>JAWUZG010000041.1:5923333-8885000 GCA_036785705.1 Acanthornis magna | reverse complement strand
CGCCAGGGAACACGTTTCTCAAACTATCAGGGATCATCCCGATTAAACGGGGAATGTTACACCGAGTCAGAAAAACTCTGAATTCAGAGGGAGTATCCGAGAGCTACCGAGGAACAGATCGTTTGTAAAGTGCAAATGGACTGTGAAATGTAAAGTGCTCTAAGAGAGTTTGAACGTACTTCTGACAAACGGCAAATTACCACTTTTTCGGCTGCAAATCCAAACTACGCTAAACAGTGAGGGAGGGAAAGACGGGGAGAAATGGTGAGGGTTGTATGTTTACCAAAACTGATAGACGCAAGTATTTGTAACCTCTTACCTCTTCTTATCACACCTCCTTGCCCGTTGAGTACAAGTCCACACTGGGCCTCCACTGAGCTCTTAAGTAATGAGGGGAAAACAAGGAAAGAAAGGAAAGAAAGAAATCAGACACAGAAACCCACAGAGAGATCACACAGCTTTTGCTTTGTTACATGACTCTCTCAGGAACGATAGTTAAGGTGAACTGGAAAAACACAGTTACTTTCAGCGAACCCAAGTGAAATCCCCCCTCCATCCTGCCATCTGCCCCTACCCCACCAAACGCAGAATAATTTTCCTTTCATTGAGATTTAAATACGAATTTTTCCGAAACTGAAAACTTAGACCGGCAGTTACATTGCAGGATAGACAGACAAACAAGTACTTTTGAGAGAAGTGTGTTCCCGCTCTACAGTTGCACTCACAAAGGTAAAAATGTACTTTAGTATTTTTTTTTTGTGTTTAGCGGCATATTTGTATTCGGGCACACAGCTGAATTCACAGATATGTTTTGCGACACGCATGTACCGACTTAGAAAGTGCGCACAGTAGACAAAGAACACAAACAACAGATGACCTATTGGGCTTTGCCGGCTCCAGAGAGTCGTGAGGGTGTTGTAACAATGCGTGTGTCCGCACATAGGTGGGGATGAATATGCATCTGTGTGCGCACACACACAGGCACCCATGTGTCAGCGTGGGGTGAAGAACCATCAAAAAACCTGCCTAGGGCTTCTGGTGCGCGTCCGAAGAGATCTCACTTCTTTATTCTCCTGCTACAAGGCTGATTATTTGGGGATCTTCGCCCTCCTTAATAAATATTTTTATTGGAGTGATAAAAGACTTGAAAGGGTTGGGTTTTCTTTGGGTTTTTCCTTATGTTGGGGTTAAAAAAACACAACAAACCAAACCTAAATCTTTGCCCAGTGGAAATGTGTTAAAGACGCATTTTCCTCTACAAACAAACGAGGTATTGGACATGAAAGAGGCCTTTAAGGGTGTTAACCTATTCAACAGCCCGTGAAGAGTTAAGTAAATGCGGAGAGAGTCGGTGCATAATAAAAACCCCACTTTACAAAACAATCTTTACAGTCCTGGCTCTCTCCCCCACTTTCACCATATTGGCGCTGGCCCTGTAAGACCTTCCTTTTCAAGGCCCTTTTTTATTTTAAGTGTTCTGCCTTAAAGTGATTATGAAATCAATATGAAAAAAACTTGGCGACTGAGCATAAATTAAAGCGGTGATGGGAAAAGGTGTGACAGTTTTCTTTGTTGCCCATGGAAAATCTTTTTAGGGCACTGAAAGATGCCACTCCAGCTCCAAGACTGTTTGCATCTGTTAGGCTGACTTAAACCGCCCTCGAAACTATTGGACATTCACTTAAAATTCTGTGCAGGGAAAAGTATATTTACATTTGTTGCATTTGAAATGAGGCATATGCTGATGAACGTTTTAAAAAGAAAGACTAAAGAGAAAGGGGAAGACTGGTTAGACCACAATTTTGGTTTAGAAGTATTTCTGTGCAGACCTGTTTCTGCTCGCCACCAAAACGCTTCCCTCTACACCCGAAGTGATATTCGCGAGAGTCCAACTTTGTTCTGAATCATCTAAGTCCTAACAACAAATATTAATATTTTCAACTTCTCACTGCTCAGGCTTTTTGATATCTCTGCACACTCCCTCTTGTGTTCGGAAAAAGAGGGAAGAGGAAAAATAAAGAAGAGACCAAGTACAAAGACCTAAGTATTTAATTTGATAATAAATTGTGATCGAAAAATGAATATTTTCCTAAGGATAGCTGTTGATTTTCTTCTTTTTTAAATAAATAAAAAGAGACTGTGCCTCTAGCAGCTTAACCAACCTTTTTTCTTTTTTTTTTTTTTTTTTTTTTTTTAAAGGGAAACATGTTGTTTGGTCGGATGACATTGCATAAATGACCAGTTGAATGGCACTAAGTCGAAAATTGGATAAACTATGGTGCTTTTTTGCCCGGGACTTAGGCATTGTCTGCTGTCTTGCAAACGTTCCTAATCCCCTCTTTTGAAAAATACAAGGCTTTGTGCCTGCCAAAGAAAAAAAATTTGTACAGATACAAAAAAATCAGCAGCAGACGTGATTATAAAAAGGAGTAAATAGGTTTTAGTTGGGGTTGAGCAGTGAATGGCAGATTTTTTTTTTTTTTTGAGAGGGGTAACATAAGGAGATCCTTGTGAAAAATGTAAACAAAAAAAAAATGGCCAGAGAAGATAAAATTATATAGTGACTTTTAGTGGAGAAAACTAGGTTTAAATAGCTAGGGTTTCCTCATCTGAGGTATAAAAGATAACATTCTTTGTTGTTGGGTTTATTTTCCTCCTAGAAAAATAAATGGGGAAAAAAGATTTCTTTTCCCTTCTATAAATAGATTGTTTGGATTGTTTTTTTCGCCCTTTGATTTTAAGGGAAGAAAATAAACCTTCTTAATTTTACAAACTTCGGGTTGTTTTCTTCCCCCCCCAAGCCTTTGACCGCTACATCTTTTTGGAAAGACCAACATAGCCAGCTTTGTATGCCAGGGAGAGAAGTATGGGGGAAAAGTAAGTACAGTAAACACGGTCCCGTTTGTCTCTCCCTGCTGATGGGGAAGCTCTCAGTTCTTCAGCTCGTCGGGAGAAGGAAGGTTTGCTTTTGATTTGGGGCACATTTCGTAATGGGGGTTAGATACAGGATGGCGTTGTTTGCAGTTTTGGAAACCAATTTCCTCTAAACAAACGGCTCAGTTTAGCGGAGGCGAATTTTTATCGCGTGGGAAAGGATTTCTGAGAGGATAAAGCTGAGCTTTTGATACACAGAAATAGATTTTTTTAAATGGGTTCGGGTGCCGGTTAGGGTGGAGTAGATGACTGATTAGATAGCTAGACAGATGAATTTAGCTTTATCTGCTTTATCTCTCACCCTATTAACACCTAGATCGGATTTTGCGAGGCATTTTTATCATTCTGACCCTTTCTGACTAACATTTGCTCCCGTTTATCTCTTTCCTCCCTCATATCTCGGAAGGTTTGCCTTTGTACGTCTGTCGGAAAACAGATTTAGTTCCTGCCCTGCCTTTTTTCTCTTTTCCTGCTCCATGCCTTCCTTAAATCATTTGCCTGCTATGTCGCTGCAGGGTGTTCCGTGTGCCGAAAGCAAGGAAAAGTTTAGGAAAAGCGAGAAGATGGGCTTGGTCTGGTTTGGTTTGGGTTCTGTGTGGCTGGCACCCGCACTCTGATCCCGAGATCTCCGGGGGACCCCCACGGTCTCAGCCATCACAGAGGCACAACCCACGCGGCAAAGACAGGCGCGAGGTTGTTTCTGTTTAATTTGTTTGTTTGGCCAAAGAAGATCACTTGTTTGTTTGGGGGTTTTTTGGTTTTTGAAGTTTTTTTGGTTGGGTTTTTTTTTTCCCCCTCCGCATTTTTTTTTCTTGCTGCTACTAATCTGGAGAGGACTGGCTCTGGGTAGGATTTGGGATGAATCTTCCCTCCTTTGTATGAGCTATTCCGAGCAGAGGAAAATGGGGGTGGGGGGGCTGGGGGGTGGGGGGGGTCCAGGGCAGGGGGAGGGGAGAGGAAAGTACCTCGAAAGGAGATCGCATGCTATTTACCTGCAAATCGTCTGCTCCCGAGGCTGCAAGCCCGAGGCTTGGTCCTGGCAGGAGTCTTTGATCTGGATGCATCCCATATTGGGATCCATGGCTCATAAGAGACAGGTCGTGGCGGCGGTAAGCATCTAAGCACCCCAGCTCTCTCCTCTGCTCGTCCAAGCAAGAGGACTTGAGTGCCCGCGCATTGTGCAGGTTGATAAAATCAGTGGGTTCTCCATGGTGGATCTGCTGGTAATATTGCTGGGAGTGGTGGAGAGAGTTCAAGGAGTAAGCGTCGGGGTTGACTGCCGGGTGGCTGTGTTGGAACTCGTAGTGGAAGGACTGGTGGTGCAGTGGGGTGTACTGGTGGTTAGTGGAGAAATACGGGGAGGCGAACTCGGTGCCCGTGGTAGAATAAGTGAGAGGAGATGAGGAGGAATAGGCGACGGTCGAGTTGGCCACAGACTCCAGGCATCCAAGCTGCATCAAACGGTAACTGTTTGATCCGTCATGACGTATCTGAAAGGAAGAAGTGAAAAGAAGACCCCAAAACTGGAGGTTTGTCATTGAAAACCCCGGGTACGGTTCTTCCAAGCACGCTGTCCTGCATAGCTTCTCCCCGTGCAGAAGCGTCTAAGCCTGCGAGCGGCAACCCCAGCAACAAAAGATCCTTTCCTACCTTGGGCTGGTGCCATAAAGATCTGTTCAAAAAATCATAAACAGCCCAGCCTGCCCTTAATACTGTCAAGCGAAAAGAGTCCACGCACTGAAATAAAAACTAACTGTCTATCTATCTATCTATCTATCTATCTATCTATCTATCTATCTATCCATCCGTTCATCCATCCATCCATCTATCTATCCATCCACCTCCTGATCACAGCTGTAATATCTGGGGCTGACACAAAAAAAAGTCATCAAACAGAGGAAACTACCGAGAATACACACAAATCCCGTCCCTATGTTACAGTGTTACACATTGAGAAAGCTTTGCCGCCTGCTTGCCTTCCTTTCTTCCTTCCCTTCCTTCCCTTCTTTTTTTTTTTTTTTTTTTTTTGAACCCCTATTTTTCTTTCTTTTTAAAATAACGAATCAGATCCAAAATTCCCCCCCTCTTTTCCCTGCGTTTCGAAAGAAAGGAGAGTACTGCTTTTTAGCGAGAACTCCCCATTCCTGGCGAGCTGGTGGTGATTTCTCTCCACTTCATTATATTATTAGGGGTATTATTCTGATTTTCGTTCTGGCAACGGTTTTAACGTGGTAATGAGTTGCCCTTGCTGGCGACAGATGTCATAACGAATTTTCTCTCTATACTTCTTTAAGTTATCTCTGAAGCCGGATTATAATTAAACGTAACGGTCCAATATGGATTTTAAAAAAATGGAAACAACCACACAGGCACATACACACACACATATGCACACACACGCACACACACATCCACACACACGCGCGCACACACACACACACACACACTCACACACACAAAATACCTCTGCATCGTGGACGAGACCTGGAAAGGTAGTTGACATTTTTTGGTTCTCCGAAAAAAAAAAAAAAAAAAAAAAAAAAAAAGAAAGAGGAAAAAACCCCCAACTCTGGATAAAACTCCCCTCTCCAAATTTAAAAAAAAAAAAAAAAAAAAAAAAAAAAGGAAAAATTTGAAAAATCCAAAGTTCATGTATTTCCCCAATTTTTTTTAGAAAAAATCTCTACAGACAGAGAGAATTTGCAATGTATCTGCATAGATCAGATCTCTCGCTTTTCCATGCACCTCCTTAAAAACCTGTAGGAACAAAATTTTCCCTCTGCACAAAAGCTGCTCCCTGGATCAGATTTTGTACTTGCTGGGTATTTCTTTGGCTGATGTCGTAGGTCCCTTGGTAATATAGAAGTTTTGAAAATTAAGCATCAGCACTGAGAACTGGGAGGACAATAGATAGAGGAGCTTCATCCCAGGAGACAAGGAATAAATATTGTATCTTCGCCTAATAAGGAACTGTAGGTTCTTTCAACATTTTTATACATTTTTTCCTCCACTCTTTAGAATGCTTTTTCTTACCCAGGCTAATATGGGAACTAATCTGATCGAAGGGGGTATTTTGTGTACATTTTATTGGGAAGACATAAAGCTAATATATATAAATATATATTATTAAACCATCATTTTCAATAGGTAAGTGCTCCTTCCTGTTGATTATACTGCTTTTAAATACTGACCAGAATCTAAGATTGCACATTTGTATGTGTGTCTGTTTAACTGTATTTTTTTTTCCTAAATGAAAACTATGTGGTTTGTTTTGGTTTGTTTTTTTTTTTCCCCTTTCATTTACATCGAATTTAAGTCCACCCCACACTCCAACCTGCTTTTAAAGCTGCCTAATATGTTATCTTACAGGCTTCTTTAAATAGCATTTTCAAACATAAAACTAGGGTGAGACCACAAAGTATCACTGCAATGACATATGATATTATGGAATTATACATAAAATACATATAGATCTAGGAATTACATCCGTAATAGGAGAAAGAAAAATAGGGAAGGGGACGTAAGAGCTAAAGACCACTGATAGCTGGTTCGACATTTCCAAGTGCCGATATATTTTGGAGATGGGAACGCACGGAGGCTGCGTAGCCCCGGGTTGCAAAGCTGAAGGGGTACGTGATTTATTTATTTAGTGACACCGGTCCGAGGAGCTGCCACTCGGGGAATCAGTCCTGTCTGCCTGCTCGGCGCCCCCCTGTCCCTCTGCCCCCAGGTAGTGGCTCTCCAGCCCCGCAGTGACTGCGGGCTCCGCCCGGGGAGCGCCCGGGGGGGCCGCCCGCTGCCGGGCGAGCTCGGGGCGGCGGGGGGGGACTCACACACCCTCCGCGAAGATGCCAGCCCAAATGGCATTTCCCGGCGGGGAGGCTCTGCTGATGGCTAGCTTCCACCCGTGATAAGCCTGGAGATAGGAGAGGGTGTAACTTGCTTTTAATTGCCATTTAATTTGGGTCGCGTTTAAGCGTTTAAGCTGCGAAGGTGTCTTAATAATAAGCCGGAGGCAAAGAGGCATGTGGCTCCCTGCCTCGCTCTTTCCTCTTTATTTATTTTTTTTTTTTTTAAGGTCCAGGTTTTGGGAGGGTTTATTGGTATCTGTTCATGCAGGCTAACAGGGGCTGTCACTCAGCCCTCTTTTCTTCCTACAAATGGACAAAGGCACACGACTGGAATGGAAATGCATTGTCTGAGAAGGGAAAGTGCGGGTATCCCGGCGGGCGGGGGGGCAGCGGGAACACATCACACCTCTCCGGAGCGCTGCTGGGGAGCTGGGCTCCACCCGAGCCCCCCGCCCCGCCTGGCCTAGCGGGGAAGGGAGGAAGGGAGGAAAGAAGGGAGGAAGGAAGGGAGGAAGGAAGGGAGGAAGGAAGGAATTGCTTCTTCCTCCTCGCCTGGATTTCCTACAGTTCTAATGTTGCCAATGGAACACAAACATTTCACCCCAATAGATAATTGAAAAAAAAATGTATAACATTTCTTCCAAGTTCAGATTTTGTTTGATCTTCTCATGATTTTGATACTTAGAATTAAAAAAAGCCACAGGACAAAGCCCACCCTAACGATGTGAACAAACTTTGCCCTTTCCAACAACCCTTTGGAGTGTGGTGAGCGCAGTGGAAACAGCCACACCAGCCTTGAGCAGGATGGCTTACACCTGACAAAAAAAGTTACTACATCGTGAACACACCTTCCTGACGGAGGGAGAGGCATCCCTTCCCTTCCAGAAGGAAGACAAACACTCTCCCAAACATTCATGGCAGCGCACTCCGCAGCTTGGTTGACTTTGGTTATTTGCACTGTGTTGCTTTAGTACTGTCTATGGGGTTTTTTGGTTTTTTGGGTTTTTTTTTTTTTTTTGTTTTTTTTTGTTTTTTTTTGTTTTTTTTTTGAGAAAGGAGGAGAAAAGATTTTCCTCAACCTGGCCAAGCAAGTCCGGCTAAGTGCATGAACGGGGCGCACACGGCGAGGGGACACGACCGGGGCGACCCCGGCAGAGGCAGCGCGGAGCGCACGGAGCCCCCGCCGTGACCGAGGGCGCTCCAGGGCGGCAGCGCTTCCCAGCAAGTCACTCCACAGGACACTTGTCCCTCCACACACTTATTTATTTCATTTTCAGGAAACCGCGGGTGTGAGGGAGCGATCTGGGGACAGATTCCCTTCTTTTGAATCCCGTGGGTGCCGCGGTGCGGGTACCACCCCGCTCCTAGCGCCGCGGGAGAGGATGCGCACGGTGCAAGGGCTGATGCCTTCCCAGCTCGCTGCCCGAGCTGCAGGAGATCGCCCCGCTGCAGGAGATCAGTCTTAAGAGAGATCTCCCCCCGTCCCGACCCCTTCCCCCTCCATCCTCCCTTCCCACGCACACGCAGCCCAGACGAGCCCACCGCCACGCCACCAGCCAGCCCGGAGCCCAACTTCGTTTCAAACAACAACAAAGCCACCAAAATGGTTTTGTTTGGAGGAAAGTTTATAAGAAACCCGGCTTGCCAGATGCACGTTACTGGTCAGTTCCATCTGTTAGCTTCGTTTACAGACCCTAAAAAAAAAAATCATATAGACCGTTTGCGCTTTTAACTCCCCTCAATCCAATTAATAACGCGAGTCAAACTGCAAAGCACTTATTAATTGCTCCCAAAGAAAAATCTTTCAGAAAAGTTAATTGGAAGCTTTCTGGTTTTCCAACCAGCGCTATGAGCAGAGCAGACAGACTTTGCCTTGAGTGTCATTGTGGCTGAGCATGTTGTTTATCCCCTGCCTAAAGTTTGCTTCTGCTCCTGAGCTACAGATTTTTTGTTTTTTTTAAAGAGTCTGGAAAAAAATCGGACTTGGTTGGGAAGGGTGGGGATTTTGGGGCAAAAAAATCCAAACCTACAAGAAAAAAAACAAGAAAAGTTCCTCTCTGGTGTCATTTCACTTCCCTTGATTCATTGAAGTGTGCAAAGTGTCTGGTACTGCTGCAGGGACACAGTCTGGGCTCGACGTCTGGCTGCTGCATGAGAGTAGCTCCCGAGACTCGCAGAGCCCTCTCACCTCCTGTTTGTCTTACAAACGTTTCCCAGTATTTAGGGGCCTGAAACCACTATTTTTCCTTTCATTTCTCCTTCCAGCCTTACCACCTGCATTTTTCTGGTTGCGCACTAATAGTTTAATTTGCTTCTTGATTAAGTGCCTTCTCTTCCACTGAGAGTCACCAAAACTTGGACTTTGCTGGACCTAAACTTCTGATGACTTTTGCTGGAGTTTTGTGTGTCTGAATGAAACCAGAGAGTAGTTCAAGCCATCACAGGCAGCTGGAGTCAAGTAGTGCTAGGATGTTCATCAGCCAGCAAAGGTTTTTTGTTTACCAGCAGGGGTTTTTTGCTTAATACACTTTTCCATCCCCTTTGTCTTCTGTAGTTCCAAAAATATGAGGGCTGTGAGCTTTGGGGAAGCTCAGTTTACCTGAAAGAAAAGCAGCCCTGTGGTCACTTTTGTGCATCCCTGGGTCCTGACCATTGTTTTCAGACCTACTGCTGTTGACCCTGAGATTATCTCAGTTGGTCAGAGCATGGTGCTGATAACAAACAACACCAGGGTTGTGAGTTTGATTCCCTTATGGGCCATTCTTTGTCTTATCTTTTTCTCCTGCTCCATTGAACTCTTCCCTCTTGTCTGGCAGACTGGCTGAACCTGAACATGGGCCCCCTCTGTGCTGAGCATCACCACCCCATCACCTTTCTCTGAACTTTACAGGCAGGGAAAACCCTGGGAGAGTCCAGATTTCTGCAGGTGGGAAAAGCGAGGTGGTACCCTGCCCTCCACCTACACCCACAGATTACCCACCTGCATTTTCAAGCAAACCACGTCTGTCTATGAGAGAGACATGATTTTTTTCTCATTTCTGTGTAAGAATCATTATTTTGAGAGTCCAAATTACATTATATTGTTTTTCCTGTGCCAAGGAGGATGACTTGATATTGGAGTTCACAGAGTGTAGCTATGGGCAATGAAAATGGGGGTTTTGAAGTGGTTTTCTTCAAGCCACAAGAGAAGAGATGTCTTGCAGAGGATTTTTCCTTGCACACTGGACACAGCTTCGAAGCCCACCACCATGTTTCCTTCTCCTTGCAAATTTATATTCTGCATCACCACAACAGCTGAAAGGCAACATTTTGGGACCGGAAAAATGCATTTGCAGACAATTAAAATGCTGTGAATATATCCGTCAAAAATTAAAGACTATATCTGGTGTCTCCAGTCATTTCTTTGACGGCAGCAAGGCTTCCTGCTTTCATGGAGACTTGAGGGCAGCTGTATTTCAAGCCAGGTAACTGGTGTCTCTCAGAGTAAATGCAAAGGGAGAGGTGGGGTGGCTTCAGAGGTGTCAATATTGATCAATATTACTTGGCTGTAAACCAGACCATTGCTCATTTGCAGTGAATGTCATTCAAACAATTCCATGCAAGGATCAGGATGGCAGAATTTGTGGCCACTGCATTGCAACCTGACTTTCTAAGTATTTGGCAAAGGTGGTCCATTGACTGCCTGTCAGTGAGAGACCCCTTTCCATTCATTTTCCTGGTTTACTTCCCCTATCCTCATCTTCCTTTGTCTCTTTCTTCCCTTTGGGCTGCTGCATATTGCCATCCAAACAGGGCTGTGATCCCCTCAGTCCCTATTTCTTGTGATAATAACCCTGGTGATGTGACTTCTCTAACTTGTCTTCAAGCCCCCTCTCCCAGAACCACAGGTTTACTTCATTCACAGAGCTGCTCCTCATGCTTATCCTCTCCCCTCATCTGATCTTGCAGCCATCTAATTTCTCCCTCTCTGAGTGTTTTCCCACAGCTCCCTGAGCTGCCGAGTCCCCCATCCCATCTGTCTTTGCTCCCCAGCCAGACCCCAAGAAAGCAGCTTCTCTTGGCTTGGGCTCGTCGAGGCGTGGAGATCCTCCTGGGGACTCTGCCTAGGGCCCCTTCCTGCACGGTTCCTAGGGCTGTACCTGCTCCATGGAGGCCTCTCCACCTGGTCCTCCTTTCCAACAGCCTCTGGTGTATCCTGGCCTTGCACACAATCATGCTTTAAGGCATTTATTTTGTCACCACTGTTTTGTTACCAAGCTGTCTACCCACCTTCTCTCCCTCCTTTAGGCACCTGCAACAAGAAAAACAGGCTGCCTCCACTCTTCCCCCTTTTGGGATTTCCCCCCTTTCAATCTTCACACAACACCGGTTTTGCCAGTGCCTTTTACTGCCATGTTCCTAATTTCTTTCAGCATCTCTCCCACATCCCTTAGGGGGGTAACATGCCGACTGTCTGTGGCAGCTGTCCTCGCTCCAGTTCTGCAAATACTGAGACAAAGAAAATCCTCCCTTCCTCCTTCCAGCTTTCTCTTGAAAGCAAACACTACTTCTTCTGTCAAGTGCTCTTGCCATTCCTTAGAAGCCATTTTTGTTTTCCAGTGACCTCTTCTGTACTTGAAGAATGTCCTGTTACTTTATTTATCTTGCTCTCTTGTGCAGTTCTTTCATTTCTCATCTTGGCTCCTGTCCCATCTCTTAGACTTACTCTCCTTCCTCAGGTAATCCGCTCAGACCTCTTTTCTCTTTACCTGATCCATCTCACTCCTGTAGGTCACCTTTTTACCCTTAAATACTTTTCTGACTCCGTGGCTATCTGAAGGTATTTATAACTGTGAGAGAGAGAATCACAATAATTTTGGAGAATCTTTAATAATATTTCTTTTTTCCCTTGCTATCTAATGATTTGTTAAATTTCTCATATTCTGTGTGGTTTGCTATTCTGGAAAGGGATGTTTGGCTGTAATTACAAACCTGACTAAACTCTAATTTCTCTTCTTTGTGAGAGCCTTGCCTTCTTTCACATCAGTAGCTCATCAGCCAATTCCCCTTTGCTTATAAGCCATTGAGGCTTTTAAATATTGGGAAAGGAAGAATTCACAGATACCCCACCAACGTTTTGTGCCCTCAAGTTTATATCAAGGAAGAAGTCCGAAATTTTCCCTGAAAAAATCTTTCCCTAAGGTAACAATTTTTTTTTCCAAATTGTGATCATGTATTACGTTGCTCTGACTATCCTTTCTAACTGCTCCACTGAGGATTTCTCCATCATTATTGTTGTTGTAAGTTATTTCCACTATTAAAACCACACTTGGAAAATGTTAAAAAGAGACACAGACATAACGAACTCTGTTCATGGAATGGAATGAGGTTAGAAATTTAACTGTAGAACAGAATGAGACCTGATTCTGGTTTCACCCATGATGGTGAAAAGCTCCAAAATGTGACTTGAAAATTAACAAGAGTCCTCATTTGAATTCTTGCTCCACTTCTTGAGGAAATGGAATAGGTTGTCCAGAGAAGTTGTTGATTCGCCATCCCTGGAAGTGTTCAAGACCAGGCTGGATGGGACTTGGAGCAACCTGGGATAGTGGAAGGTGTCCCTGTCCATGGCAGGGGGGCTGGAACAAGGGGATCTTTAAGTTCCCTTCCAACCCTAACCATTCTACGATTCTTGGGATATGGACATTTGAACCTAGGCTTTCTAGACCTAATAATTCATGTAAAATCTTGTGGGTTTCAACAGGGATAATCCTCAGGACATGAATGGAATCGTGGAGAAATATAGACAGGAAAACCATTCTCCGATATTTTCACTTGGCTCTTCAAACTCTGAAGTCCATACTTTTCTTAAAAATAGTCTGATTTAAAAAAAAAAAATGCAAGACTTTCATTGTATTTTTAAAAATCTAGCTACCAAAGAGAAGATCTGAAGCCTACTTCCACAGAAAACAGAATAAGAAGCTCTATAGAATATTCCTGCTCTTTTATGTAGCGTAATATCCATACTCAACCATGTCAAGAGGAAAGTTCCATATGTGATGGGGATTTTGCATTAAACCACTAAAATTCAGTGGAAACTCTTACCACAACATTATATTTTGCTGCTCAGAAGAAAACACTGGTGATGGAACTGGAAATCCTGCAGTTACCTGGTGCATCCCATTAAAAGATTTCTTTTTTTCTCTTGCCAGTTTTAGCCCACAGGGCAAGTCTAAACCAAACTCTCCACATGCAACCAGCTAAACTAGGACTTTAGAAACTCTCCTGATCATGAACTGGCTAAGGAGACATTATCCATGTTATTTTCTGGATGCTTTTCAATGTATGAGGCAAAATCTTATCATTAAACTTCTCTCTGGTAGCGGAGAATGAAAACATCTGTAGACTGTAATGTATTAAAGATGTACCTTATATTAGAATCATCCATAATTAATGCAGACATTCCAATAAATAATACAGTGTCAGGTTCTTTGGATTATTGAGTGTACTCCACTGTGCTCATACACTTATGCAGTGGCAGTAATAGTGAGCAAATTTCCTTACCTAATTAAACACTGCACCCTACTATGTGTTTAAATAACGTTGAAGTTGTGTCACAAACTTAAAAGAGCAAATTCAAAGGTAAGGCTGACACCTTTGCCCTCAGATCATGACTCTTGTATTGATGGCTTCTCCCATTTTTTCCCCACATACATGTCTTCACAGATATATATTTTCATGGATTTTTTTATCCCTTACGCTGAGTTTGTAGTCTTAACACTTTAAAATTAGGTGTAATACTATTAATATTTTAAAGAGATTCTTTTCTCAAGAGCCTGAAATTGCTCTGAATAGCTCAAATAAATCTGTATTTGGCTTAAGTAATATATAATTTTCACTGAACACATATATTTGTTAACACATTTGAAAATGGGGCTTGTATTGACCCAAGAATCCTGGGTAGGTGCAGAGAAACCACTATATATTTTTTATTGGTTCAGGATTCAGGCATTTGCTATTAAAATGCATAAGATGTATCCCCAAAACTGAAGCCAGCTACTTCAGAGACATAAGATTCCACCGAGGGAATAGGTATTTATGCTTTAAAAACACATTTTAATTTCCCAATTGATCATAATAGCTCATGCATAAAAGCAAGAGATTTTGGGATTTTTTATTACTTTAAAACCAGGCATTAAAATTCATTTGGAAGAAGGACTTCTCCCCCCACCCCCCACCCCCTCCCCAATTTCTTTCCAGAAATAAGATATTTTCTGCAGGATCTGATTTTGGAATGAGGTCTCTGGTAGAGGAGACATCATTCACAACCTGACAATAGCTACCAGAGGCTTGATAATGAATATGCTGGTAGAGCTCACTGTGAGCTCCATTCTGCATCCCAGACTCATGCCAGTAATCCCTGTCTAAGCCAGTTGTCTCTTTGACCTCTGTGGGCCTGAGCACACTGGTGAAGGTGGAGGGGGTCAGGCAGTAAAAGACTAGTACTCCCCTGAATGAAGGACCTGCTCCAAAGATCACCTTAAGTCAATGGAATTCTTTCCCTGGAATTCAAAGAGTGGTGGAAAATGCCCTAAACAAGTATTTGGATTTGTATTGTGCCTAAGATACAAGAAGAATAAAAGGGAAAATAAGAATGTAATAATGACTGTCAAGAAAATGCCTATAATTTCAAATGTTAGTTCCATAGCCTGAAAGCTGAAAAATATTTATTGCATTTTTGAGAACCATGAGAAAAATTCCTTTCCTTTCCTTTCCTTTCCTTTCCTTTCCTTTCCTTTCCTTTCCTTTCCTTTCCTTTCCTTTCCTTTCCTTTCCTTTCCTTTCCTTTCCTTTCCTTTCCTTTCCTTTCCTTTCCTTTCCTTTCCTTTCCTTTCCTTTCCTTTCCTTTCCTTTCCTTTCCTTTCCTTTCCTTTCCTTTCCTTTCCTTTCCTTTCCTTTCCTTTCCTTTCCTTTCCTTTCCTTTCCTTTCCTTTCCTTTCCTTTCCTCCCTCCTGTACAGCAATACCATTATATATATGTACATATATGTACTAGTGCTGTGGACAGGCTAATTATTCAGTTTCTAAACTGTGAGCTACAGTGTGATTTTTCAGCAGTAATTCCTCTCAATTTGTATTATATAGCTGTTCTGGAACGATTATTTGTAGCCCAGTGAATGAAACATGAACAATCAGGAATTTTTGATGGTCCAATAAAATGACTGCAATTGAAGAGTAATGTTTGCAGTAGTTTAAAGACGATGGGCTATAGCTTACTGACCCCATCAGCAAAGTGCTTAGCTGAAACAAATGCTTAACTTTATTTCTAGAAATACAAAAAAAAAAAAAGATTAGAAAGTGCATTTAGCACCAGTAAGCAACATTTATTCAGGATGGAAAGAGAAACTGGTATTCAGATTAGCAAAGACCAGGATATAACATTGGTTTGTATGTTTTAGGGGCAAGGTACATCAACCATGTGTTAAACGATGGCCAAATGAATATATTATTTACCATAAAAAGACTCAATTTTGTTATTTCTAACACTGCTTTTGTATATTTTTCTATTTCCTTAATGATACAAATCCATGACAACAATAAAGACCTTGACTCTTTCTCTCTATAAGGATATATCACATATCTATGCATCATACAGATATATCCTACACTTTTCTATATGTATGATAGCGAAAGAGAGAGATTTTACATTCATTTGCACAGCTATTTAATATCTTAATTTTAAATGAATCAACACAATAATTGATCCACCTCTCATTTACATCAGCTGAACCTCTGGTCTGCTATTTTTGAAACACAGAACACACTCCTTATGCACTTACAATTCCTTATCAGAGCAGTGGGAAATGCTGAGGTGTTAGCAGTCCCACCTGCCTGCAGAGATCCAAGTGCATGGCCAAGACTTTGCACCCACACTCGTATTCCCCCACATTCATATTTTGGTTATCAGGCATCCAAAAGTGCATAGCAAGAGGACATATTGCCCTCAGCTGGAAATGTGAACATTTGGTTTCATTATAACTGTACCCCTGACCTTAAATTTGCCACCCTCAAAGATTAGTTTAAAGAGAAGATCAATCTGGTTTACAGTGATGAGCATTGATTTTTTTTGCCCTGCAGTGCTTGACACTGGCCTGGCTATTAACAGAGGAGAAAATATTAATTCCCTGTGGCTAGGAGGTTCTATACATGAGAAGAAGCTGTGTATCATTGAATCATAGAATAGTTTGGGTTGGAAGGGACCCGTAGAGGTCACCTAGTCCAACCCTGCTGCAATGAGCAGGAACATCTCCAACTAGACCAGGTTGCTCAGAACCCTGTCCAACCTGATGTTGAATGTTTCCAGGGATGGGGCACCCACACCTCTCTGGGCACCCTGTGCCAGAGTTTCAGCACCCTCACCATGTAAAAAGGCATCCTTACTTCTAGTCTGAATCTACATAAATGTGTGTGTGTGTGTGTGTGTGTGTGTGTATTTATATATATATTTTTTTAGACACATACATGGAATGTTACCACCACCTTATTACCTGCTGCCCTGCAGGATTGGTTTCTAAAATGAAAAGTTACTTCTCTTTATTGTCTTCAAAGAACCCCCTGAGCTAGGTTAGTTGTTTGTAGTAACCCAGGGGAGGAAGAAAGCCTGTTTAGTATCCCTCTTCTTCATTGCAGGCAGAAGCAGGCTGCGATGTGGCCGCCCCCCCTCCCCTCTCCCTCCCCCGGCTGCGGGTGAGTCCCCCCTGAGCCCCGCCGGCGGGAGCTGTCCATTCAGCACCCGCCCGCCAAAAACAACAAAAGCAGGGAAATATTAATTAATTAAAAGAGGGGGGGGGAGAGCTAAAAAAAAAAAAAAAAAAAAAAAGCCAATCTGCTCAATCCTCTGCCTGCAGGCAGACTCTAACGGAAACCACATATGCTTTGCCTCTCCCTATAAGAAATCTTCATTGGGGCATTAAAATACTTAAAAGGATTAGTCGTTAAATACTTGTACATTTGGTTTAATTCACTAGAAACGCTATGTCACAGGGTTACATCAGAAAGCTAGAGAGTTTTAATCTCACTTGCAGTATTTACCTAGATGTTTTATTCCTTCTGCTGCTTGTTACAGGGATAATATTAATGTCCTACTTGTCAAGAAGTTAAAAAAAAAAAAAAAAAAGAAAAAAAGAAAAAGAGCTACCTGCTGTCTGATGGTATAAAAATATCAAAGAGAATTTTAAGGTAAACCAAAACAAAACAGCATGAATTGTAGTGTGGCATTCCTTCCCACCGCCTGTTGCTTATTCCTAATTGTGATGATGGAGGGGTAAGACACAGTTGTTTTTGACAACAGAATAATTTAGATTTCACAGGTCTTGGGACATGGGAGATGGTGACTTTGTTTAAAGAAATTTCCATTTTTTAGCCTCAGTTTCCCTCTGCAACAGGTGTGCACCTCCTTTGTAACTCCTCTTGCAGTGCGGTAGCTAAAAACTTTGGCACGGGTCCAGAAGAGGTTGTCTTCAAACAAGTAAAGACACAGGGCTATAAATCTAAAGAAGGCAGGCACAGAAATGCCTGACTGTGAATTTCCCAGTGGGGAGGGCAGCAATCTGTGGGAGGACATCTTCATGTGAGACTTGTCTGGTTTGTGACCAGTGGCAGAGAATGGACTGTCAAGAGCTTAAAACTTTGCTCAGGTTGTAGAGTTTCCTGCACTGACGTTCCTTCCACAGCCTTCCTGTAGATGGATCCAATAAAAAAGACCTCAAGGAATGAGGTATCACTGATACTGTTTGCTTTCCAAATCAAGAGTTGCTTTAATTCAAGTTGCAGGCGATTGAGGTAAAACAAACAAACAAACAAACAAAAATTGTTCAAGGTGAAATTCTGGTGAATGAGTTGCTATAAATTTCTGTTAACTTCATAAGAAAATAAGACCAGTGGAATGGTATTAATCTAATATTTCCAAGAAAGAAGCCTGAATCTTTCATAAAAAGAAGGATTGAGACAAGTTAGACCATGAAGTTCTCTACTTGCTTTGCAGTGTCTGAACAGCAGAATGACCCATAGCCAAGCATTTTCATTGTGGCAATGGAGTTGTCGCATTCAGGATTAGTCTCAGTGGAAGATCTGCTGTGACTCCAAGAAAATACAACCTAATCTCGGGGTATTTCCCCTTGGCCACCAACCTGAGTCAGGCAATCTTCAGAAACAGCAACACAGAGAGTCCTGTTAAAAAAAAATCTAATAAAAGTAGTGTCAATGGTTATGTGTAGAGATATAGAACAAAAATTACAATATACACTCCCCATCTCCAAAGTACAACATACCTGCCAATAATCTGGAACATAATTTCAGTGTTGAGATTTGATTTCAGATATCACCCTCTGAACTAAAAAATACAGTGTTCTACAGCAGTGAGATATGGATGAGGCCTGGGTAAGACTCATCAAATCAGTTGTTTTGGATTCAGAGAGAACATCCTTTTCTATGATTGCCAAATGATTCTCCTTTCAAACTTTGGAAGAGGAGCATTCCTGGGAGCTGGTCAGAAGTCTTTCTGTATTCCTGAATGATATAAGGTGCATAAGGAATACCACTCACTACACAGCGACTCAGGAGACAAATCTTTGACTCTCATAATCTAATATAAATATTTATTTGTGGAACCTCTCCCTCTGGTTTAGGGTGTTTTATACCTTCTAGATGTCTCAGCCTAATTTAATTTTGGGGGTGTCTGAATATCACCCTGTCCTTGACATAAAGAGTACTTTCTGTGTGAGTCTTTGTGCCTTGTTGTGCTTTTTTTGCCACTCAAAAGCAGAGAATGGTTTCTTGTATTCAAAGCATAAGCGCAGCTGCCCATGAGACTGCTTGGATGAGGACTAGATAAGAGAGTTACATTAGGGCAGAAATTCGGGTCACATCATATCAAACTGAAAGCATGAGGCCAAAGATAGGCTTGGCTAATAATATTTATACACAGTCATTTAAAATGTGAAAACTTCTGCCATGTAAGAAACCTCCTTTCAGTCTCAAGTCTGTGCAGGTATTTTCAATAGGGCTGTGCCACTGTTTGCTAAAATGCAATGCATTTGCATCTTCTTTGCATTATTTATTGTTATCCTGCAGGCTGGATTGTCACACTAAGCATGATTTATGTCACTGAATTTTATCAGCTTCTGCTAGATTATATTTTCAAGTGGTGCCCCTGGACTTTAGGAAGAGAAATGTCAGTGCAAGTCTTTTACACCTGTTACACAGCATAGGTGGATGCTGCTTGCTGTCAGTGATGCAGAAAAATGTCTCTCCTTCAGTAGTAGCTCCTGGTCCTGTGACCTTACCACATCCTCATCAGACAGACTCTTCAATGCTTTCAAAGTCTTTAGACACAGGAACATTTTATAAGTTTATGCTGACAGACCAAGGGGAGAATTTTCCAGTCACTGTGATGTGTGATGCAGTATGTGACACAGGAGGCACTGCCTGTGACTAGAGGACAGGGGATGATTGGGGTGAGAGCTGGTAAAAGTTTTGGAGTGTATGTGGAAGATCACGCCTTGAATCTTCTATTGACTTTCTGTATCACCTTGGAAAAATCACCCACCAAATTATTGCTCTGTTCCTCATATTTTGCATGTGGGGTATATCTGTTTCTTCTTTTATTTTTATGTCTTACCTATTTGCAGTGCTGGCTCTTCAGGGTGAACACTGAGCCTTGCTGAGTGACTGCACATTGCTTGAGGGAATGGGAGCCTTGATTTGAGCTTAAAGTCACACTCAAAACACAAAAAGTGTAAGTTTTGCATCTTTTTTGGGAAAAGTGCGACATACAGGATGAAACCTTAATCATGAGGACCTGTTTAAAGACTTGCTCCACTTTAACTTTTTCTGAGAGACTTTGAGTTGCCACAGGCTGCCTGTAGGTCCATGTAAAGATCATGAGTATGATACTCTGACTGTCAAATAAGGACCTTCCATGGCTTGGAAAGGTGAAATGAGGAGACCAATAGAAGGTTTAGACTTTGTTGGCTGATCCACAGTGGTAAATTAAATACTGTATAGTAAGAGTGGTTATTTAAACTGGATGTGAAGGGGGCAGGGGATGATATCAGGTTTACCCACAAGAAGCTGTGGGGTGACACACCACGGTTAGAAGGATGAAGTGCTAGAGAGGGCCCTCAGCGTGTGGGACACGCTGGCTACACTGCATCACAAAAATCTTACAGACACGAGCCAGGTAATAGGAGCCAACAGGGAACCACCAGGGAAATACCTCCAAGGAAAGAGGGGGTGTTCCTTTGGGAAGGTGACACAGCTGACAGAACAGCTGAAGGAGCAAGAACTCAGTTTTATTTCTCACAGCCACCAGAAGAGCAAATGCTCTGATGAGAAATGGGAGGAACAAGTGTTTAAATGCCACATGGTCTGTGGAGTTGAAATTTTTTCCATAAGTGGATCATCTAGGACATTTCTCTTAAATAACAGCACTCTAACCTGGGGTGCCAGATATACCATTGGTGTAAATCAGCACAACTCTCAAAGGACATGTGTTGATTTTACACCCACTGGACATGTGGCTCAGCCAGTCTGTGATTTTTAGCACTTAGTTTTCTTCATGAACAGAAAATAACATTATCATTTGCCAGTGATAAGGATATCTTTAATCGGGAACTAGGACCTACTGTACTGCTAAGTGCCAAAAAGACAGTCCTTAATTTAGAAACATCTTGGTGTAGCATAGAAGGACTCCATGAATGCTGGAAAGTGATAGAATAAAACAAAGTGATAAAGAAAGAATGTTAAAGTGTTCAATTTTAGGTGGACATGATTTATTTAGGGACTTAACAGTGAATTAAGACAATTCTTTTATTTTCTTAAATATATATTCAAGTGCAAACATTATTGTGGAGTCAAATTCTGGTCTCAGTTCCATCAGTAGGAATAGAAAGCAGGTAATGGAGTGGTGCTATCACAAAGTCGAGGTGTGCATCCAGACAATTATTCTTGAACAGATGTAGAATAGGAGTGTTACTGGTTTGATAGCTCAGGTTTAAATTATTTCTAAGAATGTCCTGTGGAAGGAAAATTAATTTGAAAAGATATTGTAAAGGAAAGTTCATTTACATCTTTTGTGCAGAAAGAACCTGTTGAATGACATTTAAAAGAGGATTAAAGCTGATTTCTTACAAGCAGTAGAATAATCAGATTTCTAAGATAAAGTGGAATTAAGGTTCTTCAATTCATCTGCAAAGCTGACTGAAGTTGAATCATCGTTCTGTAATTTACATGTCATTTACAGGGGCATTCATTGTGCTTTTAGTACTGTAAATATGATCTGAACAGCTTTTGATCTTTTGCAGCATTTGCAGGAACATATTATTGTTTCTGAGAAAAAAAGGAAGACTTTTATAAAAAAAAAAATCCTCAACGCTTTTTTTACCATGTCAAAACAAATGTGTCAACCAAATGGTAATATCTGCGCTAGTTTCATTTATCTGCACACGGCAGTTGTGAGGTTTAATGATTGTTTGTCACAAAAATACATTTTAAGAGGAGCAAGCAGATTGCTGAGTAGCAAACATGTTTTATGGAATATGTAACATTGTAAACACATTTTTGTTTCAATAGGATTTACAGAGGTTTGCAAAATGAATGTGTACATACAAAATGAGAAGTAGACAAAGCTTATATTTTCCTACCTAAGAATTTTGCTTTCATTTGTTTTTGACAGGAAGATTCATTTGCTACCATTAAAATTCACACCTTCATACTTTTTCATACTGGTTTATTCTCACCTTTTGAACTGGGACTAATTCTTCTGACATGTATTTGACCAGAGCTCCCATAGCAAGTGTACACTCCCACATTTCCCACAACTGCCAACCTTGTTTATCTTGTCAATTCTCTCTTGAAGGATCAGACCTTTAGCTGTGCCAAAGCCCAGGGAAGTCAATGAAAAGATTCCCAAAGGCTTTGAATTAGTCTCTGGCAGCAAAGCACCACTAACTTCAATGGAATTACACCAATTTACTCCAGCTGAGGATTTGAGCTGCTGTTTAATACTGCACTCATCACCATTCTGTCTGGGATTCATCCTCAACATTTCTTGGATGCACAAAAAGAAAGATGTTCTGGAATCAGAGTTTTGGCTGGGGCTGGGGTAGAAGGTGCCTATAATTTAGAAAGATAATGTTTCAGTTAAATGTTTTATTGAATAAACTATTGGGAAACTTTGGATATGCTTATGGGATGATGTTGTCGTAGAACAAATTCCTATCTGAATAGCACTGTTGTTGTGGATTATAGAGGAAATAGTAATAATATTTGTGTTATTGACAAATGACATTCTGAGAACAGCCAGATTAATATCTAGACACTTCTTTAAGCCTTGAGTTTTTTTGTCCATCAAAAGATTTGATTCTTCTTGCTGACTAAGGTTGATGTGGTGGCTGCACAAAAAAGACACAAGTTGGTTGTCAATCAGATAGCTTGGATAGCTTTAATATTATGATTATGACTCCATCTCATGGCACAAAAGACAATTAAAATAATGGAATCTAATATTAAATATCTTTAAATAGCTATTTAGATTCCTGTCAATGGAAATGGACTGAAGCCTTTTGACCCTGTTCACTTGGGCATCAATTTTCAGTCCTACTGGATCACATTTTGAACTTTCTGAATTTTTCCATTGGTGGTGGAGAGTCTAATGAGAATGTTGTACTAATTCCTTTGTTTAAGGGGCTGGAATTGGGCAGGTTGAATCCCCAAAATACTGATTTAATTTCTACTAAAAGATAGTCATATTTATAGTCTTAGGAGGTATGTTGTCTCATACTGGTGGTTTCCTTCACCTTGAAAGTAGGATGGTCAGTGGATTTTGAGTTTTAAGCCCCGTTAAGCCTCAGGTCGTATTCATTAACAGGGATTCCAAATATGAAATCAAAGCAGCCCTTATTAGGTAAAAAATCACAATAGTAGGTGTGATTGTTAGGTAAGAATCACAATCTGTCTATTATATGAAGAGGCAAAAGCTTAAAATTTTGGATGTATCTAGAAGACATAGAGAGGTCAAAATCCCCTTCACAGTTTTAGGCTCAAAAGATTATAAAATCCTATTAGCTTTGAAACAAACACTTCATATCTGCCTTTAAATAATCTTGCTCCAGATTAATGCATCACAAAGTCTCAGAAATTCATGTCAATATACACTTGTGTTCACACTCATATATGACATATAACTGCCTAGGAGAGGTCTAGGTAGTTCTATTTCTTTCTCCACTTCCTATTGTCTGCCATTCTCTTCCATCTGTCTGAATATTTCCAAGATTTATTATCAGTTTAAATACCTTAACTATCAGGTTTAGATGTGTAAAGCTCCTCAATTTCCTAAATGACTTCTTGCATTTCTGCTCAGAACTTTATCTTCTTGGTATTTTTGTTGTGCGTTTTCTGAAAAAAAAACAATCAACCAACCAACAAAAACATCAAGAAAAACCACCCCCAGCAAAACCTATATTTGAGTTCATTATCTTAGAGATGCCTTTTCCTAAAATGTCTGTCTGTCTCTCCCCTGTGTCCTCTGGTTTCATGTCCTCCATCAGCTTACAGGTGAAATCCAGTATGAATAAGATGGCTGTGATACTACTTTTACAAGATTCATAATAAATACTAACCATTCTCTCACCTCTATGAGACTTTTCTGGTGTATGCACATCATCATCTTGTCCCATCCAGCCATTGATACTTCAGGCAGGAATTCTACAATGTTCAGTTTAAGTTCCCTCACATGGACAACTTGTAGCTGAGTAACATTTCCTTCCTCTCACAAACTTGTCAAAGGCAGCAAGAATTTATTTCAGTGGTGCCTTGGCTGACCTATTCCATTACTGTCGCTTATTTCACATCCAATTCTCCCCATCTTCTCTCATCTCTTTCCCCTTTGTCTTTCAAGACACTCTCAGATCTTATTTTTGAAAGGCAACAATCAGTTCATTGCATTGCTTGCTCTTTATTAAATGAATTTTTTTTTGTGTTATCGGGTTCTGGCAGTCCTGCCTCACCTTAACCTGAAACCACTCTGCAGATGCCCACAAGCACTGGGTACATCTCTAAGTCATGCTGTGTCTATAATGAAGAGTATTCCCTTCCTCAGGAGCTGAAGGAATAAGAAAGGACAAGTGCTGGCGGCAGAGCAGAGACTATGCCACAGGAACATCCTTAGCTACAATCAGGTATCCTGTGGGTCTGGGGTCTGACAGGACAGCAGAGTATAGGATATTTCCAGGCACAGACAACCCATGTAGGTGACATCTGGATGTCAGGCAAGAAGAAGTGAAGCAGTCAGTTGGATTTAATCCTTTGGAGTTAAGAAATGAAACCAGACATTGGCACCGTCATGCTTTTTCCCATACAGGCGTTATCTTAGAAAGAAAACTAACCCCGCCCTGTTTCTGCTCTCTCGGACTGAACACACACATCTGACCTAGGACCTTCTTCATTGTGTAGCTGAAGCTTCAAACTCAAGTGAAGATATAGCTGGGGAAAGGAAATCTTTGGAGATGTGAGAAAACATGAGTTTATGGGTTTTTTTTTTTGTGCATACTTGTGTGTGTGCATATGGGTGTGTAGAATTCTCTAAAAAGCCAGACAAATGTCTTTCTTCCTATGCTGAGGGAACATCCTACTGCTTAGGAGGATATTCTAACCCAAACCATTCTGTGATTCTGTGATATTGATGTTTCTGAGAGAAAAGTGACCATACATAATAGGGAAAATGTTTAACCTATGGTCCCTTTTTCTTTTGCTTATTCAATTTCTCTACCATGTTGGAGGAGTTGGTATTTTAGTGAACATAAATCATCAGAGGATTTAGATATCTGGTGGTTCATCTCAAGCCCATGGGCAGCTCATCTGTAACTTTTGGTTGCCCCAAGAAAAACTTACACTGCTCATCTGTTTCAATGAATATTGATATGCAACTTACATCCCTTCAGCGTTTCTTCAGATCCTCAGCCCTCAAGCAAATCCCCCAAAGGAAATGATTTGTTTGGTCAGATTCCCACAGGCTTGATCTTTAGTGATGCTTGACAACTTTTGTGCCAAAAAGCAGAATGTTTTCTAGTTTATTATCTGTCAACTGAGTTTAGCTGTAAGTGACAGACAGAAGTTGTCTCGGACACCATCAGGGCCCCTCTTGACTATTCCTATGTTTCTTCAGCTGAATTCTTTTCAGCAATTTACTAGAAGGTATTTCTGATGGTTAAAGGAACTGGAAATGCCTCCACCTGGCCTGTTCCATACAACCTTTGAGCTTTACACCATTTTTTGCACTGTGAATGACTCTTTTCTGCTTCTCATGCACCTTGAGCTTCTGTTTAGGCTTGGGTGAGTTGGCCCCTGGAGATTCCTGCTTCAGCAATAACTTTAGAGACATCCCATGTGCTTGTCTAGATGAAAAAAAAGCACCCGACTTCCCAACAGCTCTGTTTAGAGAGGGTGAATCCCACCCTAAGTTGGAAATTTTATATTTTGGAAGCTGCAAATACAAAACTTTCCCCCACTTCGTCTGCTCCTAATTGTTCTTTTCACTGCTTGCTGGTGCTTCTTGTTCCTCCTTGTTGCAGATGACTGCCAACTGCTTTTCATTTACCAAACAAATGGATTATGGCACCATTTCAATGGACTGATTTAATATTCTATTTCAAGAGAAATTCTCCTCGAGTTTTTGGCTTTGATTCATTGATGTGGGGAAATTGCCGTGTTGGTAAACATGTTTTTTATAGAGCATCTAAAGACCTTTAGAAAGAGTTGCCTGAACTGATTGTTTCCCTCATTTGTGATATTACTCAGTCCATTAAAGCACTCAGGGGTGGCTTTTTCGTTTTATAGCAGCCCTGGCTCACTTCTGCCTTGCTCTGGGTTTGCAGAACTAACACAGCTGAACAGCCATGACACTTCCTGAAAGCAAAACTAATAATGCTGTGGCTAAATAGAAGCACTTGGATTTAGGAAACCAGGGTTCAATTTTATCTTTGGAATGGACAACGGCATCCTTACTGTTATTATATAATTTTACAACCCTGGGTCCTTTGATGGTCACCAGACTGCATAAAGAATTGTCTCAGTTCAGTCCAACTCACTGAGATCACCAGTTAGGATTCAGGTCCATAACTCCTGCTGATACCCTTGGAGACCTGTCCCAGGAGTGTAATACTAAGAAATTTTTGCTTGAAATAGCTTTTGTTTCATCTGTGGGATTTGGTGCAACCACTTGGTAATTCTGGTCTTTTCTCTGTCTCTTCCATTAAACTGAAAATCTTGACCCCTTGAAATCAGAGAAAGAAAAACTTGATTGGAACAAATTTTGTACTTTAGGATGGGGAAAGTGGAAAAGATCTAAAATATTATGTTTAGGTGTCAGTCATACTGTGGTGGCCTCGAGGCTTATATATATTTCTTACCAGGTGAGACCTCTTTCTCATTTTGGATCCTTTTCTTGAAACTATTTTTTAAGTACCATGCAGATTGTTTCAGTTTTCACCAACAGGGGCTGTGAAAACCAATTTTTTCCTTCCTGGACATTGTGATCATAGAACACACATCCAAAGAAATGTATTTACAAGAATATAAATAGGAATATAAATATGTAGGCTGATTAGTACCAAATCCAATGATTGCTAATTTCTTTTAAAAAAAAAAGGAAAAAAATCCCTCTTCCTAGATTGAGTTGAAGTAACTGTCTACATCAGAATTGAAATCAGTTTAATTCTATGTTCAATTCACTTCTAAGCATGTTTTTTGTTGTAAGAACTTTTGTGTAAGGGAAAATTTCTGGAAGTAAGAGTAGAATCCCCACTGTTTTGCAATATCTGAGGGATATCTATTTTTCCTGGTGGGTCCTGTTGTGTAATTGTGTTTTTTTGACTGCAATCCCCTAGTGGAAAAAATTAATGCACACACACACACACACACACACACACACATATATATACATATACATATATATATATATATATATATATATGTATATGCACATATTCTCTCACTCTATACACTTGGCCAGCTAAGTGGCAAAGACTGATTTTATACAAATTTTTGCATGCTATTCCAAACAGCACAAGATGTTTTTCTCTGAAGACTAAAAGAAGCGGCAATTTTTAACTGGGTTTATCCTCATCCCTTCCTTTGTAATCATCAGTTTCATATCTTTTATGTTAACTCGAAGTTTATGTTACAAAAAACCCAGAACAATCTCATGGGTCACAGCAAAACTGCTGAAAACTGCAGCAGATCTGCTCTTTTTCCTTCCCACTATCATGGCAGGCATAAGCAGAGTAAACAAATTCCTAAGGGAGCAGATGCCAAACCTGTCTCACTTTCTACTTTGCCTGCGATTGTGATCAGCAATCGAGTGAACCCAGCCCTAGTGACAATAGACTGTTTCTGAACAGGCCACAGTTACATGCCAAAATTCAAAATAAATCCTCATGCTTAATTACTCTGTTAAACTATTGGCCACATTTTAGCAGCAATTAATCAAAATTCTTGATCTTCAATCCTATTCATCAGATAAGATGACAATTTGAATCCTTCTGGACTTGAAAAATGAGATTATCAATGTTAATATCATGCTTGTGTACTTGACAGTATTAGGAGCTAAGCTCTAATGGGAACAAAATGGTTTGGACAAGTGTAGCTGGAAGAAGAATCTGGTTTTGGGTTGCCATTATCAAAAGGAAGGGTTTTTTTTGACAACAATTTACCTTTCTCAATCAGAATTTGGTAGGCTAGATTAATTCCTGAGAATACAGAAACTCAAAGATAAAACCTCTTTTTCCATTACAAAGATTCAGAGTAACCTGGTTATGAGCCTTTAAGAGGTTCAACACCAACTACATCAATGGAAACAGGAGAGAAAATGTGCAGCACCAACCAAATTTGTGCAATAATTAACCACAAAACACTTTTCCTTCAAACTGAACTACAACAATGCAGCACCGGGTGAATTTTATCCTCAGAGTCCTACTTTGCACAGGGTACTGTGAGGCTTAATTAATGAGGCTTTGTATTGTGGTTGGAGCTCCTCAGATAAAAGCAATGGATACACAAGTGTAAAAAACAAACAAATGAACAGAAAGGGAACAGGAAAATAATAAATCTCTACACGAGCTTGCCAGAATTAAGATGCCATTATTTCAGCTGTGATTAAAGGATACAAGCTTTAAGAAACTGAAACAGTGAATTTCCTCTGTGGCAGAACACTGTGGGTTTGTGACATAAAATAGGGTTGTTGAGTTGATTAACAACGGTGTCCTTAAAAAAAAAAGCAGCAGCTTCCTATTCACATTCAGCTTAAATAATTAAAATGGTATTTACAAATGCTGCTAAGATCTTTTGTTATTTCATTTGGCATGTGTTGCTCTTTTTTTTTTTTTTCACGGGGCTAATAAGTAAATTGCAAACATACATTATTCTTCACCATTCTCCACTCACTTTCCTCCCACTGGCAACCAATCTACCAGAATTTTCTTCCATTCCCATTAATTGGTCCTTAGAGAATCTCCCTCACATACCTTTGCAGTGACAGTCAGGGAACATTTCTTAGTAATACTGAGTCAGAAGCCCTGTGATAGCTCGCAAGTCACATATTGAACTGGAGCTGTACTACTCCCTTCCATTATGTTTAATGCATGAGGTTTCTGAAATGGCATGGCTCAGGTGATGGATCATACTTTTCCTTCCAGAGTATCACGACTTTCTCTGGTTATTTCTTAAAGATATTTATATATATATATTTTATTTCCTAATGCAATGATTGTCTGGCAGTCCATATCAAGCACAAGAGCATGGCAAGGAGGAGAGCCTCATGTTTATTGAGGCTGCAAAATTCTGGTTCTCAAGCTCTACAGGGAAAACATAAAAAATAAATAAATAACATAGCCATGTCTCCCAGACACTCCTATTTTTAACATCTTTGAAAATTTTGGGCTGGGAAGTTTCAGCAGAGTACGGAATCCACAGGGTCTTGCAAAGTTTAAGCAATCCATGACATTTTTTATTTTAAATGCGTGTTGCTCAGCAGTGCTGGAAGGTCCCAGGTGAAATCAGGTGTCTGCTGTGCAGAGACATACAAAATAAAAAAATCTTCACTACCCCAAAGACCTCACAATCAGAAATGATGAGTGAAGCAATTATTCTCATTTGTCAGAGGAGGAATTAATATGCAGAGTGATGAAGTGTTATTTGGAGACAACCTTCTGTAGTATGTCCAATTTATTTGCTGTGTGGGTTTTAGGAAACTGGGTACTGAAAACAGTGGGGTGGTTCAGACTGGTGCAAGCTTCCTGCAGCTGCTATCAAAACACGGAGCTTAGAAACCAAGGGTGAAATTTATTATATGTAACTGAAGTAATGGGAGTAATTTCACCTCCCTCTGGGTACACTTAATCCACAGCAGGTCTTCGCCCATTTGATTTTCAGCTGCCAGTCCAGAAAGGTGAATGTACAATTAATCAGCGTTACATCTGCTACCTCAGACACATCTCTTACACCCTGTAAGGCAACTCAAATGCCACTTTATATTTTGTAATAGACTTCAAAATCTGAACTAAGGAAGTTAAATTAATTTTATAACTATCAAGAGAGCCAAGAAAGAGAGCTGGACACATCCAAGATAGGATGGTCCTTCCAAATAGAGGTATCTGGAAAAGATGAGATGATTCACATTCTGGAGATGCTTAGCTCTTTCCACTAAGAGCAGAGGAAGGCTAGAAGATTGTGTTGCACATCACTGGGGTACCTAAATTCACCTGAGACCCTCCTCACACGACTGATAAAGCCCAAACAGATAAATCTCCTTTTTATATCTCCCTCCCTTTCTCCTACACTCAGAATTGGAGCCACAGAAGGTATCCAAAGTTCTTCTGTTAAGAGATAAAAGCACAGTGAGGTTCTATAAAAGAGAAAAACAGTTATGTAGAGCAAGAAAAAAAATCTTATGATGCACTTGAGTACAAATCCTTTGTTTGAAGGGGCTGTAACTAACTTTATTTCTGTATAGCAGTTCTCACATTGAATTTTTACCTTGCCAAGTCCTCTCTGTAAATAATAATAATACTGTTGGAACCGATGATTTGTGATCCAAGGGTGGAAAATACTCATATTACAACAGAATGTCTTTTTCTAAAAATATTGTCAAGGACCGCAGCTATTCCACAAACAACCCAAATGTGTTTATTGTTATGTATAGAAAAACTACAGGAAAAATATGTTCCTTATCATATTACTTTCTGTGTTCTTTCTCAAGATGGATTGCAATTACTTTTATCTTTCATTCTTCCTAAAAAGAGTGCCTGGGAATAAGGTGATGATTTCCCAGCTGCAATTTTGTTGATAGCGATTGTTGCTGTGCCGAGCTTCCTTATGGATGGTGTTCAACTCTGGATTAGGAATTCACAGAGCACTGCCTGTGTTTGGCTTCTCAAGGTGGCAAGGAAATCTCAGTGTAGAGATATGTGACCTTTTTCATCTTAATTCCTACAGGTCTTCAAGCTAGGAGTCTGTCACTGAGAAAATATCCTGAGTGTGAGATGCCTGTGTGTTTAGTTTCTGTATATACAAGAACAAAGACAGGTACTTGGTTTTTTTGTTTTGTTGGTTTTTTTTTTTGGGTTTTTTTTTGTTTTGTTTTGTTTTTTTTTTTTTTGTTTTTTTTTTTTCTTTTCCTTATGCCCTTGAAACTTGAAACCTAGCTAGGTTTATTTGGCACCTGTACCAACATACTAAACAAAGCCAGGGTTTGTTCCTAAACAAACGGTCATGTGTACTATTGGTCATGTGTACTATTTAATTATTAATGAATCATTTTGGCCTGATACAGCTAGCAGTCTCCAAAATAATTCCTAGGCATGGTCAAGAGTCAGCGTGGGCCAGAGATCATTCTCAACAGATAGTTTAAGTGTTGCCCCTGTGTCTTAAAAGGATGTGGTCACACTGTTCTCAGTTGTCTCAGAGAATAGACCCTGGGAATCTTCAGTGTTCCCATAAAGAAGGAATCATTTGAAATCCAAATAAAATAAAAATAGCAAAATTCACTCTTTTATAGCCACATATCCAGAGATTATAAAATGATGCTCCATACTCAGAGTTTTATGAGGAAAAGAGCAAATTCTCTGACAGTATTCCATAGAAAAGCATGCAGGATAGACACAGGTCCAAATACTAGAATTGTCCTCTTAGTCACAAAGAGGTCAGTTGAAGCCCAGATGTTTGGATAAAATCACTTCAATGCACAAGAATATGATCATTTTTCAAAAGGGCCAGTGATTCACACAGGCCTCTCTGACTGGCACTGCCATGGCATTCCAGTTTCTGTAGCCAAAGGCAGCAGCATCAGGATTAGTCACTTTGGTTCCCACCAGTTTCACCCTGGATGATTATATGACAGATGGGTCAATTTGCCTTTGGTGTGAAACTGGAGAGGTGATTCAGTTTTTATCACAGGCTTATGGTGAAAAGCTTTAACCATTGTTACTGTTCCTCACAAATCCCATGGTTAAGAATGTCAGCTTTGTTTTGGAAAAATATTTGTGCTGAAGTAACTCTGTTTCCTTCTTTCCTTCATGTCTTTTTGTCTCATTACCTCCCTTCAGCAAAAATTCAGTTGTTGTTTTTGAGTCTAAGTCATGACTTCTAGAGTTTGCATAAGTCAGCTCCAGATCACAGAACCAGAGAACCACAGAATCATGTGGGTTGGAAAAGACCTCCAAGATCATCAAGTCCAGCCTTTGACCAATCCCCACCTTGTCAACCAGACCATGGCACTGAGTGCTGTGTCCAGTCCTTTCTTGAACACCTACGGGGATGGTGACTCCACCACCTCCCTGAGAAGTCCATCCCAAGGCTTGGCAACCCTTTCCATGGAGAAATTCTTCCTGAACCAGATAAACCAGTAGAAATTACCACTTTTAGACATTAATCATGTGCATGCAGCAATTTTTTTTTTTTTTTTGAGACCAGAGTTTTGAGATGGAAGCTCCCGATGCCCAAAGTCGGAGCTCAAGGCACATCATTAATGGAAAGGCATCAACAAACTGTGAGTCTTACCCCATATAACACTGGCAAAACAAGCCCATCAGGTATTCATGTAAGCACATCATAATCACTGCTTCTAGAGCTCACAGAGAGAGAATCCACAGGGGAATGATTCCTACATTTATGAGATATTCTCATGCTGTAGAAGAACTAGAACTTCTTTCTCCAACTGGAGAATGAAATATTCTACTAAGTACCTGATAATAATTGGCTGTTAAAAATTTATATGACTTCAATGAAAGGGAGGGAAAGTTCCCAGAGGAGAAACACATAATTTCCTAATGTGTGGATAACATGAGTCAAGAATTTTATTGGTCACGAATTGCTGAAAAATGTATTCAAGGCGAATACTATCTTATCTTGTTCTATCTTCTATTCTTACCAAGGAACCTGCCTTGGGAGCATTTTTTAGATGCAGGTATGGAGATATGTGAGGATGGAGATGTTTGGTCAGTCTATAAAATTTCTCTTTCCTTCTGATCCGAGCCTAGTGGTTTGTGTTGGTCCTGATGTATCGTATCTCATTCATTCTCTAAAGCTGAGTGATAAGGGACAACACCCTGCAGTACATCAATCATATCATACTTTTTTGACACTGTTTGGAGTTTTGACCCTGTAACTCATGGAATTAGACCAATACAGAACATGTTAGTCTAATGTTGTCTCTACTTGCTGCTGGCCATTTTGGAAAAAAATCATTACACTGTAAAATTGATGTGCATTTAGACCTGCTGTCTGTATGACTGTTAAATGCCAATCTTGCCTCATTTTGTAGCATGTTTTGTCTGTGGGTTGAATCATGGATTTTTAGGGCAGGGGGTAGGAATCAGTGACTCATTGCTTTTGCAGTTATTTTTCTTTGTCTGTGAGTCAAAATATGACTCAAATGCCTCAAAATTATTGGAAAGGCACTCCAGATACAATTAATCTAATATAATGCTGATGTCTGAAATGTAAAGCTCTATCTCTGAGCTACGCACCCTGGACTCCTTGTGTGGTCAATGGAGGGGAATAGGTATCTTGAGGCTGTAACTGATGTCACCAAAAGCAGAGCATTCCAGTAGGTCAGATGAATCAAGCCTGAATGTGCCCACTCCCTTCAAGGGCAGATGCAGATGTCTCCTCTAGAGAAGTCTAAAGTATTCCCCGAGTGTTATAGTGCTATTCCATTCTTCCACAGTTCAGAAGTACAAGCAAAGCTTGTCTAACTCACAGCCAGATATTCTGTCTGAGTCCCACCAGGATCATAAGAACTTCAGCGAGACCTGACTGAACCTCACCATCTCTCTCACACATTGTCGCCAATAGCTGTCGAAAAGCAGATGCCCAGGGAAGAGCCATAAAACCAGAGCAAACGTATTACATTTTCTTCAACTTCCTTCCCAGCCTCTAAACCATCTGTAGCTTCAGAACAGTCTAAGCCAGACGTGTTTCTGATGTGTTCAGTGATCTATGAATGTGTCCCATCTTCCTGAAAACCAGTGCTTAGGACGAAACCACACGCAGCTACCTTCTGGAAAGAGGTGCTAATTTCAGTGCATTGGAAAGTCATCTATGCTCTTTGGGATGTGGCACTGCATGTTTTATCTGTTAAAAACTGCTTTTGCTTTCATAATTCCTTTGCCACAATAGCAGTTGTTAAAGTGTCTCTCCATATTCTTCCATTTTCTTCTTAAAATTCTGGCTTTTATTCAAAGCTGAATGATAGAATCACAGAATGGTTTGTGTTGAAAGGGATCTTAAAGATCATTTTGTTCTGACCCATGCCATGGGCAGGGACACCTTCCACTATCCCAGGTTGCTCCAAACCCTGTACAGCCTGGCCTTGGACACTTCCAGGGATGGAGCAGCCACAGCTTCTCTGGGCAACCTGTGCCAGTGCCAATTGGACTTCAAAGCTCAGTAAAACCTGGAAAGTTAAAGAATGATGAACAGCTAGGCCTGGCATGGGGAAAATTTGGTGAGGATATTCTGAAGTGGAAGGGGAAATAATAAACTAAGTAGATAAAAACTGAGTCACTGTGAGTGGGTAAAGGGCTGAGAACAAGGTCTACTTTAGAACAAGGTCTACTTGAGAACAAAGTCTGCTTAAGTCCATTTCAGGCCCTGGTAATAGAGTTAGACACAACAAACTGATCATGAATGTTGTTGAGAGAATAACTTATAAGAGAAATATAAAAATTGAGGTAGATATTTTTGCAAGTCAGGTTCAGAAAGATTGATGCTCATGAAGTAAAACCGAGGTTTTTTGGTAATGTGTTCATTTATGAAGAGAAAAAGTACACTGCAGCCAAGTCATGATCAAGACGAAAGAAGGCACGTTAAAAAAAAAAAAAAAAAAAAAAGGTTTGTGAAGGCCGTGTAAAGGTAAAATTAAAAAAAAAGTGAACAAATGAACATGGTTTGTATTGGCTGGGTGATAATTCTGAGGCTTTCCCTTCTCCTCTCTTTTGCCTTTTTATCTCCCCTGCTAAAAGCCCATTCCCCACCTGTTCTGCTGGACTTCTATAATTTTGCTCCTCTTTCCTGTCCTCTCTTTGATCTGAATTCTCTGTATCTTCTCTGTCTCTGCTAATTTCCAAGTCTCTTGCTGCACTTTTCAAACACCACTGCAGTACCACATTTCAGGACCATAAGCAAATCCTAAACCTGAAAGTGATTTAAAACCCCCACTTCATACCGATGTCTCATGCATAGACTGCTTTGGAAAGCTTTGTTCCACCTGCTGTTCCTCTGTAATTTGTTGTTTGTATTTTCATTATCTGTGGCAAACATACAAAAGTACAACAATCCCCCACGAAAGCTTTAAGGATAACTCTGCCTTTTAGTAAATATTGACAATGATTTTGTAAATTTTCAAGAATTACATAGAATTTAATACAAAATTATATCCAAGCAACAGGATTCTTTTTATCCTTAAACCAAGAGAAAAGTTTTCTCGATGAGAAACATAATTTCTTTAGAATCCTACCAATTTTTGCAGCCTAATTTTAGTCTTTTTCAAATTGTTAGAGTGCTTTCACATAACATTAGACTAAGTGGCAGCAGATTTCCATTATTAATGACATACTGCGACAGTGAATAGCTACAAGCAATTATTGGAAGATTGACAATGGGCAATGAAAATAAATTAGCTAATTCAAGCTACACAGCAAATACTTTCACATAACCAGCAGCATCTTCAGGGTAGATGATCTGCAAACAGTTCAAAATTCTCCGCAAATACTGTTTACAGCAGACAATGTGTTGACAATCAGACAAGACTGAGATTAAATAGGGTCTGGCCCTATTTGTTATTTTTGTTTGCCAAACATTCCTTTTATAAAATACACTATATTTGGGTTTATTTTGTTGTTCACACATCTCACATGAGTATCACTTTTTAATTAGCAACACTAATGAGGGCATATGACTCAAAAATCATATTAAAATCTTTGCCGTTTAAACAGCCTAGATTTACAAATATCTCTGCAAAACGACCATGTCATTTGATATCAAAACACCGTCATCACCTCTTCTAAACCATCTAGTTCTGAAGAACAATGTATTTCAGCATCATATATATGAAATAACAAATAAAACAATGTCTTCAGTAGGAAAAAAAACCAAAAAATCCCAACTCTATGTCCATGGAAATAATTTTTGTTCTCATTTCTATTAGGTGAACCAAAGAGATATCAGTTGAGATGGATCCATAATGGCTTACACCATTCCCACCTCAAAGAACTTTCCAGTGGTCCATGTTGGCAGAGACTTGGTGTGGTCTGTTCCCAGGAAGGAAATAATACTTCCCATATGTTGAAATATTGCTTCACTGATATAGTTCTTAATTTTCATATATATATATATATATATAGTAGAAGAAAAAGAGGAGTCCATACAGAGAACTTTTGATTTTATCCTTACGCTTACAATATTAGTTATAAAACTTCCTCACCACTCCTGCTAAAGAACTGTATTTAATAAAAAGCAAACAACTATCACAAATTTTATAATTATCACATATTTCTGGTCTCAGAAGTGCTGTGTGCTGCCAGTTGTGTAAGAAGAACAAAATCACTCCAAGAGCAAACAAGGGATGATGTTGATTTTGTTGCTCAGAGTTGAGATCAGACACACATTTGATATATGTAGCACTATCAGAGTAGGGGGTTTTATATTGCTGCAGTGCTTAAATGATTTTTTAGTACTAAAAGTAATGCTAGTGGCACACCTCCAGAGAAGAGAACATTGACTCTATACATATATATATATTAGCTATAGATATACAGTGCAATTTCTTCACTGAAATAGTCATTAAGCATTGAAGCAAGCTCCCCAGTGAAGTATTGGAGCCAACATCCTCAGAAGTGTTAGAAAAATGGATAGACATGGCACTTTGTCATGTGGTTTAGTGAGCATGGTGGTATTCAGTCTTAATTGACTCAAAGATCTTTTCCAACCTTAATGATTCTATGATTCAATATTGGTTGGATCTCTAAACATTCCACTTCATTGCAAGAGAATAAAGGAATTCATTCTGCTATGACTTTTTTTCCTAGAGACAAATTAGGGAGACATTGGCAAAAAATGGGTCAGGACTCCAGATTCATGGGCCCTAGCAATGCCAGCTGCAGAGAGAGCAGGACAAAAACACATCGGGAATAAAAATATGCGGCCTGTAGTGGTGGTGAGCTGAGGAAAGCATTTCAATGCTCCTCTAAGCTTTGCCTGCACACTCTTAGGTTCACATTCAAGCTGAAGGAGACACTTCATAGGACATGGCAGTTCTAGAGGAGCAGTGAGGAAGACAGTGAGGAAAACTCTGTAAGTGCTTTGTCCATTTAGTAGTTATCTTTAACATAGATACTTTAAAGACACTTCCAGGAAGTTCCTCCTCTTCCTCTTCTTCCCCCTTGGCTTAGACCTCTGTGGTCCCAACTTCATGGTCCTTGGTTCCAACACTAAGCAAGAAAATATTTGATCTTTAGCTCATGAAAGCATGTCAGAGAATCATGTCTCAGTCCTTTGGTTCTTTCAGTTCCTTGGTAAGACCTTGCTCTGGCATTGCCTCATCTGCTTTTCGTATCTTTTTCTCATTTAACTTGCAGACTCCTGGAAGCAAGGACAGTTTCTTGTTGAGTGTGCATGGAGTGTGTGGACCACTGGAGGCTCTGAATGAGACAGTGCCAGAGACCATAAAAGCAGCCAGATAATTGTAACAGGACTGCCTAGAAAATGGGTATTTTTAAATAAACACAGATAAAAATGGACTTTATTCCAGTGTTTTTAACAGCTGCTCCTTTAATTGCTCAGATTTAGGTTTTCCTGAAAAATCAAAGATTTTAAAAAATAATAAAACAAAATTTGACAAAAACTAGAAAAAGTGATCTTTTAATTTTTCAAATTAAAATATATTTCAGAAATAAAAAAATTCACAAAACCTAGAAAAACTGATCCTTTAATTTATTAAATTAAAACATGTACTTCAGAAATCCATAAAATATTAGGGTTTAAAACACATAAGATGAGGAAATAGAGCAGTGTTCTAGAGGAAATGTGTGTACTTTGACTTTCTTGATAGATAATCACAGAATCTTATGATGGTTTGGTTTGGAAGGGACCTCAAATCTCATCTCATTCCAACCTCCCTGCAGGGGACACCTTCCACCGGACTAAGTTGCTCAAAGCTCGTCCAACCTGGCCTTGAACAGTTCCAAGCATTGGGCATGACTGCAAAAGAGCAGAGCACAGATTATGCCATTTCCAAGAATGTTTAACACTTACTTCCCATTATTTAAAACATAAAATTGAATCCATGAACACTCCATTGCTGCTCCGCCATTCTGCTGACAGCTGTAATTTATCTGCATGACTTAATTTCAAAGTCTTCAGGAATACCGTTTTTAGACCCAGTTATCAGACCTTGTTTCTCCCCAATTATCTGAGTCAGGCTAAAGGATTTCTGTATTGAGCGGGGGGTTCAGGATGCATTTCCCGCTGAGAAAATCTGCACTCAAATGAGCAGTTGTCCACCTTAGAGGTTCTTTCTAGGGTTTTATTGAGGCATTTGGTGTGTGATGGTTCCACCCCATGGCTGGAAGCTCTGGACACTGCTGGAATGGATGTTTCATAACACCTTGGGTCAACCTCACCACTGGCATTAGCACAGCCAAGGCTGATATTTAGTGTTCTCTTTGGAGCCATGAGCACATTGCATAGAACCTTCAGTGGTTCAGGTTCCAGTCCTCCCAGCTCAACAGGAATTCTGCAGCTGAAATAAAAAGGAAGTAGGTTTCGAGTCCAGTTTTTAGTGCATAAAATAGAAATCCATGGCCACACTTCAGCAAAGCACTTCTGCTTAAACACATGAATAATTCTTTCTACAAAATCACTGCTCTGCTTTACTCCAACATGAGCTTATGCCCTTTGCAAAATCAAAGCCAAGACATCATAATTCTGTCTTCTCTGTGTGGACCTATAATTATTTTTCTCTTTCACATAGACAATTGATGTGTTTTATATAATAATAATATAATAACAACAAAAATTAATAATGTCATGAAAGCCTTTTTGCTGTTATTCCTTTACTGTGGAAGGCATTCAGATCCTTTATAGATGGACTGCATATATCCTTACTAAGACATAATGCTTCTTTCTGAAATGAAAATTCAATAACCTTCTCTTGCATGCCAAATATATAATAATTTATATTACACATCTTAGGTGATGATATTGAAAGCAGATTTCCAAGGCCCTGTCTTAATCTTCATTTTTCTTTTCAACAAGGAAACATATACTGGATGCAAAAAGCAATAATATAAACCCAAGCAACAATGTGAGTCAACACAAACATTATTTGCACACATTTTCCTGAATCCTAATTGCTTTCAGTGTTCTCAAAACACCATTAGATGGAGAAATAACAACTTTCATCATACAGTAAAAGGCAATTACACCAACTTGGAAAAGATACCTTGGGAATCTTCATATCAAGCTTGATTTACTCTGAAGTTCTGCAAACATGTGTACCAATCACAACAGTTTTGACTCAACTCCAACACAAAATAGAGTTCCCAGAAGTTCATTGGAGGTAAAGCTAAATTTTCACAGTGGTCCCTTCTGGCCTTTAATCCATTAATCATGGTCTTTTTAGATTAAAGCACCAGAATTGCCTACATACCCCTTCTTCCTGATTTCCTCCCACTCATTTTTCTATAGTCTTTCTTGTTCTATATTTAAACTCCATGTTTTTTCTAGCCTTAATGTATTCACTGCATTCTACCTGCCTTATCTGAACCGTTTATGATATTGGGGAGCCTGGACATACCAGAAGAATATTTCTGAACAAAATTAATTTCTGCTCAATTGTCACCTTCAGCACAAGAAATCATGTGCTTTATTACTGAATGAACAAAGCCTGAAAAGCCAGTCCTGGTTTATTCAGTAGAGTAATTCAAATAGATCTAGTGGGAAGAATGACATCTAGGATCAGAATTCCTAAAGAACTGGGAAAGCCAATGCCTGATTTTACTTGGAACAGCCATGGTGGTCATCACTATGCTTCCAGGAGCAAAAAAATCTTACTTAACAGATTTATTAACCCTTGAATCCTGATTCCTGCTTTTTCAGGAACAGCTATTTAAGGAATTAAAAATCTATCTTTGCTCTACTGTGTTGGTCAGAAAGAGACATCAGCTTTATGGGCATCATAACCTGCACCAATGACAAATTATATTTCTCTTCCAGAAAGGCAAAGAAGGAGGAGGTATTATAGCAATTCTAGGTTCAAATACACCACTCTAAATTACCTGTCAATACGGTCCGCATCTGCTTTGTCTGTATCAAAAAAAAACATCTCTATGAACATATCAAAAACATGTGTGGACATTGTCCTGTTAAAATCAAAGAAACTTGCTGCAGACTGTAGCAAGAACTTGTTTGCATTCACCCTGAATACACCAGGTGCAAATGTAGACCAGACAGGAATACAGACCCAAGAGCATTCTGTGGTATCAAGATGCACCTTAACCCTGGCACAAGTCCTGCAAACTGGCCAAAAAATTTGCCTGTTCTGTTGAAGCTTTGCTGGATTTGATGCACCACATTATAATTATAATTTGCCTACTGTGGCTTTGGAACAGTGTCAGAAACTATGCTCTGACTGAATGTGTGACACCAGAACATGAAGAAAATTGGCTAGATTTATTCTTCTCCCAAACAAACTTCCAAATGGAAAAAATAAAAATACCAGGGAAAATTACAGTCCAAAGAAAGATTTTGAATGACATAAGGAACGCATGATGGCCCTATTTTTCTGTTATTAAGTAATTTTGAAAAATATAACCTTCCTTCCTTCCTTCCTTCCTTCCTTCCTTCCTTCCTTCCTTCCTTCCTTCCTTCCTTCCTTCCTTCCTTCCTTCCTTCCTTCCTTCCTTCCTTCCTTCCTTCCTTCCTTCCTTCCTTCCTTCCTTCCTTCTCTCAAAGAAACAGACAAAACGACAATCTTCCTCCACAGACAAAATTATTCAATGAAATAGAAGAGTTTTAAACCGATAAATAAACATAAGGGGAAAGAACAAAAAAATGTAATCCTGCAAATTTGGGGTTATGTATATATGTATGTACGTATGTGTTTATTTATTTGCTTTATGTCTTTATGTAGTACAATCAACTTTCATCAAGCTTTCAAAAATCATAAATCTTCAGTCATCAGTTACCTCACTTAATTCTGGGTATCTAAAAGATAATTTTCAAGACTAAGCCAGACTTCTATGTTGCTTTTGCAGGCTTTGAGAAATTCATGGCCTCCAGAAATCACTCTTACTATGGAGTGAATAGCGCCTTGGAATTCACTGTTGTTGCTGAACTAGGCCCTTTGGTGACTCACACAGCCCTGGGAGTGTTTAATCTGAAGTTAATTTTATTATGCTTTGATCAGCCGTGCGTGTTGCAGTTTTGCTCTTGCTATGGAATTCTGTGCTCAGAACACGCACGTGCATTGGAGGAGGATTCATAGGACAGAGGTGCTATGGGAAGCCTTTACAGGCTCCCAGCTTATTCACAGCAGGTTGAGGTTTCTTCCTAAATTTACTGACTGCATCCTTCAACCAAAAATGTCACTGATCAGTAGCCTAATGATATTTTATAACTATTGTACTAATGGCTAACTCAAAACAGATTTATGTTGGCAGCTGTTATCCCCAAGCATATTTTTATATATTTGTATTATTTACATTATATTTTTCCATTTATCCTTTCTGTATTAAGAATGAATTACCTGCAGACTAAGAAAAACATGCTTTTATGCATGTGCAAAGTAGTTTACATGTATGGGATTATCACAAGGGATGAAAAAATAGAGTAAATTTTATTTTTAAAAAAATAAAAATCTGTTTTTGCAACACAATTTTTAAGAAACATTGAGCAGGTGGCCACTTGTGTAGCACCACTGATACAATTTGTTCCTTGTCTATATAGGAAACAAGTAATTTAAATAACTGCAAGCTGACACATATCTTTAGTAACCCCAAATGTCATGTCAGAGATGCAAACAAGAGTGATCACTATGAGGGATCATGAAAGCAGCCCCACCCCTGCAGGTTCAGGGGAGGATGAGCCAGAGGTTTCAGAGAATCCACTTCCACAGTCATCCTCAGTGAGTGCTGGTGGCACCCTGGTCACTTGCTCTGCTTTGCAGAGCTCTCAAAGAGTCCAAATGAAGCTGGTAATGAAAGTGAACAGGAATTTAAATTTGTTATTGTGAGAGAAAGGGGAAAAAAAGGACACCTTACTGATTTCAAAAGGAGTTCTTTCACCTGTTAGATGCCACATGGAACTGGTCATTACTTTAATGTCACGTGGAGATCCACCTGGGAGGGAGGAAAAGCAAGGTGGGAGAACTGAAGTCCTCTTTTCATGAATCACAGTTCTCGTTAGGAATCAATTAAATTATGATGGCAACTTTTTAATTCTTCTTGTTGTTTTTCTGACCAGAACCCCCCGTTATAACCAGATGCCTTTGATTCCCATCAGTCCTGAGGACCCAACGCACTTCTGGGGCTGTGGGCTGGCCCCTGTGTCCTGAACTCCACTGTTAACCGGGACTGACCCAGTTTCCAATGGAGTTAGTGGCAAGCTGCCCACTGACTTCAGTCAGCAAGTGCAATTTCAGAAACCATGTCACTTCTGATGAGGCATGAGATGGAAAGAGCGGGGCTTGGCTTTCGGATCCTAATGCTGAGCATGTGGGGTTGACAGCTGGAAAAATAATCTGCCTTTACTTCTAGGTATGTTATCCAGCTACCTGCCTATCTCTATCTATTTCTTCTGGAAGAGATTTAGAGAGGTTCCTCACTACACAAGGCTGAGCAGCTCACAGAATATTTTGTTTCTATGTGGTTTCACGGATATTTAGGGAAGTGTTCAAGGTCAGGTGGGATGAGGCTTTGAGCAACCTGTTCTAGTGGAAGATATCCCTACCCATGGCAGGGGTGTTGGAACTAGATGATGTTTAAGGTCCCTTTCAACCCAAACCATTCTGTGACTTTATTCTGTGACTTTATGATATAGTAAGCATTTTATCTTTAAAGATAAAGATCTTTTATCTTTAAAGATAAAGATAAAGATCTTTTAAAGACATTAGTCTAATATTTATTTTAAACTTTCAGAAAATATCCTATTTTGTGTCTTTTCTCACACAGAAGGATAGAAACCTAGTCTGTAGGATTTGAGGTATGTTTTCACAATCTAGTAAATTGATCAACATGTAGAAACAGCTTCCACATTTGATCAGGACCTCCTGCAAAAGATTATTATCAACATTGCCTGAGTCATCAAGCTGTTCCTTGCTAATTAATAGCTAATACAACAATAAAACAATGTTTTTCAGTATCATACACTGTCATATTGGCAATGAAACATGAGATAAACTGAAGATATGAGATAATGTTTTCCAGTGAATGATTATGAAAAATATATAAAAATTAAGTATATGTGCAACAGAGTAAAAGGCAACTCCTGAGAACTTGACATGCAAATAGCCAAAGAAGAGAAACCAAGGAGAAACTGCTGTTTAATCATAGCAAGGGGCTGTCATAGAGGGTAGTTCACCACGAATCTGAACAGTTCCAAAACTCTTCTTGTGAGAGAGACTTGTAAGTCCAAACTTAGTTCACTCAAGGAATGCATGTTGTGATTTAGACATTGACTTCAGAAACAAGGAAAAACAGAAAGGATAGACCATTCTTGAAGCCTAGGGGAGTTTAACTGGAAATCTTTTTAGTGTCATTTCAAAGCAGATATTTTTTCTATTTCCTAGTGTCTGAAGGATGGACGTACAAGGACTAACCAGGCAGAATCCTAGCCCCACACAGCTACCCAAATAAAAATGGCATTTTATTGGAAATGTGAAACACAATAGGTTCCAAACCGAAGTTTATGTCTTTTATTCTAGTTATACACTGGCTCACTCTTGTGTGTGCTAAGCATTTTCAGTGGAGCATTCAGACATCCAGAGTGATCACACTGAACTTCACATTCATTCAGTTTGGTGGGTTCCATTTGTCCCCAAATTCTCCCAGATCTTACTTTTTCTTCATCACTTTCTTTGAAATTGTGTGTGCCTTTTCCAAGACAACCCAAGTGACTTATCCAAAGTGGTCCTCATTCAGTAGTGGCCAATCTGAGCTGGCAACAGTTGCCTTTACAGTCAGTAATAAACTCTGACTTCCTCATCCCTGGAAATGTTCAAGGCCAGGTTAGACAGGGCTTGGAGCACCCTGGTCCAGTGGAAGGTGTCCCTGCCCATGGCAGGGGACTGGAATGAGATAATCATTAAAATACCTTCTAACCTAAAGCATTCCATGATTCTGTGAAAGTTTTTGGGAGGACAACAGGGGTATTAAAGAAGAGAAAAGCAAAGCAACTTGATATTCTCAGGGATTTATGGAGAAAAAGCATTTCTTTTTATGTCTCTGTGTGTGCATATAAACAGATCCTCAGGGGAGAGCTCACAAAGGCTAATTTCAGCCTGAAGAGGTGGATAACTCTGAGCTGCCCTATAGTCAGGAAGAAGAGGGAGAGAGACTCTTGCTCCTTCAGGGGACGATTAAGAAAAGCCCTTTCCAGAAGTTCTTTCTTTCCTGACGCAACAGAACCAAGTGCTGTAGGCTACCATTAGCCTTTGGTGCCACCACCCTTGGAGTGTTTGCAGTTAGCCCAAGAGCTGGGATAACTGGACCTTTCACGGGATGGACTTTTACTTGGAAAGTGTAAGTCATAACTCATTAAGCCTTTGGTTATGTGAAAATTTACATGCACCATTAAAGGCAATGAAATTACTCACAGTGCATCACATCAGGGTCCTGCTTGCCATCATTTTTAGTTCCACTTTGGAAAAACTTATATAAACACTTAGCTGCAGCCACAACAGATAGCAGAACTAGTTTGAACAGTTATGTATAAAATGATGATTTGTTAATAACAAAAATACACTCTAGGAAAAGAACTTTGGCAACACATCTTGCTTTGGGAAGGGTTTTTCAGGTCCAGAAGAGGATTTCTGTCCCACTATAGGAATGCTGGAGAGCAGCCCAGAGTCCAGGGCTAAGGTGCCCACCTGGGAGAGGTGACACCCGGGTTGTCTCTGTGCTGCTTGATTCAGCCCAGGTGCTGGAATTTTTCTTACCATGTTCCAGATAATTGACCTGATGCCTTGATTAACCTAAGATGGGATGTTTCCCCCTGGAAACTGAAAAAGTCTTCAATAACTTCAAAAGGAAAAGAAAGCAGATTTGATTATAGAACGCCTTAGTGAGGAATGCATTCAGATGTACATTTTTTATTAAAACATCAAGACTTTTATTGCTACAAGCTTGAGAAGGGTGTTTTTGGAAAGAACCCTGTGTAAGAGTGTATTTTCAGGTCTTCACTAGAAAAAGGCTGTGTTCCCCATTTTGTATTCTCTCTGGCATCTATTATTTGGTAATTTTTCATTGACTTTGAAGCACTATTCAACCACATATTTCTTGTTAGTAAATTAATAAAGACATTTATAATTTATTAATATGCAAATTCAAATCAGTATTAACTGGTTTTACAGTCAAGAACCACATATTTACTGAGAGTTATCACACTAGATCAAATTTTCATGCCACATTTTGATATGAAGACATACATCGGAAGTACCAGTCCTAAGAGGAAGTAGGTAGCTTAAAAAATTCCCATCTTTTTCATAAAATTAGAAAACATCTTCCAAGTATGTTCATTTAAGGGACGCTGTTGCCTCAAAAATGGAAACTTGCTGTCAGTAACACTGAGGAATCTGTGGTGCGTTTAACAGAGAAAGTAGTTAATCTGTCTTTTAAAAATAAATCACAAATGGACGAAATGATTAATAAGCAGCAATGTCATCTGAATATTATACTTTTCCAATGTAACAGAAAAGAAAAAACAATGTTGACAGGTTATTTGTGTGATTCTTCCTATGCTCTTGAAACTGCAGCAGTGCATTTTTAAAATTTTAATTGCAGTAATGATTTTTGTTCTTTAAATACTCAGTCTCTGATAGGAATGGACAGAAAGGAACAGAGGTTTGGTTGGAATAACCTCTAGCTTGGCAATTAAATGTAATATTTCACATACAACATTCAGCTTCCTGAAATATGGTTAACAATATCTCCAATTCCCTTGTGTAAGCCAATATCAGGAGAATATCATAAGCAAGACAATAACTTAGTACTTTCCATAACATGTAATTTTTGTTAAAAAAATTAGAGGAAAACCAGAGTATTTCTAGTGAAGGTATTTTCATTTATTTATTTATTTAGTTAGTTAGTTCTTTTTCAGGGGCTACACCTTATAGTTATCCAACAAGATACACTCCAAAATAAATTGACATGCACAGGAAGTGCCACCTAAACCTGAGGAAGAACTTCTTATCTGTGCAGTGACCGAGCACTGGAACAGATTGTCCAGAGAGGGTGTGGAGTCTCCCTCACTGGAGATATTCCAGAGCCACTTGGACGCAATCCTGAGCCCTGTGCTCTGGGATGACCCTGCTTGAGCAGGCAGGTTGGACAAGATGAAGGACCCACGTTGCCCATTCTGCCATTTTGGGATTCTGTGACATGCAAAGTTTTCAAAATCATTAGTCATAAAATCCCCAAGAAAACAACTTTTCCTCAAAAAAAACCAACCCAAACCCCAACAAACTGCAAACTTTGATCCTCGGTTATGATCCTTGGATGGGTATAATAAGAAAAGGCCAACTGACAATGCAGAAATGGTATCAAGTGGAACTCAGGTCTTCCTCTTGGAGTGTTCAGACTCAGAGCTGTTTCCCTTCTTGCTCTCAGCCATTCCAGCCCCACTGAAGCAGTTCCTATTAAGGACTTTTTCTATAACAGCCATAAGGTAGTGTTTTCTGCCCCATGCCTCATCCATCTCAATCACGCATCTTTACTGACATCTTGGAGTGTTCTCCAGAGATAGATGAAGTTTACTTTGGAGATCTCTCAGAAAAGTGAGTCTCCTGTTTTTAGATTTGTAAATAAGTGAGAGGATTTGGACATTTTTCTGCCTAATTGCTGAGCCGCTCAGAATAAAGAACCAGTGAGACTCAAATAAAAGTGAAGGTGGGAATGCTCCAGGGAACAGCCATGAAGAAGAGATTTAGACAGCATTGGATGTCGATTGAGGAAACCCAAAGAACTGTAGGTGTGGGTTTCAGAGGGTCTGATATGTATTGAGTTGCTCCAGAGAAGGACAGAGAAGGCCAACAGTGCTGGGGAAGGGGCTGAGCACCAGTCTGACGAGGAGCAGCTCAGGAAGTTGGGGGTGTTTAATCTGGAAAAAAAAAAGGCTAAGTGGGGGAACCTTGTCTGTTTCTACAAGTCCCTGACAGGAGGTTGTAGCCCGATGGGGATTTGTCTCCCAAAAGTGATAGAACAAGAGGAAACAACCTCAAGTTGCACCAGTGAAGGTTTGGACTGGATATCAGGAAAAGATTTTTCACTGAAGGTGTGGCCAGGCATTGCAACAGGCTTCCCAGGGAAGCAGTGGAGTCACCACCCCTGAAAGTGTTCCAAAAATGTGTGAATGTGGCACTTGGGGACACGATTTAGTGGTGGATTTGGCAGTGCCATGTTAATGGTTGATCTTAGAGGTCTTTTCCAACCCCAATGATTTTATGATTCAAAGCCCATCTTGGCTCTGTTTTGACTCTAACACTTGCTAGAGAACACAGAAATAAGGAGGAAGAAAGAATAATGAGTGAGGCTTTTAAAATAAGTTCAAGAAAATAATTTGGAGCAGGTCTCTGTTACCTTTCGGCAGTCAAATATTTTCTCAACAGCAAACCCTGTATTGGTGAGCAGTCTGCCCAAAATGTGGGCCCCCTGAAACATTCAGACATAAGAGTCCTGAGCAATCCTACAGCCTTCAGCTAAGACACTCCATATTTACCCTGATTAACTGTGATTATGCTCTGCCTCTACAAAAATAAGCAGACAGAAATCTGTTAGAGCATAAGGCTACAAATGCTGTGTTCATGTGCAATTCTGAGTGGATCATTGAGGTCGAGAGGCTGAAGCTGAATATATATGCACAGGTTTAAGGCTCTGGGCATCAACTGTTATTTGTGCTTGTGTTTAGCACATAGACTAAAGCTGCATTCACTTCTCTGAACATTAAATCAGTGCATTGTAATGTTGAACTGATAAATCAGCCTGCAAATATAGCCTGGGAAACGTTTCTATAGCAAGGGACAACTCTGCTGGATTCTGCCCTACAAATAGAGCTGTTTTATGAGACAAATGGTCCAAATTTGTTGGTGTGTGTAAATCAGCAGAGTTCTGTGGTGTTAACAGAACCACACCAATTTCCATCGGCCCAGAATCTGACATTTTTCATAGAAAGGAATGAGTCTTCATTTACAGTTTCAGCTGGAAAAATTTATTATTTGGAAATCCTTAGGCTACATTTATTGAACAGAAATTATTGCCATAAGGGTGCTACTTTAATAACCATGTACTCAGCTCAGGCAAAATCCTCTGCCGTTATTTTACCTTCCTGCATTTTTTGTTTTGTGGAGTGTGGTTTTGACCATATATCAATTTAGCCCTAATTCAGATTATCTTTAGAAATTTAAGAGATTGGGATGAAGGCTGCTGTAAGACTATGATTTATATTCTGATTTTGAAAACTGAGGAAAACAAAAAAATATACATAGAAAAGCTATGTTCTATTGCATTTTTAATGGAATTAATGTTAAATATTAGAATTATCATTGCTTTTAATGGCAATAGCTGCTATGAAAATAACAGAACTTGCATGCTTTCATTGCTTAGATATGTCCTTGTTAAATCTTAACATATTGTTTTCCATATTTGAAAAAAGATAAAAAAAATTGCAAAATATGATAACGAGCTTAATTTTACCATAAAGCCTGGGAAGGAAAGACAGAACCCTGTGAAATAAAGCACTTTTAGAATCATTTGCTGTATGCCTCTGATGTTAGATATCACATAGACTTCACTCTGAATACCTTGTAAAACTGTTTTAGAAGGAAAATAAAATCAATATTATGTCATAACTGAAAATCTACAATGAATCAGTAAACAGAGTCCACTCAGATCAATAATTCTCATTTTAAAATTTATTAGCCAAAAAAAGATATAATCTGTAAAACTAGGTTAAATGGGTTAACTGAATTGAGAACTTTTTTCTTGCTTTTGCTTTGTTTCTTGTAGTTCTATTATTTCTCGGATGGTTGTTATTTTGTGCCTGAGAACAATGAAAGGTTAAAGTAAAACTTTAATTTTGCTTTTGGGAATAGCACTGAAAAAAAAAAGTCCAGTTTTCTTTTCAAATCTGCTTCCTTTTCGTTCTATATGTCTGCCTTCATCTATGTATGTGCTTACTAGAAATGTATCATAGATTCAGATTTATTCAGTTCTACTATAACACGGTTCTCCTAGACAAAAGCATAATAATAAAACAACTCCTCCAATCTGTTCTGGTTCAAGTGCATAAATAGACAAAAAAATTAGCTGATTTTATGTACATACCTACCTGCAACTTATTTTTTTGTGAAATCATATCACGCTGTACCCTATAGAAGACTGGCTCTGTAAAAAGGTTGCACACACAATCCTACAGTGCTGGACATATTTTGCAGTTTGCAATCTGTCACACCACAGATAAATGCCACAAAATCCTACATCCCATCTTTGAAGTTTTGGTTTTATTTAGATTACACAGTGAGAAAAATTCTAGTAGGGAAATATCCAATACTGGATGCATGCCCTGCAATTTTTTCTATTTAAAAATGCCACCTCCTATGTCTAAATGACTGGATTAATATACAAATTATTGTTTTGATAGATCTTCAAATTACTTTTTGTAACAATTAAAAATTGCCTTTTAAAAAACTTGCTGCCTACAGTCTCCTCAGTGTGATTCTGAACACAGCAACATCAGACCAGACTGGAGATTTCATGTTACTTTCTGCATTTCAAACCTTAATATTAAACACTTTTCCTTGCCTAGTATTAGTTTCATATGTTAATATCATTTTTTATTAACATAATACAAATATCATTTGCAGTACTACATCCTTCATTGCTAGCGGCTTTCATATCAAATGTCACAGCAAATTTTATTTTCGCTAATAGATTACGACTTGTACATTGTATTAGTGAAAGTGAACATTATTACAGGATGACACTAAAATTAAAGAACATACTGTACAACAGCACTAACACTCTGCTAAATTCCCTACTCCTTCCGACCCACTCTCTATCCCATTTCACCCCACAAAATGCTATCAGAAGTTCTGTTAGATATTTTAGTGCTTCTTTGGAGAAAACTTCACCTTTCAAGAACCTCACTATATCCATTGTCAAAATATCACATTATACAATTCACTGGAAGTGAACTTATTGCTAAATACCCATTAGGTTCCCAGGAGATGCCTTACATTAATTGTTTAGTGAAAGCACCCTTAGGCTATCGCTGGGGAAGAACATTAAATGCATAAAAAGAGAAGTTGACAGAGATCCCTGTAGAACAAGATACATCTCCTGGCTTAAAACTTCTCCAGGAAGAATCCTGTGAGTCGCTGCTCAAAATGGTCATTTTGGGGTTATTTTTTCCTCCTGCTCCTCCCAGCAAAGATAGAATTAATCTGAAAGGAAAATAAATGCTGCATCAGCAGAGATTCTTTAAAAAGTGCTTTTGAAAAGCCAAGCTGGGGGTGGTAAACAAGGGGGGGAAAAAAGGGGCATTGTTGGGCATTGTTTTGGATCTGAGGTGTCTGTCTGGCTTGCAGAGATAATAACAAGGAAAGAAAGTTGGAGAGCAGAGAAAGTGCAGGAGTAATGCTATAGATGAAATGGAAACAAAAAAAAGAAAGATGATCAGGAGAGAAAAGAGGGAAAATGAAGAGAGAAAGGAGGTATGGGATGCTCGAATGAGCAATGATTTCAGAAAGGTTGTAACTAAAATGTCAGCGAGCTGTTCACCAGCCAGAAGTCCAGTTCAGAAGGCAAGGGGAATGATTTTTGCAGCAAGGCACATCCTATGCTCCTGTCTGCTGTGTCCTTCCTCCCACATCCCCTTAACACTGTTCTTTTTTCTAATATCAATAGCTAATTGATCTCCTCTTGACTATATACATTTAATCTATTTTACTATACCTTATATTTAAATCACCTCTGGAACGAACCTATATTACATCCTGAATTTTTTTTACCTCAGAAAACCAGATTTTTGGGTTTGGTACTGCTGCCAAAGCACCACAAGAGGGGGCACTAGTTAAACAAGACGCAAGAATGGAATTTTTACTTTTCCCAGGTTTTTTCTCTTTTGTCACTCATAAATACAGAAAAAAATCTTTTTCCCTGTTGCACTAGAATATGATGCTATTATTATGTTGAGAATATTTATTCCTATTGGGATAATTAATGGAAGAGTAGCTACCATGAAGATTTATTGTAAAAAGGGACACAGAAGGCTGACCGTCATCAAAAGTAATTAGCGAAATAAAATTAAGCTTTTGTTCACATCCCCCTTAAGAAAAACCTAAGAGGGAAATCAAATCTTCATTTTGGGCTGAGTCTTCACATCGGTTTATAATCAATGTTTGAAAACACGCGGCTCCTGGATATTGAGATGTGTCTCTGTTTTGAACTGTCAGTGCCCCGCAGCCTGTGTAGTCATTTGTCTTTGTAAAAAGGGCACACAAATTATGTGAATCCAAGTTTTATTTCTATCAGGCACTCATTTTGTGCAGGTGCAAATGCCTGAAAGGCTGTAGAAATCAAGGATGGGTATTCTCTGCTTTATATTAGCTGCCTATGTGAGGGGCTTGCATGCCTGTGCTAAACCTATAAGCACCTCAGTCTGCTCAGGATTTTTCTCCAAACAGCCCAAGAAGGCAGGAAGCATCTTCATGTCTGGTTTTGTATTTGGGGAACTAAGGCAACCAAGGTCTGGAATCGCAAAGACCTTCAATTCCCATTGAAACCACTGAAATTCAGGCAATCCCATAAATGTAAGCAGTGAAGTAAGAAGACAAGGTATTTTGCCCCAAACTGCTGGAGAGATCAAGAAATTGAAATGAGAGATACACCGTCCTTACCTGGAAGAATAAATTCTCTTCTTGAAAGCAAAATATCTGGCCCAAAACTGCCTGTATTCTAATTTGTGCCAGCTTTACCAAAGTGCAGCTCACCAGGTTCATGACTGAGCTACAGGACTCTGACATTCCCAGATGATTGATATATTTAGTGGTGCTCTTCCTGATATGTGATGTGAGGAGCCTCCAAACCCATTTTTCCAGCTCTTCCAAAATTCTATGACTTTTTCTCCACTAGAGTTGCCAAATCTGGTGAAATAACAGCACTTCAGACTTAATTACATTGCTGCAAACTCCCTGGGGCGTGTTCCCACGAGTTCACCCCTGTTAAAGATTTGAGGTAAATGAGGACAGCGACTCAGGAAAGAGGGTGTTCTCTTTTCAGGTATTGGACTTTGTCCACAGCCTGCCCAGCACAAGAAATACTAAGCACTACTAATCACTTTCTATTTTGGTTCACTGTGGAACACCAACAGGCTGTGGAATGGGAAACCATCCCACCTGATGCATCCCATCTCCAGCCATGCTGAGAACACTGATGAACTCTTTTCAATGCCTGTATTGGGGAAGCTCATACATTTCTCCTGATTGGATTAAAATAAATTTGCAAAAAAGGCAAATATGTCTCAGAAAGAGACACTAAGCTGATGAAAAAGAAAAGTGAGTGGTCTCATTTTTAGCTTAGATCTTAATTTCATCTCGACATAACCAGAATAGTTTAAGGGATTGTTTCACAGGCAGTTTGAGTTGAATTTACAGTTCATTGTAACTGAAAGGATTAGCTTCCTCTCTCACTCACCTTGAGCCAGGCTTAATGTACATCACAAAGGAAGGACATCAGCCTGTCTGAGAGAGTCCAGAGGAGGCCAAGCTGATTAGAGGGATGGAGCACCTCTGGCTACGAGGAAAGGCTGAGAGAGCTGGAATTGTTCAGCATGGAAAAGAGAAGACTTTGGGGTGACCTAGTTTTTGCTTTCTAGTACCTGAAGGGACCCCACAAGAAAGATGAAGAGAGACTATTTACAAGGGCCTGGAGTGACAGGACAAGGGGGAATGGCTTCCAAATGAAAGAGAGTAGATTTAGATTAGATACTGGGAAGAAATTCTTCCCAAGGGTGGTGAGGCCCTGGCACAGGTTGCCCAGAGATGCTGTGGCTGCTCCTGGATCCTTGGACGCGTCCAAGGCCAGGTTGGACAGGGCTTGGAGCAACCTGGGATAGTGGAAGGTGTCCCAGGTTCCCAGAAAGGTGACAGGGGGCGGAACAAGATGATCTTTAATGTCCTCTTCAGCCCAAACTCTTTTCTGTTTCTATAATTCTATGAAACACATCTGTGTTAGTCAATCAGAGTACACAATTGCCTACAAGTCTCCTTTGGAAATGGACTTGATGTTTCTATCTAGAATCATCAGCACCACCACTTGGAACACGGAGTACAGCTCTTCTTCCTGTGGGTGCACAGGGTGTCACCATTCCTGCCTTCCCAGTCAATCCCCTAAGCACCAGTTTGGACATTGGCATTTCCAGAATGAGGTGATTTGACAAATCAGTTGTCAAGGTGCTGTCAGCTGAAATTTCTAAACGGACTTGATTCTATATCAGGAAAGGCTACAGGACATTTATCATGAGAAGCTGCATTGTCCAGTGGACAGCATTTTTTAACAGTGCCAACAGCTGAGCGAACCAGGGAGCACCACTCTGTCAGATTCATGGCCTGTGGAAGATCCATAAGAAAACCTTTGGAAGAGCTGCACATGCATCAGGCTTGGTGTGAAAACAATCCCTGTGAAAAGGAGTGGATATGATCACATAGAGAAAACTTTGGCATGGGTTAGAAAAATAATGTGTTGCTATGATGTTTGAATAAAGACATTATTGGGGTAAAATGCAGTCTAGAGGTACAGTTTATCTTGTGGGTGATATTCCAGATTATTTCCCAGAGTATAAAAACACAGGAATCTGCGTTAGACTAAAAGTCCACTTAACTTGCTGCCCTGCCTCTGTTGGGTTTCACAGAGAAATGGACCATTTCCCCTGACATTTCTTTCAAGATTCTGGACTTCTTTTGCCAGGGATGTTGAGAGACAAGTTATAATGATGTCTCCAATGGACTTTTTTCATTAAATCATCTGATCACTTTTTGAATCCACTCAGCATTTGGACTCCACAGTACACCATGATGAGGATTTCCAGTTTATGGCAAATGCAATAGGTTTTTCTTGTTTAAAAACCATAACCAAGGAATTTTGTTTTATGCCATCTAGATTAGTGTGTTAGAAGAAAAAATTAATAAACTTTTTCTGCTCGTTTTCTCCATGTCAGTCATAATTTTATCAGCCTTTAGCATGTGAAAGGGAACAGCTCAGAATGGGTTTGTGTTCATTCCTTCTCTCTTCCGTGGTGTAATATTTGGTCTCTGATTTCCAGCTTTCCATAGCCAGGACTAAAACAATCCCAGCTGGACTAGGCTGGAACTCCTCTGCAAATGGACACTGCAGCCTGAGTGATCATATGGAATAAATCCTGCTGGATCTACAGAATTGGTCTCACTGCTTACACACAGAGTGGAGGCCCAAAACACACCCCCTGAATGCCTCAGATCCACTGGATTTCAGTTGCATATTCAAATTATATACAGCTTGTGACTCCCAATTTGCATAACTGTGGTTGTAGAATGAGTCACACTTCAATCTCTGGGAAAACTCACGAGTTTGGAAACGGGGAAGGAAAAGCAAAACTGCACTATAAGGGACCATTCTCACCTCCTGAAGTAGGGAGAAGAAAATGCTTGAGGGTAGGAAATGTGGGAGAAAGGGAAGTGATGGTGGTAAAGACAGTCATTGGAGTGTCAATGTTAGTCGAATTTTAGTATGTCTGGGATAAATTTGGAAATCTGATGTCTGTGTGAGAAAAGTCACCTGAGAGTGTCTTCAAAGTCCAGAGAAAGAAAGATGCTCTCCCAGGATGGATCAGAGGAATCACACCTTAAAGAGTGTCGACTTCACCTATGGAAATTCTGGGCTTAGTCTGTGCTTCTCCTGGAGAGAATTTGTCCAACACCACTCTGTTTGTCCTATCAAAAACAGGGGAACCCCAGGTAGGGAGGAGGCAGGAGATGGTGTGATGATATTTTGAGCATAATGCAGCCTGAGAGATGAGCTCTGAGAACATCTACTAAAGCAGGATCCTCAAATGAGAAGACGGAAGACAGTTTAACTGAGATTAATCAAGGCTGAGACACTTTGTGGCACCACCATGATTAGGCAGTGAGAAAATTTACTGTTAAATATTGGGAAGGTGGCCCTCTTAATTTATTTATTTTTCATTAGGAATTTAGGCACCTGAATTTCATACACACCACCAGCAGAAACTCCCTCCTGCCATCTACTTTTCCCCTCTCTCTTTAGATAGGAGCCTAACCCCAGCAGTAATCACCATGTTTGGACTTCTGGGATATTGCCATCAGTTTTAGACAAAGAGTACTTAAATTCTATTTTTTTTTTTTTAGGGGACTAAGAGATGCAATTTCCCTGCTGTGGTGCCTCACTTTTTGCCTCTTAATAAGTGATCTAATGATTGCTACCTCTGTCCAGAAAGAAAACAGCCAGGATTCTATATCAGGAGAGGATCCTAAACCACCTTGTCATCATTTCATGGGACTGCCCTAATCAGGAGAATTCGCAGAGGGGATCATCCCCATTTCTGAAGGTTATTATTCAACACTTGAACTTGAAATGTCCCCAAGCCCTAAGGAGCCCCAAAGCTTGACTCCTAGAAAGGTGACAGGAATGAAGTGATGGACCCTTCTCCCAGGATTGTCCCTTGACTGTGACCACAACATAATTTTTATCTATGTGGTAATTGTTCTGAAGACTAGAACTGTTGCCATTAGTATATACATATTTTTAGAGAGAACAAGCCTTACTCTATTAGACACTTATTCTAACTTAGTTAGGCGTAGCTGAGCTCCTTACAGGAGCACAGGTATTTTGGTTCATGAAGCTCAGATTTTTTTTCCTAATGCACCATGAAAATCTTAATGACCATGGAGTTTCTGGGCCAGTCTGGTGGTTTAATACTGACTTATCAGTAAATATGAAGCTTGGATAAGTGAGAGGTTCTTCTTTACCAGCCACTGTTCCAGCTGTACTATTTTGATCACCTCCACATCACAAAGATCATCTGTCATTTCCTCCTGCCAGGATATATTTCTACTTTAGGGTTAAAACATGTAAAGGTAGAAGATTAAAAATGGACATTATTCTGTCATTTGAAAGGGAGGGAGTTTATCATGTCAAGTCACATTATCTCAATTTCCAGCCATGTAGTGATAAATGTTTTTGACTTGTTATTCTCTGATGGAATTTGCTCCTCTGCAATGTAGAGCGCTCACATTTTCACAATATTGGCTTAAACTATTCCCATTGACTCACCTCTGATTTTTCTGAAGGTATTTTATTTTTTTTCAGAGAAAGACTGAAAGTGAGAGGAATGGAAAAGAACTCTACTCTGAATTATTTTAAGACCATAGTTTAATGACAAACACAAATCAAACCAGTCTGAGTCCATACAACTAATTAAGGGAGCACTTCCTTCAGAAACAACTCTGGAGAAATTTCTTGTAATTACCCTGAATTGTCAGTCATATGGCTGAGTGATCAGGTGGATCTGAAAGACACTGGATGAAAACTGTGAGGTTTTGTGACTTCTTCTGCACTCAGAAGGAGTATTTTCTTGGTATCCTGACTCATATTTCAGGAGCTCTGCGATGTCACAGCAAGGACTGTTGAGAGCTGGTGACTAGGATGGAATTTTCCCATTGAAAAGAGCCTTAGATTTCCCTACATTCACTGTGAAAATAAACCCTTTGTCCAGGAAAAAGTGAAGGTTGTTCTAGCCCTGCATGAGGCTGAGAGACACTTCACTGGGACTTAACTCATGTGTATGGGTCTGTGATGGAGATCAGGCTCTCCAGGATTTAAACACTGAAGACTGATTTGGCAAAGAAAAAGAAAAACTTAGAGCCACACTTACAAGGAACTTTGCAAAATATCTGCTCGTTTTCATTGAAAAACCCCATTGTTTACACCTCAGAGGACCCATTTTTCTAAGGTAATTCTTACATTTGTGTATGAACTAATTTTTACTGTTGAACAACCACTTAAAGTGATCCTGGGAGAGCCAGACTGTCAGATAGCACAGGGCTGAGACCAGTGCAGCCCATTCCCACCTGGATGTGGCTTCTTTCGTCTGCAGACACCAAAATAGTAGATAATAGGACTTTCAACAGCAGGTGCTTCTACTTTCTGTGGCCATAATTCCAGATCTTGTTCTCCAAGAGCACCAGTCCCTTGGACAACAGGGTGAGGACTCATCTCACCAAATTCAAGCAATTACAGCACAGAAATAATAATCTGTGGGGCTCATTATAGTGTCTCTGAGTAATCAGTGGAAAGAAATAAGCTCTCTGGGCTGTTACGGGCTTCATCTTAACTCAGGTGTCTAAAATAGGCCATGTGAACAAAAAGACAGACTGAGCACTGCTACCAAGTATGTTCTCTGCCTTTTATCTGCACTAAAAGATCCTGGGTCTCTGGTGCTTAGATCAGTAGAAGCTTTTAGGATTCAATCCGCTGCATAAAGAAAAATAGAGAGGGAGGGAACAGTTGGCTTTATGTGGTATTACATACATTTGGCTCCATTTTCATATTGATTGTATATATAAAAGAGGGGAAAAGTAAATAAACATGAGGAGGATAATGTCCCAAACTGAGTTTTATCACAAGTGCCTCCTGCTGGGATTCGAGAGAAATCCTTCCCCTTGAGGGGACAGAATAATATCATTTTAGTTATGGCCATATTCTTCATTTGGAACCTCCTCATCAATATGTCAATGCATGTTATTCACTGCTTGGAGAGACAATAAAATCAAAGGGCTCATCTTTAGCGAGGAACGCGCATGTTCCCAAACGTTTACACTACAGAGAGCTTGGCCCTTAATAAAACCTACATCCAGTAGCGAAGTTATCAAAAGGAGTTGTGCTCATTTTCTTTTATACGCAGGGAAGGGGCACAATATATCTTTACCAGCAGCTGGGAAATTAATGCTACAACTAAAATGACATTCCGCGTCTCGATGAATGATTTCCTGTGGGGTTCGGATAGCGGCTGTGACGGGAAGAGGTGTGATAATGGATCTAAGTCCATAATGCATTTATCCCCAGGTGCACTTGCTCAATCTGTTCATTGTGCAGCTTTTTTTTTGGGCTTACTGGGACTTTTAGAGTTTTATTTTGCTGCACTGAGGCAAATGGCTAGAATTCGCTTTAAAAATGTACGAAATGGAAGGTTTCGGTGCTTGTGAGGTTTTGTGGAAGGAAACTGGGTTTCTTTGTTTCTTTCAGAGAGGAAATAAATATTTTTCAACAGTGGTGCGAAACAGAGCTGTGATACCATTTCTTTTAAAATAGGGAAATTGAGGCACACCACAGGAATCCTCATAGGCAGATGACGGTGGCTAAAGCCCAGTTTCTTTCCTGTGCCATTCACCTTTGCAATGGGAGCAATACTGCAGGAAAGACTTCATTTCACAGCACAAGTGCAAGTCATTTCTGAGCATGTTCAGTATTAAGGTTCACTTATATTAATAGTTGAAAAAGTGCTAGAAAATGATTAATAAATATGATAAGCATGTTACAATCCCAAGTAAAATTTCTCAAAGAGGACACGAAGAGCAGCAACAGCTCTTTTATGCAGTAAGTTTTATGTCAGGAGTTTACCCATCTGACTGTTCAGGAATCTGTATGGAGGAATTAAGCACTTTTCTTAAAAACAGTTCCTTAAAAACGGAATGGTAATGCGGTGGTTTGGTCTGCAATGAACTCAAAAAAGCAGAGACTCAGAACAATGTCTTGGAGTGAAATGGAGAGAATATTAATTACATACAGCTGGCTGGTGGAATATTATAGGTTGGAGATGACTGTGGGGAAGAAAATAAAGTATCTTAAGGTTTATTTTGTCTTTCTTAAGGGGGTAAACTCTCACCTGTTTTTTCATGTTATTTAAGGAAGATTACTGCTAGTGCTGTGTGGACTGCCACTTGATTATTTATCGCTTCAGTATTTTTGATAAAAAATGTTAGTGCATTATTATCATAAATGCATACACACTAGATATCATCTAACCCCATCCCTGGAAGTGTCCAAGGCCAGGTTGGATGGGGCTTGGAGCAACCTGGGCTAATGGAAGATGTCCCTGCCCATGGCTGGGGGTGAAATGAGAAGATCTTTAGGGTCCCGCCCAACCCAAGTCATTCAATGATTCTGTGATTCTATACTGCAAAACTTTGTCTATATTATTATTTTAATGCTATTGTACCTCTGAGAGTTGGAATGTGAAATTTCGAGGCAGGGGGAGCTTGGGTTGTTCAGGAAAGCCCTGTACATGACAGTACAGTGCATAGCTATGCACTGGCTTGAAAAACCACCCAGTGCAGTAATAGGAGAAGAAAGTAAAATCCATGTGTAACATCTCCCTTTGGGTTTGTGTGGTGCTGAGAACTCTGCAGCCAGGGGTGGCACAGCCAACATGCAGCTTCAGTGCTGGCAATGCACAGGAGTCATAGAATTTTACATTTTGCAAAGAATCATAGAATCAATAGGTTTAAAGAAAACTCTCAGGTCATCAAGTCCAACCATTAACCCAGCACTGCCAAACCCACCACTAAACCATGCTCCCAAGCACCATACCTACACATTTCTTTAACACTTCCAGGGATGATGACTCCATCACATCCATGGACAGTCTGTTCCAATTCCTGACCACACCTTCAGCGAAAAAATTTGTCCTGAAATACAAGTAAACATACATCCCTTCCTCCCAGTTCCATTTGAGGCCATTTCCTCTTGTCTCATCACTTGTTCCTTGGGAGAAGAGCCTGATGCCCACCTGGCTACAATGTCCTGTCAGGGAGTTGTAGAGAGCAGTAATGTCCCCCCTGAGCCTCCTTTTCTCCAGCTGCCTCAGCCACAAGGACTTATACTCCAAGTCTCACCCCATCAGGCTGCCTTGGTCCTTGCATGTACTGTCTCACTTGGCAGCCAAAACTCTTCTCCTCTGCCTCAAAATCCCACCATGATCCGTGTGCTTCTCGGCAGGAGGCTTTGTGAAGTTTCTCTGGGTGGGAAGATGCTGAACACCTGAAACCAAAGCCCCCTGCAGGAATTTAGGAATAAATTTTTTACTGTGAGGGTGGTGAGGCTCTGGCACACGGTGCCCAGAGAAGCTGTGGCTGCTCCATCCCTGGAAGTGTCCAAGACCAGGTTGGATGGGGCTTGGAGCAACCAGATAGTGGAAGATGTCCCTGTCCATAGCAGGGGGATGGAATGAGATGAGCTTTAAAGTCCCTTCCAACCCAAACCATTCTACAAATCTATGATTTCTGATCTCCCAAAATACCATGGGATTACTTGGGAAAATATATTGTAAAAAGACAATGTACAGCAGAGTTCCCTGCTGCTCTAAGCACAGCCTGAGTCGTTCTCTAGAAGCCTGCACAACTCCAAAAACCCAGGAAAGGGAGCAGCATCTCTTCTTACCCCCAATCCTGTAAGAAAAAAAAGAAGGTTTTTATGGAGAAAAAAATCCCCTCAATTATCCAACACAAGACAACTTTCCGAATCCAGCTCACCTAAGCTATTTTTTTTTCTCTCCTTCCATGAGCAAAATGAATGCTGCAAGCAGGCACAGTGCTAATGGTCTTTTTTCCCGTCTCTTCCCCTTGCTCCCCTAACCGAAGGCAGAACTGCCGAGACTTCAGGAGCCTCTTCATGCTATCACTTCACAGGCTGGAAGGTGACAGCTTCGCCAGGGACTAATGCAGGGCGACATAATTGAATGTGGCCTGCAGCAAAGCAGCTGCCTGGAGCCACTGTTGATTGTAGCTGTCATCAGGTGGAGTTTGCTGCCGAAAAATACGGTCCGGAGGAATGCGGCTCTGGCACGCAGCTCCGCGCTGATGGCTTATTTACTCTTGCCCCTCCAACAGGTTTGTGGTTAATAATTGTCACTATCACACTCTTGAGTGAGCACAGATGCTCAAGCTCGGAATCATCAATAATCTTCCCGGTAACCTGGTCTCGGAAATTAAACAATGGCCCCAGTATTCCCATTTTCTGGAGGTATATTGTGTGTTTCAGCATGTCAACCTCCTCATTTTTTTTTTTTAATGGGGAACCTTAAATGATTTTAAAGATATTTCCTACGCCTGTTTATTTAACTGTCACAGGATGTGGGAGAAATATAATCTGCTAAATTAGGCATGAAAAACTGTACACAAGGAGAAGGCTCCCTGATTTCTGCCTTGAAAAAGAAGTGGCTTTAATTACAAATTCAGATGAAGAAGCAATCACATCTTCCATTTATTCGGCTTTTTTCATTTCAAAGGATCTCACCACACTGAACAAGCAATAGGTTTAATCTTTTCTCCTTTATTTGGAGATTGTGAAGTGCAGGAGTGTGATAATATTTCATATGAACAAGGCTGCAGGATCTCTCTCCTAGATGCAGTAAGTAATGTGTATCTCAGATAACACTGATTTTTTGCTACTTAAATCCTGCCTAAACTCTTAGTGGAAGAATATACAAGCCCCAAGAATAAATTTGATCTATTTTTTGATTACTATAATTCCTAACAGACCAAAAATTTCTTATACATTATTTAAATACAGTGTACAAAATAGAGTATACACAGTACCATATGCCAAATAGAATATTTAGAATATTTAGGATACCATATTTAAATTTAAATATAAAATACAAACCTTGGACTGTATGAATGTATATACATGAAGATTAATGAAAACAATCCTCTGCTCTCAAATTATAAAGCAGTTGTGCTGATAAAATATTACTCAAGTTTAAAAAGTGTCATTTTACTTTAAATGCTTGTCATCTGCATTTTAAGAAAATAAGTCATATTGGCATCACTGGCTTTTAGACATCCAGTTCTTCCACATCAGTTGGCAACTAAGGACATTCAGATACATCAAAGAACACCAAGTGAGTTGATTAACAAAAAAGAAGTAGAAGAAAGGATTTTGGAGAAAAGAAATGAAAAGAGGATTTGTCAGCCTGTAGCTGCTGGTGGCTTGTTTTGGTTGCTTTGCTGTTTGTGCCTTCTTGGATTCCTATGATTTTAGCTTTCTGAGGATGATGGCACAGGGTTGGCTACACCTGCAGTACAACACTACACACATGTCCCTTGCTGGGACACAGGAGTGGTGCATCCCCTTGGGTGTCTTCAGGAGGCTCTGCCCAGCCTGTGGCACCCAGACCAGCCCCATTGCAGGGTTAGGAGGCCCCAAAAGGCTCTACAGACTGAAGTTGAACTTGCAGAGAACTCTTCCTGAGTTTTGGGCCTTATTTGGGTTTGGATGACTTTGGGTTTGCAGACAGTCCATCTCCCCAGCTGCTCTATGGTGGGGGTAAATGAGATGGCAATTAGGCCTGATATTAAAATTATTAACCTTGTTGATTCTAGTTTCTAGCTATGACTACATTATGGATGTTCCTTTGATTTTGTGCTAAAGGAACTGGGAGTAACATTCTGTCCTTTGTCCTGATTCTGAAATTCTCTTACACTGAATAATTCCAGTATGAAACAGGTGCACGATAAGAAATGTCTCCGCTGTGCTTATCCTGTCTATGAACATCCTGAATGAAAGCTGTGGCTTTTTCGGATTGTCCTTATGGTGGTTTCACAGCGATGTAACTTTAATGACTTCAGCAGAGTTGCTGCTGATAGATGCCCTCACGAGGAATCAGAAGCAGAACAAATCACTCTTCTGCCTGGCTCCTCTGCCGCAGACAGAAACAAAAGGTATTTCTTTCCAAACCTCAGCTACTTAAGTCAGTTGTGAAATATTTTCCCCCTTCCTTGACAGAGCTGGATCTGCTGTTTATGAAAAACAAGTGAAATATTTCTCCCCTTCCTTGTTAGAAATGGATCTGCTGTTTTATGAAAAGCAAGGATTAATTATACAAGGTTTAGCCACAAACATCTGTTTTTTCTGCTTTAAATAAACATGTCCCTTCATCTGGTACCAAGGGTTCTAGGGGAAGGGAAAAGCTGTGCACTGCAAAATATCACTGTGGGTTAACACGAGTGGTCTGATCGTCTTGTCAGGGATGACTCCGTACCTTACCCAAAACAAGAGCAAGCAATATTCTCATAATAGGTAAAAAAAAAAAAAAAGAAGTATTTTTAGCAGGAGATCATGATGTCAGCTCAGCTGTCTGCTTGTATTTAGATTTTGGGAGCTTGCAAGAGGATTAAAACCACTTGTTTCTTTTCTTTCTATCTTTCCCTTTTTTTCCCCTTTCTTTCTTTTTTTTTTTTTTTTTTTTTTTTTAACTTGTCACTGCAATAAAGTTGGCTGTGGCTCTGGGGAGTCCTCTGTAAAGTACAACGCCCTGGGCTATGGGAGATGGAGCCCTCAATAACTGATATGAAAGGTCCTTAATTAAGCACTTAGCATTTCAAGGCAGTTATCACGGGTAGCCCACAGACCGAGCTGGCAGTCCGTCACCACCGATAGGCCACCTACATGACTAACATGAGTTGAGTCGAGTCTTTTGTACTTGAGGCGAGGAGCCCCGAGGCACAGGCTGATCTGGTGACCCTCCCAGATCCACTTTCTCTGCCGGAAGGAACTGGATATCGGATGTGACAACACTGCAGACGGGAACGTGGGTTTTTTATTTTCCCCCCCTGAAGAGCAGGGATTGAGGAGAAAGTTAGAATGACAGTGGCACTTTCTTGGCTCTGCGCGTTGGTATGAATATGACCAAACCAAATGAATGAATAATTATGAATGTATTATGAAAACAGAAGGGAAAATCCTGTTGCTGTTGTGCATTCAATTATTTCACCGATTGGGAAGTTAGCTAAGAAGAAAGTGCTTGTTCCCCCAGCACCACTCTTCTTCCTGTTCTCTTTGTAATCTGCTGGACATGAAAGCTAAATGATTCAGGGGAAGTTTATCTTTATATTAAGGAGAGGGGGAAGACTTTGGTGGCATTAAAATGGAAAGGGTTAATGGAATGAACTATAGATTAAATTGTAAAGCAATCAAAGAAAACCAAACACTTTATAGCAGACAACCATCTTCTGGTGTTTGGGTCTGTGTCAAGCCATGGATGTGGAAAATTAAAGCCATACTGAGAAGGGAAATGAACCATGTCTAATACATCCCCAGCAATAAAATGTTTTCACTAGGACTGTAAAACTGTGGCTTACATTAGGAAAAAGAAAATCAAACTATATGTCAATTCCACATCATGGGACATGAAGTGTCCACAAAAATTTATATTACTATTTAGAAGTGTTTCATTCTGGTGTTTTATTGTGATTGGATGCGCCCTTCTCAGTATCTTTTGACTGGTATGAAAATGATTTGAACTACTTTTTTAGCATTTATTTTACATCTATTACCTGTTCTATTACTTTTTATTATTTTATTGTGCTTGTGTAGAGGATTTTGCACAGTTTTCATTATAATGTAACATTAAGTCAATTTATTTGTGTATTACACGCTGTATAATTGCACCTTTTTTTGTGGAACAATTTGGATTTCATTATCCAACAAATCAGCAGTGTTACATTTTGAAAAGCTCTTGTTAGAAATCAAGTGCATTTTCCAACTAAGACAACAGAGGTCAAGTTTGCATCAAAAAGGGAGCAGAAGATTCCATGCCTGAAACACTTGCTCAGATGAGAAAGGTCATGGGAGAAAGAGAAACCCTCATTTATTTGAGAAATTATCTGATTTCTGTAGTCCAGACCAATGGAGATCAATGTGTGTAAGAAGGGAAATAGTACGGAACAAGGTGGTCTGACACAGAAAAGTTTGAAGGGGACTAGATCAAGGCAAAACCAAATGGGTGCAGGGAACATGTCAAACGGAACAGCACTTTTGTTTAATATTCTTCCATAGCATTCTGTTCCTTAATTTACAAGTGCCATAAAGAGTATAACTAACGTAGGCAAAGCAGAGTGTACATCTGTTTGTGCAGATCTGCTTTGCTATCATTTATCAGCCTGAAACCTTTCATAAGAGGTGACAGAGCAGCAACTGCAGCTCTCTCAAAGGTGAACTGACAGCCCCTCTGAAAAAGAAATTCAAAATAACATTTTAAATAGCACACCAGGAATGAGAAGAGATGTGAAGATACAAACCTTCACTTTTATTTAACCAGCAGAAGTTGCTATGTGGATCCCTCAGTTCTTTGGTAGTTACAGCTTCAGTCACAAAAGTTAAAATTAGCTTGTGAGTAAATAAACTGGCAGGTTGTACCCTGAAATCCTCAAGTTATGAGAAAACCTTTTCCACTCCTAAACCTTCTATGTCATTTAACTGTCCTGTCATGACACACTGTGTCCACCAGTTTTCAGAGGGCCACAATGTAATAGAATCATGGAATCATTAATGTTGGAAAAGACCTCTAGAATTATCAAGTCCAACTGTCAAGCTGGCACCACCACCATGTTCAACACTAAGCCATAAGTGCCTGAACACTTTCAGGGATGGTAATTCCACCACTTCCCCGGGCAAACTGTTCTAAATTTAATGCCTTCTTTTTCTTTTCTCTTTAGCAGGGCCTTTTAATTAAAAATATTGTATTTACAGATGAAGATGTGTATGCCATAAGGTGTATGTGTCTTTACAGTACTGAGCACAACCCATCTATATTATAACTTGAACTTCCACAATCAGTGAGCCCTCCAGGACTTCCAGTAATGAGGGAAACAATGGAAATAACCTGCTTTTAGTGCTTTAAATGTTGTCAGGTTTTATGTGGTATTGAAATCCCCTGAACTGAAATGTATGCAGAAAAAAAAGAAATGGAATGGTATTCTGCAAATGCAATTTTTTTCTCATATTGAAACTATTTTGCTGTTGATAGATTTATTCCTCAAAAATATTGTTCTGACAGACCTTATGCTCTGTACTGAAATTCCTTAAGGAAGATGTGAGTTAGAGCAAAACAGATTTAGATGCCTTTTCAAATGTGACACTTTTTCAACAAATTGTCAAGTCCACTCTTGAGCTGTGGTTTAAAGTCTTCACCTGCTTCATGGTCACAGATGAATCAGGAAAAAAAAAGCTGAATATCTCAATTACTAATAACACCTTTTAACTCAGTCTTTTAATTCTCTTCCATCACTACTGGCTTAGAAGCTCTATTAGAGAAAGCCTTGTTTACTCCTGCCTTCCACCCCAACCACACACCAAATCTCAATGTATTTCAGCACCTCTCAAACAAAGCGTGACAGCAAAAAAACAAACAAAGGGTGACAGCAGAACATCGTGGAGGACTGCCCAGGCATAAATTTTTTTTTTTTCCATTTCTAATGTCTGTAGTGCAGGCTCTGGACAGTTTACAGGTGTATAGGTGATGTATGTTTGAATATTCTACCATTCAATGCTTCAATATTAAAAGCATCATGTATTCAACACCCCAAATCACTGAGGTAATTTGAACAGCTAAACAGATGTAGTTTTTCACACTTCATGAGACTGAATCTAGGGATGTGATCATCCCCCTGTACTTGGCATTGGTGAGGCTGCACCTCAAATATTATGTTTGGTTTTGGGCCCCTTGCTACAAGTAAGACACTGAGATGGTGGAACATGTCCAGAGAAGGGCAACAGAGATCTTTTCCAAATTAAATGAATTTGTGATACTATGACAATGGAGTTTTCTCCCTTCTGCAGTAATTAGTTTTATTTTTGATGAGTATTAATATATTTTATGAGCTGAGAAGATCCCAACAGCATCCACAAACTCATAAGTTCCATACCCAACTCCAGTACAATGCTAATAAATGTTTGTATGTAGGCCTGAAAAAAACATTCAACTCCTGTTCCCAGGCAGAGATCAATGAAAACCTTTACTTCTTTCTGGTAGATGGTCACACATTGTAATCAGTAGAGTAAGGAACTCCATCACTTCAAAACATATTGTCATAAATGGAGTTAACAGCTGAGTGGGTGATGATCCACTGTGAAATGTTTTGTCTCAGTTTCTCCATTTCTCATAAACTTTGAAATCCAGCAATGAAATCCAGCAATGAAATCCAGCAGTCTATAACTCTGAGGATTTCAGCTTTTTCTTGACTCAGTTTCCACATATAAAAGGGTAACAGAGGTTTTCTGTGGCTGCTCTTGAATAGCCATGATATTTGCTCTTCAACTGAAATCACAAGGAAAGGGAAAGTTTGGGTTTTTTTTTTTTGATGGCAAGTATCCTTTCAGTGACAAATTATTTCTGTGGCAAAGAAATTGCTTCAAAATGTATTATTGTTATTACTTTTAACATTTGTAAATTCTGTGACAAAGTCTTGCTTACAAATGCATTTTAAGTTTCATGGAAGGTTTAATTGATTATGATCAACAGGAACAACCCTGACCCTCAGAAGAGAGGAGTAATCCCCCAAAAATGTTCTGGAAGAGTGAGACAAAAGCCCCCATGCTCAGCACAGAGTGAATAGTCTGGCAATTAAGAAACTAGATTATTTCCAGAGAGTTTGTCTCTTGTCTGGAAATAAAATAAAAGATGAAAATTTTCCAGTGAGACCAGTAGAAAAAATTGTCTTAGCATTGCAACAATGAAAGCAAACTTTAACCTGAACCTCTGAATGGGAGACACAAACTAAGCACTCAATAATAAAATGAGAAGAGAGAATAATATGCCTAACTTCAGTCCCCAGTGCTGGAAAAAAATGTGGAAATATCCTTAAATGACAGAACCCGGCATGGCTCAATTGTTGTCAAAGTAAGAATTCTGTCATATAACAACTCCCAGAAAGTGCAATCTCCTTTATTTTTTAATAATCTTGGTTCATGAAACATTCCTTTTGCTTTCTCCACACCTTGAGTAAGTATTTATGACCATAAATGCTCAAACTCTTTAATGGGCATTTGTACTAGATGCAGTGGAGTTACCCCAGAGATCTCCCATTATCTTTACCAGTATTTTTCTTCCATGTTCATCCATTTCTGCTCTATATTTATCTCAGAAAAGCATCTTGAGTCCCAAAGAAGTGTTTGATAATAAGAATTCATAAGCAATGACTTATGCATAAGCAACGACCTATTTACATGCAATTGATTCTGTGGGGAGAAGGAAGCTGAACGTAAGATGACAAACTGCACGACACATCGAAGACCCTTTTAATTTACATACCTAATCTGGGGATGGATTCTGCTCACTGAAATTCAGTTTGTTCCCTCTTATCTGTCTCTTGCCCTGTTCTAGGAACCCTTTACTGGGCACACTCCTGATCTAAGAAATCAGAAAACCTTCATTCCTATAAAGGCAAGGCGTTCCTTTCCTTACTCAGGGCATCTGCAGTGGAGTAGGATTTTTTTTTAAATTTACCCGTAAAAAAAAAAAAGAAGAAAAAAAAGATAAAAATGTTTCTGAGTGAAAAAAAGGATTGACGGTAAGGTTGGCTGTACTGCACAACCTTGGCTAAAAGTTCAGATGTGCCTGTAGCAGCAACTTAATCAACAAACCCCATTTTTCTTCTGCCCCATATTCCCCAGTTTCTCATTAGTTGGTTACAAATGTTGCTGAAGGTGAAGAAGAAAATAGCCCAAAAGTGCTATGACAAAGGAAATTAGTGCAGCAAAAGCTCAAATAAAGAAGAAGTGGGTTTTCTCCATGCAGGGGTTTATAATTATGATTATTTTATTTTATTGTTTGCTGGGGAGAGTCAGAGTTTCAAACAGCACTGGCACGTAGCTATTTCCTCTCTTGTGAGAAAGATGGGAGATGACATGTCAGTGCAATTCTTTGTCAGAAATATACATCTGCATGAAGAGAGTAGAGTTAAAAATTTAATCTGCAAAGCTATTTAGAGAGTGGATAGGCCTTGACAGGCCTCCCAAATGTATTAAAAGAACAAGAACAGCAGAGTTATGGAAAAAAAAAGCTGTTGCAAGCAAACAGAATGAAACTAAGCTTTCTTGACAGAATCAGTTTGCCAAATGACTTTAAAATTGCACTGTGTCTTGTAGTTTTTTCTTAAATAGATTTTAATTTAGATGTGTAAAGCAGAAGAAACTTGCTTAACTTCAGAGACCCACACAGCTTTTCCTTCAAAAAAAGGAAAAGAAAAGGACCCTGACAGTGCTGTTTAGTCAGGTCAGGAGGCTGATGAAGGAGGGATGGATGGTGGTGAAGATGAGCAGCAGCTTTGGACTCTGGAGGGCTGACTTCAGCTCTTGCCTAGGCACAGACACTGTGTGTGACTTTATGGAAGTAATTTGATCTTACTGGACCCAACTAAAAAAATATTTTGGGATTTGGGTTCCTATGTCACTGAAGTGCACATGGAAATGCTGCCCTTTTTGCCACGTGCTTCCCTGCCTGTGAAATGAAGATGTGCTACATTCTTTATTGGTCTTTTCTGCATATGGAACAAGCCTTTGAGTCAGGGTAGCTAAATGTATGTGGCAGTCATATCACCTAAATAAAATTTTGTAAAGTTAGATGTCTATTCTGACTCAGTCTTGATTTTTTTTGTGTTAAGGGTCAGGCATCTCCAGAGACCAATTGGTTCTATCTATTTTAGATATGCCTGTTAGAACCGGATGAATCCCACTCCGAAAAGCCCTTGGTTTCTCCACTGCCTGTAGAAGAAAAATCGATGATGGATATAGACTCCCAGAGGGTTAAAAATGGGAATCTTTTACATAAATAAAGACAATCCTATTTTCTTTAACAGTAGAATACTGAGCACCAGGAGGTCTCTAGGAGCAATACTCAAATAAACAATACAGAACAGTCAAGTCTCAGCTAATTGATAACCAGTTCTGTTCCCTTGAATCCAAACCTGTAGCTCTCACATCTACAACCCAGCCCTGCAGAAATATTTTCACAATTCTGGACATCACATGCTTGATATGATCATGTGGAGTTGCTGGCTGGACTGGAGCCTTCAGGGCTGTCCTGCAGAGAAGGGATTTGCTTCATGATATGGACAAAGGAGAGAGCAGTTCCAACAGATGTTGAGTTCCTTGGCTTCCTTTCCTGTGTCATATACCTGCCTGACAACATTACTGGAAGCATAAGATTTCAAGTACTGAGGAAAAAAGCGTTTCACAGTTTTAATAAGAGCAACTCTTGGCCACATGTAACTACTGACCATGAAAAATTAAGTCCATATGCTGCTGAATGACCTCAGAAGACCTTTCACAAAACATTTGGTTGACATGTGATTATATTGCTTTAAAAGTAGTTTGTAGATTGAAAAACAAACAAGCAGGAAAATTCTGTAGAATCACAGAATGGTTTGGATTGGAAGGGATTATCAAGGACATCTCATTCCAACCCCGTGCCATGATCAGGGACACCTTCCACTATCCCAGGCTGCTCCAAGCCCTGTCCAACCTGGCCTTGGACACTTCCAGGGATGGGGCAGCCATGGCTTCTCTGGGGATATTCCAAAAGTTAAATTCTAACACTCCTCTGCTCAAACAATTCTTTCTCAGGAGACAATGAGAATAATCTGCACATGGTAGGTTCTGCTCCCCAGTTATTGCCACTCTTTGGAGATCTTGCTAATATTGAAATATGCTATTGGTAAAAGGATGGGAGAAAAAAGGGGAATGAATATGTCCACTTTGTTTTCCATTATCATTCCAATATTATCTATTTAAAATAAGTATTAACACTATAATCAAATAGTGCTGTTTAATAATCCAGATGATATTACTGGAAATTAAATTAAATTAATAAAAACCATGTTCATTCTTTAACAATTAACATTTAGGGTTTAAAATGTTGGGAATTAAGGCGCTTAATACCCCTTAATAAGATTTTTACTTTAAAGACTTTGGTTTTTGATTCAGATACAGTTTAGACTATATTCTGCTTAGACCATCTCTTTTCCAAGTGCCCAAACTACCTGTTGTATATATTTAGTTTCCTGCACTACTGTGATACCATAATACAGTCAAAATTACAAGAACACATTGTATAAAAATAATATCAAGATTCTCTGAAGAGCAAGGTAAGGGAAATTAAATGGATTGCATAAGCAAGGGGAGAACAGAGAAAGTGGAGTAATTGGGAAGAAAGAACAGAGACGTGAACCTTAGGTATAAATAACAGGAATGTAGAGTGTTATTTGTGGTTCTAACAATGATACAGAGATTTAAAGAAAAGCTGGAAGGATTTTTTATGTGATACATCTTAGAAAGCACTGGAACCTTTGGATTTGGTGTCTGAATATAATAATCAGAAGACTTGGAGGCTTTATTATTTATCTGCAGCATGGTGCCAGGTAAATTTTTAATTTCTTGGAGGTTTTCTTAGGTAACTTCAGAAATACTCTCTCTCTTAGCCTGTAGTTTAACAGCAGAGCTAAGAAGTCACTGTTAAATGATTTTTTTTGCCTCTAGAGGGTGGTTCATCTCATTCTGAAGAAAAAAAATCCCAACTATATCAAATAATTCACAGCTGGAAGCACCTGTTTGTTTCCTTTGAGCGTAATGGAGAGCTGGGTGATGATATCTGGCTTAGACAAATGATACAGATGAACTCAATTGTCTCCTTTATTCCACACTGAATCCTGTCTCAGATGACTACAGCTAAGGCCAATGACTTCTAGTTATTGTGACCTTATGCCTCTTTACTTTGAAAATAAAATAGTGTTATCTAACCAAGGGAGTCTCTTAAGGATGTTCATGTCAAGGTGTGTGCACATATTCCTAAGTGTGTAAATAAACAACCAGGTTTTAAGGCAAACTTGCCTTGGAATAGATAAACTATTTAACTTTCATGGACTTATCACTGAAGCTACTCAGTAGGTAAAAAAAAAAAAAAAAAAGGTGTATCAAATATCAGTGCATGGAGCTTTAATATGAACAAGAACTTTGAAAAAAGGAGCCTTTATTTGATTTTAAATGTTTCCTAGGCATTCATATGTCAGTTGTTACTACTTTTATGTAGCTAGAATGCTGATTATGGTACTGCAACAGCAGAACTAGAAGGGATTTATAGTTCTCATAATGAACTTCATAATCTACAGGATCTAGCTGCTATACACTCATACCATCTTTATTCACCCAAATTTTTCATTCTTTGGTTTTATCACAAAACCCAGAAGTGGAAATACAGCAGGATATAGGAACCAGACAGAATATTGGGAACAAAATGTAGTTACTCAAAGTGCAATTTATCCTGTATATTTTAGTAGAAATTTTGTGGACATCTGCTGTAGTGGAATATGTTAGAAAGGCTTCAGATAATAAATTATCATTCAAAAAGTAGCATCAAATCTTGACAAGAGTTTGAATAAGTTAATCTTTGAAAGTATATCACTAAACCAATACAAAAATGGTGATGACTAATTTTAAACAGTACCATCCACAAATAAGCAGTCTGCTTCCCATTCTATCCACCCAATCCATTACCCAAGCTTATGTCTCTCTAAGAGGTCTAAAGTTATCATAAATCATGTTTGGATGCAACATTTCATGCTTACAGAAACTCATACACAGAATGCCTTTGGAGGACTTTAGGATGTAAAATATCCTCAGGCCTTAGTTCCTATTGAGGAGTAATAACATATCCCTTGCATTTAGAAGCCTATGAAAGGCATAATTTTTATTCCCAGTCTTAGCCTTTAGGTGTCAGATTAATAGGGTGTAGAAGATTTAAAAGTAGCATCCTGAGGCCCTGAAAGCAGGATTCATCTAACCTAATTTTAGCCATCTAAAATTTAGTGGCTTCATTTAATAGCCCACATATGCTGTGGTTCCAAGTGCCATCTGAGTCTTGGGAGTTGCAGCTGGAGTCCAGGTGGAATACTTTAGGGTATCCCAGATGGCACTAAATGGTCATGTTTAGCCAGCTGACTATTCAATGGCTACTCCACATTAATTACCTAGGATTTGGTTTGGTACAAGGTTAACACACCGAAATTTGGGTGTTCACAGTTTAGGCCCTTGATCAGAATGGGAATTTTGTCAACACAGTTCAGTAGCCTAAAAAAGTCCATCTAATGCCATTTGAGGTCATGGAAACATTGAATTGTTTAGGTTGGAAAGATCTCTAAGATCATTTGATCTAACTGTTAAAGGTCATTACCTAAAAACTGTGTTTGCTTTCCTGTTTAGTGAACAAAAGAATTTCTCAGAGAGCAGAGGAAGTCAACTGAGCTTATCCCTCATTATCTCTTTTTTCCAGGTTGTGGCTCTCCTGTAGGTCCTGTACTACACCCACCAGGACCATGCAGATGTCTCAGATAGCCCAGGGCAACCCTTAGGTGATAATGCGAGTGAAACATTCTCCAAGAGGTCATTGGGAGATTTTCTACTGGTTAAATGTAGGTGGATATTGACTGAAAGGGGAAATCATGTAGGAAGTAATTCCTGTGACTTGGGTCACTTAATGTAACACAGGAAGGACTCTGGACTCACAGCTCCTGTTGGAATGAGTGGAGATGAGAGCCACAAAAATGATTAGAGGGATGGAGCATCTCTCCTATAATGAAAGTCTGAAAAAATTGAGTATTAGGAAAAAATTCTTTCCTGCGAGGGTGGTGAGGCCCTGGCACAGGTTGTCCAGAGTAGCTGTGGCTGCCCCATCCCTGGAAGTGTTCAAGGCCAGGTTGGATGGGACTTGGAGCAACCTGGGATAGTGGAAGGTGTCCCTATCCATTGGCAGAGGGCTTGGAATAAGATGATTTTTAAGGCCTTTTCCAACCCAAACCATTCCGTGATTCTGTGATTCTATGATATATGGAATTTTTACTTTTCTAGAGCTAGACATTTATATGTGACAATTTCCTGGCCTCTGTTCATACCTTGCTGAGTGCCCTGGACCAGGATTATTTAAAAAGAGTAAACTTTATCTAATTTTATTTTTAGAGAAGTCCAAACATATGTTTTCAGTCTGTTTTTCTAATGTTATCTAAGTAGGAAATGACTAAAAACCTCTTCTGGAGATGATTCCCTAGCTTTCCTAGTGAAGTCATTCTACCCTTAGACCATTGTCAACAATCACAGAAAAAAAAAGGACAAGATCATCAGTTCAGAACAAAAAGCGTATTCAGCACATTAATCTTTGTGTGTCTGTGCATGCTCCTGGGTTATTCACAAACAGATTTAAGTTTTCAGCAAAACTTTGTGCTTCGTTTTTTTGTGCTGTACAATGGACCAGCGGAGTCATGAGATCCTTGCTGAGAGGAGCATATGTTTGTAGAATGTTTCCATTTCTTCCAAGCATTTTGCTTTCCAGTGTCAGGATTAAACACCTCCAGGTTCAAGCCCAACATTTCAGCATTGTCTCAGCACAGAGGTTAATCTGTGCTGAGAGAATGGATTTACATTTTATGATGAGTTGTGCAGGTGTTTAAATGCCTTAGTGACTCAGGTAACTGTGATCAGGTTTTTGAGACCAAGAGGTAAACATGAAGTTTTTTAACTTAAAAACACTAGATTCAGATTTCATAGGTGATACAAAGAAGGGATAACTACATATATTTAACCATAGATAACTATCCTGAAAAGATGATGAGTAAACAAAATGACACACTTTGAGGCAGTAGGGAGAGAAAGAAAAAATATTTGACCAGCTGGAAATCACAGATGTTTTCTGTCAATTGGATCAATTCTCCCAAGAACATGACAGTGGCCATCAAGACCAGCTCCTTTTAGGACATAGTTCATCGTATCATTAGTACTTGGCCAAACTTCCACCTATAAAGGAACAGCAATTTTATTCTCATTTAATGTATATTATTTTTTTTCCTCTTTTTTTTCCTGACTCTCTCTGGCCTTATAACAAGAATCTGCCAATAAGTTCAGATCTTGGTCAGCCTCCACATTTGGGGCTTTAATTCTGATTCACTCCTAGAAGAATCAATTCACTGCAGTGCAAGGGTACCAATACTGGTTTATTATACCCTGTACCTTACTGATCCCTGATGTTCCTTACTACACTGACTCTGAACACAAGCTGAGGGATTGTATTAAAAACCTTAATGCCCCTAAAGTTAGATTCAGAATCTCCACTGATTCATATATGCAAAAATTGCTAATTACTTTAAGCCTAAAGCCAAGACCAGAGTTTTCTAAATCTTTCATAATGCACTTAACTATAACATAACCACTCATATCCAGTCATGTGTTGATGTAAATTTATCCACTACCTTTTCTGCTTCCTTTTATCTTGGCTGGAGACAGACTATATCCCAAGCCTGTCCAAAATATTAAAGCTAAGTCTATGCAACATTTTGATGTATTTAAACATTTAATAAAAGGTAAGTTATGCTGATTTTTAAAATATTCATTAGTGTGTGTGTCTTTAATTAAAGGAATATTTTGGTAAGGATTTATTTAGTCAGAGGCTGGGGCTTTTTTTCTGTTGTCTTCTTTTTTTTTCTTTTTACCATGTTAGCTTTCAGAAAACAGGTCACCTCTGCAGATAGATTGCAGCAAATCTGATTTATGGTCAAACCCTACAGAAAAGGAATCTCTATGAAATATTCACTTTGATTCAACTGCAGTGGGAAAATGTAAAAATAGAGAAAGCTCATGACATGATATATGAAAATAATTCATTCTGCTGTATATAAAAAATGAGGGGATCCGAGAGTATCAATGATTCATCCTCTGCTAATACAAATTCAAAGTAGAGGAAATGCTGGATTTTGTAAAACAACAGGCTGACAAGAGTTAAGCTGCCAACTATTGTTTCGGATCATCATTTCCTGAATAACTGGGAAGATGATTACTGTTTTTTTCACCTGCTGCAGCTTCCTAACACACTATTAGCCTGCACAAAGGGCTTTCTATCTCCTTCACACCATCCACAGACATATTAAGATTGTGAACAGCTGGTGAACTGTTTTGTTACTGTTTTCAGTGCACGTCATTCTTATTTTCTTTTTCAAAGCATACCCAGTCCTATTATGCTGATGAAATATTCTTGATCAACACACTGGGTCAGCTCCTGAGCTGGTGTAAAGCAGCACAGCTCCACTGAAGCTGAGACAATCATGTGGATTTACACCAGCTGGGAATCTGGCCCGCAGATCCTAAGACAAGCAAATAATTCACAGTGAATTATTTATAGCGTGAGTTTCACATGATTTTCTGCTTATGAAAATCTTTAATTTATTCTGCATTCTATGCAAAGTTGCTTCAGAATATTTCCTTTGGCAAAGAATCCTCTGGACTACAGAAGTCTCAGTTTGCAGGTGATGGGTGCGTTTTTCAGAGTAGGTTGTTGTAAGTTTGGGTAAAGTTTTTCAGAACATTTACTCTTGTACTTGCTCTTAGTGATATAAACATTCAAAAAATAATGTTAGTATTATTTAATGTTCTATTTTCTTTCTTGAATTGAAGATCTAGAACAACAGAGAAGGGTCTGTCATTCAGTCCATTGGTAATGATGATCCTTGATCACAGTGGAATTATATACATCTCCCGGTAGGTGGAAGAATATTTTTGTGGTTTCAGTACAAGATAGATTTACAATCCCTTCCTCCCTTGCAGAAGCCCTTCTTACCTGCTCAAGCAAGTCACTTTAGCTTTTCTATGTCACATTTTCGCTACATGTAGAATTTTGGAGTAATTAATATATCTTTAGATCTCCAAAATCTCAATATTTAGCATGATAAAACCAAGAGGATTTCCATATACTTCATGGATAACTTACATTACACATTTTTTGACACATCTTGGAATGGCAAGGAGTTGTTTAATTCTTTCCGTGAGGAACTCCTCTCTCAGGTTCTCTGAAACATTTGTAACTTTTCACCGTTTGGGCAGGAAATAAAATGTTTATTTATTTATTTATTTATTTAGTAACAAACAGATCAGACTTTGTGCTTTTAGTGTACTTCCCCTTTGAGCACCAAAGACATGACCCATTTTAAATTTTAGCTTAAATTACTGAATATTGCTACAATTAACCCAATATTTTGAGATGTTTCTCAAATTATACTAATCAAATTGGTTTTTTAGGATTATTTCATTTTAAGATTGTTAGGATTATTCACAACTCTGTTTCCAAGACGAGACTCAGAAGTCACTTTGTCTTGGTAGCAGAAAGACAAATAAATTATTTTTAGAGAAACATTAACTACATTATGCTGGAGTCACCATCAACTAAAATGTGCATAACTCAAGATATTTATTATTTCTCACTGCACAAGGGAGTGCTGCATCCAACATCCATCCTCTGCTGTCCCTTTTTCCTTTGGAGCAGCACTGTTCCATATCACCAGGGTGGGAAGTGATAGGATTTTTATTTCAATACAATGCGGTGTCTGGGAGCAGCTTTCATTGCGGGAAGTTCAGAAGGCAATAATTGGTGTGTGCATGGCACGCCAGCCTGATCAATGGGCTCTGAAGCCTGTGTGGCCAGCTCTGCCCAGCCCCACCATTTGCAACCTAATTAGCAGCTGCTCAGAGATGGGAAACAGGTGCAGATCCGGGCCCAGGCCAGGGAAGTCTGCCTATAATTAACAAGGAAAAAAGGGTCAGATATTGGGAAGAATATCAAATCTTGGTCCACTGGGGCTATCATGCTGGCCTCAAAGGCATAGTCACCTGAGATCTTAGGCATGCTAATGTAAATTATGCAAGCTTTCAAACAACATGGCTGCATAATCAGTTGGCAGGGAAGAAATGACTGGCTGGTTTTGTGTGGTTTAGACTGAGCACTTAAAAAAGAAATAGAAAGGATTTCAGTGTTCTCACTGTGTTGCGTTTTTGTTTTGCAAATAACAGTGGTTTGCTGTTGAATAAACAGAGGAGAGAATGCCTGACTTGTCTACTGGTAGTAGCAATATGCAGGCATATATTTTAGCTCTGACATTTTATTTCATCGTGAAACAGAGTGAACACTTATATATGCAGAAAAATTGATTCTGCATTAACAAGGATAACCCTGGTTAACACTTGTATGGGCCCCTCTTAGCTGGAAGTTGAAGCCTTCCTAATAACATCACTGTTTTCTATATGTATTTGTACAACTTGTGAAGAACCATATTGCCTCTCTTTGGATACTAAAAAGAAAGTGTTTGATGACTGGTTGATTCTGGCCATGGTGATGGCACTCAGGGCATCAACAGGGCTTCCAGATCCCATCGCACCAAGCAGGATATTCACATGAGAGAAAAAGGAAGGCTTTTTACATCAGAAGAAAAAGGTAGGAAACTACCCCAAGGTAGTTAAAATGTATTGATGACTTGACAGAACTTTCTGGATGCCAACAGGTACTTCAAAGGAAGGTCTGTGTCCCCATGAGGTGAGGCATAATCCTTCCGCTTGCCCTTTGAAGTTTATCTGATTAACTTCAGTTCTGTAGAACAGAGGCCAATCACACACATTTATACTAATGAGCCCATTACAATACAGATCTAATTGAGATGTTATTATATGTCATTATATACAGACACACGCATACACAAACTCAAGACCATTTTTAAAACAGTGGGATACAGGGAAAAGAAATTAAAAGGGAAAGGAGAAGGAAGGCAAAGGACTTCTCTGTCTCTTCCATTGTAAAATTTCTGCGCAAGTCATCTTTAAATGCATACTTTTAGTAAAAGAGCACCCAGAGAGTAACACTTGTACCTGTTTTTTACCAGCCTTTATAGAAGAGATCTTTTCCTGCCTCCTAGCAACTTACTTCTTTACCAAAAAATATATTTATTTTATATAATTCCTCAAAACCATGACAAATGACTCAAAATCTCTGATCAGGAAAGAGGACTATTTATTGGCAAAATATTTTTTTTTGCAACATCAGGGGGAATATGACCCTGTTGAAAGTAGAAGTCTTTTTGAACTAGAAAGGCTGTGAAATCATTTTAACTTTTTGGACATTTTTGGATTTCAGTTCTTGGGTTCTTCAAATTTCCAGTTCCCAACCATTTGAGTTTCTGATTTTTTGCTCCACTTTAACAAGGGAAATATCATAGGATCATAGAATCATAGAATGGCTTGGGTTAGAAGGAACATTAAAAGTCATCTCATTCCACCCCCGTGCTATGGACTGGGACACCTTCCACCATCCCAGGCTGCTCCAAGCCCCATCCAACCTGGCCTTGGACACTTCCAGAGATGAAGCAGGCACAGCTTTTGTGGGCAACCTGTGCCAAGGCCTTACAACCCTCGCAGGGAAGAATTTCTAAGAATTATTATTATTTGGTATTTTTGCATCATAGTAGAATATAGTAATGGAAATAATGAAAACAGCATACATTTTTAGAAGAGGAAGGATGTTCCTGTGCTTACAAGGCTCACTACAAAAGAATGTTTCTCAAGGTAAATATATTTCCAGGATCTTTCTGCCACTGTGGGAAATGACCACCTGGGAAGTGTGGGAGATGAGTCGCTGACCTGCCTGTGCAATAGACAGGCAGTGAGAGGAGCCATAAAAAGAGCTGAAAATCTAGGAGCCTGTGAGGTTAAGCAACAAAGCCACATCCACACGTAGAGAATGGATATCTGCCCACATCGTATAAAGAAAGCTGGAACAAGAGCTCTGGAAGGACCTGAGAATGTATCCCTTGGAATTTTTATGCATGTGGTTAGTTAAAAGAGTGACAACTGTAAGAGGTGGCTTGTTTATCCCAGAGATCTGAGTGTGTGTGGCAAGCAGACCTGCTTCACGAAAGGCTTGTCACTGGATATCACGGCATCCATCCTGTCCTTCTGGTTTCTGTGTCAAAAACTTCACTGGACTTGATGAGTTTCCTCAAAATCTTTTAGTTCTGGTGAATCTGATAGAAAATCATTTTACTGTGAAGTTGTCAACTGACCCTGCTTGGTCTAGACATTAGCTTTGATCAACAGATGGGGAATTGAGCCAATGTGGGTTTAAAACACCTGCCCAAGATCATGTGAGAAATTAAGGCTGAGCAGAAAATGTGTGCCAAGGCTCTATATAATTTATTTTTTTCTTGCACTAACAGCAAAATCCATGTAGCTATAGCTCAAAAGCAGAAAGCAGTGAAAAATATATGTCTGCTTAAGAAGCTAGAACCCCCCCCCCCAAAAAAAAGATATTACAGATATCTGTATTTAGGAAAAAAATAAAGGAAAAGAAAGAAAAAAGATGTTTCAGATATTTTATTTGCATTTTATTTATTTATTTTTTTCTTATTCTAAAAAGAAATCTGGGAATAAATTTGCATAACTGCCTCATTTTTACATGCTGATCTTATGATTATGCATATAGGTCCAGAAAGCAGATTGGAACAGCCGACCACATTTTTAGTGATCATTTACCCAGCCTTGTGTGTGATACTACAGAGTGTTATCACAAAATCATAGAATCATTACAGTTGGAAAAGACTTCTAAGATCATCAAGTCCAACAGCAGAAGGTTAGTGATGCTGTATAAGAAGACTGGATTAATCCATATTTTTTTTTCTTAAAATACAACTCTTTTATTTTATTCCTCTCTTTTTCTTGCCCTCATAGCTGCAGTGGTGGGAGCTATTTTGTGCCTCTCAGTGGTCCAGACTGCAGTATAACATACAATGCCTGACAAAGCCCCACAAAGTAGAATACAAATAACTCCCTATCATACTGGAAAAGGAAAGCAATGTGAAATTTCTTCAGTATCAATAACTTTTGCTCCTTGAGTCTTCTGAGGGAGATGATTTCAAGGAAAGAGAGAAAACTTTATAGCTGGAGATAATTTGGAGATGGAGTATGAGTGTCATTTGAATTTGACAGCCTGAATTCCCAAGATGGGTTTTTTTGATTATTCTTGTTCAAAAATTTCAGTGCTGATTCTAGAACGACACCCTTTATGCCTAACATACAAAGTAAAGGAAATATTTATATATATTCTGCATATGTGAAGCTACATATACACACACGCACACATTTTCAAATCTCAAGTGACTTGAAGTGATTAATTAATCATTGCAGTACTCCTGGGACAGAAATATTATCTCCAATTTAGAAGCAGAGAAATGGATGAAAACAGTTCAAGTGATTTATTCAGAGTAAGAAGCCAGCAGAGTAAAGAAACTGATTATGACTCATTTCTAACTCTTTGCATGATCTACATATTCCTGTAGGTTATTGAGCTCAGTATTGGAACCCTGAATGCAAACACCGCTGAACTTCATGATTATTCACATTAAATTGAGTCCCAGCTCTCTATAAGGGTTTATATAAAAATTTTGGCTGCTTTTTTTATCACCAACTCAACTAGAGAATAAAAAAGTCCGCATTTACCATTGGGTTCTAATTCTAACCATGCATTTCAGTGTCCCAGCAGGTATGTGCACTCAGATAATTACTTGTTGGTCTGATGAAAGCTCACACCACTCCTTACTCTCCTCATTTATTTATTTACTATCCTTAGAGCATCATGGCTAAATTAACCATAGTCTTGTAATGTCTGGCAGAAAATATAATCGGAGTCATTGGAGTTAAGAAGATCAAAGGAGATAAGGGAAACCTTGACATTTTTAATGTGATTAAACTGAAGATGCTAAAATAGACTTCTTTTGCTACAGAATACAGCTCGTGATTATTAGGAGCAGAGATTTTCAGTGGTGTTTCTGGCTCATGGAAGAGCTTGCTTCTCTGAAAGTGGATCCCCACAGTATTTTTATTATATTTTTTTCCCTGCTACTGTCATTAACCCTGTCTAGCCACCATCAAAAGCACCAGACAAGGCAATCCAATGCTGAGACACTGAATTATTGCCAACCCATTTGTGCCATCTGCTGCACAAGTGTCTGTTGTTGGAAGGGGTGGTGGGGCACCTGGTGACCACGATGTCAAAACAACATTTGTAAGGGCAGGCAGGGAGCAGCAAAAGGGCTGCATAATCAAAGCAGTGGAGCAGGCAAGAGCCTGGGATTAGCAGAAACTCCAAGGCAAGCAAAACTGATGCTCTTCTGCTTGGTTACTTTGAGAATCCCAACCACATGCATTGAGATGGCCTTCTCTGAAACGGGAGCAAAGTGGAATTTTTCTGCTTATAGGATACAGAAGGGAGACAGCAGCACTGCTGCTACTGGAAGTCAAAGAGAAAAAGAGAGGGAAAGATAAAGAAATAAGGAAGGGAGCTGTGGGGTCAAGTTTGCTCACCGTCTGCCTGGAGGGGCAGGGAAGGAAGGGAGAATAGAGTGCTGCTGTGGAGAGGGGTGTCTGCCCCTGTGTTTTGAGGCCTTGGTGTAGAAATAGCTGGCAAGGCAATTAAGGATGTTTTTCCATCATCTGTGGGTAGCCTGTTTTCCTCTTTTTCTTATATGAAGTAATGTATATATATTGTAATAAACCACTTTTAGAATAAAACATAAAATGCTCACCCTAAAATCTGTCCAGTCCTACCCTTAGTGAATATTCTCTCCCTGTACTTCTGCCTGTGCAATGGATTGTCAGAAGCTTCTAAACTTAAAAACGCCTCCCATCACTAAAAAAAGACACGGGTTTTTTTATTTACAAGGTTTTGTGACTTTATAAGGAGCAGCCATCATCCTCAGTGTGCCTGCTAGTTACCTGCTCATTTTTTTCCCTCCACAAAACTTAAGATCTCTCATACCATGTTCTTCCAGGATTCACGACAGACACCACTGAATGGAACTGATTTTTCGATTACTTTTAAACATATTTTTAAATAATTTGGTATAAACTCCATATGGGGTGCACTTTCCTTTTCTGTTTCTTTCTCTCTCTCTCTCTCTCTCTCTTAGTCTCTCTCTGAAGTGACACGGATTTGTAGCACAAACTTTGAGTTGATGTGATTCGGTGAGGTTCATTGCTGGAGGCAATGTTATGCAATAGCTGCAAATCTTACAAATTTCAGATGGCGAACATTCTTTCGTGGCCTTTAAGGTCTTTTTGTGTGGATTGTTTTACATCTATGAATTGCAAGATGTAAGTTTTACATTTTCTAATTGGCTTCCTAAAAAGTCTAATTTTTATTCTTCTTGTTCCTCTCCAAGTAACATTCTGAACACAAACAATGAATACAAATATATTACTTATTACAAGTGTTATTGCCTTTGTTATATTCAGGTCTGCTCCACATGTTCAGTTGTAACAAAAATTTGCATCTGGATGTAAATACTGTGGAAGAATTGAGTAACATAAATCTTCACACTCCAAGTTAGAAAACAAAAAGCCCAATATGAAGTGTCTTACAAACTATTCATCCATTCTCTAGGAAGAGGAGTTTCTTAGGATCCCTGATCCAGATGGTTGGAGAATTCAAGATCTACAGTCTCCATGATCAGTATCAAGTGTCTTTGGACCATAATGTTATCTCAAATGTCTCTGTATTTTTGGGGTTTTTCCCCCTCTTGCAGTCTTTTAATAAAGAATTCTGTGAATATTTATATTTCTTGGACCAGTTTCAGAGGTCTTTCGTAGAACCATAGAACCTTAGAATGTGCTGTGTTGGAAGGCACCCACAAGGATCATGGAAATCCAACTCCTGGCCCTGTACAGAGCAACCCCGAGAATCCCATGTGCCTCAGAGCTTTGCCAAAATACTTCTTGAACTCTATAGGAACAGCTTCATCTCTTGCCTCCAATTTAATTGAATCTTTCTCATCTTTTCAATCTTGCCCCATTCTTTCTCTGTGTGACTAACAATCTCCTTTACTCTCCTCTAGACCCACTTGCTATTTTTATTGACATACATTGTCCAGCTGAAGCCATGGAGTACAGTGAAATTTTTTTGTTTTAGAAATCTTTATACCTCCCAGCCTGATATTTAAGTCTGAAAAAGAATGACAGAAAGGAGTTACTGTTCCTGCAATAGGTAGGTATTTTTTGAGAAGTGCTGACTGCTCAAACATCTCTCATTCTGTGTCAGTGCAATTCATTTTTTACTATGTAACTCTGGAATTTTGTACTTAGACTTACAGAATTAAATCTATTTGTGATGATAATTTTGACTTTATTCCTTTTCTGTAGCACACTTACAGACCATTTAACTGGAGTTGCTCACAAAAATTAACAGCCTTACTCCATTTTGTAACTGAAGTTCCTAATAATAACGTTAAATCATTCCTGATACCTCACAGAATAGTTAAGGTTGGAAAAGACCTCTAAGATCATCAAGTCCAGCCATTAACCACTGAACCATATCCCTAAGTGCCACATCCATGTGCCTTTTGAACTTTTCCAGGGATCATGATTTGACCACTTCCTTGGGCAGCCTGTTCCAATGCCTGACCACACTTTTTGTGAAGATTTTTTTCCCCCAAAATCCAATCTAAACTTCCCCAGGTGCAATTTGAGGCCCTTTCCACACATCCTGTCACTGGTTACCTGGGAGAAGAAAGCAAGCACACCTGGCTGCAATCTCCCTTCAGAATAGTTCTGGGATGCAAGATGTTACATTAGGTGTCTATAGCAAAATGACCCTTTATTATACTTGTTTTATATATATGTTTTATTATATTCTGCCCCAATCTGACCTTGGCACTTTTTAATGAGAAGATTATGAAACTGGAGACAAATTATATCAACTGAGTATGTCCCTGATGAAAATTCGCTTTTTCTGGTTGAAGTTTCTTCTGCTCACTTATCAGAGGAATCCAGAATCTGGAAAAATAAAGCTCATGAACCATTATTGCATTAATTTATCATTAGAGATGGAACCATGCCACAATTAAAAAAGGACAAATGTTCATGTCAGAATTAAAAAGCTGTTATGAATCAGTGATAATTAAGTCAACAGATTGATAAGGATTGGGATTGAAATTTCAGGGTTGTTGAGAGTTTTAACTAATTTTTTGCCTTTGTCATGTTGCATTTAGAGGTTTAGGATTATGGGTGTCGAAAGTATAGTTCTTTGTTCTAAGTGCATTTGCAATGCCTTGCAAGAGATTGTTTTGTTTTATTTGTTTGTTTTTTTCTTTTTAAATGAGGAGACAAAAATTTATTTGCTGAACTTTGAAGAAGAAATCATATTTTGAGAGCTTACTCTCCTGTGCTATTTAACTATATTGTTCTGGCTTCAGACTTTCCCAAGTTTCTTGTGTCTGTGTTCTAGAAAGAGTGACTTTGTTATTTTCTGAAATCCTTCTGTTTAAAAGTAAATACAAAACAAACAGAGGTTTTAGTTGACTTCATCATGAAGTTTTTTCTCATAGTCAGAAGATGCAATTTTGCAATGTCTCCAAATATATCTAGACCTGAAATCTGAAGTAGAAGAAAATATTTGAATAACAGTGATAGAATATTTTCACATTCTGAAATAATTTGCCTTGAGAGAGTCTGCAATATTCCATAGCAGAAAAATACTGACATCCTTATTTTATGAAGCTAAACAAGTGTGTACTTTTTTTGATAATGATGAAGGGCTATTAGGCGTTTTCCTACATCTTCTGGATAAGACAAAAAATTAAGGTTCTGGCTGTATCTTCCACTGCACATTCAATAGCACTGTTTGTATCTGTGGATGTCTCCACCTGCCTCCCTGGCATTAAACAGGTGTGGTTTTCAGCCCCTCAGTGCTGGCGTTCCTTCAGCTACCCCAGCATCTGCACTCCGTTAAAATATGCGTGACTCTAATTTGCCTACATGATGACCTACTTTAGTTTCTCCTGGAAAAACTAGTTTTTGTTTCTCAAGCTGAGCCATGATGTGTTTCAGCTCTCTATGTCAAACAGAGGTTGTTTTCCACCCAAGAAGGGAATGTAAAAGTAATTCAGGATTTACAAGCGCTGCATGGTAAGTTTGGCGTTCCACTTGTACAATAAAATGTCAATTACCCATGGACTAGGAAAAGAATATGAGCTCCAAATAATTTTCTGCAAAATTCAAGAACTTCATACCAGTGATTGAAGCATCTGAGAGGTAATTCAAATAATGGTTTATCCCTAGGTCGTTCCTATATTGTCTAAGAGGGACAAAAGTAATTCATCTGAATATGAAATTCATAAAATAATAACTCTCTTTGTATCTGTGACAAATCTTTGTTGATTTCAGAGCATCTGGGTAACTTTGTCATATAGGCAGACGCTCATGTAATCTGGAATATTGTCTTATTTTCATAATAGCAAAGTTTGCCTTAGGGTTTACTGTTAATTAATCATGTCCAAATATTAACTGACATCCGTTCTTGGGTGTGAGCAAAACTCCCCCCCAGGGCACCTCCTCTGTGAAAAATTTAACATTTCCATTTAGAAAGTGAAAAGGATGAAATGCTCTAAGAATTAGGGCAGCTGTATACAAGGGGAAAACCAGCTCACATTAGCTGGGGGAAGACAGGGAAAGACCAGTTGGCTCCTGGGAGCCAGCTGAGGGAGAAATCATCAGTTTTGGCAGAGTTTGCATGAAAAAGGGAGAAAGGAAGAGTGAGTAAGGAGCTGCCATCTTCCCCTGGGATCACACTGGTGTAAGTCCAAATGGAGCCTAATACAAGCAGACGACGTGATCTTTGATCAGTATTACATTAATTTTGCATTCTTGGTGATCTGTGTAGCCTTTATGAAGTTATTACAGACTTACAGCACAGCAAATGAGGATAGACCTAAACCTGGAGAGGAAATTCCATTTGTTAGGAGAAACATTTGGGTGAGCATATCTATATGGGATCCTACCATAAAAAACCTCCAAGACTCCTTGAATTTTTTGTGAATGGTGTGAAAATTAACAATGAGTGTTTGGACTATTTTTTATTTATTTATGGAAGAAGTGAAATATTTAAAAATGACAATCCTGTGGAATAAGATGATTGTAATGTACATGTACAAAGAATGCACATCAAGTCAGCCATGTAGAGGTGAGTTGAAGTCTGTGCACAGAGAGATTTTACTCCCAGTGTTTCTTAACCCCATTGTACATATATATTGAATTAAAGTTACCTAGAAGAGTTCATTTCTTTTCATCACAGTTTAGCTTTCAGAACAATTCTCATTTTTATTCCAGAGGTCTCTGGTTCTAAACATAAAGGTAGACAATGAGTTAAAAATTATGTAGTTTGTTGAAAACTGTAGTAAAACCTGGAATCCATTCACTCACATGGTGTAAGATACTCTAGATAAACATATGTTACTCTATGCTTCCTGCTTAAAAACTTTGCTGTTCAAGCCCATTTTACTTTGAGGCACAGATGGGTTGCAACTTGCTTACATTTCCATATCTGGCCATTGAATGAGCCAAGAATAGTACAAGCATCACCATTTGCAGCTTTCACTTGGAATTTTCCTGCTTTATATTTTCCAATGGTAATGACAGTAAGTTTGGGAGAGTCTTTTTTTTCTCAAAGGTATATGGACAGTTGTTTGAATTAATTTTTTTTTCTTTAGTGACTGCAATGCTCTTGGAAGTGTTCAGGGTCAAGTTGGAGGGGGTCCCGAGACACTTGATCCAGTGGGTGGCATCCCTGCCCATGACATGGGCTTGGAAGTTGAAGATCTTTACAGTTCCTACCAACACAAGCCATTCTATGATTCGTTGATTGCTCAAAGCACCAATTACCATTGGATCACATCTGGAATACTCTGTCCAGTTCTGGTAAAAGGAGCCAGACCAGGCTTTGCATGACAGGAGGAGGAGAGCCAAAGGATATAAGCTGAAACAGAACTTCAGACAAGATTTAAAGAGAAACTTTAACCAGGAGGGCAGTCAGACACTGGGAGGTGTTGCTCAAAGCAGTTGTACAGCTTTGCTCCTCAGAGGTTTGGAGCAACCACCTGGACCTGGCCTAGAGCTACAGCTCTCTGTGCTTTGACTAGAAGGTTTAACTAAAGACTTCTGAGGCCCTTTCCAAACTGCATTAATCTGATCCTAAACATCTGTGCATTTATTCATAGAGTCATAGAAAGGCACAATGGGTTAGATGAGACCTTAAAACCATCTATTCCCACCCCATTGCCGTGGACAGGGGCACCTTCCAGTATCCCAGGTTGCTCCAGGCCCCACCCAACCTGGCTCTGGACACTTCCAGGGATGGACCAGCCACAGCTTCTCTGTGCCTCATGACCCTCACACTAAAGAGCTTTTTCCTGAATCCAATCTAAACCTACTCTGTCAGTTTGAAGCCATTTCCCTTTGCCCTGTCATTCTTGTAAATAGTCTCTCTCCATCTTTTCATGGGTTCACTTGAAGTACTGGCAGACCACAATTAGATCACCCTGAAGCGTCCTTTATTCCAGACTGAACAATCCCAATTTTTTCAGTTTTTCCTCATAGGAGAGGTGTTCCATTACTCTAATCATGTTGGTGGCCTCCTCTGGACTCACTTTTTATATGACTCTGCAGCCTCATTACGGATATATTTTGAATATGTTGCATTGTTTGCACACACATTTTTTCTTCTTTCTCAAAGAATGCCTTGCCTTGCATTTATGCAAAACTCCTTTGATCTCACGTTAAAAATTGCTGATATTTCTGATGTTTTCCAGTATTATATTGATAAGTTCTTCCATGACCCATGGCTCAGAAGTCATTCCTAGATGACACTTAACTCTAGTCTCTCTTGAAATCTTTGCTGAATTGCTTTCTTGCTCTTGTAAAATGTATTCAACATCACAGATATACGACAGATAAGTGAACGTTCTGGCAGATTCCAACCTCAGGAAAACAAACCATTTTAAGTCTAAATTTGTATCAAGCTATCCCTTCCTGTATGTACATATTTTGACACCTTCGTCAACACAATTTCACTGTGCTTTTGTGGAGTATCTATATATTTCTTGAAATCTCTTAAAGTAGATAAGCAAAATTCAGGCACTTCTCCCAGTTTATTGAGTTTTCACAGCTCCATTTATAGTTTAGTTACTTCAGAGGGTTCTGGAACAAAAGCTGGGGATAAGAACAGAGGGTTTTGGAAAAGTTGAAGGAGAAGCAAGTGTGCTTTTGTTTGCATAATATGAATGTAAGTGTATATGAATATATGTTTCTTTACACAGCCTCCTTCTCTTTTGCAGACCTTAGAATTTTTATATTGTCAAGTTTTGTGCTGCAAACCCAAGTTTGGCGTGAGTTACAGTAACTCAGATTGAGAGGTTTTCAGTTTTACTCCTTGGAGTTCGCACAAACAAGCCACCGCTTCCGGAAAATATGGTACAGAATCAGAGCATGGCATGTGGATGTGGCACTTGAGGACGTGGGTTAGTGGTGGCCTTGGCAATGTGAGGGGAATGGTTGGACTTAATGGTCTTAAAGGTCTTTTCTAACCTAAACATGTCTATGGTTTTGTGATTCTATTGTTGCTGTAGGAAAAAGATGATGTCCCATAATTACTCAACCCATTTTTCTAAAGTATACTGGCACTGATATCCTTTTGACAGAAAGCTGTATTTTTATTATTATTATTTTTTATTCCATTGCAGCCAATGAGATATTCAGTGTAACGTTTTCAGTGCAACATTCATGTCTGAGATCCATTGCTGCCCAGGACACCAGAAGAATATAAAGAAATAAGGAATTTCATGTGGGAATCCAGGAGGCAGCACAACTACATCTGCATTGGTAAACTAAAGAGCCAGTTGCAGATTTTTGGCCTATAGGCCAAATGACAGAATACATCTCTATTATCAAATGATTTTAGCCTTTGAAATATAATAGAAACCCTCCAAACTCCTCTTGGAAATGATCCATGGCCTGTGTTGACTGAGAAACCATGATTAAATATTGCATAGCACTGTGCTAGTTCACCTGGATAAAAAACGTCTCTGGCATTACACTGCTAAAATGATTCAATAAAGTTCCAGTCCCTGTGTTCAGGACCTGATGGGTTCAAATTACCAAAACTGACAAAATTCATGTTCCTGATATCTGAGAAAAACTGGAAAAAAGCTGTCTTGATGGTAAGACCTACAAGGAATATGCTACTGGAGAATTACTCTTCTTAAATTGTATCTGTGGTTCTAAAAGCTCATAATTTTTTTTGTTAGTCCCTTGTTCACTCATGGGGTGTGTATCAGAAAATCATGGCTGGAAGCAAATTGATATGAAATTAGACAGGCTTCCAGTACCACTGTAACATATTTCTGAAGATAATGAGGACTTAGGAGCCAAGTCCCTAAAGTGTTTGCCATTTCTATGTGTTAATTCACTGCACATTTTGTAGATTCAAACAGAAGAAAAAAAGAAAAAAGGAGGAATTTTTAAAAAATTAAGCTTTTTAGAAATAAGAGCAGAAAATTAGGAAACACTGGATCACTAAAGCCTGGTGATTCTTCAGATTCCATAGAAGTATATGGTCTCCTCTAGTTGTCTTTGAAAAGCTCTAAAAAATATATGTATCTTTTTCATTTAGTTTTGGAGTTTTTTACTACTTCCAGCAACTTTGTTTGCAATATAAAATATTAAATTTTGTCACTGGGGTCAAAGTCAATCAAAGCTAGTTAGCTTGTTTGGAAGGAAGAATAACATCTTGTTTGGAAACTATAGTGTTTTTCCTGAGTCACTTTGGGTCTTACATTTCTCATGTGTGGGCAGAGTCCTGTACTTGTGTTACATAACGAGGATCTCCCCAGGCACAGGAAATTTCAAGAGCCTATAGAAATTTCAGTCCTGGATGGCACAAAATAAATGAAACATTACACAGGTTTTGGGAAAGGGGAAAATTTTATTGTTCTGATTTGTTTCACATGTCATCCTTCTCTGATAAGTGGCCGCAGACTATTGGCAACTTCTGCTGTAGGAGTGGCAGCAAAGGCTGGTTATAATCTTGTTTATTAAATATCACAAGAGGGTAATAAATCGGCTCCAACATGGCATGTCACATGTGACTGTTGATTGCATGTCGAAGTAAAAACTAAAGGATAATGAAGAATCCAACAGCAGAGCCATGATAACAATGATCCAGGGGTAAGTCAATTATTGCTAACCTGTGGTTATTTTCTCCACTTCATGTCTCTGCTGCTTTTTTCTGTTCTTCCACACGTACAGGTTGGACCACACATAAAAATCTGAGTGCCTACTGAGGCCAAAAGTAAACCTTTGCAAATAGTGATAATTGAAATCAGAAAATTTTGTTTGAGTGTCTTTGAAAGGAAACATTCCTGTTGCCACTAAAAGAAAGTCTAGGTGGTGGGAGCATTATAAAAGGTGTTTCTCTGGCAAAGGAAGAAGCCCCAGTTCTTGTTAGTGTAGGACCAAAGACTGCTGCTTTTATCAAAACAAACAGCTAAGCATTTGGGAACAGAATTTACTGTATGGATAAGGATGCTAGGTAGGAAAAGTGAAGAGTAGAGCAATAATAATCATATGTCACAGTGAAAACCACAAGAAAGAAATGGCAATGAACCATGTGTAGAGGTACTGTACAAATTAACACAGCTTCCAAAACGCTGTATGGATTTTTAAATAGGGGTTGAGAGAAGAATAATTAGCAGCAAAAGGGGAATAGGAAAAAGAAAATCAAGTTAGGGATGTACTTTTTCAAACCTGGGGCAGATATTTTCAAAGGTGCTGAAATTAATGTGATCTCAGTAGCTAATTCCCCCAGCTAGTTTTGAACTTTTTCATAGAGATGCTTACTATTGGGTAGCTATACCCATAATTAGGCCCTTAAATCAAAGAAAATTAGTTTTCAGAGAAGCTGACCTCTTCTTAAAGTTACTCAGAGTTCAGCGCTTTTGAAGATCAGGTCACTTTGATTTAGGTCTTGGGTCCATAGCCTGGGTATCTTGACCTCAGGGACATCTTGAACAAGTGTCACAGGGTTACAACCTCCATGTCCACTCAGTACTGCAAAATGAAAAGGAGGATTGCAAAGATCCCCCTGTACAAGGGGCAGCCTGGTAAGACAGAGCTATTTTATGACCTCACTGGCACAATGTGAGATAGCCGAAGGAAGGACAATTGATTTTACTGCCTGCACATCTCCACTCAATACTCTTCTCATGTCAGTCCAGGTGGAATGGTGCATAAAGGGAATAAGAGGCGCTCATGAGGCTGAATTTACAAGCAGGTGACCAACCCACACTTCAGATGATTTAGTTAATTTCCTCAGATTCCTGGGTAAATGCTGGCCAAGAATATTTCCTCGCTTCAAATCAAGGCAAAAAGCACTGCTGAAAAGTGATGGGCCATTCTGCCAACCTGGGGAGGAATCCATGATAAAACCCTGACTGACGGTTCAAATTCTTGGCTGTACAGAAAATAAAAAATAAAAAAAACCAAATGGTTGCCATCCTCAGAGGATTTCCTTTGTCTGTCTCAGTTACTGCTATACAGGCAAAATATAAAGGAGACTTTAGCCACCTCTTTAGTTCTAGTCTGGTCTAATTTAGCCTCTTTCACCATCACAGAATCATTAAGGAAAGGACCTCCAAGATGATCTTTGCAAAACAATGTCCAACCAAGGAGATCTAGAAGAAGCTCAGCTCTACTGCTGGGCTGCCTAAGCATTGTGGATAGATATAGGTTGGTTCTGTGCTTATTTAACTGATATAATTCAAAATCTCAAGACACACGTTTTACAGCTGTTGATGCTTGTGTGGTTTTCAGGGAGTGACAATACACTGCTGGAACCAGGGAGACGATTAACATCATCTTTAAGCTCCCCCAAAGCCATTTCACCACCTTTTTTGTTCCTTCTACAATTGCAATAGGTATGTGCAATGATCCCATGTCTTAAATGTTCCATTTTTCTCTTTCCTTTTTGTTCAACTTCTTTCTTTCTTCTTTACACAGCTCCTTTTTTGCCAAGACTTGTTCTTTTTTCCCCTCTCCTCTGATAATTTCGTTTTTCCTTGACTGCAAGAGTTGGCCAATAGGAGGGTCAGCTGTCTCCTTTGTGGCTTTGATGCTGCATCCCCAAATTATGAGGGCTGAGCTGGAAAAGAAATCAATTATATTAGATCATTGTTCATTACCTGAACAGACAGCTGCACTTAGCTACATTCTGCATCTTAGACAAATATAATGATGGGACTCAGTTCCTTAACACAACGAGAAGAGTGATGGAGTGAGATCTGGGAACCTGTCCATCAAAAAACTATGGAAAGCAGAATTCAGTTTCCATAATTTTTGCTATAGTGGCTTCACACATAGACTGGAAAGGTCTGTAGGGAGCACTGTGACTGTCTCCTCTGACCTCTTCCATTACACAAGCCACTGAACTGAGCAAATTGATTTCTGCAGCTGGTCCCTAACTTGGGTTGAGTTTGTATGAAATCCCAACAGCTTCAGTCCTAGGGCAGAGCACCAGTACTGTTTATTCCACACCTTTTGGGAAGATATCTATGCTAGTGTTGGTTTTAGTTTAGCAAGAAAATCTCTCCACTGTTTCTCCATGATCAGTGGAGAGAAACACATTTGCTCTTCCAGCAGGGTAGTCAGGGCACTCGGAGTTTGGCTCTTGCCATGAACCTTAACCTTAAGTGAATACTTTTTTTTCTTGGTCCTGACTACCAAGGGAGCTTGTGGAGATAAGCATTTTGAGAAAGAAGTCAGCCTGTTTGAATAACACCCTCTGTGTCCTAATGACAAAGACTTCATCTGCAAATTGATAACTTTTTATTAATTTTTAAGCAGATGTTTTTTAAGAGAAGAGCCAAATCATTTTTGAGCAAGGGTGTTATTTTCAAACTAAAATATTACTGTTGTCTATTCCAATGCCATAACAGCAAGTAAAACTACTAAGAGAGTGAACATTACTCCTTGGAATTACTCATTAAACAACAATATCCCCATGCCTGTTAGTGGGATCAAGCTAGTGATTCCTGGTGGATAATTATTACAACAGACTTTATGCAGTTAAAGCAACATTGGTGCTTTCACATGTCAAGAATTTGTGTAAGAATTTGAGGTTTATTAACAAGGTTGATGGAATTCCTTAAGGAACCCACAAGGGAACACTCTGTCCAAGTACTGGAGAGCACAGAACAGGTTCATGAGCAGAAGACTTTGATAGAAACCCCTCTGGACACCCTTGTGCACCCAGTTGCTGGCATAGGCAATACATTACTCGTGTTAAACCCCAATTTTTTAATGGCATAAAAATAAACTATACACACATCATTAATTTTCAAATTAAAAAAGTCAAAGGAGTACTACTTTTCCACATAACCCATCCATATTCATCTTCCTACAGAAATAGTAGTCCTGGTCCATTCTGACAGTCATAAAATTGTCTGGACCTCTTATTATTAATAAGTGACTTTATTCTAGGATCACACTGAAATTCCAGTGCAGGTAATTGCATTTTGCATGTCTTACCATCCCTCAGCTCCTTTAGCTGCCTTCAGTTCCTGTTCAAATTGTGGCAGGATATTGTCAAATATGTTTAATAACTGACATGTTCCATATCTGAAGTGCCTCCATTTTCTGTCTGATGAGGAGGAGAGTTCCCAGTTTGTTTCCCTAGTTAGCTTCCTCACCAGCTGTGTCAGGAAGTTCTCTTCCACACACCCCAGGAACCTTCTGGGCTGTTTCCTCTCTGCTGTATTGCATTTCCAGCAGACATCTGCTAAGTACCCCAAGAGGACAAGGGCTGGAGATTGTGAGACTTTGCTGTGCTACTTGTAGGATATTTCATCTGCTTCCTCCTCCTGGGTGGGTGGTCTGTAACAGATTCCTATCAGACCATTGTCCTTATTGTCCTTCCCCTGACTCTTGTCCATAAACATTCAACCTTATCATCACCAACAAGATCCAGACAATCAAAACTTTCCCTAACATTCAGGGTTACTTCATTGCCTCTCCTTGCTTGCCAATCCCTTCTGAAGAGTTTATAGCCTCCATTCCAGCACTCCAGCTGTGCCAGTCACCCACCGTGTTTTCATGACGGAAGTTACATCACAGTTTTCCTGCTGCACAACATCTTCCGTATCTTCCTGTTTGTTGCCCATGCTGTGTGCATTGGTACTGATGGTCTTCATTTGGGCTATTGATCTTGCCACTTTTTTATGGGGAAAAGCCCTAATCCCTATGTGACCATTCTCAAGCACTTCCATGTTTTCTAGCACATCAATAACCCTGGTGTCTTTGCTGCCCCATGGATCTCCATCCCTCACTTCCAGTGAGATAGCAGACTGAAGAACTTCACTAGCACACTACCCCTTGGCCATTGGCAAGTTCTCCCCAGGTTTATCTGAAGTTGTCTTGGTTTTATCCCTTTCCCCCTTCTAATCTAGTTTAAAGCCCTTTCAGTGAGTGCTGTTAATTCCTGTGCAAAGATCCTCTTCTCCTTTTGACACAGTTGTACCTCTCTGATGCCAGCAGGTCTGATGTCATGTAGACTCACCCATGACCAAAATCCCCCAAATTCTGCTGGTGACACCAGGCTTGGAGCCAGCTGTTGACCTGCTGGCCCTCCCTATTCCTTCCCTCATCATTCGTTGCAACGAGAAGGATAGAGAAGAACACTAGTTGTACTTCTGATCCCTTTACCAGTCGTCCCAATGCCCTGAAGTCTCTTGATTGTCCTTGTTGCAACTTTTATTGCTGCCAACATGAAAAATCAATAATGGATAATAATGTGATGGTTGTACCAGGAAGCTTTCTCTTCACTGCTTTAACCTGGGCTCTCCGGTGGCCTCAGGCTTCCCGGAGAGGTCTGATCTGCACATTGGGCGTTCTGTTTCCTCCACAGGTGAGTCTCCTATGACAATGAATCATCTTAGCAAGGTAGAAGCTGATTAATCTCAGCATCACCTCCATATGCCATGAACCATTGTCCTCATTTATTGTTTGCTTTCTCTTGCACAGCCCTGTCCCTGTTACCCAGGGGCACCTGGGGAGGTGGGGCACTCACAGAGATGTTCCTGCTGTGCCAGGCAGGAAGTGGCACCATTTCCCCCTCTCATTTAAGTCACTGTGCTCAGCCAGGCGGCGAGGAGATAGAGATCCTTCATATCCTGGATTATCCTGTCCTGTCTGCAGGGCTCCCCAGCCTATTCACCTCCATCTGCACCTTTGCCTTGCCCAGTTCAGAACCTCCCCCTGTGCACCACACTGAGCTCTCTGCTCCTAATTAAAGCTGCTCACCTCCGCTCTTCCTTCCAATAATTATCAAGTGCTCAGAAAACAAAACAAACAGAAAAAACAACAAAACAAACCTCTTGACCAAAATGCAGTAAAAAAAGTATCAGAAGGTATTAGAAGAAACCCCTTCACACCTGATTTTTCATGTGTGTGTGCCTGTTTAGCGCTATTCAGTTTTTTGTTTGAATTGTATAAAGCTGTTGAAACAAAATAATTTATTAGCTCAGTTTTATTTGCAAGGAAGGTTCAGTTGCCCTTTATATTATTGTTATATCTCAAGACAATGTTTCTTTACTTATGAGCAGATGTTTGAAATCCTCCAGGAGATTTTTATAAGACTATGGAAATGAACTTGGCATGGGTACCGGTCTCCCAGGTGGAGCGGGTGAACACAAGCCTTCTTAGAAGTCTCAGATCAAGGCTAGTCAGAAAGAGCAACAGAGCCCAGCCACCAAAAGCCTAGTGCTTTGGTGACTGACAGGTACAGGCTCTTTCTGAAGCATAAAAAGGAATGCTAAATGATCTCACTGACAGAATAAATCTTCTATTTGTTTGGTCTGGACCAGATGTGCTAAAGGCTGATGTGGAAATGTCTGCTGATGCCAATCTCAGTTTAAATCACAATTTGGCAGCAGGGCTTTTTTCACCCCCTCTCTGTTCTCCCCCCATATTCTTTTTTTTTTTTTTTTTAAAGTTGCAAGGCCACTCAATGTTCCTTAAAAAGTTTCAGCAATGATACAATTAATTGGAAATGACCTCCCTTGTTTTCTATAGGACTGTGAGGAGCAGCCCTTTAGGTTTTGCTGCCTGCATAGCACAGAAGCTGCTGGAAAATCAGGAGTAACTCTTTAAGGCATCAGGCACTGAGGCCTCTGCCCCATCTTAACACCGTCTGTCCACACCTCGTTATGCAGACTTGGATGCCTTTCTAAAACCTGGTCCATCAGAAATGGCTGAGAGAGTTTTCACTCAGGTGGTTTGACAGATCCCCATGGGTTGGGGATTTATCCTTGTCTTCCAGACTATTAAAACAAATAATAATCAGGTTAATAAATTTAAATCAATGAAGCATTTTGCAACCTTTAATATTTTTAAATATAACCTTTGCTCTCTACTGTGCCTGGTATCATCATCTGCAAAAAAAAGGCAAAAAAATTAATTGAGAAGAAACACTTCATGGACTCCTAGAATGGTTTAGGTCGGAAGGGAGCTTAAGGATTAATTAGTTGCAGCCCTCTGCCACAGGCAGGGACACCTTCCACTAGAACATGCTGCTTAGAGACTCATCCAGATTGTCCTTATTTATTTTGTCACAGAACATGTGGTCAAAATGTCCTAATTTTTCCCTATAAATAAAATTTTCCTAGAGGTTTATTGGAGGACATTCAAGCATCACGCAAGGAATAAAAAAAAGTAAAAAAAAAAAAAAGAAGAGTGGAAACACAATTGTTACAATGGGATATTAGTATCTATTATGTGATAAATAAAGACACAAGAACCTCTGGTTTCATTGAAATCTTGGACAAGATTGAAAAAGTTTGACACACCTGAGCAGAACATCTCTGGCTGAAAGAAATTATAGTTTTCTGTTAGAACCAAAATCATGGAGAAAACAACAGAAGGGCAGTCAAAAAGAAGAACATACGTGGTCAAGGTTTGCTGTCTGTAAAACACAATAAAGGGCACTGTTTGAATTATCAGACTTTTCAGACTATGTTAATATATGGATTGAAAAATTTCTAGATTGTAATTTTTTTGTCAGAAGAAAAGCCTTTCACAGCAGACCAGACATGCAAATCAACCGTTCAAGCATCCAAGGAGTTTGTGGTTCTGTGCCTGTGTTACAGAAGACTGCATAGCCAAGTCCTCAGACTGTACTTTCGTTGACAGAAGAAGGTGCGCAACCTTCACAAATAAATCAGGTGTTTCGTTTTCAGGGGTCAAACCATTTGCATTTTGGCCAAATGCAGTCAGTTTGATCAAAATGTTTTTCAGGAGGATTATCTTGGGACAAACAACTGCTAAACAAAACTGAGATCAGTGCAGCAGATGGAGGTTACAACACCAGCACGGACAGGATCCGCCTTTCTTACACTGTGGGTTAGTGTAATTTTTGATAGAATTTGAAAATTCTGCGAGAAGTGTAAGGTGCCTCTGGCTGGTGAACATAATGCAAACAATAAGGATTGTTAGGAAGGATTGCAATAAGGATTGACCAATCAGCTGCAGTCAACATCTAGCTCCAGGAACCTCATTTCCATGCATATTTTATGAACATACAGCAAACTAAATAGTTTTCAGTTTGCCAGGATGAAAACGTTTATAGTCCTAATGATCATTTTGTTATCAGTTCCCTATTTCTGTACCAGCTCTCCGTTGGTGACCACAGCCCCTCAGCTTTCCCACACAGCCAGGGGGGCTGTTTCTGTGGGCACCACAGTGCCCTGGTGATGACAGCCTGGTCAGACTCCAGAGTTCATATTGCAGATGTGTTGGTGGGACTTTATGAGCCAAGGAGAGAATGTTCTTCAGAAATGCTTGTTGCATCCTGGTGTTCTTGAAACAAACTGTTGAGAAAATCTTACTAATGGCATCTTTGTTCACATGGAGATGCAGAATCCAAAAATCACCAGTTCTTTATTCGCTTCTTTTCTGCACCTACAGAAGACACTGGGCCAGGCCATGGGACACTGATTTGTTGCCAGTAGTGACCTGTCCATTGTAATACTTGATATAATCTAGGGAAACAAAGGTCACCCTGTGAAATTACCCAGACCCTACTCATAGACTTTTCTTCAAAGGATCTGCACTCTGACTGGTGAAGCAGTCTATTGTTTTGTGGTTCTGTTAGATGTGTCCTTGCTCCAGGAAAACCTGACAGCAACAATAGCAAAAAATAGGAGTGAATATCAAGTATACACTGTAATGCATATTTCATCAGAGCTCGGCAGCTCTTTCTCTGACTCAAAATAAATTCTCCTTTTTCACTCTGACTCCCAAAATATAAACATAACATAAAGCCTTTCCAAAATACAATCATCTAAAGTGTGAGTCCACCTTCTCAGGAGTGCTGAAACTTCAGAGTACTGTTTGCTTAACTGGAAATCCCAAATTATATCCATGGTTAATGGAGAAGCTGCTACTTTAAATACCTGTTTTCATTTCTCTGAATACGAAGATCGACTTTTTCTCCAATTAATGTGGTGAAAACATGCTTTCTGTTCTTATTTAAGATGTCAAAGTGTCAGATTGTTTCTTTACAGCTCAAACAGGAGACACGTGTTTACTAAAAAATAGAATAGAATAGTTCAGTCAGAGCTGCAGTTAATAATTTCAGAAATGATACAACAAGATAGAATTACTATTGTATTACTGTATAACATGACATAATTATGACAGGCCTTGACATGTGCCGGGCATGATTGTCTGTCATGCAGCAATTGCTGAGTCTTCACCAAATCAGGCTGAATGCAGGAAATCAAAATACAGTTTAAGCTGGACAAATTCAGGCTGAGCAAAAGACTGATGCATTTTAATAATGAGAGGAATTAACCTTCGCAGGAAGGATTTTGATGGATATTCTGACTCAGGCAAATTTAGGTGAAGGTTTTAAAATTTATTTTCTTTTACTAAATAAGGAGTTCATTTAACCACGTGGGTATTCAATGTTATCCAAACTACATGAACAGTAATTTCTTCTAATTGACAGAAAATCTCCTGCTAATGTTTCTTCCACAAAGCTGTCAAATATATTTCTTAAAGGAAGGTAGTTGCTATCAGTCCTCCTTTAGAATAATTAACCACTGTTTTACAGCTTCTACTTGTATGTGATTTAAAGAGACCTCCTTTGCAGTTAGTGATGACACAGTCGTGGCATCTCACCCAAGTTTAACTGTCTAATTAAATGTGTTGTCTTCTCCATCTATTTTTGGGGCTAGTAAATTAATTTCTAAAATATAAACACCACTGGAACGATGGATGGCCGTTAACAAGCTGTTTTTAAAACTAGGTGGTCCTTCCAAGGTAGATTTTAATTAGCTGACTGGCTTTGCATTGATAAGCTCTCAGACATTCCATAATCATATCTCATGAGCTTTCTCAAATAAAATTAGCACTTTCACAGATTTTATTCAAGCTTGGCAGGAGAATTTCAGAATATTACAGCATGAACAGTCCTACAGGTAGAGTCTTTTTCTGCTTCATAGTTAATCTAGAAACTTTCAGGCTAAGTGCATTTTCCAGTTCTATGGTATTGGAGGAAAAGTGTAAGGCTTTATAGCCAAAGGGGCTATAAGTCAGAGTTATTTGAAGGATTAATATGCCAGAGGCCATCATCTTTCAATATTGCAAAATGAGTTAATGGCTTTCATTGCATAGGCTATAAAACCACAAGGGATCCCACTAAATTTTGACCTTCTGTCTATCATTGGGCACTCAGTGTTACCCAATATCATACCCTGGATTTTAGTTAGTCAAAGAATTTAAATTTCAGGGTTTGTCAGGTGTGTGTCATTGGCGGAGAAAAGGAAAAGCCAAGGTGTGACCAAAACCTCAGGTTTCAAAGCATGGAAATCAATTGGATATCCTTTCCCCACCGTTCATTTGAAGATAAATTGCACCCTAATTGCACCTGAGCAGTAAAAGGCAACCTACTCCATCCACAAAATCCAGATCTTTGCCTGTCAGACCTAAGTGGAAATTTTTTTCCTGAATACACTGAGTGCTCTGACTGTGAAAGAACAAAACTTGTCTGTGCCAGCTTGGAGTACTGAGCACCGCAATCATGGATGTCTGAGGAAAGCTGAGAAAAAGAAACCAGCCAACCCCAAATATATCTGGTTAATGGTGCACTCAGGAAAAAAAAACCACTTCAGGCGACTGAAGCATGACACAGAATTGTTATCTTTCTTCATGAAAGCATTTTGAACATGTCAGGAGCATTTTATTTGTTTAGCGTGCTGTGAAAGGGAAGTCTGAGACCGTGCATGAATGGGGTTTGAACCATCCTTCCCACCTGTGAGAAACGAGGCCTCACTTTGTAGATTTTGAAGCTTTTATTGCCAGCAGAAACGACAACCAACAATAGGGGATGCCCACGAAGCAAAGCGCAGCGCTGGGTACCTGGCTGGTCTGGCCAGAGGCACACCCCGGAGCGCGTGCAGCTCCTTTTTATTCCCTCCGAGTGTCAGTCATGACGCCTTGATATTTTTAGTTGCTTTGGACCAATCATTGTCGTAGATTTACCTAGCCCCCTTGTATCCGCCCATCTGGGGCGGTCTGTCATGGCCCTGCCCTCTGTGTCCACCCATCTGGGGCAACCCGTTCTGACCCCACCCCACAGGGCATGCTCGGTGATAGAGCTGGGCTGGTTCTTATCCTGATTGGCATCCTGATTGACACTCTCTGCGGATATTTGCAGAAGTCCTGCCTTGGCAGCCATCTTAACCCCAATTGTTTTAATAGGATTTTAAAACGTTATCTAACTTTCATATAAAACAGAATATTATAGAGAAACGAACAATCAGCAAAACATTAAACAAACAACCATCAAAACATTATGGGTGGTTAACAGATTAAACTCCCCCATGCAACACTTCTATAATTGAACCAATCTTTGTAACCCTTTTTTTAACTCCTTAATTAATTAACCAATTAACATTCAACTTTTAATACGAAAGTCAACCTTCCATGTAGTTCGTTTATAACACCACCCTTCTCCAAGATCCTTCTAGGTCACGGCTGAGTTCCAGTTTGCAGGACAGAGTGAGTAAAGATTGTGTGAGCACCCACAGGGCCAGGTTTGTTTCCAGACAGAAAGAAACTTTTCTTTTCACATGGTAAGAGAGAAAAAAGGAGAAATGAGGAAATACATTGGCTGCAGGGCTTTTGTTTTTCAGAAAGCTCTTGATGTCAGGGTCATGAGCACAGTGATAGGTCTTAATGGCCCAGATCAGCCTCCCCTGGACCTCCACCCCTTTTTCCTGTGGGTGTAGCAGCCCCGTTTAAACTCAGGCCTGTGCTTCAGTCCCTGTTTGACCTAAGCTGTGGGCTTGCTGGTCTCCAGTCCTGGCTCTGACCCTGCCTCCTGGATGGGATTTGGACCTATACTCCAGCCTTCTCCTCAGATACATGTTTTGTCTTGTCCTATTTGTATCCAGACTGGGCTCCCTGGAGGAGCCATGGACCCTTTTCCTGCCATGCATGTGGCCAAATATTGGACCAAGGGCCCACTAAACGGAAACTAAGAAATATTCATCCTTGGAGGCAGTCAAACATCACTGGCCAAGGATCTGAGCTGACCGGGTGAGGCCCTGGCACAGGGTGTCCAGCGAAGCTGTGGCTGGCCCATCCCTGGAGGTGTCCAAGGTCAGGCTGGATGGGGCTTGGAGCAACCTGGGATAGTGGAAGGTGTCCCTGTCCATGGCAGGGGGTTGGAACGGGGTGGTCTTTAAGCTCCATTCCAACCCAAACCATTCCGTGATTCTGTGATTCTTGTGCAATCAAATTTGGCCCTGCTCTGATGGGGGGACTGGACCAGGTGAGTTACTACGAAGGTTGTTTCTAACCTATCTTATCCTATGGCTCTAGTAAAATCTTTAAAAAAGTAATTAGCTACAGAAACTGCACAAGTGAACAGCACAAACAAACAGCTGATGCCTGAAATCACAACAGAATTGCAATTCTCCCTGTCCTATTTCTTCTTTCTACCTCTATTAGCAGGGGCTGGTCTCTCAAAATGGAATTATTTCTCAGGAGCTCATCTGTTCCTTCTGTGCCAAGAACAAAGGAAAAGAAATATTTAAAATGAGTGTGATGTGAACAGGATCATTGCAAAGTAAAATGTTTTTCAAAGTTTCCCAGGAGATATCACTAGTTTTTTAGATCCATCTGGAATTCAATCATTGTTACTTGCCAGCTGCTGCAGGGACCTTCCAGTTGTTTCTCCTTTTCTGGACACAACGTGTAGTGGGAGCAGTTTTTCTGCTGATATAACTCTGAAGGACAGGCACATAAGCTGGGAATACAGGCAGCTTTGTGGTTCTGCTTTTTGAACTGGACCAGATTTATTAAGTACTGTCTTGGCTGCTTACAGCTGGGGCAATTGGAGGGTGCAATTTCTGAAAGCCCATGAAGAATAATGCCAGTGGAAGAATCTGTGCTGCACAATCCTGACAGCTTTACTTGGAGTTACAGGCTCAGTTTTGGAGGACATATATGATAGGATTTATATTTCGTATTTTATTCCCTGAAAGACGACCTCTAAAGCCATCCAAATCTCTCTCCAAAATAAGCACATTTAATTTAGGAAAGAAAAAATAAGAACTTAACAAACTCTAGGTATTAATCCTCACTATCTGCCAAATTGCTTGACCCTCATAGAAAACCCGCAAGAATCAAATAAAATTAGTTCTACTTGCCTGTTTAAGCACCACAAAATATTTTGCTGCTTCTTGCAGTGTCTAAATTTGGATTACTGGCTAAATTTGGATTACTGGCATGCTCTGGGTCCCTCACTGCCGGAAGAGAAGAGCTGCAACTGCAACCTTCTGCAGGTGCTGAACTTGAGCACTGCAATGACTCTCCCCTGCCTGTGATCAATTGTATTCCTGAGCAGTGGAGAGTTTGACTAATGCATCATATTCCCAGAGAGGTGCCTTATTCATTCTTAAGTTTCCTGGAAAGTGATTTGAATGGCATTTCACAGATGTTTGAAGAGTTTTGTGAACACTGTTCAGTTTAGATGCCTTAGACACCTGCAAGCTTAAGGTAAAAAGAAACAACAAAAAAATCCAACTGAAAGCAACTGTTTAGGAAACAACTGTTAAGATGCTTGTCAATGACAGGGTTGGAAAGTGAGCAGACACAAATTTTTAGAACAAAAATCAATGGACCCCTAAGGTGTATTTTCCTGGGTGTCTCAGAGCTAGTCCTGCTTTGCACCCCATATTGATGCCTCGGAGGTTTGGCCTTTTAGTATCACACAAATCTAAAAGAAATGTGATAACACTGAACATGACAATGTGTTGCTAAAAACAAGCTGCCAAGCAGCTTAAAAAAGCTGTCAGACTACCTGTCAATAAATGTGCATTGTTTGGTGAAGTGGATCCCAGCTGCAAATTCTAGGAGATGAGAGGGTGTTGAACACCCCACAAAGTTTCTCTCCATCCCTGCAGGGTGTCGGGGCAATGAGGATGCAAACAGACTGAGGGCATCAAAAGAATGTCTCTGTAGCATTATTGGCCTTTCTGGTGCGTATTCAACCCAGCAGCCTCTCAAAACTTCTTTAAAATAATGAATCAAGATATTAATAATAGGATGAAGCCTTTTGCCCCTGGGTTATTGGTCTGAACATAGACAGGTAACAGATTTTGAGATGAGGACCTATGATGTAGTTGTAATTTGGCCAAAACAATAAAAATTATTCAGATCCCGGATTTCATTCTGTGATATTCTTAAATTGACTTCAGGGAGGTAAGGCATGGTTTGCCAAAGAGGTGCACCATGATGTGACCAAAACCAAGCTCATACTCCCAAGGCATTTTGCATGTTGTTAGCAGTAGTGTTGCATCAAAGCACTGTTGTTCAGGGTAACCACCCAAATATTTAATTCTGGGTAGATTTTGTCAGACTGTGCTTTATCTTGTAGTATCAGGATTACAGTATTCATAGAATCATAGAATCATTATGTTTGGAAAAGACTTCTAAGATTGTAGTGTCCAACCTTTGACCCAACACTACCTTGTCATCCAGCCCAGACCACGGAGTCCCATGCCCAGTCATTTCTTGAACACCTCTAGGGATGGGGACTCCCTGGGCAGCTCCTTCCAATTCCTGACAACCCTTTCTGCAAAGAAATTCATCCTGATGTCCAGCCTGAACCCTCCTGGCACAGTTTGAGGCCATTTCCTCTTCTCCTGTCCCTTGTTACCTGAGAGCAGAGCCCGACCCCCCCTGGCTGCTCCCTCCTGTCAGGAGTTGTGCAGAGCCACAAGGTTCCGCTGAGCCTCCTTTTCTCCACGCTGAGCCTCCCCAGCTCCCTCAGCTGCTCCTGGGGTTCCAGTCCCTTCTCCACCTCCATTCCCTTCCCTGGACATGCTCCAGCCCCTCTGTTTCTTTCCTGAATTGACAGGCCCAGAACTGGACCCATATTATCACTCTCCATCCCAGTAGACATCATTAGCTCAGTTAAATCTGCAGTGAATAGTTTACTATAGTGCAGACAAATGCCACAGAGATTTTTCCATACTCACATCTGCCATAAAACTCATGTAATTCAGTGAAAATAGACATATCCACTGCAGGAAGTTTAAATAATATGGTTTTCATATCTTAAATAAGAATAAAGACAGACTGGCCATAAAACATTTGAAAATCTTAGTAGTGTCTACATATAAATAAATATGCTCAAAATATTTTCAGTGAGTTGACAGAATTTGCATCTGATTGATATCAAAAAGCTTCAGTTTTCTTTTCTTAACAGTACAAAGAAAAGAAACATCTAAAGCAAAGCATATTGGGCCTGTAAGTTTTTGGTGAAGATGTGAGAAACTTGAGATTTGTCTAAATCATTTGGAATCAAATGGAAAAACATATGTCCCTGTGTAAGAGACAGAGGAACACTTCAGAGGCTACTCCAAGGACAAGGCCGTGCTTGAGACTGGCTTGGTCTGTCCTCACTGAGAGGAAGACACAAACAAGAAAAGAAATATCATTAAAGAAATGACTGAAGTAATAAATACTATGCATAAAAAATGGAATAAGAGAACACAGGAAGGATGGAAGTATTTTGAGATATAAAAAAATGAATGGACTGAGCAGAAATGTTCTACAGCTTGGAACTGCTTCTCCTTTTAGTCATACTTTTTTGTCCCTTAATGTCTCTGTTATATTTCTTCTCATTGGTATGACTTGTGGAGAAGAAGGAGAGAGATGTTTCCAAAATAATGTCGTGGATTTACTGTGTGGATCAGCATCATGCACCATTCCTGGTGAAAACAACAGGGGATCATAGAATTATAGATTCTATGGCTCTATGGGTTGGAAATGGATTCTGTGGGTTTGGGTTGGAAGGGACTTTCAAGATCATCTATTTGCAACCCCTCTGCCATGGGCAGGGACGACTTTTGCTAAAGCAGGTTGCTCAGAACCCCATCCAGCCTCACCTTGAACACCTACAGGGATTAGGCATCCACTCCTTGATACCCACCATGACACAGGACTTTCCCACCTTCCCAATATTCTCTCTCAGCCCTTGCCATGACAGTCCTGTGTGTACCGAGTGGTGTAATTTTCAACAACACACTTTCCACCAGAGTTTGAGAGAGTAGGAAGGGAAAGAGTGAGGAGGGAAGAGAACTGAGAACTCCCATACTTAGAGTTACCCAGCCACAAGATCCTCCTGAAGAATCACCCAGACGTGGTGGGCTTTTTGTCGTCTGAACGTTTCTCTGTGAGCTGACAACTGAACCTCTGTCTAAACACAACACATGGCAAATGGTTGAAGCGGAGAAGTGACAGCTCAGTATGAAGTCTCAGTGCTCAGATTTTTCATTTTCTATTCAAATCACTGTTTACAAGCTTCTCAAGCAACAGTTCCAGGATGCAAAATGGCATTCACTGTCCTCCCTCTCATTTGGCTTGGCAGAATAAAGGTCACGAGTGAGTCTGTCAGACTGAACGCCGCATCTTTTGCTCGCTGTGACAAACAAAGAGCTAATCTGATGCTGTAGGCTCTGTCACCTCTATCAAATCTCATTTTTGTCTTCAGTTTGTTGGCAGTTTCAAATGGCTGCTTTTCAAAAGGTTCTCTCCTGAATATGTGAATTTGGGGCCTTATATCTTTTTTCTCCTGAGATGTTGACAGGCCGCTTAGAGCATGGACTTATGATTAAATCTCCTTTTCCAGTATATCATGTTTTTGCGCTAGTCTGGTTTGGAGGGGTTTTTTCACATATATACTTATTTAAACAGACTCAGTTATACATTTCAGGGTTTTTTGTTTTGGCTTTTTTTCCTTCTTCTTTTTCTTTGTAACGCAAAAACGTGAAATTAAAAGAGTCAGCTTTAACTTTAGTGTTGCAACACAGCTCCTTTCAACTTGCCTCAGTCCCACGAGTATCCTGTCACCTTAATTTCTGTTTAGAGGAAGACAGGTTTGTAGCACTCTTCTTAGTAATTCATCTCTGAAATAAGGTTGACTTGGGGCCTCGTGTCTATCTTGAAGTATAATAGTGTCATTTACTGTTAAAAGTGGCATCAAGAGATCCTTTCTTTTGTCACATTTGCAGTGACTCTATAGAACTAGATATTTTTCTAAAGCTTATGAAACTGGGCCCTGATCCTGCTAGTGATTTCTGCAAGGGAAACATTCTGAACCTGTGACCTTTTACACCATGGCTCTTATAGAAAAGAGGGACTTTTTTTACAACACCCTGTGGCTTTAGATACTTAACAAAACCAGTGCATACTGGGGAAACTGAATTTTTTCCCTTTCATTACATTTGGTTCCTCTGTCTCAAGAATTTTAGTTTCTTTTTTATTATTTTTATTCTATTTGTTTTGTTTTGTTTGATTTTGTCATGTTTTATTTTATAGAACCATAGAAACACAGAACGGCTGGGGTTGGAAGGAACCTTAAAGATCATCACATTCCAATCCCATCCCATGGGAAGGGACACCTTCCACTGGACCAGGTTGCTCCAGGATACATCCAACCTGGCCTTGAACACTTCCAGGGATGGGGAGTCCACAACCTCTCTTAGGTGAGTTTTGCTTAGTTCGTTGAGCATTTTTAAAACTCAGATGTTTTAATTTCTGTGTGACTGATACTTCCTTGATCACATTGACACCATTTTTACCCTCCAAATCATAGTGTTGCCAGTCATACTTCTATTACAAATTTGATTGCCACTGATTTGTTCTCTAAAACAGGGTATTGTGTAAATCAGAGGAAGACTGACATCTTTATGAAATCTGCATTTGATACAATATCTTGGCTTTCAGCTGCAATATTTCCCAGATTTAATCTGGTCTATACCTCTTCCACTCCCCAAGCACATTCCTCTACTTTAACGTACTGGTCACTCCAAGATGATTCCCTTTGTTCAGTGGCTACTTGACATTGTCACTGAGGAATACCACCATGGGAAACAACATTAAAAATGTTGGATCTTCACTCTTCCCCACATCACACACAGACATAGCAGTGTTAAAACACATCTTTCTCATTACTGGAGCACAGCTGACAGTTCACAGCTGAGTTTGCTGCAGGAACATCATTTTATTTCTCTGCATCTTTGTCATAATTACCAACATTCAGAATCAAGAGTGTCAGACTTTGCAAAACCAGTCTTTCCCTGTCATTTAACTTCTCCTTCAGAACTTGTGTAGAAACCTCATTTTTGCTGTCAAGGCTCCTGTCACACAATGAGAGGTGGCGTTTCAGGAGTCCTGGTTATTTGTTTCCTCGAACTAAAGTGGCAGCTTTTTTTCTAGGTTTCCTCACACTTTACTTCAAGTATTTCTTGAGATACACAGAACATTTTTTTTTTCTGCTTTACATTTGGTCTTCTGTTCTGAAATACTGCCTGAGAAACTCAGGAAGTTTGTCATAAATTTCCTACCTTGCTGTTGTGGTAAAGGAAGGGGATAATGCATAAGTTTTAGAAGCACCAGTGTTATTTCTAAACAAAATAAAAGAGTTTCCCTTGACTTTTGTGTCTGTTTTTCCCTCTGGAGAGATGGAAACTCTCTCTTCTAGCTACCCATGCAGGTAGGAGGCAATGTCCCTTTGGCTTCTTTCTTTGCTGGGTACTCATCACACCTTTCATCCTTCTTTTGCTTTACTCTGGTCTTTCTACTTATTCAGTGCTTTCCAGTTCACACTAAAATTAAACTAGATAAACAATGTAACTACATTTTTTTTGCACACAACCTTGTACTTGTTTACCATTTCTTCCCCTCACAACTTTGAGACAGTTTAGGTTGCAATAATTTGAACCAAAATACCTGTCTCCTCCTCTACAATAATGAAAATTTGCTCTTGAATAACCATTGTTGGTATTAAGCAATAATGAGTAGATTTACATGTAGACACACACACACCACAGGGAAATAAATTAGACCTTGAGACTAGACCACACACAGCTCTAATTTGATTGTTAAACAAATTCTTACACCTCCTCAGACCTGTATTTGTTTCAGAATATTTAGTTCTCATTTACACTACGGATATTTCATATTACTCTGTCACTTTGAACATAAATTTCAGGTACCGATTGCTTCAATGCAATTGTTGAACAATAACAGAAATTGCTCAACTATGCTTCCAGCATGGGATGAAGTGAGTACAGTGGAAATGGCAAGCATGGCCATTTATTTCTCTTTATAGCCAAGCTGGCTCACTCATCCTCAGTTTAAGTGATAGTTCAAGCTGTGAAAGAGTTGTTAGGACACTCATCATTTTTATTGCATAGGAAATGGTGCCTTTGGTTAATTGGATTTGGAAAATTTGCTGAGCATTCAGGTGAACCTCCATGAATCCCAGTATTATTGTGGTAGCCCACAAATCTCTGTCAGCTGTTGACATTCTAACTAAGCCTTTCATTTTCTGGACTTTTGAGCCCAGAATTGTGAAAAAAAAGCCTTTCCATGAAGTCTATTTGGAATTGATTACTGTAATATATTTTTCAGAGAGAATGCTGAGATATCGTGGGCCCTGTCACAAATACGTGTTCACAAAATGCATTACAAGATTAACACACTAAAAGTCCTTCTCTCAATACTCTGAGTAGTAGAAGAGACCACTTGTAGATGTCTCAGTTGTACATCAAATAATCAGCTTTCAGTAGTCTCATTCAAGAGCTGCCACACCCCCCGTGAGCACTGGTTCTGAATCTGTCCCTTTGAATCTTCTTTGTTGCTTAGCAAAAAAACCCCAAAACAACCCAACAGGAAAGAAAAAGAAAAAAGAAAGAAAAAAAAAAAGAAAACAAGGAATCACTGAAGAATTGATTGCCCAGTTTGTCTTTCCAAGATCTGTGCTTTCACTTGACTTCAGGAGGTTTCGGATGAAGACTTCAGGGATCAGTGTTAAAAAAAAAGTACAGATGTGACATTTGGGAACTTGATTTAGTGGGGGACTTGGCTGTGCTGGGGGACCAATTGGACTCGTTCTTAGAGGGCTTTTCCAACCTTAATTCTATGACTGTAACACTGTCTCACAAATCAGCAGACAGGAGTCTTTCTTTCCCTCTCTCACAATAATGAAAAACAGTCATAGCAAATTATAAAAACCTTCTACAACTTCCCAACTATTCCGACTTCGGGAAACTGGGGAAAAGAAGCTGTAGCCTCCTAATGAGGCAAACAAAAACAAAAGAAGCATAGGTGAGTGAAATTCTTCTCCTCATTTTAACATACCTGATTATTAGTGTATGACTGAGTTCTCTACCCTATAAAAATGACATCCTCTGGAATACAACTGGGATGGTTTAAGCTACCTTAAATCGCTCAACCTGCAATACATCTGAAATGTTAATTAAGCAAGTTTTTTATCCTCACCTCTGCTCTGCTGGCTTTAGTGAAAGCTTGTCTGCCAGGGAAAACTCTCTACAGGTACCGCCAATTCTGTTTGAAGCTGGTGATCTGGGTTTGGCTCATAACATTCACAGTAGATTTACCTGAAAGATCAATAAAAGCGTGTTCAAAGCAAGATTGGCTTCATAGAGCCTAGGATTTTATTAATTTATATAAACTTCCTAAAACTTTTGCGATAAAGAAAAAGGGAAAAGCTTGAAAATATTCACAGTATTGTACAGCAGGGCAATGAAAATGGTATGGCAAAGTTCTGGAATTAGTTTATTTTTTTTTCCAAAAAAACACCCCTCAAAATAGACTCAGATGAAATTTTCAAATGTAGGTTTCAGAGCTTTCCAATGTGACATCTCAATAGGTCCTCATTTTCAGGGGCTTGTAAGCATCTCTTTAAATTATCTCTAATTATACAAAACACCCCAGAAAACCTCTCAAATTACACCTCCCTCCAAAATTTTTATTATGACAAATCCTTGATTGAAAACTATGTCTTCTGTCATTGGTGAAATGAGATAGATTTTTGTAACAGAAGAAATCTAAAGCAATTCTAATCTCCAACCATTAGGATACCTCAGTGTGGTATGTGTGATTTCTCCTTTATTTTTTTCATGGTGTATAGTTTAGTAGAATATAAAATCAGAATTTTAAAAGCAATCAAGCAGCCAGCAAGACTTTGATCTTTAAAATGCTGGAATTATCTTTAATCAGAGGAGATTTATAAGTAGTAGTTGAATTAAAGGTGGAATTACTGTCTGGCTTTGTTCGTTTAAGTTTTTCTGCTCTTCCCACTAACAAAATTTTGTCTCAAATATCTCCTGTATCCTTTGAGAGGGATTTGTAATAGGCAGTCTTCAACTTCAGAATTGGGTTAATCTTCCAGATCTTTAGTGGCAGAACTGTGAGTAAGCAAAGCACTGTGAGCTTGGAGATCCTCATCAGTGAAAGAATATTTGAAACTCTGGGAATGTGTTTTCCCAAGTCCATGGTGAACTACCTCAAAGAGCAGAAGAAAAGACACTAACTCTAGATGGAGAATTCCTTGGTTTTTAGGAATTCCAGGCAAAAGAAGGCTATTTTTTTTAAAATCCCACTTCTTCTGGTTTCACTTGTTCTCACACACTTAATGATTCTCTTAATGGAGGAGGACTTGTTTTTTTAAAATTGGAATAAATGGGAAATATGTCGAAATGCTTAAAATAGTTTAAAACATTTGTAGAAAATTATGTTTCCTCTACAAGTCTGATGGGCAATTTGAAACTTATGACAGAGGGGTCCCATCCAGGAGAGGAAAAGAGAGGAAAAAGGGTGGGCAAAGCCCATAGACTCAGGTATCAGCAGAGCCTTCAGCTACAGCTGAACACTCCCATGTCTTTTTCTCTTGTTACCCAGGCCAGGTTTGTCACTTCAGCAAGGACACATTCAGCCAGAAAGGACTTAATTCTATTCACAAAGCAAGAAACCTTTTTTATGTGTGTGTGTCTTTACCAGGCGGCCATCCCCACACTAAAAATAGTTGGAAAAAATTTTATGCATTTAGTCAAGTTTTGAACAATAGCTCTTCCTAACCCCATCTGAGAAATTTAATATAATTTCAGCAGCAATACCAAAAACTGTCAGAAAGATGGAGTGACACATATAAATAGAGCCTCCGTGCCTTTTTACCTGGAGTGATACTGAAGGACAGGGCCTTCTTCCTTCCCCACAGAATGATCAGTTTAATATATTTTATTGTAGTATTTGCTGGCACAGTTCTCATACCACTGATCCTTTCTGTAGTCTCTGAGTTCAAACTCAACACAGCAAAGGTTGGGAGTAATTTTTTCCTCAATTTATTGATACCACCATGACATGAAAGACCAATAATGACCAAGGTAAGTTGGCTGTGTGGCTGAGTAGCTGGAGGACAGTTTTCCATGAACTTCATTGCATTTACAGATTATTGCATCTTCATCACCTTCCTCCCAATCCATCCTGAAAGCAAAAGAAAAATGTTTCTGTGCGGGGTGAAGTTATACAAAGAGGAATTGCATTAAGAAAGTTTTCAGGGAGCCAATTAGCCTGTGAAGTAGAGGGTGTGATGTGGAGAAGGGAACATTTAGACAGGAGGTTACATTTCCCTTTCATTTGTTCTTTTCTTTTTTCAGTTTCCAAAGAAGGTGCCAGGTGTTTGTTCACTTTCCAACCCCTGAGAACCAAGCTTCGAACCTAATCCACTGAGCCCTTTGCTAACTCAACCCTGCTGGATTTATCCTGCCTTACTTAGCACATGCTATCTGGGTACTTTGACTGCTTCAGATGATTATGGCTGTAATTCTTTGTGGGGCTTTGCTGCACCATAGCAGAGAATAATAAGACCCTAAATACAAAATGAAAAAAAGAAAAAATTGAAAAGAAGAAGAAAAGAAGAAAGGAAGAAAACCCCACAACCCTCATCTGTGAATAAAGGCTTTAAGCAGCAATAACATTGTGAGCTGCCTGAGTGTTCCTTCTGACAGTGTAACACTGGAAAAATAAGTATTCCCATTGCCCCTTTGCAAGGAAAGGTCTAGCTGAGGCACAGAGAAGAGCAGTTTAACATTTCTTGGTTTTCCTTTTATTTGTGGGTACCTGGGATTGCTGCTCTTGTAGCTGCAAAGTAGGGCAATGCAACCCACAGATGCAATTTTCACAGAGAGAGACCCGGGAAGAACACTCTTAATAGACATCCAAAGGAAAGGGATAGCTAAGGCTCCCTTAAGGAAACAGAGACACATTTTGGCTCAGTTCTGATAAAGGTGTGAGTCAGTCAATTTCCTACTTCTGTACAAGAAAAGAAGCAAAATCACTGTGAGGTTCCCTTGCCTGCTGTTTTGGATGAGCAGGAATCTTTACAATTTATATAAATACACTCTTTGACTCTTAATATACCTATAATATTCATAGTACAGCGTGCTGAAAGATGGGGCTGAGAAAACAAGAACAATTCAGGAAGAGGAAGGTGAGGACAAAAGAATGACATTTTGCAGCGCACCGATTTTGCGGGTCAGGAAAGGGGAACAGGCTGGAAGGAACATTTTCCAACCACCAGTAATGTCATGTGGCAGAGAGCACTGGAGAGCACAGATTTACTCCACCAAGTTTGATAGCCTAGAATAAGAATTCATGCCATGATTCATCTCTAGTTCTCATTCCAGGATGCTGGCACATATCCAACATATTTCTCAACAGGTTGTCTTTAGAAAGGGTAGAAGAAAAGATTACATATCTTATTTCTAAATTTTTGGACACAACAGGGTATTGAAGAAGGTCAAAGGGTTGGATCTCCTCTGCTCTGGAGCCAGGCTGGAAGAGCTGGGCCTGCTCAGCCTGGAGAAGAGAAGGCTCTGGGGAGACTTTAGAGTACCTTCAGTACTTTCAGGAAGCCTACAGGAAGTCTGGAGAGGGACTTTTTGCAAGAGTATGCAGTGACAGGACATTGGGAAGTGACTTTAAGCCGAAAGATGGTAGATTTGGACTAGATGTTAGAGAGAATTTTTTCCCAGTGAGGGTGATGATGCCCTGGCACAGGCTGCCCAGAGAAGCTGTGGCTGCATCATGCCTGAAAGCGTTCAAGGCCAGGTTGGATGGGGCTTGGAGAAAGATGATCTTTAAGGTCCCTTCCAAACCAACCCATTCTATGATTCCATGATCCTATGTCCAGGGTTTAAAATACATTTCAGGGCTCTAGGGTTCACTCTGGGGTATCTGGTGACCCCACTGTCTCTGCCTTTTCTTCATATTGCTTAGATCTATGTTATTACAGTGACTTCCTCAGCTCTCTGTACGTATAAACAGTTCTCTCTCAGCTGATCCTTCCATCCATTTCTTACCTCCCAGACCCTGTTTATGCACCAGTCAATAACACAGAAAGGCGTTGGGTACCATCCTGTGACGATCCTGACTCTCCCCAATGCTCCCAGCCATGGTTTTGGTCCTTGTTAAGCAGCACCCAGGCAGACAGTGTCTGCACACTGCTCAGGGCTTCCCACAATACAGGAGCCATTTCCAAGCAGCAGGTGGGATGCAGCCACTCTGTTTTCAGGAGGAAGAGTGTCTAAGCATATGGGTACAAGCTGTCTCCTCCCAGCTGGTCTTACAGACAGAGAACAAGCCATGGACCTTTTTGTTTTGTCCTGTACAGAAGGGGAGAACTCTCGCAGCAAACAATAACTTGGGGAAGCAGATGTGGTTTCTCAACGTTTAACTCATTGTTACGGTTTCTAATTAGGTGTTTACAGTTGTGGTTATGAATGCTTATGGTTGACTGTATCCCTTTTGTAAAATGAAAATAAATTTTTCATTTTATGCAGAAAATGTTCAGAGAGGCGTTTGAAGATGCTTCATTATCTGTGGTTGTGTTTCTGTGGATGTGCATCATTGCCCTCTTCAATGTATACGTGTTAGTCCTTAAACTCTTTGTATCTTTTTTTATTGTGCTTATATGTATCAAAATGGAATGATTGTCTTTCAACATTTTGCAGGAAATTATTTATTTTCTTTGTTTTCACACTTTCCTGTTATCCTCCCACTCTTCTATAAATCTTCCTGTGCAACAAAATAGTTGACATAAGTAAAACTGCTATACATAATTGATGTGTTCTCTGTTTAATAAATAAAGTGTCTGTCATATAGGGGGCAAGTTTTCTGTTTTTTATATTGTCTAGATAAGTGGTATTTTTAGCTTCTGTCCAGGGAGATAGAAAAGTTTGATAATTTCTGAATAAGAAATTCTTCCTTTATAAAGTAAATTCTGGTTAGATATATATCCGATTTCTCCCTTAAAAAATAAACAATATGAATGATCCCTTAAAAATATATATCTGTTATACATCAGACTTTCAGAATTGTCAGATTTGATCCACTGTTTGTTTCACAATAGCAAACAATGCCAATGGAAAAAAAAATAAAAAAAGAGAAAGTTTCCCTGCTGTTAATGAGACAGAGGTGACTGTAAACAATAGATGCCTTATAGCTATTCTCAAACAGGAATCAAAGCTGTAATTAAATATAAAACACTGTCAATGATAGGCTCTTTAATGTAACATTTCTCAGTTGCTTTTCCTCTATGAAATAGCTTCACTTAGACAAAAGCTGAGAGTGACTGAAACAAGAGAAGAAAGACTTGTGCTGAAAACTGATTTCTTGTTGCTCATGACACACCAGTCCTGTAGCTTCAGCAGGAAATATTCCTGACTAGAAGCCAGAGCACAGCTAATCGCATGATTTTGGTGGCATCTGTCTGACTTAATGGTGCCATGTGAAGGCAGTGTTTTCCTGGATGGACAAAGGCGTCACCTCAGCCCCGGGAAAAGACAGACCCAAGCAACCTTTGCTCCCTGTTCTATTCAGAATTTGGGCTGTCTATTCCCTGAGCTCAGAGTAGGCAAGGAATAAGAGAGGAAATAACTTGGGGAAAACTGGTGAAGAGCCGAAGCTGCTTTACTTTTGCATTTTCCAGTTGATTTATAGCACAGATGTGGGTGCTGGATGGATGGCAGCTTCCTCTTAAAGCCTGAGGTCCAGAGAATGCTGCTTCATGAATACACAGAAAGGAGAACAAAGTACAGGGAAGTACTGGAAGGCAGAGGCAACTCTCATGCAACACCTGCCCGAGCTAATCAAAAGGATACAAAACCTCTGCACAGTCCTTGATCAGCAGTGTGGTGCCTCAAGCCAGAATCCAGCCTCTGTGTGTAAACAAATAGGAAGCCCTGAGCAAGTATGAGGAAGTCGACCAGAGGATTTGGTATAAAGAATCGCCCTTCTTGTATGGTGAGGGTTAATTATCTTCTGGCATCACTTTCTATTCACAAAGCAAAAGTAAGTAAAGCTGATGTCATAAGGTCAGCTCAAAATCTAGGCCATTAAGTGTAGGTATATAAACCCAGTATAACTAATTCATCAGTTTTGGTGTGGAATAGCAGTTAAATATAATGTATTGCTATGTAAAATAGAAAAAATTCATTAAATACAAGAGGAAATAGTCAAAAGAAAAATATATATTCTCAGTTGACTCAGAACAACTTTACCACCAGAGGGTGTTGAGGCCCTGGCACAGGTTGCCCAGAGAAGCTGTGGTTGCTCTGTCCCTAGGAGTGTTCAAGGCCAGGCTGGACAGGGCTTGGAGCAACCTGGGTAGTGGAAGGTGTCCCTGCCATGGCAGGGGGTTTGAACCAGGTGGTCTTTAATGTTCCTTCCAATTTGAACCATTTCTTGACTCTGTGATACCAAACCTGACCCTGGAGAAGGTCACCCTGCTACTTTCCAAAACAGTGGAAATAATGAAGCTTGGTTTGTTATGGTTTGAAGTGATGAGTTTGGGCTTCCTGATCTCTAATAAACCTCAAACACTGAGATTTTCCCACTCCTGAGCTACACAGAGCCCCTTCTACACTGATTCTCTAATAAACACGTGTTAACTTTATTTAGGAGCTCTCTCCTGCTGGAATTGCAAGAAAATATTTTTCTCCTTTACTGAGACAGCCTTTAACATTCCTTGGAATCTGATGTCACTGGAAGAGTTGTTGACAATGACAAACGTGTTAATAAGTCATTAGGGAGAAACAGATGAACATGCATAAGCACAGACACATGCACAGTCCCAGCTAAACTTCACACAGTACAGAGCTTTACGAGAATCAGGCTTGGAGTATTCTTCTCCCAGGTAACAAGTGACAGAATGACATGAAATGGCCTCAAGTTGAACCAGGGAAAGTTTAGATTAGATATCAGAATTTTTTCTTCACGGTAAGTAAAGCTTTGGAACAGACAGCCCAGGGAAGGGATGGAGCCACCATCCCTGGAAGTGTTTAAAAATCATAGATACAGCACATGAGGACATGGTTTAATGGTAAACATGGTGGTTGTCAACAACTGGATTTAATGTTCTTGGAGGTCTTTTCCAACCATAATGATTTTATTGGTGACTTAAGGTTGAGAAACTGTTTCAGGGCAAAGAGAGCAGCACACAGATCTCCTCCTTCCTTGCACCCTAGGGCTGAATCACCCCATAAGGACAGTGGAACCACACTGGAACAAAACGAATAAGACGCAAAGAGCCAGACTCTGCTACAAACATGAGCCCAACATTCTGAGCCTCTTACAACCTGTCCCAGAAGGCAAGGGTAACCCAGGCTCTTGCTGACAGAGAAACAGCACTGAATGGTCAATGTTCGTAAATACACGTGTAGCTTTTATTGTAGAACAATTTGGTTGCACAGGAAAATAGGCATAAAGCCATTTTAGCTGCTGTTTTCTATAGTAATATGACAATATAAAAGCATAAAAATGTCACTTGTGGAAATGTATAAGAGAAGAAAAGGATAAGAGTAGAAAGATCTCACCAACTGTAGGCCTAGGGACAAGGCTTGGTTGTTGCAATTTTGATGTCTGTTGGTTGAAGGGATGGTCACAGCCAGGATCAAGGTGCTGGTTGCAGACTGGATCCATCAGGTGGTGGAGGAAAACCCAGAACCCAACATCTATTTGTTTTATATTCGCTCAGGTTCAGGTGGGAATGTCCAGGGACCTCCTCTGGGGCAGGGAATTTCAACTTGATGATGTAATGTTGTGGATCAGGGCACAGTTTGGGAGTCTTTGACACCTTCTAAGACAATCCAGCTGCCTGTTACTCCAGCCCAGTCGAGTCCATTATGCCCCATTAGGGCCCATCAGCAGCGGTGAACACCTTCAGGTGTGAATGTCCACACCTGGGAATTGTCACAGCTGAGCCACTTGAGTAAGGTCAAAGAAGAAGCACCCACCTCCAGGATTTGCCTCTTTCCTAAAATCACAGCCTGACCTGGTGGGCTGTGCTGGGGCAATTACTTTGCACATCTGCAGTTCTCCCTGAATCTTTGAGCCATCAGCATTCCAGTCTCTTCCATATCACTTATAGATACATTCTTCCCCTGGGATTGGACACTAGTACCCTCTTTGTCTCATCCCAAGTTCCTGCCATGGTCCAAATTCCATCAGTAGGCATACTTGGGGAGGGGTGGGCTGTGGTGACTGCAGATGAACAGCTGCCTCTTCCTAGTTTGCTACAGTGGGGAAAGGTCTTCCAATGATTTTGTCAATGTTTAAGCCATTAATGATTTCGGTCTCCCACAGACACCCATCACATCAGCAGAACGGGAATGGCTTGAGTGTAACGCACATTAAAAAAAAAAAACCCAAAAAACCAAAAACAACAAAAAACCCAACAACAACAAAAAAAACCCCAAAACAAAACAAAAAAACCCAAAAAAACCCTCAAAAATAAGAAGTATGAAACTAGGTAGAGGGGAGAAGGGGTGTTGACTGAAGTTCAGATTGAACAAGAGGGAGAGAAGACATTTTCCTAAGTTTTTCTTCAGTAATTAGAAATTTGTGTTAACTGATAGTTAGTTAAATTAGGTAAAATTCCCCATGTCAAGACTGATTGACCTGTGATACCCTTCTCCATTTTCCATATCCTAAGTGAGAGTGTTGCAACTCCAGAAAGCCATTCCTCTCCTCCCTAGTTAAACATTCTTAGGTGTTTGCTAGCTGCCAAACCAGCATTTCATTCTGCTCTGTAAAACCAATCAGCAGCCCTTTACAGTTACCACTGATGCTAAATAAAAACAGGAAAAAGAATGATACCACACACCCAGCTGTCCATCCTTCTTTACTCCTGGCATATTCTCTGTCACAGCTGTGGTCTGTACAGAGAGGAAATCTTCCAGACAGAGCCTCAGCATGGCTTGGAGGTAGCACACGACATCCCATAGCTCATGGAGCACCAAAATGCTTCAGGTTTGGCTTCCATCCTAACATTATATTCCAATAAATTCTAGGAGGCTTTGCAACCTCAAAGATTTCTGCATGCTTTTCTGTTGCACACATGAAGCATTTCTTAATTTCATGCCAAGAAAACACCATTCTGATGATGAACACTTTTGACTGAAATAAAGGAAAACTCCTGCAGAAGATGACTGTACTGTTGGAACCATAGGGAGCCCCACACTGTGCCCCAGGGAGATCCAGAGGTAAGTGCAATTCAGTGTGAATATTGCCAACTTTGGCTTCAGGTCCAAAGAAAAGAGGGACTCCAGACAGGAACGACTTCACAACTCCAGAGAATTTTTCTTTTCCTTTTTTTCTTATGGTATTTATGTAGTTTCTCTCATCACAACATGGGAGATGCTTCACAAGAATTTCTGTTTGTTATCTCACAGCTTTGCTCCTTCTCACAATCCAGGTAAGGAGCTGGCGCTCAGAGTTTTATCTTGAACTCATGTCAAGTCAGCTCTTACTTCCACTTGATCATTTTGATGGCCAGAGATTATATTAATGTCTTATTCCTTGGCATGTTATTGTCTACAGAATTTAGTATGTCTCAGTAATCTTGATTTGACAGGTGGCTCATAGTCCACTGACTTGCAGCATCTTAAACGATGTGTAGAGTGAGCAGCTAAAAATTAAGTGCTTGGGGAATTTGTTTCCTAGACATCACAGACAATATCTCCAAGTTTATGTTGTTATTGTTATATACTGTGCAGTAGAGAGGAGGCTGGATGTTATAATATCAACTAACTTCCTTTAACCCAGTAATTTTCAGTGTGGTACAGTGCCTTGCCTAACCTTTAGATGCCTGTCCAGAGGGGACCAGATTTGATCCATCTCCTGTTTCGTACCTGACAGCTCCAAGCCAAAGTCTTCAAGATTCTAATGCACTCAAAGGGCACAATTTCCTTTGTTTAGACAACAAATATGAGCCAGAACCTACTACAATAAAATCATATAATTACAGGAAGTCTTGGCTTGGAAGGGACCTTAAAGATTACCTAATTCCAGTCTTCCTGCCATGAGCAGGGATGCCACCTACTAGATCAAATTGCCCGTAGCCCCATCCATCTCACCTTGAACACTTTCAGGGGTTGGACATCCCATAATAATGAGAGTTTTGACCGTCAGTGTACTTTCAGACAGCTAAGTTTGGAGCTGAGTCTCACTGAGTTTTCTTGAACCTTAGATCAATAATCTACTGGGGCCATTTTAAAGTCTAGAAACTTATTTTAATTGCATCATGAAAAAATAATATTTGGCACAGTATTTTGTCTACTAAATTCCCTCCACAGAGTTACGCTCTAACTTTTTTTAGCTCTGCAGTTCTTTTTCTTCTTAAAACTAAAGGACTGACTTGAACAACAGTCAGGGCCTTCAGATTCCTCAAGGACCCTTCAATCTCTGAGATTCACAAAAGCAAATCAACTGCTTCAGCTAAGGAAAAAAAGCTGCTTCACACTCGGAGTCAACCTGGCAATATTTTCCCAGTGCACAGTGGCACCGGTCACCTTCTTCCTAATTAATTGTCACCCCAGTAGATTGGCACCAATGTGTTTTGAAAAGTTCTCAACAACAACAGTCTCTTCTGTGATGTAGCTTAAACATGCACATTACCCTCTGTTTTGATTGATTGATGAACCTCAGTGCAGTGTATATAATAATGTGCTAAATGTTACATATGCCCTTAGTGGGTAATTTCAGGAAATTATTAAAATGTGCTTCTTTAAAAGGTTTGGTAATGTAAGTCACAGAGACGCTTGACAGACCCAATGCTGATTAGTGTGGGTGACCACAGTGTACTCGAGGCTTTGATATTTCTTGGCTTTTTCTTGGTTTCCCGGAGGCCCTTTGGACAAAGCAAGAAAGATGGCTGAGACACCCTTGGCCTTCTGGGAAACTCAGTGACATTTAAAGACTGCTGGGGCCTACTCTGTTAATATCTAAACTAATTAAAATCAAATCATAATTGTAGGAGCTTGTTCACCAGAATTCTAATCAGACTCGGAGTGGTGCACGCTGCTGTGCTAGCGGCTGTCTCATCTCTGTGAGAAGTGTTTTACCACACAGCCAATTGTTCTCAGTGGTTTGCCTCGATCTTACAACCCGCTCCTTAAATAAGAAATGTCACTTCGAATGCAAGGTGAAGACTCCCTTCAACATTTATTCTTTCCATATACACCGGGCACATTTTGCTGCATCATGTAATGGGGTATTTGTCAGGGCATGGCAGACCTGTATGTACCCCCTGTGTTTTTATTAGGACTGAGTGTGATACCCTGCACTGAACTTCCACCTTACACAGCCTCAGAGCAGACTGCAACTTCCTTGTGGGGCGTGGCAGAGGGACAGGCACCCATCTCTCCTCTCTGGTGACCAGTGACAGGACTCAAGGGGACAGCATGAAGCTCTTTCATGGGTGGTTTAGGTTGGATATCAGGAAAAGGTTCTTCCCCCAGAGGGTGGTTGGGCACTGAAGAACCTCCCCAGGGAATGGTCATGGCCTCAAGGCTGCCAGAGCTCCTAGAGGGTTTGGACAATGCTCTCAGGCACAGGGTGGGATTGTTGGGTGTCCCGTGCAGGGCCAGGAGTTAGACTTGATGATCCTGGTGGGTCCCTTCTGACCCAGGATATTCTGTGATTTCATGACACAGACAGGAAAAGCTCATGGACAATGTCAGCACATCTCAGAGCTGTTTTGGAAATGATGGGGTCACAGGCTGAGCTGAATTAGAGCTGTGCCTGATGAAGTACCTGCTGCTGCTGAAGTAAACGTCTGTCAGCTCAGCTCTGAGTCTGGCAGGTCTAATTTTTAACATCTGTGTGTTCAGTGTCACCGTGTGCAGTGAAATACCTGTGTCAGATCAATAAGACACTCTTACTACTGAGGAAAACAGCATGAGAATATAACAAGTATTAAGGCATATAGGAAAGGCTTATTAATATTTAGTAAAACTAATCTGTTTCTCACTAGCCAAAACATGCACATCCAGCCCTTTTGGGAAGACAGCTTTGAAGATTCCCTAAGTTGAAATGAGGTTTTCTGCTCTGTATGTAACCATTCATATTCTCTGTGGGCTAAATCTTATTCCATAATTTTGAAGTCAACCTTTGAGATTTGGGAGATCATTAGAGGGTTTGTGTATGTTTTCTTCATTCTGTTTTTCCAGATAGACCAAATGTAGTCACTTTATAGATGGGAATGTGATTTAAATAATATGACTTTGCTAACATTACATTTTGAATTTATCTTTATTAAGTCTGCATTTTAATTTCATTCCATGTATCCTCATTAAGCAACTGTTTGCTCCCTCAGGCATTTTTTCAAGCTAACTTTTAATCTACCTATTGGCACTCAAAGCTGTAAAAGTTAAAGCCTATTTGAATTTTTATTTGGAAATCTGCTAGATTTTTTCCCCTTTATAGAACCGTAGGCATTTTGCTTTTACTGGAGATGGTCTATTTTCCCTATATAATCTGATAAATATTAAATTAAATAACACATATTCATTTCAATGTGTTGTATGCAAAGCCCTGTTCTTCAGAACGCTATGGATTAACTATAATAGCACTTTATTTTACACCGCTATTGCAGAAAGTCTCTCTGAAATCCTGTCACTGTAGCATTCAGATGCTGGATTGCCATTGAAATTAGCAGTGAGTGGGCCTAAAGGACTTACATTTTCCTTATTTCTATTGATTTTGACTTCTGAGCCATGCACACACTGCTGTAAGATGACAGGTGATGGAAGAAAGTTCAGTGAAAGTGGAAGTCACTGATGGGGAGCTGCTCTACATAATGTAACATAATGTGATTTCTCTGGACATACAACCATAGCAACATTGCAGCACATATAAAAATTTCTTTTTTTATTATGGTACACTCAAAGAATACATTTCTCCTGTGTTATACAAAATATCTATAAACTGTAGACCCTATCCCTCTGCTCATCCTTTCCTTCCCCCTCCATTGCCTGCATTTCTCCCCCAACAATCCAGTTTAAGTCACGATATATTTACTTAGAGAAACAAAATTGTTGGTCCTTGGTTTGATGTAATCCTTCATCCCCAGAATTTACACAGCCTACAGTAACCGACTGCTCTCAAACTAAGTTATTGTTTAAAAATATTCTTCTAGCTCAGCATCTTGTTTTGAAAAGCTGGGTGCTACCTTCAGCAAAAAAATAAATAAACCCTCTAAAGTAGGTCAGGAATCAGAACCAAAAAGGCTGCTCTAGGCAGGCTCAGATCTGTAGGTATTTGCAATTTTAACTCACTGGTTGTTCAAAACATAACTAAAGCTCCTGAGCATACAGCACAAACAATAGCAAGCAAAAATGGTTTGAATTCTAGCGTCTGCATCTGTCTTAATTATTACCTGCTTGGAGACATATAAATAAAAATGTGTATAACTGTAGTTAGATATAAATAGATATAAATTGCACAAACAGAGCTAGATTTCTTTTTTTTTTTACCTTGTGGTACTTACAGGTTTAAGTTTTAATTTCATATACCCTTTCAATTACAACTGAATTTTCTTGTAAGCAACACTCAGAGTTTGCTGCTGCAAATGATTCTTCTGACTAAAAATAATTCTGCTGAGAGCAGTGAGATCACTTGTGCATTTGTGGACTCCTGCACTGAAACACACTGCAGGCACTAAGCAGGAGGAACAGCAGAGAAGGAAAATTTTCAGAGAAGAAAAATGCCAACGTTGGTGCTATTCCAAATAGTGTTTTTAATCCACTGCACTATTTTCGACAGCAAATATTGCTTCTCCATTGCTGGATGTTTCCAGCCTTGGTATCTCACACTCATAATAAGCCAATCTCAACAGCAAAAATGGTTAAAGTTCTGCTGGTTGGAGTCACTAGAGGAAGACACAGCAAGGTGGCAACTTGCCTTTGCGAACAGATCCCTTCTTGGTCTAGACAGGGCTGTTTTTTCAGAGCACATCCCAGACTCCATTACTTAATTTGTTGAATCTACACAATTTGCAGACGTGGAGAAGGAGAAAAACTCAGTACCACAAAGAGCCCTTCCAAGCAGGAAGCTCTTCTTCCCAGTTGGTCCAGTGAGTCCTCATGTTTTGGGCCAAGCTGAGCTCTTTTGAGGGAGGAGAAATTGTATTATCCTTATGTAAATGCTCCAGGTTGGATGGGGCCCTGAGCAGCCTGGTCTGGTGGAAAGTGTCTTTGCCTATGGGTGTTGGAAGAAGACACTCTTTAACGTCCTTCCAACCCAAACCATTCTGCTTATCTGTGATCCTATGAAAAAGGGAACCACTTTCTTAGGCTGCCTTATTACCAAGCACTGTAAAATATGGAAAAAAAACCAGAATGAGTGTGACTGAGACAGCATAAACATAAGCATGGAAAAAAGCCACACATTTTTACAACCCTCCTCTCAGTACTGCACAAGGTGTGATCTGTGTCAGCTGTGTACTGAATGCAAGAATCAGAAATGATCCAGGAAATGCATGGTTGATATACCTAATAAATGCAACCAAATAGCAGAAGCAAAGTCAGACAAATGTTCCCATCTGACCTTGAAGTCGCATTTTAAACCTCAGGTAGGTGGCAAATTCATCCGACCTGTACTCTGAGAAATGTAGCTCTGACTCCCTGTTGGGCTGGAAGTTTATGTATCCAGCATAATGACTTCTGTTAGAAAGTAATTGACTCCAAATGGAAAATTTCTTCTGACATCTGCTAGACAAGGTCTCTGAGATCCCCTGCAACATTGCAAAGTGCTGCCTGCAGTACCCAGGCTGGAGGCAAGACGTTCTGGGCAGCCATTGGGTACCTAGTGGGGACCTCTTCATTCATCCCAATTTCGCTTGACAGATCTTAACATGTTCCTGTTATTGTTGGAACTATGGTCAGAACCTTCCACTGTGTTTAGGCTTAAACCTTGAACTGATTCTTTTTTTCTTAATTCCTTTTAAAAACACATCTACAGTTGGTTTTATAAGTATATATAAATTCTGTGTGCAAGTATTACTTTTTCTCTGCTTAATTCTGATCCTGATTCTAAGACACAAATGAAAGATGAAAAGCAAATGTGATCTCTGATTTTAACAGTTTGAGTTTATGGACCTTGCATCACTAAAAGAAATACTGCTGACCTCATTATTTATCCCAAACCACTACCAAATAAAAACTGGATTTTTCATTATCTTGGCTAAAAGTTCCGATAACTGTAGGTAATTGAGTTTATGCCCCTCTTTGAATTAGCCATTGAATACTGACAGATAACTCATGGGTTACAAACTGCACCTTGAACAACTTTCAACCTTGTCCAACTTTATTTCCATATTTTCAGCTCAGATAGCACAAGGAGGGAAAGAAATTGAGGCAGATGCTCTTGAATAACTTTTCCTCAATGTCTGATCTTGATCAAAAATCCAAGTCATGCCATGAAAACAGGATCCTAATTTAAGGATAAATTCTCTAAAACACAGAGCTGCTTTTATAAGTGGAAAATAATTTTCACACTTAACGTTTCTTCCTTCTTTCTTTTTTTCCTTCCAGAAACACAAAATTAAATAACACTGTCCTGATTTATACCTTATAAGCACTCAGCCCTGGTTCTTTTTATAGTCCATGGGGGTTTCTTCCATGCAAATGGCTGATGGACTTCAGTCTTTTCTTGTGTGTTTTTGCTTTTAACATATTAAACATAAATTCTTATTCAGACCTTGTTCATAAGATCATCTTATTGATTACTCCCCAGTATTCTCAGCACTGCATTGACTTTGCTTCTGATGTCAGAGGTCTCAGTCATTTCATTTTGCCAAAAAGTTGGGGGAAATCATCTCCTTCCTGCTGTAGGCATTTGAGGTTTTTTGTTGAACCAGTGTAACTCACTGGCAGGCAAGCCAATGCTGGGGTGGGTTGGCATATCTAGTTGGTCATTTCCTGAAATTAGGATGTCTGCAAGTCCATCAGTTTGGTGTTCTGGACATCTACCAGGTAAGTCTCTAAATGTGTTGCTAATTGCATGAAACACAAGAAGAATCAGGAATATGTGATACTCCATGATGTCCAACATGGAAAGCTGTAATTTGGGTGTTAACAGAAGGTTATGTTAGAAACTTGGCTGTGAACAGTGTTGCTTAAAAAAAAAAAACAAAAAAAAAAAAACAGGTGAAAAATTGCTTCTAGCACAATATTTTCAATTCTACAATTTTAGGGGAAGATTTAGAACAAGCTTGTAGCATTTTACAAAAAACTTACTCAAACTCTAGTGATAGAGTTTCTGCCACATTGAATAATGTCATTCCTTTATGAGGCAAACGTGCTTGTATCCCACACGAATTTGGCACCACTATCATATTTCCAATCACATGCATTTACTCAAATCAGAAATGTTGAATCAGAGTATAGAAGTTGGCTACAAAGCTCAAATTATCCATTTGGAACATGCTCTCTGATATTTTAAGTTTCTTGCTGTAAATACTTTTCTAGTATGTCATAGTACAGCAGAGATGTGAGAAGTGCAGTCAGTATTACCGAAAGGTCTTATGGATTTAACTCAGTTTCACAGATTGATCTTACACAGAAAGAAAAAAAAATAGTGTTTGCAGAAACTATGATACGTTTCTAAGTCATCATCTCCAAAAGGAAACTTTCAGATTTTTCACTTGGAATAACTTTAAAAAAACCAACCGAACAACTTAACTTTTTTTTTTTTTAATATGGTAACATTGTGATTTGGAGGGTGACAATGGTGTTAACTTGATCAAGGAAGTATCAGACACCCAGAAATTAAAACACCTGAGTTAAAAAGTGTGAAATAATCTAAACAAAAGTAAACTAACAAAGGTTATGGAATCCCCACCCCTGAAGTGTTCAAGGCCAGGTTGGATGGGGCTTGGAGCAGCCTGGTCTAGTGGAAGGTGTCCCTGCCCATGGCAGGGGGGTGGAACTGCATGACGTTAAGATCCCTTCAACCCAAAATGTTCTCTGATTCTATGAATCTGTGATCAAAATATATTAGGAGAACTTCTCTGTGCCTACTGTAAGCAAAGACCCAACAGGCACAACATGAAACCACAAGAACACACTGCTGACTCTTCTCCCCTACTGCCAAATTTGCTTGACCACATGGAGAAGGGCAATGTGAGTGAAGGAACCAGCAGGCTGGTCAAAGAAAGATTTTATTCTAACCTCCCACTGCTACTGTTTCACAGGTAATAAGCAGGACTGGCCTAAGGCCAAAAATAAACTTTTCATTTGGCTCTCTCAGCAATGGAGACTCAGCTCCTCCAACACAGACCTTCAGCAAACTTTCCCTGGAGCAAATGAAATTTCATTCAGCTCAGGACTGGTAAAAGCAATTCTAGATGATGGGTGGGTTTACCTGGTTTTCACTCCTATCAATAGCTAAAGAGTCATTTGGCCATATATCAGCATATTTCAAAAAATGTATAGATGTATTTAATTTTTACTTTATGCACTATGTGTGAAAATTTAAATAAAATTCCAGTTCTGTTTCTTCTCTGAAGATTTTTGTGGAAACACATGAATAAACCTTTTCACGCACATGTCTATGTGCTTTATTTAATCAAAGGATAGATCAGGAGCCATCTTTAAAGAATCCCGTAACTGGACTTGACTGCAGTTAAAAAAAATTAAATAAAAAAAGGTAGAAGAATCTTTAATTCAAACTATGTGTCTCCACAAATCTGAGGGCATTTCACATCTGAATTACAACTGTCAGCTTCAGGATGTAATTCTTTTCCCCTACCAGAAAACTTGGTGCCTCACAGAGAAAAAAGTAAACCACAAAATTCTGAAAAATGCAAACCAAGATTGTCATTTTAGTTTTCATGCAGAAAATGTTATTTCCTCCTACACTGGTTCCCTCCTATCTCTAGATTTTCATGCTCAATACTATAACTCTTAGCTCTTCTTTTGCATTCCGTGACATTAAGTAAAACAGTGTTTGTGGAATCTTCTTTTCTAATTTCACTTTTCTTTCTTAAACGTGACTCTCAATAAAATAAAGCCCCCCAAAACTGATTAACTATTCTAAACCCATTTGATCATACTCCAAAGCCCAAGTGAAGCATAAAGAATAATTTTCAAGTTTTATATTTTAAAAACAATTGAATATTTCTAATCCTAGGTGTCTTGATCCCATGTGTTAGTTGCAGAATGAAGTAAATAACCTTCTTCTGCATTTGCATTTTAATTTTCTTTCAACATTTTGCAATATAGATTTTCATACAGAGAATACTTCTCTTTCTTTATAAACAGATGCCACTCTAGCTGTCATTTCAAAGACGTGTGACTGAATTTCTGAAAGTCTAAGAGACATGTTAAAAGTGACATGAAGTAAAGCAAATGATTTGACTATTGTTTCAAGTGTTCTTTTTTAAAATTTAAATGCAAAAAAGAAAAAGCCCTGAAGATATTATTCAGTAATACTAGTAACAGTATTTCTACAATGCTTTAAATTTCTAAAGTTCCTATGTAGACAGTAATTAATTTAAATAACACCCACGACTTTTAGATGCTAATATTCACCTTGCAAAATAAATTGATTTGTTTGTGTGTGGGTGTTCTTGAGGGCTACACAGGCACAGACTCCACAGTCATTTGTCAGTCTTTAATAAGAAACAGAAGTGACATCTGTCATGCATTCCAGTAAACACATTAAGCAAACACAATAGGACCCCAAAATGTTTACTCAAGTACTCTAATTAATTGTGACTTGCTGGAACAGAGTTTTCTATGAATTAAACACAAAGATCTATGCTCTCTCCTCCCCCTTGCTGTAGCTTTTTGTGCAGTGGGAAAAGATTTAAACTAAAGACTTCCCTTCTGGCTCTGCCAAGGTGCATTTTTTCCTCATAGACTTGACTTGCAGTAGAAGTTGATGTGAGAGTTTGTCATGGCTGTTTTGACAGTCCGGTCATCCTAATCCAGGGATCTGGTCCCTGTGGTTTGTCAATTATCCTACTAACCCTACAGCGAGAGGAACACTCAAGGCACTGAACTGTCATCCAATAACCAAGAAATAATGTCAGCAGCCAGTGAGCAGGGATTGCGAGAGATGGGGATGATTTTGACAACAGAGAAGTGTGGATCATTTCAGCATTTATTTTATTTATAGGCATTCGTAACAAATTAATTACATCTCACTGCAAGGCTTCACTGAAACTTGCTGGATCCAGACCTGCCTGCACACACAGGGTGATGAGCAGAATTGAGTGCAGGGATTGCAGCGCGGAAGATCCAGGCGCGGAAGTTCGATTCCTCGTTTCGTTCACTCCCCTCCTGTGACCTTGAGCTTGTTACTTGACTTGGATATGTTTCAATATCCCCCCGGATAAACTGAGGATAAAAGCATGCACTCTTAAGAGCAGGCAGAGCCTTAATCAATTAATGCCTGTAAAGGACATTAAGATCATTTAGCAAAAAGTAGAATTAAAGTGCAAATTATGCTAAGGTCCTACTGGAATGAAAGGCAAGTGTGTTTAAAAGGGGATTTAGATGCAGAAGGTTAGACAGCAAAGAAAATCTAGGTGGAGGATCACAAGAGGTTTGATTCTGATCCAGTGTGTAACAGGATAATTTGACTTAACTCCCCACTTAACACTAACAAAGCAGGCTCTGCCCTGGATTCTCACTTGGTGTAAAGTCACACTGATCTATGATTGCACTGATTCAACCAACTCAGAATCCAAATTTTTGGCTCTGCCAATCCTCATAATTAGACCTATGATCTCAATTTTTCTGTTCTTTTAGCCTATATTTTCCTATCGTTTCTCAATCACACGTTTACTCAAACCATGTAGAGGTGAGAAGATATGTCAGAAAAAATGAAGCAACAGAGCTGAGCAACAGAAGCTAAACCTCTGGAGTCATCCTGGTTCCAAGCAAGCCACAGGCACGAGCAAAAGGACTGGATGATGGAATGGATAGCAATGATGGCCTCCTACACCTTTAGTTCTGGGTTTAAACATGGTACAGCCTCAGCAATAACTGGTTCAAATTTTCTATCAAATGAAAGCTCTCCAGAAAAGCACAGGGTATGAGATGGATGAATTTCCTTGGCATCCAACCTGCCCTTGAACGCTTCCAGGGATGGGGCAGCCACAACTTCTCTGGGCAACCTGGGCCTGGGCCTCGCCACCCTCACAGGGAAGGATTTCTTCATCCTACACGATCTCTACCCAGCCCTCTGCCAGTTTAAAACCATTCCCCTTTGCTCCATCACTGCCCCTGCAAAAGGTTCCTCTCCAGCCAATGCAATATTGGGGTGAACTCTGATAAAACACAGCTGATGTGAAATTTAATAATTTAAGAGATTGTTTTAAGCATGTTTCTAGTAGACTGAACAATTTAGATCTCCAGTTTGTGGTGGCTGGGAAGATTTATTCTTGACACTGGTACAGAAATGGAAAGGAGAAATTTCATGGCAATCTTCTGAAGGAAAAATTCTTCCAGTTGTAGGTTTTGTTTCAAAACCATGTGTGCAACCATTAGAACAATGAAATGTAGATCATGCTGTTCATGAAATTATTTTGTCTCCCACATATCCCTTACTGACTGAAATACACACATCCACTGCTGATAATTAGGGAAGTCTGGGTAAACAGAGATGTCTCAAAATGTCTGTTTAAAATCAGCACCTTCATTTTCAGCTATATTAGTGGGGAATTAAAATCTGGAGGCCAGGACTTGTCATGAACATGTCTAATATTCCACTCTGGCTATTTCCATTGCAGCACTGTCAGCAAATCTGGAAAACAGCTGGAAGCCAGTCCAGGAAAATATTGTACTTTAGTAATGTGTTGCTATGTGACTATCACCTCATTGTGCAAAATTTAGACCATCTTCTTCCTGAAAACCTTGAAAGTATTTGTCCTATATAGGAAAAAAACAAAAAAAAAACCAAAAAAACCAAAGCAAACCTCTGAAACTTTGGAATAGCTTAAATGAGAAACAGCTGATCCAGCTGACACCAGCTGAAGTTGGTCCTCATTCTCTATAGCATTCAGGTAGCTTAGGGTAACCTTTTTGGATACAGAACTGTTATCTTGCATTAAACATTACAAAAGTCTGGGCTGAGTGCGGATATTTGCAAAGATTAAGACAGGAGACACAGTCTGATGTGGAAGCAATTATTGCACAAGGAAACAATGCTCAGCTCCCAAGAGCCAATACCATAAATGAGTCAATGTCCCTTCTCAAATGAAGCCCACTAAACTTCTTTATTCTCCCATGCACCTCACCATTTTACAGTTTGAATATGATCCCTGCTGTTGTTAAAATGTCCTTTTCCTAAGAAAACCTTTTTATGGGGGGTTTATGTACTTGCCTTCTTGTAAATGTAGATTCCATAGATACTCCACATCCTGATGGGGGTCTCATTGATAAAGCCCCTGAGGAAAAAAACACATCAAAATCTTTGTGGATCTCACACTCAGGTAACAGGATACACTTATTTTATACCAGTGACCTCGGGAGCAGCAATGCCATAGAATCATGGCAAAACCCTCTAAGATCATTGACTCCAACCATTCGTCCAGCACCACAAGCCCACCATTAAACCATATCCTCAAGTGCCACATCTACACAGCTTTTAAATCCCTCTAGGGCTGGTGCCCTGGACAGGCTGTGTCAGTTCTTGTCAACACTTTCCCTGAAGAAATTTTTCCTAATATCCAATCTAACCTCCCCTGGCACAACTTGAGGCCATTTCCTATGGTCCTATTACTTGTTCCTTGGGAGAAGAGCATGACTCCACCTGACTCCACCCTCCTGTCAGGGATTTGTAGGAAGAAAGAAGGTCCTCCCTGAGCCTCCTTTTCTCCAGGCTGACCCTCCCCAGCTCTCTCAGCTGCTCCTCATCACACTTGTGCTCCAGACCCTTCCCAAGCTTCATTGCCCTTCTCAGGCTTCAGGCCAGTGTCTTCATCCCACCCTCAGTGGGAAAGGACAGACATTTTTCAGGGCAGTTATTTTTGGTTTTTTTAAAGATGGGCGTACAGGTAATATGAATGTCTGGAAATGTGCAGATGTGGTAGGACCTGTGCCTGGGAGGTGGATTTTTCAGTTACTGTTAGTGAGGTGGTTGAGGGAATAAAGTAAACACAGCCCTGACCCTCCCCACATGGGCGAGTCTAACGCCAATACCTCAGAAGACTTATTCCATAAACAGTGGATACTTTAAAACTATTTGCGGTAAAGTTGGATTATCAATGAGAAACTTTAAACCTCTAAGACTGCTACTTGACAATTTGTCACTCAACTTCAGCAAAACTATAGGGGAAAAGCACAATGAATTAATGAATAGCAACAAATCCCCATGACAACATGTTACTTCATTAAAATTTTATCAGCATTCTTCCTAGGGAAAGCATGCCTTCTGTTCTACGCTGAGCTTCTTCTACAGTGTTTTACAGACAATTCACAGCATTCTGGCGCTTCAAAATTAGTTCCTGTGGAGAGTGAGCTACACACAGACTCTAGATTGTGTCACACAGCGATCTCCTGGGTGCCATGATGAAGTTTTGCCTACATTTTTTGTGTGTATCTTATGCCTTAAACATTAATCAAGCATTTCCCAATTGCTTTCTTTGAGAATAGGTTAATTAGCTGCAAATGCATCTCTGTGTTAATTTTCAGCAAATGCATTAAACTGCATTTCATAAATATTTTCCTAGCAAGCAAAGGAAAGCTTTAAAAGGAAAATGTTTTCATTGCTTTCACTGGGGCTCTATCTTATGCCTTTCTGTCTTCTTCTTTTCTTTATTTTTTGTGTGGAGATCCATAAAACATATCCATTGGTGTTCAGTGTATTCCTCAGTGTGGATGTAAGTAAAAAAAAGAATAATAATAAAAATGGTTGCTAGATACTGTAAGCTTGCCAATATAATCATAGGATTTGTTTAAAAAAATCCTCTGTGCAGAAACACTGAATTTATTTGCTTGGAAATTCAAATTGTTTTAAAAAGGAAAAAAACCCAACCCATATAGATCATGAGAAAAAGGCTGAAATTCCTCTTAAAAATAAATAATGGCTTATATGGATATCAGTTATGGATAACATGTTTTGGTTATATTAATGACATTTTCTTCAGACTATGGCAGTCCACTTACTTTCTGCATGTATTTGGCTCTAAAAACATCTAACAAGAAAATATCACTTCCTGAAAACTTTGCAAGCCAAACAGATTTTGGATGCAAAGGCTGCAGGGAAGGAAATTCATCCCTAGTTTTTCACCCATGAACTAAGGTGTTTGACACAGGGATTTGGGTGTTCAAGAGATCAGCTAAACAGTCAGGCAGGAGGAGGCAGAATTAAGTGTCCATATTACAATGTAAGGTTCTGAGCCAGATGGAAAATAATAAAAAAATATGTTTATTGATTATTAGATAGTTATTTTCTACAAACAATAAACATTGCAAAAGGAAGACACCAAAGCTTCCTACCTCCAGCCAAATGCCTGAACTGCACAGTCTCTCCTTATGGCTCCATGAATCTTGCCAGTCTTGAGCAGTGGTGCTGCAGCAAACATTTAGAGATCTATTGAATATTGCAGTAATGAGGACATTCTGTTTGGATGTGGAAAGTGCTGTCACAACCACCACATAGTTCAAGAAAAGCCTGCAAACCAGGTCATCTGCCTTCCACATGACTGCTCTAATCACTAGGCTCTTACGTCTATTTATTTTGACTGTATTTTTAAAATTATTTGAATTTGTTGCAATCTTAGTAACAGGTTTGATTCTGAGGAACCCAACAATGTAAATCCCTGAACTGACTGAGTAGAATTAATATTTTCACCTTGAGCCTGAATCTTTTTTGGAAAATGAGTCTAAGTGGGCATGGCCAGATCAACAAAGCTGAGACATTTCCCACAGAAACACCTGATTACACAATGAAAATTAATATGGGAAATATAAGTGCCAGTGGCACCTTTCCTTTGGTTGCATCACTTAGGTAAGGCCGTAAAGGCACCTAAATGACACATAAGATTCTATGACATGCTCCAGATAACAAAAGAAAACAGGTAATAGATGTCACGAGGGTTAGTAGACATTTGCATCTTGTTGTGGAACATCAGTGTTCATTAGGAAAGTCTTTCCACCCACTGCTCAACTTTTTTTTTTTTTTTTTTTTTTTTTTTTTTTTTTTTGTTTTAATTTTTTTCCCAACTACCTGAGATCCAGCTAAACCAATTTATACAGTGGTTATCTTCCCATACAGAGTACTTAGCAGAAGAACTGCAGTACAGGCCTTCTTCTTTCAAAGGGAGAAGCTCAATGGCGTTGAGCTCCGGGAAAGCTTCTGTAGAAGTCTGTTATATGATCTGGTCAGGATAAACAATGAAAGAAGCATTGAATCAGTAAATTAAGGAACCTGAGATATGTCTTCTCTGATATATATATATATATATATATATATTTAAAATTTCTTTTAGAAGGGTTTCCTTAGCCAAATTTCTCCACAGTTTTTGGTTATTACAATTCATGAGATGTCACCCCATGACTCATTTTAAATTAACATATCCGGGCCCAGCATGTTGAAGACCTGTTTATCACTCTTCTCATCCTAACAGATGAAACACAGGACAACAGTTCTGCCAAGAGATCTCCTTGTCCCTTTCCTGCAATTCTCTCTCTTTCTCAGCTTCTCTCATTTCTCTTTTCACTGACAAAAGGACACTTTAGGATGGCTGTAGTTGTACACCCTCGTACACTATCATAAGGATGTCCTAGGCCAATATCTATTGGTTACTTCCTGGTCTTGTTTACTGGGACCCCACCTTTATTGTCACAATCAGATAAAGACTCAAGCATCTCCTCACTATGTTTTTTTGGCAGCTGTAGGCAGCCTGATGGTCATCTGCAGATGTGTCCTTCCGCATTAGTTCTCAAACAACTTGACCTTAAGAGAATATTTATCAAAACCTCTTAATTTCATCAGTAGCTCCCATTCTTTTGGGTTTCAGCAATCCCCATACACACATGTCGTCCCTTCATTTCATTATTTGCACCAAGTCTAAGGATGTAAAAATAGCTACTGCTACTATATGGCAGCAATTTTCAGAAACACAGATAATGCCAGGCTGCAGCCAGGAGGAAATTAAATATGCTGTCCTTGATGTTCTTGCTGCCATACATGGATTTAATGATATTTCAGGGTTCAGCAGGCTGTGGCACGACCGTCAAAGATCCGTGGTGAGCAGATTTCTTACAGCATGCAGCAGGGTGAGGAGTGGGAGCTGTGGCACTCAGAGGCACACCTCAGTGGGAGGCAGGCAATGACAGACTGCAAGTTCTCTCCTTACCTTGTGCTCTTGCAGACAACAAAAAACAGGACAAGGAACTGGCAGCTGCTCTCCTGTTGAAAGGAAGGATCTCCTGGTGTGGTTTTTTTGGCAGAAATATCTTGGAGTTTGTGGAAAAAGTCTAGGCATGGGCACAACCTCTGCAAGACTGTCAGACCCCTAAATACAATATATTTTTCTATGTTGTAGTCTTCAACCCAAGCCCATGTTTGTGTGAAATGTCTATCAGTGTTTGTCCAGACAATAGAACTAAATCACAAATCTGAAATTACAGCTACCATTACTTATAACCAAAGCCAAAAAGACCGTGTGTTATCCTTGGAGAAGGCAGAGGGGAAACTATTTCCTTTCTTCTCCTCCTTTCTTTTCCCACTTCTGAAGACATCAGTAACTTGTGAATTAAAAAGTAAAGGGAGGTGGCTTTGAGCAGGATTCAGATAAAACCATCGTAGGGAGCATGTGGTGCTATTAAAGTTCCTTCTGAACTCTGCCTGTCTGTCTCTGTCCTGTAGTTTTTTTGAGGCAGCTTTTGTTAAAGGCGAGTCATGCCAATCAATCCTGGCAGGTGGTCTTTTTAGTTCCAGGTGTTGACAACAGGTATTTGCTTTGGTGTCCTACATCCTGTATCACAAAGGGAGGTGGTGAATTCAGCATTTGTTGGCAGAAAGATGACAGATGACATTTGCTGGCTCAACATTCTTCATCTCCAACAGTTGTTATTCCAGTTCATGTGCTTCTTGGTAAGGAGTAACCGCAGATTAAGGTCTTGGAAATTCATTATCCTGTGCAGAGTGGTCTGTCCACCAACATCTATACTTCAAAGAAACACTGTTTTCCCTGATTCTTTGTGTTTTGTTATATGGGAGCTTTTCATTCAGCCTCTTTTAATTTATCCCTGAGTTTTAATGAGTTGCACTCTATTTTCATCTTAGTCATTTTTATAGAAATCTGATGGTGAATTAGAAACAGCTGCATCCCTTGCAGACATTTCCTAAAAACTACAAGATGCTTAGAAGGAATCTGCTTGCTAGTGTCTAGGAAAGAGCCATTGGGAATAGATATATATTTGTGTACCTTTATTAAATTGTATTAATTATCTGAGAGGATGAAATTATCTCATTATTTTCCTGTCTGCCTTCCATATGCCATGTCATGTATGCCACATTGATTCCAATGGAGTAGGATAGTTCAGCTGGAAGGGACCTGAAATGATAATTTAGTCCAAATAGGTGAGCTGAGCTTCAAAACAGGCTTGAACCTGTTTAGGCAGACCTGGGTGGTTTCCCATCATAACTTCATTGGCAAAATTACCTGTTTGGCCCTTTCCCCTGCAGGTTGTGTTACACTGCACCAGCTCAGCCTCACTGATCTGCGGAATTTGAAGAAAAAATCCAGGCCATATTCAAGTGTCAAGTGATATTTCTGATTACAGGACCTCTCCATCTTGCTTTTGGTTTCATGCTCTGCAAGTAGCTCCATATCACAGAATCACAGAATCACAGAATGGGTCAGGCTGGAAGGGATCACAGTGGCTCAGCTGGTCCCACATCGATCCTCAAGCAGGGTTATCCCAGAGCACAGGGCATGGGATTGTGTCCAGACACTTCTGGAATATCTCCAGGGAGGGAGACTCCACAGCCTCTCTGGGCAAGCTGTTCAGGGCTCCATTACTGCACAGGAGAGAAGTTCTGCCTCATGTTCCTTTCCATCAGTTTCTGCCCGTTCCTCTGGTCCCATTGCTGGGCCCCTCAGAGCAGAGCCTGATCTATCCTCCAACACCCTTCCTTTAGATACTTATCTCTTTGTGAAGTGTGTCATTGCCTCACAGGTTTTAGCTCAGTGCCTTTTAGCCTAACTTTTTCAAAAATTTTGCAGTCTTTAAGCACTAGCCCAAATAACACCTTTTTTTTTTTTTTTTTTAAATCTTTCTTAAAATATGGTTAACGTTCCTATATCGACTACCCAGAGAGGGGAAGAACTCATTGAAATCGTGGCAAACACACTGAAAGGCTTCCTCTAAAATGGAAAACTGTTTTGACTTTTTGCATTTTATTCTCAAAGAGAGGTCTTTTATCGACGCCAGCTCAGCACCTTGGAGAGAAAAAAGATATCTTGAAAAAGGCTTTTAAACCCTGAGGTTGGCTGAAGGTTTTTTTTTCCTTTTCCCTAGACTTTGTAAACACTTTTCTCTGTAAAAGTAATGCACATAATTGTGGGGTCTCCCATCTTTTTATAAGCGATATGGTCTAAGTATCATAAATCTAAAAAAAAGCACTTTTATTTTTGGTCTCTTTTCTTTCTTTTCCCCTGTTTTTGGATGGAAGTTACCCAGTTAGGGAATAAATGCAGAACACAAAGATGTCATTTTCTTTCTTAAACAAGGTCAGTATCCTGACAATAAGGGCACTTTAAAAGCTTTCTATCGTGCATGTGTTCATAGGGGAGAAGGAGCTGATCAATGTCCTTTAAGGTTTGCAGGTTTCTTTTTAGGACTTTTCCTTGCGTTCATTTTTTTCCTTTCCCCCCCCCTGTTTAAAGTGAACTAAATATTTTATTTTCTAAGGAGGAAATAAAACATCAGTTACATTGCCATATTTTAGTAAGAAAAATGAATCTGATCAAGGTTTGCATTCAGGTTTTTGTCTTCTATTTTTAACAGTTAAGAAACATGTCAGCAATATTATATGAAAAACTATCTGGTTACTTGCTTTGCAGGCACAGATTAGCCCCGCATCCTGCAAACCATGAGGCAGGGCTGCAGTTTTATTAAAGTATTACTCAAAGAGGCTGTACCACGAGCACTTTCTTCAGCTGCTGGTTTAAAACTCCTCTTGGTCAACAAGAAACAGAAAAATAGTCCTGGTTTTGTCAATGGTGGTCTCACAATATGAAATTCATCTCTCCTAACTTGGCCTCTAGTTCCATGTTAGAACGGTTCCTCAGTTCCCATAGGAGTCGATGAAAAGAAATTATTTCTACTTCAGATTTTATTTCCTACTTTTTCTGCCTCCAGTCACAACCACACAGTGCTTTTGATTTGTGCTGTACTGTTGGAACCTGGTAACTTCAGCAGGAATGGGGACAAACAGAATCACAGAACGGTCTGGGTTGGACAGGACCTTAAAGATCTTCTTGTTCCAATGCCTTGCCATGGACAGGGACACCTTCCAGGTTGTCCAGAGCCCTGTCCAGCCTCTGATACACATATAGACAGTAATTGCTCTATCACAATATTTAACTTGTCTAAGAAGCATCTTATGGTGCTGATTGCATAAATACTATTGTTTAAAGGACTATCTGTGCTAAGCACTGGGCACATTACAAATATGGTGAACTGATTCAAAAGATAAAGTTTGAAAAAATAATATCACTAATGCACAGAGAATAATAATGCTGCAAATGTTGGTGTGATTTACCTACGCTTAGAAAAGTGATATTTCTTGCACTGTTAAGATATATAGAATTGTGAAGTAGTTTATATGATTGTGAAATTTTTGGAAGTGCCGCACTTCTGGTTGTTTCTAAATAAACTTTTTTTCACTTAATGCTGCTTGAAAACCCTGCAGCACAGCAAAGTGTCTGCAGCAAAATAATAGCAGTGTCTATATCTGGTCTGGGTCTTATTCAGGTGATCATCCATGCTCAAGCCTTCAGCAAAGGCTGAAGTCCTCCGTGGAGGTGGTTGGAATTGCTCATGTGCCTAAAATGAAATACACTCCTCAGAGCTTTGAGTCAATCTCAAAATCTCTTAAAAAAAGCTTAAGATGCCTTAGCCTTGCCAATCCACAGCCAGGTACAGGTGGAATCTGTGATCCCAGAGCCCTGGCACACGGGGCAGTGCGAGGATTTAGCTGTACTTCTCCTGCTCCCGTCTCTTTAAGGTAGTTATAACAGTACTTTAACATAATTTTGATGCTGATTTCATTACAGTGTTTAAAGGAAGATCAATGTAAATGTATGATATCAGCTACCTCATATAAAAGGCTTTTATATAAGCAGGTGGTTTTGGACCTTGCCTCCAGCTATACCTTTTGATCATTTAGAAGGCTACTGATGTACCCCAGGCAACTTACGTAAAACAGTTATTTGTACTCATTTAATGCTATACCTTTAAACACCCCTTTAATCTATTTGCAGCTGTAAAAGGCTCACAGTATGGAAATGCTTTAAAGGAGTAGGCTTGACTTCCACAATTAGGCTGAATGTTATTTTTCTGGATAGAAATCTTGCCCTCTTTCTTCAGCTTGTGAGATCATGTACACATCCAAACACACACTCAGAACTTACCTGTTCTGAGAAAATCTCTAAGCAGAAGCTCCTGGATCAGAAGTGGATGGCAACGGACTGGCTAAGCAGGGATTTCTGTGTCTATTCCAGTAGGTGCTCTTCGGTGTTTCAAACAATTCAAGAAACCTGTTAATCTTCATGAAAAATGAAATGTGTTTGTACTTACAGCAAAAATGTTATCATTTCTGTTTATTTCTTGTAACTGTGTGTAAGCTCCATCTGCCAAACAGTGCAAACCATTTAATAATATGGCCAAATATGAAAGCGTAGCCCACAGATTCCTCACTGGGATTTACCTGACTAAATTTATGTTCCAAGGTTTGCAAGCCATTGAGAAAAGAGTCTAGTGATTTCATTCTTTATTAATTTATGTGATTGAACCAGATCTTCTGTTTTCTCTCTGGTTTTGTTTTCCAGGTCACAACAACAAACAGTGAAGTCCAGATAACATAAAAGAGCACTTTGTGCAGCTTAATAATGTAATTTCCAGATATGCTGTGTTCTCATGCACTCTGTGCTGTGATCAGCGATAAATGTGCACAGAAAATCCATTTTATTAATACCTTTAATTGCTTCCAGAAGGTTCTGGTGTTTTATTCTGTCAAACCAGCCATAGAAAGACAATTAAATATCAGTTAACACATTTACTCTTCTTATTGTTTTTTTGATAGCAACCATCATAAAACAATAAAAGCATTCCTTCCCTGTAATGATATTCTGGGGAACCAGGTGTTCTGCATGTTAGAACAAAATTACTGCCTTTTCTAAATAAAACCTTTGTGTAACACTGTGGCAGCAGAAGGTGGAGGGGCTGTAATGAAGTACTTACATGTTCATATGTAATTTTCTCCTTTGGATTCATTTTTGGAAGCTGTACATGTACATATGCACACACACATGCATGTGATTTCTTTTTCTAATGTTCAAAGTGGTGTAATCTATGAGCAGACCCATTTCTGTAGCTTTTGGTATGGTGTCTTTGGATACTAAAACCAAACAGGGACACCTATGAGTAAATTAGTTGAAGAGCTTCCTCTTCTAAACAGTCACTTTATTCTAAAATTAAATTTCTAAGGGAGAGATGAAATCAGACCCCGAGCTGGCCATTTGTCTCCCCGTTGACTGTAAGGGAAATCTGGTATGGTTTTATCTGCAGATGTTTTTTTCTGTTGACATTTAATGTGATGCAAGATGCATTTTATTCTTTCTCCTTTTTTGTAAAGTATAGGACAGAAAAGTTTTTCTGAGTAACTACTTTTATTATTACTGCAAATACTGATGTCAGAAAATAATTTTGATAAGCACAATGAACTTCATACTGGGAGCTGAGAAAAATTTATGTTAAAATTCTCCTGCTTGAAGGCTATTCTGCACTGTTTTAATTACTAAAATCCTTCTATTTTCTTAAATTTCAAGTGGAACCTTTTTATTCAAAACTTCTTTGCCCAGATAAGCAGTTAATGTTTCATGGCATATTTCATTTCTCTTTCCCTGAGTATTCATCACAATCAGAGACAGGATCATAAATACAAATTGATTTAGAAGATGTTGCACAATGGGAAAGGACGCCTCATAGAAAATGAAAGCAGAATTGTAAAACCTATCCAAGTGAGAACTAGAAAAGAAATTAAAACAGTGCAAAAAGATTCAAATGCAGTCAAGAAAAAAAAAGTGGAGTAACTTGTGAATATGGGTTGAACACAAAGGCAAGAAGTGGAACAGATTTTTTACCTCAACCACAACCCAGGTTCAGTGAGCTCTCCTTTCTCGGATGTACATAACCTTCCCAATGGATCTGCTTTCTGTAGCATCCTTGTTATTTGGCAAAACCTAATCCAAACCGGATTTGCCACAGGTTTGCTTGGTGAATTTGTCAGAGAAATCTGCCAGCTCTAAAAGGAGTAAGTGAATCTTACTGGCAATTTCTTCTTTTTGTAGTTCTTCAGCTTTCATCTGAGCTGGACCTTCTTAATGGTTAGTTCTTAGTAACAATTTAATCTTGGAAATTTATAGATTGCATGATTTAGATGTAAAATACATTATTTATGTCTGTAAGTATAGGCACATATATATTTATATAAAGCACTATGTTTATGAAATTGTCACAGAAACCTTTCTGTATTCACATGGCTTCTCTTGACAATCTAAAAAGGACTTCAAGAATTACTGCACTGATAATACTGCACTCTTTCATCCTTCTTCCCCTGTGTGACTTTGACCCAGACAGCCTCCCTTTCACCCAAGATACTCCTTCTTGTTCCTTTACTGTTGCATTAAATAAATCAGCATCCCATCACCTTTAACTATATTCTTTTTGATTTTGAACAGCTCACTCCTGTCAGTTCCCATCTTCCAGTCCTGACTGCTGTTTTACCATGTTCCTGTCACCTCGCAATACTCACATTCACAACCTGCACCAGTAACTCCTGCTCCTTCCCTCGAGATGGAGGTTGGTCTTTTGGCTTTGCCACGAAGCTCAGAAATCCCTGTGTCGTTATTCAGCTTTCCATGCATTTTTCTAAGTGATCTTTCATGGCTCAAGCTCTCTGTTTATGGGATTAAGGAGAAACAGGAGTGTGTGTCATGCATTAGTGTTTCCAGCTGTCCAGAGAACAGTTTGTTCTCTTAAACTGTTCAAACAGATCCTGTCCCTGCTTTATAAACATTACAGCAACACTTTCTGTCAGGGGAAACACCATTCAACAGCAAACAAACTCTCATGATTGAGGCCAGAAAGTTCCAAACACCTGAATCCTGACATTTAGCAATTAACATGATACAACTCCTCCAAACCTATTGAAAATGTAGGTCTTGACAGCCATTGCACTGTGAACCCACAGACTTCACTGAAACTCTCTTTGCACCTCTGCCCAGCTGCTTCTCATAAGAAAAGCCAATTATTTATACTTTTGCTCTCATAAAAATCCCCTCTAAATTATAACAACCATGTTAATTAACTATCCTTCGTGCAAAGGGGATTGAACCAAACACCTTTGGGTTTAAAAACATCACCTGCTTGGTTAAAAAGATCTAAATATTTACAGGTTGACAAGAACAACTCATTTCATTGTGGGTAAGCTGTTCTGGGGATACAGAATGTTTTCTCATCTTCATCAGAACTGAGGTGCAAACGCTAATTGCTCGCTAAGGTCTAAATGCATAGAAACTAAGGTCAGACACTTGAGGAGTTTACAAATTTCATGATTTTGTAACAAAAAGCGCCTGGTTCGACTCCTCTTGTAGCTGGAACACCAAGACTAAAAGCACGGAAATTTAAATACTCCATGCTTTGTCACAACATTCCTGTCTGCCTTTGAAGGAGACCTTTGGATCTCTTTTGCTTTCATTTTCCAGTTTGGAGAACGGAAGGGATGTCAGTCTCCTGGGTTGTGTTGCTGAACCTGTCAATAAATGCACAGTGATCAGATCCTTAAAGCAAAACAGTTCAGTGCAAGGTTAAATACTACAATCATAACAGCAACGAGTTAACAATTATATTTATGTGTGTGTGTGTGTGTTTTACTGAAGAATATAGACAGGTGGGCATAAATTCTGTGTGTTCTCACTGATGGATATGTAAAGAAAAGGATTCACTGAGGTTGACCGCAGCAGTGAAGATAGGAGAGATGCAAATTTACAAGCCAGTAATCAGATGCCACCTTCTGGTTCATGGAGAGAAGGAGAAAATCAATAGTCCTAGTCAGACTGATTTATGGGACCTGTCTGCAATATCTGTATATGCAGAGAGAGGTGAGGACTTGGTTATTTAATTTTTGTGTTCACTCAATCACAGAATATGATCACAGAGGCAGCTGGAAAAGAGAGTCTCTAAAAGTAACCAAGAACAGGGAGTGAAGAAAGACAGAGAGAAAGGAGTAGGAACAGTGGAGAAGGCACAGCTTTGTTCTGGAAAGAGAACACAAGTCATCCATAACCCATCAGGGATCCCACAGGGCATCGTGCTGAGTCCCAGGAGCTGCTGAAGCGAGATCAGAGTTTCTGAGCTCTCCTTGCTCCCACTCCTGCCTGGGCGTCTGGTCCAGCATCAGAAAAAAAGATATGTACATAAAAGATATGTACAAAAGCTATCGCAGCATCTCAAAATCAAGTACAGTCCTGAAAGTGAACTAAACAATAAAAATCTGACAAAAAACCCAAAGCCAACAAAGCAGTTTTTCTAACGCCTGTTCTCTAGGATCCCATTCTAAGAAGGAAATTAGAAACACTTGGAACAAACATCTGTTTGTGTTGAGGTAATTTAAAACCCGAGAATGATAATTTCACTTTAAATGCATTATTTACAAAAACTGATATAACTCCTGTTTAAGGTGTTACCAGGATAAATTAAAAAAATATTTTAGAGGCACCATTTGTCATTATGTAAAGCTATCATTTCAATAAAATAAAAATTATATGCAGAATCAAATTAATTCTCATATATTTGAGCTATCAAGTCAGCCTTCTTACTTAGGTAAGAACAGAACAGGGAATTGTTATAACATTTTTAAAGTAAAATGTTTTAAATCACACCTTATTAGATACAGCTCAACAGATTATCTGATGTATTCCTAATACTAGTGACTCTGCAAGAGAAAATAAGAACACACACACCCCTTTGTCTTTACTATCTAAATAAGTAAAGCTGAACAAGAACATAAATATTTGCTTGGTCAGGGTTTAAATAAATTTTAGACTTTAAAATTATGTAGAATTGCTTCCTTATTTTTCAAAGGTAAATATTTTTCCTTTCTGTGGTTCTCAAAGCTTTTTGTTTAATTACCTCTCCTTTCAGCTTATAAGGAAATATTTTTCATTTTAATTCTGCAGTTTATTTATCAGTCACCTGGCATTGTTCCAAGTGCAGTTTTCATTGCTTCTTTAAACAGCTGGAAGCAGGAGCAAGAGAGGTGGATATTTATCTAATGAGAGCAATTCTGTGCTGTTGATGTGTATTTTTGTAGGAATCCCCATACCCACACAAACAGACTTGGTACAAATTGGGAGTAAAATGCCAGTCACTACCTAGTAAATAAGACTTCACTTCTCCTTTTCCAAGACAATGAAAAGGCTGAATAGATGTATAAAAATCTATATATTTATTTAAATAAATTAAGAACATTTTAGTATTTTTCCTGGGTTAGCAGAAAGTAACAAAAATTACCTTATATTTTGTATTTTAGTAACCAAGAATAAACAATAAATCCAGAATTCTTTCTTTGGAAAATAAGAGTACCAGGTGAAGAACACTGATGAGTTTTGCCTGCATTTTTAAATTATGATAAAAATAGAAAATTTAAAGCACAATTATATATTTCAAACTACTACAGTTGTAATTTACCAAAACACATGGTTCATTCTCATTTGAGTCCAACAGAATGATCCACAGGATAACACCAGCAATATCTTGCATTTTTCTTCCCAGAGGAGAGTACCTGTGGACATTAAAAGGTCTCTGTGATTAAAATCCTGCCTAAAATCGATAGCATTTTCACAAGAGTTGAGTAGCAGGCTATGGCCTGCTTTTTTGTTTTTGTCTTCCATATTAAGATTATTTTGTCCTGGTTTAGGAACACATGCACAGTTTTCTTGAACTGACTTTTCAGCAGAAATACAATTTAATTTTAACTGGAATGAAAGAGTGCCTATTTCAAATCTCCGAGTTCCTGATTCAAACCAATCTAGGGAAAATTCTTTAAAGGAGCTTATTTAATATTAGTAGACAGATCACTAATAGGTTGCAAAGGGAATGCAGAAAGCCTGAAGACCTGTAAGATTACCAAGATGTGTCTTTGTATTTATCCGTCTGTATCCCTAAACTAACTGTTACATGTTCAAAGGTCTTTGTGTTGTTTACAAACCCAGACAATGTGCAAATATTTGGTGTCTGGTCATATGTGTTCCTGCTAGGGTACAACTCCAGGGAAGTCTTTAAGGCTTATTTGGTTTGTCCTTCCTAAATGAACAGTAAAGGTGTAATGGTGGTTCTGATATTTGCCTAGTTAGCTGACTCTGAAACTCAGAATATGGACTGTTTTGCTCGTATTTTAGTATCACGCTTCAGTGGGTCTTTCTAAATTTTGCACTGATATCCACAAGATATCTTAGGAAATTTCAAAGCCAAAATATTAAGGTCAGCAACTAAACCTATCAAAGTTAAGATCTGAGTTCCTTTTATTTAATAAGTATGTGTAAGTTTGTGGAAAAGACTGGTGAAATCTGAAAGCCTGCAGAGGTGGAAGCTGAGCAAAGCAGATATACTGACGTGGCTCCCAGTCTGGATTTGGATCTCATCCTTCATCCCCCCAGAAATCCCCATAGTGCTCTCTGTTTGGGCACACCTATGAAGAGCCAAAGGAGCAGATATTGCTCATTTATTCATAATAACTTGCCAGTCAGAAATACCCTGGTCTCTCCTGAGGAAAAGACTGGTGTACATGAAGGGTTTAATCTCTAAACTGTTAAGAAAAAGAGGATCACCCAGGAAATAAGGGCTACAAGAAGACAGAGTAGGTTGTGTCAGAAGAGGAGCACAGGGAATTATCAATATTGTTGGAAGAATGCACTTCTTTTGGTCAACACTGTCCCATGAACTTTCTGCTCACAGAGCTGATAAGGTTCATGGACATTTCTCAATAGATAGTTTGTCCACGGCCAATCACCATGAGGAAGAAAGAGAATTTCATGGCATGAATGTGGCCATTCTCTGCCAGATCTTAGAACCAGAGAGAGCCTTCCAGCTATTCAGTGTATCTTCATTAGATGTAACTCAAGAATTATAGTCCCAGAAGCCCATTGACTCTGAGCTTTTAAGGTGAAATTTGATCAATTTATGTTTTGATATATTGTGGCATTTTGTGGTTGTCCAAAACAACAAAACACTGCCTAATGATTGGGATGGTCCATCCTGAGGACAAGTTCCTGAGTGATGGCATTATGTTTCTTCCTATAATATTTACTGTCTCATTCCTTGTGTTTTATTGCTTTTACATATTGCAGATTTGCATCATTTTTTATCCTGCAGTGTGCAGGCGTGTTCCCTTCACAACTTACTTAGTAGCTAATATATTACATGAATATTTCAAATTATTTCTTCTAAGTCTGCCTGTATCTAGAATTAATGCCACCTACCCATGTCAGGAACCTTCTTGAACTTCAGTTTTATTGCTTACCTTAAATAATCAAAACAAATTTCATCTGACAGTTTTATTTCTTGCTTGTCAGTTTTCTTGGAGTGATAATGAGCTTCTATTCATCCCACCAGGTTGAGATATTTTCATATTTTCATTGGCATTGAGGGCCTGGAGCGTGTCCAGAGAAGGGCAACAGAGCTGGGGAAAGTTCTGGAGAACAAATCTGATGAGGAGCAGCTGAGGGAGCTGGGGGGACTCAGCCTAGAGAAAAGGAGGCTCAGGGGGACCTTCTGGCTCTCCGCAACCCCCTGACAGGAGAGTGGAGCCAGATGAGGGTGGACTTATCTACCAAGAAGCAAGCAATAGGACCAGAGGAAATGGCCTCAAGCTGCGCCAGGGGATGTTCAGATTGGATACCAGGAAAATTTTCTTCACAGAAATGGTGGTCAAGCCTTGGAAAAGGCTGTTCAGGGCAATGGTGGAGTCCCCATCCCTGGAGGCATTTAAAAACTGTGTAGATGTGGCACTTGAGGACATGGCTTAGTGATGGCCTTGGCAGTGCTGGGTTAATGATTGGACTTGATGACCTTAGATGTCTTTTCCAAACCAAAAAATTCTATGACTCTGTATTCTCATTCCTGGAATGTATTCCTTGAATAAGAGGATCCCATCTGAATCTCCCAACTCATACTCCACATTACTTTGTTCAGCATCATGGACAGCAGTGACACAGTCCCTCAGAAGCTCAGGGACCTCCTGTGTCATGTGAACCTTGGCTGCAGATCCTGGGTCAGACTGGGCAGCTCTGGCAGAGATTAGGAGGGATAATGTATTTCTGTACCAATAGCAGTGAACAGGCCATTTCACAGGATTCCAGGTGCTCTCTCCAGCCCTGACTGAGCACATGTGCCCAGTGAAACCTCCAGCGGGTGACTTGAAGCAGTGATGTCTCTGTGTGATGGGAAAAAAAACAAAAAAACAAGATACTTGCACCATCATCCATTTGTGCTGCTTAAAATTCCAATAATGTATCCCACATTTTGCGGTCCTTTTGTTTCATTTCACTCCCTGTGTGTGGGCAACATAGTCAAATAAATATGTTTGTAAAATGTGTCTCTGCAAAATATTCAAGTAAATTAGACTGATCAGTAAATCTGTCCTGTTTGCTATTTTTGAAGGAAGTTACTTTTCAATATCTTATGTACAAGAATCTCTCTAGTCTTTAATTAAAAAGTTCTTCACATACTTTTGTAAGACAGTCCAGACACCTGCTGTTTCTGTCTGCATCAGTCTTAAGGCATTAATTGGAGTGTGACAAAAAAATATTTACACCTGGAAATATTCTGTCTGGGAATTTAACAGAAGTCATAATGAAAACATATGGATCAGCATATAGAGCATCTAATCTCCCAAGGAAGAACGTATTCAAAGCCATGGAGGGAAGAAAAATAATTGTTTAATTTGAAACACTGAAGAATATCTGAGAATTTTTTTTTCCAATTAAATTCTATTGGAATTTTCCATATGGGGCTGATATCAGAGAATCACAGAATCATGGAATGGTTTGGATTGGAAGGGATCTTAAAAATCATCTCAATCCAATCCTCTGTCATGGGCAGGGACACCTTCCACTATCCCAGGTTGCTCCAGGCCCTATCCAACCTGGCCTGGGACACTTCCAGGGATGGTGCAGCCACAGCTTCTCTGGGCAACCTGTGCCAGGGCCTCACCACCTCACAGGGAAGAATTTCTTCCTAATATCCAATCTAAATCTGATCTCGATATCTCAAGGATGAGTGATAAAATAGTGAAAACTTTGCAACCGGCTCATGACATTGCCTACAGATCCTGACCTCCCGTACCCAGAACTGAAAGGATGTGCAATGTGTGCTGTATTCCACCTCTGAGTGGCACAAACCTCTTAACACCAGAAAGAATAGGATTTACTTACAGAGGTGGACGTGCCTAATATGCAGCCCTTGCTGAGAAAGAAACTTCCAGCAGAAGTCTGATAGCTCCCATTGTGTGGAGTGGGCTGAGATATTAAACACTAGGCTTGAAAAGATAAAAAAAATTCTTTTTTTCCAGCACTCTGGTTAATGTCCCTGAAAAATGTGCTTTAAAGAAGTCAGTCAGCTTTCATCTGAACAGGTCAAGAAGGGAAAGACACCTTTAGAGCACGTACAAAGAGGGTATAATGTTCAGTTTGGGTAGTGCCTTACCTGATGAATTCTGATTGCATCCTCATTTGACTCGTTTAAACTGTTACTAAATGTTCTTTAACACCCAGTGAACTAAACACATTGAGGAGAACTTAGTTTGAAAGCTATTATCGTATTCATTTCTTTTACACTTCTGAGAACATTGCTTATGGCACCTTACGAATTCCTGTGAATTCCCTTTTTAGTACCTTAGATAGAGGGTGTGAAAGAGAATATGATCAAAATTAATGCTGAAACATCTCCATAGGCAAAATACTGCCTGGAAAATCAGGCCTTAAGGAGAATTCACTGTTCAGCTTTGGCTTTACATTCACAGCTGAGTGTATTCTAAGTGTTTTATATGGAAAGTAACATAGATATGAGCACTTGGCTTCCCAGTGAATCAGGAAATCCTACTGTTCTACCACTTTGTGCAAAGTATTGGAAAAGCAGAGATGATACACAATGTGTAAACTGCAAAGGCTCTCTTGCTCAAAGACATTGTTCTCCCATTAACAACAGCCCTGAAGACCTGCAAATGAAGCCCTAACAACCACAGAATCATGGAATAATTTGGGTTGGAAAGAACCTTAAAGACCATCTCATTCCACCCCCCTGCCATGGGCAGGGATGCCACGCATTATCCCAGGTTGTTCCAAGCCTCTTCCAACCCAGCCCTGAACACTTCCAGGGATGGAGTATCCACAACTTCTCTGGACATATGATGATGACAAGTTGGTATTTTATAAATTTCTCAAATTACAGCTCTTTAAATCAAAGTTTTACTAGTCCAAGTTGAAGTCAAATAATGCACACGGTACTGCTGTTGAGAGGAGTAGCACTAAATGGTTGATATTTGGAACCAGAGGTGTCTGGACTTTAGGTGTTATGGGGGGATGCTGTTGTCCATTCTTATCAAACAATAATACATGAATCTCCATGATCTAAAAGACAAAATTTCTCTCCCCATTCTTTGCAGAACCAAAGGGTGAAAGTACAAAATTGCAGCCTCTGAGAGGTTTTGTATAAGTAGATTTTCGCTGAAGTGTCTAACAAAATTAACTAATATATAATCTTTTTGCTAAATTCATATTCTCACTGATGTTCTAAGAGCAAACCTTCCTCTTTAATGCATAATTTTAGACAGCCAGTTGGAGGTGGTAATGTGCAAAGTGGATGGTATTTCAATATCTCTACACCCAGATGTGGTTTGGGGCTTGCTGGTTGTGGTTTTCTTTCAATTAGTTTCTCTTTGTATTATGGGATCTTCTCTGATGAATGAAAAGTCTAACCAAAACAATATCATGTCATCTGACACGAGATGGTTCTGGGGATAATCAGATCTGTGAAGAGTTCAAGTATCATGTAGGTATGCAACAAAATTTGAATAAGGTATCTTTCATTGTGTACAATGAAGATATCTGTAATCACATGCTCTAACTCCCTGAAGAAAGAGAGGAAGGAAAAAATTAAGGGGGGGAGAAAAAGCATTTTTAGGAATCACTGCAGCTCATTTGAAATAAATATCGCAGAAAGTCAGATGAATAATTTGCTTAAAATCCCCTTCCTCTGTGTTGGCTTTGCTGAGTCTTGCAGGAAACCAGCTCTGTGGACATTTTTAGTTGGGCGAGATGTGTCCCATGTGTGGTGTTTATGTCAGATGTGACCTGATGGATATAACCACCTACCACCTCTCCTGGGGCTCTAGCCTGACATTAGACATAGAAACTTGAATATTCTCTGTCTTCAAGAGCAAACCTGACAAACTGGGGGTTAACAGCAGAAAGGAGGCGAAGCATCGTGTACTTTTCCTGTCTACACAATACCCAGATGGCATCAATCTGGTATCCCCGAGAAACCCCTTGATAAATTGCAACACATGAGCAGATTGAGACAGTGGGCTTGCATAAAATCTGATGTGCATTTAGAAGGAGAAGAATATCTCAGTTTCCTGAAAATAATCATTATTTTCAAACAGTTAATCACACAGTATTCATCAAATGCACTTGGTTTGCATGTGTATATGTGCTTTTCTCTCCTAATCCTGTCGATTGCACTGTATTTTAAAGTCAGATGAAAGGAAGAGCAAGCAAACAGAGTTTTTTCCATGGCTTTGATGTCACTAATGTTCTGTCAACTGGCTTATTAAACCATACACTCTTAGTACTCTAAGCAAAAGCTTGAGTGCTTTACAAGGTGTCTAAAAATATACTGTGATCCTTAAAAGTATGATCATACTTATCGGACAAGACACTAAATAAAAGATGATGCTCAAGACCTCTTTTATATTTTATTCACCTCTACATATAAGTTTAATCAGAGCGGCAGAATTTTCCATTCAGTCATAGTCGGTTAGGGAAGTCTTGCGGAGTCTGGAGGTGAGGTTTTTACACTCTGTGTTTTAAAAACAGTTTAAACAACACCATCCAGCTAATTTCCAGCATGGAGCAATCTGGAATGAAAATGACACTGAGAGAAGAAATTGCTTGCAGCATTATTTTGTTGCAATAGAATACAACAATCCCACAAAGGAACAAGGGGATCAGTGATAAGTGTTGAGCTCACAAGACTTATACATAGTGCAAAGCAGCTAAAAATCTGCATTGAATCCCAAGTCTAAAGTGACCTGTTGCTGTGCTGTCAGTGACTCCATTCTTGCCCTGCAAAGAAAATTCTTTCCTGCTCCCATCACCTGAGGGTTTCTACACTTGTCCAACACCTGCAGAATTCCTGAATTTATTCCATGACATCCCAACTGAATTAAGAGAAGTTGGATAAATGTGACCACTTGGCCACATTTTTAGCTGATGCAGCCTTCCTTCTTTTGTATGGTGGGACATAACAAAGAATTGTCTCCAGACTTTTGAAAGAAATATGATTCTCTGGAGCCCTGAGAAACTTTGCAAGCCACTTAGTCATAGAATCCTAGAACAGTTTGGTTTGAAAGGGACCTTAAAGTAATTTAGTTCCAGCCTCTTGCCATGGTCATGGACACCCCTTAGATCTTCTTTCCTGTGACCCATAAAGTGAGAATGCAGTGCTATTCTCCAAGCTTTTACTTAGACTGTCTTTTAAAATAATTACTCTAAATTTTGAAAAGGTTTTGTATTGCGGTGAACTTCTGGGTCTGCTGACATTAGTACTGACTCTTTTTGGTTTCTGTGGGACCAGAATGTTTTACTTGATTTTTTTTCCAACTAAACAGAAAATGTTTCCTTAGTATTTGTTCTGTTACCTTATCTCAGATATGTTTTTTCCTTTTGCTGCTGAGTAGCATTCCCAATAAAACTGGGTCACAGGAGTAACAAGAGGGAGCTTCAGAAGACGAGTAGCTCTTGCTCTTTTCCTGCTTTCTGTTTGGTACTTTAAGCCTCTGCAGAGCCTTTAATCCCAGATCTCTGGATGGGATTCAACAGACTTAGCAACAAAACATAAAAGCTTACCAAAAGCACCCCAGAAAGGACTGCATTCTGTCTGCCTTTTTCCTAGCTGATCGTTTATTCACCCTGCTTTCATATCTATCATTTTTAGTTACTTTTCCTCATTTTTGGAAGCCATGTACGATTGCTTTGCATTTGAAAAAAATCATCTGGCTTGATAAACCCATGCAGTCACACTGAATGGGGAATCTGCATTTCTACTTCCTAAGGCAGCCTCCAGGTCAGCACATGAAAACTCCGAGGTCAAAATGTTGTCAGTAATGAGCTCTCAGTATTTCAAAAGTTCACACAGCTCTTTGTACAATGCAGGAGAATCCCTCTGTTTCCTCTGGTGCTGTTTCATGCTAATTTGGAAGCTGCAAACCAGCATGAAATGTTTCAAATGAAACATCAGTTCATCTCGGATCCTAATTTATGGCTTTTGCAGAGTGCTGGGGTTGAAGATGTTGAATTCTTAAGAATGAGAAAAAGACAGTATGTGAACCTAGAGACCACAGCAGAGAAATGGGAAGTGAGTTAATTGCAAGTGTTCCAAGTACATATTTTACATGAAGATAGGGTCCATTTTCCCCTGCTTTATGCTTCCATTATAAAATGTGCAATAAATAGTAATTTGTTTTACCAATATCTTTCCTCCTTCCCTTTTCCAAAGGATGCCTGATAAGGTACCTGATAGGTACCCTAGGATACCTAGGGGTAAATTAAAACCCATGAGACTTGCTCACCTTTTTCTGATAGTCCTTGGAGCAACTCAGATGCTCATGGCAAGCTCATTCCAATTTTGCAATACGTGTTGTGGCAGAAGGTTGGGATCTGGATGTGCTCGTCACTGCAAAAAGAGAAAGCTTTGAATTCTAACACTCAGAAATTCCTCACCAAGTCTTTGAGGAAAAACTGACACCAGTAGCTCAACAGACCTGTGGATTGAGGTTCCAAAATAGTAAGTCCTGGTCACCTGGGAGCCTTGATACTTTTATGACAGAACCATTTTATTTTAAAGTCTGAACCACATATTTTCGTCTTTCTTTCCTCATTTATACTCCAACTTTGGTGTATAAATGAGAAGTAGAGAGCAAAGGTATTATGAGAAATTTTCTCATGCTTCTTAAGCTAAACAAAATGTGGACATCATGAAAATAAACTAAATTTAAGAAATAGCATTTTTCTACAGACATTGAGGTCTACTGTTTGTGAGGGGACAAGAACTACATGAGGGTTAAGAAATGGTAAACAGTGGGGAGTTGAGCACAAGCTTTTCTTTTCCAACTTCAGAAACATTTCCTTGCAAGCCAAATACTTAGAGGCTGTCCTATATTCTGGGCTGTCTTGTGTTCTGAAGTATGTGCACCCTTTTTGTTTCAAAACACTTTTTACATTTTTTTAGAATATATATTGTGCCTCTAAATGTGGCACCTTTATCATTTGTTCCCAAAACATGTTTATTGAGAATCTGTAGTCCAAGGCCCAAGAGATTAGAGAAGCAGGGATCCTCTCTGAGCTGGACCCAAGGTCTGAACCTTTAGAGATTTGCCTGTTATTGATGTTTTCATCCATCTGAAAATGCTGACAAACTGGACTCCCAATCCTTCAGAAACAACCCAGAGATGCAAGAAATGTGATTTCCCCTGCTTTTCACTCCTTTAAACAAACCCAGCAGGGTATAGCAGATGTACATTGAGGATTAAGTTATAATTACAATCAATATCTTTGCCATGCCCCCTTCTCCAAATAATATATATTTCAGTCAGTGCACTTCGGGGATTTATCTCTGTGAGGCCCGTTTCTGCCCAAATCAGTGTGTCTTTCCCTTTGATATTCCCACAGTGTTCACATATACCCTCAAACATACACAGCCCTGGGTAATATGTCTCCAATGCGATGAAATCAATGGGAACACAGCCTTTTTTGCCTGACAGTATTGTCAGGGTGTATTATCTGGTTTAGGCTGTGGCTTCAGTTCATAGCAGTCGTCAGTTAAATTTCCCTTTCTGAAGCTGAGCAAAGTGTGGTAATGTCACAGCCACAGGCGACTGCCGCTCACAGGACGGTTTACCGGTGGAGCTTAGCCTCCTGGCTTGTCACAGTGTATATATCTCAGGGTCTTCTTTTCCTTCCTACTCAGAGGTTTCCAAGAATGTTGCCTGGAGCAGTCATGGGATGCAAAAAAAGAGAGATTTTTGTTCTGCACTTAGCAACATTACCACACTTCACACTCAGTTTCTGATAAGGGGAAATTTAACTGACTGCTCTGAACTAGATATACCAGATAATACACTCTGACAGTGCTGTGGATAAAGGCTGGCAAACCTACTAATTTATATTTCATTATCCCTGCACTTGGCTTAATCTGTTATCTCTTACTAAATGTTAGCAAGCTCACAAAGAGCTGCACTGAACAGCAGAAAATGGAACCACAAACACCTCTTGAACACAGGGTGGCTTCTGTGCCAGAGGGTAGATGGGGCATTTTGGCTACCCAACCCTCCCAAAAGTGAACCCACAGCACTGATGCACTGCCTGCTCTGTAAACCAAGGTTTGTATCCCCATACAACCACCTGTCTGTCAATGCAGAGTGGGATTTTTTTCTTCCCTGGGTCTCTGAAGGGGCGTTCGTTCCATCTGTAGGTGTTCAAGATAGAGGTTCATCGGGAGAGCTGTGGTTGTCAACACAGCCCACAACTCCAGCTATTTCAGAAGTGGGTGATATACACAGATCAAAATGCTCCCTTGATTTCCAGTCTCCAAAGGATGGCAATATGAGTTGTGGCAGGTGGTGATCAAGTTTTAATCTCCTCAAGGCTGGAATTCAAAGTTCAGCACTTGCACTGCCTAACTAGTTGTGTCAGTTGTCCATTTTTCAACCTTTGTTTTCTTGCTGCCATGAGCAAGAATAACCCAAAGAGCCATTTTCAAATTAATATCCACAGAAGAATATTCAATATACATTATAGCTGAGTATCTGTAGGCAATAACTTCTTCTGTCACTGAGTGAAGGTAGGTCAAGGAACCAAACCAAAGAAAACATCACTAAAAGACAACATTTGCTTAATTACCTGAGAGAGCCTTCAGGGGGAGGTTCAACAGCTGCTGTGCTGGTTTAGGGACTTGGTTATCTCTTATCTGCAATGAAACTATGTCATGATATGGAGCTAAAAATCAGGAGAGACAAATTTTCCCTGTAACTGATAAAAGGCAAATCTTTCAACATGGCACAAAGGGAGATCATAAACCCAAAATGCCTCTTTTCTCCTTCAGGACAACTGTACTTGATTGCTCCACAGTCAAGTATTCCCCCTTATCTCTTGCCCACTGTGGTTGGAATTGATGATCTTAGAGGTCTTTCCCTACCTTAATGATTCCATGACTCCATGATAACGGAATAATGGCTAATGGAATAATGGCTAATGGCTAATGGCTAATGGATAACAGATAATGGATAATGGATAATGATCCATTGCTGAGATCAAGTCATACTCTGGACTCAGGTTCATGTGCAGAAGCCTAAAAGACAAGAGGGTTAATGTGTGTGTTAAAAACACCAATAGCTGGAAAACTGTGAAGCCAACCAAGGATTGTTGGTAATAACAGGCTGTGAAAAACAACAGGATCTGGCTGGAGAAAGGGTTGGACAGAGGTAGGGCAGCACTTGCTCTGGCTCCTGGAGATAAGCCCAGCACAGCACAGTGCAAGCACAGGAATGAGGTCAGGAAGTGAGCATGGACTGACTGTTGACCAAATGTCAGCAGTAGGGAGGAATCAAGACTACCAAAGACTCCCTCAGCCCCATTTCCAGAAAGGCCTAGAAGAATGAACTGCACATGATATCTAATTTGCTTAGAAGGCAAGAAGGTTTTCTCCAGGGTGGGAAAACTCTGTAGAGGTACCCTCATAACCTGTATGTGAACACATCCCAGGGCCCTGGACAGCTGTCAGCTGCATCAATGCTGGGGCCAAGACTGGTAATTGATTTCTTTCCTTTCTTTCTTTCTTTCTTTCTCTCTCTCTCTCTCTCTTTCTTTCTTTCTTTCTTTCTCTTTTTCTCTTTCTCTCTCTCTCTCCCTCTTTGTCTTTCTCCCTTTTTTCCTTTCTCTCTTTCTCTATTCCTCTCCTTTCTCTCTTTCTCTCTCTCTTTCTCTTTTTCTCTACTTCTTTCTCTCTTTCTCTCTCTTTTTCACTTTCTCTATTTCTCTCATTTCTCTCTTTTTTTTCTTTCTCTCTTTCTCTCTCCCTCTAATTTCCTTCTCTCACTTCTCTTTTACCCCATTCCTATCCAAAACCCACCAACATGGTCTTATGCTAGAAATTCAGGGACTAACACTGATTTCCATTCCAAGTGTAAAATTTATGAATAAAACTCAGTAAGTTTTGTGGACCATCTGACTTCTGTTATTCATTTTTGACTGTGAGCATATGCAACTCTTAGATGTTCCCTTGCCCTTAGGGGTGGGATGCCACACCATAACTTTAGGGATAGAAAGGATTTGAACTGGAAAAGTCACTGGAAAAGCATTTAGGAGGGATTGCAATCTCGAGGTCCTTCTCAACAAGCCATGGCAAAGGAATGCTGAGGGTCACTTCAGGGCACCAGATATCATTCTCAGATCAAATGTTATAAGACACTTGGGAGGTTTCAGAAGATATTTTCTTCTAATTAAAATTTGAAATACATGTAGGTCACGAAATCAATACTGCTTTGTAATAAAGAGTTGATTTTGATTAATTTCCTCTGAAGTTTCAAAAGACAGTTCTGAAATTTTTAAATTTTCCATTCTATCACATACAAAAGGAAGAAATTATTTTTTCTGTGCAAGGTAGATACTTGCTTTGAAATTTAGGAAAAAAAACTGGTTAATGTTTTGACCAGAGCTCTCAATTTGTAATGTAAAAAATTGGCTTCCTCTTTGTCTGGGGTGGAAAGAACGCAATGGCTCTGAAGTTCTTCAGACTGGATAAATATTTTTCTTTATTTGTAATAACAGTCATGAAATAAGACAGGTAAATAAAAGAATGGAAATTCACATGGAAGCACCTAACCTACCTTTTCACCATAGTTAGGTACATATGGTGTATTTCCACCTGTGACCTATCTGCGTAAGAATATTTGTATCTGTTTTTATTTCTTGAGTTCACCTTCCCTATATTCATTCCTTTTCACAACACAGGAATAGTCTGCATACTCTTATTTATACAGCACATTTTCTTTACAAAAGGCTCAATATTTATTTTATTTCTTTATGTTCAGGGCCACCCTTTGTGCCACTACATGATGCTTTAACATCAAAAGGGTCTTTTATAATTTTTTCTGTATTTTCCATTAGACACTGTTTGTTGTCTGTACCTACTTCATCAGATGTAGTATCACTGTGATCTCCTTTAGAGATTGCCAAATATATTTTACCTGTATTTAAAGTGGCATTTCATTTTTAACCTTAAGCGCCAAATGAACTTTCAGATCTAAATTAGACTTTTTCTTCACATATTTTGTTTTCTAACATTGATGGTCTGCACTACTCAGCTTTTAAAATCCATCAAAACATTTAAACTGATTTGGCTTTGCATCATCTTAAATTATAGAAGTGGCTTTGTTTTGATTTTTCATGACTTACTAACTACAGAATAAAATATTTTTAGGTTAGAATCTTGCTTTCTATCACTTTTAATACACACAAATGCAGATTTCCTCCTACTTAGCTGTTCTTTTTGTCTGGATCAGCTTTCAATAAGCATATTGTGAGATACTGATACTGACTAGATTAAATTTGGCTTTTCCTTTTAAATAAAAACCTTTCTGAGGTACACATTGTGTGTTTAAAAACAGACTGTGAAATACAACATGCAAAAATGATTTTTTTAAATTTAAAATTTTGTCTTTGGCAGAGTTTAGATCCCATTTAAAGGGAAAGTAATGGTACATATCTTACACATCAGCTAGGTGTGACTCTTCTACAAGGTAGGAAGAGTCCCTTTCCTGACTACATTTTAAATTTTATCATTTTTGTTGCTCCCTCCATCTGAAATCTGGGACATCTCTAGAAAGAAGACAACTTAGTCAGAATATGAAATCAGTAATTTCTGTTTAAGAAACAGAACCTACTAATGTTAAGGAAGAGAGAAAGGGGGGTAGATTTTGCATGTCTATGTTTAGGATGCAAGCTGAATTCTTTTCATGTTCAGAGATGATCATCAAAGCACTTTTTAAAGCAGGCTCAGTGTGAATGTGAAGACTCCAGGATTACTTTTTGATTTTTTTAATCATTCTGTTAATCTGTTGCTAACCCATGTAATATTAATTTGCTTAATATTTCTAAAACATGTCTGACGTATGGAGAATATGGTCTTGGGCACAAATATGCCAGCCTGAGGAATAGGTGATATGGATTCTGTTACTGGCTTGGATATAAATGTCCTGAATGTCAAAAGTCAAGTGGTTTGCTATTTCTACGCCTGTTTTTAAAATGGGGTAGCCAGTCCCTTCCTCACAGGGGTAGATCAAGAGAGATAAATTTTATAATGATGCTGAACACCACTGGACAGGGAGTAAAGGTGGCTTTGAGCTCCATGCTGTCAATTAGGATTGCCCCAGGGCTTGTCTAAATAACATATGGCTTCTCGGAGTTGTGGTGACATTAATGAGCTCTGACGCTGCCCCATTTCTGGCCTCGGCCTGACTCCCTTCGACACTCCTGGCCCATCGTCCTTTCCATCAGCTGAGGATGGACACAGTGACAGAGCCAAGCTTTTTGTCATTTTTCATGGTACTTGTTCCACGTTTGGCACAACCCCTTGCGGAGGAGTTTAGCACGGTCACCTTTAAACTCAGCCACCTGCGATCGGTGTCCCTTAGACAATTGTAAGAATATAGACTTGGAAAAAAAACCCCACAAATCCATGGCCCCAAATTCCACAGAAATTCCTCTCATTAGGAAAAAACATCACAGATCACAAAAGATGCTCTGACACCTTATATCAAACTTAAGAGGGGACCATAAAAGGATCTTGCAAAGAGAAGTCCAAGGCTTTGTTCCATACCCAATGTTTTGTCCCATACGTCTCTGACAATGAGGAATATTTTTAGACAATAATCCAAAATTAGGACCATTGTCCGGAGCACAGGCAAAGGTTAACTAAAGAAAATTCCTAATTCACCCTAAAGCTAGAGATGAGTTTAAAGTCTAAAATTTAATTCTGAGTGTGTACAAAAGAAGTAAAATGAATTCACAGCAGATGTTCCAACCTTGTAGTACAGAAAGAATGTAAATATTAAGTAGAGAATAGTGATATCTGGGAGAAGAAATGTACTTGGAATATTATTATTTTGGCTTAATAATTAAATGCTTCAACTTAGGCACTTGAAATACTTTTAAAAAGTGTAATAATTTTGTCTACTGCAAAACTTTCAAGAAGAGTTGTGGCTAAAAAGAATACCTGATTGAAAGCAGGGCTTTGCAGTGTTTTTATATGATACAGTTAGGACTCCATTCATTTGGAAAGAGTGCCTGTGTGTACATCAGCCTCTACTCATCTCAATATCCTATAATATTCTGGGATAACCCCTCCTTACGTGCTCTTATTGAGTCATAGAACCATAGAATGGTTTTGGATGGAAGGGACCTTAAATCTCCTCCAGTTCCAACCCCTGCCATGAGCAGGGACATCTTCCACTATCCCAGGTAGTTCCAAGCCCTGTCCAGCCTGGCCTTGGACACTTCCAGGGATCCAGGGGCAGCCACAGCTTCTCTGGACAACCTGTGCCAGGGCCTCATCACCCTCTAGATAAAGAATTTCCTCTTAACATTGAATTTAAATCTCTCCTGTTTTATTTTAAAACCATTTCCCCTTGTCCTACCATTATCTGTCCATGTAGAAAGTTGCTCTCCTCATTTTTGTAAGCCCTCTAGAGTGACAGTGCTTTGTTTAAAAATATTTAAATATCCAGGATTCTGTTTCCTGATGTTTGGAGGATCACTTGAGAGGTGGGACAGCTGCATTTCAGTCTATGCTCAGTGCATGTTTCATTATTTATGCAAAGAGAAATGGCACCACCAGGAATGACTGAAAGCATTCCACCTCAGGGTATGTTCCACACTGATCATGAAGACACTCCTTTACCAAGTGAAAGATAAAGGACTAATCCCCTCTGTGTGAAAGAGAGGAACTGAAATGATTTTTCACATCTAAAGAGACTGCACTACCTTCTTGCTTGTTCAGTAGAAAAGGATGGTCTACCTCTATGGCAATGCTGTGAATCAAACTTGTTTATTATTTTTTTCTTTTTTACAAGTACCTAAAATCAAGTTTTGCAGATGAATAGTAATTTTATACATTTTTGCTTAAAATATGATGAAATCTTCAATTAAATAGAACCTCTTTTTCTCCTAATTCCTGATCTGCTCCTAAGGCCAAATCAATCATAATTACTGCCAAAATTAAAGCAGTGATTAAACATTTCTTTCCAAATGAAAGAACAAAAATAAACAAACAAATCCCAAACAAAAAACCAGACCCATAATGTATAAAAGAAAAGGAAGAGTCATTAAAGGATACGAAAGTTAACATGACACAGTCCACTGGAAAGATGGGATAATGGTATTTGGAGATTGTTTCTGCTCAGATTTTGGAAGCAGATGACTCTATTTGTGAGGAGGAGAGATAAATCCTATAACAATTGAGAAATTGGGTTTTCAGGGGAGATTTTCAGCTCTACACGTGGATGGGTCAGACCATGTCTTTCATACACGCTACAGAGAGATGTCCACCCTGTGAGTCCTGAGCTCAGAGACAAGAGGACTGTCACACTCCATATGAAGCTCTGGCATGAAGCTGGATCGGGGAGGTTTAGGTTGGACATCAGGAAAAGATTCTTCACCCAAAGGGTGGCTGGGCACTGAACAGCTCCCCAGGGACTGGTTACAGCACCAAGACTGCCAGAGCGCAAGAAGTGTTTGGACAATGTTCTCAGGCACAGGGTGGGGTTGTTGGGGTGTCCTGTGCAGGGCCAGGAGTTGCACACCATGATCCTGGTGGGTCCCTTCCAACTCAGGATGTTCTGTTGTTCTGTGATCCTATAACTCTATGCTGTAGAAGATGAGTGGTGGCAGGGAGGTCCTGCAGGCAAAAGTGAAGACTCCTTTGTCAGTCACATCATCATTCCCACACAGACAATGCAGGAATTATTCATAGTCTCAGTCTCTGAATGTAAGTCCAAGATCCACACAGTATTGATTTCCTAAGACTTACATTGTCTAAAATCCTTTTTCAGCCCCTCCCACTCCATAATCATGCTGACTAGGATTTATTCACTTAACGTGCAGCTCGATGACAAAATAGGAACTTGCTGGTGATGGTGGGTGTTCATCTGACCTATTTTAGGTGTCTGCGTGGGCTCGATTGCACTATGGAAATGCTTATTTCTTCCCAGTGACCACAAAGACAGATTAGGACTATCAGCTCATCCCTAAGCATTTACAGCTGAAGAAAAGGATTCCATTTAAATATGTTTTTTCTGTGTATCCTGCCATTCCTTATCACTCAGCCTCACACTACTGCAGCTACTCTGAGTGTACTCTTGACTCTAATAGGCAGCAAGACATCATGCTAATCTCAGTCATGGATAAAATCTCCACTGCAAACCAACAAAATTTTAAGCTCAGCTTTTGGATTTCTTTTCCTGTGTGTCTGTTCTCCCCTCTAATTTCTGATAGATGGTCACTCAGCTTCAGCTTGCAGCATCCAGGGCTCCTCGGGGCATTATTCAGGGCCCATTACCTTTTGAGCTCTAATGATACCCTGCCAACAGCAATCCTCTATGCATGCCATTTATTCCATTACACTAAACAGGGGTAATTTGGTAAATTGAGTGTTTAAGTAGCCTAAAGGTAATTTTTTTTTCTCTTTTGCAAAATGATGATGTTCCCTTTGGCTTCAGTAGATTCTTCTATTTTTGGAAGGGCTTATATTCATTTGCCTTTAATTGTTCATAAAAGTGGAAGGTTAAATAATGCCAGAGAGAAAAAGGTTAAATCAAGCCCTGAAACAAATGTTAAATAAAACAGAAATCAAGCAATCAGTAAATTTGAATCAACTTTTTCTTTCAGATGTAACTTTGAGTAACTTCACCCTCCCTGTTCTTTTTACCCAGCAACTAATCTGTCAGTGTTAAAGCACCAGGCTAACTATAATATATTATCTTAATTACTAATTAAGGCCAGATTATAATATTTTTACGGAATAAAAGCTAGAAGTGATTTTTTGGATTAATGTCTCTAAATAAAAACAAGTTAACTTGAGTGTCCCAGTTAATGACCTTTTAAATTTGGGGTAGTGCAAATTAGTTAAACTAACAAACACAAACTTTTGTGGTGCTCACCCTACTAATGAAATGTTTTGAGTGTTGGTGACAATGCTGAGCTTCTTGTGTTCTCTACAGTTTGTTAGGCAAAAGAATGAGGAAGAAAAATCTAATGTCATAAGTAACATCATTTTGGAGTGTCCAAAACAGGCTACTGAGACAGTCGCATCTTCACTTAATTTGAGCAATGAAATTTATGCTGAAATATAAATTAATTTTTAAACTACTTTTTTCAGGGGAAAAGAAATAATTTGCTTTTACAAAGTAAGTTAATTACTTCCCTTGAGTTTGTCCTGGTGTTCAAGTCTTCCTACTCTTAGAAAGCTGCATACATCTTAGGGGTGGAATTTGTTCCAAAATCCAAATGTTCCGGGTTTTCAAGTGAGCTTCTGTAAACTGCAGAAGTAAGAGGAAGCTTGGGGTGGGATGGTTAACCCTTTGGAAGTTTCTCTGCTCAATCAGAAACCAGTTGCTAAGATTAGGTCAGAAATCTGGCTTCCAGAAAGCTAAAATCCAGTAAAATTGATGTTTCTCCAAACATCCAGAGCCGCTGCTGTGGGAGCTGAAGCAGTATCAGGATATTGCTCTTTGTCTTTCCATTCACGCAAAGATTAAAAAGGCCTTAAAATACCTAAAGGAAAAATTTCCCCTTCCTCACACCCCTTTTCTGGAGTATAAGTTTTATCCAATGACTAAATGCCATAAAGATCCTATCTCATTTACCTTCATACAGCCTCTCCCACCATTAAGTTATTTATTTAGGAAAGCCTTAGAGCCACAAAGCCTAACTGTTGGATCAGGCCCATAGGAAAGCCATGACCCATGGTGAAATCCCATCAAGAAACATTTTAAATTTCTCCAGGTCTCTGAGGAGGTAGAGGTTTTATTTTTCATAGACTCTACTCTGACATATTTGTTGATCCTAAAAAGGACTGTGCTTTTTGGTTTTCTGTCATGAGAATAGATCGCCAAGAACTTGGAGGTGACTGGAGCTTCAGGCTAACAAGGATTTACTCCAGAATAAACACTGGCCTGTTGGTTGCTGCAGGACCTTATTGCTCTTAGTGAGGGTCACTGAGCCTTGGGGTAAAGGAAATCAGAAAGGTCAGATTCATCCCACTCAAGCACAGCGATGGAGAAATTAAATTAACCAAATGTCTAATTGAGCTTTTTGTCAAAGGGGAGGTAAAAGCTCCTCCCAAAGATCACTCACTCCACTTTAGGACAAAGGCAAATAGCCTTTGGAGAAACTTACCCCACTCCAATTTAGAATCGTAAACTCATTAAGGTTGGAAAGGACCTACAAGATCATCAAGTCCAACCTTTGACTAAATGCCACCGTGCCCACTCAACCATATCAGGAAGTGCCCTGTAAACTCATTTTTTGAACATTTCCAGGATTGCTGACTCCACTGCTTCCCTGGGGTGACTCTTCCGATGCTTAACTTCTCTCTCAGTAAATAAACTTTTCCTAATATTCAACCAATTTCTACCAAGGGAGCCTACATCAGTAGTATGGTACCATAGAATCATTTAGGTTGGAAAAACCTCTGAGTCCAGCCATTAACTCAGCACCACTGTGTTCACCATTAAACCATGTCCCCAAGTGCCACATCCACACCCTTTCGAATAATTCCAGGGATGGTGGCTCTGCCACTTCAGTGGTACCTATTCCCTGGTTCCCTGGTGCTCTCGTGTTTGAGTGTCTGCCCATCCTTTCAGTGAAGGATTTTTTCTTGATATCTAATCTAAACCTCCCACAGCACAACATAAGGCCCTTTCCTCTCATTCTGAAGAGACAAGATTGCATCTTTTTATCACAAGACTTACCCATTCCTTACCTAAGTGGCCCAAAGCAGTCCAGCTTGCTATTTAACCATTTGAGAACATGGTGGTGTCCCTAAACACAGGACAAAGCGGCCCAAAAATGAGTGGATATAAGCGCCCAAGGCATATGTACACTGGCAGGGCCATTTGGATGCTCTCATCTATCCCATGCTGCAGATAACACATGCCTGACTGGTGGTCCAAAAGCCAGTCCCTCATTTTCTTGTATGCTAAATTTGCTCATTTTTAAATGCAGACACTCAGATTTAAAGAGCTTGCTATGATTAATATTTTAATTCATGGCAGAGAGGGAAGCAAGGGTTGAGAAACCGGAAAAGCATCTGTTAAGAATGTCTTCTCCCATCCATTTTGAACTTTTTGTCCTTTCAGCAGTTGAAATGTGTGACGTGAGTACATTTATGTACAAAGAGGATTGAGCAGGGCCAAGATGTAATCAGTCGTACAACATGTAGTGTACTCTCTACATTAAAAGTGTGTTTTCCTCTTTGCACAAAAAAAAAAGAACAAATCATTCACATGGAAATGGAATAGATCCCTGTGGTGATTAAAAACTCCAGTAGAAAGATACATATTTAATGAATAGATAGCACAGATAAAGAGGAAGAATGCATTTACAGCAGAAAGCAGCTAGAAGGACTGTATAGCCTTTATTGCAGTGCAGAATCAGCTGGAAACACAGCTTATTAAGTCGCTTAAGTACATGGGCAGGGGATTTAGGAAGGAGGACAGAAAAGCTGCGGGTATGTGAGTATAAACAGCATGTGGTGGTGTGGGTGCAACTACAGCTTCACTGGTTGAATTCACACTCAACTCTTGCTCTAGGAGAGAAACTCAGGATATAAAAGGAGGTGAATTATGGCCACTGGTGCTGGTTTGTCTGTCTTATCAAGCAATCAGATTGTCTGATCTAAATTAATTGAAATAAAAGTAGGGAGACCCTGTTTTCTGGTTATTTTGAATAAATTAGATGCAACCCAGGCATGGGATAAAATAATCCCTGTTTTCAAGGCACAGTCATATGGATACATGCTTAAATACAGAAGTATAATCTTGAATCTGTTATGAAGGAGTTTCAAAAAACTTGTCTGTGGCACTTGGGGGTACGGTTTAGTGCTGGATTTGGCAGTGCAGGGTTAGCAGTTTGACTGGATGCCAAACTCATCTCAGAGGGCTTCCCAACCTTATTGATTCCACGATGATTCTACGAGGTCTCACAGCCTCTCATGTCATCCTTAGCACTGGGAGAAGTTGGGATCAAGCCAGCACCTGTATTTGGCAACCTAAAGGGACCTATAGGTGTGAGTTAGCTGTTCTCACCTCTCTTGATCGTCAGCAGAGACACAGACTTTAACTGAACAATACATTTTATCTGTTTTAAACTTTGGGACTGATAAATTACTCCTTGGAGATGTTTATTTCTCTCTTTTATCTTTGAAGGGATGGCAGGCACCAGATGACTCTCGGTGAAATGAATCCCATCCCACATCTCTCAACAGCCCAGATCCTGTTGGATGCCATCAGTGGCAGGCAGAAAACAACAACCCTGAGAGAGGGATGGTTGAGAAATAGAAACTGGTAGAGAGCCAGGAAATGTCAAATGGAAAATTAGTTGATTAGGAAAGGAGAAGCGCAAGGTAGTACAAGGGTCTTTTTCTTGTTTTCCATAGGGAAAAAAAAAGTCTTCCACAAAGAAAAGTTCCCTTTTTCTCCACCATTGCTCTGAAAAAACTCAAACTCAGCACACTGAATTAACAGGTTCAAGAGTTTAAGATATTTCATTTTCAGAAACCTACTATGATACTGAGAAAAATAAGTAACAGTTTTGTCCAAAAATTTTAAAATAAGCACTACTGGATTTTTTTCTCTCTGCCCTAGAGCCAGTGGGACTTTTCTTCTGGGATATTTCTCCTGTCTTCTTCCCCCCTAGCCCCTTACTTTTGCAGTGAGCAGAAGAACTAAAATTATAATCTGAGGAAGACTGCTTAAATAATAAATGTGCTCACATTTGGGGATTGTTTCAGGTGTTCTCTAAACCTCTGTGAAGCAGTGTGGGTAAATAGAGAGTTTGTATTAGTTGGGTATAATTAATCCCAGTAGCTTTAAGGCAGAATCTTCCGGCTCCAGGGGTTCAGAGAAGGAGATAGATAGAAAGGCAGGGAGGGATTCTCTGGGCAGGAAAGTGAACGGATGTAACAAATCAGTTTATTCAAACCTGGCAACATCTGATGATTTGCTTCTTTCTGACTGAGACCTCTGAGCTGCACTCTGCTGAGGAAATTAGCATTTGCCCGGCTGTGCTTTTGCCCTGGAAATGCACAAAATACAAGTCCTAAGAATCTTGAAGGAAAGACTACTCAATAGAAATAGAAATAAAAGATATGTTTTTTTTTTGTATTAGTTTTTCTCTATTTATTCAAATTATTTCCCAAAGTAAAACGGTAATTCAGAGTGATAATTTTTAAATGCTTAATCAGTAAATAAAGTCTCCTTCTTTGCATCAGGCATATGTAAAGGACCCAACTAATTGAGAATAAATAGCAAGTGACATATAAAAAAATATAAATCATGCATGAAAAGAAATCCAAAGTTCCTTGTAGTTGGAGTTTATTTTAAAAATACTCCCAAGGACATTCCTGCTTTCTTTTCCAATCACTCTTAAGACCCATTGTCAGCAGAGCAGATAAAAGAAGTAAACGTAGATGAGATTCATCTCACCTAAAAACCAGATGAATCCTAGAGTTCTGTAGCTTCTATCTACAGTCCTTGGAAAAAGAATCTTCCAGAGGCAATTCATCCTGTCTTAAGTAGATGTGTAAGAAGATATTTCTGCTCTGGAAATGTCCGTGTAAGGAATTACCTTTCCTCCCAAGTGAGGTGGGAGTCAGATGTATGTAAAATGTCCAGTTGATTCTAGACAAGGACAAGAAGAAAGGCAAAAGAATCACATGAAGGATTAATCTTCAGTATATTTGGATTTTCCTGAAAGCATTCCAACAGCCCGGTATAAAACAAACCCAACAAAAAAAACCTAGAGAAAATCAATGTTGCATGTGACATTGTCTAAGAACTGGTCTTTGGGAGGAAAGAGAGAGATGGATGCATTCAGAATAATACAAAAAATGAACAGACAGCTGGCTGAATTTGAAATGTAACAGTAAATATTTAGTAAGACAGTGGATCAATGAAAAAAATAGGTGTGAGAGAGAGAGAATGCTGCAGAATCATGATCAGCTGCAGTCATAAATCTGTGAAAGAATGGATTTTTTTTTCTGTGAACAGTAGGAAAAATACTAGGTCAAAATAAGAAAAAATAAGGTTTATTTAATGAAAGGAATTAAACTGCTGGAAGTTTAAAAAAAAAGCAAACTAATATTGACTTTTTTTTTAAAAATGCAGCAACTAAACAAAAAAAATTGGAAAACATTCAAAAGACAATGCAAGAAAAAAAGTATAGGTATAAAGTGGCTTTCTGAAATGATTATTTTATTTTCTGGGTCTTGTTGGTATGAAAGACCTTTATAGGACATGTAGTGTCACCTTCTAAAAATATGTAACTTTGCTGTTTGACTATGGAGATACCCTTAATGATGAATGTAGAATGGACATTGAAATATCAAAACTTTGAAGTCAGAATAGCAGATCCACACTCCCATGGTGTGTCTCCATCTGCAGTTCTGAGGACTGAGAGATAGTTGTTAATGAGGTTTAAAGCACCAGGGCTGTGTCCTGTAAGGCATTGCTGGTGCCTACTGCCTTTATCTATGGAGTTACAATGAGAAATGGTTTTTTTTCTCCCAATAAATTCCCTTTCAGATTCCAGCAGAGGCATACTCTTGATCATCCCATGCCTTTTTTCACAGTTTGAAAAATTGGCTGTTTAGGTGGAAAATATTACAGGAAAACAAGCATTCCTTCCAACTCATTTGCTCAAGGCACTGTCATCATGATAGGCTCTAACACAGGACAGATGAAAGAAGGCATTTTTAATTAGGTCGTGGCAAAAACTTTAATATTTTTTTAAGAATTAATATGGGTCATTTAACAATAATTTGTCTGAGTGGCTTGTCCATTAAAGCATCTGATGGAAAGCTGGGAAATTTTTGGGACAAATTAAAAGTTGGTCCTTCCAGTACACAAACAAGCTAAACAAGACATGTCAGCTCTGGATACACACAGGTCTACACGTGTCAATGCCCATCTGCCGTGCGAGAAAAGCCTGCTACACTACACACTCAGTCTTGTTAAACAGGAGATTTGTTGAAAAGAACTATGGAATTAAAGTGTGGATATCATGAAACCTAGTGCCAAATAAGCCTGCCTTCCTTTCTGAGGTCATTTTGCCAGCAGGTTCTTGGTAGCTCTCAACCTAGGACCTATCTTTCCAATTTATTAGAGAGGATATTGAATCTGTCAGTGCATATGCAGTTATTTTAGGGGAACTAATTGCAGACAGTTAATCCAGCTGGACAGCCAAAGCAATAATATTAAAGATTAATGCCCCAGTTCAGCAAAAAACCTGGGCATGTGCATAATCCCTGTGGCTTCACTGAGACACACTTAGAGACAGGCTTGTTGAACTGAATATATTGTTACAACAGAGCCTTAAAAATGATGAATTCACATCCCACATGCCACGGAAACAATTCTAAGAAATCTGAAAAGATTGCTGGATTTGACAAATCCAAGTTTAAACCTCTAAATATTGCTGCAATAATCACAGAGTCATAGAATAGTTTGTGCAGGAAGGATCCTTTGAAGAACTTTCTAGTCCAACTCCCTGCAATGAGCAGGGACATCTTCAACTATGTCAAGTTTCCTTTAACTCCACCCAACTTGATATTGAATTGTTCCAGGGATGAAGTATCTACCACCTCTCTGGCAGTCCTGGTCCTGGAACAGACCCACGAGAAAAAAATCTCTTGTCACTGATCTCCATTGAGCCACTGACCCATATCCTACGGATGTCATGATTCAGCCAGTTCCTCGTGCACTGAAGAGTCAATCCATCAAATCCAGTTTAGAGAGATGGATGTCCTGGTGGACCACGTCAAAGGCCTTCTAGAAGTACAGGTGGATGGAGCCCTTGACCATTGGTGTACTCACTCCATCATACAAGGCCACAAGGTTGGTCAGGCAGGTCTTGCCCTTGGTGAAGCTCTGCTGACTCTCCCAAATAACCTCCCTGTGCTCCTTACTCCCTAGCATGGCTTCTAGTAGGATCCATTCCAAATCTTCCCAGGCACAGAGGTGAAGATGATAGCTTGAGAGTACCCAAGATTCTCCTTTCCACCTTTTTAAAAAATGAGTGCAATATTTCCCTTTTTCCTGCAGTTTCCCCTCACCTGACTGGCATGACTTTTCAGATATGATGGAGAGTGGCATGACAACTACATCACTGAATTCCATTAAGACATTGGGAAGCATCTCATCAGGTCCCATAGACCTGTGTATGTTCAAGCTCCTTAGGTGAATCTAGTCTTCTCTTACACCAAGAGGGATGTTGATCCCACAGTACTCATCCTGTTCCCTGTCCACTCAAGAGGTGTGGGAAGAGATATTTAGTGAAAACGGAAGCAAAAGAGATGTTGAGTACCTCAGCCTTCTCCTTGTCCATGTTATCAGTTTTCCAGCCTTGCCCTTCAGGGGTGCATTTTCTTTGACCTTCCTGTTCTGGCTGATAAACCTGTAGAAGCCCTTCCTGTTACACTTTGCATTTTCTCCTGTTCGTTGCCTGTTCTGCCTCTGTTGGTGTAGAGGCTTCAGCTGAGATGTTGGTTTTTTCAGCCTCTTAGAGGAAGACCCTTTAGTTCCTTTTATGTGCTTCACTTGTTAAATGCTAACAATATAACAATAATAAATGCTAATAATATTAAAATATAAACAGAAGAATCCAGACTTCCTATTGCTGGAACTCTTTTTCTTGGAAACAATTGATACATGTCATAAGCTGATGTGGCTTATGATAAACTAATTCAGACCTGAAAATTTGCTCCCATTATGGGAGATCTTCCATTTTCCCCCCGGACTCTTCTCACATGATCTCAGTTATATGAAAGTGGGATAGCCAACATCACAGACCTCTCTATAGCCAAAGGACATGGGTAGATACCTCAAGGGGGCAACCAATTCCATTTAATTTAAGATGTACTGAATTGTCCCCTGAACATATCTGGTTCTTTATATCATCTTCAAGGGGAAAGACTGATTGTCCACTTTTGGACTTCAAATGTCAGGTGCACCAAATGCTATCTTACAGGTTCACTGCCTTCTACTGGAATTTTTTTCTAGCACTTTAATACATCTGATATATATGTGCAGTAGAAAAACATAGAAATAGAAATAACTCTGCTAAATAAGTCTCTCCATCAACACCATTCCACCCAACTCATGCCAAGATGGGTGGAAATATAAATGACAGCAATGTTTGGCCTGCCACTGACACCTATCCACACATAAACAGTCACAGTTAGATGAGATGCTTCACAGTTTCTCTGAATATTTAATTAGTACAAAAACTTGGGTTTTTTGAGCTCCATCAAAAATAAAATTAAAAAGCCCAGCTTCATTTACCTCGCGTTGACTACAATGAACATTAGAACTTCCCCCAGCGCCGCAGGTTTAGCTCTGTGGCTAGCGCTGAGATGTTGGCAATCAGAAAAGACTTGGGGGGAATCACACTTCTTTATCACCACAGGGATAAACTTAAGTGACAGATAGTCATGGGCTAATTACTTTTAATAGTTTCCCATTGCTCTGGCTGATGACAGTGATAAAAAACCATGCCTCCCCCAATAAGCCAGAATTTCACTTCCATGGCACTACGTCTTTATCGCCGCTTCGTTACTTCAGGCGAGCTGCGTTCTCTAAAATGCCTTTCCCTGTGGCTTAAAGTAAAGATTTTTTAAATAAATTAATACAGTTTATGTTGGGCATCTACCACTTGAAGGGCTAATGATTATTGACTACCCTCCAGCAGACATCAGGGAGTCTAGCCTCAGGCCCTTCCCGCTCGCCCCCAAACATGCCGAATGTTAACACATGTTTCTAGATCCTGGCTGGGATTGGACACAAACAAGGCAGTCAGAATGGACCATTTAGTGTACAAGTCAAGATGACAGATCTCTGCTTAATACAAGGAAGACAAAAATTCGTATCTTATTGAAAAAGGCAGAAGAGCCCCGGGTGCTTTCGCTTTGTGATTCTGCAGCAAAAAGTGGGTTGTGTCAATATAAGTCTATGTCACCCGCTCGCAGCTGCCACACTGAATTGACCCTGCTAGCTGCAGACAGAAAGGCCTTCCATTTCCAAACTCTCTCTAATGCTCATCTGCGAGAGTGAGCATGAGGTGAAAAAAAGCCAACAAGTTACTCCTAAGTATGGGAGTGAAAAACAAAACAAAACCAAACAAAAATGTCTTAATGCTGTGAGACTCTCCCCGCTCACTGTTTCTAATGAAACACTAGAAAAAAAACTTTCTCATCTGAAGGCATTTCAGAGGATGCTCTGACAACGTGAGCTTTATGTTTTGTAAATCATGTTCTTGTAATTCCTTGTAAGTCTCCAGATCCTCTTCAGATAGAGCAGCAGAGCATTAAATATTCTTGTAACGCTCACCAGAGCTTAATTACTAAAAGTTGAAACATCTTTTAAACTCTGCTTTTTTTTTTTTTTCTGGGTACTCCCCAAAGAAAAGATAGAAAAAAGTTGAAGAGTGTGCACAATAACTATTAGTCAAGACCATGTTTCCAAAGGGGGGAAAAGAAGATAAACAATTTTGAAACTAAAAATAGAGTATTTCTTGATACCATTATAGTTTAAAATGATAGCATTCACTGATGTGTCTGTTTCTCATGTGTATATTTTACTAAGCTCAGATGTTCATATTGGTGAAAAGATTGAACTGAAAACAAAAAAGTAATATTAAAATTAAAAAGAGAAAAGCTCCCAAGTTCCCAAAAATGAAGAAAAATATAAAGAGAGAAAACTTCAAGTAGGAAACAGAATTCTATTGATTTCTGGAGAAATATGATAATTTAGGGAAGCTGAAGATAGGGATAAAATTATAGAACTATTTCAAATACATTTCTTTTATGGCCTTACTCAAAGTCCAAGAAAATCTACCCAAAAAAAAAAGGGTTTTCTTTACCTCATTTCAGCCTATATTCAGGTGAGGCATAATAGGAGTAAACACAGACAGTAGAAAGTGAACGTATTTTATTAGTAAAAGATATAATTTTTCTCTTTTTTGTGCTGTAGCGGGGGGCTAGCCAGGCTTTCATGAGCTCTTTATGCAGATTTATTATAAAGCACTGTCTATTCCAACCCAATAATCTGACTTGAAAATCGACCTCACCTGACTGAAATATTCAGAAGAGTCTGGGCCCTTTGTGGATATCAGAGAGGAAAAATTAATCTCACCTAAATGTAAACACCTTAAAGTAGCAGTCTAACCTAACCATCTGTCTGGTTTTTTTGTGTGTGAAAGAGAGAGAATCATAAAGGTTAGGAAAGACCGTCAAAATCATGAGGGGGTCATTTATCACACTGGTCTTGCCAACAGCTTTATTCAATGCTGTGAAAACTTGTTTTTTCACAGGTTGACAGAGAAGCTGTGGCTGCCCCATCCCTGGAAGTGTTTGAGGTCAGGATGGACCAGGCTAGGAGCAACCTGGTCCAGTGGAAGGTGTCCCTGCCCATGGCAGAGGTTGGAATGAGAGGAGCTTTAAGGTCCTTCCAACCCAAGCCTTCCAGGATTCTATGATTCTATGTAGTTTGCCATATTTTACCACTTAAACCCACCTGGGAATACATAAATCATTTCCACCAGTACCAAGACCATTCTCTTCCTCTGCAGCCTGATGGTGAGGTCTGGTCATACCCATACTGCAAAACTTAACTACACTCCTTCCTACCCCAAGATAAATCAGTTTCTCAACAAAAATCTCTTCTGGGACTGTTTCTGTTTTAAACCCCACTTGTGAAATTCTTGGCAGAGTGTTAACTGACTGGATGTAAAACTGAAGATTTGAGTTGTGTGGCAATTTGGACAAAATCTAATGAAGAAAAAAGTCCCATTACTTCTTTCCAACTTCAAGCAGATCCTTTAGGAAAAAAAATTCAATTCAATTTCAGTTATACATACACAGCATCAGCCAAGTCTGCTCTCAAAAAACCATTCAAAGTAATGTAATTTATCATCAGCAATATAGAAAACTTCCAATATGTTATCATGACTTTCATAAAACAGTAAGTTTTTGTGTATTATGGAAGAGTTTGAAGAGTTACATGATGACATGGAAATTTTATAATACCTCCAGACTGGTAAAAGAGCATAACTTGGTCAAAAGAAAGATAATTAGGATATTTTTGGATGGCGACTGGAACCTCATTCTTAGAGTGTCCACGTATTCCAATGCTTTTGTAAAAGGAGACGGACTTAGGAGAGCATACAGGCTGACATAGTTGGGTTTAGTTTCTTTTAGTTCTGAGGGGAGAGGAATGTGGAAGAGATGGTTATTACTCTTTTGATTTCATAACACTGAGATGTTCTTTAAAAGGGGATGATTTAACTAGAGATTACTAAAAGCTGTACTGTGTAACTGTGAATATCACGTGTCATTGTAGTGATTGCCAGAGAGCTACCCCTGATGTCCCCTAATGCCAATGAAATCTGCTATTTAAGGTTGATTCTGCCCATAAATATATATATGAGCCTTACAAACACTGAACACAACACTGTGATATGGTTTATGAGGCCTTCATAGCTGTGCTCTCTGACATGCAGAAGAATTGGGTAATAAATCAGACTTTGCAAGGTGAAAATCAAAGATGTATTCTGGAGTCAGACAATACACAGCCAAGTAGTATTAAGCATTTTCTGAAACCCCAAATAAGCTGTGTAAGACTCTTTTCCTCTTCCTTTTTTCCCTTTTGCCAAGGCAGTAATGTTTGACAGGGGACTCAGGCTTTTACTCGAGCACCAGTCGGAGGTGTTTAACGTAGCCCATGTTCTTTGAGGGATACTGACAGCAACTCTCCACTGAGATCAGATCAAGTCAACAATAGGGAAACGACTGAGTATAAAAGTTAATGTTGCTCAGTCGTGTCTCAACAGAATGGGCTGACAATGCAAAGAATTAACAGCCTGAAGCCAGCAAATGTTGCTTTACAACATTGTGCAGACTTGAAAGTGTGGTCAGCTGAAAGACTCACCCATGAGATCTTGGCTCTTGCTTTACTTGTGTTACTAATTTGCCAAACAGTGTAAGGGCAGAGAGTTTATTTCTTGGTGCCTTCTTCCCATTCATCTCTAAAAGAGGGGTGATCATTATCCTGTAGTTCGTTATTATGAAGGATGGGAAGTGGCTAAGTCATCTAATTAATTTAATTCTATCAACAGATCATATACAGATCTTGGGGACTTTACCTGTGTTGCTTGGGCTGTTATCAACCTGGACGTCCTTTTTGTTTCACCATTTCGGGCTTTTGGCAGACAAGTCAAAATGTGCCCACTCACTCTTTGGACTCAGCAGAGCACAAAGATCAATATTGGGACAAGAGGGAATGCCTTTAAATTGAAAGAGAGTAGGTTTAGATTGGATATTAAGAAGAAATTCTTTACTGTGAGGCTGCCCCATCCCTAAAAGCTTTCAAGGCCAGGGTGGATGAGGCTTGGAGCAGCCTGGGATAGTGGAAGGTGTCCCTGCCCATGGCAGAGGGTTGGAAGTGGGCAATCTTTAAGTTCCCATCCCACCCAAACCATTCTATGTTTCTGTGACAATTCTGTGATTAGCTTGAGCTGCTGAGGAGCAGTGAGGCAGTGAGAGATCTCAGCCGAAAGGTTGGGTTTTCACTGCTGCGGTTCGTGGTGAGGAGCAGGGTGGTGTACCAGGAATTTTCTGAACTCACCAGAGATTTCAGAATTCAAATCCTGAAACACATTCTGGTCCACAGCCACAGGCACACAAGAGGATAGGGTGGTTGAGGAAGGAATGTTGACAAATTGCTATATCTGGTTTTAGTCTACCTTGGAGAATGTGGAGATAAATTCCCATGGAATATAAGTGCTTTTTTGAAATCTTTCTCCAGTTGTGTCTGTCATTAAAGTAAATGAATCCATCAGAACTTTTTTAAGAGCACAATGAATCAGTTTGAAGACTTTCAGATGCAGACAATCTTCCATTGCATCCAAGATAAAACAATCTTATGCCATATTATGCACCCTTAAGTCTCTCTCAAGATTTCTGGATGGTACTTCAATGAAAAAAATATCACAGCTAAGCATACAGGAGCCAAGCAGGGCAAATATGTACTTTTCTTTGTCAACCTTTCTGCTTCTTGACAAGCTCAGTCCTCTTTGTGGGCTCACTCAGCGTGCATTGAGAGCACTGGCTTTTCTTCCATGGGCTTATTCCAGCCTCGGAATAGCCCTGGAAGGCATGTCCACACCATGCCGTGCTGAGAGCTCACTGCACATGTGCTGACTACTGAATCAGAACTCAGACAACTTTCCTGCTAAGCCTCTTGCCTCTGAGCCAGGTGCTTTTTGTGCTCAATTGCAAAATACATAGGAGTTTGGGTATTAAAGAATTTACAGGAGTCCTGAACCCTTCTGCATGGGCAGGAGAGCCCATAGTGACTAAAATTACATGAGACATTTGTGTTTGAGGAGCTGACCCCTGCTCGTTGTGTCCTTTGCGAACATTTAAATTTAAGGTGGGATTGCCTTCCCCAAATACAGGTACCTAGTGTCATTTTAAGCGCTGAATAAGTGCCTTGGGTCCCCTAGGGTATCTTAGGTGACACCGTAGCACAGTGTTTAGGAACTGAATCCCACTCTAACAATGCAGAGCCAGCTGATGAAGCACTTATACTCTTAGAGAGTAACTTTCCTCATCTCTCCAGCAACAATATAAGTAAAGTCTGCCTAGTTTAGTTGCAAAGTCATGCATGTCCTTGTAGTAAGCCACTCTTCTAGGTCTCAGCATGATGCAACATGTACTTGTGGGAGAAAGAAAGACTAAGTGCTTGCAATACCAACGAGATCTGGTCCAACAAAGCTCCACACTGACTCAGCTGCTAGGTAAGACTGTGTTAACCATGTAGCAAGCACATTTATATTATGAGATTTGAAAGGGTAGTCTCCACTCTCAAGTTGGCAAGTGACTCTGAATTAGACAAATACGAGACAAGGAGCTGAAAAAAATACTTAGATATTTTCCTCCTCTTTGTGGAATATATTGATAAACGTATGTTACCATTTAACTATTCATTCTGTTGGAGAAAACTGGTTAACCCCTTAAGTGTTTTGCCCTGAAGGCAGACATTAAAAGTTAATTATAACCACATGGGACAAGCCCCTGGAGGACCGTGACAGCATTAAGCTGCTACCAACCAAGCATGCAGGATGCGCAGCACTCTCAGAGAACACCATGTACAAAAATGATGCTGTCTCCTTGAATGAGTTCTCAGAAGTTAAAAACATGCTACTTTTTGCATGCACAGTAAAAAGGCAGATTGCAAGTGTTCTACTAGGAGCAAAAAAAAAGCTTCCAAGTGAAGAATTAGAGCAAATGAAAGCAGTCAGTAATGTGATTAAGCAACGTGGCGTAGTGACAGAGACCTACCACGAGCACTCTTTTACTCAGTGCTGTGAGAAGAATATGGTGAAACCTCTTCTAAAGACCTCAGACTGCTACCTCATTATAAAACTTTTCAGCACCATATATGGCCTATAATGTATTTTGATTTTACTGCTATAAAAAGGGAGAGGAGATGACACTGGTCCTTCGAGAGAATCATTTAGACCATATGGAAATTAAAAGAAAAAAGAGAGAAAGGTTAGTTCTAAGGGAGAGACACTGACTGTGTTTGTGCAAGTATATTAAGAGTGACTGGAAGGCATTGAGATTAAGTGACAGGGTATGGTCTGCATCTACATGTTTAATCTTTCTTCCTTTATATTAAAATACCTGTACCTAAATTAGCTATTGGGAACGTTCCCTGTGTTATATCCAAACCAAAATGGATATTCTTCAGGAGAAACCCTATGGTTTTAAACACAATAACATGTGAGGGGGCATTTTTAATAACGTTGTGGTAGAGAAAGATGAGTTCCAGCAGTGGGGAATACCCCTGACTGTTGCTTTTTAACACGGAGAAGTCACCATATCCTGAAGATAAGCCAAAGATATTCAGGAGACTTGGTTCAACTTTTTTCTCCCATTGAGCAACTGGATTTATATTACAAAACCAGAAGTAATGTAGCCCAGAATGGGCATGCCCAGATCCTGATAATATTTAGAATAATAAATAATGACAAAATGGAGTGGAAAAGGCTTGTTTAGGGAATTGTTAATAAATCTAAGCAGTGATAACAGACGGTACATTATGATGTAATGGAATAAAGTTGGCATGACAAAATCCAGTTGACTCAATGATCCAGATGTACATTCCCACTCTCTTGCACGACAAGGAGACATCTCAGAATTTCTTACATGTTTGATGTTTCCTCAGGTCACATAAGAAGGAAAGGAAAGCTTGCAACGTGCCTGGAGAATGTGCAAATTGCCAGGGCTCAGGATGGGTGTCCATCAGTCAGGGTAATCCCACTCTCAGCACTCACCACGGGGTTACACAACTCCAAGGATAGGCTCCTGTGTCCTGTCCATCTTCCAGGGTGTTGGGAATGGTAAATTGGTGGGGACAGAATTTAAGAAAGTGAAATAATGGAAGTCCTGCATCCAAGAACCAAGTCAAATAATAAGCAGTAACTAAAAGATGAGAGGAAATGGGCTCGAGTTGCACTAGGGGACGGTTAGACTGGATATTGGGAAAAATTCCTTCACTGAAAGGGTTGTCAATCATTGGAACAGGCTGTTCAGGGCAGTGGTGGGAGTCATCATCCATGAGGGATTTAACAGGCTTGTAGATCACAGAATCACAGAATATGCTGAATTGGAAGGCACCCACAAGAATGATTGAGATCAGCTCCTGGCCCTGCACAGGCCATGGCTTAGTGGTGTCATATTAACAGTTGGACTTGATGATCTTAATTTCAAACCTAAATGACTCTATGATTCTATGATATAGTGCTATAAATGTTTTTGTTGGGACCTGAAATAATGTTTATATTTTGCAATCATCTCAGGCAAATTGAGACATACAGTAATTGTGTTAAGGACGGCTCCTCTGGGCTCCCTTCAAGGTATAGTCACCATGTGAGAGATTCTGTTCCAGGCGCTTGGTCACACCACATGTTCTCCTTCTCCATAACACTGAGCCAGGCACAGCTCATTGGTGGACCACAAATGAGGTTGTTCAATTGGATCTCATTCATGGTCCAACAGAGCATGGACAGAGCCCAGCAGTGTGCTGGAAAATATCTGAGGTAGGGAAAGGTAAGACCCATGGGATACCAAAATCTTGTGATAAGCTGAGCTTCACCCGTGAAACCAGGCAGATCCAGGACTCGGTCTGTACCTCCTCGGACCAAGACTGAGAGTGAGTCCTGAGAAAGGAGGATGTTATTTCCAGAGAAGAGACTTTGTGGCTTCCAAGACAACTTTTCTTTAACAACTGCTGGCCACTTTGGGCTTGGAGCCTGCACAAACTGGAGTGCAAACAGGCACAGCTCAGCTGGCAGAAGCATCTCAAAATAGGGAACTGACAAGCTGGGAGCAGCGAGGGGAAAGAACATTCAAGAAAATTTTGCAAAGGCTGGATAATTTATTTTAAGCTTCCTGATGGTAACTTTTAAAGATACTTATTTAGCCTTGGTGCTCATGCTTATGCAGGCACAACTTCCTGAAGTTACCTGATTTATTCCCTCCATGACCCTCCAAGGTGAGGGAATTTGCTATTTCTGTTTCAATGCTGTGGAAGTGAGGTAGGAAGTCATTCATTCTCAGATTCATGTAGGGAGTGACTCAGACTCCCTAAAAAGTTAGAGAACCAGGACTGAGGCAGGACTGAGGAACCTACCTAGATCTGCCTATCTAACAATTTGGCTCCTCACTATGCTAACTCTCAAGGTCCCAGCTCTATCCTCCACAAAGGGAATGCTTAATTAAACCTTTTAAGTTTAGATAAAAGTCTTAAGACTGCACCTCTTGCTGCCTGAATCCTGAAAGGAGATCGGCAGTGTGACTTCTTATATTTCTTACAGCAAAAATCTGGAATCTTAAAGAGGACAATGATTTAGGAAAAAGCCATTTTTCTCATCTCTTGGAAGAATATTGATTCCATTCCTCATATCCTTAAGAAAGCACACAATTCTTTGTTGTTCCCTCTGCAGGTATCTCTCTCTCTCTCTCCATTTTTTAAAAATTTTTTTTTACATTTTTTACTTTTTTTTTTTTTATGTTTTTTACTATTTAATTTAGCTCTTTTTTCTTTAGCACATACACACATGCAGACACACACAGTCTCTTATTCTTGAACTTTCTAAAAAAACTTTTTGCTGAACAACCGATAGAGGGTGATTTTAACTACCGTGCAGGGCAATAAGATGTTCTGATGCTCCTGAAGGGGCTACTTGTACTTTGAATCACAGTCAGGCAGGAGAAGTAAAGTGATTTGTTTGCTTATGCTGCACCTCTAGCAAAGAAACAAGAGGAATGGAAGATGTAGAGAAACTTGGCTCTCTACTTCCCTTAATTTCTGGACAGAGGAGTAGAATGTTAAACAGGGAAAACCAAGGAAAGCATTATGGAGATATGTAAGACCATGAACGGATACTGCTGTGGCTCCAGAAAAATAAGAAAAAAAGCCATCACAGATGTTCCAGACCCAAATCTGCTACCACACTGTTCTGAGGGCCAAGAGCCTCATGTGACAAAGTGATAAGTGGACTTTGAAGGCCTGACTCAGCAAAAACCCCAACTTCTCTGCTATTTATGCTATTTACAAGGGGAAGGTACCCTCAGAGGAGCATTGCAAAGGCGAAATGCCTCCTTCACCTATTGTTACACAGCACAGCCACACATCTACCACAGACAATGGTCAATTTTCCCTATTTTCCCCATTTTCCCCAATAAAACTAGTTTTGTACTACTCTCATGCTTGGGGCAGGTTGTACCACATCCACTCTGCTGTTCAGTCCCTGTTTTGATTCTCACCTGCTACAGGTGCTGTGGTGTCGACCAAACCCCACATTAAAGACGGTGCTGTTACCCACAGTGGCACTCAGGGGGGCTTTGCAGTCACATAATCATCCATGACACAGCTGAAAAACTGCTGAAGACCAGTGCCAAATGTCCCAGCAACACGTGAGCCTGTGAAGTGGCAAAGCCATCAGCTCTGTGACAATTTCATGCCCAAGGCTAACAAGGCTGGACATGGCAGGAAGGGAAGACCCCTACAATGTCTGGGGAATTGGCTAAATGCACCTAATAAGTCTTTTCCATTGCTGGTGTCTCTGGGCTGCACTGCGCCCCAAGGCTCAGTCCTGAGTGAGGGGTGGCATTGTAATTCTGCCTCTCTGGCAGCTGCCCAAGGAAGGGATCATGGTGGGCAGTGTTAGGATCTTTTCCCCCAATCCCTTTAGCTACAGGGCAGGAAGAAGTAACTCACAGAGACCTGGAAACAAGATTTTACTACTCTGCCCCTGCTTTACCCCTTTCTCTACAGTCTCTTCCTTCCTCCCCACTTCCTTGCTCCTTCTTTCTTGAAGGATGAAGAAACCATTGGATGACCATTGGATGGTGCTCGTATTCAACACTGAACTTGAATCTCACCTGCCCAAAGTGTCTTCTCTGCTTGAAGTCAGTAGAGTTCCAGATGTCATGTCCAGCACCTGAGGGTTGTGTGGTAGAGTGCGGTGGTTCTGTGGACACTTGGCAGGTGGACGGTTCTAGAGAACCAGAGAAGGTTCCTTCTCATCGCAGGGGAAGTTTAGGTTGGATATCAGGGAAAGGTTCTTCACTCAGAGGGTGGTTGGGCACTGGAACAGCTTCTCCAGGAATGGTCACAGCACCAAGGCTGGCAGAGCTCAAGGACTGTGTGCACAATGTTCTCAGGCACTGGGTGGGATTCTTGGGGCTGTGTTGTGCAGGGCCAGGAGTTGGGCTCGATGATCATTGTGTGTCTCTTCCAAATTAAGGCATTCTGTGATTCTGATTCTATGATTCCATGACTGTATCAAAGATTTTGTACATGCAGGAAGTCCACCCTTATCCACATGAGAGTGTGTGTGAGCTTCAAATGACACTCTGAGACTCAGGAAGAAAACACATCTACCACCTTACGGTCTTCACTGATCCAGCAGAGAGCTGGGAAAGCCTTCATTTCCTGTCCAAGATGGAGTTACCATTTCACACTGTGATTTGAAGACTAATTTTTCCATCTTTCCCCCACAAACAGTCACACCTTCCAAGAAGAAAAGCATCATCTAGCATGGTATGGCTGAATTCCACCTCTATCAACACATCCCATCCATGGAGACCTCTGCACTGGAAGAACATCAATTGCAGATGGACACTGATTTTAACAACTGGAGAAATAAGTAATAATACCACTGAATCAGTCGATTGCTTCTTGAGTCCAAAACAATTCAGGGAAATTGTTACCCATTTATATTTTCTCATAGGCACTGAGGTACTTAGCGACTTTGTGTAAATATAGATATTCGTATACCTAATATATGTATCTGTTTTAGTGTATTAATCATAGTATTGTCTATGTGAGCAGAATATTTAAAAAAATTATCACCAAGCTTTTTCCAAAAGCAGAGAAGTAGCTGAGAGACAGGAGCTGCTGCTGGCATTTGTTGAGGAGACTGACAAAATTGATAAAAAGAAGGAAGATAAATATACATACAGGTAAAGATAAACAAGAATAAATGCTCATGTAAATAGATTCAGCCTGATGGGACTGATGGACTTTGGAAAGGATGTCAGGTGATGCTCCTTAGTGCTTGGATTTCCATTCACTGGTTCTTTCCTTTCCCTGTCTGAGGCAGTGACCAAGATGTTGAGATAGCACAAAGCCTTCTAAAATCAAACACTTTCTCCAAATTCCCCCTTCAGTGACAATAATAATCTGTGGTTTTACAACTGGAGGCACTAAAGCAAGAGGTTCTAACAAGTTACAGGAAAAATAACACAACAGGTACAATTCTAGGTCCATTCTCATATGCTGCTTTGAAAATAAGTGTTTTTAACCTAACTGATTAGAATTTCCAGTACCTGGTGGTGTGAGACAGGGAGCTGATAGTACAGAGCTCTAGAAGAGGAACAAGATAATTTTGATGTTAATGTCTGTTCTTTGGCCTTTATTTCCCAAAAAGATGAAGATTTCTCTTGCCAGTGTATTCATGTAGAAAATTTCTCACCCTGAATTTAACCCTGGTAATGTAAGCCAGAATCACCACAATTAAGTGTTTAATCTTGACAGTGCCCTTTTACACTCAGGGTTTATCCATTTTATCACTGTATTGATTAAACAAAGTATGGCATCCAATTATTTTCTCTTCTGCTTTGCATAGGTTTTCTCTATTGTACTGACCTCTTTTTCCTTTCTCTCCCTTACTATTTGAAAACTTTTAAATGGACCTGAAAAAGATTTTAATTACCTAATAAAGAACCATTATTTAAGTTGTATGAATGAACTAAATGAAACCATTAAGGTGGAATGAGCAAAAAAAGAAAAAAGAAAAGAAGGGTTAAAGCATTATTTAGGCCGAGAGGAAATGGCCTTAAGCTGCACCAGGGGAGGTTTAGATTGGATATTAAGGAAAATTTCTTCACCAAACAAGGTCGTCAAGCATTGGAACAGGCTGCCCAGGGCAGTGGTGGAGTCACCATCCCTGGAGGTAATTAAAAGATGTGGCACTTGGGGACGTGGGTTAGTGGTGGGCTTGGCAGTGCTGGGCTTGATGATCCTAAGGGTCTTTTACAACCTAAATGATTCCATGATTCTATTAAAAAAAAATAAAAATGCCTGACAATTAAAAGTCGGTTAGGAAGAAATGCAAACATAGCAGCATTTAAGACAGATTCTTATTTTCTGTGTGTGGGCCATGCTAAAAGCAGGAATTGTGTCACTTCAACAGAGTTGCCTAAAGATGGTGCCTAAGTTAAGCTCACTGTGATCATTCTCCTTCAGATTATTGGAAACAAATATTCCAGAAGGCTTCCAGAAGGTCTTATGAAGGCAGAGGGTGGCTCTGATGTGAAAGGTGATACCAACATAACTGAAAAATCAAGTATTTGTTATCAGGGTCATGTTGTCTTTCACAGTTATCAAAACCACTGAGCGTGGGTAAGACCAAGTGAGCTTCTGCCTGCAAATATCACACTCAGTGAAAAATGCATCTTTGCATGTGGGTAAGGTTTCAACATTGGATAAAATATTTCAAAAAGTAAAAAAATGCTAAAAATGTATTTCAAATTTTTAAATACTGAGTGATTTCTTTATAATTTAATTTAAATGTATTACAGAATAACTATTAAAGGTTGTTTACAGTTGAAAACTCCATTAAAAAAGCCTTTAAATTTTGTTAACTGAGGTTTTTCAATAAGCAAACCTTTTTCTTTTTTCTCCTCCTTTTTTTAAAAAGATTTGAACATTAATCTCAGAAATCAATTATTCATTAAGTTTATTTATGAATAGACCTGGCTGCTGAATGTTCTTCTGCATCAGGAATTGACTTTTGTTAAAAATTAAACTTTTCTTAAAACCTATCAGTGTTAAAGATATTTTTGGTTTGGATGGGACCTTCTAGTTCCCCTGGGAAAGGATCATCTAATTCCAAACCCCTGCCATGGGCAGGGACACCTTCCACTAGAGCTCAGCATGCTACTGAAATTAATTTATTGCACCAAAATTCAGACCCTCTAACACTTTCTGGTGGCTGCTTTTAAAACCTGTCAAATCACAGCTCTGAGCCCTGCATAGGATTGTTAACAAGTATGATCAGTAAAATTTATTACTTTTTTAATGAACTTTAAATAAGATTTTCAAACTAAGTTTCAGTTGTGTGTGTATTTTTTGACAAAATTGAACACACAGGTAAATAAGGGCCACCTCCAGCTCCCCAAATTGAGATAAATGCTACATAGGAGATAATTTATTGACATTTTAAATGTTGTGCTTCATTTTGTAAAAGTTGAAAGATGTTTCAGTATTTTCAAAATAAAATTTGAGGCAATATTTTATTGAAAATATCCACCTACAAAACAAAACTAAATCTAAAAGAAAGTTAAAACCAAAGCCAGCTAACCAAAATAGACTTGGATTAAATGCTCATTTTAAATCCAACAAAAAAATTTCATTTTTAAATTCAGCATAGCCTAATAATTTTCCTTAGGCTTGTTATTTCAGCAGCAAACTGAAAAACATTCCTTTATCCAACTATTGCTGCTACTAGAAAGATTGAGTTATGGCCAAAGAAGCATCAAAAGGGAATATTTTCAGTGCTGAGCATTGGAGCTGGAGCTTGGCAGAGCCGACAGACAACTCTTGTTGTTCTAATCAGGAAGAAATGTGCTCCAGTCCTCTGCCAAGAATACACAAGCAGCTGAATATTCCATTGTTTTTATTTACTTATTTTCCAGGTAGTTCAGGTATCTCTAACTACCCTTAAAAATGAGGAGGAAAAAGACATTACATTATTTGTATTGCCACTAGCTAGAAAATGATGGATTCCCCCAGCATGGCTGGAGGGGTTTTATGGGATTTGCTTTTATTTTTTTTTTAATCTTCCCTTCATTAATATTTAAGTCTAAACTTAGGGAAGTGAAAATGAATACATAACAAACAACAACCCAAGTTACTCTTTGTAGGTCTAGTTTGAAATTCAGAGCACTGGTAGCTGGTGAAAATATCAAATGGGAAATATCTGTTTTGTGGGACAGGTTTTTACTGCACCTTAGCAAGAACCCAGTAACAGTTCCTAATGCAATGTTGTGCTGCCTCATTCACTAATTACTGTAAATTGGCACAGCTTCATCCTACTAATAGAGCACTGCCAGATTACTCAAATGGATAACCTGGATCACTGCTCAGTAATTCATTTTTCAGAACCTCATAACTAAATACTGTTTCCCTCTTGGAGAGAAAAATAAATCTCTGTTGATGTAAACTGAACTTGGCTTTGTTTCGTGCCTGGTTTCAGGAGAGCTTAACTAAAATTATTCTGCTGACTTGGTGGATGGTAGAATCAGGGAAAAAAATTAAAGAGGAAAAACTTTTTCATGTAATTAAAAAACCACCCAAAACCTCCAACCCTGAAATGCTTAATTAAACAGCTCTAGAAAGAAGTGGCCAGAGGCAGAATTTGGCATGGAAAATGCATTGAAGAAACCATTTTAAAGGACCCAGTGAAAATGTGTTTTGATTTGATTAAGTTATAAATTTTCTGCGGAGAAAAAAAGTAAAAAACATCCTTCAAAGTGGTAAACTCAGTAAGTTCCTGCAGGATTATTAATGTCAGAAGAAAAATAATAATTTGTAACAGAAACATAATTTGGCCTGAAAAAAGAAGGTCCAGTTTTGAATTTTATAATCACCAGTTTACTAAAAAATCTATCCAGTGCTATTCTTGCTTTTATAGTGATTTACAGGGATACTCCAAGGGTCAGGTGTTGCACCAGCAGAATGAAAAATAAGAAGAGTCCTCGGTTTAGATTATTCTCTGTGCATCTGTCCTCAGGTTTTGACACGGATTGGTGTTTTGAGCTAAGGTGATCAATCACCATAATATTACCTTTCATTTATAACACCAATATTTTCCTTGATTTCCAGCTCTGGAAATCTAATGATTGCTTAAGAACTGGTTTCCTACAAACAAGTAAACAAAAAATTGTTCCTCCCAGAAAAAGCTGCTATTTCAAAAATAATCTACTTTTAAAGCATTAAATGCAATAGGGGCTGATTCAACATGTTAATTATTTACTGTTGGAAAAATTGAACAACTAAAAAAAACAAGATAAATTAAAATTTTGTGATGCATTTTCATGTAATTAGGGGTTTATGAACCCCTATTTCAGTCTGATGAAAAGGTTGTGGAATGAGCAGGCTGAAGAAAGTACAATTTTTATGCAAATAACTAGAGGAAAGCAAGGCAAGCTCACAATCTCTGCTTATTTTAAAGCTAACTCAGTGAATTCTAAACTCAGCTTTCATTCTAAGACCAAAAGTATTTTCTCTGGGGACAATTTCCAGATGGGCTTCACCCTTTTAGCCCCCAGACATCTTCACTGTGAAACGCTCAATTAAATGCTGCAGCTTTAACTGTTAATAATGACCTAATAACTTATTTTCTCATGGTCATTTTGTTTTAAATTGTTTGGAATGCTTTGGAACAAAATTTACATGTTATTGCTCTAGAAACATAATAGTAACTTAAATAGTGACTTTTGATCCTCTTTAGTAGGAAAGCATTATAATGGATAAAAATCTTTCTCTCCAGAAAATACTTCTGTAATGAAAAGAAATAATACTCAAATGTGCATAAAACGACTGTATTGATTAAGCAAAACAAGGTATTTCTCTTCTACCCACTTCACAGTATAGAAAAAGTACCTACTGAACCCCTGCATACAAATACTGACCTGCAACTCCTGCTTCCCCAGGGTTTTTCCTACAGGATCAAGGTGAGACTATTCTCATTTAAAAGGTAGCCATGCAACATATAATAAATTATTTCTATTTTTTAAATTTTTTTTAAAAGATCTTTAGTCTAATTTAAAATCCATGAATGTCTGCAGCAGATCTGTTTATTCAATGGGCTTTACAGTACAACTTTAACCTGCAGAAACTGAATCAAGGGAAGAATGAGGCAAAGGGTCCCTCACTGTGTCCCTGCTCAGGATCACCAGAGGAAAGAAGAGAAAGGGCTTTTTCCAAGTTTAAAGTGTTTAATCCAAAACCTGTTTCCAAATGAATGTAGTTGTAATAGGAGTCCTGAGGGAATGTGTTCATTATGTGCTCCAGCCTTGAAAAATACCTGATTGATTGAGCACGTGAGCAGTGCAGGAGTTCTGGCTCTGAAGGCTGCCATTTGTGCCAACAGCATTTTGGGATTCCCTTTCCATCCCAGGCATTAGTCAAGTAGAACTGCAAACCAAAGCCAAGCAACAAACCTCCCACTCGGATTGGTTCTCTCTCCTGGTGCATTCCACTCCCTCTGTCATCTCCTGCTGCTCTTCCTGCCATGACATGTGATGAGAAAATGGCTTGGAACAGTGCAGAGCCATGGAGAGAGGCTGATGTGGAGTGCCAAAGCAGAGACAAGGGCAATTGTGACAAGGCAATTGTGACAAGGGGAATCTGCCCTGAGGGTCCAGTGTCCCAGAGGAGTCACCTGTGTTAGCTTTGCTCCTTTTCCACGTGGTGCCTCTTGAAGAATTAGTACAGCAGCCTGGTGGAGCTGATTATTGCTGTGCCAGTGATACCCAGCTCTGCATCACCCTCTCTCAGAGAAGAATCTCATCCCTGAGCAGTGATGCTGTCAGGCTGGGACTTGGCTCATCACAAACTGCAAACACAGGAAGGACCCACAGGCTGCCTGTGCCACCGTGTCACCCTGCAATCACTTTAGAACATGAGGTAGTTTGAACCCTCTTCCCTTATTCCAGGCTTAGAATGAAGCAGCAACCTCCTCCTGCCCCATCTTGGTGCTAAAAACCCTGAAGAAGGTGTGAAATCTAAACCAGATGATAGTCTGCCAAATTGATGCTCAGTTTGAACATTATATTCACTGAAATTATGTAAGGGTGAATCAAATGAACAATCCTAGGCACAATCCATGTGAAGCAACTTTCTCCAAAACAAGAAACCCAGGAATGGGGCCCTGATTCATAGAGGCTGAGCTTGTGTGGTTCAGTAATTCAAGCAGGAGGACACACAAATTTTAGGCAACACAAAGCAGCCCTGTCTTTCTGTTTTGGTACCTTGCCCTCAAGAGGTACCTCTAGGTCACACAAGGAATCTGAGGTAAAACAAAGTCTTGCACATACTGTGTCATGTAACTACCCAGAGATCTATTTCCTCTCCTAGAAGAAAAAAATAATCAATGTGTTAGAACATAATAGCAATGTATTTCAAGGAGATTTACCCTTCTGCAACTACTGTTAATTCTCATTTAACAAGGGTTGAAAAGCATGTTGTCCAGACCTCATTAAAATGTAGAAATAAAATGGTCCTTATAGTGCAGAAGTTACTTGTGGTCTATTTCTGAACCCACTACAGATATATGGGAATGGGAATGAAGGGCTACTTGGAACATACAGATATTAATTATTATCCCACTGCATCACAAGTACCTTTAAATTAAAGAGGATTGGGTATCCAAAGTGGAAGGGACAACCATTCCATGGGGTGAAATCCCCCTCCCTGCAGGGATTTAAAAGCTGTGTGGATGTGATACTTGGGGACATGGGTGAGTGGTGGGTTTGGCAGTGCTGGGTTAATGGTTGGACTCGATGATCTCAGAGCTCTTTTCCAACCTAAACAATTCTGTCACATCCCCCAGTTCACATTGCAATGCCCACCTTCACCCTTCAGAGCCCCCTGCAGCCCTGGCAGCTGATTCCAGCCCTGACCATTCACTGAGCTCCTAATTTGAACTTCAGTGCCATGACCTTTCGTAGACAAATGTCAATGCCCTTTTTAAAAATATTTCTTAAGAGTCTGTTCACCTTCTGAAACCTTACAGTTGGAGATCTGCTAGTGTGATTTATGAATAATTACATGAGCATTTCGGAGGTTTTAATTTTCTTCTCTTTTTCTCTCTGCTTTTCCTCCTGTATCACTCCCTGCAGTAAAGGATGAGTAAGACTGGTGGCAAACCAGCCCTTCAGAGCATGCCTGGCACACAGATGATATGATTCTCATTGATATCGGATGGAACAAGCCAGAGAACCAGGTGTGCCCTGGGACCCAGAGAGGATGTGTGAGAAAAAGAGAGCGAGCTGTCAGAAAAGTGAGCGCGGGACTCGCAGGACACGATACGTGTCATCAGGACTCTGCAGTGTGTGAGAGCACTGAACCCGTGGATGCCCTCATGGTTACAAATAGAGATGCTTTTCTCCCAAAACGTGCTCTACTTTGTTCTGCTTTCCTACCCGACAGCTGGTTGAGCTGCCTTAAAACTTGAGAGCTTGGCAATTTCTCCCCCGTTCCTTTCCCCTTTCCCCAGTCCCACCCTTCCTGCTCCTGCTCTCTTTATCTCTTTACCCTGAAAACGTTAGCAACGATAACTAAACTTTTAATTTTTTTTTCTATACCTGAATAACCTCCTGTGTGCAGGATATTTTCTGCTTTAGGGCACAATCTGTTGCAGCACTGCTATAACTGCTGCTAAGGCACCTATTGTCATTCTCTCTGCCTCTGCAACACGGCGTTCTGTCGTGTTCCTCATCTGTGAACCCGGTGATTTATTGATAATGCTAATCCTGCTTGAAAGTTATAGAGCTTGTAAGTCAAATGTGTTTAAGGGGAGAGATGAAGATTCCTACTCCCCAACTTTTATTGTTTGCACGCCACAATAATTGAGTTTTTCAGCCGGCGTTGGAGGAGATCAAGGTGTATCACAAGCATGAATGGAGCTTCTTCGTGGTACCAAAAGAAGGTTTTATACATCCTCATTAAATGCAACAGAGAAAATGAGTACCTGAAATGACAATACATAACTTAACCTACCTCACATCGAGTAACCACATAGAGCTGAGCCTCAAGGGGATGTTGGGCAAGCTTTACATTATCTCTTTTACAATATCTCATAATTGATTTGTGCGCCCATATCCTCTGTTGAAAACACAATTTTCTATTAAAAACAATTTGGATGGATACTTTTTTATTACCTTTCCTATATGATACACTTCTATGGTAAAAGATGGTCCCTGCCCTGAAGTGTTTTCTGTCTGATCAACTCAGACAAAATAAGTTTTACAATCTCTATTTTGCAAATGGGGAAATAGGATATGGAGACATTAAGGAGACAGCTTTTGCAAGATCCCAGAAAACAAATATCATAAAGAAATTGCTAATTCTGACCACATATGGAAATACAATTATTAGACAGATAAATAGGTAGAAATAAAATTGTCCATTTCTTCGTCTCACACTCCTTATTAGGAGGATGTGGATTTTACTGTCCTTGTGGTATTCAGCTCTTCTTCAGCATGGGAAGACAATGTTTTGATCTACTTTTCAGATGATGATCTCTGGCACAGAATGGCTAAAACTTCATTCTAAAAACAGGTTTGAGCAGCCAAATGTCTCTGTAAGCTCTTGAATTCAGTATTCTGATGTTATTGGGATTTGCATGAGCCCTGTTCAATTTTGTCCTTGCTCTAGAGATGCCTGAAGTCCCTTAAATATGTTGGCACAACATTCCCTAGGGTCTGATGCCACCAAGCGATTAGAAATCCTAATTATATCAAACTCAGTGCCTTCCAAGTGTGTTCCACTGCCTGGCTTACCTGAAAGACTCCTTAGAGGCAATTAATCTTTTTTTTTAATATTTTTAATTTTTTCTTCCTGAAAGATGAAGTGTAATTTTCATCTTAACAGAAGTTTAGTGTGTGATCACATAGGATACAGATACAAGTCTCACTCCAAAACTAGGTTTCACTGTCTCTTCATAATGAAGCTGCTTTCACAAACCCCCATGGAGGCATCTGTTGCTGGCTCCTACCCAGATCCCACCTAAGGTCAGGCTTTAAACTGAAGTGCCCAGTTTAGGGTTCACTCACTTTTTAAAAATTTTAGTTTCCCAGCAGTTAACCATCCATCCTTGATAGGACCGGGGAAATAACTTTAAGACAAAAGAGTGTAGATTTAGATTAGCTCTTAGGAAAAAAATCTTGGCTGTGAGGGTGGTGAGACCCTGGCACAGGTTCCTCAGAGAAGCTGTGGCTCCCCAATCCCTGGAAGTCTCCAAGGCCAGGCTGGACAGGGCTTGGAGCAACCTAGGATAGTGAAAGATTTCCCTGCCCATGTCAGGGGTGTTTGGAACTGAACGATCTTTAAGGTCCCTTCCAACACAAACCATTCTATGATTCTGTGATTCCTGAAAACACTCCCTTAGAGTCAGAGAAGAAAAGAAGATCTTGCTCATCTGAAATCCAAATCGACACTTCTGAAGGTGCTGGTGTCTCACCACAAAAAGAAAGAGAATTCTGCTGGCTAAGATCCTAAATCAGGCAATTCTCTGTTTTCATATCCCAGGTAAGACAGTTATGTAAGTCAGTGCTCATCTCATCTTCTACTTCCTTTATTTCCTGCCTCTGGCTAAATGCTCCCCTTGCATTGCATCTCCTGATCCCCTTTCTTCCCCCAGGAACCACAGCTAGGAGCCAAAGCTTAGAAAGCTAAGCCTAACAAAAAGAAAAGAACCTTTCCCAAAATGCCAAACCCCAATCATAAACATCATTGCTGCCACAGGGGCTGAGGGCAGATCTTCCACTTTAGTGGAGTTAGTCCCTTACTCAGTTATGGGTTCAGACGTGACATAAAACCCTTTGGTTAGTCACATGCTTAAGAATAGTGAGGATATATTTGAGACAAAGACACACAAATGTAGGTCAGAGCATGTCTGGCCCTAAGTGAGTTGACCTCTGTCAGAAATTAATCACCAGAGAAGGGACTAAAGTCCAGATCCTTGGCTTTATGATGTCCTTACCCCCAAAAACTCTTTAATAACAGTATTCATACTTCTGAGAAGTCGTCTTATTGAGCCATCCTGACATTTCTAGACAATTAAAATGGTATGCACCAAGAAAAAATGAGCTAATAAGTCACTGGCAATTCTGGGAACCAATGTCAGTTTGTCTTTTACAGCTAACTCCCAAAGACACTGCTCCTGCTTAGTTCACTTTCTGTAGGTCTGTGTAGCTGCATAGCTTCACTAAGAAAAGAAGACAAAGCACTGAAATAATCACTTTCGTGCTTTAAAAATACTGAGATATATATGTATCTATCTGTCAAACCAGCTCCAATCCTCTAAAAACCGCTGAGGCTCCTCTCCAGCCTTCTGGCTTTTGTCTCCACTGAGTGAGAGGAGGCAGTCGGCCGGCATGAATCAAATATTCACTACTGCAAAATTCTCTCCCATCTGTTGTAAAACCAGTGCAAGCATGAACAACTGAGAGGTGAAACAATTTTTCAACCACCTCAGCAATCTCATAAATTATCTGCAGCTAAATAACCTAGAAAGCAGAGCAGAGTCTCCCAGCCTTAGGTAACAATTACACTATGTGAACTTTAAGAAACCTCATGCTAGCACTCAAAATTAGGAGCTTAATACACAAATGAATTGTGAAGGCTTGGTGACAGGAGTGTTTAGAAAATGCTTTTTGCAACCCACCCAGGTGTTGTTCCAAATTGTTGCTGAATGGGGAAGTGTCGTGGATGGAAGGGTAGACTGGTTTTGCCTCCCTATGAAACACTGAATAGCCTTGGTTTGCTTGCCCATGAAAGACAAGGGAATGTTCCTGCCTCCTGCTGGGCATCCAAAGCTGCATTTTAACACCAGTGCAGCCGTTTGACTTCTGAGGTTTTCCTGAGTTAGTTAGAACGAGATTTTAGTTCTTAGTGCCAGAGACCCTGACATTATGTTTTTAAAAGCTCTTTCTCCCCTTGTTCAAAATGCATCAATATTTTATCAGGCCAAGACCAAATGCCTCATCCATGTTGTTTAAGTTTTTTTATTTCCTAGTCATCTACTTTTCCTCATCCTTCTAAATATTCTTTCTTCTGATGGCCCTCAAACACTATAAATAGGTATTTTACACATGTATCCCCTCAATACAGTCATTCATCAATATTTTGCACTTGTGAGCCTTCCACCAACACTTTTGCACGGCTCAGGAATTCTCAGTTAGATGGGAAGGGGGAGCTCTCAAGCAGGAGATGATGATTTCCCAGCAATCCCACAGCTCCGTTGCAGAGAAGGGCTGGGCTGAGCCTCCCGTGACCCAACAGGGCTTTGATCAGCTTCCATGGGAGAAGAACATGGGAGCTGAACGCATTTGTGCCTCTGTGAGCCCGGGAATGGCTGGGATCAGCTGCCAGGGACGCAGACAAATCGTACCTGAGCTCCAGGTTGGTTTCCACCGGTGAAGTTCACAGGCCCAGCTGTTTTATTTAGTTCACAGCTCCCAGGACACCGGAGAAAGACAGCTATGAGTGTCCTCATTTTACAGAGATGAAAAACACACCAGAGGGAAGCTGAGGAAGTCATCAATAAGATTTAGGAATAGAATCTCAACCTCTTTGCACAGACATGATGCCACGCTGCTATTTCTTCTGCTTTTCCCTAAGGGCTCATCTTCCCAGGGAAGCATCTGAGGCAATGTGCAGCCCACGTGCACACAAAAGCAGACAGTACTGATACACCCAGGCATCTCCAAAACCATAAGCACATCCACCCAGAAATAATTTTATTCAAGAAAATTGCATGTTTCTCTTAAAATATGTCCCCATCCTCTGAATTGTTTCATAATTACATGATCTCCAAGTAACTGCTTTTCCTCCGGTGCCTCATAATCCCTTCTACTCTCATTTTTCTTGGCATTTCTACTTTTTTCCAAGGAGTGCAGGCCTCAAGCAGGTGTCTCAGGTGTGTTCTCATGAGTACTTAATAGCAGCATACTAATCTCCTCTGGCTCTTTGATTTAATGCCTCCCAAAACAACATTGGTCTATGTTATTTATTTTTTTCCTGCCCTAGTACATGGCAGGCATGTAACAATTATGCTGTTTACTCTCATCCCAAATTTCTTTCAGCATTCACTTTTTCCCAAGTCTCTGTTTCACCTGCTGGCAAATAGCTCTATTCCTGATTATTACACCCAGGTGGAACAAGGAGTAATTTTGCTCTTGTTTCTTAAAAATACATCTCTTCTGGTAACCATAGCAAATTGTTTTGGATTTTTCCTTATTAGTTATTCATGAGATTCAATTTATCATGATTATTAATTCTAACCTCTGCAGTGTATGAATAAGCAATCTCATTGCTTAATATCAGTGCCTGACCATTCTTCTCTGCAACTAATGACCTGTCATAGATATCTGGGTCTAACAGTCAGCAGGAAGCTGGAAAGTACTTAATTACTATTAAGTTAATAAAACAATGATTGAACTAATAGTGAAAAGCTGTCAGTGTTTTTCTCCCAATTAATAGGAAAATAAATTAACAATACATCCAGAGTGACACATCAGCAATCAAAATAATTTTTGATACAGGAGCAATTTTGAGGCTGCATTTCCCTTTGCCAAAGCCTTGCACTGACACACATCCCCTTGGGAAAAGCACAACTCTGCCATCCCCACTTTTGTACACTTTACTGGGAGAATTCTTTCACACATTTCTTATTATTTCTAACTTTTCTGTGTGGAACATATAAGGGAAAGGCAGCTTTTCCTATTGTCCAAATCTCAGTCTGAAAGACATGACTGTATTGAGAAACATTATTTTTCCGCTTTGGTACTCCAGCCTTTTAAAATCCATGTCCAGCAATTAATTCCTCCACTTTGTCTGCCCTAACCTTTAAATTAGTTCAAGCAGATATCTTAATTTTATCAGGTGGATATTGGCAAGTTCTCCGAGCAGTCTCACAAGCATCTGGATAAGGACAGAGGAGTGAGTGATCAGTGTGGGATGCAGGTGTGTGCTGGGAGAACAGGAGATCCACCATCTGGCTTTGCTGCTGCCAATGATCCAACTGCTGCCTTTGGGGTCATTGTAACCTGAAAATCCTCCCCAAATTAGTACCCAGCAATGAAACTAGTTGCAGACAATGGCACAATTCAGAGATGAGACAATATTGATAACCAGGGAACACTTTTAATGGCAGTGACTTTAAATTGGTTAATTTACAAGTTTTAGAATTTTTTATCGGCATAAATTCATGAAAAACTCATGATGTTCACAATAAAGACAAAAAAAAAAGTCACTCATTATTCAAAATAAATGTTTCAATAGCAGTAATATTAGGACTGGATGGAAGCACCAACAACGTCAGGCTTTATGACTTCAGATAAACAAATGTGCTAGAAGTGACGCTCTTATCCCGAAGAAACTGATGGTTTGAGAAAGTTTATCCCCTCAGTTACAAAGAAGGGAAAACTGCCAAGCAGCTGCTAAAGGTCCCAGAACTCCTGGTTTCCCAGTCCAGCACCAATCTCAAATATCAGTGTTTGAGTGAAATTCAGGCTGGACTTCTAGGTCAGATTGAAAGGCTAAGAAATGGCTCAACACTATGAAAATGCAGGACAATAAGGGGTGATAAGGTGATAAGCAAAGAAGATGAATTTTCAAAACCACATGGATATTAAAGATCTACAGATGTATAATTGCACATAAAGAATTACACATAGGTTTTTAATTTCATATAGACCTACAGGTCTACAATGTCATAAAAATTTCTGTATAATACACACACATATATATCTTTCCTGTAGCATAACACCAAAAGTAGGTTAGTGTTTATATCCTGATGGTTTGGGGTTTTTTTTTATTTTTAACCACATAGCCATAAATTATACACTTTGTGTATAGTATAAATATATGTGTATATAATATAAATTGCATAAATACAGATGAACTGCTGCAGTTGTCACATCATCGTTAGACAGTTTAGGCTTTGAAGTCATTCTTTATTACTTGGTTACTGTGATTTTCTGACTTTGATTGCTATAATAACATCAAAACACAGTGCAGCTTTTAAATATATTCACTTCAGCCTTTGTTCTTAAAAGAGACCAGTTATTTATTTCTGTCTTCTGAAGAATCTCATAATCCAAGGAAGGAGTCAAGTGTCAGGAATGCTATGAAATGACTGAGGATTCATGTCCATGCTGATTTCTACATAATAAACTTGTTTGCGATTTTTTTATATGTACATTTTTATGCCTGTTTGTGTGTGTTGAAGAAAACCAAACATTAAGAAAGTGTATGTTTCGTATATGTATGTGACAAGTATAAACAAAAAACATGGCTGCTGAGTAACTCCTTATAAATCTGAAAGTCTTGTCAGCATAAAAAATTATATTAAAATACCAAATATTTTGTATTTTTGGGGGGATTTTATGGTAAATCTAGACATGGTTACTCATGTACATATTTGCCCATTCAGCAGTGAAAACCCTACTAACAGGGGAATTTAAGTGGTTTGGATCTAAATAGGCTGCATAGGGTTGAAATATCCAAACACTTATTTTTGTATCATCATGAAACAATTTTGTTAAGCTTTTCACAACTTCCCAAATTGAAATTTGTTTTGCTTGGTTTTGTTTTTTGTTTGTTTGGATGGTTGGTTGGTTTTTGGTTTTGGGTTTTTTTTTGTTTGGTTGGTTTGGCTTGGGTTTTTTTTTGTTAATTATATGAATCTTGAGATCTCTTAGGATTTTATGTGTTTTACAGAGATGAGGGCTGGAGCCCTTCTGCTCTGGAGCCAGGCTGAGAGAGCTGGGGGTGCTCAGCCTGGAGGAGAGAAGGCTCCAGGGAGACCTTAGAGCCCCTTCCAGGGCCTAAAGGGGCTCCAGGAGAGCTGGAGAGGGACTTTTTACATGGGCACAGAATGACAGGAAAGGGAAAATGGCTTCAAACTGACAGAGAGCAGGGTTAGATGGAATATTGGAAAGAAATTCTTCCCTGTGAGGGTGGTGATGCCCTGGCACAGATTGCTTAGGAGACATCTCTTCTGCTCAGTCTCAGTGCTCATTGGAGGGTGGTGAGGGCTTTGTGGGTAGGGAGCAGAACAAAAGGAGCAGACCTTAAGACTTGACGGAGTTGAAAGAGAATGTGAATTTTTACAGTGTGTACACGCATACAGTTTACAGCATACTGGGATGTACATTAAAAACATTTATAAATACAATTTTTCTTGGTGTTGTGTTAATTGGGGCATTTGTTAGAGCTAACAGCTGGAAGTAAGATACTTTCCTGAAGTCTTTTTATTGAAAAAACATTTTCCTTACATTGAAATGAATATAACCTGATAAGACAGTAATGCTCCAAACTTCCTCTCTCTAAGTATAGAGCACCCAGAATATATCTATTTATATGAGTTGAGGAGACAATAGAAATGTTTCTCTAGTGGTTCTGGTTTGCAATTCTGCACATCTTTTGGAGACTAACTTAAAACCAATGTTTCTTCTCTTTCACTTGTCAAGGCCCTCTCCTTTTCTGAATTTCCTCAGTGAATGACTTCTCCCAATTATGAGGTCATAAAACCACACCAGGTTCATTTCAACAGTTCTGCACTGCAAACAATAGAATTCTTAAGGTTAGAAAAGACCTCTAAAATCATCAAGTCTAGTCATTAACGCAGCACCACTAGGTTCACCACTAAACCATGTCCCAAGTGCCACATCCACACATCTTTTGAACACTTCCAGGGCTGGTGACTCCCTCACTGCTCTGGTCATCCTGTTCCAATGCTTGATTTCCAAATGATGTAACCAGGATTAAAATCCAGATGGGCAAGATGACACAAGGAATACAAAGACCCTCCAGGGAAAAGCATTTAAACTAATATCTTTGAACTAGAGAAATATCTCTTGTTCTCAACCTTGTATGCAAAAGGACTCAAGAAAAATGATGGCAGGTACAAAATAAATCATGAGGTATTCCATCATTTAATTTACAGTTGAAAGTGAATTAAACTGCTCTGTTTGAAACCACCATAATCTCTCAGTGCCCCAGGGTGTAGATTTGTGTACAGGAGGTGTAGTTTTACCTCAAGCCTCATTGGCAATTAACTCTTTCTTCTTTTCAATTAGTATGGCACCACTGGAAGAAAGGTGAAAATGGATAAAAAAATGGTTATGTGTCAAAATGTAAGTATAGTTTTAGATTTCTATATTTAATTAAAAATTTAAAAATTAAAAATTAAAAATTAAAAATTTTAAAAAAGGAGAAGTTCTGATTCTCTTGAAATAAAGGGCAAAACTTAGGTTAACAACAGGATTCCGTATCTATATAATGCACACTTATGGCTTACCCCCATTTAAAAAGAAGATACTACTATTTCTTTGTCTTAGAGAATTTTCCAATAGGCAAAACAAAAAGTGTGCAGATGTTCATTTGACATAGGGATTAGGATATAGAAAATATAAGAAAATATAAGAATAAATATTACATGTCTAAGAAACTCCCTTTTCTTGTTCCAGAGTCTTCAATGATTGTGTTAAATAATTGTGTAACCTCAGGGTCCCAGATTTGTGAGAGACAGATTTAAAATATGAAACTAATTTAAGGAATGTCACAATAGCATGTCTTAAATGGATCTAATTTAGTATTTTAAAAGACTGAATTTTGACATTTCAGTTATGGTGGGGGTTTTTTTCTTTTTTTTTTCCATGGAATATGGATATTTTTTCATTATTATGCAAACATTAGAATTAGTTTGACTAATTATTTGACTAAGCATCCCAAGAAAGTATAAGGATGGAACTCGTATTCCCAGGGATGATAATTGTGCTCATTTTGGGATCCAGGATGAATACTAATTTGACAACTTTCTCTAAATTCCATCCTTGTCTATAATAACCACCTTAGCTTAGGTCAGTGGTCTTGAAGCAATATGCAGAAGTCCTAACTGATTTCAACATTTTTATCTTCCTCAGAATTATGCATAAAATCTCTATCTCTCCTGTGAGACCATCTCGAATAAATTGCATTAATTCTTGTATTTGCTGAAACTGTCTTTCTCTTGCTAAGCCACGTGCATCCAATTATGTGAAATGGGAAAAGCTTTAAAATATCACATTCTGGCATGAAGTGTTTGAAAATCTTTGGGGGATGTTAGTTTGTCTTTAATAACAAGTCCCAAATTGTGCCTAGTGGGCCTCTTCTCTGAAAACAAAGATTCCAAACTGCTATTAAAAGAACCCCCAAAACAAAACCCCAAATAATCTCATGGCTGCTATCTGTCAAATGAAGAATAATTCTGTAACGAAGAAAAAAGGATGAAAGGTAAAAGAGCAAATTAATTCAAAAGGAGAAGCTATTTTTATTTATTTCAAGAAGTACAACAGAAAAAGGTATTTTATTTTTAGCCCCTGTTTCCCTACCTTCATAATTAATAGTGTCTCAGTATTTATGTGAGCTTTTTTTTTTTTTGTTTTACAAAAATTAGAACTGTTTTCCAGGGGAAAAAAAAAAGGAAAAGAAGAAAAAGACTTTTAAGAATTTCTGCTAGGCATATAAAATGTCTCTTTGTTCTGCATTGTGCTACATTTTGCCTCTGTCAGACACACCATGGAGAATGTCAGTCGGCATTGGTGGGTTGTTTGGTGAATACATTTTATTTTCAAAAATTATTTTCTTCCTATAGAACCAAACAGCACTTGAAGCAGCTTGTTTTATTTTGTGTCAGACAGGCATTTGCTTCTGGGTGTATGAAAAGTGCAAATTAGCAACCAAACATCAGAAGAGAGAATGAGGGAGGTCCCCATTGGGTAGAGGCGGGGGGGGGGGGTGCCTTCTTTTTTATTTTTTTTCCCTGGGATCTAAAAATGCAGACATATCCATTGGGAAAACAGCAGAGGAAAAAAATATTGCAAATAACATTCACACAACTGGTCTGATCCTGCTCCTGATGGAAGTTACACTTTCTCTCTTGGAATATACAGAAGTATTACCTTTCTCTCCAAAGACCGACAGCTATGAACCTAAGAATATTGGACTGGAAGACATGCTGGATTTTCAAGCTTCTTCCCCAGCTATTACAGAAACGTGTTACAATCCCTATAATTCATGTACCAAGTTCCATCTGAAAAATAATTAGGGTTTCGGGGTGTTTTTCTGCTCCCAGTACTTGTACTGCAGGGCTGTTCCAAGACTTTCCTCCACTGATGTTTTATTAGCCTATTCCAAATTTCCATCAGAAATCTACTTATGGGCATCTTACACCTGATTTTTCTTGGGCCAAAACTGCTGTTTGATATAAAAAGTCTTTTTCTTTCTCTGGTGTACACATCCTACTGGATTTATAGATGAGTGGGAAAATCACAAGGAGTAGCTCATGTCGGGCACAATGGGACCATAAATGCGTCCTTGTTCTAGCCACGCCTTCTGACCTATCCAAAAGTCAGATCCATGAGGATTCTTGATTCCAGTGCAATTTCTTGAGCCCAAAAAACACTGGAACTTCTGGGCTTATACACAAGAGCAAAGTGAGAAGACAATGTACCCATCTTAGAACCAATACAATGATGTTACCTGAAAGATCCTTCATATTTTACATGTATTACCAACCTTTCAAAAGCTCATTATGAGTAAAACTAGTTGATAAATGAATAGTATTAATAGATCCACATTCTAATTTTAGGCATCTTCAACTTGAGTGTTCCCCCTCGGGCCAACTCAAAGCACTTTACAGCTGCTGGAAAAGGACATGATTGTCTGACCTGTATAAGATTCTTAATCTAAAATCAAATGAACCACAAACAAGGAGTACTTTTTGTCCTCTTTTGCTGTAAAAGTGATCTGTATTGGTACCCCAAATGAAGATGCCTCCATTATCTCTGACAGTGGTCAGCTGAAGACATTCATTGTCTCACACATATATTTGTAACTCTTTAGTTATTGTGGTCTTTTTGTTTTGGACTTCTCAGTCTTTTCCTGATCTTTTGGTCTTCAGATTCTATACTCATCTTCCTTTCCGTATCTGCTTTTTCCCCCTTCTTCTTTTTATTTCTGTCTTTCCTGTTCCACCCTGTCTTTTCATCTGCTCTGTATCCATCAAGTCAGTCTCTGTTCTCACAATGCACAAAAAAAGCAGTTTCCATTGTTTACTCCCAACCTCATCCCCTTCATTGTTGCATTTTCACTTATGTTTGTTTACTTTTGGTTTATAGACTTTTATCTGAAGCTCAGTGGTGTCACTGGGGTGTTAAATTCAACTGGCTTTGGGTCAGGACCAGCAGCAAGGCCAGTATTAAAATCTTTGTGTAAAAGAAATCCTCAGCTTGCTTCCCTAACCACCATGCTCCAGGAATATGTGAAAAAGGTTCACTGCAAAAGGTATAGGAATACACTGGCAGAGGTTCTGTGGAAACAAATCTGTTTGGAGTCTGCTTAGAAGGTGGCAGGTATTAGGCTGATGAGCAGAATGCTTGTGGGAGATGCCAACAGAAAGATTTTTATAAATGCACAGCATGCAGAAAATATGCTTATAAGCGTAAATGAGAGAGTCTTTGGCTGGAACTCACTTAAATCAGCACGAGTCCTTCAATAATTTTATAACTTCGATATTCCACAGGTGTTGGAGTTGAAACTTGTCCAACATCACTGGCTTTCTAATCCGTTGGTTTTGAGATTTTAACCTTGCTTTTGATTAAGTTCTTCAAACAGCTCAGTACTGACTTCTTTTGAAAAACTAACCTGAATCATGAAACAACTAAGAAAATAAATTCAAACAACTGTTTTCAATCTTCAGACTCACAGAATATACGAACTACTATTCATTACCTGGACAAACAGTCTAGACTTGGCTTTCTACTCCTTGATGAAAGACAGTTGACCCACCTCTGTTTGGTGAAAGAAAATTGCTCTTTCAAAGATAATGAGCCATTGATACAAATAACCTTAAAACAATGCAAATTACAAGTAAGAAATTACTTGTATAATTTAACATTCTCCCTAATTGTATAATTATTCAAATTTGAACTTCAATATTGCAGACATGTAACCATCTTCTCTGTGTATGTGGGTGCATAAAAATAAAAGGTAAGGAAATGAAGAAATGTATCACTCTTTGAAGCTTCTGCAACGAGGTGGAAAGGCCATCCTAGGAATTCAGACACTAACCCTGGATCTGGGAAATGAGGAGGGTGGTCTTTGAGCTGCCAAAGACTGCGTGAAATTGGGTCCAGACTTCAGTCCAGACACACTCTCTAACTCTTCCTAAATATCAGCTAGGGTAGACTTCAGGCTCATGAACCTCAGAAAAGGATTCAGAGCGCACGGTTTTGGTCTCTCAACCCTGGGGAACACTTGAAATCAGCTGGTGTGTCTATGTTGGAAGAGGTGACTCCCTTGGTGCTTAAATGTCAGAGAACAAGGGAAGTTTTGCTTCTTAGGGAAGAGGACCCAGGGTGACAGCAGGACCAGCAGAGACAGTGGCTTCATCAACAGTGGTGGCAGTCTTGAGAGAGGTTAGCAGAGGTATGGTGGTGGTAACAAGGTTCAGGCAAGGGTCCAAATAATGACTCAAAGCTGTGGTGATAAAGAACCTCCAAGATCAAGACACTCTCCAAATACTTCCATATCACAGAATCACAGAACCACAGAATCACTGAATGGGTCAGGCTGGAAGGGATCACAGTGGATCATCTACTCCCACCTCCCTGTTCCAGCAGGGCCATCTCAGAGCACAGGGCACAGGATTGTGTCCAGACAGTTCTGGAATATCTCCAGGGAGGGAGACTCCACAGACTCTCTGGACAATCTGTTCACTGCTTGGTCACTGCACAGGAAAGAAGTTCTTCCTCATGCTCAGGTGGAATCTCCTGGGCATCAGTTCCTGCCCATTCCTTTTATTCTATTGTTTGGCCCCCAAGAGCAGAGCCTGGTCCCTGCTCTGAGCCCTCCCTGAACACAGGGACAGACAGGGATGAGGTCCCCTCTCAGTTGTCTTCTCTCATGGCTGAACAGTCCCAGCTCCCTCAGACTTTCCTCTGCTCAAAACAGGAATTGGCAATACTTAAAAAGTACCTAAAACCCCTCATTCTAGACACAAATTTTGAGGAAAACTACAAAAAATTGTGAGGCGTCTCTCAGGCACTATGACAAATCCTATGATGGCAAACACAGGGCTAGCAAATTCATAAACTTTGATTTTCTGCTAATTAGACCAAGCATGCCATATATAGTCACCAAACTTAACCTCATAATGGATTTAGTATTGCACCTGCTCCTTCCCTCTGGTCCTTCTGGGAAATTCTAGTTTATGTTCTATTAGAGCATCATATCTTATTACCATTCAGGAAAATGTACAGTCACAAAAGTCATTCTGAGCTTTTCTGTTTCCAGGGGTGACTCTTCAGAGCCTGGACACTGAAGGAAATGGTTTTCTGTCCTAAAGCTGATGTAAGTGGGAAAAGGCTGGCGTTCTCAGTGCTACAAGTGTTTTAAGTGATTGGTGACAAGAATTATTGGGATGCCAGAAGAATTTTCACAGCAACAAATAATAGATGTATAAAACAGGGTAAAAAGTTATGAAATCTCCAAACACAGAAAATATTAGTCTGTTAAAAGGAAAAATGCATTATTTGTCTCTGGCAGTTGGGATCAGAGGGCACCCACAAAATATTTTTAATAGATTGAACACTTACATAAATATGCCATGTCAGAAATAACACATTCATAATTACATCAGTAAAGAATTTACTGAGAAGCCTGGGAAAGACAAAAAGCAAAGGACATGATACAAGGCATAAGACCACCACATTTAATGAGATTAGGAAACAAATTGTTTTGGGGAAAATTATTCTGAACTTCCTTCTTGCAACAATCACCTTTGCAGCACAGATTTCATCCAGATCCAGTCTGGCTGTGCTCAGAGACAGGCAGGTGAACATGTGGCTTCATTGGGGGCACCACTAAGGAAAATCCAAATGGAAGAAACTGTGCGTTGGTTTGGTCAAAACTGAAATATCAGATGCACACCAATGATTATGTATAGGATTATCAAACAGTTTCTCATAAATGTCAAAGAGATGAGAAATAAAGACGGCATTTCTATGATTTCCAAATCTAATTCTCTTGGGGATGGGGAAGGAGTAGCTGTTAGTCCTTCCTACCTCCACACACACTTGAGAGAAAAAAAAGGATGATCTAATATGAAACAGAACTGTTTAATCCTCTCCAACTGGAAAACAGCCATGAATGAGCATTTCCCTCTGTTAAGTAGCATCAAAGACATTGACTACCAGAAGAAGGTAGGGCTTTGAGATGATGCTCTTCCATAGAGTGACAGGAACTGCTGACCTCATTAAGCTTTGCCCTCATAAATGAGGAATTTCTGAGAGGTTAAGAAGACAACAATAAGCACAGGTCAATGTAACAGGCGGAAAAAAAACTCAGGAGCTGTATATTAGGCAGCAAAATCTTTTATAATGAGGGCATAGCTAAAGTTTAACATCTGAAGGGAATATATCTCCATGGAGAACTCCTATTCTCTGCATTCACTTTTTCATTATCATTTTATCCATTAGTGTAATTTCACTGTTATAGAAAATGAATGTCAGAAACCAGAATGCTTTGCTTTATTTGTACCCAAGCCAGTGCCAATCAATACCAGAAGTATTCCCAGTGCCCTGTCAATGCACTTCAACCCTACCTTGTTGAGAGTCCTTCTTAATTGACTCCAGTGAAGCAAATCCAATTTCCACATTCTCGGTCCATGTGCACATATGCTAAGACAGCTAAATTTAAACTATTTCTGCTCAGTTTTGTGGTGTCTACTCTGACACTTAGAACAGAATGAGATCACCTGAATTTGCTTTATATCTTATTTTTAAGACCATTTAATTGGAATGATTTTATGCCACTGTTTCTGGGTGATATTAAAGTAATATCCTAGAGGAAAAAGCCAAATACATTATTCTACCCCATCATTGACTCTCTCTGAAACCACCTTCTTTACTTTTACTGCCGGATCTGATTTATATCTGAGACATAAGTGTCAATAACTTGTTTTTGATGGGCAAAATACTGCCAGGAAAAATGGATATAGTTGAGCATTAGGCTATAAAGTGGGGTATGAAGTATAATTCAAATGGGCTTCATGACACTTGTCCCTCATATGACACACATTCTTTTCATTTCCAATTTCATTGGAACAAGGGGGAAAAACGGTTTCCAATCTGTCCCACCTCATAAAAATAGACCTGTGTTTAATTCTCCAGGACCTAAAATTATCCTTTAGATATTGTCAACCAATCATCCAAGGAAAACGTTCATGGACAAAGTAATAGAGAAATCTTCTATGTACAGAGATGGCTAAAATATTGCTGCAGCTTTGGTTTAATGACAGCACTCAAATATTAGTGCTAAATGCACTGATAATACTGGGATCATCTGGCATATGCTTTTATACTTTTTAGTAAATGGTGTAGTTTGATCCATGTGTTGTTGCAATTTATACATATAAATGATTTCACAGAAACAAATAGCTGATAATATTCCTTCTTTATATCCAGTGGAGGAACTGCATGTTCTGAAAGAGAGCATCCAGGAACTACTTGGCCCTACGAGATTACAAAATCGAAAGAATAACCTTTATTTTGCATGGGTGTCTTGATTTGTGTTTGTGCTTTCCTGGTGAGCAGCAGCAGCAGCAGCACAGCCTTGATGTACCCTGGTTTGGTTTTAATTGCTGGTTCCACACCTGGGGCTGAAAATTGGAATGAAGACAGCAGCAGTCCAAGGGCCAGATGTGGTTTAGGTCATCTTCTATGTGAGTTCAGGACATTCTCCTGGTCAGGCTGAGAGTTAGAGCAAAGCAGAGTTGCTGACTTGATGAGATAAAGTATTTTGGGGCCAAAGACTGGCAGCCTGCATTGTATTGACGAGCACTTGAGCCAGAATCTCCAGGGTTTTGGGAGGTTTGCTTCCTGAATATCAGGATCATATCATAGTGATCAAGTAGGTGCAGAAATCATAGGACCAGACAAAAGATCTCCTCAGGGATACAAAAATAGTTGCACTACAGAATCACAGAACCATTTAGGTTGGAAAAGACCTCCAAGACCATTGAGTCACACTTGTGACCAATCCCCACCTTGTCACCCAGCCCAGAGCGCTCAGTGCCACATCCAGTCATTCCTTGGGCGCCTTCAGAGATGGGGACTCCACCACCTCCCTGGGCAGCCCATTCTGATTCTTAACAACACTTCCCATGATGAAGTTCTTCTGTAAAGAAGAATTTTGTTTTAAAGAAAACTACTTTGCAATTAAGCATTCGGAACTAAGTTTATAAAATGGTAGAAATTTTTTCCCCATGCAAGTAAAGTCAAGGAAAGGAATTACTTGACTCAGACACACATTGCTGACTCTCTTCTAGGGATTAAAATCCACTAATTGCCTTTACATTTTTCACATTGTTTTAATTCTGGTCCTAGGGCAATTACTGCTGGTGACATCCACCTTAGCAGGGGTGGAGCCCCATCACCTTGGAGTATTTCTGAAAGTCTCACAAAGTGCATTTTGTGCAGCACAGGACACAGCCATACTCACTGATACCTGTGTTTGATGTCTGCATTTGGTAATACCAAGGGAAGACAATTTTCATTCATTTTGACAATCCTTTAACTACTGCATCAGCTCTTTCTGGGAGCCAATTCACTCTCCATTAGCAGACTCTTTTAAATCAGATTGAAAAGGCAGCTGACAGAACTGCAAATGAAAAAAAGTATTGTTTTTTCCTACAATTTCTTTTCAGTACTTTAAATTTTAAAATCTACTGTGCCATTTTCAGCACTAGTAATGTAGATTCTTAGTCAATTCTGATTTTTAAGGCTCTATTTTTGCAGTAGGCTGCATATTTTTTCCCTTACCTCATCTGTTATGATGCTAAATTCGGCATTGATTCTTATTCCAGTTATGAAGTAGGTGTTAAATAGGGATAGAAACACCTAATTGTGAGAGACTTTTGAAGAGTTGTGTCATTCACTGAAATTATTCTGGAAATAATCAGCTCTACAGTGGCTAAAAAAAGTTGTACAAATCTGTGTAGGTATACTAAAGACTGAGAAGTTATTCCGTAGAAGCTGAGAATATGGTCCCCTGAGTCAATTGTATGCCTGATACAGCTCCACGGGAATGAATGGAAGCACACCAGAGATTAATTTAAACACATTTCCACAGCTAAATTGCAAAAAAAAGCCCTACATTCGCCTCCTATAGCAGAGCTGAAAGTCCTCATTCTTTGGAGTATCAGCTTGCAGGATAAAGAGAAGGCTGCAGATTTGACCCTGAAGTATTTAGACCCAAGATTTTTTTCAGCTGTGCAAACCCTGCAGCATCATAGGATACAAATCAGCACAAGAATCTAGGCTTTTATCTTTTCCGTTTTCAAATCCAAATGAAAGATATGGGATTAAAATATAAAGCAATCTAGGTATTTTGCAAGATCAGTGATGCTGTGGTTTTATGATTAAGCAAGATTATTTGTCCTCTAAAGATGATTTATTCTTCTTCCGCCAGTTTGTCTTCTATCCACTCGCTTTAGTGGAACTAATAAATGTAGCATATAAATGTAACTTATAAATGTACCTTTCTTTTCCTTATGCCACAGTTGTCATTGGCCAGTGAGAAGAGCCTTCAGAACACAGTCAAAGCATTTAGTCTATCTTTACTGGAATAATCTGTCATAGAAATATGTTTTTCTATTTCCATGCAATCTTGTTGGCTAAATCTGTGGTAAATCTGTTGGCTAAATATACTGGTAAATCAGTTCTTCCTGGATTGTGCTAAACCCCATACCATGAGAGTTGTCCAAAAGCAAAATTGTGTGAGGGATGAGGGTAATAATCCTTTATCTTGGTCGTGTCCTGGTCCTCTCATTTTTGCTCATGTGGATGCACCTGCAGAGCCTACAGAGGGACAGTTTCCTAATTTGGTCACTTAAATTAGATGGACTTTATTAGGTAATGGGAATAGTTTCCCAGAATAGCTTGACTTGTTTGCAATGAAGTTAATGCAGGGATAACTGTACAAATGAATCACAGAGGGAAAAAACTAAGTGAGCTAATGAGTTTTGTTTATTAAGATGATTAGAAACCAAACAGGGGCTGGGAAGTGAGAGCAGTTAATGACCAGAGCTGCAAGAATTAGCAGTAGAGAATTCTTCTGCACCCCAGTTTTCAGACACTGGATTTTATCTTTTCGAGTAGTTTTCTTCAAGTGTTTCAGATTGTAATGGCACCTTTTTTCCCCCAGCTCCTCTCCAGAGTGTCATGTCTCAGTTTTCATTCAAGCTGTCCCTCCAGCTGGCTCCTTGTCTTGTGATTTTACTCTTTTGGACAAATTGAAGCAAATTGCTCCCAGGACATATTCAAGAGTAGCAAAACCAAGCAGGTTTGATTTTTTATTTCTTTTTCATTTTTCTCCCAGGCTAAAACATGCTTCTTGACTACAGGTGGTGCTGGGTTGAGCTTGGTCCCAGGTCTCTGGCAGCTCTGAGCCTGGTCTCCTGAAAAACACATCAGTTATCCCAGGTGATATCATAAGGGGTCCTGTCTCTCTTTGTTACCACTTAAAATATCACAAATATTTCATATGTATCTTATTTTCATCACCAAGCTCCTATAGCTCAGAGCTGAGAGATCTTTAATAACCTTTCTAGCATATGGTCCTCAAAACCATTGCCTAAAGATATTCTTTCCTGCCCTATCCTTCAGCAGGGTATGTGTGTTAATTCCTAAAAAACAGCAGTGTGTTTGGTTCCTGTTCAGGATAGTCTACACTGGAGCCTTGTAATCAGCTATGGAGCTGAGAATCATAGGATCATGGAGTCAAGAAGGTTGGAAAAGACATCCAAAATCATCAATCCAGCCTTCAACTGGAAATCACCATGCCCATTAAACCAAATCATGAAATGCCACTTCCAGGGATGGTGACTCCATCACTTCTCTGGACAGCCTGTTCCAATGCTTAACCACTCTTTCAGTGAAGAATTTTTTGTAATATTCAACCTTAACCTCCCCTGGCACAACTTCAGGCCATTTCCCCTTGTCCTACCATTGGTTGCCTGGAAGAAGAGGCCAACCCCCACCTCATTACAAGATCTCTTTAGCTGAATTTGGCTTCTGACTTCAGATCACTTCTTATTCCTTTACAGAGAAATCTCATCTAATTTTATGCATTGCTCTTGGAAAATGTTTTTCAAAATTTTTTTTTTTAGTATTTCTAGTTAAACAGGAAATAATCAATGTGACTCAGAGGTTTCTGCAGCAGATATGGCTCAAAATGCTACAGTTGATAAATAACTCCAAATTTTTCTGTTCTGTTTCTGTAAATTCTGGAAGGAAAAAGATGACTGGTGTGTGTGCACTTAGCTTGGGTGTATGGATTATTTTTTTTGTGTGTTAACGTGGAAGCACACAGGAATGAATAATTCCTTAAGCAAACTAAGGAGGGTGTATAGAGCAGTGTACAGTGCATGTGACAAGAGGACTCACTGATGATCACACAGGATAAATTTTGTGAGCTGAAAGAAAGAGGAGTGCAGTCAAATGCATTGTCTGTCATATCAGTAATTTTATATATACTTATATATACATATAAAAATGGTTTTGCAGTCCAAATTCCATATGGTATCAGCACGGTCATGAGTATAAGGGTCATTGATCTTACCATTTTCAGTGAGTGACTAAAAAAAAAAGAAATTGTTTTTATGAAGATGATCCTATTCATATTTGTGCAAGTCAGATGTTATACTAAATGGTTCCAATCATGCAGATGTCAGGGTGAAACTTTTCATTGAATTGTAAAACAATCTTTCGCAGTGACTTGGGGAAAAGAATAATGATTAGTCATTACATCTCTTATCACCACAATTCCATCTCATATCATTTCTATCAGAATTTCAAAAATATCAGAGGTAACTGGAGTCTGACCCACATAGTGTGAATGGCAGAGAGAAAAATGATAATTATATACAGAATAGTAACAGTTCCAGGAGAGACATATGGCCCTGGTATTTCTTTCTGTTAGCTGGGAGCAGCAGCACTTTATGGTTCAGTGATCTGTTGGATAATCACAAAATAAAATACAAGATATCATTTGTTACAGAGAATAAGCCTCAATAATGCTGTTGAACTACAAAATGACTCCTCTGTAATCACTGGTTGTAACAAGATGTGAATGATCCCAGTGCCACACACTGCCTTTGCCATCATGCCATCATTTACACTCCTAAATGAATACACATTCACTTTCGTATGGAGACACATTACTTGGGTCTCAGAAACAGCACTGCCATAAATTTCACTTGTTATTTTATTCATATTTTCCCCTTAGGAGAAGAAGTTATCCAGCAGAAAGCCTCTAGATTCTGGCAAAATAAAAGAGCATTGCCAATGGCTCGCTGGGGTCCTCAGTGATGTGCAGTGAAAATAAAATTAGCAATGGTCAGCTTGGTCTGTATAGAAACTTAAGATGGCTTAAGTGGCATCACTGCAGCTGAGAGTGGAGGTGCTCCTAAATATCTCTTTATGTGTACTGAACTGCCTTTACTTTCACTAAAATCAGGTATTTCCTTGAATCGAAGAATCATTAAGATTGGAAAAGACATCTGGGATCACCAAGTCCAACTGTGAATATAAACCATGGATATTATCCTTCATTTGAGAAATTTATGTTTTGGTCTGACTCTTGTTTGAATGTGACAATCGGAAAAATACTTCACACTCACACAGAAAATGTTCCCTTTCTGCTTTAAATTTAAACAGATAAATGGCTTCATTTGTAAGGTTGCCATCTAGACTATGAAAAAAAAAAAAGCTTGCTGTTAATCCATATAATTAGGAAAGGAATTTAAGGCCCTTTGCATTAATTCAGGTTGAAAATCCAAGTGGGAAGCCAAGCTAAAACTCTGGCCGAAGAGCACAGGTCTGTTCTCTGGCCCTGAGATGAACAATTACTACCTATCCGTACTCAAACTCTTCATGAATTTTGTATCCCAAAGGAAGGTCACAATATTCAAGATGGGACTAATCCCTGGATCAGATGAATTTCTAAACCCTCTCAGGAAATGGGAGAGTGCTTGCCAAGTGTGCCATGGACAATGCTGTCAGCCCAGCACTGGTTTCCAGTGCCTCTGCCAAGGACCATGGAAATATTTAATGAACTAGAATAGATGGAGAATATGTGTCCTGATCATACTTCCGAAGTTTGTGCAATTCAAGCTGTTCAGTGCTTTGCTGTGAATAAATGTCATCCTTATTTATAAAAACACTGAATAGGATTCTCAAACACAGTTGCCCAAATTTTGGTTTCCTTTTTATGCATTGAATAAAGGACCTTGATTTTCAAAAGTAGAGTTTTCTAAGGATTAAGAGCATAATTTCTCAGATATCACAGATCTTGAGCTTGGAATGTTTGACTGAAGATAAAAAATCTAACAGCTGTGAAAACTAAAGGTGACAGGGTTTTTTTTAAGATGAAATGTTATCAAATACTTCAAGAAACTTGACTAGACTATTTATGCTGAAATTTTACTATGTTGACACAACTGAGTTTTTGTTCTTGAAGCTTAATTTACACATTTATCACAGGTTATATGAGCTGTATTTGTTTTGGGGGTATTTTTTTTTCAGTACCTTTTCAAGCATTTGCACCAGAAACTGCTGAATTTTGGATCTCCAACCCTCCAGATTTTTGGGCAGATTTTTGTTTTTGCAACATATAGTAATTAAATGTATTATTTCTCATGTAATGCTTGAAATTGTAAAAATTACAGGAAAAATAAATGAATGTTTTGGTTTGTTTTTGTTTGGTAGTTATTTATCTCAATGCATTAATAGCATGATTTGATTTAATTGTGATATTCCAGAATAATAAGGATTGCTAATTACACGTAACTTGAAATTGAAGACTTTTTAATATTTGTGAATATGAAGTATTTGTAACCATGATTGTTTTTTTCTGAGATTTCCCTCTTCAAAAATCTCTATCAGATTTTTCTGAATTTTTTAGTAAATATACTTGGGTTTCTTAAACTTATGCAGAGAGAGAATATTCCTGACCTCTCATGTGTTTGACTCGGTGTTCAGGGAACTGCAACAACACCTCTGATAACTGGAACCAATAACTCTTTTCCACCTCTGTGCCACAGCAACCAGAATATTTAGCCCAAAAGAGAGGGAATTTTGTCAATGAGCTTGAAATGTTGCAACAACACAAAAATATAAAATCACCAGAGAATTAAAAGTTATGCTGGGAAAACTACTTTTCATTCACTAGTCACCTCAAAATCATTCCATAGAATATATTTTCCAGAGTTCCATCCAAAGGGAGTACCCAGGACCCATACCTTGCTCAGACTCTCTATTAAGCCTGACAGTGATAACCCTGATTTTTTATCACCTTCTTGATTAGTCATTCACATTGTTCCCGGTCTTTTATTAGCATTTTATAGGGTAAATCTGGATAAGAGACAGGAGAAAGACTTTGTGTTGAGTGTGACGTTTGAATCCTGTGTGAATATCTGCAGCTCACCTGATCTTCCCTCTACAACCTATTTAATCTTTATCCTCTCTATCATTGTGATCAAGGTTTCAATTGCAATAGTTTAGATTTACCATTCTAAATCTTTAACAGATATTTCAACAATGCCATAGTAATATTTGAATTCATGGGGCTCTCAACAGCAACCAAAATCTCTTAATTTCACCCACATTTATTACTCTTTGGTGGCAAAAATATTGTATTTTCTACATCCCTGTATTACTGCTGGGTATGATGGGAAAATCCCCTTGCCAACATCTATTGCAAATACAGTCTAAGTATTGAGAACTTTCATGTATATCTGTATATTTAGATAAATGTATAAAATTGATGATCTTACAGGTCTTAGCCTTAACGATTCTATAATTCTATTTTTTTTCACACTTACACATGTATGAATATGGATGGTAAAGGATAGTTCTGTACAAACATTTAAACATAAGCATGTGCATCTCAACATCATCTAAAATGACAACTAGATTTGTCATTTCAGCACTCCAAAGTTTTCATAAAATGGATCCTAAGTCTACAGAAGCACTAAAATGTTCTTAAGTTGTTTAGAATTTCTTTCTTGCTTCTAAATTTAAAACTAGGCTTTTGGGGCACAGGCTGTACTTTCTCTGGGGGTGTAATTGTCATGTACATATTAATATATGCAAATAAAATTGGAGTTTCAACAGCCACTATTCCTCCAAAGGTTAGATTCTCTAATTAGAGACAAGCAATTAGTTCTAAAAAGTTTCTTTTTTTTTTTTTTCCAGAAGCCTTGTATTTCCTTAACAGAGAAATTACATCTCAGTCCTTCCTTTTTGTTTCAAGATATGAAATAATTACAACTGTACCTTCATTTCATCTTGCCCACTAATTGCCCCCTTTTAACATGGAGCATTTCAAATGGTGCCTCTTTGAGATTTTATAGCTGTCTAATATGTACATGAGGATAGGTGCAATGTTAGAACAAATTGAACTGTTCTTTGTCATTCTGACACCTTAAATCCCATGTTGCTGACTGATGTGACTGGGGAACCAGCAATAACTGAGTCTTCAGGCTTAATCTCCCTCCCTTTTTTTTGTTAAATTAAAATAAATCTTGGTTTGATGTAGGAATAGCATGACCCACTGAGTGCACTCGAAGATGAACAAATAGTTGAACTTTTTTTCTTGCTTTACAATGAGATCTTAAATTTTAAAATAAACTGTATTTGACCCTAGCACGACTTTCTGATTCCTCCTTGTAAATGGAAGAATCAACAATGATCAAATGAAAAAGGTCAGACAGTGAGAACAGCAAAGCGATTCATGTAACTTTGAATGATTCATGGGACATGATCATTTTTATCATAAAAAAGAGTAAACAAATCAATGTAACATGCCTGTCAGTTTGTTGTCTGAAACAAGTACCCACATCCACAACATGTAACTGGAGGCAAAAAGAGTCTATTTTTCCACCATCTCCCCACAGGGAGGCTCAGGTAGCTCCAGAGGGTAAGTCAGCACCCCCAAGACACACATTTCCCCCCAGTGTGCTCATCTCTTTCTCCACTGATTATTTGGGGAGCTCAGAGTCAGCAGGCTTATAATGTGTATCACTCACCCAGGAGCCTAAAAATACCAAATACCCCAGCAAAGGGAGAGATGTCAGGGAAATTCCCTGTGTGGCACTTGGGCAGCCAAAAATAACCACAAGATTTGCATTTGCAAGAATTTGTGGGCAATGGATGGGGGCTTAAATCCATTCTCTCAGCTCACAGATGTCCCATACACAAAGTGGCTGAGCCAGCAGAGTTCACCCTGCAACCTGTCCCCCATTTCATTCCAAAAAAAAGGGATATAAATAACTATCCAAACAATGTAGGGAAAAAAAATACAGAGGTGAGGAGGTCCAAAGAGAGCTGCAACAGGGTTGATGTAATGAAGACGTGACATATACAGGCAAATATGCCAAGGACTTGTCAGGTTGCATTCACCCAGAAAGAGAACCCAGATGTCTCCAACAATCCGAAGCAGCAGCAGAAGGAAGTGACCTGGGGGAGGTGGAGAGAGACGAGGAAGCTGGGAGCCCATGTGGAATAGAAAGGATGAGTGCACAGGGAGAAAGAGAGTCCGGTGTTGCCAAAATGTCTCATTGCTTCTGTTCAGAGATATGATGACACTCAGAAAGGGCTGGAGGAGAATTTTGCAATTAGCCTTTTTTCCCCCCCTGTTTTTCCTTAGGGGAAGGAGGAGAATGGAAGGAAATAAAGGGAAGGAAATAAAATCCAACCTGTTCTTTTTAGTTTATGCACCAGCCCTTGCTTAGGGCTGTGCCTTAAGGCACAATATAGCCCATACTGATTATTATAACAATTTTAAGTTTATTCCCACTTCCAGAAAAATGGTAGATTTATACATGTGCATACATATGAGACATGATAGTAGCTGTATTTTTTTTAAGAAACAAAGATAAATAGATACTGCTAGCACCATCACACCCTTATCAGCCAACAAAGGTGGCAGTGGCAGCCTCAGCCAGGACCATGGATCCACTTAGCTGCCTATATGTGTAGGTATAGGCTCTGCCTTAAGTAATGACTGATGTACACAATCTGAAACCTCACCACCTTGAAACTGAAGTTGATCATTTGGTAAATAAGCAGGGAAAATAAAAAGATGAAGGTGTCTTTAGAGAATCCATAAATATTGAATACAAAATTATTTATTTTTTTTCTTTTTTCTTTCATGAAACAAAATATCAGATTTATTGTGCTGATTGTATTTTTTGTGGATTATAATTTTTTCATAGCATTCATTTGCTTGGTCATATAGAGAAAATATCAAGAAAACAGCGCCTTAACATACTTTTGCTGACATTTCCGGATGTAGTGAGAGGGAAATATTCTGGTTTTCATAGAATCATAGAATACTTTTGGTTGGGAGGGACCTTAAAGATCATCTCATTCCACCCCCTGCCATGGGCAGGGACATATTCCACTATCCCAGGTTGCTCCAAGCTCCATCCAACCAGTCCTTTAACACTTCAGAGGATGGAGCAGCCACAGCTCCTCTTGGTAACCTGTGCCAGGGCCTCACCATTCTCCCAGGGATCAATCTTTTCCTAATATTAATAATATTTAACTGATTTAAAATTAATTTTTCACTGTCATCTGTTGGTATAAACTAAAGTCCAGGGTACAACCAGGAGAATAAATATCTTTCTCTGAGATACACCTTCAGCAAAGCTTTGAATTCTTTCCCCCAAGAAAGTGACTTCATGAGGCAGGCTGCTGCTGCAGTCACTGATTTCTAAAAGACATTAAATATATTTGGAAACCCATCACTACCTGACAAAGCACTGACAAGCATCCTTACCTACAGTACTGATTTGGTGACTCCAGGGTTTGGGCACCTCCCTACAAAAATGAGAATAAATGCTCTTCTGCAAATGAAGGACATGCAAGTAGAAAGCACTTCAAAGCCATGCACTTCCAAAAGCCAGAAGTTGAAGCATCTTCCTGCAGCACTAGATCCTACCTCTTCCCAGGATCAAAGCCATGAGGAGCTCCTCCCCTACAGTCACGGTACGACTTCTCGGTCGCTTGGCTTTTCCTTGCCTTTTGTGAGGTTGAGCAGCTGCTCAAACTCCAGTATTGTCTACCAGAATGCTTCATCTAATTTGGGAAAGAAATCTATTAACATCCCACCTTCTTACAAAGGTTCTCAACCCCTAATCCCTAGCTCCCTGCACATGAAACCAAGCTCAGCTGACAGAGCCCCCAAAGCTATTATTGCATCAACCATGAACCCGCTGATGCCAGCTGGGAGCAGGGGTGGGTGGCATGGTCTCTTGAGATCTCTCCCAGACTTGGTTTTTTACACCTATATGAAAGAAGCAGCAGGAGATGGGTTCATTCCGTTCGACCACATGGGATCTTCCCTCACCAGGCTTCCACGGAGCCAAGGTGCAGCGTAAAGCTGTCATCCCTGTGGGTAATACTCAGGGGGCAGGGACAAGGCAAACACCATCTGCTCTTTCTCCTTGGCACCGCATCTTCACAGGCTCTGGGAGGTGCATTCGTACCTCCAGGAGGAGTTAAATCAAGATCTCACTCATCAAAGATATTGTAATAGTCGGCCAGAAATCTAATATAAATGTCAAGCAGTTGTTCTCTGAAATATCATAGGCGTCGTTTGCCATATTGCTGCCTTTACCTTTCTCATGTGAATTTAGTTAGAACTGGTAATAAAGTGTTCCAAAAGAACGTGGGAGAATGCTGAATGGACAAAATGAAACTTTCTTCAAGAACATTACAATTTTGTCAAAATTTTCAGGGTAAGGTTTGATGGAAGAAAAAAAAGTTTGGGCTCTTCACTTCCACTTTGTCATGTATTACAGACTATATAATGCAAACATATATAGGAAAAATGCAGTATAAATACCAAAGAAGACGATCAGCATGAAAAGCTCAACAGTTCTCTGGCAAAATGTTTTAAAATGCATTTTGTTTTAAGTTCTCACACAATTAAAAATATAGCGAATTTTGTCCAGAAAATGATGAAACTCTATATTCACACTGAAAGTCTGAAAACGTGAAGTGAGGCTGCAAAGGTGATCTCAATTTTTCTCAGTGTTGAGTGAGATAAATCCTCCTAAAACTTCCAGAAAACTTTATAACCAGAGTCTGGATGCCTAAAATAGGGCTTGAAACCCAAACCCTCTATTTGTCTATTCAAGTGAATAGCTTCCAAGTTTTGGAAAAGATTAGGCTATTATGGTGTTTCTCAGCTCATTGAAACATTTCTGAAGCTCCTTTAATTCCACTTCTGTGTATGCTCAGAGATGTTCCTGTGTGATTGCTTTGATACCAGCGACATCCCCTGAGGCGGTTGGACTGGCAGATGTTTTCAGATTACCAGTTTACCAGTTCAGACAGACACTTCATTAAGTGGAGATACAGACACATTCTATTGAGAAGAGTGACAATGTCCGTCTTTCATATTATAATCCAATGGTTAGAGCACACACACACGTGGGAAATAAGGCCATGTTCCTTCTCAAGGACACAGGTTCATTTGCTCTCCACTCAGAAGAGAAGCCACAGCATCTGGTGGGCTCAAGCTGCTGCTGTCCGAGCTCATGTTTTTGTTTTTGATGGTGACTTTTGCAGTGATGTCTGATGTAAAGGCAGAAACATCAAGATCTCTTAGTGTGCTCTTGTTGGAGAGCAGTAAACCTGCATGACTGACCTCAAGCCAAGAAGTGAAGAAACCCCAAGATTCCTACTTTGAAAGCAACACTATGTCCAGCACTTTATGGTGCAAAGGTGGGTGAAAGCACCTCTACACATTATAAGAAAAGAAACAACTGTCTTTTCAAACACTGAAAAAAGTGGAGAAGACTTTGGACTCTAAAAGAATGACTTCCACTCCAGCTCTGACCAGTTGCCAAGCTCTGGAGGCCAGCAGGATCTCAGAGATTGCCCTGCACAATGAGCCAGCTCCTCACCAAGGGATCATGGTTATGTTTAGGTTTTCACGCCTGAGGCACACAACCCTCCTTCAACAATAACCAGGGAACCTCAGTATGCAGGACACAGTTCTAGAGTGTGCTGCACACTCAGTACCAGCAAGGCAGATCTCCATTTTCCAGGTGCCTTCAGCTGCTGTCTCCTCTGCTCACACCACCTGTAGTGACACAGGGAGTCCATCACATTGGTTCCCTGACTCAAACAAAACTCAACCTCAGTGTTATCTCAGAGTGCATCACTTTTGGTGGTGGGTACGTTTAGGGATGTGGAGCTGTTTCTCTAGCCATGCTGCTCATAATCCGTGGTACTGGAAACTTCAGTAGAGCTCCTCTCCTCATTTACATTGCATTGTAGGAGTTTAAAGCCTCTTTGAAGAAGTGAGGCTAGAGAAAGGATTTGGAAGATGAGAGAATGGACAAGAGTATATCAGCCCTTTCATTCTTTAGTTTTGAAGGGCATGTGAGATCAGTATTCAGTAGAGTCAAAATACAGCCACAGTTTTTGGATGAATCCACTTATGAATTGCGAATCATACAGAGAAATTTTCCCCTCCAGTGACTAAGGGGAAGACCTCAGGGGTCTGATATTAAACTGGGGTAAATTATCTTAGTTTCTCTGACACCAATGAAGCCTTGACAGTTTACACATGCTGCTCACAGATGTCAGTCGCTTGCAAACACTGCTATTGTAAGCCAAATTTTAACGGGTGACCTATTGATTAAAGGCTTATGTGTTTCTACTGTCCTGTTCCTAATCCCTCTATGAAAACTGTTTTGAAGAGAGTACTTTTTGAAGCATGCAATGTTAGCTTCCAGTAAAAAGAAGGCCACTCTTTATAAAGGAGATCTTAGTGATGCGGTAAAGATTTCTACTTTCAGCAATTTTGCTTGATTAAACTTCTTTGGGTCTTACAATAAGTTACAGTAGATCATGACAGTGATGTTGGGAACTAGCTTGGAAATTGTGTCAGATCTTTGACCAGAAAGCTCCTGAATTGGTTTCACTCCTATTAAACTAACGGATTGGGCTTTGTGTCTGCAGGAGACGTTTTGTTGTTGCGTGGTGCGGGACCCCCGCTGGGCCATTCTGTGCCCTTTTATTGTTTACAGTTTACGTGTTGGTACTGGGCTGTCAGATGGAAGCACGGGGTGGGTTAGGCTGCATTGTCATGCAAATGACACCCAGATTTACATACTTACCCCAGACTAATATTCATTGTGATGTCTCAATAAGGTCGCCTTTGATGGATAATAATTTTTCCAAGACTACAGTTTTCTTTGAAAGTGCAAATTAAACAGAAGCCCCATTAATAGGATTTCAATAGTCTTTAAATGCTGTCAACTGTTCAACTGCATTGTGGTGTTTCAGGGGTCAGGTTCTTCCATCCGAGCTTATGGTGGTGATTAGTGACTGCTCTGCAAATAAACTATTTATAGATAAATAAACTATTACTCAGCCCAGGTGTTACAACCTGATATTACTGCAAACAAACACTGGAGAAGTACAGACAATTTGGATGAAGTTGGTTTTTTTTCAGTTAATATAAGTACTTAATTCAAGATACAACAAACAAGACCTGCAGTATCTCACAAAAAATTAAATCAATACATTATTTTAAGAGCAATACACTGTAGAGAACAGGATACTGGAACTTTGTGAAGGAAGACTGCTGAAGACACGCTGTTCAGCTGTCTCTACACCAGTGAAATGCCAATATCCATCCTTTCAGTGAGCTTTGGAGATGTAGAAGTGCCCTACATTAACAGTCCCTTCAAGACTACAAGAGCAAGAAGCACAAGGAAGGCCTCAGGAGAAATACAACCTCTATTTAATGCCTCCTGCTTCATCAGAAACTCTGCCCTTCATCCAGAACCCAGACCTAAGGGATGTTTTCAGGTTTATGTCCTTCTTTTATCTAGAGTTTCTGCAGTCACCTGCAATTCTTGACATCTGGGCTTCCACTCCTACTTAAGAGGATTAGCTGGACTTCCAAGCAAGGAGTTAATTTAGGGGGTTTTGGGCTGCTGGGAAAAACATGTTCCTGGCCACTGTGTCTGAAGTAAGACTGCCATATTTTTCTCTGACATTTCCAGAAAAATTATTGCTTTTACTGTACTCTACAGGGTCAGCCCAGTAACTAAAAAGGAAAGATAATATCTTGAACATCCACTGGCTTCTGCAGAGTGTATGGACATGAAAAATATCACTAAAGTGAAAGACACATTTCACCTCGGCTCAATACAAAATAAGGGATGGAAACCTCTAGCAAATGTTCTCAATTCTGAAATTCCACCTAAAGAAAATTATCATGTGTGAAGAGAGTCTCTAAGGGTCTTCCTCTTACAGGGTGCATGGTAACATTTGCCTGATGCAATTAAATATCTACAGATTATACTTTTATATATCCTGATTATTTAAAAAAAAAAAAAAAAAAAAGAAAGAGAGAAAATAAATGAGAATATACAATCCCTAAGAGATTTCTCTTACTTTATCCTGCTTGTTTGCTTTCTGTTAGATTAAATATCTATCAAGGGGTTCTAAGTTACTTCACACTGTATATGGACCCTAAGAGGGGAGGTGGATCTGCCCTATGATACCCTTAAAGACCTTCATCCTGGCAGCTGAATAACTGTTTATAACAGTCGATTCTAAATTTCTTCCATGGAGCCAGAGCCTTTGCAGAGCTCTTCTGCAAATGAAGGTCATCCCCAGATATCATGTAAGAGTTTGCAACCTGTGTCAGTCAGTTGTCCAGGACCTTCAGCTCCAGAAGGAGTCCTGTGCAGAAACAACCCTGTCCAGCTGAGTTGTTTGCCATCAAAACCCAATGAGTGTTAATTGCCCAACGCCTTAATTCCAGTTTCTTTGTAGTATAATGTGGATTCTTTCCCATTTAGAAGATAAACATCTAACATAGCCCCTAAACCAAACATTTAGTATCACTCGTAGGCCAACCAAATGTTCATTTTACTTACATCAACGTGAGACAAATTATTTTATGACAATGTTAGTCTCTCTTGTCTGACAAGAAAACTTTCAGATTGCAAAGGTCTGTGATTAACTAATGTATATCAATCAGTTTGTATATATCTGTGTATGTTATAATATTTATAGGTAAGTTTATTTTCCTACTTACATGCTCATCCTGGGCAAGAGATAATCCCTGTTTCTTTGCCCTTTCCTCCTGAGAAACCCTGGAAATTAGCTGTTATCTGAGAGAATCATACTATGTTTCCTGAGACCTAAGTGAGGATCATGGCACTGCCTCCAACATAGCAGAGAGAGATTTCTCTGAGAGGATTAAGGATGTGATGATATGTGCTCTTTCTCCCAATGTAGCAGCAGTGACTGACTGCATGATGAAATCCTGCCCTTTTGGAAGAGAGAGCTGAAGTTATTCTGGATTTGTAGAGCATGAGGATTTTGGCTATTAATAGTTCGGTGGAGGAGCAGAGAATTCTGGGTACACAAAACTGGTGAAAAACTCAAGCAAAACACACAGCCTTTGATATAGCTTTATCCATTACAACGTTAACTTATTATTTTCCTTGGCTTCATTAATCCATAACTAATTTGAGTGGGTACCGAGCTTGCTCTGTCTCATTCCCAATTAACCCAGTGGCAATTATTACTGGCTTTAGTCTTTAATATCTAAGAATTCGCTTTACCTCTTGAAAGAAGCTTTTGAAATCTGAAAATGCCAAACCAGCTAATGTTTTATTTAAGCCTAGAAAATGAACTTTAGGTTATTCCCCTTTGCCATAGGTTAACTAATTATTTATGAAAAGGGGAATGAGAGAAAGGAGAGAAAAGAGAAAGGAAGATTAATATCCCAAACCCTTTTGGTTGGGCATCATAACTTATATGTGGAAAAGTTTGTTTCCTCTCTCTAGGCATTCAGTGTACTCTCAGTAATTATCATGCTTAATTTTTGGTCAATATACTACATCTATATTAATAAATCTACATATATTCTAATAAAAGTAACATTCTCTGGCCCAAGGAGTGGCCATTGTGGTCTGGCCATGCCCCTGCTACTGAAATAAAACAAAGTAATTGGTTGTAAACTGCTTCTTGGAACAGTTCTTCGTCCATTATAAATCCCAGGACTCTGGGGGATCTTCCAGGTTAGTGCCACTTGGTGGTCCAGGAGAAAAATTGTTCCAGACCCATGCTAACAGATCATGTACCAACAATCAAGTTTCAGTGCTTGTTCAGTGCTAGTGAAGTCATAGCTGATGTACCTGATATTGATGAAACATTAAATTTAAAACTTGACCTGATTTCTCTTAGAATAGTGGTGAAATTCCTGTTGACTTGATAAGTTGAGTTCAGCCCTTTAATTTCTTACTGAGATGCAATAATATTTTACAACACAAACAAGACAACTGAAACAAATGGTATATTTGTGATATAAATCGGCACCCAAATGGGCCCAGGGTGTCCAGGAAGGAGTGGGAAGGAGGAAGGTCAGTTTCTTAAATGCAGTACAGTCAAAACATTGCTTACTTGCTAAGGGCATAGACAGATGGAATTTCCTGAAGGAAGGGAACACATATTTATTTATTTAATATAGACGGAAAAATTCAATTTCGTATATATTTGGATCTAACCTTTCTTAAACAGAAAGGTTAGATCCAAATATATACGAACCCCACTTTCTCTCCTTTTTTTTTTTTCTTAAATCTTTACACATACAATGGTTCAAAGGTAATAAAATTGTTAATTATTGTTTTGGGGACACCATGAGAAAATAATAATGAAAACAGTTAAACCAAGAGTGTTACTGTGGCAAAGGTGAGACAAAGCATCACGAATATGAGCCAGACACATATTTAATTTGCATTCTTCCATGGTAAGCAAAATTCAAATCAATCAGGTTGGTGTAATCAGATTGTAATATAGAAGCAAAAATTATGTAAGAAAAGAAGTTGAGCTCAGCTAAAAAAGTGGAAAAATGAAAACTGAAGAATCTTTGAGGAAGACAGAGGAATGCGCTTTGTTTCTGACTGGAAAAAGTTGAGAGCACAAAGTTATTCACCTCATTTAAACTAGGTATAGCTTTTGATTCTGTTTTATTAAATAACACAAGAAAACTGTGCAGTCTGGATGACTGGAATGATCTCTCACCACCTCTTACTGTTATCTCCATGACTCCATTTGCTGCTGTTGCAATCTAAGCTCTACCTGTCCAAGACATTTGTGTCTTTGGTTGTTTCTTGCCATCACCTGGAGATTAATGCCGCTCAGTCCTCCTGCCAGAAGGCAGTTTCTCACTATATCCTAATCTGTCTCACAGCTAAGGCACCTAAATGAGCTAAAAAAAATATTATTGTCATGATTTATACTGAGAACAACTTGCACTGGAAGCAGGTGAGGAGTATTCACACGGTGCTTTTTGCTACATTTGAAGGAGAATTAACCTCCAGCAAGGATCAGTGACAGAGCAGACTGTAAGTGACAGGGATTGAAATTGCATTTATTATACACAAAGTGATCACAAGTGTAGTGTCTGAATGGGAGAGCCTCTGTAGATTGCAAAGGTTTAGTCTTCCTCCTCTAGGATCACAGCCATTTCCATGGATAAGTGGAAAGAGATATGAAAACAAGAATAATGTGATGCAAGAAAAAAGGAGATTCAAAAGTATAGAAGTTTATCAATATTTAATCACCATTCTAAGGGAAAAAATAAGCACAGATCTTTCTGATTTAACCTTTTAGAATTTCCATTGCATTCAGCAATGCACATACTACAGAAATCAACAGAAAACTATTTAAAGAAGCAGAAATGTCTCAAGCATGTGAGGTATTGCAATGGAAAGGAAGATCCATGGAAACAACCATTTCATTGAACTAAATTCTAGCTATTTCTGTCTGTTTTAGTGCTGTCCGGCTGTGGGACATCTACAAGTCCTTAAATACTAAGAAGCAGTAAGTACATGAGCTAAAATGAATTTTCAGCTCTGTATAAGCATCATCTATTTTCTCAGTTTTTTCATCTTCTACATGATGCTAGCTGGGGATATCTGGGGTACCAAGATAGAATTAAAATCATAGAATCAGAGAATAGTTTGGGTTGGAAGGGACTTTAAGATTATCCAGTTCCAACCCCTGTCAGGGACAGGGACACCTTCCACTATCCCAGGTTTCTCACAGCCCCATCCAAACTGACCTTAAATACATTCACGGGATAGGACATCCATAACTTCTCTAGGCAACTTGTTCCTGGGCCTCACCACCCTCACAATAAAGAATTTTTTCCAATATAAAATCTAAACCCACTCTCTGTCAATTTGAAGTTGTTCTCCCTTGTCCTCTTACTCTTGTAAAATGTCTCTATCTTTTCTCTTGGCTCCCTTAAGCCTTCTCCCAGCCTTTCCTCATAGCAGAGTTGCTCCATCTCACTAATCAACTTGGTGGCCTCCTCTGGACTCTTTCTATGAGGTCCATGTCCTTCCTGCGCTGGGGACTCCAGAGCTGGTGCAGCTCTGCAGGTGGGGTCTCACCAGAGTGGAGTGTGTGTGTGTGTGTGTGTATATATATGTGTGTGTGTGTATATATATATATGTATGTATGTATGTATGTATAAAACCACATTCTAAATACACTATAGTTGGAATCCATCCCCCCTTGCAATTTAACTGTGTGTGTTCCCTGAAAAGGAGAACCTTGTTTTCTGAATAAACTCAGATGACAATTTCAAAACCTACATTGAATTTTTGCTTGGAAAACAAGCCTTTTCTGTAGGGAAAACAGAATTATCAGGGAAAATTGCTCAAAACAAAATATTTTTTTTTCTTTTTTCTCCTTTTGAAGTATGAAATGCATTTTGGGGAACAGCTCTGTTAACTACCAATGGCATGAGGAAGGAAGGATGAGCAGGGAGCCAAGCAAAGCCTCTTCAGAGAGAGCATCAAAGAGATGTGTTCCCTCCCTAGAGTAGCTTTCTGAATCAGAGTCCCTTCTTGTGCTGCTCCCACTAACTAGGTCTAAACTGTATTTCAGGCTCAGAGAGCCAGCAGAACCATGTGGACATGCTACAGGCATCCTGGAGGCAGCAATCCACAACATTAGAGCTGGGTCAGACAGCAGGCTCTGTCTGACGTGGCTTCCTGCCTTACACCCTCAGGCAAACCTCTGAAATTTCTTCTCTCCCAGGGTTTGAGGCACCTGAACCAGGTAAAGAGCAGGGAGAGGAAAGCAGGAGATCATCTGACTGGGGAGAAGCCACAGAACTGGGTTGTGAATAGGGGTGTGAACATTAAAGGAGATACCTGGAGGACAAGGTCTCACCAGGTTCCAGATCCTGGCAGCTTGTGGCACCTGGAGGTGGCCTCTGCTTTTCATTCCTGACCCTATAAATTCATCCTCAGATCACCAGTCAAGTTCACTGGCACCTAAAACACCAGCCATGGAGCCAAGTGATGCATAAGTCCCAAGACGCAAATAATCAAGAAAGAGAATATTCATCAGGAAAATAATTGTGTAAAAGTGGGACATGGGAAGTTTGGATAAGGCCAGAATAGATGCAAATATCAACACTACAAAATTTTTAACTGAATCACTTTTCTCTCTGGAACAAATGATCTTGATAAATAAGAACATGGCATAAGAAAGTATCAAATTAATTTTTCAACATCTATCACTAGTAAAAAGTCTTTAAAAATAATTTCTACTTTTTCATTATGATTATGTAGAAATTATGCATTAAAATTAAATCTTCAGATAAATTAATTCTGAACATATGCATATAACTGTATATGTACCCTTTCTAATGTTGTCTCCTTTTACATCCCAAAATGTAAACAGATACATTTTGATGTCTACATTTTAACATTACATTTAGCATTGTATATTCATACATGCATGCACACATTTTGCTCTAATATTGGTATTAGAAAATGAAAAATTCCAATTACTAAGAAAGTCTCCTGCATGATTCACGTTTTATGCACTTTTTTTTCTTTGGTGATATTTCTTTCAGAATCTCTTAGTATCATAATCCTATCTGCTGAGCACCATGAGTGAAGATGGAAATAATTCACATTGTTCTCATTTTTTGAATAATTTCTCTTTTCTTTTTTTCCTATTTTTTTTCAATATCCCACTATGGAATTAATGGTCACCCTTATCTATACCCATCCACAGACTGAACTTCATGATGGAATTAACACTGCCAGCCATGAAATTATAATGAATTCCCTTTTACTTTTCCCCGTGGCTACCGATTTCTAGCTCTGCACTCCAGCCTGCTTCCTCCTCAGGTACTTGGCACTAATATTCATGGCTCCACACCTGAAAGACCAAGAACTGTCTACGCTTCTTCTTGGATAATAATTTTTTTCTGGCTTAATAAATAAATCCTTCCAAAGAGGATTGAGACTGGTGGAAGGCAGAAGATATGCAGGACCATGAAGCCAGAATAAAAGGGAAGAGAGTGTAAGGATCCCTTTTAGAAAAGAGCAAATTATAATATAATCATGGAATCACAGAATTCTCTGGGTTGAAAGGGACCTTAAAGATCATCCAGTTCCAACCCCCTGCCATGGGCTGGGACACCTTCCATCATCCCAAGTTGCTCCAAGTCCCATCCAACCTGGCCTTGAACACTTCCAGGGATGAGGCAGACACAGCTTCTCTGGGCAACCTGTGCCACTGCCCCCACAGGAAAGAATTTATTTTTCCTAATATCTAATCTAAATCTCTCCTCTTTTAATTTAAAAACATTCCCCCTTGTCCTATCCCTATTTGCTCTCCCTCTTTTTTGTGAGTCCCCTTTATGCACTGTTCATCATTCTTGTCTTTTCATCTAAATGTCTCCACGACATTTAAGAGGAGCAGGTGGAGGGTGGGGGTGACTTCCTGTTTGGCTGGGTCTTTGTAATGAAATTGTTTAAGATTCAAAAAATCAGAGTCTTTTACTGAACTTTATTCTCAAAATGATCCCTTGGCTTTAGCAGGGAGATGTTTGTCCTAGGAATGAAGCAGTATCAGACCCCATCTTCTGTCCCTGAAGCCAAATGTCCTAGTCTGACTGTATTTCAGTAGCATAAATATTTTCTTAAAATGCTCACAGACTCACTCCATTTTTATTTGCTCTTTGTGATTATTTTTCTTTCCAGCATGATTATTAAGTGCTAGCAGAGTTATTTTAATGAATAATTTTCAGACATTTGGTTGCTCATGAGCTGTTTGCTGCAACTATTTGATGTTTGTTATTCAAGCTGTATGATTAGCTGTGCAAGTCATGCATAATTCCTTCTGATTCTCCCTTCGAAGATTACTTTTTTTAAGTAGATAGTGAAGCATGATGTCTTTTATAAATGTTTGGAAGAATACTGTGTTGTATTAACATTTGTGAGAACATCACAATTTATGAAAGATTACACAGATGCTCAATCTGTGTCCACCTGAGCACTGACTGACTGACTTTTTCAGTGTTTCTGAAGTTTTAGTATATTCAGGTTTGGTTTTGTTTTTTATACCCCATGATGGTTTATTCTAGGCTCTGCCACAACCACAATGCTAACAAAAAATAAGGAAAAAGGTGCAATGAAAAATTTTTGTAAATGAAACATAAAAGTTTTCTTTTCTCTTTATGAAAACATCCACAAATTGGAGTTTTTAATATTTCTACTATTTTACTTTTCTGTGGTGTTTGCTCCTTCTATTATTTGGAACAGCTGAATACTGGCCCAGCCACAGAACTTTCCCAATTAACTGCATTTTCTTGCACTATTTACTATCCTTTGATTTTTATCCTACTAAGACTTCTGTAAAGGGAGGGAGGGAAGAAAATATTAGACATACACTTCAACCAAGTTTCTTTTTATTCTTTATGTTGTGGGCTGGTTGTTTCGGGTTTTTTCGTGTTGACATAATTCTCATAGAAAAATTCACTTTTTTATACCAGAATTAACCCCTGAAATACAATATAATATGTAAAGGAGATAATAGTTTTCTATTAATCTTCATAGTTTTTGGATTATGCCATCAGATTTATCGGTGTTCCTTCAGTGGGATATTCAGTAGAGGGATGCAAAGAGTTTGCCAAAGCTGAATGCGCAATCCCTAGGAAAAAAGGATGTGTACTTTTATTATTATTATTATTATTTCATGGAAGGAGGAAAAGAAAGTAAAAGGAGATTTTGTGAGTCAATGAGGTGGGTGATTCCTGAAGTACCCTACCTCAAAATATGCCTTTTCTGCAAACGGTATAATCACCACAACATGCTGGTGCAAGATGTTCACAGGCTTCAAGAGGATCATAAGACAATGCTGTAGCAATAAGAATTGGCACATGCAAATTTAAGGCTCAATTTAACAATCCCTGTCAGATTTAGCAAGACCTAAACCATAACAAAAGGACTTTAAATTAATTAATATTCCAGGAGCATAAACCCATTCCGCTGCCTCTGGTAAAAGAACAGCAAGCTGCAGACCATGACTACGGCTTGACAGCTAAGCTGGCAAATTCCTCAGTCACAGCAACTAAATTTGACAGGGATCATCAGTCAGACTCTTTAGCAAGTCCACTTTCCCCTTTCTCCAGAGAGGAGCTCATGCTATCCACCTGCTTGCTGCAGTTTGAATCCCTATCACCTTCACCACCTCAGTTACTGGAAGCTTCTAGGAGATTTTTTTCCTTCCCTTGCTTCCCATTTCTGTCAAACCACCATTGCTTCTATTTTACATTTGCAAGAACTTAAAAAAGTATAATCCTACAGGGACCTAGAAAAGTTCTTACTTTTTTTCCCCTTTGACGGAAGTATTGTCACAAAGATTAGCAAAGCCCAAGAGATTAAAAAAAAAAAAATTACTGAAGTTTCCAACTGCTGGCTTAATTTCTAAGTGATAAGTTCTCCTAACACTTGGTGGTTCAATCCTATTGACTTGCAAAAAAACTTCATAAAATCATGGAATGGTTTGGTTTGGGAGGGATCTTAAAGCTCATCTCATTCCACCTTCCTGCCTTGGGTAGGGACACCTCCTACTACACAAGGTTATTCAGAGCCCTTTCCAACCTGGCCTTGAAATAAAGCTTGAAATGAAACTTGAGTAAAACTCATCTAAAGTTGGTACTCCCACCTTTGATTTGTGCAAGAGCAAACCCGGGGATCTCCCATGAATGTATATATTTTATGAAAGCAGATCCAAAAGTACAAGAATAAGTCCAATGAATTATTATTTGGTTTTACATTTTTAGGGTTCCCCCCTGTCATTTTCTAGTGGCACAGAGATGAGGCGGTGTGTTTGCTCCTCCACAATGCCTTTTTCCACTTTAAGCTTTGAGAATATCTTTGATTTGCCTCGTCCAAATTCATTAAAATCCCAAAAGCCTCCCCCAGAATGGAAATTATTCAAAATCAAGGCCTGCAGTTGCTTGTGTTTGTTTTTGTTTTTTGTTTGTTTGTTTGAGTTGGGCATGAGGGACATCACGCTATTAATTTCAGTGACCTTCCAAGCACACACCAGCTTGTGTTCTGAGTTTGCAACATGATTGCAGACAAAAAGAAAAATTTACCTACTGGCACCATTTTCCTTCTGAGTTTTTTTATTTCTATTACGTATGCTAAGGGTTGTTAAAGCCTGGCTTTGCTGATAACACTTAAAAACACCAAAACTATGAGCCACCGAATTACTATAACCACTGAAAAACCTTGTCCGAGGAGTAATCTAATGAGGAGCAGCTTAGGGAGCTGGGGGGATCTCAGCTTGAAGAAAAGGAGGCTCAGGGGAGACCTTATTGTTTTCTACAAGTATCTGAAAGGAGGTGGTGGCCAGGTGGGGGTCGGGCTCTTCTCCCAGGTAACAAGTGACAGCGCAATGGGAAATGGCCTCAAGTTATACCAGGGGAGGTTTAGATTGAGTGTTATGTGCATTTTCTTCACAAAAGAAGTGGTCAGGCAATGGAACACACTGCTCAGAGCAGTGGTGGAGTCACCATCTCTGGAAGTGTTTAAAAATATGAGTAGATGTGGTACTTGGCAACATGATACTAAACCATAGGATATTTCAAGACTAAACTTGATGAGCTTAGACGTTTTTTCAGCCTTAATGATTCCATGATTCCATGACTGGGGGACATCAGGGAGACCTCCTTAGCAAGTTGTGAATCAAGACCATAGTTTCCAGTTGAAATATGCTAATAAAGTTCATTTTCACTGATCTTTTCAGCTGATAAGAGATACTTCGAGCTCTGCAATTCTTATCCCAGGCAGCCAGCATGGATTTATGTTGGACTCACAGAATCACATAATGGTTTGGGTTGGAAAGGACCTTAAAGATCATCCTGTTCCATCCCCTGGTATAGGCAGAGCCACCTTCCACTGTCCCAGGTTTCTCCAGCCCTGTCCAGCCAGGCCTCAGACACTCCCAGGGGTGGGGCAGCCACAGCTTCTCTGGGCAAGAAAAGTATCAATTCCCTGATATTCAATATATAAAGCCCTTACTGCATGTACTGCAGAAAAATCACCTTTGGAGTGGAACACAGACTGGAAGTATGACATTCCCTACTTCAGCTTGAGTCAGGATAATCTCTTAAACAGTGACAAGGTGCACATTCCGTACATCCCAGCGCAGCTTTTGCACTGCACAGAGGCTGAGGAGAGAGCGCTGACACATAACACACACACACACATCCAACAGCCTTAAAAGTCTGCAGCAAAGGCAGTGCAGGAGAGGGAAAAGAAAAATCTCTGAAAGCAAGATCTGACTGGGAGTGAAACTTAAAACAGCTGAAGAACACTTCAGTGTGAAGTGCAGCTTTGACAGCAACTCTGCCATGCAGGGAGGAAAAACAGGGAAGTGTTTCTCTGTGTCAAGCAGTGCAGGAGTTAAAATGATGAATAATCCTAATGAATAAGCCCTGGAGGGGGGCTCTACGGTAGTAAACCAGATTTGTGTAATCGTTTCTCATTTAAGTTCTGCCGCTAGTTTAAAGAAATTGAATGAATTACTGAGATTCCTAATGAGACAAGCCTGTTTTTCTGGAGATAATTGATATAGTAGCTCACAGTAAATAATAGTGACTTTAAATATTGCCAGTGCTAAATGCTATAAAGTTTAAAGTGTTTTCATCAGTCAGGAAAAAAGGGAGCTGGGGAGGGCAGACCTCTTCTTCTGTGCATAAACAAACATAAGAATTGGTTGAATTTAGGACATTTGTTTTTTATGAAAGAAAAAAATAAAAGTATCAACTAAAAATATTCTCCCCTGAAAGTTCTGTAGATCCTACAGAATAAATGTTGTAAACAAACTTTGTTCCACGACTTTGAAGTCTTCCTAACCCATTTCCCCCAACTTATAAAAATTAGACTATTTATAAAAGTGCATAAATTGTAATTTAAGTAAAAAGCCTTGAAATTTTTATCAAAAGCATTCAAATTAGTCTCTCCCCAGGTCAGCTAATGAGTTGTCATGAGCTGGCCTCTTACTGTAGTGCACCTCCTGCAGACTAAGACAGTGAACCATGTTTTCATCAAAGGAAATGCTCATTAGTAGAGCTTTCAGAAACTGATTTGATTATAGTTTCACTTGTTAAAGTGAAATATTTTCAGCTCATTAGGATGATTATGATTCAAGGTCATCTTTTGAAGCTAGTCCTGTCAATATGAGATAAATGGGCCCTCATCTTTTTCCCTTCTTTACGTCTGTGCTTTTTAAACTCTTCTGTGCAAAAGTTCCATAGCCATAATTAATTTTTAGTTCTTCTTTTACAAAGCTGCTTAAAAAAAAAAAAAAAAAAAAAAAAGAACAAAGATTTGGGCTACCAAAAAGGCATTGAAGAACTATTAAGAGGAGGAGGAGGCTATCTTGTTTTAGAGAAATCAGAGAAAATCCTTGAAAAGTTCAGCTTTTGAAATCCAGCTATTTTCTCCTTGACCTCTTCCAAAGTTTCTAAAAGGTACTTTGTACATATTTTTGCATGTATCTTTTAATCTCAAAAGTGTAAAACGAAACTGAAAAACCACCCAAGAAGTACTGGTGGCTTATTAGATATCTTTGCTTTTATGGCACATGATAAATTTAACACCTTTTAAAGTCCTTTTTTTGTTCTCTCCCTTTATATTCACCACTTAATCTCTAAGTGGCTAAAAAAGCCATTTAAACATAAAGGGAAATACTACTGACTTCTAACCACATCCTGAGAAATATTCCATTTACATAGGGCTTGCAACTTAAACATAATTGGTCAGATATTGCCTCATACATCAACTTGAAAGACGAGGTCAGGAGGTCAGGTTTTGTGCCCAACACACCAGACTTGAAAGCTGTATATTAAAATGGGAAATCAGGCCAAAAAAAGAAGGAAAAAAGAAGAGAGGAAAAAAAAAAAAAAAAAAAAAAGAAAAAGAACAGGAGGCAGATTTGTTTTCTCCAATACCAGGAAAACGTGTTTAAAAGCGACATAGATTTCAATTCCCCACAGTGAGTCTGCAAGTGGCCCACCAGCCCACCCATTATTGGTCCAGACTGGGATATGTAATGTGAGTGCTGGGGAGAGAGGCTGGGGAGGAGTAAGAAGTGAATTAATAGACTTCCAGATTAACTGTCAAATGATAAATGATTAATCATTTTGTCAACAAATTATCCACAATGAAGCCTTGCCTCCACACCAAAGCACTACCAATTATACCAGAGTAATTGCATCTGGGCAACCTCCCTAGCCAGAGCCCAGTAATAGAACTATTTATCCAATATGGTTTGCTCCCAAAAGGGGAATACTCTTTGCAGCAATCCTTGTACTGGTGTATAGCTATGCTCATTCTTGGGCTTAACCATCAGCCTTCTGATAAAGAAATATATAAATTCCCCTGTAAATGAAATATATGTATGAGCACAGGTTATTCTTTCTGCATGAGCACAGGCTATTCTTTCTGCTAGCTCCATTAAGACATCTTTTAGTGAGGGCAATTATAAAATGTGGTTGCAGAACCCAAAAATTCCTCACCCTTCCTGCTGCATACGTGCCTTTCTCACTGCAGATCCAGCTTTGAGGAGCTTCTTCTATGTTGTGGTGCAGTGACAAATTGTTCTACAATTAGTGAACTAATTAAACTTAACACCCTAAGGAATTTATCTTCAGGTTGAGTTCTCAAATTGACTCTTGACAGCACAAACCTGACCAATCTAACAGATAAATAGGAGTGGTTTTTTGTTTGTTTATTTGTTTGTTTGGGGTGGGATTTTTATGTATGTCTTATTTAGTTTAGTTTAGTTCAGTTTAGTTTAATTTAGTTTTAAATGGGGACCTTGAAAAGCAGACAGAGCTCCAGTGTTGTACCACCTCCCTCGTAAGATGGTTCATTTTACCTGGAGGCTTATCTGCAATGTAGCTCCAGCTATTTTAAAAATTGATTGCAATGATGTGGGTTCTGCTGTTGCCATTTGCTTGCCCTGTGACTTTCAATAAATCACTTCATGCTTCTGTGTTTCAGGGTTTTTTTTAAATCATTGCTATTAATTTCAAGCAAAACAAAACAGAAAAGTATTTGCATTAGCCACACACATTGAAGTAGCCAAGCAAATCTACTTTTCTGGGTTCCATTTAGTCAGTGGAGGCAGGTAGGAACCTTCAGAAATAATTATCAGTCCTTAGAAAAAGAGCGAACAGGAATTAATTACCTTTAGGATATGTCTACTTTGGACTTTCGAAATTAGAAGTTTATTTAGCAATTCTTATCTTAAATCTGCCAGCTTGTGTGCAATCACAGCACTTTTCCAGGAAGAGCTGATGATTTTAAGCTGAGGTCTCTAAGAAAGTGAACAATTTATCACTTCCTTCGGTAATTTGTCCCAGTGTTGAGCAACTGAGGTTATTTCAGATCTCTGCCCTTAATTGCTTGACTTACTTCCAGCTGATGCTTTACATTTTGTTTTTCTCTTTTCAGTTACATGAACCTGAAACCACTGACAACACAGGACTCCAGGGTACTTCTTTTCCAGAGTTTTTATAGCTCCCCAGGGAATGATCACAGCCCCAAGCTCAAGAAGTGTTTGGACAAAGCTCTCAGGCTCAGGGTGCAATTCTTGGGGGTGTCTTGTGCAGGGTCAGGAGTTGGACTTGATGATCCTTGTGGGTCCCTTCCAACTGAGGATATTCCCTGATTTTATGACAAATGAAAGCCACAGCTTCACTGAACTGTGGGTCCTCTCCAGGAGCAACAGAATAGTGAGAGAGAGCAGAGATGTTCTGACCTGCTGATATTTTCCTCATCCTCAATAGGAGGGTCTGTCTCTAGGTATCAGTTAACTTGGAAAGTGGTCAATATGTCCTGCTAGGCAGATTCATTTTTCCTTCTAAATAAATAAAAAATAAACAGATTGAAAAGAGGACAGGGATTCCAGATAAACAAACCTACTCCTAAAGTCTTTCAGAGAGGGAAGATATTCACAGAAAGCTGAATTAAATAAAGATATTGCGCTAAGAATGCATTTATATTCAAACTTTTCAAAACATTTTAATATTTTGAAGTCATTCAGACTTTTAGGAGATAGACAAAAATCTGATTGCAGCAAGTAAAATGAGATGTATGGAGACAAATAAAACATTTGCAGTTATTCCACAGGATATGTCAGAGCCATAAACAGAACCAGAGCTCTTCTGCTTTACCAGGTTTGCCACAAAATGGGCTTTATTCTTTAATCAAATGAGCAGCAGGGAAGAATTATTTTTATTACGACAACAAAAATCCCTCATGTGGAGTTATAAAATCATCAGGAGGGAAGTTGTTCTGATTTCTTTAACCAGACAGGCTGAAAGTTGCCAGCCTCCATAAAGTTGTTTCCTAATTTTAAGAGTCTGTGTGAAACTCTGTTTGTGTGGAACCCTGCAGGCTCACTCCAGGGGAATTTGGTTCATACCTGTCAAAGACCAAACAATGAGGATTCTGAGGTGTATTTTTATTTTTTTCCTGTGCTAGTATGGTGACACTGATTTCCAAATACATCATTCAGAGGAAACCAAAGCTGGAATAAGTGCTCTTGCAATGTTTCCAGTAGCACTGATGTGGCCTCAGTACTCTATCAAGAAATACCATCACTTACAGCAAAATTAAGAAAATTATAGTTACAAAGATAGAAACAATTAATTAGTTTTCTTCATCAGTAGAAATTTCAGTTTTGCAGAATGGCTTAAGAAAGTGAAGGGGAGAAAACAAATTGTGGCACTGCAGATGTAAGGCAATGATTAAAAGTCATGATCTAATGGGAAGTAAAATTAACCAAATACAGAAAAATCACAACATTAGCCACTTTATAGTCATCAATGGTTACTAGAACTTACAATTATTATAATCTTAGCAATTTAATAGTCTTACTACTGGCTAAATCGTATGGTCTTTCATTTATTTAGTGTCTAAAAATTTCCTTAAAAAGATTAGTAGAAAAATATTTAAGATGTAATTCATATCTCAGGATGAGTCTAAATGTGTTTAGCGTTTAGTTTCTCAAAGAGGTAGCCTGAGTTTTTGTATCTGTAGGCAAAAGGTGAAAAAAAAGCTTTGCAGAAGTTCTTTTTGACTTGGGAATGTCCATTTCTGACAGGACTTAGGCTGTCTAGTTTTCAATACTTGTATCATAATTCCTTGAGTATAAGTAATGTCTCATTTTCTCCCTTTTTCTAAGCCTTTTAGATATATCTGAGTTTGAGACTGCCTTAAGGTTATTTACAAAACACCTAAGTCCTGTCTTCGAAATTATCAAGATTTTTATTACAGGATATTGTTATTAGGAGCTGGACCTGATGATCCTTGTGGATCCCTTCCAGCTCAGGACATTCTATGATCAGATACCAGCAGGTCACTCTTGCTCAAGGCTCTTCATGACCTCCCAGTACAAAACTCTTCCTTATTTATCCAGAAACACCGTAGCATTCATCCAATCCACCTGTAACCATCTCAGAGGTCACCTCTTATCCGAATCTGCCGTCAAGTCTCGCTCTCTGCTCAATGGAGAAAGAGTCAACTCATCTCACCTTGAAAAGTTATTTTGAGGAAGTGCTGTGAATGTCCTTCTGGAGATGTTTGTTTCACGGATAACCAAGGGAGCCTGACAACTCTGACAGAGCAAACTTGAACCACCTAATAGACTAAAGTTAAGTGAACTATAGAAGGACGAGAAGCCTGAAAACACTGCCATGGAAAAGTGAGGTCAGAGAAAGACAATAAATGTTATTTTGCCAGCATAGAAAGGAGAAGCTGTGGAGGAATTGTTCATTTTGGATAAAGGCAGAGCATTTTCCTGCCTTCTGAGTCGCAGGGGTAGTTCAGAGCCTCCTGAGCTCACCAAAATTTTCCTGGAAACATCTTTAGCCATGAGGGATTTGGCATGCATTACTTGATCCTTCACAATACGGGGACCCACTCCAACCTGAGAGAGTACTTCAAACGCCATGAAAAGCTTTAACAATCCTGGGACTTCTCCCAAAATGCCCTACTTTACTCAGATTAGCATTTCAGCCTGGACATCATTGATGGAGGGCCCTGAACTTTGGAGTTTTCTTCCTGCACTTGCCCCACACCAGCCTTTAGTATATCAAGTTGCAGGGTAGAGCATGAAGCTCATCTGTGTTCTCCGGCTTTTGCCTGAGGGGTTGGAGATAGGGAACATGTCTAGCTTATCCTGAGAGAGTCTATTTATGGCAGACATTAGTCAGCATGTTTGCATTTTGTATTTAAATTATGTAAATGCGTTCAGAGACTGATGGGGGCCTATCTGACAAACCTAAAACCGAGTAAATAAGAATAAGCCAAGCGTAGTGACATGAAAACAGAAAACCCGAATGAAAATAATTTTTCAGGGGATTTATGCACACACAAAAAAAGACAAAACCACAAAGTCAAGAAGCTGGGGCAGGACAAAGTTCACAAATGAACCCTGGGCAGGATGAAGGGAGAGATTTCTTTTCTCATCTGTTCCCTGGTTTTCTCAGCCTGGAGCCTAAGGCACCCAGGAGTACAACAACCACAGGGAACATCCTCCCTCAAGGAAGCAGCAGGAGGAGTAAATGCTTTAACTGGTACCAAGGGCTTTTATATTCATTGCTGCTCAGCAGAGATCTTTAGACATGGTTTTGTCTCCAGATTAGGAAACCATGAGGACACATGTCTTGGACCAGCGTGGGAGATGCAGCAGAAAGGCAGCGTGGCTGAGCTCAGCTTCCAGGAAAGTTTGGGATGACTCTCCCAGTGTTGGCTTTTGGTCTTATTTCACCTGCCTGTGGCCAAATACTGACTAATGTGTAAATCCTGATATACATGAAGGAAAATGTGATGGTTGGGATGACCCTGATTTCCAAGAGGAGTCATTTGCCTCAAGCTCCTAACATCAGATAATAATTTTTGAATTTGAGATGATCCAAGAAGACTTGAAAGTGATACTTGGGGCTAAAATAAAGGGGCTTGATTGTTTCCTCCTCTCTAAAGTGTTAAATAACATTTTGACAGAACTGAAACTACATCTGAAGATTTTCATTTGATAGAAATTTCCACTGAGAAATTCTAAGCCAGAAAATAGCCAGGTTTTGACGACTAAAAATTTGATTTTTTAAACATAAGAAAATACAAAATAAAATCAAAGGCTTAGAAAGTTTAGGTTTTTTAAAAGAGAGTTAGAATGAAAAAATCTTATTAGAAATTATAATAGGAGAATTTAATTGGATTCGGATTCATTTTGCATTGACTATTCTTTAGATTTTTGCCAATATTGAAATGGCTAATTGCTATATTTTTAAAGTTCTTTAATATCCATTATTCTCTGCTTTTGCACTTTTATTGCTTTCAGTCAGAAATTAAAAAAACCCCAAACTCAACATAAGAAACAAAACAATCTTTTGTGACTCATGGCTTAAAATAGACCATTGGAGAACTCAAAGAAGAATTCACAAAGAAGCCAAATTTTTCTTTCCAAATTCATGGTAGTTGTGCTAAATACATTTGGTCAATCTGAAAACATGACAGCATATTAAAAGAAATTATTTAGTGGAAAATCAATTAAATTCCCAATTTATACCGTGTTATATTATTTTGTTATCTCTAAATCACACATTAGAGAGCAGATTGAGGCAGCCTTGTGTCCTGAAATTTGGAGGTTTGTGGTTCATAATCATGAAAAGCTAAACTCCAGTGAGTGGGCTTTTCCCCTCTTCAGCATTGCTTTGTCACTATGATTATTTGCATATATTTGCATAAGAACATCCTGGGATCCGCTTAGGTCATTTTTTATATACATTCTACCTGGCAGAACCACTTCTTAGCAAGTGAATCACTTCCATGAGTAATCCTGCATCTACCTTCTTTCCCTCCAACCAACTCCTGTGAACAATCCTTGTTAAAATTAAAATAATCACGCAACAAAAACTATTACTGACTTTACCATTTTATAGTGTTCATCTTACTTCCTACCGTGAATATAAGGAGAGAGCAAGGACAAACATGTCTATGTTTTATGACCTGAGTGTAAACAATCTGGTGGAATGAGGCTGAAGCTGTGAAATTTTGGATCAAAACCCCTTGATTTTTATATCTCGCATTGTTTTCTGTCCACAGCGTTGTCCACAATCTGTGTATTACTTTTATACACAGAATTAATGCTTTTTCACATTACAGATTCAATACACTGCAAGGAATTTTTTTTCTATTGCATCTTGGACTACTTCAAACCACTATTTCTGCACTAAGAGTGCTATGCTTTTGGTCTTGTAAAAGGTGAATAAGAAAAGAGAAATGTAGAATTGGGGTCCTGAAGGTCAGTGAAAGAGAGTGAGCATTAACAGGAAGATCACAGGTATTTTGTGGGGATATTGCCTCAGACTTGTTTGTACTGGAAGAGGAGGATACTCTGATAATGGAGAAAGTTAAAATTGTGGATAAATTTTCAAGTAAGCTGTGGTATTAATTATTAACTTTGACAGAAGCCATCAGTTGTGTAGCTTGCCTGCTTTAAATCTCGCATATACCAATATCAGCCTGCCATAAAATTACTGTTACAGAACATTTCTGGATTTTTGGGTCAAAGACAAGAGAGAGTTCGGTTTTCTTCAGTATACTGTCCTTTTATGCCCTTTTAAAAGCGCATCTTAGGAACTGGCAAGAAGTGCTTTTGTGGTTCAGGTTTTGGGGTTTTTTTGCTTGTGTTGGAGTGGGATTAAACCCCCAAATCTCCTAAGTGTTCACCTACTAAAACTTCTAATTAAAACAAAATTTGGGCAATTTGAAATATTTCTTTTAAGTAATTTGAAATTAAAAGACAATTTATCGTTTGTTCCTGAATTAGTGCTTTCAAATGGAAAGTCACTTTAAGATAAAAGTTCAGAGAATCATACAATCTTTATGATCATCAGCCCAGTATCACCACCACATTTGAGAAGTTCTGATCATACAAAAATATATTTTCATATTTCAAGTCTTCTTCAAAAAAATACATTGCAATTGGAATGCCATAAAATCTGCTTTCCCCGGCAACGCTGTTTTCCAGTACATTAATTAGTATTTTCCCACAAAACATCATAAAGTTTGTTATCAGTGTTATTTTTTGTGTAATGGAAGAATTATGCATAGTTACTATTGAAAAAATGACAGCTGAGGTTTTAAAATTGCTTTTGTTGCCAGCAGCCAGAACTTGAGAGGAAAAGCCTTACTGATGTGGGAGTTGGATCATTTGAAAAGAGGAGGTTTTCCTCAAATAACTATTGAAAGTCAAGATATGTATTAAAAGATGCCCAGAGTGGAAGTGAACTACATTTAACTAATATTTTATAAACACTGTATAATCAACTCTATAACATTTTTCTCCTGGTTTCAGCAATCTGTCTGCAAACTCCTCACCTTAATTTGACACAATTAGTCTGAATTAATTTAAAATAATGCTTTGGGGTGGGTGGGACAGAGAGGTCAGCAGGAGTTCTTGGAGCAAGAAATTCTTAAATTGCAGAAATTAGGGTAAGTATATTGTAATTATAATGTGTTTGACTAAATTTATGACATTTTTTCTCTTTCTAGAATCTCAAGTACCACAATACTTTTTTCCCCTATTTTTTGCATATTTTTATCCTCTTTGCCTTTAGTTCCAGCTAATAAAAAAGTGAAAGAGTAGAAAATAGAGAAACAAAGCAACTTAAGAAATACTTCTTTCAAATCTACCATATTTTCAGAGGAAGAAAGGTGAAAAAGTGCTCCATTTCTTACTTTGTCATCATTCTGCTTTCATATTTTTGAATCTGGAAATGCTTAGACATTTTTATCACAACACAATATTTTTGTTTACTTTTTTTATTTGTTGTGCTGCTTTCCCATTTCACCCCACATAAAGAATTTGCTGCTGCTGTCTTTCTGGGAGAAGCCACGAGCGGGAAGACAGTGTGGGAACAAGAATGTCAGACTATTATATAGACAAGGTTCTTTGCCTGGGGGCAAGAAAAAAAAGGGGAAAGAAAAAGAAAAAGCACAAAACACTTGAAGAAAAATATGACATTTCTAAAAATCTTGAGTGGCAAGGAGAAAATGAGGAAATGATTGTTCCTTGGCTCTCCCAACACAAGGGGGCATCGAATGGAATTATTGGGTAATGTGGACAAAACAAATAAAAAAGGTGTTTATTTATTCAATGCAAAGTTTGGCTGGGCAGCTCTTTGCCACAAGGAAAAGAAGTTAAAATTGTATATAGGTTCCATTGAATATGAATTCCAAACCAATAACACAGGCTGAATTAAAAAAAAAAAAAACAAACCAGGGGAAAAAACCTCAAGGATGAGAATACCAAGACTCCACCAGTTTGTTGTAACTAGTTCAGAGCAGGGATTCGAATTCTGGTTGTTTGTGGATGGTTATTGGCTCTCCCTGAAATTAAAGGGAAAAAAGGGGACAATCCTTTTCCATCCATGATTTTAGAAAACTGACTGTGGCTCTTGAATTTCTTTTTGCTTTTATCTTTGATCTTCAGCAGGAGCTTTGATCTACACTTTTTACCTTTTGATGTCACTGGTGTAAGGAGAGAGAAAAAAAAGCAAAAGGCAAGATATTCAATATGTACAAATGGGTGTAGCTCCTAAAAGGAGTTACAGAGTGGTTTGTACAATTAAGAATCTGGGTCAATACTCAGAAATTTAGTTGAAAAGGGTGGAATTCAACTCCCTTAATTTTGTCTTTTTATGAGGAATTAGGTGTCTGCAACAAACGTCTTTAGTTGAACTCGTTACTGATTTATATTAGATGTCTGCTTCAGAAGAAGATGAATCAGCCTGATTCTAAAGAGAAGTTCTGGATGTGTATTTGGCAGAATTAATTCCTTTTAAGAGGACACAAAGTAGGATCCGTAACCTTGAACTTTTATCAAATATGTACCTAACAGTTGTTCAGTCTTTCGGTTTCCACTTTAACCGTTCATTCTTCCTCAACAAAAATTGCAAAGAATATCCTTTGTCTATAAAAATGAGCAGAGATAATTGGTTACCTCAGTGCTACAGTATTCAGCATTTAATGAAAAATTCATCTACTATAAAAATAAAGGAAAATAATTGTTCTATAGAACAATGTAAAATTCCCAATCTGAGACTAAAAAAGAAAAAACAAACTGGATTATAAATTTTGTTGCAGGTCTGTAATTCAGCTGAGTTGAGCCAACAGATTGAATCTGTTTATTGCTTTTTGCAGTAAAATGGAGCTGAAAAGGAGCTTTTTATGACGAGTTTACATTCATTATATTTTTTCACTGAAAGCTGTCAACTTCGGGATAAATGACAGGAAAAAACAACCTTCCCCCCCACCCAGGTTTAGGAGGAAGTCAAATGCCACACTTGACTGATATGCCTTGGTTTTACCTTCTATTACCTTGTTAAAAACAAATCAGTTTGACTCCAGGCAGCGTCATTCCTGGAATAAAAACCATGATTATTCAGAACTGCAGTGGGTGTTGCCCAGGAAAATTAGGCCAAATTTACCCTGACACCCTGAGTGGTCTTGTGGCTCCTCCCCTGAGTTCAACTGTAATATTCTGGCTACATCCACAATATTGAACTCTCTTGCTCTCCAAAACAGATGGGCACATCCTAAATGCTTATTGAAAATGGCCAGTGCCCAAGCTAATTCCTGAACAGGGACTGCAAATTGGCTGGAAGATGTAGTTAAACTGAGCCAAAAGCACATCAGATATTTTCTAATAATGTAAAGGTGCAGACAATCAAATTTTGGTGCTGATACTATCTGGTACTAAACAATTTACAGAACAAGAAGGATATTTGAACGCTCAAGTTCGTCACTGATGGATTTTGCTGTATATTTGACTATGCTGAGCCTTAAAGAGGACATGGGGCATATGGGAGTGTGTGGTGACATAAAGTATAACTAAATTATATGTACTATGTACTGGACTCAAAAATTATTGTATTGTGGTGTCAGGGCTGTTTATGCATAATTTATCTGCAAACAGCCATATTAAATCTCCTACCAAACTCAGGAAAACAAAAATAAGGGAAGAAAGGAGCCACCATCACCATAAACTTAACACTGCTATGGTTTTTGTAAAATACTCCTGAGTGAGAAAAAGTTCTTTGCTTTATGGGACAACTGTTTATAATGCCAACTTGGAGACATATTACAAATTCAGACATTCAGGGGGCTTTTCTAATCCTCAATTGCAGTTTGACAGTGCTTCAGGAATATTCCCTTGCTCCAATTGTTCATCCTCAGCAGGAGCTGGATTAGCAACATCAGAGTCTGCAGATGCGTATTGTTTCCCATTAGTCTCAGCTTGAGCCTGGTGTTATGTCCTTTTCATCAGGAACCTCCAACTCTAAGTCAGTGAACCAGGACTAATGATCCCAGCTTTCCTGGGAGACATCAGAGCCTGTGTACGTAATGTCCAGAGCTTTGGCTTCTGCTGCTGCTCTTGGCCATTTAATGTGCTGCTTAAGCCTCAGACCACTCACTCCCCTCGCATAAGCTGCAGCCTCCTCACAATGTTTCCAAGAAAATACACACTTGAATATAATTTTCGCTTCATCCCTTTGAATTTCTTTTATAGTTGCATCTGGCAGGAAATGGGGGGGGGGGGGGAGGGTAGTGGAAAGGAAAGAGAAAAAAGAATCAATTTGCAAACACTTAAATGTTGATGGCCAACATTTGCAGTTTTACTAGCAGATTACCTGCAAATAAGAATTATTTACAAATCATTATTTGGCAGAAATGGGGGAGAAAAATGCCAGCATTCACATTGATGAATAATATCTGAGGTAGATTATTCAGCCAAGTCTACTCAACAGTATCAGATGGAGAAGTGCTTTGTAAAGGTTACTTCTGTCCTTTTTTTCTCTCTGTTTTCTAGCTAACCCTGTTGGCCTCTCATAGATATCAAATTCGTGTTTCCATCTCAACACAGCGAATAAAGAGCTCCCTTTAGAAACAGACTTTTTTGATAGAGACGGGGATATTTCTGTAATGGAACCAGCAACTTGAACCTTCTGCTCTGGACTTTAATATGAACATATAAGACTTCCCCTGGCTGCCCTCCTTTTACAACCAGCTGCCTAAAAAATATTTTTCATGCTTTGTGATACTAGGTGTATTTTTTAATGAAGGTTTAAAGAAATTCTTCCAAAGTTCCTCTGAAACCTGCACACCATAATATTTCAGTGAAGTCTGTTTCTTGATTTGCCAGTCTGTTTAAAAGGCTTGTAAGGCAGTGTTAGAGCAGAATTTCACTTTAATTGGCATTGCTCCTAGCTATTTAAGCAATGTGCTGAACTGTCTATCATCAAACCTGGGCAGCCAGAACTGTTTCTTACCACCAACTTGATATTATCTGGAGTCAAATACTTACAGCCTAGATAGTGATGTTTGGGCTGTATCGAGAACTTTAGAAATCATTGTCTGTAATTGCCCCAGGTATGTTTCTTATTCTAAATGTTTTAGCTCAGTACAGACCACCAATACGCAAAAATAAAAAGAAAAAGAAAATCCTTTGGATAGCTGAGATTGTAACTTCCGGCATTTATTGCTATTGTGATAAGACACAGAGTTCTAATTAAGGATCAAGATTTTCTTTTTAATTGAGTGCTATCAAATCCCCAAAAGGAGACAGACTTCCTGCTCTGGAAAGATTAAGATGAAAGAGGAGTTGGATATGGACAATGGGATGGGCAAAAAAAGGTGTTTTATGGTTGGACACAGAGAGTAATGGTTAATGGATCACACTCAGCCTGGAGGCCAGTGAGTAACTCGTGATCCCTCCTGGGACTTGTCCTGTTTAATTTCTGTGTTGATGCCCCGAAGGAGGAGACGGAGTCTGCTCTCAGCAAGTTGTCAGGTGATGCCAACCTGATGGGACCAGTTGATACAGGCCAAGGCTCAGTCATAACCAGAGGGTTTCAGCCAGCGGGGACTGAGGAGCTGACAGGAGCCTGATGGAGCTCAGCTAGGACAAAAGACCTGCACGAAGGAAAGAAGAGCCTTTTGCACTGAGAGATTCAGGGGCAGCTCTGAGGCCAATGTTCACAGTGAGCTCTGGCAGCAATGAGGGTGTTATGAATGGGGACAGGAGCTTAGCTAAATCTCTGCCTTTGCCCAGGCCTTTGGCAGCAGGCAGTAACTCTCATTGGGGCGACCAGCACCCCAAGACCCAGTCTCGTTTGTGAGTTCTTTAATAATGGCTGATTAGGTATAACATGACATAAATTATCATTTATTAGACACAGTAAAAAACAGACATAAGACTTGGGACAAAACTACATAACTACACAGAACAACTGCAAAACTAAGAACAGTTAAAAATGCAGCACACGAAAAGATACCTATTATTATTATTATTGCTAGCAAAGAAAAATACAATTTAGGAAACCAGTGTACCTTACCAAACTCCAATATGGTGATGGAATACCATTAGAATCCTCACTCAATCCTCAGAAAGCTACCACAGAGCTCCGTCCAGACTCTGGGGAAAAGTTTTTTCACGCATCAGTGTCCGTGTAGAGAAGCATCTACCTCTGTGATATTTTGTGTGTCTTTTATAGTGTAGAAGTGTGTCTTTTGGTCACATACTCATTTCTTTCATCTCTCTCTACATCTTATCTCCATACCAAGATGTGGATTCAAGGTTGGAGATCTCACACTTTCGGGCACCAAGAGATAGTCTCTTGCTGGGCTTTTGACTCAATCTGAGTTTTCTGTGCACCAGTCATGGAGAAAGGGAGAGAGAGAGAGGGGGGTGCCCTGCCACAGAGGACCAACAGCACCCGGGGTCATGTAACCAGGAGCACAGCCAGCAGTCCAAGGAAAGGGATTATCCTCGTTTACTCAACACTCATTTTACAACTACTTTACTGCAGTTTCGGTCCCCTAATCCATAAAAGACTGACCAGCCATGTTCCAGGAGGGTCACCAGGGTGCTCAGGGCTGGAGCAGCTGCTTGGTGCAGGAGCACGGCGGGATTGCTCAACCCAGAGAAGTGGCTGTTTGGAGACACCTGAGATCTACCTCTAGTACCTATGATAAGGTTATCAAGAAGATCTAGCCAGGCTGTTCACATGGTGAGAGGATGAGAGAGACACTCTCTTAGTAACAGGAAACAAAATGAAAGAAAATTTCCCCATTCCTCCTCTTCCTGGGAGGTTGGGCAGTCTCCATCCTGCTCACAGTAATCTGTGCTCACCCCCAAATTGACCTTGTTTTGAGCAGATGGTTGGACTAAAAGGCCTTCTGATGTCCCTTCCAACTTGAATTATGCTATGATCTTGAGATCTTATGATTTCAGCCTAGGAGGAGGAAGAAAGCTTGACTTGGGATTTATAGGTCATTGTTCTAATCTAAAAAGCAAGGAATTCACTAGAAAAAAGAAAAAACCTCTTAAATTTTGTCTGTTTTGGATTACTCTCTGGATGAGAATATCTGGATTCTGGTTCGATCTGGTGTCTAAATGTGATGGATCTTCAGCTAAAAGGAGTCTGTGGTTTCTGTAAGGGTGCAAAATCATATAGTTGATACGATGAAAGGTGTTTCCTGTGAAAGGAAAATATTGCTCTATTGATAGCTATCCTAAGAAAGTACTTTAACAATTATCAACCCCTCTGTCTCTGAATGGTGTCTGACAGCAAATACATACTCAAATTATTTCTACACATACTCCCCCAAAAAATCCAATTTCAATAATCTGTAATTTTTTCATTATTCTACAGACAGAGATATATTTTCTACACAGTCTTCTAAGCTTTCACACTGAGACTTTTATCCAGTATTTTCAAAGATATTATATTAACCAGGTGGTCAGGCAGTGAGGGTCAGTACTTTTCTTTGCTTGAGTCTCAGTGTCAAGCTGTACAGTTTAAGGAGGGAATTGAAAGAAAGTGTATTTTAGCCTGAACAGTTTTAGGACTTTACCTGAAAAAATTATCATTAACAACACCCCTTCATTAAATTAGCCCTCAATTCCAAGTAGTTCTGCATCAAACAACTTAGTTATTTGTGTTAAAGAAATTATTTATTGGAACAGAAAACATTATTTCCCGTTACTGTAAGGAGCAGTTTAACCTTCTATTCATAGTCATTCTTTCCAGGGTTATCTCACATTTAGCCAGAGGAAGATACACTTAGTACAAAACTGTAATAATTTAGGGTGTTGATATCATTCTCATCAATGATTTATCATTATCTTTTTTCCCCCCACTCGTTAGTCATGTACTTTCTTTCAATTGCAATATTGATTACTTTGATCAACCTCTACTTATTTCTTCATCTCTGAGAGCTTCCCAAAACCTAAACACAACAGCATCATCAGCTTCCCGAATCTGTCCTTCATGGAAAGCTCCTTGGGTAGCTCTGCCTTGGCAGGACCTCATCAAGCCTGAGAAAGCTTTACTACAAGGACATATTTCCACTAGCAAGCAAAAAAATGCCAGGAACCATTCTCTCTGAGAAGCCAATTAGGCTTTTGTGGCTGTTGTCATCCTACCAAGCCCTCTTACCCTCAAAATATTTCCCTGCTACTTCAATGCTAATATTAATGTCTAAGCTACTTTTTAGGAATGCACTCCCAAGTCTTGCACAGGGTCTAGGAATAGTTTCAGGATATTGTATGTATCCTGGATAAAGGCTGTGCCAGCAATCATGCTGGCAATGCGACAGGATGGGTGGTCAAGCTTCAGTTTGTGTTTACAGATATAGATTTTGAACTTAGGTTTTACAGTTTTTCACTGAAACCTTGTTTGCTGGCATAGGACTTCATTTCTCTCAAGTTTTAGAGAAATTGTTCTTTTAATTCTGGATGGCTGAATCCACTCTTGATTGTTCAGCCTAGCAAAATCAGGTGTATATTAAATCCGTGTATGATTTTACACCAAGGCATTTTAGACTAAAACGCAGTGATTCTCTGGTACTTCCTGTTTAATTTAATTTTATGTATTTTTGTCTCCAGAAATCAATTTTAAATGCTGATGATTAAATTCAGTGTTGCTAGAATCCACTTATCAAGCCTCAAAAACATTTCTGTCAAGTGGGCCATGTTTTCTGCTGAATTTTTACTAGAGTGCAAAGTGCACTTCATGCAGTCTCTGTGAGTTCCTCCCCACCACCTACTTTCACCTCATCTGTTTGTATTCCCTTTCCTCTTTAGGAAGCATTTTCGATGCAAATGCTACAGGCTTTTCTGGGCTGTTTGGTATTATGTGAGAAATCACCACTCCTGACCTCATACAGTGAAGCATCAGTAGTTTAACAGATTGGCAGGGACGGGACAAAGTGCACTAAGCCCCTGGAGGATATAAGTGTCTGTTTAGCCAACTTGAAAGCATCTTGACATTCTTTTGACCATTGCCACTATTTATTTTTCTGTAATAGCTCTGTCGCAGCACTAACTGTAGTAGACAGATTTGCTATGAATTTCCCTTGGTAGTTTATCATAGCCAGAGAGAAAGTTAATTTCCATACCTTTCCCTTTGTACATGAGCTTGTGTAATATACAGTATCCATCTGCTTTTCTGAAAGAAGAGTAAAATACCTCCACACTCTGAAACCTGGCTGCACCCACAGAGTTTCCTAACCTCAGCCCTTATTTTGCTAGAGCCTCGATGACACCTACAGCATCTTAAAACCTTTCTGATCTCTCCCTTCAGGACATCAGTGTATTGCAATCCACACCTTGCAGAACTCAGGCATAGAAGAAAGGAGTGGTTCATGGGAACACAGTGGGGAGCTATTTGTTGTTGCAATTATCCCCAACAGTTAAAGTGCACTTGGAGTTTTAATGAGTGAGCCCCTCTTTTTGTACTTAATGTGAGTGCAGTACTAACTGCAATAGCTCAGTACTGACTAAAATAATGATATTTTTGTTTACTGCTGATCCTTAAGAGATTGCAAGGTGTTCTACAAAGGAGATTGATATCTTTCCCGACATTTTAGAGAGAATTTAATTTCCAGACATAATTTGATTCATGTCATCTGGCTAGGCCAGCCACAGAATACAGAAACCATAGGTCTTTATTAATGGATTTTTCCCCCACAAAATCACTTGAATGCTTAGACTAACACCCATAGGTCCCAAATGAGGGAGAAGTACAGTCTGCTTAACTACAACAGACTTAGTCCAAGCGTAAATAAGTGCTTATACTTAAAATAAAACCTCCTATATAGGATTTAATCATAGATTTCCCACTAAGGATGCAGAAATAATATTTTTGTCAAAGAACAATACTCATGTCACATGAAACCTATTAATTATAGATGTAGCACATGAAAAAGTAGTACTGGTGTCCACAGTCCTCAAATTTGTTTTCAGTGAACACCTTTTTTTTTTTTGTTATAATAGGGAGAGAGTTATAAGGCACAAATCACAATTAGGTTTCCAATTCCCACTAAAAGAGTGAGAAAATTAAGTCCCTCTTGGTCTTTTCAAAACCTACACATTACTTTTAGCATTTTTGTCAGTCTCTTCTGATTTACCACAGAAGGCTACAATGACCCTGCCATAACATTCTGATGTCTTTCACACATTTTGAAAATATAAACTGTAACCCCCCCAGTAAATACAATTACTATTTGCTTTTAGTTATTTATTCTTTCTAAGAAGAGTTTTTCTAGTTTAACTTTTAGCTAATTACTGACTAATAAGTAGCTCAAAACTACATTCTTTGAGGTCACTTCTGCAGTTTGCCTCTCCAAAGGACTGGGATTGTTCTGGTATTTCCCAGGTGCTCTCAATGCATGTAGCAAAACATCCATGAGCCTTTCAAAGAAAGACAATAACAAGGAGTATTAGTCTCTTCTGTAACCTAGAATGAGGCAGCATTGGGGGGGTTTATTTGGTTAATTTGTTTTACTTTTTTCAAAGGAGTTGCAAGGTCTCTGGAGGTTCACCACAGGTTGCCTCCCATTTGATTTCTAAAAAACTGCTGCCTCTTCCTCTGCAGCCTTTTTTAACTAACTCAGTGCTTGTTGCACTGCTCACCATCTCCAAGGTGCTGAACTCTTAGTCCTGAATTTTCTCCTCTAATTACCCTCTGCTACAAGTTACAATTTGGCCTGGCTTGTGGAGGAATTCTCTGAAAATGGGCTGTGGCTACCTTAGAAATGCCCATCCATCTGAAGTTAGCATGGAACAGCCTCAGGGAGAAAGGCTGTGGCACCATAGAGCAAGTATTCGGTATAACCATAAAAATGTTAAGGTGGAAAGGCAAAAGATGGGATTTAAAACATGGATCAGCCTGTCAGCATGTGCTACTTAGTAGACCAACCTGTGGGAGTTTATTTCTCAGCACATATGATGGAGAGAGACACCGAATGTGAATCTAGAGCTGCACAGTACCTTGGATCTCTTATATGGCTCCAAAGTGTGAACTTCTCCCAAATACTCAAATATTTTCCATTTTGGCCCACAGTGCTGAGACCCAGCATAATCTCAAGGGAGTTTTGTCACCTCCCTCCCTTAGGATTTGAACATGCTGGGTAAACACAGGACATTTTCCTAGCAAAGAGTAAGTGATGATATATCGACATTTTTGTGGAGGCTGAAATATTCATCTCAGTAAGACCCTTCTGGATATCTCCAGAAAACCATCTGTCTCAGCTGCCTTATAACCTAAAGGCCCTACAAGCAAGAGCCTCCTGCTCAAGTGAACCCCAATACTTGTGGGCTGGGTCTAGAGCCACTCCTGAAAGGCTTTTGTTACTGTTCCACCATAATGAAGAGGAATGTACCTCTGAGAGTTGTTAGTTTGTAGAAATGGGTGCATTTTAGTGATAATTCACAATGGCTGGACATGTGTACCTGCTCTGTACGGGGGACACAGGACAAGGAACCTCTTCAGCTCCCCAGTGGAAGGCAGAGAAACAAAAGGGGATCCTCCTTCAATTGTTTCACGGATGTTTATTATCTCACACCAACATACCATGGTTCAGAAATGTACCTGTACCTCTGACAGCTCTCTCAGCCTTCCTGATGTTGATAAAGCACATGCCTGGACTGTTTCTTTTCTTAATGGATCTCCATTTATCTGCCAACTAAACTTTGCCTGCCTGTCTTCATTCCCCTTCTCTCAAAGTATGTAGTTGAGACGTAACAAAACACAAGCCCACCTGGGTTTACCCCTTATTTTAGGTTTTCCCTGGATTTTTTTTTATGTCAGAAAGTTGCAGTGCAGCTTGACACTTTCCACAAAAGAAGTGATCTTTCATTTAGACAGGCAATGGCACAATCCCAGAGGAAAGTTGAGAATAACAGACTTACTCGCATACTGATTCATGGTCTTCTGTAAAGTTCAGCCATTCCCCAGGATTTGCAGTTCAAAACAGGGTGAGATATTTGAAAATGTTTGATCTTTTTGATCAAATAAGTAGGAGAAGTCTTTTAAGCTCTGATTGTATATATGCTCTACATAGTTTGTACACAAATTATGGAATAATAGAATGGTTTATGTTGGAATGGACCTTAAAGATCATCCAATTCCAACACCCCTGCCATGGGCAGGGATGCCTTCCACTAGACCAGGTTGGAACTCCAATCCCCATCCAACCTGGCCTTGGACACTTCCCAAGATGGGGCAGACACAGCTTAGGCTACCTGATTGTAAATTCTTTGGGTTGCTATAGTGAGCTTCTTGGAACAGGTCAGACTTTCTGGACATGATCCACTCCACCCAATACTAGACATCTAAAAAAAAAAAGCCTTGTATATGAGTAGAGGGGATTCACTCACCCAGGGCTTCCTTGACAATTAATTAAAAAAAAAGGTGCATTTCTAGAGAATAATTCATCTGACACATCTCAGATATCTTCTGCAGGGTGTTAAACATCTCCTAGAATTGCCTCTTCCTCACTGCTGATTGTAGACAGCCTAGGTGTTTCAGGGTGGATGTCACCTTATGACATCCATTTCTGCCTGTGTCTGCAGAAATCCTGGCATGTGGCTGAAGAGCCCAGGTTTTTTAGCAATGACTGTAATGCAGCTCTTAACAGGTTGGATCCATATTCCTAATTTCACTTACTTGGAAACAAAGCACATAAGATTTCTCTCTTTAATGTGAAGAAAGAGAAGCTTTAAGAAGCTAACACAGTCCATGTAGTCCAATTTTTGGTCTTAAGATTGATTAAACTTTTTCCCTTATTTTTCTCCACTGATTACAGACAGGAAGCAGATGCCTTATACTAGACACAGAGCCTAGAAATAAGCTGCTGACAGACAGGGATCAGGATATTTTGCCTCAGACAATCCCATTCTAAATCACCAATATAAAGGAGGAAGGAGTCCTGTGTAGGAGAAAATCTGTTCTTACCCTTCTCTAAAGAGACAATCTTAGACTCCTGGAAGTTTAAAGAAGCTCAGCTAGGACTTGAAGGAGAAGGAAAGGTATGTTCAGTGTATAAATGTTACGTTTTAAAAACATTTGACTGGCAAATATTCAGCTTTCATTTTCTCTCTTTTCTTCTCTGCCCTTTTTCCTTTCCTGCCCTTTTTCCTTTTTGCAACTCAAAAACAAAGCCTGAGGAAGGGAAAATAAAAAGGCCTGGGATATCAAACTTAAAAGAGCAACTTAAAATAAAATAAAAAAAAATGTTTGCTTTTCTGAGAAAAAACAAGAGAAATGTTTCCTAGAAGCAGGGAATTGGCTTATGAAATTGTCATATTACAAAAAATGGTTTGACTTTGTTTTTCCATCCTCATTATTCACTTTTAAACATAAGCAACCAGACTGGTGAGATGTGAGGCAGAGATTAGAGATGGAGACAAAGTCTGCACCCTAAGGTTTATAATCAGAGTAAAAATTGTTTTCAGCTTGATCCGTAAATGTTAACTGATTATTATCAGCCAAGGAAAATGAAGAAGTGTAGATTAGAGACATATTTATTTAAAGGCATTGAGGGAGTCAGGGTCATACCCCCTTCCTGCAAAGAGCTCAGGCATCTACTTAAATTCCTGTGATCCATTGAGAGACAAATATCTTTTTTATTATGCACACATAGATTTACTCTTCTTGTCTGGACCAGTTCTTGAACTTAAAAATAGCCCTTCTAGGTCCCAGGTTTACCTTCTAAATGGACATTTCTATTCCTGCCTTCCTCCTGTTTGCAGCCTTTGTATTAGTTTGGCAAAATCATAAGCAAAGTCTAAGCAGCAGGTAGATGGTAGTGTTCAGTGTGAGCACGGATTGTGATGCTAGAGATCACATAAAGTTCAATTTGCCATCCCCAGGCTCTGTTTCTGATTGAAAATACTTTCACAGCATGGATACTTTCTTGGAGAGTGTGTGGAAGAGTCTATCCCAATCACTAATCCCCAATTACAGTGTGGGAACAGGTAACTTGTTATAAAAGTACATTCCTTTTTATATTAACATAGAAAGAAAATAAAATGCAACCAGTGCAGAAGCAACATTGGTGTTTCCTAGAGAAAAAAAAATCTAAACTTTGGTCCACATATAGCCATTGTATAATTGTTTCTGATTGATTAAATGCTGCAAAGATATGTAGATTTTAAAAAATTAGTCACTGTTCTTTTGCTGGATGCCTGTCAATAGTATGGAAATAAGTCATATAATTATAGAATAGAAGAAATCTTTAGGTTGGAAAAGTCCTTTAAGATCATCAAGTCCAACCATAAGCCCAGAACTGCTGAGTCCACCACTAAACCATGTCCCCCAATGCCACATTTACACATCTTTTAAATATCTCCAGGGATGGCAACACCACCACTTCGCTGGGCAGCCTGTTTCAGTATCTGACCACATTTTTGAGGAAGAAATTTTCCCTAATATCCAATCTAAACCTCCCCTGGCACAATTTGAGGCCATTTCCTCTTGTCCTGTCACTTGCTACCTGAGAGAAGAGCTCAACCCCTGCCTGGATCCAGCCTCCTTTCAGGTAGTTGTAGAGCCACAGAAGGTTCACCCGTGCCTGTCTTTTATGGCAGCAGCCAGATTAAGTTCTAGTTGGGTTTTGGCCCTTCTAATTTTCTCCAGCCAAAGCTCTCTGCTCAGCCAGGCCAATTCTCTTCCCTGCCAGCTTGTGTTTTGGGACACAGGGACGGCTGCCTCTGCTACTTTGGGGTGTCCTTCCTGAAGAATGTCCAGCCTTCCGGGATTCCTTTGCCCTTCAGGACTACTTCCCAAGGGAATCGCTCAACCATATCCTAAACTGGCCAAAATCTGCCCTCTGGAAGTCCAAGGCAGTAGTTTTGCTGACGGCTCTCCTTGTTTCTGCAAGAATGAAAACCTTTCTCGTTTCCTGGTCGCTGTGCCCCAAACAGCCTCTGACCGTCACATCCTTCTCTGCTCACAAACAGCAGGTCCAGAGGGCACCTTCCCTGGCAGGGTCCCTCGCCAGTTCTGTCAGAGAGTTCTCTTCCACAAACTCCAGGAACTTCCTAGATTGTTTCCTCTCTTCTGTGTTGCATTCCCAGCAGAACCTGGTAAGTGCAAATGCCCCACAAGGACAAGGACTGTGCAACTTCTCCAAACTCAGTACGGAATATTTATATAGAAATATACTCTTCCCTCCTGAATACAACCTAAATTTATTGGAGTTGTTTTAATAGAAATCTCTACATTTTTAAGGTAGATGAAATACAGTCTCAGAACAAATCCCATCACATTGTTACAGGCACTTTTGATGGGTTTTTTACAGCTAAAAGTGCATAGTGGAGACTTTTCTTTGTGCTAAGAGAACTCACCTCATTGCCATCACTCCTCTCTTTTCTCATGACACTGAATGTTCAGTTAACCTTTGCAGCATTTTATAGAAAGTAATTCTTCCTTAAACCTCCAAAGCAAGACCCACCCCTTGCCAAAAGAAATAAAAATATTCAAACCTATTAACGATAATAATTTTAAAAATCCAATCCCAAGCTGACAAATAAGAGACAAAGACTCTCCTCCTCTGGTTAGCCAGGCCAACATATGCAACTAATTCTCAGAGAGGTTTTCTGGAAAACCAGTGACAAGATAGGTACTGTGGGCTAGCCCCGGGCAGTCAGCAGTGGCAGAACGCTTCACACAGCCTCATGTGTAAAGTTTCTGAACTGACACAAAGCTTAATGGAAGTGAACCCTGACAACTGTGGCCAACCGACTGTAAGTGACATTCCGGGTGCCTTGCCACTCCGCATCCGTCCTCCTTCCCCTGCTCCCCCCCCTCCCCTCCTGCCTCTCCCCCTTGAAGGTATAATGTCTCCTGTGGGAAGCCCTGATGCTGAAACGCCATCGCGCTCTTTGTCAGGTGATTTGCCAGCTCCCAGCTCCCGTGTCATCAGCGCGGATTCCTTAGGACGGGAGAGCGCCTGGACTCACTTTTGGAAGGCAGCTAACAAGCAGAGGGATGCTCTGGCAAAGGGCAGGCTGTGACTGTGTCTGAAAGCGCTCCCTGCTTACCCTGACATTACTAAAGCCAGAGAAAGATGTTTGGGGAAGAAAATCCCCATCTCAAGTGCTGAGAGTGTCTAATAAACCCCCTCAAAACAAGTGTTTTTGCATTTCGTGCTTAAATCTGGATTTTAAAATTTGGGAGCTAACTTGATCTGTCTCACTGCATCAATAAACAGCTTTGTGCAGTGTATTTTTGAGCAGGCTCCTGCCTCCCTTTGAAGGCAGGGAAATCAGCCTATTTGTATATAGCAAAATATGGATCTCTCTGCAGTGCTAATGCCTTGTAGCACATCGATCCCTTCTCCTCAGAGGGTTTGAAAGCACTTCGCAAACACTGGGAAAAGCAGTAGGTGTGCAACAGAAGTCTCCTTTTGTTAGGTCTTGCACAAATACATGAAAGCAAAGCCCTGTCCTCAAAAATGCACACTCTACATGGATAAGAGAGGCAAAGTTGATAAGGAAAGAAATATGGGAGGTTTAATGAAGGCTCTTATCATGTAGGAGGTGGAATTATAAACAAGCACAACACAGCTTTCAGGAGTGAAACCTGAAATTCTTGCTGCTAAACCAAGGTTTGCTGTGGCCCTGCAATTGCTACACAAAATAGTGATGTATCATTTCCACAGACAGGAAAAGTGAGCAAAACAGGTAAAACTGGGTTTTTATCTTAAAGGAAAGAAAACCTCCTTCTCCTCTAATTATTACTATCTATCTACTCCAGTTGCAGATTCTCAACATAGTTTTATGAATTATTCCAGCATTTCACAGCAATATCATGATCTCACAGTATTTGGAAATGGTTTTTTTAGGGTAACTGCTCCTAGAGATATACACTTTGCATGAAAAATCCCAATTTTTAGTTTTTACTTTTTTAATGATTGACATTCACTAAGCTAGGCAGAAGAAGCATGAAAATCTAAATGTAGGTGGTTCTGAAACTTTGAGGAAAATATATTAAATGTTTTGATTTCTAATGATTTTTGAATGCTTAATTGTGACGATGTCAGCAACCAGTTCAGGTGCTTTGCAGGTGAGTGGAGGCCACAGCTCTGTGAAACCTGCCCTTGTGAGTGTAAATTCTGAGGGATTTATGGTCTCAAGCTGCATCAGAGGAGTTTCAGGTTGGACATCAGGAAGAATTTCTTCACTGAAAGAATGTTTAAGCTTTGGAATGGGCTGCCCAGGGAAGTGGTGGAGTCACTGTCCCATCCCTGGAGGTGTTCAAGAAATGACTGGATGTGGCACACATGCTATGGTATAGTTGCTGTGGTGGTGTTGGGTCAAAGATTGGACTCGGTGATCTTGGAAGTCTTTTCCAACTTTAATGGTTCTATGATTTTCTCCCTCCAGGTGTGGTCTTGAGTGCAAATCTGATTATACAATATACTCAGTAACAATCAGTCATATATATTTTTACCCATTCAAAGACAGGCCGTGGCTCTTGGTCTAAAGAGCAGAGCATAACTGACAACAGGAATATAATCATCCATTGATAAATTACCTTCTTTTCAGTCGTTATAACCCTGGTTCTAATATATTGATTATTTCACTTATCTTCAGAGACACTGTAAGCAGCATTAACATTGCTGTACATTAATGGATTTTTTTTTTTGAGAATGTAGAAAAGTTGTGAAGATTAAAATTCTGAGAGTTTAGTGAAATGATTGATGGTTTACTATATAAGAGAAACATTTAATCAATAAATTTGTAATGACTTTGGGTAAAACTTAAAGTTAAGTTATATCCTCCTGTAAACAGTGGTTTTAGTTATGAAATTACTAATGGGAATTACCTCTACTTGAGGAGAAAGAAAACCATAGCAAATATTCAGTGTATGCATAGTATATACCCCACCTGCAGGGCTGCATCCAGCTCTGTGATCCCCAGAATAGGAAGGACATGGAGCTGCTGGAGCAAGTCCAGAGGAGGCACCAAGATGATCAGAGGAATGGAGAGAGTTGTCATTGTTCAGCCTGGTGAAGAGAAACTTCAGGGTGACCGAACTGTGGCCTTCCAGTACCTGAAGGGAGCCTACAGGAAAGATGGAGAGAGACTTTTTAGAAGGTCAGGACAAGAGTGACAGGACAAGGGGGAGTGGCTTCAAACTCCAAGAGAGTAGGTTTAGATTCGATATTAGGAAGAAATTGGTGGGGAATTGGGGGGGGTGGCCCTGGCACAGGTTGCCCAGAGAAGCTGTGGCTGCCCATCCCTGGAAGTGTTCAAGGCCACGTTGAAGGGGGCTTGGAACAACCTGGTGTAGTGGAAGGTGTCCTTGTCCATGCAAAGGGGTTGGAATGAGATAGTCTTTAAGGTCCCTTCCAACTCAAACCATTCTGTGATTCCATGGTTCTAGACCCATCAGGAATGAAGAAGAAATACAGAGAGGAAGGCTTATTGGAGGGCTTGAAACTATGCAGCTCAGGTAGTAGGTCTTGCACCACAACTTTGCCTTAAAAAAAAAAAAAAAAGTTGCCTATCAGACAATAACTTTTAAGTGGAAGGTCCTATAACTACTAAAATGCACGATTTTGGATACCTCTGACACTGCTGGATGTCATTTTTCTCTATGTACTAGATTCCTTCTTCCACAGGAAGGATACTGCAGGGCAAACAAGAAAACTTTGCAAGTGACTGTGTGAACAAAACTATTTGTACTCAAAAATCTTTGGAGATGCAACATAGATGTTTTACCCAAGGTCACATAAAGAATCAGTAGGAGATATTGAAATTCAGCTTGAGTCTGCTGAGTCCCATTCAAGTGCCCAAACAACGAGACCACCTTTTCCAACTGATGTTGAATCTGTCATCTGAGACTTAAAATGTTTTGAGGTGACAGCAACTGACCCCAAAACCCCAGGTTTTATGTGAAAATATTTTCAACTCTAAACAGTTATGTTAAATGAACCGTTAAAAATTAAGCATTGAAATGAACTGACCTGAACAACGAACTAAAACATGCCTGAGGCATCAAACAGGTTTCTATTTTTTTCCTTTTATTTATGATGGGTGATGTGACAAAAGAATTCACTAAATTCTGAATACTAAATAAATTAGTCATAGCTCAAATGCCACTTCAATAATTTTTCCAGAGAACAACCACCACAGGAGCTTTTCCTCATTTGTGCCCCTTTGGCTCACCTGGTCTTTAAGACGACTCAAAAATAGAGAAAACTGAAAGACAGGGAAATATAAAGAGTCCAGATGCCAAATCCACCAAAGTACTTCATCATCTAAGATACAAATGGGTTAAAAGCTGGGTACGAATGTCTGAAATTATATATAAACTATTATACCTCCAATCACAGGGGAAATTTTTTTTAATGTAGCACGATTAATGCCATAGTAGGGTATTCAGGTCCTTGCATTTTTGCTTCATTTTATTTCTGCAATAAAAATATTAGCAGCTATGAATACTTTCTTCTGTGACAGATCTCCTGATTTTTTTCACTCTCAAGTCAAGCAAACTGAAAAGCAAATGATATTCAGAAGAAGTGTTCGAGTTTCTACATATGCCTTAAATCTCTTCTGCTGCTGATCAGTTCAGTAGAGAGAGTAGGGCGAGTCTGTGAGTTAGGAGTTGCTGAAAGGGAGAGGAAGACAGGTGGAAGACTAGAGAAAACACAGGCAGAAAGGAGGAAAATTAGAGCAGAAAGAACAAAGAGAAAACAGAAAAAAATAAAGAATGAGATGGGAGCAGATTCCCCCTTCAGGGCACAGACTTTCTTACTGGTTACAACTGAGGAATTGATTAAGCACAGATTCCGATGAATTCCTTTAAAAGACCACACTCACCCCTTGATGTCCTTCCTAAATACACCAGATGTGGATTTATTGTAAGGTGTGTGGTCCTTTCTTGTTGATGGAGAGGCAGCCCTCAGCTGGCTTCTCCAACTTTAAACCTCTTCATGGATCCACAGGAAATAGCTGTGGATAGACAAAACCACAGTGTCCAAGGTCTATATCCTGGCCTGCAAAACCTGGCTAAACAGGGCTGCTAACTTGTGGAGTTGAAGTTTTCACTGAAAGAGCCCCTTTCTGGTATTCCTCTTGCATATCTTAAGAAAACCTTTCATATTTTCCTTGGCTATCATCTCCTTGTTTCAGCCCTTTCTTCCCATGAATGAAAGAAAACCAATTTTCTCACACAGGTTTAAAAGAAAATTGAAAGTGAGTTACAGAGGAAAGATAAATGGGCAGATAAATAATTTTTGAATTATTTTAGTAACTCCTTTTCCTCAGTCCTTTCATAAGGTTCTTAGAGCTGTTTCTGCCCTTATCACCCTGTCATGGGTTGTCGTAGGTAATCAGAGATTGGCTCTGCTGGACATGGTGGAAAAATTCCAGAATCTTCACACAGGACATGCAGGAGCCATATTTGTACCCCACCCTACTCACTGGCAAAAACTGGGCCAAGCCAAACCACCACACACTCCTTTGTTATGGTGCTGATCAGCTGGAGTGGAAGCTGTGTCTCATTTCATGGATTCAAGGAAACATTAAGGTTGGAAAGGAACTCCATGATCTTCAAGTCTTTGACCAAAAGGTCCAGCTTTCGAGTGATTTGATTTGCAGCTGATCAGCATGGAGCACTGATTTCAGCAGTTCTTCTGGAGCAATGCCCGTGGATGTTTCATCTCCAGCAGGCACCAATATGAAGGTGAAAACTGCCCATCATGGCTAGGCAGGATACTCACACCTTGAGGCTTCAGAATTACAGCTGATGTTGTTTTATCTAACTACTGCAGTGAAAGGAACTTTAAAATGCTGTATCCTCACCTTTTATTTAATTACTTTTAAATTTGCATCAAAAGAAAAGTGACTCATCACAAGGACTTCTCTGCTCCAGACAGATGAGTCACTCACGGCCCTTGGGTGGATCCGAACTTCTTTGTGTTTTGTTCATCAATTGGGAATGGTTTGAAGGGCTCAGAGTATAAAAGGGCTGTGATCCCGTTTGCTCTGCATATGTGCAATGGAAGAGGATGAAAGAAGAGAGTTGTTCCACAAGGATCTCTTTGGTGGGGGAAAAAAAAAAAGCTAGTGGAGAGTTCTATCTTTCAAAAGTTTTGCGATAATTTTCAGGTTTTGATAAAATATTGTAATTCAGCTTCTCATTTTATTTGTCCTCACTGCACAAGATTACACCTGCTCTTCCTTTGGCCTTTTCCTTCCACAATCTAGGCAAAACAGATCTGTTTTCCAATACTTTCATTACTAACAATGTCTATTTCTGTAAGGTGGTTTACACGGTATCATCTTTACACTTGGGGGTACTCAAAAGCTGACTGGACATGGTCCTGTGAAACTGGCTCTAGGTCTTCCTGCTTGAGCAGGACGATTGGACAAGTTGAACTCCAGAGGTTCCTTCCAACCTCAACCATTTTCTGCTTCCAGAACCGTGTGATTCCCAACTTCAGATTTCAATATTCACATCGATCTTCCCTTTCCCACTCATTTCTTGGGCTGTGTTACTGAAGGGCTTTCTGGAGAATCAAAGTTATTCTCTGGCATGTGACAGGTTACAAATAACCCCACCCTGCTTAGACTCATCCTGCTTTGAGCTGGACACACCTCACCCAAGGAATGGGCTGTCATTCCCTCCCCGTGCTGTACAAAGCAGCAGCAGCCTCGGTGAGGAGTGTTTGGTGGGCTACAATTTGTGACAGCTGCCCCCACTCCAGGGAGGTAAAACAGCCTCAAAGAGAATGTGAAATGCTCGAGGTCTCCTTCCCAAAGTGGTAAATGCTTCCCATCACTCCAGCCACCTCCCACCAAAAAAAGCTGAGTATCTTGACAGAGAAATTTGAAATCTTGGCAACCTTCCATGGAGGAATATAATCTTTAAGGAGCCTCAAAACTGCCCTTGGGCAAATCCTCTTTTCATAGTCAAAATAATAATAATTAATGAAATTCCACAGTATTGAGAAAAAAGCCAAAGCTTTTAGAAAATCTCCAGGCTGCCATTTCCAATTATAAATTGCCATATCCAGTAACATCACCCTGATAAAGCGGAAGGCTGATCTGTACAGGCAAGCGAGGATGCATCTAAAGTTGAGATAATATCAGCACCTCTCCCTGAAGATACAGAATAAACTGCATCATTTTATTAGATTAACATATTAAAATAAAACTTAGTATCTCTGCCACTTCACCCGAACTAATGCTAAGGAGCTTAATATTTGGAGTCACCTTGCTGTTTGAGGATGGATGGTTAACTCTTTCCAGTGAGAAGACTCCTAATATCTCAGTCTGTCCAATAACTGCTTCCTAAAATAAATATTTTATTGAAAATAGAGACAAAGAATGAAGATAAACAGGTAAAGCATTAAAATTCAGAGTGAAGTGGGGTTCTCATTTTAACAAAATGCTCTTTAGAGGTTTTAAAACCAAACTGCTCTTTGCCTCTAATTGCTGATGCACAATGGCATCATTCACAGGGTCAGATTAGGTCATCATTCAGAAGTGCCAGGATAAAATCCAGTGTTGTTAACGTAGATTCATAGAGCCTAGAACATATGAAATAATTTTGCAGCATTGTAAATTTGACCTATGCAATGTTTTTCAAAAATTTCATATGATGCTCCAACCATCAAAGTGTGGAATACATTGATTGGTTCTTCTGATGCAGCAGGTTAAAAAAGTGACATTATTCAATTAGGTACAAAGCATATCTGAATTAATACAGTTTGCTTTTGTGGAAAGAGTAGAGAAATATGTCTAATGAGAGAATACATTCAGTTCGTAGAATTGAAATATTTAAGCTGAAATCTCTAATATTTGCCTGAAACAATAAGAATTTTTTAACCTTTGTTCTTCTGCTCTGGTTTTCCTCTAATGTCTTGTTGTCAATCCACCTTTATTCTTTTGTCAAAACATTTACAATACAACTTTTTTCTTAGGGAGTATGACCACAATGACTAAACTTATATTAATCTCATAATGAAGTTAAGAATCAGTATTTGAATTTCTCTACTGAAATTTGAAAATTGAAGGGATTGTTTTTTACAGCTTTAGGTAAAATGAGGGTGAGGAGGAAATGAAAAAATACTTCTGGATTTTCACTAAGTTACTCCAGAGTTCTCTATACCCTCAGAGTTCATCAGCATATCCTGCATATTTTTTCTGCACTTCCTAAATAATGCAAAAAAATAGGTAAAGATTTTTTTATTTTTAAAATTTTAGAGTGAGCTTTTCTCCAAGATTTTTTGTGGACTTAAAGGACTGCTCCACTTCAGTCCACTCTTTGCAGCATTTTGTTCAGGTCAGCTGCTGTGGAACTTGGATCAGGTCAGTTCTGACTGAAGCCCTTGGTCCCAGAACGTTCCTTGTGCTCCTGGCATTGATGAATCATAGTCACAGAATGGTTTGGGTCGGAAGGGAAATTAAAGATCATCTGATTTGAACCGTTCTGCCATGGGCAGGGACACCTTCCACTAGAGCAGTGTTGTGGTTTAATCCCAACCATCAGCCAAGGCCCAGGCAGCCACTTGCTCATGCCCTCAGCAGCAGGATCGGGGAGAGGGAAGGGTAAAAGCTGGAAAAACTCCTAGATTGAGAAAAAAACAGTTTAATAGGGAAAGCAAAAGCCATGGAAGCAAGCAAAGCAAAACAAGGGATTAACTCACTGCTTTCCAAAGGCCATGCAGCTGTTCAGCCATCTCCAGGAGAGCAAGGCCCCATCATGTGTCACAATGACTGGGAAATTAGAAACATCCAAACGTTCCCCCCTTTCTCCTTCTTCTCCACACCTTATATTCTTAGCATGATGTCATATGGTCTGGAATATTCCTTTGGCCATTTGGGGTCACCTGTTCCAGCTGGGTCTCCTCCCAGTTTTCCATGCACCCTCAGTCTCCTCTGCAGCATGGCCACACAAGAAGAGAAAAGGCCTCAGTTCTTCTTGGTTCTTCTTCTGTGTGAGCCCTGCTCAGCAACAACAGAAACATCTTTATATTATTATCACCACGGCCAACACAAATCCCAAACATGGCCCCATGCAGCTACTGTGAAGAAAATTAACTCCACCCCAGCCAAAATCAGCACAGGTTGAGCCAAGCGCTGTCCAACCCGGCCTTGAACATTTCCAGAGATGGGGCAGCCACAGCTTGCCTGGGCAACCTCTGCCAGGACCTCACCACCCTCACAGGGAAGAATTTCTTCCCAATATCCAATCTAAGCCTACTCATGTAAACAGTTCCTCTCCACATTCCTTGTGGGAGCCCTGACCAAGCTGTGACTGGGCAGCTCTCCTTGGCCTCAGCACCATTCCAGGCTCTCCACTGTTCCCACCTCTGGATCAGGCTTCCAGCTTGAGAGGTGAACATTTCCCTTTGGGATGGGAAAGGCTGTCCCACATTGATATTCCTGAGGATAAATACTCTTGTCAGTGTCAGGGTGTGCAGAACTGCCCTCTGTGAGATAGAGAGCATCCAGAGATCAACTCCAGAAGGAATCTACTCCAATGGAAATGAGAAATGTGCTGCTTGTAGATACCTAAACTGAACTGAGACAAATCCCACCCCGCCAACACAAAATGATCGTTTTGAATAAATTGGTTTGCTACAAACAAATTCCCAGTAATTAAATTAGATGTTTTTTTTCTTTTAGAAAGGAACTGAATTCCTGTATACTTGATTAAGGTATTTGTTAGAAGTTTTGCCCTTTTGTCTCTTTTCTATTGAGTGAAAAAGCAAAGAAGCAACACTTCATCATACCCTGGTACCCCAGCTACTGGTTTTGTCTAATATACAGGAAAACAGAGACATTCCAATTCACAAATACTATTAGAAACAGTGGAGGGTCTCTATCAATTGTAATTTAAACATGTCCTTGTGTCCCAAAGTTAAAATAGATCACCCTCAGCCTCGTAGAAATGTGCTTGTAGAGGGATGATTTATAAATCATTCAGTAACAGATGATGTTACAACTAAAGCAGTGGGAGTTTTGAAACACCTACATCAGATTAGGCTTGTGTTTATTTCAAAAAAGCTCTGATCTACTTTGGATTTTTGGCAGGCACAACATGAGCCCAACATGAGCTACTGTAAATCAAAGCCCTTATTGAAAGTCAAACTTGGAATGCTTCCAATCTCAATTAAAAAACATTTGATGTCTTTTGGACTTCAATTTTTTTAAAAATATTTTTTTCTTCTCATTTACCCTGTCCAGACCTGTCCATAACAAAGAGCTCACCAGGAACTAATGGAATTGCAAATATTTTTATGTTTCCTTTATTTGTGGACCTTTTTAAAATGTATTTTTTCTCTGTGATAATATTTTAATAAACAAATTAAAGGAGAAAATAATTCACAACCATCCACTTAAATTAGTCAAAATTAACATTTCATACGCATTGAATAGTTTATCTCAGATATAAGTGGCAGCAGAAAAGATAGAAATCAGGCAGCATTCAAAGTCATGAAGGCAATTCAATGCAAGTTTTTGTGCCTCTTCTCCCTCATCTCTCCAAGATTATGATACACAAATTAGTTATTAATAACTCAGCTGTATACGTGTGGTCTAATACAAATCCACTAGCAAAAGAGCTGCCATTTGAAGATAAAGAAATCCTAATACACCTACTTTTTTGTTAGATAATAAATATAAGTGTCAGTGGAAGATACACAAATGTAATCAATTTTGCATGCAGCCACATTTACCAACAATGGCAGAGTGTTTCTACTGAGGTTAGTCAAATTTACTACCGAATCACCTTTTTTCTTTATATGGCTCAGAGAGAGTCTCTGTTAATATGATCTGCTAATAGGTTTACAACATTTTACACCAAGACAGGGCTTCATGGCAGAAGCTCCTCCCTTTGTGCCAAAGGTTAAAGGATAGGTCCAAAAGGTATGAAAAAAACAAATGGAGAGGCTCTGAGGAACACACTGTTCTGGAAATTCAAAACCTCGTGGTGTTCATTGCCGTGATGTAAATACCTTAATTAACTCAGAACCATGGGATCTTGCAGGTTTAAAATACAGCCTCAGTCTGCAGGCAGGATTGTGCCAAGACTGGTGTTGAACCTTCCTGTGTAAAACTTCCCAATAATGCTTTTTATGGCTTCCTTACATGCAGTCCTGGGATGGTCTGAGCTTGATCTGTCCCTGGTCTGATTTCATTGCCTACACATTTACTAACTCTGACATGGGTGAAATAATCTTGGTATAGGCATCCTGTAGGCAGGATTTTACTTATGCTTTTGAGTTTCACCTGCTTTTGGTTGGGCTGCCTACCCATGATCACCTGCAGGATGTGCCCGATTGAACATCTCTTGATGCACAGCAGGGCAAGCAAAAACCACAGGGGAAACATGTTCCATCCCAGAAAATACATTGCAGCTCTGGGCTCAAGCTCTCTAAGTGCTGTGATTCATTTATTTTGCTACAATGGCCATTAGTGTTTCCATAAATGTTATTTCATGGGTGCAAAGCCTCAGCCAGTCTTCACTTAAACTGTGTTAACACAGGGTTGCAGTGAGACACAACGTTAACTAACCTTCAATAGAACTAAAAGGTATTTATTTCTGGAACTTGATCCATATCTATCTCAGCATTTTGTAGCTTGACTTGCCACATTCACTGACATTCAATAAATACCTCAGTGAAGTGAATGTCACATAATTTCAGGATATGTTCTTGGCTCTGAGCAGCCCAGAACACCTAAGCTTTGTCATAGCCCTGTCAGATTTCAGAACATGATACATTTCTGTGATAGACCTTGCACAAAACCCTGCAGTGAAAGGAACTTACTGAAACTTTCACAGTATTTCTGTCTGATTATTTTCTGAGTTGAGGAAGCAAAAAGAGAAGTTTCCAAAATGTAGAGGGGAAGTGAGACCCGAGAATGTGCAGTTTCATGACAAGGTATCTTGGCTTCAAAAACCTCAGTCTAAGTGCACCTGTGTGAGATGCATTTACCTATAACTTTATATATATTTTTAATGCCAGTGTTCGCACTGCTACGAGAGGGGTGAGCTGACTTGTAGCAGTGTCACAAGAGTGGGAATCACCTAAATTCCTGGCTCAGTTCTGAGTTTCGTGATTCTAGACATGGTCTGTAATATATGACTCGTGTCATCCATGCTTTACCAATTAACTACAAATTGCTTACCCTGGTAAATGCCACTCAGCTCCACGCTGAGACAGCCACATTTCAATCTCTATAGAGCAGCAGTACAGGTCTCCATACTCAAACGAGGTGGCAAAACTCCCTTTACAGCCAGTGCAGACCAGATCAACACAGTCAATAAGGAAGATTCTTTTCCTTTAACAGCATTTTAAGATGTCCTTCCTGACCTTTGGTTACTTCCCAAAAGAATTTGGATCTCACTTAGATCCTTTTTTTGTTTCTGCTGGTTGTGGGAGGGTGTTTTGTGTGTCTTAGGGCACTGTATTCCTATTACTAGGAAAATAAATCATCTTCCTAAAATTGTCCAAGATATTTTTGAACTTTAGCCATTTCGTGTCTCATTTTGTCATCCCTGTCAGCAGGGTCAGCAAACAAGGTCCAAATTTCAACCTGCCATCCTGATTACCAGAAGATAAGAGCCAGTATCTCCAGATCAACAAATCTTTATCTACTTAGCCCTGTAGATAAGCCAAAGGAAAACAGTCATTGCCGAATTCAGGGATGACAAAATGGCTGAAGTCATACAGCCATGGATTATGCAGGTGGGTTATGGGATAACACAACAGAGTCTGTCACTCACAGCTTTGCACTGTGTTTTCTCTTGTCACATTGCCTGGCACCTCCTCAGCCCCACCTCTGATCTACCAACCTCCTTTGTGCAGTGTCACCAAGCCTGAAAAAATCCGTGTCATTGTGCTACCACTAAATATGTTCAAAGGAATTCAGGTTGAAACTTGGATAAATTGGGGTTTATCACCATGCTCCTTGTTTGTTCTTTTGTGGGAGCCTACATGGTAGAAGGATAAAATTTTTCATGGCAGTCATTAGGAGCTCATTAGATCTCATTAGGAGGTCAATTGTTTTTATGGCCCTTATTTCTGAATTTGTTGCAGTTTTTACTCTGCTAATCTCCACTGTTCTAATAATGTAGATAGAGAGATAATGATACATTTTTATGAAGATGAGGTGTGAGTGATTAGTCTACATTATCCACAGCCTAGAATAAAAAGGTGACTCAGTTGACTCCCCTATTTTTCCTTTAAGTTTGAAGTAAAACCTACCTTTAATAGTCTTATGTTGCAATACTTTGGCTCTTCTTTTTGTCATCCAATTCTTCTTCTGAATCTCTTTTTGTCATGCTTGCCTTTCAATATCTCTTTGCAGCATTCCAGCTACATATTTGAATATTGCAAAAGCTGTGAGTAAAACATTAGAACAAGAGAACACCAGATAAAAATTCCCATTTGTGGATACAAACCTCCTTAAATTGCCATTATATATTTTGATGATTTCTTAGCCTGTGGGTGCTATCACTATAATTTGCAGTGTATAAGTTTTAATAAGTCAATTATAAATGTAATGCATGCTGCAAATATCACCACGGTAGCAGCTTAATAAACAGAGCCCTGTTTTAATCTTATCCTCAAAACAGAGTTAATGTACTGCTCTTCTAATTTATAATCAAAATGCAAAACAAAATTCAGCTTAACAGTTACAGTGTAGCTGAGGTTTTTCATATCATTAAATTGAAATACCTGAAGGCAAACCTGTTCTCTGACTGTAAAAGACACTAACCAGCTACATGTGTATATGTGGATAATTCACATATTTGTGTCTGCATATGCATGTATCTGCATTTAATTCTACCTTATCTGCATTTACTTCTACCTACATTTTTAGACAGTTAGGAAACATATATACACATATTCCTCTGGAGTATATGATTTCTCAGCAAGGCACAAAGTTTATAGCAGAAGGAATTTGTCATATCCACATGGTTCCAGTGCAGAAAAGGCATTTTGCAGAATGTATGCTGAAATCTGGTTCTTAATAAGGTACAACAAAACCCCAAGGAAACTCACTCAGAGAGTCTCAGCCTTATATGAACATTATTATTATTTCTCTAATTCCCACAGCATTCAAACCTATGTTCCTACAGGGTATTACAGTCATAACGCATCTTCCTAAAGTGCCTGAATTCTCTACATAGTCAACACTTCTGCCTTGGGAAAGGCCAGGTGTGTGCCTGACAGCCAGGTAAATGGAATAACAACCTTAAGGAAAGTCTGAATCCTTGCTGACAACTTTCATTTCGGAAAGTTATTCATCTGAAAAAGAGACATCTACTCTATGTTATTCATCTAATCTACTTCTCATCAATGCAGAAAGATTAATATTTCCAAAAGATTAATATTTCCATCTCTTCTGAGAAACCTGAAAGCTGAAGTTGCCTGGAGTGCTGATTTCTCTCCGTTAATTACATAGGAATCTTTGGTGATTTAATGTAAACTGCATGCTTGAAAGAGAGGTTGTTGAACTCCTTTCATTCCTTCAGCCACAGTGATACAGGAATGATCTGCTTCTTAGCAAATTCAGGGTGTTGCATGAGTAACCCTTTGTATTAAATGTATGTCAGCTTACGGGAAATTAGGTTTGCTGTTGTTTTTTTAAACCTCAATAAACTTGATAAAAAAATTATTTTCGCTGATATCTTCTGAAAATAAAACAAAACAAAATTACATGAAGGCATAGCTGACACTGGGTTGCTCAACCACCTTCAATGACTTCTTAACACTGGTACATCTATGTGAACAGTATTTACTAGGAGGCAGCAGAATGAAATTCTGGAAGAAGTTAAAACCAAAAGATGCATCATGCATTCTCCACAGGCAAGTGAAAGGAATTCAGATGGTGACAATGATAATCTCTCCAGAGATATCTGAAAAATCTTGGTTGATTTCAGTTTCAACTTAATCCCAGGGAAAAGTATATACCAGGAAGAAGAAAGCAACAAGACATTCCCAGATACCGCCACTGAGCTGGTATTTCCTTTCCTCAGACTGACATCTCCTAAAGGTAGGATTCATAGAATGGTTTGATTTGGAAGGGATCTTAAAGATCATGTAGTTCCAACCACCTGACATGGCAGGGATCAGGTGATCTTATATTTGACATGTATATGATACTTGTCAACTTCTAAAGAGATTAGACTTTTAGAAAGTCCCTTATAAAGGGAAAATTAGTACTTTTAAGACAGAATTAATATGGAATGGATAGCCACCCCAGGACAGGTGTATAGTTTAAGATAAGATGAATAGGAAACTGAAAAAGCCAATTTCCCTCTTTTGTAGGAGAAAGAGCCTAGACAACCCCCAATACATCAATGCCTATACTCAATCCCTCTTCAGGGTGTAACTTCTTGCGTTCTCAGAATGCTTTTCTATGTAATTTGTCTTCTTTGGTACACTCAGGTACCTATGCTCCCCTTTTCCAGATGCATCTGTGATGTAGAGGGACAGAGGCATAGCACAACATGCCAGCATTCCCAGGGAATCACTAGGAAGTTGGATGGTCCATCCCCTCCCATTACTTTCCAGAAAATTTCTAAATTTCTAGCTCATGGACTACATCTCCTTGATTGGAAAGTGTTTAGAAGATGACCAAGACTTGGATGTGTGGGTAATTTTCCTTGTGTGCAACAACAAATAGGAAAGTAGTTGCAGTTGCACAGTCAGAGGGAGCAGTGTCCTCACTCAGAAGGCTGGCCATGAACATGACCTGCATCATCTCCTTTCCATCAGCTTTCAGCATCTGAGAGAGAAACAGGACATTGGGAAGCACTTTACTCTTTAGCAACATAGTAGTAACACCCTGTACCACAGTGAATGCCGGAGCAATTTCACATCCAGTGTGACTAAAATGCACAATACTTCACATTTTATGACCTATTCTCAGTTTTGGTTGGTGTTACATGAGGAAGATGCACTGGATATATGTTGGCAGCCCCTGGCAATCTTCTCAAGCTGCATAAAGATAAATTGAATTGATAAAAACAAGAAATAGTTTTGAATGGAAAGTGGCTTTAGGAATTGCAAGGGCAGACTAGAAGGAATTTTTTTTTTATTTTCTTCTATAGCTTTTGAAAATATATTTTGATATTTGGATATTTTTTTTTTTTAACTACCTTTATCTTAGTTTTTCACCTGTACTGCTTGAATCTGAACTTACCCGTCTCAAATGAACAAAGTGCATTTCAAATGCTGTCTTCACAGACCATCCAAAATATGTTTTTCTAAAACTGTCACTGGTGTCCTGTGCTAAGCAGCAAAACCTTTTGCAGGAAGGCTGAAGAGAAAACCCCAAACAGCTCAACTCAGAAAGCATTTGCTCTGACAGATCAAAGAAATTAAGTGGAGAAGTAAAGGATGTCACGAATTGCAAAACTCAAATCCCATAGAAAAATGGAGATGGGTTCAGCTGGGGTAAAACACCATCATTCTGTTCCCAATTCCCTGTCCAAAAGCCTTGGACAGTAACCCAAGACATTCCAAGTATTGCTATCAAGTAAACCTCCTGCAAAGGCTCATTCAGCACATTCTGGTCAGAAGCCTTTCTCTGAAATGGATGAAATTCCTGTGAGAGCCAAGGAATTTCATCAAGGAGCTTTATTTATTGTCAAGACTAGAGGCAAAAAGTGGGCTCACCCATGAGGGGGCTAAACATAGGGGTCTCTCGAGGGTTTCTATGTCTTGTCACTTTGCTTCTGAAAGTCGAAGAGCTTGAATTGCCCAGACTTTTCCTCTCATCCATGCCCTCAGCAGAGGCAGCAAGCCAAGTCCTCAGTCTAGATGATGATATTATCCCCAGCTTTAGGAAACCTTTCTGTTTTCCTTATGCAGAGATAACTTTATCCCACCTCAGTGATAATTTCAGCCTACTCGAACAAAAAAAATAACCTACTAAGAGATAAGTGAGGATGTGTATGCCAAGACTCACAGATCATTACTTTTCCTGTCCACTCCTCTCCTCCTCTCGGCTCACCTTAAGCTTACATGGAAATCTGGAGAACTTAATAAGAGATATCAGAGATAATATTTTCCGACACTTGCAAAGCGTGCCTTGCCTTCCAGACAGGATTTCCTCAGTCTGCTCAGTTCTAGATAGGAAACCATCCTTCGCTCTGCCACTACCACTCAGGCACAACAAGGGAGAGAGGGGCATTACACAGAACATTTTCCACTGCTGTGCCGTATCTCATTTACTCTTGCTACTGAAATACACAGCCTCTAATTAGCTCGTCCAGCTCCACTCTTTCTTTTTTAATCTGAGATGGAAAAAGAAAAAATAAGTCATTTATTAGTGACTAACATTCATTAAAACTTGTAACTCGTTTGTTTATTGAAACCAGACAGCATTTCCTCCCCTTCCCAACCTGTCACTGTGTGGTATATTCACATATAAGGCATCAATAATTATACAATGCATTACAAATGAGCTTTTAAAGCCAGGATGCAAATTAGGAATGTAAATGTGGCTTCTAAATTGGCTATGTTAATATGAAATATGATTCTTTCTAATAGAGTGGGAGTAAGCCCCAGCGGTATTGATCTTTTCCCTTTTCTGCTTGAAACCCCCCCCAGTTAAGCAGCAGTGTCTTTTCACCTCCCCTCGCCGAGACTCATCTGGTCAAGTCGAACTCTTTCCTCTTATTTGCCTGTGCTGAGCCATGAGCACTAAATGAAGCGAGTAATTTGGTGCATTGTTGGGGGGGACGGGAGGAGGGGGACCGGGGAAGGGGGGCAGCTGACAGTGAATGGTGTCAGCTGCAGAGGCAGCAGAAAAAGCCGACATCTTAATAAAACAGCCTCGGGCAAAATCCCATTAAAGCCTTCAGAAGCTTGTTTCCCTGCAGTTGAGCAGGTAGGCGTCGTGCACTGCGTGGCAGCCCTGAGTGCTCTCTGGGAGCCCAGTTCAAAAAAAAAAAAAAAAATAGGGGGAAAAAAAATTGAGTGCTTTTTTTCACCACCCCCCCCCCCTCTTTTCTACCCCCCTGATCTAAATCATCCACCAGCCTCTGCTCCTCAGAGTCATTTGCAAGGCAGAGAGAGAGGGAGGGAGGGCGAGGGAGCATGGAGAGCGCGTGTGCCTTGATGTGCAGGGACTAAGTGCCTATGCAGTGGCAGGAGTCGCTGGCGAGTGCTGCTCGCCCATTAACGCTCCAGCGCAGACCTCGGGCTGACCTTTGGAGAGCAGAGGGAACGGGGGGACACGGGCAGAATGACAATGAGGGGATGGGGCACCGCTCCCCGCGCCGCCGCCTGCTCCGCAGCCGCCGACCTGGGGACAGTGGCACCGCTGGCCCGGCGGGACGGGACGGTGGGAAGGCTGAGAACAATGGGAGAGGGTAAAACTCTCCCCCGAATCTCTGTTGTTCCGGAATTAATTCCTGCTAGGTGTTTGTGGGGAGAAATCACCCCGTGTGTGTTTTGCTTGAATGAGAAGGGGGTGGACATAATTCAATTTTGATGGAGATTCTGTGTGGCACTGAGGGACAGGACAAGCGCACAGAGCCAGGGAGATCGCCCACGTCCTTTAGCAATCATGACTTCAATAAGCAAAAAGACCCAGACACAATTAAAACACACAATTAAATTTTTTTTCAACCCCTTTTCAGCCTGGAGATGCCTCCTCAGTGCCACACACTTCCCTCACTTGATGATACTTCTTCTTCATAGATGAGTTCTGGGCGTATGGACTTCTGGAGCATTTCTAGACACTATTTATACACAAGTTTAAATTGCAGAGTCTGGTGGATACTGACAGTTCAATGCACAGGGAGGAACAACTCTGCCTGACTCACACCGTCATGCAGCTGATGTGACTCTAATAAAGCATGGCAGCCTCCTAAACAGACAGAGGATGCACTTTGTACATTTGAAAGACCAGTCAGGTCTCTTAAGAGAATACAGTCTGCTTTGGCTCAAGATCACTGTACCTCTGCATTGTATATTTAATGTTTGATGGGTGTCTGGCTAGAAAAAAATTGTGGCTTTCTTAAGTTAAATCAGTTTTATCTGTTCTGTCAAAACCATTTGGGCTTATGAATGACCCTGTGCTGAAAGAATATCCTCAATCGTCTGGAACTTGGTGCAGCAGCTTTTGTTCAGCTATCAATCATTTCTGCTGAGGGCAAGGAAACAAGAAGTCTGCTTGGCTCTTATTTTAGCCAAAAACTGCAGTTAAATCTGTCCACACTCTGACTTCATTTCCCTCTCTGTAAAGCAGCAAGAGTAAGAGCCAAGGTTTTGCATTGCCCAGCCTCTGCCATAGGTTGTAATATTCAGGCAAGTACCAGAAGGAGTAATCGCATTTCTGACAAGGAGAAGACTCATTCCCTTATGGCTAAATTGCTTTGGTTTAGCCAGCATCATGAGACCAAGTTGAGCCACCAGCTGGGTACATTTCTTCAGTAGAAGCTTCTCTACATTTCAGTTTTCCCCTAGAGTTCAGCTAGAAAATTCTCAAATCATTTGTGTAGTCTGAATTCCTACTACTTTTTCCCTCTGTTCTTTTCCATCTTTATTCACTCTTTATCAATTCCTCATTTTCCCTATTTCCTTGCCTTCCTTGCTTTCTATTTTAAAATCTGTCTTTCTACTCTGGAAAGTCCCAAAGCATTTTCCAGCCTGCAATTTTAAAGTTTGATTCCCCCATGAGTGCACATCCGCTGGCAGAAGTTGAACGAATGGGATTATTCCCTCACCTCTGAAATGCAGCCACTTCTGAGGTAGAGTACTGCAGCCACTCTGTCTTCAACCTGTGCCTTGGGTCTCTGGAGAGGCAATGAAGGATAACCTTTTCACCTGAAAGTACCTTTTTTAGGTAAGCTGAATATAACTTGGAATCAAGCCAGAATACCACAGTTAACACTTCTTTCTGAGCACAGCTTGGGTTTGTGACCAGAAATGTCAGAACATACCTTTGATATTTTTCTATTGGACCTGTAAATGGAAACTGCAAAAGTTTCATCTTCCTCATATATATGTGTATATTTTGCAACTGTGTGTGTGTGTTTGTGTGTGTACACTCCAAGATTTTTTAAGCAGAGCCTCCTGGAATGACAAATAGAAGCAAACAACTACTGGGGAATGTTTTCACAATGACAAGCTTTTTAGTTCATTGATGTTCCAGTAGATCTCATCATATTTGCAATGCTTTTTAATACCTCTGAGGAAAAATCAAATAAAACTGGTGTAGCCCCAGACAGGACTTCCATTTCACAGTGTTCTGCAGTGATATATTGCTATTTTGATGATGAGGCAGTAGGCACTCTGTACCTCCATCTCCTCTTTAGGGTTCTTTTGCTGGTCATAAACTGTTTCTGCAATTCAGTCTGGCTAAAACTCATTTAAATATCAATAAATCTACCTGTTCTGCATGTCTGTTTTATACACCCAATTCCCTTGCCCTTAAACAAGCTCTCTGGGTCATTAACTTTACCTACATCCATGTGTTCAGATGTTCAGCTTCAGAGAGAATTTTTATCCCTCCTACCTGAAGCTTCATCATGGCCAAGACAATGAGATTAACTCCTTCACATTTACAGAAAAAACCATGAAAGGGTCAGGAATGACATCAACTCAGAGAAGTTGCCACCTTAGGTCTCAAGACTGGATGCCTCTCTTGGATTAAAAATGCCACTTCCATGCCTTGTACAGTCTGGCCAATTCTTGTGATCAGGTCACTATCTGACGCATTTCCTTGAGTGGCGCTGGTGAAAAAAAAGGCAATCTTTGAGGCTCTACAAGTTTGTCTGCAATTTTATGGGGAAGTGTTGTTGATTGAACCAAAGCAGAACATCTCCAGATCAGGCTTTCTAAAATGCACATAAAGTTTGCCCCAGACAGCCACTGGAGAGAGAGCAAAGTCTTTTTTTGGGAGCAGCAGTTACCTTTAAATAGGAAACATCAGCAGCAAGATTGTGACAATTAAAATGTTTTTTTGCCCCCTGAGTTAGAGATTCTGGATTTCTGACCCAGATGCAAGAATCAGGAAAGATCATAGCATCATTTTCCAGGCTTTTGTTTTTCCAATATTGCGTAAAGGGTAGAGAAGTAAATCTATCTTGGATATATCCATTGGATGACCTTTAGATTGAACTCATCCTTGTCTAGTTCATTCGATCTCCAAAGGGTGCAAGAAAATGTAGTTGATTGGTTTAAAACTCATGTAAATAAGGAACCCTAACAGTGGATTAGGTGTAAAAAAGACAAGCAAAATTTGTTGCTTTTCCTTTTTATTGGTGTTGTAGTGTGTTTACTACTGACAAAAGACCTAAAACAGCAAAAGGAAATCTGGCAGCAACAGAGGGAACAGCACTGGATGAGTCAAGGATACAGAGCCTTATTTTTCCTTAGATCTGTCAAACACACCCTTGTGTGTCTGTGTGCACATGCATAAATACATATGTATGCAAAAATATGTAATGGCCTGTCTGTTATGTGTTTGTATACATCTGAATCAGGTGTAAACACAAAGCAGCAAGGGTGTATTTCCATATTCAGGTACACTCATTTCTTGAAAAGCCACCAAAAGCCCTGCTCTGTGTCTGTGTTCATACTTTCACATGGACGTGCATAAAATCACACACATCTCCTCCTGTTTTTCCTTGTCAGAACACTTTAAAAGAAAACATGGCATTTGGTATTCCATCCTGGCAGAGAACTTAAATCTATAGTGCTATACTTTTTCTTTCCTTCTATTTTTTTTAAAAGTGTAATCAATGAAGAGAAGCTGTTCCAATTTTCTTCAGCTGCTTATGTTAATTCCTGTGATGATTGCTTTGAAGTGTCCGTAACGAGGTGTCCCTCAAGTGTGCACTCCCTCAGAGTTACCGCCAGGGTTCTGTATTTGAGGGAGGTGTAACAGAGAATTAGTCCAGCTCTGCACTCACCAGAGACATGAGAAGGAGCAGAACTATGATTATGGGATTTCTTACTATGCTACAGGTATTAAAACCCCCCAAAAATTGTCAGGTTGCATAAAGAATGAGGTACCTCAAATAAAACTTTTTTGCATCACAAACACTAAGTATTTAATTTGCTGCATGAATTTTAAGTACATTTTTCCATGGTCTATTTCCACCGAAGTCAAAAGGAAATCTTTCACACTCTTCTGTGTTTCTCATCATGTGAAAAATCCCATTGAATTCACAAGATGTATATGAGCAAATATTTAAGCTTCTACATGCACTTTCTTAGCAGGATCAAAGCCTAAGGTCAAATCTCATTTCCAAAAAGCTTCTTGCCTTGAAAATCAAAGCAGATTTAGTGCAAAAGAAATTCTCATTATTGCCTTCTCTTTCCATTCAGCCATGAAATAACCCATATCTCTTAGAGAAAAATAGTTATTGGGCACAGAAAGCTTCCAGACGAAGGAAGATGAGGAACACAGGCCTGTTATGAATTCCTGTTTGTCTCAAGACAAGACAATGAATCTGTGATTTCTTAAAATTGGTAAAACACTATATTTTAAAGAGATACACCTACAAACTCTTCATGAAAGCATTTTTCTGCTGTACCTCATTTGTTTTTCTCTTTAAAATGTCCCTTAAGCTAATGCTCTAATCTAAGCAGTTCTATTCTGAAAAAAATGCCTAATATTTGAGCCAGTTTTAACTTGTCATTTTCACCTCCTGCCTTCCATAAATTTTAAGAGGTTCTTTTTTCCAAAAAAAACCTGTGAAAACTCTTTGCCGCACTGAATTTCCTGGTATGAAGTGTGTGCTCTGGGTAGCACAGGAAGGAACTGTTTACACCATTCTCATCAAGCTGCATCAACATTGGGGTTAATATCTGCAGATTACTCCTTTTCTAGTAAATTAGTGTCAGGAAAATGGAATCAGATGCCAAAATTAACTGTTTATAGAAATAAATAATTAGAGCAGTCCTTGACATCCTTTGGTATGGACCAGCTTGCACTGACACCCTCCAAATACTGAGTGCTGTGGCTAGTCTCAGCACTATTCCAGAGGAGCAGAAGGATGAGACCAGTCTATTTTGAAAGAAAAAAGATGTTAATAAACATGGCCAGAGAGGAGGCTCTGGCAGTTTCAGTTTACTAGAAGAGACTCTGCCTTGAATTCCATCAAAAAGCTTTGAACTATCCTCAGACTGCCTGCCAGAGGGGGCTTTGCCTCACTGATGCCTGAACAGGCTTACCTAAAACAGAAGATAAAGTCAGGAGACTAAAAAGCAGTTAGATTTATAAAAGGCCTTCAAGGTGCATTTAGGGCAGACAGAGCCTACTTGAGAGGCTACACCCAAAATGGACCCAAGTCACAAGGTTTTCATACTTTATAAGTTCTGTCCATTAACATATTGGGCCTCAACCTTCCAATTACGCCCTCAGGTGATGATGTTAATTACTCCAAATTTGTTCCCCCCAATTCACTGTTGTTTACGTATTTTGGGGCTCTGAGGCAGCAAAGTTGTCCTTAGATTTCCAGTTCAGAGGAATTGTTTTGTATAAAATATGCTGGAAACAGAAGTTTCAGCACTCTATATGGAGTCCAGAGCCACACACTAAAGTTACAGATACATGAAAAATATAGAAGCTAATCTTAGGCATCACCACCGTTCCCAAACACTGCTCAAGCCCCCATGTGCAAATCACATCCCAGCCACCACTTTCCTGGGAAAGCTCCAGGGTGGATTTTGAGGACAAGCAGGCATGCAGGGGTCTCCGTATACCCACACGGATGCAAAGACATTTACATAAATGTATCCTCATCCAGAATGGAATTTTAGAGTGCAACCGTGATGCAAACAAATAGAAGAAAAATGAAAAACTTTTTAACATTCACATTTGGTTTGTGTATAAGCGATGTTAGAATGAGAAAAATAGCTGCATTTGAATTCATACATTCAAACAGCATTTTGTTGGAGTGTTTTTTCTGGTTATAGACACACTAAGCACATGAATTCATATCCTCCACTGAGCAATATCTATACAGTTACCGTAGAGCAATTTTGTCTTTGGATTAGTTAGGGGTAATTCTATTTTGGTTTATAAAGTCAATGGAGCATGACATTGTCACAGGATAGTGGTCTCCCACTGCTACCTCGTTTAAGCAATCAAGCAAAAAATAAAGCATATGTTACACCTTGTAATGTATTTCTCCTTCTTGTATCCTTACACTATTTTCATTGTCATAATGATCCAGTATATCTTTATCTGCTTGGACTTTTTATATAAGTTAGCTTCTCTCTAAGGTTTACAAATTAATAATTTAACCAACAGCCATGTAGTATATATTATTTTTTCACCCAGAAGCACGGCCCTCCTGAGTTACAGTCCACAGAAGATACTTCAGCTACAAGAGAAATGGCCTACATCTGACAGCAAACTTGGGCTTCTGCCTGTGTTGCCTGCCTGATCCGTGCTGTGTTAGGTGGGCTCAGTGCTGTGCTCTTCTCAAATGAGTGACTTTCACTGACTGTTTCTGACACACACCAGAGCAGGAAGGCACCTGAGGCTGGTGTTCAGCAGGATTCTGGGGAAATAGCGTGTGACTCTCTTGTAAGAAATGAGAAATAATATCAACCCTTCTCCCACTTGACTGAAAAATGTGAGGGCAGGTTTATGCTTAAAGTATTTGATGCAGATCAAAATGACTGTGCTGAACTGCTGGTTTAGCCCTGTAAGACTTTGGGCAAGAGGCTTTGATTCAAAAGCACTTAGGATGATCCTAAAACGTGCCAAAACTTATGAAAATTTCTAAAAGTCTTAAATGCCCAAAAATTTTCTAAAAGCCTAAAAGCCATTAGAACTTACAGTCCTTATTAGTTCTCTTTTTCTTTATTACCATTAAGAAATAATTACAAGGTGAAAAAAAGTAATTTTCTTCTCTCTCTACTTTTTCTATTTAGATGGAAAACATCTTTGCTGACACACTTCATGCTATTACACATTCATGTTAATCTCTCTCATAAGCAGCTCACAAAGGTGCTGCTGAGCCAGTATGACCAAATAATAGGAATCTGCATTCACAGTTTCAAAGCAAAGATGCAGACTCTCAGTTAAGTTCTTTAAACATCGTTGCTTCTAACGAAATTCTAAATACCCTACAGTGTCCTGCCTCTCCTCCGTCCATCAGTGCAGAAGGGTATAAAACTCATCTATGTCCTGCAGCACAGCTGCCACCCCATGTTGGTATTAGAATTCTCCTTGGTCTTTTGAAAAGGCACCAAATGTCAGTGCAGAGTCAGTCCTTGGTGTACTCTCAATTTGTTCATCAGTAAAGACAGTTAGACCGAACCTTTTCCTGAACTTTCAATATAATTTGTCTTTGTTACTCTCTGCTGGTGGTGTCACTGACGTGTTATTATTTTACAGATTGCTTTAAAAGGTGTTTAGGGCAATGCCTCCTGACTTTTTCCATTATGCCTTAAGGAGAATAAAATTACAAAATTTTGTTATGAGCATGCTGGGACCCTGGCGCAGGTTGCCCACAGAAGCTGTGGCTGCCCCATCCCAGGAAGCGTTCAAGGCCAGGCTGGATGGGGCTTAGAGTGACATGGGATAGTGGAAGGTGTCCCTGCCCATGGCAGGGGGTTGGAACTCAATGGTTTTTAAGGTCCCTTCCAACCCAAACCATTCTGTGTTTCTGTGTTTCTGTGTTTCTGTGATTCTGTGTTTCTGTGATTCTGTGATGCTTGCCCTACTCTGTGGCAGTGGCAATAGTAGTAGATATGCTGTTGGAATTAATTTTTTTAGCTTTGATGGAATTGAGGAACCTGGGAAGTCAAATGTCATTAGAAGTTCTTTGCTATAAATGGAGTGATCTTTTTCTTTGGCTTTTTATACAGTACCTTGCACATCAGGATCCTGACTTGTGCCCAGTACTCATGAGAAGGGGGGAAGAAAGCTGATGAAAAAACAGTGACTTGTTGCAAACTATATTTTTATTTCAGTAGTTTGGTGGGAATAAAAGCAGCAAATTCCAGTTCTCCAGTTCTGGACTGCAAAGTCCAGCCTCCAAAATGCTTACTCCTTTAAGCTGCACCAGGATGTGAGGGATGCATGTGACTTAATAATCTGATATAACTTCAGAAATGTTCCTTCTTTAAAGAAGGGACTGGTCCAGATGATCACCCGAGATTCTTTGCAACCTAAATGGTTATGTGACTGAATTATTTTACTTTCTCCACTTGGGAGCCCTGTGGAGAGTTGACATATACGTGGTACTGATGATCTAGAGCCTGAGCCTAGAAACAAAACAAAGAGTGAGTCAAATTAACTGCAGCATTTAGATGAAAAAAAATCCTTTGTCAAGTTCACTGTTTTCTTTGTACATCTACAACAGAATTGCCATAATTTGATCCCTTTTTCTGCCAAGAGCTCAGTGGAGGTCAATGTAACTCTGAGCTGTATTACAAGGGTTTTAACTCAGTTTCCAAGGCGAACTACATATGCAAGTCACAGACTCCTGATTTTATACTGAGAAACCCAAGATTTATTTTTTTCTCTCTGTCAGAAGCCAGGACACTAATCCTGGAAAGAAGAAAAAAAAAATATTGATCCCGTACCTATTAATTTAAAAATACGTGGTTTTGAACTCAAGCTCTCTTTGAGGAAGCTGTAATGAATACGAGTCACGATCCAGCATACTTTACTTCTTTTGACTAATGCCCTTTTCCATAGGAACTGTGAAAGGGGAAAAAAATATCTTCTTTTGCGGTTATTCTTTCTTATTTATATACACACTCTGGGGCAAATGACTTTCCTGTCACTGGAGGGACATCAAAAAGCAAAGCAGTTGCAAATTTCTCACAGAGCTGAACTTCCTGGAATACTTTACTTGGCTTCCAGAAAATATTATTAAAAAAAGTGGTTTCTTAGTTTCACTTGCTCCTTGAGGCAGGTGGAACTGAGAAATAGCTAAAGGGTGGTTCCATAACTAAAGAATTGTCTAGAGAATTTATCTTGATTTTTTTAAGTATTCAGATCTGTCTTTTCAGACTCCTTTACTATCAGTTGGACTTCCTGCTGATATTTTTCATATATATTTTTAATTCCCTGCTTGAAACAACATAAGTGAGATTCATTTTCAAGAAGGCATTAAAGCTTTTTTTTTTTTTTTGGTGTTGGGTATTTTGAGACCAACATTTTAAGTTCATCAGAATATCTTAGGTTCACAAGAAGTCTTAAGAAATTAGATGTATTTAGCTTACTACTAATTTCTATTCATAATCAGGGGATGGGGGGGATTTTTATTTGTTGTTATTTAATCCCTTGAATATTAACATCAGGCCTGATTCAGCATCTAGTGTATGATAATTCAAGTGGTGAAAATCCATTCAATATTGGTTATAATAGATCACTAGTAAATTGAGTGAGATTTTTCTTTCCCCAAAAGGTTTTATAAAGTTAATACTAGGTAGAAAATTACAATATTAAACACTGCCAGTGAAAATTACTACACCAGACATAAACATTTATGCCATAGATAGGCAATTTCAGGCAAAACCTTCTGCCATGTGAACTGAGCTTTATTGTTTAAAAAAACCATGTTCGGATTAAAGGTAATGCTCTCCAATTCTGTTTAATAATTTGGAAAATCCAGAAGAAAATAATAATAGAAAAACTTTGCAAAAATTTTGCCAAAAGTATATTTTTTTCTGTTCTGGGACATTATTTCTTGGCCTTGTGGAAGCAATGGGACAGGCACTTCTGGAGTCCCATTCACCCTTTGGAACAGATCATCTTATCCATAACGAATTAAAATCTTACTTCCTGGTAAGTGGTGATGGGATTTCTGTAGCTTAAAGCCTGACTCTTTTACCAAATAGGATAACACAACCTATCAAAGACTTGAGAGTAAGTTTGGACTTCTTTATTTGGGTGATATAAGGTTTTTGTGCAGTCCCATGCAAAGTTTGGGGTTGTCTTCTCTCTCACTTCAATAGTTTGAATATAGTACCTTATCCTGTCTTTTTTTCCACCAGTAATTGCAACCTTGCCCTAAGCCAGTAGACCATCTCTAAATAAATTTTTGCTTCATTGTCCAAGTGAGGGAAAAGGAAGAGTTCTTTCACTCCTGCAGGGTATATAGATACTAATCTGCTGGATATAGGTAGATAGATAGATAGATAGATAGATAGATAGATAGATAGATAGATAGATAGATAGATAAAAAAAATTTAAAATATTATTGGTATTAGATCATACTTCTGGTTTACTGGTTATGTATATGTGTATGTGCGTGTGTGTGTACATATATACATATATATATATATATAAAGTTATATTTTTTTTATATATATATTTACCCTATACCGGAGTGCTGGCTCCATGCAGTTAAGGGAAGTCCTTTCTCAGCTATTGAAATTTGAACCTCCCTGCCTAACAGTCTTCTTACCAAGGGCATTCCTACTGCTGGAGAGTTTAACTTCTACTTACAGAACATCTGTTTCTGTGTGGCAGAGAGTATTTTCTCCAACAGATCCTAAATGCACTGTGAATGATCAAAGTGTTGACTAAAATTTATTACATGAATCCAGCATAGCTCTCCTTCCTCAGTGAAAGTCCTTCAGAGAGGTTTTTAGGAGCATCTGTCCAGAAGAAGAGAGTCAGTGTTAGTACAAGGATTTAAGAATTAAGGCATGGTAATTTAAGCAGCAATTACTCATAGACAGTAATTTTTTCACATTGAGCATGCTGAGGCTCTGGCACAGGCTGCCCGGAGAAGCTGTGGCTGCCCCTGGATCCCTGGAAGTGTCCAAGATCAGGCAGGATGGGGCTTGGAGCAACCTGGGGTAGTGGAAGATGTCCCTGCCCATGGCAGGTTTGGACCACATGGTCTTTAAACCATCCCTTCCAACTCAAACTCTTCCATTGATGCTGTGTAGTTGAACTTCTGGGTACATGACTTAATTTCACTGAGTGTTGTCACGCTACTCCAAGCTAGTAAAAAATCCCACATGGTTTACTACACCTTCACTGCTCTGCTATAACTTGCCACAGCTCTAACTGTGTAGGCAAATACATTACATTAGTGCAACTTGCATTTGTATTCAGGACAAACTACTAGTTCTAACCTAATTTCCTCACAGATGTTACAGACCTCTAGTTTGACTACAGCAGTATCCTGCCCTTGCCTTCACCTTACACAAAAAACACCCTCTAATTTGATAAAAACCCACACGTTTATTTTAGATTGCCAGACAAATTTTACTGGAAGCTGTTGCGAAGGGGGAAGGGAGGGTTACTTTCCAAGGGTAACAAGCTGCCAGACAGCAGAAATTCAGTTTTGGTCCCTAAGATGCTGGAGCAATTGAGCCAGCCTCGAATCTCTCTAAGGCATCGCTGCAATGATGTAAATATGAGAAGCCACGAAGGTGACCTAGAGTTGCCTTCCTCCTCCCATCTCTGGGGTGAAAAATTTTCTGCCGTCGCCTCTAGATGTGGTTTCTGCCAACCCTCTCTCCATTTTCATCTTTGCCTACAGAAGTCTCCGTGGAGGCTGGTAGAAAGGGATGGCTGGGCACTGAGTACTTGTCGTATTTACTACTTTATCCTCTACCAGTCTGCAGGGGGAAAAAAGTTGCTGTGAAAGGTGAATAGATGGAGCGGGAAAGTGTCTGACTTTGGAAAGGAACATTTAGTACAGAGACTTTCAGACTTTATAAAATTTCAGCTGCAGTTCTCTTCTCCTCCCCATACACAGACAAAATCCAGCCAGCGTCTCAACCAACCTTTCAGAACCTTTTTCTGGCTTGAGGCTAATTGCAGCTCTGCATTCTGGGAAATACAGAGGGTGTCCCAGCCATTGAAACCAAGTCTTAATTTGGACCTGCATTCCCTCCTTATTAAACTGTTGGTAATTTGGTACATCAGACGGCTGCTCCTGCAAGCAAGAGACCCGGCCCCCTCTCCATCCTGTTATACTACAAAGCTTGCATTTTTCATAGTGGATTAGCAAGTCTAGACATCCTATAAAATGTCAATGAACGTATGGATCTTCAGTGTATATTTCTCAGGAGAGCTCTGCTTGTTTGCAATGCCTCTCTCTCAGCCCGATCAATACAGCCACAACAGCCTTTTGCATTTTCTGTCAGAAAACAGAACCCCAGTCATTGGATTTTTTATATTTTTTCTTCTTCTTTCCAAGGCAGTTAATCAAATAGTGGAGGTAGAGAAAACTGGGGGTGGGTGGGGAGTTGGATCGTAGGCTGAGCACCCAGGGAAGCTGTGAATAAAGTGTTTTATTTTAATTATTATTACTAACCACGAAGGCACGATAAGAATTATCAGGAGAAAAATCATACCTCAGGGGCAAGACAAGGACTGGGGAAGAGAAGGGAAAGGAGGAGCAGCTGAGTGCGAGAACCCCCACGGGATGTGATTATCTCCTGATAACAACATCCCCAGACTTACTGCTATTATGAAATTTCATTTTTCCATTTTTTTATATACACAGATACATATATAAATTATTTAGGTGAAGTATTTCAATTCCCTGCAAATCGCAAGTTTGCATTAAAATGCTTCAACTGTGAGATTCCCAGGTATATTAATTTCCACTCTTTGAGGATGTTGAGCGGTCCATCAGAATAAACTCTTCATCCTCGGCTGTTTTATGATATTATTACAATCTATTTTAGTTGGGGAATGGTGGGTGGAACAGGTTTTCAGAGAAATAGGCTTGTTTGGGTTCCATTTGGTTGCTGGAGGGAAAAACTCCACATAAAACGACTCTGGCTGTTCAGTAAGGCATCCTGGTTTCTTCTTATTATTATTTTTTCCCCAGCACAATTCTATTTCTTCTCTCCTTTTTAGAAGTCCCAAGTCCCCTTCCCATCTACTTTAATAATGGCAAGGGGGGACTGCAGTCACAAGACAGAGGGACCTCAAGGACTGCATTCAGCTGTGTGTTTTGTATGTTGAGTTTTCTGGCAATTATGTATAAAAATGGAGAAGGGTTTATGCTGTTATTGAAATCAATTTCACAATTTCATTTGTGATTTAAAATTTTTTAGTGCTGAAAGATACTTTAAAAATCCACCTAATTTTTTTTGTTAGACTGGCCCAGATTATATTTATTTTTTCTAATTTCCTTTTAATTTTTCCAGAAGCTTTTATTTCAATTCAAGGTCCTGATTGCAGCTCACAGATGTAATTTTTGATTAAAGGTCATAGACTCATAGAATGATTTGGGTTGGAAGGGACCCCAAAGATCCTCTCATCCCAGTCTGCTCTCATGGGCAGAGACACCTTCCACTGGACCATGTGTCTCAGGAGTCACTGCAAATCACAGGAACCTCTTTGCTTATTGGGTCAACCTTAAAACCCTTTGGATGGAGTGAAAAACTCTGCAGCCACTTTAACATGAGGGCTTGGCATCAGTCACATAAGAACGTGGAGAATATTTTTCTTCCCTACACATTAGGTTCACAAATTCCTTTAATAATTCCTGTGTTTGTTTGTTTTGGGTTATTTTAAATCATAATAATTCAATATCAGAGGAAATAATGTGGACTTTAATGTGCTAAACCTCTTGTTCATAGACTGCCCAAGATGCCGCAAAAGGATCTCTTCAATTCCACAGGATCAGGTGATCTAAATCCTTTCCCAAAAAAATTGGCTTTTTTTTTTTTTTTTTTTAAGTTTTCTGTGCGCTCTTTGAACTATTCCCTTTTCTATGTTATTCCTTATGGAATTATTTGGGAAACCTACAGAAAGATTTGGGGGAAGATATTATACTAAGCCAACATAGAGTTTAGAGGAATTCTAAGCCAGTATAAAAAGACATTTAAAACTCTTAGATCTATGGTTATGGTTCTGATATGGACTCCCTTCTGCATCATACCAGAATAAGTGAGAGCCTGGCAGTGTAATGTTCTGTCCTAATTTGTTGTCTGATAAGGCTTCAACAATTATGTTTTGCTCTTAAATGATTTTCAAAAGGGAAAATTCAGACTGAGAAAGAGAAATTCTACACTGATGAAGACAATATTGACTTTTACTTCCGTTTCTGCATTTGCAGTAATTTCACTGCTTGATTTGTGTGTTGTTTTGATGGTTTTTTATCTCTGCTGACATCTCTGGAGCAACTCCTGATACACATTTGTTGAGGCAAAATCCCAATCAGCCCTGCAGAATTCATCTAATTGTTCCCCTTCACTAATGTTGCACAAAGGCATAAAAAATGAACTGAAGACAACATTTCCTGGGCCTTTTTAAATCTGCTTAAAGCATTTTCTGAGGAAAGAACCCAACTTTACTTCACTTTCAGTTAAATGAATGCTTTCTCTCTTCTGTAGAGATCACAACACAATTGCAACCTACAGCCTCACCGATCTTAGTTGCTCTGACATCAGCAAGAAAATCTTACACCGCTAAAAAGATAAAGATAAAATGACAGATCCTCATCTTACATAATGTTCTTTATCTCAGTTGAAATCAATGGAATCATATTTACTCAGTCCCAGGTGATGCTCTATCTCAGGATCAGTATCACAAGCTTGATGGGGTATATACACACAAAATAATACACAAAAAAAAGGTAAAAAAAAAAAAAAAACACACATATATATATGTATGCTCAGCAATAAAGTTGCAGAAGATTCAAGATTTCAGGAAACTCTATGATTTTGTAGATGAAGGGAGAAGGCCAGGCTTCTGAAACCCAGCCTGGATGGATACTTGCAGAGCAGTCACTGTGATGCCTTAAGAATTTTTAGCTCCTATTCTTCATGTATCTGTAGTTTTGGTGTGTAGTTCTAGGCTTCATATAAAGTGCTAAAAACCTCTGTTCCCAGCATTTTAGACAAAACATTGCTCTCAACTGGAAAATCCAAGGACACTTTGCTGCCTCAGAGCCCCAAAATATGTAAGTAACAGTGAATTGTGGGGAGCAAATTTGGGGTGGTTGACATCATTGCCTGAAGGTGTAATTGGAGAATTGGGGCCCAACATGTTAATAGACAGAACTTATCAAAGGTGAAGATCTTGTGACTTGGGGTCCATTTTGGATGTAGTCTCACGAGTCGGCTCTGTCTGCCCTAAATGTACCTAAAGGCCTTTAATAAATTTGTCTGCATTTTATTCTCCTAGCTTTGTCTTGGCCTCTGTTTCAGGCAATCCTGAATAAGGCATCGACCCCTCTGCCTGTGAGCCTCAGAGAGTTCTGCAGCAAAAGGGTGATGCAATGGATGCTTTGCTGTTTCCAGGCTCTAGGTGACCTGCTCTGATTTGTTCTGCCTACTGCTGAGCTCCTGAGGGGTCTTGTTTAAAAGGCAGCAATAAGGTTTAGAAAAAAAGTTGAAAACCTTAAGGGTTCTATGCAAATTCGATCGTAACAGGTTTAAAAACATGAGGTTGTTTTGGTATTCTAAATTGGGTTGGTAACAGCTCTTACCTTTGAATTTAATGAATCAGCTCCAGTGGATAAGTTAATAAATAAATTTTTCTGGGCTGTGCTTTAAAGCATTGGAATCCTGTAGGATTGAGGGCATCAGAAAATATTAATTTCTATTGCACATCCCATATGTTTAATGGAATGACATCCAATCATGCTGCTATCACTCAAGACTTTTTCTTTTTCCAATGAGAAAAATCCATCAGACAAGTCTTTGCTGTCTAAGAGGTTCTTGTCCTTTAGATAGAAGTTACAAGCCCTAGCAGAGACACCAAACAGGTACATAGTCAAGTATCACAGAATCACAGCATCATTTTGGTAGGACAAGACCTCTGAGATTGAGTCCAACCTTTAAAAGTTGAAATAAAATAAGAATTAAATGTGTTTTTATTTTAAGTATCGGATGTTTATGCAAATATTTTGCCTTATTAGAGCACAAAAATAGTAAATCCAAGCCCCGCAGAGACCTGATATAATTTTGCCTCTATGAAAGTGTTTCAGTTCAATTTGAAGCCGGATAGTGCAATGTTGTGACCATAAACTTCTTTCCTTAAGAGGGAGTAGCTAATTTTCAGAAGGACAGGGATGCACTACACAGAGTTCAAAGGAATGCCACAAAACTGATCTGTGGGTTGAAAAACAAGCTCAGGCTTAAGGAGCTCAACTTAGATTATCAAAGGGAGAGTGGAGAGGTGAGTTGATCGCTGCATAAGGTGCTTAGAAATGTTTGATAGCAGGGAGCGTGTCATCCCTGCTAACAAAGGCATAACAACATCCAATGGTGGCAAGCTGAAGTTTACATAAATACAATTTATTTAAATAAGATGGAATTTCCTGGCACTGAGAGGATGTGGCTTAGTGGCACCTGACCCGTGCAGATGCACTTGGCTTTTGGGTTTTTTTTAAATGTAATTTGACTTCTGTTTCTCACATATTTTGATTTAGCTGTTGGAATAATTGTTTGGTCTGTGTCTGCAACAGCAGAAGGAGGAATCTAAATGCCTCACTTCAAGTCCCTGGGAGGAATCCGTGGTGGAAAGTCCTTAGCACATTCAGGAAGAACACATTCTGTATTTAGGCAACATTTACAATTCCATTTCATGTTTCTGAATTTTAGCCTGATATTTGTTCTAGGGAGTAACTTGGCTGTTGATGATTTGCCTTTCTCTGAAATGTAAGAGGTTGTTTGCAACTGGAAATGGGATATAAAAGAAAAATTAACTTTGATCCCTGTTCTCTATATTCTTGCCATCTACACTGAGTTAGATATTTTCAGGGAGATTTTTTCAGTTCCTATCTCTTCTTGAAGGATCTGATCTCCCTTAAGTCTATGGGATTTTTAGCACTTAAACTCTTCTCCCAACACATTTTGTCTTCCGCTTGTCTGTGTTGAATTTCATCTGCCATTGTGTTGCCCAATTACCTACAGTAGTTTAGTTAGGTCCATCTGGAGTTCCTACCAATCCTCTTGGGCCCAGATAACCTAAATAATTTTATGTCTGTGTCATAATAGCCATAAAATAATTCTGTGTCAAAACAATTTTGTAAATTGGTGTTTCAACATTTGTCCTGAGTGCAGCTGAACAAAACCCTTTGTGTATAGCTCCAGTCTTTGCGCCTCAAGGACTCCCCTATTATACACCTGTTCTTGACAGATTGAGGCCTAAAACAGGAGAGCTTAGTCACATATTAACCAGCAGGAAGAAAGTCTCTCCTTTTTATAAATGCCTGCCTACGAGTTCAGTGTTTGGAATTCAGTCCTACCTATAAATCAACATCAGAGACTACAACCCAGTGTGTTCAAGAGCTTTGTTTAAACATCAAAAGAAGAACACAGACAAGCGCTATGGTAGAAATATAACTAATCACTTGCAAATACATCTTTCCTGTCAGTAGGAGCTTAACCTTTTTGTTTAATGTGTACTGCAGGAAAATGCACTTATTTACAGTCTATCTATTTTCTTTAAAGCAATAGACAGGTTTGCTATGAAAAATGATCATATTTATTACTGCTATAACACAAAGAGGATTTTAGAAGTGTTCAGTTGCAGGAAGATTTATGGAATCTTGGGAATTTCAAGGCTTCACAATGATTAATAAGAACAGGAATTACTGAGATTGCTGAACATGTTTGGCCAGCCTATCACTTGATAAAATGACAGTTTACTAAAAAGGAGAAATATATGTTGGGTTTTAGCTTGTTTGTTGACTAGTAATGAACACAACATGATTGCATGTGGCACATTGATTAGATCAAATTAACTTCACACTCTTCTCCTGGCTTTCTTAGCTCATAAGGGACTCCACTAGGATTTAGCCATAGTGTGCAGAAAATCCTAGAATCTATAGACCATTCCCTTTAATTTGAATGCTGCAGATTATGGATGAAAGATTGGTCACTTCTAGGATTTAAGACTTCAAAGGAAAGGAAAATAAAGAGAGACACAGAGGGGAAAAATACAAACAAAGAGCTCCTGTGAGAAACAAGTGGAAATGCAGACTCCTACAAGATGTGGGGTTGGGTTCGATAGAGCTCCCGAATCTGATTTTCCACTTACTCACACAAACTCCACTGAACTCAGTGGCATTACTCCTCATTTACACATTAGGAAGGGGAAGCAGAATCAACCCCATTTTTCTACTGTAGCATAGTTCATTGCCAGCAAACACAAAATAAAAGATCACAACATGCCTGGTTTGCTTTCATCTTTTGGGCTTGATGGTGTTTCAGTCAATACAAGTTTGTCATTGATCAACAGCACGCGCTTTGTCAGCGGGATCAGGACCTCTGTATTCCTTGTAATCTGTTTTGTAGATAACAAAAAGTGCTCTTCCCCAAGGTGTGGGTTCTAATGCAAAAATAAATGAAAAAAAAAGGTAGTACATTGGATATAGGACCTTCCTTCAGATGATACAAATTGTCTTAGCTCTGCTCAGAGAGAATCCTCAGGTGGGATTGGTCAGCTCCAGAGTATTCAGCCCCAAGTGGGCTCTGGATTGCATTGCATTGCCCACCTGGGAAATCCAAGATCTCACCATCTGCCATGGTTTAACCCCTGAAGAAAGCTGCTCACTCACCTCCCCCTGGTTCGATGGGGGAGAGAATCAGAGGGGTAAAAATGAAGCAACTTGCTGGATGAAATAAAGAGAGTTTTGTAGGTAAAGCAGAAAATGGGGACAAAGCAAAGCAAAACAAGGAATTCATTACCCACTCCCATGGGCAGGCAGGTGTTCAGCCATGTCCAGGGAACAAGACTCCATCACATGTAATGTCTGCTTGAGACAAATGCCATAATGCTGAACATTCCCCACCCTTCCTCCTTCTTCCCAGCAGATTTTATTGCCAAATATGATGTGTCTGCTCTGGAATATCGCCTTGGTCAGCTGGAGTCAGCTCTCTCCCCCTCCAACTCCTTGTGCACTCCAAGACTCCTCTCTGGTGGGGTGGGGTGAGGAGCAGAAAGACCCTGACTCTTTGTAAGCCCTGCTCAGCCATAGCTTGCGCAGCCCTCCTTGTGGCATGTGTACTTCTTTCCTCCATCTCACTTCTATTACGGCCCCAGTAGATATGTTCTCCCATTCCTCAGGGGCTTGGTGTCGCTCAGTTTGGTCCTCTCACTTCAACCCCACTATGAGTCAAGTGCACTGGCTCCTTTTTGGAGCTTTTTCACCATCTGGAGAGGAAATAGAGCCCAACCTCTGACAGCAGAAACCCCAACTTCCACTTGAACTCAGGGAGAGGACTAAATGACTTCTGAAACTGCTGAACAACTATATTAAGCAACAACCATGTTCCTAAATGTGAAGGTATGAATTAGTTTATGTTTTCCCTTCTTTAAGCCTTTCTTTTCCAGGCTTTGTTGGTTCCACTCTTTCCTGTATTTTCTCTCCCTTATTAAAACCATTGGGTAATAGAGAGGTCTCTTCTTTCACTCACTATTTTCTGTCTCTTCATGCCCTTCCACCTCTGCTCCACTGTGCATCTCAAAAATGATCTGAAAAGCAAAATTATGAACTTCTATGGGCCTTTATTTCCCAATTTGAGAGTTTTTTTAGTGTTTTGGCCTGGTAGTTGTTTATTCCCTGTTCCTATAGATGACTTCAGGCTCCACTTCAAATGAAAGCTGCCCTGACAAATAAGACTGCCATGAATTGCCCCTGTCCTAATGTAAGCTACAGTGCTTTCATTTCCTGCAGTGCTAATGGTAAAAATACAGCACTAGTGAGTATCACAGGCTGTACAATACATTATAAATAAAGGAACATGCGCTACAGTATTCAAGATAAAAGGTATTAAGCTTACTGTAGGGGTACTGTAAAATTTAGTGCTCTGTAGAATATGCTAGTAGTCCCTAAAACAGCAGTCAGATACTCACCAGGCACAAAAACAAAGCAAATTCAGGAAAGAAACTGTCAATAGCACAGGCTCTACACACCTTCAAAGGGTTCAGGTCTTAACTATTTGCTCTTATTCAGTTACACTTTTTTCGTGAGCTGTTCCGTTGAAATCATGGTGTGGAAAAAGAAATACTCTGCAATGTGGAACAAGTCAGTACCTGAAAACTCTGCAAAAGAGCTCTTTCCAAAACCATTCTGCTTGACACCCAGTCAGGTTCAATAATGCTCACATAAATATACAGCCTCCTTGGGCTGTAACCCCTCTCACAGGTTTTGCTCTGGGTTGATGCAGCACCTGACCCTCCAGGATCCTGGGGAGTAGAGTTTTCCAAGCTGCTACAGAAATAAGTCTCGTCTGTGGCTTCGGTTTATTGACTGCAAATGTTACGAAGTTCACCGAGGCCAAGTGCCAGCTCCTACACTTGGGTCACAACAGTCCCACACAGTGCTGGAGACTGGGACAGAGTGACTGGAAAGCTGGAAAAGGACCTGGGGCTGCTGGTGACAGCAGCTGAATGTGACCCAGCTGTGCCCAGGTGGGCAAGACAGCCAATGTGACCCAGCTGTGCCCAGGTGGGCAAGACAGCCAATGGCACTTGGGCTGTACCAGGAATAGTGTGGCAGCAGGACCGGCACAGTTATTGTTCCCTGTGTTGGGCAACGGTGAGGCCACACCTCAAATCCTGAGTTCAGTTCTGGGACCCTCATGACAAGAAAGACATTGAGGGGCTGGAGCGTGTCCAGAGAAGGGCACAGGGCTGGGGAAGGGTCTGGAGCACAAGTCTGATGAAGAGCAGCTGAGGGAGCTGGGGGGGGCTCAGCCTGGAGAAAAGGAGGCTCAGAAGAAACCTTCTTGCTTTCGAGAACTCCCTGACAGGAGGGTGGATCCAGATGAGGATTGTTCTCTTTTTCCAGGTAGCAAGTGAAAGGACAAGAGGAGATGGCCTCAAGTGGCATGAGGAGAGGTTTAGATTGGGTATTAGGAGCTGTTTCTTCACTGAAAATATGGAAGTGGAAATCTCATGTCTCGTGGGTTTTTTTACAGCAGACAACAAAGTCCTGCTTTGGAGAGCATTCCTTCCAACAAACATACTTTGTTATTGGTCTCTGCTGTTCAGGTCCACAGCATTAGTTACATGAGCAAAGCACTTTCTTTTTGAATTCCCATTTATAGCCTCATAAAATTTGGTTTTGCTGAAATATCAAGAGTTGCTGATCACTATTTGTACCCTCATATGTCATTATTTAACTCTAAATTTCCTTTAAGTCACTGGAAATTTTCTACTTGCTCTGCAGTACTCTGCACCCCTCCTGTCATGTTTCCTACACGCCATTAAATCTTCAGACCTATTCAGATGTATTATTCATACACTCATTGCTTCCAAATACAGAATATCAGATATAACTCAGCTGGGCCTCCATCCTGCAAAAAAAATATACCTGTGTTATTCTCAGCACCTCAGCAGTGGGGAAAAGCTGGAGAGAGTCCTTAGTCTTAAATTGTGCATACCTGGTTGTAGGATCATGGCTCCTGTCAGTAAGGACTGAAATAGCAAAGTATCTTGGTCTAATTTATCACTTCTTTATTATTCCCTTTAAAAATGTAAGTTGATTTTAAAATAAAGCATCCTTCTGAAGTGGAGAGTTCAAACATTTAACTTGAAAAAGAAAAGTCTATGCTAAGTCATTTAATGTTTCCTCTTTTCAAATGCTCTATTTCAATGAAAATATTAAAAAAGTGTGGTTGAACTTGGGTGTATTTTTGATCCTTCCAGGAAAACGCAGAGTTGAACAGTTCCTGCCTCTGAACTGCTCATCTACAAACTTGCATGGAGCCCAGGGATTTATAATACAAAAATAAGTGTAAAAGAAGGGGAAAAATAAGCTAAATGGGCCCACTCATCCTAGTACAGTGGGGTACAGTGTTACCTGAGAGCCCTCAGGACATCCAGGTCACCTAGAAGGATGACCAAATGTGACATGGGGTTGCAGATACCCATTCCCTTCTGGAGCAGCAGCTCAGCAGTTGGCATTTCAAGTGTCATTGAACACCCCTGAGCTGTGTCCAGCATATCTGCGTGGCCATCAGTGCATTGGGTAACCAGCTCACAGCACTCAGCCTGCAGAGCAAAATCTGGTCATGAGGTCATAGAATGGGATCCTTTAGGCTAGAAAGGACCTTCAAGATCATTAAATCCCCATAGATGGGGACATTAGGTTGCCTGCTGGGAAAGGGCTGTGCTGAAGGGGAAGGTTTTTATTAAGTTGTACTCTCTGGCTGCCTGAGACCAGTGTCTCCAACTCACACCCAAGATTCCACTGGTTGTTGGCTAAAAAACAGCAGTGCCAGGGAGGTCACGCAGTGGAAGAAGTGGCTGAAAACTGAGGTGTAACTCTAGAGGACTGAGTAAATATAAAGCATTCCCAAAGCATGGGATGTAACAGATCTGAGAATGTAGAGCTCCTCAAAACTGGAGAGAAATGTTGGAACTTCAGATCCTTGATAATTTTCAACACCAGTAAAGCAAAAAGAAATGCACATATATACATACATACATACATTGTGCCTCAATTTTAATGATTAAGAGAAAATTTGACTCTTCTATTTATGTCCTTGGAGTTTTCCCATAATAAGTTAATGGGCTGTGAGCTAAATGTGCTTTCCAATGGCCTGTGAGCAGCGAGCCAAGCTCCAGCTGAAAGCCCTGTGCTTAGACACTGATCAGATTAAGGACCTGCAACACTCAAGCTGGAGCCCTTCGAGTGCACACAACGTGTCCAGAGGCAGGGGCCACTTGAACAATATGTGCCTGTGCATAAATCCACCATCCACTTCTGCCTGGCCATGGGGCAATTGCCCATCCATTGAGAACAGGGCATTCCCTGCCACTCCAATTAGCTCCTTCCCCTGCAGCCACTGGAGCTCCCATAGATGCTTGAGCTGAGGTGCTGGTTTTATGTGAATCAGAGCTGATGGTGCAGAGGCCTTTGGGAAATAATCAATTACTGTGTTAGAGCAGCGCCTGGTGCTGATGGAGATCTCTGCTGACAAAAGCCCTGCTCTCACAAGGTGCTCAGCACTGGATCCTCACTTTGCTTTTCACACCTTTCAGGACAGGGCATCCTGATGCAAACAGACCCAGCAGAGGCTTCAGCTGATCTGGCCTTCAGTGCAAATTCCTTGATTTACAGTGGTAATAGCAGGATTTGGCATGAGGATCTTGATTTTTTTTTTAATGGGCTCGGCCCAGCATGCTTTGATAGACTCTTGTAAAGAAAGCTATGCAATTGCTCATAAGCAATTTATTAAGTACCATCTTGTGCAGATTTAGCCATTACTATTTTTTGGTTTTGCTTTGTTTTAATTGCTGATGATTCTCTTATTCGTGTTTCTTTAGCTGAAGCCCCTGATTGGAATATAAGGGCACACTTGTGAGGCTTTTGAAACAAAATCCACAGTGGAGCAACAACAATTGAGCCCTAAGCCCTTTCCCATTAATGATAATAAACAGCAGCTAATCTTTAGCAACACTAAAGGACGCTTGAGTTTACAGACTGTCATATCCTTTCAATGTGTTCTCCAAGAAAAAGAGAGGGGGATAATAATACAGTGCATCTCCTCCTAGTGGCAACGCAAGGGACATCACAAATTCACGGGATTCTACCACTGTGACAGGATGTCATTTCAATTGCCTTATTAACCATATGAAAAAATATATCACAACAGTGAGAAAACTTCTCAGTTATCTATATCTTACCCCTAAGGCTATTGTCATGAGCCAGTGGCATACTAAGGGAAGAGTACTAATTCAGTTGTCAGCTGCCTTGCCTATTAAACAGGAGGAAAAATACCAGCAACAAAATTGAAACAAGTAATAAGGGTAAGAGAAAGGTCTGGATACCCTTGTCCACTCGATTTCTTGAATTAAACAAATACAATTACTTCTCCTGTTTGCTCTGTCACATAGCATTGTACTTGGAGTATCATGCTGCCTTCTAATTGAGTATTTTCTCTGCTTAAAATGGTACATGGATTGCACTTTAAAAACGTAAGTGCTGGAATATTATACTCCAAGTTCATGACCTGCATTGTAAGCCATAAGAGGATGAGCAATGATCAGCTGAACTAAAACATGTTCAGGGGCTGGAAAGAGCAGGCTCACTGCTAAGGATTAAGGAAATCTGTTGCCTTCTCTGTAGATAATCTGGGTTGTTTGATTAACCATAGACAAGCTCTTCATGGCAGGAGGTGAACAGTCTCTAGGTGCTTGTTGCACAGAGATCAGAGAGCTTTCTAAGACAAAGGCAATGAGATGATTGTCAGTGTCCCTGCTCTTGGCAGGGGCACTGCAGACAGGGCTCAGTTTCCTTATTTCAGTGTCACTTGGGAGGACTCTGCAGCTCCTTAGGGACACAGATGTGTAAACCCAGTGCCAGACCAGACCACTCTGTGCACATATCACAAAATACCTCAAATGTCCCTACATGACCATGTTCAACCAACTGAAACCTACTATAAAACCCAAATGTATAAACAAATTTGTTAATATTAGTGATTGGCAATGTTTCACTCCAGGTTTGGAGCATTGTGCTGGTGCAAGTAGTGGCACTGGAGGAGGTGTAAATCTCAAAAATCTTCTTTTCAGAAGATATAAATGTTTTTTCTTCACAATTTTGGTGGCTGATATTGGTTGGGATATTTGGGGAAGGTTCATTTTAAGATTCGTCCACCCAGTGTGCAGCGCATAGCTGGGACATGTGTTGCTTCTCCATCTTCTTCTCTTGAGTCCATTTTGCCATCACCTCTGTATTTTGTTGTTTGCACTTCTGCCAAAGATATGTGCAGTTCTTCACCTTTGTTTTGTTGGGATCTTACAGGAGTAAGTGACTATACAGATTAAGGGGAAATCATCCTTTCAGAAGACAGAAAATGGTCATTCCTTGCCTACAGGAAGAGAGTGGAAAGTATTTCTAGTAATGTGAGCAGGATTTCTGTTCTTGCCCTGGTACCAGCTAGTTGCAGAAAGTGCACTGTAAGTTGTGCAAGATGATAACTAGAGGAGAAAGATGATCCAGTGAAAATTCATGAGTCTGTAACCATCAGAGGACTGTTCATTAAAGTCCAGCTATGGGAAGAAGATGTTCTTTCTCCAGATGGAGATATAGTCCAGGGTGACCTGCTCTAGGTGGCCCTGTTTGAGCAGGGAGGAGGGACCAGATGCCTTCCAGAGGTCCCTTCAATCTCAACCGCTCTCTGATGCAGCAGCAGCTGGTTTGGTGGCTTCTGACAGGAGTTCAGTTCTTGTACCTTCTTCAGCACCTGAATCCCGCAAGGGTCCCATTTTTCCTGAGCATCCTCTGCACCAACTGTTCTTTTGTCTCAATTGTTTGCAAGATGGTTTGGGTCCATCAAGCACGACAAAGCGGAGACCCCTCACTCATGACCCAGCTGGTTTTCCCAGGGCACACCTTGACAGGGGTCCCAGGAGAAATCAGGACAATCCCTGTTGCAGCTGGCCCCAGGGGCAGAGAAAAGGCCCTCACACTGCTCAGCCCACCAGTAGGAAAGTCACCTTTAGCCTTTGCTGTGTTGTCATCCTTAATATAATCATAACGAATAAAAATATGGCACACATCCCACCCGCTCGATTGAAGATATCAGGAGGTGGGATAATTGGTATTTCCAGGGAGCAAGAAGCCAGGCTGGATGGTTCTGTTCCCATTATACCATGGTAATGTCACTATCATTCAGAGTACTGATATCCAGTAACATCAGCCTGAACAAACTCACAGCTGTGAAAATAAGTTTAAAACCTCTCCATGGAGATGTTTCACTGAATACTTGCTCTCTGTATTCATGAGGAGAAATATTTATTTGGGTGAAAACATAGATCCAATTCCTTTCAGTAAATTAGTAACAGACAATGCAGAGTCAAAAGGGTATCCTTTTTTTCTCATTTTTTTTTATTTTTATTTGTAGCAAGCCTTCAGCAATTTGTAATTAGATCTTTCATGCTGAGAGAAAAAAAAGAGAAAGAGAGGGAGAGAGAGACCCATATTTCTGCAAAATCATTAGTACTTTTGGCAGGAGAAGGCTGGATCCTCAGCTGGTGTAAATTGGAGGCAGCTGTACTGAAGGCAACAGGGAGATGCTGATTGACACTATGGATATCATTCCCGCAGGATCCAAGCTGGGAGCAGCAGCAAAGTGTGGTGAGCTTGTACTAGATCAGACATTCGAATGTTTGAGAAGATGGAGATAAGAGAGGAGAGCAGAGCAGGGTGCAAACTTGTGGGGTCCTGGAGAAATCAGGCCTGGGGAAAGGCAGGAGAAAATGGGAAGGGAAGGGAAGGGAAGGGAAGGGAAGGGAAGGGAAGGGAAGGGAAGGGAAGGGAAGGGAAGGGAAGGGAAGGGAAGGGAAGGGAAGGGAAGGGAAGGGAAGGGAAGGGAAGGGAAGGGAAGGGAAGGGAAGGGAAGGGAAGGGAAGGGAAGGGAAGGGAAGGGAAGGGAAGGGAAGGGAAGGACTGAGAAATCTGATAGTCACAAAAGTCTGGTAGAAATCTAAATGAAGGGGCAGGAGAGACATTAAGGTATTGAAAGAGGAAATTTAATTTCTCAGACTACTCAGAATGTAATAATGCGTACTTGAAGGAGTACTGGGGAGAGAGAAATAATTTTAAGCCTTCCAATAATCAATTACTGAATAGATTACTTAATTTAATAAGCTACCAATAGACTTGACTAAAAGACCCTTTTAATATTTATTGCACTGATAACAGTATCTTCTGGCAGTTCTGGTTTTATCCATATAACTGAGTCAGAAAAACCAGACCAACAATTTCTCTGAACATCCCAAGCATGACAGAGAAGGGATGCTGAAATCTTTGGGGGGAGGATGGTCTTTGACTACACTGTTACTGAAGAATATCTTGTAGCTGTGTATCTATATATCTATAAATCTATACTTATCTACAGAACAGTATGAGAAGCAGGACCATTGGACTGGTCCATAGGCTGGAACTCAAGGCAAGTTGAATGAATGAATGATTTCCTTGGTCTACGTTCTCTATATATTGTTGCGCCATATTTATCGTGGCAAAGCCTCACCCACAGCCAGGTGTTAAAGAAGTGCTCCAATTTCTGTACAGCAGAACCATCACTGTTTATTTCTGTTTCTTCAGGACAAATGACCTACTTGGTACCATTCCCAGGAGAATTAGATTAATTTAGATTGTCTTTCATCTCTGTGCCTGTGCTTTGCTTCACACTTCCATGAGACTTCAGTAGCATAAGTGCTTTTCCTTCAAGACAGGGCTCTACAGCTTGCAGTGAATTGCAGGATCCCAAGACTGCTAAATCTGTCCTCAACCAGTTGATTTAGTAGTCTTTTACTGGGATCTTGTAAAAGATAGTCCTTCATCCCAGTTAGTCATCTGGATTTTCTACCATGGTCTGTGGGGGCAAATCTCTCCAGAGGGGGCTTCATCCTTCCGTTGATGTTCCTGTTATTCAGTGTGTCTCGGTCACATCTATATTTACCTCACAGTTAAAATCCTTGCTTTTCAAGGGGAAAAAGGGAATTTTTCTTTTGAGAAATAAGCCTTTGTGTGTCACTTACACATTTACTTTCCAGCCTACACAAGCCTGTCTTGGAATACCCAGTTCCCACTTTGAACTCTTCCCATCTACAAGCTGTAGTCTGTGTTCTCTAAACATCCTTCTGGATTTTCTACAAGTAAACTATTTCTGCATATCAAACTATCAGTTGCTCTGTCCATCTGGCTCATTCATCTTCTTCCCAGCTTTTTTTTTGTTTTTTTAGTTTTTTGGTTCCTTTTGCTGTTGTATCCCTGTGCTTTACTCAAGGAAAAAAAACAACAGCAAACTGCCTGCAGGTTAAATTGCCTGGAATACTTGGGTGAACAACAGGTCTGAGGACACACGGAAAACATTTTTTGCTTAAAAATATCGAGTGAATGTCTGTGGGAAAATTCTGCTGGTGTGGCCATCTGTGTACCGACATATGTTTGCTGGGGAAGGCTGAATCCAACATTCAGTGCTTCAGTGGGAATTTTGAGCGCCCAAAGAATGGAGGGCTCAGCCCTCAGTGCCTTGTACAGGTCTGAGTTACGTAGGATGACCTAAACTGCTGCACAGGTGGGACAGAAACTCCAGAGAACATGGATGAGTTCTGCTTGGAGCAATCAGTGATTCCTTTTATAAAATAAGAGGAAAAACCTCAGTTAGGCCAATTAAAAAACCCCAAAAAACAAAAGGGAGGATTATCCTATAATACCAGAAATAAAAACTTGACAATCCGAATTGAAGAGTAAATATTCTCATTTTGTCCATGAAAGTAGATTGTGGCTTTCTTCAGAGCATTACAAAGCACTGAAATTTAGAGTCAACCCTTTCTTTTCATTCTGCAACCACTTTAAATCAACTTGGCATGTAATGCAACAGAATTTATGGGTTTGAGAGGGGCAGGAAAGCTAAGGTTTTTGACTTAATGTCTCTGAGGAAAGTCATGGACTGTGTAGCTGCTTCTTTGAAAGACTGCACATCACCATTAACACAAAAGGAGTTACTTAGTTCTTCTTCATCTAATTACTGTTTTATGCTGCACTGTGGTAAGAAACTTCCCAAGTTATTGTGCCAGAATTAATATCTTTCTTACAGCCAATTTTGCCTTGAGAGTTATGACAAAACAAAGTGGGCTTTGCAGAGGCCCAGGTTAACCTTAAAACACTGGATTCTGGTGCAGGAGGCATCAAGAACAGTGTCTTTCACTGTAATGTGTGCCTTTGCCTGTCTGAGATCGGAATTGCAGTAAGTGGAACTACATAGTGAAGCCACAGATTAATAAGTCTTGTATATTAAGCAATTTAATCCAACTCTGGGGTCCCCAGCACAGGAAGGACATGGACCTGTTGGAGCAAATCCAGAGGATGCCACCAAGTTTATTAGAAAGGTGGAGCACCTCTGCTATGAGGAATGGCTGAGAGAATCGGGTCCTTCCATCCAAAATCCTGCTATGATTCTATGAGTCAGTGAATTTCCTCTGCTTATTTGAAAGATATTTACTCTGAATGCAAAAAAAAATATCATTAAAAGAGAAAAAGGATGTTTTGGTCTGTGGGGTTGTTTGTTTGGTTTTTTTTAACTCAAATATGTATTTTTAATTATCTGTGTTGAAACAATTATAGAGATATTCTTAATTGTAGCTTTCAGTTTTAATAAATAAAAACATTTTTTTGCCGTGGCTTTTTGCAAACACCACTGCTTACCGAAGTATTTAATTAAAAATATGTGTAAGAAAATTAATAGGAAGGAGGTTCAAAGGCAGGGCATGGAGGGGAAAGCACGTTTTTGAAAAGCCAAAGAAAAATAAAAAAAGTTTTTCACATTCCAGTTAGACGTTTTCCAGAGAGTATGGCATTTTTCAGGATTGTTCCAACTGCTCTCATGGTCTGCTTGCCATACTGAGTTCCAGGTTGTCTGACTGGGCTTGTGTGCTTATTTTCAATCTTAAGTTTCTTCACTGGGGCTCTTCCTTGGGAATTCCATCAAGAACATAGGAGCTAAATCATGCAGGAATCGCGAATGGTCTATGTAAAGGAAGCTCTGTGAGCTTTAAAATGCCTCTCTTGAGTCATGGTGTCTTCCCCAAGTAAGGAGAAAAGGCATTGCTCTTTCCTGCTTTTTTTCCTCTGGGAGTTTGGGGCCATTCATTTTGGAATTAACAAGGAAAAGGAAGGTCTGACAGTTGCTGGGGTATTTATTTGGCTGTCACTTCACTGTGATCCATGAGACCAGATCAGGGATATTTTGGTGTCTGGAAGTGTAGGGTCATTTCAAAAGGGCTTGAACTTTTAGCCACAGACTTCAGCATCCAGCAACCTTTGGAAATTCCCACTAAGGCATGTAATGAGAAAAAGGAATCATCCAAACACTACTGATTTCAGTATGTGTTAAATTAATTCTTTTGTAGATGTTCTCATATCCCTGTCCTGGTCAAAGGGATTTATTGACTGAGCACAAAAAAAATAGAGAACATAATGGCAAGAATATACTTCTGAAAACTTGCTGATATGTTTTCTCAGAGGGAATTATGTGGTTATAAACCTGTTTGGAAAGGGGGATGGTGGACATAAACTCTTAATTGTCATAGCTGATGCTTTTGAAAATGTTACGTCCGGTCTGTTCTTTGGGCACCATATTTTTTCACTGACATTACAGTTTTTTTTCAAAAAATTTGCATTAAAAAAGAGAAAGAACAAGTGTTTTCTGCTGGTCTAGGCAATTTACTGTGCCAGAAGCTAATGAGACATGAATAAGGCCAGAAATGCACATCTTTTCACTTCTTTAAACTTTCCACCTTATAACTGCTTCTGATTTTTCTTCAGATATCAGCACAACCTCACTGTGCTGTCAAAGCCTATGTAGGATCACATGGCTAAACCCCAGCAAAAATCCCTTATTTCCTTCCTCTCTTTATTCTGGTCTAAATGGATGGCTCTGAGTCTGAAAAAGAAACTGCTCTTTCCATAATAGTAACAAAACCTTTTCTTGTTTCCCTCCCCATCTTGTAATGGCATATTAACAAAACAAACAAAATCCAAACCCACAAAACACCTCAGGACTAGTAACTATATTTTGATGTTATTTATTTATTTGTTTGCACTATATTTTCTAATCACCAACCAGACCATGGATTTCTCCCAACAAACAAGACAAATGTATTTAAACAGGAAATTTCCCTGCTCTGGCACACTGCAGAGGAGTTCAGTGATTAAAAAGGGGAAGGAAAAGGTGGTCAGATAAGGCAGGGAAAAAGCAGGAATCCTTTTGGGACAGCTCATGTTTTGACTAGATGACATCATGTAAGAAACCAAGACCTATGAACTGCACCAAAAAGAAAACTAATTCCACCCAGAGTAGCTGAATTTACATGCTTGTGGAAAACATTCTAATAACATTTGATTAGAGAAAAAAGCTATATAAATGGTAGAATTCCAAAGGAAAATGAACTTGTCTTTTGGATCAGCAGCACTACTCTTTTTTTTCTACTGGGAAATTTCTAGAAGTTCTGAATTTAACTTTTCAAGTATAAATACATGAACCAACCTCACACACTTGGCTACACATACTCATACTTTTACAAGTCCATGGATGTGCATCTATTCTTCTTTTTTTTTTTTTAATTTTTTTACTTGACCTTACATATGGAACAGAATCACAGAATCACTAATGTTGGAAAAGACTTCCAAGATCATCAACTCCAACTGTCATATAAAATACATAAACTACAAAGACACTTTAGGACCAAAATAGTGAAGATGAATCTTCTCCTCACCCTGGGACATGAGGAGGAGTTTTCTGTATTGTGAGCAGTTTTGCAATCAACAGGATGCAGTAGTTCCATAAAAAATAAATTAAAAACAGGTTCCTGTAGAGATGGGATAAACTCAGACCAGAATAATTTGTTATTCTGCTTGTATCCATAGATGCAATTCACACAGTTTATGATAATAGTAAATTTTACAAATTAAAATGGATTAAAATAAATACTGGGAGTGTGGAGAGGCCTCTTAGAATCATGATCTGATAATATTGATTAATTGTATTAAATTGTATTGGAGTAAATTAAACACAGGTTTCTTTCTGTGCTGCACTGAATTGGTAGCTGTAGAATACTTGCACTGGTTTTTTGTCTTCAAAAGCATTTATCTTAGCAAAAGCTGTCCACATCCAAGATTTTATATCCAGGAATATTGCCTCTGATTTCACTGCAAGCAATACGTGAGGAAAGGGGAAGCACAAGTGAAGACTTTTTATGACCTCACCCACATTATTAGGATCAGGCTTGAGTTTTCACTTTCCCCAGTAAGGTAGTTAAATCCCAGGCTGGTAGGACTGTCAGCTCATTCCTTTGTGTTCCTCATGCAATATTTTCCATTCAATATTCTTGGAACCACTGGAAATTGTGTGGGGAAGACCAAATTTGTATTAACTGTCAGGTCATCATATTCATTTGCTTTATATCGAAACTGGAAACAAATCTTCCACCTACGTCTCACCCAGAGCAAGCCTGGGCAACCAAAACCACAGAATTATGGAATAATTTAGGTTGGAAAAGACCTCTAAGGTCATCAAGTTCAACTGTTAAACCAGCACTGCTAAGTCCATCCCTAAACTATGTCCCCAAGTGCCACATCCACACATCTTTTAAATGCCTTCAGGGATGGTGATTCCACATCCTCCCTGGGCAGCCTATTCCAATCCTTAATAACTCTTTTAATGAAGAATTTTTTTCTAACAATCAGTTTAAACCTCCCCTGGCACAACTTGGGGCCATTTCTCCTTGTCCAACACCCACTTGGCTACAATCCCCTTTCAGGGGGTTGCAGAAAGTGATAAGGTTCCCCTCTGAGCCTTTTTTTCTCCAGGCTGAGCTCCCCCAGCTCCCTCAGATTCTCCTCATAAGAGTTGTGCTCCAGACTCTTCCCCAGCTCCGTTCCCTTCTCTGGACACCCTCCAGCCCCTCAATGTCTTTCTTGTTGTGGGGAGCATGAAACTGAACCCAGGACTCGAGGTGTGGCCTCAACACTGCCCAGCACAGGGGGACAATCCAAACGATGTCCTGAGCCCGCTGAAGCTCAATGAAGAGACATTGCAGGTCTCTGAGCTTGTCACTGCCTGTGAAGCATCCTTGGGATCGCTGGTGTTTTCGGGAGCTGCTGGAGTTTTCGCTGTAACAGCATTGCCACCTAGTGCTCCTGCGCTACAGTTCAGCCAGGGCCTGCGGAGTGAAGTGTTTTAGCAACCAAAACAAGTACAAGACAAGTTTGTTTAATAGGGTTCTTATATTTTAGAGGAGTGGACAGGCTGCAAGAAATACAGTGGGGTTTTTGGGTGATCCAGATTGGTTAAAGCGGGTGTGACATGCTCCCGAGAGGTGGGGAACTGATGCTGTAATCACTGTGCACTTCTGAAAAAAACCTGGAATTCATCACATTGAAATCTATCTGCTCTAAAGCTATAAATAAAATTTAAACTGGGCATCATTTACCTTCTTTAGATACAGACAGGTGACCCCCCAAAACATAACACATCCAACCTACATGAGAACGTATTTATTGAAAAACTTGGTTTATTAATAAATGTGTTCATTGATAAGCATGTGTCTACCAATATTCATTGTAATAAATAGAATAAACGTGTGTTTTCATTCTCTGTGCTCATTTTCCAGGGAGCCACATGGACTCTGACTGCATGCCTGACTCACAGGTGGGTAATTTTGGGTGAGGTGAGTGCAATTCTACACTCAAAGTGTGGATTACAGCAAAGCTGGGAAAACAATCAGAATGTTTATGACCCTGTATTTTAGCCACATTAACACCTCTCCTGTACAACTAACTTTTAGTGAGAGTGAAGGAGCACTCCACTTCTGAAATAAATCAAAGCTTGCTTGTTTTTGCAGTGATGTGTGAGGTGTAGTTTCACACTGCCTTTTGAGGAATTTGGGGTTTTGAACATTTTAAATTGGATCCCAGTAACTATGCTACTACAAAGAGAAAAAGGATACCTGCAGGGGAGAGAGAGGATTTTATTCCCAAAAGAAAGCAGCATAAGAACATCTATCCTAGACAGTCTTGGGGACAAGGTTAAAAGTTTTGCTCACTGTAACTGTGTTGATTTGAGTTTTTTCCAAGTGAAATCGCTGCCTTTTCTGCATATTTCCAGGTGCACTGCAGGAGGGAGATTTCTGGCAGGAAAGGTGTGGAGATGGGATTGAAATGGACTGGCTGCAGACGATGCTCTTGAATTGTTCCTACCCAGAAAGATTTTAGAAGTTGCTTCAGTTACCTGGACATTTTCATACAAAATCTAATTTTGGGCACCGTCATGTTGTTTTCATAGACTCATGGAATTTTTTAGGGTGGAAAAAGACCTGTAAGATCATCAAGTCCAACTGTTAGTCTAACACTGACAAAAAACACTGCCAAGCCCACCACTAAACCATGTCCCCAGCTGTCACATCCACACATCTTTGAAATCCCTCTAGATGTGGTGACTCCACCACTGCCCTGGGCAGCCTATCCAATGCCTGACACCATTTTAGTGAAGTCCTATATGGACTTCACCCAAAGACAAGGTGCTTTAGCTTAAATCATATGAGTCCACACAGGCTCTGAGAGCATGATGGTATCTGGTGCTAAAAAATAGGACATCACATATTCTTATTGTCTCATTGGTACCGAGCTGGGGACAACATTTTGGGGAATACCTGTACTAAAAAATTTAAGCAAAGTATAATCATCTTCCCCTTGTGCATGGTTTCTCACTGAGCAATTATATTAATTCCAATACCAGCACAGATATATTGGATAACTCTCTTGGACTGGTTACCTTTACTGCTGCCGTTTAACCTAATAAAATATATACAAAACTATGTTTCTTGCTTCTCTGAGGCAAGATGTGTCTGTACAATGAGAGCAAACACAAGTCATTAGAGTTCTGGTTTGAAATCTCCTGTAAAAGTTGTTCCATCAAAACCTCTAGGCAACTCAGATTTGGATGAATCCAAATGCAGCTCGATCTGTCAACATGAGATTTCAGTATTACTCTATTGGCAGTGCCCAAGTTACAGGGGAACAGTTCAGAGAGGAACTGCCTGGCTCAATAATCCATGGAGACAAAAGTCCTGATATTTGCGATACTTTACAGCGGCATGCTCAGTATCCTACAGCTGTATCTGGAAATGTAAAGAGTTCAGCAAATCAGCAAATTTTCCTTGTGGGCCTTCTTGTTCTTGAACCAGAGAAGTATTCCTCTGTGCCTCAGCTGTCATCACATGCTTGACAGATTTTGGAATGGGATGTAACAAGGTGTCCAAAACCATCGGAGACAGATTTTTGCCCCATACTAAAATATACAGTAAGCAGTAACTTGGTCTCTTTAGAAAGCATCATGTGTCTTGGAAAACTGGCAAGGGGGTGGCTGGGAGCCTCCAGCTCTACATATGACTTTCTAGATACTTAGAGAAGGAATTTCTACTCCATGCAGTGGTTTTATAGTGTGTTTTCCCTTCTTGTAAGAGAAAGAGATGTAATTGCACAGAGACTAACCCCTGGTAAAATGTGGCTTCTCTGAAATACGTCTAATGTTTGAAAATTTATTGTTATAAGTACGATGCTGATCTCATATTGGTTCTCCCTGTCATATGGAGGTGATCTTTGTCATTATACCATAATCTCCATTTGTGTAAATAACAGATGAACAAAGCTTTATTTTTAAGAAGAGCATGGGAAAGTCTGTGTTTAAAGCACTACTGGAGCATTCCAGTACATTGCATTCATTCTCTCCATCAAATTACAATAAATAGGTCCTGATCTCAACCAATCTTTGACGTTTAGATTTGAACATTAAGGAAATGCAGAGATGATATAGGGGTGGGATTCATCTTTGCTAAATGAAGGGGTTTATTTCTGAGACATGGCAGGGGGTAGGAACTACATAATCTTTAAGGTCCCTTCCAACCCAAACCATTCTATATAATTCTCTGATTCTCTAAGTGATGGCAAAGTAACCACATCAACCCCACTTGGAGCAGGTACTGCTGTAAATGACTTCCTGCAAAGCAAGGTAAGGATGAGCTCATCCAATTTATTTCCCAGTGTCATCCTGCAGCTCAAAACCATACTGAAACCATTTTCTGACCTGAGAGTTATGAATAAAAATTCCTTTATGTCAATATTCTGATAGTTTGCTAACTTCAGTCACCTCAGTCCTGGTAGCACAAGGCTGTTCAGAAGGAAGATGTCAGCACAATGACAGTGACCATCAGCAATTGTGTCCTCATTTCATAGAGTGAAAAACCTGAATTAAACTGTTATAGTTCTAGCCAAAAGTGGAAGTGCTAGAATACCAGAATATGGTAGGTATTGCTAAACTAAGAAAGAAGTAATGAAAATCCTAATCGGAGCAATAGTTCTTCTTTCAGTTCAAAATGTTGCCTTTTCATAGTAGATTCACCAAGAATATTTTAATGTATACACAAGATTTGAAGAAATTACCTATTAAAAAATTCAGTTCGCATTGTAACAGGACTGAAGAAAATTCTGAGCTGTCAAGCCTTTCACTCAAAAGAATTTCTTTGTCACAGTCAACAAACAGACACATCTCAGGGCTGTCAGCTGTGAGGTCTCATGTGCAGAGGTGTGGTCTCTGGGGTATGAGAGATTTGGGTTATCCATAATTTGGGTGCCATTGGAATCGGTGTACCACATGATATGAGGTGTACTTCTCCACAGGGAAGAGAAGAAACCAAACCCATTAGAATGAATTTAAAATTGGTATTTTACTGAAGCTGGTAAACAGTAGGGTTCCTCCAAGATCCCTAATTCCCAAATTAAGAAGCACAACAGACTGTCATTATGCAAACCTGCTTAAATTCAAGTCCAAACAATTTAGTGACTAAACAAAGTAAACCAAATTTTAGCTATGATTGCAAACAACATATTTATCAATTTAATGTTGAAAAAGAAAAGCAAAATAAAAGTCAGCTTGAATCAATCAGAAAAAAACCCCAAAGTTGATTATTTTTTCCTTCTTGTTTTTGAATTTTGTGGGGAAAAAAAGTCTTGTTTGGGAGTTTAGGAATGGGAAGACAAAATATTGCACATTGTAACGCCAAGTGAAATGTGTTGATATTAAAGAACAAAAATCACTCTACTGGATCAGACCAATATCCTGTCTCCAGTAGGAGCCAAAAATTAATGTCTGTGTACAATATTTCCTCAGAGTTCTCTCCCAGACTGCAATAACTTGCAGCTCAGGGGTTTCATGAGCTTAAAATCGTGTTTTGTACCTAACACCATGAACTTCTTGTCTACAAAGCTATATGGGCAACACTTGAAATTATCCAAAGATTTAGCCCTTGAAATATCTGATATCACTGTCTGGAAAGAGGGAATTCCATGGGCTGGCTGCATGTTCTATGATGAGAGACTTTCTCCAGCTTGTTTTAAATCTCTGATCTGTTCTTTCGCTGGATCCGCCTCACTGTTGCACCAAGACCATGATCAGTCCTTCTCCAGTGTGTCCATTTTTATTGAATTGGAAAAAAAAATCCCCAAACATATATAGTTTGCTGAATAAGTGTGACTCATTTCTTGCCACGAAATGGGAAAAAGAAAATGCTTGTGTCAAAACCACTCTTCCCTCCAGCTGCTGGAATATACATAAGACTGGGCACCCCTAGAGCCCACACTGCTCTTGTGTGTAGGGGGGAACCTTTCTGAACAGAAATCATCCCTGGGAGCTGAAAAATGCTTTGACATCATGGCAGAGAGAGAACAGAATTCCAATCATGGCAGCTGTTTCTGGATGGGCAAAAAAGGAATTTTTAAAAAAAATAACCTGTCTCTGACATCATTTTATGGGCAGTGATGCCAAAGAAAGAAAAAAAGTGTGACTGAAGTCTTCCAGCACATTTCCTCTGGCTTTGCCTGAGGTCTGTGATTTGCTTTCAAATCTCATTGTTTTTATTGTGGTTACAATTGGTGTCGTATTTCTTATCTGAACCAAACTAGGGACACTGATCTTATTTCCATAGCATAGATGTCTTTCCCAGCTCAGATTTGGTGGATGATGACGTGCAAAAAGGATGGAAAATACTTCTTAACAAATTTTCATCTCCCAGCCATAAAAAAAAACCTGTGTGCCAGGCCACACACATGCACACACACCCCTGAGAGTCTTAAATAAGATCTCTAAATTGTAGAATCATAGAACCACAGAATGGTCTGTGTTTGGAGAAACCTTAAGGCTCATCCAGTTCCACCTCTGCCATGGGCAGGGACACCTTCCACTATCCCAGGGTGCTCCAAGCCCTGTCCAACCTGGCCTTGAACACTCCCAGGGATCCAGGGGCAGCCACAGCTTCTCTGGGCACCCTGTGCCAGGGCCTCCCCACCCTCACAGACAAGAATTTGTTCCTAATATCTAATCTAAATCTCTCTTCTTTTAGTTTAAAACCGTTCCCCCTTGTCTTTGTGTGTTCTGCAGCATAAATTTCCTCACCAATCCACATTCAGATGTCAATGATTAGATTCAGGTAAGAAGACGAGAAGCTCCTGTGAGCATCAGTGTTGATCTTTGTTTATTTTGAAGAGCAAGGAATACTCAGAAATAAATGAGCATCTTGGTTTGCAGATCTCTGCTGAGTGGATATAAACTTCACTTATAAGGTGTTAAATTAAGTTCTGTTGAACATTCTGGATAAACTGAGCCATTAATTCATGACTTGCAGATTTTAGGAGGGCAAACCAACCTTTTTTTGGTCCAATTTCCAGCAGGTAATCCTCCTGTCTCCCAGGATTTCCAAGGCTCGTGGCCGTTGTGTGGACATGAGCTTTAGCGATGATACCTCAGAGCCAAGAGCAGGGCAGGGCAGGAGGTGCAGAAGAGCAAATTCCCACCTGGCCATGGATCACCTCTGTGCTCAGAGCATCCGAATGGCTCAGCCCCAGTGTTGACTAAAACCATCAGCAAGGAACTCTGTCATGTGAATTTACACAAAGCATATTTCTTGGGTCAGGCATGAAATCAAAATTCCTTTAAGGAAGACGAGACTTTAAACACTTGCTGTCGGGGAAAAAAAATAAGTCTCCAAAGGCCTTATCTCACGCATGATACAGTCACAAACATCTGCTTCCGTTTCAGTTTTTCCTTCTGTTAAAAACTAAAGAGAGTGTTTCCAGATCCCTGGAGCAGCTGTCCCTTTTAAGCCAGATACACAGCAATATGACACACACTGTTGGCCCGTGGATGGGAAAATGCTGTATTTATCAAAACCGACAATCTTTATCTCTTATTTTTGGACAATTGCAAGGCAAAGAAGTGGAATTCTATTACCAGATTTTTTCATACAGTATTTTGAATTCGGAATTAGAAAGTGGCAAGCGTATCTGGCGTATTTCAGGAGAGACTCATCGGTAGCAAACGTGAGATGCAAATGCAACTAAAGCCTACAGTTTAATCCTCATTAAGGGACTCATTGGTGTCCACTTTATCAGGATAATGAGATAGAAAATAAGGGTCCTAAGGGAGGCCTTAATTAGGAGTTTTGGCAGGTCTGTTAAAATGAGTGTATGATGACTGATTCAGGGGGTTTGCAGTCACTGCACTTTCCTGCTAATATGCATTTGCAAATATATCTTGTATTCTTAAGCCTTAAAATGCATTTGAGGTCTACTTCAAGTAGCTCTCCCCGTTCTGTGATTTTTCAAATCCTACCTCCAAATTCCTACAAACCTTCAGCCCCTCTGCCCAGTCAGACATTAGGACACTGGCTTTACATGCAGGGCTCCTTACAAATTGTTGTGTGTCCGTGGCCAATGCTGGAAGCATTTTGAATCTTAAAAATCTGTTTGAGGATAATCTAAGGGCAAATGCAGAGGAAAAAAGTTCCTGGCCATGACACACATACCCTCTTCAATCGGGGACAAATCATTTAATCTCTTTATGCCTCTGATCCCTGCCTAGAAACTGGAAAATAATATTATTTGTTTGCCTGTGTTACTTTTCTTATTATTGTTCCCTATTTTAACCTTCCTCAGACAAAAACTTTTTATTGTGACCACAACCTCTCCAATGCTGATGCTGGCTATTAGCTGTTCCTGCAACAAATCCTCACCACATCACACCCCTCTTGGACTGCAGCACTTCTCCCTTCACTGCTTTCTCCACAGCTTAAGCACCCCTTGGCTATCACATCAGACTTGACTGCTACTTTGGCCAATTAAATGTAATTTCATGGACAGGCGAATTTCCAGAAGCTGAATGACTCTGCAGAGCTCTGATCCCAGAAGAAAGGAAGGATTTTCAATACATCAGCACAATCAGTGGGTCAGGAATGCCCCAGACCTTCAGCTGCTGGGGTCTGGGACATATCATGGAGAAATATCTGCCTGTACCAGCCTTGTTCTGGCTTTCTCATGACCCGTTCACCAGCAGCAATCTTTCCAACTGTAGAGACATTTGGTCTGACTATGCAAGTAATAAAGTTTAAACTTTTATGACTATACTATACATCATCCACCAATTAAATTTAATAACAATTTATTACTCTACTATAATTTTATCACTCTAAAACTAGCCAGTGACTTTTCCCCAATCCAGGACAGAGTCCACCTCCACACAGGTCAGCTTTCTCATCCTCTCCACTCTCTCCACTTGAATTTCCTCCCAGCCATTCCCCCTATGCGCAAATCACCAAATGCTACGTGGTTGTTGCTGTTTGAAATGGGCTAAAACCAAGCCCAGGAAGAATTCCAGCAATGAGCAGTGTAGTTTTACCACAAGGCAGTGCTTGGACCTGGGGCTGGCTCTGCCTTAGCAGCACAGCTGCAGCTTGAAAACATTCCTAGTGAAACTTCTTTGAAATCCATGATTCCAACTGCCCTTCTTGCTCTACTGTAATTAAAGAGTGCTCCAGCAATGTTGTTTTTATTTTTCTCAAAACCTAAAATTCATAAGAAAACTGAGAAAACTTGAGCAACTAGCTGAAAATCTAGATGATAAAATAGCTATTTAGGCATTTTTACTGTGACTAGACTAAAAATTACTGTGTGTTTCCTCTGTATAGATACATATAGTACTTAGTACTTATTGTTGTGTATTCTTGAAGTAAGCAATAAAATATGAGCAAAAAATGAATGAAGTTCAGACAATAACGCTTTTAGTCTTTACTTCTTAAAAATGTGCATTATTGTTTCGAGTTCTACTCTCGATCTTTGGACTACTATCATGTTTACAGCACAGATAATCTTCAGAGAATTGTTTTCTGGAGAGGACAGAGGAAAATGATTGGCATAATTTGGCTGCCATTTTTCTAGGGAAAAGAATGCCCTGACTTGGAAGGGGGCCTGTTGAAATATTTTCAACAAGAATGTAGAGAAAAGTCAGTTATTTCATTGCAGATGCTTGGTATGGAACAACCAAAGGGACCCAACCAAATACAGACAAGTCCTTTATGGCAGAATTTTTATCCTTAATAAAAATAGAGAGAGATGTGCAAAAATCCAAAACGTTTTGCTTGCAGAGAATTCTTCTGTTGTTGAGACATCTGTGGGTTGTTCAGGACCCAAAGGGGCATCTGGAAGACAGGAAAGTGATCTCACTGGGATCAGGTGACCAAGAGTTTTTCCAGCCACAAGCAAGGATGGGACCATCTACTTTCACCTCCTACCAAGGCTTCTCCACATAGAGAAGTTTTCCCCCCTTGATTCTGTTGTCTATAATGGAAATATTAAAAAAAAAAAAAAAAAAATCCAGCAGTGAGTTTCACCCTGGGGATGTATAGATTGGATATCAGGAAAAATTTCTTCACTGAAAAGGTGGTCAAACATTGGAGGAGGCTGCATAGGGAAGTGGTGGAATCACCACTCCTGGGGGATTTAAAAGATGTGTAGATGTAGAGTTGGGGACGTGGTTGGGCTTGGCTGGGGGAGCCATTGGACTCAATGGTCTTTGAGGTCTTTTCCAACCCTAATAATTCTGTGATTCCCAATTCACAGCAATAATTATCCCATGGCTGAAAAAAAAAAAAAAAAAAAAAAAAGGGTTATGTAGAACATACTGGTTTTTTGGGTTTTTTGTTTTGGTTGGCTAAAATAATTCAGCTAAAAAATCCTCTTGTAAGATAACATAACTTGTCTTGCTCTCTGGATAGGAGATGTGAGGTCCCAGTTCTTTTTGGGTCCCAGTTCTGCTGTGCTCGGAACAGCTTGAGGTTCCATTCTGGCTGTGAGATATTGTCTTAAAGGCAGCAGTCCTAATTTGCAAAGCAGTCCTCTGGATGAGGGTGGTGCATAAGGCCTCTGGAAAGTCATCCTAAACGTTTCTTTCTTGAAATGAAAAAGCTTGAGATAGCAAAGAAAGACAACAAGGTTGTCCCACTTTTCTGGCAAGGCTCCAGTTTGATAATTACAATTTCACCTTTACACATTCCCTGTGCAATTTTAATTGCAAAAGCTTACATCTGTGCCCCCTTGAATTCATGGGGAGTTGCTCTGCTGTGATTCACATTTGCCACAGTGGCTCCCAAAATAAAGTGAACTTTTCTGGCAGAGCAGAAGGATGTGCACCAAGGTTCTTTAACTCTGAAATTCCATAACCAGGAGAAATGCTGTGTCTGCATGTGGCCACCTTCAGGAAAAGATCTTCAGATGATCTGAGATCACAGGAAGGTCTTATGTCTTCTAAGATGTTTGTATCAGTTTGATCAGATGAAGTGGAGGTGTAACTTTTATAGCAATACCCTGTTGCCATGATGTGTAACATACATCTTGATTAAATTCCATAACAATTGTTTGTAATTCTATTGGCTATTTTTCTTGTTATTTATAGCTCTGAATGAATTTTTTTTTTTGCCGTAATGTAATGTCAACTTGCCTTACATTTAATTTCAGGCAGTATCATGAACTTTTCTCTATGAGGCAGAAGATTCTTATGATTCCTGACATTCTGTGCATGTGAAATAGAAACTCAGGGCTGTCACTCTTTAGCCTTGGAGATGTAGTAAAAGAGATGGAACTCCTTAAGTTTTCCACCACAAGGTTTTCTAGGCTGACAGTAGCTTTCCACATGACTTTCAGTTTTCCAACATCCTTTTTTAATGTCTAGAGATCCGAACTCAATAAAGTATTGATCTCTCCAGTGATGTGCTTGGAGACAAATTCACTTCTATTCATTACTGACCCTATGTTACATATGTAAGAACATTATTAATTCTCAGTCCTTCTAATTTTTTTGCTGGCAGATGATGAACCAAGCCTTCTAACAGAGCTTTCATGTTTAGAAGTATGACTTGTCTTCTAGTATTTCTTTTTTAGTATTATTTAATTAAAGTTATATAATTATGTATCATTGCTTATTATTATTACTTCTAATAAAAGAGTATTAATTAGAGAACAAACATTTTAAACATGCTGATGCTGAAAAAGCATGTTTGACTAAATATTTCAAGTCACTGTGTTTACAAGAGCCAAGTTATTTTACCCTGAACAATTTACAGAGCTCTTTATGGTGTATCTTTGCTTCCTGCCCGGGAACTTGCTGGAATAGTGATTCTGCTTGCTTACAGATTTGAGGATTTATTGGTTTATTTGGTACTTCTGGGCATGGAGCAGGTAGTTAGTCAACTGTAACAGCTCCTGGATCCCAGCTGTGCCTACTAAGCACATTGAAACTTGAGAACATTGGACCTGCTGCAGACATTTATCCCAAAAATCCCTTATCAGAAATCCCTGTGCTACACTGCACCTCTGAAAACTCTGTTTGTAGCCAGAGAGTTTTATTCAGACCAAACTAGTTTTCCTCTGCCCTATGAGCCACCCCTTGACATAAGCAATTTCTCTCTCTCTTTAAGCGTCCCCATTTGAGGGACAATATCGATAAGGTTATGGAAAATCAAGTGTGGAATCACCCAGACATTTCAGATTTCCTGGAGGGTTTCTGACAATGTTCTGCCTGTCTGCACCACATTTGACTCCATGGTACCTGCACACCAAGCTGAGTCAGAGGGACTGGAGTCACTGATGTTTTTTATCTGTGAGAAAATACACTGTAGATGATTTCAGAATTGCCTCAGGGTCTTATTCGGGAGGTTTTAGTGTGCATCGGTTACAAGGGGAAAACAGCATTAACTAGAAACCAAACAGAAAATAACTAAACTGGGTCATTCCACACTCAGTTATTAGAAGGGCTTTCTAATCTCTCAAAGGCTTTCCTATTTCTGTCCAGACACTGGTTTTATAAAGTGTCCCTTTGGAGAGACAACTTGCATCTTCATTTTCCACTCCTGTCTTTCACACTTGTGTGAAAACCTTTGCAGTCATTAATCACCAGTTTGCAGCAAAACAAGCAGAACCTCTGAACCTATCTCACACCAGAGTGCCATTAAGAAAAACAATTTGTCATTTAATTCGATGTTGTTCACATGTGAAGTTTATCTCTCCTAATGAGACGTTGCTCTCCATGGATATTTTTCCCCCTATTTCATTATTACAGCTCCCTTTAGGCAGGTTTCCCTTGAGTTTTAATTATGAAAACAACACCTGTTTTCAATGCCACTGTTGGAGTTTTCATCTGCTCCAGAGAAAGCATTTGCCTCTCTCTTATCTCCAATGTCTTCCACTCTCTGCATTGATTTACCAGAAAGTGTTGTATCGATTTTATCTTGACATTTCAGTGAATGCCTCATCTTCCTCATTCTTCCTTCTTCTGAATTTTAGAAAGAGCTACACTCACTTTTGTTCTCTCTGGGCTTCCAGTTAGGGAATATTTGTGATTTTCCTTTTGGGTTTTAAACCCCTGTGTGATCAGACCTTTTGCTGCTGTGCCCTGTGCTTTTTGAACCTGCTCTCCAGGCCGTGAGGGAAATGGAAAGATTTATTTTCCTGTTCTTTAGTCAAACCTTAAGACCTGCTGCAATGTTTCTAACATTTGCTCTTCTTTCAAGCTCAACTTTATGAGTTGTTTTCATCCTTCACATTTCTGTTGGTTTGAATTGAAGAGCCTTGTGTTGTGTCATGTTCAGTACATCCATCTTATCATTAAATTATGCTGGGTTTGTCCTCAAAATCTTGGGCAAATTTTTTCTCCTAAATTATTCTGGCTATGTTTGGAGTGTTATGTTAGTGTTTTATTATACTGGAAATGATAAATAGAGGTGAATTATAAAGCAGTTCTCACCTTCACTATCTTTTGTGTTTAGTTCATATGTAATCTTTCATCGCTACTGAGGGGAAATAAGGCATTAAACAGGCAAATACAGTAATTTTCACTATGTAATAATAACAATAAAGCAGTTCACATCTAGCAACTTATATTGAAAGAACAAAGAAAGTTAGCCTTAGAATACCGCCAGTCTTATAATTCTAAGGAGCTGGACAGCCTTGAGTACTAGAAAAATATCTGCATGGAAGGTTCTGGATTTTCCTTAAAGAAAGTGATTTATCATGGCAGCCACTGTGTCATAGCCAAACAATATCCTGACCCACAGACTTGGGTAAAACGAAGAACCGGGTAAGGTTGATATCCCAAAGCACAGCCATGTATGGAGGGAGCTTGGGATCCCTTTTGTCCGGCACTACCCACCTAAAGAGCAAGTGACTGCTTTAAACCAGAGATTCAGCTTCCTCCTATGGCTTAGAAAGATAAATAATTGAAGCATCAAGACACCTGTTCTTAGGAAAGGATGGATCATCCCCAGATCCGCTCTCTCAACCTGACATCAGAAGAATCAAGCTAAGCCTAAAAGTTTATTTTTTAGGTCAGTAAAGGTAGATTTTCCACCACAAGTCTTACTAACAGAAGTGGTTTCAGGTGCCATATTCACATTCCAAATCAGACCACTCAGCCTGGGACAATAAAATAATCACTGAAATTTTAATGGAACACACATTATCACCCTTCCTTACGTCCCTCATGTAATGATTGTGTTATTTCCCAGTTAATACCCTGTCCTCCCACTCTCAGAAATATAAATGTAATAAAAGAAGATGCTGAAGCAAACAATGTTTGCAATGGTTACTTTGTCCATTTTTAGGGCGTTTCCAGATGAAAAAGTTAAAAATTATGCCATGTCTGTCTATTTCTTTCTTCTCCGGTAGTGGTGAGTGAAGTCAATTTAATTTTCACTGTGGATTTTTTGGATTACCCTTACCTCACTGAGAGTTAGAAATAAAATCCATAAGCATTTCTCACACTGATTGAAAACAAGCAAGCGATTGAAATTAATCGACTTTTAGATGAAAAATAAATAGTTACATAGGAAAAATGTTATAATAGAAAATTTACGTTAACATCCCTCATCCCTTCCCCTCCACCTTCTCATCTTCCTTCCAGACCTTGTTTTTTTGAAATACATAAAAATTTCTGTGAGGACAGATCTTTAATTTTTGGGTTTTTTTTGCAAAAACCTCCCTTTGAATGCATGCATATGCATATTTGTGAATGTATGTATCTACATATATCTATATATACCATGATTTCTGGGACAAGCTAAAAAAAAAGTGTTGGTTTAATTAGATCTCCATGTCATTAAAATATTCTGCTCTCAAAAATGATGGTTTAATTGTTTTTCATTTTCTTATTAATATCTTGAAGACCTAGAGGAATAAAGGTGAGCTTAAAAAAGAGGAAATTTCATGAGCAGATACTATACCACATTCACAGATCATATTTTTAAAAAGTAAATGTGAGTGTAACTCTAATGGAGAAAAGCATATTTAAATGATCCGGAAAATACAGGATTAGCAGACTTTTCAGTTCATTTGGAAATACTTTGTCCTAAGTCTTCTTTGCCATCCCAACATAGATGAGAATTTCTGTTTAGAGATGGTCATAAGCAACATCTTACTTTTCCTGCTACTTGAAAGAAATATGGAAAATTCCAATCAAAGGATAAGAATATAGACTTAAGCCTCTATTCTGATTTTTCTCACAGAGGGGTCTTCCGAGGTCTTAAATTCAGGTCAGCAAAAGTGGAATGAGATTTTCCTCCATTCAGGACTTCCTGAGCACCCTATCACAATTCCTATACGCTGTTTCAGAATTGTCTTGGTTTTCCAAGTCCAATCGCAGGTCAACATGTTTCCCCTTCAAGGTGATGAGTTGGCAACATTTATTTGCTCCCCCAATTTTTCTGCTCTGTGTTGTTTTTAGTGTTCACTGCTTCCCAGCAATAATATTTTTGGGGTAAATCTGGGGTATACTGGGATTATCACTAATAGGGAGGTGGCTTAGTATTACTGCTGAAAAAACCTCTGAGACTAAGGGTTTTCAGGATAAAAAGAAGCATTAAATGCAGCAGAATATTTCAGATAGAGTGAAAAGGCAATGAGGAGTAGTAAGAGCCATATATTGTGGTAATTTTAATAGTAGATTATGTGGGAGAGGAGTTTGTATAGCTGGATGATAGAAAAGGAGATGAAGGGCATTGCAGTGGAGAATTGACTTTTGGGAAAGTTTGCAAGCTTTGACATTAGAAGTCAATTGTTTTTTCCCTGGGGTTCGTGGTACGTCCCGTAGGTTCAGGCTTTTCCTACAATCTGAAAGTGGGGATGTAGTGAAGAAAGTGAAATAGAAGGCAATACAGGGAGAAGATTTCTTAGTCTTCCAGAAGTTTAACTCTGAGCAATTCACTATAAATTCACTTACTCTATTATTATGAACATGAACCTGGTCTAGTAGAAGGTGTCCCTGGTCATGGCAGGGAGTTGGAACTCAGTGATTTTAAGGTGCCTTCTGATCCAAACTTTTCTGTGATTCTGTGTATAGTCTATTTTGTCACAGAGGAAAACCCCACAGATCCCTATTTAACACACATTAGCATAATCCAGCCTTTAACATGTCATGAATTTGATTTATATCTTTATCTTATTGTTTTATCTGAAAAAAATATCCTATCAATGTCTGAACAAGGAGATTGAAGTGGGGCTGCTTTGGTTTTGTTATATCGCACCAGGAAAAAGAAAAGAATAACATTTTCAGCTCTCCATGATCCCAACAGTTCAGATGACTCACATCCACAAAGTCATATCCCTTGAAGCACTGGCTTACGGGAAACTTTGCTAAAACAACCAACCATTCATCAAGAGATAATTGCCAGCACTGGATAAACGTACAGAAGCCAAAGAAAGCTGAGGGACTTTTTACGTTGGCAAAGGCCATTACTCATCGGATGGCAGTTGTAGCTTTGGAACTGCAAATGCTGCTGTGCTTTGTTAAATCTGGTATTCACAACAAAAAAATAAATCCACAAACAACACAGAAGTGTAACAAAAGCCCTGCTAATGTTTAAATTTTATAGTGAGATACAGCCACCAGGCACTAGCAGAGAAGAATATTTCTGATTGGCTACCAGCTGTTGGAGCTGCACAGATGAGCTGGAAAGCAGCAATTTACAAGCTATTTCATATTTAAAACTGTTAAGTCCTGTGCAAAACAATGTTTGCTTTCTGGGAAAAACAGCAGAAAAAAAATAAAGATCCCCAGAACAAAGGAAACATCCACTAGAACAAATTCTCCCAGCACAATGAGAAAATACGGATTTCTCTTTATTCTTTCAAATACTTTATTTCTTTCAAATAAATACTTCATTTTTACAAATGAATTAGTGCCATTTCTTTATGTTAAAAGTCAGACTTGTTCCTTAGAAACATTAATTAGTGCCATGTCATGAAGTGTGATAGTTTAACTTGCAACTCATTTTTTAATCATTGCTGTATCAACAGAGATATTTTAATACGAAGTCTTCCCAAATTTCTGAATGCAGCTACGTAAATTGTGATTAACTAAGAAAGATTATGGTGCTTAAACTAGAATGGAAGTAATAAATGTTTATTTCAGGAAAATGTAAAAGATTTGTGCAAAACCATTGCATTCTATATATAGTCCTTCATTTAACAGCTCTACAAACCTGCAAAAGTTGGTTCTTGTTGAAAACTGCCAGGCTACATACAATGAAATCTGGAGTAATAACACCAGAGAGCTGTCAGTCAGCCATCCATCCATCTAATTGGCTTCTTACCATCTTTCCATCATGTTTTTTTTATAACTGGTCGCCTCTGGCTAAAATGCAAATCATGAGGAAGAGCCGTCTAGAAAAAGCTGCTGCTTTCTTAATTATCTGTCAGAGTATGGACCAGTGGACCCTGGGCCGCGGAGTGGAGTTATGCTAAGCAGAAAGGCATCATGGGAATTGGAGTGACAGCTCATTTTCCTCCTGTGTTTTTTCTGCGTTCGAATGACAATGCAGAAATACGGGTTTTTCCCACACTTTCTCTGAACACCTGGGCCAATGCTCAGGGGAACACAAAGCCAAAACTGTCACATTTCCAGACATGGTCTTATTGCTGTCACTGTGACAGGATTGTTGACAAATGCCAGCAGTCATCTCAGCATCTTGGGAAATGTCTGCCGTGGTTGTGTCAACAGCCTGACAGAAATTGTTAATGTTTAAACTTCTTCCACTGACAGAATCCTGTCTTGCTGACAGTATTTGTCATATGAAACTCAATCTTTGTCAAACTTGCTTAAAAATTAACACTTCCTCCATTTCTTTTGCAGCTAACTGCCTGTGTGCTTTTTTTTCTTCCTTAAGTAATAAGATTTCAACAAGGTAATATTCCACAGTCCACAATGAGTCCAAGAGCACAAGCACATTATGAACTTATGGCCAGCTTGTCCTTTTGACCTCTGCTACAATGATAATTATGCTTTTATTCCTTGCCCATTTTTTTTGCCTTAGGAATCAAAGTTCTGAATTATTCAAGAGCCATAAAAATCCTATTTCTCAGTGTACAATGTGGAAAATCAATTAAACAGAGTTAGCTTAGCACTTATATAAAAATCAAGTTGCAGGTTTGTAGACATACATTAACTGAGTCCTTCTCCAACTTTGGTTTTGAAGGTCAGTCCAAATGGATATAGAAAAAGGGTGAGTTAAGTCTTGCCTAGGAACCTTATTCCAGCCCTAAATCTGAAAGTTCATCAACACGGAATCATGGCATTGCTTGGGTTGGAAGGGACCCTAAAAATCATCCAGTTCCAACCCCTTGCCACGGGCAGTGATGTGCCCCACTGGATCAGGATGCTCAGAGCCCCATCCAACCTGTCCTAGGATGAGTATTGGTTTGTACTAATGGCAAGACAGGCCACATAATCAATACTGTGTATCTGCCAAAAATCTGACATGGCAATATCACTAAAATTTACTTGAGTGCGCATGACTGTACCCAAAAACACATGAACTAAGTAATTATATCCTGCTATATTTCCTAATAGCAGGAAAGATTTCTACCTATTTTTATGCTGAAGTAAGAAGATTTGAAGGACAAATGTGCAGCCAGAAATGTGGAGACCTTCAGAATGGTGCAAGGCATGGTCTTCAAGCTCCATCAGGAAGAATTTTGCCAGTGCCTCCACACTGATACCCAACCCACGTGCCATAGTAGTGTTATGCAATCAAGAGTTATTGGGGTTTTACTAAATCAGTTTAAAAAAACAAACCCTGTCTGTTCACATAGTTTGGAGATTTAGCAAGAGTAATGTCCTGGATACATTTTAAAGCCAGATGTTTATACCTTCTCTCAGTTATTGCCTTCACAGAAAATATTTAGTGGGTACCTCTCTAACTTTTGGGGAAGTGAATCCATTCCATTAACAATCCTTGCATAAGCCTGATGTTGTGTCCCAAATGTTTCATTCATATATAATATTGTTCTTGATTTACCTTCTCAACATGATTTCTGTGTATCGTCATTTTCTGGCCACTGTAAAGGACAGAAGCAAGCCCTAGGCAGGAAAAGAGTCCCTCACAGGTAGCGTTGATGTAAAAAAAATATATAATCAGAGACACTGAACATGGGACAGAGAGCTAAGGCTGCCTTTTTCTTAAATGACTCTGCTTTTAAGTGTATCCTTTTCCAGTTGCATTGGCTGAACTATTAAAACTTGGGTGCCTAAAATTAGTTACGCAGCACCACACACAACAAATTAAGTGACCTGTTTCTAGAAGAGAAGAGCATCTGACTCGTCCATTGTAGTCAGTAATGGCCAAAGGTTTTCAGCAAATCTGTGAGACAGATCCTTAAGCACTGGGTTCTTAAACAACTTTTGGCATTTGCTCAATAGGTTGACCAAGTTTGGGGTTGTTGTTGTCCCATCTTTCTGCTGCTGGTGGGTGGATGCCCATAGTTTGGTTTCCTGCACAAGGAATGAGAACAGCTTGGATTCCTAAGGATGAGACCTGGAGAAGTCAACAGCCGGAGCAAGGGACTGCCTGTAAAAGTAAGAAATATGAGAGAGGAGAAGAATGAATCTGTGCTCACAGTTCTTTGTCATATGAACATTTATTTCCTTTGTGTCTTGCAGAGCTCTTTCGGCTTCCTGATGGACTGAGTTTGACTGACAAGAGTAGTGCATTTTCTGTGAAATACTGGGATTTTTGATGATAAGCATTCCAGCACCACAATATGAGTAGTTTATATTCGCTGAAAAAAGGAAGTGTCCCTGGAAAACAATTGAGATACCAAGGAAAAGTGGACTCCTCTTCCTTTGGGAAACAGCTGAGAAAACTTTCTTCATAGTCCATTTATGGATTTAGCAATTCTTACTCTAGCTTAAGAAACTATTTAAAAACAAGGCCTTATTTTGCCTCTATCTTCACTTTCACACTTACCAGACTGAGATAATTATATTCAGCTACTCTGATATGTCTAAGAAAACAAGAATTACAAGATAATAGAATGGTCTGGCATTGTTATTTCTTATTTTGAACTGATTTTGATGTTTATGACTGTAGGTTTGCTCTCTTATACATCCTGGAGAGTGAAATAAGTCTGAATGTGTTTGAAATCTTGAAATTTAAAAAAATTCCTAGCAAAAAATTTGAGGTATTGACTACATAACCATAACCTGAAATTTAAACACTGTTGAGACATGTAAAATATTGCCAAGCTTTCCTGAATTTTGCATTGTCTAATCTCACAAAGATTTGTTTATGCTGCTATATTTGAAGCTGGTTATCAAGCAGAATCAATTCTCTTTTTCCAGAGTACAGGAATGATGTCAGATGAATGTAGCAGATGGCAAAATTCGATATTGCCGATGTGATCTGTAATGCTAAGGAAGTTTCAGTTCAAAGATTTTAAAATCCTTTATAAAGCAATGCCACCCCTATTTATGGGTAGAGAAACTCAACAGACCAGCCAGAGCTACAAAGGTAGGTATGTAGACAACTTGTACTGGTGCATAGATGTATTTATTGGACTTTGTCAGAGCCATGAGGTGTATAGATTTCAGACCCAAGTTCCAAATCTCATGTGCTCAGAATTGTACCCCATGCATAATAGAAATAATCCCATATGTGTCTGTCAGCAAGCGTGCTAGAGAGCTTGAAACAAATCCATCCTGCCATTCCAGAGTTAGCTCTGGGTGAAAGTTATGTGTGTCTGTATAAAACAAAACTCTGGTCATAAATTTGTTTGGCTTTTAAGTTATCTCTGTCAAAAAGAAAAGTTTAGAGGTTTAAACTTCATTTCCAATTTTTCATTTATGAAATATTAAATTTGCCTGGAAAAGGAAAGGGGTTTGACTGCTAAAAAGTGAGGAGTCCTCAGCAGTTTTATAGCAGACATGAGCAATGCAAAGGCTTGAGCTGCGCAGATGGGATCCTACCAGATGTAAGATGCGAAACTCAGCCCTGCAGTGAGAGATTTTGGATCCACACAGGGTTCATCTGGAGGCTGCTGGAACTGAGAGATATATGCTGAAAACTTAAACTGGCTTTTTGTGTTCCCTGGCCAGCCTTGCAGCAGCCTGTTCTTCCCCAAGCCTTGGCACATCTGCACACAGCTTCTGGGAGTGATCACCTGCACCGAGCAAAACCGAAAATCCTTCATTCTCCTTGACACGACCAAGATGATGCAAAGAAGAGAACAGAGCTGAAAAGCCTGTGAGAGCAGAGCAGAGCATCGAATATACAGCCTGAGTCCTGGGCTAAATAATTATCTCCTGGTATTGTATTATTTGCATAATTAAAAAGTTTGGCTGAATTTCCGACACGCTGTCTCCTACATCAGGGAGGTGGTGGGGGCGAGTTAATCAGCAGGAGGAAAGTGAAGGTTAATGAATTGTTATTCAGATGGTGCAGGCCCTGTGAGATTTGTGGATAATTGATACCATTTGGGAGCTAAGGCGGAGTGGAAGACGAGAGAGGAGCTGCTGCAGCAGCTAGACTGGAAAAGAGCAAGCAAATGATAACTTAGCAATTATCATTTTGATGGGTTTGTTTGTCTTTTTTTTAAACTTCTTTCTCTGTCTCATTCTTTTTTTTTTTTTTTAATTTTCAGCTCCATCATGAGTTCAGTAGAATTAAGATGGATGCAAAAGAATAATTTTTTTAAAAAATTACATTAAATATCTGGCAAAAGACAATGGCCTTAGAAATCTCATCTGGAAAACTGCCATGTGGAGGGTGAAAAAGATAATTTAGTGTGTGCTAGAAGTGTGATAGCAGCATCAGGTTGCAGAGCCTCCTTTCACTTCAGTATGGGTATTTTTCAGCAGGTCAAATTCCCCTTTTTCAAAAGTCCAGGGTAAGCCCAGTACACCATTAGCCCCCGACTGCTGAGTGCTCATGCTAAGAAAACATCTTGAGGTCATGAACTCGAGTCCCACTGCATTCAGCATTGCCCAAAAAGCTCGTATCCCAAGGAGCCTCTTGTTTTAACTACAAAACCATGAGCATGAGAAGAACCCCCTGAGGTCACCTGTAGCACCTAAAGCTGCAAATAGGTGAGTAAAGGAAGCCACATCTCCTGAACTGGGCCACTATAAATCACAAAATTTAAACCATCCTTCTGAACCACATTGCAGGGGCTCACCAAGCCATCAGTATTTGTCAAAGTAAGGAAGATATGAGAAACACCACAGAAGGATTTCTGCCCAGACACAGCTTTAAGTTGACTGCGATTAAAGACTGGCAAATCCATCTTGGGCACATGTCCTGTCCAAGAAAATTATTTATGATTTAATTCAGATAAAATTATTTCTAATTTAAACTATTTATGTAAAAATACTTACAATTTAAGCCAGGCAATATCCTAATAATGGAATTCCTTAGGGACCCAAAATAAACCTCAAGGAGATTCTTGACACTGGCTGCCTACCAACATCACTTTGAGACATTTCACAGACACATTTCAAATGCTTACTTTTGGCCCACAATCAAAAACATATCAACAAACAAGTTGATTTTTTGTGAGTTCAGAGACAGAACAAGAAGGTATTTCAGCATCAGTGCTGTTCTTAGATAAAACTGGGCATTTTAATGCATAGGACTTTCTCATATTTAAAAAAAAAATCATTTTTGGGGTTCCCAGGTTGCCTGAATGGAAACCTGTCCATTCTCTGCTGCACCTACTCCGAAATAAAGACTTGGATGTTGAATATTTGGCCTTCAGTGAGTGAGCGTTTTGTGAAGGACTGAAACCCATGCTCTACACAGAAAGGTGGAGAGGAAAGGCTGCTCAAAGCAGGGTAGGGATAAATTACTCCTGTTGGTTGCTTCTTATTTAGAAGGAATCACAGAATTGAGGAATGGTTTGGGTTGGAAAGATCCTTAAAGATCACCTCGTTCCACTCCCCTGCAGGGACACCCTCACTAGATCAGGTTACTCCAAGCCTGAAGTTAATGGTGAAAATTATTTGTAAAAAATAGTCTCAAAATTATTTTTCACTTTTTCTAAGACATCTCATGGTTGCTGTGACAGAAACATGAGACCTGCAGGTACAGAATGTTAGCGCCATGATTGAGTGCAAAAGGTTTGGGTGTGATGTCCCATATAATAAAGGAGGTTATGCAGTGGCTTCAGCTTAGGGGACTCGGCAAAAATGGGCAAAGCACTGCTCAGGCACTGGAACAGACTGCCCAGGGAAATGGTGGAGTCTCCGTTCCTGGAATTGCTCAAAACGTATGTGGGCGTGGCTCTTGAGGATATAGTTTGGTGCTGGACACAGTGATGCTGGGTAAATGTTTGGACTTGGTGGCATTAGAGGTCTTTTCCACATTTAATGATTCTGTGAAATCACTGAAAACTCTGAGATTTAGTCTGATTTTAGGAAAAGCTGATGTTCATCTCTAAGTCATGCCTAATGTATTAGTAAAGCCTACTCTGTACAACAGCTAAGAGGAAGAGGAGTCCAGTAAAACTGCATCTTCCTGGAAGGAAAGAGATCGTTTCCTTATGGTACCATAAATTATTGCCTTCCTGGAAAATCTGTGTGTTGTTACCAGTGAAAGTTTGTTGCACCCCCCAAGCATTTTGGTTCTCTTTCTGGGTTTTGCAACAAACCCACATGACTTTGGCCCAAATGTATAAGATCGAGATGAAATTTATTTGAACTTTAATAATATTTCCCATCCCTTCCACTGATGTTAGTCTAGAACAACTCCATTTTCCTGTCATGTCCCACAGAACCGATATTTTCCTTTCTACCTTGGCTGACTGTCTTTGAACTATTTTTTTTTTCTTTTCCTTTTTATTTTTCATTCTTCTTTTTTTTTTTTCTTTTTTTCTTCATGTTACAAGTTCCCGCACCTTTGAGACCTTAGCAACTTCAGGAAAGTTTTATTTATTTATTGAATAAAAAATTCAGTGGGAAAAGAACACACACTCACACGTACCTGTGCAGTGGCAAGGGGAGGGGGTGCAGAATCTAGGGCACATCTTGCCGCGATGAAAAAGATGACAGGTGCCCCCCACTGCAAGCATGGGACTGAGAGACCGTGGCTTGAATTTAAGGAGGATTCGAGTGACTTCAGGGAGAAATCTTCTACCTGCAACATTTCCTTGTAGTTAAAATACACAGCACAGTGCTGCAGCTAGTTATAGAGACAGGCAAGTGTGAAAATTAATTTAAGAGGCAGTTACACAGATTTTGGGTGAAGGTCTGAATAATGAAAATAGCACTGCTAGGGACATATTTTTGGCTGATTCCAGTGCTGAAATACACTGTAGTGTTGGCTGATCTCAATTTAATACAATCCTGCAAGCAGGTGTCCTTGATGGTGCTTCAAGACTTCTTGCAAATAACTCCTTATGTTGCCACTTTTAAAATATGTGGGCAGTATTGTTGGACAGAACTCATAAAATACAAAATAAATGAAAAGAAGAAAAAAAACAAAAGAGAGACATGGCATTTTGCATTGAGGAGTGAAGAATGTGAAATAACTGGGTTATGCTCTAACAATGAGCATGGTGGGAAGTGTCGCTCTGCAAATGTACCAGAGGGACTAAAATAAGAGTTAAATTAAAACTTTCTAGGTTGATAAATATGCTCTGGGTCACACAGCAGTGATCAGAACAAAAGGCTGGATGTAGAGAGGGAGTTGGTGACCCCTTGATTTTTCCCTGTAGTCGATCATATAGAAAATATTTCTATATTCCCTCCGTGTATTGTGTTCCTGTTTTTTTTTAAATTTTCTTGTCAATATTTTGGTGCTAGTGCCTTTGACCCAGGAACTGCCTCCATCCTCATAGCAATTTTGGAGACAGTTTAAGTGAATAGGCACATCAAATCCCCATGCTCAGAACCTGAAACCTGAAAAACATAAAGAAAGATACATGAAAATCAGACATGGTAGGCACGATTACCAAAAGACTGGATGAATCCTAGTTGCTTCAGCTCAGTAAGTCCAGCCACACTGGCTTTTCACATCCATGTTTAGTTTTCTAATACTTGTGTGCTTAGTTTGAGCTAATCACTGATATTTCTTCACCTTTAATAAAATGGGACCGCTTCAAGGGAATATTCTACATCAGATATTAGGTATTTTGGTATGATGAATAACTCACTCAGGATACCTTTTATTTTTCCTCATTGATGGCCTCCATGTTCCGCTTAACTTTCAGACATCTATAATATCAATATACTTTGAATTAGTAACATTCATTAACATGAATTAGCATATCTGATTTTTAATCAATTAAAAATACATGGATAAATCCTACTGTTCTATCATTTTCAGTAACAGATTTTAAATTTCTGTTCCTTTCTTTGTCACTCTTTATTATTGTCTATGATAGCAAATACCTCGTTTGGAAAAGAAGCAATATTTAATGCAATCCTAACCCTTGATTTCTCCCAGAAAGGATACGTGGAGTTTTGCTGCAGCAAATGCCACAACCGCCCATTGAGTTAGAATCTTTCTGCTTTATGGATCTAGTGCAAAATTGAATCCAATCTGTTTGATTAGCAAAATCCAAGAAGATGAAAAGCTCAGTCACCTGCTCTTGGAGTATTAAAATAGAAATAATTTTAATGTCTGGAGGAGCTGAGCTTTCCAGGAGCCACCAGGGATATCTGTCCTTGTGACAATGGAGGGTAGAAATCTTATACCATGACAATTTCTTCTGTTCCAATTGGTGGAAAAGCAGGAGTGGAAGAGATGGAAGCCTTCACAGGCTTTTTTGCCCAGCCTAGTGCTTTACCCCAAAGAATATTTCTTCTGCATCGAACAGCTGCACAGCAAAAGCAGTTCCGTCTGTTAAAATATGCAAATGACCAGCACGCATCTTTCTTCCCTCTCCTACTGGGCAGGGAATTCTGAATCTAAATTTATGGTGGAAAAAATCCCAGAGAATCAGAGTGAAGTGAATCTCAAACCAAGAGACTGCAGTGCATTTGGTTGGATAATGATTTCAGCAGAGGGGGAAGAAAAATAAACAGGGACAGGCACACTGGCTCTAGTAAAGAAATGTTTCAGTTTAAATTGGCAGAATCAGTGGCCAGGACAAAAGGTCACTGAATTTGGGGGAAATTAACAACTAGGTCATAACACTTAGAGCTCATTGAAAGAAAATTTACTTTAGAGTTATGGATAAAAGTACACTGAAAGAGAACAAACATAAATTGGTGAAATGGTCTACGCTGAACAAGAAAATTCAATTTGCCCTGGAAGACAAACAGATTTTATTTATTAATTTTTTCAAAGAAGAGATCAACATTGACTCTCCTTTCTGTTTGTTGTATGTTCATTAGTTTTGCCTTTTGGTCTATTTGGTTACTGTTAATGTAAGCAATGATTTAAGCAAGGTAAGGGTACCCGGTCATGACGGCTCAAGACACCCAGTGCTGGCCTGTCCTTACAGCCACTAACTATGGCATCTAACCTTGGCATTTATTCAAAACAAGATTATTCTAAGTTTTAGCTATAAATTTTAATATTTTCTGAAAGAAGTGAAGATTAAAGATTAACACATTATGACTATGAGGAACATTTAGTCTCTCTCTATTTCAGATTGTTGTGGTACTTAGAATTACAAATTCAGATCTTTATTCAAGGACTAATAAATTAACAAGCTGGAACATGTTAATGATACATCTGACCACTCAGTGTAAAGTTTTATCACACTTGACTTCATAAATAAAGAAGTTCATTTTTCACTGTTCTTTATTTAACAATTCAAAACTGACTCTTAAACTCTCCACGAAATGAATTTGGGTCTTGTTATTTTCTTCTTTAGTCGTATCTCAGGAACACCTTCTCAGAGTCATCTTTCTTGGGTCTTTTTGCAAAGTTGACTAAGAAAATCCGTGATTTTCTTGAAATCAAGCTATACTGTCCTTATTTTCTCTGTTAGCCTCGTCCCAGTTTCTTCCTGTCTCTCTAAACTTTCCTTTAGCATGATTTTTAGAATATTTTTCTCTTTAGACCTTAGGTCTCAGCAGGTGAAGGGAGAAATACCAGAGGATTCTGTCTTTGTTTCCGTGGTCATGTAGACATCTTGGTTAGAAGGAATAGAGAGAAAGAGAATATTTTTACAGAAATATTTGGCACTTTCCTAAAACAGTGATCTTAGAGGCACATATTGCACCCTGGATTTGTCTGTCCCTGAGTGCTTTTCTCTATTCCTTAGATGATAGAACACACTCCAGCTCATTATCTGTCTTTGGGGCATTTTCTTTGCATGTCTCAGTAGAGTTCTGGATCAGAAAAAGGGTTTCTGATCCCTACAGTAATAAATAAACTAATGCTACTAGTTTACAATTATTGGATTTCTGTGAAGAAAAAGCAGTGAAATAATATGGCAAAAATAATATTTAAGTTCTTGTTTCGAGATATAGGCCATGTCCTTTTTTTTTTTTTTTTCTAATGAATTCCCTTTTAACTTCAGTCTGGTTATGAAGAATTGGATTTGTGGGCCTGTTTTACTGATGGAAAAGCAATGGCACATAATCTATACAGCTGTGCATGCAGTATCTGGCAGAGGCTCAGCCAGTTTTCTACTTGCCAGCAAGCCACATTTTTGGCTGGAAGAACTAAAGTTGTCCCAACTTTATTGGCCCTAATCACACCAATAGTTCTACATCATAGTGAGTGGTGCCAAACTCTTTTCCAAAGTGCAACAAAGTCCTTAGCAGTGGCTTTGTGATCTAAATTTGTTGTCCTTAGAAATTATTATGTTCATAATGCTGACTAAAAAACTTTGCTGACATATAGCATTTTCCATCAGCAGATCTCAAGGATCTTTGCAAAAGAGGTCAGGATTTTTATGCCCTTTAGCAGAAGGGGGAAACAGACATAAGCAGGTGGAGTATGTTTAGTGAGGTTTTATTTCTTCGTAAGATATATATTAAGAAAAATAAAAATAGGAAAGAACAGAACCCAATTCCCCAGAAGATATCTGTACAAAAAAACAACCCAGCTCCATGGCACAGATTTGAGCTGGGTCCCAGTCTTCCCACCATTTGTTAGCAGGTTCCTCAACACAGCTTTGGGTGCCAACTACCATTCCATTATGCCATGTCCCTCCAGTGAGAAATCCGTGGTCCCATTTATTTGCTGGTACTGATTCATGCCTTAATGTAAATCCATGCCCCTCCTGATGATGATCCCTATTCTCTCTGCATTACCACTGGAAATTTTTTCTTGGCTTGAAATAAGCACAAGAATTTTGCCAAGTCTCTAATTCATAGAATCACAGAATGGTTTGGGTTGGAAAGGACCTGAAAGATCATCCAGTTCCAACCTCCTTGTTTGATTTTGATAAACATGGTTGTCTTTGCCAATGCTCTCACACCTTTTTTTTTTTTTTTTTTTAAACCCAGACTTTAATGCAGAGCAATGACTTTTAGGATAAGAGTACTAAAATGAAATAAAATATAAACTATTGTTCTTGCCCAATGTGGAAAGCAAGAATAAAACACATCCGATCTGAAAAGGTGAGATCCCATGAGAATTCAGCTCCCTGATTCACTGAGGAAGTAAGAAACATTTATGAATAAATATTCCATGTGGGAAGTAGGAAGCAGGCAGTTTTAGAAATGAAGATGGAATATCTGAAAACAAGAGCTAACTTAACTCCTGATAAAGCCAAGTGTCCTCTCACTGACAGTGGCCAAACCAAAACTGGGCAAAAAACATGAAAAATAAGCTGTCATCCAAACCTTTCCTACCTCCTTTCTTAATAGCCATATATTTTTAGTGATTCTGCTCAGAAATTTTGCAACTGAAGGTTTTTATTTTTTTCCCCCTTAGCAGGATATTAGAATAAGCCAATTTTACAGAAACAAGTCTTTCAATGTGTGAGAAAGTATAGTTTTCAAGGATTTTTCTATCTCAAGAGCATTCCAAGCTGTGAGTTAATTTGCCACTTAAGAATGTGTAAAAAAACCTGTTTTGGAAACAAGATGCTTTAAAATGATGTAAACAAACATTGTTTTTTACCTGATCCAAAATAGTATCTATTTTGTTTTATTTTGTCTAGTGAAAATGTTTGCTGTTTCACTCTCTCATCTTGTACCAGAATTGGAAAAGAGTGTGAAAATTTAAAATTACCATGGTTTAGAAGTTCTTTTCTGCCAGTTCTGATTTTGAGTTATTCACCTCTGTCTCATTTCCATTAGAAAGAGCATAAAAAACCCCCATGCAATCTTAAGTGTTCAATATATTTTATATTGATTCAATAAATTTTATATGGAATTAGAAAAGTGCCAATTCCACCTGCTGAAAACAATTCCTCCTGGGTTTTCCACGGAAGTGTCACTTAATAGACTGGAGGCAAAGTCCACTGAAGCTGAAGCTCTGCTCATGCCATCATCAAAATAACTCCTGAATAAGGGAGATAAATAACCCTGAATTGCTTCTTCGAGATGTTGGGGTGTCTAGAGAGACCAACCAACTTCTTAGAAAATCTAATTTTTTTTTTCCCTACAGAACTGTATTGGATGTAAAATTCATTTTCCAAATCTGAAGGATGCCTCTAATTTGTGATTCTTCCAAGCCTTGATTTTGTGGATAGAAAAGCTAGTGTTTTCTTGGTCTTACCTAGAGCTGATATTTTCTCTTCTAAGAAAAATTATATCATCAGGGCTGACGAACAATAATTGCCCGGTCTCAAGGGGATCAAAACAAATACAATTACAGAAGTGTTTAATTATATCTATTATAAAGCCCATAATGCAGCCTTAAAATTATAACAGTAAAATATTTCAACAACTCAACATTAAGCCAAGATTACCAAGTCAGGTTGATTAAAGTTACGTGTTTAAATCTACGGAAAAATTTCTTTCCAAACATCACTTCCATTCCTGGAAGTGTTCAGGGCCAGGTTGGAATGGGCTTGGAGCAACCTGGGATAGTGGAAGGTGTCCCTGCCCATGGCAGGGGTTGGAACTGGAGAATCTTTAAGGTCCTTTCCAGCCCAAACCATTCTAAGATCCTGTAATTCTATGATCACACAATTTAGCTGCACTTTTCAGGACTCCATGGATGGCAAGTAGTTTTCTGTACAACATTTCTCTTTTGGTTTTGAGATATTCTGGCTGCATACAGTAAACTGTAAGCACTGTAAATTGTTTGACTAGTATAGAAGTTTAAATGCTTGAGGTTAAAGATTCAGATGCCAGAAGAAAAAAATCCTGGTGTTATCCCTAGCTTTTTATGCTACTTGAGATTTTTGCCAACTTTGTTTACAACTACAGGATTAAATAAAAGTCAGTTTTAGAGGTTCTAAAAAATTACAATCTCAATAATACAAGAAGAAGGTTCACTGTTTTATGCAATAATGAATACTGATTTGCATAAATCAGACACGGATTTGTACCTTAGATCTTAGGGCTGACACCCATTACTAGTCCTCATCAGAAACACAGATTTTAGAGAGGTGTGAAATGTGTGTCTAATGTCCAATCATGTCATTTACACTTTCTAAATCATATCAAGGTCCAGATTTTTAGGAATACAATACACTGTGTGGGGGGTTTTATTTCTATTGTTGATTTAATCTCAATTCTTTGCAATCAATAGGCATTTTGCCATTGAATTCCTTGAGCATGGGATCAACCCCTCAAGGAATAGGAGTGTGTGACGTCCTTCCTGAGGTTAACCCAAACCTTCCTTTTCTATGGCCTATTAACCGCAGGAGACATAAACAAAAATACAAATCTTTCTCATAGTTCAAAGAATTGCCTGCATAGGAGTGATTTTCCAGAGTCTCAATTGTAGCTAAATGCACCATGAGATTAAGAAAAGTCTTTTCCCAAGCAGTTGCTGTGCAGGTGTTTCATCCAACTGTGACTTAGCAAACTTTGCTTAGGTTTACACAGTCCATGGTTTTAAGTATTTCTCAAATACTGCACAGCAATAATTAGCAGCCAGAGGCAAAATAATCATTGCTAGATTCATTTAATGCTAAAGCCAGAACTAATATATTTTGCGTTGGTTGAAATGTCAGACCTTATCTGTGTTATTGTAAGATCAGATGGAAAAAAAATGTGCTTTTAAACGTGGTTCAGAATAAGCCTCCAGTTTTGTAAATACATTAATCAGAATGCAAGGTGTGCCTTCTAGTGGATGGAGAGGGACATCTGAAATGATCTGATATATCAGTGTCACTTATTTATGAGGGAATGCTAATAAATAAATCAGAATTAAAATTAATAAATTGAATCAATGTTGAAATAATTTGGGTAAACATTAATATTTTAGCTCAACTACAGTCATGGGAATTTTTTAACAGAAAGAGGCTGGTAATGCTTCTGAGCAAAATTTTAAAAGAGCAAAAATAAACCAGAGGAGGTGTTTTCTTAAGGCCCGTGATTTCCTGTGAACTGCTTCCTTTTCCAGAGCTTTCTAAAATTTAAGCTGTATTTTCACATCTAGAGAATTTTAAAAAGTAGTTTGTAACTGTTTTATGAAACTTGCATACTCACTAGGCAGTTTAGAGAAGCTACACAGAAGTGCAAATCTTCCCCCAAGTGGTTCAAATAATGGGTATGATTGGTTTTCCTCCCCATCATGCCTCAGGAGAAATTTCATAGAATTACAGAATCTTAGAACTATTTGTTTTGGAAGACACCTTAAAATTCATCTAATTCAACCCCCCTGCCATGGGCAAGGACACCTTCCACTAGAATTTGCCATGTTCTACCTTCCCAGAAGGGTCTCCTCTGAACTGTGGGAAAAGGACACTGAAGGATGTCAGCCAACTTCTGCTCGGTCGCTTTTGTTGGCAGATTTGGAGCATTAGAAGAGGCTGAAAAGATCTAATTTTTTTGTTGTTGTTGTTTAAATTTTGAAAAACAATGACAAAAAAGAGTTGTTCATCTCAGACCTTGCATGCCATGTTTCAACAAGGAGTGAATTTTTATGGTCAAATTACAAGCCCCTGAAAATAGGAGTTTATAATGGAAAGGCTGATACAACCGTAACTATGGTATTGCAATTGCATCACTATAAGAAAATTGGTTTAGATAATATACCCTTCTGGAATGACTGCAGTTCTAAATGATCCTGCATCTCCATAAATCTAAGCTAACTCAGTAATTCAAAACTACTAAGATTTAAGTTTAGTACCAATAAGCAATAAACTTATGGCTATTGCTATAATAACCGCTGGTCTGTGCTTCTTTATTTCACAGCAGGTGGTCTTTGGGCTGGTTTGCAGCCTGAATGAAAATACTTTCAACTAATTCAAAACTAATTCCTGAAGTTGAGCAGAGGCACATTTCCAAACTTTCACACAATTCCCTTTCACTAACAAAGAGCTTGGTTGTTTGGATTTTTTTTCCTTTCCCCTTTTCTCTTTAATCAGTGCCTTAGCATATTGTCCCTTTTTACACTGTTTTATACTAATATATTATATGATGACAGCTGACTCACTGTATTTCTGCAAACTGTCAAGGGAAATGCACTGAGGAACATGTAAGTTCCTCTAAATATACTGGGTGTCTTTACATCATCCTGCTCCCCCCTCCACGTCTCTTATACACCTAATATTCCAAATGTTAAAATCTCACGTCTGAATCTCCTGTCAGACAGATCAGCTTCATGCAGGCACGACTTTAGTGACTGATTCAGGCCACCACCAAGTGAGAAGAAAATGAGGTTAATAAAGTCTAATTCCACAGTTTAGCAGAGTTTGAAATCTCATTTCCTTTGGGCTGTGTCTGGAAGACATTGAGGGGCTGGAGTGTGTCCGGAACACAAGAACATTCCAAGGGAACGGAGCTGGGGAAGGGTCTGGAGCACAAGACAGATGAGGAGCAGCTGAGGGAGCTGAGGGGGCTCAGCCTGGAGAAAAGGAGGCTCAGGGAGGACCTTCTTGCTCTCTAAAACTCCCTGACAGGAGGTTGTAGTGAGGTGGGGGTCAATCTCTTCTCCCGGGTAGCAAGAATCACGATGAGAGAAAATGGCCTCAAGTTGCATCAGGGAGGTTTGGATTGGATATTAGAAAAAAAATACTCGTGGAAAGGGTTGTAAAGCATTGGAGCAAAGTGCCCAGAGAAACTGTGGAGTCACCATTCTTGGAAGTGTTCAAACAATATGTGGATATGCCACTTAAGGACATGGTTTAATGGTGAACATGGTGGTGGTCTAGGCTCACAGTTGGACTTGGTCTTAAAGGTCTTTTCCAACCTTAATTCTAATGATTCTATGATGGAAGCAAAACTTGGCCTTTCACAGCAGGGTGAGGCATAGAATCATGGAATCACAGAATGGTTTGAGCTGGTAGGGACCTTAAAGATCATCCAGTTCCAAACCCCTGCCGTGGGCTGGGACACCTTACACTTGACCAGGCTGCTCAGAGCCACATGCAGCCTGGCCTTGAACACTACCAAGGGGGGAGGCATCCTCTTCCTGGGATCTAGTGACAAACTTCTGATAAACCAACTCAGCTATTTAATCCTTCGAGCTGCAACATTAAAGAAAAGATACACTGGAAACTATCTCCTCCATTCATCAAACTCATGTATGTTTATATTAAGTGCTCCTTGCTCTGCAGTCCCAAGACAATCCCCCAGATGCAAAATGGGAATCAGAGGTCTTGCCAAAAAACAATTGAAAATTGGGTTTTATTTGCTGCTAACACTGCACAGGACTGTGAGAAAGACACTTGACAAAATCCAGTTAGCTGTGTCCCATCAGGCTGAGGAAGGTGATCCTGCCCTTCTTGCTCAGCACATCTGGAGTGCTGTGTCCCGTTCTGGGCTCTTCAGAGAGAGACAGAGAGCTCCTGGTGCTGGTCCAGTGGAGGCTGCAGAGATGAGGAGGGGACGGGACCATCTCCCTGATGAGGAAAGGCTGAGGGAGCTGGGGCTGTTCAGCCTCGAGAGGAGACACAGCTGAGAAGGGCCCTCATCCCTGTCTGTCCCTGTGTGCAGGGAGGGCTCAGAGCATGGATCAGGCTCTGCACCCTGGGGCCTGGTAATGGCACCAGGGGAATGGGCAGCAACTGATGCCCAGGAGGTTCCACCTGAACATGAGGAAGAACTTCTTTCCTGTGCAATGACCAAGCACTGAACAGATTGTCCAGAGAGGGTGTGGAGTCTCCTTCCCTGGAGATATTCCAGGCCTGTCTGGACACAATCCAGTGGCATGTGCTCTGGGATGACCCTGCTTGAGCAGGGAGGTGGAATCACTCTGATCCCTTCCAAACTGAACCATTCTGTGCTGGGATAAGCCAGCAATTGACTTCTGCCAGAATTCTGCCTCTCAGTCTGTTTGAAAGGGGGTTCTTAACTAGCTAGAAACCCTACAGGGTCATTAATATTTCATGGAATCATAGATTTATAGAATATGCTGAGTTGGAAGGGACCCACAAGAACCATTGATTCACACTCCTGGCCTTGCACAGGACATTCCAAATACCACCCTGTGCCTGAGAGCATTGTAAAAGCACTTCTTGAGCTCTGCCAGCCTTGGGGCCATGATCACTTCCCAGGGGAGCCTATTCCAGTGCCCAACCACCCCCTGGGTGAAGAACTTTTTCCTAATATTGAACTTAAACCTCCCCCCACACAACTTCATTTTGTTCAGCAGAACAAAAATAACCCTTCTAAGGTACGAAACAAAGTACTACTGTTAATACTTATTTTTAAGCACTCATAATTTCTTTTTTTAATTTAAGTGTAGACAGAGGAGAAGTAGGCAAACATGTCAAAATGGTAGAAACACATCAATCCTCATTTGCTTTTGCTGAGGTTATATTTTTAACAAGTAGATGATGATTAGGAAAAAAGACTTAAATGTACATTTTGGGAATGTTTTTTGCTGCACTGACTTAACATAATTCTGCATATTAATCCTTTTCAAGCTCCCTTCCACTCACCCTGGCCACCCATTATTTTGTTCTGTTTGCTGCTGCAGTTTGACTCCAGTTTACAATCCATCACCCATCACACACATGTTGGCATGAGGAGAGTGGGAGTGTAACCAGCTGGGGCTGGAATGCTCTGGCAAAAGCATCGTGCTGTGTAAATGAAAGTGGTCAAGCAGTCACTAATTTTTTTCAGGTGACCTTTCTATAAAAACCTTTAATGAGAATTTGTGCAAGTCTAATGGAGAGCTTGGAATGCTCCAGGTACCAATTTTCTGAATAGAATTTTCAAAGATATAGAATTTTTTTGTTTGTTACAGAATAAGGCTTAATCCCATATTCAGAAGTCAAAACATAAGGCCATTTTCAGACATCTTCAGCATCTCTGAAGGCTTGGCTCTGAACCTCAGCCCTTCATGTGAGTAAACCTTGTAAGCTGGCCTCCCTGGAAAGACTTGACAAATAACATTTATCATGGAATCATAGAATCATAGAGTCACAGAATGGCTTCGGTTGGAAGGGACCTTAAGAATAATTTTTTCCAACCCTCCAGTCATGGGCAGGGCAACCTGCCACTATCCCAGGTTGCTCCAAGCCCCATCCAGCCTGGCCTTGAACACTTCCTGTGATGGGGCAGCCACAGTTTCCCTGGACAACCTGTGCCAGTGCCTCATCACCCTCACAGGGAAAAATTTCATCCTAATATCTCATCCAACCATGCCCTCTTTCACCTTAAAGCTATTTGTTCTCGTCCTCTCACTGCATGCCCTTGCAAAAAGACCCTCTCCAGTTCTCATGGAGCCCCTTTAGGCACTGGAAGGGGCTTTAAGTTCTCCCTGGAGACTTCTCTTCTCCAGGCTGAACAACCCCAACTCTCTCAGCCTGTCCCTGTAGCAGTGACAGCCCTTTGATCGTGTGGGTGGCCTCCTCTGGAATCATCCCAGCAAGACAGCATCCTTCTTGTGCGTGGGCCCCAGAGCTCGGTGCAGTATTGCAGGTGGGGTTTCACAAGAATTGAACAGAGGGGAAGAACTGTTGGGCGCTAAATGGAAAACCTTAAAAAATAGGGCTCATTCTCTGCATCTGTGCTGCTTTCCCTTGTTGACGAACCACAGTAAGACTTTATCCTTCTCTCAAAGCCTTTTTCCCCTCCTCTAGCAGGATGAAAATCTGGGGAGGAGGAGTTTAAATAGAGAAAACGCTACATAATTTAGAAGACAAGTACAAAAACACAAGTAGGAGATTTGTGTGGAAACGGAAATAAGTCTCCATAAGAGCCAAGGTGAATGGCAGAGAAAGCCCTGGGCTGATGAATCATCTTCCTGTTCTCAGTAACGAAGACATTTGCAAAGCCCAACTGTCAGTGCCTGTTTGGTGAGCAAAATAGTCTGAATTCATCAAATAAAAGGACAAATTCTCTACCAATGGAAAACCACCATGCTGTTGACTTCAAGTCAAACTGTGCCAACTTGTGAATTCATCCCAAACTGGTAGCTCAGTTCTCTTTGGTAATGACCTTGAATAGATTCAGATTGGTGTGAAATAGATGGAAAATGGTCTGTAGCCTGTTATCAGCGCATTTCCCTACTCCCAGCCTTTAATCCCATGAGAGTAGCAGAAGTGAAAAGGTTTCAAACTTCTTATGAAAATATTTTTCCACCATGCCTGTTCCCTAGCCCTGTCTGTTCTCCTTTCTCTCTGCATAAGCAGTTTTAGACTTTATTTAAGTGTCGCATTTCCAAGCGTTCACGACTCTGTACAAAGCTCGTCACACATCACTCATGCCTTATTTCACGGGTTGAGCTGGTAATTAGCATATTTCACAATTAGCCAGTGTATTTGCTTTGCTAATTTCATTCCATGATGAAGGTGCTAACTTGGCGTGAAGCTGTAATGTACTGGTTGATTTATTAAGCTTCCTCTGATGGATGAAAATCACATGCTGTGCCTTTACTGTCGGGGAAAGTTAACAACATCCATTTGTAAGAGATGGTATTTGAAAAGTGATGTTGGTGTGATTGAATGTGTGAATCTGTAATGAAGCCAAGTCAGATAGCTCCTTCCCCATAAAATAGTATTCAACTTCTGTGGTGGCTCCTTTTTGAAACTGGGCTTTTCTGCCTGGCTTACTCCCCTAAACTATGCAAGTACCAAATACTCAGCAGGTATTTAGCACTCAGGTTTCTGTTTCCAGCTCCTGTTTTCCAACAGCTGTAGAGGAGTCAAGTGCCTAAGCCCTCTGAGAGTCAGAATCTTACATTGAGTGCTGATAGGACAAAGCATTTGCTGTTCTTTTCTTAACAAAGCTGCATATAAAATGAATAATTGGCCAATCAGTCAATTTATCTGTCAGACCAGACGCTTTCAAGTCATCTTTTTGAGAGAGAACTCCCCATTCCACGGCCTTTTTTTGTGAAATCTGGTGTAGTTATGTCCGCATACTCTTCACCTTTCCGAAGAAAAATTTTATTCTGTAGTTTTAACTATAATATTAAACTAATTTTGGTGAATCAATTCTTTGTCCACAGAGCCCATGTGTAGAGAACATGGGAGAGGGCTGGCATAGGGAAGGCTTCTGTGTATTCATGACCAGTGTGTGATGTGATGTAGGAGTACACGTGATGCTGGGCAGTCATGATGGGAGGAGCAGTTGAAGGGGTTTTTTTCTCTGCTAATTCTGCATTTTGCTTTTTTAGGATTCAAAGGATCTTTTCTACTTCGACCTGCACAGTTAGCCAGTCTGTCTATAATAAAATATTTTTCCCATACTTTAATTTCCCATACTTTTGCCCAAACTGATATTAGAACATTCCAGAGAGGACCCACACTCACCTGAAGTGATGTTCCTTGCGGAAGAATCCCACCTCACTTCACACTATTCTGTGGCTTGTGATTGGGCTATACTAAGTCCATTCTCCTTTTTATTTTCCAGTATTTTCCTTGATTTTAACACCCCTAAAGATTATGTGTTGTCTGGAGAAATGTTTTTGAGAGAGCACTTTGAAACTTCAAATGTCTGTACATCCAGACAGAACAGATTAAGTTCAATCTTCTAAAGTCATCACATTTTGTCTTATATCTACATTTCTCTGTGCATTGGATATGAACTATTGACAAATCAGCATTAACCTGTCTTGTCAGCAGAGTTTAGGGTTTCAAAGGCATAAGAAATCAGATTGTTCTGTATCAGAATTTGCATGTGTTTCACTACAACGGGAAAGTAGAAGAAAAAAGGAAAGAAAGGTTTGCTAAGGCAAAGATCACAAGAATTAAGCTACCCCAGAATTAGGATTAATTTAATTTTATTTAAGTATTAAGTAAAATTCTGCAGATGAAGTCAGCATGAACTGATGATCTTCATATTTTGCTCTGAGTTTTCTGCTTCTCCATTCTCTCTGTGCTGAGTTCATCTTTGCTTTGTAAAGCTACACATGTGATGTTGTAACAGCGTTGGATTCACAAAAAATTCAAGCAATGTATGCTTCCAAGGATGTGTGTACCTTCCCAATCAAGCATGTGCTTAACTGCTGTCACCGTCAGCAGCTTAAAGGCAAACACAGATTCAGAACACGTTGTTTTCCTGAATAGCGTTTGCTACTTGTACCCACTCCTGAATTACATTAGCAGGTTTGCAATCCAGGGTACTACTCTCCTGCACAACCAAAAGCAGCTCAGCTGGGACATATCCAATCTTTCCCAGTGAAAAGCCAGGAAAGTGTATTGTATGAGGAACATTACTGTCCTTACTGATTCTGGAATGCTTTTCCACCAAAATGCTTTCCTGTGTTGCTTCCCTTACTCCTCTCTCATCACCCCATCCTTACACCTTCAACCTCCTTTTATTCCCTGGCTCAAGCTGATTCTGAATTTCAGCAGAAGGCAGGAGCTGCTGTTTCACACAAATGTCGCCTTGCTTCACACTTCCAGCTGGGCTTAGAGACCCCAGTCATTAATTACTGTTTCTCATGTTGTTGTTTATGCTCCAAGACCTGCTTTTTCACCCCAAAAAGAGTTACAAGAAGCTTAAGAGATGCCACTTGGCCAGGCTTATATCACCAAGGATTGTGCGTGTCTCTGTATATTGAATGTACCTTGCCTGCTTTTTTCCTGATTTTTGGACTGCTGCTTAGATTTAGCTGTCCAAAAACCTAACCCACCTACCAGATATGGAGTATTACAGAGAAAGAAGAGAAGATTTTTCTCTAGGTTATGGCAAATGCAACCTTTTAAAAATATAAAACCATAAGTTGTTTAATTAATTTAATCTGTCAAAGTTTTAACAATGTGCTGTTATAATTATATAACAGTCTTATGGACATAAACATTTTATTTAAATACTTTAAAATTTAAGACAAGTCTAATTTTTTTTTTTTTTTGTAATTAGTTGGGAAGCAAGATATATTCCTCCTGCATTTTGTATGAAAAATAAGGACTCTTTATGTTCTTAATCTATGTCATTTATTGAAACTGATATCATAATCGCAATTACAAATCCCATCCCCATGAGGGAGCTGACCTACTGCTGAGGAAGCCAACAAGCAAGAATCAAATTTCATGGATTGCCAGGCCCGAGGGGCATCACTACCCTTATTAATTCCTCTTAGTCCAGGAGTTGGGCATGGATTACAAAAAAGAAGTAGTTTTTGCTGTACAAGTTCCCTGGACTGGTGAGAGTGGTGATTTCCATGAGATTTTGACATCTCATGCTTAAGAAATGAAGCCCAAGCCACTGAAATGAGGCTGACTCCAAACTGCTCTGTGTTATCAGGTGAGAAATGATCTGGAGCTCTTACTGAGACTTAAAATGACTGAGAAAAAAACTGGAATTACCCTGTAGACAGTTACCTCATTATTTTTTTAAGAAGGACTTCACAACTACTCTCAGCATTGCAGCACCAAGCAGAAGTCCTTTTGTGCTTCTATGCAACATACAGTACTTGAAGATGCATCAGAGACAGGAGCTGAAATCCCTGAGACCTCACAAGTTTATTAATGATCCCAATTTTAAGTCTGTTAATGATCTCAACATTTGAAGCTGACCCTTGATGTTTCCAAGCAGCAGGAAGCAAGGCTGGTAATAAAAAGTGATAAGGACAATGCATGATACAATACATCGGAAAGTGGATAAAGGCAGGGAAGTGGATCAGTTATGTGGATAGGGGCACCTGCTTGATGAAAAAGAGAAATTTTAATGCCTTCTAGCATGACAACGCAGTGTGCATCAACTCAGATGGTGAACACCTGGCTCTGGTTCCTGCCCTTCTTCTCCATCGTTAGTCTACTACCCAAGTGTTTATTTCCCACATGACCCATCCATCATTCCAGTGTTAATCTCTAGGCGCTTTAGGCCTGCAACATTTTAGATGCAGGGATGGAGTGGGAAATCCTACACAACAGAACCGTGGGACACCATGACAGGAGACAGATACAGTGATACAACCATAGCCAAAGGTGGGGTGGCTTTAAGCTGAAGTAGGAGAGATTTAGATTAGATATTAGGAAGAAATTCTTCCCTATGAGGGTGGTAAGGCACTGGCACAGGTTGTCCAGAGAAGCTGTGGCTGCCCCATCCCTGCAAGTGTCCAAGGCCAGGTTGGACAGGGCTTTGACCAATCTGGGATAGTGGAAAGTGTCCCTGCCCATGGCAGGAGGGTTGGAACTGGATGAACAACTTTATTTAAGGTCCCTTCCAACCCAAACCATTGTGCTCCTAGAGAGTGAGTCTCCAATAAAACAGGTGAATCCATTTGTCTGTTGGGGTAGAAGTAAAGGAGTTTGATCATTCAGGCTGCTGGCTGGGGAAAGGTGCAGACCAAAGCTCAGTGCTGTGTCTGAAGATCTGTCTTGCCACCAACAATAACATAACCTGTTCTGAAGCCCAGTATGAAGGTTGGACTTTATGACCTTAGAAGCCTTTTTTGACCTGAATTATTCTGACTTTAGTTTTTATGATCCTATGACTGACTGAAGTCGTGGGGGCTGTGAGGAGGTGGAGGTAATGCCATGGTGAGAGGGCAGAAAAGAGCAGAAAACTTCCTTTGGCTTGAAACCTTGAAACCTACTATCTGCAGTATCTAAGTCCTGTCTGAAGGATTTACTGGCAGTTTCTGGGAGAAAAGCATGAAACTGTTACTAACCTATTTGTGAGGAGGCAAAAGAGTGGTGTGGGGGCCAGCAAGGTGTGCAGTGAAGCAGGGTTTGCTCTTCTGTGCATCCTGCAAGTCTTTCTTTCACAAAGCAAGCATCTTTCAACACTTGCCATGGAGAGGCACCAGAGTAAGGTGCTGCAACCTCTGCTGTCTGTGACTTCAGTTTATCAACTGCAAATTGCATAAAGTCCAACAAGGAGAATGGCCAAGTTCTGCATTTGGGTCACAACAACCCCTGTGGCACTACAGGCTGGGGACAGAGTGGATAGAAAGCTGGAAAAGGACCTGGGGCTGCTGGTGACAGCAGCTGAACATGAGCCAGGTGTGCCCAGGTGGGCAAGAAGGCCAAGGGCATCTGGGCTGTACCAGCCATGGTGTGGCAGCAGGACCAGGGCAGTGACTGTCCCCTGTGCTGGGCACTGCTGAGGCCACACCTCGAGTGCTGTGTCCAGCTCTGGGCCCCTCAATCCAGGAAGGACATTGAGGGGCTGGAGCATGTCCAGAGAAGGGAACGGGGCTGGGGAAGGGTCTGGAGCACCAGGAGAGGCTGAGACACCTGGGGGGAAGAAAATGAGGCTCAGGAGGAACCTTCTGGCTCTCCACATCTCCCTGACAGGAGGGTGGAGCCAGGTGGGGGTTGGGCTTTTGTCTCTTCTCCCAGGGAACAAGCAATAAGGCAAGAGCCAAATGACCTCAAGTTGTGCCAGTGGATGTTTGGATATTGGGAGCAACTCCACACTGAAAGGGTGGTTAAGCACTGAAAGAGGCTGCCAAGGGAAGTGTTGGAGTGGCCATCCCCAGAAGGGTTTAAAAAACATGTAAATGTGGCATTCGATGATCTTGGAGGCCTTTTCAAACTTTGAGAATTTTGTCATCCCAAGCAAACCAGAATTTCTCCGCTCCCCGTAGGCTCCCCCGGCGCCACTAGATGGTGCTTTTAGCCGCTGCTAAAACCCGCAATGTTTGCAGGCACGGGTTTTATCATCACGCAGAAATTCCTGAGCTTTGGGGAACAGGGATTTTTTACAGAACAGAAAACTTGTCCTGCATGAGGAGAGACAGCCAGAAACGCAGATATATACATTTAAAAAAAAAAATTAAAAATGGAGAGAGAAGCTATGCACTGGATTCTTTCAGCAATATCGGTACCCGTGCGATCCCGAAGCAAAAGGCGCTCCCCGGGTACCCTGACAGCTGCTGACAGCGAGGGACAATCTGGTCTGTCACAGCAGCGCCTTTTGACGGTGGCACTGGCCAGGCTCCATGGGGCTGCTCAGGCTGGAAGGCTGGAATCAGCCCTGGAAAGGCTGCACTATGCAGATTGCCCTGGAAGCGCCGGTCCCCGTGTTCATCCAGGCTCCCAGACCATCTGGCTCGGACAGCAGCCAGAGGGATGCAGGGGCTGGGGCAGCCTGGTGAGAGAAGATCTGGGGACTCAGCACACCGCAGAACCACCCCATGTATCCCAAGCAGCACAGCCATCCCTGGGGATGCAGGTGCATTGGGAAAACTCTCCATTGCTCCTGTCGTTTATTTGATAGAAGGCAAGGAATAATTAAAAGCATCACTGATTTCTCCTCAGCTCTCACTTCTTCTCTCAGGTTGTGTCCTGGCCTGACTGATGCTGCTTCTCTCCAGTGTCACTGGGTTGGACAGAAGATGAAATCACAAAGTTTAAATCAGGAGGCTGTGATGGGCCCATCACAGTGTGGGCCCATCGTTTTTTATTTCCATGGGCAGTTCCACATCTGAAGAAAATATGGCACCTTTTTTAAGAACCATTACTGCAGGGCAGAGGTCTGGACTGGTCCCACACTGGGGGAAGTTTAATGAACTCAATTATTTCACTGCTGCCTGTTGGGAAGCAGTAGATACACAGGGGAAGCAAATACTGCAGTCAGGATGGCTGGAAGGGTCAACTCAATCTGATTAATGTCTCCTGGAGACAATAAGGAATTTCTGGTGTAACAGGATGGGGCTGCATTGACTACACCGATGTAAGAACAGCTGCTAAAGGCTTCACCCTCCTCAGCTGATACTGTGCAGTTTCAGATGGCCTCTGTTAAACCCAGGTGGTTTCTGTTAGATAATGCACAGCAGTGCACTGGAAGTTGTGTCTGCCCCATCCCTGGAAGTGTCCAAGGCCAGGTTGGATGGGACTTGGAAGATCCTGTCTCGTGTAAGGTGACCCTGCCCATAGTAGAGGGTTGGAAATAGATGATCCTTATTGTCCCTTCCAACCCAAACCGTTCTCACTTTCTGTGATTTTGAGGTTCTCTGATTCTACGATGATAGACATTGGCTAATTACTATTTTTAGAAGATAATTTTCATTTCCAGTCTCAGGAGTAAATGCCAAAAGAATTGCTGATGTTCAGAAGAGTACCTCATCGTCTGTTTTATTTCACACAGGGAAAACACTTCCTTTTATTGAAGTAGTTCAGTGTTGCAATGATACCCTGCTCTCTATTTCACATCACTTTTCTCCTTTCATTAAACCTTCCCAGACAAATTATGAAGAAAAATAACATTTATATAAGGACATCACAATCAGAAAGTTATTTTACAGATGTCCTGAGCAAATCCCAAAAAATTAAGACCTTTACCTTTGACTTTGGAAATTCATAGATTCATAAAGGTATGGTTACAATTTCTAACATCTTTTGTACAATACAGCAATAATACCTTAATATCAATATATCACTGTATTATCCTAAACCCCTCTGAAGCTGCATGAGAATAGGTATTCCATAAAGACAGCCAGTCTTGATTTAAAGGCACCAAGATGAACTATTAAGGAAGTTTAACTTTCTGTGTTCAATACATGTGCAGGGCTCTGCTGTGATCTGCCTGGCTTTGTCTTACACCCTTTATTCATTGTTATTCCTTCCTCAGCTGAAGAGAAAATAAATTCCATAAAGGAACACGGAACATTCATTTATTATTTATTTATTGTATAACTGGGTTAGAGACCTCACAACAGATTGAAGCCAACTTGCTAGGACAGCAACAAAGGAAGCCTGAAGAGATAGATATTTTCTCATGTTAGGCTTTTCCACGACAGAAGAAACATTTACATGGTAAAGACAAAGCCACCATTTACATTCCAAATTCAAATAACAGTAATAATATTTTCTGGCTCCAGATTTATGTTTCCATCTGGCTGAAGTGACTTGGCAACCAAAAGCATAAGCTTTGTTTCAATTCTTGGTATCAACAAGTACCCTTAAGGCATATTAGGGAGGTATGACAAAAATCTAGTGAATGCCAAAAGCAGTGAAGCTTAGTTATTGGCTTGCCAGCATGAGAGAAATATAATCTGCATTTTGTAAGTATGAATATAGAACAAGCCCTGGCATTGCAAGCCGCTGTCAGTCAGGAGGAACTTCCTACTTCTTTTCAGAATATATTTTATTTTATGCCAATTTATTTTTGCAGTGTGATTTACTGAACAGAGGATTAAGCACAATGGTGTGGCATAAAACAACGTATGTGTAGGCTTTGAATACAGATTTTCTTATTCCACACCATTGCACTTGGACCAGCACTCCTTGAGTAATGGATAACTAAGAATGAGTTAATCTCAGAGCTTCCTTGGACATTATTTTTGGTGTCCGAAAAGTGACTTAAGAGAATTTAAAAGCCTCATGTAATTACAAGGCCTTCATCCAGGGTGTCTGTGTATCAGAAGCCCTGACCTCTGCACCTTTCATGGGGACAGAAATGAGTCTTCACTGATGCTTTTGACAGAATGTCAATCAAAATGTGATTCAAATAAAAAATGAAAACCACCACTGTGTAGTGGACAGTAAAGAATAGGGCATTGTGCTCTGGGATGACCCTGCTTGAGCAGGGAGCTTGGGTCAGATGACAGCACCAGTGGTCCCTTCCAATCTTACCCATTCTGTGACTCTGTGATTCCACACTGGATCTTCTCCCGTTGTTTGGGTGTGTCTGTTATTTAAGCCATTCCCTTAAATTCCACTTCCACAACTTCCTACATCAAGGTTTCAGTGTTAAATAGGTGTGTCCTGGTTTCCAGTGGCTATGGAAGCAGGCAAGAAGGTGAACCAAGGCTGGAAGACAGTGAGTTGATGGAATTTGAAATATGAGTGAGACCTTTTTAAGAGAAATCCATCAGCTCTCTGATCTGCCATCCTGTGGCCCCTGAGCTGTGCAGGATGAAGATGTCACATCATCAGCCATGGATTTGTGCTGGGTGAGCACTGCTGGTTAATCTGGCTCTTGTGAAAGCACATGAACCAGTGGAAGCTTGCTCTCTATATTCCTACTTACAACATGCAGATTACCACTGCCAAATTGTCCAGGAATCTATCCATGTTCTGGTCCCATGATGTGAAGCTGGACACATGAATGTTTTGGAATGTGACATACTGGGCCTCGGAGCTTGGTTTCCTCCATTTAAAAGAGTTATATATGAAATAGTTCCAGATGTTGATTTTTGTTTGGGGTTTTTTGTTTGTTTTTAACTTTTTTTCAGTTACAGGACTGTTCTTCGGTAGAAGGCTCCCTTGTCTCCTGTTATTCGGCATAAGTTTTCCAGGTCTTTCAGCTGAAGGCTCAATGGAAAAAGTCTAACACAGCCATCTTGCCCCTTTGCCCAGATTTTTATTTTTGTCAAGATTCACCTCAAGGACGGTGATGGGGCTGAAATCACCTATTGCATGAGGTCAGACCAGGAGCCTGGAGTAATGTTTGCTGTCAGTTCCAGGCTGTGGCCCTGAATGCAATGAAAGTTTATGAGGTAATTATTTTCTTATGCAATTTATCAAATCCCAGTGTATAACAGCCAAACTGTAGTAGATTTTCCAGTTCATCAGATTCAAGTAGGTTTTCAGCCTCCTGAACTGTTTGTGTGTAGAGATTATGGAGAAAAAACAGAATTTAAGCTCTGAGACAAATACCTCTTTCTCTTTCTGCTGCCTTACAGCACAGCAAGTGACAGGAGACACATTTCCATGTCCCTCTCAGCACTGCCATTGTCTTTGCTGTGCTTTTTCCTCCCCACGTCCACTTTCTCAGGGCTGTTCCAGGCTTTGCTAACAACCCTTCTCCCTTTCCCATTGTCCCAAGGCAGGACCAGACAGATCCTTTCCCAGTCTTCCCTGGAGTGATGGAAGCCCAAGGGTACCAGGGTTTTTGATTGCCTTCTGGGCTACATCACAAGAAGGGTGGCAAGAGGGTCGGGGAGGGGATGCTCCTCCTCTACTCCACTCTCGTGAGACCCACACCTGGAATTCTGCACCCAGATCTGGCTTCCCTGGAACAGGAAAGACATGGACTTGTTGGAGTGAGTGCAGAGGTCCTTTTCCTCTCAGAAAGGCAGAGAAAGTCTTTTCCCCAGGGCCTGCAGTGACAGAACAAGGAGCAGTGGACAAGAAACAATGGTTTTAAACTGAAAGAGGAAAGCATTAGAGTAAATATCAAAAAGATATATTTTAAAATGAGGGTCTTGAGGCTCTGGCACAGGTTGGCCAGAGAAGCTGTGGCTGCCCCTGGATCCCTGGAAGTGTCCAAGGCCAGGCTGGACAGGGCTTGGAGCAACCTGGGATAGTGAAAGGTGTCCCTGTCCATGGCAAGGGAGCTGGAAGTGGATGATCTTTAAGGTCCCTTCCAATCTAATCATACCATGATTCTACATTCCTGTAAAGGAATGTCAGAGACAGAAGGTGCTTTTCTGGGGAGACTGCCAGTCTCCAGTATGATCCATAGTCCCACTGCAACTTCACAGCTGTTAAGGGGAAGAAGGAAAGGAAAGGAAAGGAAAGGAAAGGAAAGGAAAGGAAAGGAAAGGAAAGGAAAGGAAAGGAAAGGAAAGGAAAGGAAAGGAAAGGAAAGGAAAGGAAAGGAAAGGAAAGGAAAGGAAAGGAAAGGAAAGGAAAGGAAAGGAAAGGAAAGGAAAGGAAAGGAAAGGAAAGGAAAGGAAAGGAAAGGAAAGGAAAGGAAAGGAAAGGAAAGGAAAGGAAAGGAAAGGAAAGGAAAGGCAGTTTTCTTCATGAAATAACTTCCTGAAATCATTCACTACTCTTCAAATCTTCATCATAACTTCTTGGTCTCACCCCTAAACCCCCCTTCACATCCCTGAAACCTCCTACAAACCCACTTTTTCATTCAGAACCCCACTGATCCTTCTTGTCATCCATCATCACATCTATCTCCATAAAAACCTTCACACTTCTGTCACAGCCGCAAAATGTGATTTTTTGCCTAAGACATGTCAAATCAGCTGCGTACGAGGCATAGGAAAAAGATTTAAGATGCCACAACAGCCTTAGAGAAGTCACTAACAGTTGCAAACATGAGATTTCAAGTGAGTACAAGTGCTCCTGAACATCTGTATTTGTATGTGTGCACGCACAGTGGGGTGCATCCTACAGCCTGTGTGGTAGAGACTGATATTGCTTCAAGACTTGCCTTACCTCTCTAATCAAACATTGAGAGGTAAAAGAATTAACTCACGGTGGTTTCTACACCTGTTTGACTTTTTATGACAAAACCCAGATCAATGCATGTGGGTTCATTGAAAAAGGGACTGATCTCAGTTTGGAAGAAAACATGGTTGGTAAAATCAGAGTTTTCTCATTCCTTTTCAGGATGAACCCTTTGTTTTCAGTCTTCCAGCTGAACAGAGAAATACAGAAAACAAAATCAGAGGTGCTCCAGGAAATTTTTATTTCCAGTGATACTGCAGCTAGTCTACAGTAGCTCTCTTCTGAACACTGACTGAACTAAAACTGAGGGAAAATTTAAACTGATGTACATAAACTTCATTAACCATCCAGTTAGGATGAGATTAATTGCAACCAGGAGCTCTCTCTCCTTGACTGTAAAAAGAATCTAGATGAAGAACTTAAAAGACCTATACAGACCACGTCTAAAGTAGAGGAAATGATCCTGCCTTAAATGACTCTCCAACTCTTCAATTTTCAGCCTGTATGCCAGGGATATATGCTCAGAAATATGCTCAAAGAAACATGAATTGAAGCTTAGCTATAGCATAGATATGCTAAACTGAGAGAAAAATGGCAGGGGGGAAGGAATATCACCAAAGTGATAGCACATAAGGATTTTCATTAACTCTTTTGTCTTAAATTTACTCATGATTGAACTACTCTACTAATATTGTGTTTTTATTGTGGTAAAACTTATTGCTTACATTTTTTTAGGGGCTTGGGTGTTGCAGAAGGATTTAACGAGAAGAACCATTCAACCAGACTTCACTGTGCTGCAGAAGCATTTGAGTTAATTCTAGTAATTGTCAAAAACTCCCTCTCTCTTGCTCTCCCTTTCTCTCTGTATAGATATATATGTGTATACACAGTAGTTTATTGCTATATAGAGAAATATAGGCACAGAGTGTAATATGGCTGCATAGAGATAAAAGTTAAAATGACATTAAAATAAAGCAGCTCTTCCAGAAAGGAGAAGGTTGTTACAGATTAACCAAACTTTACAATTAAATGGGAAGCCCTGGTCAATGATCCATATTTCCCTCTCTTTCCTAACATCCACCCACTCTGCTGAGCGCCTTGTTGATGTTAATTTATTCACCCCCACTGCAATGCTGAATCGCTTTAACTTGAGTCAGGTACTGAACAAGCAATACAGGGACAAGTTTCTAAAGGGACACTGGGATGAAAATGAAATCAGGAGTCAAAAGCAGAAGTTGGTTCTGCTGGGGATGAAAACATCAAACATTCAGACTTCCTTTTGGGAAGGAGAGAAACTCAGCCCTTTCCCTCCACATTTTTTCCAATGTATTTTAGTCACTGAAATGCCATGGGGAAGTGGAACATTGCTTGCTGCCTCTGCCTCTGACCTCCAGGAGCTTCTGTTGCTGATATTTATTACATTAATTACTCTTTATTACATTAAAAGAGCACCCAGGATTCCCTGTGGAGTCCAGTCTCTGTGTTACACATAAAGCACCTTCAGAGGACGACAAGGTCTGCTTCCTCAGCTGACAGGGAATGACATTTGTGAGTCAAACCTGAACCTAGTCAGGAATTCCAACACTAACTCTTCACTTATGCTATGAAATGGACACTTATGTGTTTATTTGTAAAAATGTATGGTGTACCAACCACGATTTTATTGTCCAAAATAGAGACAGCTACAGCTCTGAAATGACTTAAGAGTTAGCTAGAGGAGATGGAAAGGAGAATTTCTAAAATATAACACCTAATTCTTTGTAAGTTCCATTTTATATATGCAAAATATTTTCACAGTTATACAAAGTGTGTGCCAACACCCACTGGCTTTGTTTAAAACACAGATGGGACTTTGTTATCTGTGGACTAATGTGTTTGAATGGACCAATCCATTAAACACTTCATAGTTCTAATTACAGAAGAGAATTACAGAATCATTAAGACTGGAGAAGACCTCCAAGATCATCAAGTCCAACATTTGACTATCACCACAAACTAGATCACATCTGTTCATTTTCTGACCACTCCCAGGAATAGTGACTCCACCACTGCCCTGGGAAGCCTGGTCCAATCCCTAACCCAGAGAAGAAGTTCCTAATACAAAAGAATCAGCTACAATTTGTAGCTGGAGAGGTTTATCCAAGCACTTTTCTCAGGTGATTAAGCAAGGACAGACCCCTTTTTCCTTGCACTGACTTTTCAGGAATCAAGTACTTAAAAATAGACACTATTTATATTTTCCTGTCTCAAAGTCGTTGACTGGTCGAAGTTAAAAGCATTCTCAGCATTGAGTTCAGATAAAATCAATGACCAGGATAACAAGAATTTTGGCACTTTTATTATTTCCTTAAAGGTTTGAGCACACTTATCCAGGCAGTGAAGGCTGTTAGTCTTGAACATAGAATAATAGGATGGTTTGGGTTGGAAAGGAACTTCTAAAAGTCATCTTGTTTAGCCCCTAATATTACTTTTCTGGTTATCAAATCTTCATTTCCACCATACTTAATTTTCTACAGAAAATAACATCATTAAATATCTTTTAAGGTCTTCAGATATCTAATATGTGGATGATATTTTTGTGTATATAGAAACAGGAAAAGATTTATCATATCTTCCTGAATAAATTACTTTTTAAACGGAACTCATCCATCATTAAAGCCTTTTAGAAACCTTATTAGAGTCAAGAATTCCAAGAGTTGAATCAGGGACTAATTTTTCTCATTGACAAAATTCCTGCTCAATTCTGTAATGATTAAGAGGTTGAATTTATGACTCCAGAATTCTTTCTTTTCGTCAATACTTTCACAGCACATCCAAACAAGCAAGACGGCAGCCAGGATATCTGATGTTCCTTTTCCACTTCAGTGGTAATGCTGCTGATTTTAGTCACTGCTCCTACTTCATCATAGGAGCACCACACTGTTGACACAGCTGCTGGTATCTCCTTTTAAATTGTGTTCTGTTGGTTTTTTATAAGGAATGACACTAGAATATACCAATTTAGTGGAGGGTTTTAATGATTTTTTCTTTATTTGTAGCAGCAGAATTTAAAAAAAAATAAAATTGAGAGTCTTTATCATGGTGCTTCTTCATCCAGAAATTTCCCACATCAGGAAATTTCTTGTCATGAGGGTGAATGGCTTTTTGCTATGTGTATGATTGCACTGATTGCAGCCCAAATTAAAAAAAAAAAAAAAAAAAAAAGAAAAAAAAAAAAAGCAGGTTCAGGAAGGAACTATTCTCCACGTTAAGGCAATGAAGAATGATGGTGAATCTGGAAGGAAAGAAGGTCCCTACCAAAAATAATCTTGTAAATGGTTTGAGGGTTTTGTGGAGTTTTTTTGTGGGGAGGGAGGGTTGTAAATTTTGTGGTTCAATTTTATAAGAAAAATAATATTTGATCTAAAAGCTTTGAGATTAAAAGGATAATCTCCCCTTTAAAATGTCTGTAAAGAGGAAACAGTAAACCACATATACGTGTATATATTTAAGTACACAGGTATATACAGACATATTGGTGACTATATTTAATTTATCATTAGTAGGCAGATATTCAATGAGATTTACCTCACAGATTAAAAAAACAGCTTGTTCTTTACACTCTTGTCCTTTCCCTTACATGGTTCAGATGGAAACACAAGAGAATAATTGTTCTCTACTTAGATATGACTCTTCAAGTAATTTTCTTGCACAGTAGCCCATTGAAGTAAGCCCTGAAGGTGCAGTTCCTGCAGCTCTGGCAAACAACAAAGTGAAAATCCCCTTGGAAGCCTACTAGACTTCCTACTGTGGTCAAAAGAGGAAATTGGAATTTCTCGATTTCGGTTCATCTCATCCTAGAGAAAATACTAAAATCTCCGATAGGAATCACATTGTGCCACCTTTTCCCTGTTCACTTCTAAGAGAAATCAAGCAACTATGATGCAGACATCTGTATTTACAGAAATGCCATCATACTTCAGTCATAAGTTCTCTTGCTGTATCCTGCTCTGCTTCAACTGATTTTATCCCACTCCTTTTCTTTGTGATGATGTTCATGTTTTGATGAAGTCTACAGTATTTACAAAGATAAATCACAGAACTGCAGAATAGGTAAGATTGCCCAGAGAAGCTGTGGCTGCCCCATCCTTGCAAGTGTCCAAGGCCAGGCTGGACAGGGCTTGGAGCAACCTGGGATAGTGAAAGGTGTCCTGCCCATGGCAGGAGTGTTGGACTAGATGACCTTTAAAGGCTTCTTCCAACTCAAACTATTCTAATTATTCTATTCTAAAATTACACAGCCACTTAAATATAGATGTCATCATTTTTCAGCTAAAATCATCCTTTCCTTTAGTTCCACCACTCCCAAAATTGTTGTTTAGTAGTGAAAGTGCTGCAAGACAAAGTTGTCAACTAGCACAACATCACTCTCAGTTTTGAGAGATATTACAAAGGTGACAAAAACACCCTTCAGTTGTCAATATAGTGTTTCCCTCTCCAACCACACAAGCTTCATGCCAAACATGAGCTACAAAAATCTAGTTGTGCTATTACTTCGTTCAGCATTAAAGCCGCAATTAATGCATCTAATTTTTATAGTTAGGATGTGTTTGCAATAATAAGCATAATAGACTGGGATTATAATTAAGCATGTTCAGTTTTGCAGGTTCAGGGAGCTGTTGGTTAATGAAGTTCAATGTGATACTGTCAGTAACCAACATGATAATTGGTTACAGAGAAAAGGCAATTTCAACAAATGCTCCTCATGCAGGTGGCTGGGAGAAATTGCTTTCACTCAATTATCCCTTCAATTATTTTGGATGAATGAGGCAGGATCCTTTAGCTCATTATAAGCCCAATTCCACAATAAGTAAGTAAATATTTTGACACAGTGTTGAAACTTCTGCAAAAGCATCTATAATATTTATAAGCATTGGAGAGGTCACATATTGTATTATCATCATTTGGTGCATTCGGTGCCAACTAAAAGAAATTAATGATTTCAGTAGCCAATATCACTGGAGCAATATTTTAATACTGTGAGTAGTCGGTAGTTTTCTGAAATATTATCAGAGATGTTATGGCTGGTTATAAACAGAGATGTTATATGGTTATAAATACTCATGTTTGGTGTCATCTCTAAGAACAAAGCAAGTTAAGCAACAGGAAACATTTACCTTGGTTATGGGGTGAACTATATGTCATCATACATTGTGTTGGAAAAGCCATATCTATCCATTTAGGACTAGAATTTGAAATTGATTTACATCAGAGACCAGGCTATACGAAAAAATATAATATGATATCAAATATCTGAAGACTCATTTGATATGGTTGAGGTTCAAACTTTGTCATCTTCCCTTTACCTCCCTGTTCATATGGAAGGAAGTGCAAACGGGAGATTTCCACCCCTGTGCTGGCTGTCCAAAAAGCCAACTGTAGCATTTGACTGGATCATTTCAGAATGAACATCCACAGTCAGCAATCATTGCCAAGATTTAGGTAATCCCTTCCTGTATTTGCATATGTTTTATTATTAGTCACTTAATAAAATCACACTCTTTGATGCATTTATTATATGACTTTGTGAGAGGGTTTTATGGGAGCTCTCCAGGTGATTCAGCTTGTAACACTTCAGTGAATTTAAAAATGTTTTTTACCTTTTCAGAGACGAGTCTACCACCTGTGCTCATCTACCAGTTGCTGGATCTCATCTACCTTACATCGGTGTAAAATTCAAATTTCAGGTACCTGCCAGGCAGCTGAGGTGTTTCCTTAGAAATCTTTTGGGGAGACCCAACACGTGACCACCAGAAACACTTGTTGCAGACATGGAAAATTTCAATTATTGCCGGCAAACAACTCTCCTAGGCTGGCACTACGAACCGTGACCCCGTGATATTAAAAAACCATCTGGACATGGTCCTGGGAAACTGGCTTTGGATAGTTCTGCTTGAGCAGGGAGGGTGGACAAAGTGACCTCCAGAGGTCCCTTCCGATCCCAGATTCTTTGTCTTCCAGACCACCAAAATACATGGCTGCTCATTTTCATTGTATTCATGTATAATATTCATAAAATAACACCTGTTGAATTATAAAACAATTCCTAAAATTGATCTCAAAAGGGGAGCCAAAGAGGGATCAGTAAGATAATGGACTGAGTCTCATGAGTCTGGAATTCATCAGATATCTCTATTGAGAATCCAGACTCTCACGGGAAGGGAAGGGAAGGGAAGGGAAGGGAAGGGAAGGGAAGGGAAGGGAAGGGAAGGGAAGGGAAGGGGAAGGGAAGGGAAGGGAAGGGAAGGGAAGGGAAGGGAAGGGAAGGGAAGGGAAGGGAGGGAAGGGAAGGGAAGGGAAGGGAAGGGAAGGGAAGGGAAGGGAAGGGAAGGGAAGGAAGGGAAGGGAAGGGAAGGGAAGGGAAGGGAAGGGAGGGAAGGGAAGGAAGGGAAGGGAAGGGAAGGGAAGGGAAGGGAAGGGAAGGGAAGGAGAAGGGAAGGGAAGGGAAGGGAAGGGAAGGGAAGGGAAGGGAAGGGAGGGAAGGAAGGGAAGGGAAGGGAGGGAAGGTACACAGAACAAACATTCTCAGAAACAGAGGCTCAGATTTGGATAAAAAATAAGTCCTTTTTTTATCATGGAGACATAAGAAGACACAGGACAACACCACGTCAAGGAGCCAATGCATGTTTTTAATTTCAATTTTTCACCTGAACCAGCCAATAGATGATGATAGGTTTGGTTCTTTGAAACCATGTCTATTTCGCAGACTATTTCCACTTTTTCAGCTGATAAATGGCTGTTACAATTTCTTCTGTTTATCAATGGTATCTCAGGACGTCTCTGACTTCTGGGTACCCAGCTGTACTTTAAGGAGGCCAGACACAGTTTTCAGGGATGTTTCTAGTTTGAAAGTTTAGTTCCCAGGCTCACAGCTCCCAGGCTGATGAAAAGATCTCTGCCAGTATTTTCCATTTTACTTCTGCTCAGTAATTTTCCCTTTCTAACCAGGCCATTTTTAAGGCTTCACAGTGCAGCCTCTGCAGAGAAGATCCAGTCTGATTATTCTACCTGCTTCCCTCTCCAGCTGGAATTTCAGTCCTTCCTGAAAGGGATGCTATTCTCTTAGTGTAAATATCTACCTCCCCCAGTGTGAGCTCCTTTATTCCTGCCTAAGAAAAGGAAGAATTCATGAAAAATCTAAGTCATAACTCCAATTTAAGCAGGATTTAGGCTGGCTATACTATATATGTATACACAATGCTGTGGAGCTGAAAGAGGTCAAGCAGGCAGTGGTTATAAATCATCATTCATCCTTTTAATCAGAAGAATAAGTAGTAGTGATGATGGTGAGAAATGCAGAAAATCTGGAGAAAAAAAGGTAAAAAGGAGAGGAACTGCAGAGAGTAAGGACTGAAACTACTGTTAGCCACTGAACAAAATGTCAAGATGGGGGGGAAAAAAAAAAAAAGCCATGTTTTGGACTCAGTAAAACCAGGCTGCTTTGTGAGTGATCTGAAGAATTCTAGCATTCCTTGTGTTTTCAAGTCTATTAGCCTGAAAATATTTTTCTTCAATAATGTATTGCACATGCACACGAGGCAAAAGTTCAATTTGTTCTTAGGTGCTCATGTCACAAAAACAAGATCCTGTCAAGAAGCCTTGGAAAAATCTGTGCATAAAACAAGTTCTGAGGGAAATTTTATTTTATCCTGTTAAAGGTTTTGCCGCTGCCATGAGCTACCCTGAATCACTCTCCTCACAATGTACAAGGGAAAATCTTATCTGATATTTATGAAAAATTTCAAATTATCCACAGTGAACCTGACTGCTTCCCCCACATTCCCAAGGACTATAAACCATGGATCTGATGCTTCATTTTACTTAACTAAATACTAAGGTGAATCAGTTTCCTTTATAGCATGTGAAATTGAACTTTTTTAACAGTCGACTGTGAATTCTCTGTGTTTTTCTGAGATTGTCTGTGCTTGTGGGTGACAAAAAGAAAAGAAAGGATTTGCGGGAACTGCAAGAAGTCAGAAACAAGGACTTGTGGGATTGCAGCAGATCGATTTATAGTGCTTACAGATTGCATGCCCAGATAATTTCAAAGGCACATGGTATGAAGGGGTCAGATCAGCCTCGTGCCAACATTTTTTGCAGCATCAGGCAAGACTGTCACTTAAGACCCAGCCAAGAGATTTACAATGTAAAATGGTTAGTGCATATGGGCATGAGATTGCTAAAGTCCCCAGCTGCCAGTGTAGACAAAGCCTTAATTAGCCAATAATGCTGGAAATTTGTGCTTCTAAGGAAGTTTTCTTTATTCAATAAGCAGTTCCTCAAATAGTACTGAATTGAAAACAACAAGCAGTTTGACAAGAACTGAGGAATGTGGCTTTAGGTCAGTATATATTAACTAAAATTCAATCAGCTAGCTAAAGGTAAAAGTTTATCATTATATCTCATGAGACATTTGGTACACTAAGTGACTAAGAACATGTTCTTTCTAAAGATTAGATATCTGTGTTTGGGGATCTAATTCCTTAGGGAAAAACCTGATTATGTGGCTAGTTTATAGATCCAGAGAAATGCAGTTTACATGAGGGATGTAAGAAATTTTAAGCACTTGCTCCGCAGACAGATGAACTCTCTGTCCACTTTTCTGGCTAAGAAATTCAACAGGTTCCAGGGATTTAAACTCAGTTCTCAGTAGTATCAATAATACCAGCTTCTATACCCAACTTCAGGTAAAGCCACCAAACAAGACAAAATCCCTTCCATGGTTTCTTTAATTGTTGGAATTAATAGTGTTTGTTATCTCTTATTTTCTTAAAGTGTGAAATCAGGCTGCTGCAAAGAATGTTAAACCTTAGGCAGAGAAGTGCACTTAATTTTATAATTTTAAATACTTAAGACAATACAAAAGTAAGTTCATTTGTCTGTTTTCCTCAAGTACTCCCTAATTGGTCTCAGCTTCCTGGCATTCTTTTGCATATAAGGAAAAGAGGAGCAGAAGTATAACACATCATTTCCAAAAGTACAAGAATTCTGAATTCCCAGCTGTGCTGGAGCAGAGTCAGAGTGCATAAGGTGCATATAGGCATGCAAGACTGATCAGCTTAATGGGGGTAAAAAACACTGAGATGTGTCCAAAATGCTGCTTTGAAACACTCGTTCTGTCTCATTTTATATACCATGCTCTTTAATTCTGGAGAGGTCTCAATGGTTTCAGGAATTTTCCTTGAGAAAAGCAAGAAAACTCTCATATGATGTATCACCTACATCATTTTTCGATTTTTCCTATGGCTAAAAATTTTTTTTTACCTTTTGATTTTTTCCTATTTTTCCTATGGCTAAAAATCCTTAGTTGTAAGTGGACACACCTCATGACCATCTTCAGCCCAGGACTCGTTTGGTGAAACTCAAACCTTCATATTTAATGGACCGGCAACAGCCAGGACAGCAGTGGGAAATCAATCCTAGGTATTGTTTGAACTACAAAAATTATCCTGCACTGGGAGAAAAAACCTTTTGCTGTGCCAAACCTTTATTACTTTGCAACAGCTGTGTGCTGCTAAGTTGTTACCATTAGCACCTACACTCAGTTTCAGAACCTGGTGAAATTATGCTATAGTTAGGCTCTCCCTACAACAGATAAGGCATAGAAATGAGTGAGACCAGCATTCCTTTTCCAGTCCCAACACTTTATGGCAGTTAAAGTTCAGCTGTCTGAAAATTAGAGAGGTACAAGGTATTAGTTTCTCCCTTTGGCTTGCAGCTGCAGTACCAGAGAAGAAGGTTCCTTGTCTTCTTTGGAATAGATATGAAGAAAACATTTTGTTCCATTCTACATCACTTCAAAATTTCAAAAGACAACTGATGAGCTGTGCTTACACACCTTGCCCCAAAAAGGACTCCCTGCAGAAACTGTCCTCGCTTTTGCAACAATGGATTAAGCAGAAAGTGAAGACATGACAGTAATTTTTGTGGAGATTTGATGTGGCTTTAGCAGGGTTGAGTTGGCAGATCCATTCCAGGTCCAGGGAAGGGGATTTGACTTCCTGTTTACTTTAAAAAACATGTGCTTGTATTACCAAATGTGTTCATATCCAGTGCATAAAGAACGGCCTGACATGTCAACAGAGATGGGGTGAACTGTTACGGCCTTTTAAATGCAGAAGATATGTGAGTTTATATCTATTTAAATAAAATGGTAAGTGGTAAATAACATCTGGGAGTGCAATAGCTTCCCACTGCCCCAGTGTGATGGCTCCTGTGGATTTACACCCCTGGTACAAAAGCAATGTCAAACTATTATAAAAGCAGTGTCAAATGAGCCAGTTTCAGTGGAACAGGTGCAGACATTTTGCTATTTTACTTGGAAGAACAGAACTTTGTGAAGTAAAACCGTACATATATCTGAGAGCACTACACTGCTTCCCATAAGTCCATCACTGATAGAAAAACACTTGCTTTAAGGGTGTTATGTAATAGACATAGAGGAGGTTAATTCTTGTGGTACAATTCAAATTATCTGTATTAAAAACATATTTCCAAATCTAAAAAACTAAATGTATCTGCTATACTTTATAATTACACTATGGCCATACTATGGTCTTCTGGTTGGCCTTTCTTTTCCATTAAGTCTTGCTTCCTATTAACTAGAAATATTTCCGCTTCAAATCTCCTTGTGCGCCAGTCAAATTTCTTACTGAAATGGCAGGACCCTCATCATATTATTTTTTCTCAATGTTATTTACCTTGACACCACTCGAGAGAACTCAAGAAAGAGTAACTATTACAAAGTTGTTTCCAGCCTTTCATCACAGTGGAACTCTCAGAGAATTTGCAATGTCTTGTTTTCCATGTTTCTGAGCTTCCAAAGAAAATTCAAGGTATCTTCCCTACCTGCAGATTTCTAAGCATTAAGGGGCTGATCCAATGTAACCTTTCCATTTTCCCTGGATAAAAAACATTCTTCTGCAGAGAATATTTTATCCTACTCTTCAGACATCTGCAAAGTAGTGATGTACAGCCCCCTTACAGTTGTCCATCTCTCTTCATCTACTACATAGGGAACCTACAGAACCTGTTAGACTGGAGATTTAATGTGAGAAGATTAAGTTGGGTCAGATGAATTCTACCCTCTTCTGAACTACTGTATAATTAGATTAAATGGAGTAATTATGAATCAGATCAAAACCAGAACAAAAGAATGAGATCTAATTTCTGCAACAATTTATTTAAATATATATATATATATATAATAACTCATATATATAGTATCCCATTTTTAATTCTGGAGGACTCAAATTAAGAAATTCTTGTACCATATACATAAATTTTGCACAGGAACACACACCTAACTTTTGCTCAGGCAGAAATTCAAGGACTTGAAGAACGGGAAAAAAGGAAGCCTGGCATTTAAGCAAACTAACATCTGTTTCATTAACAGACAACCTGGATAACTTGGGTTTGCGTATAAGAGGTTTTCATTTGTCATAACTCTTCATACAGAGGAGCTGTTTAATCAGCTGCAGCAGAGCATAATCCTGAGCTTTGATACTTTCTCCTCACAGCACTTAGCAATGCAAACAATGTTATGAATACCTGGAAGCATTGCAGCAGATTCACAATAGCAACCTGTCTTAGTCTGCCCATGTGAAATTATTCCTGAGACAAAAACAAACAACTGAAAAAAAAAGAAACTACCAAGAGAAAATGGCTGTCATTTGGGAAACTCATATTAATTGCCTACAGTCATAGTCAATGTGATCCTACTCAGCAAGGAATATTTAACATTACAGTTTGAGCAGTCCCCAGAAAATCAACTTCTCTGTTTTAAGTCAGCTGCACACTTTAACAACTGGCAGAAGAGGATTTTCACTAAGACAGTTACTCCATTGATCTGGAAGTGACAAGATTTAGGACATACATTTACATAGAACAGAGGTGGGGACAGCTTGAAAAGTTAGCAGGGTATGGAAATTTTCAAGAACGTAAACCTGAGGTTTCCATCATGGACCATATGTGTGCCCCCAACAGGCACTGCCAAATAGGTTATCCTGGGTAACTAAAGCTGTTTCAGACTGGCAGTAAGAAAGTCAGAAAATGAAGAGCAGAAAGTGTTGAGGAGAAATTCAGGAATTATTCAACCAGATAAAGTTTAATAAAAAACCAAAACAACAAAACAACAAACAAACAAAAGCAGAAGCTCTCATCCTCTGTGAACATCTCTAGACTGAAAAAGAATCAAGATAATCCATCCTTCCTCAAGATAGTCATGGGGAAGAGAGAGAAGAAAGAAAGGCAGGCTGACCCAAATCCTCCATATCAATCCCTCTGATCTCTGTGATTGTCATGGCGGTCTGGTTTCTTCAGGAAAATCAATATATTACCAATGTATTTCTGTTGTTAGTGAACCTTTCCCTTACCAGTGGGGGTAATTACTGTCTTCCACAATGTTAATGATGATGAAGTTCTCATTTTCCTTTCTCATAAGCTTCACACAATACGTAAACATTAAAAAAAAGGGATCTTTTTTTCACCACACCTCTTTGTCCCAGCTCGATTTACAGCACCTTTCCCTTGTATGTTTTTTCTGTACAGTTGTATACCTGCAAGAATCACAGGTACTGTAGTAATCATTGCAGAATCACTGGCAGTTGAGATTTTGCTGGGTATGTAAGAAATCAGTCATCTGAAAGAGTTATAACACCAAATGAGTTCCCCTTGACATATCAAATCTCATGGAGATTTATCTGTTTCTGAGCAGCGCCACTTCTTCCTAAAATAAGTCACTGTTGAAGTGCAGCCAAATAACACAAGGTTGTACAACAACTGAAGTGCAGAGAGTGTCGAGAGCCTCAGAAGAAAATAGGGCATTTATCAGTGCTGGCAGGACTGGCATGGAAATGGGTACAAATTGTGATTAGCAAAGTGGTGGAAGAGTTTCATTCCACCTGTAAATAACTATAAAAATAATAAGCATGACTATTTTAATATGAGGGTGATTTTTCTTTGTTTCTTTTATAACGTTATTCATAACTTTATTCAAAGTTTTAATTAATTACTCAGGGAATTTTTTTTATCTGGTTTTAACAAAAACAAGCAAAACTACAAACAAACAAACAAAAACTCTCCAAACCTAAGCAGAAGGAAAAAATTTCATTCAAATTCAAAATTTTGAGTGTTCAGAAGAAATTGTGGTCTTTTACTTGAGTGATTTTTGAGATAGACATTTGTGTCCAAGATCTCTGCCATCAGTGGAGCAGTAAAAGCATTTCCAGAATGCAATAGGTCTGGTGTTTAGTTAGTTTGGTTAGTTAGTCTGGACTAGTTTAGTTAGTCCAAGAGGGCTAAACCCTGCTCTAATGATGTATTTTTCAGTCTAATCACTACAGGACATCTATATGATTTTCTCAGACCACACACCAGGCTTTAACATATGAAAACTTAGTTAAAAAATTATCTCACCAGTCATACCTAAATATGGTTGTTATTCTTTGATATAAAAAAGAAAAATAACATCTGTTTTGCATAATTCTGAGCAGTAATAAACCCTTGTTCTTTTTGAAATGGAGCAAAAACTAATATGAAGAAACATTTTCAGTGCAACTGTAACTTATTTCGAGTAAGGGAATTTTGGGCTGCCTGTGCAGATCTGGTGAGCACAAAGAACCTATTGAATGGTGAGACAATGGCAAGTGCTTGGGATTACAAAAAAATTAATAGCGGAAGAGCACACCTTTGTCTCTAATTTAATTCCCAAATACACTGTTAAGTAGCAACATTAGGGCATAATGAATGTGCTCTGTTATTTGCTTCACGGCGGGCTTTGAGCCAGGGAGTCATTCTGCCCGAGAGACAAAAGACACTCTGTCTGCGCAGAGATCCTGCATCTTCCCGACACGTTTCCTCATGCATTTTGTGAACTGTCTTTCCCCTCCCCTCTCCCTCTGTTCTGTGAGCTGTGAACTGCAGTGAAAATCTGTCTGTGACAGACACTTTCAGTACTTGGTCAGCTGTCAGACAAGCATGAGGTGAAAGACTTCAAATATGGCATTGGGCTCACAAACACATACACACACACACACATAAACAGCCATCATTGGCTACTGCTCATGTCCAAGCATAAAAAAACCAACAAAACACACCAAAAAAACCCAAAAAAAACCCAAGGGAGAGAGTGCTTCTATATAAGTCTGAGATCTTGCAAACAAAGAAAGCATATTTTATGTTTTCACAGAATCACAGACAGAATGTGTCAGGTTGGAAAGGACCACAGTGCATCACCTTCTCCAACCTCCCTGAACAAGCAGGGTCATCCCAGATCACATTTTATTTTGTGCTCCAAGTGAAATCTCCTCTCTGGACCCTGTACCATAGCAAAAGAATGTTTTCTTCTCCTACAGCACCAGCTGGATCCTGCCACACACAATGCAGTGCTCAGGGAAGCAAAGGAAACATCCCAGCTGGATCCAGACTGAGACCAGGTCCTGAAAAGATTCTTTGTTCAAGATCTCACCAAAGAGAATATCTGGGCTGGAGTACACAAATGACATAAACTCCTTGATTTCTTTTCGACTCTGAGAGTGATATTTTAGATCCACTGGGCTGCAGGACCCTTGCAGTGCAACCTATAAATCTAAACAAAAAACATGGCCCACATGAGTATGTCTACTATTCAGAGGTATTCCTGATGTCTCTGAATGTCTGCAGACAACTGAATTTTACTGCCAGGGATTACAAGAGTCAGGACATGTTCCTCAGGTGTAGACATCTACAATTAGGTGTGTGAATTTGAATCCTGCCATAGGCTCACTCTGTGTCACTGGAGAGATATAGGCACCTGCAGTGGGTGGTTCAGCCTCTTCTAAGATTGAGAAAAGACATGTCAAATATAAATTTGATAGAACTGTCTGAATTTTATCTTCATTGAGGCCTAAGGTGGACTAAATGGCTACCATTGAGACAGCTGAGTGTCCATTCTTCTCCCTGAGAGCTGTTCTTGCCTGTCTAAGATGCCCTGACATATCTGAGAGCCACCTAGGGCTGTCAGATATTTAAAAAATAATCAGTGGGAAGCTCAAACTTTCTGAACCAGTAGCTAATGTTGAGGCAGAATATCTTACAGAATCTCAAGACAGTGCCAAGCACTGAAGTTGAGATGACTGAAATTAAATTTGAAGGAAAATGACTGAATCAGACAGTGGGCTGCGCAAAATTTGGTGTTTAGTATCACGTACCCCAAAAAAAGAGGAAGGCAGACAAAAACACCAGAACAACTCAAACAGAAAAAGGAAGAAATTGACAGACAAGGTCTGGTAAATCCCCAGAGTTGGAAGCATAGCTGAGGCCAGGCAATTTGACTTACTATGCTTGAAATAATGGGGATGTGATTCATTTGCCTCCATGTAGACATTTAGGGTTATTTTAAGTGCTGCAGGATGTCCTACCTTGCCTCCATCTGACACTCCAGAAGGGGAGTCTCCCATAAGGGCTGTGTGATACCTGTTAGTACCATGCATATGTCTCAAATATGCTACAGCAAAATTGGCAGCAGACGTCCATGTTTCAGCAACAAAATCCTCTCTTACGCGCCTGCACTTCCAACTTCCCTGAGCATTTGGAGATCCCACCTTGCAAGTTGTCACCCAAATAGCACAGAGCAGCAAGTGTCAGCCAGTGATGGCACAGAGCAGTGCAGTCTGGTGTGTAATCCAAGATATCCCTCATTCCCAGGCACTGGGAGCATGTGGCTCTGTGAATGGAGGCATTTGTTCCTTCCTTTCCAGTCGTGTGGGGGTCGGTTCCTTCTCCCAAGGAACCGGCAACAGGACGAGAGCAAATGGCTTCAAGTTGTGCCAGGAGAGGTAAAGAGTGGATATTAGGAAAAACTTCTTCACTGAAAGGGTGGTCAGGCATTGGAACAGGCTGCCCAGGGAAGCTGTGGAGTCACATCCCTGGAGGTGTTTAAAAGATGTGGAGGTGTGGCACTGCGGGACGTGGTTTAGGGGTGGCCTTGGCAGTGCTAGTTGATGACCTGAGAGGTCTTTCCCAACTTAAATCACATCAGTTCAGTGATTCTGTGGTTCTTGCAAACAATCCAAGTTTGTTCAACTTTCTCTACAATTATTGTTGAGGATTTATCCAGACCTCTCTGCTCAGACCCTTCTGGTGGATGTACAGCACACGGGTTACAATCTGCATCATGCAGATCCCCATAAAGAAATTGTTTTTAGAGAAGGTGAAAGGAAATCCTGGCTTTGTGTGCAGAGGTTGAGTTCCGCCTGTGATTGAGCCACAACCATCCTACATTTGACAAACTCTTTTCCTCTTGTTTCCTTCCATCTCACCCTGTAATTAACAATACTTCCCCTTTTCTGAGATTACTTGAGTGGGCACATTTATTGGCACTAATGAAATATGTCTAGAAATATCTTTAACACTGAAATTTTTAGAATCCTTGGGGGTTCTTGACAGAGAGATAACAATCAGCATTTCCTCCTGACAGTGCTCATTTCTTTCACTTCTTCATGTTTTTTTCTGATGAACACCAAAAAGCCCCTGTTCATCCCCACAAATTCAGCCTTCATCTAATAACAGAGTTTGCTTTCTCTTACACAATTTAACATTTGACATTGTCTTCTCCTTTCTCTGATTCCAACTGAATTCTATGTTTTCTCAGTCTGTCTTCAAGAGTGTGTCTTTCCCCGGCATGAGAAACCACACAAACCAGACAGGAGCTCCAGAATTTCTCTGTGAAGACAAGAACAGAAAAGATTAATTCTCCAGACATGTTCATGAGACATTCCCTTCTGTCACCAAAATTCCCTCAGCTTCTGCTACACGTTTAGCCCAACAAGGTGAGCTCTTGGTATCCTTTTCATTAATAAGTTAAATACAAATAATTAAAATAAAAAGACAGAACTAAAAATATATGAAACTTTAATATGGTTATTCAATAATCATTAGATCATGATTACAGGTACTTCTAGAATAATATATAATTTTGTTTAGGTGTTAAATTTGGGATCAAATGTAACATGTCCAAAAGATACCTGTTAATTTCCAAAGTCTGTGAAAGGAGTCTTCATCAAATGTAGAATTCCTGTGGTTATTTAAATTAATTCCATTTCAGGTACATAAATGACTTTTAGAAAGTGGTCTTAATGGTCTTTGTGATATTCTTTTCTTCAGAATGTTTTATCATCTTTCCTGGTCAAACTTGCTTTTCAGTGCATTCAAAGGGGATGTGACAATATAAGCTATTAATGCAGGAGAAGGCCACAGATAAAATGTGTAGACTGCAAAAACTTACTTCTCTAAAAAAATCAAAATGAATAATTTGGTAGAATTATCTAAATTTCTTCCTTACACTGTAATAACAACTTAATTTTGACACAGAAGTTCTTTAGATGTGCAGGTTGATAGATAAAGTTTCTTGTATTTGGTGCATCTATTAACAAAGAGTACCTGATAAAAAAGGTTTATCTTTTATTACCTTTATATGCATGAGATGTAGAGTGATGATGGAGACAATATTACTTCAGAAGTCATTTGGCATTATGCCTAGATTGATAGCAGGATATGATTTTTAGCTGTAGAAGAAATGGAAATTACTCTCAAATATTTTGGGGTTTCTCAAACTGGAAGCATATTATTTATAGAAATAATCGTTAAGCCCTCTGACCATGGAAAATTTGTTCTTGAGCACTCCCTGTACATGGTGCTAAGACAAGGCCTTTTTGTGGGAGGCAGTTCAAAAGAATTTTGGGGCTTTCCCTTCCTGTGACAGGCCACAAGGTGTAATTCTGCACTGCCATTAAGGTAGACCAAAATGTGTTCAGTGCTTGGGGAACTACAAGTACTGGGACAAAACAGATTTGCACTGTGAACAAAACTCTCCTAGCCCAGTGTATTTTGTTCTCTAACTCAAGGAGATTTAAATAAACACATGCAGCGATATAGAAAAACAGAAATGCAGTTTGGCCACAAAATTTTCTGCCACTTAGATTCCTTAACAGAGTAAATTTTTTAAATCTATTTTCTTTATAAAGTACATTACTAGTCTTAAACACAAGACACTGCTGTTTCTGTAATGGACTCTTTCTTTAGACTACCTGAGTGTTTGATCAGGCTAAAAACTGGACTGGACCTGAGAAATCACATAGAAAGAACAGAAACAACTGCTCCACTATTCCAGTGCAGCAATCAATGATGAAACTGTATTTTGTAACTTCACCATGGACATACTGCTTCCTTCAATGATCCATCATCAAAAAAGGGTATGAAATATATATCAGACTTTTATAAAAATCCACAGAACGCTTCTGTTCTTTTTTTTTTTTTTCCAGGCACAAAATGCTTATCATAACCCTTGCCTTCCATGACATCTAACATTTTCTTCTTGATATTTTAAAATCAGAATTGATAACAGCAGGCATGCTGGGAATTAACTGTACCAAAGATCTAAACAAGACATTATAGAAAAGCGTGGTATGGTATAAGAATATTGTTACACAGCCTTGCTACACCGCTAAGATAGTGGCAAACAACATCTCACCCTAAACACAGAGACACTTCTTTCAGATAAATTATGCAAATTTAATTTCATTTTTAGCCGCATTTCTCTTGTGATTGCCTGGTGGAGTAGATCCTTGAAACAGAATCCTTCTAAATAAATGCACTGTTGCTAAATGCATTTGCTATGGCAGAAGTCTGAAACTACTAAAAAATTAATCTTCAGAGTCCTGCTGGTTTAGAGTTACTGGCTCTGGGAAGAGCTACAGAAAATCCTGGGTTCTGAGCCCTCAAACGAAGTTTGAGATAATGAAGAGTGAATAAAGAGCCATTGGCTCTTGAAAGAACCAGTATAATTTTTAGGATGGAAGTACCAAACCTCAGGGACTGACTTTGCAATCTGTCTGTTCCTAGAGATACACACTGGAGCCTTCAGGCTGCTATTTTCCGAAGGTTGTGCCCGTGTCAAAATGTTTCCATCAGTTTACTTGTAAAATTAAAGCCCTGGGAAACACAAAACTGAGGTAGAAATAAAAGCCAAGGCATTAAGTTTCTCTAAGGATTATTAATATGGTTTGGAATCTCCATAATGGACTCAAAATATTTCTCAAGCCATGTAATCTGAGGCTGCACTGTTCACAAAGGAATTACCTCCCTGAGATAAATGCAGATGATACCCAGAAAAGAGCACACTTTTGTTCAGGCTAATAAAAAAATGATATGCTCTAATAATTGAGAACATTTTTATCATATGGAACATGAGAAAAGAACATGACCAATTGTATCTCAAATACCAGTGGGAAAACTGCCAAGAAGGTCTTTAAGAGCAATGCATTTATTGACCATTCCATTTGTGTAACAGGAATGAAACCCCAGAAGAGCATCTGGGCTTTCAGTTTGTGGTGGACAGAAAATGAGTCAACTCCACCCATTTATAATGCAGGACTGAGAAACAGAAAGGGATTGTGGGGTTGTGAAGGTGAAATATCTCACATGTTTTCACATTTCTAACTCAGGTCGCTGCTTTGTCAGTGAACAGGGATGTCACTCAAGGTTGGTCTCTAAGATGAACCCACCACTTTAAAGACTTAAAACTAGTTTTTAGATTGATAAATTTAGTTTAGCTTAATCCTAATCTATGATAACAATTATTTTTTCTTCCACTGGAAAAAAGCTGATTTTTTCTACCTCTAATTCTCTCTCTTCAAACATGAAGTAGGAAAAAATCAGATATCTGGAGACTACCTCCCACATACAAAAATAATTTGGCAGAGTGGAGCTTTGGAGGCTTTTGTGCCATTTATTCTAAGTCAGAATCACTGTGTGGCCAACAAGGAGAGAACAATACTTTCAGAAGGTAATTTACTAAGACGGGGGTTTAAGAGGAATACAGAAAGCTGTCACTTGCTCTCTGCTGACTATTGAGAGATTCTAGACACCTATATTGTGTTAGATATGTATCATTTGGACATTTAAAGGTAGCTGAGAGGAATCTAAATTCTTTATACAGTTTATTAATTTTTTGTTCTTGCTGTGATAGGTTCTCGGACCCTGCTCTGTGCTAAGAAACAATTTATGAAGATGCTATAGAAATAAGAATGAGCAGATGCTTTTTCTCCTAGATATTATATACCTAGATAGAAAATAAAAAAGGGTTACACATAAATAAGAACAGTGAATGGAGAAAATAAGGACAAAATATAAGAGGTTTTTATAGGTATTTATAAGACAATATCCACAGACTAGATGTAGCTGACTGCACTGAAATATTTTGTAGGCATAAAAACTAAGAAGATCCAGAAATATCTCTGCAAATGTTCATTGAGCACTTTCCCGTAACAATATTAAAGATGTTGAAAACGTTTCAATTAATAGGTGAAAGTCATCAGCAGGTGCTGAAGGAGGCATGGTCAGAATCTGAAGAGTGGGTGGCAGATGAATGTCAGGAGACAAAGAGGGACTCTACAGACCTGAGAAATGGAAACAAGGGACTTGTGACTGAGGAGATGGAGCTGGCAGGAAAATTTTAAGAAAGACAAGGAATTGTATGAATATTGTCAGTGCCAGGCATAAATAGTCATTATAAATGCCTGAGACTCAGTGGGATTTGCTAGAGAAGTGGGGTTTACACAATCAGCCAGTTTGCAGGCGATACAAACCTGAAAGGAGGGGCTCATACTCCAGGTGGTCATGCTGCCATTCAGAGGGACCTCAACAGGCTGGAGAAATGATCTTTCGAGGTCCCTTCCAACCTGAGATGTTCTGCGATTCTATAAAAATAAGCTATGGGAACAATTTATGGAGTGTCATGACAGAATATTCACAGCAAGGCTATTGGGGGATAGGTTGTTGCTCTGAATCATCCTCTCGGGTTTTTAGGCAGCTCTTACACTGAGTGGGGATGTGATTCATGAGGTCTCAGTGTATTTTGGGCAGAGACATGACTGACAAACATTATAGGATATAGTCTTTACCTTATGAATCATTGCTGACTTATGACCTGCATACAACATTTCCATTAGTAATGGTTATAATGATCAGGCTAATAACACCCTAAAACTGGACACAGCAGTCCCAACACCATTTCAGAATTGCTGAAAAGTGGGATTAATCACTATTTTCAGTAGCTGCACTCTGCAGTGGCTAATGCAGTGCAGTTCATGATCAGCCCTCACTCTTGCAGGGGAACATTGATGACTCCTGTGCAACTTCTCGTAGAATTATTTACATTGGAAAAGACCTCCCAGATCATCTCTGCCCATGGTGGGAGGGTTAGATGGAAATGATCTCCAAGATCCTTTCCAACCCAAACAATTCTATGATCATCACGTCCAACCCCTAAAGTATTTTTGTAGAGCTGATCCCCAGACAATTGGTGTCTCCCAGTTGTTTGCTTTCAGATCTTTTCTGTCAAATCGCGTCTCCAGCTTTTTGAGATTAATCTGAACTATAGCCTATTTATCCAGGATGTGGACTGCTCCCTGCAGTTTGGTGTCAACCCCAAACTTGCTGAGGGTGTGTTCCTCCCCACATAATTACAAACCATCAAACCACCCCACTGTCATTTCATCTGGCAGAGGCAAAGTGATGCTTTCCCAGGTGTTGAAAAGAAAAGGCCTGCTCTGAAGGCACAAGGTGAGGGCTCAGGGAGGAGCTGAGTGACTATGAAGAGGGGAGATCTGAATTTAAACAGAAAAATGGCAACATTTGATACAGAAGTAAAAAATGACAGCTGTTCTGGTCAGCAATTACTGGAGATTGAATGTGGACAGAAGAAGTCAGTGTGCACACAAATACCCTTCTGATCTGGCAGTGTTTCCATCCATCCCATCTCACCCCATGTACCTGGAAAAGCCAAAACAAATATGTGTTTTAATGTTAATGCACACAGCAATCTTCTAATCTTTATCCAATATTCATTAAAAATACGACTTACAGAAAGATCCTTGTCTCCTTCTTTGGCTTTTAGGCTATAGGACCGACGTAAAGAAGCCACAGTACAAACAGGAATTTGGCCCAAGACTTTTTAAACTCATGCGGAAAAATCAATGGGCAAGATCCCATCTTGGTTACAACAATGTCAGTCTGGAGACATTGTTAAATAATAATAATAATAAATTCAGTAGCCTGCTGAGTTTATTTGCATTGCTGGAGATTAGGATCAAATGCTACTACAACTGGATGTGTCAATCATTAGCAGAGAGCTTTGTACCCAGTGCTCCCAATGACTGCAAATTTCACATATAAGGTGTAAAACATGCAAAAATCATTTCAGAAAATTCCATCTCTTGCAGTACAAGAGCTAAGAGGAAATTAAAATGGAACACAAGCGAACAACCTCCTTTTTGGATGGATTTGCTCTTGAAAAATGCGCTGCTCTACCTGGTCACTACCTGAATTTTGTAATACCTGTGACGTTGAGTCACCTGTCTTATCAGGAAACAGGAGAGCTATAAATCACCCTCCAGTGAAGAATTCCAGCCAATTCCACACCTACCTGAAGAAGGACAGAAGCAACTTCTGATCTTCCTGGAAACAGAAGGTAGGATTTGCCTTGATTTGTTTTCTTAAAATATTGTGATTTTTTTCATGTATTAGAATACAATCCATCATCAGAAAACTTCATTAAAAATTTAGGATAGTCGCAAAAGAGGATTTTATTGAGTAAAAAATAAGGATTATGTAGCCAAAGGTGTAAAATAAGCTGAAATACTAAGGGAGAGAAAATTGACAAACAATCAAAAATAGATGAAAAGCCACCTGTATCAAGAAAGCAATATCTTGATAAATTATATGTACATAGAGAAAGGGACAGAGGACAGTAAAACTTATGGAATGGGATATATATCCAGCTCAGTAAATCCTATTGGTACATGTTACTATCCCCACCTATTTTCAGAGTGGTGAAATTACCACTTTGTTTAATTGACTCCTCTTCTGCAAAGTGGCTAAGTAGGACTTTGTGCAATAATGCTGTACAAGTGCAATGACAGAGTCATTGTTCTGTTTCAGATCTTCTTCAAAGATAATAAAAAATAATGACAATGTTCTTTTGTAACGGATATTCAATTAAATGAATAATATAGGATACACCTTTTTATTTTTTATTTTTCTTTTAGAAGGAGAGATGGGAAAAACATATTCACATGAGTTTGCCAAACTCATACAAACTAGGGATGCTAAAGCACCATCTTTCAGTGGCAGATCCCGGTATACAGATGGATTTGCAGGAAAGTCAGTAAGACTTGGCACATGTCCTGATTTATGTTTGATTGAGGGGGAACAGGGGAGGGGGAGAGAGAGACTGATTTTAGGACCAGTGCCTAGAAATTAATGCAGAGCAATTAAATTTACATCTCATAAACTGTAAGCATTTGGTTGAAATCAGTGGGATTGCCAAAAGTATGTTAATATCTTGGAGCAGGAAACCCACTGGGTCTTAAAAAGCATTCCAATGGCATTTTGAAACTTGTATCATGCATGAAATTACCAATTATATTTAATTGTAAGTTAATTCATAGAAAATATTACAGTGAATGAATACTTTGCCCATGTCTCTAAGTTAGCTTCTTCAGCTTGGTTTGCAAAATAGAAAGCTTCACAATTTCAGTGAAGAGGTATTTTTCCCTTAAAATGTGTTTTACATGCAAAATGGGTTGTTTTCTATTTGCATCTTATCATATTTTGCACTCAAAAGACATATTTTTGCTCATAACTTGAGTACAGCTAAAAATAACCCCCTCTTCTATTTACATTCTAGTTAGAAATTAAGTGAAAAACATAATTTTTTCATGATATGGGGAGTATAACATGTTGTTACTAAACACCTAGGTCAGATAAAGTGCAAAGTTTTGGAATGGCTCTGAGAAATACACATTACAAAAATTAATAAGAAAAAAAAATTCTGGAATCCTAAAGCACTTCAAGGAGGCACAGGTGACATCAAAATTAAAAGCAAGGGACATAAAGCAATACCAAGAACAGGAGATCAATGACTTATTCTGTTAAGCACCAGTATGTCTTCCCCTGGATCAACCAGATCTTCCCTCAACTACAAATGCTTGGAATAAGCCACCTTGTTTTGAAGGCTGTGAGAGTTTAGTTGGACAGGTGTGACCAGTCCTTCCAGGTTTTTTGGCCTCTAAGCTACAGCTGCCCATAGCCACAGCCCATGGGCTTTGTTGTTCAGCAGAGCTGGAGCAGTGCCCTGTCCAAGGCTGGGCACTGTGGGTCACCTCCAGTGCAAGGTGAGAAAGCTGGTGAAGGACCGGGACCTTGCTGTCCCACCTGGAAAAAGGGAGTTTTTCCTAACCACATGTTCTCCACGAGAATCAGTGCTCTCCAGAGCACCCCGTGTTTTATATAAAATGGTTGCCTCGAGGTAAAGGGGCTTTGCTGAATATGAAAGGATCAGCAAGCCCTACTGGCCTCTCCCCAAGAATAACTTAAAACTAAAGCCAGCAGCCCCTCAAAACCAAACAAGTTAAACTAATAATATACCCCTGTGGTAACATGCCCATAAACTCCCTCACAGTGGGAGGCTGGGAAAATTGCCAGAACAAGTAAATTCCACTCCAGTCACCTGCTGGCCTGCCCGAGGTAGCTGAGCAGAAACAAGCTGAATGTAACTCGTGTGACTGATCGGAGATACCTGAACTTTGCAGTGACCTCCTGGGTCATGGCAGTGGTGCTTTGAGCCTCCCAGGCAAGTGGAGTCTTGGAGTCCAGGGTCTGGTGGAGGTTACTTCAATTAGAATCAGATATTTGTAGAATAACCTGAGTTGGATGGGACCCACAAGGGTCACCAAAGTCATACTCCTGGCCCTGCCTAGGAAACACCAAGAATCACAGCGTTAGAGAAGGCTCCAATTTCTGTTGTCATTCCTCATTACCTGTAATATAATCAAGAGTTGTCTCAAAACAGATAAAAGCAAAGCTTCCTGAAACAGTTCTTTCCAGTTCTGCCCCAGCTGATATGCAAGGTTTCACAGCGCTGTCATCAAGTTTTAGAATGGCTTTTGAATCCTCACTCCTACACCCGAGTGTAGAGGTCACACAGACTCGATGTCTAACTCCCCTTCCAACCAAAGCAGGCAGTGGGGAGCAGGGGAATTTTCAGACCAACCTAGACATAGAAACAAGCTAAGAGCAGCATCCCATCCCATCCCATCCCATCCCATCCCATCCCATCCCATCCCATCCCATCCCATCCCATCCCATCCCATCCCACAGCTGGTCAGCTTCTCAAAAGAAGGGCAGAAAAAATACCTGAAAATTCAGGTGGAGGTATCCATTCAGGATTACGGCAGGAATTATGGGATGTAAAAACAGCTGATTCATAGAAATTTGTACATGAAGAAGGGGAATTTTATTGTTTTCGTTCTAAAAATGGAGAAGGAGGAGAGAAGGAAGGAAGGAAGGAAGGAAGGAAGGAAGGAAGGAAGGAAGGAAGGAAGGAAGGAAGGAAGGAAGGAAGGAAGGAAGGAAGGAAGGAAGGAAGGAAGGAAGGAAGGAAGGAAGGAAGGAAGAGAGAGAGAGAAAGAGAGAAAGAGAGAGAGAGAGAGAGAAAGAAAGAAAGAAAGAAAGAAAGAAAGAAAGAAAGAAAGAAAGAAAGAAAGAAAGAAAGAACTTGAGCAAAACCCAGCAAGAGAGATATGTATTATGTGTTCAGAGAAATGAAAGCCCTGTAAAAATAAATTAATTCCTCATTCTCATCTTTTCAGAGATGATTCTGCCAGTGGTGTTCCTCTGTCTCACAGCTGTGCTGCCTCTATCCACTGGACAGGTTGGACCCACAATTTGTACTCAGAAAATTTGGGCGGGCCCTGGGGCATTTGTGGTTCAACTGAATACAGATTTTCCTGTGCACACCAAACATATGCAGAAAGATTCTGATGAGATATTTAGGATCTGGAAAGCATTTATCCTTGAAGTATTAGATATCCAGAATCTGGAAAGCATTTTTCCTTGAAATCTGCTTCATTTCAAAGCAGTTGACTGGTTCCAAACTTGCACAAAAAAAATCTAAAGATTCAGCATTACTTTTATATTGGGTCAGAAATAACTGTATTTTCCAGAAGTTTCCATACACAAATCCAATAATCTGGACCTCCCAAAGATCCAGCACTCTTCCCATTGATTCCACACAGGTATACAGATATCATTTACCTACCTCTCTCCCTTTTTCATCTCAGAGGTCCTGAGCCTGTGGGCACAGTCCCATCCACTCAGTTTGTATCACTGATTTCTGTCAAACAGCTAAATTAACATCCTGAATGCACACACAGAGTGGTTCCTCACAACCCATACTTAGTCTGAAATTTGTAGTTTTCTACTTCTGCTTCAGAAACATTGAATGTGACCAATGGCTTAACTGTACTTCCCCCTATTTCTTCAATTTCTGCTCTCCTTGCTGCAGTCTAGATTAGTTGAGAACAGATGCAAAGAGGAAGCTGAGTTGTTCACATCTCTGATTTTTAATTAGAGAACCGATGAAAAGCATGAGAAATTTTATCAGTTATGACAGAAATGGAAGAAAATCTATGGCATGAAAGGCATAGACATTTTCTGTTCAGTGGGATGTCCTGATGAAGCACCACAAGAGGCCTGTGATGATCTGGTGATTAAACAACAGATTTCTTCAATAGAAAAACATTGATAGGGATGTTTAAAATATGGCAGAGGAGAAATACATCATAAACACACTCACGCATTCAGCTGATTTTTAGATCCTCTTTCCTCAAAGACTCGGGTAAGAAATTATAGCATTAGTAACTAAGTCTGATTCTGTTGCCTAAATTTAGGAGTCTACAGGCACATGAGGCATTCCAGAACATCTCAGGCCTCCACAGAGAGTTGGAGGATACAATACAGGAATCAGTGTTATTATTTCTAAGCTCTGCACTGTGGAACCACTGAAATGTTGCTCCATATGGAAGCACCCCTAGAGAGACTTAGAAGACAAAGCAGATCACAGTCCTTCCTCCCCCACAAGGATTATCTCCTTGGTTGAAATTAGAATTCTGGTATTTTAATTTTTTAATATTTCCTAGACAGAATTCAGGATTTAGTTACATTCAAATAAAACAGAAACACAACATTTTCTTTCCATTTAGGAATCTGAAGCTCTGTCAAGTAGCAGAGCAGAGCAGCAAAAGCTGATTGTTGACAGACATAATGCCCTCAGGAGAGGAGTAAAACCAACTGCCAGCAACATGATGAAGATGGTAAGTTTGTGCTGTAAATCAATTTTTAATGAGTAGTGGACTCTATGCGGGATACAGGATTGGATATAGTATGCAGGGTCACATTATTTTGTTTAGCCATAAATTCCTTCTCTAGACCTTTCCTAAGGATTAAGCACAGCCAGCACCAAGAGAAACATAAGGCTGGGCAGGTGGAAGGAAAAATCTGAAAAACATTATGATGTATGAACAGTAATGTCTCTTTCTTTTGAAAGAAAATTGAAAGGAGAAGAAAGATCCATAGCATTATTAATTTCTTTCTGACGCATTCTTCATCAGCCTTCACAGTTTCTATTCCCTGGGTGCACAGAAACTTTGCTCCTACCCACCTCTCCCCTCAAAAAATGGGAATAAAAGGATTTTGCATTTGACTTTTTCTTATTTTAAATTTAATTTCTAAATGTTGCTCCTTTATGAGGAGTTATTCATGGGTATGTGTCTGAATGACAGCTATTTTCTTTTTTCATTAAGGAATGGAGTCCTCCAGCTGCAGAGAATGCCCAAAATTGGGCCAATAAATGTACTTTAAGGCACAGTCCTCCTAATCTGAGGAGAACCAGTAAGTGAAACATGAGTGGAATTGAATAATGTCACACATGTTATTGTTGTGACCAGTTTGGGGTTTTGCTTGTTGGGGGGAAATGAGATGCAATTTATATTCCATTGTGATTTTGTTGGTTATAGGACAAAGGGAAATTTCTAGGCAGAAATCTGTCACTTGAGTGAAAAAAGTTCAAACCCATTCTCATCCAAATTCCATCAGTTTTACATAGATATATCCCATTTTCAGATGAAAAAAATAAATCGTAGTGATGAAGCATATTCTCCTAAAATAAACATCAGAAAGCAGAGTATTTAGATGCAGTTTAAGGCCGAGACCATTTTGCATGTGCTGGATCAGAATGTCTAGGAAAAAATGGGCAAAGGGCAAAGGTCTAAAACTGGGTGGTGGTGCTAAGTGTAGATTCTCAGACCAGGCTTAGGGTTTTTAAATCCCCTGGCAAATTGCAACCTAGAACTGTCTTTGGGGTTCAGATTAACGCTTCAGTCAGTCATTGGATATTGAAGTTACAGCTGCACCATGTTAACAGCCCAGTGTGCTGTTGGTTGACTTCTGCCCTTACCATATCTAAGATGTAGACAGTCCTGTCCATACTTTTTGCCTAAACCCCAAATCCTGTGTTTTTTGCCAGGGTGAATCCCAGCTGAGCACTTATGCATACACAGTGAGGTTGGACCTGCATACAAACAGGAGGTGAAGGCAGTGTAGGCACCTCCTTGTGTACCAGGAGTAAAATTTGGGTTATTGGAATTTTCCCAAGATTACTGGGATGTGACCTCAGTAATGACAATGTTGGTAACTTCCAAAGAACAAAATTACAGTCATGAGCCTGTGGTGCACCTGTGCAGGTGTTCCTGCAGTCAAGCAGAAGGTTTGCCAGCAAACACCCACCAGCCAAATTTACAAAGGGTGACTCACATGGAAAAAAGCACCATCCTGCTGCCCCATTGGGATGAGAATTTCTATGGAAATCATCCCACCTTTTGCTGGTTTGCTTTGTTTTTTTCTTCTCAAGTGTGTATTCTCTATGCATTTCTCAGCAGCATTCTCTTTTCAGATGTGCTTTGTGGTGAAAATCTCTTCATGTCCTCTGCCCCATTCTCATGGTCAGATGTTCTTCAGGCTTGGTACAATGAGGAGAAAAATTTCAAATACGGAACTGGAGCAAAAAGAAAAGGTGCTGTGTTTGGCCATTACACTCAGGTAGATGTATTTTTTATATATATCTATATTTCAGGCTGAACAAATAAATGTTAGTTGAGCAGGTTTTACTCTCTCATCTTTAAAGGAAATAAGTACAATGGAGACGTCAGAGTTATTCTGACAAAACAAGGTGAAAACTTTCATAGTAACAGAATTAGAATGAAAACAATAGACAAAGTAATAAAATTAAAATGAAAATAATAGGCTAAGTGTCTTTATGGCATAAGGATACTGGTATTTCAAGACTTCAGGAAGAAACAACTTGTTTGTTTAACATATGAAAATTGCCCAGACACTGGAAAAACACAGTTATTAAGGTATTAGCGAGGAAATATAAATAGGTTTGTTACAGTCTACAAAGTTCCTTTGACTCAGAGGAGCTGCACAATGTCTTATCCTAACTTTCTATGTTACCTGCACAAAACATAGGATACAAAATTTTACATCATGATTCCTACATCAACAGTTTTCATTGAATGAAGACATAAATACAAAATCAAAGGCTTTATATACACGTGTCTTAAATTACTATTGTTATATCCCCAATATTCTTTGATTGAATAGGGGTGAAAGCAGGTGTTCAGTAAAATGTGACACATATTTTACTATAAAGGGCATAAAGTGACTTAACATCATTTCTATAATGCACATTGTATTTAAATGATTTTCAAATGTATATTTTTCTTATTTCTATGATTTTTATTTTTATACTTACAGATGGTTTGGCACAATTCTTATAAAATTGGATGTGGTTTCGCTTTCTGCAGCAACACTACATACAGTTACTTTTATGTCTGCCAGTACTGCCCTGCGTACGTATTGATTCCAATTTTGGTACTTCTTATTACATTACCAAAATTTGTCAGGAGTTGGTGAGATTTGTAACACATCACCAATAGCTGAGGAACAGGTTTGAAGAGTACTTTGGGAATTTGAAAAGACAAACATATTTATGAAAAGAGTTGCCAAACAAGTAAAAGCATAAAATACATAAAAGCAACACAGATTTTCAGATTAAATGTCATTTGCCTAAAAATACTAATTTCCATGATAGTTAATCAGAAATAAGTATCTTCCACCTGGAGCTGGCCAGCACTGGCCCTGCCTGGAATAGAGGCAGCTTCTCGTGTCTTCTCACAAAAGCCACCCCTGCAAACTCCTCCCACTCTCTGTCTACTGCCAAAACATTTCCAAATAAACCCAAAACATATGTAAAAATTGTTTGGCATATAACAAAAGACCAAGGGTAAATGTAAGTGGCATAACATAAATGTAAGTTACATTTACCTAGTGTAAATGTAAACACCTTTATAATTAAGTTTTGCTCTCAAATATGGTGTAGTGACTCCAGAGCTGATGTTGGTGACATTGATGTTTCAGGGGAAACCTAATAAATTCAATGAAGACACCCTACAAGGAAGGAGAGCCCTGTGGGGATTGCCCCAATGCTTGTGAAGATGGATTGTGCAGTAAGTTCTGACCATTTCAATTGTGACCTGGGTAAAGCTGATGATTTAAAAAACCCCTAAACAACAATTAATTTATGCAAATTGATTTTTAAGACATTATTTGCTGAAATACTAGGCCAAAAGCACTATTGGAAAATCAGATTTCACTATGCTGGGTGCCTTTCCTAGGTGAGATGATGCTTTTCCTTGCCTAGGAGAGATTAATTCTCATCTTTGAATCTAGGAAACTCCAGGGAAAGAGAGAACTTCTTTACTTCTTTTTGGGGTTTTTTGTCCTTTGAACAACAGTGGCATATCAAGTGGCAGTAGCAATGCACTTGCTAAGAGCAAGTGGCAAACCTGAGTTTTTTAGAATTCTAATAGGAAACAAAAACATATGGGCTGAGTCTCAAAATGGAAGATTTACTTTCAATCTTCTCTTATGGAATTAACTCAATTCTCATCTCAGGCTGTAGCATAAAGAAAGAAAGATTCAAACACCTTTATGGGTAAGTGAGAAGTTTCCTTGAGAGACCCACATATTTTGTATATGTGGTCAAAATATTTGGATACTGTAAGGGAGTAAAGGGCAACAAAGAGGTAAAAATATGGAGAATATAACTTTGATGAAAAATTATTCTGAAAGGACATGCTGGAGGTTTTCACTTCCCACATATGATTAATTTTGTGTTTCAAATCGTTTTCAGCCAACCCTTGAAAGTTTGAAGATGCTTTTTCCAACACCCTTGGCAAAGTGTCCAGGAGGTACCCAGAGCTTTGTCAAGTCCACTGCCCTGCTCCTGCCAATGCTAATCTGAAATACAATAACAGGCTCAGCTTTTGCCTTCCTGGATATCCATCCCCTGATTCCATCACAAAAAACTGATTCCATCCTGCCTCTCCCATGTACGCACAAGGACTAACTTCAGTCCAGCGTCTCACACAAGAAAAAGCTGCAGGAGGATGTACATATTCTATTTATAAAATGGTATAGGACATGGTAGAGATCTTAATTTAAATTTGTCATTTGGTTGCCAGATATATTTAATTTTTAGCTTTTCTTGTCTTTGGGGTTTTTTTTTTCCAAAATGTTATCTAATAAACATTTTTTAAAGTTCTGTGGTTCCATATGTTTATTAGGTTCTTGGCATAGATGGATAATGCTTGGTCATGTAACTTGATTAAACTACTTTTAACTTGATTAAAATTTTATATTATTCTACTCTTAATGGGACCAGAAGATAAACAAGATTGTTTGAAATATGTAATTCTTAAAAGAAATTAGGAGAGCAGAACAGTTTCCTCTAGAACTATTCTGGTTTAGAATCTGTTGCTGGCATATGTTCTACTCTAAAATGCTCAGTTGTAAAAAAAACACAAAAAAATACCCCAAAACCAAACCCAATATAGTTCATTTAAATTAACAATGCTGTTTTTGTAGTGTAAGATCACACTTAAATACAGGTAACCAAACCTGACTTGTAAGGAAGAAGGACTGCTTGAGAGAAGGGCTTAATTCACAATAACAAATAGTCAAAAGGTCCCTGCTTTTGGAAACTTTGTTTTTAATAACAAATAGAAATGTCTTCCAAAATTGTGATTTTTTTAGTATCTTCTTTTGCTGTATCGGTCATTAAATTACTCACTCTTCACTGACCAATTCATCATAATTTTCCTTCTTTCTTACCTTGAAATAAAATTCCCTAAGTCACTTTGTGACTTTATTAGCACTGGGTGTTGAAGGGAGCCTAAATCTTTAGCAGCATAAGCAGACACAGTTCATGTGGGGAGATTTCCTAGGCAAAAACAGAAGTCAGGCAAGCAACCTTCCATCAGATTCCCTTTCAGAGAGAAATAACAATTAGCATAAATAACCTGCAATCCCCACTCTGTGGCCTTTGGGAAGCAGGTGTTCTTCTATGCAGTCAACGATAGGGATAAATATTATTTCAGTCTCACCTTACAAAGGTCTCACATTCCAGTGCTCTTTTAGTAAGGAAGCTGCTGTCATAATTAAGATTTCAAGTCCCAGAGTCCTTGGCACAGAAAATTTCATCACACAATTCTGACTCCTTCATTTCAATGGCATTTCTTCTAGTGTGGAAGATGAGTATTAAGTTCAATTTCGCAACTCCAAGTGCTCATTGTTTGTGTTGGTAATTTTCCTCGTTCATCTCCACCACTTTTCCCCTCCATGGCACACTGTCCTCTCAGATGGAGACGAGTCTAAAAGTAAATTAAGCAATGCCAGGGCATAGGTGTGAGTGCTGGAACATGACTTACTACACTCTGAAATAATTAGCACAGGTCCAAGTAAGAATGATGATATTGCAATAGTTAATCCAGTGTTGTTATCAGTAAGGAAGTGGACAGAACCATTACCCTCACTCCTGAAAGAGTCCTTTACCATGAATATTGGGTTAAGAAATCACAAAATCGTTAAAGTTGGAAAAGACCTCTAAGATCATTGAATCCAAAAATTTACTTATTACTGCCAGGTCCACCATTAACCATGTCCCTAAGCACCAGAGCTGCTTATTTCTTGAACACTTCCAGAGATGGTGATTCCACCACTTCCCTGGGCAGCCTGCTGCAATGCTTGACAACCTCTTCTGTCAAGAAATTTTTTACCAATATCCAATCTAAACCTCCCCTGGAACAACCTGAAGCCATTTCCTCTTGTCCTATTGTTTGTTACCTGGGAGAAGCGACTGACCCCCACGTGGCTACAACCTCTTTATGGGTTGTTGTAAAGAGTGAGAAGGTCCCCCCTGAGCCTCCTTTTCTCCAGGCTGAGCCCCCCAGCTCCCTCAGCTGCTCCTCATCAGACTGGTGCTCCAGACGCTTCCCCAGCTCCATTGTCCTTCTCTGAATACCCCCCAGACCCTCAGTGTTTTTCTTGTCGTGATTTCTATTCCCTCCCACTGCAACCGAAACCACAAGAACTCATTTCTCAGTCACTCATAAGAGGAAAGAAGTAGTTCAGTGGGTTCAAAATCAATCCTCATACACTTCACCTCTGAGGACACAGGGAATAAAGGTCAATAAGCCTAATTTACATCTCCAGGAAGATAATGGAACAATTCTTTTACCTGTCATTTTGTAACCAGTAGAGTATAAATATCAACATGGATCCTTCATGAACTGATCTTGCCAAAACAAACTGTCTTCAATGAGTCGCTCAGATGAGAGGATGTTTGGTGGCTTAAGTAACAAACTTAGCAGATGTGGTTCAGATGAAAATACTAAGACATGGCACATCAACGCTGCTGAACGCCCACCTCCGTGATGCTCCCGTGCTGGAGGCAGAGACAGAGACCTCTGATACCTCAGGGTCCCCGTGGATAGCAAGATGTCCATGAGCCAGGAGTGTGTCCTGGGGGCCAAGAAGACCTGCTGAGGCACATCTGGAGTTCTGGGCTCCTCTGGACAAGAGAGACATGGAACTCCTGGAGCCGATCCAGTGGAGGGTGACAAAGATGAGGAAGGGACTGGAGCATCTCCCTGATGAGGGAAGGCTGAGGCTGTTCAGCCTTGATAGGAGACACAGCTGAGAGGGGCCCTCATCCCTGTCTGTCCCTGTGTGCAAGGAGGGCTCAGAGCATGGGTCAGGCTCGGTGCCCTGGGGCCTGGCAATGGCAGAAGAGGAACAGGCAGAAACTGATGCCCAGGAGGTTCCAGCTAAAGATGAGGAAGAACTTTCCTGTGCAGTGACAGAGCCCTGAACAGGTTGTCCGGAGAGAATGTGGAGTGTCCCTCCCTGGAGATATTGCAGAAATGCCCGGAAACACAATCCTGTGCCATGTGCTCTAAAAGCATTGCTTTATGTGAGGCCTGGTAATTGATGTTTCTAGGGCATGAGAAATGTTTAGTGACTGACCATGGTACCAAAGGGCCATGTTGCAATCAGGCAGTGCTGATAAAAGACTTAAAAGCCGTTATAATATGCACTTCCTAACATATTGAAGGGCAGTTTGCCTTGTCCCTGATAGTTCCTGGGATCCCCACAGCAGAGCAGGCTTTCCTCCTCGCACATCCCATTCCTGCTTCCTTCCACCTTTCAAGGGGAAGCCCTTGATACCCTGCCTGCCTTTACCAAGGCTCCAGAGCAAACAAGGAGATACCACGGGATAGCCTGTGGAAAGGGATTATTTCCCATTTCTCCTTCTCAGCTGCTCCTGATGGAGCTCCTTGCAGACTGCTGGCTGCTGTGGGACGGGGCCTGAATTCTATCCCATTTGATGGACACCCTGATTCATTGTGGAAACATACACAATTTAGGACAGGATAGGATAGGATAAATTCAGTTAGAAGGCACCTACCTGGTACAACTGCCTGACCAGAAATTAGTTTGGAGTAAGTTCCTCTCTAAGTGCAAGAGCTGTCTCACCTTTGCAATGGTGTAACTGGAACTCGGTGATGTGCACAGCTCAGCCAAGGCAGTGTCTTGTCTCTTGCCATTACAAAACGAATTTCCTTTAATGGCACCTGGAAAAATCTTGTGGCAGGCAGAACTGAGTTGGTTCTTTGTCCAGATTTGGTGTCCAACGGTCATGACATCTTTTAAGCACGGAAACAGAAAATTTAATATCATTTTGAAAATGTGTCATCTTTAGTTATGGAGCTTGTGAGTATTCCTATTCCTGTTGCAGCCCTCTGAGAGCTGTAAGATGGGTGGATGGATTTTACATTTCTCCCATGTTGTAAGCCTTGATTCACTTATTTTTCAGGGTTTAAAGAAATGTTCTTGAAACCTGAAAAGCAAAAGCATGCAGTACACTCTTAATATGTGCCTAGAGCCTGGATCAATTTGATGCTTTAAAGTGTTACAATGGTGTTTCAACCGAGAGGATGGAAACATTCTGAAGAATCACTCCTGAGACCAATGGATTGCCTCTCACTTAAACTCTCCTGGCTGCAGGAGGCAACAGAACTTTCCAAAATTCAAAAGATATCGTGCATGCTTTAAAGTAACATTTGTTCTCTGGGAAAGAGAGTTGAAAGGAGCAAAGTGTGTATTCTTCTGAATAAAATAAGCAAATTTTAAGTAAATGACAATGCATTCCAAAGATGACAAGACCTATAGTAACTTCCTAATAGTTTATGATGGTTTGTTCTTATCTGCTACCTATTATGTTGCATGTAGTTCCAGGCTGTCCATAGTCTGCATCAGCCAGGTTTTGATTCTCTTCTGCAAAAGTAAAGACATCATAAAAATACAATGTATTTTATAATGACTTTTAAAAAAAAATTGGGACTGTTGCACTTGAAATATTAATCATATGAGCAGAAACGTTCTGCCTTTATTACTTGTATGGAGATAATCCTTATTGATTTCCTCTGCAACAGTTAGCCACAAAAAAGCTTTTTAGAAAGTGTTATACAACAAAGAAATGAACATTGTTCTAAGTCTTTCTAGGCCATTTTCAAATGGATTTCTTGACTTTATGTCTGTGTCCACCTGCTCTGCTGCCTCAGAATGCTGAACAGGTGAAAAAGACAAAATACAAAGAAAACAGAAATAATCTACAGAAATTAGATTTTTACAGAAATTATCATTTTACCATTTTGCATCCAGAAAAGAACACAGCAGATCTATACTGAGGAGATGCATGTTGAGATCATTTAGGGGTCAGAGAACATCTGTGCCTCAGCTGATCCAAGAAATGCTCCAGAACCTGATGTTTTGCACCCTGAGATTCAGCTGCTGCCACAATCCTCTGATTGGCACCCAGGCTGCTCACACAGTGATTTTCTCAAGAGAGGAGTGTCTCCAAATTAGATGTTAATTGCAACAAACAACTGAGCAAGAAGTGATCTATTTCAATTTAATAGGAATCAAGATTTTAATCCTCTCACTCCCTCCCTGCTGGGGTATACACAAGGGTTAAAGATTTCCCTTGGCATGGCAGAGTGCTATCAGAGGCAGTTAGGACCACACATTTGGATTTAAGCAGCTACATTTTTCCCTGAGCTGTCTATAGGATCCTTTAATCTCGGACTCAGCCTGTCCACAAACCAGCACTTGCTGTAATATGTTAATAAAAACCCTCTTACTTTCTTAGCTTAAAGTGTCAGGCCATAGTTTGCTGCGATTATCAATTAGTAGCAGTGTTGTACAAAAAGATTGCTGTTAATTTTCTCCTAAGTTTTGCTGTTAATGTTGTTCTGGCCACATCATGGAAGTGAAGTCACCTGAGCTGGGTTACACAGGTTGGAAGAGAAAGATTATCCCCAGTGCCACCATCACATTTCCTCCTTACTGAATCGATTTCATTTCCTAATCTGGCAGAAAGCCATCCACAGCCTGGCTAGTACTGACAGCCAGCCACAAAAAGGAGTAATTCAGGACAGTTCAGGATAGGAGGAAAAGTTGTCAAGTTCTGCCAGGGAAAGTTTAGATTGGATATTGGGAAAAAATCACCGGAAGGGTGGTCAGGCATTGGAACAGACTCCCCAGTGAAATTGCAGAATCACCAAAAAAATGTGAAGATGTGCTTAGGGCCATGGTTTTGTGGTGAACTTCGGGATCCCAGGTTCAGGCACAGCCTTGGTGTGAGGGACAGACCCACCCTTTGGTCACACAAGACTCACACCATAACCACCAGTACTAACAAGTACAAAAGGTTTCTGTGTTTCCCTAATTCAGCCCTTCTTCTCCCTCCTCAGAAAATCCACATCTGGTTGTGATAAGAAGTAGCCAAGGCAGTTTTATCTCTCTTCAACAAAAGTGTCCTGGCACCTGATTATCTCTTGCTGATGTAACCCAGGACACTAACCCAGGAGAAAAATATTCCTCTGGTTAGTTTTCTCTTAGAGGGTGTAACTCCTCTCCTCTAATCACAGCATCAAAGCTAAAAACCTTAAAACTGCATGTGCTTGACTTGCCTGTACCCTGTACCTGCTGGAATTAAACACCCACATTCACACAAAGACACAACATTTCCTGAGGTATGGGGAGCAGCTAAACAAGATTGTGTTTCTTGTTTAAACGTGCCTTAAGATCTGCAGCTGCAACATTCGAACAAAATAGAAAACAGGTCAAAAGAAGCATTCGTTAGATGAAACTCCTCTACAGAGGGACTGCTAAGATTTCAGTGCCGGGGGAATACTTTGCAGAGTCTGTCATGTATTCATCTCTCAGCTTATCAGAGGAGGGTGTCAAAGTAAATGATAAGTAAAAGATAAGCTAGTTTGAGACTGACAAGACCATGTTGTCTAGGTTGCCTGAAGAGCAACACAGCAACGTGTTAACCAGCATCGTTAGCAAAATCAGGGACTGGAATTGCATGTCTGATGGCACTTGTGAGGAGCAGCCACCATCTAATGAGTGCCACGGGTCTGTGGTTAGTGCCGTGCACTGCCGGCTACATCTGTGAAACAAGGTGGAGATAAAAGATAAGGAATAATAAAGCGGGATGTCATTAATCAGCTTCCACAGAAGGAGCATATCAGTAGATAGCATTTAATAATGCATCGCCCCAAGCAGCTCAGTGTCTGAGCCTGATCTCATCCTCTGCATAAAGCATCTCCCCTGAGTCCCTGCTGTCTTTGTTCCCTTCATGAACTGCAGCATCGGACCTGCTTTGCTGGCAGTGGGTGGGAGCAGGAGGCTCATCCTGCCAGGAGGTGATACACAATGCATAGGCTGTCTTTCTGCTTCTTTAAGGAAATAACTACAAATATCAAGGCCGTTTAGGCAAAATCATAATTACCAGGCAGCTCACTCATTACCAGTTAATATGAAAGAAGATTGTGCAGGTTGAGGACTGAAGACGCTGGTTAGTCAAGGTGTGGACCACACAGCTGCTGGGTTCAACCAAAGCAAAGCATTTTACCCAGTAAAACCCCAGGAACATCAATATGGATGAGTGCATCAGCTCAGTTCTGGGAAAGCAGCAGGCACGTTTCAAAGACAAGATAGTAATTGTGCAGCATGCCTGAATATTCCACATGCATGGAATGCATATGGTGTGTGTAGTGTTGTCCCTCCTCATGACCGGGAAACACATCAACAGCTGCAGTGCAGTCTGAAAACAGCCCTGAGATCCAGTGCAGAAATGGGACATGGGCGTACACACATCTGCACGTGTGTGTGAGGCAGTTGTGAGCAGTTCAGCAGATGAAGAAGTGCAGGGCTGTGATTTTGCATTGTTTCTGACAGAGGAAACGGAGCACATTTCAATCATTGCTACAGACCCTGCGGAGATACCGTCAAACAGGCTCCAAAGGCAACGCATGGATGAGAAGATGAGAAGATGAATCACATCTGTTCACTGCAGTCCAACACATTCCCTGTAGATTTCAGAGGACACCTACACCCTGTTGGTCCATCACTGATGGCATTCTACAGTAGGAAGAGTAAATGCTTTCTCCACGGCATGACCTGAATCTATTCTTAACTTCAGGCCTTTTTTTATAGATCTTCCTCTGAAATGTTCCCATCCATTCTTTTTTTCATGTCTGTCTATACTGACAGATTACACAGAGCCAGAACACTAAGCACTGACATGGTTTTCTGTGCCTTTATAATCTTAGTCCTTGACATTATTTTGGCTTAAACCAAACACCATTACCTTCCAGAAAAGCCTTGGCATGTTTGACAGATTGATAATGCCAAGGTCCTTTCAGCATCTTGGGAGATAGGGAGAGTTCAGCTATACTGACCAGAGCCAAACCAGTGGCCTTAAAACCCAAAATGTTATCCTAGATACACAGCACTACAGAGATAACATTCATATCCTTACAGCTCTCCCTTCCCAAAACAATTATTTTCCTCAACATTACCATGGAAGATATATAGAATAATGAATAACTTGATTCATATGATGCTTTTAAAAAATTCTTGGCAATGCCAACGCAGTCATTTACCTTATCTGTTCATCCAGCCTGTGTCAGGCATCTGCTGTAAGGAGGTAAAATGGAGACCTAAAGTACCTCCATTACCTCTAAAGGCAGCATAAGGAAAATGGCTTGGGTTGGAAGGGACCCTAAAAACCTTATTACAAATACATTTGTAACTAGAAGCTAGCTGGCTTTTGTCTGTTATTTTCTCTGTTTCTGACTAGACCATCAGGTCAGACTTGCATGACATCTGTAGGGCCAGTGACGAGCACTGATTCTATAAGAACCTCTTGCAAGAGCTATAACCAACTCGTGGGGGGGGGGGCAATGCAGGAAAAAAAAACATGCCAAAAGTGTCCATAGGAAAAACACAACTAAGAAAGAAGTGAAAAAAGGACACATGCTTACACACCTGTGTTAGCTCAGCCTGGCTCTCCTTGGTGCAGGTTAACAGAGATGTTTCCTTGGAGCAGAGCTGAGTGTGACAGTCGAATTTCAAGCTGTTTCTTCTCTCTGACTTTAGAGGAAGGGCAAAGTATTTACCTGATCAGTTTATGAGTAGCTGTGAGAATCTGTCACTTTTGACATGGTGCCAGAACATGTAAACTGTTGAGTGCATCATAATTCCAATCTCTGCTGACTCTGTTCACACATATTTTGGTCAAATTAGTAGAAAATCTAATTTCCTCCTTAAACTGCCTTTTCCAACTATTGCAATAACTAAAGAATGAACCTGACTTTAATAAATCCTTAGGAAGTAATTCAGACTTGAGAGAGCCTGTTAAGAAATGTGGTTTCTCCTTGTATGCATAAATAAAACAAACTTCTAATCTTGTGAAGCATTTTTCTTCAGAGCCTTGGCTTTTTTTATTTTTTCCCCTCAAAATCATGCATTCCCTTCTGTCATCAATAAACAAAGTGCCTGGATTTTTTTCATTCAAGTATATCACCTTAATTACTGAAAATTAGTCTAAAAGCAAGCTTTAAAAAAAGCTTAACAAAAGGTCAAAAAGCCCTGTAATAGATGATAGAGGCATATACACACACATCTAGGGATATACATATAATATATGTCCTTGACAGGGGCACAGTCCAGCTAAACTAACAGATTCTTCAGTTTTTACAGTTTTGACGGCAGATAGTTGGTTTTTATTGCATACTGATATAAATTATTGAGTATCAAAATTACAAAATCAACCCAATCTGTTGAAGCGATTTAATTTTTATGACAATGCATATTTTCATGAACGAAGATAAAATCATAGGACTGTGCAGAGAATGGAATATTCCATGGAAAATGCTGAAATCTGGTAGCGACTCTGGTGACACAGGTGACCTTGTTCCTTCTCAGGAGGCAGACACAGATCCCTTAATTAAACTGGGCCACATCACTGTATGAACTGGTTATTTATTTCTCATGCATCAACCTGACCCACGTGGGGTTCTGAAGCCTGGCTGTGTCCCCTCGGGTGGCAGCAGAGGGTGCCCGATGATGGACAGTGCTGGCAGATGTGCAACAAGGTCATTCTGCTCCTGCATTTTTCCCCTTGCTCTGTCACAGCTGGAATTATACTGCACACACAAAACTGCTCAGTCTTGTTCAGAAACTTTCCTTCATTGAAAATATAGGAGTGCCCTCTGGTGGAAAACTGAACAGTTGAAGCTCCAGTGACACTAAAAATAATCGTTTTTCCTCGACTGCAAATACCAATTTGTTGCTGGTAAACCAAAAGGTCAGGTCAGGTCTTAGTTACATCATGGTATGTTTCAAGGCCCGGTTGTTCATTTTGTGTTTTTTCATTCTGCAAGAAGTCTGCAGAGCCCTGAGGCTCCAGGCTGTAAAACCAGAGACAGAGGTTTGGTGAAAATATCAGAGAATCATAGAATGGTTTGGCTTGGGAGGGACCTTAAATAACATCCATTTCCAGCCCCCTGCCATGGGCAGAGACACCTTCCACTACCCCAGGGTGCTCCAAGCCCTGTCCAACCTGGCCTTGGACACTTCCACGGATGGAGCAGACACAACTCCTCTGGGCAGCCAGTGCCAGCTTTGAATTTGCCTCCAAGAATGAGTGGAATCCCATTGCTCTGCAATCTGGAGCTCTGTTCAGATGTATGCCAGGGTTTGGTTTCCTCCATTCCTGGTATCCACAGCTCAAGTGCTTATCTTTGACTCCTGCTGCTGGGAAAGACCAGAGGAAAAGTTTATAGAGGGTCAGCAAAGTAAAAACAGAGAAATTAAGTACTGTTGAGATATGTGTATTAGTAGCTTAATGGCTTAAAAAGGAAAACATCAACATTGAAATGTAAAAAGAAAAAAAATTATGAAAAACATCCAGGGAAGTGGGTTAGGAGCTAATTGGGAATCACCAGGTTTTTGGGTGAGCCATCAGACCATCGGTGTCCACAGAGCTGGTGGAAATTGGTATCTCAGCAACACTGAGAGAAAGGGAAAGAAAGAAAGAAAGAAAGAAAGAAAGAAAGAAAGAAAGAAAGAAAGAAAGAAAGAAAGAAAGAAAGAAAGAAAGAAAGAAAGAAAGAAAGAAAGAAAGAAAGAAAGAAAGAAAGAAAGAAAGAAAGAAAGAAAGAAAGAAAGAAAGAAAGAAAGAAAGAAAGAAAGAAAGAAAAAGAAAGAAAGAAAGAAAGGAAAGAAAGGAAGAAAGGAAAGAAAGAAAGAAAGAAAGAAAGAAAGAAAGAAAGAAAGAAAGAAAGAAAGAAAGAAAGAAAGAAAGAAAGAAAGAAAGAAAGAAAGAAAGAAAGAAAAAGAGGAAAATCAAGGAAAGGAGTAGTAATTTGCTAATAAGCTCAGGCTCTCAGATGATTATGTTATTTTAAGGTAAATATACATTAACTTGATTATTTGATAACCTGAACAGAGCTTGTGATTCGTTGCTTGGTACTAAAAGTATCCTTGGAGCAGATACCCTGCTTGTACAATATGGAATAGTACAGAAAAATTTCTTTGGCAAATAACAAATTTCCTGGTAAACACTCTCCGGCTCTGTGGGAGCGGTACTTCACTGACCCAAAGTGTTTGCTTTCCACAGAGCAAAGGACAAGCAAGAAAAAGGTCTGTGAGACTGAAATCTGCAGGTCTGTTATATGAGAACAGTGTAAAAGCTTTTTTTATATTTCTCTCCTAAAGCTGCACAGACATGGGGGTAATCCATGCAGTGATATTTAAACCCTTTCTCATACAGAGGGAAATGCGAAATATGTCCATTCAAATGGCTTTAACTACAATAGAACAATGGGATGTCAGAGGTGGAGTCAAGGCTGATGAAATTTGCCACAATATTTAAAGAATTAATTGAATAAATCTTTGAACAATGATCAAGGTTCAAGAAAAGGTTGGATGAGGCTCTGAGTGATCTGTTCTACTGTCTCATCCCTCGTATTGGAACTATATGATCCTTAAGGCCCCTTGCCATTCTGGGATGCTGTAATTTTAGCCAACTTCATGAAGACAATCAACACAAAAATAATAGAGAATTAGGTAGATGGATATGGAACTTCTGCCCAAAAAGGGAAATAATGTTGCATTTGAATCACTGATCTCATCTGATCCAGGGGAAAATTGTGAATCTGATTATTGAAAAAGCAATGCATAAATCCATGGAAGCCATGCTGATGGCAAAACACATCTAATATTTCAAATTTCCATCAAGCAAAGCTGTGAGATGCAGAGGCCTTATGGTAGCAAAGTCCTTAAAAGGGAATTTTACATTTCCCTTTACATACCTAAAGCAAAAGTGTGACACAAGTTTCTCTGCTGCTAGGGTATGCAAACTGCCGGCCCAAAATGATAAGAACCTGCTTGTGTTCAGCTGGAAGAACCAAGGTTAAAAGAGAATAATTATGTCAAGTGGCTGGGTATGGTAAAACAAATACAATCAGTATGCTCTGGACAATGGCAGGGCTGGTTTGGGTTGCAATGGCTGTGTCAGTAAACACCATGTACAGATAGAATTGCCATGGGACTGCTCAGAAAAATTGTGCTTTGGATACACTAGAAGCAAAACTGGGTTCAAAGGGGGAAATGGAATTAGGAAAGGACTCCTTGTTTGAGAGGAGTTTGAGAGGAGATAATGGGCTGCAAGGGAAGGGAAAAGATGGGCTCACACTCAGAAAATGGGAATTGAAGAATAGGAACAAAGAACAATAGGAAGCAAAGGACATCACAGACCTCAGTGACAGCTGAGGGCCTCCCCCCGGACAATCCAATGTACTTTCCATCAGGTCGATGTCTGGTGAGGGGAACAGCACTGTGTCACAGTATTTATATAATTGTAATTTGATAGTGGATCTAGATCTCAATTTACATTACAGAGATGTAATTAGTAGCTTCATGGCTGCACATAAATGCCTGCATAGCAGACAATTAACATTCATAGAATCATAGAATAGCCGAATCACAGAACGGTTTGGGTTGAAAAGGCCCTAAAAGATCATATTCATCCCCCTGCCATGGGCAGGGACACCTTCCAGGTTGTTCCAGGCCCCACCCAACCTGGCCTTGGACACTTCCAGGGATCCAGGGGCAGTCACAGCTTCTCTGGGCAGCCTTTGCCAGGGCCTCTCCACCCTCACAGTAAAGAATTTCTTCCTAATATCCCATCCAACTCTGCCCTCTGTCAGTTTGAAGACATCGTCCATTGTCCTATCACTCCATGCCCTTGCAAAAAGTCCGTCTCCAACTCTCTTGGAGACCTTTTAGGTGCTGGAAGGTGGTCTAAGTTCTCCCTGGAGCCTTCTCTTCTCTGCGATGAACAATCCCTATTCTCTCAGCCTTTCATATTCCTCTAAATATTTAGTTAAGTTGTGAGTCTACAACTTCCTGACATTCCCCAGGGTTTTTGCCAGGGCTCCAGCTAAAATCTGGAATGGCACAAGGTTTCCACAGGCACTTTGCAACATCCTTAGCACTGCAACTGTGTCTTGGACTTCTTGTTTTACTTGAGATGGTGCCAGGTGCCTCCTTACAGGCTGCTGCATTTAGACTTAGGTCTCCACTAACCTAGAAGATCTCCCTCCTTCTGATGGGATAACTCAGATGTAGAAACCTACATTTCAGAGACCCGCTTTTAGTTGGACACAGCTGTATTTTATGATTTCTCTCAAAAGAGTCTGTTCATTGATTTGTGAAGAACTGCACGTATTTGCTTTTCCCTGCCTTGACCACAGAAAAGGACTAACGTAAGCACCTGTACTGAGATATCATTGATACTCATGTGAATAACTGGATATTTTCCAACAGCAGAAAGCTGTAAAAGCTGTGTATCAGTTTCAATCAGGAAATATTTTTTCCTTAGCAATTATTTTTCTGCAGTTCATTATAGAACAGTGTGTTCTAGGTTCTTCTTTCTCGACTGTGCGTACATTTTCTATCAGATCACATCTCTCCAAAGGGAAAAATATTCCTGGATGCAGAAACCTTTACAGCACTTTTTCTCAGGGCCTTTCCAGCAAATAAATGCTCTTGCCTTTCTCCCCAGCCAGCCCTATGGCTCCTGCATGTCAGGCTGTGGAATGACTCAGCTTCAGTGAGGTGTGTGGAAAGCCCCCTTGGTCAAGATATGCTTTGAAGGGGTATTTAAAATACCCTCTGGTTATGTAGCTTATATTCACCTTTAATCAAGTAATTTCCAGCTTCAGACTGTTACACAATCTATGCCATTACAAAAAAAAAAAAAAAAAAAAAAATGGTGAGAAGCCATTCCACAAAGCTTAGTTGTGGCCAAATACAGTTGGCTCAGGAAACATCATGAGTCAAACTGCATTTAATCAGCAATATCATTTCCAAATGACTCTTCAAGCTTAGATTCTGAAATTTTAAGTGGAGATTCTCTGAGTACTTCTTTTCACAGCTCCAAGTATTTCTCATTTGCTTACTGTGGCCAGTCCAATAAAATGCTTCATGTGAGACTCACTGATTCGGAAATCAGATTTTCCTGTTTTCTAATATATTTTAACATGATTTTTTATTGCAACAAGTTCAAGGTATTTTTTACCAACTGGACACCATTTTAAGAAGACCAACCTTCCAGTTTACTCTTATGTCAAATGCATGAGAAGGCTAAAATGTTCATATATAAGCATTTTAAGGAGTTGATCTTGGGTCTACACTTTTTTAAAGATTTCACAGTAAAAGACCCCACATTGTTGTCACTAGTGTTAAATTACAGAAAATCTTTTTCCACCAAATACGTGTAGAAAACAAGGGGGTGTTCATGAAAATCTTCTATTTCTGTAGCCTGCTTTTCTCAGACAAGTATGTCTAAAGTCATCAATCATGTAAATGGAAGTCAACCCCATAAAACCTGTTTTATCCATGAGTAAAAAAAATACGTGCAGATGATCATTACATTTACAATATCTCTGATAGTTTGAGTCTTCATTGCTTTGTGTCTTTCACTATTAGTTAGAGGGAAAGGCATGTATTTCTCACTTCCTTTAAAAAAAAAAAAATCACCTATATCAAAAGTCAGTTTGGATTCTAAGAAATGTCACTATAGTTTGTTTGCTCTGTTTCCTGTTGGTCAGACTTATTTTAAATAAGGGATTTGTTCTAAAGGATCAGCTGGGCTTTTGTTTGGTTACATGTGACTCACACAGAGGAAGACATATCTGAAAAAAATTGTGTTGTTCTAGTGGTTTCCACACAGAATTCTTCTCTGTTCACTTTCTGTGTATCCTCCCACACTGTTGTTATAATTCACTTACAACAGGCATTGGTTTATTTGGTTTATGGGAGAAATGTGATTGAAAGGATTTAGCTTATCTCTCTCAAGGACCAGTATCTGATATTTTCTCTTATTCTAATATAACATTTTAAATATATTTGATTTATTGCTTTCTAAAGGTGACTTCAGAAGTGGGTTTTATCTATTTACTAGAAAAATTCGAGCTCAGGTGCAAGTACTTTCACTGCTGAATTGTCCCAGGATGTGGAATGAGTTTTAGTCCAGATTTCTTTTCTGGAGCCTGATTCTTGATGTCCCATAGTACAGATTTAGAAAATATTGCTAATGATTTACTAGATCTAAAGTGCAGCTAGAGTGACAATCTGTATATGCTTTAAAAAGAACAATTATGCATTTTTACACTGCTTAGCTTTGCCACATTTCAGTAAAGACCAAAAAGGGCATGAACACACACACACATATTGAACTTTGATGTGAGAAGAGTATGATTGCAGTGATTGAATCATTTGCTAATCCATTTTGGGCTTCACGAAAATTACTTTCAAATATACACACAAAACTTTTTTTAGCAATTTAGTATGTTAGACTTTAAAAGGTGTTTTAGACTGGAAAGACCAGTAACGAATGAACCCAAGGAAACCGTGAAATCTCCCTGCTACAAAGCTTTTTAAAACATATGAAAAACCATCTCTAATGATCAGCTTATTTTTTACAGATCACTTTCTGTGGCAGAAGGGAAGGATTAGACCTCTAAAAGTTTCTGTATAACACCTTTTAAAAATATTGCTTCATTATGAGTGCTTATGTGCAATTAGTGTTGGTTCATTTAGGTTTTTTGTTTACTTTCCTTGGTGATGGATAGTCTCTTAGGCAATGGTTTCAAATTTCAAAGTATCACAAAAGGAGACTTACTGCAATCATAGAATCATAGAATGGTTTAAACTGGAAGGGACCTTAAATAATATCCATTTCCAATCCCCTGCCATGGGTAGGGACAACTTCCTCTATCCCAGGTTACTCCAAGCCCCCTCCAACCCGGCCATGAGCACTTTCAGGGATGGAGTAGCCACAGCTTCTCCTCACACTGCCAGCCTGCAGGAGTGTTGGAGGTCACCTGTAGGCAATCCTCCCTGAAATGACTCCTTTGAAAGCCAATTTCAACCCTTAAAGACTGCAGCTGTGCCACAGAGGGCAGAGAGCTGGTCAGCACATCTGCTTGGACTGAAAGGTGATGGTGAGGAGCTCGGCTCACTGAAGACCAAAGGCACATATGGAATGCTGTCTTTTCCTGAGAAGCGTGGATTTTCTCTACCTGCTTTTCACCCTGGCTGAACAGATGCCTCCTCCAGTTCAAAACCAGTGGCATGGGGTTATAATAGTGCTGCCATAATAATTTTTTATTTGCAAGCCTGGCATCTCAACCCTGGTGGTCTAACAGCTTTCAAAGAGACCCCTAACTTCTGCATTTCCATGCTCAGCCTTTGCCTAGGATGGCTGTTTTGGAGGGGCATCTACACCCCTCTGCCAGCAACTTTTTGATTGATTGATTCTGTTGCTTCTCTCCCTAATCATAATAATAATCTGGAATGGAAGGTGAATTGGGTCATGAGGAAGAAATCAATAAGGTTCTTTTTTGCCAAAGTTAGGTCTGCAAGGTCTTTTGTAAACCAAGAAAGAAAGAAAAAGATCTATGCAAAGTTCTGAACCACACAGAACTGTTTGGAATCCAAAGCACTACTTTAGCCATCATTGACTTCAGTGGAAATAAAGAATTGAAGAAACAGGATTTTTGTCTTCATTGCTTGAGGTCAAATCAGATTCCTGTAGTTCAGGTTTACACAAGGACTGCAGGAGAACTTCCACAGTCAAATCCTTCAAGCTGATCGTTTTTTAAGAACTTTCCATAGATTTATCTTTAAAAATATACATACATTTGCAGAACCCCATGAAATTAATTCTTCATTTATTTTTTAAATTGGATTACCCCACCCCTTTAGGTAATCCACATGAGGAAGTGGGAATTGCTATGCTAAATTGTTCTTTGTACCACGGTTCCGGATGTCAGTTTTATTAATCTTTTATTTCTTCCCAATTATTTCACCCATAGACCATGAATTGTAGCATATCTGACAGTCATCCTTTATAGAACAAATGGTTCTCACTATTCAAACAGGTGGGGCACACTTTAAAGAAATACTTGTAGTAGCATAATTTCATTTTAACAGTACAAATAAAGCTCAGGTGACTAGTGAATTAATGAAAATTGCTGAGTACTGTAGATGGGGTAAAATAATGGAAGTGTCTCCCAGGACATTGGGAATCTGGAGGTGCTAGACTGCCTCCCCTCTGAGTCAATAGAAATGCAGTTTTAAAAACTATGGTAGGTGGCTTATGAAACTTTCTGATGGTGATAACCCTGGTCTCATCAAAATTGTCACAAGCACTTCAGATTAAAAAGTACTTTTGCCCTTATCTCAGAACATGGAAGGATATGGGAGACCTTATCACAGGCAACTTCCCATAAGTGCTGCCCGCTATGCAAATAAAGAACAAAGGCCGCTGTGTTTTCCTACACAGGGATTATAATACAGCATTAAAATGCTGGCAACAGCTGCAGAAATTCTACAGAAATATGGGAACAATGAGGCAATATTGACTTGCAGTGTGGGCAGCAACCTCGAGCCAGCGTGACGAAAAGGCTGCTCGGTGTGCAGCACAGCACAGAAAAGGCAAGGATGAGGAAGGGAACAAAGAGAGGAACGAGGAGGTGTGCAGATGCTTTGTGCCCTCTGATACCCAACAGACTGCGTGAAAGGAAGCAAGAAAGGTTTGTCTGAGCAGTGAGGGTCTGTCAAAGCTGCTTTTGTGATACTGTACCTTGTGAGAAAGTGGAAGCAAAGATTCTGCAAGAAGGAAAGGTGAGCTGAGTGATGCCAGGTTGGACAGGGCTTGGAGCAACCTGGGCTAAGTGGAAGGTGTCCCTGCCCTTGGCAAGGGATGAGGTTGGAATGAGGTGATTTTTAAGGTCTCTCCCAATCCAACCTTTGTATACTGCACTAGAGCAGAGCACATGGCACACATCTCTCCAGAGTAAAGAGGGAAGATGCGCAATATCTGCAGCTCTTCTGCAATAGGTTAATCTTGAGCAACACATGGGGAGAGCTGTGTGTAAAATAATCGCAGAATCACAGAATGGTTTGGGTTGAAAAGGACCCTAAAGCTCTTCTCATTCCACCCCCTGCCACAGACAGGGACACCTTCCACTACCCCAGGTTGCTCCAAGCCTCATCCAACCCGGCCTTGGACATTTTCAGGAACTGGGCATCCATGCCTTGTGTGGGCAACCTGTGCCAGTGTCTCACCACTCTCATAGTTAACAATTTCTTCCTAATATCCAGTCTAAACCTGCCATTTTTCAGTTTAAAGCCGTCCCTTTTGTCCTATCACTACATGTCCTTGTAAAAAGAGGTGCCCAGTGCCACAGCCTCAGTGAGCAAAGCAAATGCAAGTTTTATTCAGCAAATGGAAGTTCAGGAGCCACTTGGAAGAAAACATCTCTGTGTTGCCCACAATGCAGGTCGTTCTGTGTATGGCTAAGAAGTTGTTCAGTTATGTCTCTGCCTCAAAATACTTATCCCACCCTTTTGCCAGCGTCAGGAAAGCCCTAAATAAATAAGGGCTAAATAACCAGCCCTAAATTCAAGCCTTTATTTTGTGAACATGTTAGCACTGTAGCTTGCTGATCAGATTAGAAGTTGAAGTTCTGCAAAAGGACAGGTCTTCTGCCTTGTCTTTTTCCTTGCCCTGGAGACAAGAAAAAAAATCCAGACCAGTGCAGCTTGATTGGTTCATTTTCAGTCACCTGTTCCTCAAGAAAAGTTCTTTCTTCCTCAATGGGCAGCTCCAAAGCTGATGTCATTTGTCATCAACAAATATTGACAAGGAAAAGAAAGGGAAAATGTAAGTATATATACAACCCTGAACTGGGAAGAGCCTCTCACTCTCCTGCCACTTCCTCAGAAGGAATTCTGGTGAATGAAGGTAACGTATGCAGAATTGAATTTCAGCCTTAGAGATTTTATCCATAGAGCCACTTGGTCAGTATTGATTGTGCTGTGAAGGTTAATGAAGTTAATAGTTAAGTTGTACCAAATGTGATAATTAAAAGGAAAGGTCTACTTATAATATCTCAGAGGAAGAATATAAAATGAATTATATCTTCTTCTCTTAAACCCCACCTTTCACCAGCAGGGGTGAAAAAGGCTTCAGTGGAGTCTAGCTCCCATATTTCTTTAGATCAAAATATAACTCTTGAACCCATTTGCTTTTTTCTTCAAATGAGAACATAAAATAATCATTATTGCAGAGGGTGGTCAGTCACAGAAAATGCTTTTCTGATGTCTTTTGAATTATTTTGATGTTGAATTAATTTCACTTGCGTATTGGGATATACCAGTACAGCTGAACACAGAATTTTGTCATCTCTAAATGTTAACTATCTGTCCAAGCTTTCAGGTATATACGCTGCTAAAATGTCTGATCTATATTGTAGTATGCAATAAGCTGATTGCCTTTTCTTATGGCAGAGCATATTTATTTTTTTAGTGAAATTTAAAGTTGTAAACTCAGAGAAGGTAGATGAAAAATATACCAAAGTAACTGAAAAGACAAATATTTCCACTCTTCCAAACTTTCAAACCTTCTATGCCCTGAAAGCTATATTAGATGGCAGGAGACAGACTCTGCTGAGGAAAGAAACATCAGGATTAAACATGAAGAGTCCAGGCTGTATTTTTCAAATAGATCTTTGTTTCTAGCTTTGTAGCTATCAATGTTTATTTTATTTGTTTTTACACTCAATCAAATATTCACAAAACCTCAAGTTTTCAAGTAGAGCTACCTGAAAGTGCATTGCTGGCATTTGTTTCCCAGAAGCATAGAAGTGATTTAGTGGATTGAGCACTATTGACAGGGAAGGATAATTGTGTCTGGGAACCATCATCTTTTGACTTTGAAAGTACAGCCCAACACATTTAGTCCAAGGGACAGATTTGATGGTAGACTCTGCAGACAAAGATGTGCGGTAGTATTTAATCAACTTTAACTCTGGATCTAGAAATATTTTGTTTCCTGTTGCAGCGCTTAATCCGGAAAGTCCCAAAAAGATTTTGTTTCTGTCTGTAAGGGCAAGACAACTCCTCCATGGCCAAAGATATCCCTTCAGTTTAAGAATTTATTCTTTGTTAATGTCAGTGAGATCCCTGCCTTTACCTTATGTAAATTATTTCCTTATGAAATCACAGGCAAAGACAAAGACTGAAATCTGAATGATGTGATAGACAAGGGGTAGTGGTTCTAAACTAAAGGAGGGTCAATTTAGAGTAGAAATAGGAAGGAATTTTTTTTTTTTTTTTACAATGGTAGTTTCCTTATCAAGCAGATCCTAGATCTCTATTGACCTGTATGCTCACACGTGGATTTTAATGAAAGTCCAGCTCTAAGGCTTATATTTGTTGATTTTTATTATCTCTATTTCCCTCTTGCCTCAGCCTGGTTTAAGGTTACCTGCTGAGCTCAAAGCTAGTATTCCTTGGGATTTTGCCACATCTTTCCTCTTTAACAACCAAAAATACATTTTCCCCCATATATCCTCATCAATACAAAGATATATAATTTTTACTTTTTCTGACATGCAGAAAAAGCATCCTGTGTATATGAGTGGGTTTCAGAGTGTCTGTGTACATCTGTATAAGATGTCTTAGGAGCAAGAAGGCTGTAGCCAACATTATTTGTTAATAACACCATATATGAAGGTTTTCTTTACATCTAGGTGTCAGATGTAAAGTGAGGGTGATCACCACCATTTGCTTGCGCCATTTTGACACTGATTTAATGAGAAAAGTGGGAAAGAAATGGAGATCAGAGTCTGTGTGTTCAGTGCTCCATTCTAAAACACCAGATCTCACCACAGATGATGCTTGAGAAGGACTCTGATGTGACAGCATCAAACTCACTAATGGGCTATTTTATATACAATCTGACAAAGATGAAGGAAATGCGGCAAATTCAAATATCTTGAATAAAGAAGTCAAAAGGGGGTTGATCCATCTGCTACGAGTAACACATAACTTTATGTTGTTTACAGTCCCTGTTTCATGGGAAAAAGCACGGTGCAGTCTTCTCTCTGTGGGAGACAGTGGTGCCCATGCAGTTTCAGCACATCCAGCTAAATTCAGGATCAACTGAAATAAACTTCTTTGTGCAGGCTTGCCTTTGCAACAGTTTTTTATTTTGTTCATATACCACATTATGCCATAAAATGTATGCAACAAAGACTAATGGATTTTGGGGTTTTGTTTCTGGTTGATTTTCTTTTCCCTGTAGAAATGGATCTACTAACTGCAATTATTTGCCTGGCTGCTTTGCTGCACCAATCTGATGGACAGGTAAGAACACTTATCTGTGCAAAATAACCATATCCAACTCTTTTGCGTAGATATCTGACCTGGTGCAGTCTGACTAAGTGCTCTCTAGAGATTTAGAATTCAGGAATGAAATTATTGTTAACATGTTAATGTAACACATTGAAGAGGCACTCTCATTTTTCACAGATCATTTTTCACAGATTTTTGTGGTAGTATTGCTATTATTATTATTATTATTATTTGTGTATTCGTTGAGCAGCCTGTTCTACTGGAAGGTGTCCTTGTATATGACAGGGGATTTAGAGATACTCGATCTTTAAGCTTCCAACACAAATCGTTCTGTGATTCTACCTATTAAAATAGTCTTCCCTTCATGGGACTACTTTTAAAAATACATTTCCTGCAAATAAATAAATAATTAAGCTAAGATTCAGAAATCTGACTCATAAATCTCTTAGACAGGATTAATTTTGTAAGATGTTGATATCTACTAAGGAGGCATTTGAATGTGAGCTATTTCTCTTGTTATTTCATTCTTGTGAATGAATGACAAAAAACAAATACTTTAGGAAAGAAAATCATCATTTTCTTCAATAAATCTCAGGTGAACTATGTTGTAAGTTGATACTTTCGTTTACCTGAGTATAGTTGCAGCCTAAAACAAGTGGCTGAGATGTTATTTCTACCACCATAAATGTCTTAAGTTAAACAAGATTTATGACACCAATTATTAGGGTAGGTTCAGTTGACCAAATGAAAGTGACAAGAAGCTCATAATTTATCTTGTTTGTTATGCTTCTGTTAACTGGGACCTCAACTGTTATTTTTTCCAGGGTTTACCATATAAGAAATTGAACATGTTCTCCTTTCCTCATTCTAAGTCTCAAAATGAAAAACTGATCCTTGAGCAACACAATGAAATACGGAGATCTGTAATTCCCACGGCCAGGAACATGCTGAAGATGGTGAGCTATGAATTACAGCCAGCCTGCTTTTCCCTTAAAGGAAATGATAGGACAAACCTAGCATCAAAGGAGGCTGTAAGGTGAAGGAATTAAGAGCAGCCTGATGAGAAGGACTTGGAGCTGTTCATGATTGAGAAACTCAACAAAAGCCGGCAAGATGCTCCAAGGACTGGAGCCCCTCTGCTCTGGAGACAGACTGGGAGAGCTGGGGGTGTTCAGCCTGGAAAAGAGAAGGATCCAAAGAGACCTTAGAGCCCCTTCCAGTACCTAGATGGGATCTATAAGAAAAACATTTTATCAGGGCTTCTTGCAATAGTACAAGGGGTTACGGTTTTTGGCTAAAAGCAGGTAGATTAAGATTAGCTATAGGAAGAAGATTTTTATGATTAGGGTGGTGAGGCCCTGGCACAGGTTGCCCAGAGAAGTTGCAGCTGCCCCATCCCTGGATGTGTCAAGGCCAGGCTGGACAGGGCTTGGAGCAACCTGGTCCAGTTGAAGATGTCCCTGCTCATTTCTTAGGGGTTAGAGTAGATGACCCTTCAAGGCCCATTCCAACCCAAACTATCAATGATTCTCTGATTCCAAAAAGAGAAACACAAGCCCTGGATGAAGGAAAGAGCATGCAAAGCAAAGGGGGAGCAGGAGCCCGAGCAACAGATTCTGAATCTCACACTGTCAGGAGGGCAAAAGAGATCTAGATCTGCATAACTTCTGCCATCCTGTCACCCCTGATATTCCCTGTAATCCCTGTTCCATGAGCAGATGAGCTGGTCACTGCCTTGTGCTTAAGCCTGCCCAGAGACCTGCAAACATTCTCCAGGTTCAAAGCCCAGCTGGCATCTGTCACCACAATTCAGCTGCACCTGGGCTGGAAATCAGTTTTGTGCTGCTTAGTCCAGCGTTCACTCAGACACAAAGCTGAAACAAAGCAGCAATACATTATAAAAACCCTTTTAACCTGCACCATCTGGAGATCAGGGCTGTGTGACACACCTGTGCAGAATAACCTTCCCTGAAATCTTTAAGAGTAGAAGAAATGTGGTTCCTGTGCCCCAGGAGTGTAAACCAGCACAACTCCTCCTCTTTCTATTGAGGGCCATGGGAGCATTCCATGCACAACAACCAAGCCATTGTCCTTTTTGATTTTCCTCCTCATGACCTGGATACTTCTTCCTTTGTGTCTTTCAGGTGTGGAGTGACAAAGCTGCCAAAAATGCTCAGAAATGGGCAAATCAGTGTGGGATGAAAATCAGTCCAAGAGACAAGAGAGTTATTAATGGTACTGACAAGGATTGATTAATGGGTTAATAACAGTTTGCAGATGACCCCTGTGGATGTGAAATAGAAATAAAGATGACTTTTAATCTGTTCTAGAATAGCTTTTTAGGATTATTAGAATATCTACTGTTATTAGAATACCTTTCTAGTACCTGTTCTCGTGGGAGGTTTCGCTACCCATGGCGGGAGGGTTGGAACAAGATGATCTTTAGGTCCCCTCCCACCCAAACCATTCCGTGATTCTGTGATTATAAAACACAAAAACACCATTTTTGTCAGATGAATACTCTAAAAGACAACTTTGGAACTCCTTAAAATCACAGGGCAAAGTGAGCGGCATCATAGGCATTTTTTTTAGAATATAGCTACAGCCCCTCTGTCCCTCCTCCCCACTCTACAGCTTGCTTCTCTCTAAATAAAATAGATTTACTTCTACTCCAGGTGTCACCTGTGGTGAGAATGTGTTACTGTCATACCACCCAAGAACATGGGCTGAAGCAATTCAGGTGTGGTACAGTCAGTCCTCCAACTTCAAGTATGGATATGGAGCAACCTCAAAAAATGTCAACGTTGAGAGCTACACTCAGGTACGGAGACTTGAAACGAACTGTAGGGATACTCCAGAATTACAGGAGTACACTTAAGGCAGCTGGGAGTTGTTTATAATCAGGAAAAAATTATCCCTGTCATCCAACTATTATTTATCATTCACACTGGTCCAAAGATGAGGATAAATTTTAATTATTTTTCATCTAATTAGGAGGCAATGGAACAAGTATTTTGGAAGAGCTGTCCAGAAAGGAAATATTAGTCTGTAGAAAAACCTTTAATTTAGAAATACCTTTAATTTAGAAATGAATGTTTTCTCTACAGGGATTGAAATACCTGAATGAGATGTGTCAAAGCAAAATACCTATGATGAAAATATTTGAATTTAAACTTCAGTCTCCTGCCAGAAATTGTATTCAAAAACATTTGGAAACTGGAGGAAACTCATTTTTGTATGTATTCTTTCTGACAGCTAAACTTTAAACTTAAAAGCAGACTGGGAAAAAAATGAAAGAAATAATTATTTTCTGGTTCTGTTATTTTGTGAGGTTTTTTATGAGCATTCAAGAGGGATGACTCTGAAATAATGTTCTTGGTTTTCATTCCACAGCTAATCTGGTACAACAGTTACAAGGTTGGATGTGGAGTTTCCTACTGTCCCACAGGCTCATACAACTACTTTTACGTTTGCCAGTACTGCCCTGCGTACGTACTGCCTTCCTACTCAGTGGTGATGCTTATGGATATGTTCCCAAACATCCTTGGCCACATGACAAAATGATTGCAATCTACTTCAACCATTTATACTTTCGAAAATACCAATGTGAATTGTGGGTTTAACGGCATGATGTATATCAATATTTATTTTATTTCACGTTGAAGGAGATATTAGGGAAATTTTAGCAGATGAACAAAGGTCTATCTCTGTCAGAATCAGGCATCAGGCACAAATCATGCTGTAATTTTGACCACAAAGAAGAAAATCAGAGGTAAAGTGGAAGCCAACAACAAATGAATATTTGCAGAGGTAAAGAGCTGCATTTCTTAAGGGTTTTGCTGAGGTTTGGAGCAGCCTGGTCTAGTGGAGGTGTTCCTGCCCATGGCAGGGGTTGGAGCTAGGTGATCTCTAAGGTCCCTTCCAACCCAAACAATTCTGTGATTCTGTGATTGTATGATTACTTCGATCAGTTGAAATCTATTATAGAAGCAGAGCTAGGAAGCACATAATTTTTTTTTAACAGATAATTCTATACAAATACAATCAATTAATTTTGTTTCTCTAAACATTATTGTCCCTCTTATTTAAAATATTTTTTGTGTGTGTTCTATTAATATCTGAAACTAAAACATGACTGTTTATGAAAATACTTCTATCCAAAAACTTTTGGATGCTTTTCACTGCGATAAATAATTAACTCCTGTTAATGCCCTAGAAATTCATGTTGGTCTTGTTTTATTTCTTGTAATTCTTTCAAATTTCAGAGGAAATAACCCAATGCAAATAGCTATGCCTTACAGAAGTGGACCAAAATGTGCTGACTGTCCTGGCCACTGTGACAAAGGGCTTTGCAGTAAGTGACTCCATTCTCCTTAAAACAATCATTCTATAATATTCAAGCCATTTTAACAGCAGAGCAAAAGCACAAAGTTTGTATAGACATGAAAAATGGGAATTTCTGGAAAATGCAGAAGTATCAAACCAGGGCTTGGTTTCCAAATAATATTTCATGTGTTTGCTTCTCTCTCTTTTATTTTAGCCAACCCTTGCAAGTATCAAGACCTCCTTGGAAACTGCAAAAATCTGAAAATGTTGTTTGGCTGTAGCCACTCACTGGTGAAGAAGAAGTGTCCTGCAAGCTGCAAATGCACCACTCAAATCGTCTGAAGTCCTGGTGGGTGTCATTACATCTGCTGTGAGACCAAAAGGAAAGAGTAGAACTCACTGTAAAGTGTATTCACTAAAGTGCATCTGCTCAGATTGACCTATAGGTAAAAAATTTATCTGAAATTTGACCATTACTTCAGTCCTAAATTAGACCAGTAGCTCAAAACAACCTCTGATGTTATTCTAGGTTTTGCAGAAATCATGCTTAAGCTACTAATGTGTTCCTTTGTGTGTTTCCTTGCAGTGGATCTGCCACTAATTTATCTCTTTTTAATGGGAAACCCACTTTTAAAACACTTGAAGTTTTTTTGCATAATTTGTTAAATGCCATTAAACTTTCTTCTGTTAACTTTTTGTTGTCAATGGAATGTGTTCCTGCTAAATAAACACATAATTTACTGTTACCATCAGTTCACAACCAGACCTTCTAATTAAAGTTATTTATAAATCAAGGGGTGTCTATTTTTAATTTGGAAAATTCCTTATGGATATTTTGAGTGTCTTTTATACTTTATGTGAATGTGGATGGCAAAGTAAAATAAATACAAGGCAAAAAGGGATGTAATTTTTGTACAGGCAAAATAAGAGGCGTGTGTTGAATCTGCAGATTTTACTCTGACCTAATCACAAAGATTCTGCTACATCTGTGCATGCAGGTGATTAATAACTTTATGCATGTGGCTGTTTCCCACTGACCTTGCACCACACTGGGGTGTCCCACCAGACCTCCAGCTCCTCCTCAAGGGGTCCTGGTTTCCCACACCCCTGGAATCACATAAACCAGCCTGGAGCAGGGCAGAACCATTTACCACCTTCCCTTCATACTTCAGGCCAGTAAAAATCATTTTCTCCACAGGGCTGCAGTTCTAGATGAAGACACAAGAGGGTGAGCCATACCCAGACATGAACCTGTATTGCTTTTTCATTTTTCTACCTGTCCAAAGGATTTATCCTTTTATTAAAGTTCTGGTGTATCCCAGCCCAATTTTAACACTTTATTGCACAGAATTTCTTAGCTAATACTGGCTCAATAAATAATCACTACATATAGAAACAGTTTGGCAGTGGTTTCCTCCCCTCTATTGTTTCATCCTGTTTCCATCATATTAAAGCAATTGAAAGCTTCAGTTTAGGGAAATTTATGGTTTCCAGGATATCAATTACTAATTCTGCTAGCCTTAATTTTCTACTTGCCTGAAGCTCAGTTGCACCTTCATGGCCCTGTGCCACTGTGCAAGGCTCCAAGAAAGCTGGAGAGGGCCTTTTGACTTTGGCATGGAGTAATAGGGCAAGGGGGAATGGCTTCAGACTGACACAGGGCACAGTTAGATTGGATATGAGGAAGAAATCCTTCCCCGTGAGGGTGATGAGGCCCTGGCACAGGGTGCCCAGAGAATCTGTGGCTGCCCCTGGGTCCTTGGAAGTGTCCAAGGCCAGCCTGGATGGGGCTTGGAGTGACCTGGGATAGTGGAAGGTGTCCCTGCCCATGGCAGGGGGTGGAACAAGGTGATCTTTAAAGGTTCCTTTCAACCCAAATTACGATTCTGCAATTTGTAGAAAGTGTAATTCAAACTAAATCTGGTGAAAATTTCCTCAGAAAACACTATTCTATAAAACCCCAATTCTCTCATGGGAGGGTGCATAATTTTGGCAAAACTCTCAGGTGTTTTCTGGGTCATTTTCCAAGATTTTTCTCTTTCCTCCCCCTCTATCTGGACCAATGAATATTTAACAAGGAATTATTTTATTATCAGAGATTTCTGAGAGAGCTCCCTCCCCGGAGAGCCAACTTTCATGCTCTGGATATCCAGCTATGCTGTTTGAGCACGGCAGCAGCAGGAGCTGGAAGGGATCTCCTACAACTTGAAGGGCCACCCTGGAACACCAGACACCCTGCTGGGTTCCTGCAGGGTATCCAGGCACAACCTTCGTGCTTTTGTAGGAGATTTCAAAAGATTCTGCTTCCCTACTGATGTGGAATAGAGCAAATAGGAGGTGAGATGAAATGCTGCCTGGGTGTTCCTGTTTCTCCGAGCTGACATCAAGGAGTGCTTGAGATGCTCCACTTTGTTGTTCACATCCCTGGAAAAGCCAAGATGCTGCTGAATATGGGTTTATCACACACAGATGGGGTAAAAGCAATATGACATTTGCTGAGATCCAGCGTGTCTAATGTCATTTCTCTCCATTCTTTGCCTGTATTTTCACAAATTTATTTTTCATGCTGATGTCTTGTGGTTTCCTTTTCGGTACTAAGGTACGCTTTTTAGTTTGTGCTGCATTGTGATACCTTTCAGGTGTTAGTCCAGGCAAGAAGCAAATAACACCAGGAATTTCTTACAATTTCTATTCTGCTTCACAAGAAGCACATATGCTGAAAGATGATAAGAGCAACTACTATAGTACAAGTCTAAGCCTTATCTGTGGAAAGGGGTGTAAGAGCTCTTCAGCTGTTAACTCACATGACAAGGGCCTCAAACACAGTTTTGAACAAAGGTTGTGAAGTAATTTAACAGTCTGACAGCTTCTGAAGAAAGAATATTTTTGATATTTGAAATGCACTAACTGCAGCAGTTTCATTACCTAATTATCCTCTGAGCTAAACCAAAGGGAAGGTCATCACTTTCAGCATCCCAATGTCTTGCTGAGAATCATGGGCCTTGTTTTTCTCCATTTATTGCTGTGTTAGAACAAATCTTCCAGAAAACTTGCCTCACTCTTGTTCTTGACACGTCTCGTCTACAGTAACAACATGTTAACACGAAATTACAGAATCATTAAGGTTGGAAAAGACCTTCACCACTAAACCATGATCTCAGGTGCCACTTCCACGTGCCTTTTAAACACCTCTTGGACTGATGACTCCACCACTTCCCAGGGCAGCCTGCTCCAATGTTTGACCACCCCTTCCATGAAGAAATTTTTCCTAATACCCAATTTAAATCTTCCCTGGGGCAACTTGAGGCCACCTCCTCCAGTCCTTATACTAAATAGAAGGGCTGGAAACCTTCACACGCCATAGGAAATTCGTATTGCCAGAATATCCAATTTGCTCCCATAAAATAAAATCATGGCAAGGTGGTTGAGCAAGCCCAAGCAGCAAAGGGTCATCAGAGCAGGGACAGGACGAGGATGTTCCCCACCCCTGGGCTGCTCCCATATTCTAGGCCAAACTGCCAAAAATGGGATTCCTCTAAATGTAAAGGCCATGGTTAAACTGTGAAAAACAGGAGATGGACTTTCTGATTAAGAACTTTCTTGACAGTTGCTGTCTCCAGTCTGGGCAGTGAGCAAGACATTTAACCCCTGAGCAAGACATTTGACCTGCGAGCTTCAGCCTCACCGAGTGCAAGGCAGAGATAAACCGGCACAGTCAGGGCAAGGAAGATTAATTAGCGAACTCTGAGAAAGAGCCCACAAAGCACGAGGTCCTGTAAATTATAATATCACATTTGATAGCCACACCCCCGGCATAATTATATCTCAGTTTAACCACAAGTCAAGGGGACAGGGGGCACTGGGAGATACAAGAGAGGACGTGACACTCCCTCCCGACCCACCGGTGATGTCTGAGGGTTCAGGGGCTGGTCACTGGGCTCAGCCCTCTGCTCTAGGGCTGTGAAATGTCACCCTCGGACTGCTCCCTAGAACTGACAGATACCTGACACCAGCAGCAGTAACAACTCGGGAAGAATGGCATTTTTTAGGAAAAGTTGAATTATCAAATTGGCACAGAAGAGGCCTGTGTAAGCTATTCTTTTGGCCACTGATGGAGAGCCCAGGGCTCAACACATGTGTGACTGGAAATTACTGTTTAAAATCATTATCATCAGATTTCTTGGGGTTTTTCTCCACAGAAATGACCATTTCAAAGCAAATTATATTTTTTGCTTGCCGTTTTGCATCATCAGCACCCCTCTTCTTTCTTCTCTCCTCCCACTGCTCCCTGTAGTGGTGGAAGTAAAAGAGGAAAGCCCTGGATGCCACACTAAAATAAAATTATGGCTTTTATTCTTTCTGTTGAATGAACCACAAGATGTTTTTATTTCATTCATTGACTTTAAACCACCAGGGTTTTTTTAAGATGTGCAAAACCATTCACCTATCTTCTTTAAAAAGTCTATTCCCAATGTAAACAAATTCCAGAAACCTGCACTGAAGATGACAAAGGAAGTCTGTGTTAAAGCATGGTATTTTTTAGTGATATACAGCATTCTTTGTGCAGGCAGATATGATAAGTTTCCCACAAAGTGATTGCTGAAGGGTTAAAAGAGGTTTATTCTGGGAAAAAAATTTAAATGAAGCCCTTGTGAATTTTGCACAAGACTGAAACACTGAGGAGTCAGGGACAGTTTCTGAGCCCCACCACTTCTGAAGCACAGAAATTACACAATTTCTGAAACTTCAAAGCAAGAATGGATTCACCTCTTATGTAAATGTGGTTGTGCAACTCTGGTCATACAATGGAGGTGATTTTCCACCCTCACCCACCAATGTATCAGAAAATGTCTCCTGATTTTTTTAAAGAGACTCTTAAATTGATGCTTTTGTTAGGAGTGGCTCCTGTGCAAGAGCCACTGTTTCTTATGACGAGATATTTCTCAACATCTTGCATTTCATTCTTTATTTTCAGCACAAAACCAAGATATATATACTGTGTTAACAAATTTAGTGAAAAAAATCAATTTCTAAGCATCAAAACCAGAAAGGTCAGCAGCAGCCTTCCAACAGAATGAAGAAGGACATGAAAATTTTACAAAATACAAAATATTTATTGAAAATATTATGTGATAACCTAGCTACCACTGCAGGAAAAGTCCTCAATGATGTAAAAATTCTATGTTCCTAAAGAGACAAATGTTGGGTGATTGAAGAGGTAAAAAATGTTAGTAAAACAATAAATTAGGTGTTGGAAGCAGTGATCATGCTTCTTCCACAGGTTGCAGTGGCTCAGAGCTCGTGAGGAAACCAGGCTATAAATGGGAAAGGAGAAAAAAGACAATGGAAAAGAAACGTGTAAAAATCCTGGAGGGGAAAGGTGAAATGAAAACAAGTTGTAGAGTGTGAAAGCAGGGAGACAAACCCTGTGATAAGGGAGAAGCCATCCAAAAATATGGAAATCTTGCTGCACAGACAAAAATAGCCAGAAATATCAACAATCCTCCAAGCCTTGTATTTAATAATGAGCAGTGAGGAGGTTTTAGCCTCCCTTGAAGCTTCTCCCACCACTTGCCCATGGCCCAGGAGCCCCATTTTGGCTCAGTCATCTCCAGTCTCGCTTTTTACCCTGTTTCCTGCCTTGGATCATCCTTTCTGTAATCAATAAACATAAGGATGGGTGCATTGGAAACACAAAAACAATCCAGACCATTCGGACATAATATTGACCATAATATGTCATAAACCAAACTTAAATCTTTGGCTCTTAGATTATTGCAGTAGCCTTGCCCTAAGAGTCATTGCAGATATTGGTAAATTGGTTGAACAAAGCAGTATAAAGGTTTTTATCCAGCCCTAAATGAGTTATTTAATGCTGCTCTGCATGTTTTAGAGGTAAATAGGGAGCATCTAAGGAGAATGTAGCATCTAAAGCGTTATGGCACAAAAATTTGTACCTTTCTCAGCTCAGTATGGACACTTCAGAGACTGGATTTTTCCACTGAGGTATTTTTTTCTTCTTTTCTCATATTTATTTGCTCCCACTTCATTGTAGTACCTCCAGTGTTGGCTTGTCCCGGAAGGGGTGTGGTATTTTAGATATTTAGTTGGGTTGCAGTTGTTCATTGAATTTGTCCTTGGCCCTTTGTGAGGAAACACTAAATTCGTCTTGTCAGTTCAATAGCACAGGACTACTTCAGTATATTCAGTGATTTAGCACCTACTTCCTGACATCTAAAAAACATTCATGTAAATTAATTATGGAGGTCACAAATCATGTCTTCCATCAGGTCAGCATTCAAGCTGAAAACAAAGAAGTCCCCACTTGCCTAATATTCAGCCAGCTGGAGGAGATGTTAGTTGTACACAGGAAAAACAAACAATATGGGAGTTTCTTGTAGGAATTTGTTATGTACTAATTGTTCTACCCACGTTTGCGACTTGTGCCGAGGTCAAAATGATTAGAACTTTTGGGTCAGTGTGAACACACGTACAAAACTCACGGTTTATACTGGGATTTAACCTGTGGTGTGGCTCGGAGTTTACAGCACTCAATGAATCGCAGAAATTTGATATTTACTGTCTCTCTGGCTTGACAAATCCTTGCCTGGGTCAGACCAACTATTTCAGGTGTTTCCACAAAGCAGCACCCCCATGCTGTGTCCCTGAGAGCATCCCAGCGCAGCCTCCAGAGGCTGATGTTCACATAAATGTTGGAAGAGCCACACTCAGCAGAAGGTTTTCTGGGGTTGCTCAGCTTGAATTGAGCTTGCATTTGCTGACACAAGTAAGGAATAACGCATCGTGAAAGATCAGTGAGGAGCAAAAGACTTACGGAATCATAGAATCACAGAATCACAATGTGGATTGGGAGGGACTGGATATATTAAAATAATATCCAGTTCCAATCTCCTGCCATGGGCAGGGGTGCCTTCCACTATCCCAGGATGCTCCAAGCCCCATCCAACCTGGCCTTGGACACTTCCAGGGATCCAGGGGCAGCCACAGCTTCTCTGGGAAACCTGTGCCAGGGCCTCACCACCCTCACAGGGAAAAATTCCTTCCTAATATCCAAGATTCAACACAATTCTCTTCAACTTCCTTTACAAGTGCCCTTTCCCAGTGCTTTTCTGGCATGATGCAAAGAGTGAACACAAACTGTACTTGCAGCTACCGAGTGGATTTTGAAACCTGGAGGCAGCCACTCCTCTGTAAGGAAAGACAGCTGAGGCGATTCACTGGAGCATCTAAAGTCATCTCCTTGGGCTTTATCAGAAGCTTAAGACCTGCTTGCCTTTAGAACAAGACTCTGTAAGGGATTTCATGTGGGCAGGAATAGCCATTTCGAGTGCCCAGACACAAGTAAGCACAGGGGACTGATGGGGAGCAAGAGAAACACATTAACATAAGAAAAGTCAATAAATATATATGATTTATCACTCACACTTTTGAGACTTAGACATCTAATTGTTAGTATTTCTTATTGATTTTGCAGAATAATAGGTAGAGCTTTTAGGTGCATGCAAAGCATCCATCTTAGCTGAGGTAGATCTTTTTTATCACAAGAGCAGTTCAGAGAGGCCCACTGGCTCTTGCGGAAGGGAGAAGAGCCCTGTTATCTCTAGTAAACAGCTTTCCTGCAACTTTGGCGTACACCTCAGCCAAAAGTTTGTTTCAGCGCTTAACCCCTGCTTTGCAACACTTGTGCAATAAAAGCAGAAATGAAAGAGTGATGTTTTTAAGTGAAACATGTTCCTCTTCGACAAGTCATGCTTTGGTTGAACCTTGTTTAACCGGTTGTAATTATTTGACCTCTTACAGTTAGAGGAAAGAACAAAAGGCTAATTCCTCCTAGTCCTTCTACCACTTCTCTGCGTAGTGGAAAGGTTAAAAATGCTTTCTAGTAATCAAGCAAGGTCTTACTTAGAGAACAAGGTCTGTGAGATTTCAAATGGAAAAATTAAACACAATTACTTCAGCAAGAGACACTGTAACCTCAACCTAAACTAAACCATCATCTATCTATAATCAGTGATTGCTATTTGTCCATTGTTCCTTCCTTTTCTGAGGGACATCTTTGTTTTCCCTGAAATAGATTTTTTAGTGGAGCATTATGTTTTAGTGGAGCATTATGTTTCCCTCTTTTGTAAGAAATCTGGTAGGAGGCTGGTGGTGGTGATTTGGATCCAGTTGAGACAAAGCGGCAACAGGCAGAAATTGATGTCCAGGAAGTTCCACCTGAACATGAGGCAGAATTTCTTTCCTGTGCAATGACCAAGCCCTGAACAGCTTGCCCAGAGAGGCTGTGGAGTCTCCCTCCATGGAGATATCCCAGAACTGTCTGGACACAATCCTGTGCCCTGTGCTCTGGGATGGCCCTGCTTGAGCAGGGAGGTGGGACCAGATGAGCCACTGTGCTCCTTCCAACCTGACCCACTCCTGTGGGGTGATAAGATTCTATGATCTTATTGTTGCTATCTAAGGAATCAGAAAACCCACAGGACATTGCTTCCCTCTTTAAGGTGAAGGTGGCTTTTTAAGGACTGCAGGGGCAAACTGCATTTGCTTGGCTGAGCTTTCAGCTTGAGGAGAGGTAGGGGTCTGCTGACTCGAAGAATTAAAGTTAATGTTTAATGAAAAAAATGCTTCTACTGCAATGCCACAGAAATGGGATAAATGTCAATGTTCTCAAAAAAACTTTGCTCAAAGTTCAAGAGACCCAAGAAATATTTCTGTCACAGTGTGGAGGCACCTTACTCCAGCTCTCTGGTCTCCACAGAAGCACCGAGAGGAAGAGTACATGCCAAGAAGTAAATTGAAAATTGGTTTGCACACAAGTCATGATCTGTAAATCCGTGTCATTGACTCAGGGATCCTCGTAGCTCAGACTTCAGTAAACTGAGCTCAGAGTCTTAAATAACAGCAGGCTTTTCTAGGAGACACTCTGAACCTGATTTGAACCTGTGTCAGCCAACAAACATGACCAAAAAGAGCACTTCCATTCACCTGACCTATTTAGCCAGGTATTTTAGGTAACTTCCTTTAACATGAAAACAAGTGCTCTTGGAAGTTTTTATTTCGTCTGGAAAAGAAATAGAAAAAAACAGGTAAAACAGGTAGATGTGGCATTGACGGACATGGTTTAGTGGAGAACCTGGCAGTACTGGGTTAGTGGCTGAACTTCATGATCTTAGAGGTCTTTTCCAACCTTCATGGTTCCATGAGTCTGTGATTTAAAAGGAAAACATTGCAGGTTAGATCAGGTACAGAAATGTACACAGTGTGTCTGGTCTGGTGAATGCCTCTCCTAATGATGCTGTAAGAAGATTATTAAATGCAGGTTCTTTCTCATTCTTTAAGTAAGATAATACTCAAGCAACCACATTATTTCATATTTTTATCCTTCTGGAAGCTAGAAACTACCATAATTATTCACAATTTTTTACATAAAGTTTGTGATAAGTCACCAACATCCTGTTTAGATGGAAAACTGGATAAAAAGTCCAACATCTGTATAAATGACAAATACCTGAAGTTACTTAGCTGATGCAGGTATGCAATGGTATTTATCAAAGAAAACCCTCCCTCCTTCCATTGCATTTATATCCACCAGGATTGGGATGAAGCTAAGGAAACATAAGCAAATTTCCTAAAGAGCAGCAGCTCAAGACATGCACATTTTGGTTTCCCCAAGCAGCAGCTGGATGGACACATAATAGCTGCTGGCCTTGGACATGAGACGTTGAAAGTGGCTGTTTCCCCATCTCCTGGAAAGCCTGTGCCAGAAATGAGGCAATCAGGAAAAAAAATGGGAATGAAAGACAGCCATTTTACATGGCAGTTGCTCCTGCTGGGAAATATATCAGACCAAAAGGTAGGACCTCCAATGTACAAAGTTTCCATTGTGATGTAGGGCTGAAGGGTCCCGACCTTGTTTTCATGATTTAACAGGATGAACATTCCATACTCTCCACAGATGGAGTGGCTGGGTGTGTCTGTACCCAGGGCATGGCTGTTCCCCCTCCTTCCCTAGGAGAGGCCGGAGGAGAGAATCCAAAGCACCTGCCATCTCCTGAAGCAGTGCCCAGGCCCAAATATGCCACAAGCCAAAGCCCATCCCAACAAGCAAAAACTGAGCCAGTGAGTCAGGCCAAAGTGGGTTTTCCCAAAAAGTCCGGTGAGCAAAATAGTCCAGCGCCACCCTTGGACGATGCATCTTCTTCCTGGCATCGGTGGTGTCAGTCCTTTTAGCTTAAAGTTGGCAGTAGCTGAAGTTAGTTTGTGACACATTCAACCTTGTCAGTGGTGAGAGAGAAATGTTTCCTTTATTGAGAAGAATGAATATTAGAGTGCATAAATATTGGAATATAATTTCTTCAGCATCCCTATCTGTATGTAAATCACCTGTACATTCTGTGGCTGCTGGGCATTCGTTCACCTCAGTGGGGAAATAGCTAAGTTATTCTTCCTGGCCAAAAAAGACATGGATGAATACCCTTCCAAAACAGTTTGTGTGTCTCTGTGTGTGTATGTACCTGCATGAGATTTAAGATATAAAATAATAAACTCAGAGAAAGTCCTGATTGAATGGACTTGACCTATTTTAAATTTTAAACACTATTAAAAGGAACTTTTCCTGATAACATTTCAGCAAGGAACCTTTTCTGCACCCCTGGAAGATCTTAACATAAGGATTGCACATTTGTCAAGCAAGATCCTCACTAGGAAAAACTCTGTGCAATGAATACACAAGATATTCATGGCTGAGCTGTGGGTAAGAAAACCAATGATCTTGGCTCATGAGTTTTTTCTTTTTTAATCACCTCCTGAGCAAATGTAGGAGCTCACAGGTCCTCACAAGCAAACCTGGCTGTGTGTCCTGTCCTGCGGTGCAGCAAGGATGAATGATAGCTTTTAAACAAAGCTCTGTTTCCTCTCTTTGAGCTGCTCAAATGAAATACTGTCGCTATGAAGGAAAAAAACACATATGTGCTTATTTTAGCTTTGCCACTTGAAGGCTTGATTGTGTGATAGACTAGTGCTTTCTTGCTAAATACTTTGGTTTCCCTTCCAAATCCACAGACTCATTTTCAAGCAGAAAAAGCTGTGATAATTTTAAGCGCTAATGCTCTAAGGTAATGCTCTAATTCTACCTTCATATTAGAGAATTTTAAATTGGCCTTAGGAACAGAGAAAAAGGCATGGCACTGCCCTGTACACCAGAATAAAGATACCTTAAAAAATATCTGAGTTCTTTACATATTATTGCATGTGAGCAGTTTTCAAGCAGTATCTCACCAGGACAGCACCCCAATTTAGCATCATCTCCCAACATCTCTATATTAAGCTGATTCGTATACCCAAAGATTGACACAGTGTTTTATTGCTGTACCCTGGCACTACTTCTTCATGACCAATTAGTCAACTACTGACTGCAATATCATCTCTTTTTTTAATAGGTACGTGAAATGAAAGCTTCTACCATACAATTTTGCCTTATTTTCTGACTACTGGATTGACAGAGGTGAATTTACTCACTATCACATCAATACAATATTTTACCCACAAAACTTTGAGGACTAAAGACAAATTTTGACAAGAAATTTGACTCTCAAGAGCAACAGATCATCCAACAGAAAACTAAGTGAAATTTCATTTTCTCATCCATTTGTGAGAAAGTTTACAAACTAAGCTTTTTAAACCATGTAATAGATTTGGTCCCTGACCTATTTTTATTGTCTGAGCTAAGGGGATTGTAAAAAAAAGCAATAATTCAAAATGAAAAATAAAGCTGTTTTCTTCAAATTCCTCTTTTTAGTAATTACAGATTTCTTTTTAAATAACTATAAATATCCTTTTTACATATGAATAAATACAATCATTTTCTTTTTAAATAGGTGTTTTCAATAAGAACTTGTGCTCTGAGAATGAGAACTTCACTGTGAAATAAAAAAAAATGTCTTCAGGCTGTTGAAAAAGATTCTCCTTGCTTATCACATCCTATATGAAGAGAGAGGTTTTCCATGTTTTATTTGCAATGCAAAATTATTTACTTTTTGAAAGAACAGCTACAACTCAAAAATATTATTGACTACAGGAAACACAATTGAGAGTCATTGTTCCTTACTATGTGCAGCAAACGAGGCTCTGTGAGATTTTCTTGAAGGTTATTTCCTTTTTAAAATACATATCAGGCAGTGAGAAGTACAACTGTGGCTGAAAGAGCTGGTTTGTATTACAAACTGGGGAGAAGAAAAGCACACGTAAGCCAGCATTTCACACACAGAAGTACCCTGGGAAATCGAAATCACTATATTGACCCATACTTTTTCCCTCCCATAGTGGGTGTGACAGCATGTTCACGTCTCTGTTTCTTTTTTTTTTGCTATATCACCCAGATCCACAGAATTAGTCAGCTCCTCTGAAGGCAAACGCTCATTATCGAGCTCTCACAGCCACCTGCTCTCCAGCAATGCCTCCAGACTTTGACACCAACATGAAGTTCAAGTTCTCCATCCTGGCGCTTCTTCTGGAAGTGATCATCATTGTTTTGTATGGGATATTTGTGGATTATGATACAAGTCGGTTTGCTACAGAGTTATACCCACGTAAGTATTGTTGTCTAAGTTTTATAGAAGTTAGAATTTCTTTAAAATTATCCTAAGCAAGATTTCTGAATAACTTACGAGACCTACTGATAAAGCTGGAAAAGAAAGTTGTTTTGGGGAAAACAAATTTTTCTGACGTGTGAAAGTAACAGGCTTCGAAGTTAAATCCAGGTTCAGCACATATAAAATTCTGCAAGTACCTCACTGCTGAGAAGTTTGCTGCTCTGTGAGAAAAGAGCCCGGGAAATAGTTCTAGTGTTTGCACAGCAGGTTAAGATTTAGAGAACTCTGTATTGCTTTGAAAGACTCCAACATTTTCCAGAGACAGATGGAAATAGTTTCTTGCCAGACCTTCTATCCTGATTGCTGTATTAAATAATTAAAATTATTAGAAAGTTTCATTACTATCATCCAGGTTTGGAAATGTCTTATGAGAACATGGAAATTGAGCTGCATATGCATCAGTGTTACAAAGGGTTTGTAGAAGCTGGAGTTCACAAAGAGCCATAATTTTTGTGACAAGGTAGATAAACCCCTGCTGACTCCCAAAGTAGTGGCTCTGTTAGGCAGTAATGGTTTAGCCTGAAAACGTTTCTGTTGATTTGTTACTCTGCAAATACTTGGTGAAGATCAGAAAAAGCTTTTGGCCTGAGAAGTACTCACTTGTCTCACCCTCTCCTCTTCATGGGAAGTTAAAACTATTGCGAATAAATAGAAAATTAAGTTTACATTGCTCTAAACTGTGTTTTCCTGTCAGTATTGAAGGTTTGTTGTTCATTTTTTCCACTCTGTGGCCTCAGTGACTTGTAGCCCTGACTGCAGTGCTCTTGATAAGGACCACAGAATACATAACTCCCTGCCTGCAGGTAGCACCTGCGTAATTTTGAATGTATCTCTCTTTTTCTCTCATTGTGACTGTCCTTTCCATGACTGTTACAGGGAAATGTGATCTCAGGGTGGAGTAGTCTTGTGCTGTGTATTCTCACAGAGAGCATTTTTGCGGTCAGGGAACAGCGAATGCAGGACATTCTTCAGCTCCAGATGCAATCAGCTGATGAACATCGGGGCTAATTACTCACACTTAGGTTAACCCCACTGAGGTGTGGACATGTGTTAACTCCCTGAGACATGGCAACCTAGCCTGTGCCAGATCCCCCTCTCTGTGACACAGCTTGGCCATGTCAATGATGTTCATGGAGCCAAAGGAAAGTTTGGGTTGGAAGGCACCTTAAAGGTCAACTCTTTCCAACCCTCTGCCATGGACAGGGATGCCTTCCAATAGACCAGGATGCTCCAAGCACCATCCAGCCTGGCCTTGAGCTCTTCCAGGGATGTGACAGCCACAGCTTCTCTGAGCAACCTCAGCAGGTTACTGGGGCATCAGCACTCTCACAGCAAAGAATTTGTTCTTAATATCCAATCTAAATCTCTCCTCTTTTAATTTAAAACTGTGCCCTCTTGTCCAGTCGTTATCTGCCCATTTAAGAAGTCATTCCCCCACTTTTTTAAAAGCCCCCTTTAGGTACTAAAAGGTGCTTTAAGGTCTCCCCAGAGCCTTCTCTTCTCCAGGCTGAAAAAGCCCAGCTCTCTTAGCTGGTGCTGTATTAAACTATCCCGACTGCATTGAATTATCCAAGTTCCTAAATTAGGTGGCCGTATCTAGACAGTGAATTGGGAATGACTCTTGGACCACTGTCACCCGGGAGATGATTGTTGGCCTAGGCAAAAATTATGCCAAAACCCACATGAATAATTTGACAGCACAGATAATTGTACTAACACTACAATTCAGGTCTTTAAATATAACCTACCCAGTTAGAGATCACCTATGCTTATTTCTGTCCTAATATCAGTGTTTAAAAAGTGTGGGAGGAATTTCCTGCTGTCTCCCACACCTCCCTGCACAGGCAGGTGTGTGAATGTGTTATTCCTGCACGCTCATCCCTCAGCTACCCACACTATTGACCTGTGAGCTGCCTTCTGGAATGGTTTGGGCTCATGCAAACCTTGACCTCCTCCCCGGTATGGATAAGGGACTACTCTTAATGTGGGAACAGTGTTTTAGGAGAGAAGAACATGTGTTTCTTTTGGCCAGACTGCTCAGATTACCAGCAGAGACATAAATGAAACAAACACCACCTAGAAACACCTAAAAACAAACATCCCCTAATCAAAAAGTTCATGTCGAACTTTTAGATGCTCAGCTGACAGAGGTCATTCCCAATAAATAATGGGAATAAAAACAGGATTTCCTAATACCTGTATTTTCAGTTTTAGGACCCCTTCCTCTCAAATTTACCTGTAAAAAGTGCAAACAGAAGCACAGTTTGCAGAAATTTAATGTTGTGATTGTGTAGGTGTATTAGGAAATATCTTGAGCGAGGACTTCCCCTGATTCCACAAAATGACGGGTTCAAACTGTTTCCCATGCTGTCCTTCAGGATGTTAACCCACCCCTACCCCAGAGATTCAGTTGTTTCATCAAGGAGTCAATTTATATGCTCAGAACCACAGTGCAGGGCCTGATCTTTTTATGCCTTAGACACCTCAGCACCATGAATTCAAACTGTTTCAGTGGTTTTGGACAGAAGAAAAATGAAAATAATAGTGGGGGATCAGCACAGCTTTGCACTCAGGTAAGGAGGGCTGTGCTGAGATCATTCCCAAAGCATAGCTTTGCGTTATATCTAATTCTGGTGGATGCAAGTATAGGCATGGCCAATTGGACGGACAAGTTCAGGTGTGCTGTGCCACTGGAATGGGAGAACAAGGTCGTGTGATGGTTCCCAGAGCACTCCAAGTAGATTTCTTTGGCATTAGCATCCTGGATACACTGTCCTGTGAGCATCCATGACTCACGGCTTAGGAAAACTTATGCATCCCTCTTGTTCAGGGTTCTATGGTGTACAACTTTAGGCCAAGCAAAATCAGTTTTAGTGTATTCCACAGACATCTTTGTGTTGAGACTGACCACCTTGCAGTGGAGATAATATGTTGGTCTTGGCCAGCCTTGAAGGATTCTGTGTAGAGGTTTTGTTCAGGATCTGCTGAGTGTTTTTTCCAATCTTTATTTTCCTTTCTCACAGAAGTGTTATGCTTTGTCAAAGACAACCAGTTACTGAAACAATTCAGTTAAAATAATGCAGTTTTCTTCATTTTAAGTCATTCCAGACCTACTCTTCTTTAAAATAATGCATAAGAGGTAGTTAAAGTACAAGGTACAGGACAAACTAGCAGGAATGTGCCCTCAACACCCATAAATTCACTCAGTTTTAACCAGGACTTTTAATCATTTGTGTAAATAAATTCAGAGAGCTTTAAAACATCCAGCCTGAAGAGGAAGCAAAAGGGTTGGAGTTGTTTGTGGACCACCTGTGTTTCTATAGAATCGTAGAATGGTGTGGGTTAGAAGGGACCTAAAAGTTCATCCTATAATTCCAAGCCAACCAACGATGCTGTCTCTTAAATGTAAAGTAAAGGCTCTCACTGTGTATTTCAGTGCTAGGGCAGGGCTGGAAGATGACACTGCAAATACAAAACCGTTTATTAGGAATCCCCAGTGACTTTTTATACTTCTGGGCCCTCTTTTGGCTAAACCTGGTAATGCAAAACAGAGGAATGTTTCAAGTAATGGGAATTGTAAATTCGAGCCAAATATTATACTAACCAGCACAAGTCTCAAGATTTTCATGCTTATTGGCATGCAAGAGCAACGAAATAATTTTTTTTTAAATGGTCTCTCTGTATTGGAGGTTCTTACTAACAGCAAAATCAGACATAAAGTTGCAATTACAGGACTCAAACCTGTCTGATTTGGAATCAATTAAATCACATAAAGCTTAAAAGTAAAAAAAAATATTTTAAAGTATCCATGTTGTGGTGATAGCCTCAGTTTGAATTAAAAGCATAAAAAAATTAAAGTAATAACTTTAAAAAGTAGAAAAAGAACTAGCTATATCTTAACAAAATTCATATTTAAAAAACCAAGCAAATATTTGAATGAAGACTAAGTGTATGCTGATTAACTATATTAATTTAATCTTAATTAATCTTATTAACTTCATCTTAAAATAACTGTTTCTTTTACCCATGTAAAAAGAACAATGTCTTGCACAGTAACTTTTAGGGATCCCAAGCATTCCTTTGCACTGGGACACCTAGCACTCACCCAAATAAATCCCAGGTACAATTTTGGAGTTAGCCAGAACACACCGGGTCTGACCACCTTTATTGGAAGGGGAACATAACTTTTCTGTAAGGACATGAAGCTGTGATGATGTTCCAGGAAGCTTCACAAAGAGAGAGCAGTGCCAGACACATTAAATTTGCGAGTACAGAGATCTAGTGGCTTTCCATAATGATATAAGAAGGGATATAATCAATAATTAGGTGTTGCATTTTCCAGACACAAAGTCTTCAGCTAGTAGACCAGTCATGAAGTGGGAAGAATGGATCACATCCATGACTGGAGTTTGGAACTCTTTTCTATTCAATCCTCCTTTGTCCCAAGTTTTCACCCTTTGTAGTCACTCCTCGCAGTCACTACATAGACATGTTTTGCCTTCAGACTTTCAGGATGTCCACGTGATGATATTTGTTGGATTTGGTTTCCTGATGACCTTTCTGAAGAAATATGGATTCAGCAGTGTTGGTTTCAACATGCTCATTGCTGCCTTCGGTCTCCAGTGGGGAATTCTGATGCAAGGATTTTGGCACATGAAAGGAGGGAAAATTCCTGTTAATGTCGAAAGGTACATGAGAATTTCTAAAAATTTATATTTCTATCCCTAAAGGTATAAAGAGATGCCATAACCATGACATCTATGGGGTCAGACCTTACCTAAACTTCATTAAGACTTACTGTCCACCTCTCCACATCCTTCTGCCCTTCACCTCTGAGGGGGCCACTCCTGGTGCACTGGGCCAAGGGAACAAAAGCTTGGGATGAAATCTGAGGTACTACATTATGTATGGGAGGTGTGGGTCCTGTAGAGAGATTGCTTCAAATCTCTGAAGCTGTGGAAGCTGGAAGATTTCCAGCAGTAACACAGCACATCCTGCATGTGGCAGGCATGGAAGGATCTGTCTTTCCATGTCGCATGGGGTCTGTCATGGTTTGACATTGGCCAAACGCCAGGCACCCATGACAGCTGCTCACTTGCTCTCCCATGCCACAGCTGGGCAGAGGAAAAAAAAAAATTAGTGAAGGGGTCGTAAGTTGAGATAAGGATCAGGAGAAAACACTCCAAGGGCAAAACGGGCTCAACTTGGAGTTACAAAGTGAATTTATGACTAACAATATCAGAGAAGGATAATGAGAAGTCAAATAAGCCCTTAAAACACCATTCTTCCCCCCAAGCCCTCCCTCCTTCCCACCGACAGCGCAGGGAACAGGGCATGGGGGTTTGGTCAGTTCATCACTGAGATCTTCTTCCACTGCTCAGGGAGGGGAGTCCTTCCCCTGCTGTGCCATGGGGTCCTTCCCACAGGAGACAGTTCTCTGTGACTCCTCTGGTGTGGGTCCATCTCACGAGCAGCAGTCCTCCCAAAATTGCGGCAGTGTGGGCCCCTCATCCACGGGGTGCAGGCCTCCAAGGACAGGCTGCTCCAGCCTGGGAGCAGGGCCCCCTCTCTCCATGGGTCTCCCCCTGGATCACAGGCATCCACTGCCTTCCTCCAGGCATCCACTGCTCCAGGGTGGGCACCTCCCCACGGGCTGGGGGTGGACCTCTGCACCCCCTGGACCCCATGGGCTGCAGGGGCACAGCTGCTCCACCATGGTTCTCACCACAGCCTGCAGGGGACTCTCAGCTCTGGCACCTGGAGCACCTCCTTCCCCTCCTTCTCCACTGACCTTGGTGTCTCCATGTTGTTTTGCTCATGTGTTTTCACCCCCTCCTCTTCTCTGTCTAGGGAAAAAACTGTGTGCACACTTTGTTTTGATTTCTTCTTAAATATGTTATCACAGAGGTGTTACCACCATCTCTAATTGGCCCAGCCTTGACCAGCAGCATGTCCATCATCTTCAGAGCCATCAGGGATCAGCTCTGCTGGACATGGTGGCAGCTTCTAGCAGCTTCTCACAGAAGCCATCTCTGTGGCCCCCCACTACTAAAACCCAGGCCATGGAAAACCATCACGGGTCACAGAAGAAAGGCTGGAGCAGCATGTCTATCCACTCATGAGGTTTCCTTTTACTTCTAAAAGAATGATATTCATGAGCATCATACTCCAGCAGGGTCTGAACACTGATCACAGAATAAGAGACCTCACGATCAGTGTCTCTAAGCACATTTAATGCCCCTCCTGTTCCCCTGTCCTGCTTCTACCAAGGTCTCAGAGTGTTTTCCACATCTGCAGTTCTGTTTTCTGAGACAACTTGTAGACAATTTTGAAATGAACAGCATCCAAACACTACTGAGGGACAAGCAGGAGTAGTATAAGCAGGTATTTGTAGAGGGACCCACAGGTTAGTGCCTCTCTGTGCTCCAAGTTTCTGATCAATTTGTGGTTTTATTTACCTTTGCCATTCCCCAAAACATATTAACACTGGTCCTGCCTGACAGCTCATGCAAAGATGATGCACAGTGACAGAAAGGCATGCTGGTCTTGCAGAATTATGTAAAGCATCTGACCAAAGACCTCGCTGTCATCTCTGAAATCCAGGTGGCAGTCAGGGCTAGAAATTGAAGTGCTGAAGCAGGTCCAGAGAAGGACAAAGGAGTTGGGGAATGGTCTGGAGCACAAGTCTGATGGCGAGAAGCTGAGGGAGCTGGGGGGACTCAGCTTGGAGAAAAAGAGGCTCAGGGGGGACTTCTCAGCTCCCTCACAAGAGGATGCAGACATGTGGGATTTGGGCTCTTCTCTCAAGGAACAAGAAATAGGACCAGAGGAAATGGCCTCAAGTTGTTCCAAGGGAGGTTTAGATCGGATATTAGGAAAAATTTCTTCACAGAAAGGGTGGTCAGGCATTGGAACAGACTGCCCAGGGAGACTGTGCAATCACCATCCCTGGAAGTGCTTAAAAAATCTGCAGATGTGGCATTTGGGGACATTGTTTAGTGGTGGACACAGCAGTGCTGGGTTAATGGTTTAGCTCAATGGTTTTAGAGGTCTTTTCCAACCTAAATGATTCTATGATTCCATGACATCCCGGCACATCCCAATACACTTCCTATCTGCTTTTTCACCATAATTTCAACAGCTAAGCACATACATGGTATAAGCAGGAGGAAAGCTTCTACACTTGCTCTTTGGAAAATGATAAGATCCCTACAAAATACATCTGGAAAGGTTTGATTTAATTACTATTCACAAAGATGGTATTGATAATTTTGATCTGAAGAATTAAAGCTCTATCATTTTAATTATATAATTTTAATGGCATATAGGATATTACAGCCTTTAAACTAATTATCCTTTTTTCATGTGTTTTGTGTTGGTTTTATTCTTTTTCCTAACTTCAGCATGATAAATGCAGACTTCAGTACAGCAACTGCTTTGATTTCATTTGGAGCACTCCTGGGGAAAACAAGTCCCATTCAGCTGCTGATCCTGACTCTTCTGGAGATCACCATCTTTGCATGCAATGAACATCTAGTTGTTGAAGTATTGCAGGTACAACTATTTAGCAGTTATTGTTTTCTCTTTATAACAAATGCTTTCACTTTGTAGTACTTCAGTTTGCATGTTCTAGGCTCTAGTTTCTACCATAGAAATTAAACAATTAAATCCTTCAGACTTCTCATTCATCAAATGCTCATCTTTATGTTGTATATAATCTGTGACATTATTTTGGGTCACTGTTACAGGCCACAGATGTTGGAGCTTCAATGACTATCCATGCTTTTGGAGCTTATTTTGGTTTGGCTGCAGCCTTCATCTTGTACCGTCCTGGTCTGACAAACAAACATGAAAATGATGAATCCACCTATCAGTCGGACATGTTTGCCATGATTGGTAAGTGAAGTAATATCAAGTGCTGATCAGCTGTTCATCCCTCTTCCATGTCTAATTTTTACTGATTGCCTATTATTATGCTACATCCATTTTCCTAAGTACACTTCTGGAGGCAAATTCCTTTCAGTCTGATGCATGGACCATATTTTCAGTTGCACACATATTTTTACAGCTTTTCCTAGGTTAGAAGAAAGGAGAGATCAAATTAAAGACATGTTTTCCTTTTGCATTAGTGGTGACTTCCTTTTTTATTTAATCTTCTGCTTTTCAGAAGTATTTCCAAAACATCTGGCCAAAATAAAAATGATTGAGCTGTGTGCATCATGGTAATGAGTGTTAGAAACCATATATCTATCTGTCCATGAGATCCATTCATACAACAATTTACCAGCTAAAACTTTCAGTTGTATTGATAGATGACAAAAGATTTGCATGTGAACTGTCTTGCCTATGCCTCCTATTCTGGCTGAGTTTTCACATGGTGGTGAGTTCTGTCAGTGAGTAGGGCATGACAAAGGGTCATGAAAGACTTCCAGTAACTTTTGAAAGAGACCACATGTCAAAATCCCAGCTGCCAGTGTCAAAAGCTTCTGCATATTCTAATATTTCCTCCAGAATTTTGCCTCTTCCATGATTTCTTATTAATCACTGCCCTCATTTCTTATAGCTCGCTCTGTTGTGTTGGCCCTTATGGCTAAATGGCTTTTGCTTTGTTTTGACTTCTATCCATCCAGGTACCCTGTTCCTGTGGCTCTTTTGGCCCAGTTTCAACTCTGCCATTGCAGCTACCCTGGAAACCCGGGCAATAGCAATTATCAACACTTACTACTCCTTGGCTGCCTGTGCCATCGTAACATTCGCCCTGTCCAGCTTGGTGGATAAAAGAGGCAAATTCAGTATGGTAAGAATAACATCACAAGCCCTGAGTTCACCCTCTTTATTAAGGGTGAGGAGGCAGATTCCCAGTGTCCATCTATTTGTCCAGGCCATCTGCAGCCTTTGCTCACACTGTGGCCAGAATCAGAGATATTGTATTTGTAAAAGATATAAAACTGATGAGAAGTGGCTGAGGGAGCTGGGGGGGCTCAGCCTGGGGAAAATGAGGTTCAGGGAGGGCTTTATTCCTCTCTACACCTCCCTGACAGGAGGGTGCAGCCAGCTGGGAATCAGTCTCTTCTCCCAAAAACAAGTGACAGACGAGAGAAAATGGCCTGAAGGTATACCAGGGCGGTTTTAGATTGGATGTTAGGAAACATTTCTTCACAGAAGGGGGTGGAAAGCATTGTAGCAGACAGTTCAGGAAACATGGTGGTGGTGCTGATTTGATGCTTGGACTTGATAATTGCAAAGGTCTCTTCCAACGTTAATGATTCTGTGATGATTCTCTCTTGTCCACAGAACCTGCTGGACCCTAGTGCCATTAGTCCAATGTTCAGGTGGACTTTTGGATCTTATTCTAAAGAGGGTCCTACTTGAGTTTCCTCATTACAAGAGCCAAAATAGGTCTCCCAGGGCAATGACCACGCGGTCACTGGCAATCTCACAGTGCATTTACACTACAGACAAAACCAAACCAGCCTGGGGCTGCCAGGCTGACAACCTTCCATCTCCTTGCCCATCTCCAGCCCTGTTTTCACTCACTTCTTTCCAGCAGATGCAGTTATTTGTCTGAGCCCCGCATGAGCAGGCACAGCCACAGGATTTGCTGCTGTTTTAGGAGGCAGCTCTCCCTGGCTCAGCCTGGATTCTCAAGGAGAGTTTTAGTGACTTTACAAAGGCTAGACTACATTAAACTGACTTAGAGCAGCTTTGAACCAACAGTTAAAACATGTATCATGTTTTAAATTCCTGTTCTTTCTTCATTGGAAAAATCTCACCCAAAGAAAAGGAAAACTTCTGCAGGCAAGAGAGGCTTCAGAGGCACTCAGCCCTAAAACAAGTCTCTGTTCCTCATGTGTCACCTCCCCCTTCATGTCCCCTGCGCAGGTTCTCATCCAAAATGCCACCCTGGCAGGAGGAGTAGCAGTGGGTACCTGTGCTGACCTGGTAATCCACCCTTTTTCTGCCATGTTCATTGGGGTCGTTGCTGGAATTGTCTCTGTCCTTGGGTTCCAGTTCCTGACTGTGAGTATTGGCAACCCAGCTCTGCTCCCATTTCCTATTTCTCTTTGACTTTCCTGGAACTCCCTGGTTTGTTACAAAGGGAGGATAGACACAGTAAACTCTCGATAGTTGTGGCTTTTAATAATTATTTGATTCTTGTACTTCTGCTCTTACTTTTGCATATCAATCTAGAGATCATCGAAGATTATAAACTCACTATAAACTTCCTATTTCCCCTCATTTCAGCCTGTATTGGCATCCAAGCTGAAAATCCAAGACACCTGTGGAGTTCATAATTTACATGGTCTACCTGGCATTCTGGGAGGTATTGCTGGCATCATAGTGACTGCAACAAAAGACGTATCGAGGTGAGTTATAGAGAGAAGAGAGAAAGAAGTGTTTTGATTTTTGAAGATCTATCTTAATTTGCTACCTTCTTTGCATCTAATTATAACATTTTTTTCAGGAGAGCATCTTTGATTTGATGTCAGGCATTGTATTTTCATTTAATTTGGGTTCTTCTTGATCTCTTGCCTTTAGCACACTGTTTAAATGCCAAGTTTGTTCCAGATTAAAAGCTCAAATAAAATAAATAAATTAAAATATCCTAAAAAAAATAGCACACAGAACCATTCAAACATAGACAAATCTTTATTATTACTCTACAATTACACTGCTGGCAATTGTAAGATTTCCAAAAACATTCACACAAAATGGGTTTTTTCCACTATCTCATCAGACTCCAAAAAGATGAAATGCTGGCCTCTTTGACAATGGGGAGTATTCTCTAAAGGCTTACAGGACATTAATAACCTTCTCAAAGAACTCATTTTCATCTGTAGCCTAAAACAAAGCCAAATTAAAGTCATGACTTCTGTCTCGTATACAGCAATATCAGGATTTGTTTGACTCAATGGTCCTGGAGATCTTTTCCAACCTTAACTATTCCAGGATATTTCCTGAGTCACCTTGTCCAGCAGGCAGCAAGTACAATGTTGTAAGGCTGATCATCAGTCTCAGACTGTAACAATTTTTTGATAGTCAATGGTTTGTTCTTCTGCTCTTTTCAGGAGTGGTCACCTGCTTACTCCTGGCAGACAGGCTGCTGCCCTGGGCAGTACACTTGGAATTGCACTGGTGGGAGGAGCCCTGACAGGTCAGTAGGATGTATACAGTGACTAAAAACGTGTGAATTTAGAGGTTTCTCCATGGAGAACTTAAATGTAATAACAATTTTGTGTGAATAATACAAAATTGAAATAATGGGCAATGGTGTGCTGGCAGAAACTCAAATATGGAAAAGCTGTTTTCCAATATTTTTGTCTTCAAATGAAGTTCAGGTTCATCAGGAAGAATTTCTTCACTGAAAGGGTTGGAAAGGGCATTGGAAGGGGCTGCCCAGGGAGGTTTGGAATCCCCATTGCTGGAATCCCCATCCATGCCAAAGGATGTGGCACTCAGTGCTCTGGTCTGGTTGACATTGTAGTGTTTGGTCAGGAATTGAACTTGATGATCTTGGCGGTCTTTTCCAACCTAAATGTTTCTATGATTCTGTGATTCTAAATATCTTACTTAATACACACTCCAAAGATACTGACTTTGCATCTATAGGAAGAGGTGTTTTTCTGGATGGAATTCTTCTCTGTATTCAGACACTTAAAATTCTGAACAGAAACTAGTTTAAGACACACTCGATAAGGTGTCACAGGTTTCCATGTCTCTGTGAATATTTACAAGCTAACAAACAAAAAAATCAGGCTGAAATAGAAAATTTCAGTCTGAAATCTGATTAATAAAAAACAAGCTCTTATTTATGCTCTTATTTATGTTTATATGAAGAAATCTGCACCACCTCTCAGAATGAATGACTTGATGTGCCAGGATGGTAGGGCATTTCCATAGAGGAGAAAATGATTCAGAAAACTTATCTGGCTTCCCAGGGCATACCCGAGGGACATTTATTTAGTCATTTTCTTCATTTTTTAAACCTCTGATGCTGGTTTTCCCGCAGGTGGTATTCTAAAGCTGCCCTTCTTAGGACAAGTATCTGACCAGAACTGCTTTGATGACTCTGCTTATTGGGAGGTAAGACACAAGTCCTTTTATTTTCATTATGCTGGAGGATGTACAGCCACTGAAGCCCCACTGTCCAGGGCTTTGTGGTTTGCACGTGTGAGTCAGAAAATCTGACTCTTCAAAATTCAAAAATGCTGCTCTACCTCAGGCTATGAATTTAGCAAAACCCCTTTCAGGATCATTTTTGGACTTCTTAGCTAGTCATGGCTTTTCATTGGACTCACCTTGAACAAAAAGCAGAAGTAGACACAACAAATTGATATCACAGTGGAGGCCTTATCTCTCTTTTAAGCGCTCACTGTGTCAGCTATCTTCTTCCTTATCCGAGACTGACATATTCTAAATTTAGGCAACCTTAATTTTATCCTTTATGCCAAGACATACCCGAAAAGCCAAGGCCAGAAGCAATATATGATATACATTCCTTGTAAATAAAACGTTATGAAGCCGAAAGGAAATTTTATTAGTTTTTTTTTAATGAATTAAACTCCTTCTTGTATGAAGAAAACCCTGAGTTCATCCCTCAGCATCCAGAACTGATTGTTCACATCAGGCTGTGTCAGTGTTAATGAACAGACATATGATATATACAAATACAGTTACAGTCTCAGCATATTTTGGTCTTCTTTTATAGCAAAAGCAAGTCCATGTCTCCTTGACTGAACTCTTCCTTGTTTTTCATGGCAGGTTCCAGAGGAGGAGACAGCTGAAATTCACTCCAGCCACCGTGATGAGCACAGCAGATTTGAAGCTGCCATGTAGAAAAATAATTAATCTGCAATATTTGTCCTAATGATACTCTTTTATGTTTCTAATGCTGAGAAACAATGAAGGAACATCCAAGTATTGTCCTAACCAAACCAGGTTTTTAAGAAAGGGCTGTAGATAGCTATATTTTTTGTCATAAAAAACAAGCTTGATTTTATATTACTTAGTCATTATACCAAGCTCAGGTGAATTAATTAGGTCCTTCTAACATATTTGTTCATCAGAAAAAAGTGCCACAAACTGCTCCTTGAAATTATCTATATTTTATCTTTTGTTGTCACTGGCAGCAATATAGCTGTTGTAATAAACTTTGGGTTTCCAGGTTATTACAGGACAATATATTTAGCCGGAAGATTTCTGTGTTACATCCTTCAGCTGTATAGGGGTAATCAAGAAAAAATGAATTGATGTTTTTTATTTGGATTTGAACAAACCTTTCAGCAGAATATCCCAGATTAACTTTTTAAGAAAGTATGTTGTCTTATTTTCAGGTGGGGGAGAAAATGTGCCGTATTTTGAAAGTGGATTCTGACAGGAAACAAAATGCTGAAATAATTCTCATGGAAAAGCACAGAATATAGTGATTGATGAGGCAATATGAGTATCAATATTCATTGTTAATATGTTTATTGAAAGGGAGAAGAAAGTGAAATTGTAAAAAAATTTATTATTGTCATAGATTTATTTATTGTCATAGATTTAGTTAGACAATTTCAAGGACACAATAAGGGAACTGAGTAGGAGCTATGAAAATTAGGTGATTGCATAATAGGTCCTACTCTATTCAACAGCAGTAAGTGGATTGTAGCAGTATTAATGTTCATAAACATAACCTGAACTAATGCCAGCTCCAGAAAAACATGAATTGTTTGGAACTGACTGGAAAGAAACTATGTTCAACCTACAGAAGACTCAGCAGAGAACTTCAAGGGGTGAGCCACTGACTCTGAGGTCACTGTCTCCTAAAAGAAGTGAAAGCAGAAAGAAGAAAACTGAAGCTAAATTAAGGAAAATTAACTCCACCCGAGAAGTGATGACAGTGACTGCTCATTTCAGAGAGACAAAAATCGAGGTAGCTGAAGGAATTCTATGATGTGCCTACATGTATGGGAAAATCCACTAAGAGGGAACGGACGGGAAGTGGAACTTTAACAGAAGGAACACAGTGCCTCAATCCATCAGTCAGACCCAGAAAGCTACTGCTGATGTCTCCAAAGAAAAAGCCAAAGTGCGTGAACTTTCAAGATTTTTTTTAATATTAGGATCTTATTTCAAGTGTTACTTATCAGACTTAAGGGGGAAAACCCCTCTCATATAAAATAGCACATTTATTTTCAGTTTTGTTGATGTATTTTTCCTTGAAAAACTTTAGAAACATACTAGGCAGGGCTATGCCATATGTTATACCTGCTGTATATTGCTACATATGTCAGATTTCTGTCCATGAATAAAAATACATTTGTTGTATCACACTTTAGTTCAGATAAGCTCTTTTGCAGATGTGCATTGACTGACTCTCTTCTAGCTTCTTGGCTGTAAGACATCCTTTTTCCTCTCAAAGCTTTCACACACTCATTTTTGTAAAAACTGATGAGGCATTTAACAATGTAAATATCGCATTTGTTAAGATTTTAGAAGTATTGTGTACATAGTTTACAAAGTGTAGAAGTACTTGAAAAAGATTCCATGTGTGGACAGCCTGTAAAAATCTTATCTTCAATATTTAATTTCACCCCTCAAATTCCTACTTGGGAACTCAAAGGGTCTTTCATTCACCTTAAAGGGATGAGGTAATTTCACTAGTTTTGAGTGCTGACACATGAATACCGGAGGGAGGGAGCACCACTCATCGTCAGTAAATCTTTGAGAACTATAGAATCCTTAAGGTAGGAAAATACTTCCAAAATCATCAAGTCCAACCTTCAATGGATTATCACCATGGCCAGTAAACCACATTGAGAAGAGCCATGTCTACTCACTTCTCGAACACTTCCAGGGATGGTGACTCCCCTGCTTCCCTGGGCAGCCTGTTCCGATGCTTAACCACTCTTCCAGCGAAGAATTTTTTCCTGACATCCAACCTGAACCTTCCCTGGCAATTGTTTCCCTCAATAATTACATTTAGTTTTTTTTAAATCAAAAAGGGGAAAAATGAACTATACAGTTTTGTTTTCCAGTTCTCCTTATAGTCTTTCCATGGTAATTCATACCCTCATCCTCTAAGTGCTCTTTATTGTCCCCTAACTTCTTTTTCAGCAGATTCCTCCTCCAGAGAAATCAGTCCCTCAGGTTTTCTCAGAAAACTGAGTAGGGAGATGAATCCTTTTGTTTAATCATAGCTTTAAATATGGGGTTTTTTCCACGTGACTGTGCCCTTGAAGTGTAAGATTTGTTTCTTCAAAAGTTCTTTAATTGCTCACCTCCACAGATGACAGTGGCATTTGGTTCTCTGGCTTAGGGTATTTTTTTCGGTTGGTTATTTCCTGGTTACTCAAAGCTTTGAATACCTTGAGTCAGTAGAGCTTAATTAGTAATTAGTTACAACTTCTGTGCAATATGTGACTGGACACTTAAAAGACAGAAGCTTAAAATATTTTACCAAGAATCCTTTTGCTCTTCCCGGAGGAAGCCTTCCATGGCAGGAAAGTAAGGAGTTAAACAAGACACAGAGGGGAGGATGAGCTTAGAGGATGGAACTGAAAAGTAAACAAAAGTTAAAGTACAACTACACTAAATTTGAGGCTCATGATCATCAGCATTTTTCTTTCTCGTAAAAGACTGGTAATGTTTTATCCCTTCCAATAACCACTCAACACTTTTTCTGTCTTTCCTTTGTTCTCACTTTGACTTGTTTTTACACTAAAAAAGCTTAAATAAGGTGTTGTGGTTTGTTGGTTTTTTTTTTTTTTTTTGTTTTTGGGTTGTTTTTTTTTTAATGAGTAAAAACTTTAATGATATATCCTTTAAACTAACCAAAGGTCAAGCTTATTGTCAGTCCTTTTCAGAGCACGAGTGGGTGACCATAACTTTGAAGATTATTTTACAGCTCTTCAGTGCTACCTGTGTCAGAGAAGTATCTTTGTATCTCATTGCTGGAAAGAAAAATTATTTGAAAGCCATTGGCTGAATATTTGCTTATGAAATTTCTTTTAACATTTGTGTTCAAATCTGCTGTTGAATAAACGCATGAATTAAATGATCAGATGACCAAGCGTATTTGTTTGATATTTCTTGGGGATGTGCAGTCTTCTTTCTCTCTCACTGGGATCAACCTGTCAACCAAGTATGTAAGGTGAGGCTCTTGCCAAAGGAGAGCTCTTCCTGGTCTTCTCAAGCTTCTTGCAAAATGTTTGCCTTCCAACCTCCTCTCAGTTCCTTGTTGTTAGTTAAACCCCAGATACATGTGGAAAACCTGACATTTTCAGTGCATTTTTATGCCCTCTGGGAAGGTGAAGTAGAATCAGACCAGCTGGAGCACAGCTGGACATTGGCCCTGGACTTCTCCCAGGACACCTTCCACGTAGGTGAAATGTCCTGGTCCCTCCTTCAGAGCCCTGGGGACAGCAGCAGGCTCAGGGTGAGCCAGTCCAAGAGCAGGCTTGGAACTCCTCTCCCAGGCTCCCAGCCATGTGCCAGGACTCTTCTCTAGGTCTCTGCACCCCCATTCCCTGGGGAATTCCCCCATTCCCTCCTCTCCCCTGCCTCAGGTCCCTCTGCAGGGATCTTGACACTTTTGGGAGAGAAGGACAAGGGGCTCAGCCTTGAGGCACTTCACCTCACACAATCTTCATGTTCTGGCTCAAGGCCATGTACAATTTAATGCTCAGATTTTTATTAAAAAACTATTCCAAACACTTCTGAGGGCTGCAGCTCAATTTTTCTGTCCAATCTTCCCCTTGGCTTCTTTCACCACCGCTTCTCTGCCACTCACTCTCTTGGAGTCTGTGACACCTGAGTCAGGCTGTACCTCAGCCCCCTTTCCTCAGCCAACAGAGGACATCTTTTCTAAGGGTTGTGTCCAGTTTTAGGATCCCCAGTACAAAAGAGAGATGGTCAGACTGGAGAGAGTGCAGCAAAGGGCAACAAAGATTCTGGAGTGACTGGAACATCTCTTATATGAGGAAACACAGAGAGGTGGGAGTTTAGCCTAGAGAAGGCTCAGGGGGATTGGATCAGCATAAACATCTGGGGGAAGGATCAAATAAGTCAGAGCCAGACCCTCCTCAGGATGTGCCCAGTGCCAGGACCAGAGGCTGTGGGCACACACCAAAACACAGGAGGTCCCCTCTGAACAGCAGGAAACACTTTTTTACTGTGAGTGACTGAGCACTAGCACAGGATGTCCAGGAGTTTGTGGAGACTCCCTCCAAAGGATCATAAATTTTTTTTAGCTCCTTGGAGACATTCAAAACCTGTCTGGACACAGCCTAGGGCAACTGGCTCTTGGTGGCCTGGCTTGAGCAGGGGGGCTGGACCAGATGAATTCCAGAGTCCCCTCCAACCTCAATCATTCCTTGATTCTGTGATTTGAAATCCCCAATTAATTCAATGGAATCATAGTTATGGCACCCCTAAATACTTTAAAAAAATTCAATCGCTGTGCACTACACCCACTGGTGTTCTGAAAAGGACTGACAATGAGCTTGACCTTCGGTTAGTTTAAATGAAATTTAGTGGAATTTTGATTTCTCAAGGGTATCAAGGATATCTATGCTAATGACAAAAACATGATTAATCAGTAACCTGGACAGCGTGCAGAATTTATGGCTTTTAGAGCAAACGTCAGGTTGATGACCTGCAGTTATCCATGTTCTTGGACTTTCACACTTGCCCAGTGGCCTACACTCTCACCAGTCACACACTGGTTAGCAAATATTTACTTGCCCCTGTACCCTTCTGAGGATTCATTAGCAAGCACGGGGGAAGAGAACAAGTCACTAATTGCAAGTACAAGATACTCTTCACTGGAAAAGAGGTTTATGGACTAACTCAAGAGCCTCTCAAGCGAAATTCTTGCAGGAGAACAGAGACCCAGACTCCACATTTTCTCTTTTCTCCTCTGTGGCAAATATTAGGCTGAATAGAGATGGACTGGAACAGCAGCGCTTCCATCAGTTTTGTGTTCATCCTGGCTTTTCTATCCATTTTGAAAACAGCAGGTTTCTGGAGCAGCAGCACTTCCATTGTTTTAGCGCTGATCCTGGCTTTTCTATCCATTTTGAAAGCTGCAGATTTCTGGAGCAACCACAGACAGAACTTTCCTCCGGGACCAAGACCATTACCTATAATTGGAAACCTTCTTTCATTTGATTTGAAGAGACCCTACAGGACTTACCTACAGGTACTCTTTTCCTTTTCTATTGGTCATATAATTGCACATATCACATAGTCAAAGATGTCAGAGAGTCTCTCCTATTGTGCCCAATATATTGCATCCATGGATGAACCTTTAGCAAGGGACAGGACATGAACAGAAAACTTTGAGTGCAGCTTGTTCTTCACTGTAATACTTTCTCCACGCATCGAGGTTTCAGCCTTCAACACCTCTCAAATTAATAACAAGTGCCCACATTATTTCTGTGGTAATTTTGGGAAAAAGGTAACTGAATAAGGGGTGATTTTGATATGTGGTCTAACTCCCTCTGCCTTCCACTGATTGATGCACCTGGAGCTGTGACTGCAGAGTTTTGCCTTCACTGATTTACCAGCCTTTCTCCTCTCCTTTTCCTCCTTTCTTCCCCAAAAGCTGAAGATATAACTATATACTCTTAATATGCAGGGTCAACAGTTGCCTGAATAATAAATCTTTCAATTTTCTTCTAGTGATTTCTTTACCTAGTTTATTGCAGGGCTTTGCTGGCTTTGAGTCAGAATAATTCTTTGAACCTGGTCCTTTCCCAGTGTTTTTTTCTGCTTAGACATTAAAATTATACATCTTCCTTCCTGATGATTATGAAAGGGATATTTGTACCGACAAATATGTATGGATGCTGCATTCACAAATCATATGTCTGTTTAGATGCAATATCTGGAATATCACTGCAGCTCTCCAACACGGCCCAATCGTGTTGACAAAAGCAAGTTCCATTTGTTTTCAGGCCAACAGAACCTACATGTCTCACTGTAACTCACTGATTCTGTTCTAATGTTGGTTTTTTGACTTGAGCATAATTCAGATATGGGTCACTGCTCCTGTTATTGCAGCTGGCTGTACTTGCTTACCAGTCGCTGAACATTTTTCATATTGATGCTCAATTGTTGCCTTCTGTTTCTCTCTGCAAACACACTAGAAAATAAGTGGCTTCAGGAAGACCCCCTCCAATAGTCAGAAGAATCAGGAACACTGAGTTATATAAAAACAAAACCACCTGTATCAGCTAAAAAGATACCACGTTGTCTTTAAGACAGATTCATGGTGGATGTAGTCATGTATAAAAAGTTTGAATATACCTAATACTAAACCGTGTCCCAAAACAAACTGGGTTTCTTTTATACATTAATGATAGCAGAGGTTTGAATAGGTTTAGCATGTAAACAAAAGAAACACAATAGCATAGAGATAAGTGTGAAAATATGCGTCAAAAATTGAATTTTCAAGGGTTTCTGAGGGAAGACAGAGCTGTCAATGCCATCCTTTGCTGACTTGGGGTTTCAGCTGTTGTCACTTGTGCTCAGTTTAGCACAAGAGGACTCCTCTCCCAACTGTGTCATTATTTAGTCATTATCCATCACAATGTCTGGCACATTCCCATCATTTAAATGAAGTGTCTTTCCCTGTACTCAGGAAATACCTAACATGTTAGTAACCCAGAGGCAGGACTGGCAAATAAGCAGCACTGGAAAGGGTGATGAATTTCTTTGGAAGTTATAAAAGCTGTAAACTATTCTGTGTTCTCTTCTCCTGACAGCTGTCCAAAAAATATGGTCCAGTCTTCAGTGTTCAGATGGGGCACAGGAAAGTCGTAGTGATTTCTGGGTATGAGACAGTGAAGGAAGCTCTCGTAAACCAGGCAGATGCATTTGCAGAGAGACCTAAAATCCCAGTCTTTGAAGATTTGACCAAAGGAAATGGTGAGTTGGTCTTATTTTTCCTTATCAGTTTGACCTACTCTTTTTTTTCTTTCCTATAGACAAATCAGGAGCTGGGGCCACACTTTGGATCAGAGATCAAAAAAGACATTGGAAACAGGGAGCAATTCCATTGACTTCACCACATTTATTCAACTTTGAAACTACTGACAGTAGCAAAGAAACAACCATAACTCTAAAAATAGCCACGGCAACAGATAAAGAATAGTGACACACTTTCAGGATCTAGGACAGGGCATCCATGCCAGAGAAGCATTTCTATCTCTCCGTGATATGGCTCTGGACTTGTGGTCTTTTGGGCTTATCACAGAACCACCTTTTCTGGAATTAGTATTATACCTCTGCTTGTCATTTCAAGTGGTGAATAGTGCTTTTAAATTAGGAATGTGACAATAGATAACATGGAACATACAGAGAACTGGGGATTTATTTTAAAAAGGGAAACACTGTCTACTGAGCTGGATTTCAAAAGAAGGTCACACCCAAACTTCATTCTAATTTAGCGTAAGAGTTTCATATTTATATCTCCAAATATCCTTGGACAAATTCAGGAATAATTCTGTGAACATTTTAACAGCTGCATCTTTTGATCGTATTATTGCATAGAAGCTTACTTTTCACTTCATTTCTTTATTTGAAAAAAACCAAGCTGAAGTCATCAGTTAAATGGTGTAACAATTTCAGTGAAAAAAAGTGATGGTGGAGGTTTTAAGACTTTACCTAAATTTTAAAAACATTTTTGCCTAGTCAGGTTTCTCCTGCAGTCATCAAAGATCTCAGTTCAATTCCACTTCCAAACTGTGGTGACCATCAGTTTAAACTTGAATTTCTAAGGTCCAATTTCTTTCAGTGACAAGTGTCTTTTAGGATATATATTCTTCTTGTGGTTTTATAATAAAAAAACCTTAAATACTTATCCTTTTCTCGTGCGATAAACCTGTTGCTGAGGATTGAAAATACTTAAGGCACAGTTGTGTTTTTCCTCATCTGGATGCAATTTAACTTCTTTTAAAAGAAAATTAGTTTATTTTAAAAGAAAATTTAGTTTAAAAAAATTAGTTATTTAAAATCTTCTGCCACCTTGAAATGTTCTCTTGGTCTCAGGGGTTGTTTTTGCTCACGGTGAAAACTGGAAGGTGATGAGAAGGTTTACGCTCACAGCCTTGCGAGACTTTGGGATGGGCAAAAAGGCCATTGAGGATCGCATTGTGGAGGAGTACGGGCACCTGGCAGACACCATCACCTCGCAGGAAGGTGAGCGGATGGTGCATTCTTCAAACCTATAGAACCACAGAATCACAGAATGGTTTGGGCTGGAAGAGACCATAAACACCATCTCATTCTACCCCCTGCCATGGCCAGGGACACCTTCCACTATCCCAAGTAGCTCCAAGCCCTGTCCAACCTGGCCTTGGACACTTCCAGGGATGGGGCAGCCACAGCTTCTCTGGGCAGTTTCTCCCTGTGCCTCACCACCTCTAAGGTTTTGTTCAAGAACCCTTCTCAAGTTCAGACCTTTGCAAGAAATGTATTTCAGGCTGAATCAATTTGATGAATTTGGCCCCTCCGGCATTTTTGTGTCTTAATATGGTATTCTGACATTGGGCAATAATCAATGATAGCAGTCAATCATAACAAATAAATAGCAATATTTAATATTAAACTTACATTTACAAATTACAATTCTTCCCACAATGTAATATATTCTCTTGTTCCTTGTCTAGGAAAACCCTTCGATGCCAGCAAAATAATTAATGCAGCAGTTGCTAATATAATTGTATCAATATTGCTTGGAAAAAGATTTGACTACAAAGACTCCAGATTTGTGAGACTTCTAAATCTGACCAATGAAAGCATGAGGCTTGCTGGGAAACCTTTGGTTACGGTAATGATTCACATGTTTATGTTGCTGTTCCACTGGATGCCACAGGAACATAGCAATACTGGTAGTCAGTTTCTTCTATTAAACAGGAAAATCTGAGACTTTGAGAGATGATAGGTTTACAAAGCAATTTTTTGGGCAAAAAAAGCTTGAGAAGCAGTCTGGGATTCTTGAAACCAACAATCAAGCCTCCAGTCTCTCAAAAATATTACTTAAGACATAGTTTGAAGAGCGCTAATTAGTAAAAAATACCTTCAGACACTTGCATGCAATGCTGCCATACACTGGACTGATTTATGTTCCTCTAGGCTTTGAAAAAGAGAAAAAAAATGTTAGTGGAAGAGCTGGTTAAAAAAATAAAAAAAGTTGTTGGCCAACATTTCCATGTCCCTGGTGGCAACTTGCAGCTGTCTGCACCTACACAACTCCTGAAAAACAGTAATTTAGGGCAGGATTTTTACATCTATTCAGAGGTCTTTGATGAATTTTCTACCATTAATTCATCCAGTCACTTTTTCTTGTTCTAAAGAACAAAATACTAACCTTAAGTTTTTGTCTTTGCATCTTAAAAATGGGCACAATATTATTTATTCATTTTTGTAGTGTTTTCAGACTTCTGGATGGTAATTTCTCTCTAACAACTTCCACTTTTGTAGATGTACAATATCTTCCCATACCTTGGATTCCTCCTAAGGGCTAACAAGACTCTCCTCCGAAACAGAGATGAATTCCATGCTTTCGTAAATGTTACTTTTTTAGAACATCTCAAAAACCTGGACAAAAATGACCAAAGAAGTTTTATTGATGCTTTCCTGGTTAAACAGCAGGAGGTAACTGAATCTTTTCTTGTTGATTCCAAATTTTATGGTTCTGTGAAGATACTTACAATTTCCTTTCAGTTCTTACAATTACAGCTAAATTAGGGAAGCTGTCTTTGAGAAAACATGCATAACAAAGTGGTAGAGTTGAACAGATACTTCACGCTGCTGAAGTTCCTGCCTCTTTTAATCAGCAAGCATTTATCCTTATTTATTTTCTTCAGACTGTATCAATATATTTACCGAGGCTGCATCTTTTTATCTGCTCTCTCTGTTGCCCCAGCCCTTCTGGGACATAATGCATTACAGAACAAAATCACTACCTGGGCTTTACTGGGACTCTTATTTGGCGTCTCTGATATATCTGGGTAACTTTTTCCACGGGGAAAGCAGCTCCCGTTGCAGCTGACCCCAGTAAATACAGAGATATTCAGCACTCTTCTCCAGGCACAAGCCCAAAGATCTTCCTTGTCTTTCACACTTTTTTAAAATACAGGATTTATTTCTTAGTAAATGTTTATCTACATAAATTGCATTTTCACATGGAAAACTTTAATTTTTCATCCTTTTATCTCAACCACTTTTTTCAGGAGAAATCCACTACCAATGTCTATTTCCATAATGGCAACTTGCTAAGCTTGGTGAGCAATTTGTTTACTGCTGGTGTTGAGACAATTTCCACCACACTAAACTGGGGCTTTCTGCTGATGCTAAAGTACCCTGAAATCCAGAGTAAGTGGTTTTATGGTAGATACTGTTACACTCAAGGCATTAGGGACCAAACAGAAACCTGGAGGATCAACATATCTGTTAACAGGCCAAGTTACAAAAAGCTAAGATTTTCAGCCAATTATTGTCTCTGTGCCCTGTGGTTCAGACCCAGAGAGGGTGACATTAATCAGCCAGGAGCAGAACACAGAGTTCATACAGGCCAGGCCCTTCACTCAGGAAAATCTCATTAATTAATAAGAGCTGTCCTGTGTTGGTCAATGAAATTGTACCAGGTTTCCCTCAGAAACTCTTGATAGACCAAAGGCCTGTGCAGACGTTAAATGGATTGTACCAAACCTTTAGGGACTGGAGAAGATTCAGGGGATTTCACTTTGTCTGACATCTCAATTCCAGCTGATGGTACAGGATTGTTCAAACAGGAGTTTTGAGACAACCTTTGGTCAGAACAAGGATCGTTAGACAGAAGAGAGGGCAGAAAAAAATCTTTAGGTTTCATGTTGGTAAAGAATCAATCAAACACTGTAGTCCTGTTCACCTTCCATTATTTCTGAAAGGAGAAAAAGATTTTTGGAGAATTTATGGATTGCACCCAGATCTATTATAATTTACATAAGCAAAGTGCAATGCGCCTCAGAGATGAATGAGTCCTTGTATCTTAGAGTTGATTCTTTCTTCAGAAAAGGTCCAAGCAGAGATAGAGCAAGTGATAGGGTCCAACCCACCCCGGATCGAGCACCGAACTCAGATGCCATACACAGACGCTGTCATCCATGAAATTCAGAGGTTTGCCAATATCCTGCCACTGGATTTGCCTCATGAGACTGCTGCAGATGTCACCCTCAAAGGCTACTTCATTCCCAAGGTGAGATGCCTGCAAGATAGATTCATTTAGTATTTCCTCTTTCCGAATTTGTCCAGGGATTTATTCCTCCGTCCTATTTTGCAGGGAACCTACATCATCCCTTTACTGACCTCAGTCCTGAAAGACGAGTCACAGTGGGAGAAACCAGACATGTTCTACCCTGAACACTTCCTTGATGCCAATGGGAAATTTGTGAAGAAAGATGCTTTCATGCCTTTTTCAGCAGGTGCTTTCTCTTTTGTATTTATACAAAACATACAGCAAAGGTGCTTCTGTGTATTTCCTGCTTCATTTTTCCATGTCCCTTCTAAAAAATCATGAATAGTGTCAGCTGGGCTGAAATTTCATGTAGTGTGACAGCGAGGAGTTGCATATAAAATCCCAAATCCTGTGCAGAATCAAATGACAGAAGGGGGTTTCCTTTTGAGGCTCTCCCGGAGTGTGCCACTCACCTGAGTTTACACACCTGCACCATTTACCAAAGCATGGAAGATTCCAGCTCTGCTCCTTCTCCATCATTTCTCCTGCTTTGCAGGCTCTGTAATTGCTCTTTTAAATTCTCATACATCAGTCTCTGCCTAACTTATCTATCATATCCTCAATAGTCTCCATTTTTTTGTAGAACCTATTTGTCTATTTTCAATTCTGCATGATCTTTGAATAAGATTTTTTCGTCATACTCACCATCCAACATGCAGTAAATAATTTTTTCTTCATAGAAGAACTTACAATATCTGCAATTCCCAGGCCTTCTTTTCCAGGCTTAAGTCTAGATGTCCCAGCTGAAAGCACATCCAGGGAGTGTCAGGTCTGGGCATTCCCTGGAGGGCTTATTTCATGTCACAGCCATACAGTAGCTTTTTACTTCCCACTTTCTGTAGTACAGGGGAGTTAAAATCCAAATTTAGTTCAGGTTTTTGTTAGTTCTGGCCTTGAATCATCATGCTATGAATAAGGCAGTTGGATTTTTACAAGCTCCTGGATCTGACAGAACTGAGAAAAACTTACATTTACAGCACTTTTCAATATCCATAGAATATTTCCCCATCTTCCATTTCAGACCCACTCTGGGACTGTGAGTCCCAGACCTGCATTTGTGAGTCTTCAAGGAATTTTCTGACAAATTTTAATAAAAAATTGCCTATGACTAGACCAATAAAACCGAAGTCTAGACTGAACCAGTTGATCTCAGTTCAAAAAATGGAGCCAAGTAGAGGAAAAATGTGAAAATGTAGAAAAAAATCAGATTTTATTGAAAACTGGACTTAAGGAATTCAGACTGCATCCCAAATGCAAGTATTTAGACACAGGAAAAGCAAAAAGCATCACCTTTGTGATGATACTTCAGAAGATCAAAATTCCTCTCTCTCTGGTAACTTGTATCCAAGAGGATTTTAGAATCTACTGTATTCTTTATTCATACTGGGGATGTGACACTTCAAGTGTTCTGGGTTCCCACTGACCTTTTTCAGAATAAGAGCTGCTCAAAGGGTTTTTTTCTTGCAACTATTGAAAAAGCTGCCCCCACTGACTCTCTTATGGCTGTTCTGCATTTCGTTGCAGGACGGAGGATCTGCGCTGGAGAGACTCTTGCCAAAATGGAGCTCTTCCTCTTCTTCACCAGCCTCCTGCAGAGGTTCAATTTCCAACCTCCACCTGGAGTTTCCAACACAGACCTGGATCTGAGCCCTGCTATTTCATTTAATATCATCCCCAAACCCTACAAAATGTGTGCTGTAGCACGTTCCTAGAGCTCTAATCAGTATCCACTGTGTTTTAAAACTGTTTAATTTACTTTTCCCATTACGTCTTCTCAATTCTTTGACCAAAAGAATCCATATTTCAATGAAGGTTTCCAGTACTTCTAAACCAAAGTGTTCTTCTATTTTTTATTTATCGGGGAGGGCATAAATAGACAAGAAGTGTGAACTAATTGATGGCTCAAGGATAAATGTCTTAGATCAATCACCTAATCTTGGCTAAATAATACAGACCCTCAGCTTTCTTATTCTTGCCGCCATTTTCACTCGGTAATGAGTGTTTATTGAAAGCATATCCAAAAAACGCTCCCAAGTCCAGGTTTTTCCAAGGGACATATGGACCATGAAGTTGTGCACAGCCTGTGCTAGGTGATAAATGTGGGATGTTTGGAGATTTGGGTTGTCAGAACAGAAGGGCTGTTTGACCTTGGCAGTCAGATGGGTTTGAAGCTGGGCTGGATGTCCTGATGTTCTCCAGTGCCTCATTGCAGCTTCTTCCCTTAGCTCTCTCTCCCTACTCCTTCCATTACCATATGCGAAGAAATCAGAGTTCTGTACTTGTAGCAGATCATTTCTCAGGAAAAACCTTAAGTCCAGTTCACCTGAATCCAGAGGGTCATTAATATTTTCCCAAGAATTTTTTGAATGGACAAACTCAGCAAATAAAGCATCCACACACGGAAAACGTCTCACCTACTTAAAGCCATGGTTTGTGAAATTGAAGTTTCATATGCTCCAAGTCTAACCATGCAAGGTCACAGCTCTACATACACAGATCAACAGGGAACCTTCTGGAAGAGACCTCAAATCTCATCAAAATCCACAATCTGTCCAAAAGAAGTCGAGCTAAGACCACCTCCTAAATGTCTGGATTTATATCCGCTGGTTCCCCTCACCCTGTTTATTTGTGCATGACAACCCCACAGTAACAACATATCATAAATCACACAGTGTTGGAAAAAGAATTAAAGTAATTATGGCTTGCCTCTGTAACTATCCAGCCCTGTAATGCAGAAGCACCTTCTTCAGTTAAAGCTATTTGAACTTCTTTGTGTGAAAGCTGTATCTGATTCCTACTCACTGCCATTCTCCACACTTTCTTCTGAAAATAAATGTTAAAAAAAAAGAAAAAAGTTATCTATGTGGTTCAGGAAGTTCAAAACCCACACAGTAAATCACCTTTAATGAAAGCAAAGGAGTATATCTTTATTTAACATTTTCCTGGCAAGCAGGAAAATTTTTAGCCCATTACTTCAGGGTAATGGTTGTCAGTAAATGCATCCCTTGCCAAGTGATCACAAATTTTAGAAATATTTCTAAATAATTATATTCCTTTTCATGTGATTCAGTATAAAGCAAGTATTTAGTCTGGTTTTCCTGATCCTACATGTTTTAGGGATTGTGTGAGGAGTAGATAGTTGGACTCAGCAATCCTTATAGGTTCCTCCCAACCTGAGATATTCTATGATTCTAACTACAGAGAGGCTTTCAATCCCTCATGGAAGAGAGATAATTAGCTCTTGCCTCATTAAGAGTACTAGCAGCTCGTAAATAGAACAAGTGTGTATGTGGCAAGTCAGTGGAAAGAGCACTGCTGTCTTCCAGCAGGTAATTTGACCTGAGAAAGTACTTTATAATAACTGAATCTTTTAAGGAAGATTTATCATGGAAAAATGGAAATAAAAGTGCATAGGAAAATAGATTTTTTTATTTCACTTTCATCCTCTGAAGATGAGGAGTATTTGGCAGTTAAAGAAATATAAGGTGAGTACACAACTCTGAGATTAGAGGTTTGCTCCAAAATGTTATTATCTTCTTCCCCCAAAAGCAACTGGATTAAACATGTCTTGGATTTTTTATTAAGTAGTGAAAATGTAAAAAGTAAAGTCTGTACATTTGATAAAAATTATTCCATTTCCTGCCACGAGTTTTTTTTTATTAAAAAATAGTAAGAAAGTTGAACAGGCGATTTACAACTGAGTATTACATAAGCTTATTTTTACTACCTGTTTCAGGTTTAAAGAAGATTAAACTCACAAGTAAAAGCTACTTTGGTAAGACATACTGTCTTCAGTGATTTACAATTATAGATACAGAAGTGCAAATACAATGGGTCGTTCTGTAAAAACACCCAAATAACCCAGGATCCATTTCCCTCCCTTCTCCTGAGACAGGATATAACATCATTAGAAGCCATCACAGGTCAGAAAAACCTTGATATATGACTTAAATCACTTGAGTCTCAGAATGTATCCATGGATTTATATACTAGCATTAACAGAAAATGTTTTAACAGAAATTCAGCAGTCACAACAGGAAGGCCATTAGAAAGAAAGCACTTTCCAACCTCAGCATGGAGATTCCACATATTTTGGCTTCTCAAAGCAAATCCACCTTCTCATAGGTCTTTTCAATTAGGGTTAACAAGTTCTTCAAGTCAGCTGACTGCTGAATAGTATTCATATCCTTTAAAAGGCCCTTCTGATTCTTTACTTTCAAAATTTCCTCCTGAAGAAGAATGATAGACAACAAATAAAAAAACAGCTTTTGTTGAGCGCAACAGGAATTTCACTTTCATGCAGCCTAGCTACAGCTATAACAAAAGTGATTCAAAGTAACAGAATGAGTCTGCTCATTCTCCAGGAGTTATAGATATATTTCAGAAATCAGAAGTTCCCTACGGCCATAGGGGTTCTAGCAAAAGACGTGTGGTGTTTTAAATTGCAAGATCACAGAATGGTTTGGGATGGAAGGGACCTTAGCTTGTCCCAAGCCCCTGCCATGGACAGGGACACCTTCCACTCGACCAGATTGCTCAGGGACCCATCCAACCCAGCCTTGAACACTTCCAGGGACAGGGAGAGTTTCTAGGGTTTTGTTCTGCTTTTAAAACATAGGCAGTTCTTAACGGAAAAAAAAAAAAGGAAAATGAAAACCTATTCAAATTTTCTGAATTTTCAAAATTGCCACCTCTGGCAGAGGTTAAGTGATAAAAGCAGGTTCTGTTGCTGTCCTCCTCATAACCAAAGTGTTTCTGAAAATATAAATATATATTCCACACTGACCTGCAAAGTGGGTGCCTGCAAACTCTGCTTGGGGAGTTCTGGGAGATGCAGTGCTCCACTGCCATTTTCCTGGAATACCTAGAAAGAAAAAAAGAGAAAGAAAAAACAATCCAAATATCCGGCACACAAGTAGGAAAATAACCTGTTTGTCATTATCCCACTTCTGAAACCAAACTTCTTAATTCTGCAACTGAAGTTGGAAAGACTAAGATCCATTCCCAAAGGCAAATGAGACCTTCCTTAAATGAGACTCCCTGAGGAACAGTTTGTTTGGGACAGCTCTGGAAGTTAACCCATTCTTCCAGTTTATAGGAATACAGAAGTATTTATGAGAAATACCTTCCTGACATCTTTTTCATCTTCCTCTAACTGGTTCTTGAGCTGCTGGATTTTGTACTGCAGTTGCTGTACACTTTCCTCAATGCGCTCCGCTGATCGTTCCGCATCTGTTATTTCTTCCTAAGACAAAACAGACACAAAACCAGAACAAAATTTACTTTAGAGATGGTGAGTCTTTCCCACAGAACACGAGTCACTGAAAAAACATCCAAAAAGAGACACAGCTTTGCAGCAAAGGTGGGTGACAACAATGAACACTGGACACTCCACCACAACAGCACCAAACCAGACCAGCAGTCTGGTAAGGTAATTTCTTCCCTTCCTTGCTTTTCATACCTGCAATTGTACCAAATGCTCCTCATTTGTCTCAAGCATTTGTTTCTCTGCCATTTGAAGGCTCAGGATATTCTTCATGTTGCCAAGCTTTCCTGGAGGCACCTTTAAAGTCTTGAAACTTCTCAGCACCCTTTAGTTATAGGAAAAGGAAAGCATAACTTGTTTGGAGTTCTTGGCAAAGCAAAAAGAAAATTCTGGGGAAAAAACTAATCTCAGTTTACTTTTAAACTTAATTGCTGCCAGTGAAGTAAAAGGCTGCAGGGAGAAAGAAAAACTGTCTTGAATTGTTTTCCAAAATCATGTGGAGTAGGTGTCAAAGGAAGGAACCAGGAACAAAAAATCCCAATATTCTCATGTTTGCTATTGCACTGACTTTGTGTGGTTTATGTTCCATTGGCCTCTACACTCCCTGACTATAAACTGACATTTATTTTCTCCTAATATTTTACCCATTCTGACCCTTCTGCTTTTCAAATTAAGTTCTAAAAGCAGCATTTTTAACTGCTTCCAAACAAGGATCATTTTAGTAAAACCTGGAAATGCTTTAATGAAACACAGTAAAAAAGCTTTATTTCAGAGGGAGAGTTTTAGCTTGCCCTCAAGTATGATACAAAACAACTGAGTAAAAGAAATCTCTTCTCTCCCTCTTTTTTTTTTTTTTAAATTTATAATTTTTTACCTTTCTTTCAGTACATTGAGGTGCTTCTGAACATCATCTTTTCTGTCCCTCTGTTGGGACAAAACAGATCTGAAAAGAAAAGAAAGGCAGAATTCCATCACAAAGCCTGCAGGCACAGAGAGCACATCAAAAACCACACTGACTTCCAGTTCAAGTAATACTATGATTTTTACTTTATTCCTTGTGGAAACAAAGAAGAATCACCAGGATATTTGGCACTTACAGTACTACTGAATCCACTACATTTTCCAGGAACAGCCTACTGTTCTCTGAGAGAGGCTGCCAAGATCCTATTGCAGCACTGGACAGCTTCACTTTTTTTGAAGAACGATTTTCTCCTGTGACCACAAAAGAAAAAAGGGAAAAGTATGACTTGTCAAACCTGGATAGACAGCTTTGCAACTCAGTTCAACCAGATTGGAGTCAAAGGTGTAAAACAGTTCAGATTTAACAGAAAAGAACAGGACCCTACCTGCAGGGGAATGGTCCTTCAGCTCTTTAACTTCCCTTCTGACTGTCTGAGGGACCTGCTGAAGAGAAGAATTTACAGCAAATGTCACAATTTTGAAACATTCTCTGCTGTGCAACCATTCATCTACTGCTATGAACCCACTACGTTCAGCCTGACAGAAGTCTTTGACACTGACCACAAGAAAAAAAACCCTTTATTGAAGGCAGCTCAAAAGAGTTCTTCACACTGGGCACTTCCTCAAGAGGACTATGTTTAGTTAATGAATTATTTTCTAAAAATTCCAATTTAAAAAATGGGGAAAAATACCTCTTCCCCCCATCCCTCACCTTTGGTTACTTTTCTACTTTGCTTGATCCAAAATAATGAATACCTGTCTTTTTTGACCTTGTTTTCTTCCTTGTTCATCTGCTCCCTTTTTTTTGCTGGAAGGGCCTTGTTGATTTTGTGATTTAAAAGGATTTTTTGCTGATGTCCCACCAGTAGGTTTCCCCATTTTCTTGGGAGATGTGTGGCGAGGTTTCATTATCTGTAAACCAAAGGGAACAGGAGGAAACAAAGACAAAATCAAAATCCAGCCATTAAAACCCACACAGTACAAACCATATTTTAAAAAGCAAAATGATGGAAATAGGGCTCAAGCCAATAAGCCCCAAATGAGCCTAAATGAGACTAAATGTTTGTATATTTACTAACCTAGAGCCTAAATCCTGTAAATTTACCTAAATGTAGGACCACTAAAAAAGCATTCCCATTTGGAAGATGTCCCTGCCCATAGCAGGGGGCTGGAAATAGACGATCTTTAAGGCCCCTTCTAACCCAAACCATTTTATGATTCTACGATTTGTCTTTCTAATATTCAGTGCAGTCATCCAATTACCAGAACCTTTTCCCTTACCACCGAAGCACAGTGCTCCCTGCTGCAGCTTAAACCTACAGCTTCTTTTCTTACTTACTATAGGAGACAGAAGGAAAACCGGCCACAGAGAAGGGAGTAGCCCCAAACCCCACCACCCCTCTCGTCTCAAAAGCACCACATTCAGGTATATTCAGCTTTTCCCTCATTCCCTCAGGCCACTTTTTCCCTCACTCGGGTTCTGACACTTCTCACCAAGCGGCTATCGGAATGGACACCAGACAAATAAGCCCCGGCCGAGTAAGTGAGGCCTATAACAGGTAAATAAACCAAATTCCAGGTAAATAGGCTCCATACCAGCTAAATAAGCCCTAAACCAGGTAAATAAGTTCTGCCTCTCCTCTCCTCCATAACCACCAATGTTATAGGACCGCTTTCGCAGCGGCCCGCAAATAAGGCATGGACTACAACTCCCGGCATGCCTCCCTTCCGGCCGCCACCCAAGCTATTGACCCCTCCATCGCAGTGCATGCTGGGAACTGTAGTACCTCCCACCCACACTCCATCACATCCCCAAACGCCCACTCCCCCGCCGCTGCAGGATAGCATCGCGGATAACACCTCCACATAACCCTTCCTCTCCTCCCGGCTCATCCTGCCCCAAGCCTCACCTTCCCGGCGCTGCCTCCCCTTCCTCAGCGCTGCGGCTGGTCCCGCCTCAGCCCGCCGGGACGTTACAGAACAAACCCGCGCTCCCCGCGGCGCACGCGCAGCGCCGCTCCCGCCCACCGCGCGTGCGCGAGGGCCGCGCGCTGACGGAGGGGCCGGCGGCAGGTAACGGGCGGGGGGGGGATCCCATTCCTCTCCTGATCCTGATCCTGATCCTGATCCCTTTCCATGTCCCTGTCCATGTCCGGAGCCCCGAGCCCTGTCCTTGTCCTGATCCCCCATCGCAGCCCCCGGCCCGGCCCCTCATCCCCATTGGCCGCCGGAGGGGCGTGTTGGGGGCGGGCGCTGGCGGCGGGCGCTGTCCCGGGACGGAGAGCGGAGCGTTCGTGTCGGGCTCTGGGTGCTGAGGAGGGAGAGGTGCGGAGAGCGGGTGACAGGGCAGCCTTGCGGTTCCCTCGGGGTGCGGGGCTGGGGGATCGCACGGGGACGGGGATGGAGAGATGGGCAGGGAAGAACTGCGTGAAACTGAACGAGGGTAAATGCAGCGTCCAGCACCGGGGCAGGAATAATCCCTGCGTGCGTTAGGAAGAGCACAGGCAGCAGGAAGGTGATCCCGCCCTTCTACTCAGCCCTGCTGAGGCATGTCTGGAGTGCTGTGTCCCGTTCTGGGCTCCTCTGGACAAGAGAGACGTGGAGCTCCTGGAGCCGATCCAGCAGAAGGTGACAAAGATGAGGAAGGGACTGGAGCATCTCCCTGATGAGGAAAGGCTGAGGGAGCTGGGGCTGTTCAGCCTCGAGAGGAGACACAGCTGAGAGGGGACCTCATCCCTATCTGTCCCTGTGTGCAAGGAGGGCTCAGAGCATGGATCAGCATCTGCTCCCTGGGGTCTGGCAACGGGACAAGAGGAACAGGTAGAAATTGATGCCCAGGAAGCTCCACCTGAGCATGAGGAAGAACTTCTTTCCTGTGCAATGACCAAGCACTGAACAGATTGTCCAGAGACGCTGTGGAGTCTTCCTCCCTGGAGGTATTCCAGAACTGTCTGGATACAATCCCATGCCTTGTGCTCTGGGATGACCCTGCTTGAGCAGGGAGGAGGGACCAGATGAGCCACTGTGTTCCTTCCAGCCTGACCCATTCTGTGATTCTGTGACCCATGCAGTGGTGAGGGCATAAGTTACTTTCTCTCCTGGCTGCAACATCACATCCCTGCAGAGAATGAGTGCTCCTCAGGTGCTCCTCTGTGCTCATCAGGTTATAGGCATACCAGACTTAACATACATGTTATTAAAAAACGTGTTTGGAGAGTGTTGCTGCAGCACGAAACAGTGATACAGGTGCTGTCCAGTTTTATGCAGGATTTCTCATAAAGGTGTCAGGGAAGTGCATGTTTCTTGGGAGTTGTGAAAGAGATGAGGCAGTGAGGAGGTGACTGACCCTTGGAGCCAAGCTGTAAAGGTTTTGTTTTTGTAACGAAGTGCAAGGATAATAGGGTAGGGAGAGCAGAAGCAAAGGCGCTTACAGCTTTTAGGAGTTACCAAGCTCACACACTGGTTTAGGTTGGAAGGGACCTTAAAGATCATCTCGTTCCACCCCATGCCATAGGCAGGGACACCTTCCACCAGACCAGGTTGCTCCAAGCCTTGTCCAGCCTGGCCCTGAACACTTCCAGGGATGGGGCAGCCACAGCTTCTCTGGGCAACCTGTGCCAGGGCCTCACCTCCCTCACAGGGAAGGTTCAGATTATCCTCCCCCGTCAGTCTCATGCATGGTGGGGCAAGCTCTGCAGCTTGTATTATCCCTGTGTTCTCACAGACCACTTTTTTTTCTCCTTTTTCAGCCTACCTCTGGTTTCCATCCCACCCAAGCCACGTTTTCCAAAGTGTGTGATTATATCAGCAACTCTCTGACAGCCCACTTCTTGCAGAATGCCTCCTTGATGTTGAATACTGGGAAGAAACTCTTTCCTGTGAGGGTGGTGGGGCACTGGCACAGATTGCCCAGAGATTTTGTAGCTACCCCATCCCTCTTTGACATTAAGGAATTTGTAGATGAGAGAGATGTGAAGGTGAGAGGGTAGCTGGACATGCTATCGTTGTGCCTCGCACTGGCTTTTCAGTGACTGATTAATGATGGTGATGCTGAGGGACTGAAATAAGTTACACATCTCAGATGTAGCGGTAGATAAGTTCTGGGAATGTTTTCCTTGGCTAGACAAAAATGTTTTCCTGAACCCTGTTTTTGGTTGAAAGGCAAGAGGAAGGGCTGTCTGTCAAACCAGTAAGTGAATAAACACACTTAGTTTTTCTCCTGAGTGATTCTTTTGGTTTTAGCAAACTGCTTCATGTCTCCATCCTCACTTCTCCTATATCAGATGTCTATGATAATGCAAAATACATGTTTTTATTTTGTCCAGCTTGCCCCACACTGAGAGGAGAGCCATGCTGAGGGCCGGGGATGCTGTCCTGCGGCTGCGGCCGTGCTGCTGCACACTCCTGGCCTGGCGCTCCCTGCACAGGCAGCCGCTGCACCCTGAATGGGCTGCCCTGGCTCAGAAGCAGCTGAAAGGCAAGAATCCAAAGGATTTAATTTGGCACACCCCAGAGGGGATTGACATCAAGCCTTTATACTCCAAAAGGGACACAGAGGACTTCCCTGAGGAGCTGCCAGGGGTGAAGCCTTTCACTCGAGGGCCCTACCCCACCATGTACACGTACAGGCCATGGACCATCCGGCAGTATGCTGGGTTCAGTACGGTGGAGGAGAGCAACAAGTTCTACAAAGACAACATCAAAGGTAGGGCAGCTGGTCTGGGAAAAAACACTGCCTTGATGGGGAACATGAACTCAATCAGTTACGTGGCAAATGTGATTATTCTGCCTTGTGAGTTTGGGTTTCTGATAAGATCTTTATTCCTGGGAAATTGGTTCACTTCTGGAACTGCCTTTTGCTATGGAAAATGAATGTGTTAAATGCTGGTTTTAGTTATTGCACCTTAATACATAGACATAATTTGGCTCTATCCCAGGGTCCAAGCAGCTGAGATCATGGAGCTGAAGCAGAAGTGGTAACTGGGGTTAGCTGGTAGCCCAGCCCAGTCACTGGTGAATGATGAATTCACCCAGAGGGGAAATGCCTGGGAAGAGCAGAGTTTTGGGTTCTGCTTTCATGTTGCAGCAACAAGAGGTCTGGCTCTTCTGCTCCCTGCTTTATATGAATAATTTTACTGCAGATTTACAAATAACAACGTGTCAGTAGAGCCAGGGAGCAGTCTGTGTGTGTTTAACTTGTGATAAAGGGGAGGTAACGTGACAGAGTTTACGACACTTCTGTTCCCAACTAAGCTAAGCTGAATTTCTGAGTATAAGCTCTTACACTGCCTGCCTATGCGCATTTATAACTTGTGGATAAATTCTTATTCATCAATTTTTTGAGCATAGCAAAGACCACTTTTTTGGGTTTTTTGTTCCTCAGTTAATAGTTTTTTCATTTAAAGTTTATAATTACTAGACGTGGGACAGGTTTGGGGAGGGAACAGTGTTTAACATCAAAAATTAGTTTGCCGTCCAAGCCTGAATCACGTAAAATAAAGTTAATAAATTTAGATCCCATCCTAATGCAAGTCTGTTCAACACTTCTGACTATCTCTTTTTTGGTTTTTTTCTTTCTTTTTCATGTAGCTGGACAGCAGGGATTATCTGTTGCTTTTGATTTAGCCACGCACCGTGGTTATGATTCAGACAATCCCCGAGTTCGAGGAGATGTTGGAATGGCTGGAGTTGCCATTGACACAGTGGAAGACACCAAAATCCTTTTTGATGGAATTCCATTGGAGAAAATGTCCGTTTCCATGACAATGAACGGGGCAGTCATTCCCGTGCTGGCTACGTTCATTGTAACTGGAGAAGAGCAGGGAGTGCCTCAGGCCAAGCTGACAGGGACAATCCAAAATGACATCCTGAAGGAGTTCATGGTCAGAAATACCTACATTTTCCCCCCAGAACCATCCATGCGGATCATTGCTGACATCTTCCAGTACACTTCAAAGGTATTCATTGTTTAAGTGTATTACTTCTATTGTTAGGTTAACTGTTTATGAGGCACTTTGGAGAACAAAGAAAAATGTGAAGACTTGTCATAGTGAGGAGTAACGTGGTCGTGGAAAGGGCCAGCAGGAGAAGTTAAGATCCAACATGACTTACAATGTGATTTTGGAGTCAGACCAGATCTACAAGCACCACTTCGTGGAGATGGGTTGTATTTGCAGTCTAGAAGGAATTCAAAGAATGAGCTGGAGCACCTCTGCTCTGGAGACAGGCTGAGAGAGTAGGGAGTGTTCAGCCTGGAGAAGAAGAGGCTCCAGGGAGACCTTATTGCAGCCTTTCAGTACCTAAGGGGGGGTTTATAAAAAAGATTGAGAGCAACTTTTTGCACTGGCATATAGTGAGAAGGCAAAGGGGAGCAGCTTCAAACTAAAAGAGGAGAGATTTAGATTAGATGTTAGGATGAAATTCTTCCCTGTGAGGGTGCTGAGGCCCTGGCACAGGTTGCCCAGAAAAGCTGTGGCTGCCCCATCCCATGTTCAAGGCCAGGCTGGATGGGGCTTGGAGCAACCTGGGATAGTGGAAGGTGTCCCTGCCCATGGTAGGGAGTTGAAACTAGATGACCTTTAACTGCCTTCTAACCCAAACCATTCTGTGATTCTATGAATAGATTATTTGTGAATTATTCAATCCTCCCTTCTGCTGTTACACCCTGTTTTCTCTTTTTTATTTTTTCAGTATATGCCAAAATTTAATTCCATTTCCATCAGTGGGTACCACATGCAAGAGGCAGGAGCTGACACCATCCTGGAATTAGCTTATACCATAGCAGATGGCTTGGAGTACTGCAGAACTGGGCTTAAAGCTGGCCTCACTATTGATGAATTTGCACCAAGGTGAGCTAATAAAATTTGCAAAAAACTTACTTTTGGTAAAAACCTCTGTAGAGCTTAATATCCAGTTCAGTATTTTTACACATGCAAGCAATAGGAACATCCCCATCATCTGCAAAAGTAAATTAATCAGAGATCTTGCTGTAGGGCTTCTCCATTACTGATCCAGAGTTATTGGAATGGTTTGATGTTATATTCTGTTTCATGCGCTCTTATTACAGGCTGTCCTTCTTCTGGGGAATTGGCATGAACTTCTATATGGAAATAGCAAAGCTGAGAGCTGGGAGGAGGCTGTGGGCTCACTTGATTGAGAAAATGTTTAAGCCCAAGGATCCCAAATCTCTTCTGTTGAGAGCTCATTGTCAAACTTCAGGATGGTCACTTACTGAGCAGGTTAGACTCTTACCAACTTCCTCACTTAAAGGTGTTCTCGTGGTCTTAAAGGGGGCTGCTGGTGATACAAAGGTGCAGCAACTGTTCTATCAGTCTGACAAATGCACATACCAGCACAGGATACACCTTTCTGTTAATTCTTACCTAGAGGATGAAGCTCTCTATTGGATTTGTCCTGTGAATTATCCTTTCAAAATGCAGCTTAGTCAGCAACTAGAAGCACTTTTTTCTCTGGATCACTGGCTTGAAAATTCATTTGAGCAGCCAAGGGAGTCATTCATGCCCCTGATGCTCACTGCTGAAGAGGGAAGTAATGGTTACAGCTCATCTGCTCCTTTGAAACTGTGTGCAGTCTCTGCTCTTCCTGTTTGGTTGCATTACAGCAAGAAAATAAATCACTGGAGTGCCTATAGTTTCCCAAGGGAGATCAGAGCTGGGTTCCAGACCTCTGATTCCAAAGCCTGCTTCTCAAGTAAAATCAGGCAATAGAAGTTATTTTTAGGTTGTGATTGCAATCACTGTTATTTGACTTCTGTGCCTTGGTTTTATTCTTTTATTTTTCCAAAGTAAATGTAATGCTTACTTACATTACAATAACACAGTAAAACTAAAACAATGTACTTCTCTGAACAGTGGCCTTTGTGGGTCCTCCAGTTAAAAGTATTGTATGAGTGCAAAAATATTACTATTACCAAAACTATATTCAACTGTCTTCCAGTGTCCTGTGTAAATATATTTCTGGCTAAATGCTAACTCTTTCTCTGTATTTAAACGTTGTTTATCTTAATATAGCTCCTCAGTGTCCAGTATTTTCTCCTTAAACATTTCAGAGGGCAAATATATTTTCCCTTAGCATGCCTTTAGATAGCTATCTACTCATAAATTATCTTTTACATTCTTACCTATCCAAATCACAGTTTTCTGTAATTATTTTATGTGATGCTGTCATTAATGAAAATAAGCACATTTAGTTCCAAAACACATCTTGAGCAGTAATTTCACCGACACATGTGCTGTTCATTGCTCCAAGAGTTCTGGATTCTGAGGATGGAGGGCACTGGGCCTACCTGTTCCATCCTCTCTGGTTTGGAGTCACTAAGTGCTTTGGAACAATAGGCTGTGATTTGTTATTGTGACCAGTTTACTCACACACTGATAATGTTGCCTTTCTTTATGGATTAACCTCTTTGTTAAGATATCAACAAATGATAAATCAGTTTGATTTGGGTTTTTTCAAGTTTCATTCTGATTACAATGTTTCAGTGGGGAATCTTGCACTTGCTTCCTTGCAGTGTGACTTCCTTGTGTGTGACTAACCTGCCTCACCCCGTGGCAGAACCACTGAGCTTCAGAGCTCCCATTTTCCTTCCAGGATCCCTTCAACAACGTCATCCGCACCACCATCGAAGCCATGGCTGCAGTGTTTGGAGGGACACAGTCTTTGCACACAAATTCCTTTGATGAAGCCTTGGGGCTGCCCACAGTGAAGAGCGCTCGCATTGCCCGGAACACACAGATCATCATCCAGGAGGAATCAGGAATTCCCAAAGTGGCAGATCCCTGGGGGGGATCTTACCTCATGGAGTGCCTCACCAACGATGTCTATGAAGCTGCTTTAAAGGTCAGTTTGCAAAACCTTCTCTGGGAAAATTTTAGGGATAGGAGTTTTGAGAAATGTCTTCTAAGGGGCTGTTTGATAATTTGGTAACTTCTAAACAAGGAATTATTTTACACTTATACATCAGTGATTTCTTTGTAAATAAACTTTACAAAAGTACAGTTTAGAGCACAGGATTGTATAAAAAATGTAATTGTTTTTGTAAAAAAGACTTTACAAAACACAGTTTAGAGCACAGGATTGTATAAAAGAGGTTTAATAAAAATTTAGGTGGTAGCACAAGCACAAAGCTCATTTTTTAAACCTTGCTACTACTCACCTTCTCCTTCTCACCTTCACCTCTTCATTTCTCAGCTTATTGAGGAGATAGAAGAAATGGGTGGAATGGCCAAAGCTGTTGCTGAGGGGATCCCCAAACTTCGTATTGAAGAGTGTGCAGCCCGGACACAAGCCAGGATTGACTCTGGTAGGAGCAGGGAGGTGAAAGAGGGGAAAATTGCCAATAGAATACTTCAGTATAAAGGTTTTTTACACACATGTTCATTGTGTTTTTTATTTCTCAGTTTAGGAGTAGCAGTAGAGAGTGATAAAATAAAGAGTGATAGTTTTATGTTAGTGAAAGCTCCTGGAAACAGACAACGTGTACAAAATACAGCACCAGTGTGAAGTCTTCCTTGACATGTTCAAGATTAGGTTAGACAAAGCAATAGGAACACCGTTTTAAAGGAGTGTTTGGAGCCTTCAGTAGCAAATCGCTTGATTTCTCACAGGAGCTTAAACTGTGATCCCTGAGTTGAGAAGCAGAAATGCCACCAGAGGGCGATACTCACCACAGCTGGCCAAATTCCTGTGGTTTTTTGGAGAACTGCCCAGTTTTCCTGAATGGTCAGATCATATCACGGATGATCCAGCTCCTTGTTTGCTATATATATGTATATGTACTCATCGAGTAAGTGTTTGTGGAGATATTTATACATGTGTGCTTAAAACTCTATTCCACCTTTTGTAATCTGCATTCCAGTAGTAATCCAGGAACAGAAACTAGGGATAACTCAAACATGAAAGAAGTTATATGCACTTCTTTGTATGGAGGATAAATTTGAAGCAGGTCTTAATTATGACCAATAAAGAACAATCAGTAAAGTTCTGTTTTCTCTCCCAAGGTAAATGACTTCATGTTGCTTCAAAGAGTATATTAATGTTACCAGGCACTGCAAATAAAAACAGATTATAAGTCCATACTGACTGAAAGCTAAAATACAGTTTTCCAACATGATAAATTAATTTTTACTCACATGGACTAGTTTTAGGTAGGAACTTGACTTTCTTATTCATCTGTTAAATTAGATATGTAAATGCAAAGCACCGCAGGTGACCAGCATTTCTGCTTAATTCTGTAAGATTCATTTATGTAAGCTTACAAAGAGAAAAATGGACAGTGTTTATTAGGGACTCACTGCTAAATCAGTTTGTAAGATAAATACTGTTCTATTTCTTTTTTTTTTTTTCTGGTTCAGTATTCACTGAGTTGAAGGTTCATGCATCCAATCATATCTCATCATAAAATCAGGAAAATACAGACTTGCATCCTTTCTATAAGAGCAATTTTTACATATTTGAAATGCATACAGTTATAAAGCAAAGCACTGCATAGCAATGCTCAAAATCTTCTTGTCCTGTTAACATTGTGTCTTTTCACAATAGTTTGCAAATGTGTTCTGAGTTTGTGGTGTTTCCACTGGAAATAGGGTCTGAAGTAATTGTTGGAGTGAATAAGCACCAGCTAGAGAAAGAGGAGACGGTGGAAGTTCTGGCCATTGATAACTCTGCAGTCCGTGCCAAGCAGATCGAGAAGATCAACAAGGTGGGAACAAACTTCTCAAAAATGAGACTTCTTGTAATTGCAGGCAGAGCTAGAGTAAAGGCAGCTTGCCAGAAGTTTGACCTTCAAATTTATGAGAGTCCACTCTGGTCATTAGTGAAGAAACTAGAATATATATCTGTATGTCCAGCCCTTGAAAACTGGGAGCTTTACTTGTTCTGAAATTAGACAGAAACCAGCTATGCAATGTTCTTCCCCAAAAGCCTTTAACATTGCTTAATCACTCAAACTGTTTGTTTGGTGCCTCTTGTCAAGTGCTGCTCAGGGTTACAGAACCAGAAATCAACATCCACTTTCATAATCAGTAAAAATGTTGATGAAAATGGTTTAGAGTTATGTTATGGACTTTTACATGTTTTAAGGTCCGAGATGCCTTTTGACTTCTAATCTTACTAAAATATGGAATGTGTGCTGACAATCGCACACCTCCAGAATTAATATTTGAAATTAGACAGTCTCCCACACTTCGCTTTTCATTTTGTGGTTTGTTGGAACTCAGTGTCTCTCTCCTGCACTTTAGGTGAAGGCCAGTAGAGACCAAGCAGCAGCCCAGCAGTCCCTGGCTGCTCTCACACAGTGTGCTGCCACTGGGGAAGGCAACTTACTTGCTCTGGCAGTGGAAGCAGCACGTGCCAGGTACTGGGGAGGTGGGGTGAACAGCCAATTCTTGCTTAAAAATCTATGGTTCATTTTTGCCTTTTAACTGTTCTTGGGTGTGCTGTCAGCGAGATTGGAGTTTTGGGGTTTTTCTTTGGAGGTGGAAGTCAATGATGGCTGCAGTTTCACATTGTAAGATACACTATTATTACATTTTACAGCTTCTTAAGGCAATGGTTTGTTTTCTCACAGGGAACATAACAGATAAAGAATCTCATATGAAATGAGGCTGTTCATACACATTCTGCTGTTCACTACTCATATTCTTACCAGTTGCAGGATATAACTGGGTTTCTCTGTCACCCAGCTGTTTCCTGGGTCAAGAAGCTTGTCTGAGATGTGAAAATGGATATTCACAGTCTTATCATGCTCTGTTGCTTCATTTTTCCGTGCACCACAGATTGGTGTGAAAACATTTTCTGGCTGAAGGAGAAATCAGTTTGCTTAGTCAGGCAAAGATGTAAAAGATGTTCCTGAGCAGTGTGAGACATCCTTAGCGTCCAGAGGAACAGTTACTTTTTTCACCCAAGGTGCTTTTGAGGCTGTTTTCTTTCCTTTTACAAGGTCAGCATCAGTCTCTAGAAGAGCCTGTCTGTCCCTTAATTAACTAAATGCCCCAAATATGAGCAAACTAAATTCACTCTTTATTAGGGTCCTGCCCTGTTTTTACTGTCATGTCTCAAATTCCTTCATTCCCATTCCTAGAACACTTAATAACTGTATAGTAAATACATTTTTTTCCCACAGAGAACCTGTCAGGAATCTTCAGCAATACGTCTACATTTGTGTTTGAACTGGGAAGGTCACAGGAGGGAAGTGTTGGATTTAGAAGGGGTTCATATCTTCTGTACCAAAATTGATCAGTTAACTCCTGATTTCTCTCCTTGGTGACCTTGCTTTTATTAATCGTAGAAGCAGAGACCCTTTGTAAGTTCCAAATACAAAACTTAATTCTGCTCCAAATCTATACATGGGATGTGACCACAGAAAGGAACTGCTGCGGCATCTGATACAGAGTGTTTGAAGGAAGATTGTGAGCTCTGGGAACTTGTAAAGGAGCCTTCCTGTTGGAAACACGGGAAAAGATTTTAAAATTGACGCATTCACCCTTCACAAGTAGTAGACAAGAGGGCCAGTATCACCAGCATGAGAGGGGCAGATGCCTCTTTCCTGCTAAATGGAAAAGGATGGATTTTGATCATGATATAACAGAATTCACTTGAAATAAAATGAGTAGCACAGAATTTTCAGTGCTGAGCTATGGATAAGACTCCATGGACAAATACAGAGGTGTCAGTGCTGACAAAGACAAGCTGAAAAAGTTAATTTTGTTATTCTAACCCAAGAAATAAGGCAGATCTAAACAGGGAATGAGAGCAGTACTGCTTCCCTCCTGTGTCTCATTTCCCATGAGAAGCCTCATTGTAGGAAAATGGGACAAGTTATGCCCTTCTGTTGTCCCTTACCTGCAGTGCTGTTTTTGTGTCCCTCTCCAGACTTGCAGTTCAGTGATGGAAAAAGAAGGCAGAAGTGCAATGTAGCTTCTTGTGTTGCTGTTTTGTCTGCCCAGTGTGTGTCCCCATGGTACTTCCTCAGCTGATTTCGCACTCTCCTTACAGGGGAGATGCAGAGAGGATCAGCAGCAGCTGAGGCTGAGCAGACAAAGGCAGCTCTAACAGGCACATTATGGTCATTGACTTTCTCCAAATTGGTATTTAGGCTCTGCAGCTGCTTGTGAACCACTGGCAGAGAGTCACACACAATACAGACTGGTAATTCATTCTGTTAAGAACACAGGCTGTATTCCTGGCTCCAGAGGCAGCTACTCCATTGTGGATGCATATGTGGCAGAGATTTTTAAAATAAAGTTTCTTGGTAAACAGCAGGAAAGCATTTATGAGTAGTTTAAAAGCAAAACTGCTATTACTACTTTGGAACTTCAGATTTGAAGGGCTACAGAGATTTGGGACACAATTTTCACAACAAGGATTTCAGAAGCAGTGTCTATAGAACAAAGAAGCATATTTCCTTTTTGTGTGGTACACAAAAAACTTCATCCCAGCCACCAGGTTATAGCTCATTCATTTTTCATTTGTAACACGAAAATTTCATTCACACTTTTACATAGAAAGAACAGAAAAAACACACCACAACTCTTATCTACACACGCTGGGCTTTACTCAGTATACTCAGATACTGCTTCTGCAAAAGAGGAGGAGAAAGGTCTATCTAAACTTAGTTTTCTGTAGAAGAAAATATGTGGTTTAAGCCACTGTAGGCCTTTACCACACTGCCAGGAGTAAGCCCTCTCTGTTTGTGCATGGGGTATATTTATTTCGGGCTGCGGTCTGTGATGTCTGGCACTCTGAAAGGGAGTCAGTATTTACAGACTGTTTTTAAGGCTGCTGAAAACTTGCTTTTTAACCTTGGGGAAGTCACTTTATTTTAGTGCACTTGTGCAGTTTACTTTTCATGCTTTGTTAGTAATTACTGGGAGCAATAATATTAATAAGATTATTAAGATGTCCTGGAAATCAAAACCCGATGATACCAATGAGTAACAGTGAGTAAAACAGAATTTCAGAAAGCCAGGGGAGGGGAAATTACAAAAATGGCCAAGACAGCATCAATAACATGAGTTAAAAATGTGTGTTCCAGTGTGATGCTGCCATTGCCAGTGATGTGTCTGTTCTGAAATGTTTTTATTTCAGCCTCCTGACAACATGAATGTTTTTTGTCTGTGCCTCAGGTGCACTGTGGGGGAGATAACAGATGCCATGAAGAAGGTGTTTGGGGAGCACAAAGCCAGCGACCGAATGGTGAGCGGGGCCTATCGCCAGGAGTTCGGCGAGAGTGATGAAATCCTTCATGCCATCAAGAGGTGAGAACTCTTCCCAGGTAGCCTGGGACGTGTAACAGCCTCACATTTAATCCAGGAGGTACATACGCTACTGGCTGTGCCCTAAAAAAGCATTTCCGAAACCTGGGTGGCATCCCTGGGGCAACACAATGACTTGCAAAAGCACTCTTGTGCTTGTAAGCAGGGAAGCAGAATGATAAGGATTAAGTGCAATAAGACAATAGTCAAAACTTAATTGAAGTTGTATTTGCTTGCAAAAAAAAATCACTGAGGTGAAGTTATGATTTGAGGGTTTTGTTCAAATAGCCTAAGCAGCGACAGGATTAAGAAACTGAGAAACATCTCCTGAAATCTCTGTACATTGGGTTGCTTCTTTTAAAGGCTGTGGAATAGTCACCTCTAAAGTATTTCCAGCAGTTCATCCTACAAAACCTCACTTTGATCTATCCATAAATTGTTCCTGCAATTTCACTCTTAACTGTTGCTAAAACTGTTGATAAAATCTGTCTGCATATCCACATACAACTTCCAGTCTTTGGGTGTTACTCATATCCCAACAGAGAAAGCATCCAAAGATGTTGGTATGTGTGAAAACAGTTGCCTATTTGTGCCTTTTCTCAGCTTCTGCCTTCACTGCTGCCCTCAGGGGTAAAGAGCCTGAATTGCTGCAGTGGGAGGTGATGTAACACTAATCGATGCTCATCAGTCCCTGCTGTGTGGGGATTTACCCATTATAGAGTTCAGGCTCTCTTGAAAGGGAATTACTGATGGCTTCGAAGTGGTGAAGATTAGATTGGCTTGAAGGAAATTGTACTGGGGAATGTCACCACTGTTCTTTTATTTTAAATATTTAAGTATTTTTAGTTATGCTTTTAGTGAAAGTGAACTGAACTAATCCCTTGAAAATCAAGATGTAGCTCCTTTCTTACGTAGAATCACAGAATCATTTAGGTTGGAAAAGACCTCTAAGATCACGAAGTCCAGACAGATCCTTGCGGTACTTGAATAATCGGCAGTAAAATGACAGATTTAGTATCTGAGGCTGTGGTTACACAGTCACATCAAAACACAGAAATATGAACTGCCACTATCCAAAAAAAAAGGGAAGCAGTGGAATGAGCGCACAGAATAGGAGATGCAATAATCCTTCCATGGACAAATTTGTGCCCCTTGGAATGTTGATGCGCAGTGTGATGTCCAGGACCCATCTGTGTGCAAATACTTTTGAAATAATCAATCATAATGATTCTTGAAAACTAAAAATTGTGTTTTAGTGAGTTCTAATTCAGCTCATTAAGCCCTCAGAGAATTCAGTATTTTATCTGTTTAAAGAGCAGAAGAATAGTGGAGTGTTTTTCTCAAAAAATGAATATTTTATTGTTGAGGCTGACAAATACAAGAACTGAGTTAGTACTACCATAACATGAATATTAACACAGTGTGCAGGCTGCACAGCCAAGCCATGACTTAGAATGTGTTTTTTTGGACATACAGAAATTAATGCCACACTTGCAGCAAGTGCTTTTGTATGTGTGGAAATACTTCCAGTGATTCGCAGTGACTTAGACTGATAGAATGTGTGTTTTGAACTAGAGTTACCAAGTTCATGGACCGTGAGGGCCGCAGGCCTCGTATCCTCGTGGCCAAGATGGGTCAGGATGGCCACGACAGAGGAGCCAAAGTCATCGCCACCGGATTTGCAGACATCGGCTTTGACGTGGACATAGGTCCCCTCTTCCAGGTAGGACTGAGCGGCACCCAGAGCATTCCATATGCATTCCTTGTCCCTGGAATGTGTGCCCAGCCCCCCAGCTGGGGCTGTGCCCTGTCCCATGCTCTGTTTGCACACAGACCCCGCGGGAGGTGGCTCAGCAGGCGGTGGATGCAGATGTGCATTGTGTCGGGGTGAGCACGCTCGCCGCGGGGCACAAAACCCTGGTGCCTGAACTCATCAAGGAGCTCAACGCCCTGGGCCGGCCCGACATCCTGATCATGTGTGGAGGAGTCATCCCCCCTCAGGTACAGGGCAGAGGCATTTCTATCGAGCTAAGAGACTGATTTATTTCTGTCTGTGCTGTTGTAGCTGTTTCCTCTATTCTGTAATGTCAGATCACTGAAGGCTCCTGTGCGCAGTCACCAGGGCCAGCACAGGGCTGCAAGGTGGGGTCCCCGATCTGATTTTCTGTACACCATGCCCTGGGTTAACTCAGAGTGCTTCTGGGATGGAATATGCAGTTGTGTTGTGAAAAGATGAGCCTCAGAGAGATGTCTTTTATGCTCTTTGTTTCCCATCACTAGTCCTCACATATCACTGCTACAGGCTGGCTCCTGTCTTAAGAGACTTTATGACTTCCAGCAATAGTTGGGAAGAGCCACAGCCAGTGACTAAGGCCCCTGGCAGGTCCCATCACCTGTAGGCTGCACATCTCAATCCCCCTGCTTTTTTCTAAACTGTTGAACAGTTTGTTAAATTTCCTTGCCATAAGATCTGTGCTTTTATCTTTAAATTTTCCTTAGCTCATCCACAGTTTGCCCATCTGTATCACTTTTTGGGTCATCCTCTGTCTCGAATGATTCAAATTGATTTTGCACATAAATTTCTTGTTTTTCCCTTTTTCCACGCCTCTCCCTTTTCTAGGCCGTTAAGTAAGTTCAGGAATGACAAACTTCTACACTGAACAAACAAAACTCATAGTATTTTTCTAGGAGACAATTTGTGTTCTGTCCAGTATCTCTCAATGGGATGCTACTACCCTGTGGTTGGAAAAGGTGTAATATACCTAGAAGAAAGAGAGAATACAGAACTGCTTCCCAAGTCTTTTTGAAATTTCAGGAGAGTCATAAAATTAGATTAACTCTAGACTGCAAGAGACCACAGTCATCTGCTCCAAGCCCTTGTTTAAAGTCATTTCAAAATCAGAAGTTAGCTCAAATTTCGATTAGGTTATTCAGAGTCACATCCAGTTGACTTTTGAATACTTTCCAAGGATTGGTATTAGTCTGACTCTACAGAAATAAAACCTTTCCCATAGATATTTTTTAATATTTCTTTTTTACCTCCAAACTTCCACACTTTTCCCATTTCCTTGAAGCTGTTTTGCCTCTCTCTGGGACTTGTTTTCTCAGGCCCAGCATCCAGGACAGAGCAAACACCAGTTATAAATCAATTATCAATTGTCTGTTGCACTGTTAACTACAGACCTTTAATCTCTTTTCCAACAGGATTATGACTTCCTGTATGAAGCCGGCGTTGCCAATGTGTTTGGCCCAGGGACTCGTATTCCAAAAGCAGCTGTGCAAGTGTTGGATGATATTGAGAAGTGCCTGGAGAAGAGGCAGCAATCCATGTGACTCTGAAATGTCAGAGACAGCAGCCTTACACTGACCACTTGATTGTCAGCAAGGGACGGCCAACCACAAACCTCTGCTCCCACTGCCCCTTGGCCTCGTGTTTTGTGCTTTCTAAGAAAGTTCTACACTCTCTGCTTGTTCTATTTGAGGATTATTTATATAGGTACCCACAGGAAAATTTTATCTCTAGAACTAACTGTGACTTCAGCAAGCGAAGGGAATTCAAATAAGTGTGTTTGGGGTTTTTTCCAGATATACTGAAAAATAAAATAACTGCTGCAGCTCTTTTGGTCCCTTTTGCACGATCTCTTTTGCATGCAGAGAACTTGTTTTGAATTTTTTTGGCAGTCATAGTAGACCTAGAAGTCTTCAGGCAAGATTCAGGCAAGTTATTCTTAGCCATTAATAGGCAGAGGCTGCCTCAAAGCTTTTTCAAAGGCATTGAATTCCAGTTTATTTTAGTACAAATGAGAGTTTTAGTTGTGTTGTCTAACTTTATATGTCATCATCCAGGTCGGGAGCTCCATTTATCCTCAATGGAAAGAAAGGAGCTAAAGGTGGCTTGCTCAGGTTGGGTGTCTGCATTGTAAACTTCCTCAGTTTGGTGAGAAAACAACTAATACATGAGTGTGTCTAATCTGTTGGAGTTTTTAGATTAAATATTGGTGTTGAGGTGATTGCACTGGTGGTTGCAAACATGAGGTCCCCAGACTGACTCCTGAGGTGAGTGCTTGCATCCTGCTTCCATCTCCGAAAGGATCACTTAGCTGACAACAGTCCTGGGCTGGGTAGGAAACTCTATGAAACTAGAGTTATAATTTGACCCTAAATTACCTTCTTAAAACTTGAAAAAAAAACCAAAATCACGGCAACTAGTTCGCTGATATTAATTCTGTACTTGCTTTCCTGATTCTTTGGTCAAGGGCAACCCTGTCTTTTAAATTTACCATAAACAAGATTAAACCATCTAAAATTTAGAGTTTCTACTGGGAAAGTTTAGATTTGCTTCTTACTGAGTCTGAAAAATGAAAAATAAATTTCAGCCATATTTGATACACAAACACCTGGACTGTGATTTTAAAAATGAGCTACATAAATAGTTAATAATAAATCAGGCTATTAAAGTATTGTACTTAAATATGAAAAGTAAACAGATCTTTGGGGTCTACAGAGTTTTTTCTGTTGTAGAGTGGCGTCTTTTTCATGTCACATGCACTTTAAAAGAATTTACAAATGGATGTGGACCTGTTCTGCTCTTAAACTTTTCACAGTGGAAGCTCCCATTGCATTACATTTTTAACATGGATGTCACTGTTTCAGTCACTGATCTGCTATCCACAGATGGGAATATTTATTTTACTCTTTATTTTAAACACCAAGCAAATAAGCAAGTGAAAGCAAGAACTCTGAGGAGGTAATTGAAATACAGCTTCATTTTCCTATCAGGTTCTTTTTTAAAGCTGAAAAAATACTGATAGTTGGCATTTATGGTAAAAGGTCCCATTCCACACTTGCATAAAGCTTTCCTGCATCTTCTCTACTTCCCATATATTTTTCTTCAGCTTTCACATGCTCCCCTCTCAGTTACTGATGTTTCCTCCTGCTCCCCCCTTTCCTCTTCCCTCTTTCTCATTTTCCAGTCCATGGGCTGTTGTAGGTATAGGGTTCTGTTTCCCAGAGGATGCTTCACCTTATCCTTGGGAGAGAAGGCTGAGCTCATTCCATATGGACCATGCGTGAGTGACAACCCAGGACAAGATAATGTCCTGGAGGCCAACTTAATTTAGGAATTTTTCATAAATTTTTACAAATCAAGCTAGTTCAATCTAGTGGAATATTTATGAGAGTTGGCAACACTTCCAGTGCAGGATTTCAGGGGATTTCCTTTTTGTTTCCTAACCCCCAATTTAGGAATTAATTTGTGCCTTAATCTAGGTTGCAACTCCTGCCTCATTTTTTGTTCTTTTGTAATCTAGGCTCTGCTGTAATAGGAACTCTCAGAGTCACAGAAGTCTTTAAGCCTATTTGTAATCCTTCACTTGACCTTAGCTGTAATTTATAAAATTAAAATAATTATTAGGGTTTGAGTGTGGCAAGTTTTCAAGAGCTCAGAGACCATTTGCTGTTGGTTTAGGTTGTTTAAAATCTGGGCCAAATCTGCCTGTGCCTTAACTCTTCTTGTCTTCACCAAGCCTAATGCAAAGGGTTGGTGAAGATTCCACTGGAAGATGTCCCTGCCCATGGCAGGGAGGTGGAAGTGGATGAGCTTTAAGTGCCTTCCAACCCAAACCATTCCATGATTCTGTGTGGTAAAGGGAAACCAGAACTGCTGCAGCTACCAAGGCATATTTTGTATAACATTTCAAATCCTAGATATAGCTGTTTATGTCCTTTACAATCAGAAACAGTGTGTCAGAGAGATATTTAAGATGTAGGAGCTCATCATTCCCACCTCAAAACCTCTTTGGTTTAACCTGGTGTTGTGGTTATACTGAATCAGCAAACTCTGTTCTCTTGCAGTCATATCAGTGCCCCAGCCAGCAGGGAATTTGGGATCTCAGGAGCTCCCATGGAAGCCATGAGAGCCAGGACGCATCCACAGGGTGACTTACTGCTAGGAAGGTTACCTGGGGAATGCCCTGTGTCATCCTGTGCAGAGCACATGTCCAGAGAAAGGGTGGTAAAGGACTGGAACAGGCTGCCCAGGAAAGTGATGGAGTTACCATCCCAAAAATGTGTGGATATGGCACTTGAGGATGTGGTTCAGTGGTGAACATGGTGGTGGTGCTGGGCTGATAGTTGGACTTGATTTTAAAGGTCTTTTCCAACCTTAACAATTACAATTCTAAACCGAACACTCCGACAGCTTCCGTGGCAGAAGAGCTGCTGTACCTCAGCCAGCAAGAGCCCAAGGGCACAGGTCCTCCTGCTGAGAGCTTCCTTCACTCCCCGCTGTGCCATGTGGGATGCACAGAAGGCATCCTTCACTGACTGCCACATTCCCACCAAACCCGTCCGACCAAGGCTGCTCAACTCCTTGGACTTGTGTTTGGAGGAGCTGGAGCTGCGCCTCTGACAGAGCAGGAACCAGAGATCTCTACATCAATTTAAGTGCAGCCACATTCTCACCTTTTCCTGGCAGTGAACATTTCTTGCTCCCCATATGGTTTTCAATCTGCATTGCTGGAAAACTACATACTCAGCTGTGTTTATTTGGTAACACTGTGTGCAACCTATGGTTTTCTCTGATGGCTGTTTTACTGGCAGAGCCAAGAGTTGGCATATAGACTGCATTAAAAAAACAGAAGTATAGGAAAAAAAACCAAAAACCGAAAAATAAATCTCCGTTTACCTGAAAATAAGTTTAATTTACATCCTTTTATGTTTGATACATAAATCTATTTCCTCTAAAGTGGAATTTCTTGGGGAAAAATAGATTTCATTTTTTGTGCTGCGAGGGACAATACTTGAGAGTTGCTTAAAAATATATACTTAAACCTCTGTATTGACATAAGATATGCAGTGACAACCTCCTTTGCTGCATCCCTATTCCTTTGGACCTTTCCTCACTGGGAGCGAGGTCAGGTTTGGCCTGTGCTGTGAACCTATGGCCGTATTTCAGGGAGCTGCAGCTCCAGGGTTCTCCGCCTTTGTCGCCGCAGAGAGACGGACGTTGTCCCTCCCGCTCCACATCGTGGACACGGGAGGCTCCACGGAGTTGTCAGAGCTGAAGTAGTGAACCCTCCAGCCACAGCAGCACTGCAGCTTCTTAATCTCGCACCGGAAAGTCTTGCTGAAGATGTAGTAAATGAAGGGGTTGTAGGCTGTGGAGGACTTGGCAAACAGGCAGGGCAGCAGTGTCACCACAGGCTGCAGGGAGTCGCTGGAGTTAAAGATGGACCAGAAGCTGGCGGCTGCATAGGGAGTCCAGGAGCTCAGGAAGCCCACCGAGATGAGCACGGCCATCTGAAAGGGAACACAGGGCTGCTGTTTGCAGCTGGCACGGGCAGGGTTGGGTATTCTGGCATATGATGTGTGTGTGGGACCACACCTGAACTGCAACACCTGAGGCTGTGTTTGCTGGGCCCCTCATGATGAGAGAGACATTGAGGGGCTGGAGCGAGTCCAGAGAAGGGAATGGAGCTGGGGAAGGGTCTGGAGCACAAGTGTGATGACGAGCAGCTGAGGGGACTCAGCCTGGAGAAAAGGAGGCTTGGGGGGGACTTGTGCTACCCACAACACCCTGACAGGAGGATGCAGCCTGGTGGGAGTCGAGCTCTGCTCCCAGTTAGAAAATGAAAGGACAAGAGGAAATGGCCTCAGGTTGCACCAGGGGTTATTTAGATTGGATATTAGGAAGCATTTCTTCACTGGAAGGGTTGTCAGTCTTTGGGACAGGCTGCCCAGGGAATTGGTGGAGTCACCATCCCCAGAAGTGTTGCAAAAAATGTGTAGCTCTGGTGCTTAGGGCCATGGCTTAGTGGTGGACCCATCAGTGCTCAATGAATGGTTGGACTTGATGATTTTAAAGATCTTTTCCAACCTTAATGATTCAGAATTCAGTGATTCTATGACTGGCCTCTGGAGAGCTTGGATCAATTCTACTTTTCCACAAGAAATGCATAACTGAAGTGCATATCTGAAAAATATATATATAAATATTATATATGTAAATTTTATATATTAATTATATTAATGCACTTAATTATATTGATATAATTAATATATTGATTATATTAATATAATTAGTATGTAATATTAATTCCATGATTCTGTGAGCTGTGCATGAGCAGAACCAGCTCTCTGCCAGCTCCTGATTACTGCACACTCTTCCCATCATCGGATAACTCACCAGGGTCAGCTTCTTCTCCAGTTTGGCTGCATTAGGGATCCTGTCAATATTCTGGATCTCTTGGTATGCTTTATGAACCTTCCAGGCAATCCCCAGGTAGCAGGCGATGATGGTCAGTGCAGGCAGGACCGTGCACAGGAGGAACATGCTCAGGATGAACGAAAAACCATTGGAGGAGTTGTGGAACTTGCTCCAAGCTATTGTACAAGAGATGCCAAAGGGCTCAGGGCCGTAGTAGCCCCAGCCCACCAAGGGCAGGATGGCCCAGAGCAAGGAGTAGAGCCAGATGAAAGCAATCAGGGTGCAGACAGTGCTCTTGGTGATTTTGTTACCTGCAAGGAAGAGGAAGAGCAAGCGTATGTGGATCTCATCCCAGCCACATGGGTTCTTCTTCTCATAACTTCTTCTCAAACAGGAGGATGGTGGCTACAGATACACCTGGGCTGCTGCTGAAGTTCCATAATCTTTAGCCTTCTTGAGAAACAGAGTGTGCATGAGTTGGGTAAGACCTGAGCACAGCCCTGAGTGCTCATCTGGAGCTTAGTAAATCAGGGAGTTTTACAAGATCAAGTTGACCCTGAATGTACTATGGTCCCAGCCCAGGAATGAGAGATTCCAGTGTATCTGCTTGGATACAAATAGGAAGGGAAGACAGTCTGGTCCATGAAAATGCTTGTGCTCTCCATTCTCAGGTAGTTTCACTTGGTATAACCAAGAAGTGAAAAACCTCACTGTTTCATAAAGAATTTAATCAGATCCTTCAGAACATCAGGATTTGATATTGCACTAAAAGTTGAGGCTCATTCTGCTGTTACTGACCTGATACTCCGTGCCACATTCCACAAAGCACCTCCCCGAGCAGCCCAACCCAAAGACACAATTTACTCACTGTTGGATTTGGATGAGTTGGTGACGAGGAATCGGATCACGGCCATGGCGCACAGGGTCATCATGCTGCACACCCCAAACAGGAAACCCATCAGGGCGTAGTAGACACAGGAGGCGTCTCCCCCCAGCCAGGCGTGGTTCCAGGCGGATGCAATGGCCAGCGGGTACATGCTGAGGGCCATCCCAATGTCTGCCACTGCCAGGTTCACTGTCAGCAGCTCTGGTGACTTCAGGAGGGAAGAGCGTTTCACAGCCGTGGCAAGGACGGCTGAATTCCCAAGGATTGTCAGGATGGCTGAAAGGGAAGGATCAGCACAGACATGAATATCACACAGTTAACACACCTGTGAAATCCACTGGAAGTATGTGAAGTACCTGGAGCGGCTACCAGAGAGCTGAGGAGGGACTTTTTACAAGGTGATGTAGTGACAGGACAAAGGGGAATGGCTTTATACTGAGAGAGAGCAGGCTTAGATTGGATATCAGGAAGGAATTCTTTCCTGTGAGGGTGGTGAGGCAATGTCCAGGTTTCCCAGAGAAGCTGTGGCTGCCTCTGGATCCCTGGAAATGTCCAGGGCTAGACTGGATGGGGCTCAGAGCAACCTGGTCTAATGGAAGGTGTCCCTGCCCCTGGCAGGGGTTGGAATGTTCCCCTTGTCCTGTCACTGTCTGCCCATGTAAAAAGTCACTTTCTGTCTCTTTTATAAGCTCCCTTTAAGTACTGGAAGGCCACAATGAGGTCTCCCTGGAGGCTTCTCTTCTCCAGACTGAACCCCCCAGTTCTCCCAGTCTGGCTCCAGAGCTAAGGGGCTCCAGCCCTAGGAGCATCTTTGTGGCCTCCTCTGGACCCACTCTAGCAGGTCCACATATTTCTAGCACTGGGAAAGATTATCCTCACTTCTCCTTCCTGCTGAAGTACTCCAGCCATCCTTCCTGCCTGTCCCCTCCTCTCATCTGGTGCCCTCTGTGTGACTTCCCTCGTCCTGCACTGGGGCCTCATACTGGCTCTGAGCTGCCTCAGTGTTGGGCATGTGCTGGCTCAGGGTCCTTGCTGGTCCCTGACAAAGTAGCATCGCAGTTCTGGTGGTCTCTGAGTGCAGTGGGACCACGGGAATTGTTTAGCCAGGGGCATGCAACAAGACCCAGAGCTTGCTTTGCAAAAGGACCTGTCAGACATACATTATTCAGGTGTGCCACAGGGCTTCAAAGTGTTGGTGACAGCAGTGTCACAAGTATGTGCACCAAACAGCTCCTTTTCTCTCTTCTTTCAAGTGAACATGGTGCTGGAGCAACATTTTGATCAAAGGTTTTCCTGAGAAGGTGTCCTCTAAAAAGATTCTGTCATGTTCCCTTGTGGCTGTGAATGCAGGAAGGATGCATTTGCTCACATGTACCATTTAAAGTGCCCACAGAGGAGTTGACGGAGGCACATGCAACAAAACAGAATAAATATATTGGCGTAAGTACAGAAACTGCAGAGATGTCAAAGGAAACGCTTAAAGGAAATGGAGATACAAATCTGAGACCCCACGTCCCTCATTCATTCCCTTTCTGACCAGACACATTCATTCACTTCCCACCTCTGGATGCACTTGAAGAGTTCCCTGAGCTCTCGAGAGCTCTGTGTCGGCACACAAGGGGTGATGCCCATGTGCTGACAGAGCAACCTGCAGCTCCATGGGAAGAGCCCTCTCCACAGGCTGGGACACACAGTCATGGAATCATAGAATCCTTTGGGTTGGAAAAGACCTCTAAGATCATCGAGTCCAACCATTAACCCAGCACTGACAAGGCCACCTCTAAACCATGTCCCCAAGTGCCACATCCACATGGCTTTTAAATCCCTCCAGGGATGGGGACTCCAATGCTGCCCTGGGCAGCTGTTCCAGTGCTTCACAATCCTTTCCATGAAGAAATGTTTCCTAATATCCAATCTAAACGTGCCCTGGTGCAACTTGAGGCCATTTCCTCTTAACCTGTTGTTTGTTATTTGGGAGAAGAGCCCAACCCCCCGGCTGCACCCTCCTGTTAGGCGTTGTGCAGAGCCAGAAGGTTCTCCCTGAGCCTCTTTTTCTCCAGGCTGAGCCTCCCCGTCTCCCTCAGCCACTCCTGGTGCTCCAGACCCTTCCCCAGCTCCATTGCCCTATTCTGGACTCACTCCAGCCCTCATTCTGTTTCTTGCAGTGAGGGTCCCAAAACAGAACATCCTCAGGCTTCAGGAGGAAAAACAAACCCAGTTTACCTTCTTCTGTAAGAGCCCCAGCTCCTACATAAGATGCAGGAAGCTGTTCTGTCATCAGAGGTGACATTTGGGCCCAGCCTCTCTTACCTTGACAGAAGCTCTTCCCCTCCATCCCACAGCCCAGGGGCTGCTGGCACAGGACAGAACTCTAACTGTGAGGTAGTAATCAAATAACTGCTGCTGAGTGCTGCAGCCCCTGCCCTGGCCCTGCTCCTGATAAAAACATCATTTCTGGGCACAAATGCGCAGCCCCACTGAGATGGCCAAGCTATGGATAAATACAACACCCACTTCCAGTTCAGCTCACTGCTTTATTCCTGAGAGTCCCTGCACGATGCAGTGAACCTGGCTGCCACACAGGGCTCTGGATCCAACGCTGGAAGCTGTGCCTGAAGTTTCAGTGCCTAAAAGTCTTTTAGGGTAGGTGTGAGACTGTGGCAGGGTGGCACATGAGCAAAGTCAGCAAGGGGAGCTGCAGTCTCCAGAGCTTTTTTGCTGCCCCTTCCCATTGCCTTAACTGCATCTATGTATTTACATTTTCCAGAGAAGGGAGCTGACATCCTGACTGGAAAAAGCCCTTGGCTGTTTTGTAAACAGGGATTTTCTCACCCTGAGTTTTGCTCTGCTGTGCAGAGCAAGGTCTGAAGTGCTAAAGCCCAGCACTGCTGTCCAAAGCTTCAGTATTAAAGCACTTCAAAATACAGGTTTGTCTTTCTCATATCAACCAGAGTTTTCAAGGGAGATGAAGGAAGGAATCTTAGCAAAAATTCAGGTGGAAAGCAACTTGCCTAAACAAGTTCCACTCCTTTACGAATCCGAGAGGGTAGAAAACAAATCCCTGATGCAGAAGCAGACAAGAAAGAAGACCCTTAACTGGAGCCATGCTGAAGCAGGCTGGTCACTATCCCTGCTTGTAATTCATTTTAAATCTGCCTGCAGCAGGGCAAACAGGCTGCTACAAAACCCAGAACTGCTGTTCAAAAACACTTGCTGCTCTGCAGCAGTTCATCCTACCAAGACACAGCACAATAAACCTTCCCCCACCAAGGGTCAGCCCACAGCTGCTTTCCCCTGACCAGTCCCAAGGAATGAGCTGCCCTAGCTCAGCTCTCAGGGTTGAGATGCCACAGAAAGTGACAGATAACTTATTTCAAATACTTGTGATGCCACAGAGGTAAATTTGTGCTGGCTATTCTTCAGCATGAAAACAAAAGATTCCAAATCCAAGAGTGGAGATTAATCAGGGCATCCAACCAATTCCAAGGCACTAAGCAGGGGAACCTGTGTGGAAATATTTTCTGTCATTTCCCTTCAGGTTCCTCTGCCAGACCACGGCACAGACAGGGAATCCCTGCATCGCTGTTCCCAGGCTCCAAGAAAATGAGCAGGCTGTGAACTCACCTATGATCAGCAGAAAGACCCCAGCTCCATAATCCACTGCTGGGTGGAGTTTGGAAATGTACTGCTCCTCCATGGTCCCTTGTGGAGGTGGGTGAAGGTTTCCAATCACAGGTGAAGTGGCTGCAGGAGCCGAGAGCTTGTCCTCATGGTTTGCCTGCTGCAGCTGTGAGCTGGGCTGGGGGCTGGCACTGCAGGGACCCTTCTGCTCCCTCCTTGTCCTGCCTCCGGCGTGGCAGAGGAGAAGCCTGGAGTGAGAGGCAGGATTTCCCCCTGGGAGGCAGAGTGACAGCCAGGCAGAGCTGCTGCCGGAGCCATCCCGATCCCGATCCCGCCTGGCTGGCAGAGCATCTCCCCTCCCACCCCTCCTCTCCCACCCTGCTGCTCCCCGGCCTGTCAGGAAGCTTCACAATGCACATCCCCTCAGATGAGCAAAACCAATTGTTCTTCAACCATCAGCAGCCTTGGAAAATAAATCCAGGCTGAGAGGGCAGGCGAGGGAAGGAAGGTTGGGAGTTTTGTTTTCCAGCTTTATGGCTGAGTATGGGAGACACGAGGCTGGGGCAGGTGTCTCTGAGTTGAGGTGTTAGAGGAAAGCTGTTTGCTGCAGGGGCTCAGCAGGGCTGAAGTCACACCACTGAAGACAGAGCTGTCAGAGCTGCTTCAGTGCAGAGCGAGAGGATGTTTGGTCCCATGGACTGCACCTGAGAGGAACCAACCTCTGAGGTCACTCCGCGGCACTCCAGAGCTCTGACTTGGCAAGTAGCCTCAGCAGTGCCTCACCTTTGTGTTTTCCTTCTCCTTATAATATCTGAGCCTAAAATGATCATAAGGAGCAACCTGGTTTAGTGGGTGGCATCCCTGTCCATGGCAGGGGACTGGAACTTGGTGGTGTTTAAGGTCCCTTCCAACCCAAAGCATTCTGTGATTCAGAATTTTAAAACTCAGAAGAGCATGGAGGCACCTCAAGTGTAATCTAGGTGGAATTTAGGTGCTCAAGTATACCAGTAACAGCCTAAGCTGTGTAAAACTTAGGAATCTGGGAGACTTTAAAAGCCTTTAGTTTCAGCAGGGTTTTGTATATCTCCAAGCGTGGAGACTCCACAAGAGCTGTTCCAGTGCCTTTTTGAGGCCTTGTTCAAAGTCTCACACAGTTTTGGAATAAAGACACCACCTAACTCCAAAAATCCAGCTCCTGCTCGTGAGATGTTCAGTGCAGATGTCCTTCACTGAACATTCCTTAGCTGTGGAGATTCAGATGAATTAACGTGGGAGGTTGTTGCAATGCTCTCAAGCCTTGGGTGTATAAGCAAGACTCAATTTAGCACAGGAAGGTAGGATTTATACAGTGTTAATCATAAAAGGAAGTTCTTCTGTCAGAATAGAATACAAAAGGGCAGAAGTGATGTCTCAAAAACATGCCCAGTACTGAGAGTTTCAAACAGCTTGGCCAATTCAGTGTAACCTGTGCAAGAAAGAGATGATTGATTGCATTTTGGGGGCGTGTCCTGGTTCTAGAGGTCATTCTATACCACCTGGGCAGAACCAGGACAGGGAGAAATGTCTGCTAGAGTAGCAAAAGGCACAAATCCTGTGACAGAAAGTAGAAAATTGCCACATTCTGACACTTAATCCAGTACAGTGCACACAAACTCATTGTGTTGGCAAATTAAACAATGCCAGATCACCACAAAGAGGGTGGAATCTGACTGCTCACCTTGTTAAATTCCCAGGGCAGTTGCTAGCACTGATTTGGGCTGGGCCAGCTGGCATTGTCCTGTCATTCCAAGGCACAGGTTGGCTAAAATGAGCCCATGATTGTTCCCAGCAAGCAGTAACATCATCGGTTTTGAAATCAAAGTGACACCGTTTAGTTCCCTGGTATAGATGTTGCCCCTGGCTTTTGCTCTTACCCGGAGTGCAAACATTTAGGTGAGAAAGAGATTCTCAAGGTGCAGCCATTGGATGAGAATTGACTGTTTTAAAGTTCTCAGACAGAGCTTATAATTGTGATAAAAACCTTTCTGCTAAAATTCCTGGTCTGTGCTATGCAGCCATCTCACCTAATGTTTCTTTTTGGCCTTTCTTGGTGAAACCATGGCAGAGGGCTCAGTTCAAGGAGCCTGATGTCACCCGACCCAAGCCAGATCTCCTTTCCCACTTGTTGCATGGTCCATCCTCTCACTACTTAAATAAAACCCTGCATTTCTTCAGGCAAACAAGGAAACCAAAGGCAAAATTAAAACATTTTGCTGAGAATTTAATTGCTAATTATTATTTAATTACTGGAGACTCCACTGGCTACAGCAGGAGCCCAGTCCTCTGCCAGCTCTTGTGGGCACCTTCGATTATACTGTGTGGTTCTTTCATGCTGATTTAGATGGTATTTCATTTATTGTGAAACCCTCAACTTAGCATTCACATGGGGTTGGATTACATCAGCAGTCGAGTTACGAAATGGAAGAAAATGAATGATTAAAACCAGAAAAGTTGACTGATCCCAAATCCAGTGCATTATTCATGTGTTGTTTAACAATAGCAAGTTTTGTTCATCATTATCTTCCTGCACATCAGGTCAATCCAGATGATGTATTTACAACAGCCCAAGTTTATACATCTTTACAGACCCAGATCTTTGGGGGGGTCATATTGATAGAATTGTTTTGTGAAACTTGTTTTCAGTTTAATAAAGTACTCTTGAAATGAGACGGAAGGATGAAGTTGCTACCTACTCATTTTCTGACAGGTTAAGTGAAACTTCAATCAAAAAATGAACTCACCATGAAATTATATAGCCATATTTGATGTAAATATGGACATATATATATATAAAAGTTCCCATTGTTGATATAAAACACGGTATGAGTTGAGAAATTACTTGATGCTGCCAAATGAGAATGCCCTACAGTTTTATTTTTACTTTCCACAGGGAAAAAAAAAAAAAGAGATTATTCTGAATCTGTAGGAACAAGGAAATTGTTCTGAATTGTCAGTTTGCCACTACATAGTGGTTCATTTTGCACAGATCAAATGTTTGGAGCTGTTTGGGACAAGGATATTGGGTTGTGTTTAGTATCATATATCAGAATTACTGATATGTGGGGAGGGCTATGAATCTGTGTCATTATCAAAAATGTCTATCAAAAATAGTCATGTATCATTTAGAACAGGACATGACTTTGTTATTCCCTTTTATCTCTGGCTGCTCTGTCCAGATCTTCTCTTTGTGAAGACTGTGAGGTTTCAAGTGAGCAGTGTGTGTGCAGAGAGTGACTCTGTGGGGACAGCCCCTTTGGGTGTCCTCTCCTTGCTGCAAAACACCTCTGCCATGATGCACAACTCAAGCTTTTTCATTAACAAATGCCACCTTTTCCAAACTCCTTGGAGGAGACGACTTCATCATATTCTCTAGGAACTCCTACTACTTCCTTCTTTTAAATATTCATTTATTTCTGCAGTTTTACTTTTGGAAGCTTATCTTTGAGCTGGGACCTCTAGCTGAGCTTCTCTAGCTTCCACCTCCATCTGTGAAAATCAGAACCAGCATTAAAGTGGAATTCTCAGAGTCAGCTCATGGAGTTGTAAATTTTCAACAACAAAGTCTTGTTTAAGCTGGTATTTGCAACCTCAAGCATGGTAATTTTAAAATTGTTTTCTTCTGGATGCCTGCACTGATTTGCATGTTATTGCCTGAGGGGTTATTTACAAAGTCTAAATTCAGTCTAGGGACACTAAACGCCCTAACTTTCCTTGGCAGGAACTGAAGAATCTGGTTGGATCAGTATATTTTTCTCTTTCACTACAACCAGTTTAATACTCGTTAATACCGGTTAATAATGCTTGTAGTATTACTTATAATAAAAGCCTAATAATACTTGGCTGTTGGTTAACTCAGTACAAGCGAGTGACTCGGGTCACAACAACCCCTGCAGTGCTGCAGGCTGCGGCAGAGTGGATGGAAAGCTGGAAAAGGTCCTGGGGGTGCTGGTGACAGTGGCTGAACATGAGCCAGGTGTGCCCAGGTGGCCAAGAAGGCCAAGGGCACCTGGGCTGTAGCAGCCATGGTGTGGCAGCAGGACCAGGGCAGTGACTGTCCCCTGTGCTGGGCATTGGGGTCGCCACGCCTCGAATCCTGGGGTCAGTTTTGGGCCACTCAGGACAAAAAAGACATTGCAGGGCTGGAGCGTGTCCAGGGAAGGGAAGGGAGCTGGGGAAAGGTTATGGAACTGAAGCTAGAAGGTCACATTTATTACACAAAGTCATCATTTGTTGTAACCATGATATTCATGCTGCACTGGTGAAAAAAAACCCAAAAAAATCAGGTACAGCTGTGAGGAAAGATGTCCCTGACACGACAAGCCAGCTCTTTTCAACTGGGCAATATGCTGCCGTCTCAGGGACAATTTTTAATATTTTTTTCCCCAATATTCCCAAATATGCAATGAAAGGCTCTGATTTGAGAAAACAAAGCGAAGGAGAAACACAGAAGGAGGTGGAAAGGGAGAGATTGGAATGAGATATGAAAAGGTTAATTCAACATGCGAGTACAAAGCATATTACAGCTATGTCTCTCAGAGGTGTGAGAAGACAGACTCCAATACACTAAGAGTGGAAATGGCACCAAAGGTGCTAAAATGAAATGAAAGTTCCTATTGTGTCAATAAAAGACAAGAATAAAATGTATTGCCTGTGTTGTGGAATTTGACATTGCAAACCCGCTCATATTTTATATGGTGACCATGTTCCCAGATCTCAGTTTAACAATGGTATGAACAACATGAATTCTCCTATTTTCAATTATTCAAAGACAAAACCATTCCCTGTTATGCTGGATATTGTAGAAATAATCACACAGGAACACTTCTTTACAGTTTAAGTGTTTTTTCAAGCATTCATTGACATGTAGTTTTTGGTAGCAACCTCCACTGACTTTTCTTTTGCATTTTTGTCCTGCATTCCATTCATTCATTGCAAATAAATGACACATTATGAATTCTGTGATTCAGACCACGGGAAAGAATCACACGATTTGTAGAATGGAGCACCCCAGGACTCAGTCTCCACAGGAACATTGCTGTGCAGCAGCTCTGTCTCATCATCCTCTGCACATCTCGAGGGTGAGCACACCTCTGGGCATGCAGGAGTGTGGCTACAGAGAAGGATAACCCAGCCACTCTACTCTCCAAAAAGCCACATTCAACAGATTGAACCATTTAGGACTCTCCCGTTTTGTGTGTCTGTAGCATAATGGCAACGAGGACTTGACTATCTCTGTTCCTAAGCTCAGAGGTGCTCTGGAGGCAGCAAAATACCAAACAGGACTGGGAAACAAGGAATCACATGGGGTTGGAACCAAACCTGCCCAGATCCTTCTGGCAGCACTGGGAGCAGGAAGGCCAGCTCTGCAGGAGTCCGCCCAGCTTCGGGACTAGTCCCAGCTCTGCCCCTTTACCTTTATTTCATTTGACCCAGTGCTGATTTGGACTCACCCCTTCCTCTTTTGAATAACAGAACTCAGTCCTCTCCGTTCTGCTGGGAAATTCAGAACCATGCTGAGAGCGAACATCCCTCCAGCAGCACAGGCGAAACTAGTCCTTCTCTTTATTCCTTAGCTTTGATAGCAGGACTGGGATCTGGCACAACTGAGACAGGACCAACCAGGCTGCGGTGGCAGCCACAAAGGGTCATAGGGAATGGCAAATACTGCAGGGCCCTTTTGCACATTGGCACGAGGACAGTGAAATGCACCCAGCGCTGCCTCTAAAAGAGCTCACTGGTGGCAGCTGATGTTGGAGTTGGCTTCACTGAGAGGGGAAAGGGGAGTTGTTTTGGGGGAACATTTTTGCATATATTTAAAGGTAGTCAGAGAAAACGTTACCAGAGTGGGAGACAAGAGGCTAGGGTGTTTATACAACTTTTGGTGACAGAGCTGATTATAAAATTATAAACTTTACCCAAACGGTGTCACCTAGTTGTGCTGACACCATGGGGGCTCGGAACACTGTTTGGGTGCACCCACCTTTATTCCCTGTTCCAGTTTCTCTGCCAAGGCAGGAATAGAGCAGCCCAGGGATGTGACCCCAGAGCAGGCCTGGCTGTGTGTCCTACACAGACAGCGGGGCAGAGTTCAGGGGTGCAATAATCCTATGGCACTGCAGATGAACTCGATGGCGCTGCCTCGGATTGACCCACTGAGCTTTTTCAAAGTCTGACCGATCTCCAGCTATTTCTGCCCAGTGCCTGGTAACAAAGCAGCGCCGCTGTTGGCTTGTGCCTCTCAGCACCATTGTGATACAACAATAGCCTGAAGAAAGAGGCCAATTTTCTTTCATATTAGAATTACTCGTACTAATTTCTAAATGGACCCACGCTGGGAATTCAAAAATGCCAGGATTACAACTTACTACTTAGAGGAAAGGAAAATAGCTGAGACTGAATCCTCTAAAAATATAGTGGCAGATAAGAGTGGAAATTCATGGAGACACTTCTCTTGGATGGAAAAAACCAGATATCCTTGTTCAATATGGAACACAAGGTTTAATGGAGAAAGAAGAAAGATCGGGAAACAAAGGCACAACAGAGGCTTGATGATAACAAATCTCTTATTAGGTAGAATGGGGAAGACAAAATTTCTGCTCTGCAATAAACTGTGGTGGCACCACCAGCTCTTTGACAATGACCCTGTCAAGCACAGAGCAGAGCTCTGCCTGCCCAACAGCACAGTAACTCACTGCTAAGGCAACTTCCCTGGATTTTAACTTCCAGTGAAAGACTTTGCTTGGAGTTTGAGCATCCCTGGCAGCAGGGCAAGCACCAGAAGCCTCATGTCAAGACCCTCTGTCACTTTTCTTCATAAAATTTGCAAAATTATGTTCAGGTCTCTTTTCCAGCCTTCAGCTTATAATCATGTGAACGAGAGAAGTCCCAGCTATTCTGTTTTCATTTCCTTTCTGAGGTCTTCTGACCCTTTAAGCCAAGTAGTGCTTAATTCCCCCTACACAAAACTGCCAGTTTAAGATGGATTTAAATATGGCACAGAGTAGGATTGTAGGGAAAGAAGAAAAACTACTTTCTCAAAATTGTCATTTGTTAGTCACTAGCATTTTAATAGTTTGGGTTTTCAAGGCTAACTGAGCTGCACGTTGCTTTCAAAGTGCATTTTCCACACCTTGGAAAGTGCTTTAAGCTTTACTTCTTTGCACTTCACTCCTTTGCAGCGGCATGAAATGTCCTTTGCAGGGATATAAGAGTCACCAAACTTGCAAAAAATTAATCCCACAAGTGCAGCCAGGCCCTCTGCTTATTGTTCTTGATACTTGACAGGAAACAAAAGTGGGATCAGGAGGTACGTTAAATATGTAGCGGACATTCCCTCTATTTGCAGAGAGAAACTTCTAGCTATTTCCTCCATGTTTACGCAATGCTCAGTTTGCTTTGCTAATACTGAGTTATCTCTCTGCTTGCCTTCCACAGGTCACTCTACAGTGAAAAACTTCTATGGTGAGGAAGGGCTTTGGAAAAGCATCACTGCAGCCTCTTGCATCTCAGGTAGGGATGACATCAATTCCTCTGCTGCTCAGGTTATCTGCTGTACATTGGTAAAGCACTGTCTTGCCTCTAAGAGACTGGTTCAGATTATTCTCTAACAGACTGTGCTCAATAACAGCAACAGCAACTGTGAATACTTTCTGCACTCAATTACAGTGAAAAAACAGAGATGAATCTACCCTCAGAAAAAAAATAAAGTCTTGTGGTGAGGACCCAGGGGTATGCTGCGTTCAGATCTTTGCCTTGCCACAGTCTTCCTGTCAGTGCTTTTTGGCCAGTGATTAAATCTTTCTGTGCCTTAATGCCCCAGAACTGAGCTATGGATGCAAATAAAAACTTTCTTGTTTATATCCTTTAAATCACAATCACACTTCCACAGAAACAGAATGGTTTAGGTTGGAAGGGACCTTGAAGCTCATCTTATTTCAGCCCCTGCCATGGACTGGGACACCTTCCACTATCCTAGACTGCTACAAGCCCCACTGAACCTGGCCTTGAACACTTCCAGGGATCCAGGGGCAGCCACAGTTTCTCTGGGCAACCTGTGCCAGGGCCTCACCACCCTCACTGAGCAGAATTTCTTCCTCATATTTAACCTAAATATATGCCCTGTCAGTTTAAAGCCATTGTCTCCTGTCCTGTCACTAAAAAATCCCTTGTAAAAAAGTCCCTTTTTGGCTTTCTTGGAAGGGGCTCTAAGGCCTTCCAGAGCCTTCTCTTCTCCAGGTGAACATCCCCAGCTCTCCCAGCCTGGCTCCACGACAGAGGGACTCCAGACCTTAGAGCATTTTTGTGGCCTCTTATGGACCTACTCCAGCATGTCCACGACTTTCTCGTGTTGGTGTTCCCAGAGCTGGATGCAGAACTCCAGGTGGGATGTCACAAGAGCAGAGCAAAGAGAATCACCTCCCCTGACCCACTGCCCAGGCTGCTTTTGATGCAGCCCAGGACACAGTTGGCTTTTTGGGCTGCAAGTGCAAGAAATGACCAAGTCATTGCCAAGTCATGTCCAGCTTTTCATTCACCAGCACCCCCAAGTCCTCCTCAGCAGGGCTGCTCTCGATCCATTCCCTGGGTTGATACCAGGGGTTGCCCTGACCCAGGTGCAGCATCTTGCACTTGGTCTTGTTGAATTTCGTGAGGTTCACACAGGTTTGGTGCTGGCGGCCGGCTGAACTCAGATCAGGACATGGGGACAGAGGTCCCCACAGCCCACTTGGGCTTATCTGGAAGTGGAGATGCATTTTCTCTTCAGTCTGCATTGCAAACATTGTTTGTTTGTTTGTTTGCTTGTAGACTCCCTGTCCTCATCAGGAGAGAATCTCCCTATTCATTCAGAAGGGGAAATTCTAGGCCATCTCTATCCATTATGGCTATTTAGAAAAACTCTGACAGCATGAATACAACAGGCACAAAAACCATGAGACAAATAAAGAACCATAATTATGACCCTTTTTTCACTCATTGCTGTCATGCTGACTTGTGACCATTTTAATGCGTGGAGTTGACAGGGTAATATAAATTTATTTTGTCTGTAACTGAATATATTAAAATATTTTCCTGTCATATGTGTTTAAATGGTTTTTATAACTCAAACATTTGAAGCAAACTTATTTTTGGCTTGTAACTGGATAGATTTTAATCACATGTACTTAAATAGATTTTATAGCCCTAATTCCACCACAAAATGTATTTCAGCTAAATGAAACCATTTAAAAGTTTCAGATCTGGTTGAAACTGGTCATCCAGACTTCTCCTGAAATCCATGGTGAAAGATGATTGAAGTGAAAGGCACTTTTGGTGGAGAAATATGCATCTTATCTGGATGAAATCGGTTGTTTTTTGGAAGTGACTATTGACACTAAATTTAATAATAGCAATAATGGCAATAATAGCAATAACAAAAACAACAACAACAACAACAACGATAACAATAATAATAATAATAATAACACCATCATTATTATTATTCTTCACTGTAAGGGTGGTGAGGCCCTGGCACAGGCTGCCCAGAGAAGCTGTGGCTGCCCCTGGATCCCTGGAAGTGTCCAAGGCCATGTTGGACAGGGCTTGGAGCAACCTGGGATAGTGGAAGGTGTCCCTACCCATGGTTAGGGGATGCAACCACGTGATCTTTAAGTTTCCATCCAACCCAAACCATTCTGTGATTACAGAGAGCCCAGAGAGGTGTCTTAAATAAGCCACCCTATTCGAGGTGGCTAAATTTGTTCAATCTGAGTCCTGTCCTAACAGACATTCTAAGCAACACAAGAAACCTGTAAGAAAGGGTGAACTGGAACATATGGTCTCAAATCTTGATTTAAGGCCTTCAACTTTGTGTATATTCCCTTTGTTTCCATTACTACTAAAACTGAAATTCCTCAGAGCATGCAGTGGTCATGAAGCCTGCTTGCTATTTAAAAATAAATACCAAGTATTTAAATACCAAGTATATTTAAAAATAAACCAAGTATTTTAGTTGTCCAACTTCAATATTATTTTCCCAAAGGTTTTTAATTACCAGTTCCTTCCTGTAGAAACATGGCCAGGACAACGATGTTATTAGTATTTGAATGATCCTGCTTTGACTGTGAAAGTCGCATCACAGTGACCTGGACAACACAGGGAACATGAGTTTTTTTATGTTTTTTTAATATTGTTGGTACCTGTAAGGCTCTTTTAGTAAGGCAATAGCATTTTCTCTGAAGCATTCTGTGGGCTCTAAAAGAATAATCTTTCACAGATACTGAAAAGGATGTTTGGGGCAGTGGGGTGAGTAAAAGTATAAGTATTGCAAAAGCACCCACAATGCCACAAAAATAAGACAAATCCTTAAACCCTCCTATTTTCTCTCCAAAGTGTTCAGTTGTCCCAAAAGCAATAATATCCTTTCAAGTTACTTACTTTTTCATTAATGAAGTTTCAAGCTTCAGGTTTACAGTTCAATACTGAATTTCCTCTAAATAGTTTTCCCTCATACAAGCAACATCTCTACCTGCTTAGTAGAAAGCAAGAACATCCAGTTTTATCCCCAGATTTTTGTCTGCTTTGAATTCTTATCCATGGTACTTTCAGTCCCCTCTTTATCAGAGGTGATTTGTTTAATCCACCAGACTTGCTACTGAGATGTAGCTTCAAGGTGGTAAAAGGCTGAAAGGACAGAGATTGTACATCAGGGAGCAGGGATTGGATGGGGAGGCTGTTCTTCATAAGCTACAGACCACTGGCAGACTTGGAGGAGATGGACAAAGGGATCAAGCATGAATTTCTATGATGATGAACACTATGGACTAGATTAACCAAACCAGAGGAGACTCAGGTACTGAAGGAAGGAATATCCAGTTAGGACAAGACAGCACATACACAGCCATTACGACCGAGTGAAACCCTGTATTAGTCTGTGACTCACTTTGTCTTGCCAGCTCTGCCGTGAAAGTGCTGACCTTTGGCAAAACTTTGATGATAAAACCCACGAGAATGATGTTATCTTAAATTGTGGCACCCAGCTGCTAAATTAATGTATGCTGAAACCCTGGGGTTTGCAAAGCCCACTGAAGCCAGTGGAAAGATTCCCGTTGACCTCAGTGGGCTGTGAATCATTCCCAAATGAAAACAGAGCTCCAGTTCCAGTGGCTGGTCTCATCTCCATGCAGACTAGTCCTGGGAGAGATCCCATATCAGCCATGGCATTTTCTGGGTGATAAAGCTGTTGCTGATAAGGCCAAACAGTGTACCCTGAAGTGGGGATGAAATGAATTCATCCAATCCCATCAGTCACCTCCACCTAAACTAATCCCCCTCTGCTCCTCTGGTACTCAGTGGAGAGAAATCAGCATTTTGTCTGCAACTTATCAATCCAAAATGAACATCTAAAGTAGGTCAGATGACTCACACTCTTAATTCCTGTTTCTTCCCATCGACAATAAAGGGAATAAAGCCTGAAGTAATTTTCTCAGATTCAACCATGTGGTCAGAAGAATATCACTCTAAGTATCTTCATGAGACTGGCTTCCAAAATGTTGTGTTTTATAGCTGATTGCTAAATCAAACAGCAAAGTCAACAGAAGATCCTAATGAAGACAGGTTCAGATAAACCCAGCTGGTTTTGAGTTGTCTTGCATGAAGTACAGAGCTTTGCCTCAGTAGGATTTTATATGAACAACTTTAAAATATTCCAGTGACAAGACAGCCTTTGATGTACCCTGCTCTGGTTACATATTCTGGATCACGGGGCCAAAATGGTCTCAGGCATATTATAAAGATGGACAAGAGACTTCAAGTTATTGCCACTAATTAGTTCTCAGAAAGCTCTTATCCCACTGGTGAACAGAGCAGGGGGAAATTCAGCACCAAATTCAAACCTAAACAGACATGTCTACAAGAGAGTCTAGACTCTCATTATGCTCAGTGGAGAATGACTCAATACAGGCCATAGAGACAGAAAATCACTTGTTTAAATGTAGGTATCTGATTTAAACATGATTTGGACTACACTCTGTTGGCTGTAGGAAATCCCTCTCTAAATATGGGATTTGGCCACCAGTTGCAATGCAGTTACAACACAAAAAAACCACCTAAAATTAGGTAACTGCTGTTGATTCTCCTCCACTAGAAACTGCCCACGTGGTTGCCCAGGAATGGCATCCTTACCTGGTTCTTATCCTGACAGGATACAGTGTGATGGGATGTGCCATGTCCCGAACCATTAGAACTGTTGCGTCAGGAGAGAATCATTGAATCACAGAATCATTTAGGGTGAAAAAACCCTCTAAGATTATTGACTGCAATCATTAACCCAGCACTGCCAAGCCCATCACTAAACCATGTCCCCAAGAGCCACATCTACATGTTTTTTAAATTCCTCAGGGGATGGTGACTCTACCACTGTCCTGGGCAGCCTGATCCAATAACTGATAACCCATTTAATAAAGAATTTTTTTCTAATATCCAATATAAACCTCCCTGGGTGCAACCTGAGGCCATTTCCCCTTGTCCTATCCCTTGTTCCTTGGGAGCAGAGCCTGACCTCCACCTGGCTGCACCCTCCTGCCTGGGAGTTTTGAAAAGCAAGAATGTCCCCCTGAGCCTCCTTTTCTCCAGGCTGAGCCCCCCAGCTCCCTCAGCAAATCCTCATCAGACTTGCACTCCAGACCCTTCCCCAGCTCTGTTGTCTTTCTTCAGATATGCACCAGCACCTCATACTAAGATTAAAAATCAAACAAACAACAAAATAAGCTTTGAACTAATAATTTAATTTTGAAGTTAAGTATCTCTCTATATTTTTATTCTTTGTTTAAAGCAATCCTTTTCTAAATGGGCAGGAAAGGTTTTATACTTGTGAGTTTGTTCATACTGAGAATGAAAACATAGTGTGAAACTTCAATATTTGCCATAAAATGGAAATGCCGAGTTTCAGACAGCTCAAGAAAATTCAGTGAATCCCTGTGAAGTGTTCAACATCTTTAGCACAACCAAACCCATAAACTGGCTCCACAGGGGGACATGTGAGTACAACTGCCAGTCTTTGTTGTGCCAGTCTCATCCCCTCCCACCAGATGTTTCTGGGATGATAGTCCAGACAAATTACCTCAAACATAATAGAGCCCTTGAGTATTTGAAAAGCTCTATTCAGAGTCACAGCTTCTAACTTGGCACTCACCTCAAAATATTCCTGACTGTCAGCAGCTATTAAAAACAAGAATAACTGGCTATTTCCATAATAGCTGTATTTTGAAATCTCAGAGCACTTTTTGAACTTAACAGACTTATCTGAGATGTATGAATTCATATAATCTATCAGGGAATACAGATCTGTTTGGGGCAAGAACTGGATTTCTGTTTTTAAATACTGTATAAGGAAATACAGATAAGGAATGAATACAGATAAAGAATGAGATTCCCAAAGATAGGAACACCTTCCACTATCCCAGCCTGCTCCAAGCCCTGCCCAGCTTGGCTTTGAACACCCCCAGGGATGGGGCAGCCACAGCTTCTCTGGGAAACCTGTGTGAGGGTCTCACCACACTCATAGGGAAAAATATAAATATAATGCCTTTAGACTGCTCAGTCACCCTAGTAATGATACTCTTCTAATGAGAAATTCATACCACTTGGTGAATGCCTCAGTCACTTCCAACATGCCGCCTAACTGCCACTTATGCAAGGCAAAATTATGGAGAAAAACTCCAGTGTTTTGCACTTGCAAAAGTATAACCTAAAATATTTTCAGATGGAATAATCTAAACTGGAAAGAAAATACAAAAATAGGCTAGGAGGGACCTGACGTGTTTAGCTGAGGAAAAGGTTGCAAACACAAAAATCTTTGGCTTCTCCTTTCCCATAATTTTTCATAATTTTCTATCTTGTCAGCATGAATAATATTGTTGATTTTTGCTGTGATTTAGAAGCAGCTGAATACAAAACAGAGTTGAAAATCAGCTGAGAGACCATTCATCTATTTTGCCTTTAGTTGAAACACTCCTCCCAGCTGCAGACAAGTAACCAGGCTGACTATCATTCCATAAACCACATGTGATCACCATACAGTTCAGGTTTGGGGGGTTTTTTCAGAAATCTTTTGAAACGCACAAACAAAAAATTTACTTACATGTTATAGCAAGCATGTTGCTAAATGGCATCACGGGTGCCAGAGGTCCTCATGTGGTTTTGTACAGACATTCATTTTCTCTGCTCATTCCTTCTGTTTATTTCTGTTCTGGGAAATTAGTCCTGGCCCATGCTAACTCCTAAACTGCACCTGGAAATTGTGTAGGAGAGCTTTAGTAAAAGGTCTGTTTATCACATTTTCAGGTTGGTCTCCAAACCTTGTGCCTGGGAAGAAGCCTTTCCAAAAAGTAATTCTGCTATTATGTCTTATCTGGTGTGGATGCTTTATTTTAAGTTTCTTAAAGTCCATTAGGGATACAGCCAAGCTAATAAGGGGACTTTTTATCATTATTCATATTCCTATAACTGCATTAAGCTTGCAGCCAATATTATCAATGGACTCTAGAGAGAGATTAGCTGGTCAAATGGAGCAGATAGACTGCATTGTATAAATAAAAGTCTTACACGCTCCACTGAAGAAAATTTCACCCAGATGGTGAATCATTAAATTCCTGCCACTAAGCAAATGCACTTCCCTTCACCTGTGGGTTACCCAGCAACTGGCAATTTGGCAGCAATACACTTATTTTTATGATTAACCTTGTCAATCCACAGGCACTTGCTTTCCCAAAGAGATAACCTTTTCCTACAATATTATTTTTGACAAGAAATGGCTCATTACCCTCTGTTACTGTCAGTATTTTAATGTTCCGTTTTCAAATTATTATAGAAGGCGAGGCACCAACACACTCACACTTTCCACAATGAGGTCATGCTATACTGGAACTTTCAAGCTGAAATTTCCTTTGTCACATTTGTTTCTCTCTCAAACTGCAACAAACTCCCTAATTCAGATTTGGGCTAACTGTTCAGATCAGTGTGGCTTTATAAAAAGCAATCATTTTTGTTTCAGGAGTTCTCTGTCCTTGCTGGCTGAGATTCTGTCTTTCACATCGGAAAGGCATGGTAGAACTGCTCCATCCCTGGAAGTGTTCAAGGCCAGGCTGGACAGGGCTTGGAGCAACCTGGTCCACTGGAAGGTGTCCCTGTCCATGGCAGCTGGGTTGGATTCAATGACCGTAAAAGGTCAAACTATTCCATGGTTCTATGAAGAGACAAAGAGCAAAATCTCTTTGTAGAATGGACCATGCTACATTTGCCATGGAAAAGGCTCTGTATTTTCAGGTTTTCCCAAGTTCTGGCTTGGATATATTTGTCTCCCAATTTAGGGAAATGCTGTGTATGGCAATAAATCAAACTCTGCTTCCAATGCTGAGAGCTGCAAACACATAAGAACACTGCTCTGTTCTCTTAAAGCAATGTAAGGAGCTTGAAACACTCTGCAAATACCAGGGGTTTTCACAAACCTGCAGAAAAAAGCAGAATGGAAATCAAACTTCCTGGCTCCTGTGCCCTAACCATAAGACTGGATTTCTTTCCTAGTCTCACAGTTTCCACAAGTTCAAGGTGAACTGAGTGATAAGGAGATCTGCTTGGGGCAGAAGGTATTGAAAAGCAGAGTGGGCTGGGATTTTGTGTGACTCAATCCTCTGCTGCATCTCTCCGTGGGCGTTTGGTGTGAGAAGCCTCTGTCCCTAAGTGCTGCTCAGCTCTTTGTCCTCACTGATGTGTTTTCTTCTCTTCCCTCTGGAACAAACTTCAGTGGAGCTGTCTGTAGAAAAAAAAAAAAAAAAAAAAAAAAAGAAAAAGTCAATGGCAGTGTGAGAAAGAGAAAAACAAGAACCCAGCAGGTTTTACAGTAAAAAAAGCCATTTAGTTACCAATCCTTGGTTTGTTACTGCAATATCTTGGCTCTTAACAAGCTCTCAGCTGCCGTAGCTCAGTCCTTTAAAATTGTGCTGACCAACCCTTCTGGAGACATTTGCCTCTTTACATTAGCTGATATTGATTAATAACTTCATTTACAACATATCCAGACTCTTTTCTATGCTTTTCCAGCTGGATTTTTATTCAGCTACCACTTCTACTCTTATTGCCAGACCATAACTGCACTTAATCTTCCCAGGAAAAATTCTCTGACTCTCCCTGGTCTAAAAGCAACATTATTTTTTATCCCTCAACTTTCAGATTTTCTGTTCAATATTTCCAGCTTGATTTTTTGTTATGTGCCCCAGCTGGTGAAGTGAAGGATACTGATGAAGGATTACTGTCACAGGCCCTTCCAACCTACAGGATTAAATGCAAGAGGATAGAAACCACTTGCTCTAGAAGCAGCTTAAGGTGACTACACTCTCAAGTTACACATTTTAGGTCAATAACTTATGCTAGCTGGGGTAAGTCAGTGCCACCATTCTGGCCACAAAAATGTCAAAAATCTACTCTTCAAATAATCACAATTTATTGGGGTTGCTTCAGTTTCTCATAGTATCCAATATTTCACAGAATCACAGAATGGTTTGGGTTGGAAGGGACGTCACAAATTGTCTAGTTCCAAACCCCCTGCCGTGGACACAGACACTTTTCACTATCCCTGGTTGCTCCAAGCCCCACCCTTGAACACTTCCAGGGATGGGGCAGCCACAGCTTCCCTGGGCAGCCTGTGCCAGGGCCTCACCAACCTCACAGGGAAGAACTTCTTCCTAATACCTCTTCTAAATCCACCCACTCTCAGCTTAAAGCCATTGCCCCAGGCCTATTCCTTACAGGTTACTCTCCACAACTCTTTTTTCATGCTTATGTGTGGGTACAAGCACTGTTGCAAGCAGGTTCTGATCACTCCTTTACAAGCTGAATTTGCAGATGGTAGTTTTGTGCAATGGGCTTGTAAAGAAAGATACAGCCCAGACTGACCAGATTCATTCCTCAACCATTTCATGGTCACTTTATTCACTAGACCATGGCATCATGAAGTACTAGGCTGAGAGTCACAGTTTGTTGGTTTAAGAAAGAGTGGAAATAGCCACTTTCAAGGAAAAAAGATTGTCATTTACCTCTTTGCAATGTTTTTGCAGAATTTTGCAGGTTTTGTGGAGAGGGATATATTATTCAAAGAAGATTGTTTTAAAGTTAATGCTTAAAAAAAACCCAAAACCCTGTATTTCCAAGTTCTTTCATTACAGAGCCTGTGACTGCAGAGCCATCTTGTGGGGGAGATTCAGATGGTTCTGCCAGGAGGCTTTTTTATTACTTTTATTTTTTCCCATGTTGTGGCTTGCTGAGGCAGCAATAAGTCTAGACAAGACAGCCTGCTCACCCCAGCATCTGCTTCACTCACCTTGGAGTATCAACAAGTCTTCTCACTCTGTGGAGATTCCAAAACTCCTTGAGAGCTGAAACACAGAAGCCAATAATCCTCTCATCTTTGCCTAATTAAATACTCCCAGTTAGGAGGGTTTTTGCAATGCTCCTGCCTCGAGTTTTCATCAGTTCTATTTGAAAATTAAAAAAAGCCATCTGAATTTCACAAACTGAACAAATGCTCCTACAGATGGGTGCAGCTCCATGTACATCAAGTGCAAGGCTCTGAAATTAAGGCACATAATTGGTGCCTTACATGCTATTTACTGGGAGAAGAAGACAGGGAATAGGGAAAATTCCTCTCATTGGAGTGGCTAAACATTCCACCGTCTTCTGGAGGCACCACTACAGAGTGCTGAGCCTGGAAAATGAGAACTGGAATCCTCTAGCAGTGCAGGATGTGGAATCACAGCTGGGGGTGGGGATAAAATACTGTCAGGAACAGGGTGCTGGAAGCCAGGGGGATCCCTGGGGTGGCAGGACAAGGAGCTACTAGACAGGTTCCAGTGGAGGCCATGAAGGTGATGAGGAGTCTGGAGCATCTCCCTTATGAGGAGACACTGCGAGAGCTGGGCCTGGTTAGTCTGGAGAAGAGAAGACTGAGAGGGGATCTCATCAATCCATATAAATGTCTCAGAGGTGGGTGCCAAAAGGATGGGACCAGGATCTTTCCAGTGGTGCCCAGTGACAGGATGAGGAGCAATGGCCATAAACTGAAACACAACACATTCCAACTCAACATGAGAAAGAACTTCATTACGCTAAGGGTGGCAGAACACTGGGACCGGCTGCCCAATGAGGTGATGGATTGTCCCTTTCTGGAGACATTCCAAACCCACCTGAACACAATCCTGTGTCAGCTGCTCCAGGTGACCCTGCCTTGGCAGGCAGGTTGGGCTGGATGATCTCCAGAGGTCCCTTCCAGCACCAACTCCCAGAATCACAGAATGGTTTTTGTTGGAAGGGACCTTAGAGACCATCTCATTCCAACCACGCTGCAATGGGCAGGGACACCATGCATGTATATAAATTTATATATGTATATAAACACCTACATCTCTACACTTGAAAATATGTATGCACACAGGTTCATATATTTTCCACTTTCAGCCTGAACATCCAAGAAGGAGAACAGGATGAAACCAAAGGTGCTGTTTTGTGTTTCCATTAATTTTATTACTTCTGCCTGCAATTATTCTGTGATTCTGTCTGTCCCCAGCAAGGGAGTGCCTCATTGTTGGCACAATTCTGATATTAAGACTCTGATCAGTATTAGCTGAGATCTAATTTTATAGGTAGAGAAATAACAATCAATCGAAATTGCTTAAACCGGGAATATGTTTCGCAGAGCATTCGAACAGTTCTGCCCAGGGCTGGGGAACCTCCTGGCCCAGGTGGGCGACTAAACTGGATTTTTAAACCACTTCAAAGCAGCTTTGAAACTGAGGTTTAACCCAGGCTGGAAAGCCTCAGAGCGCGGCCCCGCCCCACACACCTCTCAGGCCACGCCCCCGCCGCTCCCTCAAATCCGGCGGCGCTCGCAGCGCCTCCCCCGCCCTCTGCGCAGGCGCGTGGTGCCGTTCGAGTTCCGCGCGGGGCCGGGGCGGGCGGGAGATGCCGACGGAGGGGGCAATGCCGGAGCTGTCCGGGGAGGGAACTCCGCAGCTGGCCTGGGAGGGAGTCCCGCAGCCGGCCGGAGACAGCGGTAAGTGCCCGCTGTCCTCGGCAGGGAGCCAGCGCGGCCCCCGCGGGAGCGGAGGTGCGCGAGTGACCGCGGGAAGCGGCGAGGCTGTGGCGCCTGTCGCGGCTTGCGCATACGCACTGGGGGTGTGGGGGGATTATGGTGGACGCGGTGCCTTCGGGTTTGTTTTTGGGAATTGCGTTGATTGTGTCTGTTTCTTACCGCAGAGCTGGAGGTGTTTGATATTGTGCTGCCAATCACTGTCCTTGTGCTGAGCGATGAGGATTTTCTCCAGAGCGATGCTGAGAACCAGGAAGTGTCCGTTCCCGAGGTGGAGCGGGAGTTTAAATTAAATAACATCCTTTGCCTAAAAAATGAAGGGCAGCCTTCAAACGACAGTAGCAGTGTAAGCAATTGGGATGCAAACAAGACTGTTTCAAATGAAGATAATTATATTAAATACTCTGAAGATAAATGCTTTGCAGAAAGTGTGTGTAACACATCAAAATTACCTGTAAGTGATGGGTGTGATGCAGACATGGACAAATATGGTGAAATTTGCATGTTATCAACATCATCTTGCAACACAGAGCTTCCAGAGATAATCAAATACAGTGATGAAGATTGTGATGGTTATGATGGCTTTCAGAAGATTCCTCCTCTCCTCTCCTGTGCTGACAGTGACAGAGCGGACACTGTCAAGACAAGGGGACCATGGACGTTGGCAGTGGTACCCAAACATGAAGAAGAACATGTCAGTGTTGCAAGTGGTTTTTTTGATTGCGATCCACAGGAGCAACCAGAAATCCACAAGGAATTTAAAATTGTTAAAATTGAAGGTAATATATTAATAAGATTAGTGCAAGAGTTTAAGAAATACGGTAAATCTCAAGTTTTTGAAATGAGAAATTGTATAGAAATACTATGAAACCAATTTCTTTTAGAGTAAGCATTTTAAATTAGATTAATAAATGCAGCAGAAGGAAAATATTGCCTGGAGTATGCTCAGTTCTTTCACAGACTCCTGTGAAAGGTAGCAAAACTACAAGAAGTTGGTACTTCTTCATTCTCCTGCAGTTAGCAAAAGGGTGGCCTTTCATCAGGGAAATGGTCTCAAAATAAAACCACAGAAAAAGCATCATATTTGTGACAGTGGAGCATTAGCAAAATTTGGTGTCAATACTTTGATAGGAATTCTGGCATAAAGCTGTTCTCTTAAAAACTGGATGCAGTGTTGTCCTGTGAAATTCAGAGTCGTGAGTGAAGATAGTGGAAAAGGAGGCTTCTAACTAGGAACAGCATTTAAACGTTGGGGGCATAGAGCAGCACTGGGATCCATTAGGGAAAAAAGTAGAGATAGGGAAATAATAAGGACGCAGAAGTAGTGAAGAGCAAGCAAGTCATTAGGCAATTTGGGATTATTACTACCAATTAATCATGAATATTTGTGATTGTATGAAATGTGACTTTTTATATCTCTTTGTAGATCCTGATTCCCCAAAGAATGGAGATAATGAAAGTGATAGCAGGAAAATAAGCAAAATTGAAGATGAAACTCTTTTGGAACATAGCTTGAAAGAAGAGAAATTTACCTATAATTGTTCTGATCCATTTTATAATGGATGTTCTCCTACTTTTAAAGAGATTGTAGAAGATGGAGGGAAATCTGAGATGAATGCTTCCACTTCTGCTGAATCAAATACTACTGGGGAGCATATTTACAAGATGTTAACACCATTCCCTAAGAAAAAACACCAGCAGCAAAAAGTTGTTTCTTCTAATGCAAGCGCAGGAGAATTCCAGAGCCAGCAAGAAGGTTTAACATGGCTGAATAATAGTGTGACCATCACACCTCTTCCTAAAACATCTCGTTCTACAAACAAGAATGAAAGATGGAGTTTCAAGTGCAGGTTTTGTAGTTCTGTGTATAAATGCAGCGCGCTCCTGAAGAGACATATTTATTCAGCTCATAAAGATAAGAAAATACATAAATGCTGCTTTTGTAAAAGAACTTTTTTCTTTCCTGTCAACCTTAAGAACCACCTTAAAATTCATAAGAAGATTGCTAGGTTGCAAAAGGCAAGAAAAAATAGATTAAATGCAAGAAAAGGGAGGCAGAAAGGATCTGAAGAAGGAGAATCTGAGACCAAGAAAAAAGAAAGTAAATACAAGAAATTTTTCATTAAAATTGAAAGGGACTTGACACCTCTGGATGCGCCAGTTAGCTTTTCCTGCAGAATTTGTTTCTTTGCTTCATCAAATCCTAGGAGTTTTATTAATCACATGAAGGGACATAAGGAGAGACCACCTTACCAATGCCCTCAGTGTGATTACTGCTGCAGCAGCTTATCCTACCTGTTAAATCACATATACTGGCATGCTGGCTATAAGCTCTACCAGTGCAGGTTCTGCACCTTTTTTTCATTGTATTTTGCAAGCATGGTAAGGCACAGCCATGTCCACACAGCGGATAAACCATATTCCTGTGAGCTCTGCCAGGCAGCGTTCACCAGCACCTCAGGGTTGGAGAGACACAGGAGGATACATGCAGGGACAGAAATGTGCCAAGAACAGCAACCTGACTGCCTGAGTGGGAGAAAGGGAACTGAAAGACCTCTAAAGAATTATCCATGTGACGAATGTAACCTGATGTTTTACACTAAAGGACATCTCAGCTACCACAAGAAATTTCATGCTAATAGTTATAAGAGTCAGAGCAATAAATACTGTAAAAGCAAAATATGCAAAGCTGATGATAATTCTCAGGGCCATCTTTCTCACTCTCTTTTTAGTGGAGAAAATGATTGTCTCAGTGGGGGAATCCTGGCTTCAGAAGTAGAGTGTGAGCAAGCAGGTGATGTATGGGACAATAAGAAAATATGCCCTGGAAAGAAATTCCCAGAAAACATCCACAGAAGCAGCAGTCTGGCTGTTACTGGAAATAGATCAGAAGCTCCTCGGACTTCATACCAAGTGGACACTGTCACTTACGAAGAGGAACCTTTCTTCAAATTGGAGGCCTCTCATTCGCAAGTGCAAGATGATGCTTCATATCATAACTTTATGAAAAACTTAGAGGATACCTGTCCTTCCAATTTAAATACATTCCGGACATACAGGTGCCAGCACTGCAGTTATGTTACTGCTGTTCCTAACAACTTCAGGCTGCACCTAAAGATACATACAGATGAAAGACCATTTGTGTGTAATGAGTGCAATGAAGCATTTAAAACATCAAGCCATTTGCAGAAGCACAGCCTTCTTCATGTGAAAAATGGACAGGAGTTTGGCAGTTGCCTCTTTGTGGAGAGATGTTTGGAGAATCTTGAATTGCATCGTGAAATCCACAGAGGCACAGAAAGGGATTTCGATTCCTGCAGAGGCTCAAACAGTTCCTTGCTTGGTTCAGAAGTCTGTGAAGTTCAGCCAGGTGTTCAGAGGGACACAGCAAATGATGTGCAGGCACAAAGTCAGCCACTATTTTATCAGTGTGCAGAGTGCAGCTATGCCACTGGCATCTTAAGCAACCTGGAACTCCACATCAGAACTCACACAGGTGAGAGGCCTTACAGCTGCACCATTTGTCAGAAGAAGTTCCGTACTTCCAGTCACCTGAACAGGCACAGACTCACACATTTGAGCACGGAGCATTTCAAGTGCTCAAGCTGTGACTACTCAACCAACAAATGGCTGTCCTTGAAACGGCATCTGGCTTCGCATGCTGGGGAGGAAAGCTCCTCTCCTGGCTGCCTCTGTGAGCCCAAGGAGCTGCCTGTCAAGACATACAGGTGTGAGGAGTGTGGCTATTGCACAGCCCGCAATGGGAACCTGAAGCTCCACCTGATGATCCACACCGGGGAGAAGCCGTTCCGGTGTGGGCAGTGCTCCATGTCCTTCCGCACCTCCAGCCACCTCAAGCGCCATTTGCTGACTCACCTGAGGCTGCACTGCAAGAAGTGTAAATATTCCACGGTGGATAAACATGCTTTCCAAAAGCACATCAAAACGCACAAAAAGTACAAGTGTGCAAAATGTAATGTGGTGCTGCCCACCAAAAAACTGCTGGAGAAGCATAAGCAGCAGCACAATCTTGGAATGTGAGGTTGGGAATGGCAAGTTGGCGCTTGGTTTTGGAGAGGTTTGTATGTTCTGAAGTTCTTCATGGCTTTACATTCCTTTCCTGTGCCCAAAGTGATGGCTGGTAATGGATGCATCCAGCGTTTTGGTCCAGAGGGTGAAACCTGGGGTACTGGTTTGGTGCAGGTGTTTCTGAGAACATCAATTCCAGCACAGGCTGTGCTGAAGATCTTGGAGACACTTTTTCATCCCTGGGTAACTGCTTCAAGAGAGGTCAATTAGGATTTGGCCAGTGTTCAGCTGCATTTAAATAGGTATTCTGCACCACTTATTTTCTTGTAAAAATTTAATAAGAAAAGTGAATCTCTTTTCTAACTGAAAGAATGTTTAAAGGGAGGGAAGGAGGGACATGTTATATTTTATAGTAATAATTTTCCATATAAAAATTCTCAGTGTATCTGGAGGCTTAATGCTACCTCCCATCTGCTGAAAATCGCCTCCTTTAGTCCCAGGTGCTTTTGCAATACTTGTACAAGAAAAAAATAGTATCTCACAGAATTCCAAAAACAAAATACGCTTGTCATCACTGGGTAATTGTGACATGAAACTGTTTTCCATATGCCTGTATGTATAAGATGTTTATTAAGCAGTTATCTTGTCTGTAATTTTGATAATTTGAGTAGTCTGACAGAAATGGTAATGTCCTGAAACATATTTTATGATACTGAGAATCTTTAAATCTTCAACTTTATGTGAATGTCCAGTGTTAATCTAGTATGAAATGCCTTACCTTTTCTCAGGTTAGTAGTTACTGTGTTGTTTGGTAATATAGATGGTACACTTTTCAAATAGGTTCTGTTAAATGAGCACCTGCTTATAATTGTGAGTGCTGTTTAGTTACATTGAAAACCTTAGCAGTATCTGAAATTGTTAAATTTATTTTGTTTAAAAACTTAGCTGTTAGTCTAAAAAACAGTGTGTAGGAACCATTGTACTATGCAGCAGTTGGTGCAGGGTATGGTGAACCCAGATAGATGTTGCTTCCAATTTATATTCAAATCTAGGCAAATGTTTGGCTTTTTTTGAGTTAGGCGGTGCTAGGAACTCTTGAGTGTGATAAGGGGTTTTGATAACAGTGTGTTATCCCCTTGTGTGAGGAAAGACAACAGCAAAGGCTGGGTGCAGACTGTCCCCTGATGCTACAGCTCAGTCCATGGAGCAGCAGAATAAACCTGTGGTTTAATTTAGAGAATGTAAATGTGGAATTCACAGTGCTCCTTTTACTGCTCCTGGATGTGTGCCTTTCTTTAGAAATACAGGTAATGTCTTGTAGAGGCTTTTTGGTAATGGAGGAGACAGGTTGGGAAGGACTGCCCAGAAAGGTAGCAGAGTGCCCCTCTTTGGGGATATTTAAAAGCCATCTGGATGTGATCGTGGACAACCAGCTCTGGGTGGCCCTGCCCAAGCAGGGGCTTGTCTTCCAGAACTCCTGCAGCCATTCTGCAGTTTGGAAGACAATTTTCCAAGAATGGATTGAAACTCATGGATAGGTGCATGTATTTAAGGCCAGATTAGCAAAGATATGCAAGTGATCCAGTTCTTTGCAGCTTCAGTAAAGTCAGACAAGTGATGAGTGATTCGGATCTTGGAGCCACCTGATCCGGTTGTGAGAAGAATGTTATCCTGTATGAAGAAAGAAAATATTTCTGAGCAATATTAACAGTTACTCAAGCTTGGAGGAGTTTTTACCTGCATTACTGTGTAATTCTGATCTTTTATTTGAAGAAAAATTCAAAAGAACAGGCACAAAAAGGAAATAAAAATGACAAAGGAATTGTAAGCCTTTATATTGGAGGAGATGAGGAAGGCTAAATCTGATAGAGAACAGTTCAAAAGTATGGTGTACAAGGATGATGGAAGGAGCCAGGTTTAGGGGGATAAATTAACTGCAGTAAATTTTTGAAAGAGTTTGTCAATATACGTTTCTTTAAGTTATAAGTAAGAACAAGAAGGTATTTTCAGTTGGAGATCGATGATTTTGTAAAAATAATTCCTGGTCACTGCCTGTAATAAAATTAAACAGTTTCATGATTCCTGGCATTGCTCTCTGTTCTGTAAATACTGGACTGGACTTTTGGGGTTTCAAAGCTATTCTCAGTCTGTTAAGCCTGTGAAATTTAAAGGTAGAGGTATATTCAGTTTCAAATAAGATATGGACTGTTGTTGGTATTTTTTTTGGTAGCTAGAAGTGCAATATTTTTTATTCCTGCATACTTTAAACAAAAATCAAAGCCTTTCCTAAATCATACTATGAAGTTTCCTATTTAAAGAAAAAAGTTGGCATAATTTTCTCCATGATTGTATCTTGAATTTGGACAAAATGGGGAAATGTAACTAGAGACAAACAAAATGAGCAAAAGGGTGTCATTTTACCTGCTGTCCATCTGCTAAATAAGTGAATAAAAGTTAAACAGAAGGTGAAGTAAATGAATGGTAGTGAGTCAGATCGGTATGGTGGTGGTGATTCCTCCTGCTTTGGCTGCCCTGTGGTCTCAGAAATGCTCATTAGGCCTTAGCCTTAACAAGCTGGGCTGAGCTCCCCTTGAGCTTATCAGAAACACTGCCTGCTCCCAGGAACTTGTGCTGGCTAAAGAGCCCTGGTTTATAACAACCTTGGGACCTTCTTGCCACAGTAACCACGCAGGTGGAACAACATTTTGGTTTTGAACTTCCAAAGAAAATTACTGACCCAAACTGCAGCCTGGGTGGAAAGTTGCTATGACCAAAGCCGAGTCTGTTGTGACTCTCAGCAATGGTACTCGAGACCCTCTGAGCTCTCCTGGACCGCAGTGGGCTGAGACCAGCAGCTCCCTCTGAGCCACACAACTCCCAGGCTGGATATCCCTGGGGGACCACGGCTGAGTGACAGTGATGGATCCTGGGCTGAGATCCCACGCAGTGAGACTCAGCCCTTCACACACTGAGAAGGTGCAAAGGCATCTGACATGAGTACTTACCTGTGAAAATTTCCAAAATGCAGGTATGTACCTTGTACACCCTCCTTTAAATGTGCGTGTGTGTGAATGTGCAAATACACTGTGAATCTTGCTCTCTTGTAGAAACATAGAATGGTTTTGCATTGGGACCTTAAAGTTTATCGCGTACCACCCCCTGCCATGGGCAGGGACACCTTCTGCTAGACCAGGTTGCTCCAAGCCTTGTCCAACCTGGCCTTGAACATTTCCAAGGATGGCGCAGCCACAGCTTCTCTGGGCAAGCTCTGTTGGGGACCTTGCCACCCTCACAGCCACGAATTTATTCCCTACGTAAACGCACGGGTATTTTTCCTGAAATTAACAAAACACCCTGTGAACGTAACAGGGGGGAGATGTGATTTCCTTCTGCTGTCCCTTTCCCTCCCTTATTTGCGTCCCTTGGGGAAATTCGGAGTTCAATAAAAGCCCAGTTCTGCTTTCGGCGCTGGCCGGGCCCCTCCGCCGTGCGCTCCTCCGGCCGGTAGGTGGCGCTAGCCCGGAGTGCCGCCTCAGGATGCACGAGGGGCTGCGCATGCGCGGAGCGGCCGGACCTGCTTCCCTAGAGGAGCAGCGGCCTCACTTCCCGTGGAAGAACCGCCGGTCCCGCTTCCCTGGGAAAAGAGCCGGACCCACTTCCCGCTTTTCCGACACAGAAACCGGCCCCGCTCCCCTGGCCCTCGGCATTCGCCGGCGTTGAAGGCGCCCACGCGCGGTCTCGGCCGGCCCCGCTGAGGCGAGCGGCGCTCCCGTCCCCTCTCCGCTCTCTCGCTCCAGGGCTTGGTCCCCGCCTCCGTTTGCCGCCAAGATGCCGCGGATTATGATTAAAGGCGGCGTGTGGCGGAACACCGAGGTAGGACTCGGCGGGGTTTGAGCTCTCGTTCCCCCTCAGGGCCCGGGGAGGTGGGGGGGCTCACTGGTGCGCAGGCGCGGGGGAAGGGTCGTGGTGCGCCTGCGCGGGGGTTCAGATTTTTGGGGTATCCCTGGGCAGGTTTGGGTCTGCTGGAGCCCCTGTGCCGCAACTTCCAGACGGGTTGGGGTCTGCGGGAGCGAGTGCAGGAAAGGGCAGCACAGCTGGGGAGGGGTCTGGAGCACAAGTCTGATGAGGAACAGCTCAGGGAGCTGGGGAGGCTCAGCCTGGAGGAAAGGAGGCTCGGGAGGAACTTTCTCGTTCTCCACAACTGCCTGACAGGAGGGGGCAGCCAGGTGGGAATCGGGCTCCCAGGGAGCAAGTGACAGGACAAGAGGAAATGGCCTCAAACTGCACTAGGCGAGATTTAGGTTGGACATTAGGAAGAATTTTTTCACAGAAAAGGGTGATTAAATGTTGGAACGGGCTGCCCAGGGAGGTGACGGAGTCGTCATCCCTGGAGGTGTTTAAGAAAAGACTGGATGTGGCACGGAATGCCATGGTCTCATTGACATAGTGGTGATCAGACACAGGTTAAATTCAGTGATCTGAGAGGCCTTTTCCAGCCTAATCCTGTGATTCCTTGGCTGTCTGTTGGACTGCATTCCCCAGCAGCCCGTGCCTTCCTCTCTCCTGTCGCCTCGGTGGGCAAAGGTCATGTTGGTGTTGTTTTTCCCTCAGGCTGCAGTTTGGCAAGTTCAGCCATGTGTGTATTGTATCGTTCTTCCCCAGAGCCACCATTCCCACTGCCACTGGCGTGGAAGCATGGGCTGTGCTGTGCTAGGAGATGCCCCTCACAGGCTGGAGTGTGACTTGTACTGTATAGGCAGGCTTCTTATGCCCTAGGGGAATGAGGCAGCAGGAATCTCTTACACTTGAAGATCTTTCCAAATGTGGAAATGGCAAAGGCAGAGTTGTAGAAATTTTAGGACTGGAAAAGATTTATGATCACCAAGTCCAACCACCCACCCAGCAACCACCACCATGTTCATCATTTAACCATGGCCTTAACTGTCATATCCATATGTTTTTTTAAACGCTTGCAGGAATGGTGACTCCACTGCTGCCCTGGGTAGACTGTACCAATGCTTTACAACCCTTTCCTTGAAAAAATTTTTCCTAATAACTAGTCTAAATCTCTGGTGCAACTTCAGTTTGTTTCTTGTCAATGTGTGTGGGCTCTTCATCTGCAGCCCCAAGACTTCTGTACCCTGAAATTGTTCCAAAAATGAGTAATCCCCTCCAATTTTGCTTTCACAAGCTTTCAGAACCGCAGGTGGTTATGAAAAAGAAAATAATAACATGAGAAATCAAGGATGTCAGTTTTATTAGGTGTTGTTTAAAGCAAAAGGATGTACCTGGCACTGTGAAATCTAGATCTCTGTCACTGCATGATGTGAACACCAGCCACATACATGGTTCCAGGAAACAGTGAGGAAAAAATAATAGAAGATAAAATGTGCTGGGTGTGCTTTTAAGCACTTACGATATATCAGTGATGTGCCAGGGAGCAGCTAAATTTGGGGTCAGCAGAGGACAGGAAAAGCCCCGTTGTCTTCACCCCATTCTTAGGGTCTTCCATAATTGATTAATTCTGGTGACTGTTTAAGAGAAGGAATAGTGCATTAAATGGAATCACAGAATATCCTGAGTTGGAAAAGACCCACAAGGATCATTGAGTCCAACTCCTGACCTTGCACAGAACACCCCCAAGAATCCTACCCTGTGCCTGCGAGCATTGTCCAAACACTGCTTGAACTCTGTCAGGCTTGCGGCTGTGACCACTGCCCTGGGGAGCCTGTTCAGTGCCCAGAAAGATCACTGGTTCACCAGGTTTGGTGTACCAGAGATAAAATAGGTGTTTGGGTTTTTTTGTTAACATTTTGATTATGCATACAACATTAAAAAGAGAGAAAGTAGAACCAGGTGATATCAGGCCATTCATAAAATGACCAGTTACTTGCCTATTGATGTCATTGGTATGGCTCCTGTGTGCCATAAAGCACCAAGTTAAAAAAAACACACAAGCAAGGATTTATTATTTATTTCAGAACAGTAATTACATGAATTGTTGCCTGTAGCAGCTCAAGCCAGAGTTGATCGTGAGCTCACAGTTGAAGCTGCTGCTCTCTGGGAAGTGTGTGTGTGTGAGACAGTGTCAGACTCACTGAACACTCACTGGGTACAGGAGAAGGACATCTGTGGTTGACAGGGCTGCGGGAATAGATTTAATGCATTTAAAATACCACTTTCTCTGAATAAACCAGAAATAATCAATCCATTTATCTCGGAGGAAGGGAGAGACGGATTGATGGATGGATTGACAGACAATTGATAGGACTTCTGGCTTTTGATCAAATCTCAATGCGCACTTCATTGTATGTGAACAGCCTGGCTCCCAAGCTGAATCTATTAAATTTTTATTCCAATTGCATTAAAATATGAGAAAAAATGATAATTTTATTATATTATTTAAAAGAAGGCAGCCAGAGGTATCTGCCAATTCTACTTTTTTTTTCCCAATTGTGATGTCATTACCAAACACTTTATTGCCGTCCTTGAAGGGAGACTTACAGAGCCTTTAAACACTAGTGCATTAGAGAGCATTGAAAGTAATCATTTGGGAAGTTCTGTTGGATATATGAAGTTTGGAACAATAATCATGTGTCTTTATCATTTAATCTCTATTGATTTCATTGTCCTTTGAAATGCAAATCCTCATTTGTCTTGGGAATAAAATTGGAAAAGAAGTAGCAGTGCTGTGCTATTTCCACTGCTTCAGCCCATGAAATTCACCATGTTCTCCTTTGCTTGAGCTCATACTTTCTGCTTTGCAAGTTTTGTGATCCATAAGGGTATCTATTTGTCTTTTTTTAAAGGATGAAATTCTGAAAGCAGCTGTTATGAAATATGGCAAAAACCAGTGGTCTCGTATTGCTTCGTTATTGCATAGGAAATCAGCAAAGCAGTGCAAAGCCAGATGGTAAGTGAGAGGTGCTGTGTCTGGGAATATGAGGTTCACAATTAGGAGAAATTTAGGAAAAAATGTTACCACAGACTAATTTATGTCCACAGAGCAACAACAATTTTAACATTGTTTGATTTTATCATGGAAATTTTAAATTCTTACTGCTTGAAAGTAGTTGAACAAAAGTAGCCAGATCACGTTGCCAGTGACTGTAGTGTTAGCAAATACAGGATCACTTTAAATTATATACAATCTTTTTTCCATGTATTTAAATATATTTTAATCAGTGGGTATTGCCAAGGAAGTAAAATTGTAAAATATTAATCTCTCTTACATATAATTTTCTAATTTCCTGTAACGGGAGTTTGGCTTGAGAGTAAATGTTTCGAAATTGCACTGTGAAATTAAATTTTTTATAAAAACCAGAAGCTTTAAACTGATGCAAATACTGATGAATTATGAATGTATGTTGAGAATCAGACTTAGTTTCTGGAATCCTGAACTGCACATATTTAATAGAATACTTCTTCCAGAGCTAGCAGTGCTGGCACAGTTGAGGATTAGTAAAATAATTGCTGAAGGCTGCAGACCAAACAACTCTACCATTTCCAATGTCTTTGATTGTTGCAATTTTTACTTTTTTTTTAATCTGGATTAATTCTGTGACTCTTTACTTTGCCAGAATAGAGCTGGGGAAAGGAAGAAGAGGCAGTATCTCTATGAAAAGTGCTGGATAGATAGTATATTCTAAAGTTCAAATGCATGTCATAAAAGCATTCTTGAAGATAAACCAATGGATAACTTGGATCTCTCATCCCTAATTTTTTCACTTATTACAGGTACGAGTGGCTGGACCCAAGCATCAAAAAGACAGAATGGTCTCGGGAGGAGGAGGAGAAACTCTTGCACCTGGCCAAGCTGATGCCAACCCAGTGGAGAACCATTGCCCCCATCATTGGGAGAACTGCTGCACAGTGCTTGGAACACTATGAATTTCTGCTGTGAGTTTCTGCTTGCCTAGAGGAAACTCTAGCCAGGAATGCCATGGAAATCCATGGAGCTTGTTGTAGCAATGTGTCATTCCCTTCTCCCATGGTGGTAAATTATGGTGGTTTCAAGTTGACTGAGTCCTTTTATAAGCAAATCTTTAAAGATTGTTTTCAGTCATTATGTCTAGGTTGAAAGAAACTCCTTGAACCTGGAGAGTGACTTGCATAGAGATAGGTGTATCTTTTCTTGCTCCTGGTCATTCTGGCTAACGGGCTGTCAAGATCTATGCTTTTATTAGGCTGTTTGGGCATTTTTTGACTGTCTGATCAGCAGGAGTGGGTGTGTGAGAGAAAAGAGATACAAAACACAGGTTGAAATGGCTGAATATGCAGATACCATCTCTGTGTGCTACAGACAGTTTCTTTAGGCCACGAGGAGTGTGCTGTTTTCCCTTGTGAGCTTTCTTAATTCTGGTGCGATTGGTTAAGTAGAAAAACATAATGGAAAACTTGATTTTTTATTTTGTCACACTGCTTGAATTCTCGTTTCTATTGTTAAAGATTACCTGAGGAGATTTCTTTACTACTAGCTCTATCAGTTTTATATTTTATATAATATTTTATTGTTGTAATGTAATACTGTGTTGCTTTCTTTCTTTTGTCTTGTTTAAGATTATGGAACAGTACCACACTTGTGAATTGTATAACAAATTTTTATGGATTGTACAGAGTACAAGGTTACTTTTTATGATCAGTCTTTGGAGACATTTAAGGGGTGGTTATGAGTCTGGGGGAGAACAAAGAGCTGGTGGTGACACCTACAATGTGTTTTTAGGGACAAGGCTGCTCAGAGAGACAATGAGGAAGAAACTGCTGATGATCCTCGGAAATTGAAACCTGGAGAAATCGATCCAAATCCAGAAACCAAACCTGCCAGGCCAGATCCCATTGACATGGATGAAGGTGAGTTAGGAGTTTTTTACCATTTTTGACAGAAATCTAATCAGTTTGATTTTTCTGTTTACACGGCCACTTTACCTTGGTTTTCTTCTTTTTTTTCCACCACCTCCTGGTCATTAATTTTCTTACAGATTTTCACTTATTTCTGTATCTGGCCAGTCAGTTTTCCTTTTCTTGGTGTGGTTTTTAACTCCCTGTCTGTCATCTTCGTCTCTTACCATGATTGGCTGTTCTTTGTTTTGATGACTGCTCTGCTTGTTTGCATGCTTAGTGCTGTGTCTTCTTCATTTTCCATCAGCTCACACCTCTCAGATGAATCCATGCTGAGGCACAGAAGAACTGCCTGACTTCTTTTGTTTTTTCCTTGCTCAAAGAAACGCTATGAACTGAAAAATGAACATTGTTAAAATTCCATAAATGGACCACTAGTGGTTTTGAACAGCCACAGGTTCACAAATACAGCACTTTCGGCTCTGGATGTAAATGCAGTTAACAAGTTTTCAAGATAATACTCTCAAATAAAGATGTAAATGAAGTTTTCCTTCCATTAATGTGGTTGGTGTGCCTCTTTATGTAAATATTTTTATTTGCTGTTCATACTAATTGAATTATTTTCAACATTAGGCTTTTTTTTCTATAAGTCTTCATTTCATCTGGCCAATGATTCAGTGAATACATTAGGACAACTTGGAGATTACTGATGACACAGAATGCCTGTGATTGACTCACTTTTAAAGATGGTTTCTGATCTTAATGTCACCCTTTTCCTTACTTCGATCTTTCAAGAGCAAACTCATAGTTCTGTTTATCTCTACTATTGTAGATGAGCTTGAAATGCTGTCTGAGGCTCGAGCACGTCTGGCAAATACACAGGGAAAGAAGGCCAAGAGGAAAGCCAGGGAGAAGCAGCTGGAAGAAGCTCGGTAAACTTTTTGTTTGGTTTCATATCCTGGCACTGCTTTTCTTTACTCTGTACTTTAAATCATGTGGTGTTACTGTTTCTTCAGACGTCTTGCTGCTCTCCAGAAAAGACGAGAACTTCGCGCTGCTGGAATTGAGATCCAGAAGAAAAGAAAAAAGAAGAGAGGTGTGGATTACAATGCAGAAATTCCATTTGAAAAGAAGCCTGCCCCTGGTTTTTATGATACATCAGAGGAAAATTACCAGTCCTTGGATGCAGATTTCAGGAGACTACGTCAGCAAGACCTGGATGGAGAATTAAGATCGTAAGTGTGTGTTGTAATAAGCAGGGAGCAGTGTACTTAAAGAAAAGCAACCTATATATATGTGGGTGAAGTCCTGGAAATATAATGTGGGTGGGAAATGTATTTTTCCATAGGACAGGTACAAATGCAAGTGTGGCCTCTGCCCTTTCAGTTTTCTGTATTTTAATATTTCCAAAAGATCTAGTTCACCTTTTATCTATGATCACCTTTTTTCTTTTCTCTAGTTCACCTTTTATCTTTCAGAATAAAGTTCCTTGTGCATGTTCTTGTTCTTTAAGTCAAAATGTTAATTTTTTTTTTGTTTTCTTTTAGCAGTTCATTTCCTTGTGTATTTAAGCACTCATTAAGTAATAACCTTATTAAGATTGCTTGCAGGAGTAGATTTTACTTGTAGTATTACTTTTGATGGAATTGTTCCTAAGTTTATGTCCTTAAATGTTTGATTTCTCCCCATCCCCCCAAAAAATCCCCAGACATGCAGTTGAGAAGTTAAATGCCAGTCTTGGGTACATATTTAATTGTACAGTTGCATTTCCCTCTACCTCTGCAAAAACTGCTTTTTACTGAGCAAGTCAGTACAACGCCATGTACACTTTGGTTTATTAACTTGTGTTTTAACTGATTTTTCTGCATGTCTCTTCATTCAGAGGGTCAGGCAGGAGCTTCAAACTGAAGCTTATGATTTCATTGGCTGCCTCCATTGCTGTTTGAAGAAAATGCATTTTTGTTAAAGACTGAAGAGAAATTGGTTCCCGCTTCCCACAGAAAGTGTTCATCTTCCCTTAGCAGCTGCTGGAGAAAAAGACACTGTTCACATTCCCTTATTTTTACAATCTAAATTCTTGGCCTGACATTTTTTTATTGATCCTGTGTCCCTGTTGATTGTAGCTATTCAGCCTAACTGCTAAGTCTGTTGGCTAATTCCATAATTCAGAAGCATTACACTGCCCTGTAGTAGGTTCTGCTGCAACATCTGCAGATCACATCTAATCACCCACAAGTGCTTCACTCTTCCTGCAATGTTCTATTTCAGCATATTCAGCTTTTGCTAAGGGTACAGCCTTTTTGCTCTTGGCTTGTTTGCTTTGCTTTGTAGCTGCTCTGTGTGTTTTGAAATGATTCTGTTTTCTATAACAGTGAGAGGGAGGGAAGAGAGCGCAAAAAGGACAAGCAACATATGAAACGGAAAAAAGAGTCAGACTTGCCCTCAGCTATTCTGCAGACCAGTGGAGTGTCAGAATTTACCAAAAAAAGGAGTAAACTGGTGCTCCCAGCGCCTCAGGTGAGGTGTTCATTGACAATAAACAACTTTAAAGGCTAATGCCAAACAGTGTTTTCTGTTTCATTGAGTGGATCTTGTGGCTGTATTGTATCTTATAGTGCCTTGGGATTTTCTTTTTTAAAGATATCTGATACAGAACTTGAAGAAGTTGTAAAAGTTGGACAGGCAAGTGAGATTGCACGGCAGACTGCTGAGGAATCTGGAATCACAAACTCAGCTTCCAGCACTCTTCTCTCTGAATATAATGTAACCAACAACAGCATGGCACTAAGGACTCCCAAAACTCCAGCAGCCCAAGACAGGATCCTGCAGGTAGAGTATAAATGTACAGAATGGGTTTTTAGTTTTGGAGCCAGAGTCAACTGAGTAGAAGGTCTAAATACCAGAGAAACACTCCTTAGATTATGTGCAGTAATGCGATTTGAGTTGACACACAATGTCCAGGACACACTGAAGGGCACAGAAGCAGATCCACTTCTACCAGTTGTCACTGTGTTTCAAATGTTCTGATTCTTTTAATCACATATTGTGTGGAGCTTTTAATGTCCTCCTGGTGTCTTGCATCATTTCCCCTTTTCTTGGGTGTCTCTCAGTGTTAAAGGCGTAGGAGTTCATCTCCTTAAAACAGTATCTTTTGTGTTGTCCAGCTTTTATTTCAATTAACAAGTAGGAATTAACTGCAACAATGCAAGAATATTTTCCTAGCACTTTATTGGCTTAAAACTTAGGTTAGGTAAATCCTGCCTTTGCAACCTGTGATTGCCTGGATTTTAGCAAAAACTGGTAATGTTGAGTAATATTTTGTTGAATGTGTGGCAATAGGTAAATTAAATCAGTGCAGCTAATGTGTAAGACAAAACAAGTCTCCTAAACCAAAAAAACCCCCCCAAAAACCAAACACAAAAAAACTGCAAAAACCCAAAAAATTAAAAAACAACCCAAAAAACCCCCAAATCCAAACAAACCCTCTGAGTTGACAATGAGCTGTATTTCAGCAGTTCCATGATAGGAGGAAAGAGAAAGTTCCTGGCTCTGCAGATCATGACCTAAGTCTGTGCAGTGTTTGCAGGAATGGTCACGTTCACCTTCAAATGGAGTACTCTTGACATTATAAAATGTCACAGCGTTATGCATATACAGAGTTCTCTAGATGGAATAGTGATCTGCTGGGAATATATTTGCTGTTTGCAGTAGTATAATTAGCTCTTTTTCAGAGAGGCTTAATTCTTCATTGTAATACGGAAAAATGAAATAAAAAAGCAGGCTATTCATAAAAGCCCCAGTTGAGTCATGGACCAAAAATCTGAATAGTGACCATCTCTTTTGGAGCATTGTCTTTGAAGTGCAGTTGGATAAACTTCATTGAATTTGGATTTCAGAGTGCAAGTGTGCTTTTCCCCCTTTAAACCAGGATCTTTAGGATTACTTGAGTGTTCAGTCACTAACAAATCTTGCAGATTTATGGCGTCTACAAAATTAAGGAAGCTGAAACAATAAGTAACCCACTCATTTCTGCAACTCCAGTTCATAACATATTTTACTGGAAATGAAGACTCAAATCCCTCTCAGTGGAACTGGAGGGTTTATAAATACCAGTGTATGGGTGTTACAGCTAAGAAATTTTAAACATTTTCCACAAACTGTTATTCAAATAACTCTTCAGCTGTTCTTGCTGCTACTGAATCTGTTAAACCTGACTGTGACTGTCTTGGTGAAGCACTACTTGTGTTGTCTGTTACACAGGAGGCCCAGAATCTGATGGCTCTCACGAATGTCGATACCCCCCTGAAAGGAGGTCTTAATACTCCCTTGCATGAAAGTGACTTTTCGGGGGTAACACCACAGAAACAGGTTGTTCAGACTCCAAATACTGTTCTTTCCACACCTTTCAGGTAAATGGACTCCTTTTCTGATGGGTGCTTGGGTGGGCATGTATCTCTTTGGATGTGGGTGGACAGAGCAGATTTTGATTTGTAAAATAGTATCTCATGATTAGAGCTTCAGAACAAAATTTAACTCACTTTTATTTCCAGCCCTTGTACAAATTTCTCCTCTTCATCTTTAGGAAACTCAGCCACGTCCTCTTCATCTGTATTCATACAGTGTATGGCTCACTGGAGTTTTGATCCAAAATGTGGCCTTCTGTGGTCTGGAGCAATATAAATTATTCTGGAGTAATGCAGGAGTATAAATAGTAAGCTGGAGTGCCATTCTGTGTGTGGATCCTGGCCTTTCCAAAGTATTACCTTGGAGTCAAAGATGTGGGAGGTCCCTTAGCCAAACCCACACTGAATTTTTGAAAAGCTGGAGTAAATATTTTATAAGGCATATATATCCAAAGTAAAATATTTCTTATATTGCCAATCTAAATAGTACAGAATTGCTGGTTTAACTCTTACAGTGAACAAATATATATCCCACAAATGCCAAATACCATATAGCTAAAGCATGTTACAATTGGTACATTTTGTGTATCAGGTTTTTCCACTTACGTTCTAATTTTACTTGTATCATGTAGTAGGAAAAGTGGAGAATGACATAAAAAGGACCTTTATGGCAGCTTTTCCAAAGCAACTTTATTTTGTTTAGAAGCTGTGTATAAATGCCCTTCTCTTAATTAGAAGAGCAGCTACAGCCATGAGTGCCTTTTTTGAAGATCTGTTGGTGTCAGTGTGGTGCAAAATGAACATAGAATTTGGCCTGGAGTGATCTGGCTGTTGATTTGGGTTATTTAATATTTTAAAAAGTAGAGATACTCTAATTGTTTTACTTGAAATTTTTGTTTGTGGTGTTTTTTTACCATCTGAAGTTCAGATTTACACATATAAATATGGTACCTGTGTATGAATTTGGCTTGCTTGCAGACATGCTCTATCAATGGGAAAAATCCAAGTCCTTGAGCAAAAGGAAAAATTAATCAGTCCATGAAGTGGCACCTCACTCACATTGTCACTGGGATAAAGAGCAATATTCCTTCCCAGTCTAGAGGAGAAGCAACTGGGGCCCACAAAATCTAAGATTTAATTCATCTTGCCTTACTATAGGTGCTTAGAAGTAATTATTGTAATGTAATTACGTCTTCAATAATCAGTGAAAGCAAAGAGGCATCCCTGAAGGATGATTCACTCAATTTAAGGTGGGCCAGCTGTTGGGCCAGATGATTTCAGAGTGAGTGGCTAGCCCAGGTGGTATGGAAATCAGAGCTTGCAATTCAGTCCTGATTACTGTGTCCCAGAATAATGCCTGGTGACTGGATAATCTCTTCTCTCAAAATCAGCTGTGGGAGTTTGTGTTGGTATAGTTCCTGAAGCTTCTCTTAACATAATGATGTGCCTAGATTTCAGCTTGACAGGACCTTGGTTACACCTTGACAAGTTTAAACAATTTATTTTTAGGATTCTTGTAATTGCACTTTACAGTTTCACTACCTCCTAAGAAAAAGCTCTAGATTGAATGTATTGACTGTGTTTATGAACCTTTTCCTAGCATTCAGATTTTTTTTAAGTAGTGCTCTTTAGGATAAAGCTAATGACTAACTGCACTTCTCTAGAACACCCTCTCAGGGATCAGAGAGTTTAACTCCTCGAGGAGGACTGACTCCCAAACCTGCACTTGGCACGACTCCTGGGAGAACTCCACTGCGGGATAAACTGAACATCAACCCGGAAGAGGGGATGGCAGATTACAGTGACCCATCCTATGCAAAACAAATGGTAAGTAGTACTTAAGAAGTGGAAATCAGTGCTCTCTTAGTTTTCAGGGGTTTTAATTCTCATCTGCTAAAAATAATTTTATTTTATAATAAAACCAGATGTTATTTCTTCCACCTGCCTACAGCTCTGTCCTCATCACATGATAAAATACAATCTCTATTTAAAAGAACAGAAATCATACCCTTTGGAATGGCTTTCAGTGTGCTCAGTAAACACATTCTAAAACTGTTTTTCAGAGAAGACATAGTTAAATTTCCATCCTATTTCTGTCTGTGAAGCTGAGTAGGAAATGCATCTCAAGCAAAGATTCATTTTTCTTGCAATCCTACACAATCCTCAAATCCCTCGTCATCTTGCCTTCCTGATGTACCTACAGGCCCTTTTCATCAGTCTGTTGTATTGGCAACACTGAGCTAAAGGAGTTTAATTCTTGCCATTAGGAGCACTTGGGTTTGAGATTTCCAGAAATCTGAGTCCCATCCAGACTCTTTCATCACCTTTGGCAGCAGATGTTTCCATTCTTGGAGATTCAGCCAGATGGACCCTGCCAATTAGACATGGTATAAAAGGGCATATACCTAATAGGTAGCACCTTGGGAACTCCTTTTATGTGGCTGATTCTGCAGCCTCGACTGTGGCTTTGAATATCTCCCACCTGAGCTATTGACAGTTTTCTTTTTGGCTAGCTGAGGATATCCATTCCCAAGCTTTTGGCATGTTCTTCTCACAAAAATAACTCTTCACAATTCCAGAGCTCCTCTTAGCTTGAAGAAGAAGGTTTATTTTATATACTTAGACTTTGGTTCTGTCTTAGCCTTTTTATAGTAAAAAGGCTTTTTGCTGCTAGAAGGAAAACAGGCTTCAATTTCCTGGTGGACTCTGCTGGTTTCCAGATCTGGTGCTTTCTAGCTTTGCAGCAGGATAAGGTGGCCAGGTGATAATTAGTGTATTGTTCCTGTCTGTTAATGCAGATGAATGGAGTTTGATTTTGTTGTACTCAGGATATTGCCCTGCACTCAGTGCACCAGTCCAGAAGCATCACATTTTACTGCTATTCCAACAGGAGAGGGAGTCTCGGGAACACCTGCGCCTGGGGCTCATGGCCCTCCCTGCTCCCAAGAACGACTTTGAGATTGTTCTACCTGAAAATGCAGAAAAGGAACTTGAAGAACATGAAGTAGATGAAACCTTTGTAGAAGATGCTGCTGATATAGAAGCCCGCAAGCAGGTCAGTGTGTGAGGTGTGGATGGTGCCTTTTGTTTAAAATTAAACGTGTTCCTTGTATGGTTCCCATCGTTTCACACCTGTTTAATGGAAGTGGTACAGCTGCTTCTACAGGATAACAAAGTAAAATGCACCTGTTTTCTTTGCTGCTGTCAGAGTATACACACACAGAGGCCAAAACAGTTTTCTCTCCAAATAATTTTCTTAATTTGTTAATGTTATGTATCACATGATTTTCTACCATGAAGTCCCTAAAGAGTGTCTGTGTCCTACCTCCTGTGTTTGTCCCCCAGAAGATAAAAATTTAATTAAAAGCTTTTTTTCTACAGTGGCAAATGCTTGATTTTAAGCATGTAGGAACTGTGCTTTTTTTTCCAGTTTCGGGTTATTCTCTCAAGGTTAAAAGTTGCTGTTTGTGAAAGGTTAGACAGGTATATACAAATGCAAGCAGGCTGGTAGCAGACAGATGAAAATCTGCCATGCAGGGAACTGGTACCTTTGGCCGGTACTAGAGGATTACCCAGTCAGTCAAGTTGTGAATGCATCCCTGTTGTTTTGTGTTGGTTCAGAACCAAGGAAGGCTGGATAAAGTACAAGCTTAAATTCTGCCAGTTAAATGGCTGTACTGGCCCGTTACCAGAGACACTTTAAATCTTTCTAACAGCAGTCCCTTTTCTAATTATTGCTTATCCTAAATTTTGTGTTGCAAATATCTTTTTGTTATATACCTTATATAAATATAAATGTTTTTTATAAAAATAAGTGGGGTTTTTGAGTCCAGAGATGTTTTTGCCAATGGTTGTGCTTTGGCAAGTGAACAGAATATTTTAAAAAAATCCTTTGCTTTGATATCCTTAAATGAGATAAGTGTTTTCCAGACCTGGATTCCTAGCGTCTCCCATTTGGGGAGGAACATGTTATATATGCGTATATGTGCGTCTTGTGCATACATACCCTAATAAAAAGTCTTCATAAATACAAGAAATATATGCATTTAGAATAGAGGAAAGAATTTGAGTTGTACCATCATACAAGAGAACATCCTGCGTTGCAAGTGAAGGTGTGGTGGGATTAGAACATGGAAGATCTTGGTCATTGTTCCTGAAGCTCGTGACAACACTGTTCTTTCATGTTACTTATTGCTCAAAAGTGTATTGTAAAGAGAACTCTCATGTTTTTGCACTTTCACAAGTATTGTTTTAGTGAAATATGTACTTCAAGTCATTGAAAATGACAAACAGAGTCATGGCTGCTAGTTTAAGAGTCTTTCTTTTCCTGGTGGATTTAATGTCTGGAGAATTAGAGCAGTTGTCACATGTGATGTGGAGAAATGTGTAAAGAATGAAATCTGCTGGAGTTGAGACTGAAGGAACGCTTGATGGCTGGAAATTACTTTTGAAGATCTCTCTTCTCTTAGTCTGCTGTGCTCTTCCCATTCACTTTAGAGGCAGTAAATTATGTTGTCATCACATTATTTAGCTCTGGCTTAGTAACATGAAGTCTTTATACTTGAAGGAATCTTTACTGCAATAATCAATTAGTTTTTATATCACATGCCTTTCTAGGCAGCATCTGATTGTGTTACAGTGGCTGGAGTAACACTTGGCTTGTTTGTTTAGGCTCTCCGAGAAGCAGAGCGTGCCAAGGAACTGAAGAGAATGCACAAAGCTGTGCAGAAGAATTTACCACGGCCCTCAGAAGTAAGTGGAAATAAAATTCACTGTTAAAGAAAAAAAATATTAAAAATAAAGGCTTTAACCATTATAGGAGGAAATCTAAGGAGATCATGAGAAAGTGAAATCTTTATTTCAGTATGTTGATTTCAGTGTTACAGGAAACTTCCCCAACAAAGTTGTCATGAGGTATTTCATCTACACAAATGCTGAGAGTGCTGCATGTGTCACGCCCCAAGGGATTTTGACACCTGCTCTGGGGAGTTTAGCTGATACATAAAATTCATACTTTGGTGGAGATACGTGAATTTAATGTGATCTTTGGTGTATATGATATTTACAACCTTTTTTTATTCCTGGGCAGGTTAATGAAACAATACTAAGACCGTTAAATGTGGAACCACCTCTAACAGACTTGCAGAAAAGTGAAGAACTCATAAAGAAAGAGATGATTACTATGCTTCATTTCGACCTTTTACACCATCCGTTTGGAGAGCAGTTTACTGGTAAGAAAGGGAAAGGCCCAGGATTTGGGAGCAACAACGCAGAGCACATGGCTTACTTGGAACAAAATCCTTATGAAAAATTCTCCAAAGAGGATCTTAAGAAGGTGAGAATTGTGTGGCCTAAGGACAATTTAAGTCTCTTTATAGCATGGTTCTGTAATATTGAGGAAAAAAAGGTGGATCCAAGCCAGCACAGAATTCAGTTGGGAGATCTCCAGAGGGTTGTATGAAGGGCTGTAATCATAGAGTTGTTGAGGTTGGAAAAGACCTCTAAGATAATTATGTTTGATCATTAACCCAGCACTGACAAGCATTAAGTAAGTATAAGTTATTAAGTAAGGATGGTTTAAGTGCACATTCTCCTTTCTCTGAGCTGATGTTAATCTGGACACTCAGCAAAACGATGAGGATGCTCTATTTGCCCGTAGATATTGTCATTTACGTACTAATTTGAATGTGTTGTGGTTGCTTATCATTTTAAATAAGGGCAAGAGCAATAATACCCCAACAGCTACCAAATTCTACGTCGCTGTTTCTGTAAATTGGTGTTAAATCATTGAGGCTTTAACTAGGTGTGATACCCACCTTCTGTTGCCTCTATATTTCATTAATCCAGAATTATGAAGCATTTTCTTCAAGCAGTGCAGACTAAATAGGACAGTGGTAGTCAGTTTGTACCTTGAAGCAGCAAATCACGTTAATTACTCTTGTCAAGCTTGATCCGGGAGAGCTGTGCTGGTGCAGAGCCTGCTGGGCTGTGGCAGCTGATCTTACAGCCATACCTGGTCCAGAAGTGCTGAACAGGCAGATTGGGTCATTGCTGGCTGCTGTGAGTGGGCGGTCTGGGCACTGTGTCCTGTTTTGCATTGTAATCCCAAGTTAAACAGCAGCCCTGGACCAGGGTTCCGGTTCAGGGTGTTCATTTATTTAAGCAGCTACAGATGTTGCCTTTTGCTGCCAAGTGACAGATAGGCAATTCTGTGGTTAGCTCTCTCAAAGGGCTTCACCTGTGAAGCTGTGCCAGTAACCTTTGACCAAGAGCCTACAGAAATAAAAATGAGTGAAAAGGACAAAATCATGTGCCACCAAGTTGTCTGTCTCTCTAGACTTGTCCTCTGACAATACCTGTGTTGTCTCTACACCTAAATCCCATATTCCTTTAAGGTGACTCTAAAGATATATAAGCAGATTATAAATCCATGTCCTTGACCATATCTGACCAATGAATTGAGAGCCTAAAAAGGGAAACACTGAACAGTATGTACTTCCAATTTGCTGTTAAATGAAAAATTATACTTGAAGATCAGGAGAAGTTAAAGATGGAAAATACAGTTAGATCATGAATTTCACTGCCCTGCCAGTGTCAGATTGTTCCCTTAGGAATGTTCTCTGAGTGCTTTCTCTGGTTGTTTTGAAGTGCAGCAAGAATCAGGTTTGCTATCACTTCCTTTAGAGACTATTACACGGTCCAGTACTTTTTGTCTGGAAACTTTCTTCAGAGTCCTTGGAAATTTTGTCTCCTAACTGATGGGCAGAATTTTTTTTGCATCCCTGCTCCTGCTTGCTCTCTAACATTCAGCACAATATTCCCTCTTTGTCTAAAATCCAGTTCAAAGCCCAGAATTTTCCTATCTGTGTGATCTCTTCTGGGGCTTGTTTTCCTCCTAAAAGCCTTTCATAAAATACTCCTTTCTTTTCCTGATGTGTAGTTCTCTTTTGGGAAGGATTAGCAGTGCTGCTGGGCATGATGTGCTGAGCTCCTGTAGCTGGGGCACCTTTTTGGTGCCACAACAAAATAGCCTCAAGTAGTTCCTCACAGTGTACTAATAGAGGCTATTTGAAATTTGTAGGATTTCACTTTATCAGGTGTGGTTGAATTACTCCTGTTTTATCTGTCTTGACCATCAAGGACAAGTAATTAATTTTCCTTTCCCCAGTATCTGTGGAATCATCTAATCTGGTGATACCTGAATTTCTACCTGGTCAGTGTGCCGTAACAAAACATCTGCTTGCAGTAAGATATCTACTGCTGATAGGGAAAGTCGTGCTGCACCTGTAAATCCTGTTGAAAGAGAGGACATGGACATGTTCTCATAACCAATGAAGTCCAGATTGGCAAAGATATTTTAATTTTTTAGTCATAAATAAAATCAGAAGGACCTGGGTGCCTGTATAGTTTTGCAAGCCAGGCTCTTTGTCAGAAATAGTAAGAGTTGTGAGAACAACAAGAATCTTTTCAGTTCTTTGTAAACTTCTTAAATTGAACTGGAAGCAGCAGAGTGCTCATATCTCACCAGTTCTTTTCAGCCACAGAACGTGTTAGTTACAGTCAGGGTTGTATTTCCTGCAGCAGAGCTTACACAGCTCACCCGGGAATGTTTAGACTTGACTTTCCAGGTTGTGTAGAGAAGGACAAGCAAAAGGAAATGAAAAGTGATTTTTGTTTCATAGAACAGCTGCTTCTGTCTGTACAGTTCTCCCTCCCTCAAGGTCCCTGCTTTTATCTCTGTTCTTCTGCAGCAAGATGAAGTATCTCGCTGTGCCACAGCTTTCATTAGCCACGGCAGAGTGATGTCAGGTTTGGCCAAATTATATAAAATGAGGGATAGTTGTGCTGTGAGGAGCCTTCTAGCCTGGGTTTCATTTATAATCCACAGCATCTGTGTTTGATTTCATAGTTAGCTTAACCTGATGGTGTGCTTTGAGTATGAAAAGAAAAGCTGCCCCCATGAACTGCACACTGAAAGTTTGAAAAGAAGAGGAATTTCCTTGTATCCTGTGTATTGTAACTGCAATTTCTCTCATCTTTTCCAACAGGCACAGGATCTACTGGCACAAGAGATGGAGGTGGTAAAGCAAGGAATGGGGCATGGAGAGCTGTCAAGTGAAGCTTATAACCAGGTGTGGGAAGAATGTTACAGCCAAGTGTTGTACCTGCCTGGACAGAGCCGCTACACAAGGGCTAACTTGGCCAGCAAAAAGGACAGGATAGAGTCACTTGAAAAGAGACTCGAGGTCAGTGCCACTTTTTTCTGCCTTTTGCACCTCCTTTTTTTTGAGCTACCTTGTGTTTTATTTTGGTTTTTTTCCCTGTAGGAGTTCAGTCAGGTCTTTCGAAGTGATTCATTTGAAAATTGTTGAGGAATTCTCCTAGGGAGTTTGTAGATGTCCTTGAGCTGCTTAAATCACCCCTCATCCTCCTCTTCTTAAAATATCCCCTCACGGAGTTTTTCTACACACAGTTTCTCTGTGCACTATTAGCTGTGACACAACTCATCCACTTTATTCTCAGGTGGAGAGAAGGTCAGGTTCTGCTGTCTCTTAATTACATGTGGATTTTCTGTTGTTTTCCTAATCTCTGCTGTGAGTGGATCAGATACCTGATCTTTCTCATTTTGCACTTTGTCCTTGATTGTGGCTAGCATGAGGAGATGCCTCCGAAAAAGATGCTTAAAAAACCCAAAGCTCTGTCCCAAAGCTCCTCTCAAGTTCTCTTTCCAACTTAAGATTTGGTTTCTGGCAGACTATTGCATATGCAAAGGTTTAGATAGTCCTGAATTCTTGCCAGGCTGGCATCTTTTTCCAGTTCTAGAGATTCCCTCCAAAAAAGAGAACAATGGATGTTTGTGATCCCATTTCACTTTATCAGACTCTTTGACACTGATTTTCCTTGCCCAGTCCCCTTTCTACATTTTCACCCAGATGCTCCATATAAAAAACCAAAACTAGACAATGTTCATGATAGCATGTATGCTGGTCTGAAATGGTTTCTTCTTACATGTTCTGACTTGTTGAAGTCATTAAATGTTTTCTAAAATACTATTTTAGCTTAAAAGTCTCTCTGAAGTATACAGGCATCAGTTTATCTTTTCCATGGTGAAAGGAAGCTTTACAAAAAAAGTTTTTCTGTATTTAACATCAACATAGCTACTGTTGCTAGAAGTAAACCTCCCCAAACAGTGGCTACCCCAGAAATAACATCAGAGAGGCCAGAAAGACTGAATTTTCACTTGATTCATATGCATGAAATACAACGTGAGTGTGTGCTTTGTAAAGTCTGTCAGTCAGGAGTGTTGTCCAGGTACAGATTCCGCAGTTGTTAGCCAAGCTCTCGGGCCAGGAGCAGTTCACCTGTGCGTAGCCTGGTAGTAAAGGTTGAGTACGATCTCCAGACCCCTGTCGTGCTGCTTCTCACCCAGCAGAGAGCACCATTGCCCTGCCCAGCGCTGCCTGACAGTCTCTCCCTCGCTCTGCTTTCCCAAACCCGTGTGTGAGCTCAGCAGCAGCCTGGCCGTGCATGGCAGCAGGGCCGGGCGGGCAGCCCGCCAGCAGTCAGAGGGCTGCACCTAATTTGTGTACAAATGCTTTTGAAATTTAAATATCTTAGGCCCAAAACGACATTAGAAGGGCATTATTAAAGTTGCAAAGTCAAACAGTCCAAGTTAGGGAATGCACGAACAGCCCTAATTTGCCTATGCATATGCTTTTTGAGACAGTCTTTAATTTCATGATTGCAGCCTAGTTTTTCCACAGACTCATTTACTGCACAGGGTGGATGGTACTTGCTTAATGAGTAGCTCTTGAATATTTTGTTTTCTCTTAATTGTTTGGTGTGTGGCCCTGTGCTTTTATCCTGTGTGCTGTTTCTGCAGTCTAAATTGGTCACTTCTGTGTGGGCTTTCTTGTGCTGTTGATTTCTGTCCTTCTCTTCCCAATATTTGAATGAGTGAGTTGGTGGTGGAATGCTTATTAAGGATACTGAAGCAAAGTAAGGTCAAGTTTATCATTCATCAAACTTATGTATGTTTGTTCTAAGTTGTCTTTGCTCTGCAGTCACAAGACAGTCACCCAGGAAGCAAAGTGGGAATCAGAGGTCTTGCAAAAAAAAAAAAGAAAAAAAAAAAAAAAAAAAAAAAAAAGTTTGTTTTTTTTTGCTGCCAACGTTGCGTGGGACTCTGAGAGACACTTAACAAAATCCAGTTAGCTGTGTCCCATCAGGCTGAGGAAGGTGATCCTGCCCTTCTACTCGGCACATCTGGAGTGCTGTGTCCAGTTCTGGGATTTTCAGCGAGAGACAGGGAGCTCCTGGCGTGGGGGGGGGATGCAGCGGAGGGTGACAAAGATGAGGAAAGGTCTGGGGCATCTCCCTGATGAGGAAAGGCTGAGGGAGCTGAGGCTGTTCATGAGAGGAGACATAGCTGAGAGGGGCTCTCATCCCTGTCTGTCCCTGTGTGCAGGGAGAACTCAGAGCATGGATCAGGCTCTGCTCCCTGGGCCCTGGCAATGGCACCAGGGGAATGGGCAGGAACTGATACCAAGGAAGTTTCACCTGAGCATGAGGAAGAACTTCTTTCCTGTGCAATGACCAAGCACTGAACAGATTGTCCAGAGACGCTGTGGAGTCTCCCTCCCTGGAGATATTCCAGAACTGTCTGGATACAATCCCATGCCCTGTGCTCTGGGATGACCCTGCCTGAGCAGGGAGGAGGGACCAGATGAGCCACTGTGCTCTGTCCAGGCTGACCCATTCTGTGTCTGTGATCACTTGCTAGAGTCATGAGATTCTGGTTAATGTAGCTACATCCCCTGGGAGCTCAGAGTGCTGCTGGACAAGGCTGATGGCTTGGTGCACTTCCACACACAAGCTTGCTCTCCCATTTTCCTGTGTTCCAAAAATCCCATCCCCCAGTCCAGTCAGGCACGGGGGCCAGCAGAGCCCTGTGGCTGCAGGTGCAGTGAGCACTGCAGTGTGTCTCACAACTCACTGTTGTTGAGTGCAGGTGGACTCTATGCAAAGTTAAATTTGACCTGAAAATCTCTCCCAAGTGTGTGCAAAATGCAGTTTAGTGCAGCTCTGTGGTCTGACCCTAAAAGGCCATTCCTAAAAGCAAGATACACATACACAGGTTTTTTAAGCACAGGTCACCTACTGAATCGTTTTTTAAACAGTAAATAAAAAGCATAGCAGTTAAATGAACAAATGAATATGCAATAAAAAAAGCACAGAATTTTTTTCCTAACCCATTCTCAGCAATGACAAAACCCACCTTCATTTTAATGTTTTTCCAAGGAAAATTGTCTGAAAGCAATATCAGTTGAAATAGATATTTTAATGGGAAGTATCATACAAGCTTAATGAAAAGCAGGGATATTAGCTCAGCTTTCAGTACCCCAAGACACTTGCTTGTACTCTTAGCTTTCTTTGAGAGAAGAGTAGAAATTGTAAAACAGAGTTTCCCGGCAACAGCAACTGAGGTTGGTCAGTTTTGGGGGCTGCTTCTTCCCCTTTATAGTGCACTAAGATCATTAGGGAAAAAAACCCATGAGAGTGTAGTGATATTTGGCACAGCTGTACATGGGGAAATCACTGTCTAATAGTTCCATATGGGACTGCTGACACCCAGCAGATGCTGTGCAAAAAGATCAAGCTATTTCTGGGTTTGTCTTCATTTCTCGGGGATTCCTGGCTGGATTGATAGTGTGGACACACAGTCATCTTCTCTAATTGTCCTGTTCTCACTGCCTGAGTGGTTTAGTCATGGCAGCCTTGTGTATGTTGACATGACATTTATCTTTCTGAAATGGATGCTGATATCACAAACAGATTTGTGCGGTTATTGATGAACTTGAGGAGGCAAAGTGGAGCCATTGTGGAGAGCTTCTGTTTGGCTGAGTATCCTGTCCAGGCATCATCAGTAATACACAGCTCAGCAGTAGTTGTGATGTTGGAGTGTACTGCTGTGTATTAGTAATACTTTTCGTTTCTTTGTTTTGAGGGTTTTGGACTCTTTGAATGTGTTACTTAATGTGGTTTGAGAGTGTTACAAGATTAGTATGTGAACTTCCGTGCATTACAGATGGGGAGTTTCAGGTCTGTGCAAGTGAATCCCTGTGACCTCAGTATGTGTCTGTGGTACACCTTAGATTTGTGGAATTTTCTGATCTTTCCAGTAGCTTCTAGAAATCCAGAATATTTTTCCAAGGCTAGGCTACACTGCAGAGCAAATGATTTCATAAACTGGAGTCTTCCCATGCTTGTGTTCAGTAACTGCTTCAGTTCTCTGCAATACCTTTTGCTCCCTTCTTTTCCAAACAATATATTTATAAAGAAAAGCATTCCTACTAACGTATGTTAAACTAGGAACATTATAAGATTAAATGAGATAGTAGAGGCATCTATTTAACAACCTATTTTCTTCCCTTTGTAGTTCACAACATAGAAACTTCCTGCCATCTTTACTTTTCCTTTGAAGATAGTTAATAAAATTGGCTTGCAGAATACAAATACTTTTATTAAAATTGTGGTAGTTAATATTATCATTTAAGCTGATTACTAAATTATAAACGCCATTGGAAGCCTACAGGGGAAAAGTTCAAGATACACTGTATATGCAAAATATAGTAAATTATCTATTCTTTGCAGTATCCAAGGTGCATCGAGATGGTGATTTACCAAAGTGTTGATTTTTGATTTTGATTGCAGCCCAAGTTCTCTGAATTAATTCAGATTAAAAAAACTTGCTTAGCTGGAATTTTAGAGGTTACATGGTACACTCTGCTGCAGGGTGTATCACTTAGTTTATTGGAGACTGTATTTTAATTTCTCTCTAGTTTACGTGCTTCTAAAGTTTGCAGTTTCTTTTGCATTTTCAGGTGTGCTGGTACTAAGAAAGCACCTGGAGAAGTAAGAGATTTTTATAGGACTAGGAATAGAGAAATTACAAAACTAAAATATGGTGAAAATCCTGAGTAGCATTGCTTTTATGGTCACATATTTTATTTTTAATAAGGTCTGTTGGGAATGTAGTTAGCACCAGAGGATCACAGCAGAGGGTTATTGGGGGTCCTCACTGTCAAATTGTTCAGAATCTGGTAACTTAGCATGCTTAGAAATAAAGTTCAGCATTGACAAAGCTCTCATTGCAAAAGGCCTTTGCACACCATCACTGTTCAGAATTGACTGCTGCAGGACCATGGGGCTTCTGCTGGGATTGAGAGGGAGCCAGGCTCTTTGCCAGCTCGGTTATTGCCTGAGCTTCCACAACATTGTCAGCCTCTGGAAGAGGCCAGTGCAGGCACTCTGGGTGTGCAGGGGTAGTTTTTGAGGTAATTACACTGTGCTGGCTGCCCTGTGACCTCATCAGACACAGCAGTAACCTGTGTTTGCTTATGGCTAATCAGAGCTCTTGGCCTCGGGTGGTTGTTGCTGTCTGTCATCTTATTGCAGGGTTTTTCTTTCCCAGTGAGTGGTAGAGTTTCCAAAAAAGTTTAGTCATTTTTCATCATAAACAGTGCTCTTCTTGACATGTTTCTGCTGTGATTGAGATAGAATCATAGAATCATTAAGGTCGGAAAAGACCTCCAAGATCACCAAGTCTGGCCATTAATCACCACCTTGTCCACCTCTAAACTGTGTCCTCGAGTGCCATATCCACACATTTTTTGAACACTTACAGGGATGATGACTTCACCACTTCCCTGTGCAGCCTGTTCCAAAGCTTGGCAACTCCTTCCTTAACAAAATTTTTCCTAATATCCCTTGTAAACCACCCCTGATGCAATTTGAAGCCGTTTCCTCTCATCCTGTTGCTAGTTACCTGGGAGAAGAGACTGACATCCACCTCAGTACAACCTCCTTTCTTTGTAGAGAGCGTATTATGTGTATTGCTTATAAAACTGCTAGTCTTGGAAGCAGTTTCCAAGTAAAAGTCTTCAAAGTGGACTTCAATGTCAGTGCTGTAGATCATCAGTGACTGCTGCTTTACACAGTAACTTTTTAGATTATTGGAAGTAGTTGGCTGCTGTGAACTTCTGTAGGAACACTTGCTTGTCACATATCCCGTGCTGTCTTTACTCAGCAGTCGCACGAACTCACGATGTTTGAAGACAAGTCATTGTAATTTCTGGACAATACTTCAGGTGGAGCATGCTCTTGGGTCATTAGATTTGGCTGTGAGTAGAGTGAATAGTGTTCTGCAGATACCAGTAAGTCATAATGGTTTATGGTCTATATGGCAAAGTACAATGTAGGAGTTTACCTGGGGCTCCCCTATTAAACTGGGAAAAGGCAACTTTGTACCACCATGCAAGCTTCTGAACGTTTGGTCTAGTTTCACTTGTGAAGTTGTCGTTGCTTACCAGCAGTGCCTTAAAGTGAGGATTTTTTGTAAGTGGGTCTTTCCATAAAAAACTTTGTATGATCCCAGTCAATCAGAATTAATTTTGGCTTTTTCGTATCTTAACAGCTGCAAGCTCAGTCCCTCTTTGACTGCTCTGATGCTGATCAGCACCTTTTCTTCATGATCCTCATTCTCCCTCATACACTAAATAAAGCACCTTGCTGGAGGTGAGATGTTCAAGACCAGCTTGGACAGGGCTTGAAGCAACCTGGTCTAGTGGAAGGTGTCCTTGCCCATGGTAGGAGCGGTGGAATAAGATGATCTTTCAGGTCGCTTCCAATGCAACCCAAATCATTCTCTGATTCTGTGATCTTCAGTGTCACAGCAGAAGTGTGAAGTTGTGTTAAGCCCATGGAGTGGTTTCAGTTAATGAGCTGAGCTAGTGTTGTTTAATAGATTGAGTTTGTATTGTTCTACATTGTACATGCAGTTTTGGTTTGATTCTAACTCCAAGCCTCAGTTTCCAGCAGAGTTGACTTACCTTTTACTAACTTGGGAGTAAATACGGCAGGGCTCTACAGAGAGTTTTTCCTGGTCAACTCTAGACAGATTTTCAACAGTTTCAAGCCAAAACATGGAGAATTCTGTCCCAGAGCTTGGAACTGAAAAAGTATTTTTAAGTAGAGAAATAAATGCTTTTTTTTTTTTTTTTAAGCATGCCATTGTTGAGTGCACCATAAGCTTGTAAAGGCAGATGACCCCAGCATGTCCCGAGTATTCTGTAGTGTTGGGGTCCTCGTTGTCCCTGGGCTGGTTGGAATGCCTGGCCTGCAGCACAAGCTGCTGTTGAGCTGTGCGCGCTCTCACTCCAACCACTGCGGCTGAGCCAACACGAGCCAAGCTCACAAACCTGCCTTTCCAATTAAGTTAATCCATCTCCTGCCAGCAGAACTGAATATGGGATGGCCTCGTGTGGGTCTGAGGTGAGGAAGGAAGTTACAGTAACGTTTAGAGTAGTCCTATGTATGTTCCAAGAGTACCCTGCTCAGCCGGCGTAGCTGAAGCTGGCAGGGGATTTCTCTGCACAGGCGAGGCAGCTTTGTGATGTTGATTCTCCAAGGTCACGGAACAGGTTGGTTTACTTTTGGCTGTGGCTCTGCTCCGAACATGCAGCAGTTTTTCTTCCATGTTTGTTTAATCCATCCAGCATGATTAGGAAGATCAATTAAAAGACAAGAGAGCTTAATGCTGTTCAGGGATTACCAGAAGCTCCACATTTAAGGGAAGGAAAACAAACCAGTTAGTACAGGGAAAAAGCCCTTGAAACTCAGGAGGGGTGTCCTCAGTAGACCTGGTGAGATGAGAATTCTGAAAATGCAGTTTTTAAGGCACTTGAGCTCTTCCGTCCTCAGGGTCAGTTTTTCTTAAATCTTTCCCAGTGGATGTTTGTTCTCGTAAGGAGTCTTTCCCTGTCCTTTGCTGTCCTTAGTTAAACCTTACAACTAACCTCCTATCTAAAATTTCCTTCCCAAATTTAAGTCCCTCTTCCCTTCTCAGTGGCTGTAAGAACAGATGAATTTTTCGCAATGAACTTTGTAATAGTTAAAGCAGGGTGTTGTGTCTTTCTTTTTCTCTATTTTTGTTAGGCAGAGGAAAAACAAACCAAAAAAACCCTGGTTTTCCAGTCTGTCGCCCTTTTCTAGATCATGTTTTATAAAACTCTGGTTATGTCTGTTGCTCTTTTGTCTCTTTTGCCTGCTGCTTGTTTTGGTTTCTCTTCCTTGATTCTCTAGTGCAGTATTGAAAACTGAGCACCACTTCTAGTCATGAGGGAAGGCTTTTACATCAGAGATTTGGGATGAGATGAGGCTCTCACACTTGCCTTAACATCATATATCATCTTACCCCGTGTCTGTACATGCTGTTCTCATTTTGCTGTAGATGGTATAAAACTCAGCAGAACCGGAGCTGGCCAAGGAACAGTACAAAATAAATAAGTGGAGAAATCTTTCAAATGTCTTTACTTTTTCTGTTAGGTTCAGGGGGAAATGGTTGTCAAATTTTACTCAAATCTATTTCTTCGCTTTAAGCAAATAATGTAGACTACTGTTTAAACACACCTCTTCATAACTGCTTGGAATTTTTAGCTTGGTATCTGAGCCTTAAAATTTTATGAAGCTTGAACTGAAATTATATGCAGTTGTTGGCACTAATACAGCAGTCAGCAATTTTTAATAAATAGTATTTGTTACAAAAGCTGAGACCTCCTTTTGACCTTTTCGTAGTAGGTCCTAAAATTTTGTAGGTGGGAGGGAGGGGGAAAGGTGGTGAGTGTTCACATTTCTCCTTAAGCAGAGAAGGAAGAAAGGGCTGTTATTTCTGGTTTTAGATACTTGGGAGGCTTTTTTCTTTTTCCCCCTTTCCTTACTTTCTTCTTTTTACAGCAGTGAGGCCTATGATAATCCAAGATGGACAAGGAGCTGAGTAGAAAAGCAAGGGCTGACTAACAGCAAATAACCCAAGGAGCTCTAGTAGTTAAAAGTAAGAATCCAGTGTCCAGACCAACTCAGAAATATTAAGTCCAATTCTCATTGTTGGAAAATTTCAAGAGTGCCTAAATAATCAGGGTCTGACACTATAGTAAGTAATAGACTTGAACTGGCTTTGTTAAAAGCTTTAAATTTAAAAATGCTTTATTAAATCTAATACCTTAAGACAGTACACACTCTGGGTAGGATTGATCTACCTGGTCTTAGATAACAGGATCTGCACAAATGGCTTGTGCTCCCATCAGAGTCAGTGGAGAGCCCTTCAGTGGGATGTTCAGTCTTGTCCCAAGGCCCTGGATCAGATGAGCCATGTCCTGGAGGTTCTAGTTTCTCTTCTTGTGACAGAATGGCCTCAAGTGACAAGCTCAGATGTTGATGCCTAAAGCCAAGCAAAGTGAATCCCAACTGAAGAGTGGAAAAGTGCGAGAGCAGCCCAGTACTGCCACAGCTGCTGGTGCTGCTTGGAACATGGGGATAATTCAGGGCTCATGACCCCAGTATCTGATCCAGTTCCTTTTCTGTATGGTGGGGATAGTGCTGATAACTGTATGTGCTCAGTGCTTAACATTTTATTAGAGAATTAGGTTGTTGAGAGATCATGGACTCACAGAGTGGTTTGGATTGGAAGAGACCTTAAAGCTCATCCCGTCCCACTCCCTGCCGTGGGCAGGGACACCTTCCACTATCCCAGGTTGCTCCAAGCCCTCTCCAGCCTGGCCTTGGACACTTCCAGGGATCTGGGGCAGCCACAGCTTCTCTGGGCAGCCTGTGCCAGGGCCTGACCATCCTCACAGTAAAGGATAAAATCTTCACTCAGGATGACTGGATCTTCTGGAACTTCTCTAAATGGTCTTTTTTAGCCTGCTCTGAAAAGTGGCATTGTGATGAGAGTTTAATTTCACACCAGCTGTACTCTACGTTGTCTGCAATGCTGAAGCAACATGGACAATTGATCTTTGTTACATTAGGGCTCTGTTGCAAACAAAATTCTGTTTGCCTGTGCATCCATCTCTTCCATGATCTCTAAATGTCAGTGGCCCTCAACACATACTTTTCATCCAAGAAACAGTAATTGGAAAATCGTTCATTGACCGCACAGCTGTATTTGTTGTTGCAGTAATAGCATATTATTTACCAGTGAAGACATTTAAAGCTTTCATACTTTTCCATCAGAGAGTATCCTCACAAATCCCTAATCTATTTATTTAATTTTCTCTAGATTTATATAAATATTGAAAAAGAGGCGCCTTTCTGTATGCTTAAAGCACCTTGGGCATAGCTTAAGTCTACATTGCAAACAGTTTGAAAAGCATAGCAGTCTGCATCTCTCTCCCCAGGAGCAAACGAGACAGCTCAGAAAGCCAAATTTCTCTTTCACTCACCCATTAACAGTTTGCTCCCTTGACCATTCACTTTGTTTATCTCTGCACCACCAACTAAAACTGTTCTAAATGAGTGAATAAATTGTTGAGGAGTGGGAGGGCACATTGCAGAAACCTGCAGCTGTGTAACAGAGGGTACTTCAGTACAGTTGGAGGGCTGGAAGGTTGATGAAATGCACTTTGCAGTAGCTTGGTGTGTAAGACTGTGATGGCTGGAGGTGTCTGGTTGACTGTAGTTGTCACTGTGAAGGGCCGATCCCTCTTCAGTAGTTCCTTCTCAGAGGAGTTCAGTTTCATTGGTAATAAATTATGTATTGAGTAATTGTAGCAATGAAAAGCTTCTGATTTTTGGTTGATCATTGGTAATTTTTTTGTATGTGAGAATGTTCACCAGCAAAGCTTTGATTTTTAAAGAATGAGGCAAGGGTTGGTGACTCAGACACTGTGTTTCCGAGTGAGCCTTTTGTATTTTAACACTGGGGAAACTTCCATATTTTTCTTCGTCTCCTGCAGTAATGTATCATTAACTGCGGGAAAAATCAAAATCTGAGAAGCTTGATTCCTTTATTGTTGAGTTTGGCATTTTTCACGCAATCCTTTCTTAAAAAAGGATTTTGGTTTGGGGTTTTTTTGTTCTGTTGTTTTGGTTTTTTTTTAAAGGAAGTAGCATTAAAAAAGCCTCAACAAGGAATTTTACATCCCTGTTCAGAGATGTGAGCTGCTGCACCTCTCCACAGTTATGCTCAGTGGTGGAGGCTTGTATTCTTTCTTGGTTTCATAGGATCATAGAGTGGCCAGGGCTGGAAGGGACTATAAAGCTCATCTCATTCCACCCCCTGCCATGGGCAGGGACACCTTCCACTATCCCAGATTGCTCCAAGCCTTGTCCAACCTGGCCTTTAACACTTCCAGAGAAGGGACAGCCACAGCTTCTCTGGGCAACCTGTGCCAAGGCCTCACCACACTCACAGGGAAGAACTTCTTCCAAATATTTAATGTAATCTTCATCTTTGGGCTATTTGTGATTGGGATTTAGTGTTAAAGATTTCTTTGATGTCTTCTTCCAGGCTTTAAACATTCTGATGACTATTTCATGCTTTTAGTGCTCATTTAATTTTACCCCAGGTGTAAAAATACACAAAGGCTTCTGTTATCTTTGCTATTTATAAATGTTTTATATAACATTTATAACATGTTGATATGAATATGTTCAATTATTGGCATTGTGTCCCAGTTGGCAGAATTTTGTAATTTGTGTCACTTGTCTGTTTATGGATTTTGTCTGGATTATGGTTTTAGAGATGTATTATGTCTGTTGTAAAAGTTTTAATCCAGAAGTCTAGGTTGTTTTAAAACGTGCAGTATGATTTTTTAAATAGAAATCAAAGAACTTGATCAGCTCAACACAATTTCACAGATACATTTTTGCTATTTTTTTTTCTTCTCCTTTTGACTTCTGATTTTGATGTAAATAAAACAACTCTTGGGTTCCTTCTGGCAGATCAACAGAGGCCACATGACCACTGAAGCAAAGAGGGCCGCCAAGATGGAGAAGAAGCTGAAGATCCTTCTCGGTGGTTACCAGTCTCGAGCAATGGGGCTCATCAAGCAGCTGAATGATTTGTGGGACCAGATTGAACAGGCCCACCTGGAGCTACGGACCTTTGAGGAGCTGAAGAAACATGAGGATGCTGCGATCCCTCGGAGACTGGAGGTGAGAGTCCAAAATCCAATACCCGAGATCAGACACAGGCACCTCATGGAAGAGATATTTTTACGGAGCATGAGCTCTGAGCTTTACAGCCTGAGTTGGTATCAAGTTTTAATGTTCTTTTAAAATTATACTTTTGGCTGTTACCAGATTCGTCTGCTCTTTACTCCAGTATCAAAGATTCTGGGATACACATATTAGAGGCTGGGACTAATCTGGCAGTGTGTATTTTAACTTTGGGGGTTTTTTATTTCCTTGTGTGGTTTATTTTATAAGTCGTCTGCAATGTGTATCAGCAGAAGTTTCATCTCTCTCTTAATTTGGCTTGTTTTGGTTTTAATTGTTATTAGAACTTAGGGTAAATGTAAAACTTCTCTAAAATCTCCTTCTTCCTTAAAAGTCAGTGGACTAAATGCTGATGTATACCTGAAATCACTGCCTTGGAGCCACTTCTCTTAGTTGAAGGATCTCCAGGATATTCTCTTTTTATTTGACTAACGGGGCAACCCTTAATCAAGACTCAGTCCTAGGTCTGAACCAGTGCCAGCCTTTCTTTTCAAGGAATAAGTTTTCACCTGAGCACTGTTTTTCTTGGGTCGTTTTTTATCTCCAGAACAGAGGCTTCTATTGAGGCTTAGATATTCTCAACCACTTATTATAAAAAAGATAAAATATATCAGTTCAAAAACTGTTTTTGTGAAGATGGTTTAGAAATGCTGATAGATGTGTCTACAAGCTCAGAAGTGATTCATTGATTTAGTGAAAGATAACAGTTAAAACATTAAATCACTTGATAGCTACTAATAGCACCTGTTTTTAGTAAATGGCAAGGTTCCAATTTGAAATCTCTCCTTCTGAAACATTTGGTCTTAGCTGCTGTCAAAACCAGGGTGGGATACATGACATTTGAAGTAAGATAACTGTGATTCTTGATACTTTACATGCACTGTTCTGTTTTGCATATATATTTAAAATAATTTAAAGTAATTTTAGCAATGTCGTTTCTCAGTTCTGAGTTCTTCCTCTGAAGGAACTAAAATACAACCTTTGATAAAGGTCTTCATGGGTGTGACTGTTGGAAAACTGACTGGTGCTAAATGATGTTTTCCTTACAGTGTCTGAAGGAAGACGTGCAGCGACAGCAGGAGAGAGAAAAGGAGCTCCAGCAGAGATTTGCTGACTTCATGTTGGATAAAGAGACTTTCCAAGCAAAGTATTAAAGCACAAAATTCCATCTGTCACTGATGTAACATTTTTAAAGTGTGCAGATCCTTCTCCAGCAGCTTTTGCCAGCAGTTGCAGAAATCAAGTGTAGTCTGCTGTTTGCATCTTGTCACGTTTTGTTCTTCCATGGACTATTCCAAATGCTCTAGGTATGAATAGCTATGGCGAGTGTTAAAAATGGGATTGAAATGGGATTGAAATGTCCAAAATTTGATTGAAAGAAGAAAAATCACTCTGGTATGACTTTAGCCATGTTTTCATTTGTTAGGGTTATCACATTATTCCCAGTGTTTTATCAGTCTTAAGACCTGTAAGATACGTACCTGCAGAATAATGTCTTTTGAATAAACCTGGAATGTTAAAAAACAATGAAGTAATAATGTCTGTCTTTTAACTAAAATTGAATCTTCACCTATCACAGCCCTCCTTTGTGTTTCTGGTAGATTATCTGTCTTCCCTTCCCCCTGCTGCTGCCTTTATTTTCCATGACCAGTTAGTAATAGGAATTACCTGTGCAGGATAGTTGTTGTCCAGATAATAAATACCATGTTCCCAACTCTGTGCATATGAATGAACACTCCCAGCTTTATCAAGGTGTTATAATGGTCATACTGGCATAATCTCCCCATCCTGGACTGGGTAGGGGTAAGTTTATTTTAGAGACACCCTGCATGGCCTGATGGAACAATATATTTCATCAGAAAATGTACTGTTAAATTTTCTAAGTATTAATTTTTATAAATCACCTGCTTTGCTGCCCATTGTGTGGGATGGGAAAGAAGCTCCGTGTTTGCCTCTCCTCTCTTTTGACCACATCTCAACAAGATTTAATTGTCTCATTGCTTTGTCCTGAAGGGTAAGGATGGAATTAAGGAAAGGTGGGAATGCACTATTTCCTATTCTTTGGAAGTTTACGAAATTCCATCCAGAATTTTCTTCTCTCCCAGCTTGTCCCCATAGGGGAGGCGCTCCTGTCCCTGGAGGAATCTTGTGGCTACCTCTGGACCTGCTCCAACTGTTCCATGTCCTTCTTGTGTTGGCCCCCAGGGCTGGAAGCGGCTCTGCAGGTGGGGTCTCACCACACAGCTCATGTTGAGTTTTTATCAACACTTGGCTTAGATGTTACTACTTCAAATTTTGTCAGCTATTCCCAGTTCTATTAATAAAAGCGTTTGCCGGAGTCAGGCATCTCACTAGAGATTTCTATAAAAATCAGATTTTTCTAAAAAATATGCTTTCATGTGCTTATTTTTATGGAAGTGTCCATCACTTCTTCAGGGATTCATCGTACTTCCAGCTCCTGGACTTTGGGTCTTGTGAGCCATTGTGGAAATGCACAGGGAAAAAGGCAAAATTGTTGCTAACAGCCCAAAATTCAGCAATTAAATGCATCCAGTAACATGCATCATGCAGTTTTACTTGGATATATTTGAATTTAAATGAGGATTTTGCTGTTTGGAATTTTACCAGATTACAGTGCCACTTTGTTTAGGCCTTGGGAGTGTTACAGGGGGACATTGTCAGCGTTGTGCTGTGTAGCTCTTTCAGTGCCATCCATGGAGATCAATGATTATCAGACTTTTTAAATGTAACCTGGCTGAGTTCTGATCACTGACAGGAGTAGGGACACAGCCAGCCTTGGAATATCTTTCCCTTTACTCACCAGGACATCATTCTTCTGAAGTATTAATGCAATTATAGAATACATTCTTCTAGAAATGTGTTAAATATTTCACTAAGCCAGAACACATCTGGAATGAAGTATTAAACATCAATCTTGTAGCATATGGGGTATTTTAGCTTGGATGGTTATACCCAAAAGGAAAAATCATGGCATATCATGTCAGTTCTTGTGGTTGTGTGGTAGCTGGAGATATTAACAGTGAAACCCTTGTAGGTTTACCAATACCACAACTACAATTGTTTCCTTTCTTTTTAGGCTGCAGCAGAGCCTCTTTGATGTGCCCTGTATTTTTGACAGCTTTGGAGCTAGATAGGTATTCAAACACTGCCTTAATTAGTTTAAATGACAAATTCAGAAGGACTGATCAGTTACAAAAGGCTTTTCTTTTTCTAAATGCATGCAATTAACCAGTCATTAATTGCAGCAGGGAAGCATTTGTGTGCAAAGCAGCAGGTATGAGGTGGTTGTATTTGAGAAGTACCTGCAGGCGGTTTCCTTTGTTTTCTGCAGTACAGTTTGTTCACACAACACATAAGTTCACAGTTTTCACCGTCAGTTTTCACCGTCTTTAGTCAGGTTTTACCCTGAAGTTTCTGTCTGTCTCAATAATGAAAGAAAATAGTGAAGTTTTATGCCTTACTTATAGCTTGGTTGTGCCCTGCTTTAGTTTTGTACCTTCCCTGAGCTGCCTGCTCTAAGGCATCCAGTCTTAGATCTGCTGAAATTACCCCAAAAACTTTGCATGGGATGCTCTCTTCATGGGACTGCTGACTCCAGAGGGGTGTGAATGGAGCAGCAGAGCCTGGCTAGAACATCCCAAGATCATTCAGGTGTGAGACCTTAAAACCGGAGTGCTTAGGAAATCTGTCCAACCAAATTTGGGTGCTGGTAGATGTCAATGCTTCCAGCCGCAGGTGATGATGGAGTTTGGGCTTGCCAGATCTATTTCTTGGGTTTAGGCCCAGTTTATGTCCTGAACAACACTCCCTGAATCTTTTTCTAAATTGCTTTGTAGCTGAATGCAGATGTTCGGTGGACATGAGTCATCAGCGTACCTTGACAGCAAATTTTTTTAAAAAATTCTGAAGCTGGCCACTGATTTGATCTTTCTTTCCAAGAGCAATAATTAGTATAACCATAAACAATGCAAACTCGTGAACATTTCACTACAGTGAGTAAACTCTAACCTGACTGAGAGAGGTGGGGTGGGGGCTGTGCTGTGTGTGTTAACAATTATTTTGAGAATTATTTAACATTCTCCCCAAGAAATTCCTCCATTTCCATTCAGCATGCCAAGATATATCTGCAACCCTTTAAATAATTTCAGCTGATGATTTTCCTCCCTTCCTGGAATCAGACTTGGCATTTACATATTGGATCAATCCCATAGCTGGAGCCTACTTCAAAGTCCGTGGAGTTGATAAGGCTGTCGTTGACTTCAATTGAGTTGGATTCAGGTACCTGGGAAAGACAGGGGGACTAAATTCTAACAGCTGGGTGTCTCATCCATACCCAGCAGATAACAGAGATCATGAGCTTAGGGTTAGGGGGAGATTCCTCGAAGGCACAGGAGGCTCCCTGTGAAAAATCCAAGAGAGCTGGAGCCAGCTCTTCCAAACATGGCAAATCTCCAGAGAAATAAGCACTGTGTCACACTGTAATTAGTCACTGCAGCCAGCAGTGGCCAAGACACACCAGAGTTCTCTGGCTGCCTTGAAAAGAGACTTCCAGCACCAACAGGAGCATCTTGTCTTTGCCTGTTGCTGCTTGTTTGGCTTTTGCACCTTTGTTTGCTTGTTTGGGGCAGCACATTTGGGTTAAAATATGTTAATCCAGGTTGATTGTTAAATCCCCTGCCCAGGGCAGACATGAGCTGGGCCACATTTCCAGGGAGGAAGTGCAAATGAAGGTGGGAGTGGGGCAGAATAGAAAGAGGGGCAATGGAGCTGGGGAAGGCTCTGGAGCACAGGGGAGCAGCTGAAGGAGCTGAGGGGGCTCAGCCTGGAGAAAAGGAGGCTCAGAGGGGACCTTCTTGCTCTCCACAGCTCCCTGACAGGAGGGTGCAGCCAGGTGGAGGTCAGGCTCTTCTCCTTGGTAGCCAGTGATGGGGAAGGGGAAATGGCCTCGAATTGCACCGAGAGGTATAGATTGGATATTAGAAAAAAAATTCATCACTGAAAGGGTGGTCAGGCGTTGGAACACGCTGCACAGGGAAGTGGTGCAGCTACCACCCCTGAAAGTGTTCAAAAACCATGTAGATGAGGTGCTTAGAGACGCGGTTTAGTGTTGGGCTTGGCAGCGCTGGGTTAGAGTTTGGACTTGATGACCTTAGAGCTCTTTTCTGACCTTAATGATTCTGTGATTGCTTCTGTCGGAGGATGTCCCACTTCATTGTGTGCCTAAAGTGAGTGTGAAGCATGGGCTGTGGTGCTCCAAGGCCAGTAGCTGACATGAGGTACCTACCCACAATTAGGTCCTCTGACAGACTCAGCTGGATCTGTGCCCCTGATGAAAACGCTGGAGATTCATTGTTTTTTGTCATCACGGCCTGAACATAGATTTCTAAATAAAATGCATCAAAACCCATGTCTGAACTTTTGTTTTGGCTGCAAATTTGCTAACAGTATCATAAACCAGTGTGTGAACTTTGGCTTGCCTTCAGCATCCCCGGACAGTGAGGCTGCTGGAGAAGAGAGATTATTGTGGTCTGGACTTAATCTGCCTCACATTCATCTCTGGAATCCAGCTTGCAGTTATCTTCCTTAATGTGGGTTCAAAGCAACACCTGTCTCCGAAGCAGGATTTAAAAGTGAAGTATCAAATAGCATTGCCCCCATTTTCCTAGCTGAGTGAAATGCACGTTGAAAAATAGCCAGATACTCATCGAAAGACAAAGTGTCCCTGTAACCGATTCCAGACCTTTGCTCTCTGCCTTCCTAGGGCTCCAGCTTCTACCCTTCCTTACGAACACAACCTGGTTCTGCTGGTCTTGAGCATTTTCACCGACATTAGGAGTGAGATCAGACCCTGAAAAAGACTTCGAAAGATGCATTTGGCACATATCTAAGCCAATGCAGGCCTGTATCTCCACTAAGTATGCACAACTGTCTCACCCTTTAAAAGTTCCACACTAAGCACTTTGCTGAATCGGGACTTTAATAATTTTGAAGCAAAGGGAAGTAGCAGTGGATAAAAAAAGAGCAGCTTCACTTTTTCGGTTGTATGCAGGCCTTTAGAGGTGAGTCATCTCCCCTCCAGTAAGCCTCATTAGCTTTTTTCTGTATTTAAATGAGGTGGCTTTAACCAATTCCTGCTGCCTCAGGCACCACTGTGATGCACAAAGTAGGTGAAAAAGTAAAGAAGTGGGTATGAGCAGCATTTTACAGCATCACTTCTGCTGCTGGTGTGATTACTCATAGTGGGTTTGATTATTTGCCAGTTGTTGGGGGGTGTTGTCTGGGTTTACTGTAATTTATTGAGAGATGCCTTAGTATCAGTGTTTCGAAAGCCTTGCTTTCAACTCAAAGGTTTTTCACATATCGGATTAGACAGGTTCTGCCTCATTAGATGACTTTCAGCTTTCCAGCTTACAACCGTGATGCTGATGTATTTGGATTCCTCAAAGATTCCTCAAAGGAAACGCAAGCACATCTTATAGGATCATTTATGTGCATCGAAAGCATTTACGAATTATGGCGCAAGGAAACACAGACTATTTTATTATTTATTCAGTTCATACATCAGATCTTTTGCCAAGTACTGGTAAATGCCTCACAGGATCAGACAAATGTGTGTGTTGGGTTCCCTTCTTCTCCCACTCCCTCTTCTCTCCCAGGACAGAAATTTGGGGTTTATTTTGTATAATTATCAGGCCAGTAGCATTTTTAAGTGTGTTATGCAGCTTAGGTGAGACTGGCCCCAGTGAATTCGATGGGAGATTTGGCTTCAGCTTCAATGGAGCTGAGATTTCCTTTCCTCTCCTCTCCTGTCTGTATTTGATGAGCCTTTCTGTCACAAGAAGAAAGAGATCCTCTTTTGAAAAATAGTCATGGATGCTTCATAAAGCTGAATGAGCCAGCCAGGATTACGTTTTTAGCTCTATAGCCAGCAAAATCTATTCCAGAACTAATTCTGATTAAAAGAATCCACTGGTTGAACCTCAGACACAAAGGCACCCCTGGAGTAATTCAACTGCATGATACATTTATTTTTTAAAAAACCTAATTATTGCATTGATCTTTGTAATATCTGTCTCTTGTGTAAAACATTGATTTCAAAGCTGTCTCTCTCTTATCTATAATTGTTCATGAATTATCTTAGGGCTTGGGCAGGACCATCACTGTAACTGGGTCTTAAAAAAAGAGTGAGTTTACTGACCACATTAATTAAGCTCCATGGCAGACCATAAAATAACTATAAATAGAAATTAAATTATTCCTTAGATAGTGTTTCCTCACTTTTTTTTTTTCTTTATTCTGACTCAAACAAATCTATCTCTAGCACAGAAAAGTCTTATCCCTCCTTGACCTGTTCTCTTGCCAAGCACTTCCAAGGGTCTGAGAAGAGGTAGGGTCTTTCATTAGACCATATAAGTGGAGAACACAGATACTTACAAAGTCCTGAACTCTGAAACTCACGTTCCTGTGAGGTGTTCCAGCTGGTTTATTCAAAGATATTCTCCCTTCAAACTGCTGCTTCTACATCCTTAGCTCATCCTGGCTCCAAGAGTGACCTCAAGGATTTTTGTTCCCTATTTTCCTGGTGCTTTAGTTGAAAAGAGGCAATGCTGATCATCTTGCTTCAAGTTTAGAGGAAAACAAGACAAAACCAGGAGCAGTGGTTTGGTGGGAACACCCATGAGGTGTTTTCACCCCACACAATAAATGGTCAGTCATTGCTTTAGAGGGCCCTGAGAAGTTTCTGTCCCTGTTGTAAATGTTTAGTCACAACTCTGTCATTTCTCTATGACAAAGTGCCTTTCCTGGGGAGATGCTGAATCTTCAGCCCTGTCCTGGATTGGCAGGTCCAGACCTTTGGTCACAGTTTTGCCAGTCCCAGAGATCAACCACCCGGCATCACTGTGTTGCCTGGAAAACATCCAAATTCCGGTGAAGACAGAATTGTTTGGCTCTGGCTTCCTGCCTGGTGTCTAGATAGGAAGGTGGGAGTAACTGGCCATTCTCTACCGCATGGAAGGATTATACAGCAGGGGAAAAAATTATTTTATGCACTTCATGCTTGTTATAGCACATCCTGTGGATTTTATAGAATCATAGAATCATTAAGGTTGGAAAAAAACTCTAAGATCATCAAGTCCAACCACCAACCCAGCATCACAATCATGTTCACCACTAAACCATGTCCCTAAGTGCCACATCCACACAATTTCTGAACACTTCCAGGGATGGTGACTCCACCACTGCCGTAGGCAGCCTATTCCAGTGTTTGACCACCCTTTCTGTGAAGAAATTTTTCCAAATCTCTGATATAAACCTCCCCTGGTGCAACCTGAGGTCATTTTATTCTGTCATTCTTAATAGTGGCAATGTTACCAAAGTCCAGCGGAAGAAAAAGGGGTCCTTGAACCTACAATCAATATAAAATATCCCACCTAATCCTAAATCACATTAAGCTGGGGGTGAATTTAATCATGTGGGTGAGGATAGAACAGTGAATTTGATTTCCTAGCAGATCCTGTAATGTGTTGTTAGCAGCAAAACAACCCCTCCAGCTCTGTATTTAACTTCCTTTCATTGCAGATGCCTTTTGGTTAACAGCAAGGATCTGATTTAATTTTACAGTTACCCGGTGACCACAGGACGTGGATGGTGCATCACCAGAGAATGCACAAACGTCTGCCTGCCTCCCCTTCTTCCAGCAGGAACGAGGCATTGCAGGAGCGTGGCCAAGCCCCTGTGGCTGTGACTGTAATTGAAAAAGCTGCTGAATCAGCCAGAAGGACAAGGGTTCACAGAGCAGCTTGAGCCAGGCAGACACACGGCCTTGGAAGCACCAAGCAAAAAGTGACCACAAATAGTGGTGTGGCCAGGAGAGGTCAAGAGATGTCCGCTGGGTGGGAGGCACCTTCCTGCCTACCAGGACAGTGGTTTACATCTTTCTCAGGAGAGGAAGAGGAGGGACAGGCACTGATCTCTTCACTGGTGACCAGTGGCAGGACCCGAGGGAATGTCCTGAAGTTGTGTCGGGGGAGGTTTAGGTTGGATATTAGGAAAAGGCTCCTCAGTCAGAGGGTGGCTGGGCACTGGACAGGCTCCTCAGGGAATGTCACAGCACCAAGACTGCCCGAACTCAAGGAGCGTTTTGACAATTCTCTCAGGCACAGGGTGGGCTCCAAACCCAGCTCAGGCCACTGCTTCAGCAGGCAGAGAGCAGCACGGATCAGCCTCTCCCCACCCATCCCTTGGCTTAGGCAGCAGGAGCCCGGGAACAGCTGCACAGCGGCTGAGAGCCTGTCACAGCCACAGCTGGAAGCAGTTTTCCTGCAGAGGCTGAGCGCAGCTTCCAAGCCCCAGGGTGGAAGGAGGATACTGTAGGGAAGTAGGGAAAGGCGGAGGAAGGGAGGGAGACAAGGAGCTGTAATGAAGTGCACACATGTGCATGTGTGAAGGAACGACCTGACATGCAAGACGTGTGCCAGCAAAATTAAAAAAAAAATAATAAAAAGTGAGTCCTGATGCTTCTCTGCTCATGTAACACATGCAGGGCTGACCTCAGATGCCTTCTGTCTGGCATCACCATGCTCCCAGAGATGATGGGGCTCAGGTGACGTGTTTGGTCTTTGGCCATCTCTGGCTCAAGCTCCTCGAGAACTTGGCCCAGTAAAAAACAGGGAAGGGACAGGCACAGCTGGAAGAGACTCATCATTATAACTCTGCTGCTGAGCAGTGCCTGCACCAGGAGCTGCCCAATTTTGCATTGTAGTAACAAAGCACTCAACTCCTCTTCACCCCTTCCCAGGCCAGGCAGACAGGAGCACTTCAAGGAAGAGTTTGGGAGACTCCAGTCAGATTTGTTTATTATATCCAGTTTGTTTATTATATCCAGTCACTTTTAAATGAAAAATATCTGAGCAGTCTTTGGGCCTGGGTGTGGAGTCCAGAGCTGCTCCCTGCTTGCTGGCTGTCCCTCTGAGGTGACAGGGAGCTGTGTGCAGGGCATGGCCACGACTGGAGCAGCTGAGGGCACTTGGTCTGTTCAGCCTGGAGAAGAGGAGACTGAGGGGAGACCTCACTGCGGTCACAACTTCCTCATGAGGGGGAGAGGAGGGGCAGGCACTGGTCTATTCTCTGTGCTGACAATGACAGAACCTGAGGGAGTGGCCCATCTCTGACTCAGGGGAGGTTTAGTTTGGGCATTAGGAAAAGGTTCTTCACCCAGAGGGTGGCTGGGCACGGGAACAGCTCCTCAGGGAATGGCCACAGCACCAAGCCTGACAGAGCTCAAGGATCATTTGGACAATGCTCTCAGGCATAGGATGGGATTGTTGGGTTCGTCCTGTGCAGGGACAGGAGTTGGACTCGATGGTCCTTGTGGGCCCCTTCCAACTCAGGATATTCTATGATTCTATGATTCTGTGATCTGTGCCAGGAAACTAAACCACACCTATCCCGGTCTCTTGCATGGAGTATGTCCATGACTTTATTAATTTGGTTCTCCCAGGATGATATCTATGTCAAAACTTTGCCCTGGCCCCTGCTAACGTCTGAGGAAAGCTTAGGAATCCTTGGTGCAAAGTGAGCACACGACACAGACCCTGGCTGCAGCACACTGGTGACACATGCATGACATGTTTCTGTGTTTCATGCTTGTTATAGCACACCCTGTGGATTTTATAGAATCTGAGAATCATTAAGGTTGGAAAAGACCTCTAAGATCATCAAGTCCAACCATCAACCCAGCACCACAGTCATGTTCACCACTAAACCATGTCCCTAAGTGCCACATCCACACAATTTCTGAGCACTTCCAGGGATGGTGGCTACACCACTTCCCTGGGCAGCCTATTCCAGTGTTTGACCACCCTTTCTGTGAAGAAATTTTGCCAAATGCCTAATCTAAACCTGACTTGGTGCAACTTGAGGCTGTTTCGTCTCATCCTGTCCCTGTTCCCCGGGAGCAGAGCCCGACCACACCTGCCTGCTCCCTCCTGTCAGGAGTTGTGCAGAGCCAGAAGGTTCTCCCTGAGCCTCCTTTCCTCCAGGCTGAGCCCCCCAGCTCCCTCAGCCACTCCTGGTGCTCCAGACCCTTCCCCAGCTCCATTCCCTTCTCTGGACACTCTCCAGCCCCTCCATGTCTCTCTTGTCATGAGGGGCCCAAAAGTGGACCCAGGATTTGAGGTGTGGCCTGACTCCCCAGCCTGCAGCAGGACAGCCTCCCCTGAACCACATCTGCTGTCCTTGGAGGCAGTGACAAGTTCTGGCTTCCCTGGCTGTGCAAACACCACAGAGGGACTAAAGACAGAGTCAGGTCATTTCTGAAAATCACATCTCTTCTTCTACGCTGAGGCTAGAAAATGGCAAATAGGATGCAGGATTTGGCTCCACAATATTCAGTGTTGTCATGACTCACGAGTTATTTTTATCTTTTCTGTAACAGAACAAATGGCTGCAGTAATTAATCTCTGTCTGTTCTGACAATGGCCTGGCCAAAACACATTATGTTTTTGCAGACAGTGTAAGAAGAGAAGCACAAAACCATCATGTGTGTGAGTCAGTATTTTAAATATTTTCCTTAGGTTTGCTTTTTTACATGCTTTAAAAAATGCTTATGTACTGCATTCAATGTATTAAATAAAGTTAAAAGGAGAAACAAGTGCTGTTACACAGGTTAGCGGCACAGATATAAATCTCTGTTTTGAAGCTCAACCACATGTGAAACAAGATCTAATCAAATCATGGCAACGGCAAAATTAATTTGAATCTTTTCAAGAGGATCCAATCCCAGTATAGGATTTTACTCTGCCAAGATCCTTCCAACTTTATTGGATGATAATTTTTCTGTAGAAAGAAATGTTGCAATCAAACGCTCCCCCAACAGTACTTTTGTTTTCTACAGAGCTGGTTGAGCAATGAAAATATTTATTAGTGGAGAATGTATTAATAAGGAACTTGTGGAGAAACAACCAAAAAACCAGTAAGTGGAATTTCCACAAAATATCTCCAGGGTGCAAGTTTGCCAAGCACACAGTTTGCAGATGCCCAGCACTCCCTGTGGAGTAACAACCATACCCCAAACTCTGTAAACAAGTATTTTTGCCACCCAGAATGCCTAAGGGGAAATACCAGTTTACAGTAGTATCACAGAATTACAGAATCAATCACAGAATGGTTTGGGGTGGAAGGGATCTTAAAGCTCATCTCGTTCCACCCCCTGCCAAGCCCTGTCAAACCTGGCCTTCAATAACCCAGATCTACAGACCCCAATTCATCTGTGAGCCCAAAGGAGCAAGGACTTCATCCTCTGCGTTCAGGCTGCCCCTAATTGTTGGCTGAACTAAAAAACTGCTCATCCCAAAAGCGTAAATTATGGTTTCTTGTCCCTTCTTATGAAGCTCCACATTCTCATGGTCAAGAGGATATGAGCCAGACAAGCCTGTCTTGTAAACTTGCCGCTTGTGACAGTCTCTCGTGGGACTTACACAAACACATACTAAAATAAGAAACATCCATTTTCCATATCCATTACTCACTATTCATGTACTCTCTGAACAGTCCTGCCATCTTCCTATTTAATGGAGTTGTCCTTGGCATGATCCATGAGATAAGAAAATAATTAGGCTTGGTTTTAATAGCTTTAAGCCTATTGCCCTGAGGGACATTTGTATAACGCCATTATTTTTGAGCTCTTGGGGAAAAAAATCCTCCAAGTCTCTTGTAGCAGTAAGTATTATGCTTTTCCTTCCTTCAGACTTCGTAAAAGTGAGAGGAAAGCTTGTTTATGGCATTAATTAAGCCTTTCATTTTTGTTTATCAAATCAAATAATCTTTTCTGAAGTTGTCTTTTTTTTCCCACCTATGGGAAAAAAAATGCAGGCTGCATATCCAAGTTCTTCCAGTGCTGGGTTATCTGTATTTGTGTTGAAGATAAACAGTGACAAATTTATCTTCTTTCCAATTTACAGAGAGTTTGGACTGATGTATTTTCTGGAGTTTCATGGAACTGATGTGTTTGATAGAATTCATGAGATATTTTTGAACCGTTAAAGGAAAATACACAAGTATTTCCTGAATTTGTTTCTTCTTATCCCATCGTTTACATGAACTGTTCAGCAAAGGGAAGCAAAAGCTGAGCTTCAACCAAACCCAGACCAAAGCAGAGCTTCTGGTAGAAACCATGTTGGGATTAAATTATTTCCTTTGGTTTCCATCCAAAACCAAGCTGAACGTGGATTTCTGGGTTGAGTTTCACTTTGAATTTTTGGTTTTATTCAGTTATGAAGAATTAAGTGAAACTTGGGAGGTTCAAACCCTCATTGAATGATCCTGAAAAACGATCTGCAAAACCCCTTGCTATGGAGTCCAATTTCATACCTTTGATCTCTGTGGATGCTGGGAGCAGCACCAATGTCTCTTCCAACCTATAAAAAACAGGCCAGTGAAGCCACTACTTTTTTTTTTTTTTAATGTAGAGACTCAGCTCTCCAAGAGACAATATCCAATCCCAGTCATCACCCTGGGCCAGCTGGAAAGCAGGAAATCCCAGAATTTGCCCTTCTCCCAGACAGGGTCCATCAAAGCCATTAGGTACCACCCTGAGCATGCCAAGCACCTACTGAGAAATACAGAGAGGAATGCAACTAAAGGTCTTAGGGATTTTTTCCCTGGGAAGAGGAAAGCATTTACCTTCCTCAGCTCCTAGCTTGTGCTGGAATCACGGGCAGTGTTCTTTGGGCTCTCCATCGTGGTCAGGATGATCCATGAGATCCCAGTTATGTGGGGTAGCTGTCACTGAGCAGCCCATCCCACCTGGCAGAGCACGAGGGCAACCACTGAGCTGGTGGCCATCCAAGTAAAGAACATTTTATTTCTGCTTCTTTACCCACCTACTTATTGGGGTGTAATCCCATGTGTGCCAGCTTTGGCAGGAGAGATGGTGCAAGAACTTCCTGTCCCACCATTTTGAATTTTCATCGCTTGTTTTTAGTTGGAGTAGTTTTCATGATCCAACTTCAATCCTGATCCGCATGAGGTGTTATGATGAAACTGGGGAGGGGTGTAATTACATCCCTGGCTGAGAAGCTTTTGGGGAAGGAGAAGCCTTTGAAGCCACTGTCTCTCCCAAAATACACTCAGGTACTCCTGTTGGACCCTCCTTAGGGATGTGTGACACGTCTCCCACTTAAGTCATCTTTATAGAGCACGTATTTCCTGCTCCCTCATGTTTTTACTTTCTTCTCCCTCTTCAAATACTTCCTGCCTTTGGCTGTCTGTGACTGAACTCCCTGGGGCCTTAATAGTCTTGGAATCTCTCCACTTCTATAACTTCATTTTACTATTTAGGAGAAAGTTTGATTCATCCCCCTAAAACCAGAAAGAGAATAAAGGGGGGGGGAAAGTCCTTTTCATCCACCAGCAAAGGAGCAAGATACAAAACTACAAGATTATTCTCATTCAGCTGTTCCTGGCTTCGGAGTGCATTTCATTTCACTGTCTGCTCAGGCCTTTGTAGCCACCATCTGATTGAACATTACTTATACTGCATATTATAGGCACTAATGAGAAAATGATTCTAAATTGCCCCTAGGGATGGTTATGATTAAACTATTTGCCTTTGCTTCCTCCAGTAAATTAAAGCAACCAAAAGAAAGAGGGAAAAAAAAAAAAAAAAAGGCTTAATCTGGAAAGCAGTCAGAATAACGGTTTGGTAACGTTTCTAAATTCCTAGGAATGTTTTTACCCCTAACCTGGTGATGGGATGCGTATTTCATGCTTCAATTTGAAGCTAAAGCTGTGACAAATATGTGACACGGGGAGGCATTTTGGAGGGCTGAACTGGGCACAATTTTCTGTGTTGTCAACCAGTTTGAAGCCCTGATCAGCTTTAATTGCAGCCGACTGAAGCCGCTAAACCCCTCTCTGCCACCGAGGAGCTCCTCCAAGGCGTCAGGCGTCTGTCTCTTAAAAAGAGCATTTCAGAGCCTCACATACACGGAGCCTCATTCAGATGTTTTATTTAAACTCTTAAATCTTTTGAGCTTCGGATGAATAAACAAGTCCCTGAAATGCAATCCATTCTTGCCGGTCAGGGTTTTGCAAGTGTTTTTCACGGGGAAGAAACAGAATGTCATTTGTGTTTCCTTTGGCCATTTTAAGCACGGCGGGATTTGGGGAGCCGTGAGCCGCGTTCCATTAGATGTGCCTGGGCCTGTGTGTGCTCACGCACGGGGACTTCAGTGGGACTTTTATCCGTGATTGTCCACGGCTGTTGAATAACTCGATGAATCAATTAAATGTGTGCAAACTCCGTGGGGCAAACTGCCAGGTCACACAGCTTCTGGTTAAAATATCGGCACTGATGGGCTCCGAACAGGAGCCCACACCTCTCCGGTGGTCCCCAAGTCTCTGCAAGGTGGTCCCCATCATCTTCACACTCTCTAACCCCGACAGTCTCACTTCCATCACCCAACCCGACACGCTGGAGTCAATTACTCCTTGTGGTTTGTGGGTTTGTGGGTTTGGTACCAGTGACCGGGAAAAACCCTGAGCTGACCTGTCTGCCAACACCCCAAAGCACCTCAGCTTCTGTGCTACAGCCTGAGGCATGCCCAGCCCCTGTGCAGGAGCCTGTCTCACCAAGCCCTGCAGGTGCCTTGGGGGTTCCTCAAAAGCTAACGAGGTGCAGAGCTTAGAGACCCAAGAGAAAAACCGAATGCTGCATTGTTTTACTGTGGAGCTACTAATGATTCTACACCCCAGCCTTCTGCATTGTGTCCTGGGTTTATTCTCTCCATATCACAGGGACATGAAAAAGAATTATTGTGAGATTGTCTGCATGGTACCTGAGGTCACATGGAGCTTCAATAGCTTGGGATGAGAGGAACCTGCTCCCCGCTTCCTGTGGCCCCAGAGAAGGGATCACTGAGAAATTCAGATGCAGTTGTCTGCACCAGCAACACTTGAAGCTGGAGTTTTGTGGATAAGCTCCATTTTGCTGGGGTAATGGACACAACTCCAGGCTCAAAAGCTCTCTGAGGTGCCAGGCAAGATCTCGGCCCAGTGCTTGTGTCAACACAAGCACAAGATGGTGACTGGTATTTGTTCATACAGATTAATTTGGGGTCCACGTCACTGTGGCGCAGTCTATGCCAAGGCTATAGGTGTCTAATGAATTGGTTCCCTTGAAGGAAGTCCTTTCTGTCCACATACAGTCAATGGTGAGAGCAAAAAATCCAAACACACCTTTGAAGGCTTTGTGGGGTACACAAGTACCCAACTTACCTGCTCGCAGCAGGAGGCTTTTCCCTTTAGAGGCTTTCGAAGGTGCTTCCCATTAACTACCCAAAGAAACGTGGATGTTGGTGGCAGAAACATCTCCAATTTTGTTATTAGTTAGACCCAAACAAGACAGGATTTGGGCTGCCTGTCATGTTCCAGAGCTTCCCTGGCCCTCAGAGGATGGTGAGGCACTGGCACAGGTTGCCCAGAGAAGCTGTGGCTGCCACATCCCTGGAAAAGTTCTAGACCAGGTTGGATGGGGCTTGGAGCAAGTCGGAATAGTGGAAGGTGTCCCTGCCCGTGGAAGAGGGTTGGAATGAGTTGATATTTCAAGTCCCTTCAACCCAAACCACTCAGTGAATTTATGGCTCTTGGTTAACATGGATAAGGTCTAATTTCATGTTTTTGACTCGTACAGGTATATCTACACCACCAGGCCAGCCCTGTCCAGAGGACTCTGGACATGTGTGTTTCTGTATGAGTGTAGTGGGGCAGAATGAGAGAGAGGAGGACACAAGACTCTTCTAGACATTGCCACAACAACCCAGAACTGTCACTTAAATGCCCTGTCCCCTTTTGCAGAAGGATTGTGGCTTTGGTGGCAGAAATGCATTTTCAGCTGACCCCAGGCTCAAACCTGAAGGCAGAGTGTTCTTTGTTTCCTCCCCACACTGCTCCCTCCCTATAACTGGAAGGTTATGTGTTTCTTAGCTACTGGTCAGACTGGTGGTGCCTGCCAAGAAGCTTTCAGGGAATTTCCTCACTATGTAACAAATTTATGAGTCATATGAAAATCTGGGAAATGATTCAACCAGCTGTCTTTCGTTGACTCAAAGATTTTTACAACACCTCGGTGCCTCATCTTTGATTTGAGCCAGCAGAATGGTTTATTGTAACATCAAATGGTCTTATGTTCACTGGAAGGATGCTTCCTACTACCAAAAAAAAAAAAAAAAGCAAAAAAAAAGCTGTAAAACTTTTGAAGGCAGCCTGTCGTTAGGTGAGGGATGCACAGAGCAACTGTGCTCGTTCACTGTGAGCTGGTGAATGTGGCTGGATTGCTGCTTCCCTCCAGGATGGGTGCAGAGGTGGCTGTCACGGAGCAGTGTGGCCAAGCCTTTCTGCATGGCAGGGTTCAGGCTTGCAGCAACTTTTGTTCATATTTGGGTTTCAATGGCTATTTCAACAAATTTTAGCAAATCCTGACTGAGCAGCAACACAGCTGAAGTCAGGGAATGCTGTTCTTTTTTTGTAGCCTTTCCAGATGGGAGAGGCAGGAAGTGGACGAGGACCTTTCATCACTGTGGAAGATGCTCACTGTAGGAGACAGTCATAAAGAACATTCTTTCCATCTTCATTTTTGAGAAAAACCGCTTGGAGCTGCTCTTTGTTGTGCTGGAATCACTGGCATCCCTGAGCAGAAATGCAATGGGCAGCTTCAACTTACAGGTGATCCTGTGCTTTTTAAAAACCATATAGGTGGTTAAATCAATGGCACTAGAGCTAAGCAGTGAGTGGGAAGCAGAAGTAGAACAGAAATTATTCTTCCAGTAAGAGTTAAATTGCTGCAAACAGAAGAAAAACTGGAATTTATTATTACAAAGCTAAATTGACACTCTACATAAAATATCCAAATGAATTTAATTATTAGAACCATGTTGCCAGCACGAGTTTCCATGTCCATGAAAGCAACTGACCACACAAAGAACTGCTCACAGTAGCCCCAAATCCTTCATTTTAGACACTCGATTTCCCTGACAAAATCATCGAATGATTTGGGTTGGAAAAGACCTTAAAGATCATCCATGGGCAGGGCCACCTTCCACTAGACCAGGTTTCTTAAAGCCTCATCCAGCCTGGCCTTGGATGCTTCCAGGGATCCAGGGGCACCCACAGCTTCTCTGGGCACCTGTGCCAGGGCCTCACTGCCCTCACAGTAAAGAATTTCTTCATAATGTCTAAATCTAAATCTGCACTACTTCAGCTTAAATCCAATCCATACAAATGGCCGTAGCCAGCAGCTCTGCACCTCTCACAGCTGTCACCCAGCACTTTGCAGGTGCAGTGTGGCTTACAGATCTCAAAATGCCTTGTGTCAGCACCTGGAGAATCCACTGTACCAATGGGGGAAAGGAAATAAAATATGCTTGAAACAGACAGGACAAGAAAAGGTTCAGAGGAGAGCAGTATTATTTTGATTTATTGAGGGTCACAGCCTGTATTCAGTGAACTGAACTACCCTTCTGAGTCCAGGGACTTAATGCAGCTCTACTCTCTGGTGCTCGGGTAAGAAGCATAAATCCTGGCCAACATTTTTATCCATATCACAAATAGACATAGACTTGCTTGCACGAAGCTCCTGTTTCTATCCATTTCCAAAGGATACAAAGCTGGGAATGGTGGAAGATGGGGGAAATAGAAATTCAGGGAAAAGAAAAAGAAATCCTAAATGGTGATATTGTCTCATGTCTATTTTCTGGTTAAGAACTCCCCTTTCATCTTTCCATCCCCTTCCCATTGAGCAGCGTTGTGGCTTCCGTTTGTAGCAGGCAGAGTGAGCAAAAATATCTGACTTCGGGGGATTTGGCAAAGGTTCTGGCCTTGAACCCAGCAGCAGATACAGAACACTTGTAACATTCAAAACAGGCCCTCTCTTTCTTGACCTCTGTGATTTTTATTGCTTATCTGGGTATACATAATCATTTTAAGATGTCTCCCCTTACCATAAAATAACCATGAATTATTTTAAAAAAGGTAGATAATAAACTTCAGAATAACTCTTAAATGTACCCAAGCAGACAAGGGGGAATGTGAGGTTGCTGTCATGAAGGATAGCTTCTGGCAACTGATCTGAGGGAGCCACTAATGATTTTAATTAGCTTTTGGAAGCACAATCCACCCATTCTGAAGCCAGTGCCCTGCTGGCAACGACGACGCTTTGGAAGATCGACAGCATAAAACATTTTCTGTAATGAGACTTTGTACAACTCCGTGTGTCAAGCAAGGAGTGATCTGTCTCCAGCAGAATTGCAGTAGGAAAGCTGTAGCTGGAAGGTTTTCCAGCTGTGGACTTCCAGCAGGTAAGACACATGCTCCCCTGGGGAATTGGGGATTAATGGCCAGGCACCGAGTCCTGGCGCCATCAGGTGCAAATCCAAAAATCAGCTTTTCCTCCTGGCAAATCACTTCACCTCCTAATTTATTTCATCTCTTTAGGTTTTAGGCTTCTCAGAGGGATGTTAATCTCTGCCTACATGTTTGTACAGAGCTTAGGATGTAGTAAGGGATTAATCACTGTTGGGGCTATCATCCTACAAGAACAGGAACAGTGAGGGAGAAATAAATTGGACAAAGCAGCAGTAGATGCTGATGCCGTGGAGGTGGTTGGAATAAGGACCAAAGCTGGATCACCGTTCAGCCAGGAGCAGAGAATCTGTTCTAGTGAGGAAACTGCAATAGGAAAAGATATTTATGCTAATAAAAAATAAATTTAAACCTACATGAAAGACCTTTACCTACATGGCTTTAGGATGAAGGAGGGTAGATTTAGATTAGATGTTAGGAAGAAACTTTTTTCTTAGAGGATGGTGAGGCCCTGGCACACATTTCCCAGAGAACCTATGGCCACCCCATCCTTGGAATTGTTTAAAGCCAGGTTGGACAGGGCTTGGAGCAACCTGTGATAGTGGAAGGTGACCCTGCCATGGCAGGGGGTTGGAATAGATGAACTTTGAGGGCTGTCCCAATCCAAACCATTCCATGATTCTCTGTCCTTGTGCTCCACAGGTAACAGCTGCTGCCCTCACAGCCCCTGGAGTACTTGAAGTATTCCAGAAGAGAGAAGGAGGAATCAGTAGATGCTAAGGTGGAGTCATCAAGAATTTTGAGCTCAACATGACTTTATGCTGAGTGATGGAATAACAGATAGGTAGATATTTGACATAGTATTTAAAACAAATCAGATCAAGGGAAAGAGGAATTGGCTAGAATTTTCACTAAAAATGCAAATTAAATCTGGGCTTAGTTTTTTCTACAACTTAGAAAAAATCTGGGTTCCTTTTATACTTTCTATTATAAATCATCAGTCCCAGAGCACATGTTTAACTACTTTGTTGAATCAGGGTCATTATGAATAAGAGCCTGGCAATGCTCCTCTGTTAATGAGCTTCCAGGAAATGTACAATTGTTTTTAGAAGAAGTCTAATGAAGACGGATTTGTAGATCTCATTTGATGCAGCCAGAAAACCCAAACTCATCAACCAAACAAAAGCATGGGAGTAATTTTTTTTGTGTGTGTGTGTCTGATTATCCTTCCAGGAGTGCTGGTGTGTAACGCTTTCAAACTTTCATTGAACTTTACTCTCTCGCTCCAGGCGATTATTTTTCCTTGATGTCTGATGTTGAATGATATACGTGCACCTGCGTGATAATGGCTGGTTGGATATATCTTTACTGAGCTGGGAAAACCCGGGACCTCACCTCCACACTTAACCATTTGATTTCTTTTGTGGCTCTGGTGCAGATCCCTGCACTAAAAGCTACTGGTGGAGCTTACATTTGTCAGGGGAAATGTGGGTGTTTTATCATACCAGCTGTTTAAAGTCTCCTACAACTTTGCAAACTGCTTTAAGAGCCCTTGCTTTTATCGCTGCTCAAGCTTCCAAGCAGTCGCCAGAACAAAGGAAGGAACAGCTGGGAAGTTTTAAAAGCAGCAATGTTTGCCGTTGCACTCAGGTTTAAGTACGATAATTAATAAAACTTCCCCTCCCCTTCCACCTCATCTCAGTGCACAATCATTTTGGAACAGGGCTTCTCGCTGGCCCCTTCTGCTGAGTTTCAGCTGTTATATTTCCCTTTTCCAAGCCAGCAATTTTTATTATTATTATCATGGCACATCTGTATTGCTCTACTGTCCCACATCAACCTGCTAAGAGGCAGCATGCTCAGGGCAATTTTGTATTAAACAAAAGCAAATCTTCTGGAATTTCATTCATCTGAGGGAGAAATGTTGCAGAGGGTTGGGAATACAGGACCCATGTATGAGTGAGGAACACCTCTCTCCACCACAGCCATCGAGAAATTTGGAATCTCATAGGGATGAATGCTATGGGCTCCACCTACACCCAACACAGAGCTGGGGCCTCCGAAGGGTGATTTATCCTGGCTGCCTCAGACACCTCTCCTAGCATGGGGTGAATCATCCCCTGACCCTCTCCCACTCCCTGCACCAACAGGAAAAAGATATCTGGCATCAGCCAGGCTTGCAGGCAGCCACAGTTAGGTCAGGTGAATCCTTCCTGGGCATCGCAGTGTCTGCCCAGCCTGGTTTTCCGTCAGCCTTTCCATCACTGGATGGTTTTGCATCCTTTGCACAAGGATGCAAAACAAAGAGCAGCACTGAGGTCTGTGAGGACAGGGCTGCACAGTAATAAAGTGTGAAGAAAATTGCTTCCTTCCCCTCTGTGGTGATTAGCGTCGGCTCTGGATCACGAGCACTGGATTGATGCCTGCTGTAATTTTATCCAAACTGAAGCTGCTGGAGTAGATTTGAGGGGTGGAAATAGTGCTGCTGATCCCTACAAGATGGAGCTGGGTCCTCCGAAAGGACCCAGAGGCTTGAAACAGTGATTGCAGAGAAAGCAAACCATGGGATTTTAGCAGGAAATATTTTCTGGAAATATTTAGCAGGAAAGATCATATTTTCACACAATCTATGCTTGGAGAGGTAGCAGCAGCAAGTGCAACTCTGAGTATTTTCCAGGTCACTTAGAAGTCCTACTTCCCACTAAATACAAATATAGAGATTGAAATAAATGATCTTTTCCTTTCCCTGGCAATTAATGCCAGGATTTGTGGTTTTGTCTCCCAGTTCAGGGCATCCCCATGGCAGCTATTCGCTATCCCAGCAGGGATATTCTCTGCCATGAACTGAGTCCTCCCTCGGACAGGTGAGATGAGTCCTTTATTCACGCAATAGCACGTCCAGCTGCAGTTGCATCAGGATCTTCCAGGGATCGTCCTTGCTCAGAAATGACCTGGTGAGTTCCCCAGGATGTTCACCTCCCCAAACCCCAGGGCAATGCCATCTGCTCCCCATGGTGACATCCATATGCCACCAAAGAAATGGATGTGTGAATCAAGCCCAAGGTCTTGCCCATTCAGCAGAGCTTTGTGTCACTGTGGCCACACAGGCTCAGGGTGTTATTGGAAAGGAGAACACTCACAGCACCTCAGCAAACACAAGGTACCTGTGTTTCCCAGCAGAGACTTTTCCAAGATAGTGGCAGCGACGCTTCCGACAGACAGCATTTACAAATCATTATTAACTGAACAAAGCTCTTTAAAGAGAGTCACCCCAGGGCACTCTGGCCTCTGTTAAAACAGACTTTTCAAAAGCATTTATGGACTTGAATAAAACTCATTTCAGAATGCCAGCAAAATTGCCTCCAGGTTGCTCTCTGGCTTTGCTACCAGTCTAGTCCTTAAAATTACGGGGAAAGGGAAAGGTTTGGTTTTTTTCCCCAGCTAAAGGGTTCCTGTGTGTTCTGCTCAACTGTGAGAGTCCTACCAGAATGCAGCTGGCCAGATGTGGGTGGCTGAGATTTGATGCAGTGTATATACCGTATTTTCATTGCTATTATTATTATTACTATAATTATCAATATGTGTATTACAGCATTGCCTGTGAGTTTGCATAGGCAAAGGATAGCAATTAGAAATGTTGTAGCAGAGGGACTGAGGCACAGGGAAATCAAATGGTTTGCCCTGGGACATGCAGGAGGTCTGAGGCAGAGGTGAGAAATAAGCTCAGCTATCCTAGAACCAAACCAACCTTTTCAGGTCCTACTACAACATTTTCAACGTGTCCATCACACTGACATCCAAGAGCCAACCTACACAGAAACTACTGTGCTCTGGAAGCTGCTCTTTATCCTTCTGCCAGCAAATGCAAAAACCTCATCAATAAGGGTGGGAGAAATGGTTGCAGAAATGCATTTGCTGGTGACTTTCACTCTCTAGCTCATATTGTTAACACACACGACTCCAAATGCTGGGTGGCAGATGGAAATACTCATTGCCCTGATGGATTTATGGATGTCTGAAGCCTTGTGGCAGTACATATTGCCTTCAGAACAACATTTTCTTCACAGTGATCCAAGTCCTGGTGCAGTTGAAGTTATTGGAAGTTTTGCCACTAGCATTAATGAGATCAGGATTTGGATTTGTGTCTGCAGAGACAAAAATAACACACTGTTGCAAATTGGAAAGTAAGAGTTGAATTAAATGGGGTGAGATTGAGAAAAAGAGAGGGAGGGAGATTGACGCTCTGGTAAGATTTAGGATGGAGTTTTGCCCCATCTCTGTGTCTCCTTGTTTTGAAGGAGGCAGTCCCACAACCACATAGATCAGCATTGGGGCAAGGGAAAAATATTAGTTTATCTCCCAGCAATGAGATGTAACCCCAGCCCCTACCCTACCACTGGTGACCAAAACCTGTCACTGGTGTGGCATTTGCCTCACACCCTGTGTGAAACCTGGTGCTGTTCTCTGCCTTGCTTACACCATGTAAAAATTCTTAAATCCAAGTATAAGATGGACACACTGAGATTGTTTTCTTCTTGCACATAACAAGTGATAGGAAAAGAGCAAATGGCCTCAAGCTGTGCCAGGGGAGGTTTAGATTGGCTATTAGGAAAAATTTCTTCACTGAAAGGGTGGTCAGGCTGCCCTGAGAAGTGATGCAATCACCAACCCTGGAATTATTCAAAACACGTGTGGATGTGGCACCTGAGGCCATGGTTTAGTGGGGAGCTTGGCAGTGCTGGGGTAATGGTTTGGCTTGTTGGCCTTAGAGGGCTTTTCTGACCTTAATTCTGTGACTCTCAGGTATAGCAGGGACTGAACTGAACCTTGTCCTAAGAACTTTCCAAAACACTTTCTTTAAAATAAATACGTAGAAGAGATAAGAGATAGAAGCAGAGACAAATGACCAGAGTCAGGACCCTGCCTGACTCACCTGGCAGCGGGGAGCACTGTGAGCAGTTCTGACTGGGCAAATAACAAGGACCACAAGGCATTCCAGACACCTGACCCTTCTGGGGCAATTTCTAGCCAATTTGGTATAAAAGCATGGTTGTAAAGCTCACAGCAATCTCAACTGGTATCCTGCTGGCAGCCAGGGAGGCAAGGATGCTAGTTTGGTGAGGGTGGGTTTCGCACTCAAAGCAAACTCACAGGAGCTGAGAATGGCTGGACCCAGCTCCTGACAGTGCCCTGGTGATTTTGAGGCTGCTCTGAATCCACCAGGGAAGCTCCCGCTGCACTTGGTGGGGCCAGGGTGGTGTCTCACTTTCTGCAAGTCTCCTCCATCCCCTCCCAGGGAAGAAGGACACCTTACCTAGAAAATGTCAGAAGCTGAAGCAAAGACCATCCACCAAGTTCATTGAGCACCTTCAATCTGCCTGGAGAGGAAAAACCCATTGAGTGCAAGTCTTTTCACAGCCCTGCCTTGAAAGGAGAGACAAAATCCTCCTTCCTGAGCTTCTGGGCTCGGCCAGCTCCAGCTGTGAGCTCGCAGCCGCTCTCATCCCAGGCAGAGGGAGACAGCGATGCGGAAATCCCTCCCGTGGCTGATCACACGGGTCAGGTGTGATGCCAAGAACATCGTCACCCGCATTCCTTGCCAAGTACCTGGGTGCAGCATGAGCAATCACATCCTGCAGATAGCTCCGTCGGCGATGAGCACATCCCCTTGGAGATAGGATGGCTGGACATGCAAACGAATGTGCCTGGGAGCCTTTCATGTGCAGAGCTGTAACAGATGTTCAAAGATCATCCTCTGGCACTGGGAAAGTGTCTAGGAGGCCCTGGATAGGAGCTTTCTTGGCACACTTTTTCCTTTTTTTCTTTTTTTTTTTTTCAGATGAGCTGAAGGGGAAAAGTTCCTGTTAGTGATTATTTTCTGTCTGAGCAAAGCGCTTAGAATGAATGTCCCAGCTCATACATCAGGGAATGCCAACCAGATAAACACAGCTTTCCTCTTCCCTGTGGGTCCTTATCTCTCAGCAGGCTTCACAAAGATGCAGAAGACATTCTTCTTGGTGACACCAGCAATTAAAAACCTGCAGCTGGAAGCATCTCACACTTTTTTCTGACACAAAACTGACTGTCGCCGCAAAACTGCGGCTCACAGATGCCCACAAGAATGTCAGACAACAGTGAAATGCCCTATGCAGCAGGACATGTCCTCAGAGCTTGTCAGGGATAAAAACATAGAATCATTAAAGCTGGAAAAGACCTCTAAGATCATTGAGGTGAAATAGAGATCATAACCCTGCTCTGATTTGTAAGTGTGTGCAGGGCACGTGAGAACCACCACTCTGTGGCACTGGTGGCCAGAGAGGTCCACCTCACGTCACTGAGGCTTCAGAAGACATGGTCACTCATTAGGAACACCTAAAGGGTGAATGGTACTGGTGCTGCTTGTGGAACTCATCACAAATCTGGCTGGATATTCCTCTGACCCTTTATCTATGTGCAGGGGGGGATGCCCACAGCACTTCTTTAAGAATCACAGAGCTATAGGATCGTTAAGGTTGGAAAAGACCTTTAAGATCATCAAGTCCAATTGTTAACCCAGCACTGCCAAGCCCACTGTTAAACCATATCCTGGTGCCACATCCACACTTCCAGGGATGGTGATTCCACCACTTCCCTGGGTGGCCTCTTCCAATGCCTAAACAACATTTCAGTGAAGAAATTTTTCCTAATATCCAATTGAATCCTCCCCTGGCACAGCTTGAGGCCATTTCATCCTGTCCCAGGTTCCCTGGGAGCAGAGCCCAGCTCCCACCTGGCTGTGCCCTCCTGTCAGGGAGTTGTGGAGAGTGAGAAGATCCCCCCAGAGCCTCCTTTTCTCCAGGCTGAGCCCCCCCAGCTCAGCTCCCTTAGCTGCTCCTCATCACACTTGTGCTCTGGTTGATCTTGCCCATCTCCTCCCATTCTCCCTCATGCATGGGCTCTCTCCAGCTGTGGATATATTTGATTTGCAGGTTCATGAGGCTTTGAAGTCCCTATTTACTCTTTTTTCTGAGTGGTGAAATGCCTGGCACAGGCAACCAGGATGACATCCAGCCGAGTCTGTGTTCCTGCTGTGAAACCCTATGGCAACCATTCCAGCTGCCTTCCCGAGGACTTCCCATCCCACCACGGGACAATCCCTGCCGGGCACCACTGCATCCTACAAAACCCACGGAAGCAAGTCCTGTTTAATTAATCAGGGCTTTTTTGTAGGGCGGCTGAAACATCTTCAGCTCACTCAGTGAGTTTGGCCAGCTCGCTGCAGAGCTACCTGACTTGAACTAGAAAGAAGGAGCATTTATCCCCAGGGTCTGAGCTGGAGCCTCTGCAAAGCACAAGGACCCTTTTAACTGATTACACAGAGCTGGGAACAGCCCCCAGCTGCTGAAAAACTTAGACATTTTTTGTGCTGTTTTTGAGTAGAGACAGAGAAGACACAGACACAGATAAATAGGGCATAAAAGAGGTTTTTCCTAGTATTGATCAGAACACCACGGGAAAAACTCACCCACTCCTCCTTCATTTATCAGTGGTGTGTTTTGAACACCATTTTGGTAAATGGATATTTCACTATTAGGTTGTAAGGCGAAACCTAACGTTGAATGGACATCAAAGTTAAAGGGAGTTTTGTCCCAGGTGTCCAAAGAAGAACAGAGCCCCAAAATAGTCCTTTTACAACTTCTAATAAAAACTGGGGGTGGTTTCTCTCAGTTTGGGCTGGTAAAACAGTGATTTGTCTCCCACTCTTCTGGATTTTGTTTTTAGCAGTGGAGCTATAGCACTGTAAGTTCTTTTGCAGCCTCATTGAACATGGAGTTTAATTCATTAATGTTTATAAATTTCTGTAAGATCTGCAGCTGGATAAGTGCTAAATAGTCTTATTGCTTTAATACAGATTAATTTGCTTATCTCCCATGTAAATCAGCCTAAAACGTTGCCCTGAAATTAACAGCTCTGGGGTTAACAATGGGCTCAACCACACACTAGACTGCAGCACTTATCATATCACAACATTACCCTTATTAATTACACGCCCTGCTGTGGTTTTTGGACCGAAATCAGCTACACTTCAGATAGGGGCAGCCGGACAGCACGGGGAGGAAAGTGTTTTTAACTGCACGACACACACGTTAATCACAAAATTAAACAGATGGCCCACTCACTCATCAGTGAAAGTCCACCAGGGGCTGTAAGAAAGAAGGAGATTTCCTATGTAACATAACAATTTGGACATCAGAAGGTTTCGGGTTACACGATTTTTCTTTATCCTCCACCTGAAACTTTTAAGGGGTAACGTCAGGGAATTCCATCCGGACTTCAGATCCTAATCTCGTTTTACGCGGGTTTGATCTGTCTGCTGGGAGCCGGCAGCCAACCCCTCTGACTCCACGTAAGTGAACACTGTGCAGCAGATGGGCCAGGCCTCTGCAGCCACCGAGAAGTGTCTGGGGCTCACAAATCCCCCCTGTCTCCAGAAATCCTCACATGTGATGAGCTCATAAAGGAGCCAGACCCTGCACTCACTGCATCACACGCAGGCAGGATGGGTTTAGGGACCGAGGAGCAAATATTCACTTGTTGCTCATCTGTGCATCTCTGCTGAAGCCACGAGTGTCAGACCTGGTATTAAAGCAGGATTCAGGCTATGTAACCACCAAGCTCACACCAAACTCACTCTGCAAGCTTTGCTTACTCTGAGCAGGGAGCACAAGTAGTACCTGCTGCTGGATTGCCTGAAATAAAACCTTAAAATGGGACAACTTAAGATTAAAAATCAATTTATAGAATCATAGAATTATTTAGGCTGGAAAAAACCCTTAAGATTGTCAAATTCAACTGTTAACCCAAAACTGCCAAGTCCTCCACCAAAGCATGTCCTCTAAACCCCACCTGCAGTGCTGTGCCCAGGTCTGGGGTCCCCAAATCCAGAGAGACATGGAATTGTTGAACAAGTCCAGAGTAAGTCACTGAGTTGCTCAGAGGGATGGAGCTCCTCTCCTATGGAGCTGGGCTGGGAGAGCTGGGATTGTTCAGCCTGGAGAAGAGAAGGCTCCAGGGAGACCTTTGAGCCCCTTCCAGAGCCTAAAGGGGCTCCAGGAGAGCTGGAGAGGGACTGGGGACGAGGCACTGGAGTGATAGAACAAGGGGAAAAGGCTTCAAACTGACAGAGGGCAGGGTTAGATGGGGTATTTGGAAGAAATTCTTTACTCAGAGGTTGATGAGCCACTGGAACAGATTATATATATAATTATTTGTTTCTATTCTGGTATTTAAATGCCTACTAATGTATTCGAAACTTGACATCTACTTCCCTTTGAGAACCTGTTCCAGATTTGCAGACGTGGTCTGCCCTCCCATCTGGAGTTACGTTTTCAGAGGAGCTCAGTTGCTGAGGGGAGGTCACTCAGACAACAGGCAGGTTTTCAGAAGTGCCCAGTGTGGGGCTTTGAGATGTTTTGGAAAAAGGGAATAAGAATCAAAACAGGAACTTAGGGCATGCAAATCCAGATTTACATGCCCTTTATCAGTTGCAGCCTGAGATCATATGTTTGGACTTAATAAAAAGTCTTTCCATGAAGAAATTATTAATATATTTTCATATATTCAGTTAAGCAAGTGTCTACCATCTTCCTCTTCTACAACACAAAAAGACACAGATAGTCTTTTCTTCCCATGACATCAAGTTTCCTACAGAACAGTTTGGGGAAAATTAGTTTTTCTCTGTTTCTTTAATATTTACAGAAAGCGTTTTTTATTTTATTATATTTTAATCTCAGGTGATAGGAAATTTCCTTCTGAATCTTGAACATTTTCATTTATCTATGTTCCTTTTAAAACCAACTGGGATTTAATGGAAGCCTTAGAGTTTCTATTTCAAAAATACCAATGAGTATGAAAAAGATGTTTCTTTTACTTCTACTTTCCACGTGTGATAAAATGATTTCTCAATGAGCCCAGATTTGGAAAATGGACCTGCAAAACACAGAAGAAGACGCATTGGTGTCAACTTTTTTCACACACCTGCTAAAGGCATGATATCGATTTGATCAATCATTAACAGTTTGGGTTGGAAGGGACCTGAAAGATCCCTGAAAGATCATTTATTTCCATACTCTGCCACTACTTTCCATAGACCAGGTTGCTCCAAGCCCCATCCAACATGGCCCTGAACACGTCCAGGGGTGGAGCATCCACAGGTTCTCTGGGAAAACTCTGCCAGGGCCTCCCCATCCTCACAGGGTAGAATTTCTCCCTAATATGTAATCTGAATATTTTCTCATTCGGTTTGAAACCTTTCCCCCTTGTCCTGTCACTCCATGTCTTTGATAAAATTCCCTCTCCAGGTCTCCTGTAGCCCATTTAGGCACTGAAGGGGCTCTAAGACCTTCTGAGAGCCTTTTCTTGTCCAGATGAGCACCCCCAGCTGTCCCAGCCCGGCTCCAGAGCAGAGGGGCTCCAGCCCTCGGAGCATCTCCCTGGACCCACATCTGTGTTATACCCACACCTGACTGTCAGCAGAGAGGGAACAACAGTGGGGCATGCACTGAGTGAATTTCACTGCAGCTTTTGTTCAACACTTTATATTTCACTGCTCCTCTCCCTCTCCTTCCTCATTTTTAGCTTGCAACACCAAAAGGTGTCGGAACAAAGGCTCTCTGATGTTGTCACATGGCAGAGGGTCAGATAAGATGATCCCCCAAGGTCCCCTCAGCCCATTTATCCTCCAGTTCTGTGATATGATTCAATTTCCTGGGGATTAATGACCAGGTGGGGTTAATAGTGCTCAGCTGCAAGAGTAAGTCCCAGCTCCTTTTAGATGGTCAGTGTTCATCCCTGCATGTCAACCATAACTCTTGGTCTCTGGGTTTAAGAGCCCTGACAAAGCCATCAGGTTTTTCCATGGCTCCCTGGGTGCACATCCTCCCCCACGAAGGGGCTGGGGACAGAGCCCAGAAATAATGTTAATCAAAGCCCAAGTGCTGCAGTCATGGGCACCTTGCAAAGAATTTCTTGTTGATCAGAGAGGTCTCCATCCATGGCTTTTTCCTGGGCCATGCTGAGACAGGAGGAATCAAGTAGTCCTTCTTCAGCACAGGGTGCCAGCAGAGAGCTCTGAAATGCCTGTGCCTGCAGCTCCGTCACTGGATGGGGACACAGGGGGATTGCTTTGGCAAAATTGGGATGCTGGCATGGAGTTGGCAGACAAAATACCCAGGAGGCAGCAGGGATCTCATGACACAGGGGAATACAACACACCTCAGCAGTCCTCAGCAGTCCAGCCTGGAGGAAAACTCCACTAGATCTGCATCAGCCTGACCTGGAACTAAATAAAACATTTACTGTGCCCAAACCTGTTATTTATCAGGGTCCAGGGAGCTGCCCTCATCCTGGGAATGTGTTCCTACCTTGTCCTTGCCCTCCTGCAAAGCGCACCCATCAGTGCTGAAAGATTTTCCAGCTACAAACAGAGAGTGGTTTGGGTTTGAAGGGACTTTTAAAGGTCACCTAGTCCAACCTCCCTGCAGTGAGCAGGGACCTCTTCAACTAGGCCAGGTTGCCCAGAGCCCCATCCGAGCATCCCACCCAGCTCCTGCTCTGGGAGCTGCTCCCAGCAGGAGACAGGAGCTGAGCTGGGAAGCAGTTTTCTTGCAGCAGGGAAACGAAAGCAGAGCCTGTGCCAGCCCCCAGCAAGCCACAGGCACAATTTCTGATCTTCATGAAATCATCAACCCTCTGTCCTGGGAATAGGGGCTCAGATAAACCGCCCAGAGGACCTGCTGTGCAAACAGCGGGGAGGGGGAGTTTCTTCCCCTTAGCAGGCAAATTATACAGTTTATAAGAAAGATTATTTACCTAAAGGGATTTAGGTATTTCAAACCTTGAGATGCGGAGCATCTGGGCCATGGAGCCCCATTGCCCTGCATGCAGGCAGGGGGCAGGGGCAGAGACACCCCCCAGCAGCTACCACGGCTCCTGCTAGGCAGGACAGCTGCACATAAATGTGCAACTCATAAAGCTGGAGGGGCTCTGCAAGCTATTAGGTAATTAAGCAAAGTGAAGGCTCGGAGCGCCCGGCTGCTCCTTCCAGCCCGTGGCTGTGCTCTCTTTAGAGTCTGATTGGATAAAGGATTTTTATTAACTTCATATTTTTGCTTCTAATTTTCCTCTCTTTGCCTTTCATATTGCAGGCCCTGAGCTCCTCTGGTCTTGTGGTGATGTTTATTGGCACTGGCAGGTTGCAACACCCCTGCAGGCTTCCCACAGACAGACCCCAGAGTGCAGACCACGAACCGAGGCAGCTCCATACGCTGCCTCTGCTGTGAAATTGCTCAGGCACTCCCCTCATGGTTTTCCTCTCACCCTCCCCACCTTCCCAGCTGGAGCCTCCTCCCCGCAGCTGCACCTCTCCTTTTCCAGGAGAAGAGGCAGCAGGCCTAGAAAAGCAGCTGGTTCTCGGGGCATCTCCAAATTCATCTTTTTGCTGCTCCTTGAGGCGGTGGGTCGAGGCAGAATAGAGCCCCTGTGGGCTGCAGTGGCCACCACCTCTGTGTAGGGCAGGACAGACTCCAGACAAGGGGAAGGATGGAGGGAGGGTGGCTTTGCAAAAGCTCAGCAAAAGGCTTGGGCATCTACTGTTGAGTCCACCGTAGACCTGTTTCATCTTCAAGGTCACATTATTCCTGGCACCAGAGGGGTGGTGGTTGCCCTATCCCTGGAAACGTTCATCCACGTTGGATGGGGCTCTGAGCAACCTGATCTGGTTGAAAACGTCCCATCATCAACGCCCCGTGATCACTGCAGGGGCTTGGACCAGATGATTTTAAATGTCCCTTCAAACCCAAACCATTCTATGACCATGATTTTTCAGTCAACCCCATCCTACCTGGATACATGGGCAACTTCGCTTTGATCCCTTAAAGGCACTTTTCACTCCCATTATCTTCCAAGTGAGCTTAAAAATGTGAAGATTTATTTTTGTTGCCATAGCGCTGGTGTTTGAGCACCTATTATTTGCTCAGAGAGCTCTCCAGCCCCTCTTTGCAGCAATAAGCACCTTTCTGGATGCTTTCCACAGCCTAAAATAGTTGTGCCCTGGGATTTATTTAACCTCCTGCAGTTACTTGTTGTGCCCCATTGAACAATGGGCTCCACTTTGCGAGGAGGCCGGATTGGCTAAATTGGCTTTTTCTGTGATGCTCACAGGCACATCTGGTAGCAACAGCTGGCTGCCAGCCCAGCCTCCCCTTTTTAATATTGCCTTGGGGTTTTACTGGTGGTGTCTCTGGACAGTAGGAGGCAAAGAAAGAAGCGACAAACCCCCAGAGTGCCACCAGTGAATCCCAATAAAAGGCGAGCGGGAAAGCGCCTGTTTGACGAGCACGGTGCCCGGGTTTGGTGGCCCTCCAGCTGCTTGTTATAATAGCAGGGGAGTGGCTGGGTCACTCGATGATTTATTCCAGCCCCTTGTCCTGGTTGGAAGGAAACATAAAAGATGCTTTGTTTCCACGAGCATGGAGCGCTCCAGCCTCCAAATCTCCCGCCTGCCAGCACAGCCCGATGCACTCCCCCCATGTGGGATCCATTTGAGCCTGAAAACTCGACAAGGAATGTCACAGCAACACCAGGATGCTCCCCCATCCAGCACAGCAGCGGCTGCTTATTTGTTCAGCCCTCAGCTGCTGTGCGCAATCAATGCAGCGTGGGGCGTGCGATGGGCTCCGAAGGCGTGCGGGCAATCTCTGGCTGTGCCGAAAGGATGGGCTGTCCACAGGGAGTGCTTTTGGAGCCACACTCGGCATTGTGTAAGCTCCCAGGCATCGTGTCTGGCTCTTACGAGCCCTCATCCCTTCCAAGCACTTGTAAAACTTTCAAGCCGAGCCATTTCCAAACTTTTGGGGCTGCTGTCATGTTCAGTGGGAGTGCCCCAACCCAGACTCGGCAGCCTCTTTAGGTTCATGCCTTCTTAACAGACTGGATTAAGGACCCAAAAGGTGATGTTTGATCTTGCCTGACACGTCTGTGATTATCTGTTGATTTACTATCTATTTTAAAGCCCCTGCTCTTCATGGCTCCAAATAAAAGGAGCACAGAGAGATGTAAGCAATGCCTTTGGAAGTTTGAGAGCAGCAGTTCTGAGCAGCAGCAGCTGCTGCCTTCACCCCGGGAAGCAGAGAGGTTCATCTTAGGAACAGGGCTTATCCAGGGCCCCTCTCAGCACACCTGTGAGTGGCATTGGCACTCTCAGAGCAGCCACGGGTGGTCAAGCCTATGTAGTTATCATAAATTTAGGTAAAAGAAGTTCGTCTGTATATAGGGCATCTGCCAGGAGAAGTTCAAATTTGGGGGTCTGTTAGAGAACCTGCACTGGTAGCAGTCTCCTTTATTGTAAATAAATGAGTATAAATAATTAAAATAATTTTAAAAGTTTATTGGAAATGGCAGACATCTGTGTGCCAGGATCTGACTTAGGTTTTGCTTCCAGTGTCACTGCTTTATCCTGAAGAGGCACAGGGTGTGGTATGAGATAACTCTGAAATACGGGATTACCCCAAGAAAGTAACCCCTCATTATTTAAAACCATTTCTGCGTAGCCCTTTGCAATCTCTGGACCTTGATACTGTCTTCTCCGATCTGCAAATTATTTCAGGGGGGCGTTTTTCTGCATTTACTGAGGCTGCCTGGAATTGTCACTAATGCTTTACAAACAGAAAAGTCCTCACAGGTCAAAAGACCTATCCAAGTCAAGTAAATGAACAGTTCAGCATTGAATTTCAGGTTCTGGACCTAGGAGGAAACCCCAAAATCAAGAAATACATATTGAAAGACTCAAGTGATGTGTTTAGCTGCCTGATCTTCTCCCCTGGCCATTCATCCACTTGTCTCTGCCGTAGTGAGAGTCGCTGCAATAAGAGGTTTCTCTTATCTGCTGGAAGAAACTGTTCTTCTGGAAAAAGAGAAAAGGTTCCATTGTGCCACATGGCAGCCCCCAAAGGAACAGGCAAAAGAACAGTTTGGTGAGTGAACAGTTCTCTGCTGTTGTCCTTGGTCACAACTTCTGCCACTGTCACAAGGCTCTTTCTCCAAGCAGAGGTTTTTTTTTTTTTCCCCAGACTATAGAAAAATCCTTGTTGGTTTTGGCACTCCCTGCACCTGCAGAAGGCCAAGCCCAGGCTCCAAATGACCTCACCATGCCCATCTAGGTCATCCTGCAGCTCCCTTCCCCATGGATATTTCCACCTCTGAGAAACTGCCATGCTCTGACAAGTAGTGACTCAAATGGGCTTTAATGACAAAGGGAGAAACCCCAACTTTTAAAACACCTTTTTATTGTTGCTGTTTCCTTTGGCTTTTGTGTGTTCTTAAACTCCCAGCTGGTGCAGTCCAAGGATGCTGTGTAGCTGCCTGGAATGTGCTTAGGTCTCTGCAAGCACTGCCATGAACAACTAATAAATGTCAAGATAAACTCCATAATCGCCGATTGTTGCATCCAGACCTGAAGACTCCCTGGATTTCTTTACCTTTAAACAAAACCACCGTCTCACTGGATTGACACATTTTTTTCGGGCCAGAAAGCACTATTAGATTTTGAAATTCAACCTCGAGGGACAGATTTCAGGCAGAGAACATCTAATATCCGTGGCAGGCGTGATGGAAAGCAGCGGAGGGCAGAACTCGATGTGTTACGGTGAGCTGCCCGTGTGCATGAGCTGATCACCATCATAAGGTGACTCTGGAATCCTGGACACCTGCTGGTCCAGTAAAATTATGGACATCTGCAAAATATAAGCTGAGAGACTCCCCACGTCCTTGTGGCACACCAGTTGTGTTTTATAATGATTCCAAAACAGCTCTGAGTGAAAATAAGCCACCCGGCAAAAGAGCTAACGCAGGCAGGGTGCAGAGCTGGAAAAGAACTGGAAAAAATTAACTTCTGGTATATATTTCCTATGGTTCCTTTCAGTTAACTCACTGAAATGCTTGAAATGCTTCCTTGCCCTATGAATCTGCTGCGGTGTATTTAGCATATTACCAGTATAAAATGATGCAAGTGCGAGTTTCTTTTATCAGCAAAGCCCAAACTTCTTCCCTCCCTCTAAACCAGCGATGGAGCTGAACCAAACCCACAGATCTGATCACTCCCTGAACATTTGGGCAAGTCTGTATCTTCGACCTAGCAACATGTGCTGTCCTAACTTGTTAAAAGTCCACACCTAAGTCCTAAATCCAAAAGTTGTTGGCTGTGGAGATTTGTCCCTTTGTTAAAAGCGATCCAAAAAATAATTTCTAGGAGACAGGTTATGAGAGAGTTTGGTTCTGAAGAAAAGCTCATGACCTTTCTCTAAACAAAACAGAAGGGAGAAATTGGAATTTTACTCCTCTTGTGTTTGGACAGAGATTTCATTTTTTTCCAAAATTCTCCTGGCAAACTTCATAGTTTGGGGCAAACCAGTGACATTTTACAAGGTGAGGAAATGATATGTGTCTTTGGGGTTTTGTCCTAAAAGGATTTGGGATTTCTTGTTTTGCTTTGTTTTGGTTTGAGTTTTTTTGTGTTTTTTTTTTTTTTTTTTCTTTTTTTAATGAGAGAAATTGTACTGAGGTTGGGATTTATTTCTGGCAGATACAACAATTTTCTATTGGTTTTGATATTAGCAAAGTGAGAAATAATGGACAGAGATGAGCAGTCACAGGACAGTTTGCTTTTTAACTTGATCACATTAGGAACAACCAATTCCTTGGACAGACCTCCCTGATGGTGTTCCCTGCCATGATGCCTGAGTGGCCCTTGCCAGGCTGCCATGTCTCTCCCACTGCTCCCAAGGATGGTGCAGGAACAGTCACACTCCTGGGACCACTTCCAAGAGATGGCTGGATGCAGAGCTGACAGAATTTAACAGGGTGGAGGTCACTGTCTGGTGACAATCACACCAGACTGTCAGTCTCCAAGCGCAGGAATGACTCCTGGCACTGTTTTTTTATTAATAGTGATGTAGCCAATGAGTGATGTAGGTCAATGAGACAAACTGGAGAGATGAAGTCTGGAAGAAGATAAAAGCCTGGTCTATAAATCCTCTGCTTTTTTACTGCATGGGAACAACACAGCGGCAGCACTTAATGCTAAAGCACTAACCCAAAATCACAGTTCTGAGCAAGATGTTGAGCTTTCCCTCAGAGAGCACCTTAGGCCTCCCAGACCCAGTCATTGGCTCTTTTTGCCAGTGCTGTCAATGAGACTCATCCAAAGCTCTGGAAATCCCTAAACTCTGAAGGGAAACAAGTCAAACTTGTGCCACAGAGTCTGTCAAAAAAGGCACAGGTCCTTTCTGTCTGCTGCACCTTGTTACGATCATAGAGCCATGGAATCACAGAGTCACAGAATCATAGAATCATGGAATGGTTTCAGTTGGAAGGGACCTGAAAGATCATCTCGTTCTACCCCCTGCCATGGGCAGGGACAGCTTCCACTATCCCAGGTTGCTCAGAGGTTCAGGCCATCCAACCTAGCCTTGGACAACACTTCCAGGGGTGGGGCAGCCACAGCTTGTCTGGGAAACCTGTGCCAAGGCTTCCCCACCCTCACAGGGAAGAATTTCTTCCTGACATTTAATCTAAATCTCTCCTCTCTTACTTTAAACCCGTTCCCCCTTGTCCTATACAATCTGTGTAAAAGTGAGTCAGTCTGTCCTGACTCACCAAAATGAGCTGCCTGAGGATGAGGACAGACAGCTGGAAGAGCAATATTTTAAACTTCCCTGCACAGCTTCCCAGAACAGCATTGTAAGGCTCTAATCCTTGTGATTTAAAGCTCAGAGGAACTTCTCACATCAGAACCCCTTCTGCACATGTTTGCAGTACTCAGAACCACTGTGTGTTTCCAACAGGTTCCACAGAAGGTAGAAAGCAGCTTTTTTCCATGACAGGTTATTTTTGTGCATCTATTTATGAGAAAGGACACACTCCTACAAATAACCTAGCCTGTGCCTGGAAATGAGGATTTTGTAGACCTTCTGGCTTCAAGCCTATGGGATTTATGTGCACCCAGAGCCCACTGGACGTGGATACTCAGCATCTGATGGTGGATTGGACTCTCTTTGGATCCTCTGCTTGGAAGCCAGACTTCAGATGGGTACCCTGACCCAGTTTCACAGTTCCTCCATCTGATCCATCTCAGCTCTTTAATACTGAGACAAAGCAAGGAGGAGACTTTAAAACCAATCCTGAGTAAGACAGCATTACTGTATTTCAGGTTCCTCAGCGTGCTCCTTGTGGTAAACCCTTCTGTGTCAATAAAATGTCACCAGCCTCCCCAGGGCCTGTACAAACAGAGACATCTCGCTGTGTGAAGGTCACCAAGGCATTCCTGCTAACATTTTTGTTGGATTTTTTTGGTTGTTCCTTTTTTTTTCCCTCCAAGCTTCCCTCTTGTTTTAGACAGCTTTCATCTCCCTCTGTCTCTTGAGCACTGTCTCACTGTGCATCTGTTTTCCCTTTGCATGCTCTCCCTTCCCCCTCTGTTTACTTTTATAAGCAGACTGTTGTTTTTATTCAATTCCCCTTGGTTTTCTTTGAGTTTTTCAGTTCTTCAAATCTTCTCTCTAGCTCTCCCCTTCCCTCCACTTACCTTCCAATCTGGAGTGCTGCTGGGGCCCTGTTTCCAATTAGGTTTGTTTTGTCTTGTTTACTGGAGTTTCCTTCTCCCCTATGTTTTACAGGAGCCATTTTTTAAAATATATCTCTTTTTCCACTTGCTGATCAGAAGCCAGGACACTAGTTCTACCTCACTGTTGTTGGCTTTATTCATTTATGTATTTTTCCTTCCCCAAGAAATAGAGTAGATGGCTGTTTAAAAATGTTTACACTCTCATTATAGCAACTGCTGTGGAAATTACTTTCATGAATATTAAATTGCAGTAAAAAAAGTCCATCTTAATATCCTCTATTTTCTTTTTTACCTCAAAGAACCTCATCAAATATAGATCCAATCCTATTTGCCAGCAGATTTCCTTGCTGAAAGACCAGCAGACTGTGGTCACTGAGCACCCTGGTCCTCATCAAGCCTTCCTGAATCTGCAACTGAAAAGTCAGAAGCATCCTTCTGAGCCAAAAGAAAATACACGAATTTCCAGTGCAACTTCTTGTTTAGGTCTCCTGTAAGACTTGCCAAAACCACCTCCAGGAGCCATTCAGATAGGAGCAAACATGCCTTTCCTGGCAGGAAAATGATCTGAGGGAGAATTTCTCACTGGATCTGGTTCACAGTCAGTGTTACCATGTCCTGGGTAGTGCAGCAGGGAAAAGTGATCATCACAAGGGAAGCAAAATTTCATTAAAAAGAAAAAACTCAGAGAGCAATGTGCATTTCATCTGCTCATTTCCTTCTATTTTCAAGGAAAAGGAAACAAAATAAAAGTTTCTGCACTTGGCAGTCTTCTGTCCCCTTAAAGCTTAAGGACTCTTTTCAGCCTCGGGGGATGAAAGTGGGGCTGACCAAGATGCATAAGGGTAACAGAATCAAATTCTACAGTAATAAAATTTGTGGGGAAAATTATCCACCAGCTTAGAGAATTCCAGCAGTGCTCAAAGCCATAAATGATTGGCAACACGAGGCATTCAAGAAATCTGAATGGGTGTTGTTTGGCTTGGTTCTTTGAAAGCTTTTCCTTCTCACTCCCTTTTGTTATGTTCTTTTTTGCTTGATTCTTATGAGCAGAAGTGGTTAACTCAGGAGTTTCTGAAACAAAAAACTTGGCTACCATTCCTGGCTCTTGCATTCATTTTCTTCCTACTCTTGGAAAAGTCACTTAAAACTAGATCTGTGTGCAGACTCAAGCTGTTCCAGGCATCAGGCACTCAGGGTCTCTGTAAGCAGATTACATGAATGAATAGGATTAGCCCAAAACAGAAAGGAGAGCTTAAAAATACCTGGGGAAACTGACAAAAAATAGGAATATGGGCAAGACTCATGGCTTCTAGATTCCTGGGTTTGGATGAAGATATGATGTTCAAAAGCTAAGTGTTCAAAAAAAAAATTAGATGTGGAATTCTGCAATATGGTTTAGTGGTCCTGGTGAGATTTGGTTGAGGCTTGGACTTGCTGACCTTGGAGGTTTTTTCCACCCTTAATGATTCTGTGATTCTGTGATTCTCTGGCTATCTGGACGTCCTTAGCTGGGGTTTTCAGCTCTGAATTTTTTTTTAGATCAGGTGCCTGTGTCATATTAGCCCAATTTTATGGAAACCTTCGAGAGGATTAATTGGTTTTTGACAGTGAAAGAGAAACATGGAGAGTTGTCTCGTCAGACATCCCCACATTTGTTTGAGGAACTTCAACCCACGTCTTGGCTTTCGGGGTAGTTTTTTGAGCATCTCTTCAGTGGGGAAGGCAAACAAGCAGAAAACCTGCCCAGTTCAGTCAGTGGCATGTGGGATACGGTAGGACACATGTGGCAACATCAGAAAGTTCCATTGCTACCCTCTGTCTGGGGCAAAGCCAAGCATAACAACCGTGCCCAGAGAAGTACAATAATTGTGCTCAGAGTGCAACCTTGCCTGGAGCAGCTCCTCGAGGAAGGAGCACGGAGCAGCCTGAGAGCTCTGCTTTGCCTCAGATGTGGCACAGGGGGCTCAGCACGATGACAGCTTCGAGGCTGGTGTAGTTTCCCTGGTGGAGACTCGAGGCCCACGGGGCTTTGCCAAGCAGTAATGCGAGCATTCGTAGCCCTCAGCCACAGGAATTTGAAGGATCCCTGTAAAATACCATCTTGGAAGTAGCACTCGGGTCCTGTTGTAGCTTTAGCTCAGAAGCCTGATTCTGTGATCTGTCTGCACCCCTGACTGCTGGATTGCTTCATGGAAGATGTGGATATTCATGCAAGCCAGTTGTGTTGAGGAGGTGAGCTGGAGTCAGCCAATTGTGTAGTGTGTGTGTGTTTAAATATTTCCTCAGAAGTTTGTTTTGGAAAGCCAAAAAAGAACAGCTCAATGTTAATAAATAATCCTATCAAATGTTTATGATGCCAAAGCCATAATATAAATCAATATGTTTAGATTTGAGTATGATAAATGTACCTTAAAACAAATGAGTTGGAAATAATTTCCTTATTTCCTTACCTGCCAATTTTTCTGTAGAAAGGCCTTTGTTTCTCCAGCTACTCCTGATAACATCAGAGCCACCTGAAACAGCTCTTGGAGCAGACCTCAGAAGCAATCCAGACCTCATGAATCACGTAGACATTTATGCACAGTGAGCATGGGCTGTGCTAAACTGCTGGCTACCAACAATCATTATTGTTTGTAACTAGTTAAGGAACAGGGACATGTGTGCATTCCACTGGTTTGGCGACCAGTGGAAATCTTGTCCACCAGCAGTGCACAGGTTTGTTTATTCTGTGTAACCCCATGCAATGGGATGAGGATAAAACGAGAAAAAAAAAAAAAAGAGAATGGGAAAAGCAAGAGTTTTCCATTGATTGGTAAAACAATTAAAGGTAAAACAATTAAATCAAAATGAAATGGTGCCTTGCCTCAACATTAGGGGCTAGGCAGGAGGTTTGGTGTCTGCTTTGCCACTTTTTTGCAGTTAGCTTTGGTTTCTGAGTACAGACCCATGGCTGCATGGCATCCCCAGCCAAAACTGCCCCAAGATGCCCTGGCATCTACCAGGGCAGCAGTGGGGATACAGGAGAAGACACCAAATGTAGACTTCTGTTTTGGGAGGAAACCTTCTATAACTGCATTTTTGGAGTCCACACCCCAATTCTGTCACATAGTGACAATGATGGGGTTTCTTCCAGTCATTCTTGTCGTATGGTCATTGATTGCTTGGACCAGAGAGCAGCTCCTTCCTGTCTGAAAGCATTGCTGAACTGTAATGACTCCTGCTTTTCCTGCATGAGAAGTAGATGAAGTTCATGTCCTACAGCTATGATGGCTTTTCCTTGTTTTAAAAACATCCAAAGGGCAGATATTCTGCTCACTGTGCATTTTAGCTACTGGCAAATGTCTCTAGCCATGCTCAAGAGTTGATCATATCCCTCTCAAGCTTCCAATTTGGATGAAAAAAAGTCCTAGTAACAGTTGCTAGCAAACATTCTGGAATGGATTTGTTGATAGAAGATGACTGCTGTGTTTTCAGAAGGAAAATTAAACTGAAGAACAAGTATATTTAAGGATAATTGCTTTAAAAACAGAACACATGCTGTATTATAATCTGTACTTCACTGGAAAATGGAATAATCCAGAAGGCTGAATTCTGTGTGGTGCACTGGAAATGTTAATTTGCAATGAGTCCTGCTTGCTGGTTTTTATCAGAATATGTACCTAAAATACCTCAGCACCACTGGACAACAATCTGCTTGGATTCTGATAGCAGACTGCAGTAAGATTTAGATGAAATTTTCAAGAACATAATTTTGCAGATCAAGAAAATCTTACCAAAACCTGCTTTTAAAACAGGATCCAGTTCCTTTTGGTGGCTGGATAACTTGAACATGACATGTGTGCTCCAGACTCACTACTAATGACATTGTCTCTGATGGAGCATTTCCTCGTTGGGCTCTCTTAGCTGTGACACACTATTAGAGGTGTAAGAAATGCTAATAGCAAATCTTCCCTGGTGAATTTTTTAGTTTCCATCTGATACAAGATCATCTTTGAGTCACTGACAATTTTCTTCTCTTCTGGTATTCAAAAGGAGGGTTTTCCTTTTGGAAAATTGGAGCTTCCCCAGTTGGTACATGAAATACAGGCAAATTCAGACCAATCCATGTGTCCAGCAGGTCTGAGTCCTGAAGGTCTCTATAAATGGCTCAGGCATCCATGAGCCTAAATATTATTTCAAACCTCCAAATGCTCACTGACTGCGTAACTCAGAAATTATTTACTTTAGCAAACAAACAAACAAACAAACAAACCATGTCAAACAACTCAACATTTTTTTGCTTGCCTTTTCCAGTTACATTTTTTACCCTTTCCTCTTACTCCATATTCTTCATCATATGGTCCTTGGGGAAAATGAAGCCACCTGACAGGGATGGACACTACAACAACTCTCAGTACTGCTGTAGGTCAAAATTAGCACTTTCTAAACAGCAAAACCAGATGCAAGGCATGACAGCAACAGCAAACCCCATTATGGACCCGAGTGCTGGAGACGCCAGCAGGTAATGAGCCTGTGTTGGTCAGACTTCACCACAATGCAGGCTCACTGTGCTAAACGTGAGCTTTTTCAATGAAACGTCAAAAGATACCAAATCATGAGAAATTCAGCCTCCTTGTAGCTCTGAAGGAAGGAAATAATCCATCTCAGGATGCATTGAGCCTTCTTGTGTATAATAATCTATGTCAAGTTTCTTTGGAGCTTGTAAACCAGGGAAGAATAATAAACAAGCGGAGGCTGAAAGGGGTTAGAAGGAGCCTCGTGTATATAACAGGAATTCAGCTTTACTGCCACCAGGGTTTCAGCAGGCTTCTCATGACAGCCTTATGCTTACAGCTCATTTTTTCTCAGTCCAGCAAGTTTTGAACAATTTTCCAAAATTCTCAAAGAAATAATTTTTGAAAGGTGTTTTAACAGAACATAGCACACATCGTGCTGTTTGTTCCCACAAAGAGGTGCAAATGTTCAAGGCCAGGTTGGAGTGGGCTCTGAGCAACCTGATTTGGTTAAAAATGTCCCTGTTCCTTTGCAGGGGGGTTGGACTAGTTTTCCTTTAGAGATGCCTTCCAACTCTAGCTATTCTATGATTCTAGCAGCATAATTTTTTTTCCACCATGGAAACATCCTGAGAAAATCAGGATACTCAGGGAAATCAGCGCACCAGCTATCTTAGGCAGGTCTGTCAGTGAAATTGGGACTGCTCCCTGGGGAATGAGGGCCCAATCTCTGCTTAGGGACTGTGATGCCAGGGTGGCATTACATGAGATGTTCTCCTTTGAGACCACGAGGGCTTGGGGACAGTGCTGAGCCAGACCCTGGGGACATGTTTGATTGGCAGCCATGTCTTCTGTGCTGCATCAAAAGAAGCAAGGCCAGCAGGACAAGGAGAGGATTTTCCCTGTCTGTTACATTCTCATGAGACTGTGGAGTACAAAATCCAACTCTGGGATCCCCAGAATATGAAGGACATGGATCTGTTGTAGAGAGTCCAGAGAAGGCCATGAAGATGTTCCAGGGGCTGGAGCATCTCTGCTCTGGCCCCAGGCTGGGAGAGCTGGGGGTGCTCACCTGGAGAAGAGAAGGGTCCAGGGAGACCTTGGAATCCCTTCCAGTGCCTAAAGGGGCTCCAAGAGCACTGGGGAGGAGCAAGGGCCTGGAGTGACAGAACAAGGGGGAATGGCTTCAAAATGACAGGGTTAGATATTAGGAAAAAATTCTTCTTTCCGTAGTGGGGCCCTGGCGCAGGGTGCCCACAGAAGCTGTGGCTGTCCCATCCCTGGAAATGTCCAAGGCCAGGCTGGACAGGGTTTGGAGAAACCTGGAAAATGTTCCTGCCCATCACAGGGGGCTGGAATTAGATGATCTTCAAGGTCCTTTCCAAATCAATCCATTCTGTGATTCTGTGATTCTATTTATCTGTGGTGGAACTCAGAGGCATTTCATTCAGGACACCAGGGTGTTCACAGTGAACAGAAACTTTGCTCTGATTACCTGCTAAATGACATTCAAGACAATGAGGGAATGCTTAGATATTCATTAGCACAATGATTAAGCCTGGCAAGCTGTGTTGGCCCTGTGTATTAGCATCACATTAGAGTGAGGAGTAAACTGAGGCACAGAACCGTGGCTGGACTTGCTGGTGCCACTCCAGAGGCTGGACCTGCATCACGATCTCTTCTGCAGTTGATCACTGCTGCATGGGCCTACAAGGTACAGCAGGGAAGATTTGTCTTGCCAGCAGCAAACATCCCAAGAGTGATAAGATTATTACTGTCAGACGTCTCTTACACTCCCCGTGTATAGAACCCCTGTCCAGTAACACCAAGGATTATTTTGATAAGCAGCTGGTCTCAGCCAATATTAGTTTGTGGGAAAGTTTCTTGGATGTAGCGAGTCTTCTCTACAAGGCTCATTAAATTGCATTTTGCTACATTTACTTCACGTGAGCAGTTTCCCTCATATGGATTGACTGTTTATGCTCATTTCTCAGCTGTGTTTATTGGTGAAGTTTCATAGCCTTAATCACAAATGCATAACATCCCTAACCAATACAGAGCATCCACCATTTCCAATAACATATGGTCTGACCACTCGATAGTTTGGATGCCATGGCTCATTAATTCTCCACAGGAGTAATAAGCATTTGGTATCGTCTTGTATTTTAAGCCAATTTATTGTTCCAAAGGGACAAGAAAAAGGACCTGTTATAATCTGAGTTTAAACAGCCCCTTGCTTAGTTTTTCCAGATCTGTTCTGCTGTGTGACGACGAAATCAGAGCCACAGGACTTTTGTTTTGGTTAAATAAATGTCACCCCCAATTGATTGAAAGGCCCCAGAGGCAGGACTCTGGTTAATCTCGAATGTCATTCTGATGTGGTTCTTTCCCTCATCCTATTTTGCAGAAGCCCCATCCTTAGCATGAAGACACAAGAAAGAAAGAATTGTAAATTTAACAACAATTGTAAATTTAGAACAAATTAATTGCTACACCACACCGAAAGCTTAGGAAACTCCCACTACTGAAAAAAAAAAATTAGAATGGTTGAACCTGAACTCATGAGCCTCACCAGATTCCTAGAGATATGGCAGGAAGATTTTTAATGGAGAGGAGCACTGACTACATCAGTGGACAAGGGAAGGACTATAAACGTCATCTTTCTGGATTTCTGAAAAGTCTTTGATGGTCTTACATTTGTCTCTTATCAGTTCAGTGAGGTTTGAAAAAGGTTCCAAAGTTCTAAAAGACCTGACTTTTGAAAGAAGTTTTCTCAGAACTGAGTCCTCATTATGCCTTTTGGTCTCACAAAAATCAGCAGAATTGGAAACATTCAGGGAATGGCTTTAAACTGAGAGAGGATAGCTTTAGATTAGAAAAGAAAGGAGGAAGGAGTTCATTACTGTGAGGGTAGTGAAGGTTGTCCAGGGAAGGTTGTCCAGAGAAGCTGTGGCTGCCCCTGGATCCCTGGAAGTGTCCAAGGCCAAGTTGGACGAGGCTTGGAGCAACCTGGGGTAGTGGACGGTGTTCCTGTCCATGGCAGGGGGGTGGAATGAAATGGGCTCTAAGGTCCCTTCCAACCCAAACCATTCTGTGATTCTATGATATTTAGTATTCTAATTAAGCCTCTTCAGGGAATCTGTTGATTCTGGAAAGTCTGAGGAGGAATTTCATGGCACAACAATGATTTCACAGCCAACAAGGTGAGAGAGGGAAGGTTATGTCCTGTGAAACTTTAGTGACTGGGACTGGTTCATCATTGATTTTCTGCAGTTGCTTCTCATCCCCCAAGGACACCTCCCACCATAAACCCAGCAGTGCAGTCTCCTTTGCAAATGCTTTCATGTGGGGAAGTTGATTCAGGCACAGACTGAGAGGATGAGACACTACATGGGCTGTAGGCCACGCTTTCAGGTCAGCCCACAAGATATGCAGGACTGCAGCCAACTTATCCTTAAAGAGAATACTATTGTTTGGGTTTCCTAAATTAATTCCTGAAATGCAAGGTACCAATAGAAATGTGGTGATGGAGAATGATGTCTGTTGGCTCCGGTCCACTTCAGCCTTTAATTGACTCCAGTCTGAGTCTTCCTGTGCTGGGTTTTGTTTGTTAAAATACCCACTTGTGCTGCCCCTGGTGGGAGCAGCAGTGAGACCAAACATTCAGTATTCAAACAAGTTACTACAACCACTAGAATGCTTAGACCTGATGGGGGTAGGGTTACCCAAAAAGGGAGCTAAAACATGGCACTCAGGCCTTTGTTGTCCCCGGTGTAACTTCATTATTTCTTTCAAGTCATTCATAGGAATTCACAGAAACAGGCAATGGGCAGAGTTGTTGGCCATAGACCTCCCAGTTATGGAGGTATGATATCTCCCTTTTTTCCCCCCCAAACTTGTGAGGAAAGAGCTGGTAAAATTGAAGTCTATTTGCTCTTCAGCCTTCTGCTGGCATTGCTGACCAGAATGAAAAACATCCAAATGACAGCAGATTAGAACTGAGAGGAATAAAAGACAAAGAGAGTTAATTTTGACTTCAAAACCTCTTGTCCAGCCTAATTGATACTTTTGAACAAGTAATTTGTCCACCTTGACAACTGTTAAGACAACTTTGTTCACTTAATTTGTCTAAGTTCTGTTCCATCTGGCCATAAAAAGACCTGTTTTCTTCCCTTGAGAGATTTGAATAAGGTGAGATATTTGTCGCTGTCTGTGCTGCAGGACTTGAGGGACGGCTGAGTCCCCTCTGAGCCCTTTACCTGCACAACATCCCTCATCAGAGCAATCCCAAACCTCTCATTTCCCTTCTCGTGGCAAGTTTGCACTAGAAAAGCAACCTGGGCACACGATCGAAGGACATGGGATGTTTCATCTGAGCCTTGAGCCCACTGTGCCCCATTTTTTCTATTAAATGGTGGATGAGAATAGAATCATGGAATCACGGAAGGTTTGGGTGGGAAGGGACCTTAAAAATCATTTTGTTCCAACCCCCTGTCATGGGCAGGGACACCTGCCACTACCCCAGGTTGCTCCGAGCCCCATCCAGCCCGGCCTTGGACACTTCCAGAGATCCAGGGGCAGCCACAGCTTCTCTGGGCAAACTCTGCCAGGGTCTCAGCACCCTCACAGGGAAGAATTTCTTCCTAACATCTGATCTAAATCCTAGACATGAAGGCTGACAGGTGAGGACCTGCTTGCAGCATGACCTCTCAATCTTCTCAAAGGGATGCTGATGTATCCTGTCTGCTGGACATGGTGCCTGCCAGGTCCTGGTTCGAGGCTGTTCAGGGACACTGTTTGGACACGGTCATTGGCCCCACCCAAGAGCAGGCAGGGTGAGTTCCAGCAGGGCAGGGAAGAGATGATTACACTCCTGGGTGCCTTTTGGATGGCTGGTACCCTCGGGATACCAGACTGTGCAGTCTGTGGTGGCATATACCCACCCTGCATTCTCCATATTGCCCTGAGGGTTAATAAAAATCAAAGCAAGTAACTTCTGTGGGAAATCCTACTTGAGGAAACAGGACTCAACGCATCATTTCTAGGAGCTGTGCTGGAGTTAAAGCAGAGGCAGCAATTTTCAGGGAAAGTATGCTCAGTGCTCTGAGTTTGGATGCCTGGGAAATGGGCCGGGTTTGGCTTCCAATAAACTGCAACACTCAAGATCACCCTTGAAAACCCTGGCTATAGGCCTGCCTCCAAATGTTCTGCAGTTTTCCAGTACTGAACGGGTGGCTCTGATAACACGCCTGCACGGTGGTCTCAAACAATCTAAGATGGTATTCCACAAAGAAGGAGAGAGAAAAGGGAGTAAACTGTTATTATTTTGTAAGAAAATACTAAGACAAGTGAGGAAAGTTGAGGTTCAATCTCTGAGAAGATGCTTTGGTGCTACAAATCCTTACACACATTGACATAACTCTGCAGCAGTACCATTGCATCACTCGAGAGCTTGTTGATCTCTGAAATGTGTGTTTCCAGATATTAATGGACTTTGATTAGGCTGCCAGTTCTTTTTTTGAATGGTGCCTAGTGAACAACAGTGTGAAAATGGGTTCCTTTCTACACCAAAGGTTTCGCACGGTCATATATTTGGAATCCCCTTAATATTTGATCCATCTTCTTGGACAGTGAGAAAAGGTGTGTAATGTGTGTTGTTTGTTCACATGAGCATTCAAGCCTTTAAAAATCTCTCTCTGACCTTCTTCAATTCTGCCTCAATCATTTCCTGTGGCAGGGAATCCCTTAGGGTGATTATATGCTTAAAACAGAAGTATTTCCTTGCACCCATTTTGACTTTGTTGCCTGTGAAATGGACCTAGCAAATCCCTCTGGTTCTTGCTTTATGGGGCTGGACACAGAGAAACTTCCAGATGGTTTTTCCACAAACCAGTCATTATTTTGTGTTCCAGCATTATTTATATACAAATATAAACACAGAAAAGAAGCAGACAACAAAAAGAACAACAACAACAACAACAACAACAACAATCCTGCTTACATAAACAGGAAAAGTCTCAAAGTTTTTCCAGAACCTTTCCAGTCACTTACATGCAAAGAAGAAAGAAAACTCCAGAAAATTACCTCAAAAAGTTAGATGCACCCAGTATACACAGTAAATGGAGAAAAGCTTGATGGTTTTCCCCTCTTTTTTTTCCCCTCTTTCATCTGGAAGTGTATTTGTCTGGGCATCTTACTCTTACTGGCTCTCAGGTCTCTCTTGCCCTCTTTGGGTCTGTCCTGAACCTGCCACCACCACCAGTGAGGTTGCTGTCAGAGGAACAATCTTAGGGAGAGCTTCAGTAGCCCAGCTCTGTGATGATATTTTCATGTCAAGATGATCCAAGAGGTTAATGAATTGCTCAGCAGTGGAGTCACAAACAGAGCTGACAACTTCCTCCTCTCAGCCTGCTCTGTAAGATGGGTTGCTAATTGTCATTAGCAGCAGTGTCAAGAATTTTATAGATACTGTAAAAATCAGTAGGTGAGTGGGTGGGAGATGGGCCAGGAAATGGATGGGAAAAGACCTGTGTGAAATGAGTCCTGCTTTACCTTTACTAAAGCTTTTAGCTTTACCCAACCACAGAGACTCCTTAAAGGAAATGCTGGAAATCTACTGAGGAAACAGAAATTATGAAGCAGGAACATCTGACTTCCTCATCAAGAAACATATAATCACATAGTGGACCACAGGGCCACTCTGGAAGATCCATGAAGTTGGATCCATGGCCTGTTGTGCCAAACAGGAAGAGTAAACACATCTTTATAGAATTAGAATAGACTGGGGTTTAATAAAGGACTACTATCTCCCAAGCCACCTTTCATGAAAGAAAATGTCTATCATTCCAAATCAGGGATTTCAAAAGGTTTAGCAACTGGGAAGTCGTTCTTCACAGTCCCTTCCAAGCTGGTCCCAAAGGTTTTGTGTTTGAAAATCAGAGCCTTTACAGAAAAAAGAGAAAATATTTTTTAGCCTCATTCAGCAGCTCAGCTGAACAAGAACCCATCGGTTCTCTGAAGACCTCAGAGCTCCAGGATCAGCCTTGTGTCAACCCTTGGGATGCAGAGGCTCCCCAAAGGACACCATGCCATACTTGCATCAGCATATATGTGTTTAATCAGGTTCTTGACAGGTAGGGACTGTGAAAAGAGGACAGTTTGTTCTCCCAAACTGTTCGTTCACTAAGCCCCCTGTTTTTTTTGGAGGTGAATGAATAACATTGTGCTGGGAAAGGAAATTAAAAAAGCAGGGTTGTAATTTACAGTAGAGAAAAGAACAGATTTAGGGTCCCTTTTTTTTTTTTTCCCCCTCTTTCTCCCTCCTCCTTTTCCCCTCTATTCACTGCTCTGGTTCCAAACATCCAAACGTGCTACAGCTGAAAAAGAGGACCTCAAGCTTTCCTTACTGCTGGCAACAAGAAGTGAGTTAAAATTGCCAGTCTCTGTATTCTTGCCAAGAGAGCAAACTGCTTCAAGGCAAAATAAAAAAAAAAAAAAAAAAAGAAAAAAAAGAAAAAAAAGAGGTTTATCAAAACCAAATGCCACTGGAAATCCTAAAGCTGCGAAGCCCGATTCAAGATGTACATTGAAACCTATCCCCAGCCATTTAAGGAAAAAGAAGAAAATGGATTCTTTAATAGAATATTTTAAATATAACAATTGCTTTGGAGTGAGGAATTCTACTCTCTCTGGTTCTTATAAAAGCTCTAATTTTTTTTTTCTTCATCTCTAAGTAAACTCCCAGCAGTTTTCTTTGAAAGTGGATCCTAGGCAGGCACCTCTTTTCCAAAGAGCTCAACATTGTTCTAATGAGATGTGATAGGTGGTTTGGAGTAGGAGCTGGTCCAAGGAGCGGAGGTATCACTTTATTGTGTGTTTGTTTTTCTTTTAAAATTCAGTGATCTGGCTACTCTTCATTTTCACTTTAATGCTTCTTATTTTGTTTCTAACCTGTCCCCTGGATCCAAATCAGACCCAGTCTCCTTCACCCTTCCAATCATTCATCACAGAATGGAAAGGGGGGAAATCCAAGGCCTTGTATTTTTAGACTAGTCACAGTTTTGAAGACCAGAGGGAATGAGCCGTTTGGACCATCTATTTAGATTGTTGGACACTACAGACCATAGAATTTCATGCAATGATTTGTCCATTTTGTATGGGAACTGGAAAACACTTTTTAGGAAACCAACCAAGCACCCAATCCTGCAGGAGCCATCACAGCCCTGGGCATACAGACCTGATGGGTGAGTCTCACCCCTCCAAGCTGTGCCCAGTTTTTGCCTAGAACACTTTCAAGTCCCAATTCAAGACATTCCAGCTTGCCATAACTTTAGAAGATGCTCTGGGATGTGCTGTGCTTGTCCTGAGCAGTACCTAGAGACCATGGTTGGGGCTGTGGCTCCTAAATTTCATTTGAGAAAACATCAGAGCTGGCCTGTTATCTTACGAATCCACAAATGTCAGCTGAGAGGCAGGTGGCATTGGCTCACAGGGACACAGCATTCATCAGCAGATGCTACCCTTGAGCTGAGACCAGAGTCTGCAGCCAAACCAGCTGACAGAAATATCCCCAGACTGTGCAAAGAGGCAGAACCTGCACTCAGACTCTGGTTTCAGATGTGAAGCAGGGGAGTTCCTGGTGCCTCTCCTCATGAAAGCCTTTCCCACCTTATTCTCCCTGTTGGGAGGAGTGTGCGATTGTCACCCAGCCTCAGCCAACATCACCATTCCCCACCAGGAATCACAGTTGGGAAATGGCAGCTGAAAGAGGCAAAGCAATGGAGAGTCACCTCCCAGGCTGTCTGTGGGCTCAGGAGCCATTGCCAATATCAGAGCTCAGGGCAGCAGGCTGGACTGCTGGGGCAATCTCAGAAAGCTTCCCAATTTTGGCTACAGGCAGGGAGGTCTAACAGAGGACACAGAGAGGGAAAAGCCCAGGGTGAGACAGGCCAGCTCCACCATGCAGACACAGTTTAAATCCCTCCCTGGTTGCCCCATGGACAGAGTACGCAGCTTCACTATCAAATCTATTTTTCAGATCTTGGATGACTTATATAAATTTTTTCTGAATCTTTCCTATTTACTCTGTGTCTTCCTTGAAGTTCACCAGATCTGCAAGGCAGCAACAGCCCCTCTAAATACAAATACACACGCAAAGCCACCTCCTACACACGATTATCCTGCTTCTTGCTGAGCATTACTCCTGCTGAGAATTACTCACATTGTTTTTCTGGGGTATTTTAACTGATGTCCACCATCCATGTCTTTAATGCGTGGATGTGCTCGTTCTTCCATTATCCTGTTGAGGTTAATGGAGCATCAAATCACCTGTTTCAAAACCTTTTTGATTGGTGCTGAAGTCTTATTCACTCCAACCCTTCACCATACAAGTGAATGCCTCCAGAGATTCCTCTGCACATGTTGCATCTCCCAACAGAAATAACAAAGCAATCGCAGTGTTTTCCTCCACTACCCAACCTCATGGCTCCGATGGGGAGAATGTAGCTGAGACCCAGAGAGGAGAGTGCCAGAGGAAATAAGAGGTTCTGGATGCAATCTTGGGGCCTTGTACGTTGACGTGAGTTCCAAGTTTTGCTTCCTCTGTAATTGTTACCCTGATGTTTATATTTTCACTTATTAAATCTGTGTCACGTAATAAAATGTGCTATAAATTAGAGGCGGAGTAAGGGCTTTTTCATCTGCTCTCTGCTCTGTGTCAGCATCAGGATGTCGCATTGTGGAGCCTTTCCTGGTTCACCAAGCCTCCCACTCCATTATGCCAAAAGCCAAACTGGTGAAACACTCCCTTGTTATTAACTGTTAATGTCTGATTTTTCAGAAAAAATATATTTTTTTTCTTAACACACAATGCCCTGAAATTGAAATCGGAGCTGCAGCACATTAGCAGCTGTTAACACGTCTCCCTGAGTTTGTCCACCAGCCATGGAGCACCAATTCCTTCTGCTCCGCAGCTGAGCCGCCCGGCTCTGTTTCGAATGAAAACACAGCTCAACTTCAAAGTGGGCATCCAGAGCAAAGCTCCTCAGCATCAGAGGTGTGGACAGGCCCTCACCAAGAGGCACATCAGTCTTGACATCCAGATCCCAGCGAGGTTTCTGTAGGAGCTGATCAGGATTTGCATGAAAGCAAGAAATCAAGAGAAAAGCTTGCCAGGATTTACGTGCTGGATTTGAGCTCTGCGTTATCTGTCGGCTTAGCACAGATTTCCACCCTTAGGTCCCGACTGCTTTTCCCCAGATTTATGGAGATAGGACCTGAGGGAAGAACATGAAGCTGTGTCAGGGGAGGTTTAGGTTGAATGTTAGGAAAGGGTTCTTCACCCCACGGGTGATCGGGCACAGAACAGGCCCTCCAGGGCAGTGGTCACAGCCCCAAACCTGCAAGGGTTCAAGAAGTGTTTGGACAAAGCTCTCAGACACAGGGTGGGATTCTTGGGGCTGTCCTGTGCAGGGCCAGGGATTGCACTCAACGATTCTTGTGGATCCCATCCAAGTCAGGATATTCTGTGATTCTATGAGCAGCATAAACATTGCTCGTGTCTGTGGGTGCCCTGTGGAGGTGGTGTAGAAGGGTGGCTGGCTTGGGTGGCACCTTGGGATGGGGGCTGTCTCCTCAGGAACTTGCAGAGGGAAGGCAATTGTTGGTATTTGAGTGTTTCTCTATCCCCACTAGAATCTCTACAGGGTTTAAACAGGGTGCCAGCAGCAGAATTTCCTCAGGAGTTGAATAAAGCGGTCAGCTACCTTTAGGGAACTCAGGAGACCATGGGAATAAATATTAGGATGTCCTTGGTGGCATCTCAATGAAGACTTATTATATGCTCGAAACATATGTCCTGCTCAGATCCAAATTCAAATCTAATTCTGACCAGACTGTGAAAATCCTAAATCCACACCACAATAGGTTCCTACCAGGGTTGTGAAGCCCTTGAGAGCTTGGGCCAGGGCTCAGCAGGGTAAATTGATTTGCTTCTCATATGCAGTTGAAAGAGGAGGTGCAATACAGCTGAGAGGGGCTTGGGAAACTGCTGCTAATGATTCCTTGGCTGCCGTCCCTCAGCTGATATCAAGATCCAGAAAACATGGAGAGAGAAAAGGAAGGGGTCTTCTCTCCACTTTGACATTCCCATGGTCCAGCTTCAGGTGATGGTGACACCAAGATCTAGAAATAAAGGGAAGGAGGATGAGGATTTCACTTTTCTTCATCTGTCATGTCTCCGAGCTCAGTTCCAGCAGCACAGTTGATAACAGAAGCCAAGACTGCAGGGAGGTATCACCACAAGGGGTGGGTCTGAGCTGGGCAGCTGGGACCTGTGCCTCATGGCACAGAAAGGATCAGTAAATTCGTTGATAACTTAATAGATTAACAGTGAAATTTGATATATGGAAAAGCTGTGTCCATTCCACATCATGTCTGAAGAGGCAGCAATCCATACCATCCCTGGAAGACAGTGTCGTTCTTCTCTGCCTGGCCTTGAACACTTCCAGGGATGGGGCATCCACAGCTTCTCTGGACAGCCTGTTCCAGTGCCTCACTACCCTCACAGCAAATAATTTCTTCCTAATATCTATTCTAAACTTGATTCTGATCTGAAAAGCCACCAGGCAGCAAAGGGGTCACAGGACTACCTGTTCATTCAGTTGCAGTCTCCTATCACACACACACACACTATGCAGGATGATTTTTTCTTTCGCGTTCCTGCAGATGTAGTTTCTGAGTTGCCTCCTTTGCTGTGGCATTATTTTCAAAAGGGTTCCTATAAAATAAATGGTATCCTTATTTTCCATGTACCTTGCAGCCATTGAATGAGACATTCAGGGATGGGTCCAACTCATTAAACTCCAGTGGATTTGATTAGAAACAAGTAAAGAGAAAATGAATAATTGTATTGAAAGCACAGGGAGTGAGAGGGAGCTGAGTCTGTCTTAAATATGTTTGTTCTGCAAGCCTTGAAAGACTGGAAGCCAGTGGCTCTGAATACATACAGGAGGAGGAATTCAGGCTAAGAAAATGCCATTTTCTATTAGCTTTTCAGTGTAAGAATCACAGCATGGGAGAAAAATATCTGCCTCTAAATCAGCAGAAAGAATTCCACTGGAGCTTCAAATGAATCCTAGCTGTGAATCTGGGATGCCGGGTATGGAAGAAGAATAGGTTATATAAAAATTTATATTAAAGCCAGTTAAATGTGTCTTTTAGTGCCCTGATTCCAGACAGTAATCAGGAATGCATAGTTTTAAATTTGTGAAGGAAAATTCAGCAGGTACTGCTGTAATCAGGGTCTGGGTTTAAGCATCCCTATATTAATGCCCAGCAAAAGTGTGGTGTTTCCAGGTAAAGCTTAATAATGTCTAAAAGAACAGGAGACAAAGCTGAGCAAAGTGAGGGTAGTGCGAGCTAGAGACACTAGAGAGATGCAGGGAAGTCAAAGGCCTTTTTTTCTGTTCCTTTTGGTGCATTATTCTTCAACCATAAAAAATAATAGGGAAATTCCTCCTCTCAGGGAATTTTTATGGAGAAATCTGAATGTGGTCTTGAAAGAAACTCCAAGTTTCAAAAAAAATAAAATAAAAAACTGGGGAAACCTGAGAAGTTAAGGGCAGTAAATCAGTAGGAGTTGATGAGCTTCACCCAAGGGTATGGAAGGAAATGAGGTGTGAAATAGCAGAGATCTGAGTTTATGCAGTAAGGGACCATTCCAGAAGCCACTGAAATCAGTGGAAAGACTCTCCATATTTGTCTGAAAACTGGATCAGACCTTCCCAGATTAATTCAGAAAAACAATGATTACCCACAGGAAGGTGTCCATCACCCCTCCAGGTCAGGTGTGGGAAGCCCAGTGGGGAGAGGAGGGCTGTGCAGAGCAGGATCAGCCAGACCAGGAGCAGACCAGACCATATGGAAAGCTCCCTGTAATCAGAGAGCTCCAGCTCGGCCAGCGCTGTGCAGCTCCACGGGAGCTGGCCCCGTAACATCGCGAATGACGTGTGACCCTGCGAGCACCAAGCCAAATCCTGCCACCCACACGGCTCCGTGGGTGCTCCCAACCCCGTCCCAGTGGCACCACCGTGTTTGCAGGACCATGGGCTCTTGCAGCTCGGCTGCACCCCATGGCTTGAGAGGTGGGGTAGATCTGAAAGCCGCTCTTTCTTCCCCAAAATCACCACTGGATATCATTTGTCACAGCTAAGGACAACATCTCCCGCTGCTTGGCGATAGGGCCTCTGCACAGGCAATGCCTTATGGACAACTTCGAGTTTCCAAAACAGCGTGAGTGCAGAGCGCAGGCCAGGGCTCCCTTTGCAGACACCGGGAAGCAAACACTCCCGGCTGCCAAGGATTTTACTTTATTGTCATTTAAGTTGGCTCATTCGGCACAAGTCGCTGGCGGTCTCACAGTAGCAGGAGTTGAGTAATAATAGTATTTCCAGTATGCTCACCTCCAAGCAACGCTTTAGACTGCTGGGAGAACAGGATGAGGACAGTTTGTATTGGCTGTTCCTTCTCTCTTTCTCATCAGACTGTGATTCAAACAAGCATCGAACTACAAACTCCATCACTCACGTCCCCCCCGTGGATTTTCCATGTTGGCTCCTCAGCAAGTGGGACTAGACTGCCATTCATCAGCCCTCGGAGGTGCTGAGAGGGTCTTCTCATCTTGGAAATTTTGAAACAAAGTCATCCACCAGCTTTTCAACAGTCCCATGACTTTACTACTACAGGGGCTGGGAATTGATGTATTTTTCTCTGAGAAGATTTCTTTAGGAAGCTTGCAAAACTTAGACTCACCAGGCTTCTCTCAGCTAAATACACAGCACTTCCTCTTCCTGAAACTGTCCTCGTGCTCAGAGATATGCAAAACAAATCAAGGCAAGTGTCTGGAAACAGAGTAATGCTACAGAGCTCCAAAATCACCCCTGAAGTCACCAATGTATTGTCTAAAACTACCTCTAAATGCACTGTTAATACAGCCCCTGACTGCAGAGATCCAGTGCTCTTCTCCATTTGCTTCTTTGAGATTGCCAGGACATCCTCCCCCACCACTCTCTTCCTCAACGTTGGCCTCTGGATTTCCAAAATACTCCTTCTTCTAATTTAGAGGAAAAGTCACACCATTGTGAAGAATATTTTCTTGGAAGCTAGGAGTCTCTACCTGGAATTCAATCCAGCTGTCCTGCATTTAACTTCCTAGACTGTTCTCAAAAAAAAAAAAAAAAAAAAAAAAAAGACAGTTCTTATAATAAATAACACTCAGTCAATACCTTACCCCGATTAGACATCAGTCTTCACAACTCGTTGAAGAGAACTTGGAGAGAAGGAAAGGGTTTATCATTGCTGCCCCAGTTTTTTCTTTTGTGGCTGGAAACAGTTTTATGAGACAGTGGAATGAAAGATCAGTTATTGCCTTGTTATTTTGATGATGGTTTTTACCTCATAACAAAAAAGGGTAATGAAAATTTACACCACTAGACACAGTCTAGAAGTTTCCAGGAATTTTTAGACAAAATTAGTGAGCCTGTTTGATGAGAAAGAAGCAGAGACTTCATGAAGTCCATTGGGAATTAGGATGAAATCTTTACAGTGTTGTTTTGGGTCTGGCTGAGTTGGAGTTCATTTTCCCACAGCAGCCCTCCCAGTGCTGTGCTTTGCATTGGGGAGTTGGAAAGGTACTGAGAACACAGCAGAGTTTTGGCTATTTCTGGGCAGGGCTGGCACAACATCGGCTCTGTCTCCCCAGCATTCCTCCCATCAAGAGCCTGGGAGTGGCAAATCCTGGAGGAACACAACCAGACCAGCTGACCCGAATTATCCAAAGGGATATTCCATACCATAGGACATCAGCTCAGATATAAAAGCTAAGAAAAGGAGGAAAGGGGTGCATTTATTCACAATGTTTGCCTTCCGGAGCAACTTCTCCATGTGCTGAAATCCTGCTTCCCAGGAAGCATCTGAACACTGCTTGCCCATCAGAAGTAGAAAATAAAATTATTTCTTTTCTCTTTGCTTCTGCATGCTCAAACTTTCACTTTTGCTTTACTAAACTGTCTTATCTCAATCTACGAGTTGTTTTCCATCTCATTTTCTCTGCCCTATCCAGCCGGGGAGTGATAGAGCAGTTTGGTGGGCCAAGGTCCACCCACCCCCAGTGTATTTCAGGATCTGCAGAGATTTTCCTCACCCCCTGGTTCAAAATGAGAGTGGAGTGCAGTGTGCAGCTGGCAGTGTGATGTGTCCCACCTGTGGAGTGGGATACCTGGATCCACCTACAACCTCAGTTTTCAGAGCTTCAGACCCACCCATCCCAGCTCCCAGAACAAATTCCAGGCTCACAGAATCTCATCTGCGCCGTGCCACAGAGGTGAGCCAGAGAGAGAGCAAGGAGAGACCTCTCATCCATGCTCTCCTTTGAAAGACAGCCCCAGAATTCATGCACTGGCTCTTCTGGCACTAAAAATCGATTCAAATTCATCTAGATATCTTTCCGAGAGGGACAGCCCCCACATAGACCCACCAGGATCAAATACTCATAGAAAGCTTTCCAGGTAGGACAGCCCCTGGATAGACCCACCAGGAAGATTTCCCCAAAGCCAAGGTCTTCGGTATTACAGAGTCTGTAGCTGTAGGGCAGGGAGTGATGCCAAAATTTCCAGACAGTCTCTCCCGGAGCCAAGAGCCTGGAAGAGTAGATATAATCTGGGCTCAGCTCCCAGGTCCGCAGCAGGGAGCCTGGAAGCTCAGAGGAGCCTGGCCAGAGCCAGAGCTCTCCAAGCACGCTGGTTCCTGCTGCAAGGCTGTGACTCAGAGCCTGAGTGAGGGGGACAGTCTCTAAGGGTGGGGAAACATCCTTGGGACAGTCTCTAAGGGTGGGGACAACATCCAGTTGTCCTCATCTGGACCTAGCTGGTCGAGATCATGACTGAAAGAGCTGTGTGCCAGCAGGATGGTAACTGTTGAAGTAGCAGGGCTTCAAGTGCTCTCTTCTCTTAGCACTTGTTGAGACAAGGAAAATCTCTGTCAAAAAATCCCATTTCTGCTCAGAACCATCATGTTTTGGGAGCGCTGCAAGCAGAAATTTACTAGAATTTCAAAATACTTTTTGGTTCATGTCCAGCTTAGTTGGAAATCAAATTCAGAAGATAAATAAAAGAAAGTTGGAATCAGAAAAGAGAAGAAATATCCCTAAAATTTTGAGACATTACCTGTTGCCAGAACAGTATCTGCTCTAGGCATTGATGGAAGGCATTGACTAATTTGTACAAAACAGCTTTTTTCCTACATGTTTCTAAATGAACTGATACAGCAATCCAAAGACAGAAATGTGGGCTGGGTTCCTCACCAGTGTGTGAGTCCAGCTCCACTGACTTCTGGCAGGATTTCCTCAAAGCAAGTTATTCAAGGATGAGTGCAAAACCCACCAGCTAAATTATTCACAACTACAGTCCCTGCTTTATTAGACTGTTAAAAAAAAAAAAAAAAAGAGAGAAAAAGAATAATTTATTTTGACTAATCACAAATTCAAATCACTTCTCTAGAAAATTATATGCAAACAGCTGTAGTCAGCTTAATTAGGTTTGGGAGGGAAGCCAGGCATTGATTTGGCCTCTTGGAGCTCTGATATCACACTGGCCACACTGCAATGGTTACAGGAGTCAGAGATGCAACAAGCTGGTTTTAGTTAGAATTGCCTGCCACTGGAGACAGCTGTCCTCTGGACTGACAGCCCCTGCAGCCTCACTCGCACAGAGTGTGTATTCCCTTGAGAAGTGGATGTGTTCACACTCTCCCCACTTGCTGCAGTGGCTCTGACACGCTGTTGTGTGGACACAGCGCTCAGCACGCTGCAAAAAGTGCCTCTCAGATAAGGTGAGTCCTTCCTGCTAAGCTCCGCATGGATCTGGAAACTCTTCCCTTCACTCAGCAAGGAGGGATTGATGGTAGTGGTTTATGCAAAGTGGGCGGGGCAAGCCTCCCGTCGTGTTTTTCTGTTTTGAAGTTTTTCCTTCCTGCTCTTTGACAGGTCTCCACCACCGGGAAAAATTGCATATTTAATGGAAATGCAGGCTCCACCAGCAGAAAAGAAAGGAGATCTTGGGGGACAAACACAATACTAGGAGGCAGGAGATGTTAGCTCAGGTTCTGGCTCTCCTACAGCCTGCCTGTATGATCCCTAACAATTCATCCCATACCTCTGTGCTTCTGTTCTCTTGGTAAATGAGAAAAACAAATTGCAGACTTCCTTCCTCTCTTCAATTTGTTTAGCCTGCAAAACTCCTTGGAGCAGCTCGTGTCTCCTATTACACGTTGATGCAGGGCCTTCCCCAACAGGTTGCAGACTCAGAGAAGATTCCTAAGTTCTACCGTAATAGTGAGTCATTTATCCCCAAACTCCCTTAACAGGTTATTGTAGATAATAAATAAGAGAAAGACTGACCTTTACTGAAAGCTGAAAACTTTTTAAAGGTTTAAAAATCAGAGCATGCCAGGACAGGAATGCCAGTTCAGCTCCCTACAGAAAGAAAGACAATTATCTCCACTTTAGAGATCGAAAACTGGACAGCAAGAACAAAGGAGAGTTTCCCAGTTCCCAGTCCCCTGTGGAGTTTCTGGGAATTAACCATAAATCTCTGTTGCAGAGCTCTTACTAACTCGTTTTCTTCTTTGTATTTCAAAACAAAAAATATCCAAACATTTCCCCCAGGTTCCCAGCAAAGTCAGACTGAGAGGGTGAAGTGTTTTTTCCAGTCCTTCAATTATTTTTTTGTTGAGAAATATTTACAAATTCTAAATTCAGTCAATCATGGGTCATTTTTTATTAAGAAAATGCTTATGTGTCAACCCCGAGGCAGCTCTCCTCCTATTACTCAATGAGATTGTGATGGAGAGAAATGCAGTTTAAAGTCTCTTACCTCACAGTGCAGGCTGTGCAGAAAGTAGATGGAAAGGACTTGGGCGTGTTGGTGGATGAGAAGCTCGACATGAGCTGGGAATGTGCACTGGCAACCCAAAAAGTCAATCCTATCCTGTGCTGAGTCAAAAGCAGCTTGGGCAGCAGGTCCAGGGAGAGGATTCTGCCCCTTTGCTTGACTCTGGTGAGATTCCACATGGAGTTCTGCATCCAGCTCTGGACCCCTCAAAGTATGCAGGATGTAAAGAGGAAGTAATGAAAATGCCCTGAGGACTGGAGCACCTCTGCTGTGGGGAGAGACTGAGAGATTTGGGATTACTCAGGATGGAGATGAGAGGGCTCAGGGCAGACCTTAGTGACCCCTCCAGTGCCTAAAGGGGCTCCAAGAGGGCTGGAGAGGGACTTTCTGCAATGGCATGGAGGAAAAGGGGGAATGGCTTTAAATTGACAGAGGACAGGGTTAGATGGGATATTAGGAAGAAATTCTTCCCTGTGAGGGTGGGGAGGCCCTGGTACAGGTTGCCCAGGGAAGTTGTGGCTGCCCCTGGATCCCTGGAAGTGTCCAAGGCCAGGATGGATGGGGCTTGGAGCAACCTGGGATAGAAAAGGGGATTGGAACGGGACGTTGTTTAAAGTCCCTTCCAACCCAAACCATTCTGTGATTCCATGATCCTGATTCTATATGTGTGAATTTCAATGCATGTCTATACATATACTGACAAACTTATATACTCTGAACTGCAAATATTTATCAAGCACGCTAAATATCGTAAATGAGAACAGCTACAGCATTCTTTCCATGTACATGAATAGGCCTTGCAGAATAATATGTATGAATCTTGCCTGTGTGCTCAGGCTTCTCCTGTATATTAATTTCCTGAATAGGGCATCATCTCTGTAGGAGTCACAAGGCATCTTTTACACTGCTAGGTTCCACCACTATAATGTGGTCAGGAACTATGAATTTTTTAGGTACCATTCAGGGGGCATTTTATATGCATATTTCATGAGAGGAGGAGGTGGGAATAATGTTTTTGGCAGACACTTGCCAGGATATGGATCGGATTCAGGAGAAGATGACTTTTCATATAAGTAGTCAACTCCACTCAATTTAAACCATGGCTCTTGGGAAGCATTTAAAACAGAGCTTTAATGGAGCTGCACTGTAAGCAGTACAGAGCAAACTGTCCAGAGTGTGTGTGTGTGTATAAATATATATCTATATTTACATATAGCCAGATGCTCAAGGTCAAAGGCACGGAGGCAGTCCCTTGGGGACTGGAGCTATGAAGCAGTTTGCTGAGACAACTGGCTGTTCAGAGCTCTGTGCCCCTGAGAGGCTGCTCCAAACTAGAATTTGTCCTTGGGGTGAGCTACAGGCTCTAAATCACTGCAGTGGCACCCATGGCAAGGCACATCTGAGGAGCTCAGGCAGCAGATGCAGAGAAAATAATAATGCAAGTAGCTTGGGGATTAAAGCGTGAAGTCAGCTATCCCTGTGCAGCTGTGCAGGACCTTTCACACCAGGACACCTCCTTCCCAATGAGCTACAAAGCTCTGATCCTTGCAAATGGTGCACACACAGCCTCGTGCTCAGCCTAAATACGATAATCCATCTGTGTCTTGAAGCAGTGCCTCATGAGCAAAACTGGGGCAGAAAAACCCCTCCTGAAGGAGGCTCAGTGCTCAGTGAGAGCACTCAGGAGTATCTGGTGCATGGAACCAGACATGGGGATGGCATCGAGAGCTGGGGGGGGGCTCAGCCTGGAGAAAAAGAGGCTGAGGGGAGTTTTCATTGCCCTCTGCAGCTCTCTGAAAGGAGGGTGTGGTGAGGGTTGGTCTCCTCTCCCAGGTAACAAGTGGCGGGATGAGAGGAAATGGGCTCAAGCTGCACCTGGGGAGGCTTAGATTAAATATTAGGAAAAAATTCTTCATACAAAGGGTTGTAAAGTATTGGGAAGGGCTGCCCAGGGCAGTGGAGGGGTCACCATCACTGGAAGAGACCCTGAGATTGGCTTGGTTGGTCAGAGAGCACCAAGGTATGGGGGCAATTTGCCCATGGGAATTTATTCACCTAAGAGCTGGACTCAATGATCCTTGTGGGTCCCTTCCAACTCAGACTATTCTGTGATTCTGTGAAAAAATATGTAGATGTGGCACTTTAGGATGTGGTTTAGTGGTGAACATGACGGTGGCGCTGGTTTGACAGTGGACCTCGATGGTGTTGGAGGTCATTTCCAGCCTTGGGGGTTCTTTGATTCTGTGGAAGCTGAAATCAGTCTTGTGTTCTTAAGGAAGTCAGTGGAAACCAGAGGGATGGAGAGAAACACACATCACATCACCAAAATGGAGGGAATGACTCCTCAGGATGCTGCAAGGCTACAGGAATTCTCATAATCCAATCCTCCCGACCTCCATGTCCAGACAGCTTCCCATCTGCCCAGCACTTGGCTTTTGGCCTGGCCCTGAGCAGACTCATCTTTGCCTTTCAGAACATTTATTCTGCAGTCAAAAGAAGGAAAAAAAACAAAACAGCTTTGCATTCTGAATGCATTATTAACAGATTTTGGAAATAAGTAGTCTGAATATAGTTCCAAAGCCTGCATTTGTCCTGCCTAACTTTAGGCACACTGTGGAGCCACAAAAATTAGTAGCATAATTGTCTTCAGCTCCTCTCTAATTAAAGAGACAAGCACAAACAGGAGATGTGACTCTTAACTGGGATAGAGGTTTTCACTCTCTTCTTTTCTTCTACAGTGAAGCATTTTGAATGAACTTTCTGTGATCGTTGCTGATTTCAGCCCTCTTGAACTTCCCCAGTCATGCCAGAAAGTACATTTTGGGTACTCTGGGCTATTTCTTTAGAGATTTGTCTCTCTAAAATCCTTGGATTTATTTTCATCTCTTCTCCAATCATCACCTTTACTTCACTGATGGTCTAGATCCAACCCAATCCTTTCCTAACTCTGACCAAATCCAGTTTAACCTCTGTTATCAAATTCAACTGTAATTTCTGTTGGAAAAGTAATGGCTTAGCAAATCTGCTTTGTCTGGGTGATTTCCCTGAAAGAATTGGGAATTCAAATTCTCCTTTAGTATAAGGTCAGATACACTGCAGGTCAGCCACGTATCCTTACTTTGTGGAGCTGGTCTTTTTTCCCCACAAATTCGCTCGCTAAAGATGGTGAAAGCAAGTTCACGAGAAGAGAACAGATAAGGATATTATTAAAATGAGCTGTTCAGATTAGTCCTGTACAACTTCAGCTTGCTGGTGAGAGCTCCCACCACCCCTGCCAGGAGCAGCCAGAAACCAGAAAGCATCTGCCTCGGGGCCAGTCAGTCATGTCTCCATCCCATCCTGGCGCCTGTCCTGCTGAGAAAGGGGGCTTGTCTTCACTAATTTCATGATGTCACCATTAGAAGAGTGGGAAGCAGCATTTCCATGAATAATAATATACCACGAAGGGCAATCAGTGCTCAAGAACAATGTCCTTGATCGCCGTCCAGCCAAGCAACCCGAAGAGCTCTCTCCTTATTGCGTAGGAAAACGAGTTATTGATTTGCACACCATTGCAAAGGGCAGTTCTTAATCATAATTAGGCCACTGTGAAAAGTCAAAGCATTCAAATCATGCGAGGGCTTTCACCATTGCAATCTGGCATCCATATGTTCAATGGCAACCCAAACAGACTGCTTTAATTTTTCTGTAGGTTTTTTTTTTCCTCTCTGAAGGCTCAATATCATTTACCCCTTTAAATATGTCAGTTCTGTGATTTTGGATATGCAGCCCCATATTGTCTTTCAGAAAGCTAAGTTAAAACATAGCACACTATTTTGATGCATTGTACAATAAGAAATTATCTCTTTAAGAAAAATAAGGCATGACAGTCACCATTGTGTTGTGAGATATTCCCACAAACTTCCATATTTCAATCTCAATATGGGTTGCTTCAGAACCTGACCAAGTTGCTTAAGTAAATTCTGTATAAAAGTAAGAGGAGCCAAAAATACTTTTAGCTGATTGCTAATCTAGGGCACTGAATACATCCTTCAGATATTTCCAGGCATCACTCAAATATTTCTAGCTGAAAGGTTTAGTGTTCATGTTCATCTTGGGTTTGGTTAGAAAATTTGAAAAAAAAGGTCTAACTAAAATCTCCTCCTGAAAGGAGTCTAAAAGCAATTGAATTTTGGCAGTGAGGATCAGTCCCTCTCATCAAGGAAAAGGAACTAATGAGTGAAAGAGGAGGTTCAAGTGCAAATGGGTTTCTCTTGGCCTGGAGTGTATTTACTGTAAAAATTAGATATATTTTTCAAGTTTTCAGATAGCCGAGGCGTGAAGCCATCTTATAGTGAGAATGGCAGCAAAAGACCTTGGTGGTTTTAGGGGGGAGGACAATAATTTTATGAAAGGGTTAAGGCTCTTTCCGACAGAAGGAACAAGATCCCTGAAACTCTGCACCCCAAGTGGCGGCTGCCTCTGTGGGAATGAAGGGGCTCCTCCAGCCTAAAAAAATGACTAAACCAGGCCCCAGAAATCGCTTCCTAGACACACCAGTTTCTTTCCACTGTCTATAAAGTGACCCCAGTGTGTCTAGGTTAGATGGACAGAGCTAAACCAGAGGAGTTGGATGATCTGAATCCCATCAACGGGGCAATATTTAATTTCTCTCTATTGGACTTACCAACTTTTTATCCAAATCTAAAATCTGAAAAAAAACCCAAAAAAACCTCCAGGATTTTTTGCAGTGGAGTACAAAGTAGAACTGAAGATGACATGGTGTATTACATGTATTACAGGAGAAAATGTGTCTTAACTTGTCTGAAAATCACTGGAATACATCAAATTCATCAGTTCTGCCTTGAGCCTTTCTGCCCTGCTTTTCTTCAGTTCCCAAATACCTCCCTAGGTGTCCTGCAGAGCACGTAGCCCAGGTCCCTTGCTTCCAGAGCCAGCCAGCTTTTTCTCAGCAGCACATCACTCAGCAAATCCAGTAGGAAACAGGAAAACAAAAGTAATTTTTTGTATGTACTCCTGAATCCCATCCCAATGAGGATCTTCTATTGCCTCTATGAGCTGTGTGAGCAAGACTGAAATAAGGTCACTGAAAGGATAAGAAAATAGAGATGATTAACTTATGCCAGCCTAAAAGCCCCTGAAATTTTATTATTTAAAAATGCTAAAATGTGAGGAGATCAGGGACATATATTTTCAATTGAAGAGAATGTTTAGTGATCAAAAGTCTTAATTAACAACACTGGGGCAGAGTTTTAAACCATCTCAGACTTCATTTGAATGGCCAAAATATTAAAAACTTGCCATGTTCACCATCAGCTCCTTAGAAAATAAAAGTGGAAAATTTCGTCAATGTGAGAGCCTGGGGCCCCTGAAGGATCGAAGAGCCCTGAACTAAACTTAAAGCTTAAAACTCAGTTCCTCTGGGAGGACTCATGGCAGCACTGTTTAGAGTGATGCTGCATGACATCTCCCCAGTCCATCTCCAGCTCCTCATGGTGATGAACTTCACGAAATAAAACTCTCTCCCTGGCACAAACAGGAGGTAGCGCTTAACACAACCATACAAATTCCTGTATTTATGGTGATGCCAGCCTGATTTCAATGATGTCTTCACGGCTCTCCAGCAGCTGACAGAGCATGTGTTTCCCCCCCAGAGCCTTTTACAGCAGTGTATTGGCATGACAAAGTTTTCCAGGACAGATTGGAAGCACCACCTCTTTCATAAGGCCTTGGAAACACTGGAAAGGCAAAGCTGAAAATGCCTTGCTCTCCTGAAATCCCTAAGCATATAACATTGTGTGCTCCTCCAGCATGGATAACCAAATTGCGCTCCTTATTTCCTCATGTAAAGCCCAAGCAACACATGGAAATAGAAAAGCCTGCTCCTGTGTTTTCATAATGATTTACATTTGTTTAGCCTACTTTAGCAAATTAATTAGTATGATATGACTTAGAAGGACAAAATTTTCCACTTTCTTTTGGCATTTTACCGCCATGCTGCCACATCTGAGACGCACAGAGGAGTTAAAATTAAGGACAGTGGAACTGGCTGCTCCTCTGGCTTCCCATTCCCTGCAAAAACAAGAACCATTCTGCATGGCAGAGTCCCCTGTCTTACCCCCAGCCCAAAATACTATGAATAAGGACCACAGTTCTCTGTTCACTCAGGAATGCCAGATATGAAACCACAATCAAGCTTCGATCTCTTCAGCACAGCATGCTCCACATGCCAATCTACATGTTTGTTGAAAAAAAAAGGATTCTGCTGGAATAAGTTTCTATTATAAGCTCTCACTGTGTACATTTTTGGAGTTAGTATATAATTCCTGCAGCAGAAACCAATATCTTTTCTGTTTTACAACTGCACATAAATACAACTGCCTTCCATCTAAAAAAAATAAATATTCACAATGTCTGTTCAGTTTGCCTTCTCACAGCATCTCTCTCCCTCTGCCCAAATATAATCACACTTTCTAACCCCAATCACTCATGGGGGGGGAGAGCCAAACAAATCTCACATTCATAAACTCAGATGACAGCCACCCCGAGCCATAGGAATAGCATGGAATTTATTGGAGCTGTTAGCTCAGTACAAAGCAACTGGAGTAAACAGCAACTTCCAAAGGAGGAAAAGTTATTTGGAGCAGCTCCAGCATGCAAATGGTGGAGACATTGATAGCTGAGGCAATTATTATTTCCTTTCCCCACACCCTTTTCCTTTTTGCAGCTCAGCCAAATGAGTTTTCCTGCAGATGCTGGAGGCACTGGAATCTAATGAAAATTATGGCGTTCTCTATGGTCGCCTTCAAGTTGTCAATACAAGAGTGAAAACATTTTCCAGCTTGCCCATCACCATGAACTCATGGTGAGAATAGTGTTTACCCCAATAATATGTTCACTGGGTCTTGGTTTCTTCTTGGAATTAGATAAGCAGGTTGTCTGACCAAGTGATTTGTCTGTGTGCAAATGGGAGAAGGGCCATTTTGTCTGGGATTAATTTTTTTAAAAAATAAATGAGCATCCATAAATAAGAGCTGAACCCAGATGAGTCCAAGTTCAAAGCTTAAAAATGAAAAATAGGATAATTATTACTATTGGTAGTATTGTGACTGTTCTCAGCAGCCTCACACCCAGATCAGAAAGCTGTTACAATAAGAGCTGTGTAAAAACTGAAGAGAAAAATTGTCCTTGCCTCAAATAACACACAATTGTGTGCAAGAGACTAACAAGGAAAGTTCAGGGACACAGGGAACAGTTGGTAGCCTGAATGAGTTGAAATGAGGGGGACTCCAGAGTCACCTTCTTTTTCTGTCTGCTTTCTTTCCCCTGGCAGACCTCTGGGTCAGGGACTCTGCCTTTCCATGCATTCATGCAGCTCCAAGCATCATCTCTGCTCTGATGGAAAATTTCGGGAGGCTTCCAGCAAGTTTCTAAGTGAAAGGTATGCAAGTGGATAAGACAGACAGCCTGGCCTTATTTGTGCTCTTTATTCCTGTGTTGAATTCAGATGTACATGGGATTGTGCCATATGTTTCCAGTTCCCTCGGATTCAGGATTCTATATGGGCTGAGCAGAGCTAGAGGTTTCGGCAGCAAAGGGTGCTGCAGCAGATCCTTCTGGCTTCTCTGCTGAAATTGTTGGGTTTCTTTCGTGCTGGGAAGAGAAGGAAAGCTGGCCTGGCAGGACAAGCTGAAAAATTCTTTGGTTTGATGTTTTGGATGCAAATCTGAGTGTGAACCAGTGGGCTGAGCACTGAACCATGACCTGCCTGATGCTGCTTCAGTTTCCAGCTCTTGTTGATATCTTTTAGGAAGTTTGGGAATACACATGCACATTGTGTTTTGCCCTACCTGGTACTTCTGCTTGTCACCACACACTGGAGTCTTGCTGCAACTCAGACTTCCCTAACCCAAGATCTGTTGCGCTATTGGAATCTTTCAAAGACTTTTGGGCCAGACACAGTTGTACAATTGCTTCTTGGATCAAAGAGCTAATATGCATCTATTATTCCCTTTGTAATGCATTATTAATTGGCAGCCTAAAAATTACCCCACACACAGCAGCAAAATAATCTCATTCCCAAAACGATCATAGAAGGTACACAGCATGACACAATCTTATAACACATTTACTTAATGCAATGTGAGCTCAGAGTAATTTAATGGACATTGTGGACATAATTAATAACTCCTCAGCATGTTGCAGTGCCAGCCCTGGTCTTGCATCAAAGATTTATAAAGACCAGACTTTTACATTTTTCCAGGATAAAGGCCAGTGTTGTGCAATCCAGTACCTACAGGGGTGATGCAGTTGATGGAGGCAGAACAGAAGAGTTCTACATCAAAAGGGTTGTCAGCACCTGAGCAAGTGCCATGCATTCAGCTTCTTTTATACTTTTTCAAAGTCCTAATTTTATACTGTTTATCTGTTGGCAGGAGGGATTTCAAGCACAAAATCAAACTGATCTCTTCTGAAGAGGTCAGCTAGGAATCCGGTTCAGCTCCCCATCACCCACTGGTTTTATTTGCATTTTAAACCTGGACTTAAACAAATTCTGACAGGATTTGTGACATCAGATTTTGGGGAGTTTTTCAACATAGAAAGCTGCTGCCTGTATTTCTCAAAGCTATTTATCAGCTAGATAAAAGCCAGAAATATGACATGTAATGTCATCTGGAGATGTTGGTATGTTGGAAGCCTTTTGGCACCATCCTTGTGGGCTGCAGCAACAGCTGATAGCAAAAACAGCAAAAGATCTCCACCTAACAAGGAGAAAGACTTACAGTGGCTGATGAGTAACTTCAAATGAGATTATGCCTTTCAAGCACCTATTTTATCTCCCAGAGCTGCAATGGGAACTTGGCTCAAATGCCAACATTCACATTGTGGAGCTAAGGAGATGAAATGAATTCCAGGATTGGGGTTAGGCTGTCTCACTGTTTGTCATGAGCAGCCCTGAGGGGCCTCCAAAGGCTGAGAGTTACCAGCCATGGCAATGTGGATTCCTGTGGAACCATGACATTCTCAGATGGATTCCTGAGCCTCGACATCCTCAGCACACTCAGCAGACCTGAGCATCCTCCCTGGCACATCCGAGCCTGCTCCTTTCACACCCCTGGGGACTTGCTCCATGTATCTCCTGTACACAGTCTCACTCTGCACTCTCCACAGTTTATGCCACAGTCTCAAGCCATTCATAATTCCTTTCAGGGCTCTTGGTCCCAGTTTCCTGGAAGTCATAGAATGAAATGCTTGGGTTGGAAGGGACCTTAAAAATCATCTTGTTCCAACCCTGCCCATGGGCAGGAGACACTTCCACTCTCCCATGGTGCTCCAAGCCACATCCAACCTGGCCTAGGACACTTCCAGGGATGGGGCAGCCACAGCTTCTCTGGGCACCCTGTGCCAGGGCATCCCCACCCTCAAGTACTCACAGTTACATTCCCAGATGCCCTGTTTTCCATGATCCCTAAATCTTCTTAATCAATAATTGAGAATTATCTGAATTTTCCTTCTCAGGTCCTCTACCTATATATCTGGTTTGGGGTTTTTTTCCACCTGAAATGTTCATTCCTCCCCTGCCTTTGTGTAAGTCCCCACTGGAGCTCAAACTCTGTGTTTTCCATATCTAAAATTCTCGTACTAATCTGATCTCCATCTCTTCATTTGGTCCTAGATTATGTTCTCTTTTCAATTTTACATGGTAGCCTCCTTGCTAAGCCTAAATTTCACACAAACAAAACAACTCCCCTCTTCCACTTCTTCTCCATTTACTCTCAGAAATACAAGAAATATTTTTGACAAAGCTTAAAATAGAGATTCCAAAATTTCAAGAGGTGAAGCATGAAAGAAGCACCAGAAAACAAGGCCACGAAGGTCAGTCGGCTTAGGAGTTGTGGTATTTATCCTGACTAATGAATCCCCAAGAATTGTAATACACATCCACACAGCCTGGCTTTGCTCTGCAGGCTTAGAAAAGGTGGCTGAAAACAACCTGACTGGCTCTTATCCTGCAGGTGTTCAGGCACTGTTTTAAAGCCACCTTTTACACACTTGCAAGAGGAACTGTTTTAATCAGACCAATAATGCAAGAAATAAACACGTCCTTTAACCACTAAAAGGTGTCTGTGCAGTTTGTAAAAGTCACCAGCACCTTGAAACCATTTGAAACTCAGCCTTCATCATGTTTCCCCTTCAGCAAAGTAGTTGCTGAGTTAATGGGCAAGATTGAATCCAGTCTGGGCTCGTGGGATGGGAAATATGAGGAGATACTCATCGATCAATGGGGGGTCTTCCAACTGTATCTCAGGTGAGACTTCCTCTGAAAATTCCACTCTCCATATTAATAATATGTGTGCTGTGTGCTGTGACTCCATTCACAAGTATTAAATTCTTTGCTCATATTAAAAATAAAAAGATTGCCTTCAAAAACAGCGATGCTTTTATCGTAACTTTGTACTATTTTTATTTTTTTTTCTTGTCACTAATGTTCTTATACATTAGAAGCCATTAAAATCTGCAAAATATATTGATTTATCCTCAGTTTGAGGGAAAACTCTTGCAAGCAGGAGTAGAAAAGATGAACTGCACTTGTTTCCAGGTTAATCTTTGCATTGGACTGTGAAGAAACTCTGTTCCGACAACAGGCTCTGTCATTCCATCTTCCTTTCTCATTTCCAGAAGCCCATGACTCCTACTGATAAATTCCTCACTACCACAAATGTTTGGGCTCAGTGCAGGAATAACCAAGCAACGTCCTGAAGATCATTCATGTTGAGCTATTCTTCAGGATTTCCACAGGAAAGAGACAATGTGGAACAAGCATGTTCCCATCTCTCAGCTTCAATGCATATTTAGAGTCAAACTCTCATGAAACAATAAATTCCTATCCAAACATTCACTTAGGCTGATTCCAGTAGTCACTTTCCCCATTTTAATGTTATCCATGACCTTGCTGAGGTGATCCCTGTCCCATCACCAAAGCCAATAATGACAATGTTCAGCAGTATCAGTTAAAATATTGAACCCAGAAGAAAAATGCCAGCAACTGGTCACCAGCTGCACATCCTGCTGATGACCATTGTTTCACATGCTCAGTGGTCTGGTCATTTTTCCACCAACTTTGCCATCCATCCATCCATCCATCCATCCATCCATCCATCCATCCATCCAGTTTAAATCTCTCTGAACTTACAGTCAGATCACCACAGTGTCACTGCTTCCTTTTGTTCCCTATTTTTGTATTGCTTCAGGAGAACTGGAAAATGGAGCTTTGAGGTAAAACGAGCCAGAGCAGCCACAACTGGTTCAGCATCCAGACTTCTGAAGCATCAGAAGCTATCACATACCTTGCCTGTTGTAAAGATGCTTGGCATCATAGGAAGCCAGGAGCTGGCTTTAGATGACGTGGGATGTCTTTACCTCTGGAGTTTTCTGTTGTGTTTCCAGATGTGCATCTGATAAGCATTAGCTCATATTTTCATACCTGTCAGTCTCAAGGCTGGCACTGAGTTGTGTTGTTCTGCACTTTTTTCAGTCCAAGTGAGAGCTCTGGAGAGCACTGAAGGAAAAAGTCATCCCAAGAGTCCTTTGGCCAGACGAAATGATGCTCCCGGTCCAAAATGTAGCTTGGGACAACATTCTTTGCTGAGTTAAATCCAAAGTTCGAGGTCTGTGACATTTTCCTATCATTTTGCAACAGCGAAAGCCTGGATCAACTTTTCCTGCTGCTGAACTAATAGCCCTGAGGGTACATCTGTGTAACCTAAACACTGCCAGGGGACACTCCCTGACCCTGAGATTAACTGGCACACTCTGCTCATACCCCTATCACTAAATTCCTCTAACTATAAAACAAGGAGGTTGCATCCTCTTGCCCACAGGAAATGGATCACAGACACAAATGTCGTGAGTCAAGAGAAGTAAAAAGGCATAAATCTTATTTTTTCACATGATACATCTCTATGTACATTTTATATAGGTATAAAACAACCAAAATCAGGAGTCAAGGCTTTGGATGCACCCAGCATTGCTGATGATGCAGCTGACTTCAGCAGGGGCCATTAACTTAATGCTGAGCACTTTTGTCTCAAATAAAACAGCTCAATACAACTATTTTGGGAGAAAATGCAGGCGTAGGACTCAGACACTTTGAAAACCTATTCTAGGCTTCGTCTCTTCCTGTGACAAGGAACAAATCAGAACATTATTTGATGATACTACTTTTCTACTTAGCAAGCACTATTAGTATAATAATCTACTAAATATATATAAAGAACAGGAAAAGCAGAAAGCATTGGCAATGCTATCTGCTGTTGCTATTATTATTTTGTTATATAGGAATTAATTTTGGATTTGATCCCCAGGAAATGAAATTTAGAAGCACATTTATAAATGGCAAGACAGTTTATCCAGTTCATTCTGGAAAGTTCAAGAACAGCAAAGTGTGAGACAACAGCTATTAGACATTATCTCCAATAACTCCGGAAACATAGGTGAGCTTATGGACAACTGGATCAAATCCAGTGCCTATCTTTGAAAATAGGGGGAAAATAAGTCTTTGAACTTGAGTTGGGCTCAACATAAAATCCTAGGACAACACCTAAAATCTTAAATATTTTTTCTTCATTAAAATGAAGCCTAATAATGGTTGTATCTCAATTAGTAAATTCACATAAAATTGCAAAACATGTCTGAGAAGCATTTGCAAGAACATATCAAGACAAATTAAATATCCATATGCTAAATATCTGTATGTCATATCCAGAATTTAATAAGGTTTTTGATATTGTTTTATCTGAGTTTCTCCTGTATAACCTAAAGCAACATGAATAGGACTAAATTAAAGCGGTTCTGCTGCTGTTCATAAACACAAAGCAGTTAGTAATTGTCACAGTCAAAGTGGAAAAATATACCCAGTAGTTTTCCTCAAGTATCTGATTTGGCTCTGTACAATACATACATTAATGACCTGAATCCTGAACCAGGTCTGTAATTGCTAGAAAGTTTGTAGTTAAATCTGGTTTGAGCTTGGGAGTGGACAGATGAGCAGCTTGCTAATCTTTGCTATTCATCCCTTTATTGTAATACAACCCAGATGACTATGAAAAGGAAAAAAAAAATTAAAAATAAACGTATCTTAAATAGAATATGCAATGTTACCCAAATACAGGGTTTGAGACTTATTCTGCAAAGTATTTGTTCTGTCCATTCATTATTTCCTGAATAAACACAACTGGTTTTCTCTGCTGCAATATTTTTCCCCTGAGATTTCCAAGGCACTCTTCAGAGCCAACCAGTTTTACAAACCCTTCACAGATTTTTAAAGCTGAAGGGAACCATTTTAATTACATAGCCTTATCTCCAGCCTAATACATGAAATAGATGAATAGATGAAACACAGCTTCAAGACATCCCAAATTTTTTAAAAAGAGCAGCAATTATCTGGAACTGATGTATTCATCTTCCTCTCAGGCCACCGCCCTGGAATCTTCTTCTGCCATTTCCAATTTACTGAGCTGGGCATGGATTTAAGCCATTGCTGACCCTGGAAGAAAACCACAGCTACACCACAGACTGGTTTAGATTTAGGCCAGGGAGTTCAGGCTCCAACTTGAAATGCAGAGGTCAAACTTCAGTAACCAGAAATAATCTTCAGAGCTTTAAAATGGCAGCGATCCAAGGATCCAGCTTTCTCCTTGGTTTGATTAATGCTGCCCTGAAGTAAATCCCAGAGTATTTGTGTGTTTTTCACATATCTGGAGGCATTCAACATCTTTGTCAGCTTCTATCAAAAACAAGCCCTCCCTGGCACTGACGCTGTCAAGTTGGGCATCTTTGGAAAGATGGAGTTCAGGATTTAGTGCCATGTAACAGCGATGGGCAGAGTCAGGAGTGACCAGAGCCCTGTCCCTCTGTCCATTTACCACGAGAGATTGTAGGACAATGATCACACTCTCACACATTCCACATCAGGGAAGTGGAGAGGTCTGATGGCTTTCAGCTCTTCCTCCCTTTTATATCCACAACAGAGAAGATAAAGAAGCAGCAGGGGTATTTCACATTTAGGGCAGGTTTTAAGCATGAAGGTGAGCAGCAACATTTTTGGGAAATCTGTAAAAAAGGGGAAAAAGAACCCTTCTGGATGAATTCTGGTGAAGGGCAGCCTGCAGCAAGAGAAATCCCTGTTCCCCTCCGTTCCTCATCATCCCTACTGCCTTCCCACAGATTTCTCCCTGGTTAAAGTGCTCGCTGCAGGCAAACAGGGACTCAAATTTATGTCACATCTGAGCTGCAGCTCTTCCGAGCACGATAATGCTCAGTTAACACAATACCATAACACTAGATCAGGTATCATCTGAGGGGGAAAACGTGCCACTTCTGGAGGCACAAATACAACTTCCTCAGCACCTGGGTGTTCTTGGAGAGCTCTTACTTACTAATTTGTTTTTTAATAAATGCAGCTATTCAATAATGGCAGAGGGGGCCATTGGGTCTGGGAAGAAAATAAGAAACCTTAGCTGAGCCGAGACGTGGCTTTGGAATGGATATCCAGAGTAGCAGGTCACACAAGGCTCAGAAAACTCAGAAGCCTGCTGGGATTTTTCTTCACTGAGTAAATTATGTGACACAGAGCTAGAGTCCTGCAGGAAACCTAAGCAGGGGATTCCAACTTCAAGTCAAGGGGACAGCATGGAAAAACAAACCCAGGTATGAGAAAACTCCTGGTTTTGGCTACAGGTTTGAAGATACTTTGGCTCTCCCCAGCTTCTGACACAAATTGGTTTGGTTTTCTGGCTTCCTGCAGAGGTCGATATGAGAGACAGTGCCTCAATCCTGGGGGAGAAGCTCTGCTCCCTGTTATTCTTGCCTCTCTCAAACCCTCGCGCTGTGTGTCCATACACACTGCAGGACAGCAAATCCACTGCAGTAACCCCAAAGCACCTTCTGGGAAGATATTGATTTTTCCCATTATCCATTTCCTCTCCAGACTCAAACAAGGAAGTGAAAAACCAAGGAAAATATAAAAATCAGTCAGCCTTGCTGTGGATACACACTTGGGACTCCCATAGCTTTAAGTGGGATGTGTGTTTGCGCATATCTGAAGTCATAATAAGATCCTTCGGTTGTTGTGAGATGAGCTTGCACTGCAGAGCTTTAATCCAGAGACAAATTTGGACACAAACCATCAAATTACCCAAAAATAATTTTTTTTTTTTTGCTTTGGCTAATTACACAGGTAGAAAGCTGCCAGAAGGTTTCCAAAGTCTGGAGGTGTTTGAGGCAAGGAGCTGCTGACTTCAGTACTGGTGATGTGGGAGAAGGAAGGGAGAGCCTTGTTCTCAATTGCCTCTGAACTTCCCATTTTACCTCTGGACTCTCCATTTTACCTGTGACTGGAGGCAGAAATGCTGTGCTGCAAAAAATGTTCTTCACATTCAATTCCATCTTAAAATGGGATGTAGCAGCCCCCTCCAAAACACAGAGAAAAACTCAACTAAATGCTTTCAGCCCCCTCAAGGTTCAGTTCAAGGCTTTGACAAAGACTTTGGGTCACTTCTGATTTCAACCAACTCTATTTGACCAACCCTAATTGCACCAGCACATCTGGAAATGCTACAGCTAAGGCCCTGCCAGCACTTTCATTATAAACCCTCCCATTTTCATGGGTTTGTAACCTTCCCTGAAGAAGAAAAAAATAAAGGAACAGCAGAAGGGATGAAACTTGATATAAAAACTTCTCAGCTGGGGAGCAATTTTTGTATGTGTGTTGCAATATTTCAAGGAAATCAAATCAACCCATTTTGAAAATGACAAAAGAATTCATAGGAAGGGGTGGGAAGGTAGAAGAGCATTTTCTTGAGTTTGCTTTTTTCTTTATTTGAAGCACATAGGGAAAAAATATTGCAGCTATAAACCATTTCTCAACTCTGACCTGTGGCTTGGCTTGGATTAAAGGCTTTGGATGACTCTTTCAAAGGACAGCAAAGAAAAAGAACATTTGCCCACAGCACCTGCTTAGAAATGACTCTGAGGGACAACAAACATCAGAATGTCCCTATTATTTAGTGCAAGTTGATGTGAGAATGGCTGGAAACTCTGGGAGCATCCAGGATCTCTGCTGCTTAGAAAAGGATATGGGTTTCTTGAGTAGCTCTATTTGAGAGGAATCACTAGAGCAAGATTCTTCCAGACACGGAGAGAAGCACTGAGCTCTCTTTCCAGACAATCCTGCCTGGGGCTTATCCAAAGCCCCTGGCTGAGTGAAGGTCCCACTCACTTGTGGTGGACATTGAATATATCCATGGGGTGACAGTAATTCTGAGGTTAAGATAATTACTGACACCTGTGAGTAGGTCACAGGATCACATTATAGGTAATGAAGATCTATTTCACAGTGAAATGAATTGGCCAAACAAGAAAAATACACAGGGGCTGGGTCCTGCAGGATATTAGGAAAACACTGCTGAGATATTTCAGAGAATCATAAAATGGTTTGGGTTACAAGGGACCTTAAATCTATTTCCAAACCCTGCCATGGGCAGGACACCGCAGGTGGCACTAAGTAGCTGAATCACATAATATTTATATATATATATTTACTCCGAGCTGAAGCACTTACTGGATTTCAGTGTCTCCACAACTTTGTGCCCTCTAAGTGCAGTGGGGACTCAGACAGCTCCATGCAGCTACCTAGAATTATCCAGAGCCTGCATCCAACACACTTCATCAGGAACCACAACAATTCTCATTTTTTGATCTCAAGAAGTGAGAGAAGGGAGCACAGTATTTTTTTTTTTGTACCCACGACACTGACACAGCACATGTTAAAAATACTGCAGCTGACCCTTGATCCATATATCAGGTTCAGCTCCACCAAAAACACTTGAAGGCGTATCTGAATTCTTGCATTGTTGCAAGTTATGGGGCAGATTGTAACCCAGGTTGGCTGAAGAGAAGGGGTACAAGATGGTATTTGCAAGTGACCCTCTCTCTATTGACTATTGGGAGCCCCTCTGCCTTGGAGACAAAGGTGTGCGCCCGAATATATTCTCTCTTCCATCTCTTCACAATTGTCCAGACACACACTGGCAGTAATAGAAGCTTGAATGCATCTGAGCACTAAATTTGGGTGTTTTAGCCTGGAGCTTATTAAAGCCAGTAATTTCATGGAGATGACTTCCAATCCTCATCCACAGCATCCAACAGCTTGTGCAGCATGGCATCAGCCTCTGTGCTACATTATGTCACATTTGCAACAAACACAGCCGACTGTGGCAGGTCAGCTGGCACATGGCAGCTGCAAAAGCACAATAATTTACTTGTGTCCCTGAGCTACAACTCTTAAACATCTCAGATGTAAATATGCAATCTGTGCTCCCACCAAATCAAAGACACCTAAATCCTAATATTGGTTGATAAGAACTTGATGGAAGAAGAAAGTTTTTATTATATTTTTTTTAAGCCTGTCTCTTGTCTAGATAGAGCTGAAAGCACTGTGGAAACACACTGGGAATTGTATTCATTACACAAACCAGCCTGGCTAAAATCAGAACCTTACTGACATGTCTTCACTTGGGTGAGCCAAATTGGAAACTCTGGGTTTGATGACACCTGTTGCACAGGTACAAAATTAATTACTTCTGGCATAATAGTCAAATTGATTACTTCTGGAATAATAGTCACAGTTCAGGTCATCTGTGATCAAGAAAGATGAACTGGAAATGAGGATGGTGCAGAGAAGAGCACTGGGATCATCTAAGGAATGTGGGACTTCATACACAGGAGGAGAGGCTTGTTTTAAGTATCAGAACAGAAGCTGAAAGTTGATATGACTATTTAAACTACAGGACAATTTTGGCATAAGGACAAATGGGTACTAACTGTCCATGAATTAACTTCAGATGGACATTAGAAAAGAGTTTCAAACTGTCAGAAGAGTGAGGGCTTGAAGCAGCCTTCCCATAGGAGTAGTTACGGCAAGAAACCTAACTCCTTTTATGAAGGAACACACCAAATTTATGAACAGATTACGTTACGTGGGAGGCTGAGGGAGCATGTGGCTGAATTGGTTGATCCGCAAGGCTCCGTTCAGGCTACCTCCAAGAAAATTTTAGAACTCAATTTTCAAGTGTGCTTTATACTTTCTGCATGTAATACTGAGTGTAGAAATACTTTCACTTTGCAGCTAAGCCTTCTATTGTGTTATTTCCACATTGGACAAATAAAGGAAGTAATTGGAAAACCACAGGAAAAGCTGATTTTGTGACATTACAGACACTAAAATAGAAAGATAAGCTAAAAGAAATCAGTCTATATGCATTCATGGGATGATTAACACCAAAATTTTGGTATTAGACCCTTAGGAACACCTATTTTTATTTTGTCTACCTAGACCCTGACCAGTGGGTGACAGACTCACATATTATACACAGGGAATGAGCACAAGAATTAATGCACAATTCAAAGCATGTCAGTGACAGGCAAAGCAGCACAGAGGAGAAATATGTGGTAAATAATCAAATAAGCTAGTTTCAGAAATGAAGATATTATATCTGTATTAGCCCAGGGTTGAGCCCAGGACAGTTTTCTAGAATTAGTCATTCTGGAATGGAACTCAGTTCATTTAGATCACAATTTTGTGACAGACAACAAGTCAGTCTATGTATTTTCATGAACTCCTCTTTATACAGCCCATAAGTTCATTAAACGAACTTTTATTTAATCAGAACTTTTCTGGACTTTTATATGTACCAATCAAATTTTGTTGTGATCCAAGTTCTAACCTTTATCAAGTCTACATGACTTTGTCCTCACCAAAGTTTTCTCAAGAGAGCTTTAAAGTCAGAAGTAACAAAGATGGGGCAGTGTCTTCCTCCTAAGAATCTAAAAGCTGCAGTTCTAAACTCAGTTCTCTCTCTGTGGTTTTGTTATGCACCCCTCTTGGAGGCAGGTACTGGAATTTTTCAGCAGGAAACAGACAGACTGAGCAGACTGAGTTTTGGGATCCCCACCTCCCAGGTCCTACAGGATCCTGGATCTGAGCTTTTGTCTCTGCATAGCTCAGCAGCTCTCACCACAACAGAGCATCACCTGTGGTTTAAACAGCCCCCACAAAGAAAAGAAGTTTTAAGGCTACTTAGAGACCTCTGCTCAAAGCAAGAGACTGTCCTGGGCCTGAGCAACAAGAAAATTGACACCTGTCAGAAATAAAGAAGAAAGGATGATAAGCTAATTCAAAAGTATGAATGTAGAAAATAGAACGGAAAAGACTCTTCAGATCAGATTTGGCCTTTGGCCATTGCTCCCCAGTTTTAGTCTGCCAGCTTTGCTGCCTGAGCATTATTCAGGAACAAGATCCAGGAAGACTCATAGTCAAACTGGGTTGTTCTATAAACAACTTTTCCTTTTTAATCTGTCTCTTTTGCCACTTTGGTCTACTCTAGATCATGGTGTAAGACTTCTATTTATTTAATGAAGATGTGCACCACCATTTATCACACCCAGCTACATCCACTGGCTGGAAAAAAGCTAAGGACCATCATGAAATTGTGAAACGCTTAGAACTCACCATGTCACTTCTCATCTGCCTCCAAAAATTCCATCCATTTTGTCAGACATGATTTTCTGTTCCAGAAACTCTCCCAATTCCTTTATATCAGCTCATATTTTTCCAGATGTTTTGTGATCTCATCCCCTGCTAATGTCTCCAAGACCTTGCCTACTGTCAAAATCAAACTTTATTGCAGGCCTGCAACTCCTTGATTTCACCTTAGTCCTCTTCGTATGGAATGGGTTTACATTTGCATTGTTCTTGTTCCTTAGTACTCTTTCCTGTTACAATAAGCTCCCAAGCTTTCTTTAGCTGACCAGAATCCTCTTCCATCATCTCTTTCATGAGATTCAGGTGTGACCAGCTGAGCCCTACAGCTGTCTCCTCTTCCTGGTGATTTTTTTTAGGGTTTTTTTTTTTTTTTTTTTTTTTTTAAAGATTGATCCTCAAATTGCTTTGGCTTTCAGAATCTTTTGTTTTAATTTCTGGCACTGTATTTTGTTTCTTCCTGGAGACCCACTTATCACTGATGGTAGAGGGCTAAGGCTGAAGTAATGATGATACATTAGCTAAGACAATCCACAGACTGACCATTGTTTATAGAGCTTTTTATGTCCAGACAAGACTGGTAGTGATAAAAGATAATGAATATCAGGTGTCTTCTTACTGCTTTATGTGCCAATGGAAAACTGCTCAGTTTTCTGAAATTTTTGTCTGGAATATCAAGCCCGGCAAATTGTTCAGAAGTTCTGTGGTGATGTGTGTTGGAAGAACATGTTCATGTGGATGAGATGGTCACATCTAAGGGATACAGTAGTTGCAAATCAGCTAATTTGTCCACCATGAATGTGTCCAGACCCACAAGGAAATGGAATAATAGATTTGTATTGAGACATTGCTCTCTTCTCATAACAGAGATGAGAAGATTTGGGCCAGTCCTGGGGCTGGAGGAGTGATATGAGTCCAGGCATCTTGCAAACCTCTAGGATCCCCAAAAGATGTCACTCACTTTGGAAACATCTTGTAGAATATAATAATAGTTAAACCCAAGGGGATGCATAACGGCTTCAGAAATGCTTTACAGTTAACAAATTGTATGGCCCATTTCTAACTCATCCTGTCAAATTTTGTGGACAAGATATATTTCCATTTTATATTATGTGCAGAATTAAGAGACATACTTACAGTTACATAAAACTAACACTTTTTTTTTTAATAGAGGAAAAAAAAAGACTTCATTTTAAAGCCAGAAGCTTACAGTCTAGTTGTAGAGTGGGCTTATAATTTCTTAAATCAGGCAAGGACCCCTTTTCATCAGGCCAAGCAGAGGCTTTATGCAGTGAAAATGGTTTGACAGGACACAGGGATTCTTGCCTAAAGAGGGATCAGCTAGATGGAGGATCTGCATAAAGTTCTTGTTTCCTCTGTCCCTTTTCCTTAACTAACTGTAGGGTTTAGTTCTTCATGGGCTCAGATCAGCATCTTTCCTGCGATTCCAAAGATGAGTAAGATAAATGTAGGGAGATTGTCTTACAATGAGGGAGCATAACTATTTTTAATATTCACACACTCAGTTTATTTAGCAACACCTGAATTCCTCCCTCCGAGGTTTTAGTCACACACAGTGGTTACTCCTCTTGTTGCTGCTTTTTTCTCTTAGAAGAGGCTTTTGGGTCATTGGGGTCTCAAGGAGTCTGATAAAGCAGATTCATTCTGCTTAGAGGTAGACTTGAACAATTCACATGAGCTGTGATCCTGCACCAGAGGATTTAGGGATCACAGCTCTCAGGGATGTAGGACTATGTTTGATTCATTGCTGCTCTGCTTTGTAGGAAATTTCCACAAGGACTCACACAAGGGTTTTTTTGTTTCTTTGTTTATTCTCCTCTCCACCCAAAGAACAGGAGGTTCCTAATATAGCTTTGAGGTTCCTAATATAGCTTTGACTCAGCTTCCTATTCCACCTGAAAAGTGGGGATAATGGCACTGTCTTCCTTAATTGGTCTGATTTAAAACAAATGCACGGAGGGCTTTAGGCTTCCACTTAAGATAGTGGAGGTTGGTGGCAATTTGGTACCAATGACATAAATAATCAGTAGACGGGACCCCACAGGCTTTGAGATTTTAGTAAATTCTTTGAACAGTTTAGATTATTCTACCACTCAAATTAGTGACAGAGTTTTCTTGGTTGGCAGTAGGATAAGAATTGTGTAACAGATAAGTGTCCTTGAATAAGGTCCCCATATATCTCCGTGCATTAGCCATTTTTAGCACGTGAGTTATACAGAGAGTTGAAACTGGTGATAACTTCCTTTCTTGCTGAGTTGGTGCAAACATTTCCTGAGGCTTTCAGTTTTACCACAAGAGAAGGCTTTTAAAGCTTGAATGGGGATAACTTGAATTATTAGCATCGGTCCCCCAGCCCAACCACAAGCATGTCTGAGCAGCTCTTGCTGATAACACACTGCAACAACTACATTTTCCTCACACATACCCATAAAATAAACTGATACTCCTGATCACCACCAAGTAGGAAATCACTGGTTTGATGGGACTGCTGCCCCCAAATAACCTTTCAGCTTCTTCCTTCCATTTTTAACCTGACCATTTAGACACACAGTGCAAGAAATTTCTCAGTGAAACCCCAGGTTAGCAGGTATTCACCACTTTATTAACAGGTTCGATGGCACCTGAGGTCAGTGGAGTCAGTGGCTCTCTGTGATGACTAACAGCAGCAAGTTTGGTCCTCTGTGGCTGTTTCCTCCCCCTCCTGACATGCAAGAATGGCTTTGGGAGCCAATCCACCATTTTCAGCCCAGCTTTCAGCATTGCACAGACAAAGGGACCCCCCAAGCACAGGAGAGCAGATCATAAAACCGAGTTCATTTCCTTCCACACGTGAGCAGAGCAATGCTCCGTCTCAGCTGAAGATCAGCAGCACATTTATAACTCAGTGAACTTTATATTTCCTTGCCTGATATTGACTTTCCTCTGGTTTCTTTCAGTGGCCAGCCACGGCATTCTCCTCCCATACGTACCCAGGCCATCAGGAAATGCTGATGGGTCCTTAAGGAACCTCACTGCTAAACCTCCTCCTGGCCCAGCAGTGGTCTTTTTGGCATTCAGTTATCTCCCCATCACTTTTCCTGTCCAAATCCCTCCACCTGAGAGTGCATCTGCTCATGTGACATGACATGAAAGATGCCAATGAAGATTTGGAAGATTTCTCCATTGAGGCTTGAGCCAAGCATAAAAATCTGTTCCAAGAGCCAGCCTGGTTTGCTGAAGGCCACCATATATTTATATGTACCTCTGTGTCCAGGCAGCTGAGGACACCAAGACATATGTTGTAGCCACAAAAGTCACCCATGGTTTGTCATTCCTTTCCCAAAGAGGTTCCCACATACCATTCTAGACTTCACAGAATCACTAAGGTTGGAAAAGATCTCTAAAATCTTGAAGTTCAACCATTCACCACCATATTCAGCACTAAACCAGGTCCCCACGTGCCTTTTGAACACATCCATTGACAGTGATGCCACCAGTTCCTGGGGCAGCCTGTTACAATGACTGACCACTCTTTCCATGAAGAATTTTTTCCTAATATCTAATATAAACTTCTCATGGTGCAGCTGTGAAAGATTTTTTCATTTTAACTGAGAAGGCTAAGAGAGGGTTTTCATATTTACATATTTTTTTATTTTCTCTTTTCTCATTCTTCTCCAATGAAAGAGGAAAAAAATATTTTTCAATCAATTTCTTCTTAAAAATATTTTTCCCCAAGTAGACCCTCTAATAATCCTCATTATGATGACCATTTACTTTCTGCCCTAAAAAATGATGGATAATGTTGCATTTACAAAAATTTCTGCAGTCCTGTTGCAGGAATGGTGGGACTAACAGGAAAAACTGAATAGGTTTGTTTGTCTCAGCAAAACACAGCATATGTAATGAAAAAAAGCAAGGGAAAAGGTACCTGCCACTGTAATGTATAAGAGTGAAGCCACTTGAAAATGAGGATGTCAGGAGTTTTTTTAAGAAATAGTAAGGCACAGCTAAAAGGATCAAATGACAGCAGTTGCTATGGAGACTTTTAAAAATGAGGTACTGTAACGATTTATGATATTGATCAATTAAAATTCTCCCTAAAATTTCCTCTGATTTTATCTCCTTTTAAAATATCAAAAGTTTTGTTTATAAAAGGGAGGAAAAAGAGAAGAACATACTATGTTAGGTTAAATATGAAACATTAATGAAGCAGGACAAGAAATAATTTGAGGAAACCCCTGCCAAAACCATTAAAAAACACCTTACGAGAAATGTTCTAAATACTTTTATTTGAAAACCTGCCTGTCAGAGAGCTCAAAGAAATAACAATTGGTTCAAAGAAAAGCCAGTTCTCAGACAAGGTAAGACACAGCAGAAAAGCTCAACACTTCTTTGTTGAGAAGCAGTGAGAGGTTCTTGCAAAAAGCCATTCCTCTGTGGTGGATTAAGCTCAAAAACTGTCAAGATGAAGTGTTATTAGCAGAAATTTTAGCAAGCCAATAAAATTTAACAGAAGGAACAGCCAAGATCAGATGTCGTTCACTCATGAGTTCTGAAGAAATTCACTCATGGAACAGCAAACTTATTAATGGTGATGTGGGATGCAACATTTATATCGGACCCTGTGCTAGAGGAGAAGACTACGGCAGCTATAAAGTTATCTCCAAAAGCTCCAAGCATCACCTTGGGAATGCCAGATAATATTCCAACTTGTCTTTAATGCATTTTGGTAGACACTGTATTAAATTTCCCTGGAAACATTCAAGGTCAGATGGGACAAGGCTCTGAAGAACAAGATCTCGTGGAAGGTGCTCCTGCTCATTCCAGGGAATTTGGACTGCGTGACCTTTAAAGGTCCCTTCCAGCACAAACCATTCTGTGATTCTATGAAATAGCAGAATTAGCAGACAGCATCACATTTCTCAAAAATCAGGAACCATAAATTTATTAGAAACCTCTGAAGGAATAAAAGGGGATGTAGAGTTTTAGAAGCCAGTCGGACCACTCAGACTTTTTGAAAGCTGTCAACAAAATTCCACAGCAAAGTATTTTTAAGAAATTAACCTTTCGTGGTGCAAGGTTAAGGATTTTGTCACAGATTAATGGCTGAAAGGTTAAAAACAAATTGCTCTTGTTGATGGGTTTTTTTGTTTGTTTGTTTGCTTTTTGTGTTTTTTCCCAGGAATTCCTTCATGTGGCTGAAACAAGCAGCCATCTGAATCTTGCTGCTTGCTTTGCCACACCCTTAGCACCAGATTTTGCTTAAATTTCTCTGTGCCTTATTTTCAGGGTACAAAATGGAGAGAACATTTCTTCCCTTTTCCTTGGGGCTCCTTATCTCGTTGCTCTGTGCAAAGCTTTTGGAAACCTGAATATTTAAAGTACAAAGAATTAGAGCTCATTAATATTAGCTAATACTGCCCTTGCCACAAGTAACAATTTGACTTTGGAAAGTCAAGTCTGCATAAAAAAGAGAAACCATTCTTTGTACTTGGTGTGGATGGATTATGATCATTCTAGGACTCTAGTTATGTTTGTTGGCATAAACTTAGAGAAGTTTCAAACAGCCAAAGTAAAAATAAATCTTATTATTGTACATTTATACCAAGCAGGGTTCACAGTTTCCTCTTTATTTTTTTTAGATTGCTATTTTGATTTTTTCCCCTGAAAAACAAATACTGGAATATAATGTTATTTTAACTTTGAAATTTATGGTCTTCCTGACAACAGGTAGTCACAGTTGCATTCTTGCAAAAGAAAACAAAATTAAAAATATAGACACAGGAAATAAAATTAATTTTAAAATATATGAAAACATTTATTCTGTGCATCAGCCCAAGTGAACAGACAAGCCTCTGACTGATACCCACCACAGACTGCAGTTTCTTGAATTGATTGATTAATAGGACAGAAATGAGGAGGTGTGAATTTATTTTGGACTTCAACGGGGTTGAACAAGGTTTGGCACAGTTCAGCTGGGCTCAATCTGCATTTTAAAGTCTATGAACAGTGACCACCTACTGGCACCCTTCAATGTGTTAGGTCCCATAGAAAGGAAACATTTTGCACCAGACTTCATTTCAGCTAATGTTCCTGGATTTATAAAGGTACTAAAAAGGCAACAGCAATCTGATTTCAAACTAACAAAATACCCCTTTTCCCTTAGCGGGATCGAAACTCAGCAGAAGACTCAGGGAAGGAGGAGGATGGTAGGTGGGATTGGAGGAACAATTTCTCATTGTTTGGAGGTAGATTGTTCTTTTGAGGGCAACATTATCTTGAAAATAAAATTAAATTCCTGTCGGGTGTTTTCACCATTAAGTATCAAGACTTTCATTTAACTACGTGCAAGGTAGTAAAGAAGTAATAAATAACAGTTCAAATGGGAAAAAGCTGCACAGGAGAAAAAAATGCTGAAATGCTGAGAATTTTATCTGAGCTAAAAAAAAAATGGAAGCAGAAAGATCGCACTGTATTTTGCAGCAAGGATAATTAAAAACAAAGCCGTCTTTTAAGACAGAGCAAACATTCCCCACCATCTCCTCTTTCTGGCAAAGCCAAGAAACACCCTCTGAAGTAAAATAACCATAACAAGAAAAGGCATCTTCTTAAAGAAATTTTGACTCATAGTTTACTGCTTTATAAGCAGTTCAATAGAAAGATGTTCCACGCCAAGGCAGCAAGTCAAGAATTCACATTTTTAATGCTGGTTTAGTCTCCTATGTGATTATTTTTACAACATCTGCAATTAAAGACAGATTTTTCAGCTCCTTGATTGTGACTGGATAGAAAAGGGTTTGCACACACACAAACACGGAGGGAAGAAAAACACCACCTCTCTCTGTAATGGTCTTCATTAAAAACAGCTTTCCCCAGCTTCTGTTTTATTTCATTTTGATGATTTAAATTTTCCCTCCCTGGTAAGTGGTGTTTTCTTTTTCTTCCTTACACTTCACCGGTCCAAAGGAAAAATCTGATAGTCCAAACTCTGGCATTTACAATCTTTTGATCAGTAAGGGGTTGTTGTGCTTGCAGGGGAACAATGAGGCTGGGGTGGGTGGGGAAAAGGGATGACTTAAAGCCTGCAGAATCACTGCTCAAACCACAGGTTATTGACACTCACAGAGTTGTTGGGGGAGCTTCACACAGTTCCCAGAGGCACCAGAGACTCGGAGGGGTAAAATTGGTCACCCCTTTGCACCTGTTGGAGAGTTAATGGCTCAAGGCATGAGCTCACCTTCCAGGCTCCCTTAGCTGCCCACAAACCTTTTTCTACACTAATCTGCAAACTTTGTCCATGTGTTCTTCTCAGTTCTCCAGCATGATTTTAAAAGAAAAGTGTCACTGACCATGAAATTGCCTGCTGTGCCTTTCAATACTTCAGCACTCGAGTTGCCAGGACTAGTATCTGTCTTTGCAAACAAAAAATTGCCTTGTAGGAGAAAAACAGCAGGAAAAAAAAAAATCCAGGAATCATTTTGTCAATTCATTGTAGCATTTTTATAGACATTGACTTGGTTCCAGGTAAAATATGACCTTACAAAAAATTATCATTACTAATAAACTACACTCCAGGTCAAAATTTCCGTGAATCCATCTCTTTCAAGGGAGGCTCCGGAGATAAATTTGCTTCCCTATGATCTGAAAGAGAGGGACACATAAAAATTATATAGCCTTGAAGGTTCCTTCTTTCATTTTCCTTTCTGGACAAATCTGACTCCATTCAAGGGATGTGTTTATCCCAAAGCTGGACTGGGGTGGACAGGAGCCCGGCTTTGATCCTGTTGGAAACATCCACGGCATTTCAAGGTGGTTCAAGGTAGGAAAATATATGGGGAAAGGGGAGGGGGCACATTTGGAGCTCCCATCCCATTTGTTTGCTAGGATGGGAGTAACCCAGAGGTCTGGCAATGTGTCAGGTGGGAATGGGGATTTTGGGGCTGTGCTGGGCGAAGAGGGGTGGACACAGGCAGAAAACCTCCAGTTTCAGGCCCCAACACCCCTGAATGCCACCAAAGAGGAGTTTATAAGAGCATTGTATTTTCATCAGCTGGATCAGCCTTTAACTTGCTGGGGTGGCCCCGACCTCAGTGTTCAACAGTTTAATTTATGTTCTTTTTAAAAGTAACCCCAAAACGCCAATTTCCCCCTTGCTCCTTTAATGCCAAAGTCTTGGAGCCGTAGACAGCGTGAAGCAGGAATGTCATGCTGCCCAGACCTCCTTTCCTGGGATGAGTTTGGTTTATAACTCACTAACCCACGTCCCAGTGGGGAGGCGGGAGGCTCTGTGTCCACCTTCGTGTGTGTGTGTGTGCACACGCACGTACGCGGGAAGCGCTGGAGCTCCCAGGGCTCTCCAGGACCCTTCGGAGGGGAAATCCAGACCTGGAGACAAAGAAGAAGGTAGCATTCATGCCCAAGCACATAGTGGGGTAAACATATTTTGTAAATGGAAGTTTGTTACTCACATTGTATGACGGGAGCTGCTGTTTACCCACCGCCGGTCAGATGCCGGCGTTGCCAGAGGCTGAGCGATCCAGCGGTGATTGCTTATAAATAGTGCTGACCAGAAACAGAAACAGTGCAGAGTTTTCATTAAAAAAAAAAAAAAAGTCCTCACTATTTTTTCATTTTATTTTAGGGGTAGAGTTAAAACTATGTGCTTTTATTGATATTTCCTCTTTTTCCCTCTCGACAGTCTTATAATTTTGTTTTGTGGTTTACTTGATTTTTTAAAATTTTATTTTTAAATTGTCTTATTTTATTTTAATATTTTACTTTGCATTCTATTTTACCTTGTTTCGCCACAGCAAAAATGTAGTAAGAGCAGGACAAAATAGAAGAAAAGAGCAATAGTGAAATGCAGGAAAATCCTAGCGTTTGGGCATGTGTCAAAAACTCGAATTCCCATTTTTTAATCAAAACAGGTATCAAATGGAAACTCCCATTTTGTCAGAGACAAGTTTTTGTTATTAAGAAAAAACAGCTTTTAGATTTCCTGATAATAAGAATTTCTGGGTGTTTAAGGCCCACTGGTAGATACAAAATCTAACTCCGCATTTCCCTGGAGAGACAGAGTAGCTCAGGAAAGCTAAAATTTAATAGAAAAAGGTAGGATAATCCCTCAGTGCATGAACCTTTTCTGAGAACCCTTAAATTCCCCACTCTGCAGGTCAGCCCTGAATGCCATAAGAAACAGGGAAAAGGTGTGAGGAATCTGGATTTTGCCCCTCAGCCAGTGAGAGCATCTGTGATGGAGCAGCCGTCCCTGGTGATAGTTTGCATCCTCCTGCCAAACACAGCCAAATCTCTCCGTCATGTTGCTCCACACTGAAGTTAAACACTGCAAATTCCAGGTCAGGCACTCGCTCTTTTTTGAAAACTAAAGTGACCGTTTCCCTGCGCCCAGTTTTGATTTCCTGAGTATAAAAGTGATGTGTGTTCTCCAAAGCGTTGGCCCACACAAGCTGGGCATGTACCCACAGGTTTTGAAGATTTCTTTTATGAATCTCATGGAGAAGTGTGGCTTCAGAAACCAGACAAAAGTCTGCCCTAAGTCAGTGGGAGCTTTTCTTGTGCGAGGACTTGGGACCACAGAACATAAAAGCCAGGGGATCTTTCTTCTTGCTTCTCACAGGATGATAATCCATAGCACTTTATGAAAATTACAAGTTTTGCTTGCAAGACCGTGGGCAGATGACAAGACCTTGAGAAAGAAGGAAAAAAAATAAAATTGAGTGCATGGAATGGGAAACAAAAAAGAAGAAAATCAAAGACAAAGTGCTTCTTTCTGAGAATGAGCAGTGAAGGTATGGGCGCTCCAACTGCAGCACATCGTCAGCCCATCGGCCTCTTTCCTCCCAAGGCACAGGACTGCTCTTTCTAATTTCGCAGAAAGTACAAGGAGGGAAAGCAAGTAACTTTTTTTCCTCTAGATGAACATATTTTTTTTCCAGTTCCACAAGGTGGCAACATCGCTTCAGAGCTTGCAGCATCCTGCAGGGTGCAGAGACAGTGAGAAACTTCCTAACTTTTCAGCTATTTCAAACATGTTCTTTTGGATGATTTAAAATTAAGGGGGTAAAAAAAGCTATTGTTCTAATTTTCACCATCTTTATGTTTTCTAAACGTGTGATTTAAAATTATATCTGCCATCTTTTGTACATTTTACTGTGTGGACTACCTGTAGGATCCCATTTGCTGCAGCTCTTTCTGTGCAGTTCAGCACAGGGAAAGGCTGGTTTAACACTCATTGACTGGAAGCTTAAATCTTAAATCAGAGTGGACAAAATAAGAAATGGAATAAAGCCAAGCTTTGATCTTCAAGGCTGATAAGGAACCAAATTTTATTTAGCATTTTGGCCAGAGCTTAACCTTACATTTAAGTAACTTCTTAGAAGTCTAACTCTGTGCCTCACAGACTATTCTTTCACATCTCTCTTTCTTATATTCCTAATTCATATTTTTTCCCAAACAATTTGTTCTGTTGTTTCAAAAATTACCTCTTCATTTCACTAATGGCAGCATATATATTTCTTCTGTGAAAATTGAAAGGGAATAAAAGAATCCTACCTGCCTAAAGAAATTAACTCAGCCCATCTGCTTGTTCTGCACAATAAAAAGGGCATAAAAATATGACATATACAAAAAATAAAACAAAAGGCTATGGATGTTGTGAAGTGCAAGGCCCTTCATTTCCCACTCTGGATCATCCAGGCTCTGATATAAAGGATGTGAATAATTTAGCACAGGTACCTAGCATCCTATTAACCCCCTAAATCAGAATGAAAATGCTTTGTGGCCATGCTGGGCAATATCAGTGGGTGAAGAGCCAGAGAATCAATCCAAGGGTCCTACCAGAATGAAAACAGTGTGCCCAGGTGGCCAAGAAGGCCAATGGCACCTGGGCTGTACCAGCCGTGGTGTGGCAGCAGGACCAGGGCAGTGACTGTCCCCTGTGCTGGGCACTGCTGAGGCCACACCTTGAGTGTGTGTCCAGTGCTGTGTCCAGTTCTGGGTTCCTCACAAGACAGACATTGAGGAGCTGGAGTGTGTCCAGAGAAGGGAACGGAGATGGGGAAGGGCCAGGGGCACAAGTCTGATGAGGAGCAGCTGAGGGAGCTGGGGGATTTCTGACCTTAATGACTCTGTGATTCTATGATCCTGCGACTTCACCAGACTGTGTCTACTTCAGCTGTGAACCCAAGCAACACAGCTGTAACATTCCAACCACACTCCCTACCGACATCAGCAGCCTTGTCTTCTACAAGCTCTGCAATCTCATCAGGTGTGTCTGCACTAGAGCAGCCCAAGAGATGTTGCAAGAGCAAGTTATCCAGCTCTGGATACTCCACTGCTGCAGAACATCTTCATGGCCACCTGTAGAGCCAAATGAATGTGTTTTGCAAGCTCTGTGCACACTGCATTGCTCCCAGCTGCCCTTGCAGTGATGGCAGCAGGCACACTCAGGAACAGCTGTTCCCCAAAATTACACCATGTCCTCTGTTACAAGGGCAAACAGGATCAACGGGCAAGTAAAACTCAAGTTGCCTTCATGCTGCTCTTGAGGATTTGGAACTAGATGATCTTTAAGGCCCCTTCCAGCCCAAACCATTCTGATTCTATGGAGCATGGTACTGGCTCCCCACAGCAATGTGGAAAATGTATGCATAATGTATTTGGAGATGAGGATTATTGTGGATACAGGCACCAAGTCTGGGAACAACCCTTCCAAACACACAGCCAGGCTTATTCCAAAGCACTGTTGGCAGTATCAGGCCTGATATAGGTGAAATGTTTCTAGACCATTGTAAATCATTGCTGCTGATACAGCCCTGAGATGACAGCTGAGCACAGACTGTCTGTCATTAACCCCTCTGTAATCACCAAGTCTCCTGCTGCTCAGAAGGGGAGTGGGGGCTTTCCTTTGGCTGTACCTGTCTATTCCCAAGCCAAGTTTCTCCACTGATCTGTGGAGAGCAACCATGTGTTTGTTTTTAGTTGGACTGCAAGGCCCAGAGATGCCTTAGTAATGGACACTTATTTGATTTGTGTATAAATGAATAACTAGAGAGGGAAACAGCTTTTTTTTTTTTCAGCCCTGGCTTCTCCAAGGAAATCATGGACATTGCTCTTGGTTAACAGCACAGATTGGAGCTGGGAGTGCTGACACAAAGCTGCTCCCCTGTTAGCAGCTGCACGGGCTTTAACTTTTCCTTTCTTCCTCCTCTCCTCCCCCTATTTTTTCCATTGTAACTCAGAGTGCATTTTTGCAAGATATCCCTGAAATTACTATTACTACATCACAATATTAGATCAATGCAGTGGTAACACACTCCAGATTGTTGTGGCATTCGCATCTTGATGCCTTCCATACTGTCTTGTGGAATCTAACCTAATACCACGATTAAAATGCCTTTTTCATTTCTCTAAGACACTCTGCCTGCTGCCATTACATAAACGTCTGCCTATCTTGGTTTTGTACTGGCACCCAGCACTGGGGTCTTTGAGAGCCTAATGAAAAGACCTCCGCTCATTAAAGGGAGATGAAGGTTTCTGCCAAAGCCTGGGATTAAATTAGAGTCTGTTTGGTTTCCCTTCTCACTGACATCGTTATGAATCAGGAAAAACACTCCATTCAAGTTGTATTAGAGCAGTGCAAAGGCAGTGTGGGTTCAGAATCAAGCCTGTTCAGTTTAACACCAACCTCTCTCCATCTTCTCTGGTGGCTTGTTCCCATTCTGCAACTCCCCCGCTGAAAACAGCAGCCTTTGGTGTAATATGGTTCCTTCTAAAGGGCAAGCAACAAGCTTCAGAGACAGGAACTTTTCAGAAGTCACCCTCAAGTGGGATGGGAAAGAGGAGAAAAATTACCAAAAGGATGGAGAAAAGGACACAGCTGAGCTCCAACAGACTTAGTGGCACAGTCTTTGAAGGGCCTTGGTTGATGTCAAAATGAAGAGTGGGGCTTCAGATCTTGTGTGAGTTGACTGCAGAAGGAGAAGCAGCAGCCCAGCTCTGGTGTGGCACTGGGACACACCTGCCAGAGAACTTGTGGCTGCCCCATTCCTAGAAGTGCTCAGGATGGAGCTGGATGGGGTTTGGAGCAACCTGGTTTAGTGGAAGGCATCCCTGCCCAGGGCAGGGGGTGGAACGAGATGGTCCTTAAGGTCCTTTCCTATCTAAACCATTCCATGATTCTATGATACCTTGTTGAGAGCTGCAACCCCAGCCTTGCACACCTCTTCACATCCCTGGGACTACTCAAAAAAGCAAAGCAGATGCACAGGGGGAGGCACCACCCACACCACCAGATTTTCCAAGCCTCTCTCCAGAGGACTACATTTGCAATCAGCTGGGATTGAAAGCAGATGAGAGCAGCTGGCAGAGGAGCCTTCATTTTTCAGTGTGTCCAGGGATGAGAATAATCTGGGCATGAGATTAAATGTCCATGGGGAGCTGTGCCTCCATAGTCTGGGCATGGCATCCACAGGCTGGTAAGAGCAGTTTGACGCTATCTTGTTCAAGAAGCAAGTGGTTCCCACCATAGTGAGAGCCAAGGAAGGAAGAAGGAAGCCCTTGATGACAACCCAACATGTCTTAAATCCATTTCCCACAAATGTGAAACTATTGGCTTCAGTGCGATCCCACAACACAGTTGGCACTCACCTGGGAAATCTTCCTTGCAGGTGTAATCCCAAAGTTTCCTGCATCACCAGTGAAGAAAAAGAAATACTTCAAGGGCCTGGTTGGGTCTTGGGTGGGAAAAAAAGTCTGTTCCAGAGGGATGGGGTGAAGCTGGCCCAAGGAGAACAAGCTATTTGGGGAATCAAACGGAATTTAGAAGACCTGTCCATTAAAATGTCTGTGTTTGTCCACAGATATTAAAATATCCCTTCCAGGAGGTTCATAATACTCCACTCAACATTGCAATAGCCATCCTGTGCCACTTTAAAGCTGAAAAAACACCTGATTTTCAGGATTGCCTCTGGAGTGTCTCCTCTCTGCTCTTGTGACATTATTAAATGAGGTCAGGCTTCTTTTATTTTTTCTAAATAAGGACAGATTTCTAGAAGAATTATCAGTTTGAGGGATGTTTGTATATCTGCTGCCTATGGCAGCAATGCTGGCTCATGGAATCTTGAATTATTGATTAAACTGCAGTGTGGTTTTCCAAGTGGTGGCTTTTGCTGGGTTATTTGAGAGTATTCTCCAAGTGTAACAAAATGGAGTTGGGCACTTCCCTACTTTATGTGTCTGTGAACCCTGGAGTAGCACAGAATCTGTTTAATTGGTTTATAGCAAATTGAAACTCTGTGATTTACTTGTGCATCAGTGTCTGGGCACTTGTCATGGGCTCTGTCCCATGCATCAGCATCTCTATGATGTGGATTTTAGTGTCAATCTTCCTTGTAGAGCCGCAGGAAAATCCATGAGATAGAGTGTGAAAACCAGGGGATGTGAAAAAAACCCACTGCAATTATTAGAATTATTTATTACTGTTGTCTATAAAAGGAAATTAGTCCAGCTGTGTAAAATGAACAGATTTCATGAAACAGGTCTGCAAAATCCACAAGCAAGCATTGCTATGAAGAAAATGGTTTTATTAGTTAGGAGACAACAAAGTGTTGTCAGAGCCACAATAATATTAATATCAGTGCTAGATATAATAATATAAATTATAATAAAGATAATGATAATTATTATAGTAGTAATAATAATATTCTTTCGAATGCACTTCAAATTGAGAAAACCGGTAACAATCAGCCAGCAAGTCGTTCTCACTGATAACCTGCGTGGAAAGCTGCTGGCTAAGTCTCAGCGGAATTAAACCTGGTCCTACCTCCAGTCACTACGGAATGCCAACATCTTGTCCTCAGTAATTAGGCACGCAGAAGAGAGAAGCTATTCTTGGCATCGCCCACAGGCTGCGTGGAAGCACTTGGACACACTAGAAAGTCGAGGGCAGTGCAAGGCTGACATGTGCTGTAAATTCATCAGGCAGGGGAGGAAACTGAGGCAGAGCTGAGTTCTGCATTGCAATCACACTGCAGATCCACAGCGTTCTGACCTGCACGTTCTCCAGCCCTTACAGCACAAGCATCACTCCTCATGCACAGCAGCATTTCCAAGTAAAAGCAAGAGATCAAAAGCAAAAGACAGCCTTTCAGATATTCCATTTCATCTGTAAAGGCAAGCGTAGGAAGATTGAAATGATTATTTTTTTTCTTCTTGCCCATTCGATTAACATATGTTTGTCTGTGTTTCAGTATTTTACCACATATTTATATGAAATCCCTCTCCCTCTTTTTTTTCCTTGGCCTCTCACAGGCTTTCACTCATATTAGACCACTCCAAGAAACTTGCCCATAGCACACCATCCTTTGTACAACCCCAAACCAGTTCCTACACCTCAGTCGGGTAGCACTGAGTGCATCTTGGTTGTCTCCAAGAGGAGCAGATGATTCTACTTTACACAACCCAGAGATAATCCCCAATCTCCTCAATGAGCTCAGGAGTGCTCAGAAGCGTGTGCCACTCAGATCAAAAGTGAACCCAGCTGCAGCCGTGCCACTGCCTCTTTTCCCACTCGGGAAGGTGCAGTGAGTCACAGCAGATGACGCTTGGTTCTTCTGGCTGCCTCTCAGGGCTGCGGTTTCCAGCGATAAATTCAGCCCGTGGGCAATTTACTGAGGAATTACATCGCGTCCTTCCACCAGCATTCAAACCCCAGGAACTGATGAGGTTCAGTGCAGAGCATTCAGATTTGGTTTCTTTTTAATAACACTTACCGAACGTGAACAGCGCTAATAATCCCCAGCAGTCATTAAAAGCTTTTCATCTTCAAAGTGCTCTACATATGCTAATTAATGCTCACAACCGTCCTGTGATGGTATTATTAGCCCCATGTGGCAGCAAGGGAAATGGAAGCACTGAGGTTAAGCAATTTGCCTGAGGTCAGAGGGAGCTGATGATGAAGCCACAGGCAGAACGCCTCATCCTCTGCTCCACCATGGATCTTCCTCCCGCAGCGCCGTCATCTGCTGCCCACAGCCCTGGCTCTGGTTTGTGCTGTGTGAGCCTGACACAGGTACCAGCAAAAGGGTGAGAAATGACATTTTGCCTTGCAGGTCCGCAGGCTGTGGCTATGCCACCAAGCCTACACGTGTGCCAGCCTACATGCCACATTACTGTTGCATGAAATGCACGAACATAGACCAATTTTCAGGATAAAGTTACTGCTGCAGCTTCCTGTGCCAGCATAGGCCTAAGCCTTCCCTTCATGTCCTCTAGACCTGGTGGCCCCAAAGTCAGGCATCCCACAGCTCATCCCACCAGCTAATGACCCACGTTGCCTCATTTTAACCATCTATGGACATTTGGGCTACATAATTTCTAATAACTAAACCTAATTTTGAGACCAGCTGGGACAGTGTGGATGTACCTTTGCTCCAAGTCTCAAATTCTAACTCACAGAATCAGAGAATCCCAGAATGATTTGGGTTGGAAGGGACCTTAAGATCCTCTTATTCCATCCCCTGCCATGGGCAGGAACACTTCCACTATCCCAGGTTGCTCCAAGCCCTGTCCAACCTGGCCTTAAACAGGATGGGGCAGCCACAGCTTCTCTGGGCAACCTGTGCCAGGGCCTCAGCACCTTCACAGTCAAGAATTTCTCCTTAACACCTAATACAAGTCTCCTCTTCTAGTTTAAAAACATTTCCCCTTGTCCTATCACCACCTGCCCGTGTAAAAAATCTCTTTCACTCTTTTTTATAAGCTCCCTTTAAATACTGAATGGACACAAAATAAGGTTTTCCTGGAGCCCTCTCCAGTCTAAAATAACATGGTGGCCTTATCCAAAATGCCCATGGAGAGCAGTCCCTGGCCTGGGATAACTCCCTAACCATGTCTGAAAATTGCTGATAGTACTTTTCTTCTGAGCCAAAAGGTTTGCCAGAGACAATTCCAATGTTTTAATGGCACAGCCATTCATCTATAGTGCTTAGGCCAAGCCTTGATGCCATTCATTTTTCCAGTCCATATGCAGTCTGTGTGGCCAAAGTACAACTAGAATCAGGAATGTGGATACCTTGACCTAAAGGATTTTCCAGGACAAGCTTCACTGTCTCTCAATTGTCACCATATAGAAGAAAAAAAGATTGAGAGTCATGATTTACTCAGGATCATGTGCTATGCTGGTGTCGCAAACATAAGCCCCACTTTGACACTCTGGCCCAAATTCAAGACCTGATTATTTGGTCAGCTTTGCCTTTCCAAAGCACAGGTACATGACCATTAACCTGAGCACACTGGCTTGTTTTACATCCAGCCCCTTATGATGGGTCCAGCTGCCAAGGATTTGCTTTTAGTCCACATGATTAGAAGCTGATGAACTTCTATCCTCTACCCATTGGAATAAACACAGAGCTGTGTTTTATTTTTAAAATAAACAAAGGCAGGCTGGACTGAAACCATGGTAGGAATGGCCCTAATTCTGTTCTTGGCTGAACTGCCACTCGTAGAAGGTTGTTTTACACTTATAGGGAGAAATGACTTATTACTATCAGAATAATAAACTCCTTCCTTTTATGCTTCAAATCAAACTGCAATCTGGCCTGTGCAGAACACATTTCCCACTCCTCCTCCTCATTCTCTTCTTCCTCTACCATGGGCTTCAAACACAGAATCCAGATGCAAGCTATTTTTCCCCCAGCCGAAGGATCTGACTTTTTGGCAAGCTGTGCAAGCTGTTGTGTGGGTGGTTTAAAACTTCCCTCTGGGCCTGTCATGTGGTTAGGGCTGTCTGGGTTGCTCTGAACTTCTGGACACCATTTTCCTTTGACTCACCTTTTACTCCAGCAGAAGCTGGGACCAAATGAGCCTAGCAAATGGGACTGCACAGAACTGCCCTGTGGAGCCAGGACTCGGACATTTTTTTCACTCATGTGAAGTGCTTTGGCTGAGTTCACTAGAAAATGCTGTCAGGAGGAAATCCCTGCAAATAGCTGTCTCCCTGACTTCTCTTTGAGCCACTTCCTACTCAGTTTCTGAGTGTCTCTCCCATGAAAATTCATGCTCTGTCATGTGTTACTAGTTAAGTCAGCAGCAAAGTCTATTCTGAGTCTGTCAGGAAGGTCTAATCCCAGCCATCAGGGCTGCAGCTCTGCCTTTCCTCTGCACCAGCCTGCCTTCCTTTAGATGGTGTGCAAGCAGTGGTTTGTTTCTGCGTCTTGAAAGAGATGTTTCTGCATCTTGAAAGAGTCACAATGCAGTGACTCCATTGCACCATAAGTAAAACAACCACACCAGAATTTAGCTCTTTTCCTTTTCTATAATTTAAATTATAACAGTGTTCTGCATCATCCTGGTTAAGAGGAGATATAGGTAAAGCAGCTCCAACTACCCAAGTTTGAGTGCATTCCAAATTGAGCAAACAGCGCATTCCAAATTGAGGAAACCACCCCCTCCCATCTCATCTGTACTCCATTTAACATCACTAAGCCAGAATTCTGAGTAGGTCCCCAACCCTGGGTCGGTCCCCATCAATACCATTTCAGCACTGACCTCTGAGTGTGTGGATTCCTTCCCTGCTCTCTACCCAACTTTACAAAGACAGGGTCTATAAAACAATCTCTACAGTTAGGGTCATCTCCACTTTAACTGCTCCTGAAAGCAGAGGGGATTATTCCCCTGTGAGCAGCCTTTGTTATTTCCCAAAGAAAAGCCACTGGATAACACAGAATTGCAGTGATAGGATGACTGTCACTGCTCAGTGAGGGTACCCTGCGTCCTGTGACAGGGGTGGGAGTGCTGGCATGTTTACTATATTATTAGTATATATTGGCAGTGATGAGTTAATGGCTGGACATGATGATCCTGGAGGTCTTTCTGACCTTACTGATTCTAGAATTCTACGATTATGTATATAATGGATCACTAACTCATCAGTGAGAGTCTTATAGGCAGATGAAAGCAGGTGTGGGTTGTATTTCACTAAATACGTCTTCCTTATGATGAGCTGCCCCTAGACTCTCACAGACCTCTCCAGGAGTAAGCATAGGCTCTTTTGATGGCACTTCAAGCCCTCAAATGACCAAAATCATTAGAGCTGGTCCTTGGGATGTTTCCAATGCAGAAAAAAATCGATTTAAAACCCTGAAACCAAACCCAAAAATGTTCTGTACCACCGAGGAAGGTACCTGAGTCTGCAAGCAGCAGGTTTGGATAGGTTCCCCAACCCACATGTTAACTACAGTCTTGCCTGGCAGGCTTACAAAAGAGCTTAGAGAGTCACCATAAATATGACAATAGTAAAATATTTAAATCCTTGAAATGGGTTTGTCCCTTTATATGGAGAAAGATAATTTTCTGAGAGAGGCTGACAATCTGTGTTATAGAAATGAAAAAAAATCAAATCCACCAGCTCACACAATCATTATAACATAAAGAAACGTTGTAAACACTGGCAAACAGGCCATGACAAGTTATTCCTACAACGTGCACGAGCAGGAAAGTCTGTTATGCTGTGGAGTAGCTCAGAAGTCATGGAAGTCAACTCAGGACATGAAATACAGAAATGAGGAGCTTTGACTCAAGTTATGTTCAAGTGAAGTAGATAACTAACCACAAATCTTTGCCCAGAGCTACTTAACTAATGCCAATCCCATTTTTTAAAGCTCTTAAAATGTTTTGATTGAGTTCCCTCACTCTTCAGAAAACACACTGATATCTACTGTGCCTATCCTTGAGCTTTGGGCTCCCATGAAGACAGTTCTTCCCAAGTATTTGAACACAGTTCAGAAGTAAGGTGAACTTCCAAGGGGATTTTTATTTTACTACAGAGGTTCCCATGGTTTAGAGAACATTCAGACACACACCTGTATACTAGAAATTAGCTGCCTGCTGTCCAGTGCTTGTCTCCACTAATTGGTATAATCATGGAATCACAGAATCATTTAGGTTGGAAATGACCTCCAAGACCATTGAGTCCAACCTTTGGCTGAACACCACTGTGTCAACAAGAGCAGAACACAAAGCGCCACTTTGTGAACACAAAGTCCAGCCATTTCTTGAACACTTCCAGAGGTGATGCCTCCACCACCTCCCTGGGCAGCCCATTCCAATGCACTAATGAACAACAACTCTTTCCACAAAGAAATTCCTCCTGATGTTCAACCTGACCCTCCCCTGGTGCACCTTGAGGTTATGTCTTCTTGTCCTGTCCTTTGCTCCCTGGGAGCAGAGTCCAACCCACCTGGATGCATCCTCCTGACAGGGAGTGTGCAGAGCCAGAAGGTTCCCCTGAGCCTCCTTTTCTCCAGGCTGAGCCCCACCAGCTCCCTCAGCTGCTCCTCATCACACTTGTGCTCCAGACCCTTCCCCAGCCCTGTTCCCTTCTCCAGACATGCTCCAGCACCTCAGTGTTTGTCTTGTCCTGCAGGGCCCAAAACTGAACCCAGGATGTGAGGTGTGGCCTCCCCAGTGCCCAGCACAGGGGGACAGTCACTGCCCTGGTCCTGCTGCCACACCATGGCTGGTACAGCCCAGGTGCCATTGGCCTTCTTGGCCACCTGGGCACACCTGGCTCATGTTCAGCCGCTGTCACCAGCACTTCCAGGCCCTTTTCCACCAGGCATTTTCCAGGCACTCTGCCCCTAGCCTGTAGAACTGCAGGGGAGTGCTGTGGCCAGAGTGCAGGACACAGCTCTGGGCCTTGCTGAGCTTCATACAGTCGGTCTCGCTCCATCTCTCCAGCCTGTCCGGATCAATATATCAATAACACAGGTTAAACAATTACAGAATCATAGAATGGCTCAGGTTGGAAGGGGCCACAGGGGGTCTCATGGCCCAACCCCCCTGCTCCAGCAGGGTCATCCTAGAGCATATATTTTATAATAATACTTTATATATATATATATATATATATATTTATAAAAGATAGGTTTCTCAACAGGAAGCCTGGGTTTTGCTAAGCACAGAGCCATTCCCTTCACATCAGCATAACTTTATAGATCATGAATGCTTATTTCAATGCCTGCTTTTGGATTCAGAAGCTTAACTGGTGGCATCCACGCTTGAAATCTGGCTGCAGCTCCCTCAGCACTTCCATTTTACCACCCATAAAATGGAGGATACCATTTCCCTACAGGTGTTTTGCAAGGCTTAACTCATTCATGCATGCAAAGTGTTGAGATACTTGAATGTACTGCACCGCACCAGAACAATGTCTTATTTTGTGAACGCAACCTCCAAAACTTTTCACACCATTTTAGGCCTTCCAATACTTCCTGCTTCCCACCAGGCTGGGACAGCTCCTTTCAGGACACTTATGTGCCCTATCCTGGCTCTGGAAACAGCAGGTGGTGAAAGGAGCAAAAACGAATAAAGGTGGGAGGAAAAGTTATCCAAATATAGTGGAACTTCAGAAAAAGCTTCAGCCAGCGGTGGAGCAAGATTGCAGAGGTATTTTCTTTTTTTCTTTTTTTCTTTTTTCCCCCTAGAAAGCTGGTTATCAATTCCCATCAACAGCAGTGGCATCTCATTCCCCATGACCACATCATTTTACACAGGAAGAATCAGAGGACTGTCACCACATCTCTGAGAGTGGGGGAAGAGGGACTGCAGAGATGCTGGGATGATTTTGTGCCTCTGCTCCCTCCTGGAGGCTCCGGGGGAGGGAAAGGGGAGGTAATGGCTGAGGCCCTCCTGTCAAAATTCTCTCTGGCTGTTTTAAAGCTTTGTTAGCTGGTGAATGGTTAAAACAGCCAAAAGACAGATGGGGACTTTGAAAGGCACAAATGTGGTTTCAATCTGGTTCATCCTTTTGCTCATCATGCACGAAGTGTTTCTGGGGCACAGCAGCAGCAACCCCCTAACTCCTCCCTGTGCCCAAAATCTGCTCCATCTCCCCACTCAAACAATGTAGGAGCAAGTCCGGAGCAGGAGACAGTGAGTGAATATAAGTACTTTCCCTCACCCCCCTTCCCAGCCCTGACATAATAACAAACAGCTCTCCAAAAAGCACTTAAATTTACGAACAGTTTATAAATTCACAGACGTTGATTTATAGACGTTGGCTTGACCCAATATTAGACACTTTGGTTTCTTTTCTGTTTTCAAAGTGCTGCTGTTATGGCTTGGGTTCCGAGCGCCGTCACACACCAGAAGCAGCCTCCAGGTCCTCCCCACAGGCTCTGCTTCCCCGCAAGGATGGGCTGGAGCTGGGGCTGGGCTCCCACCCTGCCAGGGGTGGCTCTTCCCCTGCTTGGCAGGACGGATCCCAGCTGGTTAGCAGCAGCGATGACAGGCTTTCCAGGCAGCTTCGTTTTGGCTTCCGTGTCTGCAGGAATGGTGGCTGCAGCGTGGGGTGTGAGGAGGAGCCCATGCCTCCGTGTGTGGTATTCCCGCCAGTAGGAGCATGGAATTAACCAGGGGAAAAAACCCCAAACACACACTCCCCCCACCCAGAACAAAAAAAAAAAAAGCTCAAACCCCCGCCATACCCTGCCTGGAGCCGCTGTTAATTGGCTAAAAGAAATAAAAATGAGCAAATTTTTACTCCAGGAATGTTGAAATTCCACCCTGAAAAATCACAGGGCTGGTGTGTCCGTATTTCTCCTCCTATGGCCACCCAGCATGAACAGAAAGCCCCATGTGCAGACCATGCCACCAGGTGAGATGAGGGTGAGGGGTAACCGCCTTCCACCCTGTGGAATTTCACAGCCGTGGCTGGCTTGGAAACCCAAAATTTGTGGTAACATACGGAACTGTGGGCTTTGATGGGAGCCATGAGGGCCTGGCTGTGGGATCGCATCATGTTGAAAGGCAGCAGCGACCGATTCCTCCCCACCCCCTCCACAGACAAACATGCACGCACAAATAAAAGATATGATATCTATCAATCCCTGCCATTTCCTACTTTCTGCCTCTGGCCAAGCCACCTGAGCTCCTCCAGCTGTGACAAAAAGAAGTGGTGGCTCAGCTTGTGTCCTGATCTCAGAGCTACTGACAGCAGAGAGGGATGCCTTCACTGGAGAAAAAGAGGGCAATTTTAATTACCTGAAAGAAGGCTGTGACAATGTGGGGATCAGTCTCTTCTCCCAGGTCAAAAGTGGTAGGACAAGCAGAAACAGTCTCAAGTTGTGCCAGGAGAGATTTAGATTAGATTTAGAAAAAAATTTCTTTACTGAAAGGGTGGTTAGGCATTGGAACATTGCCCAGGGAAGTGATGGAATCACCACCCCTGGAAGTGTTCAAAGAATGTGTGGATGTGGTGCTGAGGGACAGGGTTTAGTGGTGGACTTGTCAGGGCTCGGGTGTTTGCCATTTTGCCTCACTCCTTAGAGTACATTAAATTGCTCACCTTGGTAAATATCCCCTCCTTCACTTCCCCACAGACATTTTGCCACCACAAGGAAAATCTGATAGAGTCATCTGTAGGGGTAATGTTGTGTCATTTCAAACCTGTATCTTTGACTATGGAGTCCATGTTACTTTATTTCTTTTTCCCTCACAGATCTTTTACAAAAGGCTTCACTAATAATAATTATTGTAATTGTTTAAAAGCTGAGGCTTTGCCATCAAAATAGAATTTTACCGTAAAAATAAAACAGAAAATAAAATCAAGAAACCAGTCCACATTCTTCTTTGAGAAATCCCCAAATTAAAAATTGAAAGACAGACAGAACTCTTCTTTTTGCTTTTAATGAAACAAGACCAGTTCTTACAAGATTTTCTATATCTTAGGGAACCCTTTTTTTTTGAGAAACTAAAAAAAAATTACTGGGGAAACTGAACATTTAAGAACATGCTGAACTGACCCTGTACAGAACTGCTTCCAGGCAATTTTGCCTCTGAGTATCCCTTCTCCATTCTAATCCAGAGCCAGCCACACTGTGAGGGTGTCTGTCACCCTGCTGAGGTTTTGTAACCAGTAAAAACCCGAGAGTGGGCACCATGTACCCTGTGCATTTTAACTTGTGATTTAATACAGGATCTAATTCCAAGCCACAGTTTCCTCAAGAGTCAACAGCCTTGAAACCTTCACTTTCACGGCTTCGCCAACCCAGATTTACATCAAATATCATCCAACCCACCTCAGGAGCAAGATCTGTGGCCAAGACAATGGACTGGCTTCCAAGAGACCTGAAGGTTAAACCTAAATGTGCTTCTGGCTCCTTCAGATTAAATTTCAGTGCTGCTTGAGCCTTGAGGAAACCACCCATTGGGAAGCCCAGTCCCACCCTAACATTTTTTCAGCGTGGGGAAGGCAGTGGATTCAGTGGAGCAGTATCCAGTTCTCTCTGGAGATCCATCAGACCCACAGCAAAGAGAGGCAGACATCAGCAGGAGGGGGCAGAGGGGCTCACCCCAACGCTTATTCAGGTGCCGTGCACCCATGTGCCTTCCAGAAGGGGTGAAAAAAGAAAAAAAATCCTTGTGAAAAAGTGCACATAAAATAAATTACAGCAGCCCCCATTCCTAATTGAAATAACTCAGCTCTTCTTTTCGTGTGTGCCTGCGTTTAAAGAGAAACCTGAAAGGCACAAATTCATATTATGGACTAATAGCCTGGAAAATTTCAGTTTAAAAAACAAAGCTGGCTTTGAGTTACACAGGAGAGGCCTGAAAAAAAGCATCTGAAACCACTAACTTCTATTTTTTCCCGTACTTTTTACAACATAATATGGGGGAACGGATTTTATTTTATTTTATTTTATTTTAAAAACTTGGTTTAAAAAAATAATCAACACAAAAATCCTCTCTCTGGCCTTCATGTGCCAAGTTTCAGCCCAGGGCAAATTTTTTACAGCTGAATTATACACCCTGAAAAATAAGGGGCTTATAATGACAACATTGAGGGTCCCCTAACTATAGTGGTATGAATGGGGAGGGAGGTATAATAAGAATGGTCCATAGTGTGTAGCAGCAGCAATAAGTGAAGGAGCCCTTACTCAGCATGAGGAATTCTATATATCTTGGAAGGCTTTCATGAACCTAAACATTATTGCTAAGAAAGGAATAAACAGTTTGAACTGCTGTTGCCATTCATCCAGCGCTCACACACTGAGGAATACACAGAGTTGTTCTCTCAAAGCTGGAGTGAAATATTCCAGACATAACTCTTTCTTACTCCAGGGCTGGAGAGGATTTTGAGCTGCTTGAAAGCAAGTTGGAGAAACTCTCTTGCTCTGGGAGAATTTTTTTTTTTAATAGCAATGATGATAATTGACTGTGTGCCTATAGGACACAGAGGATCATTATTATGGCCAGGGCTGGTATCTGTAGGTGAAGTGAAACCAAAAGGAGGAGGTGAGCAAAATCACTGCTTGCTTGGGGTGATTCCATCTTGAACGTGGACCAAAACTGGTGGCCCAGAAAGCATACAGAAAACAGTTTTAAAAATTTTTACATTTTTAAGACTGCTATTTCCAAAATCAAATCATCCATCAAGCTGGAGGCAGAAGTGGGATTTAAGCAGACAAGGGAAACTGGGTGTCTATGCCAACACAGCCTGGGCATCTCCTTACAAATGGAGATCAAATGTCAGGATTTCCACTCAGAGCAAATCCCTTCTCTGCACTGCCATTTTTCCTTCTCCCCTCTAATTGCATCAGGTCAATCAAAGCATTGAGCTTCTCCTATTTGTCTTTCATTTTAATTTCAGCGCATCCATGTATGAGCAGGCGCACAGAACCTCACTTATAAACAGCTCTACCGACACATATCTCTATATTAAGCATCTCTCCACTTTATTTTTATTTTCTGTTCCTTCACATTTTCTATATCAAGGATCATGTCAACATTCATAGCAGAATTTTGCCATTTTCTGAAAGGAATATTTGTCTGAATACATTTCAACCAGCTCAGTGACTCCAGTTCTATTTGACAAAAGGACATGACTTTAACACGTGATTCTCATCTCAAAGTGGGTATCTAGAACAAGTTGTCTTAAAAATATATTTGCAGTGTTACTGACCTCCCAAGAGCCTATGCATTGCTAGCTCAACGCCACATGTCTGCTTTGGAACCACCTAACATTAAATAAGAAAATTTCCACTTCAGAATGGTTTACTATGGAGCCTGTAACCCAACACTGTTGCTGCCTTTCCCCTCTCCCTCATTAAAAGCCAAGGTTATCAGTAACCACTGATAAGATCGATTTTAACACATTTTCATACCAATGTGATACAATTTCAGAGTTGTTGTCAAGGCTGTGATGGAGATTAAACTTGTGTCTCTTAGCACAGAAATTAAGATTATACCATACTTCATTCTGTATTACTTAATGAACCATTTTTTTTTAATTGCTTCTGCTGGAAATCAAGTCCATGAGCATAAATTGAACTTGCAAATAGGTATTTGAACAGAGAAAGTAGTTCATAGTCTTAAATTCACACTGCTCAAGTAAACCCAGTCTTTAATCTCTGGAACCCATCTTGGACAAACGTTTCTAGAGAAAGTGTCAAGTTTCTGGCAGTAAATTTGGAATAATAAACAAAAACCTCAGGTGAAGAAAGTTTCTAAGTCCCAAAACTGCATGAGTTACAAGGTTAATGTTATTAAGAAGAATTCCTCAGCATGATATTTTTTCCATACTTGTGAAAGAACTGAAGTTTAATGAGTTCGCAAAAAGTTTGGACATGGAAATAAGTAAAAATTACACATATGTATGATCCTGAAGGTTTGGACATGTAAATTAGCAAAAACTGCACATGTGAATAATCCTAAAAGTAATTTCTTTGAAAGAGCAGTGAATGAGTAGCCAGGTATTTAATTCTTAATTCTGAGATTTAACAAGACGCTGGAAACTACAAGCCAACACATCTCTCTTGAAAGTTTTGGGAGTTACTTTGTACCTTGTATCTCCCCACAAGACTGTTAAAAGAAAATAGGACTGAAAGGGGAAAAAAGCATTTTCAATGTTCTATCAAAGTCTTTTCATCTTTATTTCATATAAGCAATTCCTTCTTTTTTGTAGATCAGCAGGGAGAGGTATACATTTGACATAATAGTCCACTGTAGAGTTATTTGGCTATAAATTATTTTGTATTTATATCTGTGCAGTAACCAGAAGATTTGTGGATATGAAATTTTTCTATAAAGATGGAAAGGCTGAAAGCTTGTAAAATTATGCTGTATTGCTGCTCTTCAAAATAGTGGCAAATTTTAGTAGCAGATATTTTGGGTTGAAATTTGTGTATTTAATAAAAAATATGGGGATTTCCCTTCTAAATGAAGTGGAGCAGAATATATGTGCATTGACAACATGTTCCAGGTTATATTTAACCTGGTTATATTTTAAAAAAATTTCAAAGCTTTTCAGTGAGGCAAAAATATTTTTCCTGAATGTCTGAAAAATCTTGGAAAGACATTTTGGAGGGGAAGGAAATGTTGTGAATTGAAATGCTGAAAAATGTTTGGAAAGATCTTATGAACAGTATCCTGTCCATGTAAAGTCAAATGTCTTTGTGGGGGCTCAAGTGGAGTTTTATAGCAGCCACAGGGACAGTTTGGGGGCAAGGACTGCCCAAAACCTCTCAGCTTTCTCGGTGTGACTACAGAAAGTCCCTACTACAATAATTTCTTAAAGCCCAGGTCAAACTGTTCATCTTCCCCAGGTCTCCCCATGTGATTGGTACCCTCTAACCACACTCTAAAATGACATCCAGCAGACCAAAGTCAGAAAACAGGATGAAAAATGGAAATTAAATATGCATAACTGTGTCCACAGTGAAAAGCCATTTTGCTAAAGTCGTCCATTAGGCCTTTGTGTCACAAACTCTCTCATCCGGATTGTCCACCTTGCCCTGCTCTGCTGAGTACCCATCCCAAAAAATCAGGTCTTGTCCAAGCTGTCACAAGCTGATCCTTTTTCGCAGTCTTGGCCTCATTTTGTAGCGGTGCATGCCCACAGTAGCTCACAGGAGCTACTCAATTTCGTTGAGCTCCTTTTCTTTACACAGGGACTTTGACTGGTCTCCTTCCTCTCCTTCACAAGAAAAGTGATTTTCCTAATGACACAGGCTAGACAGATGACAGATTGTCAGGACACAGCACATGTTTTCTTTAAGTGAGATTTTTATTTGTTATTTTAAGGTTATTTCCAGATCCCTGACACTTACTCCAAAAACTCAGGTAACCAAGACGGAGCTCAGAAACAGAAGTTATTCTTAGACTAATCAGCCACTGATCTAAATCCACAACACTAATCTCATAATTTGGCACCACAGAGCTTAACCAGTCACATCTGGATAAGGTATTCCAAGCTAACAGCCGTATTTAGGCCCCAATGTTTTCAACTTGTTTACCCTGGGAAGTAAAACATTCAGGCTGTTTCAGTCTGAACGCAGTGAGACCTGCTTGGGTGGACACAGGACAACAGTGACCCTGAACAAGACAGGGCTGAAGTCACAGCTGCCCTTGGAACACAGAGCTCAGTATTATTTTGTAGCTCCCAATTATTTTGTAGGACTTTGTAGACTCCACTCGTCTCTTACAGCCTCTTGCACCCTTTGATGAGGTGTTAAAATAAACCGATATCTGCCAGCCTCTGTTGGGTTCTCATGTTCAGCAGATCTGTGCGTGACGGTGTCACCCATGGGGTCCCACGGCAGAAGAAATGAAGCTCCTTCCTTCTGACTGCACCCCAAAAGAAACCCCCCTTCCACCACCCGCTCCATTCTTCCAGCACACAATCCTTAGGGAAAACATGATTGCTGTGATTGTTGCCATTACAGTAGAGCGAGAAGGCTGTGCCAAGGCCAGGTCCCAGGCGCGTTGGTGCTGTGCAAACAAACACGGGGGGCATTCATGCTCCAGGCAGAAAGAGACAAAGGCAATATTATTCCCATGCCCATGAACTGAGGCACGCTGAGATTATCCAACTTGCCCAAGGTCACGCAGGAAGTAAGTGGCAGAGCTGGAAATTGAACCCAGGTTTCTTGAATTGCAGGCCAGGATTTTAACCACAAGGCCATCTCTCGTGTCTCTCTCTTTCTCTTTCCCTGCCCCTCCCCAATCTTTCTATTTTAGCACACTTTTTAAAAAAATTGCTCTTAAAAATCCATTCGGCAATACTTTAGGTATGCTGTGGCCTCCACAACCGTATTTAGCACAATTATAGGCTAAAAGGAACTCTTGCAAATTATGTGCAAATAGATACGTCTTTATGTAAATCCAAGTTCTTGGAACAGAAATCTACAGCCAAAAAAATACAAAGGTTTAAGCCAGGGAGGAATTAAGCTCCAAATCTTTTCCTCTTCGAAGGCTGGTGGCTGAGATACAACACTCTCCAGCTGAAGAATGGAGGGCACAGACTGGGTGCCTGGAGAGTAGTTATGCCACCTCTAATAAACCTGCGATTTCACCTACAGAAATGCAAAGGTAACAAACACTTGGTCATTGTTTTAGAGGATTCTGTCATGTGTATGATTTTTTATATGCATGTGTATCTTCTAAACCAGTCACTGTACAACTTGTGCAAGAGCACTGACAGCCAGGCAACTTCCTGACGGTGCACAGCCCCATGGCACACATGGGAGCTGAGAACTGGAGGGTGATTTGGACCAAACTATGTATCAGGAATAGTCTCTGGCGTGTGAAAATTCCAGGAGGTGTTAGTTGTCACCTACTTATGCCAGGGACTGCACCTGGGTGTCAATGCCCAAACCTCTGCTTGGGTAGCGTTAGATTTACCAGCTATAAAGAAAAATTCTCCAAGACTATATGTAAGTTTAACGTCTTCTGCTCAAAATCCTTAGCTTGGTCCCCATGCTGGCCACCCTCAATATATGAGAATGGCTTAATTCATTTGTCTAAACAGAGCTGCATATGGTTGGGGTAGCACCAGGAGCAATGGGAGAAGAGGGAAACCATGAGGATAAATAGTGAATTTTGCGGGTGGAAGACAAAGAAAAAAGGACCAATAGCTCATTCCCTGCCCAGGACACTTTTCATGATACACTTACACTTGAATATATATATGATTTTCAGGAACATGTCAAAAACTAAATGGATGGGGGTTTAGTCTGGTTGGGAGCTGGGGTTCAATCATATTTGAGGACTGCTTGCTGAAGGCAGCACTGGGGGGAGCGCAGGGCCAGTGGATCTTCTCCATTAGCAGCTTTCCTGCTTACAGGAGCTCAAATGAGCATCACAGCCTGTGTTTCTCTAGGGAGAATCACCTCGAGCTCTGTGCATGGTGCACATGGCATATGCAAAAGGGACCAAAGATGAGACAACAGTGAGGCAGCCAGGAGGGACAGCCACGTCCTGAGGGCATCAGGCACAGCATCACCAGCCGGGCAAGGGAGGGGATTGTCCTCCTCTGTTCTGCTCTGTGCTGGAATGGCTACACCTCAAGTCCTGTGTGCAGTTTCATAAAACTGTAAATATAAAAAAGATATTAAACTATTAGAGAGCATCCAAAGGAGGGCAAGAAAGATGGGGAGGCTCTGGAGGGGAAGCTGTATGAAGAGTGGCCGAAGGCACCTGGTTTGTCCAGCCTGGAGCAGAGGAGACCAAGGGGAGACCTTACTGCAGTTACAGCTTCCTGGTGAGGGGAAAGAGGAGGGGCAGGCACTGGTCTCATCTCTCTGGTGACAGTGACAGGACCCGAGGCAAAGCTTGAAGTTTTGTCAGGGGAGGTTTAGGCTGGACATTAGAAAAAGTTTCTTCACCCAGAAAGGCCTTGGGCACTGGAACAAGCTTCCCCAGGAATGGTCACAGCACCAAGCCTGACAGAGCTCAAGAAGTGTTTGGACAACGATCTCAGGCATTCCTGGGGATGGTGCTGTGCAGGGACAGGAGTTGGAGTCAATGACCCTTGTGGGTCCCTTCCAGCTCAGCAGATTCTGTGATTCTGTGATTCTGTGATTCTGTGGTTCTGTGATTCTGTGATTCTGTGATTCTGTGGTTCTCTTCACAACAAGCATCACTCAGGAACGGCCCCGGTGACTTTAGCAGAGCAATCCAGCCCTGTAATGTGGTGACCTTTGGCAGTACTTGGACACAGGCAAAGGCTGTGGAGTTTAATTTCAGACTGATCCAGCAGCAGGCAGGAGCACCAGCAGTGCTGGATCAGCACTTCCAGCAGGACTGGCGCAACTCACTCTAACTCGATCCTTCTGGGCTCTTTTTTAAAGTGCCAGCTGGGACTGTGCTGCTAAGCTGTCCTCTGAACAACAACACTGTTAATAATCATAACAATATTCAGGTCTTACGTCGCATTTTTCACCTTTAGATCTCGAAGTGATTTACTATGGAAGGCTTTGGAGGGCTTTAAGAACAGATTATACAGACATCTGTCAGGAATAAACCAGATTTCCTGACCCTGCCACAAAGCAGCGGAATAGTTTGATGCTCTCTCCAGCCCAGAATTTCTGTGATTTCCCCCATTTTGTGCGGAGAGGATGTTAACTTATGCAGCAACAAGATGACCCCTGTGGATCACACAGATGCTGCTTTGAAGCCCCCATTGTAGCCCAAGACATCATAAATGATAAAAAAAAGAAATTGAAGCTCTCCCCACCCTAACACTATGCCCAGCAGTTGTGGGTGGTCTCTGTGGAAATGCACCAATATACCTCAGATTGGGCAATAATAAAAAGATAACATTTCCAGTGCTAGGAAACCAGATGTGTGGGAGTCTTGAAGAAGACTCTAAATCAATGGCAAAAGTAGGATTCATCCTTCAGGATGGGGACAGACAGCCCCTCCTCTCCCTCTTCTAGCAAAGGGAAGCTGGACCAAGTAATTAGTCTGGACCCTGGACCTTTTGGTTTATGAACTAGACTGGACACTTGACTTTTTGATTGCTGAAGTTAGATAAGAGGCATCACAGCCAGCCTGGGAAGGGGGAGCAGGATAGTCTCATGGGTTCTTTGCATAAAGAGAGGTTCCATGAGCATCCAGACATCTCAAAGGGCTCACTTCAAAGTCAGGCTACAATGACTCTGAAACAACACTTTACCTGCATTCTCATAAACATCAGGAGAGGCCAAAACTGCTGTCACAGAAATTAATTATCAGAGGAGTTTGAAAAATGCACCTTGGAAATGGCAGAGTGCAAAACACGACAGCAGCCTATGCATTGCTGGTGATGATTTCGTTACAGTGACACCCTGAGGATCTTCAGCTGCAACTGGAGTAAAAGAAGGAGATCTCAGGGTGTTCCAAAAAACTGCACCTTCCAGGTGAGGAGCATCTGGGCTGACCCCCGAGGTGCTGTGAGAGGGCCCCAGGGATTCCCCAAAGGCACAGCAGTGAAAAGGTCAGGGTTGGATTTTAGGGATTATATTATTCTGTTGCCATTTTGTTTCCCTTTTTTTGCAACCAAGAACTTAACCCTTTTGCTTAAGTACAGCAAAACTTGGCTGTGGTTTGTTTATCTGGTGTGTAAAGTGGTGACATGGCCACTGAGTGTCCTTAGGGTCAAGAGATCCAAGCACACTGAAGGTGCAAACCTGCCCTGTGGAGATTCTGCAGAGCAATACATATTTAGTGTCCCTCAGGGGACTGGAATTTCTTTGCAAACATCAGTCTAAGAAGGAAAATCATCAAGTGCCAAAGAAAAAACGAGCCATTCTCAAGCCGGGCACAATGTTCTTTTGCAAGGGACACAGAAAAGTGGCAAGAAATGGGAACATTCTGAACTGTAGGAATAAACTCCTCATTGTCACTGTTCAGGGTTGAGTTTAGTCATCGTGTACTATTATACCTGTGTGCACAGACCAGCACCTAAAAGGCCCCGGGAAAGTCAAACAGCAGAACAGTTCCTAGCTGAACTGCTGTTCCATGCAGATGGCATGATTTTAAGAATAATTTTATCAAATGGAAATTATTTTAAATTATTTTTTCGATAATAAAAGTATTTTAATGACTTTTTAAATTTCATCCAAATTTTCTTGTTTTCTTAAATAAGGAAATATAAAAGCACAAAACATCAACCTATTCCATTCTGCAGACCATTCTTCTAGTTCTGGAAATTTTTTTGATAAAAAACTTCCAGTGCTCAGCAAATAAAGTCGGTGCATTTTTAAAAATCTTTTCTTTCCAGGGAAAATCTTCATTTGTGACAAAGGCCCACTTTTTGTGGAAATTAGGTTTTGGTGGAAAATTTTGACCAACTGTGGAAATGAAAGCTGCGAGCAGCATGTAATTTAGGAGTCGGATGAAGATAAATTCAATGGACTGATTTTTAGTTTCTCATGTTTCGGAGCGAGGCAGCGATCCAGGCCCCTCCATGCCAGCACGGCCGCAGGGTTGGACTCTTATCAAAGCAGTTGCCTTCGGGGCTCTCACGAGATCAGGTTTTTACTCAGTGAGAGCTCCACGTCTTCAGAGGGAGCAGGAAGGCCACAGGAACAGCCTCATTTCAGCATCGACCCCAAGGAAAACCAGGGATATGGAGGGACTTTGGGGTTTTAAGAAACAGCAAACACAGAGCCAGTCCTGATTTTCCCCACGGATACAGGGAAAAGATGTTCAGCATAGTTTAAAGTTTTTTACCAGTTAAAAAAAACCAAAAAACACCCAAAACCCATGTGAACTTGTTCACTCATCACCTTGAATAAAAAAGGGCAAACTCTCCCCATTCCATGAAGCTATTCTTGGCCACTGTGTGCTAAAAAGCAGGGAGGGCAGTTTAAAGGGGGCAAATACAATTAATGCTCCCACTTTTGCCATATTTCTGGACCCAGGGGACAAATCAGGAAACTTTATGTCAGCAGGAATGTGAACAATAAAGGCAAAGTGGGTTGCATGTTAGAAAACCGTTTCACTCCCTTTTTATATTTTTTTATTTTATTTTTTTGCCCAGCAGTATGATGTGTTAACAATTTTGTTGGTTTAACAGTTCACACTTCCAGCACATTTATCCATTGGCACATGGGGGTTTTATGCATTTAACAGTTTTCTTCATTAAAGTGGGTTCCACTGTGTCTTAAAAATTGTTTTCCTTAGACTGCGTGTTTGTTATTTTATATGGTGTGACTGAAAAGCAGGCCAAAATTTTGGCCTTGGAAAATGCACACAGCAGAGAGGAGCCCAGCGCGGGCAGCGGGATTAGCCTCCCTCAAAGCCCAGCACAAATTCTTTTAAGAACTGCTGATTGCACTTTGAAGCTTTTCTCCCCTAATTGCTGGAAGATTCTTAATTTGTCCTGAGCTCAGGAAAACGAATTGCAGATGTATGTGCTGCAATCAAAACCCTCTCTGCACAGGATCTTTGTGTGCCGGTGTGGAGACGTCCTTCACCCTCCCGCAGTGCCTTCCAACCACCTGTTTTTTTACAAAAACGGTGCCAGCATTTCAATTTCTTTTTTAATTTTTGGAGGGAGAGCAGGGGCTGGGGGAAGGGAGAGTGCGGCTGTTATTTCTACAGAAGCAGGACTGGTTCTTAGAGGCATAAGAGACACCCAGGTGTTTTCACAGCGAGCCCTGTGCAGGGCCCTTTTGGAGCCCAACTCGATTCCTGTTTGCCAAACTACACTTTCAAGAGGTGTCAGATATCCAGAACGTGTTTCAAATGCCAAGTCAAGCAATGGAGGGGAAAAAAAAACCAAGGGGAGGGAGGAGGGAAGAAGGGGGATGTGGGGAAAAAGGAAAGGGGGAAAATGTTCCTCCTCGAAGAAAAAGGTAGTTGTTCCAACTTGGCTGTTTCTTTCTAAAATAATTAGTTAAGCAGTGCATAAAAACAGGTAAGACTGTTCTGCATTGCTCACAGCCTTGGCAGGCCCTGTCCTTCCCCACGTTGGAGGAATGCCTGTGAACCACTGCTGCACAGGAGAAGGGAGGGGAATTGTATCGCCGTGACCTAAGGCAACCCAGCTTGTAAGGTTAACCATAATTTTTTAAACTAACATGACCTCTGTTAACCCCTCCACCCCAATCTTTAAGGAAAAAAAAAAAAGGTGAGAGAGAGAAACATGTTTACAAAACCACTAGAAGAGTAAAGGGGGAGCAAGAAGCTGAAAGTCTTGTTCCTTTGGTCTCCCCACCACCCATCCCTCACTTGCTCCTTTGTCCCTGTGTGTCCCCAGGAGCAACTGGTGTTTACTGGGCCGTGATGCAGCATGTCTAGGGACTTTGCTTTTTCTAATGAGTCACAGAATCATAAAATTAAACCATTCTGGGAAGCCAAAAAAATTCAGCTCCATGTGTGCATTCAGGGCTTTGCAGGAATGTTCATGTCTGGATGTCTGAGTCACATGCTCTCACGGTAAACGTGATACATCCTCTTTTTAATGACACCATTGGCTTGATTTATTTATTTTATTTCCCTCTACTCATCCCTCTCCCCTCATTCTGCAGAAGAACGCAGGCTATTTCCTCGGGCTGGGATGCCAGGTAGACCCACCTCAGGTACCCTTTGCCCTTCCCTCTCCTATAGCTCCTTAAATCGAGCAACCAAAGCCAACGCCAGCATGGCTCTGGGCCAGCTGGAGGTGGCATGGGGCCATGGTCTATGGTGTAGTCAGCTTTGTGTCAACATTTGGATGCTGAGTTCATCTTAACCAGAATGTGCCAAGCTCAAATGAATCCTAGTCTGCCACAGAAATTACATATGCAACACACAGCCCACACATAGACATTGGCTCAGGGAGGGGACTGACTTATTTCTGGGTCTCACCATTTTCCCTATGGCTTATTCCTACCTCCATTCACTCCTGGTCAGTCAGAGGCAGATGTGGCATGAGGAAAAGGGCGAAGGTACAATATGGAGAGACCTGACCTCATCTCCCACCACTGCGCAAGCTGCAGATGCTGCCTGATTGCTCTTGAATATTCACCTCCTACCCATACCAGTTCACACCAAGCTCTGGCTTTATATGGGAGTGAACTTAGGCCCCTCTTAAAACATTTTTTCTTTGAAATGCTTCCTTCCCTGCTTAAACAAGCATAAACAAACACTCCTGCTTATATATTTATAATTATTAAGCATGGAAAAATCTACTAGTTAAGCAAAGTTAATGTACAAAGCAAGGGGGAAGAGGCCAAATTCTCAAATGCTATGAAATGGCTGACAGTTCATAGGAAAAATAGGAAAAATAGGCTTGAACTACCATTCACCTACTATGTAGTCAAGCCCTCCATCCTAGAATGAGCTCATGTACAATTAACTGTTTGTATAGAAACAGAGAAAGGCCTGGGTTGGAAGGGACTTTAAAAACCATCCAGTTCCACCCTCCCAGGGTCAAGCGCAGTGACACCTTCCACCGGACAAGGTTGCTCAGGCCCCATCCAACCTGGCCATGGACACTTCCAGGGATTTCTAGTCCTGTTGGGGTGCACCAAACTTGGGAAATACAATATCTCACCAGGAGATGTACTGAACTCCACTCTCCACAAACCCACAATTTGGAAACAGTAAAAAGCAGCTGGTATTGCTGCCTGTTCTGGGGGGCTGTCCTTTGTGAAGGTCCCTGTCATCCAAGAGAAGACAAACACCTCCTTCCAAGGATGAAGCTGAGCACCAACTTTCAGCACCTGCTCTGATGGTGCTTTCTGGAAGTAACTCCATCCACACTGACAAGGCGATCTGCACCTTTATGAATTTAAACAAATTCCTCTCACCTCATAACTACAGTGATATGAGGGAAGTGCAGGTCTGAGAGACGGTTTTCAGCCAGGGAAATAGCCTGGGAGTCGTGCTAGGGGTGCCAATCATCCCAGAGAAAGGTTTGGGGTCTAGATGTGATCTCTGCTTTGATCTGAGGACCCAAGGAAGGTGGATTCTAAAAGCCTTGTAAATTCATCAATCTGCTGCTTCTGTCTGTGCCAAGATGGTCCCATCCTGGAAGCTAAACACTCTGGAAACAGCTGTGGCTGGACACAGGCTGACTGGGAGAGCATCTTGGCCTTTGTCAGGTCTTGAACTGTGTCCTAGGAATTGTCTGAGTGAGTAATAGTTGTCTAAAGCCCTGCTGGGACTCTTCTAATAATTCAGCAATATAACCAGTCAAGCCTTTGGACCAGGCCTTAATACAGACGTAGTGTATCAGGCCACAGTGAAAATATCTCCGTAGGTCCCATTGGAGCACTCTGAAAGGCAGTTCCAAGGATGGAGGTGCAGCCCATTCGTCTGTACTTGCATGTCAGCAACTCATTTCACGGACCATGTGCTTATGATTTCATTGTCTGATTTCTGGACATAAAGAAAACAAAACGTTGGAGACTCATTTTGTAAACTAAGCAAGGGGGAAGAGAAACTGCTGATGGAGAAGAACAAAGTTGTCTCATGCTGAGGACTACAGTTCCTCTAAAAAGGCATCACTGGCCCATGTGTGTTTGTGTAAGTCGTCCGATTCCCACCCTTCCTCCAACCTGCTTTTTGCTATTCTAAAGCTGCTTGGAAAACACTGCAATTCTAATTTTTCACAAATATTTAGTGTCTCACAGTTTGAATGAGCCTTTGCTGCTTTTACAAGTTCACTTTGAGTTGAAGAAAGAGAAATTAGTAACTTTTTTCTACCTCATTCACTTACAGCGATTTATGCTGGTCTTCTGCAGCAGGGAATCAACTTCAGCATCTTAATTAGTGATGAGCAACAAGACGTCTCTGAGACATTGATGTTAACAGAGAAAAGAGTTCCTGAGACTATCTGTCATAGTGAAAAAAAATAATCTTGTTTCTGATGTACTCAAAGGAATGAATAAATGAGCATCTATCTGAATTTGACTCCCCAGTCTCAAAAAAAAGGTTCTGATAATGAAGTTTCTCCCAGGTTTAAACTGTTTTTCAAGGTTTGGGTTTTTGGGTTTTTTTTGTTATTTCCAGACACAATTTACATTCTTATCCTATAGTTTGTGGGCTCCATGAGACCTGGTGACTGAAGGAGGGAAAGTGATAGGCAAGAGGCTGGGGGAGCTGATAACAGAACTCAGTGTCAAATTCTCATTTTTGGGCCACATTCTATACCTCACTGTCCCCTGCCTTCTAACTTCCTCCCACATTTCTTCTTAATTCACAGCGTTGTTCCTTGACACTGTCTCTTGAGGTTTTCTCAGCCAGACCAGAGAGCAGTGCATATAATATTAGTTTGGTCTTAAAACTATTGCTGTGATGAAAAAATACTTTATTTTCCTCCCTTTCCTGGAACACCTTGAGATTACATCAGAGTCATAAGGGAAATGAGAAAGAATCTGGGTCATCTTTCCTCACTCTCCCTTTTTGTACATTTTTGCCTGATGATTTAGGTGAAACATTCAGTATGAACAAGGATATGTTGAGATTCTCATTCTTACTCCTCAGACTCCAAACTGATGAACAAAAAACACTGTAATTTGTTCCAGGCTTTGATTTGGACTGGTATTGCATATGTACATTTTGTAATTTTTTTATGTACTAAAAGTGCATAAGATAAGATTGGAGAAACTTTAAAACCCAAAATATTAACTATTCAAAATTTAAGAGATTTCCTGAAGCTGCTGAAATTATTTTATTATTTTAATTTAATTATTTTAAATTTAAATTGGCATCTTGCAATCCCTGCTAAACCAGGCCACAGGTATCAGCAACTGGGCATCTGAAATGATGGTCTAATTTGAGGCTGATTTTACCTTCACTGTCTTCACAGGAAAATTGTAAAGTATCATAAAATACTTTAATGTTAAATAAATATATGGGTACCAGTGTGACGGATATCATGGAAGGTTCTACAAGAGTGTGAAGTATTCACTCCCTGACCCTGAAATAAATAGAGCCTGGTTTTGAACATCAGAGGAAAGCAATCAGTAGGAGCAGCCAAAGTACCCTGAATAATTCAGGGACAATTATATCTATTACAGACCTTTTTTTTTTCCCCTCTGTAACACCAAGCACAGAGCCTTCCACTGATGCCATCAGACTCGCCACCCCAGTCACCGTCACCTTTTCTGGCTGTCACCCCCATCTCAAAGCCTGGAGCTCCATCTCACTGTACTCCACACAAGGTTCCACACACCCTGCAAGTTCTCCTTCCTTGGTTACCTTGGCAGGATCCTCACCATCAGGTTAAGGGGAATTGCTGTCAGGCTGCTTCCTTCAGTGCTCTGTATGAAACTGGGATGGGGAGTAATTAAAGCATCATAATTGCAATCTTTCAGCTGCTCCACATGTCACTGAAATGGATCCACATGGGAGGTGAGAAAATCAGGGTCTTTCACTGTAGCTGTGAGCTGGGTTAGGGTCAATGCAGAGGCATTGTGGGAAAGTCAAGTGCCTCAAATCTAATAAGCAGCCCTTAAATGAGATTATCAGAGACTTTTGCCAAACTTGGATGGATTTTCACCAGAACTGCCCAAGCCAAACTCTGACTTCAGAGCATCCCACTCCTCCCATTCCAAACCTTTGCTCCACAGATCAAGTCTTCTAGAAGTTTAACTGAAAAGTTCCTTAGATTTTTTTTTAAAACAGCCTAAAAATGTCTTTTTTACCTCTGACATTAAGAATAATTTTAGCTACAATTTTCAAAATTACTCTGCTTATGGAAAGAAACCAGTGATGATATATACACAACTGGGGACAGAGTGCTGTGTTAGACCACGTCAATCAAATAAAATTAATTGTCTGATATTTCCATATAAGTTTGATTCAGTTCGTATTTCATACTTCTGAATCATGATTGATCATGAAGTGATCAGTCTGTTTCTCTGTGAACACAGAGTTTTCAATCCTTTCTGGGGTCCCAATAAGGCACTGTTAAAGAACTGGGGATAATAAAAACTCCCACTGAATAAAGTTGGTAGCAGGGGGAAGAAATCCCTGTGGAAAACTAATGAAAATCAAGATTTGATTCATCTGAGTGAAACTCCAGTTTGTGAAAAATGCAAAAGAAGGACACTTATTCCCCCCCCACCGCAGGAAAAGTAATTGGCAAAACCGAACAATTTCAGCTCACATTCTGCAGAAGCAAAGAAATAAATCTGCATAGCCACTAATAGGATTCCTCTGAATGAACTTGAGCCCAACAGTAGCATATAGGCAGAAGCCTGCATCCCAAAATAGAAACCTCTTGGAATCCACAGCTCATCTGGACAGGATTAGAGAAACGCTCCCTGAACATTTAGTGAGTGACATGTCAGAAAAGAATTGAACCAATTTGCTGCAGTCCTGGAACGTCCCAAACACAGAAGCTCTGAAAACAATGGGATAAGAAGGAATTCTTTGTCCACTGCAGCAGAAAACAACTATTTCAGGCAACAATATCAGTGATGTTAATGACTGCAACCCAATCTTTGGGTAGCTCTGAAGGCACTTTTGAAATCTGTGGCTGGCTCATGGGTACAATGCTGAAATTGTACCCAACTGAATTTTTTTTCACTGGTTTCACAGTTTCAGGGGACATTAGTCAGATTTGCCTCTGACTTGTTTTTTGGTCACCCTGAAGCAGAACAATGCATAACATGATGACAGTGAGGTTTGCTGTGGGGAAATTAGGGTTTTCTTTCAGTGGGGTAGCTGGAGGGGAAGGGAGAGAGAATTGTCAATACAGCTGAGTCGCTTGAGCCAGAAAGCTCCTGAAAATGTCACTCAAATATGACAGGACCAAGATTTAAATACTGAGGAAGACCAAAGTAACCCATTCCTGTAAAGTAACAGAGAATGTTCCCTTTTTCCAAGGCATGATTCAAGCTCATTACCCAGATCCCAGCTGACATATAGGGAAAGTGCTTGGAGGAGCTTCACTGCATAACCTGGTAGAGCAACGCTCTTCCATCAGTGTTAGTCTTTCAGAAATTATCCTCTGTTTAGTTAGACTGTAAGTGAAAAAGGGACTTTCCTATGATATAAGTATTGCTTCAACAAAGTGTTATTTGGCAGCTGCATATCAACATGAAATAGTGAACTTCAAGCCCTCTGTCTCCAGGGACAGACAAGCAGCTCCGATTTGCTCCTGAAGGAAACAGAACACACAGGAGCCACATTATTAACACTCAGATCACATGGGAATGAACAAAGTATAAATGCCTAGAAAAGACAGATGAAAATATCTGGGATGTATTTCATCCAGGTGGTGTAATAATGTTCCAGATCACATCACTGGACAAGCTGGAGTCTTAAGCCTCCTCCTCCACACTACTGGAGAGGCTGCAGCCACTCCATCCTGATCCCAATTAAAAGCTGTCCAGATTTATCTCCATCCCTGGTATTTTTAGATTGCATATTCTTACCAAGAAGTCTTTGAAAGTGATATTGAACAGAGTTACTCCTGGCTTATGTCAGAGCAGGGAAGATTCAACCCCTAGGAGATTCTGTTGCTCTTTTAAGCTTGTATTGCTTAGGCTCTGGATGAGGAGCCAATTGCAGTGAGACCAAGAGTGGAGCATGATAAACAGAATATCCAGCGTTTTCATAACGGGGATTAGGAAAAACCAAAGACTTTTAAAGACGTTAAAATTCATTTAGTTAGCCAAAGGGGTGAGGGCTGCCACACGTCAGATACCAAAAATCTGAGAGTGCAAGGCAGCACTTTGTGTGTCTCCAGTTCAAAACTGGGGCCTGGATCCAGGTACCCGCAATTTCAGTAGAAACCTTCCAGACTTGGATTCAGCAGGATGCAAACTGTCATAACGTATGCCATAAGAGTTTTCCTCAGACAAAAACAATCCTCCCTTGGGGAAAGAGCCTCACTCAGACATACTGAGTCATTGTCTGTGTTTCTCTACCTGACAATGTGCACATTGAGGGTTTTTAACCATTTCAGTCAAACTGGCAGATAGGAATAACATTTATAAAACACGCAAGATGCTTTTCAGGAATATTATTTCTATTGAACTCAGTTACAGGGGTAAATGCCACAGCTGGTCTTATACACATTGAATCAAACACCCTTAAAATATACAAGCATGACTATAAAGTCACAATATTAAAAATAATGACTTCACTGAACCACTGTGAGATGAAGGCACACCTAAATTTCTGATGAGCCAGATAAAATAGCCACAGCAAACACTAAAGATCATTAGAAACACATTGCAGCTCTGAGCAGTCACTTCCTCCCTGGCATGAATAAGAGGTCACCAGACATGCATACAGAAGGTGTGATGCATCATTTCTCCCATGGAAGAAAGGAAACCACCTCAGGGCTGAGTTGTGCATGACTCTGTTTGGCGAACAGTAGACATATTTTGGAGCATAGTGTTTCTGTGCAGAAATTTCAAGAGATGTGTGTTTATCTTCTTATTCTTTACAGTCAGCTTAGAATTCAGAGAGGGAAAAATATAACCATCAGTGGAGAAGGTTTGGTAGAAATTACTACTGCAATGGATTATTTGTTGCAGTTTTGTTCAATGCCCCAAGATCTTCTATAATTTGTGGAACATCCCACATTTGTACACTGTATGGGAATAGCATTCATCTTGTCAAAAACACCTGCTCTGGCATAGATTTTGAGTGGGGGAATTTAGTTTAGCAATTACTAGTACATCCTTCAGTATTCCAGTCCTAACAGGCCTTCTGCTGGGCAGGCCCTGCATTGCTTAGCTCACAATATGTGATTTTTGCCCAAAACACATCACTCTGGAGATGGTCTCATCTTGGGACTTTCCATGTATCCTCCGCTCTTAGAGTCACATGAACAACTGTTTGCTTTGGGATGAATCATGTCATGTTTTTACGGTTTCTGACACTCATAAATATTTTGCTTCCGCCTGGCGGTGAAGTCAGCCACTTACTATTATTAAATGTCATGCCGTCTTATTCCCCTTTTTGGGTGATGATCTCAGTGGAGCCCTGACCGAAGCCAGCTTCACACTCTCAGATCTCACAGAGATGTTACTGCTGTGTCTCCCGTTTGTAACATCCCTGCTTACCAGCTGCGTTGAAAACCTGCGCTAATATGTTGGATTTACTTGTTCTCTCGAGCTGATTCCAGCCCTGTGGTTTATGGGTTGCCTTTGTGGTTTGCTAAAGGTCAGGCCCTGGATGGCTCTAAATTTTCTTAAGTGGAATTCAAACACCGCAGATGAGTATGTGTTCAAAGTCGTTGTCTTGGGTGGTATGGATTCAGATTTGGTCTTGCACAGGGCTGGTGCCTCTCCTCCTCTTTTTGGGAGCAATCAGACATGGGTGATGCAGACCTCTCAGTCCACTGTCCGTCCACCACCATTTTTTCAGATCCCAGCTGCCTCCAAAATTCAAGGTTCAGGCTAGACCCCAAGCTGCATTTCAAATTGTGCACCCCTGCTCCGACCCCATCCCCATGCTGATGCCATCCCTGCCTTTGGCCTGACTCAGTGAGTGTAATTCTCACTCTTTTTTTGCTGGCTCGCAGGCAGAGACTGCATCAGCCATAGCTCAAAATTGTGAACAGATGAGTAGATTACTTGCTTGAACTGTACTCAATCATTACGTCACCCTTGTACTGAAAATCACTGGCTCCCCATAAGATTTTGCATCCACTTTAGGGTTTGGCTCCAGAGCTACTGGATTTACTCACTTGCTCCAGCTTACCTAAAAGAGCTGCTTGTGCCTCATAGACATCCTCAGACTCTGAGATCAGTCGGTGCCGATTTATTGATGATTCCAACGCTCTGACGGAAAACTGCTGGTGTTGAAGTCTTGGCTCCTCCAAATGTATTTTGTGGAAATCCCTGGAACCTCCATCCAAGAAGGGGGAGGGATATAAGTCTGCTAAACTATCCAAACACAAAGAGAAAACATTTTCTTGACGCTGACAACAGCTTGGCCTCAGCAAAGGGAGAGCTCAGATATTTTTTTCTTGTTCTTTCATGAAACCCTTTGAGCGTAATCTTTGCATTCAGAAATTTTCCTGACTCAGGAATAGCTGTGGATGCTAGACAGAGTGCAGATGTGTTCAGGCATGGAGAGAGGGACGATATCTCTGTCCACGAGTCAGGTCAGTTCAGGCCAATGGGTCAGGGTCTCATCTGGTCAGCTCTTACTGTCGGAATCACACACCTTAAGTCCTACAGCCTGAGGGCCACTAGGTGCAGTAACAGAGAAAGGAAAGAGAAGGCAAGAAAAGAAAAAGGAGAGGAGAGGAGAGGAGAGGAGAGGAGAGGAGAGGAGAGGAGAGGAGAGGAGAGGAGAGGAGAGGAGAGGAGAGGAGAGGAGAGGAGAGGAGAGGAGAGGAGAGGAGAGGAGAGGAGAGGAGAGGAGAGGAGAGGAGAGGAGAGGAGAGGAGAGGAGAGGAGAGGAGAGGAGAGGAGAGGAGAGGAGAGGAGAGGAGAGGAGAGGAGAGGATGTATGGCTGACAGCCATGGAACACATACCTAAACAAGAGAGCCAAGCGGGAGGGACCTCCAGCAGCAGTTCACAGGCAGGGGATGGGGGTGGCTTCCCAGTCATCACTGAATCATAGAAACATAGACCCACTGTGGTTGGAAAAGACCTCTAAGACCATTGAACCCAGCCATGAAACCAGCACCACCATGTTCACCACTAAATCGTGTCCCCAGGATGCACAAGTTGTCCTGACACCAGCCCCTGAGGACAGGGCATGGCTCAGTCCTCAGCAGGGTCAATGGCAGCAGCTTCAGAATTCCAGCCTTTGCCTTGCTTCTTCCCAGGCTGAGTTTCAGGGCTTGCCAGCATGACACAGCTTTGGCAGAAGTCGTGTATTTGTCCAGACCTACAGGTTGTCCACTCCTTTATGAGCTCTTCCCTCTTCTAAACTTTGCCACACATGCTTTTGTGTTCTCCCTTGAAGCTTTCCACAGCAGGGCTGCAGGGAAGCCTCAGGAATGGCTTCACAAGCACAAGATGCCTAACAATAAATGCCAACTATTATTATCAAACACAACTCCTAGACACACACACAGGATTGGCAGAGGTGCTTGACTTTAGGGAGGGCCCCAAAACAGGCTCTGGACATGTTTAGCTGCAAGGTTCCAATTCTGCTTCACACAATCCTGGCAAAAACTGTGATACTGTCTCCGCTCACTCAGGGAAAGACAGGTTTCAAGTTAACTGCTTGGGGCTTGCTGTGAGCGTTCATGTGATCCCCAGCCCATCCAGATGTAGCTCCATTCATTCCCACTCTACAGATGGCCAGAGCAATCCACTCCCTGTCATGTGTAATGAAGGGCAGGAAGGAGAGAGGATTTTTGACATGTTTAAATATTATCCAAAACAAAGAAATAGCTCAAAAGCCAGGGATGCATTTAAATAAAATAAAGCTGCCAGCAAAATCCCATATTTGTTACAGTTCATTCCATTTCATCCTCAGAGCCATTCCTCTGCAAACATGGCAGCTCCAGTAGTTTGGTGTCCAGATGTTCCCTGTCATACACTCTGCACTGCATCAAGCATTTTTTTTCCTGATGTGACTCCTTAAAAACAGTGAACTCTGATTCCAGGACAACCTGAGTACACTTTTCCATAATGAGGGGTGATTGAAAAAACACGGTTGTTGACTTGGCTGGTGAAACACGGGCTTTTTTGTTCTTCTCTTCATCTTTTTTAATTCTCCAGCTGGCTGGTAATCCAGCATCATCAACATCTTTTTGCATTTTATTCCTTAAGCCATTCATATTATACACATTCCTGTTTTTAAAATACAGATTTTAGAAGTGATTTGATGTGGCTTGGAATAGTGACATGCTTACACACTTATAAAAAATTCATTAACTTGGGGGGAGGAAAAGAAAAGATTGCATCTTTTATTTTCTTTCCTTCCCTTTCTTCATTTCCAGCATATGAAATTATTTGTCGGTCATTTAGGAACCGCAATGTCAAAATGTGGTTGCCCCACAGGGAGGAAAAAAGACAGTTCATCTTTGCAGTTTTCAAGTCAGTTGTTAAGAAGTAGCTTTGGCAAAGGCCAGAGCCAAATTGATCCTTGAGCTGCAATGTGTAAAGGCTACGCTAGCAGTTCTGCTCTGTTACTGAGAACACCTCTCCCCACAGTCCTTAAATCTGCCAAATCCTAACCAGAAGATGATGCTCTACAGAGCCTTTGTTCCAACCTTGTGAAATCCCACTCTCCAAGTTACAGCTGCAATTGCTCCTGTCTCTAGGCTCAGTCATTCCTGGACCTCCAGTGAGATCAGCAAAAAAAAAACTAGTTTGGAACCCTTCTCAGGAACACTGAAATACCTAATTCATGTAAGCCATAAGGTGATTACTTGGTGTCCAGTTCACAGAGGGATTTAAATAGCTCAGCTCTCTCTGAACTCAGCTGGACTTTAGGCACCTAAAGGGGAAATCTGAAGTGTAGAAGAGAGCTCAATGTCCTGTGCTCATATGTAAAAGTTCTGCATCACTTTCAGAGGGTCCTTCTGCATCCCTCTGCCATCTCCCTCCTTGTGCTTTGTTGTGCCTTATGTGGAAATATGACAAAATTGTGTTTATGGTCATTGGGTTTTTTGCTGTTGTTATAGGGACACCTGACAAATTGACCAACATTAAGCTTGAGAGAAAAATTAGAAGCCAAGATATTAGTTCTGTTCGACTTATAATGTATGCGGGCCTCTGGCAAAGACACCCTTCAAACATAGGCCCATTTTCACCAGCAGTGGTGAAAACCCCGCTCCAAGTTGATGATTCCTATGGAAAAGTTTTTAGCAGCTTATTACCACTGTATTAAGCCCTATTCTCTCACCACTACATAAAGAGTATAAACTACTCCTCTCCCACAGCAGAAAAAAAAAAATTGATCTTGGAAACAATGAGTGATTGAATGTTCTGCCAGTTCCTTGATATGAAAATATTTTTTTATTTTCCAGGCTAATTTTGTCTTCAGACAAAAAGCCCTAAATTCCAGACTTTTTCCTCTAGAAATATTTGAACCTGACACATATGTTTAATTAAGGTAATTTTATTCGCTATGGCATAATTACAAATCCCACGTGATACTCATATTTATATCCAGGCTTATACTGAAAGGACAATCCACAGGATAAAAATGAAATGTTATCTGACTTTCCTGTTACTTAGTCTCTTTTATTGGAATCTATTCTAAACTTGTTATGACACTGGATTTAAAGAAGGATGGTGTAGAAATTCAACCTCAACCCATTTTGATACAGTGCTGCCTACAAGTCAGGTGTACAAGATTGTGAGGAAAAATTCCGACCGCTTTGTCTCTGTGACATGAATTTCATGCCAATGTCAACTTGAAGGCCAGGCAGACCATCAAATCAATAAAATATTTAAGCACATGCTCCAGTTGAGACCCCACGATCTCTAGATCGACCTGGCCTTCAAGACTTTAACGTGTTTTAGTTCTTTAGTAAATAATATAACATAATAAAGATGTCCCTTTTTATCCTGCTGGTGCAGCTATCAAAACCAAAGGATGAAATATTGCACAGTCTTGCAAGATCTGTAACTTTCCAGATTCAGATCTGAACCAATATTTTATGTAAAGGTCTGATCTCCAGCAGTTTGCTTCTAAAGTGAAAGGGATATTGCATGAAATACAACTTGCATTCAAGCTGTATGAAGGCTGGAAAAAAAGAACATAAAACAGTTGTGAGGTCTTATTTTTCATTCACACTCAAGGCAGGGTTTTCAGCAATCAGTTAGCAGTAAAGTGTATAATTTAATATCCAGAGAGTGTAATGATTTCAAGCCAACCTGAAGAAGCAGGATCTGTCATTCACTGCCTTTGAGCCCTTCAATATGATGGGGAAAGTCCATTGATTTGCTTCCAGCCAGGCTCTGTGGTTGTCTCACGCCTGTCTTAGATTGTTCACAAGATGACAGTCTAACACCATAAGATATTAATATTTGAGCTATCAAAAACTTGGGGCTGTCGATTTTTGTTTCAGCCTAAAATTGCCTTTGAGATTTTTGTTTTTTAGTCCATCTGAAGTTATCCAAAGATGACTTTGAAGATCACATGAAAGAAAAACTGAAAGGACCAGCTTTGATCAGGACAATACAATGAAGGTACTATGGGCTGAGGACAGGGTGAGTGACCCACATGCCATATAGTAGCAGTAACCAAGAAAAACAATTAATAATAATAAAGTCAGAGAGCCAGTCAGTGGCTCAGTGACCTCACAGAGGAGCAATCATCAACTGGATTGACATTTTGCGCTGCCTGGAGTATAAAGGCTGAAAGAAGATTATCACTAGATTCTTGTAATTGTTTTATGAACCCCCTGGTGAATGCAAACAGGGACTAAAAAAAGAGTCTTTCTTACATAAGTTGACAATTAAAGCCTTGGCAAGCCAAACAGTAGTTTCTAGTCTTTCAGCAATGAAGTTTAATGCTCAAAGCAGGTTTTTTTTTTTTCTTCTTTTCCCCCACTATTTGGTCATGTTTTCTCCAGCTGGTAAACATGAGTCAGGAACAAAGTCTGGGGGAGGGGAGAAGTGGCTGCTTGGAAGCCATTCACTCTTAAATGGGGCCTCTTCACACAGATAAATGTCAAGGAAAGCTCAGTCTGTGTTAGTTGATGTCACCTCTGACTTTTCAGAGCAGCTGGTCCTGGAATGGGATAAAAACCCATCAGCCCTGACCTATGTCAAGTAACAACACCCTGAATGGTGACTTTTTCACCTAATTATCTCAGATGCTTGCAGCTACCAAAGTCTGGACTTCATTGTGGAACGCACACCTGCAGGAAAGCTCCCCCATCCTACCCCACCTGCCTATTTTCCTATATTTCCAACAAATAGGAGCCAGGAATTGCAGTGGAAACTGCATATGCTTCTTTCTTCTTCATCATCTTCCTCCAAGGGAGCATCTAAACCCCTGAGCTTTTCTACTGCGAAACCTTGAGTGATCTTGTCTTACCTCATGGCAGACCCTGCTTTGAGAAGATCTGTTGAGGTCCCTTCCAATTGCAATTATTTGTGCTCCTATGATATAAAGATGATCTGTCCTCGATAGCCCTTTTATTTGTTACTGGCTAGAAAGCAAAAATGCCACCATGAGCTCCTGACTTCTTTTTCTTCCTGTAGCTGTTACACACATTTCATCACAAGAGAAATGAGCCCTGAGGCAGCACCTGAAATTGGAGAAGGCGATGTCTTTGTGATACAGCCATACCACTTTCAGGGTCATCTGTTTGCCAGACCACTTAACAAAGCTTCCCGGCCTCCCAAGGAACAGATCCAGGCTTTTCTGAAGGTTTCAGAGAAGGAGTTCGGCTTAGGGATGGTCCTTCAGCTCTCAGAGGAGGTTCTCCATTAACTACAGAAGCAGTATGGAAAGAACTGTTGGCTGACTTGGGAGACTAAAATTGGATAGGGAGGATATTTTGCTTGATTGAGTTTGCTGAGCTCCTTTCCCAAAAGTTATCTGCAGGAAGGAAGAAGTGTTCAGAGGCAGGAGTGGGAGAAGGAAATGAAAAGATATCTGAATAGGGGAGGTGGCGGAAAGAGGCAGTGAAGAAATGTGACAAGAAAAGTTATGGGGATATAAAGATAAGAACCACAGATATGACTCAGATGTGGATGTTTGTTATTTTCTTGAAGGACAGGGAAAGTTTAGGAAAATACCAAACTTTTGTTGTTGGCTGATCCTGAATTAGCTTGGACTCTTGAATGGTGGATTACACATTCTGAAGGAAATTTCAAGTAGGAGCAGAAACACTGGGACAGCTTCCCCTTGTCAGGCTCTCCTAGATGAAGAGGAAATCTGGGGCTCTTTGTCTTCTCCTGTCCTGGTAAAACACCACTGTGTCTGCACGAGCTCTGCCACAGAGAATGGCCAAGAGGACACCTCATCTTTTGGGTCAACGTCTCCACACAAAGTCCACTGGTGGACAGGAAACATGAGAGGGACTGGGAACAACTACAGTCCAGTGGGATAGAGAGGGGAAGCAAAACCCAGCTACATTGTGAGGAGAGGATTGTGTCAGGGCAGGTCTGACCTCTCCAGAGAGACAGAAGAAGTGTAGGAGAGGAGCAAGTCCTGCTCCTGTTGCAGGTGCCAGACTCATAAAAAACATCTGAAAGGTGAAAAAAGTGAGCTTAAATGCTTGTCACTCAGACAGCTCTGCCTCCAAAGGGACAGGAGGGTTTGGTGTCTGTTAATTGGGTGGGGTTTTGAGCTCTGCTCTTTTATTGGGTTGAAAATGAGATGTATTAAGAGGCTTTTACCTCAGCACGCCTGTGGCACTCTTTGTCCTTCTCAGCAGGGAATGCAAGTGGCTTGCAGGGAATTGGCAGGGAATGAGCATCTCTCTTGTCATTAGTTTTGTGAGCAGAACTGCAATGATACAAGCTCCCCAAGGGTGAGGCAACCTGGGCAGAGTTACAGAAGGTGAACGCAGAGACCTGCAAGAGAACTTTCCCGTTGCTCATTAATTACAGGACCTGAAGACACTGAGTTTTTCTCTTCCACTGAATGCTGAGTTACCAAAGCAGACTGAAAAAAACATTGCAAGGACTTAGCCTGAAGCCAGGGTTGGGATAGGGAAAGAAGTTGCAAAACTAACAAGGAGTTTACGCACCCACCATTTCATCATGTAATGTTCTAACATTAACCATGTACCAAAAACGCCGGTCCCTTACAGCCCTTGCCCGGCTCTGATCACTCCAAGAAGCGTTCAGTCAGGCTGAGCTGAACAAAACCCTTCATTCATTACAGCCCAGTAGGATGCAAACAACTTCACAACTTGATAATCCCTTTCAGCCCTTATTAAATCAGCAACGCGCTGCAGGTGGGAAGTCAGCCTGGAAAGGAGAGACGGCCCTTTACGCACTTTACAATAAAGCATGGTTTTAGTCACCGAAAAAGATTTCCAGGGCTTTCCCTGCCTGCCTCCCTTCCCAGGAGGCAGATTCCCAGTGTCCCGCAGCAGATTGCACGAGCATCGTGTTTGCATTACGCGGTGGTGATGATGTGTTTGTTCTTGGCACCGAGGGGCTCTGACTCCGCAGAGCTCGAGCAATGACAGTGGAAATCTTTCAAGCCTTGGGCTGGATTTGCAGCTTCCCCCTCCCTGTTGCAACTCGGGCTTGCAGCGTAGAACACAAGACTCTTTTGTGGAAAAGGAAAAAAATAAAAAGAATCCCACAGAGATTTGTTTTCTGTCAAGAAAGAATGGATTTACAGCCCTCAGGACATGGCCCCGCTTTTCAAACACAGCCCCCAAGCAGTGGTCGGATGCTCATATCAGAAGTTAGGCATGTATAGGCTGACTTTATGTCCACATTTGTGGATTTGATGTTCCATTAACGAGCCCAGCATATGGGAAGGTAGGAAAGGAACAACCCATGGCTGGTTTTATTGACAGAGCAAATTTTCCCCAGCACGGTGCAGCCCCTGGAGCCACCTACAAGGCTCTGCTACCCCTGTCAGATGTGGCCAGATGTTCTACTGGTTGATCAAAGGGTGACAATTATTTTTAATTGGAGGTATCATAATTTTAACATAAGGATTTTTGTTGGGTTTTTTTTTTCCCATCAAGGTTTTCCAAGTTGATTCTAATTATCCCCATTTACTTCTTTTCTTCCTTCCCAATTAAACACTCTCAGAAAAATAAGCAGGTTCTTTTAAAAACTGAAGTGTTAAAGGGAAATATTTAATTTGAAAAAATCTCAACAGGGGTTTTGATCTGAAGCCAGCATTTTTAGTAAGAATGTTTCCATGGTTGGTTTTTACTTTTTTTTCCCCTTAAAATAAACAAAATTTCAGATTGAATTAAAAATTTCCATTCTGGCTGGAAAGCCAGTCCTTTTCTGTTGGAAAAATACTTTGATGCATTAAAAGGGAAAAAAAAAAGACTTTTGAAAAACACCTGACTTCTATTTAGATGAAAACTAACCAGCTGAAAATTTCAAACCCCCAAAGCATCAGATACTAACCCTATATGCAGTTTGTATTCACACTGGCAGGCAGCAATACCTTTTTCTTCCAAAATGCCTTCAGCTTTCTGTCTGTTTGCAGGCTTGCCTGCATATGGATTTAAGTTTCAGGGCTCCTAATTTATATACATATCTATACATACATATAGACATGTGTCTATGTATATATAAAAGTCACTGTGGCTTCATCCTCAGACTGTACGTAACTGTCTCCCCTCTTGTTCCTGGCATTGATATTTGGGTCTTATTTGTATGGGGACATTGAGAAAAGGAGCTGGAACGAATTTGCCATGAAGTGTCTTGGGGCCTACAAACAACTACACATGTTTAAACTTGAATTATTTGTCATCTTGGGTCCAGAGAGGTAGCTCTGTCTGGAACAGAAGCAACTCTGTTTCAGGGTTGAAAAGGCACATTTGCACACCTTGTCGTTAATGTAGCATGTTTAGTAAAGTTTATGTTTCGTGAGGTAAATCAGGGAACAATGACATTTCATAATCTACAGACATTTGAAGGAGGACTTTTGGTCCAAAGCATTTTTCTCTCCCCCCACAACTTTATCAGATGAAATCAGCGAATAGCAGATATTACCCTTTCCTGCATTTGCAGTCACTGAGATTTTAAGGGCATTACGAAAATATTTGACTTTTAAACAATGCTTTAACTTTCTATTACTGTTATATCCCATTTTCTCCCAACCTTTAGATGGCATAAAAGAGAAGAAAAAGGGAAAATACTACTCTTTTTTAACTGTGACAATTCAAGGTGAAACAACTCTTAGAGGAATCCTACATCAGTGACCTTTTCTTTCCTTGTCACAGCAACACAGGCAGAACACAAGTGTCTGTATTCCCAATTTGCCATTTGCCTTCTCAGAGTATATTTTCAATTATCACAGAATCACAGAATGGGTCAGATTGGAAGGAACCAAGGTGAATTACCTGGTCCAAACTCCCAGCTCAAGCACGGCCATCCCAGAGTGCAGAATTGCATCCAGACAGTTCTGGAATATCTCCAGGCAGGGAGACTCCACAGCCTCTCTGGACAATCTGTTCAGTGCTTGGTCATTGCACCGGAAAGAAGTTCTTCCTCATGTTCAGGTGGAACCTCCTGGGCACCAGTTCCTGCCCATTCCCCTGGTGCCATTGTCAGGCCCCAGGGAGCAGAGCCTGATCCATGCTCTGAGCCCTTCCTGCACACAGGGACAGACAGGGATGAGGTCCTCTCCAGGTCCTATGATAGTGGTTCTTCATGGTGTCGTTTTGGCATTTGGACCATTTGAGGTGTCATGGTGTGAGAATATCCCCCAACAACAAATGTCAATCTTGCTGCAGATGCTTCAGGAGCAGAATCCACGCGTAGTTCACTGCAGATGTTCACATTTTACTTGGTTACAATGGGGTGAGGCGAGTTCCAGGCACGGAAGTGATTCACCTGGCCATGAGCCAGATCCGCAATGATTGGAGCTGGAAGAACTTTAAGGTCTCTTCCAACACAAACCATTCTATGATTCTATAATCCAATGATTCTTACAGATGCTACCCATGGCTGATGGTTTGGTTTTGGATTTTTTGGGCTGCATGGGAGCTGGTTATAAAATTAATTAATTTCATTTTCATTAACAGTTTGTTGGTTTGTTTCTTTCATGCAAATTGCACCTCCTCTGTTCTCAGCCATCACGGAGTTAGTGCATGTGTTTCCTCAGAAAGGTTGGAGCTGTCTGGATGGATGCTGAAGCAAACCTTTAGTCCCTTCTGTTTGTTCACAGTTGGAAGAGAAGCTACATCAATATTGAGAAGGTTTTGTAAAAAAAACCCACAAGTTTGGGGACTTGGGGTAGGGATTTTCTCATCAGTTTTCTGCCTCTGCTGCCATTCTGAGACTTTCTCCAGGGAGCTTAAGGACATTTTGCCCAGTGAGGTTTGAACTTCTCTTTCTGCAGTTGGGAGCCTCTCAGATGCCACTGCCCCAGGCTCTTAGCTTAGAGCACTGAGTCAAGACACCAGGAAAAAGAAAAGCACTTGCTGAATTTTGGGTGAAGGCAGGCTGGTTTTGAATCTGTATAAAATTTTCCCCCAGAAGTAAATATTTCATTTTATCAAATTGGACACCTCTAGTGAAAGGTGTCCCTGCCCATGGCAGGAGTGTTGAACTAGATGATCTTTGAGGTCCCTTCAAATGCAAACTATTGTATGATTTTGTGATTCTCTTGGGGGAAAAAAAAAAAAAAAAAAAAGAAAGAAAACACCAAAAAATCCACAAACACTTCAATTCAGCCATTCCTCTAATAACTTAAGGGGGAATTTCTCCCATGCACAAACAGCTTAGCAAGTCTGTCTACAAAAATTTAAGGTAGGATCCAGTCCAGTGTTCACAGCACTGAGCTGGGCAGAGCAGCAGAGAGGTTTTTGGAATGTGTTGAGCAAGGCAGATATAAAACAACTGAGGGCCTGTCCTGCTTTATTCTCTTCCCCCATACAGAATTCATTGATATGAGCTAAACTATAGTGATTGGAAAAGGCATTTGCAGGGGGAAGCAGAATGCAAAAATTCAAACTGGGGCCAACCAAGGGAGAAAAAACAAATCACCTGCCAATAAAATTGACACACAATGGGAACAATTGCAAGTCTGGAGAGAAAAAATACATTCTCACTGTTCTCCACAGCATGGTATCTTCTCTTAGAGCAGAATGACTGAATTTATTGAGGTCGTTCATCCCCTGGTAATTTGGCTACTGTAATATATTTCACAAGTGAGAGGGAAACAGCCTGATGAGACAGCATGTGAGAATCCAGATCACTGGGGGAGGAGGTTTATCCAAATTTATAGCCGCCAGTAAGGATGTGGCTTTATAATTCACAGTTTCTCTCTCCCTTTAGCATTGAGAAATCTGTCCTGTTAATGGCCTGTGCTTAATGTTCTGGTGCAAATTCAAATCTCAGGGATGTTGGAGTAAAATCCTTTGAGATTGATGGGTTTGGTCTGGAATAAAATCATTATTTTCTCTATATTGAAAGCTATTTTGAATGATCTTGAGGTCTCATGGTCTGTGACGCTTTCTTAGAAATACTTATAATATGAATGGGCGTGGAGTAATCTAGCCTGGACACAGGCAGGCTCACATTTGGATGAGTTGCTCCATTAATGATAGAAATTTAGATAACCTGTCCTGCTTCTGACTGTCCCTCTGGGCTGCCCCACACTGCATTGCCCACACCATAGTCTGTATCTTCTGTGTCTTTTGCTTCTCTCTGGGTCCTCAGGTGAGATTTCTCTTCTCCACTTAAAACCTGGAATAAATGGTTCGTTGGTTTTTTTTATTTATTTCTGGCTCCTGACACAAGCTGTCCTGCCATTCAGCTTCCATGGATGACAGGAGACCTTCCGTTTATTCTTGATTCCTGTGAGGAGAACATCTCTTACTGCCATATCAGACCTCAAGATACCAAAATATTCCTGAGATTAAGAGGTGCCACCACTTCTAAGACACAAGCCATGGTTAACACAAATGAAATGAGAAGGGATCTCTATAAAAATGTCACAGACAATAACAGAACTGATGGCACAGATATTAACTTTTACAGTGTTTAATGTAAGTTGCAAGAGCTTTTTGGTGTCAAAAAAAGAAAATTTTCTTTGTCCCAGGTTGAGAACATCCTTTTTAAATTTGGAGTCAATGCCAGAAAAAAAGATTAAGAAAATGGATGCATAAGCCCTACAGAGCATGCAGTCTTTGGGATTTACAGAGCACTTAGAGCAGAAAATGAAAGTCAATCAAGTACAGATAAGTTGGATTTTTGCAAAATAAACCACTGAGATTTTTCTTGCTAGAATTATTGTCCAAAAATATCACAATACTAATACCTTCCTATTAAATCCACTTTTTTTTTTTTTTTTTCAGTTCTAAAGGTCTGTTTCTGGCATCAATTACACAGGAAGCCAGACAAAATTACAGTGGTGCTTTTTGTTCTTAAAATATCTATTTATTAAAGCTTTGATTTCTAGCCTGCACATCCCTCCTGCATGGCAACCTCTGCTTGATAAGATTACAATTATTAATTAAGCCACGCTAATGAGGACAGCAAGGAAGGGTTTTCCCAGCTCTCACGCTATATTTCAAGCATTGCCGATGTCAGTTTTCTCTCCTATCTCCCTCCAGCTTCTCTCTGTCCTGTGTTTCTTCGGAGGGGAAAGAGAGTTTAAAGCAGCATGTCATAAATCACCAGACATCCTCGTTGTAACAGGATGATCCCCTGTTAGAAGAGGATTTCCCCTCGCCTTGTGAGTGGGAGTAATTGTTCTGTGGCTCCTGGTTTCCCTTTGAAGCACGTGGGAGAGGAGCATCCTCTTTTGAAGCCCAGCTGTGTGGCAGGAGCAGCAGCAGAGGAGGGAGATGCTCCGTGGTGATGCTGGACTGCGCCAGGGAAGTTGTGTGGGAGAGTTCCAAATGTCTGCTCTGCTGCTCCTCTCCTTGGATATCATCACTGGAAAAAAAATTATGCAAAAAGACAGCACGCAGTCTTCTGGAGACAGGATTAAATGGGACAAAGAAAATATGAATGCAAGGCAAAAGTCTTGCCTTAAAACAGATGCCTCAGTTTCCCCAAAATTTCTAGGATAACAGCATGATGTAATGAGACACTAACTGTAGAATCATAGACTCATAAAATCGTGGAATCATAGAATCAAAGAATGGTTTGGGTTGGAAGGGACCTTAAAGATCGTCCAGTTCCAACCCCCCTGCCATGGGCAGGGACACCTTCCACGACCCCAGGTGGAATTACCGTCCAACCTGGCCTTGGACACTTCCAGGGATGGGGAAGCCACAACTTCTCTGTTCCAGTGCCTCTCCACTCTCACTGTAAAGAGTTTCTTCCTAATATCTAACCTAAAACCAACCTCCTTCAACTTAAAGCCATCACCCCCTGACCTATGAAATGAAAAAAACACATGGTCTGGATGAATTCATTGCCTTCTCTTCACGGTACCAGCAAAACCACTACCTTTTTCTGCATTTCTGCCCTGTGTTGCTCCCCTGATCCTGTCTGCTGGGTTTGGGTTTGAGGCTCCTCAGACCAGCCCTCACATCTCCACAGAATTGTGATGTCAGGTGTACCAACACACATATACAAATCCCCTTTTTCTTTTTTTTTTCCTTTCAGTCTGGTGGTCTGAGGTTTAATTCATTAATAAAGGAAGCTTGGATGGCAGCAGTGGCAGGGCAGCAAGCCCCAGCCCTGTGGCAGGAAGCAACACACGCTTTTCCTTTCAAAAACAAACAAGCAAAACTGCCGAGAAAGTTCCCCTGGGCAGCGGTGGAACATTTGAGCAAGGTCTGTGGAGATTTCTGTCTCCAGCCCCGAGGGGTGGGAATGCTCTGAGGGCTTTCTGCTCTGTTTTTCCCTGTTCTGGCCAACTTCCTATGTATAGGATAAAAATAAGCCCCGAGTCCTCCTCCTTCCGTCCACTTCATTAGAGACATCCCTCTGTGCAATAACAAAACAGGCCCAGAGGAAGCGACACAGACCGAAATACAAGAACGATAATTTTCCTAACACAAATAAGCAGGCAGAGGAACTCATCTAAGGAAACAAGTGAGCGAAGGCAAAGCCACAGATGAGCAAGCAATGGAGCCAAGAGCTATGCTTAGGCAACACAAGCTTCCTCCGGCACGTCTCTCAAGCCATCCCAGCTGGGAAAGGCTGAGCAGTCACCTGGCGTGGACGTCCCTGCAAGGGGCTGACCTCCCTGAGCCCACAGCCCATGAGCTGGAGTGACCCTCACCCCAGTTCTGGGCAATGTGGCAATGGGAAGGGTCTCAGTGTGGACCTGGACTGACCCTTAGCCAGCCCTGTGTCTTTCCCAGTGCTTCAGAAGCACCGAGAAAAGCCATGAAACAGAGAGGCACAGGTTAACAGGAGGGATAGCAGTTCTCCAATTCCAGAAAAAAAAAAAGATGGCTGGGCTCGGTTCACTCTATTATTTGCCATTTGGAGGCACTGACACTGCCGTTCTTCAAAATAACCTCAGCCCAAGTGTTTATTTATCTAGAAATTCATCGTGGATGCTTGCCGTGTGTTGTAGTTCTGTTTGAAAAGCTTCAATCATCAAATCAAGGACAGGAAAAACAAAAGCAGATCTCTCAGCTGGCCGGTCCCCACTGCAAAAAGGAAGCAAAGAAAACAAACCAGAGTCTGAATGTTTCTTGCTGTAAATGATCAGTGAATGTCTCTGAACACTAACTCTGTCCAAGGAAGCCAAGATCAGTTTGTGAATGACTTGCTAGGTTAAAAAGAACCATATTCATAATAAACAGTCTTTGCAACCATTCTTTCATGCCCGCTCCATTTTCACCAAGTCATTTTTTTTAGGTAAACAGCCAAGCCCTCACTACCCAGGAAGCTAATGGCAAAGATAAGGAGACCTGAGGCTGTGTCTCTTTAAGAAAATTAAATGCGGCCTGGACCATTCTCTGGCCTCGAGGCCAACTGGCACAGAAATGTCTGCATCCATTCATTAGACTCTCCCACTTTCCAAAACAGAGCAGCTGTATCCAAGCTGCCAACTGGGAATGGTCCCTGGCCGTGCCGGCTGCCGAACGGTGCCTGGAAACTGTTTGGATGGATGTTAGAGAGCCGAGGCCAAAAGTGTGCAAGGGACCAGTCTGAGGACCAAAAGCAAATTAAAGCACCTGGGAATGCTCCTTTGCAATGTGAAAAGTGTGGACATTGCCCAAGAATTTGATGTCATACCTTGGAGCACCATCACGGGGCCTGTGTCATTTAGCCAGAAAGCTTTGCTCCTTCATTCATATCTTGACTCCACACATCCACTTTGGGGAGGTGTTGGGAAACCAGCTGGAGCTTGGCAGGTCTGAAGGCTTCAGGGCCTCTTTCACATCTGTATTTTCCTTTACCAGTGGCCCCACTCCCAAAAAGGGACACCTGGGGCATGAGTGTTTGCAGGTAGGGGTTCAAACCTCACCTGTGCTAGGACGCAAAATTTATAGTACTTGAAAACCACAAAAATGTAGGCGCTCCTGGGATTTTAAGTCTGATGTCTCCTCCTTGTTAGCCAGCATGTCAACAGGCAACAACACTCGTACTTCACGTTAAGGGTCCTCCTGGGGAACATCTCAGTGGCACAACCACCGATTAACAGGGGAAAGAATGGGAAGGGACTCAAAATGCTGAACAGCTACACAGGCATTTCCCACAGCCATCATTAAATTAAACCATTGAAAAGCCCCCCTGGGGCTGGCCAGGGCTTTGTGAGACCCCTTGTTTCCTCTGGATTAATGAATTATGCAAGTCAAGAGGGGCTGGACAGAAAGGTGTGAATAAGAAGCTTACTAATTCCCCACAGTAATCACCTGCAAAAGTGTTTAGGAACAATCTCTATCAGGCAATAGAAAATAAGAAAAGGAGTAAAAAATCTACTGCTCTTTGGTAAGTGACAAGGGGAGACCCGAGCCAGGGAAATGTCACCTTGACGTGAATCTACTCTGGGCATGGAGCGCACAGCAGTCATCAAATTGCTCCTCGTGGTCCCAGGATTTGTTCTGCTCATATGGCAGGCACCTGCACTTAGCTGGAAACTCCATTCATGTTTCCATTCATGTGAGAGAGTCCCAGCTTCAAAGCAAGCCTTGTGATTTTTAGTTCCTGTGTGTGAGAAGGGTATTAATAAATGTTGTATTAATAGATCATCTGCTCGCACGCTTCCCGTCTTAAATAAAGAAGATATTGGATCAACCCCTTTTTCCCAGCACCTTCAGGATTCTTGGATGCTTGCAGTATGAGGGAAAGGCAAGACGGCAACAGCAGGAATGGACTTTGAAATCCAAATAAATGAAAGTTCAGACCTTAATGTGAGGGGAGTTTGAAGACCAGTTCATAACTGAGTTACAGAGCCTGGATGGATAATTGCTCTTGAAACTGTCTGAATCCAAGCTCAAAATTGAATATTCATCCTTGCTATGGAAGCTGGGAATCAGAGCCAAGATCTGTTACTCCTCTGGGATTAACTCTCCTCCTAAGCCATTTCAGCAGATTGGGAAATCTTCCTCCCTTCCTATTTTGGTAGACAGGGCTCTTGCCTTGTCATCGTCCACACAGTATTTCCAGGGGACAGGAGACAGAAGTATTCCAGAGACTGGATCCAGCCATGGCTCCATGGGTGGTGTTCTCATCTTACTACAATCTACTGAAAACCTAGAGATCATCTTTTCCAACGTCCTCCTTTTTACAAAGCTTTGTATGAAGAAATTGAGTAAAGAGAATACTGGACACTTTAATTTAATTTCATCATCCAGCTCTTATCTGCAGTGTTAAACTGCTGTTGATGCTGTCTTTGCTTTAAGAATTCACAGGACATCACTGTGAAGCATTTTTCATAAATACTAGAGTTAGCTGGAAATTTTTAATCATTTTTCATAGCAGAAACACAATTCCTAGTTACCAAAACACTGTGAGAAAACATTGGTTTCCATTAATCTCCTGACTCAACCTATGTCAAAGAAACCACTTAAGTGCTCTATTGTGATGTTAAAGACAAATTAAGGGTGTTGATTTGAGAAAATGAGACTAAATAAAGATTAAAAAGATTAAAAATTACTAAAAATAAAATAAAATAAATTCAAATTTATAATTAGTGACATAAAGTATTTAATTTCATGCAAATCAGCATTATAAATTTTTGTCCAGAGAAGCTGTGGCTGTCCCATCCCTGGAAGTGTTCCAGGCCAGGTCAGATGGGGCTTGGAGCAACCTGGGATAGTGGAAGGTGTCCCTGCCCATGGCAGGGGGTGGAACGAGATGATCTCTAAGGTCCCTTCCAAGTGAAACCATTCCATGGTTCTATGAAAACATGAGGTTTATTTTCTCAAGGTTTAGGGGTTTTTATTAAAATCCTGGGTGTTTGTATCTTTGTTAGGGCTCTGTACTGAAGAGTGTCAAATATTGTAACAGAACAGCACAATTATTTTCTGCCCAGCTGTAATATGGACTTACTCTAGAGCAATGCTACCAACTCTGCTCATAATTACATGTCAGAGGAAGGCACAGGGAAGGCTTCAAGGGAAAGAAAAAGTGGTCTCAGAGAAAATAAATCTGTTTAGCTGACATTTGGCAGCCCTCTCAGCGCTGTCTCACGTTGAGGGAAACTGCAGTTGTCATAGCACGCTGACTTCAGGGGGTTATTGCTGTGCCTTGCCAGCAGGTTTAGCATCTTTTGAAGTCAGCCAGCTTTTCATAACGCAGCAAAATTCATCACCAATCACAGATATGCGTGTCCTGCCGGCATCTTTGATCCTCAGCTTCTCTATCCATTTTGCTCTCTCTGTTCATTGGTCACAATGAGTTATGGCAGCTGTATCCTACAGATTGTCCAAAGCTCTTTAGCTGTCCAGCACATCATGGAAAGTTCCCAGGAAAGCTCCCTAGTTGAAAAGTAACAACTCTGCAACATAATTCTCAGCGCCATGTGCAGTCATTCATCAACAACACTTCTTCTGCAGAAACCAATGGGCAGATCAGTTACAGAGCAGGGCTGTAATGTGACCTGCCAGATAGATGGAGATCCCCACGGAGAATTCTCTGACTGCACAAAAGAGAATAGAAACTTCTCTAGTGTTTCTGGAGGGAGGAAGAGCTCAGCACTTGGATTAGTCTGGGCTGAGCATTAGAGAGTCCCTCTCCACTCTGCACCACTCTGTTGCATAATCAGAGCTTCTAGAAATAAATGAGAAACAGAATTAAATCAAATTATTTTTAAAAAGGATCTGTTTTCCTCTAGGAATTCCAGTGACATATTAAAAGAAATAATTTACGCACGGCTGCTCTGTGCCTCAGCTTTGGCTGTGCAATCGCTCTTAGTGCTGTGCTAACAAGAGGCTGCTTTTTAACACGAGAGTCCTGCCAGGATACAGCCTGACATCCACTCTCTGAAATAACACCCAAGACCAACCTTTTGTTTTATGTGTGCTTTATCTGCCCAGACATTTTCTCTTCTGAAAAATCTTGCCACTGTATTGAAGTACTGCCTATTTTTATTACATATCTTCATTTTACAATAATTTTCTACTTTTCTATTTTTTAATAGACTGATTTTCTTTTTTGACTTCACACTAGCACATCTCAGATTTTAACATGTTTAGGCTGTGATGCCCAGGTCTACTTGGTAAGGAGGTGCTTGTACTGACCCCAAAGCCATGAGTAAGAGGGACATGTTGAGAAATGTAAGACTTCTTTCTTATAATTTTGTTCTTCTCATAATTTCCCAGCCATGAGGCTGAACCCAGATATTCACAAGGAAGTCGTATCTATCTTGTTGAGCATTTTGAAGGAAACTGTGATATTAGGATTGGTTAATTCAGTGTACTTATATTACAAAGGGCTTAAAAAAGAAACTGCAATCTCAATAACAGTGTAAAAACAGAACTAAGAGTCAGTTTATGTAATAGAGAGAGGTCACATGAAGTTCCACGCAGATGAGCGTTGTTCAACATATTCATAAAATCTGGGAAACAGTGACTCATGAAATAACAGAGGTTGGAGATTATAGGATCTCATTAGGATCTCATGACACTGAGTGATATTCATTGTTGATGAGATATCAAGGCACTGAAAGAAATTCAGTGTTGATAGATGCAAAGTAATGGCTATGGGATAAAAATAACCCTAATTATATGTATGTCACAATATTCTTAATTAGCTATGACTGTTCACAGGGAAAATGGGGTTTGTGGCTAATACTCTGAAAACATTAACCCAGTGCTCAACAATCATCAAAGAGGATGATAAAGCACAATGGATTATTAGAAAGAGAACAGAGAGCAAAACAGAAAACCTCATTATCTCATAGCAGAAATCTGTATGTATTCCTGTCTGCCCTGACTAAGCATGCCTTCTAGGCAGACTTCCTTGGAAGACTGCAAAGAACTGGAAATTGTGCATAGAAAGAACTGAAGCAAATGCTCTGTGTCGCTGCCCAGTTCTGTCTCTCTTGTGCTCTGGATTAACAGGACAAAGGGACTCCCTGGGCACTGTTCTGGACCAAAACCAGAAAAAAACAGGAGTTATTAGGATGTTAACCGCAATGTCCTCCCCCACACCTCTTGCTAGCAGCAACCTTTGCAGGCCACATTCCTGTGCCATGCAACTTAAATCGTGTTAGGATTTCTCTTATACTGGGACCACAACATACACCAGTCACTCCACGCAACAGAAAAAGTGACAAAATCTTGTGGATTTCAGAGCCAGAGGGTCGAGATTTGTAAAGGGGAAATGTGAGATTTGAAAAGAAAACTGCAAATTGGGCAAAGTTGTTGAAAAATATTTGCTAGGTGACGGAACTAGTGCAAAGCAGATAAAGACTTTCATACAAACAAAAATGTTCACAAAATTGTACACTATTTTTCCTATCACCGTCATAGAAATCTTATATCCCCATAGATAAAAATCTCCATACTTTTCAAATTAGCACATTTCTTCCACTCTGCTCCTTGTCATGATTCTCCTTTACACCCAATACAGTAGACACTGAGATCTTGTTAGCGTAAAAATATCTTCAATCAAGAATTTTGCTGAGATTGGGTATACAGAAATTTTCCCTTAATCCAGTTAATCATGCAGCTCTTGCACCCAGACAAGGAAGACTGTACACATATGTAAAACTTGCTTCTGACAAGTTCCTGCTTCCAACAAGTTTTGTGCTGGATTTGCTGCATTTCCAGAGATTCATGGTAAATGCATCAGGACTGTGTTAAAATCTAGAAGAGAAAGATGCTGCAAAAAAGGTACATTCCCAAAAATCTTTAACATATGGTGAAAGAGACAGAGAGTAGGAGAGGGGGAATATATCAGAGCTCTGTACGCAATAAGGATTGAGCAAAAACGAAAGGGATGCTCTCTCAGGGAGGCTTTAATCTCTTCAGGGACGAATGCCAGGACCAGAATTAACACTTGTGAGATCGTCCTTGGCACTCTGCACTTGATGAAGAAATCTGGCACGAGTCTGGGAATGAGAGGACTCACCAGGCCACGACGTGCCCAACATCCAACAGAGCTCCCAAAGTTCAGGAGCAGCTCAGAGTTGTGGACACACCCCACCAGTGGAACTGGTGCCACCACAGGGTCCCAGAACCCTCTGGCAGCACCAGGCTGACCCTGGGCAATGTTTGTGCTCTCAGATTCATCCTGTCCCACAGGCAATCCTGCAGCAGGAAGGGACACGTGCTGGGCCATCCATCATCTCCAGCAGGGTCCTCCTTGCAGCTGGCATAGATCACTCCAGAGCAGATGGGACAGGTCTGTGCCTGCATCCCGCAGCTCCGAGCAACAGAGAAATATTCAGATTAATAGAAAATTTTGCAGTCAACCTTTTTTCCAGCACTGATTTTCCTCCAGGGAAGCATGTGGTCCAGTTCAGGGAAATGAGAAAGAGAGCAATTTTTTTTTCTTTAATTTTACATTTCAAGTAATAACAGTTTTCTGGCTTCTTGTGCAGGTCACTAACAATGTTCCCCAGTGAAAAACGTTAGCAGTTCCCACGTCTCTGACTCACTTGACTGTAATAAAACCTGAAGCAAAAAAGCTCTAAGACCTGATCTACATTTACACTACGGCTTTTTTTTTGCTTTTTCAGTAGTATGAACTGCAGTGCCTTCCTGCAGGCATCAGTGTCAAATCTCGCACGTTATAAAGGGATGTGAGTGTAAATAAGATCCAGCTTCATCAATGTGCATGTCATCACTGTAGGGAAGGATAGCAGAATATTGACTTTGGGTAAGAACTGCAAGGCTTTAAGGCAATAGAGGCAGAGAGGAGAATTGGGATTAGGCAGAAATAAATCAGTGCCAAAGCAGAGCTAGAATGTGTGTGTTCCTGAGGGCACAGGGCTTAAATCCTGATCTAAGATTAGCACAGTGCAATATCAGTGAAGTGTAAAGCGAGTGAATTTGGGATTGGGTGAAAGGGGTCATTAATGGCGACTCCTCACTCTGTGGACTCCACCCACTGAGGCCCTAAGGAAAGGCTCCAAGGTTTGGTGCATTCAGCATTTCTGTCTGTGAGCTCTGGAAATAGATTTTGCATCACTGTTAAGAAAATGTGCTCAAGGATCAGTGGAGGGTAAACTAAGAGAAAAAAGGAATATGACCAATAACTCACTTAATAAATCAGGTCAGGTTCAGGGAAAATGTTCAAAATTAGCTGAATGGGAATGCAAAGGTTCAGGAACAAAGAATACAGACCATGTTTGCAAATGAGGGTTGTCTCCTGTCCCGGGTAAAGGCTTCATTAAGACACTGCCTGCAGGAGCTGCAGGTGTTTTGCTCCTGGGCAGGGAGTGATGGTGAATGCCCTCATGGTCTCAACTCCACGTGTGTTTGGGATGGAGAGAGCTGCACGTCACCACCGAGCCCCTGCAAAGCCATCCTGTCCTGAGTGCCTTTTTTGCCTTGGTCCACCAGTGACATTGGGAATTAAAGCATTTGGCTCTGCTGAAGTGCCAGGTTTTTTCCCTTTTCAGCATTGACGCCCAGGGGAAATGTAAGCACAACTGCTCAGTTCTGCTCTGGGCAAGCAACAGCAGAGCAGTGAGAACCTGAGGACCTTCTCAGCCCAAGGCTTGTAGGAAAACAATCAGTCTAAGATCCGTGTGTGGATAAAGGTAGGAGGAATGGATAACGGATATGAAGAAATTGTAGGAATTTTCTCTGGGAGGAGGATAACCTCCCAGGGAGTGCCATGGACATGTGATGGCAACAGATTTGTAATGATATTGAAATTAATAGTGAGGTATTCACATTTGCTGATGACACAGTATTTCAGAACAGAAATTTGTCTGTGAAGAATAGCAAAAGGACAGATTTCTACAGTTGTATAAAATGAATGATGTGCAGAAAATGAGTAGGATTAATTGTTTCCTGTATATTCTGATGCAAAAATGATGGAATATCAAAGTTAGAAGTTGGCAAGTCCAAAAGAAAGATTTTTATTTCTATTTCAGAGGACATAAGCTGTAGGACTTGCCAAGAAGATGCTGTGGATGCTAAAAATTCACATAAAGGAGAGACTGGACTAATTCATGGAAGTGGAATCACATCTGCATTACTAAAAAGAAAAAGACAGTAATTTCTTGAGCCATAAATTGTTGGATTTTGGAAGAGCAACCTGGGGAAGTGTCAGTATGTGCTTAGCACAGCCTGCTCTGCTCGCTCTCTGCCAGACCATGCTCCTCTTGTTACTCATTCAAAAGAGGAACATTTATTCTTCAACACCTCCACAGCCCAATGCATCTCCCTGACACAGGAATGAGGTTTCATCCCCTCGGGACAGCATCCAGGTTTTCCATTTTCACGGTATGTACTTTGCCCCTTAAAACTGCTGTGCCAAAGGTGGGCACAGATTTCATCTCTGACTGTTCTGATCTTCTCCAGAACTCCCACTGCTGAAACCTGGCGTGGTGCCACAGCCCCAGAACAGGCTCTTCTGAGCATTTGTGGGGCTGGAGCTTTGAAGAAACTCCAAGACAAACCCAGAGATGCCTTCAACATTAGACAGCAAAGAGCCAATCCACCCCAAGAGCCCAGGCTGACGAGCTCGGTGACAAGGAGACTGAAAGGGATGATGCGGCTGTGGCACATTAATACCTCCAAGGGAAGAAATCCCAGATACTACAAGGCTTTGTAGCTGAAAAGGGAAAAGTACAACATGACCTGAAAGCCAGGGAAATTCTCATTAGAAATGAGGTACAAATTTCTAACAGGGATTGTGGTTAACCACTGGAACCAACTAGCAAAGGGAAGTGGTGGATTCTCCATCTCTTAGTATCTTCAAAGCAGAAGAGAATGTCTTCCTGCAGCACAATAGTTTGTGCTCAGTGCAGGAGATCTGGATGTAACTCAAGGGCTTCAGATATTGCAAAACTCAGGTTAAATTATCTAATTGTCCTTTCAGACCTGTATCTTTACCAGCTTTATCTCCTTCAGAAGTCTTCTGTATGCAACTACAGAGTGAGTTGAGGGTGATAAGGTATGGAGAGGGCTGGGTTTATTAAGACCTTCTCCTTTAGGAAACTCCTCACAAAATTAGCCCAAATTGAAGCTTTCAAAGACCAGCCTACCATAAAGTAAATGCAATAAAACATGAGAACATCACACTGGAAAATCAGTTTACAGACATAAAAACCACAGTTAATATTCCACTAGTGCCCAGAGCTCTGGAGCCATTTGCCCCCAACACTTTTAGAGTGACACAGAGAATGGCAATTTCATGTTGTGGATTAAATGGGAAAAACAGAGATGGCTTCTACATGGCTGGGAAACCAAGCCCCACCGCTTGCTTTCAGCCCACCAACCAATGCAAGCAGCTTCCCTCATGACAGTGATGCCACAATTTGCTTCTTCTCTGTCTTTTCATATTTTCCACAGCAGTTTGGTTTTCCCATTGCAGATGTCACCTCAAAACGTGTACCTGCCAGCCTTCAAACCACACCAGAGCAGCACCACCTCCTGTGCTCACCTTAGAGAAGGCTTCACGCTGCTCAGGCCAAAGGATTTAGTGTAATTATATCTCCAGTAAATATCTGTGATGAATTATGCAGGCCTGGTATCTGCAGATCTGCAGAATCATACCAATGGAGCACAAGGATGTGGTGTCAGTCAGGCTTGGAAATGGAAAATGCCTAGTCCAGCATATTAAATGTTTCATGCAGCCAAGATTTCAGAATTTCAAGTATTTTTTTTAAAATCTTTGTTTAAGGCTGGATTTGGGGAGGGGATTGGTTATGGTATTTAGATTATTATTTTTGCTGTAACAGGATTATCCTTTTCAGTAACTGTTAAGTTGCCACAAGCTTGTTGCCTTTTCAGTGCAGGGATCAGTTAAGCATCACAGATAAAGAAATATTATTATAACCATTTTACAGCCCATTTTGGCCAAAAATGGGATCAGGAATGCTGACTCTCAGACACCTGCTTGGTCACAAGCTAATAAATGAGATAGAAAGCTAATAAATGAAGGCACTGTGTACATTAACCCTCATATAAAAGTACTTATCCCGTGCTTGTGTTATATGCAGGAGGTCAGAGGAGATGAACAGACAAGTCCCAGGTGGCCACAAAGCCAATGAACCTATTTTTAAACATGAGGCAACTTTCAATAACCTGCATCAGCTTTGATTAACTGTTCTGCAAGAGTGAAAGCAACACAAGCAGAACTAACGTGCACAGTGGGCAAAAAAGACATCAAAAGCACAGCTCGTGATGGCAAGTTTTTTGTGCAGAAATACTGGATGGGAGCCTTGGCTGTGCAGTTCATGCTGACCCTTTTGGAGTAGTTCATCATGTCCCCAGATCATTTTGGGAAAGCTCTTACAGAAAGGCACTGACAACTGGGCACTGTAGCTTCCTTCAGGTCTCCAGCTAACTCCAGTCTCTACCTCTTAAATACATAAATACATATATATATAAGCAAATACTATATATGAGCTGCTATGAGGCAACTAACTTTTTAAAACATGCAAACGAGCTTAGTATAAGGTCTATAAAACAGCTCTGCTTTTTCTGGTATTGATTTTGCTTATTTTGAAGTTAAGCGTATCCATAAATATGCTCTATGGTCCCTTGAGGTAAGTCTCATAAGGTATTTAAAAAGGAAAAAAAAAAAAGGATGAGGAGGAATTTTTTGGCAGCAATTACCATCTCAGATAACCTGCCTGGGGTTGGGAAAGTGTGCCAGCAATCTGCTCAGAAATAGCTTTCATTTGGGCTGTTTATTTTCATATGCTTTGTCTGACACTTTACTGCTGTGGCTGGGTACTTAACTGTCAGCTTCCATTAAACGCTTTGTCAGTTGTTTCCACTCCAGGCAGAAACCAAAATTATTATCTCCCATTATTCATTAAAGTCAACCCACTGGCAGGAAGCAAGCAGGATGACAAAGGAAATCATCCTTGTGCCAAATGGTGAAATTTCCTCAGGGTCCTTTGCTCCTGTGCTCCTCGAGTTACTTGTCCCTTCCTTCTCCCGACTGCCCCACTCACCTGCTTTATTTCTGTCAAATAAGTGAGGCACTTGAGGTGAGCTGCTCCACTTTAAAGCAAAGCTGGGGGGACTGAACTCCTCTGCAGCAGCTCAAAAAATTCAGATATTCTGAAAGAGAAAAATGTGTTTGCTTCAAATTAGTTTGGACTTTCACAACATACGGGCAAGCATCCCTTCCTATGGCAAGACCGAGTATGAAATATGAATGGGATGCTAATAAAATAGCTTTGGGAGTATCTATTGCATGATTTCTTGTTTTGCTGTTTTAGGGTGTGTGGATGGTTTAATTTTTTAAATTATTTAAACCAAGTTTTCTATGTTCCAATGCATGAAGAAAAAGGAAGGGGGGTTAAGCAATTCCAGAAAAGGCAAAACATGTCATTTCAGGTCAAGCAAAACATTCTAAGATGACCCAGACAGATCCTCCCCCTTCCAAATTTGGTCCTATCGAACCCAGTGCCATTGTCCCCCCAACACTCTCGTTCACCCTTTGAACCAGAGAATCCATTACATGCCCTGCTCTAATTATGGTCTGGTTTCTTTTAATAAGCACATGTGGAACAGTATAATCATGGCTCCAGGCTACTGCAATGGTGGACTCCAGCCTGGACCTGGACCTCACATAAATTTGCCCTGTGCCTTGCCAAGGTCCCAGATGTGCCATCTCACACTCCTGAAGGAGATCCCATGGTTTTTGCTGTTCTTTTTGGTGCTGTGCCTCACCTGGCCCAGCTCAGGTAAAGCCAGTGCACCGCTCCCTGCTGACTATCCCCAGGTATGAATTAGATCTCAATAAAATGACCCAGTGGGGCTTTATTAAAAATTAAACTCCTTTTGCTCAAGATTGAGACGTGCTCATCTCTTGAGCAACAAAAGCCCCACCAAACAAAACCAAATGTTCCTCAACAGAGTGTCTCTATTGCTGTCCTTCTTCCCTAAGAAAAACATTTAGTCTGAACATATTTGTTCCCACTCATGCTCCTGGGGTTTTCAATGAAAGTCTTGAAGCTGTCCAAGCAGCTCATAAACTGGAGCCCCTTTCTGATTCAAGTGTGCCCTCCTGTTCAGATTTTGGGAAACAGGATGATTAATTGATTTCCATCATCAGACTCCCCATAAGTCACAAGCCAAGCTGCTATTTCAAGTTTCCATTGACAAAGATTTCATTATAAGAAGCCATAATTTTTAACTAGCGCTGTGCAGACTTTTTTAGTCTTCAGCCTGAATTAGGCCCATATGTTACAGAAAAACACAGTGAGGGCAAGTTGTGGGGGTGAAGTGGTGAGGGGAAGGGAAGGGTGCAACTGGTCTATCTCAGTGGCTGAACAAACTTCCACCCACATCACAGCATAAAGGGGCTCTGAATTGGTCGTCTTAACCCTTATCTAAACAAAATAAATCAAAAATACAATTTTCCGATTGACACTGAAGGATTTGCTTTCTTAGCCAAAAAGCAATTTTAAACTCCCTTGCTGAGTAAGCCCTGCCCAGATACTGAACTCCACTGAGAGCTCCTGGAATCCAAGGTGGAATCACTTAATTTGCCTTCTCGTGTTTGCTGCTGGGATAGAAACTTCCTCAGCCAGCACCTGCCCCAGGATGCAGATGAAACCACAGCTGAGTGATGTATGTAAACCTGATGACTGGGGGACCCTCCCTCCAGAGAGCTTGACAAGGCAGTCGAAAACAGGAAAAATGGGAGAGAGGCAGTGCTGCAGTCCTTATTTTGCAGAGTCAAGCAGGCGAGGTGTATTCCAACAAAGAAAACAGTTTATTGTCAATAAAGCATTGAGCTCCAAAACCTGCTGAGATCATCTGCACTGTTTAGGATGATAACAGAGTCTGTGGCCATGAGAAAGGGACTGGGACTGACAATTTGCCATTTCCCCTCTGTTGAACTGACTTTAACAGGAAGAGGATGGACATAAGGACAAAAAGCACATTCAACCCAACCTGTTTTATTTAACTCCATAGACAGAGTCGTCAGCAGAGCAGAGGCTTCATCTGCATTGTAGCTCCAAATCAGGGACCTGGAGACAGATGGTGGCTACTTCCAGCATGACAGAACTATGGCAACAGCACAAGTCACATCAGGATCTAGAAGGGCCAGAGGTTGATTTGAAATTTCCCCAGATAAAGGAAAATATTTAGCAGTCATTGAAAAAAACCAGTGATTTTTCTTCTCTGCCCCTTCCTTGAATGATAAATTTAATCAGAGCTCCAAGGCTTTCCTTATTTTCTTTCTTTCCTTAAAGCCTAACCCAGGCTGGCTGGAAACCCTGGATCTAGTGCAAATTCCTCTGCTTTCAGGAATTTGTCTCAATTCAGGTTGGATTGGTCAAACAGATGATGTTGCAATAAGGTTGTGGCAGACTGAGAGTAATATCCTGTATCTGGTTTGTTTTCTCTCCTTGATGAAACTTTGCAGTCTGCTCATGCAGTTCTTATCCTAGCAGCCAATTTTTTTTACCAAAAACAGTGTTTTTGCCATGTATCAAAAATTTTTGCCAAAAATCTAGTTGTTCTTATTTTGGTTCTGTCTTGATAACAATATATTTGATGTCACAAAAACGTTATCAGCTTCAGTGACCTCAGGTTTTGCATAAAGTCAGGCAAGTTGAACAAGAGAAGAGCAGAGTTTTGGGTACCCTCAGAATTTCAGAGAGCATGAAAGGTGGAGGAATTACATCCTTCACATACAGGTTTTGATTAGAAGCTTCTGGTTTATGTCTCTCAGACTTCAGAAAGAGGAGTAAATCCACACAATCCAAGCCCAGAACAAACTCTTTCCGTAACACAGATCAGAGATGACCCTCCTTTCCTCTTGCTGTGACTTCAATGCCTTGTGCTCAAGTAAACCATTTTTTCAGGATGACACAGAGCCTGATTAAAAAGACCAGAGATGGAAAATTCCCCACTTGCCTCCACAGTCATTGGTAATTATTAATCACCTCTGTAGTTAAAAATGTGGCCCTTGTTTCTTGTCAGGATTTGAGCTCAGGCAGCTTTTGCTGCCACCTTTGTTATGCCTCTGTGTGGTTGACCAGGAGATCTCTATAACTGCTGTTTGTGGAGATGTTGCATCTGGCATAACCAAACCACCTCACAACCTTGCTTTTCACCAAAACAGACCATGTTCTTTTTAAGTCTTCCACTGCAGCACATTTTCTATGGCCCTTAAATTACATTTTTTCCACTTTGTGCACCTTAAAATCCAAGGTGTGCCTGAAATGGGATCTCCTGTCTCATGGCAAGGCACAAGCCACTGGACCGATCCATCATCCTCGGGATATTTAGCCCAAGGTGTCAGTTCATGTCCCACGTCGTGGTTCAGATGTGGATCTGTGCTCTCCAAGTCATGCTGACATAGGAATTGTGCATGTCTCCAAATTTCCGTCAGGTTTTTCTTGAATTGTAGTTCACGGGTAGTTTCCTCTAAAAGCACATCTGAGCCCAGTGTTCAGCATCCCGACCTCAGCAGGCTCCGTGCTGATGTCTGAGTCTTGGGAATTGCAGTCAGTCAGTAGCAAGAGGTGAATTCAGCCAACCCTTTCAGTTCTGGACCTTGGCCTTACAGAACAAATCCCCACGGAGCTGTTTTTGCATCTCCGGTGTTGGCACACGGACACGTAATGTAGAATATGCCCTTCCCTATGGGACACTCCTCCATGAGTTCATTCCTGGCTTAGCTGGAGGAGCTGGATTTTACATTATTAGGTATTGAGTTGCAACATGAAATTACCAAAATGTAAAACATGGGAAAACATACTGTAAATCACTTATTGGCAGGTCTCTCACCTCTTTACAAGTGCACAACTGGATACATATGAGTCTTTTGGAATTTCCAAATTAGAGCCCAGAAGACTTTCCCAAAGAAAGGTATTTTCTACTGGCACCAAAACAATTTTATCTGAGCTGAACAACAGAGTTAATGTTTTAGCATTCACACAGCCATTTGCAGGCTGCAAATCCAAACTTAATTTCACCTCCTTCTTGTACTGTAGCTCTATTATTATTGCTTTTTAAAACGAATGTTGTTTTTCTTGTTACACTCCTGCTTCGGCTTTTCAAAAGAATTATACAGAGCCCCAATGGACTGACAGTGAGAATGCAGAACCTTTCACATTCAGGTGAAAACACTGCTATCTTTAAAACTTATCAGGAAGCGAATTTACCTAAACTTCTGTTCTTACTCCTGTGGCCTCCAGCTCTTTTGTCCCCTTCACTTGTGGCCCTCAGCTTGTGGTGACAAAGGATGATCAGATGTGAGGAAGGAGTGATTTTGTGGTTAAGGCACTAAACTGGGAATCGGACATCTGTGATTTATTCCAGGTTCTGCCATAGTCTGCCTGTATGCAAGTCACTAATCCCTCTCTGCCTCAGTTTCCCATCTGATGGAATAAATAAGAACATTTTCTTTTTTTTCGGTTCCTTGCCATTCTTGTCTCAGGGGCCAGAAAGATCCCCGTTCAGGCTTTCAGGTGGGCAGGGAAGAGGCAGATTTCTTATTTCAGAATTTGTCTAAGACATGTCATGGTGCTTCATTGGTGAAGTCTGGGTCACAAACAGAAGAAAAAGGAAGTTTCAGATTCAGGATCAGAAGCTCTAGAGCAAGGATTGAGAAAGCAGAACTAAATACATAACCTGCACCCATAATGTCCTTCAGATGACTGGTCCTAAAATGCACCTTGACCTGCAGTCCAACCATGACAACTGCGAATGGAAAGGTTTCAGGGGGACTCCACCGAGATCCAGCAGCTCCCATCAGCACAATGAGCAGTCTTGCAAATTAAAACAAAATTCTTCCTTCTGCATGAAGCTCACCACCAATTCCCAGGGCTGGTCACAGCAGGACACACTGCAACCTCCATGTGAGAGAAAGAGTGAAGGCATCACCAGGAAAGGCTCCCAAAAGCCCGAGCATGGTCTATCCTTTTCTGCGCAAAGGCTGCAGCTCAGAGCAGAGAAGACAGAACAGGTTTGTCAAATGCAAGTTCTGCCATGAGTGGAGGGTTTGAAACCCCACCTGGCACTCAGCACTGCAAGTGTCTGTGGCAGTAAGGGCACTCCCCAGCCCATGGAAAGGAGATGGAACTGGAGCCTCCCACATCTTCATTCATCTGGACACCCATTTAATTTTTCTCTGCTTCTTTTACTCATAGAATCTGGGGAGTTGGTGGCGTGGAACCTGGGCCTCGATTCTTACACTCCTGTTTTCTGCTCTCTGTGCTTCAGAGATCCCTCCTGAGCACCTTTTTCCTGTAGGAGGAGCTGGCTTACACAGCATCTAAAGAGAGGTGAGGAGCTGGAAAATAACAATGAACACAGCCTGATGGAAAGATATCCATTACCACAATCTCCACCTTTCAATTCTGATCATCCCCAACTTTTTAAAAGAAAGAAGGTTATTCAAAACAAAAGCAGTGACCAGGTACCTGCACAGAGCTGGTTGCTTTCTTGCTGCTGCAAGCACTTATTTTCTCCCTAAGTGAGAGAGACACATCTGCTGGCCTTGCAGAGAGCACATCAGATCCCCGGGATTAGCAGGTCTTTCCATGGATAACTCGACGTGAGGCTGGCGTCCCACAGGAGCTCCCAGATCACAGCACTCATTATGGAGAACACTACACTTTAGTGCTCAACTTGGATGATGTTTTGAGAGATAAAATACAAAGTTATCCATAAACCATCAAATGTTTCAGGCCTTTCAGAATACTATTTGCTGATTCCCTCGGAAATTTATTAGCTCTACCAATATTTTCTTTCTTAGTTTTGTAAAGCAAGCTCCAAGTCAGCTAGTACTGACTATGCAGAGCCCTGAAACCACATGTTTATTTTCCTAAGTTATAAAAAGTTTATAAGGGTAGCTGGTATCCTTATGGGCCACTGTACAGTGATTTGCTACTGCATTCCACACTGATACAGAAGAGCTCTGTGTTTTATACCAGAGGGAAATCCTTGTGATACAGCTGTCCAGCAGCCAACAAGAGTGCAGACACCTTCAAAAATATAACCCTAACTAAAAAAAAAAAAAAAAAAGAACAGCTGAAAAGGCAGAAAACATCCCTTCTGAGAAAAATCAGTTTGAACAATGTGATGACCTTGGGCACCACAAGATCTGTGTTGTGATACCCCAGTGAACATCAACAAAGTCCTTTCATCCCCGACACACTTCTATTTTATTTTTTTTAAACTAGATCATCGTTTCTACCTGAAAATGCTCTATGGTCAAAATAATTTTCAGAAGAATGATACAGTGGCTACTTCTTCATTCTCCAGCTAGCATTTAGCCCCAGGCTTTCAGTTTTCACAACTTCATGTCACTTCATTGACATGAGGAGGCTTCGGTCAATTTACACTGGAGAAGGGAGAGGCTGTTATTCATTTATCTCTTAAAATAGAGAGTACACAGCTGCACAACCTGAAGAATTAGGTCAGTACCTTGCTATGTCTGTCCTGGAATGAGAAATTCAGAGCAAACAAGGAAGATTTCAGGAGAGAGCCTGGAATGTGTGAAGAGTTAGCAAAACTGACATAGATTCAATAGCAAAAATAAGTAATTTTGCAAATCCCTAAACCACAATGGTTGGATTAGGGCCCTTGTCATACAATTCTTGGGCATGTGAACAATCCCTTTTTCACTTGAGTTCATTTCATTAGCTTCTCTCAGCTACATAAATACTCATACTCTCAATGGGACTACTCACATCAATAAAGTTCCTCAAGCGAGCTGGGATTGCAACCCAATTTTAGCGGAACAACCCCAACCTCTGACTTAGATTGCATCCCTCACTTTTCTAAAAAAACTTTGTTTCCAGCAAGAATGAGCCCACAATCCCTGTGGAACTTTCTTTCATCACTTCCAAGCACAATCCCAGTTATTTTTCTTGTCAAATACAAAGGCAAACAGGGCTCTTCTAAACTCCCCAGCTTCACCTTCCTTCGTAAAAACACTGCTGGGCCTTGAGCAGGCCAATTTGGATGTCTTTTGGAACTCCTGGGCTTTGCAGTGCTCTGATTGATAGATCCCCAACAGGATTATCCTGCTCACATTGAATCCCCCACGTGCCTCAGCCAGCCAGCAACCTCTGAAAGTCAAAACACTTCTCACTGTAATACCACAAGTAATGACAGTAGTATCAAAGCAGTAATTTCTCAGATGTAAATTGCTTTATGATGAAGTTTGTAGTCTTTTTTTTAAGCCTTTCACGCTATTGGACAGTGTTGACTGTGATTAATACACTTATAATTAATACAAATATCTAGGAAAACTGTCCCTTTACCCATCAGTTCCTATCATTATTCTGACGCAGTTTAGTTTAAGGTTTTCGGCAAGGAAGACAGGATGGGCAGTGCTGGAGTGAGAAGTGCATTGCACCACTGGAAGCAGCAGCAAAACACAAAATTTTTGCCCCCAGCTGGTAGCAACCACCACAGGGATCCCTAAATCTTAAAAAAGCACATATTGAGTTAGATATTTCCTGTATATTTCTCAAACAGGTTTTTAGTTCCATTCTGCCAAAAGCAGAGGAGGAATTTCTCTTTTGTCTCCAAGTCTCCCTGATCATCCAAAAATACACATGAAGGTCTGAACAGAGCAGCAAGCAGAATTGAAATCAATAAATCGACTTGCTGGCTTCTTCTGTCAGTATTTATCATCTTATCCAAAATAGACAATAAAATCCGGATATCTAAACTCAGCTATTTCCTCTCAGGGCTGTGATCTTGAAAACTGCTGACGTGTTTTGCTTCCACAAATACCCACCAGATGTGGCACATTTCAGGTAAAGGCTTCAGTGGAAGGCATGAACTCTTCCTTTCCCACCTCTCTTCCCCTCAAGGTGGAAAAAAAGAATGAGAAGGACAACGAGGAAGAAGAAGCAAAATCAACTCTTTCCCCTCCCTTTCCATTATGTTCAAAGGTTATAAGATGTCTTCAAAGAGCTCCACTAAGACTGCCATGGAAAATAAACACACAGAGGTGTTTCTGTCCCAGAATTATCAGACACAAATAAGTGAATAAACTCTTACTGCACAAAGAGAGACAGATGGAGGCATCTGCCTCTAAGTGCAGTTTTGTTGCACCATTACAGTTTGTTGCACCATTACACTCAAGGTCAGCAAAGGGCAGGAGAAAAAAGGACTTGGTAAAGTAGAATAGGCAATGGATTATTTTGGGGTTTTTTATTGTTTTTTAAGTACAAAGACAGGAGTATGCAAAAACGTTTTTATGGAACAAAAGGACAAGGACACTTGCAGTACTGGGAGCCCTGACCCACTGATTCCCTCAACAGAACTTGAGTTCAGCATTGAAGCATTCATTCCAACGAAAAGGACATATTTCATCCAGAGCTAAGAGTCACAGAAACCATCTGCAGGGTAAGAAAATTCTAACATCCAAACCAACTTGCCCTCCAAGATTCTGTGTGCGTACAGGCTTGTTATACACGAGTACATGAATGTTAAGGTTGTGTTTTCTAGGAAAGGGAGAAACCTTTTACATTGTATTATAGATGTAATGAAATGTAATTTAATACATGTAAATGTGGAACTTGTCTCTGCCATGACTTTCTTGTACAGAACAGCATCTTACCATTCATACATTCAGATACATATGCAGCATTATACATTCACATACATAAACATGCTGTATTATTTAACGTAAAGCATAAACATGTGCTGAAGAGAGACAAGCCTGACAGCCCAGAGACCTAATCTTTCCATTAGCATCCTCTCGTCTCTATTACCTTGTCTCACTGGATTTCCTTCGGTGTCCCAGTGAGAATGGCTTTTGCAACAGAACAAGCAGGAGAACACTCAGATTTACATAAAGACCACGCTTGATGTTCCAAGATGCAGCCACGCCATCAGCCAAGGGATGTTTTTCTCATCCAGGAGGAATCTCAGCTCTAATCATCAGCCTTTCACAACAGATTCCTGGGAGTCTTTTACTTCCTTCTCTTGCAATTTGTCCAGCTCAGAGATTTACATGAAAAGGTTGAACTCAATACTGAACTTCACATGGAAATGCATGGTCTGGAATATCAAAGGGTACCTCTGGAGTACAATTTTGGACATGGCAAAAGGATGAAATCCTTCTCTCCGGGCGAAATGCCATCTATAAGAAGGTCACATAAGCTGTTTATCACTATGATTTCTTGTTCTTTATTCCATTCTCCTCCTGTGCCCGCAGGACAATGAATATGAATGGTCCTTTTGCCATTTTAGGAAGTGCTATGCTAACTGATACAGGGATCCCATAAGCGGATTCTGCTCCACTAAGTTTCACTGTCGGGACCGAAAATTGAATTGTACTGCCAGGAGTGAACTTAGACCAACAGCCTTGACTGTTAGGAGTTAGAAGCTCACACGGAGCAGAATGCAGTGTCAGCTGCTGCAGGTTAATAATCTAGTAATGCGGATATAAAGTGAGAGGTGAAAGGGAGATGTGGGTCATCTCAAATGATTAATACTGCAAATAATAAAAATGTTTCTCTTCAGCCATATGGATGAAGAGAGAGCAATGGTAGAATTGTAGAGTCATAAAATCATAGAATATCCTGAGCTGGGAGGGACCCACAAGGACTTCCAACTCCTGGCCCAGAATAGGACAACTCCAAAAATCCCAGCAGGCACTTGAGAGCATTTTCCAAGCACTTCTTAAACACTCGATGGATGAAACAGAGAAAATATGAGGTACATACAGACCCAAGAATGACTGAAGATATTAGCCTTAACAGGATATTAGAATTCTCCTTTTGTTTTCAGTGGTGGTGATGCAGAACACACTTGGACCCCTCAGCAGCAGAAACATCCCAGGCAAAAGCACATCCATTGTGGGTGACACCAAAGCCTCACTTGGGCCTCGCACCTTGCAGTTTGGCCAAAGGCTGGAGACTTTAGCAAGTTTTGGCTTCTGTGAGTTTTTCTAGAGACTTTCAGTGCATGTTCATCCCTGACACAGAGGTCAGTCTGTTTGCCAGATGTCAAGCCCTTCCTGCAAAGTACAGGGGGCAAAAGAGCCGTTCACATAAAGACTGTCAGATTTTTTTATGCATATTTTTTCTGATTTTGGCTGACATTTTCTAAAACAAATTCAGCCTGAGGCACACACTCAGCATGAGGAATTTAAATCCAAATGGTTAAAGCTTGGCAAAGCTCTGAGTAACTGAAAACAGGGTCTGGTAATGGGAAGTGTCAGACAACCTCAACAATAGGGAACCAGACCTGTCTGCAGCGAGCACTGTAACACTGGTGATGGATGATATCAGACTGGAAATTTCACAGTTAAGTAGCTGCAGCACCATTAATTCCTCCCTGGCAAAGGTCGGTGTTAAAGCCCATCTGGTCTGTGTGTACAACATCAGACTAAGCCCATCACCAAAAAATTAATTAAGAATGGAATTCACCTTTCTTGTCAAAGCAAGGAGCAAAATTTGGGCACCAGTGACTGACTTGAGATCACATACTTTGGTTCAATGACAAGTATGGGGTGTGGCAGCTCACACATATATATAAGTTATTGAATTTTGGATTTTTTTTTTTAAGTTAATATTTCTTACGATTTTTTCCTAATGAACTGGGTTCAGCTTCCATCTGGACATTCTTGTGAGTGAACTTCACAGGCCTAAACAGACAAGGATAGGACATTTCAGGGTTGAATGGAAGAGCATCAAGAGGAACAGAGCCTTAAATGTGTGCACCTGGATATTTGTACTGGAAGACACTGCAGCAATATTTCAATGAAGTAGGCATGAAAAGCATTATGTGACTGGCTTGACCAACACATCTCAAATTTTGTTATTCATGAATAAGCCAGAGGGCAAAAAAGTTCATAATGATATTTGTCCAAGCCAGTATAGCGTAGGAAACTGCACTTAGCTCAGAGCTATTCCCTCAGCAGGAAGAAAGGCTACATTTGAATAAATTATTTGTGGTGAGTTATTCCATTAGCTGCAGTCATCATAATTCCATCCTGATTTTTATGTAGCATACATAAGAAAATTCTCCTTTCCATATTGTATCTTCACTTAATTTGCTGAGGCTGGAAACAACAATTAAACATTACTTTTAATTACTATGATTATCTGACAAATGCAGATCTTAGCTAATGTTTGCTACAGAGATGCTGCAAACAAAAGCAAAGCTTACAGTGACACTGAATAAAGAAAGATATTTTTGAAGTTATGTATGAACAGCTCTGTGGGAAAAGCCAGAAAGAGAAGGAATAGCATGATGCTGAGTGAGGCTCATCATTGTTAGAAGAGTTTTGTGATTTATTTTCTTGTGGAATATAAGAACTTAAAATAGCATCAGTCTGCAGCAGTTTTCACAGAATCATAGAACAGTTTGGGTTGGAAGGGACCTTTAAAGATCATCTCATTTCAACCCCCACCATGGCAGGGACACCTTTCAGATCCGGTGGTTCAAAGCCACATCCATCCTGGCCTTGAACACTTCCAGGGATGGAGCATTTTTTTCCTGAGTTCTCTAAAAAAGTCTTGTGTGAAAGTTTAGACACCAATGCCTTTGCCTTATGGTGGCACCAGCAATGCTGAGACAACGCAGGAACATTTCTACACCTTCTGGCCAAGTGCCAGAGCACAGTCAAGGCGTTGAATGCTACAAAGATCAGAGCAGCAAAAGTTTGGAGAAACATTGACACAGACAGAGCAAAATGTGACTCAAAATGATACTTCACCTCTGGAGAAGCTGGTTGTATTCTTCTGTCCAAGTCAGTGAAACCTCGAAGTGGGGAACACTTTGATGGCACACCCAGGGAGCCTCAGCAGCACCCCCAGGCACCCCAGGGGCTGGGATTGCCCAAGCTGAGGGGAGGTGAGGTGTGGGGTAACTCACCCAACGGGAGGTTCAGCCTGCAGGCTCTCATGCAAATCTCTGCTTCTGCTTTGAGTTCTATGGGCTTATCCCATTCTGATTTTTTTCCTGCAAACTCTGTAACTCTCAGCACAGCCAAAGCCAATGTGTTCTGCCTGGTTCCAGGTTTAGCACAGTGCTCATCTGTAGCCATAAACTGGCCCAGCCGCACTCAAATCTTGGCCCTCATCTGTTGAAAAAAAAAAGTCATTTTTTCATCACAGCAGACCCAAATGGGATCATCACAAGGTAAATAACTGGAAACAGCATGTCCATTTCCTTGGCTTTAAGTATGTCTGGCATAGTCTACTAGAGAGAAAGGCACAGCAGGCTTGTCCCACACACATGGCTGGATGCAGCTGCAATTCCAGATAATCTCCATATTACAGGGTAGAATCACCCCCACTTTCCTCTGCACAAACCTGGAGGGAGGTTTCAGTCTGATGATGACCCTTGGTTACTGCCAAGGGGTTACTCCGTCCCCCACTCTTCACTCCCCCATTCTTTATTTTTCTTATGGCTGTGTTGGTAACACCCTGGAATGAAAAATCCTGCAAATTATGTGCCAATGTATTTCTATTTGGTAACATACTGACTTCACAACCTTCTCCATGAGTAGAGGCTCTGAGAAACAAACCTTGAGTAGGGGCATGGGGATTTTATTTTGATTTTTTTTCTTTTTTCCTAAATTTTAGCATGAATAGCAATAGCATAGCAAACAAGAACAGGAGATAAAAGCATGATTGAAAGCCCAGATTTCCTGGTGTGGGTACCCAGGTAGAATCCTGCATCAATCTTTACACATGCAAATAAATAACATGTTTATCCAACATGCTCAATGGCCATTGGCCTCAGACAGAGCTGTGGGATGCTCTGCACTATAAAAAACATCAGGTGTCTTTCCTGGGGCTGGATTTAGTCTCCTGTGTCTTTATAGGTGTATATATTAACCACAGAATTAAATTCCGGTCATCCTGAGCTTCCTCCTGTGGTCAATAACAGTTCAACTAAGCTACTTCAGATATTACCACCATGTGGGATAGATTCCATGCTGAAAATCTATTTATTTGCTCTGACTATGAAGCAATTCCACACATCCAGGTTACTCATAGACACGTGTCATTTTTCAGATGTCATAAATAAGTTTAAGCACAGCTTGAAGGGCAGCATTCATCTGATAAAGTGCAGATGCACTGCAATGTTGATAACTATGTGTACTCTCCTTTTGTACTCGATACAAAGCAGCAGGTGTGCTTAGGATGTAATTCATCTAATATTAGAGCAGACAATTAAAATAGGTCAGATTGATCACCCCCTGAAAACATCTGGCTGGAAGGGGAGTCTGTGAGGAGGAGCTGAGGTGTGAACGTTGGGTGGGATGAACTCCTCACTAGAAGTTCATCCATAGCCTCATTTTGGTTGGAATAAGAAACCAGAAATAGCCAAAAATTAGAAAGCTCAGAACGTGACCAAACCTGAGCAATGCTGGACAACCAAACTTTCCAAGATTTCTTGGGAAAACACAGGTGCATGTGAACTGGCTCAGCACAAAACCCTGCACTTCTGCAGAAATATCATCTTACCTGGGGATCAGTACACAACCATTAGCTAAAGCTAATCAAACAAACTCCTCTGATACTTTCTTAGCCAGGTAAGAATGTGCAGTTGTAGAAGCTGTAATGAGGATAAAACCAATAACAGCTGATTCTGTATGATATGAATCTGAGGAAATTAATCCAGCTAGAAGTGATTTAAAACATTAAAGCTCCAAACCCTCCTGGGATCACAGTATTAGGCAATTCCTCAGCAGAGTGCACATCTCCCAAAGCTTATGAAAATATTTTCAGAAAGAGCCACAGGAAGTGTTACATCACTGAAGACAGCACAGACTGCGACAAGTCAGGAAATGTGACTCTGAGCCTGTCTCAATCTGGGACCCGTGTCCTGCCTGCCTCAATCCACTCAATATTTCTCCTATTCCACTCTTCACTTGCCTTGCCTGTGTAGGACTGTGAGCTCCTCTCTTGTGCTTATCTAGAGCTGAGCCCTGTAACAAAACCTCTCATAAAAAACAAGGAATGAGGATCAACATGGATTGATGAGCTGTCCTCCTCTGACAAAAAAATATTATTTCCTTAGGTGGTCAGATACACTGGGGACACACTGAAGTCCTTTCATTCTTACACCCATAGAAGATGCAGATTGTGGCAGGCAAATTGGTAAAGAAGTGTAAATAACTGTACTGCAGCTGCCGAATCCTTGCTGGTTTCTGCTACCAGACACATTCTCTGCAATGCATTATTAATCGTTTTGCCAAATTATTTTTTTACATGATTTTGCCTGAGCCGCAAGTTCCTCCTGTCACTGTTTGAATGCAGGGAGAGGCAGCTGTGTCTCCTTGTTGCACCTGCATAGGGAGGAGGGAGCCAGATTTAAGATTGATTTAAGATTTCCAAGTCAATCTCTCAAATGTAAGAGTCACTCTAGAGAGTGACATCCCCAGGGAAGAGCCACAACCAACTTGAATTTGGCTCCTCCATGGCAAACACAACCTTACAATCACAGACTTGGTTTCTAAGTCAGACAATAGAATTTATGACCAGTGGTTCACCTTCACAGAGCAGGTTTTTTCTGTCTCATCCATAGTTTAGACTGGAAAAGAATTTCTATTAGGTTTTAAAAACCAAAGAAACCAAAGAGATCTACAGAGATAGATAACCAGGGAAGTAATGTATCAGAAAAAACATGATTTCCCATCTCCTTTTCCAAATTTCCCTATTAATTCCAGTTACATCCCTTTGAACATTCAATCTCCCTGACCCCTCAGGTCTCCAGATGCACGGTAGATTATGCCATGGCAAAGATGGCAAAGTCCTGACTCAGACTCCTGATTTAGACAAGTGTGTTTACAGGGCTTGACATTTGTTATGAAAAAAACCAGGAAAAATTACTCCAGCCTTCAATACTAAGCTTTAACATGTCAGAGTCTCATGGCTATGGGCTTGGTTTAATCACAAAATAAATACATTTCAATACAATAATGAGAAAATTGTCCCATGTTTCTGTAAAAAACAATGTTTAGGTGGAAATTATATTATATTTATTGTGCTCTGGTGAAACCCAACCTGGAGAAATGTAACATGAAGTTCTAACATTTTAGTTTTGCTCTGTCTGCAGGTAGGGCCATGACAACTTGATAACAATGGCTATTTTGAGGAATAAGATGTGCTTCAGCCTCAGTCTGCTTTACAAAGAGGAAAATTTCATTTCAGATGCACATTCATGGTACCCAACTAGAGAAATTGAAATTTCTTGTAAACAAGCCACCTATTTTTTTCTATTTCTGCTTCTACTTCTGTGAAGTATCCCATGACCATCAGATTCAATCTTTAAAGTATTTTAAATTACATGACAGTTAAGTCTGTAAAATCTGCCTTGGCCTAGGAAATATAGTCTTTTATTTATTTTAAAAATGGTAAAGAAGCAACTAAATTACAGGCTATATGTATAGAATACTCATGATACTGTGATAGGGTATTTGAGTGATTTTTATCACTCAAAATTGACAAAATACAGTGGTGGAAAGATGGGGATAAAACACAGTTAAAGGAAGGTGTAAATTTTGTATTGCTGCTTAGCACTAAGATGATTTATCCAGGCATGAAGAAGTACTTTTTGAAGACCTAACACCAAGATTAAGGTCTGCATAATCCCACATAAAATCATGGAAGGAGGAAGAATCATAAGGTTAGAGTTAAAACTAGTTATATGTTTGATCAGAGGCAATTCCCACAATGGTGTCCATCAACCTTAAACCTAACACACAATAAAACTTTTATCCACAGGTATGTCATCTTTTTATCCATCTTCCACACCTTATTCTTCACCTTTTAACCAACAAAGAGTATCATTCCCTCTCTCCCCTTCCTCCTGTTTGGAATATTTCCTTTCCATCACTTTCATTTCCTTTCTAACCAAGTGTGACACTTACTGCTCCAACATTAATGTTGTTTTTGGCCTGCTCTCCTCCAGAGTCTATTCCCATTTTAAGAAGGATGAAACCCTTGTTACTGTGTGCAGGAATAAGTCTGCCACAGGGAATTTGTGGGTTTTCCCCTTCCCCTGCAGAGCCTATGGCCAAAGGTTGGTGATAAAGAAGATGCTTCTGGCCTCAAGTCTTCCACAACCCATGGAGAAATAGCATCAAGGTCTCATTTCTACAAATCATTGAGCAATTTGTGTCCCCCATTAGAGGCCAAATTGCCTAATAAACAACAGGATGGAAAAAATTCCTGAGAGGTGACAGCTCTGCAGAAAACACTCGTAGAACCTGCACACCCCTGACACGGGCCAGCACTCCTCTAAATAGATTTCTTTTATCTCCATACACTGACCATTAGCGACTTCCAAAGGGAAAATTAATCCCTTGCTCCTATCACTTATTTAACACACAGCTGCTTCCACAGGACTCCTGTATCTCCTGTCTTTTGTTCAGTATCAGCGTCGGTGTTAAACCCAGACAACCTTAACCATATTTAAAGAATCCCTAGTCTTTCTCACTAGGATCCTAAAGGATTTGGTTTTCCCCCTACTACAGCCTCTCCATAGCCACATTAAAAATAGGCTTGGTAATACTTTTCACATTTGTAGGCTGTCACAAATGGTTAGCAGGGAAGAAGTCATTCAAACACACATGACTTTATAATTAAGGCACCTAACTCTTATAAACCCCATTTTTCACAGAAGCAGTGACTTTTAATAAAGTGCAGTGGAGCTGTGGGGGATTCTGTGGTTTCTGCGTGCAGGCCTTGTGCGAGCATTTCGACCCTCAGCCCTGACCACAGAGACCACAGTCATCAGGAGGAATATTTATTTCCACTCCAGCACTTGTCTGGTCTGGTGGACAAGCCCTCGAGCATGGAGATATGAATGGCAGTCATTTCCCTTTGCTGGGCCTCAGTTTCTCCATCTGTCAAACTGGGATGATGATTTCTTCTTCTTTTGAAAGCTGCCTTGAGAGCAAGGGATGAACCGAGCAAGATGGTAATTTTCCAGGTGGGGTCACTGAGGTGAGCAGAGGTGATGATAACACTGATGAAGTTGGAGAGAGAGATAGAAATTAAGTTCAGGAGCCATGAATCCCATTCCCACGCATGCTCCGAGGGATGGAACTCCTCTTACTCCGTGGCCTTCTGAGGAGTAGAATGCAAGAAATTAAAACCTGGAGATTAAACTGATGAAGCTCTTTTTGCTGGAACAGGAGGAGGATCACACGATGAGAGCACTCTGGCTCTCTCCATGCATGGAGTAACAACACACTAAAAGCTGGAAACCCCAGATAAAATTAAAAGAGCCATTAGATAACCACCAGAAATTAATTTAACTTCACTGTCAGCGATATTCTCCTCAGTTCACCTGCTGAGCAAAGTCAGGGAAAATACCTGATTTTCAGTGTGGTGACCACAGGTCGTTCACAGTGCGAATCAGAAAGCCAGAGGCTGCAAGTGCTGCCTGTCAGCATTCACTGACCTGTCAGAGGTGTGAAGATGGGAAAATGGGATACTGGAGAGACATGATCCACCTCTTGTTTGTCATGCCTGTCTGGCTCAGGGTGCTCCTCTCTGGGACTCCAGCACCTCAATCCTTCTTTTTCCCCCTTCACCCACTTGAATAATCCTCACTTTTAACTAATCCTTTGCCTGCTCTTTGACCCTATGCAAAGTGTGACTTTTGGTGGCCATTTGAACCCTTGTTGTGGGACCTCTGTGACAGGTAACAAGCCTCGGGGTGAAGGAAAAGGCAATAGATTCATCATTGGCACCTGCAGACTTCTGACACTGTCTCATATTCACTTTCCTAATCAGGTGAGGGAAACACGGGTCTAGATAAAATTGCTAGAGAGGGGGGACAAGGCTGCAGATATGCACACCCAGAGAGCACTTATCAATGGCTCATTGTCAAAACAGAAAGCGGTGCTGGAAAGCCAGAAAGGGCAGCCTGGGAGGACAGATTGATCGAGTTACATTTATTAGGCCAAAGAGAGCCTTAGTGGGATGTAAGTGCCTTTGAGCACAGAAAAGGCTGTTCCACAGCGCACGGGTACAATCTGTCCTCACCGTTAGGATAAGAAAAGCCTTTACATCGCTGCAAAAAAAACCCAAAAAATTCAAACCAGATAGGAAAAAAAATTTATGAGGCTCTATAACATCAGTAGACTCAAGACTGTGAAATCTCCATCCTTGGGGGTCTTTAAACACAGGCTGGATAAACTTTTGCCAGGAAAAACAGGTTTAAGAGACTCTGCTTAAGATAGGCAGTGCTGCTAAGGGCTTTCTGTGTGCATTTGAATGATGCCCTGAGGCTTGATGTGCTTCTGGCCAGGCTTTGTGCATCAGCATCCCTTGGGTAAAGGCTGCTGGTAGCTCAGTGCAGCACACAGAGATAATTCACTCTCAAGTTGCCTAAAAAATATGAGCTTATTTTACATCAGGCTAGACCGGGGCTTTGCTAGGAGATGCTGTAGTTGTGTGATGCTTCTGAAAGGGCAGATGGGGAAAAAGCAGCAGTTTAGCCAAGGGCACGAGGCTGGGTCATGTGCAGACCTGAGCCTTTCCTCTGTGCTTTCCCCCAGGTCATCTCAAAACAGCTCTGGAGCAAGAACTTGGACCTGAGCTGTGTGGACACGAGGCAGGAAGAACTGGAAAACCACGCAGCAAGGTGTCAAATATTGCAACCCACCCCGTGGCTGATGTCCCATTCCTGACCCAGCCCCTCTGCTTTCATCTTTAGGCAGATGAGCTGATGTGGATTTCTGCAAAAGAATGATTTTGACCTTTGCTGGGCTGCATTAGGAATTTAAGTTGGGTCTTTGGCTTACTGGGGCTGAGTGTAATGCCCAGCAAAATTAGCAGCATTGGAGAGTGGGAAAGAAAAACAGAAAAATCCCCCAAAGAAACACTCAAGAGGGCAGGTAGAACAGAAATCAGAGAACTGGAGAATCATGGAGTGGTTTGGGTTGGAAGGGACCTTAAAGTTCATCTCATTCCACCCCCTGCCATGGGCAGGGACACCTCCCACTATCCCAGGCTGCTCCAAGCCCTGCCCAACCTGGCTTTGGACACTTCCAGGAATGGGGCAGCCACAGCTTCTCTGGGCACCTGTGCCAGGGCCTCACCACCCTCAGGGTTAGGGGTTCTCAGCAGGGTGTTACATGGGTAATCTTGGGGTTTCAGGAACCATATGGGACTGAAGTCTCTGCATTGCCCTCACACACACAAAACAAACCCTAGACTGAATCTCCATCTGCTCAGTCCAGAGAGGGAGCAGAACCCTTGAGTCTCGCACTGTCAGAGAGAAGCACAGTGAGGAGGGACATGAGCCTGTGACTGCTCAGCCCAGCGGTGCTCAGGGCTGGTGCTGCTTTGGGATGAGCCCAGAGGGACACAGGGCAAACACTGAGGGCTCTGCTATGGCTCTTTGGAGTTGCTCAGTCTACTCAACACAGAACTCACCACAAATACAGTCACTGGGTTCATACGCCACTCTACAGGCACAACTCACCCGAATTTAAAATGCAATGTAAAATAAAAAATAGACTCCAAAATGTAATTTCTTTGGTATCTGCTTCAGTGACCATACGGTAGCAGCTGACATCTTTGGGGGAGGTGATTTGCAGGGATTAACAGCCAGATGGAGGTTAACAGGCCACAGCTGTACTGTGATCCCCACCTCCACCCCAAATTAATGATCTTCTGAGGACATATCCTTAAATTAGAGGAAATGACAGGTTTAAATTGGCATGTGCCACACACAGCGCAGTGGCAAGCCCAACAGTTAGTATAATTTTTAATACGGCTATAGAAAACACCTTTTTATACTAATGGAATAAATCATGTTCTCAACACCTGGAGTTTACACTGGCCAACCTGTAATAACGTATTAATGCAGAGCAGTTGCACATCCTGTTCCAGAGCAGCCATAAAACGCTGAGGGACCCCAGGGTACAGGTATTAGCTGAGGGCACGACTCGCTGGCGGCTGCAGATCACTCCCAACAGTGCAGCTGCACCTTCAGCACCACACAACACACCTCAAACTTATTTTCCTAGATGTCCACAGGCGGTTTTTTTTTTTCCCTTCCTTTTCTTTTCCTGATTACACCGATTTCAATTCAGGAGAACATTCTAATTTCCAGTCTTCCTTCACGAGCATGCTCTGATTGCATATCAAGACACTTTCAGCTCAGATGGGTGGCAGATGTTGCTCCTGGTCCTTACAAACTCAGTGATGGTGGCAGGATGCCCCTCCCCTGGAATTGTCCAAGGCCAGGCTGGATGGGGCTTGGAGCAACCTGGGACAGTGGAAGATGTCCCTGTCCATGGCAGGGGGATGGAACTGGATGATCTTTAAGGTCCCTTCCCACTCAAACTATTCCATGATTCTATGATTCTTCATACTTACCCTTAGTAAAGGTATTCCTGAGTAGGCTTCAAGGAGAAGTAGGTGGAAAAATGGATCATTTTCTTCCCCCAGAGGTGTTCCTCCGAGATGACAATGGTGTCAGGCAGACCTCAGTGAATTGGTTATGCACAGGCCCAAGTGGTGCTCTGAAAGCAGCACCTTCCTTTCTTAAATGAAAGCCTGGAGTTCTGATTTCAGCCATGAAGCTGCTGCTTCCAGGAGGAGGTTGTTGTACATTTAAAAACATCATCAGTCAAGAAAACTCAAATGTTATGTGTGGTGCCTTTACTGTTCAGCAAAAAAATTACAGATCTGGAGAGATTAAACCAGAGTCTGTTTTGACAATTATGGTGGGTTTACATGACATCACACTTTAATTTTTTTGTTTTATATTGAGTAGAATAGAAGAATTGTGTTTAAACCATAGTGGCAACTCTAAGCCAGCAGCTGCCTTAATCAGGACTCCGTGTCTTCCTGAGGCACTAAAATGTTTGGGGTTTCCAAATCAGAAGAAACAAACACAGCGCTTGATAAAGCAGCTGCTATGCTGGATTCACCTCTGTGCAAGAACAAAACTGGTTTTGTTAAGCTGCGTGTGGGGATCAGTTTTTCAGCCACAGAGCTATTGCAGCTTCCATACCACCATATTTTCATTTGAATTTTGGGACCTACAGCCTTCCCCTTACCATGATTATCATTGCTGTTTTAAAAAGACTGGGTCCACAAATTCATCGATAGAGGGATAATGAATTGAGACACTGAAAGGTCTGGATGGGAGCCCAGGTCTCCAGAAAAGCATTTTAGGGCCTTCACCTTCAGCATGAAGGTAAGAGGGGAGTGAGGGAAGTATGTGCTTTCCTTAAAAAATAAATGAATTGGTAACTGTGCCAAATCCGATATGATACACAATCAATAAAATACCAAAAGGAGCAGCAGCTCATTAGGAAAAGCAGCAAACCCCCTTATTTCTAGACCTGGAGTGATATCACCAATGATGCCTTTCACAAGGAGGTAAACAGGAAAAGCTGAGTTGGCTGAAAGTCTGCAAGAAACAGGGAGGGAAAAGTCCATGTTTACCACATGCGAAAGGACAGACAAAGGCAGCACAGAGCTGAATGTTATTTTCAACATTCCCAAAAGAGGATGAGACAGGAGAGAGGGTAAAGACACAACAACACTTAAAAAAGACTTTAAACAAGTACTTACTAGTGTTTCTTTCTGAATGGATTTAGACTCTGGCTCCCTTTGTCTGCACAAGGCAAGGAGAGGAAGAACCACCAGGTCACAGGCGTTGTTGCAGTGGAAAATTTTTGACAGGTTTTGTATTTTTTCTTATTCCCATAGCAAACCTTTACCCAGCCTGAGAGGGGTCTGATCCAACTTGTGTCCCAAAGACATGTATTCATGTTTACAGTCCCCACAACCTGACAGCTTTCCTCCTCTGGAAACACAGCAGGATTGCTCTCCTCATAGTTATATAGACAGCCACTGAATTGGATGAAGCAATTGATAAGGAACTGACAGAAAGAAGGAGATTTATTGGTTATCTAAAACCCAGTTCTGCAATCAAGATCAATATGAAATCATTGAAACATGATAATAACTCTCTCAACAGGCTGAGGGAATTTGGGTTGTTTAGCCTGGAGAAGGCACCTGGGAGAATTTAGAACCCCTTCCAGTGCCTAGAACAGCTTCAAGAGAGTTGGAGAAGGACTTTTTACAAGGGCATGGAGTGATAGGACAATAGGGAATGTCTTTAAACTGAAAAAGGGTTAAGTTAGGTTAGGTATTAGGAAGAAATTCTTCCCTGTGAGAGTGGTGAGGCCCTGGCACAGGTTGAACAGAGAAGCTGCAGCTGCCCCATCTCTGTGAGTATTCAAGGCCAGGTTGGATGGGGCTCGGAGCAACCTGGGATAGTGGAAGCTGTCCCTGCCCATGGCAATGGGGTTGGAATGAGATGAGATGAGATGAGATGAGATGAGATGAGATGAGATGAGATGAGATGAGATGAGATGAGATGAGATGAGATGAGATTTAAGGTCCCTTCCAACCCAAACTATTTTGTGATTCTGTGCTGGTTAATGAAACACAAGCAGCAGGGTCCTGCACGGTATCCACAAAAAACTGTCAATATAACAAAAAATCAGACAAAGAGCTTCCGAGCAGAACCTGTACCTCTTGTACTCTCGCTGCCCAGAGATTTCCTGCATTGCTTTATTTTCTGGCTGTCAGATCCAGCCTGGGACTGCCCAATGGACATGGCTGTCCCAGCTGGTGCTGCAGAACTGGCACTCCCCAGGCACGGCGAGGTGACAGTGCCTTCCCCAAAGAGAGAGCACCAAAATCTGTCACTCACACAAGGTTTCAGGGGTCCCACTTCGCAAGGAATTCTTTCTACCACGAGAACAACAACATACCGACCCGGGTGAGCAGAAAATTGGCACTCTGAGTTACAGACTGGAATAAACCATCCCACCAACAGAGCTCCCAAAATCAGCACCTGCAGGCTGCCAGTGGCTGATCTGGGAAATGCTCCATTGGGGCTCACCGCTTCTCCCACCTAAGTCTCAAGAGCTGTCATTTATTCAGTGAAAACATGGTTTGACCCATGAGTACTTTTTTTAAGGAAAAAATTATACCTCCTTTTCTGATGTAAGTTTGTATCACGATGGGATTTAAACCATATGAGATGATTTTAACTTTTATTTTATTTTTAAATACACATATATTACATGCAAATTGAGGGGCTATCTCTGACCTTCCCAGCAAAGTTGAATAGTAATGGTTTTAGTATCCATAAATTTTTGGGTGTCGCTAGTAAAACGTTGGACAGGAAAAACAGGGGGAAATAGCCTATCCATATGAAAACAATAATCATGTAATATTTATTGTCTGGGATTGAAATGTTTCAAATATTCAAAGCAATAAAATGTCAGGAAAAGCTAGACTTCCTGATGTAAAAAGGCCATAAATTTCTTCCCTCATAAGACACAAGGAGAGGGGGAAAATCAATGTGACATTTAACACTAAAGAAAGAAAGAGAAAAAGAAAGAATGAAAGAAAGAAAAGAAAAACACACCACACTTAAATCTAAGTTAAAGCAGTGGAGAGCCCCCAGAGGGCACAATCCACTTACCTTTGGGAGGCTGCAGGAAGGAAATGGCAGCCAAGAGCACAACTCATGTGCTGTAAAATATAAGGACATTTCAGAACAATTTAGGGGAGCAAAGAGGTATCTCTGCAGTGTCTGACTCTTTGAGACCTCTCCCTCTCAAACAATATTCTATTAGATTTTAAAAACCCCAACAAACCATCACCAAGCAAAAAAAAAAAAAAAAATTTGCAAATTCAAAAATACCTTTTTGTTACAAAAAAAATTCATACAAAAAATTTGTTTTTTCTAAAACTTCACGAGGTTTCACAATTTTTTAAAAGATTCACAGTGTGGCATTAGACTTTGTGCAAGAGAAAAATGATAGACAGCAAAGAAACCAAAGGTTACAACCAAATTACTTCCACAAAGTAAAAAATCTTTTATCTTTACAAGGATAAACCACTTTCATTGCAGAGAGAGGGAAGTTTCAAAACAGAGTTATGTTTGCTTTTAAAAAGCAGAGATGTTTTTTGGAATTCCATCTTCATGAAAAATATGACTACATATATATTCATATTTATTTAATATATATGCATATAAATTAATACATTTTCTATGCTTCTCCTGCTTGCCTATGAATCAAGTTTTAATAACAGGCGCTTTAAGTGCTGCATTAATTTTGCCCTTCCTTCAAGACCACCAAAGAAACCAACTGAGATGCAAAATCCCTTCAGAGCGTGCACCACAACTACATACCAAAGTGCAAATAAAACAAGCCTCAACAAAATAAAAATGAATCCAGCATCATCTACAAGCCCAACTCCAACTCTGTAAAAAAGCACCTATAAAAACCAGCCGTGGTAAAAACTGGGAAGGTTTGGACATTGGCCAAAAATTTGAAAGTTTGGCTGCTTATTCCAAATTTTATCTTCACTACCATAACATTGGGATGACTGTAACATGCAAGTGTGGCCAATGGAGCAAGGTGGACTAGCTCAGATGGCTACACTTATTTATTTGGGTACTGTGAATAAAAGCAACCACCTCAGACTCTGCCCCAAAATACCTGTGCCCTTAAAATGTGAGAGGTTTTTAACCCACTAGCCAAAAACAACAGCTGCAGAAGGACAGAGAGCTGTTTACTACTGTATTGGCTCTGAAAGGTGGCCGTACATGAGAATTAACTATTCTTAACTATTTCACTGCCAAAGTTCTGATCACCAAAGTGTGGAAATAAGCATGATGCAACTGTCAAACAGGAAAAAAAAAAATAATATTTTCCCAAGCACGCGCTGCTGAGCCCACTCAGACCAAGATCATTTTATCCTGCCTTACCTTGGAATATTCAGTGTTGCGGTTCTTGATCTTCCAGTGCAAGAATCTGTCGTGTTTTTCCTCTTGGGCTTGTGCCTGATTTACACAGTGAGGAGACAAGTGGGATGCTCATGAGTTTGAGGGAGACCTCAAGGTTGACCTCACCTGTTTGTCGTACAAGTTTGAGCCCTGCTGGAGCCATGGATCAGCTTTGTCACCATCCCAGAGAAGGTGAATAAAAGCAACACCTTCCATGGAGAAACTGACTGTCAAAGATCCTTTCCCAGGTACTTAGAGCAAAACTTAACAATTGTTTCCATTTATTTATGTTCTGTCCACACCAAAATCTGCTGAGCATGGAAAATTTAGGACTATGTTGATACCATTCCAAAACAGAGACGTATAAATTCTTTTAATATTAAAGTAAGGGCAAGCTGACACGGAGAACACTAGACAGATCGTGTCTAGTTTGCTAAAATCATTTTGTTGAAGCTACAACAAAATTTGTGCACTGTTGATCAGGAGATACACAATGATCTAAACAAGGGAGCTCAGGGGGAAGCTCAGCTAGAGCCCTTCTCCTCTAAACGCTTTCCTTCTCCTTCTGCAGTGATGCTTCAGATTTGTTTTCACCTCAGCTTGACATGCAGTTGCTGCCATTTCATTTGCAGATCTGAAGAAATCATGTCAGTACAAGAAAGGCAATAGTTTCTTTGGAGTTTTTTTTGTTTTGCAGATTAATTAAATACTTATGGAAATGAGAGCTAAACAGAAGTGGTTTGAGCCAATTTGCTTTATTGACTGCTGACTATCTGAATCCCACCACAGCTTCTGATATCTTACACCTTCTCTTCTTCCAGGTCTAGTTACAGGAGGTGGTTACACTTCAGTGGCATCTTACTGGGTTCAGACCTGGTTCATCCACTAAAAATTAGTATTTTACTATATCTTTGTCAACACCATCGCAGGTGCTGTCCCATTTAAAAGAGGTCATTTATATTTCTTAATTGTGTTTCTCCTCTCATTTCTTCATGCTCTGATGCACTCTGCAAAGGCAAGTAGGGAGGAGATGAAGGTAAGAATAATCTGGCACTGCCAAAGTAGGATTTTTGTAATGAGTAGGTCCCTCATGGTGATTTCTGATGCAGAATTCCAGCATAGTGTGGAGGAAGGAAAGTGTCCCATGGTCCATGTTTTGGTGGAGACATATCATTTTTGTTTCCGCACGAGGTCACCAAGTGGCCATGGCAGATTTCAGCCAGGTTTCAAAGCTTTGAGCCCTGGGTTGGATCCAGATTGAGTAGTTGCATTCTGCCAACTCCTCTCATGGATCCAGTTGGATACTGCGTTTGCCTCTTTCTCCAGGGCTGGGTTATGTGCTCTCTGACACACCTACTGCTCTCACTGCAGAGTGGAGATACTTCAGGACTGAGAGCATCACTATCGATTTGGGAAATCCAGGGTTCTGAACCATTCCAGGTTTCCAAACCATTCCAGGTTTCCAAACCATTCCAGGTTTCTGAACCATTCCAGGATTCCCAACACATCATTCAGCCTTTCCCCAGGAGAAATGAAGATAACAACACATTATTTTAAAGTCGTGCTGAGGCATAAACACATGGAAACCCATGAGGCACACAGATATTACAGTAATCAAAGTCATACGAGGACCAACAATTGACAGATCACATCTTCACCAAATCAGTAATAAAAATATGCAAAGCATCTGGATGAAGACAAGTCCAGAAATACACAGATATTGGTATAAGATTCTCATGCCAATATTTCTGTCTGATAGGAATTAAGATGAATTATCAATGACAAATATGTAAGAGAGCTATAAAATGTAAAATGAAACTGTATTATAATTTTCATTCTTCATTTTCCTTATTTATCTTTCCATCTCTCACTACTAATCTATCTTGTTTAAGAAAAATAATATATAAGTATAGTAGAGCTTGATTACTGAGAATGGCTATCAATGCAGTGTCTCAGAGCACTCTCTAGACAGTTAAAAAGCTTTTAATAGTAAAATATGAAGGTTTTCTTCAAATTTGCAGCCATCTGCCTTCTAAAACTTTGTTTCAGTTGCCAAGATTTCAGTGATTTATAGAAGCCAAAGTATCTGATTTTTGTCTCACCACAAGAGATGAGAGCTATTTTTTCTTATTATTTTGTAAAGGCAACATCATTATCTTAAGCAGAAAAAGAAAAAAGTTAAGAGCTACATTAAAGATACAGCTTTCCAAATAATTTTTAAGGCATCTGGCCTTATTTAAACCATCAAATTTACATTCAATTCCTTCAGGGATGGCTTTGCTGCTTTGTGCTGGCTCCATGCCCTCTGAATAAACCTGGATTTAATGCATGCCACCACTGCATTTCCCTGGCTGCACTGCTGCCCGGGGTAGATATATAGCAGAGGTATAAAAAGTAGAGGTGTAAGAAGCCCAACTTTGGAAAATATGATTCATTCAGGCAAAAAAACCCAAAAAAACTCCCAACCTTCTAACTGTTTAAGTTTCAGCTAGAGGTTGGACTTGCGACTAGTGTCACTATCTATTTATTCTGAATTTATGATGAGAAGTGTTTATGTACCATGAAACATTCTCTATGAGCTGGATGGGAAACTATAAACCATTTTATGAGATCTACACACGGCTGATGGCAGAACCTTAACACAACACAAAGGTTCATCCACATCCAAGAAATGCCAAAACACACTTTTTTTATTTCCCCCCTCAATGAGATGGACACTTGACAAAGAAAAGTGTGCCCTGAAACCCTGGGGGGGTACATTGTGGAGGCTCCTGAGTTTCTCTGGAGAAATATGGAGCACTGTCAGCTTCTCACAATTTCCAAAGACAAAAGTCTTTTAAAGGGTTTGATTTTCTCAGAGGAAAGACTGATGGAAGACAGGCCAGGAAATGAGATGAAGCCCAACTAGAAATTTGCATTGTGGCTCCCTCACCTCTGACAATTTAAAGCTGAATTATGGATGTTTTGTGGATGGCTGGAATAAAAACTGAGAAACCAGGTAGTATAACCACAGAGCAAGGCAGGCACTGAGCTGAGAGCAAAACTCACACTCCCTTAAATGTTACAGTCATATTCCTACTGAAAGCAATGTTTCAGGTAACTAATGTGAAATAATCAACATAACCTGATTCAGTTACTATAAATCCTGGCTAAGAATCGAAATGATTTGCAAGCTGAAATTACACAAGTGTAGAGCTATTCATATGCAGCCATTAACTGAATCTCAAGCTGAATTTTATATATATAAAAATGTGCAGTAGCAGCCTAAACATACATCTCTGCTTCTGCACCACGGGAAGTGGTGCAAAGACATACTCCAAGTTCAGCACGAGTATTACTAGTTGCATTTTTGTCATTGGTTTGCATTTAAAATGCATTTTGCATTTTAAACAGAGTCTAAAGAAAACTCTGAAGATGAGAATAAAAATTATTATTTCCCAAAATAAGAATAAACTGTGTTAATCCAAGATAGGGAGACATAACCTACCTTGTTGGACTCTAAATTCAACTCCCTGACTTGTGCAGAGAAGTGAAAGGTTATTATATGGGTTTACTGGGCAAACCCAGATTTTATAAATAATTGCCTGTCAGGCTGTTCAAGATAGACAAACACACAGCAGACCAACAAAAACATGATCTGTCATATTTCTGAGAGAAATGTATGTTGAGTCTTCATTCTCTGGGACTTTAAGTAGACCAGTAAAAAATAAGTGCCAGTATTTTTCCTGCTTATGCATATTTTAAAATGTAAAATCTGGGAGAGAGACAGAAACAGAAGGAATTTTGATTCCAGTACCCAGTGCCTGAAATGGTTTCTTCTGTCTGCATCCCTGCAGATCGAAACCAAATACAATAAATGCTGGTGTCCTTTTAAAAAAGTCTCGATGTTTACAGCAAGCATATAATTTTCCATGATTAAGGATGCCAACAAAAATAAAGAGTGATGATAAAAAGAAAAGTTTAATCATATATTTCAAGAAGCACAGATGGAACATCAGAAAACTTCCCCCTTCCCTTGTTTAATACATTGTACATATTACTTTTAGTCCTTTACACACAGAAAATGTCCAAAAAACAGAAGTATAAGCAGATAAAAGAGAAAAGCAATTTATGAACGGCAGCAATATTGGACATACAAAGTTCACTTTTACAATATTTCAGTTGCAAAGAGACGTTTTTCTCTTTATTTAAAAAATATAAAATATATTTAAAGTTTTTGCAAGCAGGTCCAGGAGAGCAGGACAACAAAACTACCTACAAATGACCACAAGAGTACAGAGCAGGAGTGAAAATTAAGACCTCACATACTAAGCACAAAGGAGGAGGATGGCTGCACTATATAAAACTAACGTTTTGTTGTTCTCTCATCCCTTGAGTGTTCTGTATTGATTTGAGGCTTAAGTTGAAGACCTCTGACCTGTGGGTACCACAGGGACACGAGCAGGACGTGCCCAGCAGATCCTGGTGACAGACTGAAGCAGGAGCCCATTTCTCTGCTCAAGCATCATCATGGTTAGCTCTATATTTGTACAGTTTTTATGGGAAGAAATGAATGTGTTTGTGAGGCCAGCAAAGGCTGGGGGAGCAGGGGACAGGAACAAGCATAGAGGCAGGGACTGAGATTTAAAAAAAAAAAAATCTTGAAAACAAACAACGTTAGCTAAAATATTTTTAAAAAGGCAAAAAAAGCTGGTTTCTTCTTTAACCAAATCCAACAGCTATGCTGCCTTTGTCAACAACAGCGACAACATCTGCTTCCTGCAGCTGAGCAAGTACATAACGTTAAGCCCTTGCCTAGAACCACTGAGACAGACAGAGCTATTGAAATACTTTAGAATGTATTTTTCCAAATAGGGGTCCAAACCAGTGCAAAATCACTGCAAAGGCTTTCCTTGATTTTGGACAATGATGGCTTAAGACTCTGGAGATGCCAATATTGAGAATTTGTGAGTGAGCACTTAGCCCATCTTTGGGTCTGCAAAAAGTCTCTAACTGGTGAAGTTCAGTTTACCTGAACTTTTTCTGAATATCTTTGGGTCCAAACTTGGTATTGTTGTCATCAAAATCCCCTCATTGGATTAAATTGGGTTATACTGTGTGAAAATTTATATTAATTGAGAGAAACAAGTGGAAATCAGTAGAAAACAGAGGGCAATAACTTTTCTTTTTGTAAAAATCTCAAAGAAAACTACATAACCTTTATATAACCTAATAAACCAACACAACCCAGTCTATCTCTGTCTGGCCTCTTCCTGCCCCATCCTGCTTTATAAAAAAACATCTTTTGGAGAACATACAGACTTCCAGACACTTAAATAAAAATGACATGGCAGTCAGAGAGAGGCTGACAGCAGCAAGTCCCCTGCAAACTCCAGCATTGTCTGAGCTGCATTCTTGTCCACCTACACCCTATCCCAAACATCCTGCCATTAATTAGCTAAATGTTCCAGCTAGTAAACAAGAATAACGGTTGAGGGGGCTGGAAAAAGAGACAGAGACAGCCAGCAGATAGTCACAACAAACCAGCCCACTCACTGGTACATGGAGACATTGGAGTATTTTTTTTCCTTCCATGGAGGGGAAAAGAAAATCACCTTAATATAACACTGCCTTTCCTGTTGCTGCAGCCACATCCACATCAGCAGGCGAGAAAAGTCATCCCGTTCCTGCGGTAGGCACTCTGTCAGGGAAAGAGAAAATCTGCAGTGAATTATCACATCAGCTTAAACAAGGGAAGGAGGCAGAGAGAAAGGCAAGGCTTTCTTCCTGTTTTGTAGGCTATTCTGGCTGCAATCTAATAGTGCGCTTAATCTGAACATTTCTGGTGGGGAAGCTGCAAGCAACCACTTTGACTATTAAAAAATCAGTGTGGTCAACAAGTGGTTAGTGACTCTATTTCAGGAGAGCAAGAGATAGGCAAAACCGTAACATCCTACTTTGTTAATTGCCTGCAAAATAGATGAGGCCAAAAATACACCATTATGCTGAATCCATTTGTCCTTTATAAGCACATATTGTCTATTCACCACGTTCAAGAATCGTTTTTAAACTATCTGAATATTCTGTAAATTATTGAACAATTACAGTTTTTTGAAACTTAATTTATAGTCTGAGTCTAAAGTTATATAAACAGACACTGGTATAATCCCCACCACTCCAGACCCAAATTAATCTTAAAGACTCTCTGGTCAGTAGGAAATAATTTGATATCCCATATATTGTGACCTGGGATGAAGTGTTTCCAATGGTAAAGAAGCACAGGAGTTAAGCAGTGCTTGAGAAAATAATTTAAAAAGATCCTGTGACACTGTCTCCCTAAAATACCTTTCATGCATTTTTAACAGTTCTTTCCGAATCAATATAGGAAACTATACCTTTTAATGCCACTGGAAACCCTATATTGTAAGGAGATATTCTCAGTTTAAAAAATACTTTAAAAATATATTAACAATATCTTTAAAAAAGCAAAGGAGTTTAAATAGTTTTGCTTTATTTGGTTCACCTTCAGCAGCCATCCTGTTTTAAAGATGAAAATGTAGTCATTTATTTCATTACAGTTAGTGCTTCCTCAGATTTATTTTGTACCTCTCCAGTCCAAGCACTTAGGAAGAGCCATATATAACCACCATTTTTAGTAGCTCTACCAATTTCCTAATTAATTTCAGCCAGATCAATTTCTCCCCTCTTAAACTAGAATTAGAGTAACATTATGAGTAAAGGATAACCTCAAACAACTTTGGATATAAATAGCATTTATACTGAACTGTAAAGGAATCATTTCAAAACCAGCAAGGATGTATTGAGAGACATTTTACAGACAGTGAATATGCAAAAGGAAATATGTACAAGATGTTCATTACAGCATCCTTTACATTAACACCACACTTCAGTCTAGAGACCCAGCAGCATATGGCATTAAAGTCGAAGAGCAGAACATCAGCTCTGCGATATACAGCCAAGACATGACAGTATCACCACAAACAAAACACAAAATAAATCCAAAGACTCTATACCCAAACACAAAATGCCCAAAACAGACTAGCCAATAATTTTGAAAGGATCCAATATATTCCCACAACCACAAGCAGCAAGTCCAAAGCAGTTTGGATCTTCAGCTTGCCCAAACCATTATGGCTGGCATTTGGAAGTCAATGCAAAAGTAATGTTTTTAGCTCCTTGACCCCGATAGTTTTACAGAGCTTTATAACCTAAGTGACAACCTTTAACACATAAACAAAATATTCAGGACTACTGTGCAGTTTGCTTGGAGACAAATGATCCCAAGTACAAAGCTGGATCTACATGAAAGATAAAAGGTTGAATTTTGCAAAAGGAATTTTGTTTGTGAAGCAAAGTTGGGCTTGGCTGGGCTCACCTGGGAAATAATGAAGTTTAACATTTACCAAGAAGGGCAGTGTTGTACAGCCAGTTACGGCCCTGCAAAGGTCATCTCAGAAGCCAGTTTCAGGGGAGGCAGGATAACACCTTTGCAGAGTTGGGCACACCCACTGGTCTATATTTAGTGATATAACTAGTGTGGCTATAGTTAGGATTGAAAACTATTTCCTACTTCACTCCCCTTTTCACATACTTTAAACTTTCTGAAACATTTGCCCTTGGGCTGAAATTTCCTCTGCTTTAATCTCTGCCTGAAGTTCACTTTCTTTGGAAAGAACCAACAAAATTCCTGAAGCCATTTTGAAGTTCAGCAATAATGAAAACAACACATTTTTCCTTCCCAAGCCAGACAAAGTGATTCTGATATATGTATATTTTATTATGGAATTTATCCATAAATTGAACCATTTTAGCCAGAAACCATCCATACCTTCAACCTCAGCATAAAGGTAACTGTTTTGAAAATCAGTGTTTCAGAGAAGGGAGTTTGATTCATCCCATTCCATAACAAGATAACACTTCGCTCTCATTTTGATACATTACTAGATAATAAAGGCTAACCTCCAAAATGCTTTTATGCAGAGCAAAAGTATTTTACAGACATCCCATCTTTCTGAGTTATACCAGATATCTTTAAGATCTATACAGCTGAATTTGTGATACTGAAAGACAGATCTTTACATGCCAAGAATCGTGAAAAGAAACAGCAAGATGTTTTTTATAAAACTCGCATGTGTATGTGCCCTTGCAAGAGTTTAGATGTATGTGGCAGACATTTAATGTGGTTGGAGATAATGTAGAGGGTTTGGATGACACTTCTGGGTGCTTTATGCCACTTTGGCAGCATTCAATCTTTTTTTTTTTTTTAAATATGATTATTTGGCTCAGAATTACAGATAGAGGATGATGCAGGCTCTTGATGTGGGATTAAAATAGCTGTATCCATTTTGCTGGATACGTCGTGCTGTCAAGAGATAACATAAGCCCATGGTTCCTCCTGGAGCCCTTTCTGGAAAAGTATCTACTGCATCCAAATTTTCTGTGTGTTCTCTCTTAAAATTTACTACCAGGCTGTGCTTTGACTTTTCCGGCTGAGTCTCTGCTATGGTTGAAGTTCTGTCAGCCTCTTGCTGTGCCCAATATGTGCAGGGGTGGTCAAGGGACCACCTTTTAGACAGGGGAATCACCTAACTTGGCACAAATTACACAGTTTGCCTTCCCAGAATGGCTTCCACGCTCTGAAAAGATGATCTAACCTTATCTGGTTGATCTAGCCTTCACAGAAACTCTTCCTGCTCCTTGATATCCCATGACAAGACTTTTCTTCTCCCGCTCTGACCTTGTTGAAGGTGGAAGGACAGATTTCTGCCTTCAGAATCAGAGCCAGAGGCTGCACAGGCTGGGACAACGTGAAAGCAGAAACATGACCTTCATCTTGTCCAGGTCAGCTTGCTCCCATTTAGGGGAGAGCTGTGATGATTTTGCTGCTCAGTTCTTGCTTCCCAGTCCTATCCTGACATAGTGGGTCCATCCCTGCCCATGGCAGTGGGGTTGGAACGAGATCTTTAACTCCTCACCCCAACCATTCTATGATTCTACCCCATGAAGGCACCTTGTGGAAAATCTCAGAGTTTCTCAGGCATCCTCTATATTAGAACTCTCCCTTGGAAATGTTGCTCCTTCACATTGTCAAAGCACATTGGATTCTGACAGGATCCTCTCTGGCAATACTATCATTCTTTAATAAATGAAGGCAAGCTTTTTTCCAATGATCTGAAAGGAGGTACAATGAAGCAGAAAAGATGAGCAGTGTTCACTGCTGTCAGTCGCCTAAAAGCAAAATCTTGCTTTGCCCTTAGTTTGGTGAAAGAATAGAAAGCTAACAGCTTAAAAAGCCAGCATGGCACAAGGGACCCTGGCCTCAAATTTCAGGAAAAATCATCCAGTTTCTACTCCCTTTTCTCTTTTTTTTCTTTTGGTCCATTTCTCTCCTGCAGTGGTAGCCCAAGGCAGTGTTATTATGAAGGACCACAAAGAACCACTCCAAGAAAAGGGCAGCAAAACTCCTGTCCTCACAGCAGGTCCCATGAAATGAAGCAGTTTACTGAAGAGTTCATAGGACCAATCCAGGGACAGATAACCATGTGTTTATTAGCAATTTGGGGGAATGGCTTTAAACTGAAAGAGAGTAGGTTGAGATTGGATATTAAGAAGAAATTCTTCCCTGTGAGGGTGGTGATGGCCTAGCACAGGTTGCCCAGGGAAGCTGTGGCTGCCCCATCCCTGGAGGTGTCCGAGGCCAGGCTGGATGGGGCTTGGAGCAATCTGGGATAATGGAAGGTGTCCCTGCCCATGGCAGGCGGATGGAACTGGATGATCTTTGAGGTTCTTCCAATACAAACCAGTCTATGATTCTGTGATTTACAGAAGCAAGCACCAGCCAAATATGAAGTTGTGTGAGTACTCAATGAGGGAACAGAGTAGATTAGAAAACTAAGACTTCTGAACAGGCACCTCAGCTAGAAATGGTTTCCAGTTAACAATTTACACTAGTGCATAATTTCATAGCTGTAGCATGATGAGAAAGAATAATTTTGGCAGGAGAAAGAAACAGCTGTGACTTTTGAGTGAGCTGATGCTTAATTTTTATTTGGGATAAAATTTGGAAAGTCTGGGGTAAAACATCTGCAGCGGGCACCCGAGACACCAATGTTTTTTGGGCCAAATCCTCCATTGGTTTAAGTCTGCAGTTCTGCTTGCATTAAAGTTAAAGTATAATGTCACACTGCAGGCCTGTTGTATCACTTAGAGATGTTAAATCCTGAATTATAGGCCCTGTATAAGTGAGTTACAGAACAGCATTTATAAAACTTGAAGTCTCCCTTTCTTGGTGTCCTCTTGAATGTGTGTGGGCAAGTGGTTTAATTACAGTGCATAAAGTGGAATGGCAGACAGAGCATCCAAATCAAAGAGCAAGCCCTGGCTGAACTTCATTAGCAAACATAAATGCAAATAGGCACATTTTATTTGTGACATGCCACGGTCCTTTCTGCCTTGGGTTATTTTACTCTATTCTCTGACATTTGCATAGATGTAAATCGAACCATATGACTTGAGCAGGTCCATGATAGGAGAATCATATGCAAAACTTCTTTCCATTAAATAATTCTCTTCGTGCAGCCTTACAATGTTACTGTGAAAATCAGGGAGGGTTGGATGTCAGACAGTGAGAGCCTTTATTTAAGAACAGTGGAGGGAGCCCTGCCCTTTAAATAAGAGACATTCTTGGATCAGACACTGGCTGGCAGGATGGAAAAAGGATGTAGCATTAACTTTCATTCCATTCCAAATAACCTGGAACCCATAAACCACCAAGATTCTCTAATTTTAAATCTGCTCCTTTTCTCCCTGTGTCTTCTTTCCATTTTATTTGGGGAATGTTAACTTTGAAATTTCATTAGCTCACCATAATATCAAACAAGTCACCCTGGACAGATTCATAACTCTTTGTACATAAAAACATCTACACTAAAACCCCCGTGATTAAAAGGTTACTCCTCTAATTTTTCCCAGCCTGCACAGACAAACCACATGCAAAGAAGTGTCAGCTTATTTAGAGATTAAAATAATAATTAGTTTAAGAGGCAAAGTATAAGCAACATTGTTTGAAAAAGAAAATCCATGTGTTGCTTAGAATTAGTTGCTTCTGTTTAAGTTTAAATAAATTTGTGTGGATATAAGCTCTCTTTATTAAAAGTGCATCCATGTTACAAAAGAAATATAATGGATAATTCTCCCTCCAATTTAAAACAATAGCACTGAAGGCTCTAATTCCACAAACCCATCTTTAATCAGTAGCCAAAACACAGATGTCTGATATTAATCAAAGGATGAGGGGGCGCTTTATGTATGTAACGTCTCATACATGGTCAGTAATGAATAACACACCCCAAATATGTATCTATGGACACCCAGGTTTAGCACGTTACAAACTTGTGTGATGCTCTGTGTGATCTGCCCTGCCATATCCATGAAATCTCACGGATTTCATTCATGACGAGGCCAGACCAATGTGCTGAGAGCTACAGCACCCATTTATCCATACAGTGACAGTCCCTCTGGACGCACAACCACATTGGTGCTTATGCTAGATCCCAGGAAACCTCAGTCAGGTGCAAGAAACACCAAGAGTTCATTCCTCAGGTCAGTTCCCTGAGTCCTCAGCCTGGTGAGACACCAGGGACAGCAGCATTGTCCATGCCATGAGCACCTGCCCTCAGGAAGGGGACAGAGATCACCAGAGTACTTTGTGTAGGTGCCCACAAACACCACGCACTGACTAAAAACACTACTGCAATACAGCACACATCAACAGCTTGGAACAAAATGCTTCCCAGCAAAGTCAGCTCTGGGCTTCAGTTGACCTTTTATCTGCCAGGGCCGTAAACTTTCAAAATAATTGTGTAAAACTGGGCTGCTGCATACAGGAATAGGACATATCCAGGATGTATCACCCAAGTCTTTTAAAGAACATAGTCTAGATTGCAACTATTCAACTTTGTTATTGTTGTTGTCTGCTTCTGGAACAAATGACATTCCCAAGGCTGATGGAAATGTAGGATCACTGGAAAACAAGGACCAAGTGAATTTCTCAAAGCAGTACCACCAGTGCATGGAGAACAAAATGTAGGGCTTGTACTGCTGTCCTCCAAATCATTTGGCCAAATTTGCAATGCTGCAGCTAACCAGCAAATGCTGTTCTCAGGGCTGGGCTGGTATTGTATGAAAGAAAAACAAGGCAAAAGGATCATGGCTTCTGTTGCAGCAAGAACTGGGGTGTGGGAGAGGGGTACCAGTGTCTGCCAAGAGAAAAAAGGAACAAAATTGGTGGGGGAGAGAGGGATCATTTTAAGTCTCTCAGAGGATACTGTAAACAGTGGAGAAAGAAGGAAAAAACGGAACTATAAAACAATACTTGGCAGCCAGCTTTACAAAACAAACATATTTTCACAAAGTTCTTCCCATCACTGCCACCAGCTTTAATGGGCTTTATTTGTCTGAGAGCAAGAAACCCTTTCTAATTGTCAGAGGAGACACTGCTTCACACACTGATAGAAATTCCTCCTCTGAGCCCTACTTCAACTGCACGCTGCTCTCCGTTCACAGCCAGGCAGAGGAATTCCTTCCCCCAGGCTGTAAAACCTGTAGCTGGGCTCCATCACCACTCTTCCCTGGACAGCACCAGCTGCTTCTCCTGTGGAGCAAGTCAAAATCCAGCGAGTTCCTCCTGCCGTGGGTCTAATGGCCCATAACTGTCTGCCCAGGACACGCTGCTGGCAAACCAGAGGCACCAGACCTTGATGGATATGACCTGTTCGAATCCGGCATAATTGGGAAAACTTAATCCCCCCACCACAATGGAAATGCAGTGGTTCCTGAGTGTCCTGGATCTCCTCGTGAGCAGTGCAATTAGTTCACTTATAATTTTACTGCCTCATGTCAAACCGGTCAAAACACCTTGAGTTGCTCAAGGGTCAAACTCTCCTCTCCTGATGTGTCTGAACTCGCTGCTTTAGCTGTATGGCAGCAATAATGTGCAGAGTCAACTTTATTATGTCTGAGAATTAAATTAACACTGGAAGTCTTGAGACTTTAGGTATGGCTGGACACAGAAACCTCTGGTTTATGACTCAGGGCACTGCACAGTCACAGAGCTCCCATGTGAACATATACCACTAACAATAAAAACTCCTTCAATCTGAGAGCAATTCAGCATCAGACAATCTGGATGGCTCCCTGTCTCCAGGGATGATATTTTTTGACTTTTTAATGTTTTCTTCTACTGCTGTAAAAGCTCAGGGGTTTTTTTTCTGTAGGAAGTGACAGAAGTGGTTGAATTCCCCCTCTCTGTCACTACTGCTCATGAGCTGAGCATAGGAGCTAAAGAACAAATTTATTTGGAAACAATATGGTGTGGTACAGTCGTCTGAGTACAAGGGCAGGAGCCAGGGCTGGGCTCTGCTCCCAGCTCTGACACTTACTTGCTGTGTGGCCTCAGACAAACCACTTAGTGCCTCTGTGCTTCATTTTCCCCTGCCTTTGAAACAGAAATACTATCACTCACTGAAAACCCTTTTTTGAGGATTATTTGATTACAGAGCTAATACAGGACACTTTTAATACACTGTATACTATGCCACAATTATTATTTTCATTACATTATATCTTCCATTGTAATGGATAAAGTACCAGATGTACAGAAATGGATGCTGAAATTGGCAGCTATCACATAGGAAGAGTGGGTATGACTTTGAAATTAAATTATTTGGGCAAGGCAAGACAGTTCACCTAAATTTTCCCTTTAAAACTGTTAAAATTGAAATAAAAAGCTGCTTCTAGTGATGTTTTGCAACACACTTCTCCCCCACCTCCCGAATGCATCCTGTGAACACTCTCTGCAGAGGGCACGGCACCTCTGCTCTTCCTTTGATTCAAAGAAGCATGTCAGTGGGGAAACAAGAGCCCAACCAACAGCTCAGGTCTGTGAAGAGAGGAATTTTCTCAGGCTCCGAGGCCTTTTGCTGGTGGCAGCACTGGGGTGCAGCCACTTCTCGCCCTGCTCAGCCCTGACTGATGTGCTCTGTCTGCAGCGGGGCGCCGGCGCACCGGAGCGGTGGGAGGTAAGAGGAATTAAGGTAATGCATCAGTGGTTGCCAGTGAAGGAGATGGGAAGAGAAGCGGGGGGGGGGGGGGGGGGGAAGAAAAAAAAAAGGCATAAGAAATATACTATTTCAATCAAAGTCTGAAATTTGTAGAAGTGGTTTTGGTCTCAATATAGAAAAAATATTTATCCAAGAAACTCCTACTCGGGTGTGAACATCCTACTTCTAGTGGGATTTTGTTTGGCAAAGTGCTGTGAAAGAGTGGAAGCTAATACAGAACATGTCTATAAACAAATATATTTATTTAGTACAGATTGACACATTCACCAGAGTATTTCAGTGATTACACGTGTAAAACTATTTCCTATAGTGGTTTCCTTTTGTGATTCTGCTAATTTATTCAATCCACCCCATTTTCATGCATTGAATGTTATGAGCCATTTCAGCCACCCAGACTGAAATGCGTTTGGAGACTACATGCCTGTTTTTTCATTTCATCATCTACACATAATTATTTGGTGATATTAGGAATTTGAGCTCAAATGGAAGCCAACCAACATTTTAATAGCTTAAAAATCACACAAAATGAAGTCTGCCCTGAGGTTAATGAATAAGAGCCAAATCTTGAGGCTCTTGCTCAGTTATACTCACTCCTTATTCAGGCAAAAGTTGAATCAATTGTAGCTGGACTGATTAAAACCAGAAGAACATATATTTGGACCTTTCTCTCAGGTAAAACTGAATAAATTACCTAGGATTAGGCTGCAGAATGGCATCCAATCGATCTTTCACATGAATTTCTGCAACACGCCGGAGAAAAAATCCAAGTGCTGAGGCGGTTTAACCAGTTAAACCAATATTTTAGCAGCAGAATAAATTATTATACACTACCAAGTTTTATGACATTTATATTAGAAATAGCTCTGAATCAAAATAGGTTTCCTGGTCCCTCCCGGACTGCTAAAAATCAGGATCAAATTCAAACTTAAAAAATGGTTCACTAAGTATGAAAGACAAATGCCCTTATCCTTCAAAACAAAGCTCCATCCCTAATTTGAACTTTAATACAGGCACGTATTGATACAGGTATTTGATTTTTGATGACAGCAAGCACTTATAATTCAGGAAATTAAAGGTTATTTTTTAATTACATGCAGGATGTCCTACTCCTTATGCAAAGAATGCAATGTGCCTGTAAAAAATATAAAGCGGAGCGTTAATTCCTTTGAACAGTTAACACTTCACTGGTAATTGGTGATAATCACAGAAGGATGCTTCTCCCTTAAGTCACAACCCATTTAAATATTGGGCCAATCTTGGCAAAGCAATGACACATTTATCTCATTCAAGCCAGACTTAAGCATGAGGATTTGGAAAAGAAAGGAGCATGAATGACTGATTTCTTCAATATATGCAAAGAAAATAAGAGAAGGAAAAACTGGATAACAAGAATGAAGTGGTTAGTGTGTAGATGCGGCACTTGTGGACTGGTTTTAGTGCTGGGCTTGGCAGTGCTGGGTTAATGGTTGGATTCAATGGTCTTAGAGGGCTTTTCCAACCTAAATGATTCTATGATTTGTGAAAAATACCAGATCCCGACTGGGTCTGGGTGACAGTGGCCCTGCTCACTATCTCCTGACAGCCTGCAATTAGATCTCAATGCTGACATATGAAGAGCACATGAAGAGCTGGACTTGGGGATGGCTTCATTTGTAAAGGAGTCAGGACCTGTGAAGAGGACAGTCCCCTCCAGGCCACCACTGCATAACGCTGCAGGAATTGGTCCCGCTCTCCCCAGCACTTCCTACCTGCAGGACAGACAAACTCTTTCCCGTGTTTAGCAGGGTCTAATGAGCACAAACCATGCCAGTGACACATTGGCAGTGTGGGAACACCGCTCAAAGCCTCATGGGCTCCTGCGTTGGGCAACCCGCACAGAGGAGTGCCCTTGTAGCACTGTCAAAGAGCTGCTGGCAAATTATGAGCTGCAAGAATGCTCCAAGGAACCTGGGATCCCAGGGAAGGCTAGGATTTTTGTTACATTATACTTTTTAAATGACATTATATCCACAATCATATGTTGGAAGAGCTGGTTCACAAGCAGAGATAGACTTCGAGTCTTTCTAACGTGCAGATCAAGTTATCTTTAATCTTTCTAAATGTCTCTCTATCCATCTGTTCCTTACCTGCCTAACGTCTTGGCCAAATGGGTCATCCCAGGGACGTTTGCTGAGAATAGCAGGATTCCAAAATGCCCTTCCTAGAACTGACTAAAAATTCCTTTTGGTAGTTTCTGATTGATTGTTGTGGACGGGGGTGAGCAAATATTTACTTTGTGAAGCAAATGAAATAACTCAGACACAGAACTTTCATGCTATACCTCCCCTCCACAGACCCAATTTCACATGTCACTTCCTATGGCACATATTACTTAAATGAAACTTTTTTTGAAATGCAAGGACAGAGCAATGCCATTAACAATATCTCAGTGGTCTGACCATCACATCAAACTCTCTTTTCTTCTTTACCGCATCTAATCTTTTTCCCTTGTATCCAGTTTACGAGCAGACACACATTTATATGCACATTTACAAAAATGATACTCATCTGAAGACAAACTGGGCAGGCCACGAGATTCCTCTGGCTGATTGCCATTGTTCAGTCACTAAATATGGGTTTAGGAATAAGGAGATGGATTACTCACTTGTAACCCTACCATGGGCTTTTCATGATATCACAGCCCATATTTTTTTAATAACATCGAGGAATATTTAAATCCTGTATGGAAGCTTTTTCATATGTACTTCTTTGATGTTAGAACATTTTGATTTGTGTGCATGCTGACACCAGAACATCTCGATTACTGCATGTTCATTTATCAGAGAGTGCAGGGTCGATCCCATTTGGATGTGCAATTATTGTATCAAATAGATAACATGGGCTAATCATTTTGACAGCAACATCCCCACTTCCAGTGGCCGGAAATGCAAGAACACTAAATAATTAGTGTAAATGAAGCGTTAGTTAGGCCTCATTAAGTGCTATTGTTAACTAAAACAGTAAAAGAGTTTCTATTTAAAAAAGCACTAAGGTTGTATGGGAAGTTAACTGAGCCCCAAACCTAGAACACATTGCAGTTCCTGGATTTAAAGCTAATGGGACCCAGTGGATCCAGGCTTCAGCAAAGAGAGAGTGTGTAGTCTCCATCACATTATTTATTGTAATGGTGTAATTCCCTTTTCCTTTGTTTCTCCTCTTCCCCCCAGCAGAATGGCTGTTGGTAAGATGGGAATGTGAAAGCCAGGTTTTTGTCTCTCCAGTAGCTCTGAATTTCCTGGCTTTTGTGGACTGAAATCAGACCCCGAAGTCGTTTATGTGCATTTTGTTTTGGGTAATTGACATTAATTTTTAGGTTGCATCACTGACATCAATCAGCACTGCTCTCAGAGGACTAGAGTTAAGGGGCCACAATAAAAGGGCATGATATTGTTTCTTTTGTTTTATTTTTGGAGCACTTTGACTACTCTATACTTTTCCAGTGGATGTTACATTCTTTTTGGGTGAGACAGTTTAAAACACTACTGACTGTCTCGTTTAAAAGAATACTTTGGCATTACCGTGAATGCCTGGTTCCAGAGGCTGGGACAGTCAACGCTGGTAAAAATCCAAGTTGATACCTTTTGTCTACATTACACTTTGAAGAAACCATGAAATGGCAAAACATTTCTTTAGAGAGAGCTCTGCTGCCCATTACAGATGTTTCCAATATGGTAAGGGGAAGGTTGGTCCCTTCCCCCTCTACTCATCAGTGTTCTCACATCGCAGCAGGAATCCACAAAGACAACACGGCTGTAAGTGACACCGCACAGAAGCCTCCAGCAGCACGTACTGCCAGGGAAGAAGCTGATTTTCATTGTCGAGGCAGGAATACACTCCATTGCAGCCCACTGATGGGGAAGATTTTGACTCTTCATCTTCCCATTCCACCAGTGTATGGCACAAAACCCTGGAGTAAGTGGTCAAGAGAAGCCAGACTAGGATTCAGATGCTAAAATGATGAGATGGAGAAGATGAATTAAATCAGTAGAGATTACTGAAGATTATCATGCTGCATCAGCTGGTGGTTTCAACACCTTCACCCTCAAACCCTCATAGGTGGAAAGGAAAATTCTTTCTAACACAAGATCACAGTTTTTAGGGAAAAAGAATCTGAGGCACTTCAGTGGAGCTAAGCCCTATTTTTTGGGCACTGGGTCATAGTCATAGAGACAGATTCACAGGTATGTCTTGATAACAGCCATTGGGTGGAGAATTGACCTGTTGCCTCATATTTTGCCAAGGAGTTCATCACCCTAGGTGTACTCAAGATGTTCTGCCTTTCATAAATCCCAAGACTTTTTTGGATGCTGGAGCTATTCTAACACTCAAGTCTTGAATGCAGGTGTGACTTTCTAAGAGTTTAGTATGTAATTGAGGCATTTTGTAATCTCACCCACTCCTTTCCCAAATCACAAAGTTATCTCTAAAGTAAATTTCAAAATAACCAAGAATCTGAACATACATGGAGTTTGTGATTAAAAAGACTCAACAACTTGTTGCCTATTTTCCTATGTTTTTGGTTTTTGACAAGGTATGGAACCGTTTGTGCTAGTCTGTATTTAATTTATAATGGACCATTGTTTCCTCATGCCAACCAATCTTAGTAATGCACATACATATTAGTTGGTATATTTTGCCATTAGTTATTATATATTATTGCATAACAGTAATATAATATCTAACATTTCTACAAAATGAACTCAAATGCTGAGATTTTGAAAGCCAGCTACTGATCCTAGTTGGCCATTGCACCGGTAGCTATGTGGCTAAAACCTCATGCAGACTCAGAAATAAACCTTTAATAATATAAAATTAAACTTTTCTTCTTAGCTTTCTCATTATTACTTCCTTCTCATCTTTCTAAAATGTGCACCACTATTAACTCGTTTCATAGAAACTACAAGATATTCCCCAATAACCTGAAATATTTTCATTATCTTCTCTCATCATATTTTCCTGTTCACCTTTTTCTTTTTCTCATAACAGCATTTTTTCCTAACTCTTTATTATCAACACTACTCTGTTTAATTAAATCTATCCTCCAATTTATCTCTTGTCTTTGCCCTTTGGTTCAGCTTATCCACCCCTTGGTTTGCAGCCCGTTCTCCCATCTTTCCATAACTCATTCCCACTCACTTTTGACCAACCTATCTCTGTCTCTGCTGTTTTTCTTTCCAACCTGATTTCTGCAGGTCCTTGTCTCTTACCAACATCATCTCCTCTGTAAAGAAGCAAAGGGCTTCTGTGTCTTAAAATAATTCCATCCAAAGTTTACTTCATCCTTTCCCAACCACATTAGGGGTCTACAACTATATCTACAGTTGTTGCAGAAACTGTAGAAAACCATCTACTGCTTGTTGAAAGACACATGAAGAGTTCTGGCAATAACAAAGAGGGCATTGCCCACATGAAAGAGGAATTCAGTGTTTGTGAATAGGAGCAGGAGAACCCTAAGCCCCAATTTGGAGCAGCCAGAGCCCTCAAAAGCTTGGGGGAGCTTTCGTATTTCCCACAAACTTAAGTCCAATCTTGGATATTAAAAATAAATGAAGCATGTATTTTCCTCTTTTTTTTCCCCCTGTAGTTTTTCATTTTGCTTAAGGAAAGAAAAGGAAGGAAGGAAGGAAGGAAGGAAGGAAGGAAGGAAGGAAGGAAGGAAGGAAGGAAGGAAGGAAGGAAGGAAAGAAAGAAAGAAAGAAAGAAAGAAAGAAAGAAAGAAAGAAAGAAAGAAAGAAAGAAAGAAAGAAAGAAAGAAAGAAAAAGAGAAAGAAAGAAAGAAAGAAAGAAAGAAAGAAAGAGAAAGAAAGAGAAAGAAAGAGAGAAAGAGAGAAAGAGAGAAAGAGAGAAAGAGAGAAAGAGAGAAAGAGAGAAAGAGAGAAAGAGAGAAAGAAAGAAAGAAAGAAAGAAAGAAAGAAAGAAAGAAAGAAAGAAAGAAAGAAAGAAAGAGAGAGAGAAAAAGGCCTCTCACCACCTTGGAGTCACAGAGAAGCCTGCTGGACGGAGAAGTCCAGTCCACTGAAGGAATTGCTCAAAACCACTTCACCTTTGTGGGAACATTCTCCTGGTGAAAGATTGGGCTTTCTATCCCAGAAATGGTGACATGAGGTTTGCTGAGACTGGATGAACTTGCAAACCATCATTACCAGCAAACTTTCATTTATCCTTGATAAATTGGTGTCACTTAGTGTCACTTAATTGCTCCATATTTCCTTCATTTGTCTAGCTAGGCATAATTCAACTGAAAATGTATGACTGAGTCTCACAGAGCCCTTAGCAAATGAAGAAATATCGCAGCAGAGCGTGTTCTGAGGTGCTATTTATTCCTCCAGGGGTGCTGTTGATGGGGTGAATCATTGATCTTGGACCTTTGTGAACCACTGATCTCTGTTGGGGAAGGAAACTCATTCATCCTCAAGAAAACAACCCTTTTTTGCTGTGTTCCATGTGGTATTTCTCACAGGTGTTACACAGAAAAAAAAAAGGGACAAGAAAATATAACAAATAAATATTTAAATAGACAGATAAATAGCTAGATAAAAAGATAGATAGACTAAAACATCTTGGTCCTGATCTGGAAGAGAAGACAGCTGCAGATTCAGCTTTGGCTTTTGAACTAACTGGGTCAGGGAGCCAAACGGGGTGGGGGGAGTTTTTGTCTTGTGGGCAAATTTTATCAGGCACCAGGCAGAGTCAACCAACCACTTACTCACAGGCCACTTGCCCAGTCTGAGAAGGGAACAATTTTCAGTCTTTGACAGATTGGGCTTGAACAGGCACCAGAAGTGAAAGCATCTATTGTCCATTACCCATTCCAGCCCCGAGACTTCCAGTTTCTCATTTACCATGTAGCCTGCTCAGAAAAGGTTTGTCAAGCAACAGCCTCTCTAAACAAATTACATTGAAATTCCTTATACTATGCCACATACTTGACCTGCTGTTCCAAAAAGAGCCACATAATAAGTTTCTAACAAGGACACTGGTTATTAAAGCACTCTCGATTTTCTAGGTCAAAGAGGTGAAAGGCAAAGTCAAAATAATTGAAACAAAATATTCTATAAATCATGGGTGTTTACTTACAAAAAAAAAAAAAAAAAAAAAGATATGAAGAGACCTGCTGCTACACTAACCAAAACTCAGCTAACTATTTTGAATTACCATGCTCTTGATGAAAGCAAAATTTAAGGCGCCAGAGTTGGCTTTTGGAAATACCCAAACAGTTCAAAACCAAACAGAGCTTAGCAGAAACTGGATCCTTCTTTCTTTTCCCACTTCTTCCTCCAAAATGTGTAAGACAGACATGGCAAAGAAATACACTGGTAATGCATGCTGTTCCTTTTTTATTCACTGAAATGTGAAAAGTAGATACCTGATTAAAACATGTATGTTTGCTGAGGTAACCCAGGGATTTAAACTGAGAAGTGCAAAAGTTTTCAATGCATTTTGCGAAGAGGAAATTTTTTAGAATTGCCATCTGTATCTCCAACTTTCAAGAAACATTAAGACCTGAGCTTTCTGAAAAGAACCTTGTATCATCTCAGTATATTTTGAGACACTGTTTTTCACAGTGCTGCATCTTTATATTAGTAGACAAGAAAAAATTTTTTTTGCTGCAGTTTTCTTCTTTAGGAGACAGCCCTTATTTACCAACTTCTCAAATCTGTTTGAACCCATATTTACTGTGGAGGCTAACACAGTTTATCAATTTTTTCAAGGAACATGCTTTGTCAAGAATACAGTTAGAAACATCTCCCATTTCTTAGTTTTCTAAGTTTTTATCTGTAACAATGATTTTGCAGTGGTTGAGTAAAACTCATTGAGAATATACATGCCCTTAGGTAATAAAATTATACAATCACAGAATGGTTTGTGCTGGGAAGGACCTTAAAGCTCATCTCATTCCAACGCCCTGCCGTAGGCAGGGACACCTTCCACTAGACCAGGCTGCTTGTTGATTTAACAAAAAAAAAGATAAAATTAAGAAGCAGACTGAGGATCTGAAGGGAGTGCAAAGGAGCTACAATCTGCCCTCTGATTTGGGGCATGGACCAGCCCAGTACAAGTGACACAGTGAATGAGAAGGAAGTGGGTACGAACAGCCATGGGTGCTCCCATCCCATCAAGACTCAGAGCAGTCACTGTTGGTGGGCTCCAGGGACTCCCAGATGTGATCCTGTCCCCACCCCACACTTCCTGGCCGAAAGAAAAAAGCCAACAAAACAGTTGGGGTTGGCTGTGGTACCACTTGCCTTCCTTCTGGGTGAATCCAGAGGAGGAAGGGATCAGGATAAATTATAGGGCCCTGCAAAAGCTCTGTGTGTTTCTGTTGACACCATCTGGAAGCAGTGATAACACCGCTATTAGTGGAGGCGTTACTACAGAGGATCTGCCGCCTCTATTAAAACCAGCCATGCTGGGTGCTGGCTCATGATGCATGTTTGCTCTAATTTCCTCCCTGACATTTCATTCCTAAAGCTGTCAATATCCCGTTAACCTTCCTGGCACTGAAACTCTAAAACCAAGTCCTATTTCAGCTATGAGTTTGAATCTCAGTTGTGATAAGCAATACCAAAGGCTAAGTTTACAATACACAGTTGGCCTAATCTTAATCATGATGTAGGGGGTGGGGATTCTTTTCTTGCTTATACACATCATAAAGCAGGATACAACAATGTGATATGCTAAAATGAATTCTTTAATTTGATGGAAAAATAGCTAATGTTCTTTACTGGTAATTGACAGCAAGGTCCTGCAGATTTCATAGGCCAGAAGTGTCCTGTAATCAGGGGAATTGCTCACATTCAGTTCTTACAGTTTAAAGTCAGAAAGGAAAATTAGATCATCTAGTCTGACCTCCCGCATACCACAGACCACAGAATTTCAGCCAGTTGCCCTTATTTTGGGCCAGTAACCAGTTTAACAAAAGCATATTTTCCAGAAATTCATTTGACCTCCACTTGGAGTCATCAAGAACCAGACAATGCAGAACTTCACTTGGTACTTTGTTCCACTGTTAATTGCCTTGTGCCTTATTTCTAAGTTGAATTTCTCTGGTATTACTTTTCTACATAAATACGAGTTACAAGAACAGCAATTACAATTGTCTCCACAATAATGGTGACATTAATGTGAAAAGAACACATCCAAGTGGGATGTTAAGAAGCATTTTGGCCACATGCACAGAAAAATTTAAGTACCAGCGGATCCAGATGAGCCCATTATTGGATTTACTGAGATATGTGAGTCAGGTACAAAAGGATCCATCTATGGAAGCATTTTAGATTGGATCAGGGGTGTGCTTTTGAAACCAATCTCCCATTCATTCTTACTCACTGCACATCATTTTGTACTGTAGTGCGACTTCAATGCAAACCACCTGTCTCTTTTTGGGTAAAAGCAAATCAAAAGATGCACTCCAACCACTAACAGGTGTTCAGTCCACAAGGCCAGACTAGACCCAGTTTTAGACTGAAAATAAACCCCATTGAAATGCTCACTGTGTGCATGGAGGGTGAGCACCAACTATTTGTCTTCTATACATCTGCTCCTATTTGTACTGCTGGAAAAAGCATAGAATCATGGAATCATAGAATGGTTTGGATTGGAAAGGACTTTAAAGTTCCAACCCCTCTGTCATGGGCAGGGACACCTTCCACTAGACCAAATCACTCAGTTGCAGCCTAATTCCTAAAACTCCTAAAGCAGTCACAGCTTAATTCCCCTCAGCTTCAAGGAAGCTCATGCTAGCAGCAGTAGAGAACAGAAAAGCAAGATTTAGCAAATAATTTCAGAAGAACAGTAATAGGAAGAATTGATTTAGTTGAACATTAGCTGGATATTAATACAAAAATCTGAAGAACAATGGCAGTGACTGGAAGGTACCACAGTCAAGAGAGTTCTTTTGTTTCACTGGCATCCTTACATTTAGGAAATAACAAATATTGTAGACTAACTCACCTGGCTCCTCCTGAAAAGATCAAGTTAAAAACTAAGGGATTTTAGGAGAACCACCATGAAAAGACAACAGGATACATTGACATGGAAAGAGGACAACAAATGTGACCCAATAAATCAAAGAATTCACCATTCACAAATGGCTATTCCACAATATTTTAGAGATAATTTAGATCATTGTTTTAGCTCTTTGCTCCCAGTCACTGACCTTCAAAACACAGTCCAAGGGCAGAAGAACAGAATAACATCTTCAGAACTTGCACCCATTTACCCAGTCCAGAGACACAGGTCAATTTAAGCATTTTATGCTAAAGGAGGTTTAAAATGAGACATGTAATTCCTCACAAGACCACTTAAAGAAGTTGTTTTTTTGTGGCTGCCAGACCAGCAGTGCCATTCTCAGCAATAAGTGTTTCTGTGTGGGGCAGAAACTACCAAGAAATGAGCAAAGAGCAACAAGAAGATGGACAGATCAATGGCCACTTCAAAATATTTCTTATTTTTGTTGACAAAAGCTCATGGAGAGTATAAAAGCCAATGCATGAGTGACCATGGCAAACCAAGATTTATGATGGAGCTCTTGAGGGAAGTGATTGGCACAGCAGAAATACATCTTAGCTCACCACAGTTTTCTCCATTTGACAAATCACTATTCCTGTAAGTATTCCTTTTTAAGAGTTGAAAGGCACAAGAGGTATCAGATAGGCCAGTATGACCCCTTCTATATCTCAATTCCTAAATATCCCATCTTTACAGAACACAATAGCAGCATATAAATTTTAGAAAGGGAAAAAAATCACTAAAAATTTCAGCTTTCATTTCCAGAAAAGCACAACCTCTCACTAGTTTCTCTATTAAAAAAAACCAGCCAACGAACCAACCAACCAAAAAAACCCAAAAAACCAAAACCAAAAAACCAAAACAAACAAACCCCCCCCCCAAAAAAAAAAACAAAAAACCCCAAAACCCCCAACAACAACAAAAAAATTCCTCTTTTTTCTTCTAATATTTTTAACTTTCAAAATGATTGATCTAACTTTCAAAATGATTGATCTATTTCTCATTTCTTTTATTTTTGGCATTTCTCCTTTCTGGGATGAAGAAATAGAGCACTGAAATATTCCAAAAACAATGAAAGTATTTGTTTCAGCCAGGCCAAGTACCAAGACAAAACACACAAAAGCTTTGCTCTCAGCCTCCCAGCAAAGGTCTGTCAATCCCCAAGTCTGAAATACACTGCAGAAAAGTGCAACAAGAGTTCATGCTGATCTAATCAAGAACTTTTTTTGATATCCAGGAAAGGAAATAGGTGCTAATTTTAAGTGAGATTTTAGGTTTTGGACCATCTGTGAAGGTAATTAATATCTACAACAACTTTTCAAAATATAAATTTGGCCTTTGAATACAGATATAACTGAAGGAAGAAAGACATTCCCAACAAAATGGGGAATCTGAAAAGAATAACAAGGTGATTTTGAAATCCTTGTAAGGTTCCGAGAAGTCTCTTTGGTCTTTGACTCTTTGGCTGGTGATGCTGGATATATGCAAACAGTAATCAGTTCCAGGCCTGCAGTAGCAGTGCTCACTCATAATAGAATAAAATTATAGCTTACATAGGAACTCAGAATTGAGCAAAATCTCTGACTATTTGGCAAAGAAAAGTATCAGGAAAGCAGAGGGTGGAGAAGGAAAGGTTACAAGGAATAAGAAAAGAAAATTATACTGTTCAGACTAATTACAAAACATAGAAGAGAGGCAGAAGGACAACAGCAGCAGCAGGATTACAAAGAAAGCTCAAAAATAAATGGATACGGCACAAGTCAAAAAATTTGACAACGGGGACATTGAGGGATCCCGGTCCACAGATGATTACCCATAGAGAAATGTCCTTGCCACTGCAGTTACATTTTCACCAGCAGATCAACACATTGTCGGATGGACTGGCACATATAATGGCAGTCTTCAAAATGAAATTCAATATTCTCCTGTTGCCACTGGAAACCTCACCTTCCAGACCCTGTTAATGCAACCAGTTGGCGTGGAAGGATGCCACGTGTGATCATCTCCTGCATTACAGCTTTCTTTGTTAATGCCGGAAATGAAACCTCAGGCACGATAATACCAAGAGTTAACACACACCAGCCCGTCTATGCCAGCTCAGGCCAGTTAAATTCTTCTGACTCTGTGGTGGTTTTGAGTTTTCCTTCTCCCCTTCCACCTCCTCTGATCAAGGACACACATGGATACCCAAAAGCAGCAAACCCTTTCTACCAAAATTACTCTCCTTTAGTAACGAGACCACAAAAGGCTGAAACACACAACGCTGTCTGCCACCACCCTATTCTGGCTGATTGTCTTTTAATAGCTACAATAACGTTGTGCAAAGGAATAATATTCCACATCCTCAGCTCACTGGTGAAGGGTCTGGAGCACAAGTCTGATGAGGAGCAGCTGAGAGAGCTGGGAGAGTTCAGCCTGGAGAAAAGGAGGCTCAGGGGGACCTTCTCGCTCTCGACAACTCCCTGACAGGAGAGTGGAGCCAGGTGAGGGTTGGGCTCTTCTCCCAGGTAATAAGTGACAGGATAAAAGGAAATGGCCTCAAGTTGCACCAGGGGAGGTTTAGTTTGGATATTAGGAAAATTTCTTTATGAAAATTGCAAAGTACTGAAACAGGCTGCCCATGGCTGTGCTGCAGTCACCATCCCTGGAGGAATTTAAAAGAAGTGCAGATGTGGCACTGAGGAACATGGTTTAGTGATGGATTGACAGTGTTGGGCTCCTGGTTGGACTTGATGATTTCTGGGGTCTTTTCCATCCGTAACGATTCTGCCTCTCCCAGGCAATACATGGACAATCCCAAAGGAAAGCGTGCCTTAGCTGAATCTGCTACTTTATGACTAAAACAGGAAGTTCAGTCCCCTTTTATCATACCTTTTTATTTTTGAAAGGCTGCCCAAACGGTTCCAAGTTGAGTTGAAGGAAAGTTATTGATGTCAAGAAGCCAAGATCTTTCGCCATGCCTTGCTGAATGAGGAAGGAAGAAACTGTTTGTGCTCAGCTGTCCTTTGCTTCTCCAGGCTAGCTTTGAGCCAAAGAAGCAGGAAGAGGAGAAAGACGAATAAGTGAAAAGGGATAATGTTTATCTTTTAACAAAATCACAATGTTCTGCTCTAGCTCTAGCAGCCAAGACTCACTGTTGCATCTTTAAGACAGATAGTCTCTTCTCTGAGAGATGACAGGCTAATTATAGCCCTCCTGCCAGAGGGAACTCACACATGCAAACCATTATGTAAAATATAATTTTTTTCTTTAAGAATACTCAAGATCATTAGACATGGTTTTTTCAATGCTAGAAAATCAAGCCAAAAATGAAAATAAACAGTTTCAAGTATTTGCAACATAATTCCCTCATGCATTTATGGAAATATAGTAAAAACGGCCTTAAAAATGTGGTTTGACATTTCATGCTGCTCCGTTTTTCTGTTTTTCCAGTTCTCAACATTTGCCCTCTTGTCCTGTATCATTTCAGTTCCACTGCAGTTTGAAAGAGATGATGATGGCAGCCTTTGTCATTTCTACAGTGCTTTTCAGCCTTGTTTCAATGGATGGGTGACAGAAAACATCCCAAGGACTTGGCATAGATGACAGAAATGCTTTATAAATTCTACTCTGCATAAACCAAATGTGAATTCATTGTATGCAAACACGATAGCACCGCTCACCAAGATAATTACAGGTACATCATTGCTTCCCTAACAATATGTTTTGGTAAATTAAGGTTAAAGAGATGATCAACTTCATTTAGCATGGAAATATCATCCTTTTTTTCTGAGCTGCCCTTCCTCCAGAAGGTCTTCTGAGTACACTACCAACTTTAAGACAAATATGGAAAAAAATCCCCAAGTTTGGCTATGAAGATGTGACATGGCTTCATGTCTGTTTTACACAGGGAGAACTAAACTCCTGCCTATCTAAACTAGTTGGCATTTTAAAGGTTTTGTCCAGTTTATAAAGCACGGGACTACTGACAAACCAAACACCATGGTCTAATGGATTAAGCAAGCAACTGCATGCCACAAATTCCTGAGTTTTAATCCAGACTCTCTTGGTGCTCACCTTCTTGTCCATAAAATTGAGATAATATTTATCCTCTACTTCATGAGGGTGTTGTGAGAGTGAGTAAATGTTTGGACAGCTCTTCAAAAGGTCAAGTCCTAACAGGCACCTGTATTTTACTGAAGTAAACTGTTTCCTCAGATTCCCATGATATGATCACAGCACCTTCTCCAGAGCTTCTCAGACCACTTCAGAATAACCATCCACATTCATAGCCATCCACATGCATAAATCACAGAATGGTTCGGGTTGGAAGGGACCTTAAAGATCATCTCGTTCCAGTCACTCTGCCACAGGCAGGGACAAGGTTAGGCACTGATTTAGGGCTTCAGAGTGATTTAACTTGTAAAGTCATATATAAATTATCCCTCTGCCACAGGAATAATTCAGAAAAACTATGCACTAAGAAACTTTTAATTCATTACTGAAGCAGAAGTGCCACGTCCCAAGGTGTTGCTAATGCCAGTTTATTTTAAAATTGCCATTCAATATCTGAATTGCATAAAAATATTGAGTGGAAAAATAATTTATTTTTAAGAAAATCTTTTTAAGAACCCCTTTCCTCTAGATATGTCAGCAACTGATGCTCTGTAAAGGTTTAAAATAAAAGCTTTAAAATCTCCTGCTTTATTAGAAGGGCAATTCCAGAGACTCGACACACTGTATAATCCCATCAGTGGTTAGTTCTCAACAAACAAGTCAAACATACAGAAAAAATACTCTAGACCAAGGCAGGAGGCACAAAGAGGTTAAATCGGTCACAAGCCAGGTTTTTCCTGAGTTTTAACTCATAAGTGATGACATAAAACCCAGAAAAAACCCAGCTCCAACTTGAAAATGATTTAAATTTGCCAGCTCCAGCCATTTCTGGAAGCGAGCCAGCCTTAATTTGGATGTAGCCTTCTCAAAATTTGCACAGCTCTAACTTTAACCTGCTGCTGCCTAAAAAGTGGACCTGGTGAAGAAACACACAAAAAATATTCCACATAATGCAACACAAGTGATGGTCTGTTCTCTCCACGTACACGAGCTCAGGATCGGCTGCTCCGTTCCAGGAGCAGACGGTGCCGTGTCTTTATGAGCAAAACTGTCCACCTTCAAAATTCCTTCTGTACCAATTTAATGCTGCATGAGGATAATGCTCACAAGAGGGAATAGGACTTGTTTTCCAGGAGGGAATATTTTCAGAGTCGAGCTTGTAATTTCTATTTGCAAATCTCCAAATTCAACAATTTCTCAGCCTCTATAAACTCACAGATGGAAAGATCGTGTATTTGGAATAAATAATGTCTGAGCTTCACCTTCATTACAGGGCATTTTCTGTTAGAAGAGTGCTATATCCTGACTCCTGGAATACACAGAAGCCCTTTGTGGTAAAGCTATCACACTGGGCTGCTCCCAGCTAAGGAGGTTCACATTAGTGGTACCATGGAAGGATTAGGGGAAAAAAAAAAAAAGAAAATAATATGACAAGCATTGATTGGGAATGCTGATAGCTCTCAGGATCCTGCCTAAAATTCAAGGGTATTTTCTTATTTTAATATGAAAGAATGAACTTCTGTACTTGTTAAAAAAATCTCAACTTTGAAACTTAAGTACATTTATCTTTTTACTATTTTTCCAGCCCTTTTCTCAAAATCTGCTGGCTATTAAAACACTGCTGCACAAATGAGAAAGGTTCTGCTTCATAACTTGTCTTCTCTTTTCCCTGCGTACACACTCAGTGAGGTCATTATTTGCTCATTACGCTCATTCTCACAGCGACAGGCTTTGATGTCAAACAGCAAGAGCTATGACTTCATTGCAGGTACACAGACCACAGAAGGACTGTGTGAAAACATTACCAGTCCACACAAGAGATAGACACTGCCTGAATCAAAAACCAACAGCAGCTTTGGAGCTGGTCTCTGACCAACAGGAACATGTAACAAATATACAGACCACACTGGGGTACACAAGAATATCCATTGCAGCCACACAGTGTTTGATCAGAGGATCTCAAAGCATGGTTTGACATCAATCCTCCCACTCATGGAATCACAGAATGGTTTGGGTTGGAAGGGACCTTAAAGGTCATCTATTTGCAACCCTCTGTCATGGGCAGGCACAGCTTCCACTAGACCAGGCTGCTCAGGGCCCATCCAACCTGGCCTTTAATGAAATTAAAGAAGACAGATGTTCTTACAGGAAAGCAAAGTGGGGAAAAAAAATTGTAACATCACCATCTGCAGTTCAGACAACCTTGAGCTAAGCAGCCCTGATGCCTGCAGCATGCAGTAACTACTATTATTAATAAGCATCATGTGGAAATGGACTAAAGTTGTGTCAGGAGAAGTTTAGGTTAGATATTAGGAAAAAATTCTTCACAGAAAGGGTTGTAGAACAGCCTGCTCAGGGAAGAGATGCAGTTAGCATTCGTGGAAGTCTTCAAAAAATGTGTGGCTATGGCACTTGAGGACACAGTTTCATGTTGAAAGTGGTGATGCTGGTAGGTGGACAGTTGGATTTGATGATCTTAAAGTCTTTTCCAAAATCAACAATTCTGTGATTCTATATAACAAGATGCATCAGATACTGAATGCTGTTGAAAAGGATCTGACATGTCAGACTTGTGCAGTTCTTCAAGACAACTGGACTTTCTATATTTCAATAGTTAAGAATTACTTATTCATAAAACAGAATTGACCCCATAAAGCCACTGAGCCAAAGGCACCTTTTTCATAGCCCAAACAGCATGTGGTAAGCCACATCTGTGGCTGCTCTGAGGGTCAGGGTTTAAGACTTCAGCTTTAGAGCAGTCAACACATTAAGACTTGACCTCAAGTTCAAACACTCTCAGGGAATATTCCTCAAGAGTTTCTCAAAAAAACCCTTTACACTTAAACCATTTTAGTAGCCCCAGGAATGCTTTTGGCATGGGGCAAGTATCATTCCCCAATGCCAGGACACAGCTCAGAGGTATCTGGAGGCCAGAAGCCACTCTCAAAAGGTGGTCTGGAGATGGCCACCCTGTTTTGGAGAATAAGAAAACTGAATAATATGGGCATGGGTCATGACATGCTTGTTAGCCTCAGCGTCAGAGAGCACAGACACAGCTAATCTCCCGGCACAGACATAGCTTTATGCAGTCATCTTCTCTGAAAAACCTCAGCCCAGATAGCTGGAGAAGTGTCCTAACTGAGTAGCTAATAATCAAAGTGTGAGCCAGCAGACTTTCTACCTTAAAAGCAAATATTTTAATATCCACACTAGAAATATGCTTGGTGTACAAGTCAAACATGAGGCAAAACAGGTATCTTTGTGTTGCCATGAAGGCTGTGTTTCTATGCTGATAAGGTCTCGTTTCACTAACAAGGGGGAAAAAATAGCCTTCACTTCCAGCAAAGCTAAGGGCTTTATCTGGCACAGCCTCCCAGGAAAGCAGTGTCCTTGTGCCTTGGGATGGGCAGCCAGCCAGCTTGGGCTAAACTGCCTACAAGGCAGGAGACATAATATTACAGTTAATATCAGAAAACACTGTAATTTGCTTTTTGCTTGCAATTTTATCTGACAAAAACAAGGCAGTTGAGGAAAAAGAAACAACAGAAGGTGTGTCTGGCTGCTGGTTACTCCTTTGGCCTGTCTACGGGGAATGCTTCACTTGATTCAGAGCAAACTATCACAGGACTGATAAAGACAGGAACAACAAAAACACTGTGCTAAGAAAGCTGTTCATCAGGATGAGACAGAGGAAAGTCCAGCATGGCAGAGTTTAGAGGGAATAGCACCAAAAGTTAGAGAGAAGGCAAACAGGGATCTACTATTTCATCTCTCATGTAAGAGAACACAGGAAAATACATAGATAATTTCACAGAATCACAGAGTTGTTAGGGATGGAAGGCACCTCTGGAGATCATCCAGTCCAACCCTTCTGCCAAGGCAGGGTCACCTGGAGCAGATGACACAGGAACTCACCCAGAGTGTTTGGAATGTTTCCAAAGGGAGACTCCACAGCTGCCCTGGGCAGCTGTTCCAGAGCTCTGCCAGCCTCAGTGTAAAGTTCTTCCTCATGTTGAGGTGGAACTTGTTGCGTTTCAGTTTATGGCCATTGCTCCCCATCCTCTCACTTGGCACCACTGTAAAGAGCCTAGCACCATCCTCTGACACCCTCCTCGGAGACATTTATATGGACTGTTGAGATTCCCTCTCAGTCTTCCCTTTCCCAGACTAGCCAGGCCCAGTGCCCTCAGTCTCTCCTCATAACAGATGTTCCAGACCCTCATCATCTTTGTATTAATTATTTAATCCTATCACTGAGAAAGTTTAATACATGAATACCTAGATCAGATAGACTTCTGTTATATGTAAGCCTCTTCCTGGGAAGTGTAACTTAGAGAAAAATCACAGAGATGGTGGTAGACTTTTAGTCATTATTTATTCTTCCATTTTCTCTGTTCAGTCTCAAATGCTATGAGTGACATTCTTTACACTCCATTGATATATTCATATCCCATATTTGAGTGTCTCAAAGCACAAAAGGCACTTCAGGGATCCATCACTGTGCCCAAATAATCAAATCCAAAAGGAAAGGAAAAAAGAAAAGTTATCATGACAATAAGATCACTAAACACAGAAGCAAATGACATTGCAAACTAGCAAGGACTTTCTGGAGCTATTCTGGATGGGTAGGCAAATTCTCTCTCCAGCTTGTGGAAGAGCATATTGAACTCCATATTTAGATTTTTATTTTTTTTTAACATGCACATCACATTACCTGGTTAAATCATATATTTTGGGTCTATGTGTAATGCCTTGAACATTTTGGCTGAAGCTGTAATTCGCAACAGGCAGGGCATTTCTGGACAATTATTACATGTCTCTGGTAGCATTTTAAGGCACGAAGCCAAAAGGCTGGATGAGTTGAAATACCTGAGATGTGCAATAATCCCTTGGAAATGCTCTGGATTGTCTTACAGCTATTACACAATGTCATGTGTATGAATCCCAAGTTTGGCTATGCATTTAGCCAGCCTTATTCACAGTATTCATCTACTTTGGATATGGTCAGTTACATATGGGAACAAACTTTTTACCAGGGCCTGTTGTTACACTTTTAAAGTAAAAGAAGGTCAATTTAGATTAGATATAAGGCGGAAGTCTTTTACAGTGAGGGAGCTAAAACAACATCACAGGTTGCCCAGAAAGATGGTGGATGCTCTATCTCTGCAAACACCCAGGGTCAGGTTTGAAAGGGCTCAGAGCACCCTGATCTAATGGAAGGTGTCCCTGCTCATTGCTGGGGGTTTGGACTAGATAATCTTTAACGGCTCCTTCCCACACAAAACTATTCTATGATTCCACATCCTTAAAACCCAGCCTCCTTTAGCAGCCTGACTTTATCCTCTCCCCCACTCACCATCCACTTCACCTCATCCCTTTGGGATTTCCCTTTCAAAGACCTGCTTCTTCAGTCCTTTTCCCTGGGGTCTACAGTAATCCAGTCTTCTATTTATCTATTTTTAGGTAGTTTCTGTGCTGCCTTTAGCCAGTGGCACATGTACCAATAGTGCTTACACCTGCCTTCAGTCTGCTCGCTCCTCTCTTCTGCCTGAGCCTCCCTCTCCATCACTGCCCTTGGCAGCTCCAACCAAATATTTCTCATTTGAATCCACTTCACACACCTAAAATGAGAGCTGCATTCATACTCTGCTAAGTTCAATGAGGCTTCAGGTTCCAACTAAGGGCCTTGGGTTGTGATTTTACCAAACATGACAACAAATGAGAGAAATTTCCAACAGTACCATGGATTTTCAAATACCACATTTTTCCACATTTGGGTAGTTGCCATGCAAAGCAAATATCTGTCTATCCACAACACTGAATCCAATTCCTATAAAACATACTACCTAATTTTTCTATCTAATTTGTATCTATTGTTCTAATTCTTGACACAGAAGACACACATTTTTTAAAGGGCTAGGATGTAATAACATTACATAAATTTTTAAAAAATTTAAAAATACATACAAAATACTTAGAAACAAAATATTCTGTGTAGAGTTTTCAAACAGTTATTATTAACATGAGATGGAAAAGCCCAACAGAAAAAAATAAACTTTTACCTACAAGTATTTTTACTAATTACTTTTACAAGTGAGAGCTCCCATAACTGCAACTGAAAGAAAATGTATTCATGTAATAAGAAAATGTGATTATAAAATTGGTAAGGAAATTCAGAGCCACAATAGATACCAAACTCACTTTTCAGATGACTCACAAACACTGAGATGTGAAACAAAAATCAGAAAATAGTATTCTAAATACAAAAAATACTCAAATCATTACTCAAATTATTAATATTTTAGGCTTAATAAAACAAATAAAATTTGTACTGTATCTAACAATTCTATAATTAAGACCTTACAGTGCTGGCTAACATCACTTTCTATATCAACTATAAAATAAGACATCCTAAAATCTCTTCCACTTACTTAATGTGCATTGATATCAATGAACTTTTTCAGTTTCAACCACAGACATTTCTCAGTCGGAGCTAAGTCACTTAGCCCCTTCCACTTAAGAGTCAGTGCTGAGAAACATCTTGTTTAGAAGGATGTGCAGCTCTGAAAGCACCCTCTCTTACATGCCTGCATTTGGCAAGATGAAATCCAAACTCCTTGTTCTGCCAAATCTGAACTTCTTTATTTTAACCACATGAAACTCCACCATTTATTTGGTTATAGAAGTCATTTGAACCCTGATAGCCATATGAAGTCGAGCTTTCTAAAAAAAAGAGTGGCTAATCATGAACACATTCCTCAAATGATACATTATTACTGTCTTCCCTTAAATATCAAGCCTGTTTTCAGCAAATCAGACTGTTAATGGAAACTCCTGGAATTGTAGTTCCTGTATTTTCAATGACTGACAGAGGGCAGGTTTAGTTTAGGCATTAGACAGAAATTGTTCTCTCTGAGGGTGGTAAGGCCCTGGCACAGGTGCCCAGAGAAGCTGTGGCTGCCCCTGGATCCCTGAAGTGTCCCAGGCCAGGTCGGACAGGGCTTGGAGCAACCTGGGATAGTGGAAGGTGTTCCTGTCCATGACAGGAGGTGAAATGAGATGAGCTTAATGTCCCTTCAAACCCAAACCATTACATTACTCTATAATTTTAGACTTTACAAAATGCCCTCCCAGCTTGCTGCACCTTAAGGACAGGATGAAAACCTTTCTCTGTATGAAAACAAGACTGCACAGATCTATTTTCACAAACAGGAGGAAGTCAGGTCCCAGAGTATGAACTGTTCAGAATTTACACTCCTTACAAACTGGAAAGTGAACAGTTCAAAAAAGCAAATAACTTCCATTCACATGTAGGACGACAAAATCATTACATTTATAAAATCTGAGGCAATAATGAGAATTCAGAGAACCACCCTCGCATCTTGCTTAGACCCCACCACAGAATATTCAAGTTGAGGCACTGGACTGCATCCTCTGCAAGTGCATCCCACAATACTCACCAACCCCCAAATATTGCTGTGTTTAAAAACATATGCAAGATTTAAATGAGCTGCAGCAGTGCCCTCCTACACCTTGAGTTAGCTGGCACAGCCGCAGGGTCCCTGCTGGGTGACAGCAGGCAGGTGGCCCTGCAGGCCCAGATTGAGACACTCCTCTTTGCACTGCCTGGGGGATGTGTTTTTGGATGAGGCCTCATGCCTTTGCAGGACAAACAACACGCTTCATAGGTCAGAAAATGCCATTTTCAACATTCTCCTCTGACAGTCCTAGGACTGGCATTAATAGAGTGAAAAGGGCCAAAATTAACCTGGCTTTGCAGCAGAGAAAAACAGTGCTCAGATAGAATCAATAATAACAGTAGTAATAACAATAATAATGAGTTATTATTACAATTCTTAAAATTTTTTTTAATACATTTTTCTGGGGAAAGCAGGCACACAAGGTATATTCTATTAATGAACACTGGGCCCAGAAAAGTGCACAACTAAGTGTTAAAGCCTTTTAGTTTAGTTTAGAAAGAAGCAAAAATAGATAACCAAATTGGTCCTGAAATATTTAATCCCAGAAATAATATCTCAAAAAATAACCTTGAAGCCATAAAATAACTGTTTACCAGGGCTTGTTCCACTTTGTTATGAACACTTTGAGTTGGTGCTAAATTAAGACAGCGCCTCAACAAGGCACAGACCATAAGATACGTTATCGGGTTTTAGGGCAAAAACAGGCATATCTTGCCACCAGGAATAACAACCTCCTATGAAACTCCCTCAGAAAAACACATCTCCAGCTTTTAGTTTTGTAAAGGCTCATTTTCCTATGAAACTCTCTCAGAAAAAACACGTATCCAGCTTTTAGTTTTGTAAAAGCTCCTTTCTGACTGCCTTCTTCTGAAGCACAAACTCCTGCAGAAGCGCCAGCTAAACTCCTTGCTTCCCATGGATCCCCAGTATTGAAATCATAGGATATTTTGTGCTGCCTTCATAGAATCTACTTCATAAATATTAATGACATCCAGGACACTCCACTAACTTGAAAAGTAGAATATGACAGCAAATTCAGCCTTTTGCACATTGGTTTGAATTTCAGGCTTGACAAAAACCTCCAGTTCTGGAAGGGGAGGATCATCTTTGATACATTTTGAGGCCAGATGATGACAGACTGGCTGAGCTTCTGGAGAAGTCCTATCAACACTTTGGTGGCTGGCAGCACAGATACTGGGACCAATTAGGTTAATTAAGACTACATGGCATGAAGGCTCCATGTGCAACTCCTAACATGATCAGAATGGAGGCAAATGTGCCACAGCACGATTTTAACTATAATGGGTATATCTATAAAGCCTTTAGAATGCAGGTCTTGAATGCAGGGAATGACAAGAAGACAGAAAACCTGAATCTACACAATCTTTAAATAGGCACCCAACAGCACTGTGATTCTCAGATTCACTGGGGCTGGAAGGCTCCTCTAGGGATTGTCTAGTCCCACCTGAGCAGGTTGCTGAAGGTGTGTCCACTCAGACAAATGGCCAAATGATGGCACAATAATGAGAATAAGATATAAGAAACTACACAATCCTTTCTCCCTTCTATACCAAAATAATACTGTACATAGAATTTCCCATGCAGATAAATTATTAAGGGAGGGCCATGTGTGTGTGGGAAACAGTGTACTATTAATTCAGTGTACTCCCATCATTAGCACACATTTGGTCTACATTTTACACATATTTCTGTGAACATTAAAGGCTTCCATCAATGGAGACATGAAATCTGAGGTTCAGCAACATCTTTGACTATTGGTCTATCCATCTCGAATTATGGGGAATTTTGAAAATCACAGAATCACAGAATTATTTAGGTTGGAAAAATCCTTCGGGTTGTACCATTTCTGGGGTCCACAGGACAGAGAGCTCCTGGAGCAAGCCCAGTGGAGGGTGACAAAGATGAGGAAGGGACTGGACCATCTCCCTGATGAGGAAAGGCTGAGGGACCTGGTGCTGTTCAGCCTTGAGAGGACACACAGCTGAGAGGGGACCTCACCCCTGTCTGTCCCTGAGTGCCGGGAGGGCTCAGAGGGATCTGAGGGATCAGGCTCTGCTCCCTGGGGCCTGGCAATGGCACCAGAGGAATGGGCAGGAACTGATGCCCAGGAGGTTCCACCTGAACATGAGGAAGAACTTTCTTCCTGTGCAATGACCAAGGACTGAACAGATTGTCCAGAGAGGCTGTGGAGTCTCCTTCCTGGAGATATTCCAGGCCTGTCTGGACACAATCCGGTGCCATGTGCTCTGGGATGACCCTGCTTGAGCAGGGAGATGGGAGTAGAGGATCTACTGTGGTCCCTTTCAACCTGAACCATTCTGGGATTCTGTGATTTCTTAAAGCCGCCATGGTCACTATGCTACCTGCAAAAAGCAGGTGTTTGATTCCCTCCTCCTTCATCACAAATCCATTCCAGCATGATTAGCACAGAAGACAAAACGAGGTTTAAACTAAGACATTATCTTGCTATTGCTCCTTGTACAGGAATTCTTACCATTTGTGCAGAAACACACCATTGCTGATGTTGGAACTGAATGTTGTTCATACCTGCTCAGATCTACCTCCTCAATTTGTATATGTGGCTGCTGTCAGAATTTGGGCAAATATGTATGTGCTTAGTACATTCAGCATTTACATCTATTCACAAAATAATAATGTATATTAGAAAATAATACTGAGCCAAAATGGTAATGTAGTCTCTTCCATGTGCCAGAAACTCGTGCGGGTATGTGCATAAAGAATGTACATACTCAGAGAGACACTAACATCTTGTAATGCAATATGTTTCTCTTATACACACTCCAGACTTCCTAACAGCTGCGTATTTTAATATACATAAACCCATACTTGAAAAATAATAAAATGTATTAGTTTTCCACATTAGGCATTTATGACCTAATTTAGGAGAGTATTACATCTTTATAACTTTTAAAAGACCCATTTTGATAAAACATCCCCGTAAACAGACTGAGAAAATCGGGGTAACAAGCATCTGTTGCTGCATTGTTTTCTTAATGGGGTAATAAACTAATAACACATTTTTATAACTTTTCACAAGAATATAAAGTATTAAAATTGAAACTGATATTGCAAAAATGTTCTCATGGCCCATTTTATTTTATTTTTCCACTATGTAAAGTTACAGTACTTACCAGATTAATATTAATATATCTTAATTATGTTGACACAATGGAAATTTGCCAAAGACATTCAAAGAATGGAAATAACTTGTTATTTCCACTACTCTAATTAAGGTGGCGTATTTAGCCCATTTTATCCATAATATAGGAGTAATATGAATATTTATAAGAATGTATAGAGATACCACATACAGAAATAATGACCCAAACTTTCTGAGGGTATTAAAAAAGGGTTATTCCATTGGCTATTAAAAGCAATGCTGTTTTTTTCTTTCTAATCTACCTGTTCTAATAAATAGTTATCAAAACTTATTTTCTAAAAACAAATGTCACAATTACAAAATCAATGGCTATTTTCCAAAAACTTATGTCACATCGTTGTGATGTTTTGGTGGTTATTTTTAGAAGAAAAAGATCAGACTGTGTTGTGTAACACAAAACTAATGAAAAGGTATTGAAAATTGTAACTCTGAAGTGAAATTGCTATATTTAGAAAGGCAAATTTTGAATTATTTCCTTTGAAACTATTCATCTAAACATGAGGAATTCAAACTGAATAAGCTGCTGACCTGCATTCAAAGTGGATTTTCACATTTACAGTTTAGCAAAGCACCAGCAAAGGATGATTCATAGCTCTTGGGGATGGAAAGGACCATCTAACCTCACTGTGCTCATAACACAGCCCACACAATTTTCTCGAATTGGTTCTCCAGAACCAATAGCTGTGGTTGAACTTAAGCATGGCTTTAACAGAAACATCTCCTCTTGATTTTAAATTTTCCAGTCATGGATAATCTGTCACATTCATTGGCTAAGTTATTTCAGCACTTAGTTATGTTGTTATAAATATATATACCTTATTTCTAGTTTGAATTTGTCTAGCTTAAATGTCAAGCTGCACTAGAAGGACTCCTCACACACATCATCCTGTCAAGGTAGAGAAAAAGGCACTTCCACAGCATGGTCCATTTGACCCCTCTTAAACAGCTACCTTAGGAAGAGATAAATTACAGCTCAGAAATGCTTATTCCTCTCAATTGACTATAAAGGAAATTGTAGAATCATGCAGTGGTTTGCACTGGAAGGGACCTTAAAAACCATCTCGTTCCAACTTCTGCCACTGGCAGGGACACCTCCCACTATCCCAGGTCGCTCCAAGCCCTGTCCAGCCTGGCCTTGAACACTTCCAGGGATCCAGGAGCAGCCACAGCTTCTCTGGGCAACTGTGTAGTTGTGCTCACAGATGTTTGTCACTGTGCTCAGATACAAATATTTATATCTAGCCAGAGGAATCCCACCCTGAATATCCATATAGATTTGCATGCAAGAACTGAAAGAAATTTAAGACGTGAGATTTTTTTCTTTTTTATGAGTCCTTAATGACTGACTACACAACATTTTCTTCAGTTTGACAAACTCCTGTCTCCGTGTCAGTATTTTCTAGTCTTTCACCCAGTTGTAGAGGTTCTCACATTTCAGCTGTGCTTACCCCAATACAGCAGAAAACTCTTCTATTTCCTATTCCCCTGCCTGCCTGCCCAAGGGCTGCCCAAGGACTGCCTCAACCCCTTCAGTTACAGCACTGGATTGGCCCCATCGCTTTCAACTGACTCCTTAAGACTCCAGGACACTCTTTCAAAATCCCTACTTCGCAAGATACAGCCCCAGAGACTGTAAATGTTGCCCATTTGCTTAATTTGCAGATGAAATACTTAACATCTGGCTCCTCTGGAATGAAAATAACTTGCTTACACTTCATTTATCAAAAGGTAACTCAATAACTCTTTGTCACTACCTTGTCCTCTTCATTACTTTACAATCCTCAATTAATTTTACTCCAAAAATATTTGACAAGGAAACTAGACCCTAAATAAACTACTTTTGGAGAAATGGAAAGTTGAAGAGTTTGCAATGTAAATTTTCCAAACCTGCAACACTCACAGAGCTCCAGCCACTCTGCCTATATCATAAAATACAGCAGCATAGGGGATTTCTCAGAGCAACCAGCAAAGAATCATTCATAGAATCTTGGAATCATTTAGGCTGGAAAAGACCTCTGAGCTCATCATGTCCAACCATTAACTCAGCACTCACCGCTAAACCAAGTCGCCATGTGCCACATCCACACATTTGTTGAACACTTCCAGGGATGCTGATTCCACCACTGCCCCGAGCAGCCTGTTCCAATGCCTGACCACCCCTTCAGCGAAGGAATTTTCCTAATGCCCAACCCACACCTTCCTTGGTGTACTTTGAGGCCATTTCCTTTTGTCCTGTTACTTGTAACTTGGGAGAAGCGCCTGACCCCCACCTGGCCACAACCTTTCAAGGAGTTTTAGGGAGGGATAAGGCCCCCCTTTATTCTCCTTACATTGGTATTACGAAGTCAGCTTCAGTTATAAAGGTGACAGGCAGAACTTCCCAATATCTAGGGCTATTCTCGGGATTTATGTCAGTAAGTACTAAAGCCAAACAGTTGCTGCTGACTATGGGCAGCTGAATAGTGCCACATCACTTTAAAGTGAAGTATTACTTTTTTTGGAAAAAGACATTATAAGAAGCTTTTAACCCACAATTTCTTAAAAATAAACTATATGAAGCTGGGCATGAATTCTTTCCATGAAAAAATAAGAAATATAAGGGTTTGCTTCAGCAACCAGAAAGGAAATTGTGCTTTGATGAATTGGGAAGTGTGTAATAAATTAGGGGAAGCAAATAATACTCTGCATTGTAACCTTTGCTCACAGACATGGCTCTAAGTGTTTCTTACCCTAAAGTACAACCAATAGAGGTTCCAGGCTGAATAATTCAGGACTAGTTAGATTTTTATGTCCCTCTGAGAGCTCTCATGTCAAGCTGCCAGCTCTGTCTGAATGTGGATAAACTGGATAAAATGGAATTCCTCATCTCCTGCCTACTCCAAATCCTCCACCTTTGTCCATCAATAACCTTGTGTCCCCACCATCATGGAGGTGTGTAACATGGGCATCATCTCTGATACCGGATACTCTGTTCACACCAGGATTGCAGCTACATTTTATATTTTTCTTTCCAGATAACAATCCGAGTGGCACGTAACATCCTTTCTTATCCTTTATCCAGATTCTAAACTTCTCTCTGTGGAAGTCACAGGAACACTGAGTAATCTATCTTGGAAAAACAACATTTTGTTGTTTGTACCAAGTCATAAGGATCTTGGCAAGCCCATTTCTCCCACCCATCACTCTGATTTTCCTCTCAGCCGCATGCATTAGAAGCTGCTTTCCATTTCCCCTCATGACACATCCTCCTCCTGCATATCTCCCATCAAATGTCAGATTCCAACCTGGATCACCTCACTTGCCACTCTTGGCTCTGCACACACCAAACATCCAAGCCAGCACATCTCCTGCAGCATCTTTTTGGTAGGAAGAAGCAAACAGCAGATGAACATCATCACCCACTGTCACTTCATTCTTAAAACTCTTCTCTGCTGTGACTCCTACAGGAAAAAATCTTTTACTGACTGGATAATTTATATACTGAGACCACTTCCTCACCAGCTAAACAACATTACCTCCTTTTACTCTCCTGTTTATCTTATCAAATCTTGTAATTTGTCATGTCTCTATATTGCAAAATCTACTGAGCCATCATTAACTTCTGTTCTGCATTTGTGTAAGATGAATAATACAGAAATACAGAGGAATCCTGGATCTTGACTCATGTTCTTGTATTGAAAAGCATTTCTAGTAAGATTTTCCCCCCTTTTTAAAGTTAAATTTACTTTAAAAGTAAATTTTTAATGTTACAATTTACTTCTGTTATGGAAGTTGAAACTCCAGGGGAAAAAAATCCCATTTTAAAGAAATGGCACCATGCACCTTTTAAAAAAACACAAAAACCCCCCCAGTATGTTTTACATATTTCAGTTTAAGCATTCAAAATGTCTCATTACTTCTGATATTTTCAAATTGGATATAAAGTTATGCCCCAAAATTAGTATTCCTTGATCACATGAATAACTTTCAACATGTTCTAAAGAGCCATAATTAGTAGCTTTTTATCTATTCATTGAGCCATCCAATGTCTCTCATACCTAGTTAACTCTTTTTATCACCTAAATATTACTGTAGTAAATTATGGACAAAGATAGGCTGCATCTACCCCGTGGGGTATTAAATCCCAAGCTTCCTAACGTGGCAACAAGCATATACCTTTCTTCTATACCATCTGCTCCTTTTTTTAAAAAAAAACAAAAAACTTCTACACACAATGGTGAGATTGTTTTAACTTTCTTTTTAACAGATGCAGAAACAGCCTAATGCTTTTTCTCAGAAGCACTTAATCCACACTCCAATCTCCACTCCATCTTCTGAGGGTAATTTAAGCATCGTATCTAAACACCAATTAGAACTAGAGTTTTCTTGATGGTAAATATTAACAACTTGTCCTTCTTGCAAGGAAAAAAAAATACCCCAAACCTTCACCACTGACAAAATTACCTCATGAAATTACTGTTTCTCACTTCCAGGCCGTTTGCATTGCAGTAATTCTGCACGGAGACTGCTTGCTTCCAGCAGTTTTAGCACCTTCTGCAGTAAAACTAACACATGTGGATCTCTGGAGAGCCTTATTTTTTTCCTGTTGTCCCAATTCTTTGCCATCAAAAATGACAATCCTGTCAGCACATCAACACATTTTAAAACTGACCTGTGCCAGTACACAGCCTGGAATATTGCATTAGTACAATTCCTCCAGGCTGGATAGCAGCTTCTTCCCCACTTACCTGACTGCCAGTCTTAGAAACCCTATGCAAACATTTATTGTGTGATTTTTTTCCTTATTTTTATTGGTTTTGTGGGCGTTTTTTTCTTATTATTTTTTATTTTTATTTCTTATTATTACTTACTCTTATTTTTCTCCTAGCATTATTAGAATTTAAATTATGTGAAATTAGAGGCATATAATTCTTAGAGCTCTTGGCTGTGGAATTCATTCCAAATTAGTAAAACAGAAATTGTTTTTTAACCACTCAGGTATACTCCAGGCTCCATAGTCATTCTGCAACTGAAGCCTGAAGGAAACCACTTATTTCAAACACGTTCTCAGGGCTTTGCAGAATAGCTCAGGGTCTTTATGAAAGCCCAATATCTTACATTTTCATCCACGTGCATATAAACGATCATAAATACCCCAGAGACAGAAAAGTGTCTTCCCAAGGAAAAATCCCTCCTCATATCCCCTCTCCTGAGACTGTCATGGAGGGAAGGGTGTAACTTCTACCAATAAGTATCTAAAGAATTTAACTGCTGTGAAGGGAACTGAATTAACCAGGGGGATATAACTGGGAGGAAAAGGCTTGGTTCAAAAGCAAGAAAACTCTCTTGATTGTGAAATTTTGTCAGTGTAGAACAGCAGATACAAGAGATGTACCAGAAAGCCCTGGCTGAAACTTAATCCTAAACTGGAAGCCACAGTCACAAACATAAGTACAGCAGCACACAGCACTAAAAACATGACTGTTTTTATTTTCTGAAGTCTGATATTTCTTCCTAGAATTTTCCTTGATTTTGTGATTTTTCCTTAGTTCTGCTAACACCAAAATATTGACCCAGTGCTGTATCCTATTTAAGCGTAACGTCTTTAAGTATCTTCCAAAACTTTCCAGTGAGGCAAATATTACAAGGTGAGAAAAAGAACAGATGAATCAAAACATAATTACTAAATAGCAGAAGTCTCAATTTAGCACATGCCTTTGTCAGACTGAAGGTATAGTTTAAAAATTAAGCAGATGACTACTTTGCTGAATTGAGGTTTACACAGCCTTGAAGCTAGAGTCAGAAGGCTGGAATAATACAAAATCTCAGGGAAGGAACACAGAAACCCCAAAATAAAACCTGTTAAATGTGTTCAGTTGCCTCAAACCTGGTGTTTTCACTTGATTTTGCTGGAGAAATATTTCCAAGCTATCCCAAGTGTGCAGCCAGGCTCCCCAAAATGGCTCCAGTTTGGAGAAGAGTAAAACTTCGGTGTTAAAGAGATTTTCTAGCAACCAAATCAGCGCTTCTGATTCCTGGAGGTGTATCAGAGGGATGAGGGGAGAATGAGCACCTTTGCCTCCAGGCATGGAGAGGACAGTGCACACAAAGGAATGGCAATCAAACATCATTTGTACCGCTGCTGCACGCTCAATAACTTCTTTTGTTGTTAGCGGTGTCAAAGATTTAAATGAGAAGTGACACCTCACTGAGTGGGACATGATAAATGAAGTGAAACAAAGCACAAAATCCCTGCTTACATTCAGGAATCTTTTGTCTTCTCCTGTGTGCAATGCCAAGCTGAACAAGCGCTCGAGTTTGAGTATTATTACAGGACTTAAGGAACAAGAGTAGGCAACTAAAATGGAAAATAACAGAGGATAAGAGTTAAAAAAAAGTATCTCCACTTGGTTTTGGTATTATTATTTGATTATTTGATATTATTATCTGCTACTTTCGAGATATACTGTGTTATTCTAGAGATTTCACATTCTTTGTTTGCAAAGTGACAAGTCAGTGATGCTGGAGATGTCCACAGGTAAGAGCTTCAATCATGGAATCCCAGAATGGTTTAGATTGGAAGAGACCTTAGAGAGCACCTAGCTCCAACTCCTCGAGCAGGGACAGCAGCCACTAGCCCATTTTGCTCCAAGCCCCATCCAGCCTGTCCTTCTATCCAAGCTCAATGCAATAGGACACATCTGTCAACCATCAATCATACAAGTACCACCTAAAATGAAGATCCTGTTCACGAGAAATTAAATTTCATGTAATTTTTCTTCAACTGTAGGTTAACTCCAAGTCAAACAGCCTTATTACATGAACCTAAAGTTCTCATAATGTTTCATCCAGACAGCTCACATCCTGTGCTACAGAGCTGGGCAGCTCTGCTGCCGACTCACAGCTGCTGCATCTCAGCCTGAGCTGGCTCAGAGCAGCACTGAGAGTGAACCGACAACTACAAGCAGCTCCAGTTCATAAAGCACTTCTAAACCTTTCAAGGAGAAAAATATGAATGAACGCTCATGTTCAAGGGAAATCTGAAAGAATGGTATAAAATACAACTGCAACTGATCTTGCATTATATAATGGTATAAGTGCGTGATATTGTCCACAATCTAAAACATTCACAAAACCATGAAATCTGCAGAAGCTGCACTATTATTCTGTTCAAAGACAAGAAAAAGACACTTTCCTTTTAAGAGGCTTCAATTTTGTTAGGATTCTTCAGTTACCAGGTTTCTTTTTATTAACCTTTGTATCAGAACGTACCTGCTGCATGGATGCAATGCCACTGTATTTACAAAAATTAATGCAAATTATAGAAGAAGGACACATTTATGTTTGTGAAATATCTTGGAACACTTAATTAAGTTACCTTTTTGTCCCAGTATCTGCTATAGAATTATAGTTCTCACCTTACCCTTGAAATACATATTCATGTATTACACATTAGATTGCCTTGAGCAAAGTACCAGAAGTCAGATTCTCATCCATAGTAAGGTTTCTTAAGCCTCCCAGGAGGCACATAAGAACATACACTTTTAGAAAGTAACATTTTCTTACCTTCAGATCCTTTTACATTATGACAACTGTACTTGAAATGCCCCTTGTATGTATTTGAATCTGGCCATACAGTTAGGAAAAAATAAATATATTAGGTTAATGAGATTAGGAGCTGCTTTTGCTTATATGAGAGATTCAGCTAATGCAAGCCTTATAGCTCACTTATCTTCTCACTAACAGACCTGGCAAATTTATTTGACAAACCAGATGTTTTTAACCATTAGATATGAAAAAAGGCAAAATTTTGCAGTGTGAGCTCCTACGTTGAGCAAGACACACATTTTGTACAGCACTTCCAGCGTAACAGGTTTGAACAGGCGGTGCCACAATGGAGAACAACCCTCCATGTGGTTGTACAAACTGCATTAGCAGAGTCATTCCATGCCAGTGTCTCCTGCCTCAACAGAACCACATCTATGCAGCCTGAAAGCCTCACGTGCCGCTTGCAACAATTCATGTACTGTGTTGTGTAGTAGGACACTGATGTATGTGCAATCCAAGAATTTTAAATATCCCCATAGGATATCAAATACTATCCAGACCATTCGTAAATACTTTCCCAGTGCTCTGCAGAAAGGGAGCCAGTTCTTTTTAAATCTACTTAAATGACATTTTTGTCTTATCTAAAAATCTATGTTCCTGTTTAATAAAATCATCTGGGCAACTTACTGCTTCATCAGTGCTGCAAGCTTATGCCCTCATTAATAAATTCTGTTTGAGCGTTAAGATTACCCCCAGTAGGGACAGCTGGGAAACTGCAATATAAAGTCAAGCAGCACATTTAATGACCAATGAACTTCTGGAAACTTAGTCCAAAATGATACATCATTGTGTCAGACACTCTTAAGCATTATGCAGCTTGCTCTCCCTCTTTAGAAACATGAAACCCCCTGAAACTGCTACCACAAATTGGGAACCTTTTAAATTATTGCCAAGCCACCTGCTTTTCTCCAAGAAACTTCATAAAACTCTCCAAATTAGTAATGTCATTAAGTAAAGCTTACAGAACTGTTGTTATTCTGAAGGAGTATTAGCTGTTTAGCTTAAGGAAACCAACAGGGATTTTTATAATGGAAAGAACTGTCATCTATATAGAATAATCTATTCCAAATGAAATGCTTTAAAATATCCTGAATATGCTGTTCTTTCATGTTTTAATCTATCTGGGAGAAAACCCTATTAACCATATTCTGGGGATTCAACTCGTCTAATGAAGAAGTTCAGGAGAGAGGATGTGAAAGATTTTCAATCATTTTATGTTTCTTCAGATGCTATTAAGAGCCATATAAATCAAATGTCCCATTTTACATTTCTGAACAGCACTGGAAGAAATAGTGCTGGGATCGAAGAGGGAGCCCCATTTCCCCTGTCCTTCTCTTTTTTGAATGGCCCTACACAGAGCGGGCAAGGATGGATTATAGGAATGCCTTCTGTCGAGGAGTCAGCCAAAACTGTGCCATCTCATCTTGGAGCAATTTATCCAATAAGATGATTTAGAGGACAGTTCAGTGGCACCATTTTTGGAAGGCAAAAGCAGAAGGGAAGGAATATAAATCAAAGGTGACTGGCAGGTAAAGGATATATGCAGCAATCAGCCAAACCATGTGCACACTGGCACAAATTCAACAAGATCATTTATAAAAATTTTAAGTCAGGAGTACACAAAAGGGGGTCTGGTGCTAACTAAATCCACAGATAGATTACACGCCACTGAAATAAACACTTCCAGATGCTGGCATACAAAAACCTTTTACAGAAAGAAATGTTTTCTTTCATAAATCTGAAAGGAGGAACCTTGGAAAGGGGGTTGGGAGAGAAGGGAACAAGATTTCCAAACTGAGATTTGACTTCCTCCTGGTTTTATACAATAATAACTCATCTTATTCAAACACACCGTGTTAACACAGAAGAATAACAAATAACTTCAGACAACAGCTTGAAGTAGAGACAAAGACATCATAAATATGTAACTGTTTAATGAAATAAAAAGCCCTTTTTTTGCTTTCAAAAGGAGAAGAAAGTATGAAAATGTCAGTTTGACTTTTTCTAAATCAGAAACTGAATGTGTAACCAAAGGGAAAGTTTTCAAATGCCTTTTGACATAAATACATACATTTCATTTTTGAGAAGTGATTAAGAATGAAATCCTGACCTCTTCAAAATCAGTATCAATTGATTCTGAATATCAATATGGGCAGTCTATATTTTAAAGGACCATAAATATCAGAGATTTTTTATTTGGTTTCCATGTAACTAATTTCTTTTGGAAACAGCATTCAAAACTTTTTATCATTCAAGTGCTTTAGAAAAATTTAGCTGTACTATATCCACATTGTGTTTATTGAAGCGATTACTGACGATTACAGAACTTCTTCTCACTACTACTTTGATCTGAAACACGCAGAGAGATTTCTTTCAGTTAAGAAGTCTAAGTTGCAGACCAAATCCTCTGGTGACAATTCCAGGTCGTGGAGTCTCCTTCTCTGGAGATACCCAAAGGCCATGTGGACACGACCCTGTGCCATGAGCTCTGGGGGACCCTGCTGGAGCAGGGAGCTTGGACCAGAAGGCCTCCAGTGGTCCCTTCCAACCTCACCCATTCTGAGACTCTGTGAAACGTGAAGCTGAACTTTTCTTGACATTTAAGGAGCTTAAACCAAACTTGTTTTTCAAAATGTCCTCTTCCACAAATACCATACTGCCACACTATTCTTTGTCTTTTAAAATAAGTTTCCCTCTCTTCTTTCTACTCCCTGAATCTGCTGGTTTAGTCTCTCACAATCCCAGCTTTGCCAGGTCTTCAGCTACTATTCCACAAGTTTTGTTTTCTAGGGGAAATTAATAGAGCCAAAAGCATCTTTACTATATTGAAATCATTAAAGATCTGTGACAAACCTCAGTGTTTTTCACCACAGAAATTGATTTAAGTATTTACATAAAATGAGCTCAATCAGGATCAATAACAAGCACTTTAAAAACATCAGAAGACCTTGACTAAGTATATGATTTGATTGTGAAATTATGATTACCATGTACATGTAACCTCCTGAAGTCCACATGGGATACTTGCATTTATTATTTAAGAATCTCTAAGAGTATAGACAGGGCTCTAAAGGCCCAAATAACCTAAATTTCTGCCAAATCACATTTTTTTGTTTTGCATGTTCTTCATGCAGGGAATGTCACAAGTCGTATTATAAACACAGGTTTGTAAATATTCATTGTTTTATGCTGCATAGGCCATTTTATGAAACTCAAATATTTAACAGAGAAGGTTTAGACTAGCAAGCCTTTTCATATTGAAATGCCTGGGAGGCTGAAGGAACATTCTCCCCAAAACATAAATACCCAAAGAAATGTTGGTTATACCCCTGTTTATTCAATACACCCCATTTACACACACACAGGCTGCTGAATAATGGTCCCTGTCTGCCTGTGCAGGATTACAATTTACATTAGTGGACTCAGTTTCTCTTAACTAAACATCTAAAGCATTTCATTCCAGAGCTGGCATAACCTAAAGACAAGGAATCCGCTTTGGAAATATTTTCTTGCTCTTTTTGTCCGTGGTCTTCCACTGTTGCAGCTGACCACTTTGCTTTTCATTTCAGAGAAAAGGATCTCAGCTGTCCTTTTTGCTAGAGCTGTTCTCATGGTCACAAAGACAACTTACGAACTGTTCATGCACTACTTACAACTGCTCCCATCAAGATTCCACGTAAGCACTGAATATTGTTCACAGAATAAATACTCTTAAAGAATTATTTGTTTGTTATCCCAACTGTTTGAAATACAATCAATTCAAATAACTTATAAGAATTTCTGTAAAGACAGTATGCTTGTACTCCTGGTAAGAAATATCCAGCTGATATTTTTGTGAACACCTTGGTGTAATAAATACTATTATTTGGAATATTATTTGGAAGAATATTAGGATTTTTCCTACAGGCCCAGTCAAAAGTGGACATAATTTTCACTACACACTTCCTTAACTTAAATGCACACAGAAATAGACACAGGTACAGCACATGGAATTGCATCATCCCATATGATGGAGACTTCCATACTTCCCACTTTGTCTTGCAAAATTCCATGGTGATATTGTTTAATATTTCTCTGATTTCTGATGGTCTAGACCATGCTTTAAAGCAGGAAACACTGAGCATCACCCAGTACTGTTAATAGGAAATATTTGGATAAAATATATGTCTAAACTACCTTAGACGTGAGACAATGCAGAGGAATCCTGAGTACACTTGCTGCTTTCCATTGTGGCTTGCACTTGGAAACAAAACTTAAATGCTCTAATTATGTTAGTCATTCTGACATAGCTATTAAGGTCAAAATAAATGCAAACGGATCATTTTCACTGGTTTAATGTTAGTTCTCATTTACCATATGATTATAAAACTTTCAAAGAGTTCTTTCTGTCCAAACTGACATCCATCAAATGCTGCTAAAGAATAAATTGTAAAGTTTAACTCTTCTTCCAAAACCAAGTCCTTAGGAACGCTTATCACCGAATCAGATGGAAGGGAGTGACAATCATGATGAAATAGAAAAAAAGGGGAAGATATGAAAAAATATCAGTGCTCATACTTTACAAATATATATTTACTATCTTACTTAAGAAAACAAAGGTAAATGTATTTTAAAAAAAATTCTCCTATATTTTCTTTTTTCACAGAAATCTAAATTCTGTGTTATGGGACTGAGCTATTCAGTAGCATGAAGCCTTTTCATTCCTCAACTCTGTCTTTCTAAAAAAGTGACTTTCTCTAAGTACTGCTGGGATGAAATTGGCAGCTCTCTTTCCACATCACCCATCCTTGTGTAGGACAACACAACTGTTAAATTTTGTTCTTCTAGACAGAAAACCCATCCCTTGGTGGTTTGGGTCCAGATATGAACTGTCTGAATGCAGCAGGCCCTTGACAACTGCCAGTTGTTGGTTATTACACTGATCCATAAAAATATCCCTTTTAGTTCCTTCAAAGAGTTCAGGGAAGGGTTTAGACCCTTCTGATACAATTTTCCCCTCAGACACTGTGGAGAGCAGCTCAGACTTCTAATGTTTTACCGAGGTTTTGTACTGCCTACATAGACTGTGTCACATTGTTCCTGTTGCTGAGATCTGAGGAAATGGCCATGCCTGATTACATAAAAATCTGCAGTAGGGACTGTTAATCTATTTCCTCATGTTTGGTTACACACATGCCACCAGACCTCACCCTCATTAAAGGGTATTTGTTGTGGGAATCTGCATTAATGCAGATTGCAGAGGGTACTCAGTGCTCCATGCACGTTTTTGCCAAATTAAGGTACAGAAGTCCTGGTTGCTGCATGGACAATTGTCATTGCCAGGTCCCTCCCCAACATTGCCAATGAAGGCACTCACAGGGAAAATGACCTAAATGCCGACTCTGCAATACCTCTCAAAATAGTTTTCCTGAGACTTCTCATTAAAAGCAGAATCATATTACAGCTCTACAACATCTGTAGGCATCCAGAAGCTGACCCAAGATTCCCTCTTATTCTTGGCTTGTTCAGAGGGAACAAGATCTGCTCCTCTCATCAACCACGTTGACTGTAGGTAATGTTAACAAATTAAATTGTTCAGTTGCACTGTTTGGGAAGTTCACCAGAGTGGAGGACATAAAAAAACCCCAACCCAAACCAGAGCATTTTACTCTACCTTGTGGTTGAATTAAAAATTTGAACTTTGGTTAATAATTGACCAAACCACTTTTAGTGAGGGTCAGGGAAGGAAGATTCACCATTCTACAACTGTTTATGTGAGCTCTTTACTTTTTAACAATAAAGCTAAATTCATTCTCTGCTTTCAGGAGCTATTGCCATATTCTTAGCTACATCTCTTACCAAACTTCTGCTACAGACATTTTTCCATTTTGGACTGGAAATTCTATCCAACACTTTACATGATACTAATCTAGCATTTTTGAGTGGCAAAAGAGAAAGGTGAAGTTATGTAAAGAATTCATTGCAATTCTGTATCAACTATCATTAATAATTCAAACAGTTACTGCCATCAATAGAAGCACTGATTAGTTTTGGCACTAGGAAAATTGTAACTTCACATATTCATTTTCTCTTATTTTCTCTTGTTCCTTGCTTCTGAAGTCCCACTATTTCCTTTATATTTATGGCCTTCATATACTTCTGTATCACTTTTATGTAGATGAATTAATCCAAATTCAGAATAAATTTCCTTTACTAAAATCTCTCAGAAATTGGACAATTTCTTCCTGATTTTTAGGAGCTGAGATCCTGTTTGGGAGATTTTGTTTGGCTTTTCCTATAATTATTTCTTTGACATTTATTATTCTCTAAATGCAGATATTCTGAGGTAAGCAGGATATATGCCACATAGAATAGCAGATGAGAAGAAAATGACCCTAATTTATGACATTGGAGATGGACTGCTTTCATATTTTCATCAGCTGAGAAAATTAAATAAAAATTCGTTTGGCTGCTCTGAACAATGGATTTGCAATTTGCATAGAAAAAATGATGGCAAAACCTCAGAACCCATCACTGTTTTACCACAAACTCAGTTCTATTACATTTCAGTGGAGGTTCAAAGTTCTCTAAAAAAACCATTCTTTTCTTTCCCCAACCGTAAATGTGTCACTTGAGAGTTCAACTTCCAATAGGAGCAGTATCTGACACACAACTAATTTTAGAATATAAAGTGCTCTTCACCATATTGGAATACATATAATTTAAAATAACTGTAAACCTAAACTTTGGAAAAACAGAAAATTCAAGCACTAACAAAAAAGCGTAATTTGTAATTGAAAGAAAATAATATTTAAAAGGAAAAAAACCCTTTTTTTTTTCTCTTTCCAAAAAGAGACAGAAATTACTAAGTTTTATTTCCCAAGAGAATTATGCCACTTTTATAAAGAAAATTACAGTCACCACAAATTGCTCTCAACAATTCCAAAGCTTCTTCATTTGACCACTTGAAAATCAGAGTTCTTTAAGATTATAAATATAACTTTTTATAACTCTGTTATTACGTACTGTGAATGGGGAAAGGGGGCCAATCTTGTGGCCGTAGCGTCGAATGGCCTCTCTGATGTGGCTGGGCTGGATGGCATCACTTTGAGCCTCCATCCCACAGGCTGCAGTGCTCTGCAACAGAAAAACACATAAATTGTTACTAAATCAAAAACACACAACAGACCTACAGTGCATAAAGTATGAAAATAAACCTTTATAAAATGGACCAATTTTTTTTTCCTGAGGATACACATCATTGCTGCCACACACTACATCAGAGAAAAAAAGCTATTAACAAATTAAAGAGGACTTTTACATGAACTTTGCTTAAGAGACCCAAAAAACACCATGTTAGTCCTCTTAAATCTTTCACCTAGTGCTGCTCTGTGTTGCAATTGAAAAGAGCAGAGAATGTTCAAATTAAAACGAAAAGGTCATATAAGTCATACTGCAATAACCAGAGAAACTATTTTAAAAACATTTCAGGCTCTTATTATGATGTCAAGGGGTGGGGAAAATATTGAACAAGCACCCAAAGTGGAAAGCAACTGGACACCAAAATCACCATTGAGTAGTAACAAATTGAGATTTGAAGTTGAAACCTGTGACACAATAGTGTTAGGAGGATGCAAAAAAAAATTAATTACCTCAAACTGGAAAGTTTTAAAATTTCAAACGACTTTTTGGATTATGGGCCCTAAATGGGTAAAACTAACAATTCACTGCTACTGGTATACTGATTGTACAATAATTTTTCTGGGATTTTAAAGGAAAAACTTACTCTTTTCTCCTTGCTAGCCAACCTGAAATGTTGGTTTAGGCTCCACCTAGACATGGCTACTTGCCAGAATTCAGATGACTTATCTAATGATGGCTGCTTGGCAATAAATTCATGAAAATTGTATTAGTGAGTGCACTGAGAATGACAAAAACTCTAATTATACACTGAAGTTTAATGTACACACATACACAGCCCTGTCATACATTCACATCATATCCTAATGCCCTCAAACTTGGGATATTTTTTACAAAATGTTTTATTTTCAAGACGGCTGAGTCCACTGGAGCCTATGAGTACACATAGAATTATTCATAACATGATGGCAGATTCTTCTCCTGCTGATTGACATCCCTAAAGGGAATATGAAACTTGAATATTTTCTGCTGGACTGGGCCTTCATGGCCTAAAAATAGTATTTTTCACCAAGTTAACTTGTTTGTCTCAATGCCTCATTCATATCCAGTTGATACCTAACCAAATTGGATAAGTCATGAGAACATTTCATTAAAACTGTACACTTTTTGGAATATAATTATTTTCAAAGGCATTTAATCAAACACTAAGAACTTAAAATAAACTCAAAGCACCAGTAAAACATAATGTATCAAAATCTACATTTCCAGCTAAATTTCTGTTCCTAGGAATTATAATGAACATCAGCCACAGAAATGAAATATAATCAAATATAACATGAAAAAGGAAGAGGAAAAAGCAGAAGTCTTTCCAGGATTCACTAAAAGCTTTCTAACCACAGTATAATAAGGACAGAAGGAAGTTGAACACTTCAGGACTATCCACAGCACTGAAGAACACCAGAAGGAAAAAATATATCTTTTTTTACCTATCACTGTAAAAAAATCACTGGTTTTACCCTGAAAAGTGAGTATTCTTTAATAACAAAACACACAATAAAATCCCAAGTCACTCCATCGCTTTTCAGCAAAATGAGCGCTGCCATCACATTTTTTCAGAACAGCCCCAAGTGACCAACACAGGCCTTCCTATCCAGTTTATTTAATCACATTGATTTCTCTTGTGGGTTTTAGGCACATATATCTGTCTCAGACAGAATACCCAGACCCTAAAACAGCAGACAAGAATTGTAACATTTACATTTCACACTCTGAATATGAGACGTCCCTGTTTTACGCAGAGTTAACAAATATTTAGCTTGAGTGCAACCAACTGGTACAAAAATAAAGCAAGTCAGGCAAAGTTTTTAAAGGCAAGGGCAGCTGTCACCTAAGTCTGATGGAATTAGGAAAATCACAAGCACCTCTTTACCTATATTGCTTATGTTTTGACCCTTAAAACCTGCTCTCACTGCCCCTGTCAAAAAAGGGGGTGATGATTTGGGGCGGTGGTTATTGCTGTGCCTGTAGAGGAGCAGGCTATCTTAGAAGCAGCAGTTGTCACCTTAACAAAATTCTGTTTGCAGACATTATTAGGAAAATTCAGCATAACTCTGGTAGAAAAAACAACAAACCACACATTGGGCCCTAAAATAACAATGGCCACTAATATACGATATACGTTAAAATTAATATTTAAAATTAGACACATTATTTACTATGAGAGTGATGAGGCTCTGGCCCAGGTTGCCCAGAGAAGCTGTGGCTGCCCCATCCCTGGAAGTGCCCAAGGCCAGGTTGGATGGGGTTTGGAGCAACTTTACTGGAACCCATGGCAGGAGGTTGGAACAAGATGAAGTTTAAGGACCCTTCCAATCCATGATTCTGTGATGATTTCATGAGGATGTTTTGGTTTCTTTTTCTTTTTTCTTTTTCCCTTCCAGGATTGTCCCCAAATACCTTTTTCCTTTTCCTTTGTTTGGATTTGGTAGAGTCCTGTCCAATTCCACCATTCCCCAAGGGTCCTGAGGGGGTTTTCCCAAGGTGTTGCTGTCCTGCTGATGCTGGCGGGGTGGGTGTAGGGGGTGGTGTGTTTTCAGGGGAGTCAAGACTGGACTTCACACTTGTAGACTGCCCTAAGAGATGTGGCTGTAAAAGCAAGATGTCAAAAAACAGCCATACCATAATCAAATCACAAATAAACCCCACCCCAATTATTGTCTTTTCAGATTTCTTGTTGGAAAAGATGCAATACAGAATTTGCTTTTCTCATTCTAGGAGTTACTATAAGATCTGTATAATATCAATGCATACAATACAGCATTTAGTGCACTAGCCAATTTTGAAAACTTTGATCTCCAAATCTGAAACAGAGCCTTGAACACAGAGAGAAGAAATTTTCACCCAAGCAAAAAGGATTTTTATTTAATTATAAAGATGCTGCTAAGAATTTAACATTCAGAACTATAATTTCATGTCTTTCCATCTAAATCCATAACTTCAAACACCATAAACTTCGTAACAGAATTCTGCATCAATACCGCATTCAATAATATCTACTTTGGAAGAAAATACATATCAAAGCAAAACATAAAATGCATTAATACGTAAAAAGCAAGTTTTACCTCAGTAGAGTTGTGGTACTGTATGAAGGTGGCAGATATAGCATGACTGAATGGGTCACCAGCTTTGGGAGCCATGTCCTGTTTAACCAGAAGGGCCAAGTCCACCAGCTGGAGGGACAAAACAGGTGGGGTAACTGACACGGTATTAAAAATGCCACTGTAAAAATGGGAGAGTGAGGGTTGTGGGTTGAGGCAGAATATTCTTAGTGTTTCTCAGATAAAGTACAATTATTTAGATATTTCATCTTAAAGAACCTTTCTTTTTCCACTTCTATAAATACATGGAACAATCTATCTACCCAAGAGGGCTCGGCTTGGCACTAAGGTAACATTTTGTTTTCCAGGAAATCCTTCTTTCTAATCCAATTGTGCAATGGGATTGAATGAGCCTCCGTGCACTGCCAGAGGTCACATAGCAAAGTGTGTGGTTTCAGTTTGGACTTGAAAAAGGTTCGTGCTGGACTCCCCTCTCTTCTGCAGCCATTATAAAACATTTCTATTTGTGTCCAAGATGGATGAACACTGTACAGCACACATCTGTCACACAGCAAACTGAAAGACAGGCTGGATTTTTGAGCTGGTCTAGTGGAAAGTGTCCCTGCCCATGGCTGGCGGCTGGAACTGGATGAGCCTTAAGGTCCCTTCCAACCCACACCATCCCATGACTCCGTGAACCCAGGTGGCTTGGACAGCTGAATGAGTGACTGCATTTCTGAAGGAGCTTACAACCCACTCACTGAGGCTGAAATACCTCCAAGAGTAATTAATTCATTTTCACCAGAGTTCAGTCAGTCCCTTACCTGGGCCACAGTCTCGTATGCTAAATATGCCAAAATCTCCATTGCAACTGCATTTGGCTTTATTTCCATGCTGCTACAATCCAACCAGTCACGGAACTTGGATGCTTTCTTTGCTGCCAGGTGAAACCGTATGGGAAAAAGTTAATGACAGGAAGACCAAAATAATCCATTTTTTTGAGTCACAGAAATATTGCAAAAGTAAAGCAATTAGCGTGAGTGTAATTTGATTGGCCAAAGTGGAATTATCAAAATGGAACCACTAGGGAAAAACTGCTATTTCATACATTTTGGAGACCTATAAGCACACGGCATAAAGAGAAAACACACAGCATAATCGACCATACAGGAGATTTCAGAACAAGGGTCAACCTCAGAGGACAGGACAAACCTGCTATAGAATATATTATTGTAAAATAAATAAAATTATTGCCTCACATCTTTGATGAATGAGAGAAAACACTGAACGAAATCAACACAAAAACGAGTTCAGATAAAATTTAAATAATTGCATTAACAACAGTGATGGCAAAGGAAGGATGGAAGAACTTGAAAGCCCTAGTGTCAACCTTACAGGGCTGAAGTGCTGACAGGTGAGCTAAAATTATTTGTAGAAGAGTGTTTTTTAAGTGTGCTTTGGGTATAAAGAAATATGGATAAATGAAGATCTGCCAATGATCAACATTCATATGAGAACTTCACAATGGTAATGGGTGAGATCACTTTGGAAAAAAGGCAGAGAAAAATATTGGACAATGAAATGTAGTGTTTGTTTAGAGAGTAAAAGGAGGGAAAAAGAGGAGGATCCTAGGTGAGCGGTAGAAAGATGATCACAGAAATCTATGGACAGAAAGGAGCTATCAAGACAGAGGTCTTAATGAGGGCTGTTTGTGAGACAGGACAACCAAAAAAGAAAATAGAAGGTGGAAAAATAACCTGAAACAAACAGAAACAACTCTTTCAAAAGGAGTTTTCAATCAGGACTAAAAAGATACAGACAAGTCAGGTGTTAAACAGGAAAGAGGTCTAAGTAATGGTTATAGTTATTTAGGAGGGAATGAGAAGGCTACACTACATCACGAAAGAAAAAGAAACAAACAAAGAAAAAGAAAGAAGTATGAGAAGTGTGAAGGTCACCAAATGATCACAAAATGTTTCCGAGCATTTAAATTTGCAATTTTGCAGTACTTGATCCTTTGAGGGACCTCTTCTTTGCCTGTCTTTAAAAGTGCAGAAATATCTGGAGCTGTGATTATCAATATATATTTTTAGAACAGGTTTTTTGAGGTCCCTTCCAGATTTATTCTCTTGTGACACAGTTTTTATGGGCTTATATTACAGTAATATACTTCTTTAAACATAGCAACACAATCAATTTTTACTGAAATAAATAAGTAAAAAAATAGCTTTGTGTTAGTTTTGAACAAATATTCTGCATGACCTTTAGTACATTCTGTCTAATTGAGTGCATATTATGCAACTGAATTTTTGCCCAAGTCTCTCTTGGTACTATTTTCTAACCACTGTAATTCTCTTATTCTTTAATGACATTAAATGTCAGTGAAAAAGAGCCATATAGACATAGTCATTTAAAAACACTGTGAAAATAGTACTGAGATATTTTTATAGATCACAATCTCCTGGTCAGCAACATTCAATTTTGTTTTGCAAATTTAAGATTTTTATTTGTTCTGTCTCCAGATGGCAATTTTGGGGTTTTAAAAATGACTTTATCACAAACCTCTCATTTCCTGAAATCACCCTAATCTGAAGTATCATTTATCTAATGGGTCACAGATGTGTGATGCCAAATTATAACTAAACACAAAAAACATATTGAATTAGGAAAAGGAATGCTTACAAAACATGTTTTCCTACGTTTGCTGACAGAGAACAGTATCTCAAATGTGTCATTTATTTGTCATAAATGAGTCACTCTTTCTTTGAATTTAAAAGGAAGAACAAGATAAGGTCTCTCCTTTAAAGACACCACTGTATTCGTCTGTGTTGTAGGATCATGTGCTGTTTTGTCATGATTTTTACTGGCTCCTTCACCTCCCTTTCTCTGACATTTGACCTAAAACCTTAGTCATCACTTAACCGCTTCTGTAATGATGTTTTGCTACATGATCAAGCCCATTAATTTACAGCTCATTATAGTCATGGCCCACAAGTACTTCTAGTAAGTTGGTTTTCAGTGCTAGTAAAGCCCTAATTCTGTCATCATGTTATTAGTGTTGGAATGGCGTATACTGATGAACTTGGCTAATGGTGAATAAATTCCGCAGCAGGAGTTTACAGCTTAAAATAGAAAAGACTCTTTAGTAAGTTCTTTGTGTCTCTGTGGATCGGGAAATAAAAGGAAAACTTGCCACTCTTCTCTAATTTTAGAGGCATTCCAAAAAACCTGCAGCCACGAAGCTTTGCTAATGTGCCGACTTTAGCACCACCACAACAGACTTCAGGCAAGTGTGGTTTTAATCCATTAACTCCTTACCAGTTCTATCTTTGCAGTCATCCCCACCAGCTCAGTATCTGAGCACACAGAAAGCTTGGTAAATATTCAAATAAAATATTCTGCCCGGCGGCCTGAAACTGTGCTAAATTAACCGTTCCCAGGAGTTATACAGACAAAGAATTTAAAGTTTTATTATTGCGGATGAAACAAAAGTGCTTTCAAAAAACATGAAGTTCTGGTGTGCTCTCTATTACATGAAATAATAATCAAGCATCTTATTACAGTGCAGCCATTATAATACTTACAAAAACTCAATTGCCGACTTTCACAGAATTCTGCATACTGGACCGAGTCCATGGTTCGTGTTTGTCTTTCTGCTCTCTGACAAAAGAGTAAAAGTACATGATGTACCTTATCCCAACAAGACTGCATTCCACAACAGAAATTATAGCACCGGAGCGCCCTCGCCATAACCTTGAAGCAACCCTCCCAAATTAAACATGCATTGAACAAGTCAAGATGCAGAAATATAAACCACAGATGGGTTATTAGTCTTGTGAGTTAAATTTCCCAGAGGAGTGTGTCAATTTCTATTTTAAAAACCTGCCTGCACACTGCTCACCCAGGCAGTGGTGAGGGCTGAGAGGAGAGAGGTGCTGAGCGCTGCTGCCCTGACTGAGGTGCACATTTAAACTGAAGCACATGAGTATTTTGCCTGTGTGTTTACAGATGACCAGGCAAGTAAAATGTTCTCCTGGACCAAGGCAAACACATTCTGCACCAAGCAGAACTGAACCCGCGTGCTTCTAAATTGGGAAATTAATAAATGCCATCTAGCTGATGTGCCAGACAGAGAGGGGCGTTAAAGTGTCCCTTCCCACACTCAATACACAGTAACAAACAAGTGGTTCATTTTCAAAGTGGTATCTGTTTTTGGGGTTTTTTTGCTGTTAATTTATGCTTGGATTTTTATACTTCTGAACACCTCAGGAAAAGAAAGGAAATTACATTGAATTAAAGCTTGTTGGAGAAAAAGTATCTTCAAATGTTCACTACTGCATTTAAGAATGTATTTACATGGAGTCCAGTGCCAACCAAAAGAATGAATCTCAAAAGAGACAAGTTCTGAAAGCACAAACACTATGCACACCCTTCCCTCCACGTACACACAATCCTGTAATTGATTCATGGCTGAAGCAGCACTGAAGTCCATGGTTAGGTTTGAGCAGGTGCTTGAGTTCTGTTTACTTCAACAGAGCAGGGGTGATTTTCACAAGGTAAAGATCTGGTCTCCACAAGAGATTAAACCTTCCATGTATCAGAGGCAGGAAGAAGTAGTTAGATTAAAAAGAGTGATTGTCCCTGTCAGAAGCAGACAGCTTAGTCCAATCTCTCAATCAAGCAGATTGTTTTAAACAACAAGGAAAGGAGTGTAATTGTCTTCCAAACTGTAATCCAGTGAATAAATTATCACACCTGAACTATCACTGCAGGTACAAAGTGATGTCAGGAGTGGCTGATGGCACTGAGACTGTGCTTCTGCAGTGAGTCCATGCAGTTCAAGAAACCATCCGCAAGGAATGAAAAGTACAGGTGTGCTCACACCAAGGACAAAAAACAACACGGGAAAAACCACGCACACAGACAGAAGTTTTGCCCTGATTCCCTGAACAATTTTACATCTGATGAAATCGAAATCACAGAGTTCTTTAATCTGATTTAATAGAAGACAAAAGGGCTACCAGTAAGTGTGTTTGGAGATATATATATAAAATATATGCCTTCATGCTATACAACCTGCATTTGGCCTTAGCAGCTCTCAAATCAGGGGGAAAAGAAATTAAATAAAATTAGCACTTCAAATTCACAGTTTTTTCCTCTATTCCCTGCCTTTTAGGTCACTCTCCTACAACCATCCAATCCATCACTTATGAGATCTGGTTCACAGTCAACATGTTCAATTTAGCTGTAAGCTGAACCACAAACTGACCAGGAACTAAATAGAACTAATAGAACTTCTTTCTTTTCTTCTCCACCCAGTCAATCATTTCTACTGTATTTGGATCTTAAAGTCACCACGAGAGAAACTGTTGTACTTAGGCATTCTCCAGTTATCCTATGCATGGTTCTGGCAACCTGACTACATTTTGTGGAGCTGCAATTTCATATTGGTAAAAATTTTCAGTTAAACCATTCCATTAAGATGTTAAGTCTAGACTGAGTTTGTATTCCTTTAGAAATAATTTTCACAATCCATGCTGTAACTTCAACCCATTACAAAACTCAACTTCACCCCTGAATTAATTCAGCCATATTTTTGAAAAACAGAAGGCATCACAGAGATCATCTAATCTGAACTTAGATGCACAGGACACTCCTCACCTAATACATCCTAAAAAGAGCAGTCCTAGAATTCCTTGTGTAATTTTACTTTATGCTTTATAAAAACATCTAACTTGTGATTTAATTTTTCACATATTTAAGAGATAACTTCTTCAAATAATTTTAAAAGCTGGCTTTTTTTGAAATATGGTTTAAATTCTTTAATCTTTTTTTTCCTGTTGCCACCTATATGTTAAGCCATTGACTATTACCCTTCACATCCAGCAGTCCCAGGGATTTAAAACCCCTTGGAACAACAAGGAAGGCATGACAAAACAAAATTATATGACACGGTAATGTGAGGAGTCATGCTTCAAAGTCCTACCTGAGATCATAAAAAACCCCCAACATGTAGAAATTTGACAAGGATACTTTAACTTTTACAGGCATCCCATAATGTAACATGGAAACTGCAAAACCAGAAGAATCCCAAAAGTAGTTATGTTAAATTAAATGATTTAGCAATAGCTACTCTCAGCAAATAGAGTACAAAGCTCTGAAAATGCAGACAGTGAAAGCCTACAAGCTTCATTACAGGTATTACCAGTCTCCTTGTAAGTGAAAAAACTCGAAGGTTTATTAAAAGAAAGGTGCTGCCGAGGGATTTTTCCAATAGGGACTTCATTTCTCTTTACAAATTATCTACAGTAGTTGTCTAAACACTGGATTTAATGTTGTCCTTATATACTAAATAAATACTTTCAATTGCTCCCTCTCTGTATGAATATTTTTATTTAGCAAAATCACCTACATATATATGAAATAAAATTGTTTCTTTCCTTCAATTCTCTCTTTAAAATAATTCTTTCTTAAAGGTGGATTCCACTGTGATGTTCTAAACCACCACCAAATAAAATAGTGTTTGTCATAAATAACTGGATGCTAATTTTTCCTAATTCACTTCAATAGAAGAACCCACACACCATGACATGGAACCTCACCGTTTGAAGGATAAGGACAGCCATTCCATCAGCCCTACCAGTTTTAGAATAGTCTGTAAATAACCAGCAAATGCAGGAGAAATGAACGGATGGGCGGCATAGCTGGATCACCTTTGAGGAAACACCGAAGCTGAGACAACATCAGATCATCTTTTTCCTCTTCACTTGTCAAGATCACAAAACAGTATTTCGTTTTTTCTTACACCATCCCTGCTTCAAAAAAATGTTATGTTCCCTTACCTTTGCATTCCTAAGGTATATTTTATAAACTCAAAATAATCAAGAACATGGGATAAAAAGGGAGCAAAAAGAGTGAGAACATTAATGTGAACACAGCATGACTCCAGGCCAAAAGAGTTTAAAGAAAATAGCATTTAGTGGTGGGGGGAAGTCACGGAAAATTTGTTGAAATAATTTTATCTGTAGGTCTAAAGGATACCTAGTCATCCTTTTTCACAGTCTTTTTTTTAAAGCAAGAAATTATACAGGATGTTTAAACTAAGAAACAACTTCAACTTTATACAAGTGAAATTTTCCAAATTCTGTTGTTGGAAGGAGCAGTGAGTCACTCCAACAGGACTGAAGTCCTCTTTCATTAGAATAAATGCCAATTTGCTGGGGATCTTTCTGACATGAAGAAATAGTGACACCTCTAACGAAACTCCACCTTGAAGTAACCTCAGCTTGAAAGCAGGAATAACAAATGGCAGCAATGGCACTGCTCAACTGGTTTATCAAAAGAATTAAAAGGAGATAGTTTTTACTCCCTCTCTAGTAGTCCTAGTCACTCTAAGCAGTTAAGAAGCTGAGTTATGTGCTGTACAGCAGAGTTAAAATACTTTGCATGCTTTCCTTGGAACATGCTGAAGGATGCAGTAGATAGGACCTGGCACAGTAAACGTCTGCTTAGTCTTCCAAAAATGTGTTGCATTATATCTTTCTTTCAGCATAAAGAACTAAAAAGGGAAAGCAAAGAAAAAGGTAAAGAGTTGCACGTTGTCACCTACCATCCAGGATGAAAAATAATCTTATTTTTATTCCGTTTTGAAGCTTTCACACTTGACATACAAAGCTCTTTGTGTGGGGGGAAGAAGGCAGGAGGCCAAATGTTAACTTGCTCACCGACTGCTCCGTGTTTGGAGGAAATGTGCCGAGGAGCTGCTAAGCTGGAACATTTGAAAAACGTATGCGGCACGGCTGGACACCCCTGTGCTTGGCAACAATGTCGAGATGAAGGTGCTGGCTTCCCAAACCGCTCACATATTCATCTTGTGGCGTGATTTCCTGATCCCTCTGCTCAAAACCTCTCATTGTGGGCCTATCATGGCTTTAGAGGAGCCAGGTGGCTACTCCAGGGAAAACCAAAGCTGCCCTGCAATGGCTGATATTGCCAGAACAAAATGCTAAATAATTTTTTTTTTATTTTATTTAGACTAGAGAATAAGAGGGAACTGTTTGCTGTGCCTGACAGCTCTGGGGTGGGAGGACAAAAACTGCAGGGTGGTCAAGGCTGAAATTGGAGGGCAATTGTAGGGCAATGAAAATGCTCAAAGGGCTGGAGCACATTTCTTGTGGAACAAGGCTGGGAAAGCTGGAGATGTCCAGCCTGGAGAAAACTCCAGCGAGACGTTAGAGCCCCTTCCAGTGCCTAAAGGGGCTCCAGGAGAGCTGGAGAGGGACTTGGGACAGGGATAGTGGGATAGGACAAGGGCGGATGGCTCCACACTGCCAGAGGGCAGGGTTAGATGGGAAATCGGGAAGGAATTCCTCCCTGTGAGGGAGGTGAGGCTCTGGCACAGGTTGCCCAGAGAAGCTGTGGCTGCCCCATCCCTGAAAGTGTCCAAGGCCAGGTTGGACAGGGCTTGCTGGGATAGTGGAAGGCATCCTTGCCCATTGCAGAGATTGGAACAAGTTGATATTCTAAGACCCCTTCCAACCCAAACCATTCTGTGATTTTGTGAAAAATTACCTAGATTAAAAAAACAATTAAATCTGAGAAATCAAGCACAAGGTACATCAATACTGAAGTGTTTCAAAAGACGCTGAAAATATATTTTTAGTCTCCTGAATCTTGACACTATCTGAAGATTATCACTATCTGAAGACTTCTGTTACATAAAAGTAAAAGGTATTTACTGTTCTGAGAATCCTTTGAATTGGTAAGCAAAGAAAAAGAAAGGGTAAGCATTTTCAAAGTTTTAGCTTACTCAGAGTTTTATACAAAAAACGTAAATGCCATTTGGGGAAGGATCAATAGGTTTTGTAATGTCATTCTTGATTTGGCTATAAAGTACACCCATACATGGGAATTTTTTATCCATCCCTTATGGAACATGCCATACATTCTGCAGCAGCCATTAAGCTGAACAAAACGGCATTGCAAACTTGAGGCCTTCGATGTAATAAAGGCTTTGAGTGCTCATGTGCTCAGAACAAAGTTCCCAATATTAGAAGAAAAGATGAGTTCTGCTCCTGGTAGATCAAACTGATCTCAATTTTAAAGTATTTTCACAGTGAAAATAGTTATGCTTTTTTCTCCACAGTATTATTAGCATCATTCCCTTCAATAAACAGAGTTTAAGACCTTAAGAACCTTAAAAATCTGAGCTGTTACAGAGATTTTAAAGATTTACAACTGTAAATGACAAGAAAAAAAAGTGAATTATTAAAAGTATTAAATATTAATTAAAATACACTTTAAAAATAGAACTATAATTCTTCATTATAGAATTTCTGTCCAGAAACAAAAGCTGGGATTCACTTGAAAAACTGACGACCTAATTAGTCATCTAAAGCCCTTTTATTGTAAAATAGTCATCAGACACTTTCAATGAGCAACTTCATCCTGAACTCAGTGTTTAAAATGTCAAATGAATGGCATTTACAAATTTGTCTGAAGTTCATCAGCTGTGCCCATGAGAATGGAGCTGGAGGGATGCTGGATTAGGGCTACACATGCACAGCACAGGCGTTCTCAGAAAAGTGAGATGAATCCTCTCTGGTGAGTGAGGGATGAGCACCACCACCACCACCAGCAGGACAACTTCCATTTCAGGGCCAAGCGAGGGCCAAGACTAGAGAATGACTCAGTAAATTCGGTTCCTGCTCTGATCTCCAAGCAATGCAAGAATAAACAAAGACAGCTTTGTGCTCAGCTGTATGTTAACTCCATTCATCTCCCTGCATCTATGAAACATGTAATCTAGCAGAGTATGTGCAGATAAGTAGGGGGGAGGGAGCTGGCAGGACTATTTAAGATTATGTAAAAATTTCAAGGGACTTACGAAGAAAGAAAGCAAATGTAATTGCACAGACAATAACAAAATGAATGGATTAATTCCCAGCAGTCATGATCTCATTGCTTAAGGAATAAATAAAACTGACCTCCTGATAGGGACTCACTGCCCCTGTAATACTTTGCCCTTGAACATATGCAAAATCTACACATACTGTATTTATTTGAACCAGTTCCATATCATATCCAAATTCCTTGTCTAAATTTATTACTGCTCATGTGAAATGTAGAGCAGGAACCTGGAAACAAAACATTTCCATTTTGTGGAATACCTTTGATTTCTACAGGAAAATATTTTTTTCTTTATAATAAGTATCATCATGAATTTTGTAAAACTATGTGTTAAATTTATGGCTATCTTCTATCAGTGCTTTCCAAAAAATATAAAATAACTTTGGATAAACTATGCTACCAAATGAAAAAGGTTACGTGGGATATATTGATATATTAATATATGAAGACTACTGACTTCCCTCACTTTTCTGGTTGAGGACATTGTAACACTTTCCTGTGGTTTCCATCTGGCTGTACATAAAAAACTTTACATACCATGTTAATGTTAGGATACCTTTATGTCTTCTGGATAGCATTCCTCTGAAAGCTTATCCTGGTTCTGTATCCATTCATGAATGAGGTTCATATAAACATTTTTAGCATCTCACCAGTAGATCTTGCAGTCATCAAAACAGGGATCACTGCAAGGCCTGGGAGACACAAACAGCAAAGCAGTCCCTTTTGCATAGCAAATTTTAATTTATTTCAATCTTAGTGGCAGTCAAAATCAGCCATCACACTCTATTTTAAAAATATTTCTTTTAGCTGCCATGATGTTTGGACTTGCGGCCAGAAACTCATGGAGTGGCTTTTGCTCCAAGGCAGTTTATGGCCCTGGATGGAGGCTGACCCTGGTGGTACAGGCACAACACACTTCACACATTTCCTCACCGTCCTGGGTGTGGGAGAGGCTTAGGAGATCCAGTCCTGCCCCTACTGATCCAAACGGAATGGCAGGAGGCGAAGGTGGTTGTTTCAACCCAAAGTTAACCTGGCAATCAATTCTAGACATACTCAGTTTAAGTGAAACTCAATTCTCAGACATATTCTATCTATTCACCCAGTTAATTCTGCCCAGAATTATTCACTACACATCCACAATTTGTTAAGAAACACATCCAGTAAAGTTTGTTAAACTGGGCACTAAAGAAGTTTGGGAACAGCCCAATCACTCACTGGCTTTAACTAGTAAATGCAAGGAAGAGAATAAACCTAATTTTAAAAAAATCCATAGCAAAACTCTGCCCTGTTAGTAGCCACCATCAATACATGGCTCTAAAAAGACTTTTGAGAGTTTTGTTGTTAATTTAGAAAATAAAGGAGGAAGAAGACCTCAAGAGCATTGTTCTTACACTCTTTACATTGAAAAGGAAGGAAAGTGAACCCAAGGTATATACTAGTAAGAAGCAATTGTGATGAAATTCATTGTCCTGTAAGGTTAATTGTGTGAATCAGGCCTGCTGACAGACACTATGAAATGCCCTCCTGAAGCTTCACTTTGAAAAGAGGATCATAAGAAGATTAAGGAAAATTTTGACTGGCAAAAAGCAGAGTAAATTTCAGACCATATGAACAATACATATTAATTTGAATCCTCTTATCTTATTTTTAATCATTATAATTCTGTCTTTTCCCTTGTCCTGTATTCATTCCCATTGGAGCAGCGAATTCTTACAGTATCTGCCTTTCTTTGGGACAGTATCATCCTGCACAAGAATAATCATCATTCTGTGCAGGAGATTCACAAGCAATATAATGCTACAGACATGCCCATGCAGGCATTCTTGGCAGGTAATGCTCTTTCAGTCAGAGAAGAATGAAAAAGGTTAATAATTAATGAGGTTTTTTTTCAGTTAGTTTGCTTCTTGAAGAAGTTTTTTTTTTTTAAAAAAAAAAGCCTAACTTTCAAAATAATGGCAAAATGTACATGCACAAATTAAAAAATCAAAGCACAAAATTTTTGTTTTATGTACAAGTAATTTGGTGTGCAGTACAGAAATTCACTTGCTAAGCCAGGATTTGGTCTTACAATTGAAATCCTGATTCTGTAGTGTACCTAGCAAAGCTTTCAATAATATCAATAGCTGTAGGATGCCAACCTACAAACACCTCTCCCAATTTTAGGTTACACCTAGAATATATGAGTAAAACAGTTTAGCTCAGCCATTTTCCATGACAAATCCAAATCTATCAACTTCTATGACAAATTTGTGTAAGCGTATTCATTAAAGTCTGAAAGGAAAACATTAAAATTAATTAATTAAAATTAAAATACATGGTACTGGATGCTCATAGATGTTCCCTCCTTGGCATATGACCGTAGAATGCAAAATTACTTGGATTTATTTTGTCTGGTAGAGTCTACTGTAACCAAAGAACAATACATAGCGGTACTCAAAAATGTATTGCTTCCTTAACACCAGAAGCATACAGACATTTCTCAACTGTGGTATTTACACCACTGACTCTAATTCTGTGGTTACAGCTTTAGTCTTTTGGAAAAGCCTTTCTAATTTGATAATTGCAAGACATGGAACTGCAGATAAAATCACATCACAAAATTCAGGGAATAAGTGAGTCATACCCTGAGCTAAAGAGGAAATGCCTCCCTTAGGAAAACAGTGACCAGGGTGCAGTGCCTGAGATGTGCAAGTCCCCAATAAAAAGAGGACATGGACTTGTTGAAACAGCTCCAGAGGAGGACACAGAGATGCTCAGAGGGGGCTGGAGCCCCTCTGCTCTGGATCCAGGCAGGGAGAGCTGGGGGTGTCCAGCCTGGAGAAGGCTCCAGGGAGACCTTAGAGCCTCTTCCAGTGCTTAAGGGACTCCAGGAGAGCTGGAGAGGGACATGGGACAAGGGCCTGAAGCGACAGAACAAGGGCGAATGGCTTCCCACTGACAGGAGGCAGGGTTAGATGGGATATTGGGAACAGAATCTTTGCTGTGAGGGTGGGGAGGCCCTGGCACAGGACGCCCAGAGAAGTTGTGGCTGTCCCTGGATCCCTGAAAGTGTTCAAGGCCAGGTTGGACAGGGCTTGGAGCAACCTGGGATAGTGGGAAGTGTCCCTGCCCATGGCATGGGATGGAACAAGTTCTTTAAGATCCCTTCAAATCCAAACCATTCTGTGATTTCTCAAACAATTTATAACAGAGATGTGTCTCAGCTTCACTGGTTGAAATTGGCTGCCCACTGCCTTTAGAACTGTCCAGACTTCCTGACCAGAAAGAGAACCAGACTCAAAATTCAGAACTCCTGCCTTGGTCCTGCTACTAATTTGCCATCTGAGCCAAGTGCAAATGAAGACCAAATTATTAATATGTAAAGACATTTTAAAAATTTATGGTTTATTTGCACTGATCTTAAAGTACTGCAAAGCTTGTGTGTGTTGATGCCATGATGCACCATAGCTGTGTATTCCGAGCTTGCACAGGCTGGGGGAGAAAAAAAACACAATCAAACCTCACAATATGCCAGGTACGCAGAGTAAGGAAAGCAGACCCTAAAAATTGCTGACTGAAGTGAAAGGCTTTGAACAAAAGCATTATGTTCTTTTGGATTTTAACTGCAACTTTATTCACTGAGAGCAGAACTTGCCCCAATGTAAATATTTCCTTTGTCAAAAGTTAAAGGTAATATTTAATATTGTTATTTGTTTAACTATGTAAAAAATTCTATGTTGCTATTCATTATTGTTTCTTAATTTCTTTAAAGATGAACAAATTTCCCTTCATAGTAGCTTTGTGAGAATTATCTCCACTATATATATGAGAAATAGAATCATAAAAACATCATTTTCCCAAAGGCAGTTTGTTTAATTGGCAAATGCTTCTTTTCCTTAATCCTACTTTCTCTTTTCCTTTTCTAATACTAGAGAGGAAAACATGAAGATTCTGGGATTTAACAACATGATTTAGCATTTGGAATTGAGCTAATTTAAACCATCAGCTAATTTGACTAATTTGGAACAATCTATTTAGTTAGTCCCTTATACCATGCCCATTGATAAATACACCACAAAATTATTAAGCGTTTACATAAAACCAAAGAAACATATGCTGTCATTAATGCAAAACAATCCTCACCATCCAAAGCCACTACAAGAGTTCTCTTATTAAACATCTCCATTTCCTTCTTTGAAAAAAATAAAGGAAAAACTGAAAACAAAAAATTGAAATACATAAAACTTTCACAATGATACTTAAACATAACATTCCATTTCAAATCAGAAGCAGAACTGAAACTTTTAGGTGAAACTTGACTGATATATCATTTAAAAGCAGAAAATTCAATATTTTAATTTGTGAACACGGGTTTTGCTAGTTTGGTTAAGACTGGAGGATGAAAGTCAAAGTGAAACTCACTGACTGGTGAAAAACTACACAAGCATAGGCTGATGTTCTGTAATGTAATGTAATGTAAATAGTAAAAATAGTAAATATAGTACAAAAATAGTAAAAAAAGTAGTAAAACCACAGTTTTTTTCATAGTGACCTCCCAATGAATTATCTCTTAAATAATCTCACACATTTCATGGCAAAACAAACCAAAAAGTTGTTTTAGGGAGCCTTGCTGAGGCATCCCAGCTCCCCTTTGACAGAAGAAATCATCCTGCATATCCTGGTCTCCTGCTCTTCACTCCTTCCCACTCTAGACCATTCATGAATTTAAAAAAAAATGAGGTACCACGACAATAGTTTTGATGGGAATTTCTTTTTCTTTAAGTGCTGAGATGAGGAGAAGGAGAGCAAAGAGCATCTACTGTAAATGGGTTCATTACCATAAGCTTTACTGATAGTTTATCCTGTTTCCTAATGAAAGCAGAAAACCCCCACCATGTCTCTATTAAAAAGCCATCAGATTTGGTATCCTGGTGACACTTTAAAGAGCACATTATGTGGGAAAACAAAATAAACATTTACCCTGGCAAATGAAAGTGAATTTGGGTTTTGACATACTTGGCAGGAAGGTAGAATTATATTCATGTCAAGTATGCAGAAAAACTAATATAATATTTAAATATTTGCTTAAGTAATATAGAATTTAAAACAACACATTAGAAGTAACATTTTTGTGAAATATTTTGAAGTTTTTTAGTATTGGACATGCCATGAAAATAATACTTTCAGCTGAAATTGCAGCTTTCTACAGCCTTTGTTACACTCTCCCTTCACTCTTAAGGTGGTAAAGAGTCCTCATCTTCCACTGACAAGTCTTTATTCGTATTTCCAAGACAAAGGCAGTTCTTATGCTGATGGTTTAAACCGATAATGAATATATGCAGCTTTCCAAAGAAACAACCCTGGAGAACCTGAATCTTACAAATATTGATTTAATGAGCTAATGTTAACACTACCTCAGCTAAACCCTACAGCCAACTTCTACTGTTCCATATATGTGTGCAATTATTTTAAATATCCTTTACTTAGCAACAAGACTTGATTCAGTGAAGACAGACCTTTATATCCCTCAGAAAGTACCTGAATGCCAATGACATCTGAAATTCTCAACTACACTCAGTAATGTAGCACTAATTAATAAATTGAGCTGGATATGGGATGTTAGTTTTAGTTCCAAAAATAGGGATTTTGATGTACTGTCTAAATATACAAATATTGGACTTTCCTTTTTCGAAATCTGAATTTATATTAGCTGCACACACCCACAAAAATAACTTTTACCAGTGTATCACAACTACAAATAATGATGAAATTTCAGGTACAATATTCTGATTTACTAAGAGTATCTAAAAATATTTATTTATGATTCTACAATTTATGCTATTCCATTTATTTATTCTATCTATGACTCCATGATTTAAGAAAAATCTTTGTCTAATTTTACCTCATTTGGAGACACATGCATAATTAGAAAATATCTTGAAACATTTCTAAATTGCTATAATAATGTAATAGCAACTCAAAGCAATACCACCAGTCTACAGTGTAATTGCACACTGTAGAACTACATTAATTTAAATCACTTTAAAAGAATTCATTTAAATGTAACCTGATTTGTAAATTTAATTATGAACTATTAAAGTAACTGCTGGGATTTTCAGTTTTTCTAAATCAGCACAGCACCTCTGAGTCCCACCATAGGAGAGAAGTCATTGCTCATTTCTAATTATCAATTAGAAGTGATATAAAGAGTATTCAGACTGTCAGATATCAAAAAAGGTAAATTTGGGGAATGTCACTTTCCATCTTCCTAATTTGCAGTATCTGGTACACAAATTTTTATGCTCCATTAATAATGGCTCTTGAACATAATATTCACTCAAGCAGTCTCTTATAGAAATAAACAATAGGACACAATTCCCTGCACACATTCTTAAAATTGCTTATAGTGAAAAGAATCCCTTCCAAAGGAGTTAGCATCTTTCAAATCAGCATGCAAAATATTTACTCAATTCCAGAAGGAGAAAACAGATACCATATAGAAAGAATTCTATTTTTTTAAATTTTTTTTTTAATGCTTTTATTCTACAGTTGAGTTTTAAAAGGTAGAAAGCTTTGAATTCAAGAATTTTGCCAGAGTTCCTCCTGAAAAAGACGCCTCGGCTCTAATTCCTGTTCAAAATCAGCTATAAATACATTAAATATATGCCATAGTTAAGATTGATATTCTTATTGCTGGCCGCTGAAAGCTTTGTAAATTTAATGTGAAAATGAAAGTCATTTAATTTTTGAAATGTCAAAACCTGTTCACATTTCTCGGGATTTCTCACATTCTATTTAGATTTTCCTGGAAGTTTAGGCTGACTGAAATGGAGGATTAGGGAGTTTTAGGGAGGTAAAGGGGTTCCAAAGTGAATCAAAGATCTATTAAAAAAAAAGGAAAAATTAGAAAGTCACATAGCCCTACTCAGAAAAATGACAAGAATGTTCTCAGTTCAAAATATTATAATTAACAATTTAACATCATTGGGATGCAAAGAACAGTATCTTTAATACCAAGATTCTGAGACATGGCTTGGAAGATTGAAGTGTATTTAGAATTAAAGGTGTAGTAACACGAACAGCCGTGGTCTGGCATCAATTACTTGACTGTGCTGTTAGAAGTTGCTGTAGATGCTCATACCATCACACGTCCCGGAGAAAAATTACTTTTTGTACGTGGTATCTTGGATTTCTCAGGGTTTCTGAATTTTTCTGATATTTTTAGAGTCAAATTTCTCAAAGATGCCGATGTTTCTGCAGCATCTTTTAAAGTCTCTTTTTTAAAAATACAGCTCAGGGTACCAAGGCTGTCAAGGCCCAAGAGCCATCTCACCAATCCATTTCTGTAAGTACTGGAACAAGAAATCAGATCTCCACGCTTGAGGTACATCGAGAGTTAACTTCCATTTTAAGAAGGGTGTGATTAGTAGCTGGAAATCTGCCTGGCTTTAGTACATCTGAGGATGCCATTACAATTTTCAGACATAAAATAATTAGCTGGTGATACGAGCTGACAGCTAATACATCTACAATAAACACAAAAAAAAATATGATTTCCAAGCGGATGTAGGGAACGTGTTCCGTTTCCAGACTGTTTGATATGGTCTGTGTAAGGAGCGGGGGCTCGATACCAGATGCTGGATGTTCTACAAGCTTTTTCTGCAGATGTCTGCAGCCTGAGAAAATCAACAGTGCTTTGAATAACACTCCCAGTAAAAGCATCTTCTTGTCAGAGTCGCTGTATGATATAGGATATGGATCCCACACAAGTGGATGAACTGATTTTAAATAATACCATCTGACAATGGGAGAAAAAACTCTCAGTAGGTCTGACAAAGTCCTGGAAATGGCTGTTAGCCTTGGGAAATAAAATCCAGCCCTCTGACAGAGACTACCCGTCCTTCTTTCGTTTGATCAAATGGAAACCCAAATTTAATGATTGCTTCCGAAGTTCCGGAGGCACAGATTCAACAGCACTTAAACGCTGCTACCAAGGAGTCCCTGTCCCTGCCCCTCACATGTGCCACGCAAAAGCAGAGCACGGAAAAGATGTTAAGGAATTATTTGAGAATAATATTTTGAGAATAATTATTTGAGAATAAAATATGATTGAGAAAAAAAAAGTGTATTTTTTGTACGACCACTTTGTAGTGCTTTCTCACCTTTGCTCTTATAGAAATCTCTTTTAGCACACCAGGAGCGCAGCACACATGATACAGACACCAAAGAAGACACTGTTCCTTCTTATGCCAAAGAAATTACAAAACCCTGCCACTACCTGCATAAAAAAGTTAAAAGAACTACCTCTGAATGCATAAACCCACACATTCAACTGTGGCCCCCTACTTGACCAAGATCTTACTGAATTCACAGAAATTATTATCTAAAATTTCCTCTCTATGCAAAATCAGTATTTTTGCTAGTGATAGAATTGTGGCCTTGACCTCCTTGAAAATCTAAGTCTAGTTGTAGATGTACTTTGTCAAGCCAAAGCAGCAGCAATGACTAATTTTTATAACATTTTAAAATAATTTTAATGAAAATCCCAGATTATTAAAAGGCTCAAATACTGATTACAAGAATGTCTGTAAGAATAAACTCTGCATATGCATGCCTCGAGGACTTTATGTAAGGTAACTATCTCAAAATGAGAACTGTTACTGTTTTTCCTGATTATCCAAATTAAAAGAACCTTTTCTGACTCATTTAATGAAAGCATATACCTGACTACGTCTCCTCAATTTTAACAAAGATGGGAGAGTAGAAAGAAAGAACGGAGGAGTGAAAATTTAAAAGTTGAGGGGCTAAAAATCCAAATGGAGTCATGCTGTCTTGGGTATAGTGAATAACCTATGTCAGCGTATTGCCCATGTTGTTCAACAGGAATGCTGTGGATCCTTATTCTGGTGGATTGGGAATGGATGCATCTCCCATTCAGTAACACGAAGAGCTTAATTGTATTTTATCATTTCAACAGACACTTAAGATACTTAAATATTGCTGCTCCTGGTTCCTTTGCTGCAGCAGATGTGTGAAGCTCTCCCCAAGTGTAATTTTGCACAGCAGCCAGATCATATTCTTACGGAAGAATACAGCAAGCAACATTATAGATAAAATAAACCACAGCAACCGAGACAAAATGAAAGACAGAAAACCCTGTTCCTTATGTGCATAAAACATCTATTCCAGGAAATACCAGCAGCTATAGATTACAGAAAGTGCAGGAGCTGGAAAGTCCAATTATATGCTACCTAGATTTTTAAACAGTTTTTAGAAATCTGAGATGGTTTATCATCCATATGCTTTATAAAAGCTCTTCTATTTCTACCCCACCTGCCATTTTAATATCTGAAATAGGAAACTTCAGTGCAGGATCAGAGGATTGTAGAATAATTTACACCAGAAAGGTTTTGGGGCCTTCCAGAGATCTCTAGTTTGACTGCTAAAAAAGGTCTAGTTAGATCAAGGGGTTCAGCACCTTGCCCAGCCAAGTCCGAGATATTTCCAGAGATGGAGACTTCCTCAATCTCTCTGGCCAGTTTCAATCTTTGATCAGAACTGTTTTTCTTCTGTTAGGTATCAGTTCAAATTTTGTCCTTCACCATGCACATTCAAGCAGGGTCTGGCTCCATCTCCTCCTGTCATTGGTCAGTTGGAAACAGCAATGAAATTTCCCTTTTGCCTTCTCTTTTTCAGGCTGAGCAAGCTCTTGCCTCTCAGTCTTCCATCATGTACCCCCTATATTTCTTGGTGACCCTCTGCTTCAGTATTTCAAAGTCCTTCTTGTGCTTGGAAGCACAAAATCAGCCACAGATTCCAGATGTGGTCTGACAAGTGCAAGATAATGGGGAGTCATTGTTTCCCTTGACCTGCTGGTAACCCCTGCTGACACAGCCCAGCACGTGGCTGCCCCACAAGCTGTACCCTTGCATGGGGTCACAGCATTCACATTTGCTATTGCTGCCCTTCATGTCAGCCCATTTCTCCAGCCTGTCAACAAGGTCCTTGTGAATGCCAGGACTGCTTTCCACACTGCTCTGGATCGTGACTCAGTATTTATTTGTCATGCTATGAATTACTGCTTTTATTTAGTTTATAAAATCCAGCAGTTAATCATGTCTGAGTTTAATGCATAAAGAGAATTACAGAATGATTTGAGTTAAAAGGACCTTAAAGATCATCTGGTTACAAACCCCTGCCATGGGCAGGAACATCTACCATTATCCCAGGTTGCTCAAAATCCCATCCAACCTGGCCTTGAACACTTCCAGGGACGGGAATGACTTCTCTGGGCAATCTGGGCCAGTGTCTCACCCCCATCAAAGTAAAGAATTTTCTTTCTCATATCTAATGCTAACCTCCCCTCTGTCACTTTATGCTTCAAGAAAATGCAGTACAAGGGGAGGCAACCACTCTGGTTCTGAAATGTCCTGTGCTCACTTTAATTCCTTCATCTTTCATCATGGAAAGCTGATGAAAGTAAAATCACATTAACCTGCATACCTTGTATTCTTCACTGAACTTGTGTTCTTATTCTTATTCTCAGTACTAAAATCACATCCCTATAAAAAATCTGCCATAGGATCCTCTTTTAGGGATAGTCTGTCAGGTTACAAGCATAGCTTGTAGTTACAAGTCCTATCAGAATGAGCCTTAAAACAAAAAATACTGCCATTTCTCATACACCTCTTAATTCCCTAGGACACCATGTGTTTACTGTTGGATTACCTTAATGACCTTCACCTTAGGCAACAACAGATCCTTTGACTTTCCTCATGATACCTGAACCTGAGTGTGACTGTAGGTGAGAAGGTTTAGCCCCTCGTGGCTTTGCAAATGTGAACAAAAAATTACAACATTTGACCTTAGTAATTGGGTACTAGGTAATCAAATCTTCTGGTATGCTGGGATTTGGTCTGGAACTTACTCAAAAGAAGATGACAATATGGAGATAGAGGCTATTGAGTGAATCAAGTGATTCTCAATGTTTTGCTTAAACATCTGTGGCAAAGGTTCATGAAATTGTCTCTGAATTCAATCAAATACTAAGGGTCACAAAATCCTAAGTGAGGGCAATCAAATACTATGGACAACATAGCCCAGGAACCAGCAAACTGATCTCTTTATTTCTGAGGAGAAAAATTGCACTAGTCCTGGCTAATCCTGTGGTCAGACAGAAAAACAAAAAACAAATTTCTGTTTTGCCCAGGTTCCAACAGTAGCAAAGCATGATCAGTGTAACTGCAATACAAGCTTATGATAATTATTTTCTTCAATAGTCATACAGCACCCATTGACCTGTGGCTCAAGCACTTCTTTAACCAAATGCAACATCTTTGTATTCAACCCTCAATAGATTTTTTTCCCCTCTAAGTTGTGCAGTTCAATAGATCTGAGCTCATTTTGGCTATATTTAGCTGGAGTGCAGCCTGAAAAATACTTCCAATGCTCCTCTATGTTGCCTGTGTGCTGCAGACTGGCTGGAGAGGCTGTGATGACATACAGCTTGCTCAGTCTGCTATTAGAGGGCAAACGCCAGTTTGAAAGAAAAGGATTCTCAGTCATTTTGTAGGAGGTATTTGCAGGGCTAACCCATGGGCCTGATTCAAATGAGGTTTTAGTTCCTGGCTGGAGTCTAATACTGAGAAAGTCAGTGCTATTCCCTTAGTGAATAAACAGAGTAAGGAGAGGAAAAAGGGCTTCTCTGCTCTACCTGTGATGTCTGGAAACAGCAGATAAATGAACCTTCAGATAAATGAACCTGGCATTGCCACAGGGCGAGGGGCTTGCATCAGCCTCCTATGGATGAAGCTGGACAAAATCCTTTCCTTGATATTGGCTTGTGACTGTCCTCATCTGTCTGTTAAACCCAGGGCCTTGCTTGCTGCATCTCAGACCCCTCTTTTCTGCAGCAGTTGAAACAGAACACCTTCAGCTCCCCTCTATTTCATGCCATAGAGAGCCTTCCTCTACTGTCTTAATTTGTTAGAAGGTACTACTTTTTTCCACAGAAAGCTTTTTGTGATTTGAATCTTTAAATGGAAGGAAAGAGAAATTCAGGAGTGCACTGAAGCTTGGTCTCACAGTGGCTGACAACTCAAGGCACTCCTGCGTATGGAATTTTCCAGGTGGGAATGAGAGAAGTAAGTGGTTGTGAAGATTTCTGCCGAAAACATGGGGTCACTGTGCTGACGTTTCAGTCTCACTCTTCACAACAGTGTCAGAAAATCTCTTCCTCATAACCAATAAGAAGTGGGAATGTTACAGAGTAATGCTGTGTTTGAAATTCTTACATAATTTTAACTTGTGTTAAAACTCCACAGATTTTTGAGTTTTTTGAATCCTGTACAAAACAGTATCGAGAATGGTTTTATGCAAGTGACAAATTCCTTCCAAAAAACTTGAGATGACAGAACTGTTCTCAGTGTAGACCTGGTTAACATCTTAACCTAAGAAATAAACAGCTGCCATTTTTTCTTCATTCAGAAAAGACTTCAATATTAAGCTTAGTGGATCTTAAAAGATAGCAGTTTGCTACATAAAGGTTCAAAGATCTGAAAAAATAACGGCCACCCCAAAATATCTGAATTATATCCTGTCTTGTAGACAAGATTTCCATTAATGCATCTCTATACAAGCTCAAAAGTACAAATAGATATCAGCACAAATTTGTTTAATTACTTTAAATTACAACAGGAGTTTCAATAACCTTCTACCAATGGCACCTTTGTCAGACTTCAGCATCAATCCTTGTTCCCAATTCTCCAAAGTTTACATAAAAAGTAAATCTGTTGTGAGTACCAATACAAAGTGATGAGTGTATCTAAGCAACAAACATGTTAAACACATGCTAAAATACACTCAGGAGGAAAATGTTTTGTTAGTCTTGTATTTGGCTCCCAATCAAATGCTCCATGGAAATACTGTTTATAAGTATGTGTGTCTACATTTAATCACAGATATAAATAATATATAAAGTTTTCTTCAAAAATTTAAGTTAAAATACAGTCATTTGGGTGTTAAAAATACAACAGCCTTGAATCCTCCTCTTCCTCGGAGAAAGCAAACAGTGGCAAAAAAGTGCTCAAAGAGCTAAAAGACAGAAAAGCAAATAACACCTTGCCCTCCTAGCAAAGCTGCCTAAATTTGCAGTATGAGCAACATCCACTAAAATGCTGAAAAACCCCAGGACTGAAGACCCAAACAAATGGGCCACTTTATGTAACTATAGCATGCAACCCCAATGTGAGAAAAAGCCAATAATCTTAGATTTAGCAGTGTAAAAAGTCTACTGATACTGGCTGTAACAAAAAATATTTTCCACTTGAAGTCTTTTTCCCATTCCAAAGAGAATGACACATTTGCAGTCATATAGATAATAATGAAAAACTGTTTCTCTTTATTTTCTGTTTACTTTTAACCAATTCAACCATTGCCCAAGAGAAATAGTGCTTTCCCACTATCCCAAACATTCCCAAGCCATGTGTAATCAGAGAAACCATTAATAGCAGCAGGCTTATTTTTATACCAAATAATGCTTACAAATACTTTGATACCAAGACAGCAAATTTAGAGTTGAGTTGCTACCAGTTGTGCTCTCTTTGCACTCATCTGGAAACACTGGGCAGACTGATGCAGTGAAATTAATTCCTTATATATTTGCATTCCTAACTTCCACATTGCAGTATTGAAAAAAACCCCACTGCCTAGAGAATAAAGGTTTTTATGTCGATTGATGTTTCCTCTAAGTTCCTTTTTATTCTTGGCATCTATGTATATCAAAAGGAGTAGACAGTACACAGGGAACTTGTGTGACCTTAAAGTCTATTATATATCATCATTACAGGGTTTGTTTTTTTGGTATCATCAAGGTACCAGAGCACACACAGATCTTGAGCCTCCAAACAGAATCCCCCTGGAGGCACTGGAAGTACTTTTCTTAACATCTGATGAACTACACTTAGATGTAACTTAGATGTTTCTACGAATAACAAAAAGAAAAAAGCAGGAAAAAAAAGCATTTTTTCCTTCTGATCTAAGAAATTAACTTCACCCTGGATTGTTTCCTTCTCATTTCTGAGTACAGAAGCCAGCCTAAGTCACTGGGATGTTTAAACCTTTAGACAGGTACCACTAAGTGAAATTCAGCCCAACCTGTGGTAGTGATGAACAGAGCTCTCAAAACAGTTTAAAGGAGTGGGAAAATGAGATCCTGGTCTTGTTTTCATCACTGTGCCAGGAATCTCATGTCCTTGGGCAGGAATTCTCCCATTCCTTCTTGAGTACACTACTTAGCCACAATAAATCCTTTTTCTACATTTACTTGGCCAGGACTCACCGGTGAGGATGATACTGGTTTATATCTAGGGCTGTAATTATTTAGTCCATAAAGAATGTAGGATTTCAAGGGTTTAATGGTATGGCTTGTCCTTCCATGTCCTGCCACTGGCATCCCAGTGGCAATGTTCGGCAAAAAACAGCACAAAAACCCCACAGGGATTACCCTCTTGTTCTCAAGAGAACCTTAACAACCACCTGTAGGCAAATATACTCCATCTCTTTCTTAGTTTCCTAAGTAATTTTCACTTCTAACGTTTTTTATCTTTCAGCCTCCACTGCCCACACAGGGGCAGGACAAAAGCAGAATGGTGACCAAAAACATAGAGGAATTCCCTGCAATGTAAATACATCTAGAGGAGGGTACATGGTTTTTTAAGAGGATGAACTGTAAAGAAGTTGCAAACATCTGATCAGCTGAATAACTCTCTAAACTCTGCCTATTTATACTGCTGGAGACTCCAGTAATCGCAGTGGCAGAGGGGGCACTTTTTTCACATGCAAAACCCCAAAACAAATTTAAGTATCTTAATCTCTAGTCAAATTTTACCCAAGGATGCATTCTTTCATAGGGTGTAGCTGTTAAAATCAAAGAAGATTTAAGGTTAATAAACTATGATTCTAAAAACTGGTAATTTATTAGATTTGGGCACAATATTGTGAGATAACAGAAGCCAGGACTCTACTAAATCCAAGGATTCTGTCCCAAAATATAGATTCTGCCAACAAGAATCTGATATCAGCAAGAAAGTAAAAAATATTTGAGAAGAAAAATAGGTATATCATCAAAATTAGAGAGCAAAAGAGACGTGCACTGAGAATCAATGCTTAGTAAGAGAAAACTTCTGAAGTTTGTCTTCCAGCATGCAGTTTCTATTAAGTGTGTGTTGTCTCTACTTTCCATATGGGCTTTAAATCAAATTTCAGTTTGTTACTGATACACCCTGCAGGAACAGATACTCCCTAAAGAGTAATGGCCCCCCCCAGCACTTACACTGGCATAATTTTGGCCAGTGAAATGAGCACAGTGGTACGAAAAGGTCTCAGAGCTCTTCCTAAATCATTTCCTGCTTGTTTTCTCTGTACATCTTTTCCAATTTAATACAATGATTTTGAGTACTTCAACACCATCTTTCAGATCCACCCTGAACAGAAGAGCTCACAGTTGTTTATTTCTGATTTATGCCCTCCAATTTTCACTCTCTTGATTAAAAGACCCCAGGTCCATGCCCTGGGTCCAAGGGCAATCACCACAGAGCAACCTCTGTCCATGCTAATGCTCTCCAAAGAGAGTGGCCACATCCAAACCATGTGCTGGGGAGAGCTCCTGGCCTCTGCTGACTCCCAGGAGCTCACAGAGTCACAGAACTGTTTGGGTTGGAAGGAACCTTTAATGGCTATCAAATCCCTCTGCCCTGCAGTGAACAGGGACATCTTCCACTGGATCAGATTGCTCAGAGTCCCATCCAACCTCACAGTGAATGTTTCTGGGCAACCTGTGCCAGCGTCTCACCACCCTCATTGTGAAAAGCTTCTTCCTTTAATCTAATCTAAATCAAGATTCAGATTCAATAAAAGGAAGATTTAGTTTAAAGCCATTTCTCCTTGTCCTAGCACTCCAAATCCTTGTCCAAAGTCCCTCTCCAGCTCTCCTGAAGCCCATTTAGGCTCTGGAAGGGGCTCTAAGTTCTCCCTGGAGCCTTCTCTTCTTCAGGCTGAACACCCCCAGCACTCCCAGCTCCATAGGAAAGGTGCTCCAGCCCTCTGAGCATCTTCATGGTTGCCTCTGGACCTGCTCCAACAGGTCCATGTTTTCCTGTGCTGAGGGGCCCAGAGCTGGACATTGTCTGGGACAATGTGACCTGTCTCAGGTCAAAATGTGATCACTCAAAAGATGATGATGATTCTCCAGCAGGAAGGAATCTTCTTGGTCACTGTCTAGTTTAATAATATATCCCAAGTCCACTTCGTTTCTGTGACTGAAACAGAGTGGACTTCCCAAACATGATTCACTGTACCCCAAGGAGCACTTTGGTGTGTTCAGGGGTCTTGTGCAGATACAAATTAATTGTGTCTCAACAAGGACAAAATTAAACAGCAGTAATTAAAAAAAGAAACATGTAAAGAACAATTTCACCTACACCTTAACACAATCTACTGTATTTTGCACAGAGCCCATTGCATTGCTGTGAACTTTGTACAGATTTCCCACAAAGACAAGAATACTGGTGAGCAGCACTAAAAAAAATTACATGCACACTGAACTTCCTAGAATAAAAATAGGTATCTGTAGGTTTTAAATATCTAATGCAATTAATATGACAATAGACCTTAAATCACAGAATCACAGGATAGTTTGTGTTGGAAGGGACCTTAAAGATCATCTAGTTTCAACCTCCCTGCAAAAGAACCACAAAGTAAAGATTTCACTTAGTTTTTACTATTTTGCTGGCCTAGAAAGCCTGCTTGAAGGTAGTCTATTCTTGTAGGGAAGTAATTTTCCCTCCACTGTTTATTCAAACTTGCAATGTACTATGAAAGCATTATGGTAGTTACTGCAACTGAATTATTGCCATATAACACATGAGTGTTGGAAATATATCCCCTAACTAGCAGTCGGAGTGACAGATGAATGGTGTTTCTCCTAATCCCAAGGGAACAGAAGTGAAACACAGCACTCACAGCATGATGCTCTATGCATTCCTTTGTGTGACAGTCCAGACTTCTGATAGAAAGACTTTTTCCTGGGGGGGGGGGGGGGGAGAGGGCATTAAAGCTATAAAAAAAATGATAAAAAATAGTATTTACAGAATGAGAGAGAAGTCAGCTTTGCAATGACATTGACTGAAGTTTTTAAATAGCTGCACTTGATTTCATGACATGACATGAAGAATTTGATAGTGGTTCTCACAGAAAAAAACAGCAGAACGGGAGTTACCATTCACAAAATCCCAGCCAAACCTGCAATTAGTTTAACTATGGACAGGAATCTGAGAGGTTCAGAGGAGCAACCTAAGGACGCAAGCACCCAAAACTGCATCTCTACCCAAACTGCCAAATAAGGAAAAATGCAAAAATTTTAAACAAACAGGGGCCTTTTTTCCCACACCAATTCAGCCATACCCCACAGGAATACCAGCCCTCCTCTCTAAATGATTTTTAAGAGACAGAGGAAAGCCAAATTGCCGTCCTCTTGCAAGGTGTCATTTATTGTGGATTCTGTCATACAACAGGCAAAGGAAGGGAAATAGAATTTCCAAACATCACCAGCTCTGCCTATTCCACAGCCCAACCTGTGCAATAAAGGAGGAGTGTGGGTAGATTGCCAGTACATGTGTTATTCTCAAGAGACTGGCAGACATCATGAAAACAAATTCTATGATCCATCTCTCCTTCACATGCACAGTTCAGTTACATCCAGAAATGAGAATTTATTCCATCTATAAATGTTCTTACTCTAAGGAGCAGCATTTCACTGGTGCTTTACTGCTGTCTCAGGAGGGCAGGATAGTAACTGTTACGAAGTGAGACAGAGGTGCTATTCCAGTTTTTATTTTGTTTTGATTTTGCCAACATAATTGGCTGGTTTGCCACTACTTAGTGCTATTATTGCAATTTTTATAAAAAGTCATCTTACCACAATTTATTGATAATATAATCATGTGTTATGACAAAGTAGTGTGAAATTTGTTCTTAATTTCTGCCCTGTAAAAGTCCTCCACATCCCTTTGCACATTGCTTGTATTACTGTTCCAGAGACAGTGCCTTTGCTTCAAATTAAAACCATGGGATACATCAATAAGTTCTACAGACAATCTTAGAACAGTGTCCTTTCTTTTTAATATGACAGAGCTGGTGGATGTGTTACACTTAAAGAAGTGTAGAATTGTTTGTTCTCCTTTGGCAATGTCCCAAAGTGGCTCAGAGCTTTCCTGACTTCTCCATAGTACAGAGAGGGAATGGACCTCACAGCACTGCAGGCAATCACATGAAGGCTTAGCTCTAATTTTATGAAATGATTTAAAAGGAATAAGTATAAACAATATTTGCATTTTGTATCATAACTGAAACCATACTGCTAAACAATCATATCCTGTTTAGCCCATAATGACATCAGAAATATATATTTATCATCTACTCTGGACAGCTTAGCATGATTTTGGCCCAAGGCAAAGTGGAACTGAAATCATTTATGGTTGTCCAAACCAAGATAACCACACATTTCTGAGGTAACTGATACCTAAAAGGAACACTGCCTTTAGATTGTAGTTCGTGGTTTAAGCACACTAATTCCTTAAAAAAAACCTGTTAAAGTGTCTATTGGATTTCCTCCAGAATTTAGTGTGGATTAAACAATCCATTGAAAAAAGAAAATTACAGGAGATACAGGAGATTACTCCATCCACTTACAACTCTTCCTTTCAGAATGGATCACATTTCCTACTATCTTTGATTCCTTTCTGCCCACCTCAAAGTGACAACAAAATCCCAAACAAAACAAAGCTTAAAATACATTAAACATTTTGAGTAGCAAGCTTCAAAGTCTTTCATGTTTTGTCATTAGTTTTAGAGACTAATAAGAAAGAAAATAGATAATACTGGCTTGCTACCTATATATGATTCCTGGATGCATCCTAAAATAAGATTTTTTTTTTTTTTAAACATGGAAACAGATCAAGAGTTCCCAAAAAGTACTAAAGTCAAGCAACAGAGAGAAGGATAAATTACTTTTTATATATAACACACACACACACACACACACTACAATTCATAAATTACAGTCTAGTGATAAAAACCAAAACATGTAGTCAGATGAAAGGCAAATATTTGATTACAGACACACATTCCTTGACAGATGAACACAGAATCAGATTTACCATTGTCTACAACACAGAACTTCATACTTTTATCAACTTGTGTTGTTCTATAGATGAGAAAAATACTATACAGGAAGGACAGAAGAGAATGTGAAGTTGAGCACATAACTCATTCATTCAGAACAATGCTGTTATCTATTTCTGTGTGTACAAGCTCAAAGGATTTGCCTGCCTTTGTGCAAAACATAACATTTTGCATAAATAAATAAGTAAGAGATTAAAGAAAAGAAACCACCAGTTTCCAAACTACAAACAGTGGTTGGGTACAACTGTTCAATGACACAAATTCTCAGCTGGGGGAAATGGGTCTTGTCCTAACCAAATTCTTAGAGGGAAGTGGTTCTTCATTAGGTTTTAATTTCTTCCCATTGCAGGGCAGAAAGGAGCAGAAAGAAGACTGGGAATGCCACAGTTCTGAAAAGAGGCTCCATTAAGAAGAAAGAAAGTAGAATTACAACTAGCACAGGATAAAAAAAATCCATTATTTCTTAGAATTTTCCATGAAATCCTGTAAGTGAAATGAAGCCCTAATAGCCAAACATCAAATTAAAAAAACCTAACAAACCAGAGAAATAGGAACACTCAGAATTGAAAAGAAACTCAAACCAAAGCCCCCCAGATTCCAGCACTGAAAGGGTATAGAAATCACTCTACAAATACCAAATTTCCAACAGTCATGTCCACTGTGTTGATGTCTAAAAACAGATGAAAATTGGCTCAAATACTTCTCTGGAATTGTGAGTGTGCTCCCTGCACAGTTTTGCCCTTGACATCCAGTTGCCTACAGAAAACATGAGGAAGAACTGAGCAATCAAGCACAAAGAAGGGTGAAGGACTGTTCCTGGTATTCAATATGGACCACATCACCAAAAAAACAGGGTAGTCCTGCCCATCCACAGAAAATTTTGCCAAAAACACAGACTTCCATGCTAACACAGCTACACTCATTCTTGATCCCACCTAGATTTATGGGAGCCACATGGCACTGCGTTTTGTAATGTTGACACAATTTTTTAAAACTACACAGACCAGAAAACAGGACTTGAAAGGACAGAGAGGAGCTCATACTCAAACATGTTTGCACAGAATATTTTAATTTCATCTGTAAGTTGTGTTATATGAAAAGAGTCCTCAAATCTCATTGAAACAATTTCTAATGAGATAAATAATGAAAAAAGAAAATACTATTGTGAAAAATGTGCGTGAAATGTTTATAAATAGAATTTGCTTTCTACAGGAAGGAAATACAAATACATGGCAGACAGAAAGATCCATAACTACCCTTCTGTAATCTTCCTTCTCAGCATGTGTGCTTAGATATCAGGAAACATTTGAAGGAATAGCAAAAATATGGAAATAGGATTTCTTTAGACCATCTGGGCAAAAGAAAAAACATGTAACAATGATTTAATAGGCAGCATGAAAAAGGCATCAGACCAGGATGATGTATGAAATGTTTCACCGTTTTCTCAAATGGTTATCAGTAAAAGGAAAGAATTACCTCCATCCGCTCCTGCTTGACATCATCAATCTCATCATCTTCAAACATGGCCAAGAGCTCTCCAGTCTGGTCAATGGAGTTAAGAAAGTCTTGGGCCAGCTTCTGTCGCTTGTTGGTGTTATTGCTGTTGAATTTGTCTTCACAAAGACAAGCAAAGAACAACAAGCTTAATCTATTTAGCTTCTCCAAATACCAAGTGATGTCCCTCAGAGTGACATGTTTTAGATTCAGCACTGAGCAGAAAAGGCCTGTTCTTATTGTCCCATTCATATTAGTGGCGCTACCTGAACAAGCTGATGTCACTGCTCTGCTGCAGTAAGAGCAAAGCTCTTTACTATTTTTTTAGTATAAGCAAGTAGTTTTTCATATGCTAGAGAAAAAGAATCTGCTGCCCATATATTATTACTTCTCGGCAAAGAATCCACAGTGTAGAAGAAATAACCCCTCTTTGGTAGAAAGAACTTGAGCAGAATATATGGAGGAAATGTTCTTCCCTGAACATATGCAGAACATCCTCATCACCTAGAGCCTCACACAAACCCTAACGCAACCACTAAGATGCAGTTCCAGAGGTCATGGACCACTGCTCCACAGTAAAACCTGGAGAATGCTGGCAAGATGATCTCTGTTGTTCTGAACAGCAGAGCAGCTATAAAGGCATTAAATTCACAAAAGAAAATTAATGGTTTTAATTACCAAAGCTCACTAGAAAAGGCAATCTTTAATTCCAGGATAAACAGTGCTTAGGAAACATTTCATGAGCATCTAAAAGGCTTAGGAAAATTGTTTATTTGCTTTAAGTAGTGACACAAGCTGAACTATTAAAACCCCAAACCGTCAGGTAAGAAGCTGTACTGCCAGAGTGCTTGCATGACATGAAACACTTTCATGTGTGGTGAAAATAAAATGCCACAGGCAAATTAAATCTCAAATGAGCTGACACTTATCCACAGCTTGACGAAGTCAAAGCAAGAAGTACAATGTTTGCCTAGCATCAATGTGGATGCTCAGAGGAACCAAACACAAGGGCTTCATTGTAAGGGGAAAAAAAATAATAAAAGGCTCTGAGAAAGGAAAATAGTGATATACAAAAAGTTGTGTATGGAACATTGCTAGATGTTATAACAGTATAGAAAGGTTTAGATTTGCTATGATAAGTTTTAACTTAACTTTTTACAATGGAAATGTAAGTTCTAATATCAATATAAATCAACAAAACTTTATACCAGGAAATTATATGGCATAAATTAATATATTTTTAATTCAGAGATCTTTTCCTTTAAATGCATTGGTTATAAAATCTGTGACTTCGTCATGGAATGCAGAAACTAAAGTGTTTCCCATTATTTAAACTATAGATTCAAAGTATAAAATGTGAAAAAAACCCCACTGAAAAAATCCACCCAAGTCATATATTAGTATTCAGAGACTTCAGACTATAACGTGTTTTTTTTTAAACATGTCAAAACCTTTTGATAATAATTTAACAAATGTTCATTCAATTGCAGGTGGTGCGTTTAAAATACAGATGCTGAAATCAATTAGACCTTTAACCACCACCAGTTTCTTACTTAACAAAGCTCTGACACTAAACAGTCTCACCGATCCTCTGGACAGTAGATGCAAATGCTTACATATTTCAAATGGAAAAGCAAAGATTTCCAACAAAATTCCTCTAAAGAGACTATTTTTGTGCCTCTAACTATCAAGCAAGACATTAATACTTTGCATTGAGCTCTTTAGCACTTTTACAAGACACCAAGCCTCTCCCAAATTAAGCAATTTCTTTTTTTATACCTTCGAGGAGGTCATCTTCTTCTATTCCTTTGACAATTTTAGATTTGTAGTCTCGAAAAAACATGTATTTAAGTAGCCTTCTAAGCTTCTTCTAAGAGAAAAAAAAAAAATTATGTTAATAACCATTGCAGTTATTTCTCATTTAATAAACTTTGTAACACGCAAACATACAAAAGTGTAACACATTACTCAGGAAATATAACTTTTAAAACATTTGTCATTTTCAATCCTGCAGAAAGTCCATACAAAGTACCTCCAGGATAGTAGCAAATCCATATTAAATTTTATTTCTTTGAGTTCCTTGGTACTTTTCTGTGAGACAGAAATGAGTTTGACTTTCAGAAAGGAGAAATTCGTCAATCGGGCTTCTTTAGGGCACTCCAAAATGTTTGCTTAATTTGGAAACTCTAGCCTAGAAATGCACATTTCCATGAACTTTGACTCCATGTTAACTGCTGTTTTCAGTATAGCCTTATGGCTCATATCAGATAAAGAAACTTCAATTTATTTTTATGTTTTAGAGGAGTTTAATTTTGAAATGGGTTTAGTCATTAGGTTTTACCTGTCAAATGAGGAAAGAAAAACAGAGGAGAGAAAAGGGTGAGAGAAAGAGGGAAACTAAGGAAGAAAGGAAGATAAAGGAAGAATAAATATTGTAATTAAAATAGTTGTCAGTTTTTTAATAATTTTGAAATTTGAGCAGAGAAAATTATTTTTTTGCCCTTGTTGACTTGCTCTACTCACTATTCAGAGAAAGCAAGGCCATCCCTAAATCTGGAGATTGTAGTGGGATAAAGCAAAGGAAAAATATTATAAAATACAGAGGATTTATAGTCAGTATAAATTATAAAACTGAAATGGTCACACTGTCAAATGTCACATTGACACCCTTCATAACCAGGGGGAAATTAGAATGACTGGTTTTTAACTGAAAGGATATTAAGGATAGGGATCAATATTTATACCTTATTAAGAAATTGTTTTGAGCTCTAAGGTACATTACCCACCTTAGAGCTTTGTGAAAAAAAAATCTATTGATAACTGAAGCTACAGGAAAAAACCAATTATTATTTAAGGTATTACAGAATTATTACAATGTTTGATGAAATACAATTGCAGAGCAGCTATACTTTTAAATAAAGCTATTCATGACAATGGATTCCTTTACATGGCTTAAGAAAGCAGTTGAAGACACAATAAGCATCTGACTACATAAAATAAGAAATTTCTGTCTAATTACTGTACCTTATCTTTGCGCATTAAGAACAGAAGATCTTCAGCAGAGATGACTCGAGCTCCTCTCATCTGAGAAACTTCAGCTGCTTGCTGCAACTAAAATAAATGAATAAATTAGGATGGCTTTTTCAGTCTTAAAAACTTTATTCACTGGGGTTTGTTTTAAATAAATTCAGATAATGTTTTGCATGGTCGTCCATAGGAAAATACAAGCTGTGCACTAAAATACAAGCTGGGACTCTCAAAGGTGTCACTCACTCTACTCTTGTTTGCCAAGAAGTGAATAACAATTCTATGAAAAGCCTGAAAGACCTCTGACAAATCTCAAGCAAAAGCTTTTTTGTTTATATTTAAAATGATTGCTTTTAAAAAGTCCTGCAGCCCTTTTTTTTTTCTTCTCTTAGCATAGAAAATGAACATATAATTCTCTCAGGCAATGTAAAAATGCCAAATTCTTGCCATAGCACTTTATCTGCAACTGTGGAAGGGTGGCTGATCCCTCTCCCAATTTTTTAGAATAACAAATATTAATTTTAAACAGCTTACCTAAGTATTTTTTGAAAGAAATTCTACCCCTACTTGACTTAGCATTAGTACAAACCAGACTCACATGAAGAACTTTTTTAGGCATGCTCTTATTTCATTTGGGAGAAAGAAAATGAATTGATAGGAAACACTGACTCTATTAATGAAGGAATTGAAAAACCTTATTGAGCAGAACAGGCGATTCAGCTGTGAAAGTGATAAAGAAGGGATTGAGCAAGGAATGACAGAAAAATTGATAAGAAATTGATAAGGAGTGTGAAGCAATGTACTGTCCTCACATTCATTGTGACAGTGTCTCCAAAGGCCCCAGATACCTCAAATGGTGCTGTAAAGAGCAAAAATCTCTTTGTAAGGGACTAAGTATACCAGCTTTCAGTAGGTGCAGGAAATCAGGGTAGTTTATACACAAATGGATCATATCAATACCAGAAGAAGGTTAGAAATCTTGTAATCTTGGTTAGAAATCTGCACAAGCTGATGCTTATCAAAGTCCTGAGCTAAGGAGGTTCAACCCAAATGCACAAAAGAATTCAATGGGATTTGCTCCTTTCACCTCACTAGTGCTTGGTTTTGGCAGAAGACAATCATGGAATCATTGAATGGTTTGGGTTGGAAGGAATTTTTAAAGGTCAGCTAGAAAGGGCAGGGAAATCTTCAGCTAGACCAGGCTGCTCAGAGCCGTATCCAGTCTGGCCTTGAATGTTTCCAGGGGTGAGGAATCCACCACCTCTGTGGACAACCAGTTTCAGTGTAAAACATAATGGTGTATTGACTGAGATAGAAAAGATGTTTCACAGCATGGAATGCACTTTATTCTCTAAATTAAAAAACATCGCCCAAAATGCAAGATTTAATTTTAGGTTGTTTTGATCTTAGCCTTGTTAACCCTCTGATGGAAAACTGAGTGAGCACAGTACAAAAGTCATCAAAGAAGAGACACCTTCAAATTTCTTGATATTAAAATTCATACACACCTGCAACACGATCAATAAACAGCAATTTAATTTATGTTCAAATATCTCTATATTCTTCTTTAGAAATGCATTAATGCACCTGAAAATAATTTAAAGAAATCCTATCCTTCATACTCACACTAGCAATGGTTTCACTCAGTATCACTGGCTGAATAAGTATATTATTAATCTGAGCTCCCATGCTGCTATGACTTGAAATAGGCCTATTCAGAAGTTAAAAAGATCAACAAAAACAGTAGCTGTTTCTAATATCCAAAGAAGGGGAGGGGGGAAAAAATTTTCACTTTGGCAAGTGTTCAGTGGGCAAAGGATTCAGTCCATAAATCATAATACTGGACTGCATTAATTTTTTTCCACACCAATCACACGCGCACAAAATGTTAACTGTATCTCATACACACAACACAAAACATACTGCGTGAAGAGGTTCAGATTTTCCCCTTGGAACCCTCTCTTGGCCCTTGCAGTCACCGAGACCAGAGAGATTTCAGGAATTCAGAAGTCACAGTAAATAATCTTACTTGAAATAATATAAGAATGTGAAAAATGATAGCTTTATTTTTTGGCATCAGCAAAACTGTTTCTTATTCTGATTAGTTTGAGGGCACGCAAGCTACTTATGTTTCTGACATAAAATATAAAGAGTTGGATAAAAAAAAAAATTACCAAGAACGAGCCAATATTCCTCTCTGGTGTAAATCTATTGCAGCTAATGGATTTATGCCAAGGCTGACTTTGGCCCCACTGAGCTTAAAAGTGTTAGAAAACCTGACCTTAGCATGGTGATAACACAACACAGCTTTCCCAAATATCATGTAAAACAATGGCAGAAATATCCAAAGGGAAAGCACGCTCTAGTTCCCTAACATGCATAAGGATGATCTCTTGGCCCCTTCCAATCCAAACCATTCCGTGACTCTCTAAGACATAAAGTTCAGATATGTTAATTTCTGTGTGTAGCTGAAAAACCTTATTTTTCCAAATGATAAACAGGTGACAATGACATTTATAGCAAAGATTGTGTGGGAGCTGCTTGCAGGAGCCTTGTGATGAAGGAAGGGAGAGTAAGGAGCAAAGGCCAAATTCACGTCCCATTTGCATCTAAGTAAATCCTGAGTAACAGTGTTTACTTTAATGGAGTTATTCTGGGCTAAACACAAGATCAAAATCTGGAATAATATTCTCAGTTTCTACCAAAACAATGAAAACTTTATTCTCGTATTGCCTCGACTTTTGCATCTATTTTATTTTAAGGAACAGACACACAGCATTTAATTTCTTTGGCTTTAAAGAAAGCAAAGTATGAAAATAATTACTTCCCGTACGGTTATAAAATATGGATTATTTATCCAAACAGACCATAATGAGTTCTGCATTGGTACACATATTTACCTGGGAAACCAGGGTATGCTCAGGTAAATATGTATCCAAGTAATTAAATAAAAATTACGTCCCACACAGCCGAGGCTGGGGGGAAGATGTATTTATAGTTTAACGCACACATAATTGACTCATTCAAACCACAACGTGAGTGCTTTGCTATAATTAGTATTATAACAAACTGTCTTATTTGACTGTCCCAGAGTTACCATTAATATGCAATAAGCCTCGATTCCTTCATTTCCGGAGCTGAAGGCCTTGTTGAGTCATTATGTGATGAAGGGGGATTTCAGGAAGCCGTGCCAAAGGAATGATCCATCTCTGAGCACCCGAGCATTTGTCATTCCAGAAAAGCCCTGCGCAGCTCCTGCAGTCAGGAGGTGCCTCACCCTCGGCTGCAGTGGGCGCACGGAGGGGTTTCACTCAGGAGCAGCAGTGCCCCTGACTCCAGATGATGGGTGGGACACAAATGCTGCAGGAACTTTTCATACATGAGGTTACCTCACGGCAACGGCGCAGTTAGGGCAAGAATTTCCCACCATCTCCCTTCTCCAAGCCTCGGTGCCAGTCACAGAATTTGGGGCTGCAGCAGTTCCAACATACTCACTTGTCTTCTCCTGATTTTTTGCGTTTTAAAATTATTAAGTCCACGTTACAAAATATTTTGTTTGGGTTGATATTGAAGAACAGCAAACAATCCAAATTACTCAGCTTTTTGAAGAAAAACAGGCTAAATTTCCTAATACCAGCAAACAATATTTGAGACTCAGAGTCTGAATATATTTTTTATGACAGAGGAATTATGAACCCCTAAAAGTGAAGTTTAAATAACGGAAGTGTTGAAATTATTTTAACTATAGGAGCGCAAATAGCTCTGTTAATAATTAGGAGTTTATGAAAAATAAGTGTATTTTACAATTTTTACCATTACAAAGAAGGTAGTATATACAGTAACTATATTTTAAAGCCTAAGAAGAAATGGCTGGGGAATAATATTTTAAAATGTAATCACAGGTTTAATGACTTTATGAAGTTAACTTTTTTGGCAGGATGAACTGAAGTATGTTAACAGTCACCTTACGGCTATTTTCTTTTTGCAACTTCTGCAAATTATAGATTTGTTGAAAGGAGTATTCATTCTCCTGTGACAGAAGCACAGTTACTTCAATGGGACTGTCTACTTTTTTTTTCTCCATAATTATTTTTTCTTCCACTACCTCCAAAGTCAACAATCACCGATACTTCTTCTACAAAACCGTCTTGATGGACAAACAGACAAAAAGCTGGAAAACAAACACACCGTGTTGTGACATAATCCTTCCAGTTAAACTGCAGGACGGAGTCGGAATGGTGATGTTTGCATGCCCTGGAACTGCTGGGAGCCAAGAATAATGCTGCAGGAGCTACGATTTTGTTTTCATTATACAAGAAAATTAGATCACAGTTCACCTGGGCAAATTATTTTTTAGAGGCAGGAAGGTTGTTTTGTTATTAAATATGCATTAAAATCTTCTATTTTCTCACCTTTTCTAGGTAAAAACAACACAATTATAAAATTACCAAATAATATTCTGAATTAAGATAGAGTCCTGTAAATACACCACAAACAGAGCATCCTGATACTTTCATGAAGGCAACTAAATAGAAGAGGTAAATACAGGTTTCCACTTCAAACTTTCAATGCAATATTTCACAGCTACTAATGCTGACACCTGAGCTTCTCATTCTAAGACACAGAGGGAGAACACCAAATTTGTTTCCACGAGTCAGCACAGGGATGTGCTTTATGCACTTAGCACATCCTGGGGAGATAATTACATTATGGAGGCCATTAGAGCACTCTAACAGGCAATGATTCAGGATCACTGCACAAGGGTTAACCAGCATGACTGAATCATCACAAGCTGTCTAAACCAGAAAATGTCCATCTGCAGACTAAAAGACAATCAGTTTTCTTCTTATTAAGTATTTGGTTTCAAATATAAGTATTTTTTTACTGAAGACCATTTAATATAACACCAGGTGATTATGTGTGACCTCAAGAAGATGAAGTTCTGTGTCACATTTTGAGGTTTTAGAGAATCACGGAATCATGGAATTGTTTAGGTTGGAAATTACCTTTAAGATCATTGAGTCCAACCATTCCCCCAGCACTGCAAGGCCACCATTAAACCATGTTCCCAAGTGTCATATCCACATATCTGTTAAATCCCTCCAGGGATGGTGACACCACCACTTCCCTGGGCATCCTGTTCAGTTCTCGACTACCCTTTCACTGAAGCAATTTTTCCTAATATCCAATCTAAACCTCTCCTGGCACACCTTGAGGCCATTTCCTCTTGTCCTCTCATTTGCTACCTGGGAGAAGAGACCAAGCCCTACCTGGCTTCAAGCTCTTCTCAGGGACCTGTAGAGACTAAGAGCTCTTATCTTATGCTTGACATACAGTGAATCTCAGTCCATACAGACCATGAGAATTAGGAAACATGAGTTCATACCCCAGGGCCCCTGCTATTTACTGGGAACTTGTTTTTGAGGATATAATTTACTATATTTGCCCCTTCACGAAAACCTTATTCTTGAGTCCCTGAAGCAAGATCAACTGCTTCACCTCACCCTCTCCTGATTTCCAGTTCCGGCAGCCCAGAGAGCTAGATTAGGATACAGAATCTGCAGGCAGTTCCTCGTAGCTGGAGAAGAATTATCCCAAAAGCATCTTTGAAAAGAAGCAGGTTCCACAAGGACCCCTTCCCTCCAAAAGCATAAAGAACACATCTACAGCTTCAGTTATCAATGGTTTCAACATCAGGGGCAACAAGCAGCTGACAGGAAGTCAAAAAGTCAGAATGTTCCAGTCAGAGGAGAAAACAGCCCTTCCTTCAGCTCCCTTCAGACTGAAATTTGGTGGAAGTCAGTCCTAGAAACTCCAAAAAACAGCCCCACACCTCAGCCTGCACTGTTTTTACCACACCACTGCTATCTAAGAGCCCAACATATCACAATGATGAAGTGAATATATTTTCTTAATATTCCCATCTGTTCAACTGAACATCTAACATAAATTTAGGCATCAGCATCTCTCTTCATTTGATTCACACCTCACATGCTTCTGATCATAGAAAAGTTCAGAGGATTTTTCTTGGTTTGTTCTTTATGTTTTTTAGGAATGTACTCAGTACAATCAGAGTATAAAAAATGCAAGAAAAGAAGGTACACACTCACAGGGAGCAAAAACAGCAAAGGAAGAACAGGACAGCTTGTTTGAGCTGATGCTCATGTTACAAACAAGATATTTCTAAAAATACAAAGGAAAAATAAGAAAAAAGTCAGAAATATGTACAGAGCCTTAAGAAAAACTACATGGAATCAGTCTATGTAATGAAATGGGTGAACAGGAAAATGCACCAGGCTTCTGGGCTCTGCTGTTGCATCTATTGGAGACAGAATGATTCCTTTAAAATTATATTAAATAGATTACTAAGGAAAAAAAAAAACCCAAGTGAATAGTGAAATTAATACCTCTATTTTGCAAAAGATGAGCTTAAATCAAAGTATTTTATTTTAAATCTCTTCTTTATAAATAATTTAAGCTTAACTTCTTAAATTAGAGCTTGTTTTTCCATTTCCTGTCACACAGGGAAAAGAATTTAATGCATTTATGAACAATAACTACATTTCAACTTTAGCTTCAGGCATGACTTTTTCCTATTTTTCCTTCTTTCAATTCAGATTCCAAAATCAACATTTGGACCAATATTTTATAGCTGTAATTCTTCTACTCTCCAGGAAACAAAAGAAACCCTATTGCACACCTGACATTTATAGCAGGTAACACTGACCAAACTAAGTGAATTTATACCAACAACGTTAAAACCATAAAGTCTCTAGGTACAGGAAAGTATTCAGACTCACTGAAGTCAGTTTTAATGTGGTCAAATTATTCAGTGGCTACATAGGTGTTAATTCAAGATTTGGTGTGTCACTGGGGATGGCCACCACTGATGTTCTCTCCCACTGCTGGTGGTAACAGCAGGCAAGAAAACAAACTTGGAAACTTCTACTGCACCTATTATTATTACAAGGGAGGAAAAAAAAGCTTGAAAAATATCATTCAAGTGGAAATGATGGAGTAGTGTTCTTTCGAACGAGCAAGAGACTGTGAAAAAAGCTTTGTGAAGTGTGAACTTCATAGATATGAAAGATTCATTAGCCAATCTGAAACTGAAAACTTCTCACAGCCAAAAGCCTTCCAACCTCTACAAACAGATCTCTCAGTTTCTGAAGACAAGCGTAGATGTCCTCTGTTATTGACTGTCCATGTTCTAGGATTGTCAGGATGTTCTAAATGGTGAGATAAGTGGTGCCATCCCATTGTAAATCACTGCCATAGAATTCTCCTGTATCTAAACTAAATAAATGATGAATTTTTGGAGAAAATTATCACAGAATCATACAATAATTTGGGTTGGAAAGGATCTTTAGAGGTCATCTAGTCCAAACTACAATAGAACTAACTGTATCTGGACTGAAATGTTCCCAAGGAGCTGTTTTATTTTCACAGAAGTATCACTGTAGCTATTCTGAGTTGAGAATCTCAGCAATAACTGCTATTTCCATCTAAGTTACATCTTTGAATGCCTTTTAGTACTAAATGTTACTTTTAAAAAATAAGAACATGCAAACTTTTTATCAATAAATGCATTCACATTTTCTTTAGTAAAAGAAAAAATCAATTAGAATTTACCATTCTTAAGAACTGAAGACAATATTATTTTTTAATATTTAGTTTATTAACTCATTTATTTCCTATCCATCAATTATTTCTAATTCTTTTCTTTCTCTAATATCACTACGGCATGCAAACCAACAGAGGTTTACATTATCTCCCAGCTTCCTGTCCTTAGGTTTCAAATCCCAGAAGAAACCACCACTCAGATTATTCTTACACAGCTTCCAAGGCTGCAAGCAGAAAAAACCCTGTTCTCTGTTGATTGAGAGACCATCTAATATAAACAGGTTCCTTTCTCCCACTGCTGTTGAGAGCACCATTTGTTTAAATCATGTACCCTTACATTGCTCACACAGGAAAATAATCATTGCCTTATATTAGTTTCACCAGAACACTAAATAAATACTCTTCCTTTCCATATGACAGCAAATTGGAATCAGGCGTCACTGTTTGACACAGGGAAAATAGGACGTGTATTTACCCTCTCCAAGCCCAGAGATAAAGTGCTCTTAGAGGAAGCCTCGGGGTAATGAAGTATTGCTATGAAGAGCTGGCAATCATTAGTGCTCTGAATATAGGGGACCTTGGCAGGTTGGAGGGATGGACAGAGAAGAACTGCCTGAAATTCAACAAAGGCAAATGCAGGAAGGAGGAAAAACCCCTGGAACAGGCACAGGCTGGGAGTGACCCTCTGGAAAACAGCTCTGCACAGAGGAACCTGGGGGTCCTGGGGACAGCAAACTGTCCATGAGCCGTTGTGTGCCTGGGGGCCGAGGCCAATGGTGTCCTGGGTGCAGCAGGAGGAGCATTCCCAGCAGGTCAGGGAGGTGATCCTGCACCTCTGTTCAGCCCTGGTGAGGCATATCTGGGGTGCTGTGTTCCAGTCCTGGGCTCCTCAGGACAAGAGAGACATGAGATCCTGGAGCAGGTCCAGCAGAGGGTGACAAAAATGAGGAAAGGACTGGGGCACCTCCCTGACGAGAGAAGGCTGGGGCTGTTCAGCCTCGAGAGGAGACACAGCTGAGAGAGCCCCTCACCCCCGTGTGTCCCTATGTGCCAGCAGGGATCAGAGCATGGATCAGGCTCTGCTCCGTGATGCAATGAAGGATACAAACATACTTAAAAAATTAAATCTCAGAACATAAGCAAGACATTACTTTGAAGATTTAGAGTCAGAGCCAGAAGGAGGAAAAAAAAAAAAAAAGGATTCAGGTTCAAAGAAAAATACAAACGTCAAAAATACAAAATACAAAAATGCCAACATCTTCTCTTAGAAAGCTCTAGAATTTTTCACAGTCCTGGAGAGATATGCCTCTGTGATCATGCTAGGAAATACCATGCCAGTGATGGAAGACGTTGTAAGTCAAAGGATTTTACCTGAAATTATTCACGTTGGTCTTTTTTCATACTTTTTTATTCTCATCTGCTTTAGTCCACATGCCAACCAAATGAGAACTTCTCAGTCTGGATGGTGACTACAAGTAAATGCTGTAGGATCTCTCAGATTAAACAGTGAGACACTTAAAAGATGTGAAGGACTATGGGTTTAAATGGTTTTGGATGCCAGGGAGACCACACAGGTATGTTGGCTTAAGGTCCATTCTATTGCCTGCAGAATTTTGACAGGCAGGTAAGTGTTACCTTGCAAGATGTATCCAAATTATCAACAGGGGAAAAAAAAAAACCCAAAACAAGTTAGTTTTAACACTTTTTCAACCACAAGATATGCAGTGTACACTATGACACTAGAGAAAGGCTCATCCTGTTCCAGAATCTTTAAGGTCAATGAGGACAAGGTATAATCAGAATGAACCACAATATAGGCAGTTCTATGAATTTTTTCTCTTATATCAAGACATGTCTTTCCAGGACACTTCAAAATTGTTCCAAAATCCTAAATCTGTAACTACTTTTTTTTTCAAGAATCTTCTAACACAACATAAAGAAAAAAATAGAGGGAAAACAATAGTCCCAGTCCAAGGCAGACCCATTTTCATGTAAAAATGAGAAAAGGAAGTCCAAGTCTTTCTAAGTATGTTTTGCTTTGCTGCATTTTCTTACTTATTGGCATGAATTATAATTCTCAGAGTTTAAAAAAACCAAACAAGGTGAATTGTACAGTAATAGCAAGAACGTGACAGATTTTGTCTTGGGAAAATGAAAGAAAGCAAAGGAGGGCGCTTTGCTCAGAGAGAGGAAAAAAAGCACCATGAAGGAGCATAAACGTAAAATCTGAACAACAGATATTTGTGTCTGAAAAAGGCCCTGATTTCCTAACTCTTATTTAATGTTCATTCTTTAATTAACATTCATTTCCCAAGGACATAAGTTTGAAAAAGCTGTTTCATATTACTTTAGCACGAAGAGAAAGAATCACTTTTAAGCCATGAAAAGGCTGAGGAAAAAAAATAAACATGCCTTCTGAACATAATTTCCTCTTTATTGCTACTGCAAAGTTATGAAATGAAATCTATTATTTAATTACATTGGATCAAGCAACAGGAAGGGAAGGGAGTGTTTGAGTCACAACATCCCTGTAAGGATAAATTACTACACTTCCTCTTACTAAAAGACAGTTTAATGAAAATGTGAAAATGGTTAAAATCAAACTACTGGGAGGTAGAAAGACCTTGCTTACATATAACCCACATAAAATGTACTCTAAAAATCTGAACAGAAATAGTGATAACAATACAAGGGAAAAGTAATTCAATTTCTGCCAGAGCATCAATAGTTTGAAAATGATTACATTTATTTAAATTCTGAAGATAGTTTTAAAATTATACAATAGCTGCTAGGCCTGTTTTGTTTAATGCTTTGCATTGGAGATGTTTAGATAATCTATTATGAAAACTTCAAAATTTATCTTCTATTAGTACTGAAACTTTATTAGCCATGTGGGATTTCTCTTAGCTGTGCTTCATAATATTTACTAGATCCTTCAACTTGAATGCAACTCTTGGAAAAGTTAAAGCATTTTATTTCTTAAGCATGTTTTTGATATAAAAATTTTGGGAGGGCTTTAAACTTTAAGGAACAGACAGAATGAATTTTAAAATCTTGGAATAGATCACCTGGCAACTGATGAAGAGCCCACAACTGGGATATGAATGTGCAAACGCTGTGATCTTGCATATAATTTAAATTCACTTTGACTTGGGTGGAGATGCTCTGAAATTACCTTTTGTGGAAATACAATCTTTTCTCAACATTAGAATACACTCAAATATGAGGCCATTTCACAAATAATTTGAAAAACAATGGAAAGCATCTTTGAAGTTGTTCAGAAAAGCTCCTCCTAAGCCTAAGGGTGGTACAGGAGACAGACATTTCTTTAAAAATTTCTTTAAAATCAGCAGAGACTGATTTCCTGGTTCAGAGACTAGATTGACTTCTCAAGAGTGTGGAACGGATGACATGGAACAGATGAGTATAAAACAGGACAGTTTTTAGGGAAAGATGAAGAGAGGTTATGAGAGGGATAAAGGAATCAAGACAGAAAAATCTGCAAAATTTTTCTAGTGCAAAGACTTTCATGGTGTCCTCCTAATATTTGGTCAACAGTCCACATCCAAACTTCTACCAGTCAATGGAAGTGGTCATAAAAAAAGCTATTTCAGTCATGTGGAGTATTACAGAATGCCATGACTCTTGCATTTTTAAAAGAAGTTTAATCTTCAATGGAAAATTTATGAGGTTACTTGTTCTTAATGGGTACAAGTCACCTGGACTTTACATGCTGAATGTAGGAAAACATGAAAACAGGCCATGAACCTCATTGAACATTGTGCGTATTTCTTATTCTTCTCTTGAAACTCAGGTTATTGGCCACTATCAGACTTGAACTGGCTATGGAGACATTTGGTTGGATTCAGCAAGTTTTTGAATATTTTAGCTACCAATGTTTCATAATTTAAGCTTGCACATTCTGTAACTGGGTATGAACTGGAAAGACTTTGGCAGACAGTCAGTCCGGTCAATCCAAACCCCTACCAACTGAATGAGCAAGGATTCCGATAAAACAGAGGAAACTGAGATTCATGTCAAGGGACAGAAGTACTCGGTATTTTGTAAAAACCTCTGGAAACTGGCAACAGGTCCAAGCAGAGAATACAAATAATTTCCCCTGCCCTAAGGAGAACTCTGCTTTGGGAATCCAACTGTACAACCTTGTAATTAACTGCAGCTCCACTGAAAATGCTCACATGTTAAGTTACGAAGGCTGAGCACAAAGCCAGGATATCCATTACTGGTGCCACAGGAGTCAGTCTCAAGATAATGTCACTGATGCCAGTGGGGAGGAGGAAAATTAGTGTTTCCAGCCTTAACCTTGATCCTTTGGGAGGCACAAAGGAAAGTGTCAGCACCACAGGTCTAAGCTAAAGAGACACAGAAATATCGCTGAAATCTTCAAGAGAAGAGGAGGGTCCCAAGGTAAAAAGGCAAGGATGGAAAGCAAAATCTTGATTCTGTGATTCTGTCCATGGTAAAGGCTGAGCCTTAGCACAACCACCAGGATTCTGATTGTTTAACTACTAAAAACTTTGTAACACGGATTTCTACAAGAAGAGATCTTTCTATTTTTGCATGAGCATACAGTTTAAAGAGGGTGGAAAAAAAGGACATTTTTCTCTAATTGTTAGATATATTCTGTGCAGTGTTTGTGGAAATAGGGGGAAGACTATAGAGGGGTAAAGTGCAATTGCTCAAGTGCAAATGATGAATTTCTAATAAACAAAAACAAGCCAAACAAAACCCCACCAAAATACATGAAAAATAAATGGAAAAGTGCCTTCATTCCTGAAAAAGACAATTCCATTTCCCTCATGCATTTATAAGAAAGCGAACCCCAATATTAGTCACTAGCTGTTAACTATGTTTACCAAAAAAAGTGAAAACAAGTGTGAGTGAAACCAATATAGGTGCCACAAAGATGGAAAGAAATCTCTGTTCTCACAATGACAGTGGATGATGCTTCTCTAAAGGACATGAGGAAGGAGTGATCCAAAGGGAAAGGTAGAGTGCTGATCAAGATGTAGCATAGAAAAGATAAAGGCTGGGTAAAATTTTAGAAGGAACATTGATTATTGAGGGGATTTAACATGTCAAGGAAGTAGGGAATACAATTTCTAACAATAATCAAGACGAAATTGTCCATTAATACAGTTCGCTCCCTTTTTGGGTTGCTGTCAAGCTTGGCTCCTTCAGTGTGGAAAAGTTGGGTTAATTATATGAATTCTACACATTCACAGGACAGTGATATTTGTTCTACATCCATTCTACAAACAGGACAAAGGAGACACAGAACAACACTCTGCACATGGACAGAAATATGTTTAAAAACCCCAACCAAAATTCTACTGAGCTTTACCTTAAGAGTTTGTTGTATCTAAACTTGCATGCACTCCTAAGCAAAAACTATAAATATTTTCCAGAGCCTAAAGCTGTGAAATGCAGAGGTGATTTAGCAGACATGCAAACCATAAAAACTGTGCCCGATACATTTCTCTCCTAATTTAGAGTAAGTGGCCCAGTCTTATATCATAGAGAATCATAATTCTCAGTGACATTTAAACCAAAAACTAACTAAACATTTAAACTACAAACCTGCAAACCTCCATAAAGCTTTAAAAACAGTATCAGTCATTTTAATATAAAGCTAAGAGACAGTAGCATAAACAATGTCAACACAGTAACTACTCTGCAGTTCAAAAACTGCACCTGGATTACTAGAAAAGTAAATTCTTATATTCATAATAAGTCACTTTTCAATCAGTGGCTTTTTGAGGAGGAATAGGATCTGTAGGAAGCAAGAAAGCCACACTATTAGAAGTCAAGAAGTATGGAATAAAGAACTGTCAAAAGGCTTAATTGGGTTTGCAAGTCAAATTAAGAAGCAAAGCAAAGGACGTTTCAGACATAAACCAGTATAAAGAAAGACAATCTGTGCTGAATGTAATAGAGATGGAAAATCTAAACATGGTGCCAAAACACGAGAACAATTTTCACTGAGCACTGAGAAGAACTGAGGTTTTGAGCATGGGAGCAAAGGTAGGACAACTCAGAGGAGATACATATTGGACAAAATTATTTCTACTGCACTGAATGGAAATAAAACTCAAAGATTTTAATGCACTCCAGTCATCAGCACCGGATATCTCAGATGTGAATGAACTGTAAACATAACAATGTCTGCTGGCATTAACAGCGAAGTTTGGGGAAGCTAAAGGGATCAAATAATTATAGGCTGCTGCCTATGAATAATTGAAGAGCAATTAGAAAGATGACAGATCCAAATTCTTCTTATTAATGTCAATGATTTAATGAGGGATGACAGCCACAAACTGTGATTTGGAAGGATCGAGGAGGATGTTAGGAAAACCTTTCTCATGGGAGGACAGAGCAGCTCTGCAACAGTTAAACAGGAGAGGCTCTGAAAAAATTCCTCAGTGGAGTTGCCAAAGCATGAGCTGGACAAGACCATGGCTGAGCAGATCTTGTCCTGGGAACAGTTCTCCTTTGAGTGGGTTGGATCAGATCCCTCCAGGGACCAGACTCTTTCCTTCCCCTCTGCATTTTGTATATTCTTGCAGAGCTTTTCAGTAGAGAAAATTACTTCTATTTCTACAGGTTCCAGTACAACAGCCACCCTCGTTTCCATTTGGAACAGGGTTCCCTATCTACTCTACACCAAAAGTAAAATTCATATCAAAAATAGTGTGTCAACAAAGTGAAAGTGCAAAAGGTCAGAGCCTCAGGGCTCGGCAAGAGACAAAGAACACAGGTGTAGGTGAGAGCAACATCACCTCATCTTTGAACTGCAGCTACAATTGTCAATATCCCCAATATCTATCAGGAGGAAAAGCCTGCAATGACACTGTTAATAAGGAGTCAAAGAAAGAAGTCCTGCTCCTTCACCCCAGCCATTCCACTGTGCATTGAACAAGAGGTAGGACAGGATGAAATTTCGTGAGTCCTTCAGTAAGAACAAATAAATGCATAAAAATAACAGGCTTAGTCACAGAAAGTTAAGGAAGCTGGTTAATGGCAGTTGTGTGTAAAATTAGTTGAGCAAGATTATTGGGGTTTCTTTTGATACAACTTGAATGAAAATCAGCTTCCATGATGGTGTAAGTACTCCCAGAGTAGATTCCTTAATTATTTGCAGCTTTGGTTCATTCAGATAAATAGACTGTGCTAATATGTGTTTGAGCTTCACTTAAAAAAAAAAAAAAAAAAGTTATTTGTTACAGATGTGAGTATCTCTGTGCTGGGTACTTACCATATGCTGCAACCAACAATAAAATGCAGAGTGTTTGAGCTCATGCCTCACAGTTAACTTCAGAATTTCATCTAGTTCAGATTTGCCTTCTTAAAACCCTATAAGGAAAACCCTAAACACCTAACACAAGGCTTTACAGAACAGCTCCAGAATCAAGGCCTTTTTAATGGATTCATGTACACAGTGATTTAGAGTCGAGTTACCATTGTTAATACATTTAAGGCTGTTGGAGTTTTTACATTCTCCTTAGATAGGTTTCCCTTTATAACTTACAGATGTAATAAACTGTAATGTATCAGCTAATGAATAAAAGAGAAGATGTGTCTCATGAGATGGCAGCATCAGAGAGTGTTTCTCCTTTTAAGAGATGCTTGCAGCAAAATTGGCAGCAAAGACAATGGAACTGAGACAGAGGTCCCCACACCAGGACAAATTTCAGGTCGTAAATAAACAGAGAACACCACAAAAACTATATATGGCATTGTCCTTCACTAATAGTCTGGGAGTACTTTATAAGGAAACTCAGTAACATTATCCCTATTTTTCTAATATAATACCTGACGCACAGAAATAAAAATCAATTCATCACTTTACATTTTACTGACTCTAGGTCATCACTTCATTACTTGACCATTGTCTTGAGTATGACCCAGTGGGGAATACTTATAACTTTTAACCACAACTTGTCAATGTCAGAGACAAACTATATTTTTGATATTTCCCTTCAATCATCTGCAATCCAATCAGTACAATGGCAATCTGTGCAAATAATTCTATAGAGCACTCTGTGATGTCCACCTTTGGTTGTCCTGTGGTAAGTTCAGTGATATGTAATGTACAGTCAGTTGATGAGCACTGAATGTTCTGATAATGACATGTAATGTCAGAAACTAGATATAAAAAGATCTTTTGCTGTGCTGATTTCCTGTACCTGTCTCACAAAGCACAGAAAATGCATCTGGGTGCCCCCGCCATTTCTTCAGCCTTCAGTCAGTTGTAGAAGTTCAGGCTTCCACAGTCAATGCAAACAAAATCACCAACAGATTTCACATCCTGTGGCTCCAGGAAATGCATCATCCATCATGATACTGGTATAAGATGCACATCAGGGTGCTTAGTGAATCTGCATTTATTTTCTGGAAGATTTTATTAAACACAGTCAAGGCAAGGCTAAAGCATCTTTTAATGGACTTGGCCAAACACAAAGTTGGGTGTTGTACCAGTAATGGGAAATTCTTTTGAAATGCGTTCTATCCACACGTGGGATGAAATAGTCTCTAGTCTGAAAATCTAGCTTAATTTCAGTGGATTTGTAAGCTTAAAAGATCAGCTGAGTTTTGTTAATACCTTCTTATAATGAAAGGGTTTTTAATTAAGTAGAAATAGTGTTGTATTCTGTCATCTACAGATTAAAGCAGTGCTTCTGATAATATTAATAAGATTATCTTAGACATAAAATGAAAAATTCCACACCTAAATATTAATAAGCAGGTTCTACTAATAGTGTGTTATCCATTGAGTGCATACAATGGCATTTCTGGCAGCAATACAATTATGTGTACATGAATCCTACAAACTAAACGTGTTCATTCTCAAAATTTCCCTCTACTCCTGCTTCCAGTCTGTGAATGCCAAGTATTAAAGTAAGTCTAGAAATATTACTTTCCTTTTTAGACTTTATAGTTCGATGAGAAGGAGCTTCCTACAAACCAGCAAGAGCAAAATATTTGTACTCACTCTTACTGAGTTCAAAGTGAATCCCCTTGGTCTCAGCAGAGCTAAAGACTGAAACGATTTCTTGTCCTGGCACTCCATTTTGTATGTCTTTTCTGCCCCATTATTTTACAGAGGTGTTACTTCTCAAAGTTTCTGCTTTAGTGCAAGTTCACTTTTTGAAATAATGGTGTAGCCAGCACTGTGCTGGAACAACTATTTTATAATTATGTGTTTTGATTTCAAGTGTGCCACTCTCACCACCCATCTGAGCCAGAATAACAATGTGCCACAGTTTAGCTCTCTGTCATGGAAAATAATCGAAACAGTATTCACTTCCATGAGGGAATAGGGAATCACAGTACTCCCCCTTCAAACTATTTTTATGTATCCTCTTCTCTTTCCTAACTGTGTTCCCACCTCCCACATCAGTGGGTATTTTAGCAGTGAGCAGGGTTAGGGAAAACTGAGTGGTGCATTTCCCTTCCAGCATTGGGACCACAATTCAAACCTGAACTAAAGTACGAATTTACATCAGCACTGTATCCTGAGCTGCCACCCACCTCACAAAATGCCCTGTCCACAGCTCGCTCCACTTGGACATCACTGGCAGCCTAAGTCACACCTCTTGCTCTTCAGGTTACTAACACAAAGTTTCCACCAAGCAGAGATACTAATTTTCTACAGTTCATCTGTGTTTTGTAACATTTTCAAAATCGTTTAGTATTTCCTCCACACATCTCTTCCAGTAATACCAATGCTGGCTAGTAAAACACAATCTCTATTCAATATAATTTCATACTCCTGCTTTTTAGAGAAAAATCACAGCAATGTGTGATGGGATTTGTGACAGCTGAATTTGAATCTCCTATCAAGTTTATTTCTGTTAACATTCTAAAACTTTTTACTTTTCAAAATGTACTGCTAAGTTTGTTAAAGCAAACTTTACTATAAATCCCTTTCTCACTTACTATTGTTTATCTGTAATTAGCCTTTCTTTTGCCATGTTCTATGCCCCATTTCAGTTAAGAAAAACATTCTGGTTTGAATATGTGAGAAAAATGTACTTGGTCATTTTCAACTTAGCCAAGACAAAAATAAATTTCTTACTCCGAAAGGCATAAGCCTGGGGTATTTATGTACTCAAATAATGACTTTTGAAAAAAAGCCAATCTTCAGTGAAAAATCATCACAAATATCTAATAAATGTTCCATGAAGTTAGAAATAAGCAAGATAACTAATTAATCCAAGTTAAAAAGGGGTTTTCTACTGTTTTACTTTTCTACCATTTTACTTTTTGTCAAGAGGTTAGAAAACAGTTGCAGAGTAAATGCTAAATATTGTTGAGCTGAAAGTGGTACAATTTTGAATACAGCACTAATACTCTCCTTGAACTTCAAAAGGTTTAAATTCTACTTTAAACATAGAAAGGGGAACCTGCCCAGAGAAGTGGTGGAATCACCTCCCCAAAGTATCCAAAAACTGGATGTGGCACTTAGGGACATGGTTTAGTGGCGGACTTGGCAGGGTTGGGTTAACAGTTGGACTCGATGATCTTAGAGGGCTTTTCCAACCTTAATGATTTTGTGACTCTAAAAATCAGCACTATTTAGGTATGGTACAAAAGGAAGATACAGATTAAAAATGGGCAGAATGTCCCAGGGAACATTATGGTTTGAAGCAACTCTCAGAGATTAAGGGAAAAAAGATAAGGGGCTTGGTTTGGTCCTTCCTAAATTTCAGCGGATAAAAAAGTACTTCTAGGGAAACTTGCCAAAATGCTGTCCTGAGTAAACACAGACGAGTTGAGAGCGGAGAGAGAAATATTCAAAACACCAGTGCTAAGATGATATTGAATCCTTGAAAGGAGATGAGGCTTGAAAGCCCACTGATGAAAAGGAATCAGGGTAAGAACAGAAATTTGTGGGATGCCCAAAGAAAGTAAGAAAATTCTGTTGAAAGATACATTGAATTACATAGCGGAGGGAGAGGAAGATTAGAAGAATATGATGTTTCTCCTTTGGTTGAAAAAAACCCCTTCACTTTAAAGTAAGATTTAAAAATTATGCAACCGCTGTGAGAAGAATCACTTCATAGTTAGAGGACTGGAGATCAGAAGAGCCTCAAAAATAGTTCTTTGCTCCAAATGCGAGAAGAGCTGTGTTTTCTATTTCTAATTGCATAGTATTTGTCCCAGACTTGATGCACTCCATGGTCAGTTTTCCTTTAACAGTTCATGGAGTAAGAGTACGCTCATTCATGAGATTGCATATTTCTGATGGAAACCACCAACCCAGTCCCCTTCTTAGAACATTACGCTTGTCAAAGAGTTGTACTGAATATAAAGTTCCACATTACCTTTATCTTCTGTTTGAGTAGTACAGAGGCAAACTGTTTTGCACCTGCAGCTTTTATAAGGCTAGAGTGGGATTTTAAAGGAACTGCTGAAGTGGCTGAACACTTTATGTGTGAGACCCAGCCTGTGCTCTACATACTTGTATTTGCTTAACAAATCATTATCAGCCAAATTAAATTAAAGTGTGAAATACGGCGTTCTGGAAAAATGACATATGCCACTCTTGCCCGCTGGTGGAAAGAATAAGACAAGAAAATAGGAAAAGCTGTCACACCATTCATAAGATTTTGAGCATTAAACGACCACTCAGAGAGATGCATAAATCACAGAGACGCATAAATGAAAATGGGTTCTACTAGAGAAATGGCAGTATTTCTTCAGGAAAATAATGCTTAACTCTTTTAATCACACATCTACTGGGTTCAAGCACCTCCAGCTCCAATCCATTCAGGAGTGGACATTTTCCTAATGCTTTAGCATGACCAATTCTCTTCTCAACCATCTTTGTGGCCTCACCTCAAGTCCTGTGTGCAGTTTTGGGTGCCACAATAAAAGAGGGACATAAAGCTATTAAAGAGCATCCAAAGGACGGACACAGAGACCGTGAAGCACCTGGTGGGGAAGCCTTATGAAGAGTAGCTGAGGTGACTTGGTTTGTTCATCCAGGAGAAGACTGAGGGGAAACCTCATTGTAGCCTTCAACATCCTCACAAGGGGAAGAGGATGTGGTGACCAGTGACAGGACTTGAGGAAACAGGTGGAGCTGAGTCAAGGGAGGTTTAGGTTGGATATAAGGAAAAGGTTCTTCAACCAGAGGGTGGCTGGGCACTGAACAGGCTCCCCAGATAAGCAATCACAGCATCAAGTCTGACAGAGTTCAGGAAGTGTTTGCACAATGCTCTCAGGCACAGGGTGGGATTGTTTGGTTGTCCTGAGCTGAGCCAGGAGCTGGACTCGATCCTTGTGTGTCCCTTCCAACTCTGGATATTCTTTGATTCTATGACCTTCAATTCAGAATTAGCTACAAAGAGAGATCTCTCTCCAGGGCATGTCAGCAAGAAGGAAGGTAAAGCCAAATGCAAGGCTTTGATGAATTTATAAAGAGTGGGAGCACCGTGGATTAGCACATGTATCACACCAGTCCCTGTTCACAGCTGGGCTTGCGATATTCTGGAAAATTGCAATAACCAAGAGCTTTGCCAAGAGGATGCACAACTGCCACAGGGAAGCAGAAAGGCCATATGTAACATAAGTTGAATTTGCTACCAAGTTTCTACCAAGTTTTGAAAATAGTCATTCTCCAAAACTATTTTAGAGGAAATACAGATCAGAGACTGATAGCAGTCATCACTACTGAAATGCCAAAACCTGACTATGAAGCATGGGCAGTCTTTCTCAATCTCTCTTTGAAGGACTCCTCTTGGCATCAGTACTTTCTTTTTTTTTTTCTTTTTTTCTTTTTTTTTTTCCCCAGGAAAACCTTTTTTTTAATGCATATCATACATGATTGGACAATATACATTTATTTAATTCTTCACAAAAAAGTGAAACTATTCACTTTTAGTGAACTTTTGGTTAAACTTTTGGTTTAGTTTAACTTCTGGTTAAAAAGAAACCAAAAAATTGCAAAAGAGAACGAGACTTTTATGGATCTCTTCTAGGAAAGTGCAAGTTGGAGTTAAATTCTCTTGCCTGTACTGGGCAGGAACTTAAGTATCAACCTCTTGTGTACACCAGGCTGCTACACAGAGCACTGAACCCTGGTGTAGAGGAGGTTTTCTTCTGTATTTCAAAGAAAACTTAAAAATATTTTAGTGTCATTCAAATGCAGGGAAGATCTCTTTTCAAGCTTTACAGTAATTTTTGTTCTGGAAACATTATAATGTAAACTTCAGGCCTGATGGTCACTCAGTGCCAATGAAAACATCGATTAATTAATTTCTCTTAGGTTGTTCACAGAAAAGAAATAATTTACCTACAGCCAGTTGAGTCAAAAATGAGCATTGCCGTAGTTCAGGACAACACAGATACCTCAGGTAATGCAATATTTTGTCTGGTAAGATTCAGAAATCAGGCCATAAGTTTTCACTGCTAAGACAATGCCACACATAAGCAATGCACCTACATTTAGGCACATCTGAAGTTTTTTTTTGCATCGCTTTTGTCCCACCAAGAGTCATCAAATGTACATTCAACAAATCTGGTACTCAGAAATAAATGACACCCGTAGATACAGGTCCCAAATCCCTCAATTTACCAGTACGTGTTGGGAAGTTGTCAAAAGCTTCCTTGGGTTCCTACTAATAACTGCCACCTTCAATTTTATTTTCGCAAGATCTTCACCACCTCTAGTCGCAGAGATGTGAATGATAAATCATTGAACTGATGTCCCAAAAAGGATCATCTGTCATCTGTTAAAAGTATGGGTTATGACAGTAAGGATGTCTGCAGTTAAGCATAAGTCTGATCTCCTTTCCATAATTTTGATTGTTTTAAAACACCTGAGATAAAGTACAGCAGTAATAGTTTAGTACTTTACTAGCACTGTTTAAGTGAAAAAAAGTATTTTTGGTAAACATTAAAAACTTATATATTCATTTTTGAAGAATTATAAATGTCTTTATTCTGCTGAATAAAATGTTGCACTCATAAAAAGGGTTCTCCAATACCTGAGAAAAATCAGCCACCAGATGTGGCTGATTTGCCTCATGAAAAAACTGTATTTGCACATGCCAACGGATAATTGTTTGGAATTCAGAAGCAAAATCTACAAAGTTTCCATCTGCAGCAGCCAGAGGGCTGGAAGCCGAACAGAATTTTCCTTACAATATCTTCTCCTAAAAGCTCTTCCTGGCAGCTCTTTGTAGCACTGGGCATATGAAACGAAAAGGGAATGAGGTTTTTTACTTATGTTCTCAATGTCTCCCCTTCTGCCCACCCTGAGCAGGCAGGTGAGTGACAAGACTGGTGGGAGAAACTTGTTAGATGTCTCCTCCTACATGGATGCTTAACAATTAGCACTTATCTAGATTTTTAGGGTTTTAAAGACATAGAAATATTCCTCTCCAGTGACAGCGAAATGCAGCCCAGAGGCACTGGGTAACTCACACCCTTACACAATCAATAAATCACAAAACCCAGTGCAAACCTCAAGAAATCGGTTCTGTCTCCATACGTAGGAGAAACAGCACCTTCCCATCAGCAGAGCAACAAAACTCAGAACATCGTTTCTTGTGATTTGTCATCCTATCCTGAGTATCCTGAGGGATTATCAGAACAGGCAGTTGAAGGCCAAGGATGAATTGTTCAGGACTTCAGCTCACTAATGGATGGAAAAAAGATGGTCAGTTGACAAGGGAAAAGAACCAGCTATTGTTCCTATGATGAAAGATGCACTTCAATAGGCAGGCGAGTTGCCTCCACCCTCCATTATAGCTCAAATAGTTTTGCTGGTGGTTCTTTTATAAGAATTCAATTGTTCCAAAGATATAGAACTTCCAAGGAAAAATAAAGCAAAAAAATCCTACCTTAAGAATTTAAAATCTGAGAATTTTATCTTTTCATGCAGCATTTTGAGACAAAACCAAAGTCTTTTCATCAGCCAACACTCAGTCAAGCATCTTGAGTGATCAGACTGTCAATCAAACCAGAAATAGTCAACAGGGATAATGGCAAGGAGGGTGAACATAATGGGAATTTCATGACAGAGGAAAAAAAGTGCAAAAAAAAAACTTACAGTGGGAATGAAGCATGGCATATGTGTAATATATTTCCTCTGTTGGGGCCTGCACAGATTTGATTTTTAATTAAGAGCATTATTCATTTTAATTAGCAGTCATGATTTATAAGTGATGTTTTCTTTGAAAAACAGATAGAGCAATGACTCCAGACTATCCAGTCGGATTTATCTGTGATATGGCTGCTGTACTGTTCAGGAACAAACAGATAAAAATGCCTTGTGAATAAAGCAGTAAGGCAACCCCTCCACAGCTAAAGCATTATATAAAAGTCATGTACAGAAAAAAAGACATTAATATTTTATTTACAGCCTGACAGTGAGTACAGTAATTGTCAAATCATCATGGACATAGCCAAGCCCAGTTCCAAAAGATCTAATAAACAAAATCTGGACTTAAATTAATTCAGTTTTTCCAGGTTTGCAACTATGGCATCTTCTTAAAAAAAAAAAAAAAAAAAGAGAAAAAGAAAAAAAAATGAGAAAAATAAAAGAAAGAAAAAAAAGCATCCATTGACCCATGCTGTTAAATTCAGGGTTCTAATCCAAAATCAATTGTGCCTCAGCCAGCTTTCTATCAGCTGAGTCTTTTTTTTGGCAAAGACTCAACTCAAAATGAAGGGAATGCATTGGGGTGATAATTTGCTGCACCTATAGGGTTGTTAAAATAAAGGTGCTGTGCCACACGCAGGTGTTCCAACATTCTTAAACAGTTCCTCCAGTATCCCCAATCCAACGCAGCTACAAAGTAAGCAAACGCAGCAACATCAATTCTTCATCCAGAATTTGGTTTGGAGCCCCATCTGGCAAACGGCTCCGATTCCTGCTTTAAAGCACATCCCTCCTGATCAAGCAGCAATGATGGACTGCAAGGAGCTGCATTAAGGTCTCAGACAAGTAAATTACTCTGGCTTCAAGCTGTCAAGTAAACTTTGCAGCTTTGTACTTCATAGAGTACAGTTGGTGATAAAGACACAAGAGCCCCAGGCTGCTGGTTTTGGCCACAAAAACGCCGACTTAAGTAATCATCCAGTACAGCATGCGATGGGGAATATCATTTACCCAGCAGAGACACACCCTTGGTGAACTGATATAGCTCCAAACACACTGAAAATTGCTTTTCCTCACCTACCCCCAAAGTCCTTCCTTCGAATCCTCCACAGGACAGGAATGTGAGGCAATTTCGATCCTAAGGTGCAGTAACTATCTGATCACAACTTTGCCAACTGTATTTTGTAAAAATCAGTATCTGCTTACACTCCTGTGAGTACTTCAGTAACCTTCCAAAACTATGAGACCAGGTAAGTCAAGCTGATGGAGGGATCTAGTGTTTAATCGCAGAATCACAGAACGGAACAGGCAGGACCTGGGGATGTGCAGCTGCAGCCTCGCTCCTCTCGGGCTACGAAATCAGTCGACTCCAAACTCCTTGTGCAATAATGCAGGCAAAAACATTAAGCTTTCAGTGAGCAAAGGAAACGATCACAAGACATTTTGTCTTAAGATACTTTTAAAATAGAGCATTATTTGTTCTCAGTTATTTAATGAGCTACATTATCAGTGCTGAAGCATACATTCCCAAGTGGGCTAGTGAGATAAACTGCAAATTTCACTTCCATGGCACAACACGTCTTTTTATTTTTCAAAAGATAAAACACCTCATTGCCTTTTCAGCATACAGATAAGATACCAGATACCTCTCAGTATGGATAAGGGCACTAATTCATGAAATGGAAACAGTTCATGTTTTGCTGCTCTAAAAAATGTTTTTGTGCTGATCCAGTCTCCTTGAATAAAAATAACTCCATATACATACCATACTGTTTGTTCCACTTGCAGTTTTTATGAACTTGGGTAAAAACATCATAAAAGCAAGTACTCAAACTGGATGAAACTGCTTTGGGTAGGAGTCTGTGTGTTAGAGATGAGAACTGCCCTTGGCCATTCAGCCTGCGTGGTATTTATGAGCAACACTTCATTTTCACAATCTTAAAACACTTACAATAAACAATAATGATAATAGTTTTCAAAACACTTGCTGAATTTCAAAATATTTTCCCATGGAATAATGTTTGCCTCTCTCTGTTTTGATACGTGCCTTGGAGTCAGACTGTTGTAGGGAAATGTGCAAAGGTAAGAATTTTCTGCTTATGATATTGAACAGTAAATCTTAAGCATTAGACTGTTAGATCTTTAAATAATACTTATTATTGTTATACACATGGCTTTATAAGCTATTTTAGAAAGTAATTTAGAATATGAAGAAAGTATATAACCTTTTCAAGCTCAGCTCTGAAGTTACAATTGCATTCTCACTCTAACTACATAAATAACACCTTTCTCTGTCAGTTCTGGGATGCACAAATCCTTCCTCTCCATAAAATTTACCAACCTAATAAATACTGACCTAGAATCAGCAATTTTGGTATTTACTAGGGACTCTAACCAAATTCATAAATCAACATAATACCTAAGTGGGCAGTACTACAATCGTTTTATATATTCTATATAACTATTTCACATAATATATTTAATGGTCAGAAACGTTACACATTTAGCTGGCAAGTCTCTCCTCTAGCATTTAATAAATGCCACACTTTTACATAAGAAAATGTATTTCAATCTAATGTTTATATTTTGACTGCACCTAAAATGTGCTTATTGTAGCATACTGCACCAATAAATGAACAATTATTTCTCAGTGGCATGTAAAATACATAGTGATGTCAGCAGCATTAAATTCTAGTGCCAAGTAGGGAAACAGTTAAATGTAGTTTAACTGTAAAATTAATATTATACTAATTTTAATAAAAGGAAAAGATTTACCTTATTATTTTTAGTTCAGACATGCAGTCATGTGCAAGGTAATTCAATATCCACTGTATAAAATCAGAACTATGGAAATGTTTTACAGATGTTTCTAATCAGCTTCCTTTGTTTAACATTAGAGCTAACCTCCAGAAGATACATACAAGCTGCACATCCTACAGGTAATGCTATCCAGATGGGATGTTTTCCCTGAACATCGTGCTCACTAACGCAAGGAATAAGGAATAACATAAGGAATATGCTGTGAAGAAAAAGCACCTTGGCAAAACATTTCTAATGTCATTTCGGATTCAGTGCCACGACACATCTTTTCCAGCTCGCCTGCAGTACTTCTTGTGGAAAACTCCCAAAATATACAGCATAAAAATGTCTTGGATTCGGACAGCTTTATGTTGACTGCTGGGCTCTAGCAAATACTAAATACAGTAGTGATAGCATCTTAATTCTTAACTTCTTCCTTTGGTTAAATTGTACAACTTCCCAGCTGTTGGGTCTCTAGAATATTCCTGCAGTCCTATCCTATACTGAATTTTCTCTGGATACACCAATTTCATTTCAGGTAGACACCCTTGCAATGAATGAAGCAAGCATGTCTTTCTTGGCAACAAGGAATGAGCATCCCTCGCCTGGATGCTGGTTGGCAGGGAGGAGTAAAACACCCCAGCTCCTTAAATTCATTCTTCTCTTGTGTGTAAACAGCAGCAGTGTCTCAGAGAGGAGGTACCCAGCAGAGGCATGACAGTGAAGTGGTAATTTTTGTGTGTTATACCACTTGACCCATCTGCTAAACATCATCACCTCAATGCCTCATGCAGGTATTACTGACTTAGAAAGGGAAATGCTCTGGAATTCCCAGAGAACTCCAGGGATGCTTGCAGGAGTGCACCCTGTAGCCCTTTGCTCTGGTGACCTGAGCAGAAGAAGGAAACAAAACCTTCCTTTAGCCCTCCAGAGAGACAACTCAGGTAGGGACCATCCTCTCTCCACTGTAAGGACTTAGCCACATCCATTAACTTCTATGGGGCTCTCAAGTGGAACACAGAGAGAACTGAGGCACCTATATGCCTTGTTAACCAGGACAAGTTATATATTGGATATAAAAATATCCAAATATTTTTCCAACTGCCCATCCACCAAACACAGGTTGTAACCATCAGCCTAGACTTGCAAAGCAAAAAGAATTTTTAAAAAAAACCCAAAAAACCAAAAACAACCAACAACAACAACCAAAAAAAAACCCAAAACAAAACAAACAAACAAAAAACCCAACAAGAAAAACCCCCAAAACCCAAGAAAGGAATGTGGGGGCACAAGAAAAGCCTCTGACATAAATATATTTTCAAAGATTAGCCAAAGACATAAGAAACTACATTTTCCACCAGGCAATTAAATCTTCCCAGAAATGGTCTTGGCATCACTGTAAGAGCAGCTGTGTTCAGGGTAGCTGCAAAAAGACATGGATATCTGCAACAAATATGCTGTAGATCCTTTCCTTGAATGCATGAAATTTCTGGTCTACAGTCAGCAAAACAGATACGAGATCCACAATCCAGTGCTCCTGAGCTGACTCCTGCCTACCTTACAGGGATCACATCCCTTGGCAGAGGCTGGCTGGGAGTTCCAGCACATCTAACTACTAAGCACTAATAAACACTAATTAAAGTGTTTCCTGCCTCTGAGAAGGGCAGCAACTCTTGCGTAAGAATGTAGCCCTGTCTCCCATACTTGCATTACCGAAGCATTTGGAAATTTAATAAAAATTGGGATTTTAAATAGCTTGTGACAGGTTAAGATTAACATCCTCCTAGTGCAATTGCTAAGAAGCAGGGAACTGGCAAGACACAGGCTATATTTCAACCAGACGGGCATGTTTCTACTGACAGTGACAGAAACATTTCCACAAAATAGCCTCCTGCTGTCTCCAGCGCTAATGAAACGCACGGCATACGGCGGCGGAACGGCACTACATTTCCCTCAGAATATGAAATGTAAACTCAGCCTTAACCATCCTCCAGAAATCCACCAGAGCTATAACTTCTGTGTAACATTAAATCTTTGTTCGACTCACTGCTGGAGGGCCTAACGGCTCATAAAAATCCCCACCACCTCCAAAAAAACACCCCCAAAATTATGTGATGAAGAACGATTTGAGACAGAAATCCAATCAGACATAACTCTTACTCATCTCTTGTGTGTATGGGGTAAAAAGGGCTGAAGGAGCTGTAGCAGCAGGGAAGAGCAAAATAACTAATTAAATTTACAAAGAATATCCCTATCCTGCTCCCCAAAACAGGTGTTTGTACATTTTCATGACTGCAAGAATACATATTATCCATACAAAATAGATAATGGTGAGGTGTAAACCTTTTATTTCCATGATCCTGAACTGCTGATTCAAACATAGTCCTGCAAGACAGAGTCTTAAGTAGCTTTGACAGCTCAGTCATATTGGGCCATAGTTATACTAAAACATCCCAACGAAGGCCTAGAGCCATTTGAGGTCCTTAACTTGAAACTCTATTGTCCTCAGAGATGTTAACTTCTACATTCAGTCTCTTTTTCACTCAATTTTTAATTTTTGCTATATATTTATTCAGTTTTTTGTTATTTCTAGCATAAAGCAATATGCTACAGATACCAGTGGGTCATGGATTGGCAGAGTTTGCCACCATACTATCATGAAAAAAAGGACATTGTCACCTGACTGAGAGACAAATTACAAACACACAAACAAAACACGCAACGTGGACAGGAATAATTTCAAAAATTCAACCGGTATGGGCATTTTTGCAGATATCAAAATAGATGGGAAGTCTAGCAACTGAATTGGATTTTGAAAAAAAACCTATTTGTTTCTGAAATTAAACAAAGTGCTTTCTCTTCATAAGAATGTATAGGAGAAAATAAACTTTACAATACTGACTTTATTCTAACAAGGAAGATTGACATAATTTTTAATGGATGTCACCAACCCATCAGGAGTTGGACCTTCGTGACCCTCGTGGGTCCTTTCCAACTCAGGATGTTCTATGATTCTATGAAACAATATAGCAGAGAATTGTGACAAAAGATGCAAATGCGTAGCATTCATGCAACAAGTCCATTGACTTTAAAATTTGGTTTTTGTTTTTTCAAACGAAGAACATTCATTGCTCCCTTCAGAATTAAATTCACAGTATCACGGAATGGTTGGGGTTAGAAGGGATCTCTGGAAAAAAAAATTCCTTCCTTAGATCAGACTATAGATCGATATATTTAAAGTTGAATTTGCTCACTTGGCTGAGTTTGGTATTGTATTATAATCATGTAACAGAGCTAAACCTGCAAAACATTTAAAATCACTTTCTGTAAATAAGTTCACCACTAATATGAATTAATTACCATTAAAAATGAATAAACACAAAGCAGTCAAGCTTTTATGAGACCCTGCAGCTATAGCTGAAGCAATAGATTTATAAAAATTAAGCTGAATTTTTTAACTACAAATAATCACTATTAAGGATTATTTTTTATTAAATGCACATGTGAAATATATTAATACTTTAACCATGAGTGCTGGACAGAGCCTTGAAATGAGACATTTTCTTCCTATTGGGAAAATTATACCCCTTGAAACAAACAATTTTGCATGTAAGTACTGAGTAATATTTCAATGATCATAAAGAAAAATAATAACATCAAAATATGTATTCAACGGTTTTATTTTATGGCACTCACTCAGCATATGGGGCACTCAGGTTCAACTTTACGTTCTTCCAGCAAGTGAAAACTTGAATATTGGTCTATCCTCTCCAGGGCTGCTGTCCTATACACAGGACTACCAGCTAGACAAAATTCCTATTCATCTCAGTAGATTTTTACAATTTTTAAAAATAAGCTTTTAGTTTTGTTCTGATGAAAGAGTAAAACAAATGTCGAAACCTCTAAATTTTTCAGGAAATGGAATTCTTGTTTTCCAGCCAGACACAGTAATTACAGAGACCTCTGTGCTGGACATGAACCCTGTAATGCTTGAGCAAGAGCCTGAATTTTAGGCTTGCAGTACTTGAGTTGAAAATCAGGCAGCATTTGAATCAAATCTAACAGGAACATAATAGAAATGCCACCACCTCCTATTGTAACTGCTCCCATACTCATAGATTTGAAGGAGTTTCAAATGTATGGATAAATACTGGAAAAGGTCCAAAATGAACACAAAGGAAATTCAAGTCCTAAAAGCTATACTGGTGCAATCTGAAAAGCTTGCTTTAAACCTGTTAAAGAAAGGAAATTCACAGTTAAGACTGAAAATCCTGGCTGCAGCTCCAGCCTTCAAATACATATACCTTGCAGAAACAAAAAGGGGTAGGCAAACCATACAAAATCAAGACCACACTGTCAGACTGGATTTCCAGTTTTAACTATGATTTGTGACATATTAGAGAACACTTTATTTCATTCTGTTTCCATAAAGTTGTAGCTCTCAGATGGACAGGCCAAGAATAGTCAAACTAGCCGATGGTCTATTATAGCAGCAAAATCAGCACCTTCCTTGAGGTAGTGAATGGATTTCTTGCTACATGTCCATAAAAAATTGAAGAGAAAAACTTTAAAAAGGAAAAGAAGGAAAATAAAAACAAAGGAAGCAATACGTCCAGAAGGCACAGCACTAGATTTAACAGCATTGCTCTTCCCAGCTTAAATTTCTTTGTTTTACCTCCCACAGCAATATCAATCATGATATTCTGTGCAAGTATCTTAAAGTAACTGCTGGTAATTTACATCAAAGTTTGATTAGGCAGTTATCCACAATTCTTCCAGAAATGCCATTTAATTCAATAAATAATTGTACATATACACATACATACACACCCATTTATATGTATATGTTTAAGAGCTTTCTTGAACAGAGGCCAAAATTAGTTTGAGATCAGAGATATGGCTCAGATGACCTCTTGAGGCTCCTTCCAGCATAGTTCTTCCACATAGTTCAGGATGGAAATTCCAGAGCAATCAGGGTAAAAAATGTGTTATTAGCCAAGAGGAAATGCTCAATTTACAACTGGCATGCCACAAACTCAGTGTGTGGAGAGGCCAAGGATCAGCCTGGGTAGTGGGGACATGGAACAGGCAAAGTCCTAATACAGGTGTCAAAGCCACAATTTCAGGGATGCCATTGAGCTCACTTTTCACCTGTGAAGAGGAACGACAGTGAAATTCAGGACTTGTGTGAGGATTAGCCACTTATTATTGCAAAGAACTTTGAAGAATACAGGTGCTGAGTAAAAACACTGCGTATTAGTGGGATGACTAATAAAAATGGTTAGTTACAAGGAGCAAGAATCTAAAGCAAGGGGGGTACCACAGAAATCCAAGACATCTGGGGAGGAGAATCAGTGTAATAAAATGAAAACAAACCAAACCCGTGTTATTTGGCAATCCCACATGCAAACCACTTGAACTTTACACTTCTGGAGCTTATGTCATCATTGAGCCTCCACCTTCCACTCTGAGAAAGCTGCAAGTTTAGAGACTTAGTATTTTAAAGCATATATAAGGTGGCATTGGGGCAGCTATTCAAGGAAAAAACTATCGTATTTAGTCAAGTCACTAACTGGGATACTGTTAAAGTCGTTCTACAACAGAAATGAATACACCTTCTCCAGCACTTATGAGAGGGGATGTGGAAAATCACAAATACTCCTTAAATTTCAAGGACCTCTGGTATAGTTAGAGACTGCAAACGTATTGTGTATTAAACAAAGGAACCCTCCACATTTTAAAAATATCATCCACAGCCCTCCACAAATCCCCAAACCCCTCCCATTAATGGTTACTGTATGATTAATGTTTGTACTGGGCCATTTTAATTAGTGAAACAATTCAGAGTTCTACCTTAAAAAGCAGCTTTGTGAAACTGCAGTAGTTGCAGAATATTTCACTCCTGGGCTTGATAAAACACTAAACCAGAAACTGCTTTAAAATAACTGCCTGCCACAGCACTTTTAGCCAACTTTTGCACCTGGTGCCGAGAGAAAAAGCCAAGTGAACTTTCACTCACTTGTTGCACGTCAGCTTCAATGCGATGTCTTTCTTCTGTTGTGTTTGGGTTTCTAACTGGAAGAGACAAGTAAGCTAAACTAGCAGCCAATCAATCCCTTAATTCTAAGAATGCAATAAAATTTGATACCAATAAATCTTTTCTTTTAACAGCCAGAGGAGATTAACAAAGGTATTTGAAATTTTATCCTCCTCTGTACTTTCAATAGGACGATTACCTGACAATCTTGTTGAATCAAACAGCAAAATTAAAAGAGACACAATTAAGCTTGTATACACAAGGAACAGGATGTGCATTTATGCATATCCCTAGTAGGTCCTCCATTATATATTAGCCTTGATGTATTTTTCTTCCTCTTACAATAAAAGTTATTACACCTTTGGACTGTCAAATAAAAATCCAATTGGCTGAGACACAAACCGTCAACATAAAATAGCTTTGCACAGCTTCCCTCTCACTACAACCAGTCAACTTTTTTCAGTTCTGCCATTAATTTGTTTCATGACTTGGGGAAAATCCACTTTGTCTTCTTTGTACTTTCATTTCCCATCAGTAAAGTAATCCAGTTTTTTCCCCAATTTGGAATGATGATGATGATGGCACAACATAATACAAAAATGGCAAACAATGTAAAAACACACTCAAGAATTAGAGATGACAAAAAATGTAGTTGCTAAGTATTGTGAGAATGGTTGTTAGTAGCAATATCTGCTGAGTATATTGCAGTTGATATACTGGCATTAGGCTGTATATCACTACACAAGTGCTCGTTATTGATCTATATATGATACATGCTTGCCATGTGATGGTGCAGAGATGCCAGCATTCACCTCTGTGATACTGTCCACAAAGAAGCATTTGTCACAAGACTTCCCATGTTACCATGAATTCTTCCCTAAAATGTAGAATCAGTCTCTCTCTTCCTTCCTCATCTTGTGCTCTCCTTCACAGAGACACCAACAGCCACGTTCCACCTGTTTCATCATAACCCACTTAGTTTCTCCAGCCTCATCTGAGATTCAATTTGGAACTAACACTTCTGCTGATTCTCACTGCATTTACTACTTCTTGATGACTTGTCTGTCATCAGCACTTAATGTCCTGTAAAGTTACTTCCCAAACTCATTCTCCAGACCAGACCTTTTGCAGGCTCCAATGCACCAGCCACAGTTTCTCTTTCAAAGCCCTCTGCCTCTTATTTCAATTATTCCCATTATCTTGCTACTGAAAATTTTGAGAAAGTGTCATGGGAACCTCTTCCAAACTCTTTCCCCTACAAGGTTGTTTTCATCTTCCTTTATCCCATTTCTTTAAACAACTCTTTGCTGAATCTCAGGCTTCCCATTCCTTATTCACAACCTGGGTCCCACTTCAAGCTCCGTAACTTTTCTGCTACAAGAGAGAAAATAAGCACTCCACAAAGCTGCTCTTAGGCTTTGTTCTTGGACACCTTCTCTTGTCATAAATCTCTAGCCTTTTTTTGAACTCTGACCCACCTCAGTAGCTGCATCAAATCCTGCCGACTTAGTTCTCAATTTTTCTTTGTGCTCTGGTACTTTCCCTCACTGTGTACAGATGTCCTCAGTCTATACTCTCTTTTAAAGAAACTGTACCTCAATCCAGCCCGTCTTTTGAAATCTTTACCCATTTGTTTCTCTCTCTTCATCTATTAAAAAACAGACCACGCAGTTTTCAGCTAATGCACAGACTACCACTCTTCTAACTGTGCCTTGGATCAGCTCCAAGCTGACTTTTCATAAATCCCATCCCTTAAAACTGTTCATTTTTGGGACATTATGTGCTTCTTCCTAGCCAGAAACCTGGACCTACAGTATGTCTTTATTTTCTTTGACTTTTCTTCTGCTTTTGACACTGTGAACATCTCCTTTTGCCGTCTGAGAAATTCCTGTTTTCTTCCTCTCTTTCCTGCATTGTTTCAAGACTTCTGTCTTGGGAGAGTGATCTCTCAGATGGGTTTTCCGACTAAAGATAGAAATCTACATCTGAGCTGGTCACCCAAGGCATCACTTACAGTCATTAGACAAAAATCACCGTTCTGGGTCCAAACTGACTTCACCCTGAAAATACACCACAGAGACAATAAATGGTTTGGGCTGGAAGGAACTTTACAGACCATCTTGTTCCATGCCCTTGCCATGGGCAGGGACACCTTCCACTATCCCAGGTTGTTCCAAGCCTCGTCCAGCCTGGCCTTGGACACTTCCAGGGATGGGGCAGCCACAGCTTCTCTGGGCAATCTGTGCCAGGGCCTCAGCACCCTCACACTAAATGCCTGAAATATTTCTCCAATAAGCAGGCTCTGGTTCACAGGAATATCAACTATTGATAGTCAATAATGTATTGAAGTACCTCATACGCCATGTGCACACACAGAGGTACAATGCCTTTAGCCAAGATACAACAAAATGGGCAGTCTGGGCATGTAGTGATAGGACATGAGGGAATAGCTTTAAATGGACAGAAGGCGGGTTTGGATTAGGTACTGGAAATAAATTCTTTACTGCTAGAGTGGTGAGGCACTGAAAAGGTGGCTTTTTGGTGCATTTACCAGAAAAGCCATAAAAACAAAAAGGGAAGAATCCTCAAATTAAGGAGATGTTTAATATGTATTTTCTGTGCCTGAATATCTTTCATTTTTCTGTGGAACCCATCAGTAAAAAAAAAGAATTGATTCCTTTTGGATAGAGCCATACAAAAAACTTAATATATTATCTTAAACAATGAAAGTTCTTCTGCTAACACACAGCAAAACCACTGGTAAAGCAGAGAGTTAATTTTACTCTCAGTTGTCATCTTTGTCGGGAACGGGTTACAGCTCATACTTGTTTTGCTCCGTTTGTTTGCAAGTCTGAGATAAAAGACTGTTTGTGCAAGTTTTTGTGGATAAGTTATTTTCTGTCTACTCAAGGACTGTGCAGCCATCAACACTCCTATCAGGTAGAACTCGTGGCTTGAAGATAAAAGAACACAGAAATAAAAAGCATCGACATCTCCCACAATTAAATAAATACTGATCTAAGGGTTTCAGCTGTTATCGCTGTTTTTCTTGGCCAGTGACACTTATAGACACAAAAGGGTTGCATTTGCCAAAAATAAAGCACTTAAATTTTAAGAAAACAGATTTTGCAGTGCTTCAAGAAGTAAAACAGCTTCTGCCAAGTTTTCCAGTAGTTGTGCACTGTTTGTATTTCCAAAATAAAATTGTTTTGAATGACGGTAACACCTTTGCCTTCAGCTACTGTTTTCTTTTGCAGAAGAACAGAACTGGAAGATGTTGACAAAGGTGGAGAACTTCAGTATCAACATCTGTCTATTAATAACCAAGTGCAGTATTAGAAACTCAGGACCTCTGAACACTAGGTGTCAGTGTAAGAAATGGAAAAATATCAAAAACCTGTTGTTTCCAATCAGGTGGATTAGCTAAGAAACCAGAAGCAGCTGTGACCACGTTTCCTTGTAACTGCATAACACTGTTAACAAGCTAATCTTCCTACAAAAAGTTATTCTGAAACTATCAGGTTTGCTTGAAATCAGATAAGGTGATTTAAAAACGACAATGAATTTGCTCGGTTAACCACTCTGAGATGATCTTTAAGGTTTATGTGTTACACTTAAAGACCATGTAGAATTTTACATTATTCTTTTTCCACCACAGGTATCTATAAACCAGTTTGTGTCTTTCGCAATTTAAAGTTTACAGGTTGCCTTTTTTGGTCAGAATCAATGAAAAACTAAATATATATAATAAAAATACAGCTAGGACCAGATGCCACTGAGGTGAGATGTCTCTTATTTCACTTAAAACGTCCAGATTTTAAATGCTGGCCAGAATTTTAAATAACTATTTTAGGATATGAAGAATCACATCCTAGAAGTACTCATTTATCTCTCAAGACACGAAAGATGATCTGGTGTCATTGCCTCAGCTTTAGAAAAATACATTTGCCTTTAAATTTTACCATTGATAAATTTCTGATTCTTTTCATTTAATGTACTAATTTCTGCCAAAATCAGAATACTAGGCAACATGGGACTTTGCATGCAGGTATGGACTTTACACACATTTTGATATCCTTACAATATTCTATTTATACCATACAAATAAGTTAAAGAAAGAATGAAACCCTGAGTACCAGTTTTCTGTTTGACTTCTGGAGCTTGGAATGTAACTATGATTTTCAAAACCATAATCAGAATATTGATTTACCAGAGTGCATCATACTGAGCAATAAAAATCTAATGATTACTCTTAAATTTCTTAATTTCTTGATTTATTAGTAAGGAACATCAATAGAAGTAGCCAAACACCCTGGACATTGCATCTGCACTGCACTGCACTGCATCCATACTCTGACTGTCCCTGCTCATCTCAGCTCATCCAAGGCCTCAACACCTATTAATTTCTACTATTCTCCTAAAATTTTACAAAAAAAAAAATTGAAGAAAGTATGTATCTGTGTTTTGGAAACTCAGGCTGGGATCAGCTTAGCAATTGTTTCATAAGAGCCCCAGAAGCCAAGGGAGTTGAGTACATATATACATATTTAAGAATGCCATAGATTCCAAAGCCCCCACGAGTGAAATTTCATACTTATTTCATTCCTCTTGCCCAACAGCCTAAACAGGAATCTGATGTGTGAAGGGTGGAAAAAACAACCCTGTACATATAGATACATATATTCTTACACATGTACAATACACATAAATCCATTACATTATTAAAGGCCCAGACCAATACAGAAAATCAGGAAATACTGGGATTATTGCTGCCTGCACTATCTTCAGTCTTTATATTTCATAAGTATTACAAGCCAGCCTTTAAACATTGATGACTTTTTGTTTTCCATTCAATCTAGTCAATGCTTTGGATCTTTTTCTTCACTATTGGTACAACTTCGTAGGTAAATAATTATTAATTTCCGTCCGTTTGATAATTCTGGATACTTAATAACAGTATCTAGCCTTTCCACCCATAAGATCAGTGAAGTTCATCACCACTGGATGCTGAGCAGCACCTCCGCTTGAGCAGGCAAAAGGCAGCAGCTCTGACTTTATAGCACATGTTGACTCTGCACAGAGATCCACGGGGAAAAAAAAATCTGACCAAGTCATCAAATCCTCAGTCTTAAGAGAAAGCACAGAGAGAACACAGAATTGCTAATTGGGACTCCTGATTCATCCTATGAAGTAGACTCTGTGCTTGAGAGTCAATAGATCTGAATATGGTGAACAAGTGGCAGGTAATGTTAAAGTAGAAAAGTCAGGACATGGCTTTTCATATAAATTACCATATAAATATAAATATTGACCACATTTAAAGGCAACAAATGCACATGGAGCAATTAACAACCACTTGCTAGAGGTAAAACCCCATCTCTCCTTTTCCATCCCACATGGGAAATGCAGACAAACACACAGTGCTGTTACCCAGGGAAATTTTCATACTACAGACTTATATTCCAGTTTGATTTCTTCCAGGGCAGGTGTGTCATGTGTTTGCTGGAAATGCATTCATGCTGTTTACTCGACTCTAGAGTAGGAACAGAATGAATAGTGGAAGGATTTCTCCCAGATGGTTTTTGTGAACTCCCTCTATCCCATCCATGTAAACACACAGCGTGTTCCGGTTTGCCGGGCTGTACATCCACCCCGTGACTTAGTACAAAGTCTGAATGTTTAGCTAGCCAGAAGATTGTTTCCATCCTGTGATTCATTAGGTCCCGGTGGTACCCTCAACTTCCTTTATTTTGTACAATCACAAATTATATTAGTTTGTCTTATTTTGATAACCCCTTTAATTAATGTCCTGCACAGGAAACTTTATTACTGTTTTAAAACAGACTCATAAAACAAGGACTTTTCCCATTGCTGGGGTGGCATAAGTGACAGCTGCATGTAACTTTGAGATCAAGAGGGAACAGTGCTTCACACTATTGCTTTTTATCAGTGTGCAATTCCTGCTCATGAAGGAGCTGCTTTCAATTCTTCCCTTCTAAAAGCAATGTCAGAAATGCTACAATTACCCATATAAAGGTTACAAGTCTAAAGGTTCAAAAATTTAATAAACAAACTTAGAGTTGAGTGAGGTTACATACATTAAAGTGACTAATCCAGTTTCTGAATGAATAATAACTGTGATATGATTTAAAAAAAACAACAAACCTGTACAAGCAAAAACCTGTTAAGGATGAAGAAAGCTTTATCCTTGCTTCTGTTTAAATCCTCATTTTTCCTACTCGCCTCTCCCATTGCCATAGCCTTTTTCTCTGGAAGGGCATATGAAGGTGAGTTTTCCCTTCTCCTTTCATTTTAAACTGCAATAAAAAGAGTAACAGCTGCAGGAATAAAGCTGGGAAGTGAAGAAAGTACACCATATTGATCCAGAAAATATAGAGCCCTTTGAAAACATACCATGCTGCTCATGATAACTAACTTCACATTTTGTATCAGTAGACTTATGCTTGTCTGTAATTTCATCATTCTTTTTCCAAGGAAAAAGGTGGCAAATGACTACCCAATTTTTACTAAACTTCTCACTATAAAAAGCAATTTATTCCACAGGATGGATTTACCACACACTTACTCAGGACTTGGCATACTGTTGAATCTCTGCATTTCATTGTAAGTTTTTCACCTATGAATTACCGGTGCAAATTAATATAATCTATGTATTCCAGTACAGATTATTCACCTGCTGACCTGTGCTTTGTGTTTTGATTGAGACCAAAGGACTGATTCTGAATTAGATATGTTATCTGTGTAAGAGTTAATTTATTTGAAATATTAAAAAAAAAAATAAAATCCATGTGTACACTCAAAGTGTTTGTTTATGCATATATGTAACACAGACCCAAATCATGCTCCTACACAGGAAGCAAAAGTGGAATATTAATAGCATTAGGCAGCAGCACAAGTTGGATGAAATTAAATACTTCCATAGGAAGATAAAAGTAAATGATGAAAGAAATCCCAACAGGTATCATGTACAACACGATTTTGGGCAATTTAAGTTCCTTTAAGTTGACACTACTGAATTCTAAAAAAACCCAACCGAGTGTGTCTGACTTCAATCATTTGACATCGCTTGGAGAGATCAGAGTCCATCTTCCAGCAGACACACATTGGCTGACAGGGAGCAAACCACAATTCTATTAACATGAATTATATCATTCATGACCGTCTCCAGGAGGACTTATCACATATTACAAAGAATTACAGCAGATAAAACATTTAAAGGATGCAGTCCAAGGCTGTTGTGATGTGCTGTGGCCTTCCCTCTGAACAGATACTCTTTCATGGACAGATAAGGATCGTCACCTGTATTATTTGGTGTGCATATAATTTACCTATTCCCTTGCTGAACTCTCTCCTACTGCTAAAATATCTTCCATTTTGTAAAAACAAATCAATCTCTTCCCAGAAGCCATTTGGTATCTCTGGAACAAAATGTAAAGGACTTCAAATCTAGTGCTACATTGAATAACCAAATTCTGTGAAAACAGCTGCCTGCACTACTCCTGCCAGTGTGCCTAGCGAATAAACTGCTGGTATTTCATTCTGATGACAAACATCCACCTGATACCTTGCTAGCACAGGAAGGTAATTCCGTAACAGCTTTTCTGATATAATTAGTGCATCATGATCTTATTGTCTATTTGTCTTTGCATGTGGCATCTGAAGCATGAACAAGAAGCTACAGCCCGATCAAGAGAAGATACTAGTAATATTTAGCTTTTAATATTAGTCTAATAATACTACATTTTCTTATGAACCAGCCCAGCATGATAAAAAATCTGGAGAGAGCTGGTGAAGGCGAAGAGAGACACTTTCTTAAATATTATACAAAACAATTTACTTTACATCCGTGTATGTGCAAGATTTCAGCTATTTTGATGGCAAACCTCTCAACAGTAGTTTAATGATGAACAAAAATTCCTATTCCATTCCTTTTCTTCTTTTTTTACAAAGTGCTGAATAATATATATTTGTCCTAAAGGAGGATCTTTGAGTTCCCCTTCTAAGGGTCTGAATAGATATTAAGAGATTACTATAGAAGATGATGCTTCAAAACCTTCTTATTGCACATGGAGATTGTATAGAATATGATGGAAGAATGAAATAAAAGAGGCCTAATTCCACTTCAAATGGCCAATAATTTAAAGGCTTGTCCTTTTCTGATTAACACCTTTTTGCATTCCCTGTTGAACTGTTTTTGCAGGCACAATTTTCCTTGTACTACTTGTGCTTAACCATAAAGAAAATACAGCTTTGATTGGAACCTCTAGTCTTACCACACATAAAGAAGCACAGTTTTAGGGTAGCATGAAGGCTTCTATAAATCCCTTAAACATTTACCTATAAACAAGCATTTATATCTGTTATCAAACACAATCAATCAACAGTGTACTTGATTTCAAATGAAAACTTAAATTCATTGTGCTTATCAAATACATCATGCTTGACCAAAAAATGTACAGAACTTTCTAGTGTAGAGGTTTTAATGATTTTCTGTTGCTTGATATACAAAAAACAAATGTATTATAATTAAAATATAAGCATAAAAAATTCAAACTCATGACACAAATATGATGGAATTTATCTCTCACCTTTTATGCATGTCTCCTAGATATTCAAACCCCAGCTAGCTGTTAAAGGATTCCTTTATTAGTCAGCTGAGAAAATAAATTCCTGAGAGATACAAGCTCATTCAACTCAGAAAGCATTTTTAAGATGATATGAATCTTCTTCTGGAGATGCTCATTTCCTCCTACACATTGCTATACACTTTTAGCAGAAATTCCCTTAATGTAAATCAGTGTGCATATTGTTCAAAATACACCCAAAAACTGACCATAAAACGTGATGCTGACTCTTAAAAGTCTGCTTTTCAGGAATTTGCCTTGTTAGTGCCCTCATCTGCTACAGCCAGGCTGTATGAAGTGTAGAGTGGTTGGAGCAGTGACTGTATAAATTTGTCCAAACCAGGCCCTGATTTAATAGAGTTCAGATCAACTCTGAAAATAGGAAGCTGGAACTATAAACCTGCGAGATATCAAAAGTCAACCAATCAAAGGTAATCATGCTTGCAACTTATTTTTTAATGCAGAAGCTCAAACCTGGACTTAATCAACAACAACAAGCTCTTCTTACAAGTGCTTACTATGAAAGATGTGTGCAACATGCCAGCTTTATTGCAGGCATAAAAGTAACTTCTCCAGTTTAGCCTTATGCCTGTATTATGGATGGAAAAATGGACATGAATTAAACAAGAAACCATTAGATTACATAGTGAGAACTGTGCAGTCCATTAACATGAGTAATATGACAAAATCCAGGTGGTAAGCAATAAATTTACTTCTGCAGTCTGCTTCAATTATAAAAACAGCATTTTTCTAGTACTGGGTAAATACCTACACAAACATCTACACGTAAAGCGCAAATTCCATGTAACTGCACAGAACAGCTCAATGAGGATGTGCAGTTGAGGATGACAAATGTGCAAAATTCCCTATCAGAAGCCCGGGGCATGTAAAACGCTACTGATTTAAGAGTTCCGGCATGTGAATGTCAGAGGTCAAAGCAATGAGCTATTAAAGATACTTTCACTTCCTCAGAAATAAAGTGCTGTCTTGGGCTGGGAGGGGAAAGGTTAGAAAAGCTGTTTATCTGCCGCTCCGTTCCCATTCTTCCTTCTGTCAGGAAATCCTACAAGCTCCTGCACCCCACGCGGGGTTAACCCCGGGTCACATCCAGCCCCTGAGTAAGTTCCCGGCTTTGATTAAAGTGCAAAGACCACATGGCCACAGGTTGCACTTTCTCAGCTGCAGGGTTTGGTAAAGCTCAGCTCAGCAAAAGCCTCAGCGGGACAGAGCAGCCCAGACTCCACCACGTTATTGCTGAGGGAAGAGCGAAGCCGCAGCCATCGGTTTGCATAAATTACAGGGGTCATTAACAAAGAGAAAAGGTGACTTTGTCAGAGCTGAAGCTGGAATAAGAACTACAAATATATGCTGAGAGCAGCATGTTTAACCAGCGGGAAACCTGCGGAGAGGGGAGAGACGTTGTCCCCTCCGAGGAGCCACGGGGCGCGTTCAGGACAGCCCAAGAGGAGTGTAATAAGGAAAGAATCCACAAAGATGCCAGGAGACTGTGGAGACAGGGATACACTGTTGGGCTGCAGAGGTATGAGCAGAAAGAAACTGCCTGGAGCTGGAAGGGATGCCAAGGCATTTGCTGAGATGCAGGAAACTACCGAACAGCTGCTGGATTAGGTGCAAAGCTGAAGGAAAACACCTGCTGCAAGGGAGCAGGAGGCAAGGGGAAGTCTAATTTTAGTTTATTTCTATAAAAAAATACATATTTATCATATGCATGGATATGTAGAAATAGATACAAAATATATATTTCATACACACGTGCATATTTATAATATGTGCTGTGTCCCATTCTGAATTTTATCATTTTACAGAAGTTTTTCATTTTAGTTAATGCACTACCAGAACATACCTTGAAACTTAAATATCCTTGTCTTTGCCAAAAGGCCTCATTACAAAGAGGAGGTGGAGGAACTTGCAGCTCAAAGCTCTAGCTGATCCAAGAATTCATCAGATGTAAATATGAGTTATAATATGCATTAGTATAATCTATATATGTTAGTTCCATATAATGTCCATTCCCACACATGATGGTAATTTCATTCAAATCACAGAATCGTTAGGGTTGGTAAAGACCTCTGAGTTCATCCAGTCCAACCATTAACCCAGCACTGCCAAGGCCACCACTAAACCATGTCCCCACATGCTACATTATAGTCTTTTAAAGATCATAAGAAAAACACACTTGTTACGATTCTCAACCTACATGTGACATGTCAGACTATACCTTTCCTTACAAAATGTCAAGACACCAAATTCGTGCCATGGTGTAAAATAACATGACTGATTTTTTAAGAGAAGTTGTTGAATTTTAATTAAAAACTATGGAGAGGTTCAAATTTACAGTTGCTTCTGCCAGAAGAGATTCAAAACAGCCTCATTTATGCAACACTCTCACTGGCTTTCAATATATTAAAATATTACATATTTCTGCACTATTTTTTGACAGAAATCAAACCATCACATAGAAGGAAGATTAACACATAACTCCTAAGCAAATAATGCATTAATAAAAATATTAGAACATAAGAAAGACAGCAAGGGAGTCTTTAGAAGAATAGCTAGTTCTTTTCTTTTTAACAACTTAAAGTTTTTAACAAAAGCACTCATCAGTTTTTTTCCCAGGGCTGGGGGGGTTGCAGATATCCCACACACCCAGGACATAACCACAAGGAAGATGAAGAGTCGCATCTCCAAATCACCGAGGCCCAGAGCATCACCCTCAGTTTCTGTGTTTTATTTGTTTCTAAACCCAGAACAATCTGTTATTAGTCATTTGATCAGGAAAATATTACGTGGCTTGATGGAGTTTTAGAGTGCAGCCTATTTTGCCAGTTATGTTCTTACCAAATTTATCAGCTGAGTGTGGACGATGTCTTCCACCAGAATTGCAGTTTCATGGAGTGGCCTGCGAGCATCTCCCAGGGAAAACCTGAAAGAAAGAAGTTTATTGCAAGGTTATGGAAATTAGTTAAAAAGAAACAAAGTCTCCTGAAAGACAAAAGGAAGAAAATACGAATAACAACAACAAGCTTAATACACCTGTATGTACAGAAACAGATCACGCAGCGTGCTGCAAGAATTATGAACCAAAGTCATTTGATTAGTGGAAAAAAAGAGCTGCAAGAATGTACACTAAAGTATGTAGGGAGAGAAACTGAAAGATTGAGGAAACAGATGAAAATCCAGTTTGCAGGAACATTTCTGTACACTCCTCATCAATAAACAACACTCGTAAACTTGTAACAGTGCATGAGGAGAAAACTAAGATACTCAACAACTTTTTTCCTCAGTCTTCAATGACAAACTTCCCACACCTCTAGATGATCTTTAATGTCCTTTGCAAACCAGCACATTCTATAATTCTATAATTCCATGAGAAAAGAGCAGAGGCAAAGCTGCAGCATGTGCACTACTGGGAATAATTCTGCATTTGCAGCTCTCTTTGCTTACAAAATTACCAAGTAACTATTTCCAAAGGTAAAATACCAATGCATTTTTTATCCCAAATCTAAATGCCAGTGCTAAAATGTGGAAGAAACGAATCAAGGGTAAACATTTTTATATATAATAATGTATGTGAGACTCTTAAAGTCTACACTGCAACATGAAACGGCAGGAAGTCATAAAGAGATTATAGAGTTCATACAATATCACAAACAAAAGGTAAGGTGAGGCCAACAAACATCATAAAATGAGGAATTGTGAAAATGGGCTTTGCAAGGTTTTTCTTACTCTTCCTACTTTTCTTATACTTCTTTTTCTGGTATTTCTTCTTCTCTAAGTAATACCAGTCTTACATAATTCTAGTGAAAGACAATCCTCTGCTGTTCAGTATTTCCTCAGAACATTTCTGAAAGTAAAAGGTTTTCCTTCCTCCTAAAGTTGTGTATTTAAAATACAAAAACTTTTACAGTAAAATATATCCATTCTAAATTAAATAGAACAGGCCAACAATAACACTACAGAAGGTTATAAAAATAGTGGAAATTTATTTATAAACAAGACTCAAATCTTTATAGGTGACCGAATATATCAATTATTTCCTTACAAAACTATTCTTCCACCTTGCAATAAAGAAAAACAATACTTTATCTATAAAAAACTAAAGAGGTCTATAGCAGGGTTCTTTTCCTTTATCTAATTATGAAATTATGTCCCATGTTCTTCAAACAGCATTCGAAATTCTAATAATAAATAAATATCAGCCTGATATGTGTAAGAGCACAACAAGAACTATTCAGGCAAAATCTGAGCATAATCCACTGTACAACACTGATCATAGCATGAGGAAATTACACTCTGTACATGTCCCTTATCATTTGTCTCTCCTGTTGGGACTATCAGCATCTTAAAGAGAAAGTTGTGCTTTATAACATGTTGTACATCTCCAAAATGAGCACAACTCAAATAAGTTTTTCTCTATTATGCAGGGGCGCATGTGTACATGGATTAGAATGTTAGGCACTTCCTAGGACTAGAAGCACAGCACAAGTATCCATCCAGAGAATATTAAATATCTTATAAACTGCAAACACATGGACATTACATAGGAAATACATACAAAATAGAAATATGTATTACCATAGTACATTGGAATATTAAATAATATTTAAACCATCACAGATTCAAAGAAAGATCTCATATAGGATAAAGCTCTTAATTTATTTTTTTTAACAGTAAGATTTGTAAATAAATGAAAAGGACAATTAATAGTTGTTTTTAATCACATGGGGTATATAAAACCAAACAGAAGAGTTATCACAAACATAATATACTGATCATTCTTAACTGCTGGTCTTCTAATTTTTAAAAGTAATTATTTTTTCTTTTTAAGGCTTCAAATGCAAAATAAATCAACTATGCAAGACAGTAGTAAACACCTGATTGCCAACACAGTCATCTTGGACGTACATTGCTCATGTTCAAAGTCTTCTTCAGCATCCCAAATGTACAAATTAAAGGGTTTCGGGTTTCTTTTCCAAAGACAACAAAGTGCAAGAATGAAAATCTGGGTTTGAGGCAGGATGCTGCCTCTGTGTTGAGCTGCCCTCCCCATCTGCATTCAGAAATCTCTCTCACAAGTAATTCACAGTTCCCCAAATGGCAGGAGGGGCAGATGAGCCGCAATCACAATGCAGCACATTGATCTAAGAGTAGACAAATACCAAATATTTTTGGTCCATTCTGATGTAAAAGGATATCACTCAGAATAAATGGTAATGGCTTCAAACTGAAAGAGGATAGATTTAGAACAAGGACTAGGAGGAAATTGTTCCCTGTGAGGGTGAGGAGGCCTGGCACAGAGAAGCTGTGGCTGCCCCATCCCTGGAAGTGTTTAAGGCCAGGTTGGACAGGGCTTGGAGCAAGTTGGGATAGTGAAAAGTATCCCTGCCCATGGCAGCGGAGAGGAACAAGAAAAGTCTTTAATGTCCCTCCCAATCCAAACTATCCTGTGATTCTGTGACAGACCAGAGTTGATGCTGAGACATGAAGGAGAGTTTAAGTCAACTGCCCTACTTGAATCTATAGAAAACCAAGTTCCAGATGCATCTACTTTCTTCCTCCCTCACTTCCTTGCTTTCTACCTTCCAAAGCTATTTCTATCTCAGTTTGCCTTCACTGTTTTCCCACGTAACTTCTGCCAGCTTCTTTCCCACACACAGAAAACTAGATACTGGCATGGTGGTTTCAGCAAAAAGTAAAAACCACCACACCCACCCACAGCCGCTTCCTTTTTCTTTGCAATGGATCCGGGATTTTCAGACACTAAAATAAAAGTAAAGCTTCTATATTCGTTAATTGTATTTGTATAGCATTTGATATGTTTCTTGATCCTAACATGCTTCTAGGTTAACATTCTTTAAGATAACAAACATAACCTTTTTTATGTCTTTCTGCTAGTAGAGGCAATATTAGAAAAGCACAAGTAGTTTATTACTTCAACTTTTCCATTTTTTCCTTCACTTTTGCATTGTACCTCTCCACAGCAGAATAAACACTAAACTAAGAGTCAGAGGGCTCAGATTTTCCCAAGTTGCAGAATACAAAGTAGTTTAAGAACTAAAAGAAAATACTTTAAAAAAAAGACCCCCAAACTTGGTGCCCTTGCTTCTGGGAAGTGAAGCTGAACTTGACGCTTTAATATAAGTTATTAATTTCATTTCACATGTGCTTTGCTTTTATGGTCCATGAGAGTCTTTTAAAGAACCTTCCGTTCACTAGTTGTATTAGTAAGTCTTCCTATGAAACACATAAAAATTCTGTTGAAAATTTAAAAAAAAAGTCCTGTTTCTCCACAGGTAAATACTGAAGAAATATATCAAAACACAACATTAGCAGGGCATCAAAGCAGTAAAATATTATGGAAGACAGTCCTGGTAATAGAAGCATCAACCCATTAGACATGTCATACAATAACAAAGCCTTCTTAGAAGATCCTATTTCAAAGGTTTGTCTGTTTTAAGGAAACATTTTTACAAGAGGGAGATCAACTTACCCAGATTTTCACAGGAGGATTAAAATAGTAGCATGGAGAAAGACAAGACTGCTGCAGCACTTTTATTGTTTACTTTTAGCTTCTATTTCTAATTTATTTAAGTTCCTGTAATGCTGTTTCCAGGCTCTTCAAAAGGGTAAATGTCCAAGCCACTAAGTGCCTACATGAAGTATCATGGTACTATGTGTAAACACACGCTCATACTTGGCACATGCTAAGGTCCGACTGCTGCTCGGTGCAGGGACTGACATTTGTAAGCTCTTCAAAATGGGCAGCTACAGAAATACATAAAGCACTTTTTGCTGTATTTTTGGGGGTTTAAATGCCTGAGAAAGGAATTGGGGCAGGCACGGCACAGGCTTGGTTCAAACACCCTGATGCAGAGCTTTCCAGGTGGCCAGACCACCAGGCGAGCAGACTGTGGAGACACGAAGCTGCTGCAACCTCCCGTCCTCCACAGCCTTGAAATGCTGTCCTGGCCAGAAAGGAACTATAACCAGGGTGGCTGGGAGTGCAATGAGCTAGAATAAACAGTTTCCCTCACTGGGGCTTCGACTGAGTTCACACCATAACAAAACTGCCCCAATGCATTCAGAATTTACCACCTCAAATAAATGTGATGAATCCAGCCTAGGGAAAGTAAAAAAGCAGTCAGGTAGTCTGGTTGGAAATATGTGTTGCCTTTTTTTCCCCTCTTCTAGAAACCCCTAACAATTATGCCTTTCTGTTTCTATATGAAGGATGAGCATGTGCCCAGGTGGGCAAGAAGGCCAATGGCACCTGGGCTAGTGGCAGCAGGACCAAGGTAGTGACAGTCCCCCTGTGCTGGGCACTGGTGAGGCCACGCCTCGACTCATGGGGGCAGTTCTAGGCTTCTTATGACAAGAAAGACATTGAGATGCTGGAACGTGTCCAGAGAAGGGAATGGAGCTGGGGAAGGGTCTGCAGCACAAGTCTGAGGGAGCTGAGGGGGCTCAGTCTGGAGAAAAGGAGGCTCAAGGGGAACCTTCTCACTCTCCACAACTCCCTGAGAGGAGGGGGCAGCCGAGTGGGCATTGGTCTGTTCTCCCAGGTAACAAGGGACAGGATGAGAGGAAACGGCCTCGACTTGTGTCAGGGGAGGTTTAGATTGGGTATTAGAAAAAGTTTCTTCACAGAAAGGGTGGTCAAGCACTGGAACAGGGTGCTCAGGGCAGGGGTGCAGTCACCAGCTCTGGAGGGATTTATAAGACTTGAAGAAGTGGTTCTGAGGGACATGGTTTAGTGACTGACCTAGCAGTGTTGGGTTCGTGGTTGGACTCCATGGTGTTAGAGGTCTTTTCCAAGCTGAATAAATCTTTGATTCTATGATCCAATCTGCCGCAGGGCGAGCAAACACTCCTGTCCTCAGCACAGAGGTATTTATTTGCTCCTGCCTACAACCAGGACTGTGGAACACAGGTATCCATGTGCCTGCCATGCCAGAGACACCTGAGTGAGTGCACATTGCAGATGTGGGAGTGAAGCCCATGAGGTGGATAAGAGGTTTTGTATTCACATAGCAATCTGGACATAAATCTGGGCTGCACATTGGAGAGACCAGAGGGTTTTTGAGTTGGCTACTGTTGGGACAAAGAGATCCACACCAGACTTGTGAAACCTGTTTGCTTTGTGTGTCTCTGCACATGGGGACTGAGGCTCTCCAGCACCGAAAGACTGAGCCTGAGACTACTGGATTTAGCAATGACCAAGGTGTGAGTGCTCATCACCTACAGAACCAGCTGATTCACTGTTACCAATCTAAAAGCAGGCAAGGATCCCATAAAATCACAGAGGAAAAATCAGCTACTAGATATATTTGGAATGGGTAATATCTGGGCTCACATCTCCTCAGTATTGTAACAACACACAGTAAATTTCTCTTTTGTCAGCTGTTTGGCAGGAATACATTTCGAATATGCAGTATATTAATTCTCAGAGATGTTTCCATATTATAAGCAAGTGTTCTCTGAAATATATGAGTTATTGGAAACCTGACAGCCAGGTGGTGACAAAGAAAATCAATTTCACAGTACTGAGCCCAAAAACATCCAGAAAACTTCCAGCAATTTGAACACCTGAAGCACTGCAAACAGCTGAAAATCAGTAAAAAGAAGGTTTGGGAAAGCAGAAATAGAATACATTGAAATAATTCACTTTGGTACCAGAGGATGCTGACTATGAAGACAAAGATAAAAATTTGGAGATCAGGTCCCTTAGATGACAGAAAATTAGGAGACTCCTCTGATGAGGAGCATGGGAATGAGCTTGTCATTGCAACAGGCATCCCAGAGAAAACAGCATAAGGATGGTACCTTTTTCAAAGTCTTACGAGCTAAAGATAACTCCTGCCTCTATTTTTTTTTTTTTTTGCCACGGCTGCTGCTGAACAAATTATGCAGAAGTAGAAACTGAAAGCAAAGAGATGACTTCTGGTGCCAAACCAGAAAATTGATCAGACACACATAGGAGGACCCATTGTGCAGTGTGCAAGAGAAAGAACAAAATCCAAGAGGAAGAAACTGCCCTAAGTAAAAGGATGATTTCAATAGGGGAAGGAGGAGTAAACAATGAGGTCTCAAAATTAGTTCCATTTTATGTTAAGATGTGTTGTATCAGAGAAAGGTGATGTGACAGATTGCTCTTTTGTAGATTTTGCTACTTCCTAAAACCATCAGTAAATTTACAAGACGTTAATTTAAAAAGTAAATATCTTGCTTGCCATATTGCCTAAGCTTAAGGAAAAAGGGAAAGATCCAAAGCACTGAGTTATGTTAATCAACCAGCATGTTCGACCAGCACTACCTGAAAAAGCGCTGGAATTTATATTGCTATTTATATGTTTATCTGCTCATCAGGTAACTTCCACCAAAGCCCTTTTAGAAAGAAAAGGTAATCTTCATTCCAATCAGAGTTCATAGCTAATACATTTATCTGCTTGGATTAATGAAGTCAAGTATGCAGAGGTTTCGTATGACATGGTTCTTTACCAGGATTTAGTGCAAATATGAGATGTAGAATCAAACTGTAAGTTGTAGCTATGTCAGATTTCTCTTTACAGTTTAGAAGAATTACATTTAAGCTGCAATAAAATAAAGCATTAAAAGCCTACTACAATTTTAATACAGATATTACAAAAATCAGGGTTGTACATATGCAGCTGCACAGACCAGGCAATTTGTGTATTTACTTTGATACACAGGTAGGTGTGTAGATAACTGGAGTGCATTCAGTAAATTGGATAAACAGTAATTACATTGCTTTGCATTTGAAGCTGAGTTATTCTGTGTTGACTTTGACATCTCTTCCAGCATTGCTTCCTCCACCAGGTCTTTTCTGTGGGTCCATCCCACCCCTTCCCACGGAGCATTCCTGGATCTCCATAATGATTGAAAGTGTTACTGACAACCTTCTCTAACTGCTAAAGGGAGACGATGCACTTCCCTTTCTTAGACCTAAATTCCTCTGGACAATTACACATTTTCCTGTCTAATAACTGAGGATTGTATCTCACTACCCTGATAATGTGAACAGCCCCACTTTCCTGCTTTTACAAAGACTAGAGACACTACAGGAAGTTACTAAAACTAATTACCACCTATTTACTCAGCAAGTGGAGACATCCTACTGCCTTATTTAAATACTACAGTATTAACTCTAAGAATTTAATTACTAAATTATTGAAGCTTTACTAAAAGAAATTCAGCTTAAGGAAAATACTTTTCCACAAATATGTATGGCAGTGAGAAAGGCAAGAAAGGAAGAACTTGCCAGAAATGTCAGATACAAAATGGGGCTTCTTTTAGTCTAAAATAAAGCCATGATGATGTCTGCAGGTATTGGAAAAACATAAACTACAAAAAGAGAAACATTACATAATACCATTTAATTATTCAAAAGTACATAGTGACAAGTAAAGGGATAAAATTTAGAAAAGGAACATTTAGAGCACATTAGAAGGAAAACCTCTGAAAACAAGAGCTAAAACACTTTGTAACCATCAGAGAAGAAAGAGAAGCTTCACTGCGGGAAACACAAAAAGCTAAGCTTAGCCAAGAACTGGGGAGGGGTCTTGTGATGTTAAACAAGTACACAAAAGGAAATCTTCATTATGGGAATTAAAATCATTAAAAAGAGATATAACCCCATTCTATTATGGCAAATCACCTGCAACTCCATCTTTGGAGTCTGAAATAAGCTTCACTGATGCTTATAATAATTAAAATTCTAAAACCAGGAAGAGACTTCATACTGAATAATTTTTTTTTTTTTAGCTTATTAAAAACTTTTTACTGCTTTTTTCATGGTTCTCTGCAGATCCTTCTCAATTACCAGGGTGGAAAACATCATCCAAAGGCATCATTGCTCCCCTGAGCTGAGACCTAAACAAGGCAAGACCTTTGCAAGAGCAACTTTGTTTACCTGAAAATGGAAGTAGTTTGTTTACACCCCGAGTTTTTAAATGGTGAGGTCTGCCAGGCAGCAGGATTAACAATGCCTAACATCCTGCCAAATGAAAAGTCCAATTCTTCTCACAAAAAGACAAACCCTGCCCTCAGTGATGCCACCATAAATCAAGAATAACACAAAATCCTCAGGGATAAATTTCAGAGATGCTGAAGTCTCCCAACTCCATGGGAGGTCACTCTGTTTTGACTCAACAAAGTGTTTTAAGCATGAACCTTCAGAATCATATTCTTAAGCTGATTTTGAATGCTCCAATAACTTGCAGAAACAAAGTAATATCCTAAATTTTCCCTTAAGAAAGGGCAACTTTTGTTAATGTTTCTTTAAATACACTATCAAGCAGGCAGTAAGAAATTTCTATCCAATTTTTTCCTTAATAAATCCATGTTAATGCCTGTAAAATCATGGTCTTGCAGGCCAGAAGAGGGGAAAAAATAGGAAAAAAGAAGATACTACTACATCACTGTTACTCCATGAATCACAGACCAGCTGAAGTTGGACATGTGGAGATACCCAGTCCAATTCGCTCAATTAATTTCCTCAGGGCTGCATCCACTCAAGTTTTAACCCTCTCCAAGGATGGAAACTGCACAACCTCTCTGCAAGGTTCCCACATCCTTGGCCACCCTCATAGTAAAAAAGTATTTTCTTTCTTTTTGAGTGGAATTTCCTGTATTTCAATCTGTGCTCAGTGGCTCCAGTCTGGTCACTGGCCACACTGAAGAAAGCCTGGCTTTGTCTGCTGTACTCCCTCCCATCAGGTATTTATAGACATTGGTAAGATTTCCCTGATCCTCCTCTTCTTCAGGATGAACTGACCTAACTCTCAAGCCTTTCTTGTTTGAGAGATGCTCTAGTCCCATAAGGATCTCAGTGGCCCCTGACTGGATTTGTTGCAGTATCTCCATGTCTCTCTTGCACTGGGAAGTCCAGCAGGGTACCCAGAGATCCAGATGGTCTGTCCAGTGCAGAACAGAAGGATCACCTCTCTCACCTGCCCAATGCAGCCCAGGGTGCTCCCCAAGAGCACACTGCTGCCACCTGCCCTTCACTGCTGCTTCCAGCCTGTTCTGGTGGCTCGGGTTATTCCTCCCTTGGGGCACAATTTAGGATTCCCCTCGATGGGGCTTCATGAGGTTCCTGTTGGCACATTTCTCCAGCCTGGTGAGGTCCCTCCAAATGCCAGCACAAGCATCGGTCCCATCAGCCACTCCTGGCTTTTTATCATCACCAAACTGCTGTGGATGTACTTGTGTCCCACCACCCAGGTCCCTAATGAAGACATTACACAGTGCTGACCCCAGAATCAAAACCTGGGATCATCAGAAGCATCTGCTCTCCAGAGGGACTTCATGCTGCTGGTATCACCCCCTTGACACAGCCCTCCAGGCAGTTTGCAGCCTCACTGTCCATCCCTTTCTCTATTTCATCAGCTTGTACAAGAGGATGCTACAAGAGAGTGACAAAAGTCAAGGCAAACAGCACTCCCTGCTCATCCCTCATGCACTGTGCTGTTATTTCATCACAGAAGGCTCTGAGTTTTGTCACATACAATTTCCCCTTTGTAAATCTGACAAGTCCAAAACACTTTTGAATCTTTAGCAGGCTCAGAAATTATTTCTAGGATGACCTGCCCAGGGGTCAATGTGAGGATGACTGGTCTGTCATTTCCCAGATCCTCCTCTTGTTCGTTTTGGGGACAGAAATCAAATTTTCTTCCTTCCACACCTCAGGAATGAACTTCTCCCAGTTGCCATGACTTCTCTTCACAAGCCATATCATACATAAAATCAAAGCAGAATCCAGTATATTATGTCATTGGAAGAGCAAATATGTAAATTAAAGTCTGATTTCAAGCAGAAAGTGTAGAAAGATTATCTGTACTTAAACTTTTATGACTACTGTTAAGACATGAAAAATGATTTTGTGTATATAAAAACACAACTTAGAAGATACATTTGAGTAAAAGGTTTTTTAAGTACTTTTTCCTCCCCCGTGGTCAATACGCAAAATGTTCTCAATTTTGATGCAAGATGCTATAGAGGTCTACTTTCAATGGACTATTTATAGGTATATATGTTTCAGAGTGGATATGGATAAATTCCATCCAAACCTGATTTTCTAAGTCTTGCTAAAAGCTCTGCAGAATAATCTTTCTATATATGGTCTTCACTGAACTAACTTGGTTACTTTTTGCAAACTGTAGGATGTACAATATCCACTGGCTGAGGAGCAGTGTGATTTTGTAAAATAAACAGATGCTCAAATTTGGACAGTCACATCATGTAGGTGCTTTTAAAAGTCCTGTTATTAATGAAAAACAATGGACTTCACCCTCTGAGGTTTTTCTTCCTCTTATATTATAGCAAACACTTTCTAGCTGCTGAAAAACTGCAGATTTGTCCCCATGCAAGGCTGTGGCAAGACCCCTTTTCAGTGCCATTGTGTACTCATCAAAACACACCAAACTCTAACAGTTAAGTGTCTTAAACATAAATTAATTTTACAAATCCTTATGACCGGCCAAGGAAAAAGATATAATTTATTCCAGTTGTATAACATAATATGTTCCATTTGCTCATTCACAAAGGGCTTCAGTTTTTCAGGAAACAAATGAGACAACTGTCTTTCTCGACCATGCAGACTGGACTACGATCAGTCACTTCGGCTCTAGGAAAAAGTTCATCTCAACAAAATACCCAAACACAACGGGAATTTAACAAAGCCAAGGGAGATGAATTCTCAGCCTGCTCTCAAGAGGACAGGGCAAAAGAGTGATGAGGAGAGCAGGAAGTCAAAACATCATTTCACTGTATATATACATTATAAGTGTTAACCAAATGTGGAAACCCCTTGCTATTTTTAATCTAGATTAAAACCACAACACAATTTAAACTAATCCACAAGATACAAAACATAAATGAGGATGAATGTTTTATGCTAATTTTTAGAGAAATAATATTATTCTTTTTTATATTCTCCAAAACATCAAGGCCATTTTTCATTGTTTTAAAAATTCACGTTGCAATTTTATGAATGAGATGTGTGGGTGTTGAATGATGATAATTATAACCAATTCTCAAACAACACACTTCCTTATCAGATGGTAACATGTTTAATATGTTTTATAACATCACTTTTCATATTTTACTACCCTTCCTGAAGTCAGTGCCTGGAGAAGGGAAGCAACTTGTCCACTGCAGTGGGTGTCAAAAAAAGCAAGTTCTCGCCCTCGGCTTCCCATTGCCAGGGGGGTAACAAGTGCTCCACTGACAAATCAGGCTTTGCAAATTAGAGTTATTTTAATAGTAAATTAGCAAATTAAATTTAATTTTAATAGTAAAATAAAATTGTATTAAAAGTCCACCCATGTATGTGGGGAGGCTGTATTTTCATTATTCACCTTTGCAGTACTTGTGTGAGAGAGATGTTGCAGAACACACTGTAATAATGGGGAGAAATAGAATAAGGTATCAAAAAATATGACCTGTCTCAAAAATATGGAAATATTTGAGATAAAAAGAGCCTTAAAAATATCAGCATTTTCCATGAACACTGTAAAACCCAACTATGAAAGTAATATTCACAGTATTCTACACTTGCATTTTAAAAATCTATTATATGTATCAACAGTGTTCAGAGATCTTAGCTTGGAAATCTGTGCTTTAAATTACAGGTAACATCTTTGAGGCAAAGCAGTTCATGCCTTCTACATCTATGAAACACCACAAGGCCCCAATTACCAAAAATCAAACCCACTGTGAGCTGTTACAGAGGTTACTCAGTGTCACCAGTGTCCCTGTGACTCAAAAATAGAAACTATTTCCCCACTAGGCACAGATAAAATACATCCACTAAGAAGAAAAGATGCACAATAATTAAAATATAGCATAATTCTTTCAAATAGCTGGGTTTAATTTAGGTTTAACTTCAGGAAGTACTGAACACACCAATGCTCTTACTTTTCTGAGAGTAAAAATCTACCATGAGATACATCAATTTTACTGGATAAGACAATGTTTTAAAAATGTATTTTATTTCAGAAATCAAACTATGCAACCTTCTCGCTAGAGTAAGAAACTGGAAGTTCTCTGATAAAATCTTTTCTGGAAAGTCAGGGCAATTTCATATCAATGGTGTTCTCTTTTTCCTGCTTTCAAATGGATTACTTAGATGTTTTAAAATGTTATAACCCACAATAATCTGTTCCAGGCACCAACAAAAAGGAAGAAAAAAATTACAGAAGTCAAGATGTCGCCTGGAAGCACTTTATGGCAAACATTATAAAGATAACACAGAGCAGAGAAGCTCTGGCTCAATCCATTATAAATACCCCATTCTTCTTAAAATCACAAAAATGTATTTATAGTAAAGAACTCTTACAGGCTTTTCCTCCGAAGACTTCATTTAAGTACAATTTGGCAGAATTTTTGGAACAAGAAAAGAAGAGTTTTATAAAATATTGATGTTTTACAGTCACTCTAGTCTTCATCTACTCACTAGAAAAACAAAAGCAAGGACTTTGGAAGATGACCACATCCGTGTCTACTAATTACACTTTAGTTCTTTATTTTGTCCAAAATGAACTGTCGAGCAGCTAGACTGAGCAGACACTAAATCATCACTTAGACAACTAACATCTCATTAAAAACATAAGTTATTTTTCTCATTTTGTTACTGGTACAATATATCTTTAAGTAAATGTATGTGATATTTTAAAACAAACAAACAAACAAAAACAAACTAAAAAAAAAATGGGCATAATGACAAAAGATATTCCTATATACACGACCTATAGATCAACTTTATTTTCCCCTATGTCCAAAGGACAGTGCAGATGATTTCCCTCTCTCCTTTTACCCCAGGTTTCCATGATTTCAAGAAGGGGACAAGCACAGAGGCAAGAGGCTGCACTGACTCCACTGTGCACTAAAATTATTAAATAATCACTTTGAGTGCAGGGATGAACAAAAGGAAAAAGAAGCAGCTTTCTTGTGTTTCTCAAAATAAATTGTTTACTTTTTTCCAATGAAAAGTGGATCAGTGGAAAGTGGGAAGGAGAAGATATCAATATCCGGGCTTTAGAAGTATTTTCATGCAAGCAAATTAGGATTGAAGCGAGAGCATTTCACAGGCTTCACTTAAAAAATTGATGCTCAAAAATATGAAAAACATTTTGTTTACAAAGAAGCAAAATTGCAAGTACCAAATATTAACTGTTTCATAATAATACAATAACACTAAAAAGAAGGATGTGAAGTTATAGTCAAAGCTTGACATGAGTCAAGAATGAAAAAACAGGGACAAGTGGCACTCTCGTAGGGCTCAAAAGAACGTCCCAGGGAAGAAATGCACAGTTAATTATTTCACTTTCTTGCTGGTAGTTCAAAAGGGATCAATGCAAAGCACAAGTTGGCATCCATTTAAATTTCCCTTTAAAAATATAGCCTCTTCTGAGCTTTCTCAATTAAAAAAAAGACAAACGTGAGCCATGCTCATTAAGGTGAAACATGCACAACTTGGTGTTTATTGACAAGCATTTAGATTTAAATAACTGACAATTTGGAGCCAATTTACTGTAAAATTACAGATGGATTGAATTAATATTAATACATGAATTAATTAATTTTAAAATTTCAGGCTGCTCAAATAGAGACAAAATCAGCATTCAGATATAGGGATTTTAAAAATAGAGTTTTACGGTTGGACCTTTTTCCTGGTTTTTTTAATACACAGTTCATCCAGTATTATGCCCAGTGCATGAGTTTAAGTTAACCATTATCATGGATACTGTATTTTGCTTTCTTATCTGTATCTGCAAAATGCAATGTGAAATGATAACAAGTAAAATCCTAATTCCCTTATTTATCAGGACAGATAAACCAGGCAAAATAAATTTTAATAAAAACATACCACACTAAAAGTCATTCCAAATAACACTTTTAATTACTTATTGCACATTTCTATGACTACAGAAGAAAAAGTTCTTGAAGAAATTAAATACATGAGCAGTATCGCCAACAAAACCCACAGATGCTCAAAGGATGCTCCATGTCAAGCAGATTTTTAAAAAAACCCCAAACTTCCAAAGCAAGAATTAATCTCTATAGACAAAAGTGAGGAGCTAATATGCTCAAGGGAATGACATTCAGCATCCCATGTTCCCTTTTCCTCCTTAGGAGCCACAGAAGCAATGATTGGACTCCTCCAGGAAAGACCAAATTCTCCAAGAGAAGCTGTGGTTTCACTGAATCACACACTACAGAGGCAAAATTAAATGTAATTTTTGGTATCAGAGCAATCTGCTACAGGAGACGAATTAACGTCTCCATTCTGCAGTTATTGCACACTCTTCATTTCCTTCCTTTCAGTTTCAGAGAGGAAAGAGCACGAGCTGCATTCCGGGGTACCCTGGGTGCCACGGAGGGGGCAGCCACACAACACTGAGCTATTCCCTGGTTTTTTTTCCTCTTTAAAACACTCTGACTGTGCTTCTATATCCAGGCACAGTCGTTGCTTCTTAAAGCTGCAGCTTGGCATCACTCGCAAGCCCAGCAATGGTGCTCGTGGCCGGGATCTGTGTGGTCTGGGGAAGCTCTGCTTCCTCAGAAATGTGTGGCATCAAATAGAGTTTATTTAGAGCCCAAGTCTCTCGGGCACACTATGTAAGTTTATTGTTTATCCCTTGCCGGGGAAGTCTTCTGAGGTCAAGGTAAAAAGCAGGAGGTGATATTTGATATGAATGTTCCAACGCACGTTATGTGGTCCACGGCTGCAGTGGCGCCACGAGCACTTTGCTGGTGGTCCATGGAGATCTGGCCAGTGGAAGGTGCTGGCTTTCCCTGTTTCCAGCTGCTGTATCATATTTGAAGTATTTTTAGCCTCACTTAATATTTTCCTAATATTCCTTTTCCATGTAAGCAATTAGTGTGGTTACCAGGGATGGCAACAGGAGTGGTATTCGGCTGCCAGGGCGAGAAGAGGTGGTCCTTCAGCTGGGCACGGGAGGAGAAGGACAATCTCCTTCTTAGGAGGTGGTGGAAACCCACCCAAGAGCCACAGTCTTAATACCTCAATTTCTCCATTCACTGAAATGAACAATTTATTTTTTTCTTTTTTCATAAAATTCTGCTGACACTTTTATTAATATCATTGACGAGGAAGAAACAAACCAACAAGCTGTACTTTTTAGCCTTACAAAAAAAACATAAGCAAGGTATAGATGGGATTTAAAAATATGTGGTATTTCTGGCCTTGATTTTTGCAATTCACAGATTTCTTTAAAATCTTAGCACCTGGAGATAAAGTATCTGTAGAGTTAACTCACCAAGCTAAAAAGCAGAAAAAAGTCTTCAAAAATGCATTTGGCCATGACCTAGCAGGATTGTGCTATTTTAACATTTTTTTTGGAAAAAAGAAAATTGAGACATTTCTAGTATTTAAATTAATTTCCCTGCTAGCCTTCACTGCCTTGATTCATATTTACTTACTTTCATCTTGCCTTTGACTAATCAAAAGAGACTCATCAAATCAGTTGGAGACAATTTAAATAATACTATATAAAAATATTAAATGGTGAACATTTGCTGAACAAAGAAAAGTCTCTTTTTATACTTTTAAAATTTTCATTCTTATTTAATTATCCATGAAACTACACTGACTTCAATTTGCTCACAAAGGTCCAGCTGAGAGCAGTCAGTCCATAACCATGCAAGCATGGTTTATATTACCTTTATTAAAAAAACCAACCAAATATTTGAGAAGTTACAAATTAAAGTATTCAGCTTCTGAATTCTCCTAACTAACAATGGTGCTCATGAATGAGTGAGTCTTATTTAGGAAAACAGTCCCTGGAGATGAGGATTTTATGTATTAAAAGGTGGCCTTACCTCCCTCTGAAATGCAGTAGAGTTCAGGTTCCTTACATCTCCCTCCTACTCCAAGTAAGAGAGGGGTATTTTTTACAATTCTCAAGAGCTTTTGCCTGGTGCCTGGAAAACACCAAATCCCTTATTGGCTTTAGATGTCTGTAGGATTTCAGTAGAGCAGTCTCTCTGAATCTCTTTCCAAGATTTTGCAACTGCGGGCCTTCCTAAACCTCAGCTTAAGAAGGATTTACAGAGACTAAATTTGCTCATCAATGGCTGACAGAATAAAACACAAAATTGCATGAAGCTGGATGGAAAAATCACTTCCATGTACTAGGGTTTTCCTCCCTTCTCTTCCCCAGAAGCTTAATCATCATCTAATGGTTGCTGTTCTTCCATCACTTTGACAAGGAGCAGACCATAATGCTTAAGAATTAAGCAACAAAAATAATAAGGTGGGGTGTTTTTTCTTTCTTTTCAAAATAACCCCACTGACTTGTATATGTATATTTTTTCTGGTAGGAACTTTTTCTGGCATCTGTCCAGATAGTTAAAGGAAAATAGGGAATATAAATATGTTTTTAGAAGTACATGGACATTTCTCTCTCTTTTTTTCCCCTCTCCTTTTTTCCCCTCTCCTTTCCCATTAAGGCTTTATCTACAAAGGTAGGTATGGAATAACACCAGTCTTGAAACCCCAGGCCATTAAGATAGAAGGAAATGCAAACTGCATGGAAAGCTGTTTTCAGGGACATACTGTGTGACCATGAGCCTGTTTCATATGTTCAGGAAATTCTCATGAGTTTTCTTAATGAAAAAGAAATTACTAAAAAAAGATTTGCTGTAAATATCTCACAAGCCATGACAAAGTACGTTATAAAATGTAACTATTCATAAACAGTCTAGCCTCTGGAATTAAAAAACACTGACACTTTCTATTAAAAGGTGCTTAGTCACGGTTCACTAAATATTTACAACGAGTCATTTATTCTCTAATTTCATTGACTTCACTGTCGTTAGCAAAAGTCAAGAAAACTTCCTGAATGCGTGTGAATGGCTTGCGTATGTAAACCACAGCTCCCACAGTCTTTTTTATGGAAGTAGAAAGATCTTCACATTATACAAGTATGTCCTCATCTTCTGTAGAAAACTATCTGCTTAAACTTCAGTTGGATACAAGTATTCGATTGAGTTGGAACCAGAAGGCACAAGGGTAAACAAACATCATATTTTACAGGATAAAAGGGGAAATAAAAAGACACAGTTCCCTAAGTTCTCCAGATCCTGATTTCTCTCAGTAACTTTTCCAGCCAAATCCTGGCATCCTTTCTTTGTCTTTTTCTCTAAACCTGGCCAAGGAAATAGAAGTGAGGAGAAGTGCATTATGCAGCATTACAGAACACATGTTACCACAAAGCAATGTCAAGATTTGAGCTATTGGTATCGCAGACATTTCACCAAATGACAAAGACACTTCATCAGGCGACAACAGTTCCTGCTCCTGTTTGGATGGGGATGGAATGGGAGACTTGGGATTTCTGTTCTAAGAGCCTGACTGAGCTGCTGACCAAGCAAGGGAAGCTCAAAAGGCTTTGTAGGGAAACTGGGTGCTTATAAAAATAAACAGGTATCTGCCAAAAAATTGCAGGCTTTAACAGTATCACAAAGCAGATAAGATCCCACACTCTGCACTGACAAAACCATGATTCTTTTATGAGTTTGTCAGAGACAGAACACTGTAAAATGCTGTGGTTTATCTTCATAGCTGGGGCTTACACTGAAACTTCCTAATGGAGTTATGTGAACACCTATATCTGAACGGAGCCTCCATATCAAGGAGTGATTTCTCCTAACTCTCAAACCTTTCCATGGTTTGATATCATAAATTTGTATGGTACTAGCAAGGTTACTGTTATCCTCTTGCTGACATCATTTAGAATCACAGAATCATTTAGGTTGGAAGATTGAGTCCCATGTCCTCAAGTGCCACATCTACACATCTTTTAAATCCCTCCAGGGATGGTGACTCAATCACTTTCCTGGGCAGCCTGTTCCAATGCTTGACAACCCATTCTGGGAAGAAATTTTGACATGACCAGATCTTTAGGCTGCACAAACTCCAGAAGGATTTTAGACTTCTACAGGACATGAATTGGACGCTGATTTTTGAACCCTCTTTCTGTGAGATTACAGACCTTAACTTCCCATGTTAATGGTGGCCAAGCACCTTCTGACATTCTATTTCATAAAGTACACAGTGAAAGAATAGAAAGAAATAATGTATTATTTGGAGTCACTCCAGCCACTGTTTTCACAATACCCCTCTATTCCCAAAAGCCAGACAGGAGTATTTAGATTAAAACACAGACAGTTCACATGAGTCCACCCATCACATAAGCAAGATCTGCTACTGCCCCTACCATTACTTTTGATTCAAAATAACTCTCATGTAATTAGTCTGTTACTTATAGTTTAAGCTGCTACACTTGACAAAAACAAAGAACATCTAGTCTTTACTGTCCTTACATGTGATTTTAATTCTGAATTTCTCTGTATAATAGAACAAGCAGAGGCACTTTACTTGGGAAAACACCGTGTAGGAAATATGGTTATATGACTTCAGATGGCTTTTCACCAACTAAAAAACCACAAGAGAACTGCTGGTGAGATTGATTAATGTGCAAGCACAATTAATATACAATCACATCCCTATATTTCTATCACATTCTTATATTCCAATTCATGGAACAGCCACACAGGTAAAGACTGAAAACCCAAAGAAAAGATTGGCATGGATTATCATGATGAATATGGGGAACCATGACATTTCAGTTCAATAAAAGAACGTTTTGAATCACCAATTAAAGCTTTCATATATTTTTTTTTTTTAATCATTATAGATTATGCTTGTGGCAAACAATGAAGCTGATTATACTGGGTTTTAGCTGACATAGCAATAATTCTTCCTCTACTTCCTATTTCTTCCAGCTCAGTTGTCTTATATTTTAAGTTTCCTTTCCTAAATTGCATCAGCTATTCTAAACATTGAGGGTAGGTCACTGATACTACTGATACTACTGATCTCAGTGCTTGCAATCTAAGATGGATGAGTTTCTATAATTAAAAATATACACTCAGTTTGAAAATACACCAACTCATGTTTTCAAGAATAAGACCTCCATTGCAACTTCAATCCAAACATATATAAATCCAGCGATATTAAAATATGTATTAACTTGCTGTAGTTATACTTGAGCGTTAGATGTTTGTATACAACTTGGAGAAACTGGAATAGTGACATTAATCTACATTCAAAAATGCAGAATCACAGAAATCATCATTAAACATTGCCAAAAATATACTTTACTAAAATGAATACAGGGGAGGAGAAAAAACCGTTTCAATTATTGAAGTTTTGCAATTACTGTTGTGGTTTCTCATGCTTATCAAGAGCAAAGCAGGCATGACCTCCAAATATCACACAGACTTTTACAACAGGCAAAAAATCGAAACAGGTTAGATGAGGATACAAAGGGGACTGTTTAGCTCCTCTCAACTTGGTTTTCATCCAGCTGCTATACTCCAAAGGCCTTTAATCTCTTAACTACTGTCTCATTAGCATCTCTACAGAGATCCAGGGTGTTTAGAATATCTGGGAGGCTTTCATGTGCTATGAGTTGAAAAGCTCGATATGAGAAACCAACAAGCCCTAACAAAGTAAGCCTTGGCACAAAACACTGTATCATTTTGAGTGTATAACATATGAGCACCTTGTTCCCATGCCTGGTACTGCAAGATTCTGTAAAAGAACCATCCCAACTTGTTGACCAAAGCCATAAAGAACAGATATTCAATACAGAGTGTAAATGCCTATAATCACTTCACCAGAGGAAACACACTGACAACCCACAGGCCTGAGCTCTGCTGGAGTACCAGGGAGGAGCGGGCACTGTTATAAAGTTTTGCAGCAAATACAAGGCAGGGGAGATGTTAAAAGCTCTTGTGAAATCTCTTTTAAAGCCCCCAGTGAAGAACACACTAAGTAAATATGCCCTGAAGACCATTTGTGTGTGCTTGGTCTTTACTCAGCACAGGAAGCTCCCCCTGCCCCTTTCAGCTTTCTGAAGATTCCCAAGATGATTCAAAATGTTTATTTCGCTTTACAACATAACCTTTGCAAAGGAAAGCTCACGTGGAGTCACACGTGTTCATCTGCAGAGTGCTCATGGCTAAACTAAATGAGTTGTAACATGATTTTTAGGCAATGGTATCATTGGAGGTGAGACAACAGAGTCTGTTCTGCCCTCTCAGGAAATGCAGGAGAAAATTTGTAGTTTGGGAAGTGGGAAATGCCACTGGAAAGCCCTTTGAGTGCCAGCCAGAGCTACAGGCTACAATCCTGTCACCAAAATATCCCCTTGCACTGCTGGGACTCAAACACCATTCACAGAAGGCAATCAATCGGCCACCAGGGCTCACATTGGCTGCAAGGATGAAACTTTTCAAAATCAGCTCTCAGGCAAAGCAAAACTCATAACCTTTTTCCTTTCATATTTTAACCTTCTTCCCTTCGCATCTTAAACAATGTTCAGAAATTCATCTGTTTTAATAAGCATCTACTCCACAAATCCAATTACATGGCATACGGTGAAAAAAAAATCCATGAAAAAACCCCATGAAAATGCCACTACAAATGCTCAAAAACTTTTTATGACCAATAAGAGGTTTACATCCTGAATAGGACAAAGAGCAGCGTTTTCCTTACTACATTTGAGTTCTTTCACTCTACCTTAGTAAAGAATAACCACTGAGGAATAGAGTAATCAGAGTAAAACTGCCTTTAAATACCAAAATGATGAAAATGCAAGTGACTAGACATCTACTACAAATTTTGCCCTATATTATATTCTGGGAAAAAAAAGATCACTACAATTTTAGAAAAAGCTATTTGAAAATGTTTAAGAAGCATATTCCATCTGTAATACAACAGTTACTATGGATTAATTGTTAAGGAGAGACTGTTGAGAGACAATTACTTCATATGTGAAAGAAAAAGCACGAAAAACCAAGAGGCTCATACTCATAAGACAAAACCTGATGAAAGACCTGTAGAAATGCCTCAAACCCAGACTTTACACTTTCTCTTATAACCTGGACTAGAGAATTTACTTTTGGCCACTAACAGCATTGACAGTATTGAGATGCCATGTCACAGGAGGACAAGCCACAGAGGTCACCCACCCAAAATGTATGCAAGGACCACAGGGTGACACCAGGCAGCCCCAGCGCCTGCACATTTTGCATACCCTGCCTGCTTCCCCTGCCTCACATCCCACATCCTCAGCCGCAGGCTGGCAGGCACCTGGGAGAACCCTTCACACAGGGTGACAAAGGGCTTTAAATTTACCAATGTCAGGTGGATATCCTCAAAATTTGGATAGTGTTTTTAAATAATAAAATTACTACATCCTTCCTGGCCTTTCCTACAACAATGGCAATGCAAAAAAATGAGCGGCTCCTTCCCCAGCCTCACCATCAAATTTGAAAAGGGCAACTGTCACAGGGGGTAAAGGCACAAGTTTTGCCTACTCTGCTTCAGCACAGATTTAATGAAGACAAATGACCACTTCATGGTGTCACTTCTCAATCTTTACATGTTCTCAGAACTCAGTGAAGCTCTGGAGCAGGGCCAGAGGAGGCCATGAAGATAATTAAAAGGGATGGGACCCCTCTCCTATTAGGAAAGGATGAGAGAGTTTAGGTTGTGCAGCATGGAGAAGGCTCCATGGTGACCTTATAGCACCTTCCAGTGCCTAAAGGGGCTCCAAGAGAGCTGGGGAGGGACTTTGGACAAGTGATAGAGTGACAGGACACGGGGGGAATGACTTAAAACTGAAAGAGAGAAGGCTTACATTAGATCTTACAAAGGAGAAATTCTTCCCTGTGAAGTTACTGAGGCCCTGGCACAGGTTGCCCAGAGAAGCTGTGGCTGCCCCATCCCTGGAAATGTTCAAGGCCAGGTTGGATGGGGCTTGGAGCAACTTGGGATAGCAGAAGGTGTCCCTGCCCATGGCAGGAAGTTGGAACAGGGTGATCTTTTATTCTCTTCATGAAACTGCTCACATAGCTAAGGGACAAGATGACTTCGAGTGTCTATGCATGATAAAAGGGTATTTAAAAGAGGAAATACCAATGAAATCTCCATCCATCCTTACATCCATCAGTGAAATTTACTATTAGGAGCCCTAATGAATGATTAGAAATCATTCTTCACACCTAGCTTGAAAAATGACATCACAAAATCTTCTGCAAAGTTAAACATGTCTGCTACTGAAATAGCTGGTTTTTAATTGATTTTAAACTGATTTTTAACTTTAACTTCTGAATTTACTTCCTTGCTCCTGAGAAGACAAAAAAATTAAAATCACTGCTGTAAACATGTAGAATTGTATCTTCCTTCAGTCGATAATGCACAGGGCAAGTATGCAGTAAGAAATCTGCTTTTAATCAGCTTGACTGAAGAACTTTTGTAAATAAAGTATGCTATTAGTTCTTACTTCGAAGGCTATAAACAGAAGTTGCCAAAAATAGTTTTCATGGTGGCAAATTCTGTCAGCTCTCACACATTTTACTGAAAAATATATAGTATTTTGCTAACTTCCTTGCAAAAACAAAACGTGGCAAAGTGTCACGCTTTGTTACACAATGAGAGAATCAGATTAAAAACCATTCAGGAAATCAAAGAAAGGTTGAATTTTATTTTACTTCAGGTCGTTTGAGTCAGGGAGCAAATAATAATTTAATAATAACAACAATTAAATGCATTGATTTGTTTCATATTATCAAGTAACTTTCTTACTTGGCCTCTATAGGCCTTTCATTTTATATTTGCCTTCAGAGAAGCCGTAAAAATCTCTCAAGAATGAGACTTCTCCTTGGCAGAAGTACACACTAAAAATTATATCTATCACTTCCTATCCAGCCTAATTTTTAAAAACTTTCTTTTTAAACTGAAAGTATGGAAGAACATTAATTTGAGCTTGAAAATCAGAACTTACTAGGAATTGGAAATATTTGTGGAAATTAATTTGAAAAACTGCACTTAAAAACCCCCAACTAATCGATGCTGAAAATATTGTAGGTAAATCTAACTAAATAAGAAGATTTGTTTGTCTGTGGTTTTACTTTTAAATAATAAACTGTACAGGCCTGTTAGTTATTTATCCCTGTGCTAAGCTTTGCTTCCCTTACTAGGAATGACCTGGTTAGCATAAATTCAGTTCTTGGTATACTTAAAATTGAACTACTTTTACAGTTGTAGCATTGACCAGATATTCTAAGCCAAAGGAAAAAAAGGAGAGCAAACTCACGTATCCAAGTATGCACTTTCAATCTACTCTAAAATCAGATTTCTATAAACAAAAGTCTTGATGGAAAGCATTCCTATAAAATGGATGAGAGCAAAATTGGTGGGTTTTGCAGAGCATAGCAGAACTGGAAACTAAAAATATTATTTTAGGTGGTGAAAACAAAACTTTTTGCATATGTAAGTGAATTATGGTGGGTTTTCCTGTTGCCTGTAATTTAGCTTCAGTAATGAACAGCTTTTTGGGTCTTTCTGCGTTGTGCTTCTTTTTCCCTGGGGAAGAGGGGATTTCAGCATTTCTTAGAAGTCAACTGAGAGGTTGAAAATTATCTGAAAAAGATAAATTATCTGAAAAACAACTACTGATAACATAATTTATTCCTTTTCAGCAGAGAGGCTATGGAAATGCTGCTGTAGAAAACCCAAGGCAAACATGTCTTTATTACAAACCCTAATCCGACATTTGATTGTTTGATTTTTGCAAATTGTCAAAGTACACTGCACAGAACTTTCAGTATTATTTCAACTAAACCAGTTTATGAGTGAACTATTATGAATTCTGCCATTTCTAAATGATGCTACTATTCTTATTTTTATACTGCCTGTCTGTCATTATAGAGAGGATTTTCTTTTTTTTAATTCACAAGTGTTGGAAGCTACTACCTCTTACTGAAAAGGTTATGTACTAAAAATAATTTCTTTCCTCCTGCTTTTTAAAAAAAAAGGAGTAGGAAATAGTAATGATTGTATCTAACATTTCAGTTGTGTTTTCTGAATAAGGAAATCACTTATTAAAGGTGAGCAAGTGTAAGTACTGTAAAATTAAAAGCAATTATTTTTCAACAGTCACATAAAAATAAAGAAAACAGAATCAATTTCAAATAATATCCATTTTCAAAACATTTTTCTTTTGACAAACATACACCATGTAAGACCAACAAGATTTTTAGCGGCCTTTTTCCACACTCCTATTTTCTGCAAAAGAGTTTGTGATCGGTAATTGCTCATGGGAACAGAAGAGCTCATCAGACTCTTCTCAAAGCTCAGTCGATCACTTGCAATAGAACTGCAAACATTGCACTGCTGCCCATGAAAGGCACCAGCACTGATATAGGCCAACTCACTCTTCCCACAGTTGCATCTTATAAACTCCTTAATTGTGAACTCCTACTGGTACTTAATAAATATCACAGGTTCACAAATCAAAGAGGGAGGTTTTGTACCATCTCCAAGACTTAAGTACCCTTGGTGGAAAAGTTCACATACAAAATGCAGAAAAGAGGTTGATTTAAAGTCAGATTAAATTTCCTTTTCTGATGAAGACACTATTTTAAAGAACACAGAGAGCCATTAAGGTTCTAAGAACCAATCAATAATCAATGTATGCTTTGTAAACAGGAAATAAAAATAAATCATAATGGTGAACAATTTCGTTTGGGAGTGATATCATAGGTCTGATTTACTACAGAGGTGACATTTTGGCATTCCTCAAAAACACTGTTGTCTACCCTTCAAGAATTATCTTTTCTCAAATATCATTTCCAAAGCTATCATTGTAGATCCATCATCTCTGTCCATTTTTATCTCACAGTAAATTTAAATTTAGATGTATTTTAAATGTATTTCAATTTTTTCTTTAAAGTGACACTTTCTTCTCTAAGTAAACTTTCATGAAGAACTGTGTCATCATCCAAAGCAAACCCATACTTAGAGAGATGTGTTGATTGTATTCTTGGTGGTGCAGTGGTTGCCTGAAAATGACTCTGTGTACCCCCAGCAGTGGGTGACCATTCCAAGTTTCAAAGTGGCAATGCTTTTGTATTAAACTTTACCTGAGCAGCAAAATCCTTACAAAGCTAAAACTGTTATTTGTGCCCAGCTTAGAGCTAATCTCTCTTTTCTTCCTCTGTTAATGTGACAGTTACTAAGGCTGCTGATTTCTGGGCAATGAAGCAAGTTTTTGCCTGCACTATTTCAGAAGTCACTGCAAGACATCCAAAGGAGTCAAGTTTTGAAGGGCATTTTCATAAAATCTCACAGATACTAGAAGTATTAATTAAATAATTTCCAGTAGAGGTATAATCATAGAAAACATAAACATACAAAATATTGCTGGAGAGGACTTATCCTGATCAAATGCCCATATACATCAAAATACAAAATTTCCCAGCTTGTCCACAACCATCCTTACTGATCTTGATTGCTGCAAGGGTGGCAACAAATGAGTTCATTGAAGCTCTCATGCATCAGCCATCCCAGACCTATTTCCGTATCTGGAGCAAATCACTGCTGTGAAAGCAGAGCTCCTCCTGAGCAGGGAAAGCAGCACAAATTGGAACGGTGGCAGGGTAGGAAGCACAGCCATGGTCTTAGGGGAGGGTCATAAAGAAAGTGCTGGTGAGCTGTTCCAGGCACACAACCACAGCCAGAGCAGCACGTGAGCCTCAGCTCTGAGAGCTGCTGTAAAGAACCTGTGAGATTTAGAGGTTCAGAAACATAGATTTGGAGCAATTTTTCATAACTGTTTATGGTAACTCTTGATTTTTTAGAAGTTCATCTTGTAGATGCAGATCCGTAAAGATTGCTGCAGTGTGAAGGAATGAAAAATATTAGAGCATCAGAATTTTTAGAGTGGGAAAGGGAGGAAAGAAGGACAGAAATCTCTTGCTCACATGCCTGATCCCAGAGTGATAAGCTCAGAACAGTTCTTCAAGGAGATCTTTATCCTCAGCCCATAATCTGCATCACTCATCATGTCTCATCACCCAGAGAAAGCCTGAAGAAGAACTTAAACATTCAAAAGCTTCTCATTTGTAACCAGCTGACTAAATTTATGTAATAAATTATCTCGCCATACAAATCCTGCTTCACCTAAATCAATCCATATAAGTACTCAATGATCACTCACATCACCTAATTTATTTCAATCAAAGTTTTGGAAATGGGCCATGTGACTAATTATTAACGCTACTAGGGGATGCAAAAAACCCCAAATTCAGTATAAAATCACAAACAATTCTTAAGACTCCTTTTACATTCCTGCTATGTAACCACTCTTTTTTATTTTTCACCATCAATAGCAATCACTGCAACAAAGCAGATGAAAGAGATTTCCTACTCTGTCTCCTTAGAATGATTAAAATATGGTTAAAATATGCCAATGATCTCAGTTGCCATTGGCAAGACAGTGTGGCTGCATAATCTCCAGCTTTTAGCACACTATGCCAGAATGGAAAACCTTAGTTACAACCATCCTGCATGAAAGAAAATGTCAGCATTCAATAATAAAAGTAAGTAATTATGATCCTTAATCACACTTGGATGTTTTGCGTAAGTAATAAACCATCAGTGTCACACACCTTCTAATTTTTAAGTAGTGCTTTTCATACACATATAAAGTTACTTTAGAGATACAGGCAAACTGTGACAAGCGCAGCTGAAAGATTTACTCAAGATTACACCAATCACCAGCAATGCTGAAAAGACCATCTTGTCCTTTGTCACTACCTAGTTATCTCACTGCATCAATTACCAGTTGTGAAAGGCTGAAGCCTGGTCATCACAGGACGTTGTGTGCAGGGTCAGGAGCCTGCACAAGGCACTTGGGGACATCAGTGATGAAGCTGGCAGAGCTGGGTTAGATGTTGGACTTGGGGATTTAAAGGTCTTTTCCAAGCAAAATGATTTTGTGATTTCTGCTCCTGCAATCCAGTACTAAACCACAAGCTGTGCTCAGGGGTCTTCTCCAGTGAGATGTTTGGAGGAGGGAGAGCTGGGCAGGGAGGTCAGTTCATTTGCCTTTTAGAACTGAGGTGACAGGACCTCACCTAACCTAATCACAAATCAAATTACAATTTGGTTTCAAATGTTAAAACAAGGCTCTGATATAACTGTAGAAAATGTGTTGTTCTTTAAAGTTTTCTCTCATTTTTGCTGTTATCATACCAGGTACTCATTTAAGCCAAGAAGAATTGCTTGCTATGAAAAATGATCCTGAAACTCCCATTTATGACCAAGTATCTGGCTAAAAATTACAAGTAACTAAAAAGATGGGAATGGAAAAGGGATGCCTGTAGTTGCTATTTCTATGGAAAGAAAAAAAAAAAAGGGCAAAGTCTTTTTTTTTTCTTTTTTTTTCCCCAAACCCTCAGGCATCAGACCACACAAAGACATTTTAACTGGTCAAAGCTCAGAAATTTAAAGAGGAAGTCCGCTGGACCAAAGAAAACAGCACTCCTTCCAGAAGAAACGATGGTGGATGTAACTGGGGTCCTTAAAGCTGAAACTCTAAGATGCAAGATTAAAATGATTCTTAAATATCTTTCAGAATTTAGAGACAAGTTTATTGACTTCATAGAATCCTTTGTATTTAACGAATAGGGACCAACATAAGGCCCTTAAAAAATCCTAAAAAGTTGCGGTTAACTCACCTACAGATTAGTATTCATCAGACTGCGCCAAGAATAAGCACATTTCTGAACCTACCCATTTGACCAGGACAAAAGTCATACCACAGATCACAGAACATACATACAAAGAAGGTCCACTTTGAGATCACCATGACTTGCTAGATCCAAACTCAAGATTCTCTAAAAAAGGAACAATTAGCTAGATGTTTTAGGAAAGAAACCAGGATTTGGGATAAGCTTTGTTTCAATACTGAAACCACGTGAATATAATAAGGGATAATCAATTTTCAGCCACTGCAACAATTCTTATCTTTACGAAGAGAGATGTAGGGGTCAGCTTTGTGCTTAAACTCAAGGCAGACCCAGACCAAAGCAGATGAGCTGAGTTATAGTATCATAACACTTCATTGGCAAACACAGGGAGTCAAATTTTAACACCTAACCCAAGTAAAGGGTCGCTCTCAGTATCAGACATCTGGCAAACTGCTGAAGTTCTGTCTTATCTGTAATTATGGGATAAAATCCATTTGTCATAAACATTACCTTAAATAATAACTGATATTCACACATTAATCTAAAATATACACATCCTATTAAGATACCAATTTTCTCTGACAGAAATCTAAATATGAGCTATGCAACTAATTGGCAATTATAATTAGGAGGAGAGAATATATTATGTAAACAGTACTTGAGTTTCTGCTGAGTTAGTGTAAATTTTTCTTTTCAAGCAGTGGCATGATAAAGCAACCAGATTTTCACAGAGTGTAAGATGACTTAAACCTTGTCAAATAGAACATAACACAACAAGAATGCCATATCAACAGAAAAGTTTTATTATATTTAAGTATATTCAATTTTTAGCATTTTTTCTAAACTAGGGCATTTACCAATTTACTAAAAAATACAGTTAGAATTATTATTTTAAAGTATCAATTAACAGCTATTCCTTTCACACAGGAGGAGCATTGCCATTTTAAAAAGATGTTTTTAAGTCAAGATCCAACTTGAGTTGTCAGTCCACAGAATTCAAGAATGTCTGGATTTTGGCATTCGAGTCTGAGTACAAATTAACATAATTTAAAGAGCAGCCAAAACACAGCTGTTCTGAAATTAATCTCCTCAAAATCTGTATTTTCATATTTGACCATCTGAAAGGTCATGAAAATTGCATTAACAAAACTTCCTGAAAAGGCAGCAAAAACATTTTGTCAAAACCAGCTGTAAAGGTAGTACACCAAATACCTACTTGATATTAAACATAGTTTTCACTTTTAAGGAAAACCATTATCGACATTAACTACTATCAAGAAAGTTTTACAGAGTAAACTTTTTATTATTTAATGTTTATTTGTGAAAAATTTATATTCTCTTTTAATTAAAAATTCCTTATACTTTATTTCTATTGTACTGTTACAAGACCTTTTCATCTGAAATTATTTACATATCAGTAATATGTAGATATGTATTTGCATAGATATACATACATTGATTATCTTGTGATAGATAACACATACTTAAAAAACTGAGGGCTTTTTTAATTTTAATGATTTAGAGACAACAATAAGGATTTAATGCACCCAAATCAGAAGGTTTTTTGAAAAAGTGAATTCAACACAGAACTGTCAAATTTATGTCTAAAATATTATTTTTGGCAGCATAGTTCTTTTATAGGCAGAGGTGCATAGAATGACAAGCACTGCCTGAAGGCCATGTAGAAAGAAATATTATTTTATCAGTGTTTAGTGGTGATGTGGGTAAAAAAAACTATGACAGAAGAGAGACACTACCTAACCCTGCTCACAGTTTATCCCTTTCTAGTTAAAGCACTTTCAAACATAAAATTGTTTCTTCCAAGAAAGTACTCGGGTAAACTTTTCAGAAAAGTAACTTTATCTAAGTGCTGCAACTCAGATGGAGTACTGTATCTTCCTCTACTTCTTAAATAGAAAAAGTAAAAAACTTAACAGATCCTTTCATCTTGTATTGACAGCAAATACACAGAACACACAGTGTATTTCTTGGACCTAAGATGAAGTGCCATTCATAGTCTGAATTTGAAACTAATATTAAATTGACCTACACATTAAAAATCAAGGGTACTTTTTTTTTATTACAGTATTTTGTATTCTGTTACAGTAAGGTAATTCACAACCTCAGCGAGTTACTGTCAGTAGTATGCTTTATTTTTACTCTTGGCTGAGTGCAATCATGCACATGACCATTTCAACACAATCACTACTTGCTTTTCGTATAATTAAACATAATTATGCCGTAAAAAACTACTACAGATAACATTAACTAGTGGATCCCAAAATGTTCAGATAAATTATTTATCTAGAACTTGGATCAAAATGCAAATATCCCACCCCTGGAAGTGTCCAAGTCAGGCTGGACAGGGCTTGGAGCAACCTGGTCCAGTGGAAGGTGTCCCTGCCCATGGCAGAGAGTTGGACAGAATGATCTCCAAGGTCCCTTTCAACCCCAACCATCCCATGATGGTCACTTGAAATGAAAGCAGGAAGGTTGGATCCAAAAGCCAACAACTCCACACAACTCAGGACTACAAAGAAAAAGGTAAATAACACACAAGGCTGCAAGAGGAGGGCACAAAGTGCTCCCAGCAGGCAGCACAGCACAATGACAGTGCAACACAACTCAATGTCATCACTGAGATTGGAAACATAATTGTATTTCTTCTGCTCATTGCAAAAAAGGTTTTGCAACATTTAAAATGTTTATATAGTTATAATTTGAGTTCTACAAAGAGTTGAACTTAAAAAACCTGTTATAAGTCAGAATTCCTTTGATTTTAAATTTATATTAAGTAATTACAGTTAACATCAATGAAAGGCTAGATCAAAAGCTCCAGGATCAACAACTGGCTGCAGCTAAAATCAAGAGTAGCAATTAATTGAATTAGCAAACCGTGGTACTCATTATGATTTAAGTTACCAAATTCATCAGCCTCCACAAAGGAGCTGCCACATTACAAGGACACACTTATACAGAAGGTTAAACCATGTGATCATTTTGGACACTTTCCAGGTTTATAATCTAAACTAATTTTGTAATTTAATTAATTACTTGGTTGAGTAAAGCAAAACTTCTACTCTTTTTGAAAGGCTGCAAGACAAAAATATTAAAAGGTGGGGTTTTCTTTGTAAACTAAGAAAAGCAGGATGACTAGTTGTTTTCAGAGCACTATATCCAGAGAGTAGCATGGTATCATCTGTGGCAGGACCACATTCACCATTTAAGTGGCAAAGAAATAACACATACCTGTTTTAATCAAATTACGGCAAGCATTAAACATTGTTATAGCTGGATAAATAATTCACTATATAGGATAAATTTTAGGGAATGAATAGAACTGGCATGCCAAGATTAATCAGAATTATAACACTGAATTTTTGTCTTCTGCAACCTTTTATTCCTCTACAGGTAAGATTATAGTTGATTATCTATCCTGCATAACATTTATAAGGAACAGTTAACTGAATATACACAATATGATACAAGAACTGTTTAAAGTCATTCAAATATCCACAGGGATAGCATGAAAATGCAGGAATGAGGTTATTCCTGCAAGTAGCTCTATTTGTCCCAGAGCCTGATTACCCCAGACAATGCAGCCAAAGGTGTGAAGTCAACACAATTCAGATTTCGCCACCCCCTCTGCAGCTTTCCTGTGCTCAGAGACACAGTTACCAGTCTGTCTTCAGAAGGACTCCTACCATTCTAAAAATACTGTCCCACAGCTGTTTAAAATTTATTTTTTTAGACCATAGCACCACTGTTTGGTTGTTTCCAATTTCTGAAACCACAAATAGTAAAAGTGTACTCAGTCTACTGCAAACATAAATAGCAAATGCACGCTTCAGCACTTTTAAAAGGATATGGAAATTGGCAACAAAAATGCAGTTCATGTTGAAAATTTACGAGGGCCCTGCCATATTTCTTCAGAAATACAATCAGGTAAAAATTAGGAAGATCTCTACCAGCTGGGTGGCATTTTTGTGTTTTCTTTACTTATATTTTTTTTAACTGAAAGACTTTCATTATGCAACTTCTGGCACTTGATAAAATAGGGCATGGTACCTTTGCTCAAACCACAGCTTCTTTGGTTATGTTTAGCATTACACAAACATCTTTCACCTTAGATATCCTCTTGCATTAGTGTGTTTCATTTCAAATACTCTAAGGCACATTACCTTTGGACAAAATTATTTTAATGGCGATCAGCAAATAAGATGTACAAATTATTCTTTCCCTCCCCCTATTTTCACAGGTCATTTCAAAATAATCCAACCCTTCACAATTCTGCTTTTGCATATTTGTAGCTTTATGCACATATTTCTATTAAAACCTAAAGCAGTCCAATAATATCATATTTTTACATGGACTTCTTTCAAGAAACACAGCACATAATGACAAAATATCATCTAGGTAAAGGTAACAGTAGACATATTAGCAAATGTGATTACACTTTTTTTCAATGGACATCGAAAGTCTGGAAACCTGAAGGAAATGTCAATATTTTTTCGCCTGAAGTACACTTCTTGAAAGAATTCTGGATCCCAAGGAATTTGATGGGAGTTTAAAGTCACTGGGGCTGAGATTTCAGCCCTGGTCTGTGTAAATTCAAGTGAGCTCACTAAGAAAAATAACTATTTCAAGTGGTATTTGTGAACTATTTTATCCTGACATAAATGTAACTAAAAGTAGAAACAGGTAATAATTCCTTTTGATCAAATATGGTCTACAGCAATAGACCTTTTCTATCAGTGGCTTAACAGTAGAAACCCAAGCCTTTCCAATGCAGCAGGCTTAAAAATTATTATTATTATTACTATTATTATTATTAATAATAATAATAAGGAATCCATGAGTTTACAATAACAATTTTTTTAAGTGTATATATTTTACAAAGGATGGAGAGAAAAAATATTTTCTGTCCCTTGCAGCTAAAAAGATAAGCTAAAACTACATACATCTTGTTTTGGGATGTATACAACTGAGTTTGAGATTAATTTATTTTGGTACAGTGGTAACTTTCTACAAGCTTTATTAACCACACAGTTTGCAGTTTCAAGGCAGCATGGGCATATATTTACTTTTATATATTTATACGTAAAACTCCTACCTATTTATATTTACTTATTACATATTTGTTTTTAAAACAGCTCCATATAGTTCTGAATTTTTGCCTGACAGGACATTTTGTGTATTTCCTAATAATCCTGAGTGAATCACAGACATATGTGCACATATACGTATGATTTTGTCATGTACATCATACAAAAAAACACACAGGAGATAAGACAAACCCAGCCAGCCAATGAAATAAAAAATTGTCCAACAGGCCATGACACACTGGATAAAAACTACACATTAAATACTCTTTTAGATATATTTTTGCTGCTGACTTGGTAATATTTCTCTTTCTAATTTCCTAGATCTGAAATACTGCATGTTTCTGACAGTCAGTAGGACACTGTGATAAAAGCAGACCCAGGATAAATTTTTTTCAGCCCCAAAAAACCTGGAAATGGGTAAAAGTGCTCTGTACTGAATTCCCCACTGCTATGTGACACAAGTAAGAATTCCCAGGCTTGGAGTTGAAGGCTCAGGAGGGAACAGCAAAATTGGGATCATGAGCCTGTGAAGGCTCCCAGCTGCAGCCACGGGGACAGGTCACAACCCTTATTTTAAGAAGGCACCACAGCAATTTTGTGCTCTCAGTTTGTCAATTTAAAACGAAATCACCAATTGGCACTTATCTCTGTTATTTAGCCTAACTTGAAGATCTTTTATATCAAGAGGGCCTTACATTTTTTTTTTTTTAGTGTTGATCTATCGAGGCTAGCTTTTTTTTTTTAAAGTTATCTAATATTTTTAAACAAAAATCATGTCCTGCATAAATAAAAATAAATTACAAAACCTTTTCTTAATTAACTAAGAACAAGCTGATGTGTACATCACACTGCATTTCTGTAGAATTACCTGCAGTATTAGCAATTTCTTTGCTTGGGGGGAGCAGCAGGGACACTTGGCAATTGCTTTGCTTCAGAAACGTTGTGTTACACAGGTATTTTTCATTGGACATTATCCTTTGTGATGGAAAACTTTCCCAACTGCTCATTAGAAGAAAAATATTAGTTTAAAATTTAAACTGTTTGCAAAGTACAATTTTAACTAGGAAAATTCCTGCTGTAAATATAGAACTGGAACACTGTGATGTGGTTAACTGCACCTGCCACCCAAAAGCGTTTTGCAATATTATGCACAGACTTTAAAGGAAAGAAATTATTTGAGAGATGCAAATAACGGCAAGAGTACTAATAAATATTTGATTGCATTTATTTAAAGCAATCATTTAATTTCTTTTTAAAGAAGTACTCCAACCAGCTTGCTAATATCTACCTCTTCTGAATTTAAGTACCTTTTGCACCTACATTAAGAATAATATTTAAATACATGGTTTTCTTGAAGGTCATCTTCAGGGCTAAGTCACACAAAAATAAGTTTAACATAGAATCAATAGTTTGCTCATCTATTAATATGAGTTTAAAGGATGAACTGCATTTCTAAACCACAACCAAGTACTTTATTTAAAAAAAAATAAAATTGAGATAATAAAAGATACAACCTAAGCCCACTGACCCCAGAGAAAGAGATGTTCGGTGCTTCTAACCATAATGTACTGAACATGAAAATGTTTTAGTCTGCAAGCTGTATTTAAATAAATTATACACTCAATCTGTACAGTGCAAAAATTTATACAACTCACACAAAACAATATGAGCATGTATGTAGCAAGCATCAAATCTTTAACTACAAAAATTTTCTTTAGAAGGAATAACACAGCAGAAGAATAAAGAAGTGGGAAGCCACTGGAAATATCACAGAATAAGGAAAATGTTTCAAGTCTGACTTATTTCTTACTGGGAAGTTGGGGAGAAAATACAGTGTAGAACCAGCGAAGGCACTGGCTTTCGGGGTCCATTTTCTAGGGGGTTTTCTTAATGAAAAACATCTTTTTTTTTTTTTTTTAACTTAGGTCTTGTTTATTTTTTTTTCCTTTTAAAGAAGGGAAAATATTTAATTCAATTACTTCCTTCAAATCACCCTAACCAATTAAAAAAAAACCAACTCAAGAGAAATCTTCATTTGTATAGAAGTCACGCATTTGACTTCTAGAAATGTGCCTGCATAAAACCAGGAATTGGTCCTTTCTCCGGATGCAGTGTCCGTCAGCAATATTTACACTTTAAGAAAGTAAGTTGCATAGTTTTCCTTGAACACTTTTCAAAATTTCCTGCGCAGATTCTTGAGATGCAGCAGGACAGTTCTGCAGCTAAATCTGAAGAAGCTGAAAAAATGAAATCGATACATTGCCCTGAAGAGCTCTTTGGTGCTGAACATCGCTGTTAACTTCTACATAATAAATTATTTTCTTAATTTGATGCACTTGAATGTGCATTCCCGGTATTAGTGATGTATGACAGGAAACAGCACTGCCACTAATAACAGGCAGCAGGCATATATTTCCTAATTTTAACAAGATGCTATCCTAAAAATGAAAAAGCTCTCCTTCACTAAACTCAGATGCAGAACAATTTGGGCTCCAGTCCTTCGAAGCCACCACCGGTCTGTAACAGCAAACAAGGAGAACCCCATTAGAATTTACTGGCAGGGCTACAAGGCTTGAAGCTCCAAGGGTTGTTCTTAGAGACAAACCCCTGCTAACTCCTCAGATTTTGCTCAATTTGAGCCATGTGAGCTCACCCACTCTCTCAAAAAGGAACTACTTCTGCACGTAACATTGGGTTCATGCCAAGGCTCAGGGTACAAACCTTGTGGAACAGGGTCTGTCTTCCCATCTGCATAAAGCCACCATGACCATGACTGGGCTCTTTGAGTGCTACCACAGCACAAAAAAATAAAATTACACACAAAAACTGCATTAAACAACATTTAGAGTCACAAAAGCCTGCATTCATAACTTTGGAAATGTCAGTCTGAAGATGGGCTACTTGTCTTAAGATGACATGCAATTTTTCCTCTTTCAATGCTCTCTGTCCCAGTCAGCCAACAGGGCCCAGGTGCCATGCCATTGCCTTCCTATCTTGTTTTCATCCCCCTCATCCAGCAAAGTGTGGTCCTTGCCCCACCAATCCATGCCTCACCCCTTCCAGCTTTCACAAATAATCGTTTACAGCAAAAAAATTGTAAGAATCCAGGGGTAAGCCAAAATCCAGGGTTATTCTCTCATGTCATGGAGGGAAATACGTTCTGCTGCAAACAATTTCTTTTGGTCCAGCAACTTAATATGTGATCTTTGCTTTAGCACAGTCCAATTCCTCATACAGCAGATGCCTTCCCTCACCTTCTTTAAATATTGGCTCAATTTTAATCATTTTAACCTCCCTCCCTGGTCCTGGGGCACCAAGAGGTGTCACTATTCTCTGAACTGCCAGAAAAAGCCCCTGCCACACTCCAAGAGCCCTGAGGGTCAAGAATCCCCACAGGGATCCAACACCAAGCGTTCCACTGCCCAGCTGAAACCCTTCCACCAGGTGGGTGCAACCAGCTGCTATTCAGGACATCTTTTCATATGGGAAATACCAGTTCAAATGGTTATAGGGTGGCAAAGGTACTGACCCAGAGGAACCACAGCAGGTCAAGGAATCTTAATTCAGGCGACAGTGCTGATCCAAGTCTTCCTGACACCGTGGCTGGGTTATTCGGATTAACACATAGATGTATTCCTGCTGATTTAGACCATTTAAGAAACACAATAAATTTCCTATGTGAGGTTCAATCACGTACTTTATAGGTGAGTAAGAACATGCTGGAATATCCAATGTGAATGACAAGAAATATTTCACAGGATGAAGAAAAACTAATGTTTGGCTGATTTTCTTGTTTTTTTAATCAAAGGCATCTTTCTGCCACACAGGAAGGAGTGCCATGGAGACATGGAATAAATGCAATAGGAGAAACACTCTGAAGTAAGTATTTTGTTAAAATCTTGGTAAAGTCAGCAAATTGGTGGGTTTGTTGCTTTTTTGAGGATGGTAGAAATTGCAGGGCATATTTAATGCCTAATGCAGTGTGAAGGCATAGATCAGTTCTAATCAAGTAGAAGTTAATATTTAAAAATAAAAGAGAGAAGAGTGATAAAGACATGCAATCACTTAACTATACTATTACTGTCAGGTTTTACAAAACACTTACAGAAACGCCTAGATAAGGTATAACAATATTTTATATTATTTAAAAGTCACAGCTTTAATATAGTACGTTAAGTAAATCCTACTCTGACTAAATACTAGGAATGATGTAATCTATATTAAAATGTGTACTCTTAACTAATTCCTCATGCATTTACTCATTTCTTACTACTTCTCACTTATACTAGAGTTGTTCTTTCAGTAATGAAGTAACACATCCCCCATTTCCCTTTCCTTATTTGTCTTTACAAATTCCATTTAAAAAATACTTTCTCATATTAGGCATATAAAGCTTATATAAGTCAGAACTTCTGCAAAACTGAGCTTTTGAACTCATACTTTTAAGGAACTATTAAGAAGTATGTTCCTTTAAGACCAAAACCTTATTTAGATGAGTTTGTGGCTTAACTGACAAGTATTCTCGTGTGACATGTAAGGGCAGACAGTTTGTATCTTAAACACCATAATCCAGTTTTCAAACCATGTAGACGTCTGGAAGGGAATCAGTCAGTAAAGTAAATTATATTATATCCCACTGACAGTCCAGATACAATCCAAGAGATTCATTACTTCTATCCAAGACAAAAGAAAAAAAAATGGGAGAGGTGTGGGAGGGTCAAAAATATTTGCAGCTCACAAGATTGCTTAATCAAAATAAAGAGACTTCTATTTTTAAAAATACAAACAGCAGTTAGTTCTTGGTTTAAATGCAAAAGTGGAATATAAGAAATAACTTGCTGCATTTTTATGTAAGTCCATGGGCTAACTGTTTCTGTTTTACAAGCTGCCAGCAGTTTGACCTCTTTAATTTGCTGGGAGACAGGGAAACAGCACCTCGAAAATTATATTTTTTCACTAGGATGAATATTTTCTCTCTGCATTTCTTTTACATGAGTTTGTGTACAATTTATTCACAACAGATTTTCCAATTCTTAGATAGTGGTCTCTCACCCATGACAGCCTTCATTGATGTAGTAGCCAAGATGTACCGATAATTGCAGTCAAAGCTGCAATTTAGCCTTTTTAATTCAAAAGGAACATCTGAGAAGGAACATTTCTGCATTAATTAAATCTGAAGCTAAATAGTACTTTCTTTTCGTTCAAGATTCTCTTCAGCTAACAACCTAAACTGGACATTTATAAACTGGATTTCACCTTTACCTTAAGTGGTTTCATATGAATGAAGACAAATTCACTTATTTTAATTTTGTTCAATAGGAATTATGAACACAGTATACTTCCATTAGTTTTTTCATAATGTATATTTTTAAAATAAAACTGAGCTAAACCTTGTGCATACAGAATATTATTTATCCTCTATGAGATGCAGTCAGTCCCTTCTCTCAGTTCAGGAGAAACCAAGAAAATGCCATTTTTAATTATAATACTTGACAGAATTTCCACATTCAGGTCACAGCATATCCTACAGAACAAGAAACTGGAAAGGAGGCACTAAATATGTAGCATTAATTTTGTGTCTCAACAATATTCTGACTCCAGTCTAACAATAATATATTGGAAGTCACTCATGTTGTTGCATTTTACAAAACTACTAATCGTTCAGAAGTTTTACAAATAGATAATTTGTCACCGAGCTCTACCTTTTCCTCTGAAAAAGCCCCCGCAGCCACTATTTCAGTTTAGTAATTTTTATGTATGTGCAGCAATGGGAAAAAGTTTCTTCGTTTTGACTGAAACTGGAAAGTGAGGACCTGGGTATGTCTTTGGAGCTCACAACTCCTTCAAAAATGCTGTGAGCATCGCAGCACTTTCAGCAGTTAGAGTGAAATTTATTTCCATAACACACAAAAATGTTCCATTTTTGTGAAAGCAGGAGAAACCTCTTTATAAACCTGGTAGCTACAACTGTAAAAATATTTTAAGTTGATGCAGAAGAGAACATGTTTTTATTCCATAGGCTTGTATTATGGAAAGCTTAAATACAGATTATCTCATTCAGTAACTCCCCACTTTGCAGTAGTAGCAATTCATTCTAATTGCTTGGGTAGCACACTCAGGAAAAAGAGTATTTTTCCTTTTCACTGAATAATGTTTCATGTTCGGTTAAATGCAGGAAGTTACACCACTGCTGGAATGTGATTGTCTGCAACGGCAGAGTTACTTCATATTCATAGGTTTGTGTTTAGCTAAATATTAAAATGTTGGCCGCTCGGCAGAACTTCTCAAAATATCTCTAGCTCCTAACTACCTAAACTAGAAAGGCATCTATCCGCCGCAATCAGAATTGTTTTCAACCGTGCATAATCATTTTTCACAGAAATTTTTAGCCTCCTGTATGGAGCAGATTATAGCAAATGTAATTCACACATGCTGTTTCTTATTCAGAGGAAAACACAGACTAAGGATGTGGAGAATTTCTAGCCAAATCTTCATTCAGATCCAAGATCCACGGACGCCACTGTAATGGAGAGGCATTCACAACCAGATAGCTGTAGACTTCATTTTTGTTTAAAATAATACCTCTTCTACATGAGCTCCAACTAAAACATTAATGTTATTTAACTTCTAGCAAGCTGCCTTGAGCTGAACTTACAGCAGATTACAGGTTCTTGGTTTAATTCTGTTCAGAAAAGGACACTGCTTAAAACCGTGTATTTATATTCACATCTAGATCACGTAAATGTGCTGCTGTTTTTTAGACTATTTTAAAATGACATGTAACTAATAACATTCTTCTTTCGGAATTTGACTTGCCTGGCAGTTCACAATGGAAAATGAACTATTCCTCCCATACATCAAAGTGCACACTTTACTCTGAAAGTTGTTTGAGCTCATCGTGCCCAGACTAAAAATGCCTACTCATAGCACCCAGCCTCTCAGAAACCCCAGAGGAGGCCCAAAAAGCAGCTTTATTGCCTTCAGATTTAAAAAAAAATCATCATTTAGTTCCACTGTTCTGATGTTCTGCTTTGCATCAAAAATTATTTCAAAAGCTATGTTTAAAATTTTATAATAAGAAGGAAAATAGTGTTTGAATTATATCACATTAAAACATGTAAAGCATAATAAACAACCCCAAGAAATATTAAAAGATGCAGACCTGCACAGTGATTTTTACTAGGGCTCCTCATCTATATTAGATGCTTCTTTTAATTTTTAAAATATTATCAATTTCATATTGTTTATACCTCTAGCCTACAAAAAAATAAACAAATAAACCCCCAAACCCCCCCCCAAAAAAAACCAAAACAAAAAAAACCCAAAAAGCATAAAAAACCCCACATCAAAAAAAAAAAAAACAACAAACCAAACAAAAACAAACCAAAAAAAACCCCCAAAAAACCCCAAACACAAAATAAAAACAAAAAACTGATTAAAGCACAAGGATAAAATTATTTCCAAGGTGATCTTATTTTAAGATTAACTCTAAAATAAGAGAGCTGCTTCCTCAGCAATTCCACACACACTCCTGTTCTGCTTCTCGGCTGCACTGAAGGACACTCCCCCAAACAGCTGCAGCTGCCTGAAGTCACTTCAGTCCTTTGATTTCTGATTTGAAAAATTTACACAACTATTTACTAAGTTCAGTAACATTACAACTTCAACAAAATTTCATTACTATGTTGTAATTGGAAAATGCCCCTAAAGAGAATCACATTTTAACATTATTCCATTGGTTCCTCCTGTTTCTCATATTGTGCACATAGAATTTTTATAAAATTTAATTTGTTAAATTTGTTTCTAATTTCAGTTAACCATGCCACTTTCTGTGTAACATTTAAGCAACAGAACACACAATAAATTGCTGTTTAGATGCCAAAACAAGGGAGTATGTATTAGGCAGTGACTTCTGTCCAGTTACATTTGGAGTAACAGAAGGATCCTGCCTCTCAGAATCCATAACAAAACCAGCCTAACACATAAACAGTGCTTTCAGATACTCAGCTTCATATATTTTCAACAAAATAGCACTTAGAGCAACTATACTCCTTTCAGAAACAGAATCAACAGCTTTTAACACACAGCAATACAATAACATTTAATACTTGGAATTCTGTAAGAATAACCTAAGGTGGCATCAATTTCTGTGAGCAGAAAGTGTGAGAACGGGTGAATGATGGAAGGATCAGTGAGTCTACATCTCTTCCTCATGACAACATTGGTAGAAAATGAAAAATAGGCTGCTTAAGTACTAATTTTCCACAAAAATATTTTCCTGCTGTAATAAAAATACTATAAAATTTCTTTTCTGAATTTTAGCATTATGTCTAATGTAGCAGTAGCTCATACTACACTATAATATTGGCAAATGTTCCAGCACATGCTTGAACTTGATTTATTGAAAATTATTTCATGGGTACTTTGCTGAGATAAATTAAATGAAGTCAGATCACTGAAAATCCTACATTGCTTAAACACTGAAATTCCAAAGAGTAACTCCAAGAAGGAGCCTTTTTTTTTCCCAACAATTTTAAGCTTCCAATAATTCCCTATAATTTACTAAATTATGACATTTAATTAACATACAAATTCATAGTTAAATAATGGAAAGAAAAGCTACATTTTAATGCTGATTTACTATCTTGTAATAGTCACTAAATAACATTTTTCTCCTCCATGAGCTACAAAAAAAAAAGTTGTATTATATTTTTAAATTTTTACTCTAATTTGGACTACATGGACTCTACTTGCAATCCATCTTTTGTTTTTATTATGAAACAAAAATAATTGGTTTTTTTACAATGCCTCATTTAAATGCTTTCTCTCTACAAATACATGAAACCCAGAAGTAGCATTTCTGAGCTAAACATTATTATTTAAATGAATAGCAAAGGAAAAAAAAGTAAGCAAAGCATAAAACAGTACTTGAAAAATCAGTTTCTTCTTTTGCACCTCTCAAGAGAATTAAGCTGTAAAAATACCTACAGATATAATAAAATAGCTAAAAATGTATTTAAAGTTGTTTTCCACTGTGATCAGCAACTTTAAAAGTGAAAATAAATGACATTATCACGTGACAGGCCAGTATGAGACATGTAGCTTTAATATTGATTTGAAATGGCCATTTTCAAGGAACAGTTGAAATAACAGGAGCGAAACGTTCAGTGTTTAAAGTAAGTACTGCTAGAAATGGCAAAAAAAGTGTCAATGGAAATTCAGTCACCACACAGTCTCTTCATTTTCCAACATCAATATACTGAAGAGAAGGTCTCAACTTCAATACTCACATTCAAAAATTATGTTAACAGTCCAGAAACCTATGCATTTTAAATTTCTATATTTGTTAAATTTGTTTTACTTTCTCGGCAGTACATTGCCCAGGCAGGAAAACAGAATTGGTAACCTCTCAGTACTTTAATTTATGATGCCACAATTCAAATCACAGCAAGTAAGATTTCACATAGTCAGCACTGAAGTAAGATCTGCAGACACTAAATGAAACATGTATTTAAAGAGAAAAGGAAAAAAGAGATACCATGCACAAGGTAAACTTTTAAAATTAAATGAAAAATACCCACTGTTATAAATCAGACTAAAAGCATTAATTACAGTATGTTTGACTATGAAACATACTACCCAATGATTTTTAAATTGTAGCATCTCAAAAGAAATTTGAGTTAACAACAACAGAGTAGCTTTTAGAAGGAGCCAGTACTCTATGGAGAATTAAACCACCAAAAAAAATATCTTTATTCTTCACAGTAGCCTCTTGTACTCCAGTGTCACACCGGCTCATTAAATCTATTCTATCTTTGCCTCTAATAATTTTCTTTCCTCTAATGATTCCACACCAGTAAGATAATACCATTCCCAACCCATGTTGGGAATAGATGTGCAGGACATTCTGGCGGGGGGGGCTACAGACCAGTTCCAAACCACCTCCTACCAAACCTAAGTATATTCACTTCAAACCACAGCTGGATAAAAGGAGCTCTATGAATAGGTACCACAACTCCAGAATTCCATAATTTCTCCACAAACACCCATGCCATGAAGGATCAGGTTCTCAGTTTGGTACCGAGGACTTCTGTCCCTGCTGGCACCTTGGTCCAGCTCAATAGGATCAAGGAACAGAGCAATCATTAACAGCCTCTGGAGCCTAATCCCCATTCTGTGGATGCAAGGCACATCCCTGGGATGCAAGAGCCATCCAGCTGGCTGCAGTCCAGAATACAACTCCTCCCAGAATTCCATGAGGGCACTCTGAAAAAAATGGGCATTATTAACAAAATAGTCCATACTACCTTTACCTTTTATCTGGAATACAGGGGCAGAAATAAAATGTCTCTTCCTAAACCTGTTTGTAGGTAGGAGACAGATGGGAGACAGATGCCCATTTCTCAGAACAGGCATTTCTGAGCATATATTGAGGAAGTGAAGCTAAGTATGCTATAAACCATCAAACTAAATACAACTATAGCACAATTTAAGTTGGAAGGGACCTCCAATCATCATTCAGCCTAAATTTCCACAGGGGATGGTAAACTATGTAACTTACATAAAAGACCAGGTAGTCTTCAAAAGCTTATAGGACTTTTTGCTATCCCGAGTCCTAGGTGCATTTCAGTGTTCAAATCTCTGTTCAGGCTGATTAAATTCTATCTAATACTGAGCTTAATTTTTCATTAATGAAATCCATAAATTCAGATACATTGACATTTTCCTTTTTCTGCCTTAAGCATTCTTTATGAAGGCCATTAATGGAAACCTTCTTACTTGCACACTCGACTGTCTTGCCATTGTAAATAAACATCAACTATAAAGCCAGCTGCAATTTGAAATGCTCTACCTTCATTTCTAATAGAGCATAGCAACAACTTGTATATTCCAAAATCCATCTGTCTTTATCCCTACAAGCAAACCATATGAAGTTCATTTCTCACCTAAACTCCTAATATTTTTCTGGCTGGTTCTCTTCATCCAAATTTTAAAAGTGCCGATGAAACCATTGCAATTTTCTATCACTTCAAAGCATCACAGGTATTGCAATTTTTAAACAAAAGATTTCCCAATAATTTACACTCATCGTCGCATCCAAATTTTCTTTCATTAACTCCCACACTGTAAACTATGCTCCTGCAAAAGCTTGCTACTCACTTCCTCCTGCTCCACATCTTCCATCTTATTCTTTCTCCAGTACTTAATTTTTTATCACTTCCTTACATACTCCATTCTCACCTCACAATTTCCATGACAACTCCTACACAATACCCTTAGGTTCAAACCATTTCTTCACGGAAATAATTTTAAAAAATTTTATTTTGGAAGGCCAAGTACAGATGATTCATCAAGACTGAGAAATTGCCATCTCCTGCCCGTGGAGTGTTACACTTCCCATGAATGGCAGACTTACTCAGATACTTCCTCTTTGGTTTTATCACCTCTTTTGGACAATTTTTACTAGGTAACTATTTAAAATGACTACATAAGCAGCAGTAATAAATAACCAAAGCTGTAGGACAGAATGCTCCAAGAAAATCATGATAGTATCTAGACTTTTTACTTTGTTTTCTTTTCAAACTTTATTCTGGGGCTCAAAACTACTAGAAAAGGATGATCCTCACTTTACCAAAAAGGTTTATATATAAAAATATCCCAGTATTTGCTAAACTGAAAGCCCTACATCATATACCATAAAGAAGATCCTACCACAAACAGGAAAGTGTTTAGAAAAGCCAATATATCTGTCCTCCAGTGAAAACTGGGTAATTCAAATACCAAACAGGATGCCCCAGACCATCCACCATCCTAGCAGGGAACAGAGCATGCAGGTAAGCCCTGGTCTTTTCAGCTTGGTTTTCAGACTACAGATATACAAGCGCGGAAAAAAAAATACTTAAAATACCAATCTGATCTACTACTGTCCTAAAAAACAGTGTAACATATTTATGAACCCTCCTATTACTTGGAAAGTATGGCTGATAAAAAGACGCTGCAAAAAGATGAATGGAAAACATACTGTCAACCATACAACTTAACATAATTTTTCTGTACTTTAGCAAATCTAAGCATGACAAGAACACACCGGCAGAAACTTTATAAACCTAAAAACTAAACCTCTGTAAAGCAGAAAAATGTCAATATAATGAGATCACTTAATGACCGGAAGAGATTTCAATCACTAATGCTATGTATAAATGAGCAGCACGGCTCAGGGTGACAGTATCTGGCCACTCAACAATCACCCAAGTACAGGGGAGTTTTAGAAGCATGTAAAGTATTTCCTACAACAACTGAAAAACTTTCTGACCACACACAGGCTGTGTGGCAAAAAAATAAAAATATTAAGAAAAACAGTCTAACAATTTAAGCAAATGGAAGTTTATAAATGTGTTTTATTAAAAAATCCTAATTGATAACATCCAAGAGCCTGAAATATGAGTAGGAAAAGTCATCCATGAAAGTGACATTAACATGAGGGTGACATAAACCATTTCTCACTTTTTAATGAAATCTTCACTGAAAGTACTGGAATGTTATCATGAAATTTAATTACAAGTGAAATTAAAACCTACAGTTACTATATGCATTCTAACTACATGTCAGGCAGATCAACCTCAAAGTACTACATTGTAGTAGTAGTGCTACTTAGGTAGAGGTACCATATGTAGAATCCACAAAGTTGAAAATAGGTTATGCAAAAGACCTAAAACAGCATCTCCATTTTTTTTCTATTAGAGTAAAAACATAAGGAATTAAAGGAATCATAAAATCAGAATGGTTGGGGTTGGAAGGGAGCTTTCAGTCATGGAATCATAGAATGGTTTGGAATGGAAGGGATCTTAAAGGTCATCGCTTTCCAGTGCCACTGCCACAGGACACCTTTTACTAAACCAGGTTGCTCCAAGACCCAACACTTCCAGGGATGGGGCATCCAGAAATTCTCTGAACAACCTGTGACAGGGCATCGCCACCCTTACCATTAAAATCTTCTTCCTTATGTCCAATCTAAATCAACTCTTTTTTAGTTTGAAACCATTACCCCTTGTACTGTAACAACCAGCCCCACTAAAGTTGTTCTCACCTTTCTTATTAGCCCCTTTTAAATACTGAAAGGCCACAATAAAAGGTTTCTCTGGAGCCTTCTCTTCTCCAGGCTGAGCACCCCCAACTCTCCTCAGCCTGTCTTCAAAGGAGAGATGTTCCAGCCCTCTGAGCACCTTGATGGCCTCCTCTGGACCTGCTCCAACAGCTCCATGTCTGTCTGTGCTGAGGAGCCCAGAGCTGGACACAGCACTCCAGGTGGAGTGGAGGGGCACAATCCTCTCCCTCCCCCTCCTCCCCACACTGATTTTGGAGCAGCCCAGGATAAACTTGGCCTTCTGGGCTGAGGGGCCACAGCAGCAAGCTCAAACAAGCACAAAGGCAAACAGAGGCTTTGGATAAATCATAACAGGGAACACCATGAAAGATGACAGACTGGTAGATAAGAATAGATGGAAAAGAAGTAGATTTGTTAATATCAAGAAGTAATCACATCTTGTTACCTGTCTAATTACTTTCAGCAGTGGCCTGTAGGTATTACAGCTGGGACAATTAAAGAAATTTAAATTCCCTAGGAACTGTGCTTATAACTATCCATGCTCCTCACCTTTTTGCTGCTTTCTAGCATTTCAAATGACATCTTTTCTTTTGGGCTGCACATCTTGGAACGTTTCTGTGTTTCACAAGATACTTCTGTTCCTCTACCTACGTTTCTTTCATTATGTAGAAATAAGGCTCTTAGAGAACCACAATTTCACTGTTGTAATCACACTTTATCCTCCTTCATTTTCATAGGATGCCAAGAACTAAATGGCCAATATTGTATAGCAATCTTTATTTCTCCAATGTTAAAATCCAGTTACTGAAAATGCAAACCTCTATGTGACAGGAGCAAACAAGTAGAATTGAAGGGTAGCATGAATTAAATTATCTCATGCACACTATGATTAAACAAGAAGTCTTTAGCAAGCTCTAACATACAATATACATGCCTGCTAGCATATATAATCATATTCTTCAGCTATTTTTCATGCAAAAATTAAGTACTCTAATTCTGTTACAGACTTACATGGTGCTATGAAACAAAATACATCCATATTATATATATTGGATACTATTTGTTTCCAAAATACAGTACTGTAAGTGTACTACAAAATACACCAAAGTTGGAGTTTACTAATACTTTAAGTACACATATGCAGACGACTTCTTTTTCTTTGTTTAGACTTGCAATTTGAAAGTTAGGATTATATTTATTTTCTTCCCCAGCCATATACATTTCCTATAACAGTATTACACTAACTATATGCAAACAGATCATTTTATTTATATTTTAAGCCCATAAAAATATGTTTCTAGTTTAGAATTGGTTTTCTAATACACAGAAATGCCTTGTATTACCTGCAGTACACATTAAAATACACCAAAAATACAGTTCTACTACTGTAGCTCACATATGGTTTCCTGGCTTGGCCAAGCCCCTCAGGAAGTGCGTAAAGATACCCCATTTTTGTCAGCATTGTCTCTCTGCCTGTAAGTGTCAAAAAAAATTAAGCTACAATGAAAAAAATCTTTATTTACCTTAATAGGACAATGACATAAATAAAACCACCAGAAATGCAGGTGTCACAAAAGATTTCCACATTTAAAAAATACTATGAATATTTAGCTTTCAGCCCTGAAAGTGCATCAATAAATTGAAAATGGGCAGCATTTCCTGTCTAATTTTTTACAGAAGCAAACTTGCCGTAATTCATTTTTTACTTGTCATTTTCTAAAGTCTTGCCAATGTTGATTCATTTAATTGGTTTCAAAAAAAAAAACCAAAAACAAAAGAACAATCAACACTATTAAGTACTCATTTTCACTTTGAGCAGGTATTCATACTCATCCTCATCCTCACTTTGTGGTGAAAATAAAAACTATTATTTCAGATCACTTAAGTGTTCGATTAATTAAATACTTAAAACAATCTCCAGTCTTCTCAAACATGCCATAGAACTTCCAATTCCTATACAATACTCTCTGTCATGGAGTACAATATTTCTAGGGGCTATATATTAAAAACCAAATATTACCACACAATTCATCAGCAAGACTCATTTCATATCTTCAGAAGGAAACCTTTTAGGAAAGAAAAATCCCTTACCTTAAGATACTGTCTCTGTCTTAAAATTCACCACACACACAATTGGATCAAAGAGGTCTTTCCCTCAGCTATTGACCAACAATCGCTTGGTGTTCAGCATCTTAAGGGGAAAAACTAACAAACTGTGGTGTACTATTATCCACTTAAACTCCAGCCTAGAAACAGGCAACAGTACCATAAAAATAAAAGTAACACTCTTGATTATCTCAGACTACCAGAATGAACAGAAAGCTTGAAAGTGCTTACAGGGTGGTTTCCAAATATCCTGATGGAGACTATTTACAGGTTAGTTAAGACTTTATTGAATGCCAAATTTTAAGGAATAGGAAAATATAAATAACTGAAATGCAGCACTGGTTTTCCAGATAATGATCCAAGAATGGAAATTTTGAATAAGCCTTTAAATACCAACATGTTGATATGTATAAAATATAATGGTCTCTAACAGCCAGTACAAAAAGAATGGAAAAACATAATCAAGCTATGCTAAATAAAGCCTTCGAAGTAAGCAAAACAAATTTTACACAGCCTTCAAAGGGAAGCATTGCAAGACAGGATCTTTTATTCTGATTTTTTTCAAATAAACTATGTCTGGTTAGAAAATTTAATCAAGCTTAAAGTTTTGTAGCAACTCTTCTACAGAATAACTGCACAATATAAACATTTCTAGAGAGTGTGTGATAAGAAGTGATGATCACAGACAGGAATTTTCATTCAAATATTAGAACACTGACCATTTACAAGACAACAAATCCCCACAGGATTCTATCATGTACGGAAGGAGTGAAGGTCCCTAGTTTACATGAATATCAATTCTACATCTTCCTTTGTGGTGTTCATCTGATACAACAGAACGTCTTAATCAGTGATGTGGTAAAGATATAGCAACCATTAGTTCTTTTATGTTTTTCCCCATCAGAGATAATCAGGGTTAAGGATTCCAGTTAGCAGAGAATTTGGGACAGGCTTTGCCAAACCAGTCTGTCTTTGCAATGGAAGAACTCTGCTGCTTTAGAATTTGCTGTGGCCATGGATGGTGATTTCTTGTCAATGGACACTGAGCAGAGAAAACAAACCAAGCACTATCAAAACTAGAATAGGAACTTGGAAAACCAATACCACCAGCACTGGGACTGAAAGAGTAAAATGGTCAGTGGCAGATCTCTCTGCACAAGTATTTAAGTATTAAATACAAGGTATTAAATACTGCCAGAATGAAAGGTAGTTTTCTGAAGTTGGAAAGTGGGAGAGATGACAAGTCAGATACAAGAAGGGCAGCATTGTTTCTTAAAAAAAAAAAAAATCTTATTCCCGTCGTTATTCTTGGTAGCTGTTTCTGGCAAAAGTTCAGTCTGGAGAACTAGAATAAATCCTCACTGTTTGCATGCTATGAGATAATAAGAACAAGTGTATTTCACTGTTTGGCACAACACTTTAATTTAACATGCCAGATTTGGCAGGACTACATGAAACATGATTCCAGTAACTGACTGCTTGAAGATAATTCACAAAATCCTTTGAGAGAGGAAAGCCACACATCGAGCTTATCAACAGTGTGACTGATCCCATAAATGGCCTTAGCAAAGGCCTGATGTCCGGGTAAGTCAGCCTGTGAGATGGAATTATCAGTGCTAAGGAACTGCTCCAGCTTTCCAGGGCATCATCCCCACAAAATACAAGCAGTAATTAGTGCCAGATCATTCTTCACTGCACAAGGATATAAATCACAGTTAAAGACATAACCTTTACTGTTTTATTTCCTGATTTTAATGCTTCATTTTGCAAACCTGATGCTCTTCTAACACAGTTCATAAAAACCCATTTATGATTTATTTTTTCAAAATAAAAACAATAAACACACATGTTAATCGCAAGGCAAACAACTACTGCATGCATAAATCATAAACAATTTTAGAATCTTTAGAGAAAAGAAATTATCACCTATCACTTGATTTAATGCAGCTGCATGTAAAAATAAAGGTCATTTATTACTTCTGAAGATTTTTTAATTGATTTTTTTAAAGGATATACTACTATTTAAAAGAAAGCAAAGAAATACTGAGTCTCAGAACTAATCTTATTTCTAAATTCATTAATGGAGATGCCCCAAGAGCAATTTATTCCTTTCTGTTTTAATCACCACAGCTGCTGACTAAGAAGGAAGGAAGAAAAAACTTATACAGGTACAAAACTTAGAAACCCATTGCTCATAGCAGTCCAAAGGTCTGACACTCACACGTTTGTTAGTTTGTCGCTCTTCCATTGTGTATTTTATGTAGCCATTCCTACTGAATGACAAAGCACTTCAACTTCTATTTTCTTCTAGGTTTTCCTGTCCTCCATACTAAATACTCTGCTAAAAAAGAAAATTCTATTATTTCACTTTAAAAAAAGTGGAATCCAACAGAGCAGGTGATAAAGGAACTCAATTACTTTCTTGAATTTTAGAAATGACGATTAGAGCATACATAGAAGCATAGAATGGTTCAGGTTGGAAGCAATCTTACTGATCATCCAGTTCCAACCTCTTGCCAAGGGTAGGGACACCTTCCACCAGATCAAGTGACTGGATGAAGTTTGTAAAAGGCCCTATTTCACTTCCTTAAAAATAAAAATTGGAAAGTTCTGCTGAGGGAAAAAAAAAAAAGTCAACCCATATCCAAAAGTTTCTGCTTTTTGCATATACTAAAGCTCTAACCCAGTCAATTAGAAAATTGCTTCGTTTCACTGTCTTCAAAGTTAAAGTAACTGGAATTCTGTACCACATAAGTGATTAGCATTAACTTAACTTGCTCAAAATTCCACCAAGTTCCATAAAGCCCACCAGTGATAAGACAGCATCTTGAATTTCATTTGGGGAAGCAGATGGGCACAGAACAACTTTATAAAGCGCTGGTCAAGGATTTTACTTTGTGGTCACAGCTGTACTTTTTTGTGTGCACATGGGGTTTAAGTAACAGGTTAAAAAGACACATTTTATAATGCTAATTGCATTTTGAAAATAAACACTGAGCTTTAGAGCATTACAGGTATTTTTAGGGAATTTATACAATAAGAAAATAAGGAGAACATATCCAAAGTGTAAAGTATTACGTTCTTTTTCTTGGCTTACTGCCAGCATCCTCCAATTTTTAAAAACATAAGTCAAGTGCTGATGTGATTTGTATAATCTAAAATATCTATAAGATGACCCACAGACCCACTGTGAGAGTCATACTGTAGTTTCTTCACATGGTATAAAAAGACTGAGCAGCTCTCAGAACACTTTCATCCATGGTTGCCAGAGTGTATTTCTCTGGATTTAGCCTACTCACTGTGAGCTTGATGAACTTTTCATTGTAAAAAAAAGAGAAATAAAGTCATATTTATGTTAAGAAGCATAGGAAGTTTTGCACTTACTCTGCTCAAAGCAGGTGGACATGAGTCAGTCCTGGGTCAGAAAACACTCCCCAGCATTAACACACTAAGAGTCAGTACCAGGATATTATACCCATGGAAAAGTGACATAATTTGACTGGGATTCTACAACTCATCAGCCACGGATGCAGGACAAGGCAAGACTGATTTTTTTTCTTTTTTTTGTCCCACTCAAGTTCTAGTTGTTTATCACACACCAAATAAACCAACTGCTGTTACTACACTATCTTATAGAAATAATAGATAAAACCCTTTAGCTTTTCCATCCATTCCCCTTATCCAAAGACCATTGAAGTTTTATAACCAGTACGCCATGCTACATAAGCACAAAGAGGAGACCTACAGAATTAAAGGGCTTGCTGCAAGCTACTCCTCAAATTTTAGATAGGTTCAAGCAGCAGCTGGGTAAACTCACCAAAGAAACATTCACTGGCTGCTACTAAAAACAAAGACAGCTCTAGCTCAGGAAGTCTGAACTACACATAGCTAGAGGTTAGGAAAGCATTCTGTGGAAGTATCCCTATATTCTTCCCCTTTTCTTGCATTCCTCCCTTGAGGTCCACTGTTGGCCAGTACCAGAGATAACAGCAGTTCAAATGAAACTTTGATCCCAGCACAAAGTTTAACAGTCTTAGTGTAGATGCCTCAGGAATAAAGCTTTAAATTTCTAATCCTACCTTTTAAAATAGGATTAAAACCTCTAATTAAGGTATATTTTTTTCTCACAAGTTACAAGCTAGTCGATAGGTTTTCCCATTCTTGTGTAATTGGTCACTACTGTTTTATGGTATTCAGCGGTATTTCTGAACAGGACTAAGTCAGTGTTTGATTTAGTTTAGTGTACTTAAGCTCATTTATGATTATGTTTTGTCTTATAATTTAGTCTTTCCCTTGTATTTATCATCCTTTAAAAACCAATTATGAAAGCACTGAAGCAGAGTTTTAAACTTGATTTACGTATATTTTCCAATTTTGTGGAATGTGTACTTTCATTAATACAGGTAAAATTTGGAGTTCAGATTTGAAGCTCATATTGTCCCAAGAAATCTTTAGGTCTCCCAGTTTACACTGATCTGCTACCCAAATAAAGCATTGCAAGGAAACTGGCTAGGATTCTCAAATGTCCTAAAAACACTGAGTTTTGAACTACTGCATGACCAAACAAATTGTTTAAATCAGACCACAAAACCAGAGCCTTTCCTTCTCAAACAAAATTTTAATTTTATATTTATTATTTCAGGTAAATGCTTTACTGAGCATTTGAAGAATCTAGTACACTATACAAAGAAGAAAAGTTGTTAAAGTTGTTTTGGAAATTGACACCAAAGTAAAGAAACTTCATAAAGCAGCATCAAAAATCCTTTTGTACTCTAATCCAATTTGTTAAAATGCTTCCAAACTCCCTATTTGCAATACACTATTGAATCTTCTAATTATTAAATAAATTCAACTGCAAAGGGGATCTTATGAGTTTGAGTCAAAGGCATTGCTCAATTTCCAAGTGTGCTGTAGAGTTAAAAAACAAAAGCCAGCAGATTCCAGAAGGTGATCTTTGAGGATTACTGGCGCATCTGCCAGCTCCAAATTCCAAATGTTGGATCCTTACAGATATGAGCTTCTTTTCCACATAGATGGAGAGAAAGAGGAAAAAATACTTCTTGAAGGGCAGGTATCAAGAGGATGAGGCCGTACTCATCTCAGTGGCGCTCCGCAACAGGAAAAGTATCAATAGAACAAGTGAAACATAGGAAGTTCCATGTGAATATGAGGAAAAATGTCTTTGCAGGTGGCAGAGCACTGGAACAGATTGCCCAGAGAGGCTGTGGAGTCTCCTCTGGAGATATTCAAAACTTGCCTGGACATGATCCTGTGCAATCTGCTCCAGGTGAACCTTTTTTAGCAGCAGGGCTGGACGTGATCTCCAGAGCTCCCTCCCAACCGCAGCCATGCTGTGAAGTCAATAAAACACGTGCCAGCACCCGGGTTAGGACACCACTCCCTGAAATCATGTGTACCTGACCCCTAGGAAAGGACTGTGGTGTGATAGCAATGGCTGGAAAAGGTCCCAAAGTGACACCTTTCCTTCAGGGCACAACTCTTTGCCTGAGGCTGGGAGCAAACAAGAGAAGTCACAGCACTGCTGCACCCTGCAGATGCCCCAGACGCTGATACCCAGCCAGCAGGGATGAGTGAGACAGACGTGAGCTGAGGAGCCTCGCATCGAGAGCGTGGCACTCCACAGGTCTGAAAGCTGCTACAGAATCAAACAAGGAATTAATTCCAATGCCAACAGCTCACATTATTTGCACTCCTGTTCTGGAAAAATACTTTAAATAGACTTCTTCATATTAAATATAAGAATCTTTCCATATATCAGAAAAACTGTTAATAAAGGAGAGGTTAGTGCTCCATTGTATCAATATAGGGCTTAAAAGTGAGAAATTGAAACATAAAACCTGATTTACATTTAGTCCAACCTAAAATATTTCTCCTTACTCTCCCATACTTGTGGAGCAGGTTATGCCAACTACAGCAGGAGCTTGTGTTGATGTGATTGACCTCGTTTAGCCTCCCCCTTGTGCTCACATGAACCTGCAAAACAGTAGTCTCTGCTCTCACGAGGCATCGACCTGTCATAGAATCTTAAAATTACTTCTGAAATAAGGAAAAAAATCAAGCCCTGAGAAAGTGGCTGTTATTTCTGAGAGAACTGTTCTCTCACAAAGTTAAATTGAATTAACCCTAGCAAAAACAACTAATGATACATATAAAGCTGATGAGAAAACACCACTAAGGGCAAAGAAAAACATTTTAAGCTTCAACTCATACTTGTGATCTGCCACTTCAGAATACTTTCTTTCAAAGTACCATTTTTGGAGACAAATCACAAACCAAAGTTTTAGAGCTCACATATCAGTTAAATATTCATGTGTAACTGAGATTTTCACATTACTTTTAAAACACTGACTAGTATAACACCACAAAAATGAAGATTAAAAGATGGCTACTTGTTACTACATTTATTTTCACAAGACCATCACATTTACTTTATTAGCTGCTGTCTTCCCTTCCTGATTATCTATGAAATCATTTTCCATCTCAGCTTCCCCTCCTCAAATCCTCTTAAGAAACACTGAATTCCCTTACCAAGGGTAAACTCTGTAACAATATGAGATATAAACACGAAACATCTTATGGAAGTTCATAAATAAAGGTCCTCTGTTGTTCTTGGTAAGGCTACAGCTACAGGAGTCACTACAAAAAGCAAATGCTTGAAAAAGAATAAAGGACTGTTTTCCATGGACTGAAACTAGTCCAGAACGAAGCTGATTCTAAGTTATTGAAGCTGTACAGTGACTAACTTACCTTTGGTCTTCTCATTCTTAACCCCATTTCTTTCTCTTATGACATAATGGTTTTCAGATTGATTTTCCATATAGTGCCACATTTTCTGGCAATGTTTTGGATTCAAGTATTCTCCCCACCACCCTGAACCTCCAAGGAAGTTCAAATGGATAATCCTAGCCATCAGAAACTTTTCTCATATAGATTTCTGTACCATTTGTTTCAGCACTAAACTGAGCAGAGAAGTGGAAAAATACCCAATATCCCTTGAACAGATATCCCAATATCCTTAGAGCACCATAACCAGGACACTGGGCCCTGCTCAGTTACTCTGATGTCCATCTCATCATAATCATGAGACCCACAGCAACAGGATCCATGGGTGCTCACCATTTACCCTGAAGAAACTAAACACAAGGGAGGAAACTTGAAAATTAAATAAAGAGGGGAACAAAAAAGAAAGGAAAGATAAGCATATAAATGCTTCTTATTTTTGCTCCAAAGGTTTCTCTCCATTTATGTGGTCCAAGCAACAGTTTATAAAAATCCCAAGTTTTTGGGCTTGTATTTGTACAGATTCATTTCCTTTGCTTCTCTCTTTGAACACCTCCTCTCTATCCAATTATTTAATAACCCTTACTTCTATTAGAAAGGCATTTTAACTTTGCTTTTATAACTAACTCTCCCACACTGGGAATGCCATTTCTCTCCTGGCCACAGTGAGATGTGACTACATGTTTAGTCAATAAGCACAGAACTAACTGGGATTTAAACATATGATTTACATGGAAATAGATATTCCCTTCCAAAACATCATTCGCCCCATCATAGCAATTACCTAGGCTTAAATGTCAGTCAAATATTATTTATAAATTAAAGTGATCAATGAAAAAAATTGGTACTACATACTAACAGTCAACAGCTTTCTAAACCGATATTAATCCTACTTCCAACTACTATAAATTCCCTATATTCATCAAGTTTCTGACTGCAAAGGAAACCTCAGAAGCTAAAGCTTTCCAGGCATGTGTTGGTGATAGATCATTACACAGAGTCACAGCTGGGGAGGAGGAGAACACAACAGAGTAACAACATCCAGTTCTAAGCCCATGAAGTCAAGTTCTGTCAGAAGTATGAGTGAAAAAATTAGGTCACTTCTTAAAAATAAGAAAAAGCCTTAAACAATGTAAGGCAATAAAAAATGCCAATGTTCATCTAGTCATCAGTTCTATTCCCAAGTAGTTTCTTAAACAAAACTAACTTCAAACATAACATATGCTGCTCTGTATTTACCTCTGTTTACCTGAATCGGTATTTCTAGAAGGAGTGGGAAAGAACTGCTTCTAAATTATAAATGAACTCCAAAATGCTCCCTTCACATCTTCTTTCCAGTAATGAAGATGAAATCCAGGAGTTTTTACCTTGCAGGATTTATTGTCAACTAAATCTCATCATACCTGCATAACTATAGGAAGCAAAACTGCCCATCAGGAGCATTGCTTACAAGCATTTCAGCAATTTTCTGCTTTATTTTTTATTTTAACTGTTTCACACCAAGGTAGGAGACAGTGCCTGACCACAAACCAGCCAAGCAGTGCAATTATTCAGACTATTGGTAATAATCACGTCTGCATAGCTGCAGTATAAACCTGTAATTACACAGGCAGGATATCCCCAAGGCTTGGGAAACAGCATTAGTTTTACAATATGAATTTAACAAGACAAAACCTATTCACGATTTAAAAAAAAAAAAAAAAAAGGAAAAAAATCAGGGAAAGCTTTAACCTTGCCAATTATAACTGAAACACTAAAAATATGTCAGGGACAAAAACCAGAATGTGAGGACAATGATCACAAACTTTTTTTCAAGAACACAAGGCTACAGCAGTATCCAAGGGGTACAGACCTGGAGAGATGAGGTGTCCAGGAGACCTCCTTCTCCAAACTCAAGAATGGCCCAACTCAACCAGCAGCTAATCAAGCAAAGCAGACAGAAAATCTATTTGGATGAGCAAAGAGCTCCTAGATTAATGCAAAGAAAGGAAGCATAGAATGGTTTGGGTTGGAAGGCACCTTAAAGATCACTTCACGCCAACCCTCCAGCCATGGGCACCTTCCACTAGACCAGCCTGTCCAAAGCATAGGAGAGGTGGAAATAGTGACAGGCAACCCAGGAGGAAGGGGGAGACACTGCTCAATAAAAACAGGGTTAGGAAATCCAAAGCCCAGCTGGAGCCACCTGGTGATGTAATGGGCATGGACTGATAGACAGGAAATTTCATTTAAACATAAGGAAAAAAAACTTTTTACTTTGAAGGTGGTCAACTTCTCTAAAAGACTGCTAAGGATGCAGTGTCCACCCTGCATCCTTCATAATAAAAGGATATATATAAAGGAGATATTAAAAAACAACTGGACACAGTTCTAAGAAAGTTGCTCTAGCTGAGCCTGTTTTGATAAGGCTGGCTGGGCCAGATGATCACTGAAGATTCTTCCCAACCTCAATCTCCCTGCGATCCCATTTACATATGCTGTAAAAATTGTGGGGTTTTTGGAGTTTTTTTCCCCCCAAATAATGATTCATCCCACTCTATACGCTGTATACTAGGCAATAATGATTACTTTGCAAAGTTCTCACAAATTTAACAAGCAGTAGTCAGGGTTATTAAATACCCTAATTTGTATCAACAAGGTCAAAAAAAGAATATGCCTGTACTTATTAAGCTCTCTAAAGCACAGAATTTTTTGTATGGAACAAAACAGAATAGAACCCATTCAGGCTCCTACTAGGCAAAAAAAGTTTGATTTAAGAAAATTTAATAAAGCAGACCAGACAAAAAAAATATTCCTATCAACTGAAAGATGGCCTAGCCAATTCAAATACACACAAAAATCATTATTTTAATCTGCAAGACTTGCAATAATCCACAAGTCCCCAAGAAAGGTCTATTAAACAAAATACCTATATATACCTGCAATAAAAGTAATGCAATAAGAAATACACCTTTCACATATTTAAAAGGTGCTCTGATTTTTCCTAATGCTGTAATTCCGTCAATTAGTGACAACATTTATCAAGTACCTGTGACATTAAGAGGAAAAAAAATACAGCGCATTTGGTGTTAGCTCACCTTGGATCTAGAAAATCTAAAATAACTTTACACAGCCCCTCTCTGTTAAACAGCAGCATCCTCAAAAGTCACGAAGTGCAGATGAACTTAAAAAAGTAGGAGTGTATTGCTCCCACTTTAATTACAAAAATACATAAAGGCTGTCCTTCTATCTTCATCAGTTTCTCCTCCCAGATTTGCAATAATTAAGTAATATTCAAGCTGATAAAAATATGCAGATAGTAAATTCACCAGAATGACCAAAGTTCATTACATGCCCTCCAATTCTTTAAGCTCAGCTGGATCCTTTAAGAGCACTGGCATGGCTACACGTTGTTATATGCAGAAAAATACCTTCATACCTCAGAAGAAAAAATACATTGTCAAAAACATGCATTCTATCTTATCTAAGTTGAAAAAATAGCAGTGGCCAGAGGATCGTGAGTTTAAAAAAAAAAGTCAACCCCACAGAGCATTTCAGCAAATACCTATAACTTTCTCCAGGCTAAGTTTTATAGCAGGTATGTGTGATATCATCTCAAGAAGTGGAAAGAAAAACTTAACCTATATGTGATAATGTGTCTTCCACCAAGTGCATGTTTGAATTTGATGGGTTTTTTTAAACAAGAAATTGGCATTTGGTATTAGCCTTTGTTAACAAAAAAGGCCACACAAAGTTAAGGCATGAAAAATGAGTTCATTTCTGTTATTTCATAAGAATTCTTCCAGCAAACAGTATTTAAAAGATCCTGAAACGATGATCCTTCCAAAAAAACAAAGTCATAGAACTCAATGGAAAATATAATGAAGTTAAGAAACTAAACTATCTTTAGCAATATACATTTGGTTCCTGATACAAACACGCTCTGCCCAAGTTTGCAATTTCTGCCTGGAGCTCAGGTGTCCAGTGTGCTTTAAAACAGATGGCAAGTGAGGGAACACACTGAACGTGTCTGAGCTGTGTGTGGCCACAGGGAGACCATTCCCTGTCCAGAGCTCCTGGAAAGCCCAGCTCCTGCTCAGCTCTCACCACAAGACACATGGATCACTCATAACAGAGCACTCCCAGTACACAGATACAAACCAAACAGAGACCACTTCTCCCTACAGCCACTCGGAGTTTATCTGAGCCTGTACTTCGCTACAGACCCACAGATAAATTCACATGGAGGCTTTAAAACACTATTCAAGCAGTGCTTCACCTAAAATTTATCTGAAACCTTCACCAGTGTGTTTCAGTCCTACATATGTTGCATTTGTACTTAACACCATTTATAAAACCAGATCAAAAACATTTTTAAAGGAAACCAACTTCCATAAAATAGATTTTACAAGAATTTCCTTCTTGCCAAATTACTCGTGTAATGTACAAAAATCCTGCAAAAGAACAAATTGGTCTTAACAGACGTATTTTTGTTATATTTTTAAAACCACTATATCGATACATGAGTAGTTTTTGTCCATACCCTGACGTTCTTCTGTGAACTATAAAGCGAACACAAAACTGTTGAAGAATCACTTGTTACGATTTCTTCATATTAATTACTCTGATTTCTATTGAGAAGTTCAAACCCCCTCAGAAATCTTTAGATTATTCAGAGAGAAAATTATTTAATTATATGAGTTTAAAATATCTTCAGTATTGCTGAAAGTTCAGCACACAGCTGTCCTTACAATATCAGCAATAGTCATAGTTATGTATGCTACCAAGTTTAGGTTTTTTAAGCACTGAAGACTTTTGATGTGTGACAGGTGTGAGATTACTAAAATAACAAACCCTACCTGACTACAATTTCCCATCACTAAAATAGCATCACAAAATCCTTTTTTTATCACTTAAGTCATAACAAAAATATTCAGCATAAAAGGACTATAAACACAAGAAGCTGTTAAATGCGAGGGGGAAGAGGAACCCTTAAACCCACAGATATAAACTTCAGGATGCCATGCTGAAAGTAAAGCAACAATTTACATAAACACAAATACACTTCTAAGTATTTCAATAGTGATTTAGAAATCACTGAAGTAATTCACAGTTCCAAGTAGGCAATTTTGTCCTTATCTTCTCAGTCCGAGATGTCAAAGTGACTGTGAAAAATACTGCAGTTAAATCACATAAAGAAACCAAACCAATTATAGGTTTTCTTCACATCAAAGAAAAGTTATTTTTCCTGAAGTTTCTGTATTCAATTTTTAACTTCTTTTACTATGACTACAAACTCCATCACGTAGCAGATCTGCAGAAATGCTGCTGCTGCAGCTATGGTACAATGGCTTTTTATGGAACTGGGCACTACCCAATTCCATAAAAATGTAGAAATAGTGGTTTAGTAGACATAAAGCCCTTCTTATTAAGATGGAAATAGCCAAACACAGTAGGCGTCTTGCAAAACTCTGTCCTAAACTCCAGAATGTGAAAATTTCTCTCCTGGGAATTTTCAAGATTTAGGCATAAGGACAAAGAAATACTTTTCGATTAAAAAAAAAAAAATCCCACTATAATTATCCCAATGGAAAAGAAAAAGAAAAAAAAAAAACCAACAAAACCTCAGAGCAGATTTGAGAACACCAAGAACTTTAAATAACACTGCAAATAAGGTGCTGATCCACACCTTTTAAATACTTGTGAATATGAACTTTACCCATTAAAAACTTGAAGAAAATAAAACCAAGATTTCAAAGCGGATTTTCAGAGGGCCTTAGGGTCAATATTGAGTTTTTATGGGGCCACCAAGCTTTACCTCTGCATGTATGTGTGTGGCATGGAGGCGGGTAATAGAGAGGAATCTGTGGAACTAAATAGATTTCAGATATCTTAAAATACTTATTTATGATCTCCAACTTCTAAGAAGTTGGGACTGTTGATACAGACGGGAGAAAAATGCTGGCTTCAGAGATGGAGTGGGATGGAGCTGTGATCAAAAGCTCTTCAGGATAAATATAAATATTTAATACTGCCTTCCTGAAATTAGCAGCAACTACCACCATAAACTTTCTGAAAGTGTTAGGGCAATAGTTAACCCAAAAAGTTTCACCTATGAATGCAGAAAACCAAACGGAAAAACATTAACATCAACTGGCAGTACCATTTTGGGACAAAATGCAAAGACACATTTGCTTCACAAGGAAAAGCTCACTCCTTTTTCTTAGCCTGATGATTCCAAAATATCAAAGATTAAAAAGTATTTCGTGGTATGTCAGATAAATATCAGCAGTTTGTACTGTTCTTTGTATAAATGATATTTTTTTCTCTCCAAATTCTGCATTCGACATCCACTGCGTGGCCACTTGGTCTGCCTACTCTAAAATCCCCAATCTATGTTGCCTTTGGTCCAAAGGTACAGACATCACACACACAAACTTTCCCATTTTTTAGTATGGATTTTGTAGTTAACATTTTTACAACATCCTACCAGTAAAGAAATAATTTGTGGCTGTGATTGTTTGATCTATGGAAAAAAAAAAAAACAAAGTCTGAAGGAAACCTAAAGATGGAACTGGAAGTTCCATGCTTCAGTCTGCTGAGATCTAAGAATTCCTTATTTCCAGGTTTTTCTCCTTCCCTCAAGCTTGTGTACTCCCCTAATCAGTGTGTTACAAAGTCAGTGGTCACTAACTGGCCTCCAAGGGCTTCGCTGTCAATTAACCTGCACTTCACACATACTGCAGAAAGAATGCAAACTGAGTATAAACATAATCATGTGCCTTTCCACTGTTTCATTCAGAGCTAAATGACTTGGAATCATCAGAAAATAACAACAACATTCCCAAAAAGAACATGTCCAGCAAGTTTGCTTCCATTTTCAAATACAATAAATAGAATATGTACAGACAATTTCAGACCTCCATCGAAAACAAAGACTGGGTAGTCCTGGAGAAACAGAGTCAAAGCCATTGCCCAGATCCACGTTCAAGGGAACCAAATCATTCCCCAAGTGAATGAACTCCTGAAAATATTTACCAGGCACACAGAAGGATGACTTTTTCTTGGTCCGACTCTTACTTCTAAAATATCATAGGTCATCATTCCAGAAAGTCTTAGAGGCACTTTTCTTCTTGTCTTCCATTCCTGCCTGTAAACCTCATTCACTACATTATTTCCTTCCAATATATAATAAGTTCTATTTATTCACCTGAGATGTTATCTGAGTTTTATTCAAATCAAGTGATAACAGACATTTTGAGCATCTGACACTAGCACCAAAAAGGTATCACCATTAATTGATCCATAATACTATTCATGGGCTAGTTCCTTATCAAGCACAAGGTCATTCACTAGCAAACATCTAAAGGGACAGATGAGCAATTCTGAAACTTTAAATCATAACCAAAGAATAAACAAATGTCTATCCATGCACCGATTTAATTCTCTTCCAATCCCTCCACAATTCATCATTACAGACTGAAAGATTACCGCAGCAGTAAACAATCTCTACCATAAAACAGTCCTGGTGTCTGCTGAACCTCAGAATGCTACAACCAACATCAAAATCTGCCAGGTAAAGACAAATTAACAATGTTAACAAACACTGTGATGCACCAAGCAGCATCTCAGAATAAAAACTCATAAGAAGGGAGAAACTCATAATATTAATTGAAGGACTATATTTTCAGTGCAGTATCTGGGGAAAAAACTGCTTTCTGCTACCATAACCCACACTGCTCTGAAAGGAGGTGAACAACAATTTCATGGACAAACTGATCTCAACAAATATCTCTATAGTTTATAATCAACGAAAAATTAAGCTGTAACTCACAGGTTACTCCAAATTGATTTCATTTCACAAGCAGCTCTGTTTACAGTCTGATGGTACCTGGCCAAGGCAGCTTTCCCCAGAAAGGGGTATGTTTCAGGAAACATGCTGCTGGTCCCTGGATCAGAGGAAGATTATCTTTTTCCCCAGCTCTTCTGAGTTCTGAGTCCAAGGTGTCATTCTAAAACAAGGCCAGTAGGGCTAATACACAACATCTACTTATAAAGGCAGGAATTACCCAAACTAGAAAACAAGTTACAAGAACTATTTAGGACATTATAGAGGAATTTCAAAATAAGGCAAAAAAACCCCTGGTGTTCAGAAAATACTGGAGGAGATGATGCCTGAAGTTCATGTTGCTCAGGAAGCACCAACAGAAAGCATAATTCCCTACAGCAAGGAAAAGAAAGCCATGCTTAGGGAGTCCTTTTTTACACTTCAAGAGTTTTATCACTAGGGCGTTTTCTCACAGCAAGAGGCCACCCCAAGTACCTTTTCTAAAACCTTGGTTTGCACCTTGCTTTTGCTCCAAGATTCCACCAGCATTAACAGTCATCACATGCCTTTACACAAAAATGCGAGCACATGTAACTGGAAGTGTCAGCCTGAAATTCATTTCCATGCTAACCTACAGACACAACCATTCATTATGCTAAGAACAAAATACTTCAAAGAGCTAGGAACAAAGGTAATCACCCCTAGACAATTCATAATGTCTCATCCTGTTCAAATGCAGCATCAGAAAGCATCCTCTCACTCATATAAAATAAAACTGGAATAATTTCATTTTATGCTGTACACTCCTTGAAGCCTACTTTCTGATCACAAAGAAATAAATTTATTTACATGAACAAAAAAAAAAAAAAAAATGCAGATTTGTTGACCTTCTCCAGCAAAGAGAAATCAGAAAATTTTACCTTTTCCTGACAGAAAGTTTCATATTAAGGCAGGTAGCTAAACTAACTTATAGTATTAGTGAACACAGCTGTGATTTTTATGGAAATTTAAAGAAGTTGACTAGACTTAACAGTGAATTTCACAGATACTTTAATCACACTCTCTTTTACTGTTGCATTCCATTGCTGGGCCTTGCTTTAAAGTATGTGATGATCCCTAAGAAGAAACATTACTTAGATTTAACTACATAAAATGGATCCAGAGAATGTAAACAAAGTTCCCTTTATTGTAACCACAATTTGATTCCATTAAGCCCAGAAGCGATACATTTGGGCATACATCTGAATAATTTACTTTGTCTTTGGAATTCCTGCACCACCTTGACCCCAACGACCTCTCATGTAGTTCTATTTCTGAGACAACTCAGCCTAGTTAAAAGAAGAAAAGGAGTTTTCCCCCATATCTCTGTTCACATCAGAGTTTTGAGGAATGCTGCAACTGAGACCTCATCATATTCTGGTCTGGTTTTGCTGAGAAACAAGGCAAAATTAGTAATGGCTGTTCTTAGAATTTCCTTTCCCACCTCTTTTTATTTTACCTTCTTTTCCCTTGACCACCTCTTCCTCTCCACCCAGCCTTCCTTTCCATTCTTGCATTCTCCCATCAGCCTCTGCTCTCCTATATCCTCACTCTCACCCTGTTTCATCTACACACATGTATGTACTTGTTTCAACCTTTTCCAAGGGTTAAAAGCTGGGAGACTGGAAAACCTGAAAATGTGGTAGGTTGATCCCAGCTGGCAGCTAAACACTCACACAGCTGCTCACTCCCTGACCTTCCCCCATATCCATGATACCCCCACAATGGGGTGCTGCTCCTGCATCATCCAGGAAAAGAAAGTAATTTAGAACAATGTGGATTACCTGGAAAACAGGAGCCCATTCAAACATAATCAGTTGTATATAGATCTCAAAGTGGAGCTACATATTTCAGAGAAAAATACACACCATACTCACAAAGCAGGCAATACTGAACAGAAGTTAAGATTTAGAGAAGATATTCAGTTTATTACAAGTGCCCTCTACAATAGTAAGTCAAAAATGTTTGTGGTAACTGAGTGTAAGACTGGAAAGTTGTTTCACCTTTCTATGCCTCATTCATGCAATAGATATTAAAATCATTATCCCAGTCTCAGGATCCATTTTGAAAAGACTAGAGAAATACGTTAGTGACTAGAAAATATAACAAAAGAGAGAGAATCCAACTTTTCCAGCTTGGCAAAAAACACCAAGAGATGACTCAATATCCTAATGAAAGTACTTTTCATAAATATGACACCTCAATGAAAAGGTGTGGCAAGTTCTGCTTTCTGTGGAGAAGTAAGAGATGATACAGCCTGGCAATGGAGAGGAGTAGAAAGACACTACACAAGAAAAAGGATATCTGATTGTAGTCACGGTACTGGAAACACAAAGTATTTGCAAACAGGTAACAGACTGCCTAGAAATCATTAGAAAGTTAGTAACCAACTTCGTAGGATCTCTTATTAAATTATAAATTGGATGGTTTTGGCATATGTAAAAATCTCAAGAAACAGTAATTTTTATTAAATATTTTCCTTTAAAGCAAAAGATTGAAGGGCATTTTCATATAAATCTAAGCAAGCAACAACATACATAGTTTCAGTTGAAGCAAAACAACAACCAAATTTAGTAAGAAAACATATTAGCAATGAACATAGAAATAAAGGTTTCTAAAGTTCTCAGTAAATTTATTAGAAACTGGGTCAGACTCAATCTACAAGGCTTCAGAGAGACCTTAAAGAAGCTTCCAGTACCTAAAGGGGGCCTACAAGAACACTGGGGAGCAACTTTTTACAAGGCCACGGAGTGAGGCTGAAGGATGCAAAATGTAGATTATATACCTGGAAGAAATTCCTTAATTGTGAGGGTGGTGAGACAACGGAATAGGTCTGTGTAGTGGGTTGAGAAGTTTTGTCTGCCCCATCCCTGTGTCCAAGGCCAGGCTGGACAGGGCTTGGAGCAACCTGGGTTAGTGGAAGGTGTCCCTACCCATGGCAGGGGATTGGAACTTGATGGTCATTAAGGTCCGTTCCAGTCTAAACCATGATATCATGTAAGGATTCTAAATTTAGCAAGAATTAAATGTAACAAATTAAGCTATGTAAAAAACCCAGCAGCATCTATTCTTCAGAAAGTAGTTATTCTCATTCATATAACTCTCAACATCTATAATTCTGATTTTTCAAATATTACTGCCCATATTTAGAAACCTAAATGGATTTGGACTCATTTGCAGAAGTGCTGAGCATTTGCAATTTGCCATGAGACACATGACATTGCCAGAGCTCCACACCTATGGAAGTCTCACCACATTTCTGTGGATATCCAAATATGGGTTTATCTATTGAACTTCAGGCACCCACAACTGAAAAAATGTGGCTTTCATTTATAATTCTATTATTATATATTAATTTTTTATAGCTTTGATACTGTAATTGTAGTTATTACCTCAGCATCTCTCCTGCACTACGCTTTCCTAGGATAATGACTGGTTTAAATGTCAGTGGACCAAATTGTTTTCATTCATTCCAATATTTCTTTCACATGTTAATACTTTTTAAATTAAATCATTCCCCCTAAACTGACATCACAGATTTAACAGTCACTTCCTGATTAGAGAGGAGAGGAAGAGGAATAAGTTAGACTTTTCAGATATGTATGAGAAATTTTTTCAAAGTATACCTCTTGAACACCAAAATCCCAACAGTTAAATAATTATAAACCAGATAGTTCTTTACACAGAAGTTTTATCATATAATTATGATGCTGATCATTTAGAACTATCCAAAACGTCTCCAGCATTTTTAAACAGCTAAGCACAGTTATTTTTAAAATCAAACATATGTGCTTTTTTTTCTGTTTATGTCTTCGGAAAGAACATTCTGTATAATGAAAAACATGACCAAATTTTTCACAGTACATCACTATAAAACCCTGTAATTGACTTTTTGGGTTGGTTTACTCTATATCTATTTTTGTCCATGTAAAAAACAGCAATGATGTGGTGAAAAGACCAAAATGTAGGTCCCATTGCAGGATAAGGCTCCATCCTGATTAGTGAAGTATCATGTTTTTCCTGGGAAACATGCCCATTTTGTAAAAGGGAATTCAGTCCACATGAACCTCCTCTTTAGAGGAGGGAGGAAAAAAAAAGGGAAAGAAAGAAAGAAAGAAAACCATCCTTTTAAGCAGCACAGACTGTAGTGATTGCTCTCAGCTTTGGTTGAGCAGGACTCACAGAGCCTTTCCATTAAACAGAAGGCAGCTCTGCTGATCATAAAGTTGCCCCAATATGAATTTTCTGTTTTTAAACAATATTGTTCAAAGTTTAAGAGCTAAGGTTTGCTTATATTTTTATTTTACTTCAATGTGAAATAACAAAATGTTTAACATCACCTATTCTTCTAGGAAGAAATAAACTTTCTAAAAGCAACACAAGTAGGGTAGTGAGATTATATTCACTGTTTCAACTGCTACTGATGACAGTAACTCAATGCAAATGAAAATTTCCAAATTGAAATAGTAACTCAGAAAAAAAAATTCTCATCTCATTTCTCACCTTAAGTATTATCCACATATGAAAATTAATTTAGATCATACATTTTATTTTACAAACTATTCTCATTCTTCTTGAAATGGCCTTTAATTTTTATTATCACAGATTAGTTACATGCCCCAGTCACAGAGTTCAAAGAAATTGTGCAGACACATTTCCAAAGGAGTTCACATGCCAAAGGAAAAAAAAATATAAAATAATCGACTTCTTTCAGAGTTAATTAAAATAAATCACAAGACATTAAACTTTGACTTAAAAATTTGAAGAAAATACTGTTATCTTGCAAATTGTTTAGCAGCAAGATATGCCATAATTGCTCTGAGGTAAATCTTTGAGAAATTGAAGATGACATCTAAATCACAAGTTTGGGAAAGGGGGAACATACCATCCACAGCCAGAAAGAGAGGATAGGCTTACGAAGAAAGGTAAGCTATTTCCTTAGCTCAGAACTCAGCTAAACTGAAGCTGCAGTCACTAATATCACTAATGTTAGATTCTCTCAAGATTTCAGAGAATTAAGGGTCTGATCATGGTATCAGATGTTCCAATAAAACAGCACCAAAAAAAGTGCTGGAGGTCAGGTGTAGTTTCTCTCTCGGGGTGAGAGTCTCTTCAATGGGCTGCTCCTACATTTGTAATACCTCAGGACATGTTCCTTCCCCAGCCAAGCCTCTCTGAATTGCTTCCACAAGCAAAGATGCTCATTTACAAAAGTGACTGCAGGATCTGCTTCAGAGATGAAACGTGATGAATGTCTTATGGCCTTAGCACTGACTGACGGATTATTTTCATTTCTTTGGGGTTTTTTTAATTACCAAAGGAAAAAGAAAGATGACACAGATTACCCTAACAAAATTTAAAATTCTTAGCTGTATTTATTTAAGAAGCTTTAATGATACAAACATGGTAAGGAAATGTAACAGAAGAATACAGTCAATTATAACTAAACTATAAGAGAAGCGGTTGAACTCTAAGAAAAAAAAATAAGCCAGCACATTTAAAAAAATGAAAAAACTAAGCATATCTGAGATTAAGGCTCAGCTACACAGTTTAGAAGAGAAGCTTTGAAGTCAGTAACACTATTTTGCACCATTCACACAAAAGAGTGGAAAAACAACTTTAAAGACCTGCCCCAGAAGACAAAACACCATGTGATAAGTACAGCAACACACACTTATGGCAAAAAGTCTGATGGTAACATCCAAGTACCAGACTGTGCACTTCCCAGCCCTGCTCTCCATCAGTTTGAGTGTGAAACACAGACACTGTGGGTGATGTTTCGGGGGAAAATATCTGTGTCTGAGTCAGCCTCTGCTTCCTTCCAAGGCAGTGGAGAGAAATGTTTTAGGATTCATCTGACTGATTTTAGACCCTTCTTTTCAAGGGAACTACTGCCTAAAATTGCTTGTTTCTCACTGCTGCTCTAGAAAGAAGGGTTATGCTCACTCGCTCAGGTGCATATGCTGACAAGCAGAAATGTAAAGTTAATGAAATGAATCCCTCTTACAACAACTATTCAGCCATAAGTGAACAGGAAGAGGAGATTCATGCCTGGTTAACAGCAGAAATAAAATGTACTTAAGAGTTACAACAGAAGTTTCTGCCATCACTGAGAGATTTACCACCGAGGAGGGACACAGGCTTTAACAAGACCCATCCTCTGGTCCAGGGAATACTGTAATGAGAACCAGTAAGGTTCAGACATCCACTGTCCTGGAACTGAAGGCAGTGAGCAGCCCTCACCAACAGACTCAAAAGGTTTTGGAACTCCAGTGTTTTTTAAACTCCATCCAACTCTATGAGGTTAAAAAATTCTGAGCAACAGAAGGGTTCAGAGGCAAAACACACTGAATGTTCCTCTGCATCCAATGGAAAGACTGCACTCAGTTTTGCTCTTACACAGGACACATTTCTGTTAGAATTCACCGCGAAATCCATTGATCTGTGGGTATGCTCAGTCACTGAAAACGGCACAGGCATTAAAAGCAAGTCTCTCCTTGTCAATAGCAATGTGAAACAACTGTGTGGTGAGTAAATTACCAAATCATTCAGTCTACGCAAGACGGAAGGGCCATAAGTCAAAGTGTTACAGAACTATTCCCTCTGTCACTGCAGAATCTGTTGGTGATACCATCAAAATCATGATATACTGTATCACTGCACATCACCTGTATAGCAAGGCACTGATGGAAAGCAGAAGGACTTGACAGAGCCCCTTCACTGAGCTGAACTAAAGAATTCCTCAATTCCTGTTATATATAACTCATGAAATATGTTTGTATTACAGAAACCTTAATCACTGACTGATGGTTGAGTGGGTTTTTTCCCCTCATATGAGCTGGCTATTGCACAGCTGTCCCCTTGAACAATTCTTACAGTTTTCCTAATTAACCAATTCTGGTCCTGATATAGGCAAAACAGTGAAATACATGAACAAGAGACTCAGTGTGGGTTTGTTATAACAAGACAAATTCCTCTCAATTAAACACTTTGCTTACATTTTAACAAAGTTATTTACTTGCTACTTCTAGGGAGAAAAACCCCAAACACATATTTGCATGACGCTTATTTGGAACAACTAATGATGCTCCACATATGCCAATATTATGCTAATTGTCTGGCTCAACCCATACTCCAGGCTTTCCCAGCAATCAGCAGGCACATCTGGATAAAGTGGTTTCATTTTTACATCCCCTCAAAATATTCACACTGCTGCAACAATTAAGCAAATGAAAAATGCAACAACATTCTGGCAAAATCAAAATTAATTTGCTGTTTAAGAGAGGGTTATGTTTGCTATTAGTTCTTACTATTACAGTGACATCAGACTCTGAAAAAGTCCATGAAGTCTAGGCATCAAAATAAATGGAATTTTCCTTTTTGAAAAGAAAAAAAATAATTTCATCTCAAATGTCTTCCTCCACCACGTTCACAGATAAGCATCCATGTACACTGAGTAGGCAGGTGGTCATACAACAAAAATTTCACCCTACCTTTCAGCTGTGAAGAGTAATTTATCAAAATACAAAAACACATTTGTGCTGATCTGAATTTTCCATGTCACTTGGAGCAAAATCAAAAATTTTTAAAAAATCAATAGACCATCTTCAAAATTTCTTTGGGGATGGGGTCATTCACAGGCAGGAGGAGGAGCAAGAAAAGCCTACAGGTAAGCCTGTCTTGCTACAGATATTCCATTTTTAATCGGAGAACAACAGAAAGGAAAAGTAGCTCAAGTACCTTGTTATCAACTGACAGAGGTGAGGCTTTCACATAATCACCTGGTGATGCAGAAATCAGTCAGACCACAGAACGGCTACTCTTTAATGGATGAGAAAAAGGAATGGGAAGTTAGAAACTTTTACCTACTAACTCTGGAAATAATCAGAGAAAACAGGTCTGTGTTTTATGCAACCATTAAAGAACTACTGACATTATGTGTGGTCCTTCTGCAATCCCAAAACACGATACTAATATTTTTGAAGTGAGTTCTGAATATGCTTTAGATGAGATTAGATACATTTGCACTAATCAATCTTTCAAAAGGAAGTTGATTTACTAGTTTACTGTGTTGAAACATCTGACAAAGAAAATACTAAGCGTTTGGAAATTATCATCATAAATCTGTGACAATATGAGGATAAATCAGTCCAGGTGGCAATGTGATAATTTTTTGTGTTTCTACTCCATAAAGAGATGTATAAAGTTCACCCTCAGGCATATATAAAAGCGTGTGGTTGAAATCTAAGATCATAAATGCTGGATGCAAAACCGAAGGAAAAATCTCAAATTAAGTGTTTAATAACAGATACACACATTATGATTTCAGTACATTTTGTCTGTCCAGCATGTTAAGACATTACAAATTATCATCTACAATGTCGTATTTTGAAAAGCTACTGATGTTTTTTCATTATTAAGCACACCTTAAGGCTTAATTTTTCTTGTACCTAAGGATGACATGGAACCAAATTTATGCCCAAAGATATTCATCAAAGCATACTTTTAGGGAAAAAAATGCAGGATATACTAAACATACCAATTAATCTTTCCAAAATGTCAGTCATTTTAGATAAATTAGTAGAATTTTAGTAGCCTTAATACCATGGGTATTTATACACCTTTCACTGGGGCTATTTCCTTCAGAAAAGGACTTGCACAGGTTGCTCAGAGAAGCTGTGGATGACCCATTCATGGAAGTGTTCAAGGCCAGGTTGGATGGGGATCTGAGCAACCTGGTCTAGTGGAAGGTGTCCCTGCCCACAGCAGGGGGGTGCAATGGGATGATCTTTAGGGGCCTTTCCAACCCAAACCATTCCATGACTATGATAAAATTAACATACAGATAATTTAAAACCAGCATTTTCCAGACTTTCTGAAGTAGTAATTCCTGACCCATATGAATCCTCATTTTTATGTGACTTACAGCTATAGAGGGTAGTCATACAGCTTTCAATAGGCCAATTCTTCCAGAAAGATCAGGCAAAATCATTAAAAAGAAGAACAACTAGAACACCAAAGAAAAAGGCTTAAAAATGTCAACAAAATAAAGATGAGTTTAAATGGGTAAATCAGAAATCCTCAGAGTGACTAACCTGATAAAATGAAACTGGAAACACCCTACTGTTTCTAAAATTCACAGTGAAATATGAATGACTGGATGATTAATAAATTACAAGGCCAGTGAATACTACTGAAGTTATATACTTCTGAAAATACTTCCACAGAAGCACAGCCCACTTACATTTACAGGAATAAGCAATTAAAGTTCTTAAGTTCCTGTATCCTGATTTTACAGCACTTAAGCATTTACACACTTAGATGAAATCTTTGAAGATCTGGGGACTTTTCCCCCATGGTAATACACTGTACAGAGTATGGAGCACTATAATCTCAATGCTGTTATCAGCTTATCTACACACAAACCCTTTAGAACAGTGATCTGCACAGAGATCAAGTTCTCTCCACAAAGGCCAGTACTGAATTCTCAGGGAAAACCCCTACTTGGTTTTGTCTCCAACAGACCTAAAATGTTGCCTAGGGTTATGACTAGACAACCGTGTTTTATAGCTATAGATAAACTTCACCTCCATGATCTTCTCTTAATCCTTTTTAAGATATAGTAATTTTTGGCTTCTTCAGTGCCTTGTTGATGAGCTCAAAACTTTAATTATGCACTGTTAAAAAACTACTTCCTCGTACTCATTTTAAGCCTGCCATCTGATAATTTAATTAGGTGCCCTTAGTTTTTGTTATGAAAAAGGGAAATAATTGTTTCCATTCAATTTCTCCACATTGCTCATAATTCCAGATTTCTATCACATTCCCCTCTCAGTTGTGTCTTCCCAGGCTTTTAGTATCCTGCCAGCTTAGTTTCTCCTCCTTGTAAAGAATTCATTCAGTTCTAGAATATTTTTAATAACTGTGTGAGCACAACATCAGAACTATTAGTAACACCATTTTGCTCAGAAATGCTCAGTTCTTCCAACCTATATTTGACAACTACTAAGCCTCAACCACCAAGCTTTTAGAGCTCTCCAGTATGAATCTTTTTCCATGAAAATAAACAGCACAGAATTCACATGGGTTTATGAGCAATGGATTTCACCTGTTTTGTCACCCACTCAATTCTGTGCAATCCTAGGGTGACACTACACAATCACCATTTCACTACCGGAAATAACTGCCATTAGCTTTCCAGCTTCTCCAGGATGGAGCAGTGAGGATTTCTTGGGGCTGTCCTGTGCAAGGCCAGGAGCTGGACTTGATGATCTTTGTGAGTGCCTTTCAACTCAAGAAATTTTATGATTCTCTGAAGATCCTTGGTAGATCTTGTGAGTGACTTTAGTGCAAAAATTAACTATTTCTACCCTTAAATTTCTCATCTTTTATTTGGCTGGTATTTTACAAAAAAGGATCTCTTCTTTATATCCCACTGCATATCGTAAAGCTACTGAGGTTACTAAAAAGCCACTGAGCAATTTATCAGAAGATTAAAACTACCAAATTCCCCAACAATGATACAATTACTTCTTAGCAGTAAGACAGAACTTGAAAACACATGGGTTTTGACAAGGATGTTCAACAGTAATTATAACCATTTTGTATTGAAACAATGTCCTGTATTGACATTTAATTGATAATCACTGATTTAGACATTCACTCATTCTTCCAAGAAACGTTATTTTTAGTCAATAGCTGTGGTCATTAAGTAAGTCCTTACTTTGTGCTAGATAAGGAACAAGCAGGGATAAACCACACTGAATGCTGTTTGAATATATTAAGTAGCAATACTTGAAAATAATAAACATTTCTGCTCTTCACATTTTTTTTTTTCAATTCAAAGCACACAGAAAGGAGCCACATATCATGGATAGAGGATACAGAAAAAAGGGTGATCAACTCTCACATGACAACTGAATTTTGTGTTTAGTCATGAAAGCTCTAAATTGAAGTTACATAAACAGAAAACTAATGCCACTGGCAAACAGCCCTGGTCTGTAATGTTCTATTTGGGATTCACTGGTTAAAGCAGAGGAGACGCTGAGCTCTGACAAAGAACGATATGGGAGATGACATCAACTTCTTTCGGCAAATGAGCTCAGCGTGCCAGCGAGCTGACAAATTAGCTTCTAAAAACCACTAACAGTAGCTTACAAAGTCACAGCTGTTATCCTGTTTTGAACAACAAAATGTTGATCTCGGTTGAAATGTCTAGTTTTACAGAAGATTTGTTAGTGCCCTGATTTTTTTTTTTTTTTTTAACAAAGAAATGAGTTATACTGAGAGAGGCACGAGGGACCGGCAGTGACTGTACTCTGATGACTCCGTGGTGATGGTTAATCGACAGGATTAAGTAGAGCACTTGCTTATGTTCTGCACCCTCCTTAAACTTGAAAAACTCCCTAGAGATACAGGCTCAGTAGCAACATAAATCCACAAATACAACAGTACCACAGTCACTAGCAATTTCTTCAGCTAACTCAAGCATTTCCCAGGATATTAAGTTTGATAGTGGGAAGAAATGCAGCAGAAAATCTGGCATCAGAAAACTTGTAGGAGATTCCATTAAGGGGGTTAAACCAATTGAAAGATGCTAATACAATACAAAACAAATATTCTTCAATGCTGATTGGTGGACAAAATAATAAAAAAAAAACATAGTATTACTTTGCATTTCAACTATTTGAGTAGTGTAAATCTTCACTTTCACAGCAAAGTATCAGGCAGCCTTCTCTATTTCTCAGAGGTACAGGGGACTAAAAATTCTATCAAACACAGCAGAGGCAAACTCAGTTAATCTTGGTACTCCTATGAGCCTCATCACTGGCATCTGAACAGCCCTCAAGTGACAAAAAATAAATCTGTTGATGTTTAAGGGAAAAACAAAACTTTTTACAGATGACCAACTGAAGGACAGAACAATTTACCTCACTGCCTGAAGGTCCAAACAGGAGTCTTATCTCATCTCTCAAGCACCAGATTACAGTCCGTTGTCACTAAAGCATTCTCATTGCTTTTACACATCTCTTACTTTCATAAAATTACAATAACTTCAGCATAAGCATTACTCATTTATGGTAGATGAAGGGAATAATCAAGCCAGGATAGCTGCATGCCAAGTTCAAGTGACTACCCAAAGCCAACAAAAAACACCAAACCACTGGTCAGAGCTTGGACTGAAATTTCTATTATTCTAAATTTAGACAAGTAATAAAGGCCCTTATTTATTAATGTTACATAAGGCCTGTTTCTATCAACACTGTTTCTTTTTTTCTTTTTTTTAATCTTTACCTAAAGTGGAGACAGTGTAACAATGAGTTAAATAAGACTCTGGGCATGTGAAGAACTGAACAAAACCATGTATTTTCAACAGGAAGTTACCTAACAACTATGTGGCCAGTGTGTCAGGACTTAAGACCACATAAAGATTCTGGTAATCAGGTGAAGGAGACTTGTATCAACCTATCATTTCCAGTATAGTGATGAAATCTGGTCTCCACGAATCTTCCCACTGGAATCTATAAAAGGTTGCACAGGCTCTTGATCATAAGCATGGACATGCTGAGGTCCAAATTGGCAAATTTATGTTTGGAAAACACAAGCAATGAAGCTCATCTATGTACAAGAATACAGAAACATCACAGAACACTCCCTTCAGCTCTGCCCCCTTTCAGAAATCAAACAATGGTGTTGGATTTTAGGATTTCATACATCCATCACTGACAAAATGAGCTGGCTAAACTTATAAAGATGTAGAGATAAAGCTAAGCATTTTCACGAAAAGTACCTCCTAGCTGTGTACTGTAGAACGACTGAGAAGTTTGGGGTTATATTTGCCTTTACTTCTTTAATTTTCTTCTCTGCATACCCCCAAACAAACTATATATCTGACAGAGAAAGCAATATATTTCTCCCAAGAATACTGTGAAGAGAAGAAAATAATTAACATTTGTTAAGTATTCTCATAGTGTGACATGTGCCAGCAGAGCACATGAAAGTTAGTAATTCTTCTTAATAGAGTTTGAATACTGTGCAGGAAAGATGGCAAACAGCCATGGAATGAGCAATCAGTAACGAGAAAATCTCTGAGTAACCAACTCTGAAGTGAGCAGCATTCCTTCCATGCAAAGAGTTACAGAGTTGACAAAAAATGCAATCAATTAACACTACTACAAGGTACCAAATGCAATAGGGCTGTAAGGAGGGTCACTGGAAACCTTAATTCTAGATTTTCTACACTAATTTCATCCATTTATTCTTCTAGTGCAGAGCTTAGCTGAGCTTACTGTGTTAGCAGAGGAACACAAATAGAAGGAAAAACAAGCAAATGAAAACAAAACAAACAAGGAAAAGACACAAACCCAACCTATCAGCTGGAAATAGTTCTGTTTGCAAGTTCTTCAGCTTTTACCACTAAACAATTAGGCAATCTTGTAGAAAACCTTCATTAGTTTTGCTGTGTATCTGTCCCATGTCCAATAGAGGAATAGTTATGATGAGAGCAGAGCAGCAAAGCACTCAAAAGTAAGTGTTCTGTAAAATTCACGAATTCTAAAAAACTGGGCATAGTAAGGTCTGGCTCTTTAAGTTTATTTCATTTATTCAAAAGGAAAAATAAAGTTGAATTATTGTAGCTCCTATACACAGATAAAACAGATATTTTCTACCCACATCAGAAAATGAGAAGATTGAATTGCATTCAGTTACGAATTGGATTTGTTCTTCAATTAAAAGAGAAGAAAAATAAATCATGCTGAAGCTAAATGACAAACCAAAGGCTAATCCATTGTAATTTTGTCCAAAAGACAACTAAATTTGTTATTTCTTCAGCTCTTTGATCATTATGTTTAGCTTGTAAAGATGCCACTTACTACTGCAAAAACTCCATTTCTGAACAGACTGGTATCATTTTTCCCGAAACTGAAATATAAACATTCAGCTGCAAAGCTGCTTCAAACCCACACTGGGCAAAACTGGACTTAAAAAGCAAGAAAATATTTAGATGCTCATAAGATGGAAAAAAAAAAAAGAAAAAAGAAAAAAGAAAAAAAAGGGGAAAAGAAAAAAAAAAGAAAAAAGAAAAAGGAAAAAAAAAGGAAAAAAAAGGAAAAAAAAGAAGAAAAAAAAGGGGGAAAAAAATAAAAAACTTTAAAATACTATTAAGAAGGGACAACAACTAGCAATTTTACCAAATGAGCCAGAAAAGCATGACAAAATAAACTGAATATTCTGCGCTATTCCCAAATCTCAACAATTACTGAAGTTCCGTTCTAAAAATCAGACATACTCTACCTACGTAGACATACAGGCACAAACTGTGAAAGAGAAATGTTTTACATCTTACACTTTGCAGAGATTACAGTTATTTCTGAGGGCCCCAACCCCAAAGCCCATGTCATGGGAATGAACCCTGGCTCATGAAAAGCCACATTTCCTTCAGCATCGGTTTTGGCAAAGCAGCAACTGCCCAGAGCACTGCTTGGGCTGAAAAAACGGTCTGGTAGCATCAAGCCTTACATCCCCATGGCTTCCCAAAATACACAAAGAGTCTGGCTACAAGGAGCTGCTCTGGCATCACAATTACAGACTATGGAATGCAAAGGAGACGAATGTCACAGAGGACAAAACTCTTACAGCCAACCTTGGATTTCAGTTCAAAGTAAGTGTTATAGGAAATAATCTATAATGCAGATTCCATACACCTAAAATGAAGATTTCTTTAAAATGCCATGCCCAAATTATTCCATGCAAATATTAACCAATTAACATGCACTCTGATGTGCAGGTACATGAAACAGAGATTGCTTTGGTTCTTGAACTAATCTTCAGACAGTGATAACCTTGATTCCAAAGTCTTTTAAGGCCTGGAACAACTGAAACACCACTCCAGAAGCAGAATTATTTCAGGAAAGAATTTAGAAAATACAAGCAAACACTATGTACTTTTCAGCCTGGCTCAATTTGTGACTACAGCAGAATTTTCCAACAACACTGGGTTTCAGTGCTCCTGTTCCACCATACTCCTATTGCACTCACAAACAGGTAGTTTGGCCATTCAGCTCCAAAAACAATTCAGGTGCTGAAAGCCCATTCATTGCTACAGCCTGTCCTCAAATAGGCAATACCCAACCATCTCTAGGCTGTCCATCTGCATCATTTTGTGCCAAAACACATAATTTCATCCTGCTTAGCACCTCTGGCTCCTCACACAAAATACAGCCAAGCAGCAGACCCAGAACCTGAATTCTGAAATGGTAATCTAACAACTCCCTTTGATTATGGGCTGGGTCTCCAAGTTAAAAGAACCCTGTTTAGCCAATTGTCAATAGTTCACAGAGCTGATTCCTTTGGGGGCTTACTAGACACTTCCCTCGTGCAGCCAACAAGTACAGGCAGTGATTTATCTTCTTAAAACAAATTTTTATTTATCTATCTAAAGAGAACAGAAATAAATGATTAAAGTGATAAAATAGCTAAGTATTAACAAGCAAGTAGCACATATACTGTCTTATCCACACAGAATATTTCCTCAAAGCTTGCATTATTTATCTTACAAGCTACAGGTCTGGATTCTAGCAACCAAACCACAGGGTCTCTCTAAAAACAGCCCGACTTCCTCACTTTTGGGGTTGGAAGGTCAGAGGAGGAAGAGGTATGAGTGGAAGGAATGATTGCAATTCATTTTTATTTTTCATCTCTGTTACCAGCCTTCAGTTACTAAGCAGTCTGTTACTCAGAGCATGACAAAAAACACGTATTAAAAAGAACCGACACCTGCTTATCTGGACAACGTTGGACAGACTGTCTATAAATGCTGCCTGCTTTTTCCTCCTGAAGTGAAAAATCAACCAGCTCTCCAGGACACAACACATCAGGCACTGGAAATCGCATACAATTATCTCCCATACTCTTCCCAAAATCCCTCAAGTTCTATTCTTCAGGCATACCTCTACAGACCATTTTAAGTACTATGCAGAGACAGCCCAATTCCCTCCAGAGGAGCTCAACACCACACAGAGCAGAGCCAGGCACTTTTCAATTGGCTATTTCAGAACAAACTGGGTTTCACATAGCCGTGGAGACCACAAGGCAATTTTCTCCTGTGTTTGCTGTCCCCATTAAAAGGGGTGCACCTTCTTGCTCTTCATCCTGTTCCAATGTCTTCATTTCTCCTCACCTTCAGTATTCCTTCACTACAAAATGGGAGCCATACTGTTAGAAACAAAGCTCATTAAAAACCAAGATTTTCTTTTTAACTTTCCTCCTTCCAATTTTATTCTTTCCATTCCCTTCTCAACCTCTTTTCAACTCTCTTTTCTCATGAATGATCTTCAGATCTCTTCTCCAACAGAAAACCACAATACACTTTTAATTACAAGGGAAAGCCTAGACTGTTGACAAGCTCTAAAAAAGTAGCAAATCCAGGATTTAAATACTTTTAAAAAAATAAAAAGAAAAAACACATGGAGAGAAATAGAGAAAGTAGGGAAGTACCTTACCTGATTTTACTGGCTTTTTCCTAAAAATTACTGTTTACAGGACTGAGGATCTCAAACTAAAGTAAGCATCATAAACAGCAGAGAAATATTTCCCCATGCAATCACTGCGTAAGGAAATGTTCTGGGGCTAGGTTTGGTTTGTTGGTTGTTTTCTTGTTTTGTTTTTTCCAAAAACTAGTGAAGCAACCATGACGATCAGCCATCATGCTCAAGTAGCAGAAAACAAGACCAGCCAATTGCACACAAATAACTAATACTCTTCACAGTATATGTGGAGAAAGTTAATAATAAAATTACAACTAACTGCTCTCCCTTCCCCATGAAGTTCTTCACTTATTTTTTACTGCTGTTCATTATAATGAGGTTTTTCCCCTCCCTCTTTTTCATACTATTCTTAAATGGCTGGCTGCATATATTTAATTGTATATTCCTCAGGGCAGGGACTATTTCCTTAATTGTCTGTAAAGTCCAGTGCTATAAACAACAGTCCTATGCAATGTTAAGTTATAAAAAATAAGTAATGTTTTGTTGAGAAATAGTCATGAATTAATTATGCAAGATAATCTGGAAAACCAGGGAAAAAACCATGTAGTTCTGAATCCATAACTTTTAAGCATCACTACCAGTGAATGGTTTATGATACTCCTTTTCAGTATTACATTTAATTTCTCTTGGGGTATTTAAAAAACATCTGCTCTGAAAGTTAGCAAATGGGTATTGTTTACTCAGAAATTCTACAGGGTACAACCCCCTTCTACACTGTCAGTTAAACATACAATATTTTAAATACACATTATGGAGCCAACTGTTGAAGCAGGCACTCAGATTACAAAGAATATTCTACATATTAAAATATACATGAAAAATACTGTTCAGGAGTTATAATATATATAATTCTAAATTCAGTATTTAATAAGTACGCAATTTTTTAAAAAAATAGTTTTTATTATTTACTGAACTAATTTCATGTCCTAAATATACACTGCTACAGACTTACACAAGCACAGAAGCTACTAAAATTTTTATAACTTTAAAACCAGAAGCAAATTTTTATTGCTGAACTATGTCCCTGAAAATGGGGTTGAATACAAAAACAATGACACCAAATCTGAAGAGCATAAATACTCTGCCTTAATATTTTTTGAAATCTGTTCTCTAATCTTGACTGAGGTTTGAAAGTAGCAAGTCTGTATTTTTCCAGTGTAAATGTTGTGCAACAGCTTTACAAACATAGATCTAAATCTGCAATTGCCATTACTAAAATAAATGAAAAATCTATAAGCAGCAGTGAAACTGGCATGCAAATAAAAGAACTGTCAAGACATATACTGCCTAAAAATAAGCTTACAATAACTATTTTAAAGACTGTGTGTGGTCTTACCCATATATTTTGGCAAGATGCACTTTCTCCAACCACAGCTAGATTCATCCAAAAGCAGTGGCACTGGAGAGTCTCTGTCTCACCTGTCAAACTTGAAGAACGTTGTTCAGCAGACCACCATGAGTCCATGGATAGGATCCACAGCACTACAGCAGCTGTTCTTGATAAGTGTTCTCTAACTAGAGAAGCAAGTGCTTCAAAAATGTTCTGTAAGAGGATCATCCTTAACACATATGCATTCAAAAACAAACAGAAGCAAGAATGTATCTAGAACAAGATTTTCAAGGAATTTATGGCACAGCAGCATCAGTGACCGCACATGTATCTCTGTCTGATATTTGGAAATATTCACAGAATATTCTGTCTATTAAATTTATCTTAGAATTCAACTTAATTTTTTACCTCTCACAAATTACTACACTCTTCAAATTGCAGGCAATAAAATGAAACAACTAGAACCCTTAAATCTTCATGCAGTTGAGGAAGGTGAACTTTCCTCTTTTCAGTTCTTTTCCCAAGTATGACATGGAAAATATTTTCACACCAACCTACAAACAGATTAAAAGTGGGAAGGAGAGGTAGAAGGCTACTTGGCTAAAGCAAAGGTAAGATTCAGTGAAAATGGGATGAAGTATGAAAAGCTGCCAGTTTTAAAACGGCATGAGAGGGTATTTTGCCAAAGAGAAAAATCTGAGGAGAGACCTTGTCTGATTCTGTCTATATAAAATACGTTATTAAAAAGCACAAAATCACTAATTTCCAGAGAAATATGAATATTTTCTAAAAATAGGTCACTGCTTTTAACTGCTGAGATCTGCTCTGGTTTAACTACTAGTAGCATTGTATCCTAGAAGCAGGAAAGGCTCTAGAGAGATTACTTTCACTTTTCCCTAGATATATTTAGTGTACTAACTAGCATAGTTAGGATATTATTTTTCTTTGGTTTTGTCAGTAGCATGTTTGAAATAAATTTTATTAAGTGGTAGTGTATGTAACATTGCATTGTGGGTAGCAGTTTCCTGCCTTAACCTAGCCACATCCTCAGCTGTTATATGAGACAAGTTTCCCATATTTTCTGCAAGTTGACATTAAAAAAAAAAAAAATACAGACAGGAGAAAATAGCTAGGAGGTTAGGATGATCTTAAACACCATATATTGACTGTTTAGATTAGGTGCATCTAATCAAAAGGACTTTTTTCTCAATTGCTGTACAGTCTACAAGATATAGCAACACAAAGAAAGTAATGCTTGCCAAAAAAAAATGTCTGAGCAGGCAGAATCAAGATGACAGACATCTGACCATCAAAATGCAGCCCCTTATTCAAAGTCTGATCAGGGGTTAGATTATTTCACTGGAGAACAACTTTGCTATGCTATGAAGAAGTGAGAGAACTGGCAACTCAAAGTGAATGAAAACAAGTTTTGACTACAGTACTACATGATGTACTCACTGGTGAAAAGATGACCATCTTTGTAATTTAAACAACAGTTCAGTTTAAGGTTTAATGTGATCTTCAGTAGCCTGATTGCACTGCAGAAAAAACAGACATTTGTTTACTGTAGAAATGTTACAGCACTTTTTGCCCCTCTAAGCTTAGTGGTTCCAGGCATCACCCACTTCAAACCGTATCTTACCTAGAAAAAGGTTCTGAGGCAGAGAAAGGCAGCAGTAACACTCAGATGCTCACTGCTACTCTTGCAGTAAGTCCCATTTTAAAATGAAGGAATGCTGAAATAACCCCAATGTTGCCATTTTTTTGATCAACAGACAGTTTTAGTCTTTGCTTTAAAAGATTAGGATAAAGTGGAATCAGCATACTCTACTATTGCAGAGATGTTGGAAATGAGAAGTCTACAAAACACCCGAGTCTAACAACAGAAGTTTCCTATAATGTGCAAATATTTGAAATCAAACAGTATTTTAAATGTATTGGCTGTGAACCATCAGAAAACACAGTGCTCTTCCTCTAGAAATTATAATTATTCCTCAGTTTGAAAAACAGAACCAAGGAAGGAGGTTTCACTTAAGGAAAAAAACCTGCTCTAGTGGAAACAGATACCTTAACAACACCTACAGTGAATACCTGGAGCTGAGGAAACTGCATCAGGACTTTCTGAACTATAAAAATCAGCATTTTGTTATAGTATACATTGCAAAACTTGTAAGTGAATGCAATCTAACAAGTTTTTCATCACACTGCTCTAAGCAGAGTATTTATATCACTCCAGTTGTAGCACAGAAACAAACATTTAAGTACAAATAAACTTTCAGCAGGGTATCACACTGTTTATACGCTGGATGAACTTTTGAGTGACATAAGGCAAAATGTTTAGAAATAAAGCATAGCTTAAAAGGTCCAAAACACGTTTCAAGAACAGTGAAAGATGTAATTATCTTTCAGTGTTGCATTACAATTGACTTTTAGATTTCATTTGTCATCAAAGATCAAGCTCATAGTTTACCAGAGAAATTCCTTAGCATAATACTTCCTTTGTAAGTGTAATTGGGACTCAAAGCATCCCCTATGGAACCCAGAAGTGAACTTCCATTTTTGTAGATCTACCTTTTAACCAAGAGCCTGTCAAGCATTAGACTACAATCAAGACACTGATTTACACAGTGGATTTTCAGGATTCCTGCATCTGCTTCATCAGAAGTGCAAACTACACCAAAAGAAGCCACCAGTTTCACAGGTATTTGGTCTCAAAGTTTGACTTTATAATGTTTCTATACTAAAAAACCTGCATTTTTTTCAGTGACAGCTTCTACAAACTACATCTCGATTACTCAGTTACAGTATTTGGTTTTCTGGTTTCGGTGGATTTTGCTTTATTAGATGAAGACTTCTCTGTAGTGCTCTTGATTTGAACAGGTGAAAAGTAAAAAAAAAATCTTAAAGGTATCAGAACAAAGCACAGCAACAAAATTAAGATAATAACTTTGCATACACAAATGAAAGTATGAAAAAGCCATTCTGGAGAAAGCCTGAGCACAGAATTTCAATACAATGAATTTTCATATTCAGACTTCTGTAGGAATTCTAGTATTCTAACACTAAAGGTATGACTAAATATAAACTGCAGGGTTTTGAAAACCAAACAACTTTTCCTATGAATGGAAACAAGTCTTTAATACCAAGACAGCAGTTCTCTATTATTCAAAAATACTGCGCCTACCTACCATCAAACAGAAGTTGATAAATACCTTCAATGTGTAACGGCAGTTGAAAACTCTGAGTTTACAATTTAGGAGTTCCACAAATAAGAGAGGCAGCAACTTCCAAAAGCTTTTGCTGCATCACAAGTTCATTAAAACTTTAATGCATACAAATATAATCTGTATATGAAAAGATTAGCATTCTTTCCATCATTTTTATAGCCTTAAGATTTTTTCATTGATGTTCTTAACCATACAGGGAAAACAAAAATAATAAAAGCAATCCATGAATAGGAGAATTAAATATCACCCTTACTTTTAAATGGAATAGATTTTCTGTAGAATAATCCTTTTCCATTTTATGCTAGAATTCTGTAAATCTGGCAACACGCAATAACTCTCAAAGTATTGAATGAATAACAATGCAACTTACCTTAAAATAATTATTATGAAAGAACTTTTTTATAAACAGGGGTTTATGTTTTTTTTTATAATTACTTAACAAAAATCAAACCAATCTATTTTTCACTGAAAAATCCTTTCTCATTTTTCCCATCCCCACAAAACAGAGAACCTGCTCTCCACCCACACCTTCAGCTAGTCATATCACACTACTCCTGGCCAATTTCTAACACAGGAAGCTCAGGACAAAGAGGAAAATTAAAAAGGAGGGATGGCAGCTTCAAAGAGGTGTATTTCATTTTACAAATAAACGACAAACGATATCTAGAAAATGTTTTACACAGCTCTTCTGCTGCCCAAAAAAAACTACCAAAAAAAAGGAAAAAAATTTAAACTCACTCAGCTAAAACTTAAAACTACAGTGCATCTGTGGTACAATCAGGGTAACATGAAAAGTTCTAGATATAATGTCCAAAGAGGCAAAAACTGAGATACTTTCTCAAAGATGTTTCCAATTTTGTTCTGAATCTGAGTGAGCAAATCAAGACTACTAATACACACTGTCTGTGCACGTTATTCCTTACTACACACAGCATTTTGCAATTTATTTCAAAGCCTCTATTATAAACAAAAAAATACTGCTTTTGTTAACCCACTCCGTACGGGTACAGTCAGGGCTTATGTTACACAATCAAAGTCAAAGTTGCAGTATGTTAAGTATATAAAAAAATATTACACACACATGCACACAGATGATAGTAAGTATTTAAACATATGCATCAAATTTGTTTCATTTTAAAACTAAGTGTTAACATTAACTGATGAATGAAGTTATTTATAGTCTCCCCAAAAGTTTAAGACTGTTCTATTTCCCTTCAACACCAAAACTATAATAAGGAATTAATGTAAGCACAACCAAAACCTCCCAACCCTCCCAGCTCACTCTGTTACACAATGTCCACGTTAAATCCTCCCAATGCCAGTATTCCAAAGCATCACTGCCAGGCTGCAGCACACAATCAGTTACGATATCCAAATGACATATTTTGCCCCAAATATAAAAGAAACATAATTGCCTTTAATTTGCATTACATAAAACTGCCAAGTAGTTTTGAAGGCATGTAAAGCAAGGCAGACATGATTTAAGATTTGCAAAGGAATCCCCAGACTAACACTTCTGTGACAGCCAATTACAGTGAAAAACACAACCCGAACAAGCAGTCTGCTACTAGACCTTAGGAAAGGTAAAGTTTCTTACAATGAGTTACAGATTCACAAGTATAAGACGACAAGGAGAAAAAGTAAAACAGAAGGAATCCAGCCACCCAGCAAATATGAAGCAGACCCAAGATCGTGATACAATCCAAAGATGTAAATTATTGTAAATCATCACTGTTGTTCAGAATTTCACACAGCCACTTGTGCCAATTTTGCTCACTTTTCCACAGACACTATAATAAAGGAGGGAGAGGGAATGGGAGGGGGAAAAAAAATGAAGAAAAAAAAAAGGAGGGGGAAGAAGAGTGGGGGGAACCTGAACTGAGAGTGCAAATAAAGTTCTGCTGTCCATATGCTTTAACTGTACAGAAGTTTGGGCTCTTACAGCATTTTGTACTCTCTCCAAAGCCTCATGAGTCACAAAAATTAAAAAGCTATATCACTCTGGATGCCAGGAAGGGCCTTACCACGGGCCTTTTGTCAAAATATAAAATAAAAAAAAATTTAAAAAAAAAAAAAAAAAAGAAAAAGAAAAAAAAGGGAGAGAGAGAAAGAAAAAGCCACAGTGTAGGCAGTCCTACTTGGAGTCCTCTGATGTCACAGCCACATGACTCGCTCGCTCCAGTAACAGTGCTTGCAAAAAAAAGGAGTTTTAAAGCTTTTGCTTTTTTGGATTGTGTGAATGCTTCATTCGCCTCACAAACAACCACAGAACCACAAGTGCGGTGCAAACTTTCTCCAGGAGGACAGCAAAGAAGTCTCTGGTTTTTAAATGGTTAATCTCCGCAGGTCACTACCAGCCACTGAGACCAACAGAGTCAGTAAGTGCTCTCTAACCACAGTCTATGCAGTAATAGTAGGTCCTTCAAATATTTGCTCATTCTCTTTTTTTTTTGTTTTGTTTCCTTGCTTTTCACATGTTACCAGCACTACACAATTTTTGACAGGGAAAAAACCAACTATAGAGTCTATGCAATCCAGAGACACAGTGAAACTAAAACAAGGTTTGGCTATGGTTTGTGTTTTCAGTTTGAGGATCCAAGAAGTATTTACACCAGAAGGTGAAAGCTCTGCGTGAACCAAGAGGGACTATGGCATCAAACAGCCTGTTCAGTTCAGTGACACCATGTCAGCAAAACTTCTTTTGGGGTAAGTGCTGCAATATTTCAGCTTCTGTTTTCCGCTGTCGAGAGTTTTCTTACTTTGAACAATGCTGGTTATAGTTATCTGAGAAAAAAAATGCTGAATGGGACGTTAGAAAGTTGAAATAGTGTACCTGGTTGTTTAGGATTTTTTGGGGGGGAAAGTAACTAAATAACTTCTGCAGATTTAAGAACAAATTTGTTAGCTGGCAAACTGAGCAGAGTGAAGTCGGTGGCTTAGTCCTTAGTGTTTGACAGCAGGTGTGCTCAGCTGTCACTGGGGTCAAGGTGTAGCTGCATGAATTTGAAAGAGGCTGATGGGATCTAGCAAAATGTTTAATACTACCTTAAGGCAAAAGATAAAGTAATTAGTGAGTTAATCAACAGCAGCACAGAAAGTATCAGTAAGAACTCTGGTAACACTTTCAGATGTATCTACCATAGCTGGTTAACAAAAGGTATTGTAAGAGACTTAAATCACAGGAGTTCAGACTTCTTGCTCTCTATACCTGATGAAAATGAGTACTGTGCAGCATATTGCAGCCTATCCTAACCAAAACTGCCCTATCATTGTTCCAGGCATCTTATTTTTAATCAAATATGTCAGATGAAGTTATCAGTGTAAATCTGCAGTTTTCTAGTCCTCAGTTGCCCTCATTTCACAGCAAAGCTTGTTTGATAATATATTCAATTGTAAAAGCAAATTCTTCTCATTACACTTATTATGAACAAGGCAAAACATTCATGCATGAAAATATTAAGCTATGAAATAAAAAATACATGATCTAACTTGCTGCTGAATTTTAAGTTTAATTGAAAGCGGGATGTAAAAAACTCTGTAGAAGAGCACTGCCAAATATTTACTTCAATATTCTGAACTGTAAACACAGATTCCTTTAAAAATCATGTATGTACATACTGAGGCAATTATTTATATGCACTGTACATATAAATGCTCATAAAAATCATAAATACACTATAAAACTGCACCTCTATCTTTGCTTACTTTAAAAAGCTTCATCCTCTCAAGATACAGACTTAAAATCAGTAGAGAGCACCCCACTCACAGATACTAAATAAAATCATACATGACTTTAACTGATTTATCAGCAAGTAAAATGAAGTAATATTTTGAAGTGTATTGGAAAATGCTTTATTCTAGTCAAGCTTGATGAGCTGCAAGAAGTACAGTCACAATTTTTTTTTCAAAGCATCTTTTAACTGAGGCAGATCAGGCAGAAAACTGAAAATTCTGAAAGCTCTAGGGGAAAAAAAATTGTGAAAACTTACAAGATTTTCTTAATGGTGTCCATCATGTTGAAATTATGTCGGGACCGTAGCTAAACCTATTTCTTTTCCTCCCTTGTCCCCGTTCTATGAAAAACAACAATGCTAGAACTATTTGCAGTACATACATCCCCATTATTGTAGTGAACTGATGACTGGGGTGCCTTTTACCCCTCCTACTTCACACACTTTGACTGGTTCCCAGTTAAGCACAGGAATAAGCTCTGAGAGCGGCTGTAGGGACAGAAATTAAGAAATTGGTTCTTGCAGAAGGGTGACCAATTTAATATATGACCTATAGATACCAGAAGAGATAACATGACCTGTGGCTGGTCATGCAGCTGTAATACCCCGAACACTGAGCTGAAATGCAAACACGAACCCAGCAAAGCAGCTTTTCTACCCAAACTGGTGTCTGAGCAAAGTACAGCAGAAGCGTAGCCAGACCACATTATCCCAGTGTTTACAACAGGAAATACAGTTTACATGTATAGGGACTTTCTTTTGCTTTTACTTCCAAAAGAGATTAGAAGAAATTTAGTTGGCTAAAATTATCAAAATACCCAGTCTGACTGCTTAATTCACCTACTTTTGATAATTCCTAAAGCCAGTGGGAAGTACTGTGATACTGTGCTTAATACTTTTCTCCTGAACTTCACTAAATAGGGTTGGATAGCTGAATTTCACTTGGGACACAAACAATAGATGCAAGGGACTACAAAATCTCATCAGCTCTGTCAATGTGTAAGCAATGTATCCTGAGCTAAAACCAAACTTTGGAAAACACTTTTATAAAAAGGAGGCAGAATTTATTTTTTTAAAAAAGCCAGAACACCCAAGCTACTCATGAATTTGCGTTCAGTGATGCAGCAGCACTTCAGAATGCATGATCTGTTTTTCCTTCCTGTACTGTCCTTCTACTTCCCATCTCTCTCTTATTCCTTTCAGGACTGTTGAGTTTAATTGTTTCTCTTCAAGACTGAACTGATGAAACATAATGACAAGTCACAACAGGGCAGGAGAAAACAGTGCTATCATTAACCTGCATGGCTACTAATCTGTGCCATTAACCATATTCCTGAAAGTTTTTATTCCACTCGTTTTTGTCTATGTGTTTTCGACTTCATGTGAAAGGGAAAAACAAGAGTCACAAAGAGGAAGGATCCTTTCCTAGTTCATGTGCACTTATATATTCCTTTCCAATTTAGTACACTGAATTACCTACATATTGGGTTTCACATCCAGATTATCTCTGCCTTGTGACACTTATATACAGGTTTTGACTGCATCAAGCCTGTGTAAACCTTCTCAAGCTTTTAAATCTAAGTGTATTCATTTCAACCAGCAAAGGCTATTATATTCGCATCCTTAGGGTCTGAAGGGAAAAAAGGGCTCAAAATAAACACTATGCAAAAAAACCAACAAACCCCAACATAAAAACCAGCATATTTATTTATAAAATTTGGGAAACATCATTTACTCAAAGTATTTCAGAGACTGAAATCTTTCTGAAATGCCTCCAACAACAATTAGAATTTTAAAAAAGGAAAAGGCATTTTCAGCTATATTCTGGGCATCGTCATAGGAGGATTTCACTGAAAAAAGGAATCCCAGTTTTGCTGATAATTTAATTGGCTATTTCACATGTAATTTCTGGAAGCTGATCCCACTAGAGATACAGTAAATCTAAAGTCTTCAAGCTAATAACAAAAAAAAAATACTCTGCTTATGTTAAAATACCCCTCAATATCTTCATCAAAAAATCCCAGACCTTTTGTACACTTCAGTTCTCAACTTCTTTACTATTTGGAAAGGAATCTTAGTTTTTTTCTTAATTTTAATTAGGAAACTGATAGGAGAGAGACAAATCCTTTTTTATTATCTTTGTATAGAAAGCGGAAGTTTTCTGTATGTTCCAGCTCTGTTTAACATATTCATACTATTGTGAATGGTAAGCAAAATGCCAAGAGTCACTGCTCTTCGCATAAAATATAAAATACCAGGACTTCAAAAAAAAATAATACCGAAAACTATGCAGGAATGACTATTCTCATGTGCATTAAGAAAGCTTCAGCTTCGCACTGAGGCTGTCGGTATCTGAAAGCCCTAAACCCTGCAGGATTGCACTTCACCACTTACAGGGCTCTTAAGCAGCAAAATGCACTGATCTGTTTAATTAGCTGTCTCCAATGAACTATTAATAGCCAACATTGTTTAAATCAACTACACTGATGTAAAGTTCAGTAAGATCAAAATGTTCTAGTTTGTTAGGAGAATATCATAATATCTGATAGTTAAATAAGCTGGGAGAGAGAAAAAAACCCTATCTCATTAGGGGCACTAAGATTTTATCAAACATACAGGATTAATCTCTATTGAATAGGACCATTCACACATCAAAACTCCCTCCACTTCAATACTTTCATGCAGTGCTAATCAATTACAACCTTTTCTAGTTATTCAAAATCCATGTGCTTTTAATTTTATTCACTGGTGGTCTAAAATATAATATTCAGGCCAAGCTAAGTCATTCTGTATTGCAACTTTGCTTTTTTTCAATAAATATTCATCTAGAGGTTTTCTTAGAGAGAACTGCTCATATGAAGACTGTGGTAATATTTTTATACTGTACCTCCTTGTTGAAGCAAAAGGTTAGGGGTTACCTAAATACCTCAACTGTATATACAAAAAAAGGAAAAGGTAAGTATTCACATGAAAAATCCAAAGGGACTATATTATTTATTTTTGCATTTCCTATGATTAATGATGCACCAGTGCATACTTGAAAACTGAAGTCAAAATAGGGTAACACCTCAAATTCCTTTACAAACTGTACAAATATCAAACTTCCATGCTGTATTAACTACTCTACCAGAAATATTTAAAGGCTCTGCCACCCCACATTAAGAGCAGAACAATAATACTGAAATTCCTCACAAGCTGTGTGATTTCTTGCTCATGGTCAGACTAATATTAATCTTAAAATTGCACCTTATACCTTTATTTCCCGATTGCTTTCAGAAGAGAGTTGTACTTTTTAATGAATAACAAGAAGCTCAGAGCAGCCTTAAGTAAATAACAAACATCTAATACTGCATCCATTTAAGTAAAAAGGGAAAAATAAAGAAGCAACTAATTCTGACAAGATGCTAACTAGGCAGTGCAGACAGTTCAAGAGAGACAGATAACTGTATTTACAGACTGTCACACCTTGTGGCAGACACCATCAACGAACAACATGAATAACAACTAAGAAATACTTTCTAAAATGCTAAGTTAATAAAAAAGCTAAAGATACAAGCAAAATCTGGCATTATTTTATGTTCAAGTCCAGCACACTCCTGTGGAAATTAAAGCAGAGAGGGAAGGGAGGAATTAAACCGTGCTTGCCAAGCTGCAAAGGTGCTGAGCACCAGCGTTTCTCCTGCTTGGATACGACAGGAGCCAAGGGCAGCTGTCAGTGCTGGGTACCTCCTGAAAATCAGACCATCTGCATGTTTCCCTCTATGTACCCAATAAAAATCAACATTGTGTGTTGTAGGTGAAGGAGTTGGTTCTGAAAACTCATTAAATACACTCCATTAATAAGAATTACAATAAATTGCCATGTTTAATATGCCCTAGAGTATATAATATTTTAATTAAGGCAGCCTCAAGATAAATAGTGAGTTTAAGATGGTAAAAGCTGAAGCATTTTAGGGTCTTAACTTCAGCACTGAGAGCAGCAAGTTTCATACAAGCAGTTTCTTAACTGCAACATGAAAACATACAACTGTTATTTTCAAGATATAAAGTTAATTTGCCTAAATGGAATAAATGCAGCATTTATTCTAACAGGCATACTCAGAAATAAATTAATAGACTGTGTGCCATTTCAATGAGATTTCCCTCGGAAATTTTGCCAGACTTAGGAATCAACCACAGATTTTCATCCGGAGATGAAAGTCACCCACAAAATACAGAAAACATCTACTTTCTCTGCCACAGAACCCCCACAAGTATCTACTCTTATCAACAACATTAATTTGTGCTCACATTACATACAACAGCTTTAATTTCTATTAGATATCTTTATTCCAAATTGCCTTCTAATGTCTTATGGGAAACAGGCTAAGGAGGTCTATCTTCTGCTCTCAGGTGTTTTTGTTTTTAAGTTAATAAAGCCGAAATCTAAGAGCACGTTTCCTTATATAAACATGCTCTCTTCTACAAATAAATATAAGACCTGCCACTTAACATACTGAAAAGCACACCCTAAAGAGAATATTTTAAAGATGAGCACAAAGACAAAATAAACTCAGGTTACTGTATCGTAAAACACTTTAACACTTCCAATTTTTTTAAAAAATCTATTATTCATTCATCTGTTTCCTGTATATATTTTTTATTCTGCCTGTTACCATACTGTGTACTGTTCTAGCCTTCTTCATGTAGCTTTAAGTTTCCTATTTCATGTAGGAACTTGCCCCAGGAGGAAAAACTCCATAGGTTTTTTCCTGACTCTCTTGAACTGCTGAAGTCATTTTAATCAGAGCAATTAAATTATTTTGCACAATCTACTCCTTATTAAATGTTTTTGTGTATAAAAATTAATTTTAGGATAGCAAAAGATTAAAGGGAAAAATGCTACATTCTCCTTTAAGTACACAGGGTGCTTTAAGAAGTAAGAATTTTTGTATAATATCCACTGTATTTGTAACAGTTTTTCTTAAGAATATTTTTTCATCTCTAATAAAACTGCCTTTATTTTTACAGCAAAGTGTAGAAACAGTTTCTTCTGCTGTCTGTCTCTTAAAAATGCCATATTCATTAAGGTCAGGCAGTTCTGGAATTAACAATAGTTTTAAGTTTTAATATGTTATAGCTAAAAACCCCATGGCAAAATTTTTTGGCAGGAATTCATTCAAATATGATTACTATATTTCTGATAGACAGCTTATTTCACGTATTATATTTCATCAGAATTGCTAGCATTTCATAATGACTTAAAATTTATTATCATTCATTTTCTTGATTAAGGAAAGTTAAAAGCTGATGACCTTACATACGTTTATTTTCCCCAGAATTTATTTGAACCGTAAGTGTGCCAAACCATTGTTTACTTATCCCTCATGGTCAGATATCTTAGATCTAAATCTACTCTGTGGTTTACTGAAACAGAAAAGACAGAGCCACTGCCAGTTACATAATATAATACTGCTCAGAGGAAAAGGGCCCGGCCTTGATCACAATGAAAATTAACACTAACGAGATGCATTTGCATCTATATGCACATACACATATACATCAAGCACCATATGCTGGGTGCAGCGGCTCTGCTGTTACAAATTGGAGCAGGGCGATGTTACAAGTTGTTAGTAATTGTTGAACTGAATTTCTCTGTCAGACACATTTAATATATATGACCCTATACACATAAGCAAAAGAAAGGGCTGTTTATTTTTTCATTAAGGAAAAACAATATAGATAAATAATTATGCCTAAGTACACTGACTACCAGATAGTGTTAATCACTCAAAAGACCTGTAATTCGTATAAATACAAATCAGAAAAGACAGAGTTAAAAACACACGATATTTTAATGTATCCATGTGTGGTATTAGAACAGGGTATTCTTTCTTTTGAGAAATGTTAATGAGCTGTGTATGTGCAAACACACACATGTCTACAGTTCTAGCCTCTAATTCCAAACTCATACTTCTAAAATTGTGAAAATCAAGTTAAAAAAGTCAAACTAGCAGTAGTACAAATTTAGAAGACTTCTCTATCGGTACAGCATTTTCCACCCTAGCACAGAAGCTGTAAAGGAGAATGTGCTGTTGCATTCAGATTTGCCAGCAGTACCCAAAGAACATTTGCCACTCTTCCTGTACCTTGTTAACATGCAGTGGGGGAACTTGCCAGGGTCCTGTCTTAATATTTGTTAAAAACTATGTTTATTAATGCATTCACAGTGTTCTACATAAATTGTTAGTGCTTGTAGTGAAATAACAGATGCCAGAAGTACTGATTTTAGAACACTTGGTAAAATTTATGAGAGAGAGATGTCTGGAGTCAGTCCCTTTGTACTTTCTTGCTTCTTCTCACACACAGTCTCATGACGAGAGAAACTGCTTTTGTGGGCATCAGACTGGCCAGTCTTAACTCACCTCAACTTTCAAAGTGAAAACAGTCATTTTAGCCAAAGCAGTCTTATTTGTAGTTCAGCTGGTGTTTTTGACACAGTGCAATATATTTCCACTGAAGGGGTTCAAAAAAAAAAAGGCACACCAGATTGACATGGAAATATCCCTGATACAAACGCAGAGTTGTTCTGCCGAGAGCTGATAATACGCCACAACTGTATTTTTATATTAATACTGTAATACATCAATAATTTACTATGGGCACAAGCCATGTAGAATCAGCAAGAATAATTTTACATGAATTAAACAGGATTCAATGGAAATTAAAAGTCATTAGGATATGACTTGAACAAAAAAATTAGAATTCTGAGGAATGTGTCAATTTGCTATTTTAATTTATCATGTCTCCAGAAGCCTTTCAGGTAAGCCATAATAGTGAACTGCTGTGGTGTTTATGTCCCTGCAGTATTTTCAGTACAAATTCTAGGAGTAACTTTCACTCAAATACATCATCTATTCCACTGTGAATCTTTCACCTTTAAATAGAGAACTTTTAGGGGAAAAAAAGTGTCACATTTGCTCTGTAACACTGAAGGGACACATCTGGTCTAGCTTAGTGACTCTGTATTAACCAGAGTCTGATGAATTAATTCTACCAGCTATTGTACAATACCCGAGCACAGGAGCAGCTTTGTGACAGAGGACCCACAGCCTGCAGTGTATTTACTTCCTAACACAATCTGCGAAACTTATTTCCTCTAAGTAAGCACATCCACATAAATTCACACTAAGAGAGTTCATCATCTGCATTTTTTCAATCAGTGGTATCAAAGTTTAACTCCTCTGCATTTGGGTATTTGTGGAATAACCAAGCCATAACAATGAATGGTTTATTTAAAACTGACAGGACCAGAAAGCAGCAACTATTTACTTAGGCACTGTACCTTAGTGTACACCAGTAAAAATGTTCTCTTTTCCCAAAAGGATTTTCTGCATAAAGGGCATTCACTTCGCTTCCTTCCCACCCCTCTTACATCCAACTCTGTACATTCAAAACTAAGTGCTATATTTTTCTTGCTATTCAGTATATTTTTATTTCCCCCTTTCTGATTAAACGGCATAAACAGAAACAAATTCAGAAGTTACACTCTTTCGACTGATATTTTATTAAAGAAACCAACATTCAGAAAAAGTCCAGTCATTTGTGGATAAAAAAATAATATCTAAGTAATAAAAATGAATTAATTTAGCATCAAATGGGAAGAAAGTTATCTTCCACAGGGCAAATCTCTTTCATACTGGAGCAAGAACAGTTTCATTCTAGTGCACACTGCATATGCAAACATTAGAAAAACTTTTAATTTTAGAGCATTTCAGGAAAAGGACCTAAAATCATGCTCTGTTATTTTGGATGGTAATTAACTCAGTCATGACCTTGTAATAATTTGGGGTTCTATGCTTATTAAAGTAAAATTTTAATATTACCTTTAAAAGCAAAAGCAAAATCTTAATTACAGATGAGCTACCTAACTGCGTATTAATACAACTTAAAATAAATGAAGACTTGAGCTTTCCCAGATAAAAAGATAAATTATAATAATATTCATCAGGTACAAAACAAAGGCATGAAGAGAGTATAATTTTATTACTTTGAATTATAATATTAATTTACTAAGTAATTTCAAGGAACATGTGTAGTGCACATGTGTAAAACCTACTTGAGGGAGCCAGCTCACAGACACACACACGAGCTGGAATGTTCCAATTCCGATCAAAGATGTGTGTAGCCGGATGTGCGGTTAATTCACTGATCAAATTTTCACAACTGAAAAACATCTTAAGACATAAAGTCCCAGTTACCAGTAGTGTGGGCTTTGTGCTTTATCATCAGAGTTACTCTTCACAATTTCACATCTTATAATATAATTCAAAAACAATAAAATCTCTCTCGCATTTAAATAAAAAAAAAATTTAAAACAGTGATAAAAAGGCACTGGTTTTCAATTCCTGCATTCTTAAAGGGCACAGTGAGACTGAGTGAAATAAATTTAAAATACCCATAGAATCTGAACTCTAATCTTAGTGACATGTTCTTACAGTAAGCTTGTGCTCCATAAAACCTATATAAAAATGTCAGGAGCGTAGATGCATAGCACATGCACGCAGCATAAGACACAAATCTGCCCTGTAACAATAATATACAGTAGCTCTTCAATGTGCCCAAAAGATTTTAAAACGCACTATATCTATAAAAACAGTCTACTGTCAGATTTCAGCACTGTCTACTAAATCAACCAGATGTATAGAATAAACACTATTTAATAGCTACTAAATTTTTATCAGCTTTTTATAAAGTTAGACAAATTTGAACTAACAGTTGTTTGAAGCCTTCTACCATTACATTTCATAACCTTACTTGCTTACTGAACTGGCTAGATATAGTAAATATACATCATATAATGGCTATTCCCCTTGATCAGATATGCATAAAAGAAGAATAAACAAACTAATAAAGATACTTAAATGGGCAACAATTTTACTAATCTCAACACTGATTTAAAAGATGTCTCTTTTTCTCTTCTTTACATACCTGGTTGTTACCAATTACTGATGTGTCTTCACCCCTTCTTGTTGAAAAACTTCCTTTAAAACTTACAGCACACACAGCACAACATTTGAGACCTCTACACATAAAAATGCTCTTTTTTTTTCAGTAGCAAAGAAAATCTGAAAGTTTTTTTAGGCTGACGATATCTTCACATAGAAACACAGAACGTCTGCAGACAGTAAGAAGCCTTTAGTAAGCCTTTTTGCTGCACCATAATAATCTGATCCAGAAATTCAAGGGTACCTTAAACAACGGGCTACCTGTTCTAGCCATGCTTAGGAATGTGGCCAAATCATTTTTATTGATTTAACCTTTATAGGAATGCTACATATCCTCAGAGCAAAACATTTCTAATGCATTTATAATATGATATACCTCTGAGAAGTTATGAAAAAAAAAAATCTTGTGACAGATAGGCTAGCCCCCCTCCACTATTCTGTTTTTTCCAATTTAGTAATCGATAGACATTCACGTGTTAGAATATTTTCTGAGTTTACATATGTCTACATTCATAGGACGAAGCCAGAAACTAACACTTACAGAGGACAAGACTAATATCTGACCTGTCTTTGTTTAAGGAATAAGAACTGGTGAGCTGATAGCCAAGACTCTAAATACTCCTTTCATTCTAGAGTTACACATCAATCATGTTACCTGCAAACATATCAAGTTAAAACTTCCAGAATTTACAGTCCTTTTTGAATAAACTGAGCAGCATGTTAGTTATGTTCAGAGAGCTTACAGAAGGTGGTTTGTGTATCTCACCAGAATTCTTAAAGAAGTATTTCTCAAATTCCCTCTTCATCAGAAATCTATTTCATTCACATTTCAAACCAGTATTTCTTGATGCCAGATCCATATTCTATTATTTTGAAGCTCAGGTTGGAAAAAATAGTGTATTTTAGTATTTATTGGTTTTGGAATGTTACAAACCACACTTGAGCATTACCAGGAGTCACTTGTTTTTCAGAAAGTAAACTTTTCCAAGCTGCTCATTATGGCAAACTTTAGTGTAAAGCAGAAGTGCATACAGTGACTGAAGAGTCAGACAAAAGCAAATGCATTTATGTTACAAAACACATTAGTTACACTTCTTATAAAGAAAATTATGTGAGAGGTGTTTGGTTTAAAAAAAACCCAAAAACAAAACACAAGCAGAAACAAACAGAAACTTCCTAGCATGAAACTCTAGTATGTTATTCTTCACAACAACAAGAAGCCCAGCCAGGCACAGTTTCAGCAGGCAATATGCTATAAACACAAATCACCAAGTTTAGGAAGATTTTATTCTACATTTTTTCTGGAAATAGCAATGTCTAGACATCCCTTATATTTTCTCTCATCTACAAAGAAATATGAATCAATCCTACAAAGAAAGAAAAAAACAATTGCTTAGTGAGATAAGTGCCTATCTACACACATAAGGTGGACAAGTTAGTACTTCAAAGCTGTGAACTGTAATTAATGTACGGCATATTGAAAAAACATGTATCTGCAAATTCTCACTGGTCGGTTTTGTCTTTTTTCAGTTAGAGCTTGGCTTCTGATTATCACATCACTAATTTGATTGCAAAGTTTTACATTAGCGTTTGTTTCTTCATCCATTTTTTCTAGGAAATAATCTAAAGATGAATCCGTATCCAAAACACACGACATCCACACAGAAAATAAGCCCTGGCATGAGCCTTACACTTCCTTAACCAGATGAAATCAAGCCTTTAATGTGAGGTGCAGCAGTGATTTCTCCAAGGGCAGCCTAGTTTTACCTTCATTCATGGTGCACATGATGAACGCGACCAGATTAGTGCTTGCATTCAGGCAAACCCAGCTTGCCTTGTACTACCATAGCCTGAGAGCATTCAGTTACCACACACAGACCAAGGACAATATCCATGAATAAATAAGTAGTAACTCCAGACCCAATCCCATAAAGTTCATTGATGCATGTCAGATCTTACTAACTCAATTTCTGCTTTATTACATAATAACCGTTCATGGAGCAAGAGGAGAACACAAAAACTTATAGATTTTAGAATAATTAAAGAAAAAAAAATCTTTGGATGATAACACATCCCACTAGAAGCCTGGTGCCCAGAGCTGTATCCCTCTTGCACCCACACCTCACAGATAGAGATGATGCAAGAAGGTCTAGTTTAAATGCAGCTACACCAATACAACTGCTTAGAGTAGTACACTTCTTTTCATAACGTAATAGATACATTTGTACAAGAGGGTTTATTAGCAGAGTTATTCTGACAAACAATAACATCTTTTGATGCTACAGAAAAGCTGCTCTGTGCTGGCATGTGAAAAAGGTCAGATGGCGGAAAACTAATTCCTGCTCTTAACCTGTAAACTCTTTCCTTTCCTGACTACTAACAAATGTCCTAGAAAGGGAGATCCACAGCTTTTCCAAGAACTCACGTAGGGAACCTTTCGCTCTGTTCCAATGGAACAGAACTTGTGCACGTTCACCTCAGGAGCACTGCCCTCCGTGGCAGCTCTCTGAGTAACTCTGTCTACACAGGTCTGCCACAGAAAAATTGCCTCCAGATTTTCACTTCATTACAGATTTATATATACACAAGTATATATCCATACATGTTTGTAAAAAGCAATATACTTCACTACTCACGTCTGCATACTATTAAAGAAGCAACTGTGATACTTCAGGAACCTCTAACTTGATTTCAATGTTTGGAATAAGGGAAAATGAAGTCAGGAGACAGCAGCCTCTGCAAACTGTTTTTTTTGCAAGGCTGTTTTATAAGGGACTCAAGCAGGAAAATTGTACAGATAGGAAAAGGTAGTTTAGACTGGGATTACACATCAAAGAGAGGAGCACCAGAAAATACTTGTCCTTGATGACATGCACAGAGGCTTAAGGAGGCAGGAGCACTAAGGATCAGACAATGCACACATTTTGGCAACGTGTAACTTGTATAACACAGCTTTTTTCATAGCAATTCTGGTAATTCTTCCACATTTCCCAACAGATTAATTTTTTGGTTTAAAGGTTCTCACACATTTTCTAATGGTGAAAGTAGTAAGAGAATGCCATTTCACAGCCAAATATTTTGACTCTGGTAAACTTGTCTTTTAGCTCTCTGTCATCCATCTCTCATACTTCTGATCTTCTCAGTCTCAGGTCTTGAAAACAAGGAGCACAGGTCTGGCCCCCTTTTCAAATGCCGGTTCTCGGCCATTGGTCCTCTCTTTCAAGGGTGTTTCTCAGCATCTTCACACTAGTCTACTACCCCACCACCTCCTCTATTTTCTGACAGATCAGGGCATAGCTCCCACAAGAAGCTGATTCCAAACTTACTTGAAGGTATTATGATCATGAATAAGTTTCTACTATTTTCAAAATCAGCAAAAAGAATATGAGCACCTTTGCAACTGTCTGATTTTCACATGGCAATGGTTATCTGGTCTGCCTTTGAAAGGTCCTGGTCCCACACAGAAGCCAGAGCCACCTGAAAATCCTAGACATCCTAAGAACAAACCCTGAATCCTTCACTTCTTTAAGAGGAATTCTGAAGATTATGGTTTTGTCACACATTTGTTCAGTGCCTACCACAAAATACCGATCCACAGGTAAAACCCTTAAATGACAACATAAATCAGTAGCAACAGCAGAACTTTTATAGACAGCATAATCAGTTCAGCCTTGCTGAGTATCTGTTTGTTTTAGCCTAAAGTAAAGTTGTCTCCAACGTTAACTTATTTTGATGTATATTTGAGAAGTCTATTAAAAAAAAAATATTAAAAAGTCATACTTATGACTCACAACATCGGGACTTGGTAATTTTGGTTCTTGCTGGGAAAATGCTTAGCAAATATTGTCAGCAAAACACTACCATTTTCTTTGTGTAAGCATATTTTAAACCTGAGAAAAGCAATGCTAACAATTGTGCCATCACCAAATATAGCTGTTCCCTACTTTGGTTGGAATCTGAAGGTATTTTAACTAGAAAACTGGTTTTGGCTGCAACTAAAAATAAAAAAAAAAAAATTCAAAGCATTTAAAAACCTCATCAACTGCCTTGGTTGTAGCAAGAGCACAACACAGGATTCTGAACAAAATGAGTTGATTACTGTGTTCTTTCTTAGCCAGCTCCCTAAAAGCAGAATTTACATGGTATGCAAAGAATTGTCCTTCATCTGGTCCTCATACACCAACACTCTTCACTGAAACCACTGCCAGACCTGTGACTCTGTACAGGCTGAAACAGCCAACCCATGAACACACAGTATACCAAGGTGAAAAGACAACCAAAACTGAGTAAGAATAATTACATATCAAACTGGTGGCAGGTATTCAGTTGATTCTCACAGATACTGTCAGGCCTGCCACATACAGAAATAAGTAGATGGTTTCTGCATATCTCAGTGATGACAGCTCAAAAGGAATTTTTTTCTTTTCCCCTGTTGGACATCACCTTTCAAAGGAGAAGCAGAGGGGGGCAGGTGGAAAATTCCAAAACACAGAATTTTTGGCAGATGTTAGTAAACAGTTTTAGAATCCATGATCAATGTGAAAAGGTTGAAGCAACTGAATTAGTCACTGTAAAGTGAATGGTGATCAACTCTTCCTTCCTCAGCATTGTGGTGAAAGACAAAAACAAATCAGAAGCAAAGAGAGTTCAGTATTCCATGGCAGATTTCAACTAGGCCATGTATGACACAATAGGACTTCCCAGCTTGGATTATCTGAGTGCCTGTTAGGTCTGAACCCTACCTATATATCTTCTAAAGCCTGTTTGTGTCTTTAGATATTTACTTTCTTCTTTTTAAACAATTAGGAAGTGATAAAATACATCCTCCACATCCAACCTATTTTTACATTATATTCAGAGTCACTCATTGGTCCTACTCTCTCTACAGTCTTGTCAATCTTTCACAGCCACCATTTCCCTAGAGACACAAAGGAGTAACTATCCGAAAACAAAGTAAGTTCTGTGGAAATTGCCCAAAAATCTCCTTCACTAGAGAGTTTGGAGCAGATGAGACAGATGGTGGTCAGGAAGGTTTCAGTAATCAGAATCCTGCGTCAGTGACTCAGACAGGAATAAGTGGATTCTTTTAGTTCCCACCCAGTCCTATACCTCTTGTATTCAGTGACTAACAAGAAACACTCACTGATAAAGGTAAGGGCTTTGGTACATAATCAACTTCCCACATGAAAATGCAGGATGGAAACCTTACAGTGACTCAGCTGCTCTGAAGGATGTGCTCAGGTGGTTTATTCTTCAGTCGGTTGTAAGACACTTGAATGAAAAAGGAATGAACAACTTTCCACTTAGCATGGGAAAAAGCAGGTATAAATGCAAGTATGACAGAATGAACAAAGCAGTACAAGCTCACATCCCCATTTATCTACAGGGAATCTGTCTGCATGCCCAAAATCTGGCAATAACAAGTATGAGTCTTGTTATCTCTAGGTTTCAGTGACAGGTTTTATTTATAAAGAAAGAAGCCTTAATGCAGCAAAATGCTTAAGTAAATGCACCGTTATTTGTATCTCATTCCCAGCAAAGTCAGTGCTAATATCCTGTTGAAAATCTGAAATAATCCAAATAATCTGCTCACATGGTGTTCTCACCATGTAAAATACATATAAAATGCTTCCAGTTTCTATTACTGAATTTAGTAACAACTCATTTTTAATTTGTAATTGCAACAAAAAAGTCATAGAATCACACAATCATTTAGGTTGGAAAAGACCCAAGTTCAAGTTGAACCATTAGTTTTCAAACAAGTCAAACAAGAATAGCAGTCAGTTCCACTATTATTTTTTTCCTGTTGAGAGTAATATTTAAATGTCTGCAAGATAACTTCAGTCAAGTTTTAGAGCTCACAAATGTTGATTTTACAAACCAAAAGGACAGGGAAAATAGATCAAGAAAATTAAAAATTGAACATCCTAGCTGTAAGAATACACTAGAATTTTTTTTTTTTTTTAACATGACACACGACTAAAGAAGAAAACTCAAAACCTCTACTAAATTACTTGGTAGGCTCAGTCCTGCTTCAGTAACAGATAACAACTGAACTGTCCATTTAATTAACTAGGTAAGTCATGTTTATGCCTGGTTTTTTTACAGTCATATGGCAGAAATGGCTACAAGATTCAACTAATAGCCATCGCTGCAAAGTGCTGTGTTCTAGTTCAGATAAATTTTAAAACTCCTAAAAAAGTGCGCTTCATCTTTGGTAAAGGATTATCCCTCGTAAATTTCCACAAAGTAGCTCGGATTCCTGAAAACTGGTTGCTTTACACATAAACTACTTTCTAGTGTTTCAACCTCAAGCAGATTTGAATTTAGGCCACCAGCTCTGGATGATAAATCAAGTGAATTACTTTAAGGTAGAGGTGCTGATCAAGAACTAGAAGTCACTCAAATTCTTAATCCAAGACGTAGTATGCCAAATCCTAAAATTAAGAGGATATGAAGACAATCACACAGTTCCTTCTACCAACAGTCTCAAGAGACCAGAACTGAGACATTATGGTGAAACTCATGAATAGCCCTTTGAAAAAAATATTTTACCTTTCATTTTGGCAAAAAATAAAGACTACTTACCTATGTTGTTGCATTAATTATAAACAAGCATATCAGAGTAAGTTCAGTAATTTAAATTGTAACTACTGTAGGAGGCAAAACCTGAACTGCAGGAGTTTAAAAGTGTGCTGACACTTATTCCTCCAGTCCAAACACACTGAAAGCTTTTTGAAGTTTAAAACTCACTGCAATAAATTTTTCTCCACCTTTGACTATAATAGGTGGACTACTTTTTGAATTTCTCAACTGCAGGAGTGGCAGCTATATCTTATGATCAGCACTAAAATATCCCCAACATCTTTGTTTTCAGCTCCAACAAGAAAGGAGTCTTTCACCGACCACAAATAAAAACACATGAATATTACCTCTCTTATAGGATTAAAGTAGCAGCAGCTGTTCTTCATGCTTTCATCACCCCACATTTAAAGCAACAAAAGACTACCAAAATAGCAGCAACAGCTCTCATCAGCTGGAGAGGATGTTGGCTTTTCAGTGTATGGCATGTGAACTGTTAGTGATAGAGCTACCAACACTTGTCTTTAATAGTAGATGCTTATACAAGAAACATGTGGTACACAGGGAAAGCCACATGGCAAGCAAACATGTAGCAAAGGATGATACAAAAAAAGTCTAATTCCTACTTTATTTTTAAGACAACTATCTTCACTTGTGTGTGAATGGAGAAAAGAGTGTTGCCAACAGAAAAATCAGACGTCCTTACACAAATCAAACACATTTCACTATCACCTACTTCAATAAGATTAGAAACAGCTTTATTAAAACAGACAAGAAGACAAAGGCTCCATTTAAAACTAAATGGTGTCCAGGAGTTTCTGCCCAGGGCCTTCATTTGCAATTGACAAAATAGTGTTATGACTTCCCTGTTTCAGAAGGATCATAATGATAAATCAATTAATAACTTTCCCTGAAACCGTATGTCGCTACACAGAGAAGTCTTTTTAAGAAAGAAATTAAATGCCCCTTAAACAGTTCAATCAATCTATGCTTAAATAAGCCATTTTCAAAATTTTGGTCTATTTTTCTGGATTAATCTAAACATTAAAGAAAAATAGCTGGTGGTTTGGGTTTTTGATTTTTATCTGTCCTAAGAATTCAAAGATAAATATTGCCATCGTAATCCTGGCTCCAGAAAAATACTTGACTTTGATTATTCAAACACTGCACTGCTTTTTCAAAAATAATTCTATAATTCATTAGAAATAACCCCTAGAGTTTCATCTCTCCTTCTATAACTTGATCACTTATCTTTTCAGTCATCTGAACCATAACAGGACGCAACAGATACAGAGTTGTCACTTTAAAGTCAGCCCTGGGCACACAACCGCAGCAGTATGTGAATGTACCTGGGCAGGCAGAGTGGGAGATCCTGCCAGTGCAAACTCACAGGCAGAGCTTGTTTTAATATATTTCTTTCCAAAAGAGAGTTTCATTCTTGAAGGAATAAAACTGGCATTTAATAGGGAAACAGAGAATAGAGAAGTTTGCCAACCTCTACAGAGTCTTTCTCTTGAAGTCACCAGATATGCATCGAGCCCTGTTTAACTTGCATTAAAGCTGGTTCCGTTCAGAACATTTTCAGTATTCACTGCATAGGGCTATGTCCTTGCAATTCCATCGCAGTCGGCATAAACAGACTTACAAGGGCCTAGTACAGGATCAGTACTATTTCTGCAACTCTCCTAGCACACCCCGTTCAATGACAATCAGCATTTACACCTCTACAGTTTTATAAGTGAATTTACATACAGCTGAATTTCATGGCATTATTTGTATTAAGTGTTTCAAACTTACATAGCATTTGATTTCCACAACTGATCTGTTCACTAGCAAGAGCAAAATTGGCATTACTGAGACTCTAAAGAGACAAAGTTATTTGTCTGCCTTCACTGCTATTGACTGGACTGCCTTACCAAATTATTACATAAAATGTAAGAGAAAGACCCAATTGTAATCAATCTGCCAGCTATACACTTACACATTCAATTGGAAGTTACTAAGAGAGGAATAAAATATTAAATTCTTTAAGCAGTAGAGAAGGATGTTAAGAGAATGTATTCTCACAGATCACCCCCTTCCTGCCTGCTAACATATTTATTCCCATGTTTCCTCCTAGATAGCCAAGTAGATTCATATTAACTGAAAGTCATCAAATTATTATGCTTGTATATAAGCCTATATGCACATGCAGAGAAAGAAATAGACAAAATCTGTTTTAAAGAAAACATGAATACCTTAGAGGAATAGAGGGGTATTTTTTCATCCTTTCCAATACTTTAATCAGATCACCAGGTTTGCTCAAACTCCTACGTTAAAAAATTCTTTCATAATAACCTTTAGCACTATAGTGGCCCTATAAAACATACTCTGGTTTTAACATTAACACAAAACATTTTATCATAACTGAGAAGCAGGTTTGTACCATAGTAATTACCACTTTTTTTGTGCAGGTTCTCCAAAAAATTAGAAACAGATAATAGATAGCGTTCGTGGGGGGTGTGTGAGAAGGTATTTAACATTACATCATATTTTTTCAGGGAAATATGCAGCATTATGCACCAACATCTACATTCTGAAATACAGAATTGCTATGAGCTTTGAGCCTAACAGAAAAAGTAGTCATAGGTACGGAGCCACATATTAAACCACATTGATACATACCTTCCATAAGGACTATGTATTTTCTCCCATTAACTTGGCTAGTGAAAGGGACTTTCCAGAAAATCAGAATCTAATTTTATTTAGTAATTTTAGACACTGCTTAATATTAAGGTCTAGTCTACATTTAAAAGTATTTCCAGAGTAATTACAGTAGCTTGGCTGTATTGGAAAAAGCAGTCTACTACTGTAGGCTATAGCAGTTAAACCAGGCAGACTATAAAATAAAAGTGCATTTTTCTCACATAGTTGTGGAGCAACCAGACCTAAGGTCTGAATCTGGTAGGTTGGACCAAATGTCCTCCAGACATCCCTTCCAACCTTAATTTTTCTATGATTCCATTCTATGGTATTATTATTTAACTGTTACAGGAATACTGATAAAGTGTTGGGAATGAGCACGTATGTACCCATTTGAATGAATATCCATAGAAAATAAGCACACAAAGCAGCACAGGCTGACCCCTCAGGTTCTTGATTTCCTATGAGTAATTCAGAATATAAAAACTACAAGACTGGTTTAGAAGGAAGCTACCTTATTTGTAGGATTAACAAGGATCTTTTATAATACAAAAGTATTACATATTAACTACTTTAATAGGAAAAAACAATAATTTTCCATCAAAATAATTCGTTTTCTCCCACACTTAGAACAGCCAGACATTTATTTATACTTTGTGGAATTCAAATTTATTCCTGTAAGGCTTTTTTTAATCAGTATTTACACATCAGCTGTTCATGCTATCTTGCTGTGCTTCACCAAAAGCAAAGCAAGATAACTGTACTTAGACTTGTACTTGATATACTCAAGGCTTTACACCCAAACAAGGAGTCAAATATAGACTGATACACAATGAAGTTTACTGTAGTTTCTAAATGGATAGTCATGCTTTATTTCAGGACTAAAATATACTCCCTCAAAATGTTTTATCCAAATGGCTCTGAATCATAGTAAAAACAAAACAAAGGACATCTGCTAGCAATATACCATTGGTACAAAATTAAATAAGTACTTAACACACTGTCCTTTCCAGGGTCACAATGCAGTCTATTAAGGGTCTACAGATTTTCTGCTTTTTTTCAGGGGGTAAGACTGTCATGGCTGTTGCCTTTTTAAGTAAGAAAAAAGCCCACTCACAAGCAATCCTGTGCTTCTTCAGAAATACTCATTGAGTCTAGAAACGGAGGATGATTCAAAACCACAACTACTCAATTTTCTAAAGGTTGTACAAATCATGTTGGGGGAAAGGGGAGAAAAACAATCTGAGCTAAAAATAAGTAACAAAGAAACATTATCGTTCAGAGAAGGGTACATTAGGTCAGAAGCTGCTGCTTTTTAACACCAGAAAGTCCTTAGAGCTTTCTGTCTGAAAACTGAAGAAGGAAAAGAAGTCACCAAGTCAGGAGAGCAAATAAGTTGTTTGGTCAGCATTTTCTGCAAAAGCAAAAAGAGCTTTAATCACAAACTACATGTCCTTGGTAGTGTTTTTTAAAACTAAAACCAGCTAACCATTGTCAACATCTTAAAGAAACAGCCATTATTATTTTGTGTAATAAACTAGCACATATCATTAGACCTTCCCCTCCTTGTACTTTCCCCACCCACTTCCCACTTCACCACTGTCCTTACTGCCATTTCTGCCATCCAGTTTTATCACAACTGTGAAATTATTATTTACCATTCCTAGAGTCAAGCTGAAAGAAACACTATTCAGTTACTTCACAGCCATGGGAGCTGTGGAGGGGAGGGTGGGTTCCCTTCTAATCACTGCAATGCCATCATGTATCATAAAAGGCCCTAGAGGAACACATGAAAAGATCAAATATTGGTCTATGGGATTTAAAATTAAGTTTCCTAATATAAAGAGACAGTTAAATGTAATACGCAGCATACCATATAGATGTTTGTTACATATCTATTATACATGTAACAAAGTCAAATACAAGAGTAAGTAGATTAACCTGATGAAAATCAAGGGTACAATAAAGCCATTTATACACGTACATTTTAAAAAAACTGACGGTGTTATGTACTCATAAAATACTAGAAAATATGCAGGAGGAGAAATATTTCATCTATCATTATTTAGCTTGTTCCTTGTAAGTCCCAGAGCCAGTGTGGGACTCAAGGATAAACGAATCACCTTCCAGACCAATTTAGGGAGAACGTCATAGTCTAAATTACTATGCTGAACTCGCAATGATAGAGAAAAACAAGCACATTTCTGTAACTGCCAAGGGCTGTCAGGCACCTCCGAAGAGACAGACACGTATCGGGGGACAGACTTCAGCATCACTCCAGCAAAACCTGAGAAGGATTATACAGCTTTTTTGCTATAGGAAAAAAGTAAAAAAATATATAATAAATAAAAAAAAAAAAAACAAGGATTTTTCTCCAGGGCAAGAGCAGAGAGCTCAATGAGCCAGAAACAGCTCCTGGATGAGGAAGCTGCTCTCAGTTAGCCACCTAGGACACAGAGAAACCTGCACTTTCTTTCTTCTAACTCCAGCCACCTATGCACATTCTAACTGTGCATTTTCAATTAATTATCTAATCCAACTGAGAATAATCCCATGGGACAGAATGACTCCAGAAGAATGCAAAAGCCAAGCACAGCTATAGTGTCCACCCTGCTACTTCTCTGCACACATGAATAATGTCCTGTAACTATACAGCACATTGACACATACAATCTGTAGTGTCAAATTAAATATGACTAAAACAAACAGATTGTAAATGAAGCAAGAAGCTGCAGTTTAAAGGCTTCAGCAGCATCTGCCAGTTATGGTCACAGTTACAGTTAAACTGGATTTTCAGGTTCAGTCTGCTAGAACTAATGTATTACAATTTATTACACTGGAGAAATAAAAAAGTAGAAAATGCTGAAGTTAATTATCCTATTAATTTATGGCTTAATCAGTATTTGGTTACAATATACATGTCTTCACTCAAGTAGGGTAAATCGTTCCCAAATTTTATAATCTTTTACTTAGGTACTACATGATACCTTAAAGCAACCTGTCAAAACCTGAAACCAGAAAGTTTCAGGAATCTAAGCTCAAAATCCTGGAAGCATATATCTTAAAATATTTCAATTGAAAACAAAATTTCAAACACAGGAAGCTTGAGAAGCTGTATGCAACTCAGAACAAACTGAGTAGAACTAAGCACACAGTAACCTTAGAGAAACTATTCCCATACTTAGCAAAACTGATTTCACAAATGTACTGCAAAACTTACATTAACTTTGAACTGACAAGAGAAAAATAAAGTACTAGTAGAGCAGAAACACAAGATACACATAACCCAGACTAATGCTAAACTTCAGCTAATTTTGTTTATAGAAAAAGCTGTTACCCAGATTAATATCTCCAGTCTTCCCTCATAAAAACATCCTTCTTGTGTTTCTTTTTCAGGCCGAGTACAAATGTAATTTTGAAATTTTGAAATGTTCCTTCATAAGTCTGTATAGACACTCAGCAATTTCTTTGCTCTGTGTGTGGGTACTACTCCATATGTTAATTAAGATCCTCCATCACCTCTTGCTCTTTCATAAGTAAGGACAGGATACTCAGCAACAACAAAGAGAAAGAAGCAAAAGATAAAATGAGTGTATTTCAGACTGTTTGACACTAATAAGGTCAAGTTCAGGTTGTATTTCAAGTGAACTCTGCTACTAAAAGGTAAAATGAAACTGCAGTATTACAAAAAGGAAGTCTAAAATAACTACACTTTAAATGCAGCACAGAAATGTGGAAGCTTGAAAAATGAATTTTCAAGTAGCTTTTTTGAAACTCACTCCATTTCAGCTCTTACATCTTTTATTACCAGTTCTGCAAACCCTATCAGGCCTCCTCAGCAAAATCCTGTTGAGCTAAGTGCTGTGCAAAGAGATTCTGCCTTTAAAAGCTTAAAAATACCACATCCGCATCAGAAAAAGCTGTAGTAATTTCTCTCTAATGAATTTCCTTCCTGTATTCCATCCTACCTATAAAAGGAAAACTTAGTTCTGCCCCTAGTTTTCTATCTCATACCACTCTTCCCTCATGTATTTAATGAGGTAGACAGAAAACAGCCACACATGATCTGATAACCACGTACCACATCTGCTGCCACTGCCCTTGTGTCGTCTCTGCTCAAGGGGGGAAAGTGCTTTTTGCATGTTTGCAGGGAAGGGTTTCAGCTCAGTAGGCTAAACTGGTTATTTATTTTTAAGCAGTGCAATCTCAGCACAATTCTGGGTTCAAATATGGTAAACAAGTATGGGATAGAATAGAGAAATTCTTTACAGTCCCAAATTACAGTTTGGTTAACCAAAGTGCTCCCTCAGCCAGGTCATTACTGATGTTTTCTTCCACCATCATTCCAAACGAACTATCCGAAGTCAGATGATTTTACTGATCAACTTCAAAGCAAAGATGGATAAACATACAACCAAAAGAAGCCATACGGTAATAGTCACAGCAGGGTTGTGAGAGTGCTACCATATCTCATCATACAGTAAGATATAAAAATTATTATTAATATTCGGCTTAAGCACACGCTTGCTCCATGCTAGATAAATTCTGGACCATTTTATTAAAAACAATCATTTAGTGTCTATTCAGCATAACTTCCTAGTCTCTATAATCATTTACTTGTTTCAAGTAGAATCAAGGTCTGCATGAGCTCAGCATTCCATGAAACCTAAGACACATGAAAGCCAATACTCAAAAAACTTTTTCCTGGGGAAGAACTGAACCTGGCATGAGGTGAAACCTCATGAGGAACCCGGCATGAGGGAAATCGCAGTGCCCATATTTGTATCTGCCTCACAGGGTGAGTCAAGTTGATACATCTAGGTGTAACAGAAAAATAAAATAATAAAACCACAAAATAATCAAGGACATAGTTTAACAAATGCAAACGGGACTTAGCAGCAACAAAACCCATTGTCACAAAAAGATGTAAAAAAGCCATTTCCATTTTGAAGACCAGGATAACAAAATTAGATATTTAGATATCAAAACCAAGTGGCCAGCTAACCATAACAGCTAGAAAGATTGGCAAAGATTTTGGACCATATCTAGCAGAGAGAGAATGTATTTCAAAATAAGTTATCTTATTAAGTCATATAATGAAACCCATTTAGGTCAAATGCTCAACAGTAAATTATGTCCTGTAAGCAGCACAAAATGCATATTGTATATTACTTTTTTAGTTAGCATGTAATGTGAGTGACCCAAAGTATTTGGGTGATTATGATATTCACAACTGGATTAACACAAACACAAGCCAATCTAGCAAAGCACAGCTCCTGAATCACAGCATTTCTTTACTGCTACATGCAGGGGGCATTTCTTCAGTACTGAGCAACAAGTTCCCTGAACTTTCTAACTGATAGGAAAACACTATTTTAGCATACATAAGCACTGCTGTTATCAAACAGAATTTTCATTTCTGCATATGAAAATAAATTTAACATCAGATACCACAAGAAATCAGTGAGATCTTCCAAGGATTCAGTGGTGAACAAACTGTAATCCAACTCAAGTCAGCAGAGGCTATCCAAATACATTGATGGGAGAGGAGGTCAGTTCAGAAATCATGCGTCCTGTTATTTAATTTCACATTCAAAAATTTACAATGATATGCCTTAAGATGATGTCATCTCAGAATGGATGAGAAATCCTAAATAAGTAGAACCCCTAAAGACAATTTATTTGACTGACAAGTTTGCAAGGTTGCAACAGGCTATTGCCTGTTCAGTTGACTTTAGAGATCACACTGTATATAGGAAAAAAAAAATACCATGCAGTGTTTACAAGTCTGAAATAAAAATACGCTCATTCCAGATACCCCTTGAGGGACCAGAGGTCTAGAACCACACTTTACTAGCCATTCTGAACTGGGAAATATTATTGACAATATTACAAAACCATTCAAATGCTTTAGTAACAGAGATCATGTAAATATCCCAAGAGTCAGGCAGACAGGTTCAAAGAATCTTAATGAAATGAAGGTTTAAGAACTGGCCCAAATTCTTACCAATTCTCTCCCATAATTTGATAAATGTTAAAAGAAGGAAAAATATATTATAAATAATATATTCCTAAATAAAAAGGGAATGTGAAGAATTTATTAGTATCTCTATTACACACTAACACAACACTGAAGTATATCAAAGGTGAGTGTAAGCTACAAGCTGGAGGAAGTTGAGTAAGAACTGCATTTGAAATACCTGAACATGTTTTCACTGTCAGGAAAGATACAATCAATTAGGAGCAGTATTAAATTTTATATCGTAGCAATGGATATTATTGTTTTAATATTAACTACTGTAAATACAGTTGATATCCAGAAAGACAAATAAGCCAAATTAAAACATTGTTTTCTTCACTACTTCCACCATTAAAGTTTATCCTTATAACCTTGCACCATCAAATTTTGATTTTTGGTATGAAGCCTACCACAAGAGCTAATTAAGAAACTTCAGATCACAGTAATTAGTATTTCTGTAAACAGCTAAAATAGCTTTGAGAAATCAAGACATCCTGAGGGGGGGATAAAAATCTCCCTTTATAGCTGCAAATTGCTCAACTTAAGTCTTTAGACTGCCAGGGTTTCCAAAAACTCACCCTGCAAGTAGTGCTTATATTAGAAAATACATGATCTCTACCAAATTATGAATTTTAATGGCTACTGTGAAACCAGCGTGGTTGTGAATCTACTGGGCAGAGCCATAATTTAAGTGCAACCCACCTAACATGAGCAGTTAGTTTGGAAACAGGCTGTAGATCAGCCAAATGAAGTTAAGTAAAACAAACCTCAGCAAAATGCATTAGATGTGCTGAAAGCTTTTTTTTTTTTTAATTATTAACACCTACTGCTGTATGCTCCATGGTATCATAATAAAAAATCCAAATACAAATAAAGGATGTGGAAGTCAAAGCACTCTCTACATAGTACTTGCTCTTTTAAATTGGTATAAGATAAATATCAGATAATTCCATGGTCTTAACAATTAAAAGTCAAATAAAACCATGCAAAGGTTGTGCACCGTAAATTGACTTGTGTTTGGGTGATCTGTGGCAACCTGATTAGGAAGAATTCTTCTAAAGGTAATCAGCATATTAAGCACTATCACCAATTACACAGTACTATCAAGGTATCATACAAACGAGGGTTTTTTCCTGACAAACACGAAAATTTCTCCAAATCCAAGGACATATCTTACATATTCTTAATGGAAAAACAGAATCATTTCATTAGTAAAACATCATAAACCTGTACATACTTTAAGACAGCTTTTCTTGCAGTATTTTATAATTTCAAGACTCCTATACATTTCCCATCTTCTCAAATAAATCTGAAAAACCCTTATGAGTTTATCATAAAAACACAATTATACAACAGGATTCAGTTCATTCCCTAATAATGACGTGGTTCGAATACAGGTGTAGTGTATGTAACAAATGTAGCATACAAATAACCTCCTCACCTTAAATGTAATTACTACGCACAAGCTAAATGTTACATATAAATTTAACCATTCCATGGAATCAAACCCTGGCTCAAGGAACTCTTCTGCGCTAAAAATTATATACTAATCAAAGATACCACCTTCAGACCATGAGATATTCTCATCCAGAGATTTCCAGATCTCACTACTGGGTTACAAAAGGATTTGGTACTGTGCTTCAAAAATACAGTTTCTCTGTGTTCCTTCTGCCTTTTAAATCCCTAAAACCCAACAGCCCATTTTTAACATCAACACAACTACCACATGACATTCTGGATTAGCACTAAATGCCTCTATATGACTTATTTCTCACAAGTTCATCTTTTTGCTACACACGTTTTGTTGAGAAAGGCAGGGCAAGTTGCTCTTCATGTTACTCCACAAAAACCATAGCAAATAGGTGACCCTTCTCCATTTCACAATAACAAACCACACAGAGATAGCCTCTACTTTCTTTTCTTTAACAAGACGTTACCTTTTCTGCACTGTATTGCTCCAGTCTTTACTACTTCCCAGGATCTTAAGATGTCAGCGGGAATTTGTTATAAATCGCCTAAACAGGAGAATCCGTAACTTCCTAAATCACATAGTTTGTAAAAAATGTCAGCTTCTGTCAGAGCACAGAAAGTTCTTTTAAAGGCATAACTTCATTTTATGGCCCTGGCCAAAGGAAACAGTTGTCTTTTTTTTCTCTGCATGGTTCATCCCTGGCACTCTATCATTTTCAAAAGTCTCCTTTTTTTTCCCAGCAAACAATAAAAATTTAAGTTTCAATGTGCACATTGCAGTCAAGGAATTTCCTCAGTTCCTACTAGTTTAATGAAGCTGTGAAATATGTTACTCTGGAGCACAGATGATCTGTTTGCACAGCTTTCAAAGGATAACTGCACCAGTTCTGAAGCAAAAGGAAAATGTCTATTCCTTCCATTTATATGGCCAACAATAACTTCTACATTCTGACAGAATTGTGTGTACACTGGCGGGGAAGGGGAGTTTCAAAACACTTTATCAGGAAGTTCACAATCCAATAAAATGCAGGCTCCCCAGACCCTGATCCAAATTGATGCACAGGATTTGACTATGAAGTTCAGCGCTGCTGTTTTGTTTTTTAAACATAGTTACAGTTATTCTTCTCAACCAAGAACAACAGTTGTTTTTTTCAGCATAGACCTTAATAGATGTGAATAATAAGCAAACAGAATTCTCTTGAAGGAGAGCAGCAGTATTTTTCTATCCAAAGAGAACTCAATACAGCAGAACGCTGCGTCTGTAACAATGTACTCACCTACTTTAGAAGATTCAATGTACAAGAAAAAAAATCATTACCTTATTTACATTATACTGAAAAATACTGCAGTGGAAGGTCTCCCATATTCCACCTGTCAACAACCTAGTGGATCTGCTAACAGCAACACAGCTTTAATCTCACCACCAAATTACAAAATCATATTGGAACTGAGTTTCTTAGAATCAGTGTTCCTTTAAAAGAATAAGTAACTTGTTTTTTTAACAACTTTTACTCCTGTCTGGCAAACCCCAGTTATTTACAAGCATTCCATATCATACTTTGATAATAATATGATCATAAACAGCAATATTATGATCTCAACACTCTACCTCTCTATTAGCACTGAAGGATGTTAATAGAAAGTACTTATTCTAAAAAGTATATATGACAATTGGAAGCTTAGCTTTCTTTGATGAAGGGCTGAGAAACATAGGACTCTAAAGACTTCTAAAGTGTACATTAAAAAAGCACTCAGCAGCATTTGCTCTTCTTTCAACAGAGGATGTGGTTTTTATTTACCCAAGTCATCTAAATGCTTTACAAGTAAAACACTAACAGCTCCATCACTAATACCTGTTCTTCTTTCCCCCATCACCCTTATTCACATATTCTAAGAAATCAGCTAAGAGACAAATACACCATGCAGATACTGTCAGATATTTTGACTGATTACTCACATCATACTCTGCAATTCAGGTGTAAAGCTTGTTGATTTTCTTCCACTGGTTGAAGAGGCAACCGATGACATCGGGCTGGCCACAGTGCTGCTCATCTGGGTAAACAAAGAAATAACAGCACTTACAATACTTGTATTTCATTTCCAAGAGAGCACATGTATGCTTCACACTGGATATTTAAAAGGAAGAAAAGCAATTTGGAGTAGCATAGCAGGTAAAGGTTCTGAATGCAAAAAAGAAGCCTATGTGAGGCACTAGAAAACTTAAGAGCTGATGTTTACTGTAACCAAGGTATTGGAAACATGCACTAATTCTGAAATACCATTTAGAAGTACCTTAAAAAGTGCCAGTGGAAAAGCATAAAGAGAAAAACTGGAATAGATGGGTACCAGAATACCTGCTGCCTGATCATCCTGTTATATTCCTGCATATCCTAACCACCAGTAAATCACATCTATACCACCTCCAATGAGGCTAAGAGCAGTAAAAGAGAGTCTCACAAAAAGCCAGCTAAAACTTGATGAGCACAGAAATCAGAAACTTCCTTTATAAGTCACCCCCTTCAAGCACACACACACTTAAATCCTTGAAACAGAAATGCAGTAGAAAGAGTAAGACCTGACCACCATCATAACACTCATAGCACTGAAGGTAGTATCTTTATACAAAGTATTTTACAGTTTTGCTATATAGGTTTCTCATTCAAAAACTTCAAACCAAATCCAGGACAATTTTACTTATTCTATGAAGTAATTAACACATCTACATTTTCCTCTTTAATAGTATGCAAGTCAAATGGCTTTGAACTACTTAATTAAAAAAAAAAAATCATTTACTGAAAGACTGACTAAGCAAAATTTAGTTATGGAAAACTCCATAAATATGTAAAAGGGAGTTTCATTTTTCCCTCCCAAAATACTAACAGAAAACTGCATACTGTGTAAGTCCCCTAATAAACAGGATACATTCCCATGATTTTTCTTATTCTCCTAGTTTGTTGCATGCTAGTAACTGCTGAGTTGTACTGTTCATTTCTTGCACTATTAGTAGTAGCAATGGTAATGACAGTAAAAGCTGTATGTTGATAGAGCTTGTGCTCTAAGAGATCCTACCTTCTTTCACTTTAAAATTCAAAGGTTAAGATTGTGGTCTAGAATACCACCACTTCCCAGGGCAGCCTGTTTCAATGCCTGACCACCCTTTCTGTGAAGAAGCTTTTCCCAGTATCTAAACCTCCCTCAGCACAACTTGAGGCTGCTTCCCCTTGTCCTGTGGCTTCCTACAAGGGAGAAGAGCACAGCCCTCACCTGGCTGCACCCTCCTGTCAGGGAGCTGTAAAGAGTGAGAAGGTCCCCCTGAGTTTCCTTTTCTCCAGGATGAGGTCCCCCAGCTGCTCCTCATCAGACTTGAGCTCCAGACCCTTCCCCAGCTCCGCTGCCCTTTTCTGGACACACTCCAGCCCCTCAATGTCTTTCTTGTCCTGAGGGGCCCAAAACTGGACACAGCACTTGAGGTGTGGCCTCCCCAGTGCCCAGCACAGGGGACAGTCACTGCCCTGGTCCTGCTGCCACACCATGGCTGGTACAGCCCAGGGGCCATTGGCCTTCTTGGCCACCTGGGCACACCTGGCTCATGTTTAGCCACTGTCACTAGCACTTCCAGGACCTTTTCCACTGAGCAGCTTTCCAGCCAGTCTGCCCCAGTGTGCAGCACTGCACGAGGTTATTGTGACTTAAGTACAGGACCCAGCACTTGGACTTGTTGAACCTCATATAATCAGCCTTGGTCAATTGATCCAGCCTGTCCAGATCCCTTTGTACAGCCTCCCTATCCCACCCAACTTGGTGCCCTAAGTTTAACTTTTTTATTAATGCTTTCATGTAGATTCTCAGACTTCAGTTCATCTTCAGGCAGATTCTAATTTAGGTCCCCATCCTGCAAGCACTTACGCACATGTGTAACTTGAATCACAAGTTTGCTCCCACTCAAGTCTGATTTTAATCACGAGTAGTTACACACAATGCTAAAGTGTTGTCAGGATCCTGCCATAATCAGCAGTTACCAGAGTCATCTAACCTAAACAGTCAAATTAGTGAATTTAAAAAAGAAAAACACAAGTAAAAACCATCTGTAACAAAGAAAGGTGCCAGTACTTATAGGAAAGCTCTGTGTATCGATGAAAGTGAGTGAAGAGGAAGCTGCCATTGTAGCCACCTTAGCAGAAACAGCTGAAATATTTAGAAATTTACATTTATGTTATTGTCCATCATTTGACTGGAATTAATTATGATTAATTTTAGTAGTTACATATTTATATCCAATACCACACTACCAATATTCCTAAATAGAGAATTAACAGTGTATTCATTAAAAATGGAATAATATTCTGAGATCTAAGGTTTTTGTTTTTTTTTTTAATTTAGGGTTTTTTAAAACTAATTACACCACTTGAAGCATATAACTGTTTTCTTTGAACATCCATGACAGCCATTGTGCTTTATCCATAAGGTTCTGTTCTGCTAATTTATGAAACATTCTCCCAAAATTCCCAAAAACCATGGGCTCAATTCCACAGTTGCCTCCTCACAGCATAAGATCAGTGACTCATACATGTCCTACTCTGGAGCAAATCCTTTCCTAGGTTCCTGCCCTCCAAGTGGACAAGAACAGTTTAAAAAAACTTGAAGGGCTGTACATTTCAGTGGTTTGAGAGCTGAAAGCTTATCAGCTACTGCTTCACAAAAAATTTGGGTCTTCCTATTCCAACCAAATGATTTAACTTTCAAATCAAGCAGGTGTACAGCATTTTCTTGACATAAAAAACCAACAGCTTGTCAGGCTTCATCAGACCCTTTATAATAATTACTTCCACAGCCCACATTTTGATGGTTTAGATAATTAACTTCTTTACACATCAAAATCCCATCCTCCATATGTTCTATTTCCTCTCTTCCGGACATTAAAAAAAAAAAAAAAAAAAAAAAAAAAGAGAGATCATTCAAACATTCAAAAGCAGAAGCACTCTCAAATCAATTTTCTTCAATAAGTACAGCTATCATGGAACTGAAAAGCCTACAGTGATCTTCAATGGGTCGATATACTGTATTTGTTTTAGCTCCAAACTAATGCAGCTGTTTGCCATATTCTACAAAATGAATTCAGATGTTCAGATTAGGTCACAGACTATTTCAATGTGCTGCATTTTAATCATGAATTCTAGCAAGAAGATAACTTCTGATTAACACTATTTGGACTGGTAATTATAAGTTCCTATCCAAGTAGGTCCAACTTTTATAAATTCTTTTCTCATAAGTAAAACATTGCAATCAAATGAATAGTAAAATAACACGCATTAAGAGGTATATATAATCATTAATATAAATGTTTAAAAGCATCTACTGTAATCTGTATGTCTTTTACATGGAAGAGTCATAACAGAAAACACTTGTTCCGTATGAATCAGCAAAACAAAAGTTATCAGTTGAGGGAAACAAATTTTCAGTCATTTCTCATCAGGTTTGGGCCCATCCTTCTTACCACAGTAAGATACCTGGGCAGATTTCTGTTTCATAGCCTTCCTTCATATCCATATCCACTCTGAAATTACCAAGCAAAATTAACGTACACTGACTTTTCTACAATCAATATGTGATCTGTATACCCCATGTATTCATTCAAGATCCAGCTGAGAGACATAAAAACCGAAATTTCACTGTTCCTAAAACTTGGATTTGATATAAGGGTTATACATTTGGGCAATAACCCATATTATATTTAAATATAAATATATATATAAAATCATATCACAGAATGATGGGTTAGAAGGTATCTTAAAACTCATCTCAATCCAACGCCCTGCCATGGGCAGGGACACCTTCCATCAGACCAGGCTGGGCCCTGTCCAACATGGCCTTGAACACTTCCAGGGATGGGGCAGCCACAGCTCCTCTGTTCCAAGTGCCTCACCACCCTCACAGCAAAGAACTTCTTTTCACCTATTCTAAACCTACCTGCTTTCAGCTTAAAGCCATTCCCCCTTGTCCCATCATTGCACACCCTCTCCAACTCTCTTGGAGCCCCTTCTCCAGGCTGAACAACACAGACTCAGGCAAGTCTCAAAATACTACTCAGACACTTTCACCAATCCCCTTTACCAAAATGTCACATGAAGACCTAAGAGAAAAGTGCATCTAAAGAGTCATTACACAACAATCCTCTAATAGACTGTGACACCTGATCTAAACTCACTCATAAGAGCAAATGTTAATAGGAATACAGTTTTCACTTCACCAAAAGAAAAAATCTGTAAGTCTACACTGGGTCAGTTTAAAACAGAAGTGGATTTTTACAGAGATTCTATCTGGTATCTCTATTACAGGCTAAAGAAGGTGCAGAATTACCAAAAAACAGCAGCGTCTCTGCAAAACTTTTGACACTGAATAACAGAGTAGAAGTTACCATTATAACGATTTAATTCATCAAACATACATCTAATGTGGTTATCACATCAGTCTTTTCATAAATACGTTTTGCATATAACCTGAAACCATGCAAAAATTTAAAGACTGACAAGTTTTCATTTATATAAACTCAAAGCAGGAATTAAATAAAAGCCAATATAACTATGAATTAACACAAAATTAAAATTAATGCTTTTGTTTTCACACCCTCTACTTCAGAGTAATTAGATTAACTAGTCTGTTACCACTGAGTATTTCATGGCCTCACTAGCTGACAAGACGGTATAGGTTAACAGTCTTCCAGGACTGGAGATATAAGAACTTAATTAACAACAGGAAATACAGATTTTTGTTACTGCACTTCTTTTAAAAAACAAAAACACACCCGTAACCCTGTTGAACACGTGCAAGACTGGCTTTTTGAGTGCATGCTCAAAACTAGAAAAAAAATAAGTTTAAAAAAAGCCCCAAACAATAACTCATAACCAAATGCAAGAGTACATTTATTGTTTAGCTTATCACCCACTCTCCCAGTAGCACAGAATAACTGAAAAATAGAACACTAAGTGTTAAGTCCTAAAGTACTCTTGAGCTATTCAAGCAGGCCTGGAAGTAGAAACACTCCAAAGGGTCTCAGATAAGCACACCGCATCTGTGATCTAGGATTTACAGCAAAATAAGGACTGACAGTAAGCATGAAATTACTTTATCATACTGTAACCTGTTCAAGTCAAAAACTATCAGCTTTTTGTGCAACAATTAAAAAATGTTTTTGTTTACAGGCAATAAGATGAATAACTTCCATATTCCCTAAGCACTGCATCTTAAAAAGCCAAGCAGATAAAGCAAAGGCAGGAACTTCAGGGGAACAGTCAAACCAAATACAGCATTAGAAGCAATCTGTGGGCAGGCAGCAACACATCTGCACCAGGTCTGCACACAAGAATATTGTTCAAAGCTCAGGCTGCAATCTCAGCTTTCTTTCATTTTTAATTAATTAACAAAGTATCACAAAGCAGAAGGCATGCACTATTCATTCTAAGGATAACACATTACATCTGCTGCTGCTGCTTCCATTTATTACTTGATAGACCAGATTCTTAGGGTAATTTTATTTTAAACTGAATACCAGAAAGAAAAATTCATCTTATAGCTGTCAGTGCACAGCCCAGCTTTCACCACCCAGACAAATAAGCATCTCATCTTTAACCATGACACTCGCTTGGAACAGAACATGCTTCCAAAGCCCACACAAATACAAGGAACACAACTGAACATCATTTCCCCCTGTCCATTTAAAAGGCACTTCAGTCATTCATTCCCATGCAGAAGTTACAGAAGAAACATGCATGGCTGATAACCAACGAGTTTTCTAATACACACAGGCATGGGTTTTGTTCCAAAGAATAATGTGCATCCTAATGATTTTATCCTTAGAACTGCTGTGTTCAACATTCCTGAAACAGAACAATCCTTCATGTTCATTTCTACATCTCATGTAGTATCTTTGTGCATTACCTTTACTGAAGATCTTAAATGAAAGCAGTAAACAAGCACAACTCTCCCACTGACTTAACAGGGAAAGAAAAGTCACTAAAGCCACCTCACACTAAAATAAAACCTTCTGACTCCGCTGTGTGCAACAACTGCTGTTTCAGTCCAAGTTTTACTTGAAATGACTCTGCATGTCCTCATATTTGAAGCCATTTTTTGTCCATCCCCAAGTTAGACATGACAGTTACTTTAAGCCTCTTCTGACACAGACCACAGAATGGTCTGGACTACTGGAAGAATTCTAATACACAGATGTGACTGTTTTATTTGAGACAGGGAAATATAAAGAATAATTTTACATGAGAGCTCTGCCTCCACATCTGGAGATGTTTACAAACATTTCTCAGAGTTCCTAACTACAGTCTAATCAGACCTCTGTCCTTCCCCAGAAGTGATGCATTTACTCTTAACAAGGAAACAGGCAAAATGAATCTAATATATACACCCATTTCCCTCTTAACTGCAGACCCAATTTTTTATGCAGACCCAGTTTTGAGCCCCACTTGGCAATTAATAGCACTGCAAATTAAGCACAAATGACTTTTTCCTTTCTTCCTAGAAATGCTTTAAGAGAATAGTGTAAAGACCAAACAACCTGAAACTAAGAGCAAAGTTTCCACAGCTTCCAGAATCTGACTCCTATAACCATGAATTTATTTCAACTAATAATTGTTTTCTCTTAATACATTAGTATTATGAACTTTCCATACCAATTATTTAATAATTGTACAGAGATGCAATTCAGTGGTCATGACCTTCCTGTGGGAACCACTGCCAGTTTTCAATGAAGCAAACAAAAGGTGTGCTCCCAAGTCTGGTGATAAAAAAAAAAAAAAAAAAAGCTTTAAGTCATCAGGGACTTGCATACTTGATTACAGCATGCAAGAATGAACAGGCCCCAAAATGTGACTTGCTCAGTATTTTGCTTTTTCTGAGGAGTAAAACATTCCTGTATTAATATGCAGAGATGAAGTTAGTTCTGTCAGTATGTCTTACTGCTCACCGGCCAACAAGCAACTCCATTAGCGAGCATGGGTCCCCATCTGCCTTTAGCTCCATTTAAAGTAACTTCAAATTTAAGGTTTTACTAACACAGGTGGACTTTCTGTGAAGTATAACCAAGTAACCATTAGCTTTAAACTGTATTTTCTTTGGTATAACTTATCTCTCTAAACCTTCGCCTGCCATCATCTTCTTTCAAAATGACATCTTCCCAACCTATCACACTGATTACATCGATCCTTCTCCGCTCACATCACCCTGAGCTGTGTTTGGTTCATTATTCAAAATACAACTGAAATCATTTCATAATGTAGTTCCACCCTGACCTTAATTGAATATTCTGTCATATCAGGAATACCATCAAGTTATGGCATCAACATATGTATCTAAAATATCTCATCAAGAATGATCAGCCAAATACATAGCTAAGATTATTAAAAAATTCTCTCCAATTCTTGCTGTGGAGCTGTTCCTCTTTCAGAAATTAGTGCTTGTCACCGTAAGTTCTCTGGAGCAGGAGATGTCTACTTCCATTGTTGTTCATCTACACAACACCTAATACAAGGAAAACTATAGGAAAAACAGCCATGGCTTTAATATAAGTCAGAAGCATGAAAATGAGCTCTTAGATAGGAGGTCTAATAGTAATTCAGTAACATTCAGACCACCCCAACCTCTTTCAGAGATCACACAGTCACAGATGCTGTCCAGTAAGTTCCTGCTAAAATACATTCTTGTTTACTCAAAAATACAGATATTTCTAGGTATACATCAGGACTGGTTTAACTCTTGCTAGCATCTCTCAGGTAAACTAGAAGAATTATAAACAGAGCTGTTCAGTGTTAAGTGCTTTTAAAAATCAGATGATTGAGTAGCATTTCAATTAAACAAGCCTACATTTCAGCAGAAGTCTATTGGAAATCACCTCTTCCTAACAAGCTCTTGGCCTCTTTTTTCCATTACTGGTACTTCTGTAGGGGTTTAGGGAGCTGTGTGAACTAGAAACTTTGCAGTTGACTCTGCGAAAAGTCTGATTGTAATCAAACATAATACTTCAAACATATGCAAAATACAGGGGTAGAGAAAAGCCAAAGATTATTTATAAATAGAAATTTCACCTGTGATAGCTTGCAAAAGAACACTTACTAAGATTACTTTAAATTAATAATGACTCTATGTAGCACTGCAAATGCCAAGTATCTGAAACACAGATTACAGATCAAATCAATACCATTTTCAGTACCTTTGACAAGCAGTTTTTTTGATCAGCTCCAGATAAGCTCATAACTGAGTCACCACTGCCTGGTCCCATGAGAACACAGGCCTAACTAGTTTCCTTTTCTTTACGTGCTTTTGTATGTACACCTTTGGATATTTCACAATTGCAACAAGAGCATTAACTCAATTAGTTTCTACAGTATAATTACACTGCTGGGGTTTGGCCTCATGCCTTAGAACAGCCTCACAGTCATGACCTAGAAAGACACTGTCTAGCTGGTCTCACTGCTCCAGGGCATCACATCAGAACAGCAATAACAACGTGAACAATGTTCACTGTTGCTCTACGCTGTTATATGTAGGCAATTCTTAAAACACTTGTAGCTTGCTAAATTACAGATTGCTTACGCTGACAAGTTACTAATTGACTAATCAACTCTCAAACAGCTCCATTCTATGCTACTCAGAATTGTGCCCAGGAGAGTAGTTGAGCTGGTTATGACAGTCAGAGGCTCTAAAGGCTACTGCATCCTGTCAAACCTTTAGCAATGTCTTCAGACCCATAGATTTGAAAATCACAAGTTCAATGCCACTAAAGCGTTTCTTGTTTACTTCTCAGAGACACAGCTTTGAGTTTTTCCACCTACAGTTTTAGCATATTCTGATTAAGACCTCAAGCTTTTCTTCAGAATCATCACAGCTAAGAATCTCTTTATCTAACTGAAAACTAACCTTTTCAAACTTCCACAACCAGAGATGGGGCTTTCAAAAAAACATAAATTTATCCTGTTACAGTTGAAAATGTTACTTTTACCATCAACATTCCCACCTACACAGCAACAATATACAGGACAAAAAGGAACCAAAATAAAACAAAGCGTGATTTGTGTATTAGTAATATGCAAACAGGAGCCTGTGTAAAGCCCACCAAAGTCAGCAAAAGAATTGATGCTGCCTTCCACACCACTTGGATCTGGTCAACAGTGAAGAAAGATATGCAAAAAGGGAGAGAGGGTGGGTGCACTGCATCCTGCCAAGTCAGCACTGCTGCCTTAAGCCAAAGGGAAAGCTAGGCCTGCACCAAGAAAGAGAATGATGTAGGAGTTACATCAAAGACTTCAAAAGAAAATTTAGCATAATACCAACACTGCTGCAAACCTTGAAACAGATTCACTTGTAGGAAATCAAACGTCTCACAATAAATCATTAACACTAATGCCATACAGCAAACTTGCATTGTCTGCAACAACAGGTTCCTGCCCTTATTTCACAAACAGTAATATATATTTTGCATGTATACTGTGCTTTGCAGTCATCAACTGCAAATCATCAATTTGTGTAATTTCTAGGAACTTAGAAGCAGTTGATCTGTACACAGGAAGTATAAAAATATTCTAGAATGTAAAAATCACTTAGACCTAATGCACAGAAACATTCTCCTGGACAGTCATTCCTAGGTTTTTAGCATTTACCAGTAATTTCTGTAAGGACTAATGCTCCCTATAAGGAACACTACAGACCTTGTGTGAACATTCTGGCATATCAGGAATACTATCAAATTAGGAGATCAATGTATGTATCCAAAATTTTTCATCAAGAATGAGCAGCTAAATGCAGAGCATTCCAATTAAGGAATATCACAGGATTCCAGTTAGGGAATCACCACACCTGCTTGGGCAAAATAAATAAAATCTATGTCCTCCAGAAGAAATTTACAAACTAGTCACATTTCACAACATCAGTGACAACACGAAATTAACAACACCCTACAGTACACAGCGTTCTGCAGGCCAAAGCCTGGCTGCTGTCACATAATTTTTAGAATATTTTTAAAAATTATTTAAAAAAAAAAAAAAAAAAAAGAAGTCCTAGGAACACCTTCTAGATTAGTTTCAAGACAACAAACCGCCCAGGGCAGGGTCCAATGCGACACTAAAGGCCACTAGAAAAGCCCGCGCCCCCGGGCCCCCCCGCGCCCCCGCCCCGCAGGTACCGCGGGCAGGAACCGCCCCGCTAATGCTCCTGAAGGCCCCAACAACCAGCAGCCTCACTAAGTTAATTAATAGCAACACACTCTCTAATTGCGTGCCCTCGCTGGTGACTCACTCAAAGGCTCACCCCGGGGATGGACAGATGGATGGATGGATGGATGAGGAGGAGGCTGAGATGTGCAGGGGAGGAAGGATGGAAGGAGGGTGGGAGCAGCTTGTGGTGCCCAGTCCCCCCACCCCGTGTGCGGACAGCCGAGAGGGGAAAGCGAAGGGCAGGCACTGAACCTCGGTCCTTCCCCTCCACGCGCTCCCTGGACCGAGGCGAGAAACGAGGGGAACGCAAAAGCGGCGGCAGCTTTCCGCTGTTCCCCCCGCCCGCCACCGCCGCCACGGCCGCTGAGGGAGGGGGGGTAAGATGGCGCCGCCCGCGCCGGGGAGGAGCCGGTTCCGCCACAGCGGCCGCCCCGCAGATGGAGGCGGGGGCGGTGGCACCTCCCAGGGCGCGGGGAGGAGCCGGGCCGAGGCGGGACTGCCGCCGCTTCCTCCCGCCCCCGCTGCTTGCAGAATCGCCGGGAATTAATGCGTACGAGTGCCTCCGAGGTGGGTGCCAGGAGGATGGTGCTAGGCTCTTTACAGTGGTGCCCAGCGACAGGGCGAGGAGCAGTGGCCGTAAAATGAAACACAACAAGTTCCACCTCGACATGAGGAAGAACTTCTTTACATTGAGGGTGGCAGAGCTCTGGGACAGCTGCCCAGGGATTTTGTGGATTGTCCCTCTCTGGAGGCATTCCAAACCCACCTGGATGCGTTCCTGTGTCACCTGCTCCAGGTGACTCTGCCTTGGCAGGTGGGTTGGACTGGATGGTCTTCAAAGGTCCCTTCCAACCCTGACAATTCCGTGATTCTGTGAATCACACGATCAGTTTGGCTGGAAGAGACCCCTGAGATCATCGCGTCCAACCTATGACTGATCGCCACCTTGTCGATCAGACCGTGTCCCTCGGTGCCACATCCAGTCTTTCCTTAAACACCTCCGGGGAGGGTGTTGCAGGTGCTGTCTGATGGGCCATGGCCACCTTTTCCTTCCCCCTCAGTGCGAGGCAGTGCTGGAGGGCAGCAGGAAGGGGCTCCAGGACTGCTGTGAGTCCAAAAGCCAGGGAATTTTGGGGAGAGACAGCTGGATGCCCCCGCAGCAGGGAGGTGTGGGCGTACGCAGGTGTCTGGCCTCAGCACAGGTGCCAGCACAGCCTCATCTCTGCAGCCACAGCCTTGTACAGGTGTTCAAAAACAGCACAGTACGAACAGCAGCAACCTGTCTTTACTCTTGGAAATACCAGTGGATCCTTACTATAGCAATAGCTGTACTACTTCAGCCATGACACTAATGGTTCAAAGCTGAGCCAGGGAGATTTAGGCAGGACATGAGGAAGCATCTCTTTACCAAGAGGGTGGTCAGACACTGAATCAGGCTTGTGGAGAGGTGGTTGATGCTCTACCCCTCTCTGTGTATGAGGCATTGGGACAATGTCATTTATGCTTTAACTTTGGTCATGCTTTAACTTTGGGTCGGGCCTGACATGGTCAGGCAGTTGGATTGGATGATTATTGTAGGTCCCTTCCAGCTGAAATATTCTGTTCTATGCTGTGGTGGTTCAGTGCATTGGCATGGTTACATACACATATTTTCCTCTGACTCCTGGCAGTGATGGCTTTCCTCTTCCTAAATCCTGCCAGCTCAACAGGTTGATGGGGAGGGATGTGACTAGGCGAGCTGGAACATTAACCTACCTTTCCTTTCTTTTAACCTTTCCTTTCTCATTTCTCATCTTTTGTTCCTTCAACGCCTCCTAATAGTAGGTTTCTGTGAGTTTAGTTTGGTTGTTTTGCTTGTCACATGCAGGTTTGTTAGAAGACAGGCTGAGGTGTGCCACGGTATAAAGTAGAGCTAATATATGGGACCAACAGAGGTAAATGGAGTAACCATTAGTGCTTTGGAAAAAACCTTACTTTTCTCAAAGGTTTAGGGGGTGTATAACTTGAAAAGTCACACTCTGTCTTTTACTTTGCCCTTCTTAGTCCATTTTTAATTCAAATTCCTGCCTACACAGTGAGCAGGATTCATATCATTTTTACTAGGATTCGTTCTAAGAAACTGGCAGCTTAGAGACTTCATCATTTTGTGTAAATCTTAGCATTTTACTTCTTTGGGGGGCTGCATAAGAAAAGGAGGAAGAATAAAGCTCTGGCAACTACTGCAATGATCTTAACACTCTAGGGGCCATCCGAATTCCAGTTTATTAGAAAGTAATCTTATTTTCTTTTTCCCTTAGCTGACTTCTGCTACCGTTCCTTTTTTTTTTTTTTTTTTGGCTGCCACTCACTCCCCGTCCTTCTTGCTGCTTCATATAAACACTCTGTCAGTCCCCTCTGCATTGCTTTCTCCCTGTTCCCACCTCCCACATCAGCCTCAGAAAGACGAGGTGATTCTGCAGCTCACTGCCGAGTGCTGCCAGCCCCTCTCCCTTCTTCTGCTGCTGCTTACGATTATGAAAGTAAAGCTGATACCAGCCTGAGCACTGACAGCAACAGGGCAAAACACCAAGATATTATTCTGGAGAATGAGAGGCCTCGCGCTGCTGATTCTTGCCTGCACAGCAAAGTCTTAAGTCATTGCTGCGAGGACAGCCTGAACTGTTCCTTCCTGTTACACATTTTAAAATATCTGGGCAGCCCCAGCCAAAGCAGGATTATCGATAAGCATTTTCCCAGCCAAAAGGAGAATCAAAACATTCTGTCAAGTTATGAAAGGTACTGCAGAAAAACCGGCGGCGACTCAGGTTTTTAGCCAAATTCTGTGATTTGTCAAAACCTTACATTAAACTGAGGGAGGCAAGGCACCATATTGCTGACATTCCTATGCATATCTTTGTATATCTCTGAATTGGTAGGACAGACTAATATAAAAACTTTAAAAAAAATAGAGAAATTACTATGCCAGTTCCAAATGGTAATTTTAATACCGGAATTACTGGGATAATATGGTTGAGCGTGTCCAGTGTGAACTACGTAACTTCCAGGAGCTTGGATAGAGGCAGTGTGACTTGGTGAGGTGCCTGAAAAAGCACTGACAGAAACATTTCCTGACAAATTGTGTTGCTGTGCAGAAGCCTTTTGCCTGCAGTGAGAGGTTACCAGTTCATAAGGGATTGAAGTTACTGCCCAATGTTGAGCTGGGCTGATGAAAGAATGTTCACCCTGTTGCCACTTCTGTAGGTGATAACTCCTGGCAGAATAATTGAACAAGACAGATACCTACTGTCTATGAAATCTGAAGTTAGTACAAAAAAAATCTGCTAGAAGATAGGAGGAAAGAGGACTGAGGTGTCCCTTCTAGTACTATGCTTTTGTCTAGCTGGTAAAAGTGCAGAGGCACTGCTTGAGTCTGAATTATTACAATACTTGCAGAGAGGGAAAAAAAAAAAAGCTGATCAAGTTTTTGTTATGTATTATACAGAACCAAAAAAGGACACATACAAAATTGTTTCCCCTTCTCAGGTCACCTTTCAGATCATGAGGTCATTATAAACTGTCTCAGCATTTTTACAAACTGGAGTCTGCTCAAACCATAATGCTTACAAAGTTTCACTTTGAATAGGCCTGATTTTCTCTGTCATTTGTTTTCACTTTTTATTTCTCTGTAGAACATAAAAAGTCAGAAAAAGATTTTATTTTCCCCCTACATAGCATATAATTTACATCAGTCATCCCAGGAGGTCAGTACCACTGGGGTGTCATTTAAATACAATGAATATAAAGTAATGAAGCTCTTGCTGGAGTGGATGGCCACAATTCTCGGAGAGAGAGAGAGTTTCCAAAGCATGTGGAGAAAACACAACGGGAGACCGAGTGAATTCATCACACCACAAAAATGTCTCCATCCTGTCGACAAAGTCATTAAAGGAAAATGAACCATTGTTACTCTAGACGCTTGCATTCCTTCGGCATAATAACCTTAGTATAGAAGCATTGGGGCAAAAAGAATTTGCACACACAGGAGAAAAAAAATTCAATCTATTAAAAAAAAAAAATTCCAGATTATGTAATGAAAGAAATCCTCCATGCTCCAAAGAGGAGACGGAGCCTCTGCAGAAGCCACAACTAATAAGGAACCTTATGCAGTGGTACAGGGTGGTTTCTTTTCCTCCTGCCAACAAGTAAAAGTAAATGCCAACCCAGACAATTTTTTCAGATAACCCACAAATTATGTTCTCCTTTAATTACATGAATGTTTCTGCCCTTTGCTGATCCATAGCCATTCTGGGTTTTAAGATCCCTTGTTGAGATTTCCCCAGTACCATTCCCCTTTTCATATTCATTTACTTCCAATATTTTTTCAGTCTCCACTAAAGTAGTCTGTGAGGAATGCAGGGATTAGAAAAATTTGCTCTGTTCATTTTTATTTATTGTTTTGTCAAAGGGTGTCCAAATAAGAGAAACTGTCACATGCCTACAGTAAATCATAGAACATATACCACTTTACAAAAATAGATTGTACTTCAGTGGATCTCCCTGAAGGAAATACCACTTTAAAGCCAACCACCGTGCAACCCCTGGTGAAAAAAAGTAGCTTTAGAGAGCTGCAGCAGAAATCCCTCCCTTTGTTATAAATTATTCCATGGTGTGGCAAAGGCCTCTTCACCATACTAATTAAAACAGAAACATGCTAATTAAATTACCACCTTTAATTGTCAAAACCATATAGGAGTGCAATGGATAGATTACTTTTTTTTTCAATACAAAAAGACTACCTTGACTTAAGCAAATACTGAAAGGGAAATCTGTTCTTTATTTATTTTTAGTAACTTCACAGGAGCAGGGAGCCTACTAAAAAGTGAGCAGAGCTACTGAGGAAACACATGCCAGCAAACACCAGAGCATACCTGTTAATTATGAGAAATATGCTCACAGACAACAGCAAGAATGCTATTTATCCATCATTTACAGCCACTGAAGTGCAGGGAAAGGAATTGGTTTGCTGGCAAATGTCCCAATTAATTGGGCGTGCTATTTATTAGGGTGCTGATTAAAGTGTACTCTGCAATATAATAGTTGAGTATGAAGCTGCCAACTCTTATTCACTCCTGGCTTATAGGGATGAAAGCAGGAGAGCAGACTAGCACAATATGAAAATAATTATGTATTCCGTGCCAAAATGGATTTGAGGTAATTCCAATGCCTGGAAATTAAAGACCTGGAGAGACAGAATTAGGTAGCACCATGATCTTGAGGACAGAACTTTCTGTTGTGTAATCCAGTTGTGACCAAGACCTTAAATCTGTAGTAGCCATTTTGCACATGTATTAACACTCCGCTCAGAAGCCAACACCGTAGGCACGCCCTTAAGTAAGCAGCATGTGAATTAAATATAAAACAAGATAAAAGCAGAGTTTTGTTCCTGACTGATCTGAATCAATGCACTTGAAAAAAAATTACTTTAGGTGGGCCCTTTTCCCAGCCACTGACTCCTCCAGCCTGTCCAATCAGCTGCCCTAACTGAGATTACACCTTAAATAGTGCTTGTTTGCTGTGCCCTTTTCAAAACCATGGTTTCCACAAATGAGGCTGGGAGTTTCTACACACAATCAAGGAAGCTTATGCTAATAATTGTATATGTTATTTGAAGTAATGCTTGAGGTTTGATCTCAACCAAGATAACCACCAGAGCAAACCGAAATCATGACTTGTACCAGCGAAGAATTTCTTGGTCCTGGATCACTCTTTACTCACCTTGCTAGTGCTGAGGCAAGACCTGAGTAGAAAGCCCAACTGGCCATGATTATTAATGAATTCAACAAGTCCACACATGCTTTTGTTTGTACCTTCTTCCCACATGGGTCACAGCATTCTGGCAACATCATGCATCACACCTCTATAGCCAGAGATATTCAAGGGTGACCTCTATGGTTAGAAAGCTCCAACCAAAAGGCTATAAAAACAGAAAGTGGGCTTTGATGCAGAGTTTTTCTTATGAAGCTGTCCGTGCCCAAAAAACTGTGCAGCTTTGAAAAGAGCACTCTTTCAGTATGCTGGATATCCTTGTCACCTAAAAACGAGAGCAGTAAACCGCTGCACTGCACAAAATGCACAACCAAAGTAGCTGAAGCCTGGCTGAACCAAAAGCACAGTGATTAGCCTAAACCCAGGAAGTATTCTGGCAACTACAATATCAGGAGTAGGTTTCATTGGAAACCCTGTCCCCATGGTCAGTGCAGGCAAGAAAACAGTTCCTCCAAAGGCAGACATCTGTGTTTGGCCATTCGACTTGCTCTGAAGAAGCCACTGACTGCATTTGTGAGGGCTGAGCTCAGTTATCCGTGTCAAGTCCTCTGGGCTATGTAGTCTCCATCTGCCTTTCCAAAGCATCTCACACAGGTCGTAACTCAGATGTGCCAGCTCCATGGCAATTTCTTAGGTAGTCCAAGGCAGCTGTAATGGCACTGGAAGCTTAATTTTGGGCAAGTGAATTGAGCCTTAGGTCACTATTGAGTATCACAGGAGCTTAAATAGCTAGCATAAATATGAACAACCAAATTTAGGTGTCTGAACCTGGAACTCAGCTCTCCTCTAGCTGTCATTTGTCCAAGGAAAATAGCAGTTATATATAGTTACTTTTCATTTACATTAGATATACAAATTGGAGTATTATGTTGCTTGAGGAAAATTTGCAGGTTTCTGAATCCTTTGTATCCTTAGCACATCTGGGTCATTTGCCGTGGAGAACAGGTGGGATCTTCAAGTTAACCATTTCCAAATGACATGGTTAGGTTATTATGGACTCCAGTCATAGGCCTTTGGAAGATAAGTGAGAATTAGCCAGAACATTGAGCTTTCCTCCACAGAAAAAAATATAAGCAGGGGACATTAGTTCTTTCTGGATTGCATATTCGTATAATGAAAGTTTCCAGAATCAGTCCATTCAAAACAGTAATTTCTTGAAATGTAGGAATAGTGCCAGCAATTTGCATCAAATTACTACTGGACTGCAGAATAAATAGCATCAGCCACAGGTTGCTAAAGATTTAATTTCCTTAATGTTCTGAAACAAATTCATGTTATTTGACCATGCAGAGCAGGTAGAATGCTCAGTTTATGGTTCTTCAACTTTTCTTATTTCTCAGGGTGGGTGCCCAGTGGTGGTAATCTGTGTACATTAGATATGAGATATAAATATATCAGAGAAGGGGTTTTTTTTCCTCTCTGAATAAATATTTAAATATTTAGGGCCAAATTCCATTGCTAAACATATGAACACAGCTCTCTTTGAGCTCATTGGACTGGTGCATGTGTATCTAAGGGCAGAACTTGGCCCTTAGGTTTTAGGTTTTAGCACCAGACTTCCAATGTAAAATAACGTGTGATCTGTAACACACAGGAAAGCAGCAAGACCTAGTTTTAAAGGAAGGGTACAATTACATATTTCCATCTTTCTTTTGGATAAGAAGCACTGCCTTCAACAGCGTTCCTGAGAATATTCTTACCTCTTCCCCAGACAGTCTTCCTTTTGTATAAGGTGCTTCTCTGGCACCTTTGGTCATTCCTGTAGCTGGGAAGCAGAGCAGGATACTTTTTTATTTCTTTGAAACTTCCCTCCAATTTCTATTCTGCCAGTTTCAACTGAGTATCATGAAGGAAAATACAGAGCCATTTTAAAATACACTTACACTAATGATACAGATACGGTTTTTAAATTATGAAAAAGTCAGGATGTTGATTTTAAATTATAGGCAGTGTGTTCAGATCAGCCAAAGGACATACCCAGTCAACCTTTCCACTGAGCCAGTATTACAGCTGGGATCAGCTAAAGCATTTTAACTGGGAAATGTCTACAGAGTGCCAATACAGAGCTCTTGAATCTGGAGAGATTCTTTCCCTATGTTTGCTACCTCTTTTATCCTTCCTTTTAAAAGTATTTGTAAAATATTTAGATTTTTGAGTGTCTATTTTATTTTTTAAGGCTCACATTCATCTAAGATCCAGGGCCAGGAAAGGCATGGAATGACTGCATGGTGCTTGTGCAATAATGTGTGAATGCCACAGGACATGTGGTATGATAGAAACCTGTACCAATGCCAAAAAAAAAGAGACAATGACCAAGAAAAACCTCAACTCAAAAAAAAGAAAAAAATCCTGCAAGTGTAAGTGTAGTGATTGACCCCTCTGAAATTTCTCTAGGGTTTCAAAATTCCTCAAAAATTACTTTCTCCAATCTAATACAGCTCTGGATTTTGTCATTATCAAAAAATACTCAGACTGTTATCAACTCTGTGAGCCTACTGAACAGTTCATATATTTTAGTGGGTTTTGTGAGAGTCAGGATCTTGTTGGGAATTAAAGTTTATGAGGGATGGAAGGCTTTTTGGAAGATTTCTTATGAAGTTCACTATCTACCTTTGATTCTTTTTCTGTGGTAATATGCTAATGCTAATGGCATCCAGCACAGCAGAGAAAGATCTTGCACAGTTTTAAAGTTTTACAGATGCAATCATAAGTGAAAGTGGACTGCTAGCTTTCTCCAGGCTTTTTAAAATCCTGCACAGATAGACAGACAGACAGATTAAACATTAATCCTTCTAAAAATGTTGCTCCATTTGTGGCCAAAATAGTATTTTATGGCATTTATTGCAAAGGTCAACTAGAAGTTGTTCCGTACAAAATAGCATCTTCTTTTATCCACTTGAAAAATAACTTCTGCTTCAGTTTCCTTCCTCATATGCCAGCTGATTCTTTGCGTAATTGCAAAAATAAATACCATAGAAAAAGAAAAGCTCTGGTACAATCCACTTCTTTTATGATGCTTCCACAGAACTTGTCAATTATTAATGAACATCTAAGAAATAGAGATACCCGACCCAGTCGGGTTTGGCAAAATAGTGTCTTATGCTTTTTGACATGTGCTCAGAAGAGCATACACACAGTGTATCAAGGGGCTGCAAGATCCAGCATTATTTATTATGTCAGCAGCCTCATGTGGCAAGAACTTTGATCACTTACTTATAGCATGGGTATTTTCTTCCACTAACTGTTCTTTAAATTAGAAAGCATAATCTTTGGCAATTGGCTTGTGGCCTTCAATTCTGTATTGACGAAGATGATAAGGGACCATATATTAAAAGTTCTGCTCATCATCTGGTGTCCTGCAAGTGTACACCAGCACAGAAAGTCACAGGCCACGTTGTCATAGGGGACTTTGCACAATCCCAGGTTTACTGAATTGGGCCTTTTAGAGCATGGATATTTTGGAAGGCATGTGCCTTCCCCAGAGTAACAATGTGTTTTTGACAACTGCTGTCAAAACGCCCGCCCACTCTCCTCACATCTTGGAGCAGTGTTGAAAACAACTGCTCATTCAGTGTGGACAAAGTCAGTGAGTTCAACACCCATTGTAGCAAATTCTTCTGTACACTCTGAGGCAAATCCTGTGCAGGCAAGTTGTCCCATGAGCCCTCAACAGGCATGATTTGCTAGGGTAAGCAGTGAACTTACCTGACCTTGTTCACACCAGTGAGGCAGCTACTTCTACTGGTACTTGAGTGGATCTGAGGGTGGAAAACTATTTTTGACACACCTCATCAAAAACAGGTCATTCTTCTAGAGAAGGCAAAGCCCCAATGATGTTACAGAGCCCACATGTTGAAGTACACTGGGGTGGGTTAAGGACAAGGGATCATCACTCAGAAAGGCACTTACTCATTTTAAATTCAGAATACTTTTGTTGTGGAATGTGGAGATACTGAACTTTGTATTGATAATTTCACATATGATAGAAGAAAATAAGCAAACATATTGTGTGCATCTATTAAATCAGGTAGGCTTAATAACAGCCCAATTCCCCTTTCACACCAGTGTAAATCAAGAGCTGAAAGTCCCTGAGTTACTTGTACCTGAGAAACACATATTTTTGAAAACATGATAGACCTTCTTACTTCTTCTTCTCACTTAGTTTTCATGATTGCCTTAAATATTTATGTCTCTATTGGACCTAGAGCATAAAATGGGGAGAGGAAGGGGAGCACGGAAGGAGCGTGATGATGGGAGTAAAAGGTGGGCAGCCAGGAGAAGCAAAGTGTTTGTCCCATTCTCATTTACTGAATGCAGAGCAAACAGCTTTCTGACTTACTAACCATTCTGAACATACTGAGAGGTCTCTGTTTATTTCAGATGTGTAAAATGCCATAACTTGCCAGTAAATGGAGCTGGGCATGCAAGCGCATGTATGCAGATAACATATTAGTTACAAGAATTATAATTGTCCTGCCATTATCTTTTCTTTCTTTCCTGAACCAGACTGAATGTGCCATAATCTAGCAAGAATCTCATGATAAGTAATGTTAGAAATAGCTTTTTATTTTCTTTTTTAGCTGCTGACTGTCTATTTTAGACATAACATCACCCTTTACAGTAGGCTTCCACATGAAAGCAACATGAACAGTAACGTCTCTAAGCAAGCATGAATGATTGGCTGCAGATTCTTTACCAAAAAGGGAATTTATTTACTCCACACAGGTCATAAATTTCCTTAGAAAAACTATCAGTGGTAATCTACATGTGGTGTTTAGTAAATAGAGCTTTCCTCTGCTTCCCTCAGTTCATGTTCTTCAATTGTCAAAAACAGTGGAAGACGTTTCTTTCATGCCTAAAAATACAAATTATTCCAGCTCTCTAAAATGTAGTGGAAATAATGAGCTGAAAGACTTGACACACAAAAGACTTGACATTTAAATGTAGAAATATGAAAGGCTAAGGTGAGTAACCCGAAGCAGCAAGTTAGCTAAAGTGTTGCCTCTGCTTCTCTGACATGAAGCAGCACCTTATTCCACGAAGGCTCCCATTGAAATCAGTGGAACTGCAGACAGAATAAACATTTTCTTCTTTTTCTTACCAAGTTTAAAAAAAAAAAAATAAAATAGGGTGGGATCTGCCTTTTCATGTAACGGGCTTTTATCTGCTCAAAAATCGCGCTAACCTCAGGGTGCCAAGCACAATATCTTTGAAAGCATTCCAGGGATGGGAAGAGCTGCTCTATCTTCTCCACTACAAAGGGAAGCTTGGTAGTAATGAGAGGTGCTGTGGTCTTCCAAGAAAGGTTTTGCATCTGCTTTGCCCCCTCGGAGGACCTCTTGCTTGTTCCTCCTGGATAATTCCAGGTTATGTTGTTCTTGTATTTCAATTAGGAGAACATCTAAGTGACTGTCTTCATGATGAGTTTTGCCATGAGAAGACAGAAGGATTCTCCCTTGCTTTTCAATATGTGCATTTAATAAATTATCTAAATATTTATAAGGTAAACTAGAATAACAGGTTTTGGTATTACATCACATAAGCTCCTAATATCATAATGCTCTTAATATCCCAGGGTCAGAGAACCTTGTTCACATTTGAGTGTCTAGTGTTGATGGTGAAGATTTTAATTACTCTCGATCCTTCTAAGGCCAGACCAGCATTTGAAACAAATAGTTTAAAACTTATCATGCTTATAATAACTGAATTATGAAGTGTGTTGTGAAAGAAATGTCCAGAATTTGTACATGACTATTTTTTCTATCACTTCAAAACAGACTATTGAAAAAATCTGTAGAGAACTTTGACTTCTGAACTAAGAGCATAGGCCAAATTTCAGCCTGCAAGGAATTTTTATGGTTGAATTATAGACTTCTAAAAGACACAATTTAAAACTGAACTGCTGACAGTTATTCTGATTATGTTTTTTATAAGCTACTATTAACCAGGATGAGACCTTAAAGGAGGAATAGATCCCATCTCTATCTGCTGACTCAAGGGTTTCTTATCCTTTCTTCTAAAGCAGTGCAGCCTACTGTCAGGGACAATATTGGTCAGACTAGACTGACTACAGATCCAATCCAGTCTATCAAGCCCAGTGCTGCTATGGAGGCTTTACAAAATTCAGCTGCCAACTCCCTCCATCTGTACTGAGCACGCGCGAGAAAAACCTCAACAATTTTTCAGCAGCTTCTAACTCAGCCAACTTCGGGTGGATCCTTTTGGTCAGGAGTAACAAAAGGAACTTATCTGCTTTTTCCTCCTTATCCCTCTCGTACTCAGTAAAACTTCCCATCCCAGCTCTGAAATAGATATTGGGATCATATCTTAAAGTGTTGTGAAACAATGTGTTTTCTCTTAATGCTGATCTTAGAAGCAGCAAAAGTATTTCTGCTGCAAGTTTCCAAAAAAATTCAGCTTGAGGCAGACTCAGGATTGAAAAGCTCATCCTGAACAGCTAAAAATTGGCAACATTACATGAGAGAAAACAAGGTCTTATACTGGAAAGCGGTAGACAAGCTTAACTGCAGATACTGCTGGCAGCTTCACCTATAATATTTTTCTGCCAGATCTTTGTCTTCTATTACTAGAGAGAATCATTCCTGTGATTTCTAATGTTTTGTCACCTGCCCTTATGGCTTGTTTTTGGGCTGGCACTGTTGTCTCCTGTGACTTGGCTGCCAATTCCACATCACTCGACTTAAGGGATTGCTCCTGTTCTGCCCCCACACCCAAGGCCTGAAGGCCACACCTGATGTAGGGCACACACATATTTCTGCCAAGATGTAAGCAGGATGCTCAGCATTTTCAGGATTACATTATGTCACACCATAAATATGATTAATCTTGATGCCCTGGTCTGGCCTGAGTGAATTTTCAGGAAAGAAAGGGCAAAAATAGTTTTCATAGTCCTCAAAGACTTAGTTTACTGTGCCCATTAAGCTTATTCTGCATTTGCCATTACTATATGCTTTCTTCTATTTCACTCCTGTAGACTCCACTATCTCATAGTTGTCTATTGTCATCATTTTTACAACAAGCCTGACACTATTCAGTGTTTTTCTAATGTTTCAGCTTCAAGTTTTGTGCTATTAACAAAGACTTTTTTTCTGCCATCCATGCTATTGAAAATGGATTTACAATGGGAATCATCATCATTGCAACACTGAGAGAGTAAATGCAAGGATCTGGTGCTGTGCTTGTGGTTAGAAACACTAAAAACCCCTCTCCCACTCGAGACTGACTTACATCTTGTAGTATGTCCTGCGTGAGATTTATGGAGCTTGTATCTGTCCAGAGAGCACTTCATTAGACTCTTAAAAAACCGAGTGAAAAGTTTAGGGACTCTGCAAGGTTCCAAATGTATAAACCCTTTTAAATTACAGTTATGTCACCCACTGTCCCCACAGTTAGTCAAGAGAACCAGTTTTCACGAAGGTCAACAGAAAAAATAACAGTGAAGTTTCTGGCTCATGCTGCTTTTACGTATGCTGAAATAAGGAAAAAATAAATTTAAGATCTCATTCTTTAGCCTTTATATCTCTAAAACAACATACTGATTTCATCTGAATTAATCCAAGGAAAAAAAAGATCTTTTTCCTCACTCTGAAATTAGTCAGACAGAAGTTGGAAGGAAAATTAAAGGAAAAGGACAAAGTTGGTCTTGCCATGAAAAATGACAGTTTGTCCCTAACTATGAGGACCCTAACAACTTCCTACAGTTAATTTTTAGTTTGCACTTTGCAACTAAAAAAAAAAAATATTTGAGAAAGACAGGTCATACATTTTTCTAATCCTATTACATTCAGGCTTTTAGGGCCAGAAAGCACACATCATACTTTCTCTTTCAAAGGCCACTACAAGATGACGAGTAGGCCGCTGTTTCTTCCCCTTGTGATGATGACATGGTCTTTTGCTACTTTAAACCTCTCTGAAATGCAATCCCTATGGGGCATAAGAGGCTGCAGAAAGGGAGGGAAATGGGAGAACTCTACAGTAGGACCCACACCTAAGCTTGCAGTCCCTGCTTATTAGTGAAGCAGAAAATACATCATTTAGGAAAAATACAGAACTAGTAATTGTTTACTTTGTTGTTTGTATAGCCCATGTTTTGCTGTGTGCTGTGGAAAAGCCAACAGTTTTTCAGCAGGGATAGGGCAGGTTTCCTACCAGATTTCCAAATGTTTTTTCCCAGTATTACTGGACGCTGAGCCCTTTTCTTCTTTGGACCTCTGAAAATTTAACATGGGTTTTTCTATCTCAAAGGGTATATAGAAGTAGTTAGGACCTCATTTTATACTGATGGAAAATTTGCTAAAAGTCTTGTCTGAGGTCCCAGAGCTTTCAGCATCAAATCCTGAGACAGAAAACAAGAGTCTCAGCTCTAGGTCCTCACTTCCTACTGAAAATATTGGGGGGAAAAAGTAATATTCTCCAGGCTCTTTTATTTTTTTTTAAATGTAATAATTTTCTAGCCTTTCAAACCTCTGTGCTTTTGTTTGTATCAGGTACTATCAATGTGAAAAAGCGGTGCATAGTACTGAAATATTAAACGCTTTCAACTAGTTTCAGGACAAAAAAGAATCTTCTCTTATCTGGGCTGTAAATCAGTGGGGCAGGGACACGGTAGTTAAACAAACCATAGTAGTCCATAGTCTGAGTAAGAATGCTGCAGTTACAGAACTCATTACCACATGCCTACTTAGCAGAGCGAATAACGTGCTAATCTAGAGTTACTATTTGTCATACTTAAGAAAAAGCAAAGAATAGCTGGGCAAACAGTCAACTTCCAACCAAAGCGAAAGTAAAACACTGCCAAGAGACACTGGAGCTTATCTCGCCCCTACTGAAATGAATGGAAATTCGGGCAAAACCTGCTCTAGCATTAAGTTTACTTAAGTTCACATATTTTGGCTCGATGCACACTTTCACGAGTGAATAAAAAACGCCAGAAAGGTAGATGTTGGAAAAAAGAATATTGGCAATTCTTTCACTATAGTAATAATTGCTGACATCGCTGTAGTCGTTCTGGCTAAAAATATCAAATACAATAACAAACCCAGTGAACCCATTCATTTATTCTCATTTCACAAAGGCTATTTACATACATAGAGAGGCTCAAAATAAATTCTGTATTCATCATATTTGCAGCACATTCCAGGCCAGCAAACTGGCATCAAAACTATTTATTTAGGGAACATCATCCAAATTAGAATCTTTCATATCTGATAATTATTTTTCATCTTGAGCAGCCAGTACTTACAACAGGAGCGAGCTGGGCCTATGTTTTAGAAATGTGGTGGTAAACAAACTCAGTGCTCTTTAAAACATTACCTTTTTGTCCAAAAGCAGTCTCATTATGGCTGTATTCATAACACAGTTAAAAGTGAAAAAGCTAAAAGACAATTTAAATTGCAGCAAGCACAGCCATAGTAATGAAAATCCAATACTGTAAAGTGGATCTGAAGGTGTTTGTTAAGATATAACTTGCAGCGCAAGCACATTTTTTCACCAACCTCCTACAATTCTCTAAGATCTTAAAATATGACCCATTTTGCAACCAGTGCTGAAATTCCGAGAAGTTCTGAAATAAAACCCGAGGAAAGCCGAGCAGCAGGGTTGCTCTCCATTCCAGCCAAATCCAAGCAAACGTTCCAGATTATATATATCATAACATGAATGACTTCTTCTGAAAAATCCCATCCAGCTTTTATGTAGGTCCATAAACATTACTGGTACTTTTATTAATTTGTCCATAACCATTTAAATAAAATTCTAGAGCTCTGAGCTGTGATCTGTTCCAGACTGTAGTAAGTTCCTGTTAAACGTGTAAATGTTCAGCAGAAAGATATTTTTGCACGGAGACTGAAAATCAGCTGTGCCAGATACCTGAAACTTTGTTAGGGCGCTCAGTGGAAAATTTTATTTCAACATTATAAATAACCCTGGACTATTTTAAGTGACCTTAAACTGGTAGCTTCCAATGACTTATTTTAGTTTATCCTAATTAACTTTTTATTTTATTTTAGTAGGAAGAGAGGTGACTGTAAAATTTTTAGTGTGACTAATTAAAAGTGGAAACGTATCTTCTTGTTTGAAATTAAATAAATCACGATTGTCAGGCTTATATAGCATTTGGATATAAAACAACTCCTTGCCTTCTTTCTAGCGCCTTTGGAATGGCTCGTAGGGAATGTATTTGAGCCAACTAAAGAAGGGGGGGAGGAAGCCAAAAGAATCTATGGACATAAATATTTTGCCAAAATAAGTATGAAAAAATATATTTTCTGTATCAAAACCACAGCAAACCAGAGCTTCTGGATATATACTAATCCGTATAGGTGATGAGTAATTGTGCCTTGGAAACGCCTGTGGCCACTTTTGGGGAAAAGCAGATCCCTGTGGTTGTCGGGAGAAGCAGGGCGAGCTCAGGAGGGGTTTGCTGTGTTATCCACATGAATCGCGTTTTCGCAACGGGATATAAAACTTCCAGACCCCTTCCAACCTTAGGCCGGGAAAAGAAAAGCAAGGAAGAAAAAGAAAGAAAAAAGAAAAAAAAAAAGAAAAAAAAAGTTGGGGAAAGAACGGAAATTAAAAAAAGCGGAGGGCACCGATCCCTGCGAGGCCGTGGGTCGGGGGTGCCGCTCCCCGCGGGAAGCGTGGGAATGTCGCGGAGCGGAGGGAGGGATGGAGGGATGGATGCACGGATGGAGGGATGAGAGCAGAGCCGGGGCTGGGTGGGCGCCCGGCGGGCGCGGAGCGGGGGCGGCAGCCGCAGCCGCGGTGCGCGGAGCGAGAGCTCTCCCCTGTGACCGATCGGCGGAGCTTGCGGCTTGTTCTCTGCTCCGGAGCCGAGCGGGGCAGGAGCCGCCGCCGCCCCTGCACGCACCTTCCCCGGGCACAGCCGGGGTTTGCCCCGGGGGGGACAGAAATTGGGGGTAGCGGGGGCAGGAAGGCGCGGGGGCTTCTGCCGCCCGGCGGGAGAAGGGCGCGGGGGCTCCGCGGGAGCGGAAACAGCCGCGGAGGTGCCCCCAGCACCGGCAGCAGCCACACACGGACACCCCAGATGCCGTGTACGAGGGGCAGCTCCGCCCGGCTTTTGGCTCAGGGTCCGGCGGGACAAACCCGGCTGCACTCGGGGCTCGGAAGGGCTCCTGGAAGGGCCACGTCCCCGCACCCCCAGCGCAGACAGGCACACACACAGCGCCCCGAGTCACACACAGGCGGCGAGCAAGGAGCACACACGCAGCGCCGACTTTTTACAAGAAGGTGGAAGTAGCAAGTCGGAGTAAAGCCTTAGAAATTAGAGGGCGGGTTGTGATAGGCTGTTATCTGCGCGGGGAGGCGGTGACACTTTCATACCATTGGGTATGTAAATGGTTTTTAATAAGATCTGCCCTTTTTTTTTTTTTTCTTTTTTTTCTTTTTTTTTTTTTTTTAAGGGAGAAAACAAACCAGACTCCCTTTACCTTAATAGTCTGAAGGGGGTTTTATAGCTTTCATTCATTCAAGGAAATGGTTTAGGCTTTAGACTACCGGAGACTTAGCAAAAAACCCTTTGGCACCAGATTATTCTTACTTTTTTTTTTTTTTTTTTTTTTTTTCAAACAAGATTTTTCATGCCTTTTTTTTTTCTTTTTCTTTTTTTTTTTTTTTTTTTTTTTTAATTTAAACAAACAAGCCCAAAAGTGTTAATGGAAAAAACCCGGAGAGAAGTGGAGATCGGAGACCGTCTCCTCCTCCCCCTCTTCCCCGTCCCCCTCCCCGTGGGTGAGAGTTTCTCCTCCTGGGGGGGATGCACATTGGTTTATTTATTTTGAAGGCTGCAGAAGTCTGAGGACTGAAGCACCACGTGCTGCTGACTCTCATCAGCATAATGATCGCCTTAGCCAGAGAGTCCTGTATATATAAACCACAAAAACCTAATCATTAGAAATCCCAGCCTCCAAAAACCACATTCAGGACAAAAAAACTGTGGCGTGGGTTTGTTATTTTTTTTCCGGCTCCTTCATCTTCCCCGACCTCAACTTCTTGGGACCCGAAAGAAGTTTGTTACTTTTGGTTGCTTTTTTTCATAATTATTATATTTAACCCGATTTTCCAGAAAGAAAAATAACTCAAACAAAGGGACATTTTAATGATTTTTTGCTGCTGTTGTTCATCAAGGGCGGAAAAAAAGCAAGATTTTTGTTCGCCTATTCAACTCAACGGACTTGGATCCAGCAGCGACTTCATGTGAAGGACCGGGCTGCACCGAGGCTGCCTTTTCCTAGAATTTGCTTGGTCATATTTTATAAATCAGCCTAAGGAGGGGTGTTTTGTTGTTGTGTTGATTGTTTTTTTGTCAGCTATGATCCCCGCTTTTTTTTCCCTGGGAATCCGAAAGTTTAACTTTTCTTAAATCCTGACCCTCCGAAGGGAGCTAGCTAAAAAGTCTCTTTTAATTATCAGCCCTGTGACTTTCCTCTTCACCCCAACAGCCCCAGCAACTTTGTTTCCGCGCCGAAATCGCTTCGGGAGCACCTTTTTTTTGGAGGGGGGGAGCAACTTTTCCCAAGCCCCTTTCCCGAGCTCCCGCTTCCTGAAGCCAAAGGCAATAAGCGGGGGAACCCAGCGGCTCCTCGCCTCTGTCCCAGCGAGGCTTTTTGTTTGCTCCTCTCTTTTTTTTCTTTTTTCTTTTTTTCTCTTTTTTTTTTTTTTTTTTTTTTTTTTTTTTTTTTTTCTCTGTGTGCGTGTCCGGAGGAGGAAGATTTCTTCGGAGGAAACCGGGACGTTCCCCTGAACCCCCCCTCTCCTCTCCGCTCCTCTCCGGGGCTGAGTTACGCTACGATTCTGGCGGCCACCAGCAGCAGCAGCCCAGGAAGCTGAACCGGCAGCGAGTTCTACTTCTCCCAAGACAATCTTTGGAAAACCCGAAAAGGAAAAGAAGACGGGGAGGGAGGGGAAGAAAAAAGGAAAGAAACTCGAGCACTTGAGGGAAGAAACGGTGGCTAGAAGGAGGGAAAAGAGCAGAGAGACTGTGCGAGAAGGAAGGAAGGAAGGAGGAGGAGAAGCAGCAGCGCTTTGCAGCTGGGCAGAAGCCGGGACCATGCAGTTTCCAGCCGGGCTCTGATGAGAGGGGCAGCCCCGGACCCACCGCCAGCCTCTGCCTCCTCGCTGCTCCAGGCTGCAGGCGCCCCCAGACCGGCATCACCCCTCGCCCCGTCCATCTTTCTTTAAAAAAAAAACCAAAACAAACCAAAAACAGACTGAGATTTTTTTTTTCCTCGTGCGTTTAATCCGCTCCTTTTTTTTTTCCTCTTTTTTGTCTGATTTACTTTTTTGCCCCTTATCCTCACCCCTCAACTTTTTCATTCACCCCTTTTTTCGCTAGATATTTTTTTTTCTACAACCCCCACCCCCCACTACACGCCTCCTCCACGAGCGATCCCCCTACCGCTCCCCCCCCCCCGCCCCCCAATTCGCTAACTTGTGGCTGTTGTGATGCGTATTCCCGTAGATCCCAGCACCAGCCGGAGGTTCAGCCCCCCCTCCAGCAGCCTGCAGCCCGGCAAGATGAGCGAGGTCAGCCCGGTGGTGGTAGCCCAGCAGCAGCAGCAGCAGCAGCAGCAACAGGACGCGGCGGCCGCCGTGCCCCGGCTGCGCCCCCACGATAACCGCACCATGGTGGAGATCATCGCTGACCACCCCGCCGAGCTGGTCCGCACCGACAGCCCCAACTTCCTCTGCTCCGTCCTGCCCTCGCACTGGCGCTGCAACAAGACCCTCCCGGTGGCGTTCAAGGTGAGACACCCCCCTCCCGCTGCCGCCGCGGCCCGGGATGCTCCCCCCGCGCCCCCTGCGCTTCCTCCCGCAGGGGCTTCTGTGCCCCCCCCCCCGGCCCACAGTGTCTCTGGTGATCCCCGTCCTGCAGGAGCTTCTGTGCCCCCTGGCCCGGAGGGATTTCTCTGTGTGTGTCCCGTAGTGTCTCCTATTCCAGCGCCCGGTCCCGTCCTACAGGGGCTTCTGTGCCCCTCGGCCCGCAGGGACTTATCTGCCCCCCGCCCCAGTCCTTCAGTGCCTTCTGTGCCCCCCGGCCCGCAGGGACTTTTGTGTCCTCCCCCGGCCCGCAGGGGCTTCTGTGCCCTCCCGCCCCCCTTCCTGCAGCATCTCAGCGTCCCACCGGCCCGCAGGGGCTTCTGTGTCCCCCCGCCTCCCCCGCAGTGTCTCCGGTGCTTCCCGGGCTGCAGTGCCTCCTGTGCCCCTGTCAGCCCCCAGCCCTGCAATACCTCCCCGCGCACCCCCATCCTGTGCCCCCGCGGCCCGGGGGGCTTCTCTGACCCCCCAGTCCTGCAACGACTCCTGTATTCCCGCCCCGCTAAGTGTTCAAGTCTTGCAGTGACTTCCTTGTCACCGTCCTACTGTGCCTCCTGTCCCCCCATCCCGCGATGTCTCGGGGTGCAGCCCCCGCAGCGCCTCTCCTCCCCGTCTCCCGGTCCTCTGTGGCTCCCGTGCCCCGTGTACTGCTGCCCTTCCTGTGCCCCCCGTACGCCAGCTCTGCCCCCTTCACCCTCGCTGCGCCCCCGGTGCCCCCCCATGCTCTGCCCGCACCTCCGGAGCCATCCCGTTATCTCCATCCCCGCGGGCCGGGCCGGCGTGTCCCCCCCGCAGCTCAGGGGCACCCTGTGCCCCCCTCAGCATCCCCCCGGGAGACACCCCCTGGTCCCCACAGCCCCTCTCCCTGGCTTTCTTTTTTTTTAAAAAAAAAAAACCATACTTTCCCTCCCTGAGGAAGGAGGTATTCAGCCCTCGGCCGGAGCTCAGTGGGGCATCTCCCCACTTCGAGAAACCAGTCCCTGACCCACAGCGGTGCATATTCCTCCCTCTCCGCTCCCGGGAGTGGGACTGGAGGATTTGGGGTGGCTCTGAAGCGTGCAGGGGGCGGCTGGAGGCCGAGGGTCAGGCCGCAGTGGCAGAATGGGATCGGGGCTTTGCCGTCCAACAGCTCGGGCAGAGATGGGGCTGGGAAGGGGACATGGAGCACCTGGGGGGGGACACGGAGCCCCTTCACTTCTCCTGGTGGACAACCGAGGAAGTGGCTGCCCAGAGACGCTCTCCTTGACAGGGTCGCACATTTCCATAATAAATCCCACCCCGCTCTGCACCGGGGATGCTGCTTTTAATTTTCTGTCTCCATCCCCACAGCGCTCTAATGAGAGGAAACGATTTTAGAAAAAAACTGTAATAATAACAACAATAATTGCGTGCTTTAAAGCAAGCCCTTTTCCTCCCTTAGCAATATTTCTAAGTGTTCCCCCTGGAGTTTTCCCTCCCGTGGCTTTTAGTAGGGAGGGGGCGATGGCTGGGGTGTCCCCAAGTGCATTCCCGAGCAGGGCATGGGTCAGAGTGTGGTGAGGTGGCCCTGCGAGGGTCTCAACATACCCACATTTTCCTGTGAAAAATAACACACCTGGAAATCTCTGAAAAGACAGAAAAGTCTGGAAACAGTCTCACCCAGAGCGTTCCAGAACATCTCCTTGTTCTTGTGTTTCCCGACTGCCAGCCGTGTTATCATGGCCGTTTGTCGGGGAAGAAATGGTAGAAGTGGTTAAATGAGCTCCTGCTAAAGTGAGTGGTGATAAAGATGGGGCTTTGCTTTGAAGATGTTACGGGTGTGCGGGTGAGGCTTGACTGAAGTGCCCGTGTGTGGGAACAGCTTGGAGAGGCTGGAATTGCAGGAGGAACCCTTTGCACAGGGCCTGCTTGTGCAGGACGTGATGGTCAGACTAAGCAGACATGGCAGGAAAATGGGGTGTCTTTTGACTTCATGGCTTGGTGTGGCACTCAGAGGCTCTCTAGGTGTGGATCACAGCTATTCTGATTCAGAGGGGCTGCAGGGGAAGGAGGAGGAGCTTTCAGAGAATTGTGATTATAATTTAATTGAGCACTAGATTAAGTTGGTGTTATAGTTACTCTTTAAAGCAGGGATGCGAGAGCTGTTGCATTATCGTGCTCACGTTGCTGTTCTCATTTGAGGTGTCTGAGCCTTCTCCTACCTCACAGCAATTCAAAGGATGCGGTCACAGCTCATTAGAATAAGGGAAAGATCTAAACTAAATATTAAAGTATTTAGAATATTATTACAATAAGAATGTTTACATGTGATAAAAGGGTAGACAGAGGATTAGACTGTTCCCCAATCTTTTCGTGTTCATATATATGTATTTATATGTGTCTTGTATGTGGGTCCTGTGTTTGATTGCCGGCAGGACAATGCAGATCTGACCAATTTTCGGGTGCATCAGAGGCACATGTTGCCCCTTGCACCCGGCTGCTGTGGGTGCAGCTGTGTTTTCACATGCGATATGCAGCTTTTTAAAATATGCCAAAATTATATATGCCCTTATTTACCTGTAAAACATTTTGAAACTCACTTGAAATACTTCTGACCATTTAAAAAAATTTATTTCGTTTTTCAAATGCAACTTCCATGCAGCTGCCCAGTAGTTTTACACCAAAGGGAGCTGCATGTGTCATACAGTGAAACACTTGACTGTGTTACAACAGAATGGGAATCAGCTCTGAAAGGGAAAAAAGAGACAGATTTGAGCTATAGAATTCTCAGCTAAACAATAACTTGAAAATGAAATAGCTCACAGACAACACACTTTGTGAAGTTTTATTGGCAATAAATAATATGTTGATGATAATGTTTTGAGTGGTGTGTTAAGTGTGTCATAATTCTCTCGCAACGATCTGGAGCGAAAACGTACGCTGGATATAGCACTGTTTTAATTTAAAAAAACAGATATAAATCATATGCAGGAGAGGAAGTATGTTATAAACAGTGCTGGGTTTGATTATAATTTTTTGAAATAGTGTTGGCTTAGCATTAGGTTTGAATTTTAAGTATTAATATTTGCACACACTGGGGAGGGAGTCCCTGTCGTGTGCTCACTAACAAGATTGTTAATGCAGACTGGTTTTGTGGGGGAGAGTAGTAGATGGGTACCTACTAATACAGCTCTAGCTATTAATATTCCAGCATAAAATAAATGGATATTGTGCACCCAGGTCCAAATTGTATTCACTTCTTAATCTCAGTAGCCAGCAATACTTTACTTGAGTCAAGTCATCAGAATTTGGCCCCTGTGTGCGAGTTTTTACTGCAAGTCATAAAGACCCAGATTGCCACGTTAGAGGTTACAGGTGACTTCTGTATAATGTTAATAGCAACAAAGAGTCTTAGTGGACTTAAGACAGGGGAAAAAATGGGATGTGGAGTATAAAACATCTCCCCAGTAGCACCACAGTAGTTCAGGGTCTGTCAGCATTTCCCTCCAAACCCCAATTTTTGGAGTTTATAACTCAGCTGTTTTAAATAGCTTCAAGCTGAAACCTGCTGTATAAATTGTCAGCCCAGATGTAGGTTTTGAAACAAAAAGTAGCGTGAATCAGTTATTCTGTTTTAAGTTACAGAACACTGAAATATTTTTAATAGTATCAGATGCTCTTTTGGCAATGTCTGGAAAAAGCATTCTCAATACAGAAGATTTTACATTCAGAGGCTGTTTGAATTCAGTGTTTCGCAAGAAAGCTGTTGAAGTGGCAGATATCAATGTATGAGAGGAACTAGTTAGCATGTACACTAGTGATGGCCATTTTTTTTTCTTTAAACAAAAATTTTACTTTGCAGAAAGTCTGAGTACCTGATGTTGTATATGACTTTTGCTTTGTGCTTATAACTTCCGTCTTCAGGCTACATACTTTGGCCAGTTCAAATCCCACTGGACCGAAACTGGGCAAACAGGTTGCCTAACCAGAACTGTGTTATGCAAAAAACATGTAGTTATTTTCAACTCATAAGAATTGCTTTGGTTTTATTTTGGGTCTTCATGTACCTTTTTGAGCTCTAGTAGAAAGAAAAAAAAAAGAAAAATAAAAAGGAAAAAAAAATCAAAATCTACCTTTAATCGTCAAAATGTGTAGGGAGTTTATTATGGAAAATAGAGATTTTCAAATAGTGGAGATATTGAGTCTTAAAGAATAGGTAAGGAATGCGCACTTCTAATCTTTAATTTTTTATATCATCCTTGCTCATTTCCCAGTGTGTTTACGACCCTCTTTCTAAGAATATGTGATTAATTTTGTATTGATACATGGCATAAAATTGCCAAATCAGGATTTATGCCCACAGTCTTTCAGCATGTACAGTTACTTTTGAAAATTCTCAAAATGACGTGTATTTCTCCAGAGTTCAAACTTGTTTTGCAAAGCTTTTTTTCCTACCCAGAGCTACTATGTACCTCTGCAAGAGTCTTATGCTGTTTTGTGGCAAGAAAGTATCAAAGTATGAAAATAATAAGCCTTTTACTCCTGTTGCATGGCATGGGCGCTTCCCCTGTTACACGGCTTTATTTTATGAGCCAAAGTTTTTATTTTTGCCTCTGGTTTCAGTTTGTCTTGTCCTTTGGTGCTCTCTGAAGGAGATGAATACGGCATCCAGAGCTTCTCAGTAAGGATGCAGCTCTTGATTAGTCGCGATCGCCCGGCGACGGCAGCGGCACGTGCAGCTCTGCGCTGATGGCTAAGCTGACAAATTGAGTTGACATCGAGTGGAAAGGGCAGCGAGGAAAGCTCTGAAAAGCGACAGGGGACAAAGGGGAGCCTTTTAAGGAATTTTGCTCCCTCCTGACAGGTGTTACAAGTTGTAGCTGGGTTTGGGACTGAGATGGAGCTGTGATGGTGTTGCCTGTCCGTGCTCTGGGTACCTGGGAAGAAAGAGGTGAGCTGAGGCTTCAGGCACCTCACTCCCTCTTCTGAGGCCTTGGCAGCCTTGTGCTTCCTGCTGCACTCTCAGGTGCTTTGCATTTCTGGAGTTAATGTGATTTTTTGTTGTTGTTTTGTGAGGTATAAAAAGCATAGGGTGCAACTCCCTGGGATGCTGATGGGCACAAGACTGTCCAGAGATAATGTACTCTGTTGCAGACTGGGAAGGGAGTGGTTTATAAGTAGTCTCTAGCCCCATACTTCACAGTTCAAGCCAGTATCCATTTCTTAATCGTTCGAATCAGCTCTGTAATCTGTTCACCAGATTATTGTTTGTTATTTGATTATTATTTATTATTCTTTACTTTGAAGCTGTCAGACCTGGTTGCTGCCAGACCCAAGGCAGAGAGTCATTGGGACCTCAGATCTTAGCCGCAGCGATGGTTCCTCTGTTTTTATGTACAGGGACTTTCATATGACTTTGAAGTAAAATCTTTGTTTGATACATGAAGACCTCACAGTAGTTTGTGGCAAAACTTAGCTTTAAGTTCTGGGTGGTATGACCTGGTGTTTTATGGAAAAAAAAGAAAAGCAGGTAAATCCTTTTCAAACAGTATTTCAGCTTTGCTTGCTTCTTTCTCTTCAATATTTTTTTAAAATAAGACAAGCTATAGTTTTCATTAATATGGCCTATTTCTATATGATTATAATTCCTTTTTATTGTTTTAGAGAAACGCTTCAGTTCACTGGACCACATAATGCTCTCCCTATATATCCAGAACTCCTCATTCTTTCCACTGAATTAATATCACCTGTAACCTGCAATTATTAGTTTCAGCCAGAATCATTTATGGAAAAGACATTTCAGGAAGGCCGTATGACAAAATGTAATATATATTTCAGGAGACAGAATAAATTACTCTGAATAATATAAAAACTCATATCTGACTATGTAAATTGGTAGTAACTGCAAGGGGAGAGACTTTGTAGCTCGAGATATTTTTTCAAGTTCTGGCTCAGCCATGCAATATTTCTGAATCTCTTCTTGTTATAAATTTATTTTCAGCATCAGAATTAGCCAACTGGGGAAAAGGAAGTTATTTTATTAATACTTTTGTGGACTTTTTTGCCCCATGTGTGTATTTTCTTCCTAGTAACTTAGCATTCCTGTTTAACTTTACTTTTGCTTTAAAAAGCCACAGTGCACTAACACTGTAGGTATTCCTGGTGTTTTCAAATCAGAAGCTGTCTGTTCCATGACATTTATTTAATCAGATGTTGGAGCACTACACAACCACTGAAGCATAAAAGGGAGACTATCAGGTAGCTGGAACGTAAGGAGAAATGAAATACTTTGATATATTCTGTTCACCCATCCTGGAATTTGCGGGAGGTATCAGCGCTAACCACATGCGACTCTTGCAAGCCCTATGAAAATTTACATGCCTGCAAGGAAATAGAGCTTTGTTTTATATTGCACATGAGGAGTTTGAATTCCAGCCATAAAGTGCTCCATTGCAGAGTGTGTTGGGCATAGAGCTCTGCCTGCTGCTGCCCCGAGTGCCACTCCTGGGATGGGTGGATGCAGGGTTCTCTCTGGCTTGAAGTCTGAGGAGCTCAGGGGTCAGGGTGATGGGTGCAACCAGAGCAGAACTGAATCTGGGTGATAAGGCTGCTAATACTAATTTCTAACTTTCCATTTTAAATGCTTTCCCATGCATAATTTACAGATACGAGCCTTGCCTCGTGTTCTCTCGCTGCTCCCTGCTTGCTAAGAACAAAGTTGGCCTTCAGAAAGCATTAAAGCATGCACTCGACACGAGGATGTTGAGTGTTTCTGAAGAAATGCAACAATGAAGAAGCTCTGAGAACTGGAGACAACACACAATCTTTCCGTGTTTGATGTGGCACTCTGTTCTGTGCACAGCGAATACCAGACTGCTCACCACAGAGCTTCATCACGAGCATGGCAGCCTGCAGAGCTGGGAGGGAAACACACACCTCCAAAGTGTGGCTTCACCAGTTGTGATTGTCTCCCCATTTTCACAGGTGGTGGCCTTAGGAGAAGTGCCTGATGGGACGGTGGTGACCGTCATGGCTGGAAACGATGAGAACTACTCTGCAGAGCTGCGAAATGCGTCTGCTGTGATGAAGAACCAGGTGGCCAGATTTAATGACTTACGATTTGTGGGCAGAAGTGGAAGAGGTAGGCCACTGCCTTTTATGTGTCCGTAATGACGTGAAAAACAATGCCTAGATGTCAAACTTACTTTGCTATGAAATACTGATTAACCCATAAATCCATTTTCCATCTAATTGCAGAAAAGTTTTGTTTGTGAGGGACCTTAAAGCTCATCTCATTCCAACCCCTTGCCATGAGCAGGGACAATTTCCCCACTAGACCAGGTTGCTCAGGTTGTCAGCTTTTTTTTTGGAGGGATGTACATACATTTTGTCAGACTTCAGCATTTGCACAAAGCAAGTTTGGAGTCTCTAGGTCTTTATCAGACACAGGTTTTGAAAAATGCTTCCGTGTTTGAATCACGCAGGAAGGCTGGAAGGAAAACAGAATATCTGTGATCCAGGTTATGCAGAGTCAGGGGAGTGTATTTCGGGGCATGGCAGTGAGAGGTGGAGAATTCCTTTTAGCAGTAGAGCTGCTTCTGAAGTTGTTGTAGAAGACCTGTAATTAGGGGGATTTTGCATATCACATGCTCTATAGGTTGTATTCTTTAGGGACTTAAATCTTTCAAGGCTTAACAGCTGTTGGTGGAAAACTTGCTAGTGGCTTCTCTGCCCTTTAAACCAGACTGTTGATAACCTGTGAAAATCACCTCCAGTTTTCTTTTTAGTAAGCTGGTTGACTTTTTATGAATTGCTGGTAAACTTGGGCTTGAACTAAATTTAACCTTTACTTTAAACAAAAGGGTAACTTTCTTTTTTTTTCTTTTTTCTTTTTTTAAAAATTTTTAAAATTTTTTAAAAAAAAGATGTAGAGTGCTGTCATTGTCTTCCAGCTCTTTAGGAGCTTCCTATAATCTAGAAACTGCACTGTGCTTATAGAAAGCTTTTGTAATCATTGCAAGTTTGCAAGAATTCCTCTTTAAGGGTCTCACAGAAGCTTTCAAACTTCAGGGAATGATTGAAAGGACAGTTTTAAGGAAGCTGGCACTGCAGTTTTTGTTGCAGGAATCTTCAGATTGGTGTTGTATCAGTCATTGGTTCAACCTACATATTTTTTTTCCTTTATGTATTTGAAGTAATTATTCATTTTTTTCTAAATTAGCTCTGCATGGGACAAACCAAAGCAACAGAAGCAGAATAATTGTGCTGGGAAATAAGCAATAAAGCAAATTTTACAGTTGTATTCTTTAGAAAGCAATTGCAATTCATCTTGAGGAAGGAAAGAGTTTTTGTCAAAAAAGAAAAGAAACGTATGATGGAGGCCCAGATAGTCTAAATCAGTCAGTACATGTTTACAAGTGCTTTTGTGAAAGTGAGCCCATAAGCATGACTTACAGTGACTATTCTTTATTTTAATAACCTAGCCCAAAATTCTCTTTATCATTTTAAAACTTAAAAAGTATTGATAACAGAGAATAACTTGAAACACAGAATAACTTTACCAACAGTAATACAATATAAAGCCCGAGTTTATTCCCCTCGTGAATAAGGTGTTGCCTATCTCTTCCATTTGTCTTCTTTTCTTTAAAAAACAGTTTGTTTTGTTATTCTGCTGATGGATTAGGTTTGAAAGTTCCCTGGCTCCATCACTACTGCTGCCATACCGTAAAAGTTCAGTAGTGTATCAGCCTTTCAGTAGTGCTGGAAAAGGACTGAAATGTGATGCACTACCTCTGATCTGTGCATTTAATTTCAAACCTATGATATATATATTTTTATTAAAGCATAGGAAATTAAATATGTGGCCTAAAGCCTCAGTTGATACAGATACAGACACAAACACAAAGCTCCTGAAATTTGGTTCCAGTAGTTTAATTTATATTTTCATCTAGCAGACTTGGAATAGACTTTTTCTCTGATCAGTCTGGGTAGAATCTATGGAAAAGCGATAGTATACTTTTCAAACCCTCAACATATTTATTTAAGAGACTTCAAAGAAAAACAAAGGGTGTGCACTGTTTTACTATATTGGCTTTCTGAGTTTTGGCTAGTTTCCCAAATAGCAATTTTTATATTTAAAAAAAAAAAAAAAAAAAAAAAAAAGTTAAAAAAAAGGGAAGAAAAAAGACAGACTTAACTGCTTGCAGACTTTTCACGCATGGAAGATGAAGAAAGCTTCTTTTGATGAAGTGTAATTATGTCCAAACAGAGCTGACCCCCTCCCCCTATATTTCTTATGATCTTAACGGAAGAAAGTAGGGCTTTTCCTTTGAAGCAGCCGGGACTCGGTGGAGGATCTGAAATGCTGCATTCTCCTGCCAGAGGCGGGATGGAGAAATTGGTCCAGACTTGTCTTCCAGACTTAGAACAGAGAGGGAGAGAGAGAGAGAGAGAGGGAAGAAGGAGAAAGAGTTATCATTAATGATAGATTTTTAGAACTCTGCTTAAAATAGCAGAAAAAGAAAGCAGTAGCTGCAAACAGAAGTAAGAAAGCTCCTTACACAGACAAATATCAGTAAACACAGGTCTTGAAGTAGAACAGGAAAAAATAAAGTAATAAAGAAATAATTTTTTGGTTGCAAGAAACTAATCCACACCTGTTCCTGACTTGAGATTTACATCTTTCTAAGCAGCTCGTGCTTTGATCTCTGTATCTCTAAATTTGATTGTGAAGTCTGAATCATCAACTTACCACTTCACCTCCTCTCCCACGTTTTTACTTGCTTCCCATGGCTCAATAGAGAAACTCGATTTTTATACATATTCATTTTGTTTGCCTCACAGATGCTTCACGTTTCTGTTTGCATAATTCCTCTTAAACACCTTTTTTTGATTCATAAGAATAAGTAACCGGAGTGTTTGATGCAAATGCAGCAGTTGTTTGTATGTGGTTTTCAGGCAGTAGCTCACTTTTGCAAGCCCGATCCTCAGTGCAGAGAAGAAAGAATTCCTGTCTTCAATAAGCAAAGGATCATAACCTTAATTTTGTTGTGTCCCGATACTTTAATCACATTAGCATCTAACTGAAAAAATATGCAACACGCACACACAAGCTGCCGAGTCTCCTTTCAAGCTCATTTCTGGGGTTTGCCTTGTGCTTCAGCATATGTCCATCTCATCCTCCTCTGTGTCAGCTCAGCTCACATGTGTGAATAACAAAGAATGCACAGTTTAGACACACTGAAGCAATAGTGCCAGATGACTGCTTGGCTGGGGAATTTAATAAAAGAGAGCTACAATTAGTCTGTAGCCTCTGAAAGTGGATAGTTGAAATGACTAAGGGCAATAAAGAAAGGTGATAAAAAGTGCATTAAAGGATTTTGTAGCTGAGCAGGGATATCTGTGAAATAGCTGTGGAAGGCATCAGCATCACTGAAACAGGGGACTTTAAAAATTTATTTCATTCTTAATCCTGTAATATGTAAATCATCTCTTGAAAGATCTGGAGTGCACTGGCAGGGCTGTGCAGCTCCCCACAATGGCTCTGTGGTTTATGGAGTGTGAGGGGGCTTCCTCGGTGTTACTTCATCCACAGTTTGGTTTGTAAAATACCAGTTAGGGAACAAAACCGGTTTCCTTCTCAAATTAGCTGCTTACCTCTTCAGCTCAGGCTGGCTGAGAGGTGACAGTTCAGAAATTCTCACTGGTGAGGTCCAAATGTAGCTCTTTTTATTAAGGAATGCATTTTTTTCCTGGCCGCTGTATCCTGTTGAGATATATTTAGTGTAGAAAATCTTGCAGTGCTTTTCTACAGAACAATTTTGCAGGATCTTACAAATAGTATATTTTGTTGAGTTAATTTTTTTGTCATAATAGACTTTTATAGGGATTCAGTGTATAAAGAGAACGATAGCATGGAAGGCCAAATTCTTTGTTCAAAGGTGTATGGAAAAGCCCCTTTAGTGTCTTTGTAACCACTAATATTCTACTGATCTTCTATGGGTTACTATGATCTGAATGTCATCAGCATACAATTTAATAGTCAGAACTTTTTGACTTGCTAAGCTGGTGCCAAAGGAAGCCTTAAACCTGAGCCTGGAGAGCTGTATATATTCGTGCAGTAGGCTGAATTCCTCTTTGGAGAGGGATAAAAGGCACAGACACTTCTCAGCCCTAAAGAAGCAGTGTGGAGGCACCATAGGGCTGCTGCTGTGTGTGTGAAGGCTGCCCACGCACACTCTCTATGCTGGCAGGACACGCAGCTCACCTCTGGGACAGCAGATGGACAGGGCTGGACAAAGACTGGACATCCTAAATACATCTAACTCGGCTCCTGGGATGATTTAGGAAATAAGCCATTTCCCACTGAAAATGGGGAAAGCCATCTTCAGCCATGCCACTGGGACAGAATTCAGCCTCCTGAGATTTTTTCAGGCTTAAACTGACCGAGGGCAGGTTTAGATTGGATATTAGGAAGAAATTCTTCCCTGTGAGGCTGGTGACTCCCTGATGGGGGTTGCCTAGAGAAGCTGTGGGTGCTCCATCCCTGGAAATGTTTAAGGCCAGGCTGGATAGGGCTTGGAGCAGCCTGGTCTAGTGGAAGGTGTCCCTGCCCATGGCGGGGGGTTGGAACAATACGATTTTTAAGGTCCCCTCCAATCCAAACCATTCTATAATTCTATTTGCCAGGGTCCTGACCTTCCCTCTAACCTGCATCTCCCAGAGAGCTGGGCACAGCTGGAGCTCAGCTTCACCTGGAAAATCATTTTACTCTAAATGACAGTTATATTTCCTTTAAAAAAAATCCGTGTCACATTCTAGTTCATGAAAATTATAGCCAAGACAGTTTGAAGTTGCACTCCTGATAATAAATGATGCGTGTCTCAGGCAGGTTTGGGGGATATACGACTTGGACCAGAAAGAAAGACCAATTACTAGATTTGACAGCCAAAGCTCTGTTCTGTATTATGCCTTATATATAAGCTGTTCTATATTAGGCCTGAAAAAACTGCATTAAGTTTGTGCTGTTACATATCATTTAAGATTTGTGCCTTGATTGAATGCCTTCAGAGTTCAGCGAGAGGAAAAGCCCTAGCAGCAAAAATGCACAAATACACCCAGGGAGGAGGGGGAAAGAAAAAAAAGAGCTTTAAGTGTCTGGTAAAGTAGCAGCTTAAATGAGCATGAAGGCCAAAGATTGCTGACTGTTTTATTGAGTCACTGTTGTACGCCCACCTTTTCCTGTCTTGAAACAGTTTTCAGTTTTGACTATCTGACATGAGTAACCGTTGCATATCTAACAGATTACAACTGTCAGTGAGTCTCCCAAACGGGGGCCAGCGCCTGTGAGAATGTGTGCTCAGACGCAGGCAGCTCCCTTTATTTATTTCTTTTTAACGTTTTCATTCAGCTGAAGGCTGTGGATGATCTTGTGCAATCTCTGTCTGAATTCGAGCTTTGAAAAGTAAAAAGAAAAAAAAAACAAACCCAACAATGCAGTCTGACGATAGCAACATACGTGCACACAGACATTTCTCACCCTCACGGGAAAGTTGGGGGCTTTCTTGGCATTTTATAGATGGAATATATGTAGAGAAAAAAAGGCGTGTTCCAGTAATAATGATATCATCATATTAGCCCTGGCATATGAAGGACAGAGACACTGACTCCCTGTTAAAACATCTCCCAGGAGGAAAATATATTCTTTCCTCATCTTATTGTAGTCAAGTCAAACAAATGAAATGATAAAACTGTGTGAAGTAAATAACATGTGGTCACATTCTGCTCTCTGTCACACAGCTGCGAAACTGGAGTAAATTTTTAAATTATCTGACTTGCTTTGGATTTACACCACTTTCAATGCAGCAAAGAATTTGGCTTGTCCTCAGCAGTGAATCACTTTTGTTCTGTCATTGTATGATGACCCATTATTAAATAAGAAACATTTAGATTGTCAACACATGGACGTATTCTTGACATAGAGTAAAACTGAAGGGGAGGAAAACTCCTATGGTCAGTTATGTTTTTAATTTTCACGATTGTGGTAACGACAGGGAATAATTTTAAACTGATTCTTTACTGAACATGCATGTGACTGTTTTTATGTTGTAATCACTCATTCCTTGTTGTTTTTTCTCTTTGTAGGGAAGAGCTTTACTTTGACAATAACTGTCCTGACAAATCCCCCCCAAGTCGCTACATACCACAGAGCTATAAAGGTTACAGTGGATGGGCCAAGAGAGCCAAGAAGTGAGTATTATATTCTTCTTTTTGCTCTTATGCCTGCTTAATTTTGTTTAACAGAGACCTGTAAATGAAATACGTATATCTTTGTCAAACACTGGTTCCTGCTCAGCAAAATATGAGAGCGTTCTTAATTTGGAGTCTATCGGACCACACACATACATGCATTAAACACACACTTAAGTGCTTGGCTGAATTTGGGCAATCCCAAACCTGATTCTCATTCACATCAAGGTCTTGATACATTATCTGCTAGTGTAAATGAGAACTAAACCCACTGTATTTATATATAATCTGATTTAGACATAGTAGATACAATCCTGCAACGTGCTGCATTCCCTGAGCTCCTGTAAGCTTCCAGCTGAAGACGTTTAGAACAAAACAGGAGCCTGATCTTTCAGGATCAGTCCTAGCATAGAGAGGAAATTTATAATATAGTGCCTTTTTGTTTGCCCTAAAATTCTTTTGCCATCAGATAATTAATGCACCTGGTTAATCTCATCATACCTGAAGCTGGTTTTCAGCTATGGACTCATCGTAGACCCCCAGGGGCCAAAGAAAGATAAAAAAAACCAGTATATTAACAGCATGGTCTTTGTTTCTTATTTGTGCACAGAAAGTATATTTTATTTAAACATAGTCCAGTAGATTTTCACTCAGCACATTTATGTCACACCCATGCAAGCTCGACAAGGATCTATTTGCCATGATTTATCTATTTTGCAATGGCTATATTTTTATGACAATTGTGTTTTGTCATGTTCTAGCAGTTTTATGGGTAGCACTTATTTTTAGATACAGTCAAGTCTGGTTAATCCATCAGGATTTATCTGGCTGTCTCTCTGTCTAGCACATTTAGCTGGTAACCAGTCTCACATCATATGGGTATCAGTGATGAGCCAGTTCTGGAGTTTTTTCTTAATCTAACTAGAAACGGCTCTTTCTAAATTGATTGGATTAGCCCAGTATAGCGTTATTTAAATTACACTTAGAGATTAAGAATTATTTGATGAATAACCACATTAAAAGAATCCCTATAATGGAAGCATCTCAAATAATTATTTTGCCTTTGATCTGCACGTACAAACGAGACCTTCAAGGAGCTTTCATGGTGTTTTGTTTAAAATACCACAAAGACAGAAGTAGAGAGATGTAGACAGAATTCATGCAGTAAAGTGTTTCTCGTGCCAATACACGCTGCAGAGTCACCTTCTCTTACACCAATGTGGGAACTGACATGCTCCCTGTAAGAACTGCCCAGGCTGTAGAGTTTCACCTTGAAAAACAGCTAAGAAATACATTTCATTACGTAGATACTCGTGGTGCTACCTGCTCACAGCTGAGGAGTCCTGATGTCACAGCAGGGGGATTTTTCTTCTGTCTTCTCTCTGTGATTCAGTTCCCATTTTTAATTTTCACTTGCAGCTGGTGCTCCACGTAAGTTACTTGGAGGACACTGGGGCAGCTGCATTCATGGAGTAAAAAGCAGAGAATGTTATATATCGTTTAGCCATTCCAGTCTGGAGGCTGCTTCCATGTACTGAGGGATCTGTAAAAGAGGAAATCTCTCGGCAGAGGACACAACTGCGGTGAAAGAGCAGAGAGGTTTGAAAGTGATGTGTGGAGAACAGTGTGGATTAGCCTGTGTAGCACAGAAAGGGATCCTGCTGGCATGGGGATGTTTTGGTGATCAGTGCATTGAAATTGAGTCTGTGTTCATAGAGTTTAACAAGATCTCCAAGTTCTGCTGAATTTTTTACTTTAGACCTGAAAGGCCTCTGTATGTGATACCTGTCTGCTGGTCCCTTTGAATAGCTGAGCCTAGGAATGCTCAGTAACTGAGTTCTTATAGCCAAGATGTCCTTCTTCACTTTTTTCTTTTTTTTTTCTTTTTTTTTTCTTTTAAGAAAGTAAAATTTGAGCTTGAATGTCCATTTGAATTTTAATGCTTTGGTGGAATACTGCAATCCGATACTTTCAAGTGATTCTGATACATCTCTGGAACGACTCATATTAAACTTGAATTTGTAGGGAAAGAATAGCTCCAGTGAATTCTGGGAGTTCAATGAAGTTCTGCTTCCTTCTTACAGCCCCTGGACTTGTGTAGATTTATTCGTTTGGTAGAAATCATTCAATGAATGTATCTGGCATTTATGTTGCATGAGGAAAATTAGGTGATTGGGGGCAATAATGAATTCAAGGAGTGGCTCTGATAGCAAAAATGTTTGTCTTAACAAATTATGTATCGGCAAATAGTGCCCCTCTCTGCCAGGATCTGTATTTCACTTCAACATTTCAAGCATGTTATCCTAGTTTTCCTCTCTCTGGCAGCTCAACCAGAGCTGTCACATCACAAACAACTTTTTTCTTAATATACACATCTGGCGTTGGCAGTTGGAGCAACTTCATAAGAGCACATGATCATCATTCATTACAAGATTAAAAAGTACCCCATGGCATCATTGATGTTTTTTAACTTTGATCTTTTGCAGTTGTGATTCATCTCAGTTATAAAACTTCCCTTTAAAGGAACACAACCGATGACTTATTAGAACCTTCATTCTAAGGAGTGTAAACATAAAATTATGCACATCTTTACAAAATGTCATTTACTTTGTTGCCAGCTTATCATTTTAAGACATGACATCATGCTTTAGATCGTGAATTTGTAAGGCTTGTTTATAGGCAAGGCACTCTGACCTTCTCTTGGCAAGTTGACTCGAATGCAGGAAAGCTGCGAGGTTCCCAACAGCAGCAGCAGCAGCAAAGCCGTGACAGACATCACAGTCATTTAGAGCCCGACTTCATGAGTGCTGAACAGACATGGCATGCAGGGACTCCAGTTGGTGTTTTGGATGCTCAGCACTTCAGAAAGTCGGGTTCTTAAATGTAAGTGCCATTTAGTCGTATTAAATGTCTGCTTGTAGAAGCTTGCTGCCTTGCCTCTCTGTTATTATTTGAAAATATTTTAATAGAGACAGTGATGTCAGGTTGCGCTGTTAGGAGAACTTGCCTGTTTCTATATGAGAAAAGGTCTTCTGGTGATTTTTTTTCTCAGAAAAGATTTATTTAATTTTACTTAATCTCTTCCAGTCTATCTAGATTACTGTCCAGGGTCATCTACTGTGTTGCACAGTTTCTGTGCTGGATTGAGACAGTGCATTGCACTCTGAGTGATGCAGTCTAGAGACGGGATTGTATAAGATCTTTGGGAATCATTAGGAAATCATGCAGATATTTTTCTCTCCTCACATCCAGGATGAAACCTCTGCCATATGCACATCTTAGCCAGCAGAGCTGCCTTCCAGCTGGGAGGGCTAAAAGAAGTTTTCCGGAGAAGTTGTCATGAGGTCATAACTGACTGACAGATAGCCAGAGATTACTGTAAAGGAAGTCAAAGAGAAAAAAACAGAGCAAAAAAACCACCCAAAATCTTTACCTAAGCCCCCCTTTAATGCCTTTGCCATACCTCATTACAATTACAGAAATAATGATTTGCCCTTCCATAGTGGTCCCCTTAGAATAGGAGATACATCCTCCTTTCTGGCTGCTTTTGGGACGAACCTAGCCAGGAGGGAAATCATGAGGAAGGAGGGAGGAGAATTCTATATATTTTTATGTTTTGCCTGACTTCCAAACACTTCAGCTTTTCTCTAATCAACAGTAGTCTCCAAAGTCACCGACCCCAACTTTCTTTATCGGTGTGAATGGAAAAGCAGCTCTGAGCTTTGAGCTGGAGCATTTCAGGAGTTGAAAACTCTGTTTCATTCAGCTCCCAAGCGTTTCTCTGCTGCTGCAGCTTGCAAGGTGCACACGTGATGAAAGGTATGAGCAAACATCACATCGCCTTTTTGTCTGTGCACGCTGCGGAAGGCAGCAGGAGCCAGCCAGAGGTTCTGCTCAGCCCCCACATTAACTGTTTGGCCAACCCGGCTTATAAAACGCAGATAAGTGATTGAGATTTTTGAGATTCCTTGACTTAAAACCATAACAGTTTTTAGGAAGTTCTCCCTCTTTTCTTTCAAAGGCGGAGAGGGTGGAGGAATAAGTCTGAGGCGAGTGGAATGTGCTTTGGAGTAGAACAGCTTTAAATCTTTCAGTTTGCCTTTCTTTTTTAAATTTTTTTGTTTTTTCCTTATTTTTTATTTTTTCTTTCTTTTTTCTTTTTTTTTTTCTTTTTTCTTTTTTCTTTTTTTTTTTTTTTTAATTTTTTTGTTGACTGCCTGTCAGGAGCTGGGCTGGTGGCCAAGCAGGAAATGACACATCGAGAGGCATTTGTGTTGTGCAACATTTTGTGGAACTGATGCAAGGATACATTGTCTGTTTACGCATTCCTCTGCTAACAGCCTGCATGGCAGTAATTTTATTCAGGGACACATGGCATGCTACAGCAAGGAGCTAGAGCCCTAACATCTCTTTGTGCAGAATTATCACAGCAGTTAAAACACTCTGTGTGTCCCCCATTTCGAATAGTCTCTGGCCTGCTTTCAAAAACCACTCTACCAGCCCCCCTTCCTTCCCAAGAATATATTTGTTTGACTGTGGGTTTTTTTGCACTGTGGTAAATTGGGGCAGTGCAGAGCGAGAGAGAGAGAGAGAGAGAGACTTTGCAGAACAAGAGGAAATTTTACAGGCAGGTCCCTACTTCATGCATCTTCCTTCGACGGAACGGAGCAGTGCAGCTCTTTCGAGCGATGCCTTGCAGACGCTGTAGGCGTTGGTGTGCATCTGCATGTGGTTTGGCACGGGGAGGTTTTTAATTAAAGCCAATGCTAAATACCCTGAGATGTGATGAGCGAGTTTTGGGGTTTCATCCAAACCGAAGTTAGAAAATCTGTGGCTTGCTCTGGTGTCTTTCAGAGTGACAGATCTCTACTGAGGTTGGTTGGGTAGGTCCGGATTTATCCCAGCGGCTGTGGGAGCAGAGGAAGGTAGAGTGGGCGGTCTGGGGTTCACAGGTAGCTCTAAATGACTTTGTAGAACTTAATGTATGTTTTCTAATGCTCCTTTGTAAGAAGCAAGACAAACTGTGATTGTACGGCCAGAGAAATATTCAGCAGGGCCAAGCCATGAGGTTTAGGTTCTATTCTGTGACCATCATTAGTGTATTTGAGCACAAGCACAGTCCCCTTACATGCTGGGACCTGACTTCCTTGCCACCAGGTCCCCAGTAAGGAGTTGCAGTGTTTCTGTTTCCAGTAGTACATCACCAGGTCCTTATTGTAGTGTAAAAGGCAAGACACAGTTTCACTCACCATCATTTGCTGTTGGTTTATTTTTTGCAAATGTGTAATTTCACAGAACTGTCCTAGTTGGGGACTGGAGCTTGTGAGTGTTCCCGGAGGTTGTAAGAAGCTGGTGGGATGATTCAAGTGTTCCCCACCAAAGGTGACAGACATTGTATATGCCCGTGGTTTGGGTTTACTTTTGAGATGAGTGTGCAACCCGCAGAGCAGGGCTCCTTACATTTGCCTTGGCGAGTAGTGAGGCACAGGTTGCCCAGAGAAGATGTGGCTGTCCCATCCCTGGAAGTGCTCAAGGCCAGCTTAGATGCAACTTGGAGCAACCTGGGATTGTGGAAAGTCTCTCTGCAGGGAGTTGGAACCAGATGATCTTTAAGGTCCCTTCCAACCCAAACTATTCTGTGATTCTATGATTCTATGATTCTATGATTTTATTATTATGATTCTATGGTTCTATGATTCTATGGTTCTATGATTCTATGATTCTATGGTTCTATGATTCCATGATTCTATGATTCTATGATTCTATGGTTCTATGATTCTATGATTCTATGATGTATGCTGCTGTAAAGGTGACTGGGGGCTGTTGGGGTGTAGCTGCCTCGCGAGGACCAGTCAGTTCTTGTCTCTTCCTCTGCGGCTAGAGAGAGGCTCGTGCATAAAATCTCATTGTCTGAGAAGCAGATGATGAGACAAAGTAACTTCTGCTAATTGTGACGCTTTTTCTGCTGGTGTAGTGCGTAGAGTGAGACAAAAGTGAAACCTACTTAGTTCACTCATGGCTTGAATTTGTGCACTGCAGTTCTGAAATCTTAGCAATCTGTGTGACAGCATTGGGCTCTCTGCAGAAGAGGATGCTGTCCAGAGAGGTGACAGAGTGACCATGTATTTACTGTTATGGTGACAAGATTATAGAACAAATGCTCAAGTCTGAGCATAAAACCATTCTCAAGGATGTCTTCATCAATAGCAATGCAGTCTTGGTTTGTATTTGTCAACAGAACAGATTGTTTCCATCCCATTGTAGAGGGAACACTTGCTTCCGAGCAAATCTATTCCTAGTACATTTGGCATGTAATTTGTCCCTCACAGTGATTTTTTCATATTGCAACTATTGCTGTTTGTATTCAAAGTGTCCCTCCAAGATACAAATAAAATCATGGCACCTCTACGTAGTTGTGTAGCTCAGTTGTATGATAAGTGTGTTTTGCCCCAAATAGCTCATAATCTCCCTTTAATATACAGATGGGAAAAGGGTTTATAACCAAACAAATGAAGTAACAGTGGAAGTGAGTTCATTCTGTATCTCTGTAGGGCATGATTGGGAGGAAAGGAAAAGGGATGACCATTTCACAGAGTCACTGAGTCAATTAGGTTGGGAAAGACCTCTAAGATCATAAAGTCCAACCTGGGATCAAACAGCACCATGTCAGCCAGACCATGGCATTGAGTGCCATGTCCAGTCTTTCCTTAAACACCTCCAGGGACAGTGACTTTTTATGTCTCTCTGACTCTACCCCATGTAGGTACTGTGGAGAGACATGGTTTTAAAAAAAACTGTAGAGTAGCTTTCCACAGACCATTTTGTTACATAGTTTTCTCCCAAGAGGACTCTTGGACATTGACACTTTTGAAATGCATTTAGCTTATTGCTGCTAACATCAGCATTTTTTTCTCACTCTTCAGTGTAGCGCTTCTTATACCTCTCCCTTCACTTTCCAAAGTGGTTTGGGAAATAGGGAACAGGGTGAATTTATTTGGGACACACTGCATCAGAATAGTGTGAAGTACTCATGTAGCACTTGCTGTCTATTCCAAATTTCTGTTTGAAGTTTTTATAGAATTTATTTTTATTCTCCATGTAAACTTCATTCTCCTCTGAAACATGGTCATCCCAAACATGAAACACAGATGCTGATTTAACCAGACAAGGAATGCAGAAGAGGAAATGAGGATGAATATCATACTTAATTGAAACTTCAGGGGAAGAAACTCAGTAATGATCTCATGCTGCAGTATGTTTGGGACACCAGAATCCTTACTCAGATGGAGAACTGGGTTCCTTAGTGCCTGTATCTGCTCAGATCTCCTGTTATAAATCTCATCTACAGTAGACCAGCTTACTCAGCACACTAGTAGCTCACTGTGGGCTGAGGGTGGCTTTCAGCTCTGCAAAAATTAGATGCATAGGATAGGTTTCCTCTGAAGGGAATGAAGAGACACAGGCCCTTGCAGAGAGTGATTCATATGTTAATGCTTGTCTTAGAGTGCAATGAAGCACCCTTTGGACTCTCATCCCTTTCCATTGATACTAAATGGAGGCTAGATGACTAGCCTAGACTAGGCACTCTGGTTTTGAGCTGGCTGGAATCAGATGACATTAGGAGATATTATAGTCCTGAAGTGTACTAAGCCTGCTGTGAATTTCAGACAACCCGAATTAGCTGTAAGGCAGGTAGCCCAGGGTGCCGTCACAGGGAGCAGGAGCTCAGCATTGGGTTAGCCCACTTGGGTGGGGTTCTCTCACCTTCTTGGGTGGGGGTTTTGTCTAGTGTTGAACTGTGAGCAGTCACTGCTGCTTTTCTGACAGTGTAAGGAATCATTTAAAGCTGACTTTGAAGTGTCTCTACAGCTGCCATAAAGAATGCAGTGTAAACATACCTTAAAAATGATGCTATCTACTAAGGCATCATTATCACCTCCTGCAGGATTTCAGTAGTCAGGTACTGCTCAGGCCCCACTCAGCTTGGGTTGTGTGAACTGCTGAGATTAAAACTCAGGTTATTTAGCTGTAGGCAAAGTAAGATTCTCACATTGTAGTTGAAGCTACATAAGAAATATTACAAAGGTGACAGTACACTTTACAGGTATTGCCAGAAGGTGAAGACTATTGGGGAACACATCTGAAGATTTTCCTAACACTGGGGAATACTCCATGATTCCAGTGTTTCTTCTTCACGGCAGAACATATTAATTGTTCCTCCCTTATCCAAACCTAACGTGCTGCCCGTTCTCCTGTGGTTCTGAGATGTAATCTTTCCCACAGCGTGGGAAGACAAACCCCTTTACCTGATTATTGCCAGCATAAATGTTTAATGCTTCCATCCCTCTTCAAACTCTCCCACTGCATTTTGTGAACTTTACTCCCACTTCATAATGCCCTGCTTCTTTAGCAGCCCTGCTCTTTTAAATTCAGGATGCCAAAGGAGGTATTAATCAGGGTGCTTACAAGAGCAGAATCTGCTTCCTGCCTGTCTGTAATCCATGTGAGTAATGCCAATTAGTTGTCTGCTTCCTTAAATCCTCATGCACTTTCTCATTCTTGCCTTCCTGCAGCAGTAGACATGGTCTTCAGTGTCAGTGCAATCAGAGGCACTTGGTGGTGTTTTGTTTCATTTCCCTTAGATCTCAACAGGAAAATCATCACCTCTGAAGCACCACAGAAGTGTGCTGGGGAGTAAATGGAGGAATCCAGCTCTTGGCATTTGTACTTTAATTCGCTAGACACAGGGATCTAACTCATTTTATTCCAGAGTATCACTTCAGATGTCATGAGACAAGTAGACAATTAAATACAGCAGTTTCACATTGATGCAGCATTTTCTTGGAAAGAAGCAGGCACATGCAGGCATCATTGTAGACCCAGGTCTCTTTTTGTTTCTATATGTTAAATTTCAGATTAGATTTGCAAAGAAGCCCAATTTTAAATGATTATATTAAAAGGGATTGGAAATCCAGAGATTGAAAAGGGATGGTGTTCACAATCATTTTTGGTGTTTTGAAAATTCAGACCTGTGTTTCTCAGCTGTATGGAAGCTGGAAAGGAATAGAGATCTGGAAGTCCTATGGAGGATTACTGTGTGACACAAACCACTGGTTAGCAGTACAGAGGGAGTTACACATGGAATACTTTTGGGGGTTATTTTGCATGTGTACATGTGTAATCAAGGACTCAGATTCAGATTCTTTTACAACAATGTGTTTCAATTAATTCAATTATCTAGTGCATTTATAAAGTGCTGTAGACATGAGAAGTTTAGTAGAGTTGGTTCCACATTTCTAGAATACCCATTAAATCAAGAATAATTTAATTTAATAATTCAGTGTTTCATTCCTTGGGTCTCTTATCACCATAGACTCTAGATTTGTGGAACACATTTTTTCTTTCACACTGGACACTTTTTGGCTTTGATGAACTGGGCTATGGGTCCCCTCCCAATTTTGGCCTTTTTTGATGTCTTTGAACAATAGTTTGTAAAATCAGCACTGCAGCAAAATCATCACCTCTGTAGACAGAAGTGTTGACTACTGAAGAGGGCTCAGCAATAGAGCTGTGAATGTAAATTATTCAGTGTTTCAGTTCATCATCTAAGCAGTCCAAATGAAAATCCTTTTTGTAAAGGGACATATGGGTAACATTTTCAGAGATGCTGGGTGGATTGACTCTCCTTAACTGTAGCTGCCTAAAAGCTTTAATCAGTGTCTCAGTGATTCACCTCCTGTCCACTGTGGTCAAGAAAGAGCTGTATGTGGGAATTAGAATGGGTTTATCCCACCCTAAGCCTCTGTAGGTGTCAGTGGGGGTGAGTGAGGGAGAGGGGATGTGAAGCAGCCCAGGGCACAGGACTGGCACTGGGTGCTCTGCAGGTGCTTGAGCTGGGTTTAAACAAACTGCCTGCCTTACCAGCGGCTGCAGTAGCACACAGCTCTGAAGAACTTCTTCATACTCCTTTTATTGTTATTTAGACCCTTTAAAAGGGGGCTTTAGTGCCTGCTTTCCCAACAGCCACCCTGAAGGGCTGCTCTCTGAAACACGTTAGAATTTAGGGTGTTGGTGAACTCCTCCTTGTTAGAGTTAAATTACCACTGTGTCATTTATAACTTTCAAGTTTTCCTCTTCTGTGCCTGCTTGGTTAAAACTCAGGCACTCGGTGCAGAAGTGTCTGCCCTGCTTTAAAACATCTTTCCCCATGCTGAAGGGCTCTCCTCTCCCAAAAGCTGAGTCCCCTGAAGCTCAGTAGCAGTCTGGCTCTTATACGTGATCCTCATCAGCTTCACAGCAGAGTCAGACAGTTTAATTAACCTTTATCTTCTGCTGTGCAAGAGTGAGCCCAGGGTATGTCTGTGAGTGCCCTGGAAGAAGGCTCACACAGCAATATTCATCGCCTGCGGTGTGAACACAGCCGTCAGCTTCCCTGGGAATTAGGGCAGCAGAACTGCAGCACACCAAGGATACTCCGGCTCAGTATTTAGGCAGGGCTTTGCATCTGTGCAGAATTACTGATCTGTGTTATTAGTTTCACTCTTTTTTGTATTTGCTATTCCTGAAAGATGGCAGCAAAAGAGAAACCTGATAGCAGTTGGCTTGTTGAGATTGTCTTTATCACAGGAGAGAGCAGGAAGGACTTGGTGCTTCCAAAATCCAGATAACAGTGACTGTTCTTTAGTCCCAGCTCAAAGATGAAGGAAGTTTTTTGGGAAGTGTGTTTATGTTCCATGTGGGATGCAAAGTAAACACCTCACTAACTGCATACATGACATGCAAATTAAATGAGAACTGTTTTTCTCTGGTGACTTGGAGTAAAAGGGAATAACCAGTAGATTTAAGGTATGTGACAAAGGGGATACTTACACATTAGATAAATAATAACTTGTTGACATAAAACGAATAGGTTTTTTTTAATTAAAGAGCAGGTATCTCTAGCTCTGGGTCTTACTTTATGCATATGCTGCAGACAAAAATTACAGTAGGAAAAGTCCTTGTCTGAGCACTGAGAATTGGGACATACCAGGAGGTTATCAGTGTGGCTTTAGTCCATGCCTGCTGTGTGTCAGAGACAGAAAAAGTCCTTCACTCTAACAGCATGTGCTGGTTTATGCACAGGACAGCAACATCCTGTGGGATGGAATACACCCACCTACTCTTATTTTTCACACAGAGAGCATGATCTGAGAACACCTTGTTTTAAGCAACTTAACTATAGACACTACAAAAAAATCATGTGGCAGAAGCATAAATCTGGGTCAGCCATCGGCTACATTTGCCAAGCTGTAAACAAAGCTTTCAACTGATAAAATCTAAGGAATTTTTATTTGATGAAATTTTAGTTTTCAAAGTAGCATAATTTTACCAAATCTGGATGGATTTCCATGGAGGTTCTGAAAAAAAGAGCCAATCTGCTGAGCCAAATTTCAAAGCTCCACTCCAAAATAGAGTGACAAAAAAGCTCCTTCAAGAAAAGATTGCCAAAAATGTTTTTTGAGGTGCTACGTTTTCCCTGAGCTAACTCATTTCCAGGAATGTCAGAGCATTTTGGTTGAAATTGAAGAAGCGTGTTCCATACTCATGCGAGAAAAATTGGAATGCAAACAGTCAAAGTTCAGTAAAGTTGGGAGAAACTGGAAATTGGGTTTTGTCATGGGAAGTGTTGGGTAACTGGAATGATAGGCTGTTCTACCAGCTCCAACTCTAAAATATTCAATCTAATGTGTTATTAATTTGAATTGAAAAATAATCCACGAGCTTCAGTGGAAATTCTGCATAGGAAATTAAGTTGGCAGCTGGCAGGGGCTCCTCGTGGGCAGCTCTGGAGTCAACAGGTCAGGCTGGTGACAGGCAGAGGATGAGTGATGTGCCACCTCCAGCAGCCCTGGAGAGCAGGACGTGACTCCTGCCTGTGCACTGGGGACGTGCTGGAGGAGGCAACAACCTTTGGAGAAGATGCAACTGGGGCCACAGCAGCCGGCAGGGCCTCTGGAGGCGTTGTGGGTTAGAAGGCAGCGCAGCCCCAGGCACCAGCGCTTGGCAGGGCTCTGCTTCCCCACCCTCAGCCTCTCCAGAGGGGTAATTTGGGGTGCGTACTCTCCAACTGAATTGGCACGGTCTGCACAGGCACTGCAGGCTGTAACACACACACACACACACACATGGGGTGTGAGCCCGCAGAGGTTTGAGATGTGTTTTGGGACTCTTCAATGTGCCCAAGGTGTGGAGCCTCCTCACTGCCAACCCTCCTGCTCCTCAGTGCCCCTTTGCCTCACTGAGAGAGCCAGTGAGGGCAGTGCTGCTGCTGAAAACGAGTGTATTTAGGCAAAACACCCTCAAGAGTTTAGGAACCACAACCACAGGAAATAAGCATTGATAAAACCTCCTCAAACTCTGCCCTGAAAGCTCCCTGGGCTGGCTTTGCACCCTGCCTGGGTCCCCTTCAGCTCAGGGGAGAGGCAGCCACAACCTCTGGGGGGCACAATCCACACCCAGTCTCATTGCTGAGGTGCAGGTGGAGTCACTGATTGTGGAAATGGGGAGAAAGGCTCTTCAGTCTCCTAAGAACCTCCTGGAAAGGGTGTGGAACCCTGTAAAATCCAGGACAAATGACCAGTCCTTCTGCAAAAATGGACTGAAGGTGGCCCAGAGGCACCATCTGGGGGGGTTCAGGTACTCTGATATCAGCCAGTGAAAAAACACTTACTTTCTTGTTATCATCTCCTCTTTTACGTGACTCAGAGATGCTGAAGAAGCACAGAACCATTAAAATTGGAAAAGACCTCTAAGATCATAAAGTCCAATGGTTAACCCAGCACTGCCAAGCCCAACCCCAAACCATGTCCTATCCATGTGTTTTTTGAACACTTCCAGGAACAGTGATCTCATCACTTTCCTGGGCATCCTGTTCCAATGCTTGACCCAAGGTGTTGGGTCCATTTAAAACCAGTGACCAAAGTTTTAACAGGTCTGAAGGCTGGAGGAGCTGTTTGGAGCAGTGTTGGCAGTGTTGCAAGTTATACCAGAGATGTGGTCCTGCACAGAAATCTTTCCCTCCTTCTCTGCAAAACACACATTCTCTTATTTGAATCTGCCCCCAGAAATGGGGCTGCAGGGAGTGTTTTCCTAGTTGACCCCTTAACCATTCACTGGAATGAGACTCAGGGATGAGTGTTCTGCTGCCTGAGTTTTTTATTAAGTCAAAACAAATTTTATTTGGAGACAGATTTGAGTGCTGGGCAAAAGGCACTTTCACGGGCAGTTTTATTTCCCTCACTACTACAACTTCATTTAAGCTTTTCCCCATGCCTTTTACTCTCACGGTGTTCCCATCCTTGGGAGCCAAGCAGCTTGAGAGCTGAAAGAGAAGTGTTGTCAGGAGGGTGATTAAAACAGGGATTGATGCAGCTGGGAGCCAGGGTTCAGTCACCTCCCTGGGCCCCTGTGCTAGTGTTATGTCAGACACAGTAGCTTTACCCTGCGCCACGAGTTTATGCATTTTTTATTGTCTGATGCTGCCAGAAAACGTTGACCCTGGAGTAGCTGGGCTCTGCAAGCACTCAGTGGTGGAGGGCAGTGTGCTCTGAAAGCCGCTCACGTTCCCCCTTTTATTTGTCACTTATGGGTCATATCTTTTTTACATTTACATTTTTAAATTAGTTCAGTGTGTCCTGAGCTTTGGTTCCAGAATCCACGCTGAAAATTTCCCAGCTTTACAAGTTCTTAAAAAAATTCCAAAATCCCTCACTTAATTGATATTCAGTATGCAGAACAACTTATAGTTATGGTAAGGGTTCACATTTTTATAAGTACATGAGTTTGGGGAGATTCAGATTTTAGGGCTCATATGCAACATGGAACAGTTGTGTCTACTTGGTCGTCTCTTCAAGGAGGAAAGTGAAATTTGGCCCAAAATTCAAAATTTAAAAAAAAGAAAAATTGGCATAAAAGTCGCACTAGTCAAAATAACATTGTTTCTCCAACATAAATTCCATTAAATGTAAAGCCAGACTCAGCAAATGCTTGAGATCTCCCATATGGACTGAAGAACAGTTTTACACTGGAGCACAATACACTGTTTTGGAGTGCATTTAAGACTGCTCCTGTTTTGGAAGCCTGCTCAGGTCTTGTTGGAATGATGATTTAGGCTGTGTGTAGCAAAAAGCAATGTTAGCATATTTGGACCATCAGCATAATGGCTCTTTGTTAGAATAAATGTTTCTTTTTTAAAGGAACAAAACAATCCTAGCCTTTGCCATTTTTCTCTCCTTTAATCTCATGTCAGAAATTTTGGAAGACCCACTCTCCATGGCCACATGAGTAAGGCAGGGATGTAGGAGGGTGGTTCAGTGGCTGACACATTTGGACGTGAATCCTTTAGGTGTGTCGTCTGTCATCTCTGACGTCTTTGTGACGTTAGTGCATTTGAAAATCCTTCCAAACTTGCTGATACCAGAGGAAATTTGGTACCTTTTTCTCTTGGCCTTGGTTCTGTGTGAAATATGAATAATGACACTACCGTACTCCAGGAATGACACGAATATGAGAACATGGTGACGATCAAGGTGTTTGTTTACTCAAGATGTGTTTTTAAGGCAAATTCTCATTCAAAATACATCACAATATGAGTCAGAAAACTTCATTTTCCTTTCATAAATGGAAACATCTTTGCATATATATTTTTCGTTTCATAGATGGGAAGAAATGGGTTTTGTTTTTCTTCTTCTGTTAGCTATGAGTTCTCACCTAACACTGTTGCTCCATATTGCTGTGTCAGAACAATGTAGTTTTCTTAGGCTCTGGATCCCAACTCCTTTAACTTCTTGAAGGCATTGCTGGAGGTGGCTTGTAGGACCAAACCTGTCATTAAATGAGCCCTTACTCAGAGTTAAATACCTGGTGCTGCTTTAAGAGAATGGCAGGTACCAGGCTCTTGTAGTGCCTCCTTAGGAGCTTTGCAGCCTGGAGAGGTGAAAACCAGACAAGATAGAAAGTCTGGAAAGTTGAAACTCCTGGATGGATAGATTTTTTTTTTTGCATTTGTTTCATACCACTGACTGTTGAATGACTGTGCTCAGGTGCACGAGCTTTTTTCAACCAAATGTTTTGTGACTTGGGGAAGTGAATCAGCCACTTTTGTGCAGCCGAGGGAAGGAAGCTCCGCAGCCAGCGCGGCTGCCTCGGCGCGCGCGTGTCTTGAGGGGTGGGGAAGGCAGCCATCCTTAACCAAACATTTGCAACCTGCTGTTTTAGCTGGAATAGGAAAACCAGCTTGACAAGAATGAACGGCTTCGCCAAGCGACATTCAGGGGAGGTTGGTGGGATTTTAAACAAATCTCCTTAAGCAAGCATGAAAACAAGCTATTTAGCACTCATCAATGTCTCAGGTTAAACTCTTGAATAATTTGTCATGGTTAGGCTCTTTTGGTTTCGTTGGTGTTTTTCTAGTGACTAACGAGATGACAGCTACACATGCTTCTTGGTATGCCACTGTTCACAATAGGGTTTAAAGTTGTGTATTTGTTATTGATGTCATTAAAGTGATGGATTTGAGCTTGGTTTCTGAGGCAGCTGACTGGGTGGTTGGGACTAATTTCTAGCAATGGTTTTGGAGGTTGAAACCAAAGTGTGTATAAAAGGAAATGTTTCTTCTTTTAAGCAAATAATTTGAACCCAGATGAATGAAATTTAAGCAAGTGGGCATCAACTCTGAGTTAATTTTGACATAGTTGTCTGGAAATCATCACCAATTAAAATATTTTTATGAGCTCGAATGTAGTATTGTCTTTCGGTGCTTATGTAAGAGAGGAACAAACTGCTTGTTTAACCCCAGCCTTGAGACTACTGGCCAGAATATCTGCCTGAAGTCATTGCCATGTGGAGCTGGGAGGGCATGGACCTTGGCAAACCTCACACTGCAGGGGAAGGCAATTTCCCCACCTGAACTGAAAAAATTCGTAAATTTAAACAGATCCCTTGCACCCTGCAGAAGTCATTGTGAGTCTTGGATGTTCAAAGAGGGAAGAAGCAGCTCTGTGGCCCAGGTATCCTAGCTGAGAGTAAAAATGAATCACCTGGGTTGTCATAATTGGGTTCTTTCATGTACTCCTACAGACTGAATAGCCGGTGAGATATTCCTTCATTTATTTGTACACACCTTTCACACCTGCACATAAAGAAAACCTTTGATCCAGTGCTTGATGGAACAACAGGATGAGTGTATGCAGAATTAAAAGGATGCACACCACGCTGAGATATTTTTGTATCTGTTTAGATGCTGCACATGTAAAATAATAATGAGTACCCTGCCTGATGGGGAGGAGCACTCTCTGCAGTTTGAATTTGGCCTTTTCATGAAAGCACCATTTTTGCCCTTGTTTTTATGTTGCAAAGAGGGCTGAAATATTGAAGACTTGTTTAAAGGTCTCTTGTACTTCCAACCACAGTCTTACTTATTCAATGAGACAGACTTTTAACATTTAAATTTTTCTTATTGGTGTTCTATTGATTTTTTTGCATTTTCTTTTATTATATTATTTGCCTACATGTGCATATATATACATAATAGTACAGTAAGCTTATGAAACAGCTTATCACCAGTTTTTGTTGTCCATTCCATGATTATCATAATTTCATTCCTGTGCAGTAGTGTGCTTCTTTTATTCAGACTCCCAACCCTGTAGATAGATGTTCAAATATTTCAACACAAACAAAGCTGTTTATATTATATTTAACTTACAGAATCATTATAGCTTTGGTATGTATGCATGGAATTTGCCCTACTGTGAAGTGTTAACACTAGACCTGTGCCCCACTTCACTCTGCAACAAGGTAGACCTGAAATTGCACCTAATTTCAGCTTCCAGTTGAGTCCATACCAAGAAAATTTCAGGGCTTAGTCGCACGATCGAGTTACAGGGGGTGTCTGTGTTTCCATGTCAGCTGAGCTACAGCAGCTGCCTGGTAGGTGTTCTTGGCCCCCCATAAATGTAAATTGATTTGATTTAGCTTAGCCCTCAATAAAAGAGGCTTAAGATAAGTAGAATCACTGCACATTCACTGAAGCAGGGAGTACATGTGCAGACCTTCACCATCCAGGACTAGGACTCGGTAACCCATTCCACCCTGGGGAGTGGCTGTGTGTCTGTATGGCCCTGTACTGGTAATTGCCAAGCCAACTTTTAGACCTGTATTAACATTCTATTTTAAAAATTACCTGCTGAATCCCTTTAATCTCTGTGTTTGTTGTTTGCATAAACCCAGTTTTTAATTCTCTCTTCAGCCTACAACACTGTTCCTCACAGACAACGGAGTTTTGAGGGTCTCATTTGAAACAGAAATTATTTTGTTTATCAGCCTGGTTGGGGATAGACTTCTTTAGAGAGACTTTGGCAGGTATTTTAAACCCTAAATTTTACCAGTCTTGACTGCTTAGATATTCTGGATATGGGAAAATAGCTTGTATTTGGTTACCTTCAACTCCACGATTCCCACAGACTGCAGTATTTAGTACAGAGCAACCAAGAGCTGATTTAAAAAATTTGATTTTAAATCCCCCATGGCCTCCTTTGCTTGCTGAGGAGGATGAAGTTGCAACATTTCTCCAGAACACAGCAATGAGCAGGATCAGGAGCTCTGTGTGTGAGGGCAGATTGTGGGCCTGGCTCCTGACTTCTGGTGTGAATGAGAACTCATTCAGTTGGTTCAACTCAGATTTATCTACATTTGTACCTCTGGATTTATAGCAACATACCCTTAAGATGCTCTTCCCTAACAGGTTATAACCCTCCTTAGACAAGGAATTTGAGAAAGTAGTGAGTTTGGGTTTTCTGCTTAGAATTTCTGCTCGTGGAATTGTCTGGGCTGGAAGTGTTCTTAAAGATCATCTGATCTGAGCCCCCTACCATGGCTTTCTGCACTTTCTGCGGCCCCTTTGCACAGTCAGGATTTCCAGTTCCTTAACTCACAATCCTCAGGGTATTTCCTCTACTCTGTGGTCATCTAGCAAGTAGTGGCTGTCCCTGTAGTGATTTTTGGTGTCCCTAATGACATTTGATTCTTGTTATGTGTAAATATGGGCAATCCATGGTTGTTTATAAATATGAATGTCCATGGGGAAGCTCTCGACTTTTTCCTGTGGATTAAGATGAGATGTTTCTAAGGGAGAAAAAAAAGAAGAGGGTACTCCAGCTTCTTCCTGAGATCAGGTAGAGTTTGCATTCAGGATTTCTCATGGCTGTTCCCAGTGGGAGAAGCTCACAGTGGAACCAACTACAAATACAACAGGAAAGGCAGAGGGTGTCAGTGTGGAGGCATCTGCCATAAGTGCCTTAGAGTCCCCCCTTCAGGTCTCCAGGTAAATTGGGAAATTTGTGAGCCCTGTGGACTGGTGTGACAATAAATCTGTGCTGGCTGAAGGCACATGGCTTCACCTTGCACATCCTCTTGCAGGAGGAATCCCAGGGGCTGGAAGACCTGAGGGCTGCTTGGGTGTTCACTCCCAGCCACAGCTGTGCTGTCTGTGGAGGACAACATTCCCCAGAGCTCTTCTCATCAGCATCACACCATCCCCCGGTGCTCTTCTAATCAGCACCAGCCCAAACGAGCTGGCTTAGCAGAGTCCTGCTCCAAATCAGCAGTAGCTGTGGTGGAAGATGAGTGAGTGAGTGAGAGGCAGGGTGTGATAACCCCATCAGCTGCAGCCTGGAGAGGCCACGTGAGCACAGCCCTGACTGTGCTGGACTCCGTTACCCCCCCAGGCTGACGGAACGTCCGAGCTGTGTGATGGATAGCAGGGACTGCGGAGTGGACACTGACCAGGTTTCCATTAAACATCTTGCTGAGATCGGCTTCTGCTTTGGGAATGGAAAGTGAGCTCCAAAAAAGTCAGCTCCCATTAGCTGAGTGCCTAAGCAAGATTTATTTTTTAAAACGTTATTTAAAAATTTATAGAGTTTGTTAGGCAAAGAAAAATTTTAGTCTGAGTGAGCTCTACAACAGTGGCAGAAATCTCTGAAAACAGAGGCTTTTCTTGGAAAAGTTGACAGTGTACTGGCCATAAACCTGCTGCTTCAAGACCTTGTTGGTCCTTTCTTCCTTACTGGGGGAAAAATAATTGAGATCTATTAGAGGGCAGAAAGCCTCCAGGCTGTTTTAATCTGGAATTCTGCAGCCTGACATTAATGAGAAAAACTTTTTTTAGCCAGTATTTGGCCACTTCATTTCTACATTACAGACAGTAATAAATCGTCAAGTTGTTTGTGAAAAGTTTGGCTCGATGCATTTCTAAATGCAAGGTACCAGCATAGTCACTGTGAAATCCCATCTCACTGCAGCTCACAGTATTGCAATGACCTTTTTTGTTGTGTTTTGTAATTAATAGCTTCGTTTTCTGTCACTTCTCTATGCTGCCTATATAAATATTTCTGAAATGGAGCCTCTCATATTTGCTAACCTTGTAGTTCATTAGCAACAGTGAACACATGGGAGTAATTTGGGGTGCCAGGTGTGTTGCTCTCTGTGTTACTGTCCAGAACGTCCCTCCTGTTCACTCAAATTGTGTAGAAAAGCTCACATTGAAGAGAAAAACGTGGAAATGGGGAATTCTCTCCTGCTGCTCCACATATGTTGGCCAGGGTACAACCATAAAGAGTACCTGGTACAGCCAAGAAGTAACTAACGTCTCCACATCCCCATCTCTAAAGGCTTACAGTTCAGAGAGAAGCAGAGAAAATTACTAAAATTGTAATTTTTCAGAAAGTATACTTAAATGTCTTGAGCTATTATGGCTAGGGCAGTGAAAGGTTAGTAAATGGGAGAGAGAAGAAGAGAAAATTGAAATGAATGAAAGACATTAAAAAAGCAGTGTTGCTGGTCTCTCTTGGTTTTTTTTTTTCTGTGGGAAGCCACCAGGAGATAAAATAGAGGACCAAAAAAATGGATTAGGATTGTAAGGAACCAATTTTAGAAAAAGGCAGGAGAAGGAATATGTGAGTATTATTTATTTGTGCTGCTAGCTGATAAATTATTTCTCTCTTAGCTGATCCATTAAAAGCCAAGGATCCAGCATGTTTTGAATGATCATTTTGATCACACTGATTCAAGTTCCGTCATTTCTAAGACATGAGACAGAGCACAACCTAGCGTGCTCTAGAACCTGCTAATAAATTCTCAGCACTGCTGATGGAAAGAGACTGATATAGAACAAGCCCATCATTTCAAGATGAGTTGATTTAATGTTCTATTAAATTGTCATTCTCAGTGCTGATAATTTCCTGTAGACCTCAGCACAGAGCAGATAAACACCTTTCCCTCCCTGAGAGGATTCTGGCTTTCCAGAAGTATTGCCCATTAATTTTGGAGTGCTGCAAGTCATGTAGTTCATGACAAAGTTCCAGAAGCATTTGGACAATACTCTTTGGCACACGGTGTAACTCTTGGGGGTGGTTGTTTGCAGCACTAGGAGTTGGCCTCGATAATCCTTGTGGGTTCCTTCCAACTGAGATTACTCTGTGATTCTGGGATGTAGGAAGAAATTCTTCCCTGTGAACGTGATGAGGCCCTGGCACAGGTTTCCCAGAGAAGCTGTGACTGCCCCATCTCTAGAAGTATTCAAGACCAGGTTGGATGGGCCCTGGAGCAATCTGGGATTGTGGAAGGTGTCCCTGCCCATGGCAGGGGATTGGAATGAGATGATCTTTAAAGTCCTTCCAACACAAACCGTTCTACAATTCTATGTCTTTAACACACTTTCTTCCCAGTCTGACATGGACAGGAAAGTCCAAACCTGCATATAATACTCAGGTAAACAGGCATTCTCAGTGTGTTCAAGTCTGGGAAAAAGCTTCTGAGGTTCCATCTTAAAGAACCAGGGTGAGTGGAAATCCCCATCAAGATAAGGAACCAACGGTCTGTGCCATTTCACAAAAGGCAGAGGGAACACTGGCATTTTCCAGCGTTTTGCCTCCAGGGCATGGCAAAAAGCTAAGGCTGTTATCATTTGTGGTCACAGATCTCATTGTACTTTCACCAGCACGTTCATGTTGGGCTGTGAATGCCAGCCAGTACAACCTTACATGGAGGAGTTTTCACTGCTGCTTCATGTGATCAGCTCGTTTTGATCTGATTGATGAGTTCCTGACTTCCATGCAAAGTCCCCAAATTACCTGATGTGATTCATTGGTGAGGACAACAATTCTTCACGGTGGTTTTTAAATCACTGGTGTTTGTTTTTTGCCTAACAAAGATTGAATTTCTTTAGATAGTCATGGTCTTGCCTATTGAGTGCCTATTCTGTGCAGGTTTGGTCTTACTTCTCTGTGTCAGACTGGGAAAAAATGTGTTAAATACGTTAACTCATAATACTCCAAAATTAATTAATAATGCTGTTGGAGAGCTAAAATCACTGAAAGGAAGAAGGTGACATTTCATAGAATCATAGAATGGTTAGTGTTGCAAGGGACCTTTTTTGCCTGAATGATTTCAAAGCAGGGCTGCATGTTTATAAACCAGATTGCATCTTTGAACTTTCAATTAACCTGTCTGAAAGTTAAATCAATTTATGGAGTGAATCAGTGTTCAAGTGCATTTTTCTTGTCTTTTTTTTTTCCTTTTTTTTCGTCCTTCCTTAAAACCTCAAAACCACGATGGGTAATTCCCCCAAGATCCACTTTAGACATTTGTGGTGTGTAGTGTGAGGAGTAGGTGCAGCTGGCCAAACCCCGGCTCTCTTATCCTTTCAAACATTTTCCTCCTGTTTTGGCGAATAACATAAGCTGCTGCCCTTTTCCCCACAAAACCAAAAGCCAACTGGAATAGCTGTATCAGCCTAAATCTTGCTTCTCTTGAAGTGGGAGTTTTGCCATAAACTGGATCTGGCCATTCCTGCTGGGTGAAACCTCTGTCTCCAGTTGCCACAGCTCAGTTGACAGCAATTCTTCCGCTACAGAGCCGAGAGACCTTATCAAGCATGAAAAACTGACAAATAGTGTTTAACCACAACGATCACCACAGGAAACGTTGGCCTGAAATTTCGGTTTTGTTTTGAAAACAGAAGATTTGGGGGAGAGAGAGCATTGTTAAATCCAGCTTGGATCAAAATACGTTTGTAGCTTTTTTTAGTGTGTCACAGAAAGACAATGCCATCGCTGACGTCTTCGGTGGTTCTTTGCAGTGTTGAAAGGCTCAGTCAGAGCATTTAGTTCAGATGTGGGGCCTAGAAAGTCTGTGAGCTTAGCAAACCAACCTTATTTGGTTGTGTTAGTAAGGGCCGTTTGATAATGGTCGGTACACTTCTGTATTTTTTTCAGAGGTGCAAGTTGCTTTGTAGTAAGGCATGTGACTCTGGTGGACAAACAGCTGGACATGAGCCAGCAGTGGGCACTCCCATCCCAGAAATCCAACTGTGTCCTGGGGAGTAGTGGGCAGCAGGTGAGGGAGGGGTTTCTGCCTCTCTACTCTGCCCCTGTGAGACACTGCCTGGAATACTGCATCCAGCTCTGGGGTCCAACCATAAGAAGGGCATGGACCTGTTGGAGCAGGTCCAAAGGAGGGCACTCAGAGGGCTGGAGCACCTCTGCTGTGAGGACAGGATGAGTTGCTCATCCTGGAGAAGTGAAGGCTCCGAGGAGACTTTGCTGCAACCTAGTACTTAAAGGGGAGTTATAAAAAAGAGGGAGAGGGATTATTTTACACAGGCAGATAGCGATAGGCCAAGGGAGGACAGTTTTGAACTGAAAGAGAGGAGATGTAGGTTACATGTTAGAAAGAAATTCTTTATGCAGAAGGTAGTGAGGCAGTGGTTGCCCAGAGAAGCTGTGACTGCCCCATCCCTGGAAGTGTTCAAGGCCAGGTTGGATGGGGCTTGGAGCAACCAGGTTTAATAGAAGGTGTCCCTGCCCATGGCAGAGGGGTTGGAACTAGGTGATTTTTAAGGTCCCCTCCAGCCTGAACCATTCCGTGACTCTGTGATTCCATGGCTAGGAGGGAAATTTTCAGTACTGTGTTCCCCAGACTTGAAATGGGAGAAAATTCCCCAGAGCTTACAAAACAAAGGGATAAAACGTGTGAGGGGGAGAAGAGACTGCCCTGCATATGACACCATCAAGAGCTGGGCACAAAACCTCTGCCCTGCAGCAGGGCGTCCTCTGCCCGTCCTGCCCGCAACAACCCAAGGTAGTTGCAGGCGCCGAGCCGAAGAGCTGAGAAATGGATTTTGCTATTTACATTACCATAATTTATCTGTAGCATAATGTTGAAATTGCCACTAGAAAAAGATTAGAACCATGTTTCCTGCTGGGTTTCCTCGCTGCTCAGGCCACACACACGCAGCGTGTGCCATTAACCGTTGCTGAGCTCCTGTGCCCTGCGCAGGAAGGTGATCCTGCAGTGGCCTCTGTCTGCGCCAAGATTTGCAAACCATCAAGAAAACAACCCCCTGCACCACTCAGTCATGCCCTGTGGTTTACTGCTGGTATATACCTGATTTCTGCTCTGTTCTCATTGCCCTGGTTGATTTTTGCTTTGCATTTACCGTTTTTATCTGAAGCAATCAGCATTTTACGCTATGAAAAATCATGCAATCCTGTGGAAAACTTCTTCCCCTTCCCTCACCCCCCTTGCTGCCTGGAATTGTGTCTTTCTGACACCATAGACAGATTGGCACACTAAAAGTATGTGTGTGCTTTCTTCTGATTTAATTGGATTTGCTTGTCTGAAATGTAGTATGTTTGCTAATTCCATAAACGAGCTACTGTAACTAAAATCAGACACAGTTGCCCAAAAGAAAAAAGAAAAAAAAAAAAAAGAAAAAACCCAACTAGATTGCATTTTAGTCCGAAGGGGATATTTCCATGCTTTAAGGGTGGTCTCCCTTCTCCCTTTAAAATGTTCTTTAATCACTGTGTGTCTTGGTTAACATCCCTGTTTTTACATTATTCCTGTAGTTTGCATTCAGAGTTGGATCAGTGATGTTTCAATACACATTTTATTGTTTCAAGTCAAAGCATTTTCATTTTCCCTGGATTCTTTACCCACTGTTGATTGAAAGATTGGAAGTTTCATACTGTGGTCTTGCTAGTTGAGGGAAAAGATCAGCAGCCCAGGGTGGCTCTGAAAAAACCATTTTCAGAAAAGTGTCTGTGTTGTGCTCATAGCGCAACCCAACACTGAAATTTAAAGCCATATTTCCATTTCCTTGTACTTGATGTGGGGCATCCAATTGTACTTATGTCCTGTGCTATTTCAGGGTCAAATGTGGGAGGTAAAAACGTTGTGTAAGAAACCTCAGCAAGGGGAGAAATTTCCCTCTGTAGAGATATGGTTGATTCTTTGCTGTACTCTGGAGGCTTCAATCACATTTTTGCTGTCTACCAAACGAAGGAATTCATGCAGCAGTCAGAGGCAAGCCTTATGCAACACGACAGGTGCTAATCTTCCAGGAAATTCATCCTACATCCCACCCATTAAGGGAATTTTATGTAAAAATGGTTTAATGTCTCTTTAAAGGTGTCAGCAAGCATGTGAGGACCACACAGCTTGGGTTCCACTGCAAGTAATGGAGTGAAATTGTCTGCATAATTATTTTGGTTGGATTGAGAATCTGCAGCCCTCTCTTGCTGCAGGAAATAAACCTCTGTTAAAACCATATGGCAGAATTCTCAGAAGAGACGTGAGTACAGGGCCACTTCTCTTTCACATCTCTAGGCAGAACTGGAGAAAGTTGTTATGTTTGTGCATAATTAATCTTTCTTTTTCCTTGTGAGCAGACATGAAAATGTCATTTTTAGCATGTGTGAGGGTGCTGGTGTGTTTGTTTGCATACACACACACGTACTCTTGCTTTCAGTATTCTGAAGCAGCAAGAATTGGGGCTGCCTCGGAACAAAATTAGAGCCACGGAAGGAATGTGCTGTCATGTGTACACAGCAAACCTGCATAACTGAGAAACGCCATGAGAATGGGTTATGCTTAAATTTGGGACAAGCAGCGGGACTTTCGGAAACCACAACCCATGGAAAGGATGTTACCTGGCTTTAAATGAGGCCATTTAATGCGCATGTGGAGTGAAATGCAAAAGGCAGGTTTTAATTATGGTGCACCTTGGAGCACAAGTCCTGTGAGGAGCTGCTGAGGGAGCTGGGGGGCTCAGTCTGGAAAAAAGGAGGCTTAGGAGAGATCTTATTGCTCTCTATGACTCCCTGACAGGAGGGTGCAGCCAGGTGGGGGTCAGTCTTTTCTCCCAGGCAGCCAGACACAGGACGAGAGGACACAGTCTTAAGCTGCACCAGGGCAGTTTGGACTGGACATTAGGAAGAATTTCTTCACAGAAGGGGTGACTGGGCATTGGAATGGACTGCCCAGGGAGGTGATGGAGTCACTGTCCCTGGAGGTGTTTAAGGAAAGACTTGATGTGGCACTCAGTGTCATGGTCTAGTTGACAAGGTGGTGTTAGGTCATAGTTTGGACTCGATCACCTCCAAGGTCTTTTCCAACCGAATTGATTCTGTGATTCTGTAAATGCCAAGGTGTGAAAATCTGAGAGTTTGGTAGAGGTACAGTTGTCTTAACTGTCAAGTGAGTGAGTTGTGACCTTAACTTTAAATTCACCAGCCATAGTGTGCATGTGTTTATTTTAGTGAGGATTTATACCCCCATGAACAGGAAAGCAATAAACTATCAAAATGTTAGCAAGCAGTAATACCAACCATTCTCAGATGCTATCAAGAAACTTTATGACAGAAAAGCAAAACAAGAAAAAGCACTTTTCAGTCTCACATCCGAGTGATGTGCGGAAGCAAATTACCCCCACACCTGGTGAGAGAGTGAGTGTAAGGATGAATGTCCTGTCCAAATGATGCCATGAAATATCAGTATCATGGAGAAGGGAGTGTATATTACAAGACATGTAATTTTAAACCAGTGTCGTATCAGAAATTCTTTCAGTTGCTGGGGTTAGGCTTGACAGCCGATAACCCTTGGCAATAGTTTGGCCATCTAAATCCCTCAGGCATCAGAAACTGGGTTCAGTCCTAATCTAATGTTGGTCCTTTGGTGAAAGGGGATTGTTAGCATGTGGAATCTTTTGTCAAGGCAGGAATAACTTATTTTTATTTCAAAACTGGTCAAGGATGGGTACACTGACAGCCAAACTCCCTTCTGCTTCCAAAAGGAGAAATATGCCATGGGCCTTCTGGGAAGCTGGAGTGAAAGAACAAGGAATGATCCATCCTACCTGGAGAAGAGTTAAAAAACAGATTTCTTCATTTTTCATGGTGCTGAGCTCTCTGTAGACTTTTGTGAAAAAATCACTTTCTTTTTTTAAGCTTTGACTTCCTCAGAGTTTGTGTTGAAGCTGGAAAAAGTTTTCCATCCCTCTTTTCTGTTGTTGCCTTTTTACTTCATTTAAATTGGTTAAGACAGATGAGTTTTGCTTATTAAAAAAACCGAGGCAAGGCACCACTAGAAGATATCCAATTTCTTCAACATCACCAGGGTTGCTTGTTTTACTTTTCTTGGACAAAAGGGAAGAACACTTTGAGTTCTATTTTCCATCATTCTTTGACGGAATTAAATCCGGTTTGTCCTTAAAGAAGGAAACTCTCCTACGTAAGTGTTGTCCTCTAATCCATGGAGCCAATGACTGGAGTGTGCCTTATTTTCTTTGTGTAAAAAAAGCAAACAGTGGGGCTAAAAGGTAGAAAGCTTGTATCTAAATTCCATAACTGAGGGATCAAGTTTGGCCCTGCATCGAAAAAAACTGTAGCCATTACAGTGGAAGCAGCTATATTATTCCTTGAAATGAGACATATGGCATGAAAAACAAGGCAAATACTGAAATTCAAATCTGTACAGACTGTAAAGACTTCAGGGCCAGGCCTTCTCCCACTGAAGAGGGTGGCAAAGCCTCTGTTCATGGCTCTGGTAGATGGCTTGGGCCTCAGACAATTCCACTTTTCCAATTGTAGGGTCGTTCATTTTTATCCTCTGAATTAAATGAGGATTTGCCACCCACACAATAAAACCCAAAGAAAGAAACTTGCTTTAAATAGAATGAGCTGTTGAGGTGATATTAATAGCACGGGGATGATGAGTATTTCCAGAATTTAAGTACTTCAATGTTATTTCTGCCCGCTTTAGGAGAGCAGAATGAAATATCCTTGCCACTCTTGCATTTCAGGGATGGTTTCCACTGGTGCTCTGTAGTGGGCGTCCAAACTTAATGACGCACCAAAATATTAATAAAACAGAGATTATTCAAAACACCTGCCAGTGATGATCCAATATGTTTTAACATCTTTCCAAGCTGGAAGCATTTATATATATTTTTATGCAGCTGTATGTATGTGCTTGTGTACATCTTTGAAAGCCATCAACTATGCAGCTGCCCATTTCGACAACTTGTGTTTTTTTTGAAACTAAGCATTTACAGCTTCTTTTCTTGGTTTTTCCTTTTTTTCCCAGAGGATTGCACCCATAGCATCGTAGAATCACAGATTGGTTTGGGTTGGAAGGGAAAGGTCATCTCTCTCCAACCCCCTGCCATGGGCAGGAACACCTTCCACCATCCCAGGTTGCTCCAAGCCCTGTCCAACCTGGCCTTGGACACTTCCAGGTGTGGGACATCCACAGCTTCTCTGGGCAACCTGTACCAGGGCCTCACCACCCTTACAGGGAAAAATTTCTTCCTGAAATATGATCTGAATCTCCTCTCTTTGAGCTTAAAGCCATTCCCCCTTGTCCTATCACTTCAGGCCCTTGTCTAAAGTCCCTTTCCAGTCATGCTCAAGTGGAATCCTGTTTGTCAGTGAAATAATGGAGTAGTTACAGCAGGGTCAAAGTAAACCCTGTGAGCTATAATCTACTTTTAAAAATCCATTTGGGGGAGGATTGTGCAGGTCAGGGGCCTGGTGACAAGTCAGTGGTTTCCTTGCCTCATATGCTGTGTCCTGTCTGGTGACCAAAAGTTAATACCCACTGTGTGAGCAAGTCACCCCTTCTTGTGTGAGCAAGGGAGACTTGTGAATTCATAATAAAACTCAGGTCCTTCTTGGACTGATCTCCTCTGCCATGCTTTGAAGACACCCTCACTTTCTACTCGATCTGATATGTCTGGAAGCAGTAGCAGATATATTTGGGGTTTCTATGGGATGAGCTCCTGAGGAGGTCCTTGCGGGAGCAGCCGGAGCTGTTGGAGGGCACATCTCTCCTGCGGTAGCTGCAGCCTTTCCCAGGCTTTTCCCAGTGTTCATCCGCACCGTTCTCCGCTCTGTGAATGGCATCACCCTCTGCTTGTGTTGGCCACCCTCCAGCTCCGCTCGCAGGCGCATCCCCCACCGCCCACATTCCTGGGGATTTGTTACCTTCTGGTAGCCAAATGCGCAGGCAACCGGGGCAGGGGGCGAGATTTATTCTCCAGGACTCTGTTTTCCTATTGTTTTTAAGTTCATGGGAGGCTCCCCGTCACTAAACAAACTTTAACAACTGTCGGCAGAAGGGTCAGCCCCCTGCCAGAGCCCTTCACAAAAATCTCACATTCTTCACCGCCAAACTCGGTTGTGTCACTCTCCTCCCTGCCCTCTGTCCCCACGGGGGCTTTTGAAGGAGGCATCACCACTGAGCAGGTCGAACACCTGGCTGAGGCACTGAGTTAGTGACCTGCAGAGACCGTAAGGATTGGATTGACTTTGGCCAGCAACGTTCATCTCATGATTTTTGGGCATGATGCTAATAAACAGCTGGTCTGGGGTACAGGCAGCCATCCTGAGGGCTTAGGGGGCTGGTGTGAGATGAATGTATGCAGGGATGGAGTTTCTGTAGCAAGAATGGGATTTGGGTTTGTGTAGCTCACAGCAGAATGGAGCTTTTCTTTCTTTTCCACAAAAGAAAAAAGAAAAGAAAAAGGAAAAAAGAAAAAGAAAAAAGAAAAAAAAGAAAAAGAAAAAAGAAAAAGAAAAAAGAAAAAGAAAAAGAAAAAGAAAAAGAAAAAGAAAAAGAAAAAGAAAAAGAAAAAGAAAAAGAAAAAGAAAAAGAAAAAGAAAAAGAAAAAGAAATCCCCCTAAAAATCAAAACAAAAAAACCCCAACCAACCAAAAAAAAAAAAAAAAAACCCAAAACAGAACAACCACCACTCCTCCAAAAAACCCCCAACAGAGATAATTATGAATTAAGCATTTCCAGGAAGAAATAATGTAAATAATGAGGCTGTCTTGTTGGAAAATCCCAAGATTTTATAGTCCAGTGCATTGAGGAGTTTCCTGCACTCTCATGGAAGACATAGCTTGTCCAAAACCTTTTCTTCCTGGTTTAGTGTTTGGTTTTTTTCCCCAAGAAGTTTGTCATTTTCATGTCTCTTGTTCTTCACACTGGGATGGAAAGGAGTTTTAACAGAAGAGGATGGCCAGGGCTACTTTGTGTGGAACCATCTCTCTTTGAGTAACCAGCAGACACACAAATAAGAAAGCAACAACCAAAATCAATCATTGATTAGGATCTGAATCTTCACTGAGGGTTGCAGAAATACTCTCAAGAATTTGGTGTGAAAATTTAGTTTTACTTCATTGTGTCTCCTTCAAAAGCTAGTGGAAACTCAGAGTCCTGCTCACTAAAGGTGAAATCAATCTTGTAATATCCACTGCGAGGCAAAGAAATGATAATTGTTCTGAAGTTAGAGCTGTAGGAAACCCTGGCACAGAGGGTTTAAAACCAGCATTTCCAAACACCTCCATGGCTTCTCTGTGGTCAGGAATAGCTGAGCAGATACAGCCTGCATTTTGCTGTGCCCTTTCATGGCAGCTCAAGGTCCTGAGCTCCTTGCAGCATCAGGCCCTCAGTGAGCAGGAGCTGCTGGCTGCATGTACTCATGTTCAAAATATTGTGTACGTGACTTCACCAAGCACAGACAATCACTCAGCCCCAGAACAGTAGGGCTAAAAGAAACCTCAGGCAACCTAGTCCATTTTTCCTCAGAGGAAGTATTAGATATACTTAGATCATCACTGACATCTGTCCAAATTTTTAAATCCTCCAGTACTGAACCTTCCATTTACTTACCAAGTCTGGGGTTTGTGGCATTTTTTTTCTTTATACTTAAAAAGGAGTTTACTAATACTGTACATTAATCTCTTAAATCTCCTCTACCTACATCTGAAGACAGCTCTTTCTTGTGCTGTTCTCAGCTGACACAGAGATCAATCGATTACCATTTTCTGTAGAAAAAATATTACTCTTATCATGTCCTTTCCTGCTCGTCTCTTTTCTAGACTAAACAAATGTATTTCCTTCAACTTTTCCATGTTGCTCATGCTTTCTGAATCTGTTATCACTCCTGTTGCCCTTCTCTGGATTCTCTCTCATCTGTCTGCATCTTTCTTAGAGGGTGGTGTCCCACACCGGATAAAGCAGTCCAGCTGATGTCTCACCACTTCTGAGCAGCCTGTAACAGATACCTCCTATGTCCTGTGTGCAACATGACCATTAATCTTTCCCAGAAATGCATTTACTTCATTTTTTTGAAAAAAAGCAGAATGCCATTATTGACTCACATTCAACTTGCAACTCCCTGCCGCCCCCAGATCTCCCTCTGCAGTGCTGCTGGTTATAGATTTGTCACTGTGGTGCATTTGACTTCTTGCTGCAAAGTGTAACACAAAGCACTTAACTTTTGATGCATGTCGTCTTCTTAATACCGTGTCAAGCACAATTTCTATTCCTTGCTAAGATCATTCTGAATTCCGACCCATTTCTCCAAGTCTGGAAGATTCCACCCTACTGGAAGTCATCTAAAGATTTTATAATTGTGCTTTCTATTGCATCATGCAAGTTATTAAGGAAAGTATTAGCTATTAATTGGCTGAAAATGCATAAAACACCTTCCATTTCAATATCAGTAGTGATAGTCAGTGTGCCACCTCATAACACCAAATGCCCATCCATTCATCCCATGTGGCTGAAGGGTTAGAAGTGACCTTAAAGACCATCTTATTCTAACCCCCTGCTATTGGCAGGGACACCTTCCACTGCCTCAGGTTGCTCCAAGGCCCATCCAAACTGGTTTTGAATGCATCCAGGGACAGCCACAGCTTCTCTGGTCAACCTTTTCTAATATCTCACCACCCCCACAGTAAAGAATTTCTTCCTAATACCTCATCTAAACTTCCTCTTTTTCTTTCCCTCAAAGACCTGAAAGCAAAGGTTAATCCATCTCAGCTTCCACCTGAGTCAGAAACGCCCCTGCTGGCATTGCCAGGGAAAAGTGGAGCATAACAAGGGGTTAAAAACTGCGACTCACCTGCAGAATTGTTGGCAGCATCCTCGGGCCAATGTTTCTTCTCTTAAGCCCAGCCACAGCGTTTATGTGCCGCTTAAGGCTGTCCTTCCTCAGAACTTGCACATCGTGTAGGTGCTTGTGCAAGTGCTCTGAGTTCTCAGAAAGTTGAATCCCTCCTGTAGCATGAAAGTTGCCCCAATAACCCGCTCATTGCCAGCAGCACCAAACTTTTTACTCACTTGAGAGAAAAAATAAGAGCAAAGAATAGTGTTAAGTGTAATTTTTATTGGGAAACCACCAATTCCTTATACCTTTCAGGAGGAAGAAAGGGAGACATCCATCAAACTGTCATTACAAATTTGATGCCACAAACCTAAGCTCATGGAGCCGCCAGGAATCTGTAAACCTTTTAAAGGATACGCCTGTTTTTGACATTCAAAATAAAAAATCTTTATAGATTTTTGTGGAAAACACTGATGGGCCAGCAGCTAAATGACATTTTTCAACAGTCAGACAGACTCCACACAAACTGAATAGATGTCCAGTTTTAGAAGGACAGGTAATTACTTTCTGTGCTATGCCCAGGAACAGAAAATACTTGGCCTGTTTTATTTACTGAGTAGGAAAAGATGTTTGAGGGTAGTTGGTTGGGTGGTTTTTTTTCCTAAAGGCTGCTACATCCTGGCTTCTGCCTCCATATAGCTTGAGTGTAGGTGCCCTTTATATAACAATAACTTGATACTACTCAAAATACTTGGCGCTGCAAGCAGGGGAGTGGAATGCAGTAAGAACACTTTAGCAGGTCTGAGGGTGAGGAAACTCCAGCAGTTTTGGAAGGAGAGGACAGAGTTTTCAGTGTACGTCTCTCCCTTACTTGGCATTTGCCGACAATAAGAACACAAGGATTAACATAGTAGACTCCGTTTATTACACTTGGGTGGATAAAGCAATTATCTGTCTATCACGGCTGTAGTAAATTGTGCAACAGCATTAACATGGGTGGATACGTGGATAAATGCTACTCTGCCACAGAGGGTGCTGATACACAAGATAATCCCTCAAGCTGAACTTGTAAAGACTGTTTTCTTTCAGAGTTTAGGTCATGTTACCTACCAGTGTAGATTGAAACAGCATATTTTTTTATTTTTTAACCACGTTTTCAGGTTTCTTTAGCCATCTGAATTGTATTAGCAAGGTTATTTTAGAAATCTCCCGCTTTATTCAAGTTTAAACAGTCTGCTTAAAACCTGCTGCATGGACATAAACACAGTAGTTTTCTAACACAGCAAAACAATCTGTTGAAAGATAGAGAGCAAACACACACACATCTATCCATTATTGCTTAACTGTTGTGTCTTCCATGCCTGAATTCCCTCTGTAACCGCAGCGTTCAGTGTGCCGTGCGCTCCTGGTTTTGGGGGTGTAAAACAAAACCAGAAATGAAAATGCACCTATTGATGTCTAGAGAGCAGCGCAGCATCCGAGAGCTCTACACCAGATTTAAACTAAGCGCCTTAAGTCTGGTTTAATGGCTGTGTTTACATCATCCCCCCGCTTCTCATTCTTTTAAAGTAATCAGGTTTCGCAAGCGTTAAGAAAACCATCCCCTCCTGCCAGCTGGAGGGAAGCCAGCTCAAGGAGTTTTTTTATCTCCCCCGCTTTGCCCCCTTCTTCTCTGTGATCTTTACTGCCTGGTGCTGCAGCAAACAAGCAGCAAAAAATTGGTGGAATCTTTGCAGGTCAGCTATCTTTTTAGGGGAAAAAGCCTTACTCCTCAAAGATTTTGCTGGGTTCATGAGGATGATAAGTCAGAATGAGGAGCTCTTGAGCTTTTTGGGACAACCCTTGCTCTCCCTCGTCCCTGCTTTTGCTGAAAAAAGGGGGAGGAGAAGGGGGAGAGTGTAACAGATACCAGCATGCAAAGGAAGCTAAGGCAGGGACCGAGACTTGCGTGACAGTCTCTGTTTATATGAGTTGTCTTTAATGTCTCCGAGCGGCCATGCCAGCAATGTTTAGCTGGTTTCCTGGCACACATGAACACAGATTCCTTTATGTTCCTGAAGGATGGATAAAGGTGAAGGCAAAGCATTGTGGTGCAATGGGGTCCCACCTGCTCCTTCCCTGACCCGGCCGGTTTGGGCTGATGCTCCTACAGGGTGTTGCACAACTTTGCAGAACAAGCTTCAAAATCCTAATCAGAATTCAAAAGTTTTTCAAAAAGAAAAGGGAAAGAAACGACCCCACCACTGCAGCAAGGGGAGACGTGGCTCATTCACCTTGAGTACAGGGTTGGAGCAAAGGGCTGCATGAGTCCTGCAGCTCTGGGATGAGTTGGAGGGCAGGAGGGAACTGGTGCAAAAGCAAACCCACACAAGCCCTTTCCTGCTCAGCCTGTCCTTTTTCTCAAAGACCATTTCAGTCTCGTTTGTTAAACCTACTGATTTTGCTGCTTTAACACACTTTTCCCTGTGCAGTGTCTGGCCAGCTCAGCCCCTGCCACCTGCCCCCATCAGTCCCTTGGCTGCTAGACAAGCAGCCTGGAGCCCTGCTTCAAGGACGGATTTTTCACCTCTCTATATAGAGAAATAGTGTGAGGAGGAGACTCCTTTGCAGCTGTTGCAGTTTGCTGAAAACCCCCGACATTTGGGTCTATCTTTCAGCTGGATCCGTGCTCCTCAGAGCCCCCAGCTGAATTTTAAAAAGACCTTTGTACCCTCAAAAGCTTTAGAGTCATTCCCACAGGCACAGAGGGACACAGGTTACATCCCCGCAGGTCATTTCTTTTCACCCTTCCTGCCCCTTTCTCCCTTGAACCTGCTCTTTTTGTCCTGTGCTGGGCGGGCTGCCCGTGGGGATGAGCCAAAATGACATTTCCTTTGCTCCCAGTAAATCAGTGGGGAGATGGCAATCGACACCAGAGATGCTCCACAGGCTTGGCCTCGGCCCTGAGGTTCCAACCTGCCTCTGCCTCTGCTCACCCCAAGCTGGAGCCAGAGCTCTGGGAAAATGGTAATGTCCCTGCTTCCCCTAGGGTCTGGATGTGGCCCTTTTGGACCCATACCAGTAGTCTGCAGAGCAGGGGTCAGAAAGGAGGAGCTCATTAGGATTTTGGCAAATGGATACACATTAGATCCGTTTCATAGGAACTGAGTGCCTCCACAGCGTACGTTCGCCTGTCTTTATTTATTTCCTTTCCTCTACAGTAGTTTCGGGTGCAGGCCTTAGCTGCGTTGGGTAAAAAGTATGTCTTTTTTAAGAACAAAAAGAGACAGGGGCTTGTTTTCTGCCTGCGCCTGAGTGACTCCTGTTGGCACTAACAGGGCTCTGTGTACAGGCAGGAGAATAAACTCCCAGTCTAATGCAAACTGGTGCCCTCAGCTATTTAAAAAACAAACTTCTTTTTTTTTCTCCATTGAGTGAATTAACTACAGTTACTGTACCTATGTAGCTCCTTGTTTTATGAACTATAAGAACCTTTCCTATGCACAGCCTATGGCCTAATTATGTAATTATGTCTCTTGGGTGGATTATATTTTTCTTCTCATAATTGTGTCTTTACCCAAGAGACTGGAAGGGTTCCAAGCTTTCCCCTTTCCTGGGCAAAAAATTGTTTGGCTCTTGTGTTTTGGGTTTTTTTCCATGAACTTTGGATTGGGTGCATTCAGTAGGACTGGATGGGGAGAAACCAGCCCTGGATGACAATTTGGCACAGGACAAGGGACACAAGAGGGACCCTCGTGACTTTCCTCAGAGATTTTTTTCCTCATAAAGAGCTGATGTGTATCTTCTGGACTTCTGGTTTATGGCTCCCTTATTTTTCCCTCCAGTGCACAGTTTGACACTACTTTGGAGTGACATCTTGCTGCAGTAAAGTATTGTCTGAAATTTGTAACAGAACAATGAATATTTTTGCTTCATGCTGAATGCTCAGCATTATTCAGACCCTGCACAACAGCTGTTAGGAAGCCTTAGGCTCAGGTCTCAACTCCTTTACTATGGCATAAATGTGAGTCCCTTGACTTCAGCTTTATCAGCCTTTAGCTGAATTCAGTCAAGCCCTTATCAGTACCTTCCAGTTACACCTGATCCGTGGGACCAAATGGGAAGAAATGCAGGCAGGCCTCCAAAGAGAATTTAAGGAGAATTTGTGGTTAAATTCAGAGGGCAGGTAGCTTGTCTCTTTTATGGTGTGAAATCATCTTCTATAATGTGTAGACAGAAGTGTACACACTAGATGTACACTGAAATGTTGCTGGTGTTGCAGTGTTAAAAGAGACAAAATCAGAGTGTTTGTCTCAAAGACATATAGTGTTAGTAAGAAAAAATGTACCCACTCTTTACCTGTTTAAAGCACTTCACTGTTGTAAAACAGTGGGAATAATCAGAACTTGGGTTCTTGGTCTCTGTTGTGTTTCTCTTGGAGCCAAGAGACAGAGGTGTACAGGCTACAAACTCACAGGTCATGAACTAGGTGATTCTTCTTTCTGCGACCCCTTAACCTGAAGGAAAGTCCCTTTTCCATTGGGTTCACTGAACCCAGATCTGTAGAAATCCTAGGTTACTAGCCCTGGAGTTCAAAGAATTTTTGTTTGCCTTTTCCAGCTGTAGTCACTCCATGGAATGACTCCAAACTTCACTATCTGGTGCTGAGCACACTCTTGACATGGAGCAAACAGAAGCCATAGTGGTATTTCCCAATTGGTCATTATCCTCCAATCTTCTTGGGATGTCCCAGAAAATGTGTCTCCAGCAGGTGACAGCCCGGGCTCTCACTTCCATAACCTTTCTACCTTCCCTTGGCTCTTTTATGGAGACACCTGACTCCCACGATACTTCTCTTTGTTAAGGCAAAAGCAAAAAAAGATAGAACTGGGTGATGACTGAAAATAACTAACCCAGTGGAGAGTGATAAAAGCATCTGCTGAAAATCTGGTAACCAGATCTCCTTGGTACCAGGAAAAAAAAAACCACACAAAAAAGCTGGTGGGTGGTGTACACGGTACAAAGAAAGGGAGTCCCTGAGTGTCAGCATCTGGCAGGGCCACGTGTAGCATAATCTGATTAGTTTTCAGTTCCACACCCACAAGCTGAAAGATAAAAACGCACACCCCTCCTCCCCGAGGAGGTAAAAATCTTCAAGCATCAACACCACATTTACATTCTGCAAGTCAGCCTCTTCCACAGCCCGATTTACATCTTGCCTCCTCCAGCAGAGCGGTGGAAGTTCAGTGATGAGAGACGAGCTCACGTCCCTTTCCAGTTACCACATCCAGCAGACTCGAGATTGCCTTGCTTTGATCTGGGAGACAGTCCTTTGCTTAGTTTAAACTGAAATGATTAAGCTGGAGATGAAGACTCCTCACATCTTCTGCCATGCCTGGGATGTGATAATTGAACATCAGCTTCCATGGGCCACACAAACATGTTCTGAGGCTGTGTTGGGCTGGCGAGCAGAAGCAGCAGCACAGGCACTGGCTGGCTGGCTGCAGTTTTCTCTGACCTTATCACACTCTCTCACTACTGTTTTCTGTTTTGATTCATGTAAAATGGCCAAAATTGGCACTGGAGAGGATTAATGACAATGCTTCCATCTCCAGAAACTAATACTCAGGTTGGTGTTTGGCTTGAAACAGCCGAGTAGTGGTGAAAGATCAGAATATTTCTTGTTATTTTGGAGCGAACACTGGATTTCTGGTAGCCAGCTTGTTTTGTACTGCACCAGCAGACAAATCAGAACAGTTTGTTTAGCTCTTGACTATGAACTCTGAGTTTTTCTCATCTCTTTCCCATCTCCTCACCTGTGACCTGATCTGTTCCAGTGGCCACTGGGTCCCATCCTTCATCAGAGACTCCTGGGTCAGCTTCCATTTTTTTGACATTTTGCATCCAAGACTGCCTATGTCCATAAGTGTTTTTTTCTCTCCAAGCCCAATCCATTCCACAAATTCATCTTTGTAACAGAACAACAGGCACTAAATGCAGTGTTGCAGGCATTGGGATAGCTGTGACACTATTTTATTCTTCTCTTCACCTAGCTTTTATACTGCTTTTTAATGTAGTCACTGCTGCAGCAGATCATGGATTCTCCCTCAGCTATCCACACTTGCTACCCTAATCTTTTTTCCTGAAATAAAATTATGCATCAGTACTGAGACTGAGGAATACAGCTTTTCTTAGCACACTCCCCTGGGATCAGGAATTTCTCTGTCAACAGACACATATATCAATGAGAGATGAAAAGCAGCTTGTGGAATGAGTTTTAAACATGTATCACATATTTCATTGCTGCTGCTTATGTGCTACTCAGAAGGTCTTTTCAGAGTGTTTTCAGCCCATAGCTCATGGCTCCTCCATACTTAACAGGATTTTTTTTTTTCTGCACAGAAATCAAGGCAGGGGATTTATTTAAGTTGCCCACACGCCTTTGTGAACACCTCCTGAATACAAAGGTTTTGTTGAATTTCCTGCTTACTTTCAGTGTAAGCACGTCTCAGCCTTTATCAAAGCAGAGTAACCCATAACATGCAAAGCTGCAATGCCATCTTGTCTCCCTGGGACATTTCACTGGGGGACTGAGGCCCCTTCTGTGGATCCCTTTGTCACAACATGACTCCATGTTACAACCCTAAATTTTAAATGTCCAGAAGGGGAAGGCAAGTCTGCCTTCTGCCCCTTGCTGGTTTCTGGGGACTTGCAGTTCCATTGATGCCTGGGGTCTTCCAGATGTGCATAGAGCTCTCTTTTCCCTTGGTTTTTTTTCTTTTTTTTTTTTTTTTGGGGGGGGGGTGGAAATGGCAACACCCAAATCCACACATCTATAGATCATTTCAATTCAACCAGATGTGGGAATCTTTCTTCTTCTGTCTGTCCCCCTTTCTCCTTTTTTTTCTCTCTTTTTTTTCCTTTTTTTTTTTATCCCTTCCTATCCTAAGGTGCTCTGCTATCCTGCTGAATTTTATCTTTCCATGACAGTCCTAGTTCATTATAAAAATAATACACATAATTAAATATAAAGTATTTTCTAACAAAGCTGTGTATGACCAAACAGAATGTGATGAAAACACGGCTGGGGGTTTTCTGGCACAAGTTAGTGCAGGAGTGGTGGTGACCTATGTAATAAGTGTTCATTGAGTTGTCTGAAGACAGTTGAAATAGATTATGTACTGGTTTGTTTGTGGTTCTTTGGTTAAAAGGGTATTATGTGAATATAGCACAGGGTTTTTTCTACAAAAGTTCTAAATAAAATTCAGTTTGGGGGTGGATTCATTCCCAGGTGGATTCATTCCCTGGTGTGTAAGACCAGAGATGGGCTGATCATGTTTGCCTTATTTTGAGCCCTCTTGAATTTCACAGAATCCCAGAATGGTTTGGGTTGAAAAGGACCTTAAAGATCACCTCGTTCCAATCCCCTGCCATGGGTAGGGACACCTTCCACTAGACCAAGTTGCTCAATTTACAAAAGCATGATTAGGAATGAGCAGAACATAAAAATGGAGGGGAAGGAGATGCCTTTAAAAAACAGAGTAGAAAATATGGCTGGCAAAGGGAAAAGCAAATACATAAAAATTGTGGAGAAAGAACTGCATATCTATGTGAAAGTAATTTCTTCAGATTAGGCAGCACCCAACTTGTACAAGTTTTAATTTCAATAGATTAGGAATATAATGCTAAAGACCAGAGCTTGGATGTGACCCTTTTAATTAATCTGCTTTTACAGAGTTTTTACAAGGCCACCAAAAATCATTCCCCATTTAAAGTGATTGATACCTTCTGAAGAGAGGAGTAACCACCCATGTCAGCTCTAACATGGAGCAGCACTTTCTCCCTAAGGAGAAGGCTCCTGCCTACCCCATGCTTTTAGACTGAGTCATTACGGAGGAGAAAACTTAGACTTCAAAGTACTAAATTATGGGTCAACTAATTAATTCTTTAAAATTGCTAGAGAAGTTTCCCCAAAGTTAAATTCCATCAAGTTTCCCCTCATCTCCCAGACTGAATCCTTCCCTTTCTGGAGCTATGATTTCTCTTAATCCAGTTTGGATTTATTTAGTTTGGCTATTGCTTTGCCTATGTGTTATGTCAGTACTGTGGTGACAATTAGATGGTGTGAATCCATGTACTCAGTACTGTGGTGAGAATTACTATTAAAAAGCTTTTTTTTTCTGTTTTAGCAGTTTGATAGTAGTCGAACAGTTCAATCTCAGGATTCAGTGGCCTCATTTCTACTTCTAAAATAAATTAAACAGTGTTGGAATTGGTTCTATGGTCCAAAGACTGATGGGACAATCTTCTCAGGTCTGCACAGCTGAACTGTTGTAGCCTCCAGACAGATGGCTGTGTTCACACTGCTGAGGGACAACATTGATTATATCAAGCCACTGATTTTTATTTGGGAGGGTTCAAGCCCAAACCCTGCTAAGAACCCTTATTGTTAAAAGCATTAAAATATCCCAGCTATTGCTTGTGCCAGTGCCCTGGCACTGCTTACAGGGGTGGAGGCAGACCTGGTTCTGGGTTGCAATCAAGGGGTCTGGGCCCCCTTTGAGCTCTGCCAGAGGCTTTTTGTGTGACCTTGGTCTGTAACTTAGGGTAAGCTTCATTCCATTTAACATTGACTAATGGTGAGGGTGTCTAATTAAACCAGTCATGTGTGCTCCCTCTCTGATCAGAGAAGGAAGAGAAAGCAAATTCAGGAGGTGAATCATGCCGTTTTAAGGCGAGTGTCAGAGACAAATGAGATTAATTGCTCTTTGGAAGTAGCTATTTCTTTCCATTAACTGAAGAGGAAGTCTACATTAGAAGAGTTTAGACTAGATGCCTGATTTATGAATGGCTAAAGTTAAATAAAATTAGTCCTGTCCTTAATCTCTATGCATGCCTGTTTCTCCATGCACTGAATGATAGAAATAACACCTTCTGCACCTCACATTCAAAGGCACCATTGGACAAGGAGCATCCTTTGGAAAGAAATAAAACCTAGGAGCAAAAATCTAACTATTGCAGAAGCAAAGCCTTTGTTCCTGAAACATCTCAATGACAACATGAGAAGGACCATTGGGGGCATTCTGGTGCTTTTGCCATTTTCCCCCTCTATATTTTGACAGCAAAATGCCCCTAAATGAGTGTTCCAAATATGTCCAGGGGCAGTTGTTCTGTTTTGGTGTAGAGCAGCAGGAGCACTGAGGAAGGCTGACCATGCAAGGGTGTGTAGGGCCCAGTCTTAGCCAGCAGCTTTGGAGGTTTTCCTTGGATACTGCTCTTCTCCACTGACAGGGACTATGTACTTTTTGTGAAAAACCTCCCAGAGGAATGAAAGCTAGTGACTAACTATGACAGAGTTAAAGAAAAAAAGAAAAAAAAAAAAAAAAAGAAGAAGAAAAGAAAAGCCTGCATTTTCTTAGCAAAAATCCACAACATATAAACCAGGCGTGGAGCTATTGTCCTAGTTGATAATTTGTATGTACATATGAGGCTTGGTCTTGGAAAGGAAAATTTGCCTCTTTAACTACCTTGGATAGTTAAAGGAGCAAAAAAAAAAAAATCAGACGAAAAAGACCTTGTGTGGGTGTCCTGATAAGTGCTTATTTTGATCCAAATTGTAACATGTTACTCATGTATAGGCACAGTTGGACTTGATAAGGCTTTCACCAGCACAACCATGTCCAAAACACAACCCCCCCACAATGTTTCTGTGTTACTGGGGGTAGCTGAGATACCTGTAAATCCATTAAATCTAATAACAGGTCCTTAGAGACCATTTTGGGGTTTTTTTTGGGGGGTGTGTTAAATTACTAAATCTTGTTATTAACACTTTTATTTTATGATTTGCTGTTTCCAGGGCACAGACAGAAGCTTGATGACTCTAAACCTAGTTTGTTCTCTGAACGCCTCAGTGATTTAGGGCGCATTCCTCATCCCAGTATGAGAGTAGGGGTCCCGACCCAGAGCCCACGGCCCTCTCTGAACTCTGCACCAAGTCCTTTTAATCCACAAGGACAGAGTCAGATTACAGGTAAGAGACAGAACCATAGGTTTGACTTGCACAGGCATTGGTAGTAATTGCTTATGGATATTTGTGTCTCAGCTGCAGTCAAAGAGGCTGTTACAGAGTGGGGGATGTGCTCCAAGCAAAGCTAGGTGGGAAGTGGATTTTTCTATAGTGCTTGACGCTGAAAATGTCTTTTATTTTTTCCTTTCCTTTCCTTTTCTTTCTTTCTTTTTTTTTTTTTTCTTTTTAAATTTTAATATCTTTTTGCCATAAATCGAAAATAGTCAATCCAGGTCATTTGAGTAGGGATCTAGTGGAATTCTAACTGCCACGTTGCTCTGCCTTCTCTGTGTTGCAATAGTACATATTAGTGTATAATAGAATGAACATTTTTGTTCAGCCTTGTTATTTTGCACTCGTGTTAAGGGAAGCAGCCAGCACTTAATGGTCTTTTTATCGGAACAATAATACAATCTTCTGACATGGTGGTTTCCTTCCACCACCAGTGCTGACCACGGTTACAATAAACGAACTGGGTTATGGAGAAATCTCCAAAGGTTGCTCGTGAGGGTTGTATGCAACATTTATGATTGCATGCTGAGAGACAGATTTCATTGTGCTGAGAGAAATCATAAAGCACCCACCATGTGTCACAGATTAGAAGACTGAAATAAGATGTTTAACTGCAGCTATGCCAGAAGTTTGCAGCAAAACTGTGAAGCCTACAAAGTAAACCAATGTTGTTGTTTTTCTAAAGTCAGAGCTGGTTAAATTTTTCAAAAGAGCTTCAAAAGAACTTCCAGCTAACTTTGGGCATTTCTAGACTCTGAATTTGTGCTGACATTTTTGTGTCTACCCAGGATGTGAAGAGGTGTTACCCCTGACCAATTGTTAGAACTGTTGGGGAACTTCACCTGTATGCAAGGCTATCAACAAAGCTCTTGGCTCAATTCCCTGGACCGACTTAATACTCAGTTCTGCTGCTGCAGTTGCATCCACAGCAGAGACTTTTGCCAGCATTACACACCAGCATTCCTTTCCTGGTAAAGCACTCCTAGTATAGACGTAGTCTTTGAGTCAACCTAGGAAGATTTCTAGTTTCACGTTTCAAGTGGTTTTGACATGATACCAGCTGAAACTTAGCGGTTTTAACAAAGTGTTGTGGCTTTCTTCTTCTTTCTTTTCCTTCTTTTTTTAAGTTCAACCGGTTTATTAATTTGCAGTAAGAAAGAGAAGTGAGTTAATTTGAACCCAAAACACTCAAGGAATTGCAACAAAAAAAATTGTTCCCATGAGCTGTGGCAAAGTTCTCCCAGATCTAGAAGTCTAACTTTACCTAGAGTAAAATGCTTATAATACATTAAATATGTTGATTGTACCCATTACATGTTACCTGCTGCCGGCCAGCTTCCCAGAACAGGTTTTTTTTGCTAGGCTTCGTGTTTTGTCTATTAGACTTGTGAAGTCAGGGCTCTTGTGCATATCATTTTCTGGGTAAGAGCTGCCAAACTAAAACACAATATTTTTTTCTAACCAAGTCTTCTGTCTGGCAGTGTTTGTAGACGTAGTTCCCAAGAAAGTGGGGGGGGGGGAAATCCAGGCTATAAGTGGCTTTTTTTCTTCTTCCTTGTGCCTCCATAGTTTACCTATTGTGCAACACTATATCTAGGAACGAAAGAGGGTGAAATTCTTCCTGACCCCATCTGGTGATCAGCTTATGCCCTGAAGCACAAGAACTGAGATCCCCTTGTAATTTTCTTCCTAACTAAGTGTAACCTCATATGCTGCTCTCCTTCGCATAAATGCCTCCTGTAGAAAATGTTCTGTTGGCTTTGATTAATAGACTACTTCGCTTGCCTCGTTATGAGGCAGCAGCAGCATCTACAGATCTGGGAGGTGAAAACTTCAGATGAGCTTTCAATAAGCCTGACTGGAAACAAAGCTGTGTGGCATTCCCTGCCTTCTCTGCAAATTTAAGTGAGCAGTTCAAAGCACCAGCTGAGACTTCATCAAGAGAGGGAAGATGCAGCGCTGTTAGGGCAGAGGGAAGGGAGCTGAGATGAGGGAGGCAGGCCAGCGTTCCCATCTATGGTGGATTAGGTGCTTTTATTGTTGGATAAACTCAAGGTTATGGGATGCATTAGAATCCCAAATTGCTCTCATTTCCCCCAAAGTGGTCAGGACGCAGTCTGTAGTGAATAGTGGTCTGATACCATATTTGCAATGTTATTCCCCACCCTTGTCTCCTCCTCAGTTTAAAAAAGTCCAACAGCCAGCTCTCCGTTTGCTCTCTGGTGGCCATCCCATTTAATTAGGTGATTAGCACGAGCATGTTATATGGGCACAAGCTCTGGGAATTGCACTGGCTTCCCACAAGGCTTTTTGGACTTGATTGTAACCTGTAAAGCTCAATGTGCTCTGATGCTCCACCTAAGTGCTGAGATGTTTCTGGGATCCTCCTTGTGGGATGAATGGATACTCTTTGGTGCACAAACCCCGTCAGTGAGAGACAAAGGTGATGCCATGGATGACGCACCCTTTGATCAGGTGTTGAGTGGGAAATTGCTGAACATCCCTCTGTTTGGTGTGGTGGTAGGGAGTGAGGTGTTTGGACTGTCCTTCAACACCAGTTTCCTTGTTGTGGAATACTCGGAATGTCACTGACTTCCTAACATCAGCACTGCCTTGGGTATGCATTAAAAGGGGAATAGATCCTTCTCTGAAAAACAGGACTTTTTATTACTTTTATTGGAATTAACCAAGCATTCCTTTAGAAATACCATAGCTTCATTAGCTCTTTACCTAGTTATTATTTAGGGAAAATAATAAATTCCTAATAACTTAAACAGTAAATACTGGTTTCCTACACAAAATCCATATTATTGCTACTAAGAACATAAATGTTTTGCTTCGTTCCACTTGAGGCCTTGCATAGCTATTGCATGATTAAACAGACAGATTATTTAAAGCCTGGCTGACCCACACCTGAGTCTGAAAGAAGTCAGCACTTTGGGGTTCACTCTTATATTTCTCTTCTCTGTCTAGGTTGTGTTTATTTTCCTGGAGTATCAGAGTACAGGTTGTACAAATCACAGCACAGTCCTTAACCCACCACAGGACTGGGCTGTGGCAGGACAAGGCACAGAGTTGCCCTTATTCAACATGGCATTTTAACTAGGATTCGGCAAGAGCTACATCGAAGGGTGATTAAAAAACAAATGGTCCAATTAGCAGCTGCCTTTGCTGAGGCAGTGCAGATCCAATTTGAACCCTGCTTGCTGCCCGTAAATCAGGAATCCTGTCCGTTCACATTTGGGTTCTGGTATATTTGCTTTTTTATTTTTTTCCCCTTTCCCTAACGGGCTCATGCAACTTGCTCATGTATCCGATTACGTTCCCGTTCAGACACCGAGCTGTTGCATCAGTGTTCCAGTATGAGACGAGGAAAACTTGTTTTTCCAAGATGCAACTGGTGAGGATTAGCTTCTGTAGGCTGGGAAAAGCCACTGTGTAATGGCAGGAATGTGGTCAGTGTGAGGACCCCATCGCCCGGGCTGGGGGACAGCAAAGTGGGAGTTAAGTGAGGTTTCATGCTCCATCACCACTGTCGCACTGGCTGATCTATAGGCAACCTGTGACTTTCATCACTGAAATAACAGCCCTCAAAATCACGTCCTGTGAAACCCTTTTTTTTTTCACCCTTTTCCCCCTTCCCCCTCTCCACACACTTCAGGGATGTTATGCTTCCATTTCTGATCTTTTTTAAAGCAGATTTAAAGTCTTAAGAGCTGCCTTAACAGGAAGGTAGTGAGGAGATACCTCTCCACTGGCAGACAGGGACTGGTTTCAGGGACAGTGCAGACTGACTCTGCAGCCTGCTGTATTTTATGCAAATTGATTGCATCCTTTGGGTGACTGGCAAGTTGCCATTGTAGACCTCCATTTCAAAAAGCTTGTGTCCCCCCTATTATTCTTTTAACTTTATTTCCTCCTACCCGCCTTTTAAAACTTAACTGTCCTACTGACATGGTTTGTTCAGTTTTTCTTTCTTTTTTTTTTCTTTCAAAAATGTGACTCTTGGAGGGGTGGGAGGAGAAATGGGCTTAGAGGCTCTTCAGTCCAAAATCTGGTCTCAATTACTTTTCTGTACATTGGGATGTAGCTCCACTGGATTTGACTTTGTTGATGGAACTGGGTGATTCAGATGAAGCCCACAGCTTTTAAAGATGCCCAAGAAAGAGTTAGAGAAGAGAAGAAGGTTCCATTTTGTTGTTGTTGTTTTGCTGAGGGGGTTGGTGTTACAACAATAGTTGGGTTACTCATGCAGAAAGTCATCTTGGCTGTGTTAAGATCAGAAGTGAGGATATTTGCTCTAAGTGTTTACCAAAGATAGTTCCAGACAGCTTGTTTTTTACTATTGGCAGTAGCACTAATCCAACCAGCAGCAGCCAGCGCTAGGGCTCATGGCTGGGTTTAAATGAGAGTTGATGCATGTGATGTCTGGGTATTATAGACAGTAGACCAAGGAGCTGCCAGCCTGTGATCATGCTCTGCTCATGTAACTCAGCTTGCAAAAGGGGGAATTGTTTTTTTCCTATAGAAAATCAGTGTGCTTCACAATGCCAAAGTAGTGGAAAAACTTGCTCTTCAGAGATATTTGCAGGGTTTTTTTCTTCTCTTCATTGACACTTCAGAACATGGAAGTTGTCCCTCCCCATGTCAGGAGGATTGGAACTAGATGGTCTTTAAAGTTCCTTCCAACACAAACGGTTGTATAATCCTGTGATGATTTCTGTTGGAAGAAGTTGTGATACTGGAAAGCCAATGTCACTGATGGGAGAATGGGTCACTAGAGGGGTTTTTTTATTCTTTCTTTTTTAATTTTAGTTTTATGTGGTGCATCCAATCTCAGACTAATTTTTAACGACACTCATTGTCCATTAAGCATCAATGTCTGCAGTCCATTTGACATGGTCAGTCAGACACAACAAAGGTCAAGAGCCCTGCATATCTCCTCTGACTATAAATGTGACAGCAAAACCTAGACACAAAATAATATACAATACTCAGTATTTCCTCCTTTGTCAAGGTTCACCTGGAAGTGCAAACAGGATGGAGCTGTTTGCGCATTAGTTTAGACCTCGCCCCGCTGATTTGTTTCAGCTGAGCTGTGCCCAGGCTGTCTCAGCATACCCACGGTGTGCCCTGCTGTGCAGGAATACGCTGAGAGCCGCACTTCCCCTCACACCCACGCAGGCACAACAGAAATGTTTACAAAAGGAGGACTGCTCTTAGTAATCACTCCAAAGTTTTCAAGTGTAAATGCCAGCTCAGAGTGGCCCTCTGACTCCTTCACTGTTGTTGAATGCTCTCTTAGCCCTTCCCCATGGCTGCCGTATGGGAAGGCAGGGAGCTTTCTCCTGTGCAGTTAATTTTATTTTTATACTAAGTGTTTCTCCTCGTTTTGGAGGGATTCCTTTAGGGAGGAATCCACATTCTCTCTGCCTCAGAGCTTTAAGGCTTCTCATCTGTTCTGAGCTTTTTGTGATGGGGAAGATGTGCCATGCCTACAGAGCTTGTGGTGTTTTGGGTGTCGGCGCAAAGTCCCTGGCTCATGGGAGGACATGGGGAAACCTGCCAGCCAGAGCCAGTAGGGAACCTGGCCTGTGACGTAGGAGGCCAAGGAAAACCTCTCACAAATCACCTCACAGCTTCTTCCCCAATGGTGTGTGTTAAATAGTCATCCCACCCCTTCTGAGCCAGAGCAAAGAGGAGGTGACCCTCCCAAGGTCACTGCTGTGCTTCCCTCAGGAACATCCCTGTGGATCTGCCCTGGAAGGGCTGTTGTGGCAGCTGGCACATCCCTGTGGTGCCCCCAGCACCCTCCTTCCCTTAAGAGGTTTGGTGATGTGTGGGACCGCAAAAGATGGTCTGGTTGGGCCTCAGGTCAAAGTCACTGCTCCAGCACCATTGCAAGGACCATGTGCTGGTGAGACCAGAGGCCACATGAGCCGTGTGTCCACCTTCAGGGACTGTCTGGGGCAGCTTTGGGCTCTGCCTCGTGGCATTTTTCACCGTGGATTGGGCAATGCTGCTGAGCAGTGACGTTTGCCCTGTAGGCTCTCAGTTCACCTTTGACTTGGCAAGGTGACAGTGTTTCTCCACTCTCTTCTCTCATGTCCATGCAAACCTTGACCGCCAACAGGCAGCAAGGGTTGGCTTTAGGGCATTTGCTCTGGGATCTGGGGAAACTCGTATCTTCACTTCCCGGTTTCCTAACGGGTCAAAGATACCTCGAGCCAGTCAGCCCCAGGGCAGCAATTCTCACCCTGCCTCGACCATGACCTCAGCCGTGCCTTGGTGTGGAGGAATCACAGTAACCCTCTAGCCTGAGGTGCTGTGACCTTCCCCTCAGTCACTGAGCTCTGACGCATCATCTAATGTTCAGCGTGGCTGAAGATTTTCTTCTTCATAATTTCCTACTCCCTGACAAGACTGATGTATTTAAAGTAGATGTTGCAAGAATATATGATATGTTTTGCAGTCAAGCGATGGTCCATCCAGCCCCACACCCTGCTTCTGACAGTGCAGTATGAGATGCTGTTTTGAAATACCACATGAGCCTTTGAAAGACCACTTTTTGCCACTCATCCTTCTTGTGTCCACACAGACATTCACAGTTGTTGGATTAAGAAAGTTAAGTGTAAAACCAAGCCTAGCATGGGTGTTAACACTGATGAGAGTGCCAGAGATGCTCAAAAGCTTCTTGTCCCATGAGGATTGCGTTACCAGGAGTGCCATGAACATCCAGAAGGCAGCTCCTTTCCTCAGCTTTCCACCATATTAGACCAAAATAATGTAAAAACATCCTCTGCTATGGTTTTTTTTCCCAGCCTCTACCTGCTATGTTATTTCCTCCTAGCATTGGTGCTCACCTAAACCCAAAACTTTAAGGGGCTCTGTTTTGGATTCAGAAGCAGACATTGAAAACTCTTGGAGTTTGAAGGATCTTGGATTTGAGATTTTGCTCCTAACACATCATTAATTTTAAGTTTGTTTTCCCAGCAAGCCTCAGCTTTCTGTTCCCACTTGAAGATCATTTACCATTAACTGCATGGTGAATTATCGTAGTGGAATGAGGCAGAGAAATATGTCAATATCAGATGTAACAATGAGCAGTCAGTCAAATTTGAACGTGTGCCAACCTATACAACCCTGGCCTTGAAACTGTTAAAACAAAGTTCATTACATTTAATGATCAAGTGTCCTTCGGATTTCTGAGAAGTTTATGTTAACCATTTATATTACTCAGCTCTAATATAAATGTCAAACTCCAGGAAAATCCTCTTAAAATTAAATTGGAAGGTTGTTTTTTTTATATATATCTATATAGTTATTTTGCTTCAAGGAAGTATCTGCTTTCCAGACATCTCTTCAAACAAATCATGTCTGAAGAGAAATAATAAACAAGAGTGGCTGAAACTACAAGGTTTTGCTGTGTGGAAGAGCAGGGAAAGGAGTTAAAAAAAGAAAAAAAAAATTGAATTTCCTGAAAAAGAGCCTTTGCTTACACCATGTGGCTGTCACATTGCTGTCTGCAAAGCAGGGATTTTGCACAGTGTTCTGACAGGGCAGAATCTCCAAACTGAATGGACTTGATGTACTTCCCTGAAAATACTGGGCAGGATTTGAAGGGATGTGCTGCAATTTCTATGAGCTGGTTCAGAGATAGTTTTCTGTTTATTGTGCAGAGCCCAAAACAAACTCTGGGGTTGAAAGTGCTTTGTTTTTATCGATGTAAAGAAATAAAAATCGTAATTTATGAGGGATCCAGTGGTATCTTTATCACCAGATATTAACTGAGAGCAAATGGTTTATAAATCCAAACATCAGTGAGCAAAATGAGGTCTCCTTCTGCCAGTGTTTCAACAAAAGTTAAACTGTGTTTATCCTTAAAATAATTTCCTCCATAGTGAGCTGTAGCAAATACATCAAAAGGCATCATTAAATTTCAATAGTTATCCCAAACCATTTGGTTTCATATTTTGTAATTTAGGGTACTCTAGGTAATTCGGCCAGCATCCAAATGTGAGATTTTTTTGATGGATACTGATCAGCTTAATGACATTTTTCTCCTTGGCCAGTATTTTCAGCACTGAAAACACTATTGTGTGATGTTTGAACTGGATAACAGCTTGACAGGAGTGCCAAGTGCTGACTGTAGAGTCTACCCACCTCTGAAGGAAATGGCCTTAGGTTGTGCCAGGGGAGATTTAGATTGTATCTTGTGGAAATTTGCTTCACTGAAAGGTTGTTCACTGAAAGGCTTTGGAACAGACTGCCCAGGGGAGTGGTGGACTCACCATCCCTGGAAGTGTTCAAAAAACTTGTAGCTGTAGAGCTTAGGGACATGGTTTAGTGGTGGACCTGGCAGTGCTGGGTTTATGGTTGGACTCAATGGTCTTAGAGGTCTTTTCCAACCTTTATGATTCCATGAAGTCCACTTCCTAAGCTCAGGCCTGGGGCTCATCCTTGCTGTCTGCTTCTGTTGTGAATCCTCGAGGACTGGCAACTCTTGGTATAGCACATTGGAAAAGACACACCGGGAATTTGCAGCGCAGCTTCTAAATCTTTTAAAACTCTGCTCTCTGGTCAGTTCATTTCCCACAGAAATTTTTCTGGGGAGGGAAAAGCACAGACCAAGACTTGAAATGGTTGAGTCATTGAGGAGAAAGTTGTGTTTCATTACGTTCTCCTTCCTCATAGCACTGATGTGTGTATGTTCAGTAATCCCACTTCTTTCAATTAGGCTGTTGACACCCTAAAATTTTCCTTCCTTTTAAAAAAAAAATTCTCTTTTTTTTTTTCTTTTTTTTTCCCCCTAGACCCCAGGCAGGCGCAGTCATCCCCGCCATGGTCCTATGACCAGTCCTACCCATCCTACTTGAGCCAGATGACTTCACCGTCCATTCACTCCACAACTCCCCTGTCCTCCACTCGAGGCACAGGACTTCCAGCCATTACCGATGTGCCCAGACGCCTCTCAGGTAAAGACTCTGTTTTGCCTAAAACAATTATGCAGAGAGGAACAGGACTGGCAGTGGCTGCCTCCGTGGCCTCAGACAAACCTTGGCAAGGGGAGCAGAGCTCAGCAGTGGTACCAGAGTTCCTGCATGGAAGGCAGGACTCAAAATCCCTTTTTTGCTGTGTTCCTCTGAGCATGTATTTCTTGAATGACTTTAGGTCCATTTCAGATCAGATTATTTTTAAATTGTGAACCTGATTCTTTGAACAAATTCTTTTTTTTTTTTTTTTCCAATTTCCCCTAGAAAAGGATGTTTATTTTCATGTAGTTAGGTACTGGCACAGGTTGCCCAGAAAAGCTGTGGCTTCCACATCCCTGGAAGTGTTCAAGGCCAGATTGGATGGGGCTTGGAGCAATTTGGTCTCGTGGAAGGTGTCCCTGCACATGGCAGAGGGGTTGGAATAAGATGATCTTAAGGTCCCTTCCAACCCAAACCATTCTGTGATTCTGTGTTTTAAAGTAACTGTGACACTCTCTATTTTTTGATGCTTTACTTTTGTGGTGTGTGTGTTGTTAGACATCCTGACAGACAGATGCTTTTATTTCTTTAGTAGTTAAGGCTGAGGTTCATTCTCCTGCACTTCAATCCAGTAGCTCAAGAAAGCCTGTTTCCTTAGTTAATATGTACTTAAGATGCCTATCAGAAACAAGCTGAGTCACTTTACGGTAAAGGTTGGACAAATTGTGCTTTGGAATGATGCAGGAGAGAGGAATTACATTTAGGAACCTAGACAAGACAGCACTGAGGAACTGAGACTTTTTTTTTACCAAACAAATGCACATTTATATATTGCGCAATTCACCTCTAATGGTCTCAGTGATAAAACCATCTGTGTAAAGTAATCTGATTGCCCCAAAGTAAGAGAGAGCCTGTCATGGCACACAGTCACCTTGTACCTCTTGCCAAAAATGAGCAACCTTAGGGGAGGGAGGCTCAGTATTAAAACTCCAACCTTGCAAGTGTGGAAATATTAGCAGTGTATGCCAAAAAAGCATGTGTAATGTAAAGAGAGCCTTTATGATTCATTAATGAAAACCAAAGAATCAGTCTTATTACATCTATTTTTTGCATGTTTGCAAGATATTATTATAATCTTGGATGCTGCTGCCATACACCTGTTTGACGCCCAGCCAGGTGAATTTCTTGCTGTCGTGTTTTCCCCTTCCACCCAGCTCATAGCACTGGAAATGCTGATCACTCCACTGAGCTGCATCCCTGACAAGCTGAACTGCAGCCAGCAGGCGTGGAGGATTTGATTAGCATAGACTCCTTGACTTCTTTCATCTTGGAGGAGGGAAGCTTTGTTTCTCAAACAAACAGCTGCAAACCCCTCTGCAGCCCTGGTGCACTCTGCCTTCTCAGAGATGCCAAAGATCTCCATGTGGGCTGAGGGCTGGAGGGTTTTGGAGCAGGTTCCTGCGGGCTCTCCGTGCAACGCCCTGACTTGGGTCAAAAAACTCGATCAGCTTGATGCTGAGGAAATGCTTTGTTTGGCCCGAAACAGGTTCCCTTTGAGTCAGAGCCTCCTGATGGTCTGTGCTGTCGAGTGGGTTATTTTTGCAGTCGTGCCCGCGGCAATACCTGCAGGAGAGGCTCGGCTGGGACCTGGCAGCTGCACGCCGCATGCTTGCCCTGCAGCCCTTGCTTGTCTGTGTGTACTCAGACGTGAGCGCCCGGCATGTGGGCACAGGCAGAGTGACTAAAAGGCCTGGCTGTGAGCGTTGTGTGGCCGTGGGCTGAACTCTGCTGCCGTGCTCTATGGCCACTTGCCTTCGCGCTTCTTGTCCTTCATCTTTCCGGGGCTTGACCGATGCCTCCGCAATGCCCTGATCTTTTCCCAGCGTGGGGATCTTGCTTCCAGTTAGATTTAAGAGAAAAAGGGGAGTTTGAGCTTCCACAAGAGCCAGAGGTTGTGTGCAGTGTTTGCTGACAGAAATAGAAATTCAGATTAGAAATTCCTGGCTGAAGGACTAGCTCGGATGCTTAGGGTGGATATAAGGAGGCACAATGCAGCCCCAGCTGCAAACCTGACAGTTCCTCTCAAGGGTTTCACTGGCAGGGCCACAGGGAGGGAGGGAGGGCAGCATCCAACCCCTCCTATGTCTAAATAGAGAGCGAAATGCAAGTTTTAAGTTGCGCCATACAGCAAACAGTTTATCTCTCACACTCAAAGAAACTCCATATCTGTATCTCCACTCAGTTACTTGATGCGTCTTTAGGAAGAGAACAGAACTTTGAAGAGGGTAGAAAATGACTGCTCAGAAACACTAAAATCCTTAGAAAACTTCAGGCATCTCTAATGCATGAGGGAGAAATTAGAGTTTTATAAGGCCTTGAATAAAAACGTCGCTTTCCGATACAGTGGCAGAAATCTGATTATCGAGGCTGTTAAAAGTATACAAGGTCATTTTAATGAATGCCATATTTACTGCCTGTTGCTTAACATCATGCAGGAGGGAAAGTGAGTAAAACTTCCCCCTTAGGCCTTGGCTGTCACATCTACAGGCACAGAACTTCCTATCTGCCCTAATTTCACATCACCCAGCCTTTCCACAAGCCTTCATGGCTCTACCTGGATGACTGCTAAAGTTGTTCTCACCCAGATGTTGAAAATATTCCATCCAATAAAGCAAGAGTAGCTCCTGGTTTTATTGTCAGTGGCAGCCCTCAAGAGCTACTTTTAATGATTTTCCCTTGAACAAAAACACACTCATCCTATGGCCAAAGTGGTGGTGTTCTTCCCTATCCTGGGATGGATACATGAGCCAGCAGTGTGCTCAGGTGGCCAAGAAGGCCAATGGCACGTGGGCTGTATCAACAATAGTGTGGCAGTCGGACCAGGACAGTGGCTGTCTCCTTCTGCTGGGCACTGCTGAGGCCACAGCTCAAAACCTGTGTTCAGTTTTGGGACCCTCACAAAAAGAAAGACATTGAGGGGTTGGAGTGTGCCCAGAGAAGGGAATGGAGCTAGGGAAGGGTCTGGAGCACAAGTGTGATGAGGAACAGCTGAGGGAGCTGGGGGGGCTCAGCCTGGAGAAAAGGAGGCTCAGGGGAACCTTCTGGCTCTCCACAACTCCCTAACAGGAGGGTGGAACCAGGTGGGGGTCAGGCTCTCCTCCCAGGTAAGAAGAAACAGGATGACAGGAAATGGCCTCAAGTTGCACCAGAGGAGGTTTAGATTGGATATTAGGAAAAAATTCTTCACTGAAATGATTGTCAGGCACTGGAACAGGCTGCCCAAGGCAGTGGTGGACTCACCATCCCTGGAAGTGTGCAGAAGGCACATGGATGTGGCCCTTAGGGACATGGTTTAATGCTGAACATGGTGCTGCCAGGTTGGACTTGGTTTTTTCCAAATTATTTGTGATGAGGTTTCCTCTGTTTCAACCCCAGATTAGGCTGAGCACCACAAGAGGTTTGGGGCTGCAGGACAGGAGGTGATGGGGCACTGCCATAGCAGTGCACGCAGTTCCCATCCCATGGGAGGGGGGAAAAGGGCAGCAGGCTGCAACCCCGGGGAGTTGCTCAGGCAGCTGCTGCAATGCAGCTGAACTGGTCGTGTCAGTGCCTTGAAAGATTTCTTTGTACAACTGACAGCTTTGCATGCGTGCTGCAGGCACGTGCACGTGTGTGCCTGTGGCTGCCAAACTGCAAGTGTTCGTCTTCTGTTCTCCAAATGGGGATCAACACTCTGTTTGCACTGTTGTACAACTAATCAGTGATATGTCCCAGGTATTTGGGCAGTATTCGACAGCATGAGCTGAAAAGCAAAGCAAGAAAAGGATTATCTGGTATAGCTCATGCATCTTTTGAACCAATGATCTCCCTGGTCATTCATGAAGTTTCACATTCATATCAAGAACAAACAAAAAAACAAGCTCATGAGGCCATGAAATTGCCTCACCTTAATGTTCCAACTCAGTCATAAAAAGAGCAGGATTCCCCATATTTTATTAAAATGTCTGTCTGCTCAGACTTCCCCAGAAGACAGTGAAAGTTGGTGGCCCAGCAGATTAATATTCTTAATTAAATAATATTGTAGTGGAAGCCATGGGAATATAAGAAAAGGGTCATTTTAGAGAGAGTTTGCCTGAGGGATGTAGTCTTATTACATGATTCATAGTGAATGCACTCAGTCTTTGTGTCCTATGCATAACCAAAGTGCATGTGGGATGGGGAACATGGGTGACTATTATGTAATTAATGTATATGATTCATATAAATATACACATCACAGCCATTTTACATAACACTTTGGGGCTGATCCAGCAAGTCCTCCCCACGTGGAAGGTTCAGAGCAGGGAGTACAGGACAGGTTGTTCTTGCAGTCACAAGAGGGCTGCTCGCAGGCAGGTGAAGGAGGGGTGAGTATAGATGTCCCCAGGGCAGACATCCATTCCTGAGACACTCACTCTCAGCTCCCTTTTGAGTCCCTGGGGACAAAATGGCATTTTCAGGACTTGACCAGTCTGCAGGTGATCTGTGCTGGTCCCTGGCAGTGCCTGGGAAGAGCCTGTTTGTCTCTGAAGTGAGCCTAGGTGAGTGGTTCAAGTGCAGGCATGTATGATCTGATAGTCTGCCTTTGCTGAGGTGATTTAAGAGACAATTTAACTGTCCCATAAACATATCCATATCACAGTCTAATTACACTCTAGTCCTGGTTTAACCCTACCTCACCCTGACCTCAACCTGCTCCACTGTTGCAGGGTTTAAGCTTGATTTTAATTTTGTTGAGAATCCTGAGAAGAGGAAGGTGGGGAGACTTTGTCATCCCATACACTTTTCCTGGACCTACTCACCCTAAACACAAGTCTCTTGCTTTTTGCTTTGCCTTTGAGAGAGACTTGCAGGGTCAAGATCTTACGATGCTGGAGGACCTGTCCTGCAGGGGTACCACAAACATATTCAGTGCTGACTGTGGAAGAGCCTGTCTGTGTCTGACAGATGCCACAAGACAAATGAGAAAATTAAAGCTGAATCTAAATTGCAGGGCAAATCACCAAACCTGCCTTTTCCAGCCCTGGGCTTGCACTCTTCCTAGATATTTGTCTGTTGGGGATGTGCCACCATGCCTAGATACTGCTGTCCCACAGGCTGGAATCCCCACAGGGTGCAGGGTGGACTTGGCTGTCTTTATATTTACTGTATCCTTGACTAGGGGCGTGCTGAGATAGAGGAGGGATATGCTGGGATCAGCCTCTAAACAAAAGAAATCTGCAGACCCATCTTTCTGAGCTAAAATGGCCAGAAAGTGGTATCTTCACCAATAAATTACACAGTGGTAGGGCTGGGCTGTTAAATACCAGTACTGTTAAGCTGTCAGCAAGGCTGGTTTTGAGCGGGGCTGGCCAACATGGTCGCAGACAGGTCCCAGCTGTGGTTTGGAAATGAACAGAGACCTGAACCTGTTCCTGTGGGCAGCTCAGAGTCAGCCACCCCATTATGGATTCAAGATTTAACATTATATCTGTGGCCAGACCATCCTGACTGGATTTAGAGCCAGAGAATGTGCCCTGACCCTGTTTGCTGGTTTGAGTATAGCCAAACTTTCCCATTAATTCATCTCACTCTGTAGATAAATCACCACAACGTTTTGGGCCATCCTGGACCCTCATCACAAATTGAAATTAAAGAAACGTTCCTGTTCTCCCAGCTCACTGATGGCTGGCAAGTATAAATGCAATGCCAGCCATGCCCTAATCAGGGACAATACTGGTTTTTTACACAATTTAATTTTCATTCTTGTAAGTCTAAAAATCATATAATAAAAAAACACATATAATGGAAGCAGCTCCAGCTGAACCTCTGGATTTAGTATTTGTATATTAATGAGAAAGTGGGTGACTGTGATGGGCTGGTTTTTCTCGGGGTCCTGTGCTGGTTGTCAACTTGGGTTTCTCACCCTATTTGTGAATTACCTTGGATTTTGCTAGTGTCATGTACTCACATGATTTTTGTAACAAGGATTTTTCCTCTTTGGGGGAACTTCGTCTTTGAAATAACTTTTAGAAATAAAAGTTGTTTATCTTCTAAGGTGCTCAGAAAACTTTACAGCAACTAAGTAGAAACTGTGGCCATGGAAGTAGCTATTCTTGCATCCCTTAATTCCTGCTAACTTGATTAAATGTTGTGGGCAATAAGCACATTTCAAGACAGGACCTTTCATAAGAGAAGGCATTAGTGTTGTCACCAAAATACAATTCTTTTCTTTGTGTGCTCTGGGAAGCAGAGAAACAGTTAATGCCATGGCTATTGCCAGCATGGCCTTGATGTTAGCAGCCCTTGCCATGAATGAGCAGTTCACGCTTCAGCAATATTGTCTCAGGCTCCTGGCAAACCCAAGAAGCCAGCTTGGTTTCTGGTGTGCTTGCTATGCTGGGATGTTTTTCTTGGTGACTATAACAATTTTCGCTCTGTCTTCTTTTTTTTTTTTTTTTTTTAATTAAATGGAAGCCAAAAGACTCAAGGTTGTCTCTGTCTCTGTTTCTCCTTGCTAATGTTCAATGCTTTCCCTGCGAGGTGACACTGAGTCAAGGCAAAGTAAAGAACTTGGGGGAGCTCAGGTCTTCAGAAACAACCCGCTCATTTTGCTGCCTTCCCTAAACTTGTAACTTGCCTTCCTTTTTTTTTTTTTTTTCTTTTCATTATTTTTCAGTGGTTCTATTTATTTCGTTTACCACAGGTTTTCCATTTTTAGTCTCCTGCCCACTTGGTGCCACCTGGGAATCTCAGCACCTTGGCACTCGTCTGTGGGCTTTCAGTAGCAGCCTCTCCACTGGGTTAAATCTCTCATTGGACTAATTGTCCAGAAGATGCATTGCATGATCTGTACCTCAAATTTTTCTACCGTGGGTGGCCTCAAATTAGACACCTATGCCCATATTTAGGTGGTAAAACAAGCGGGCTGATTTTCAGATGTTTGAATGTTACAATGCGTGTCTTTAAGCCCTTTTCATTTACTTAAAACGGCTGTTGGGAGAGGAAATAAACAGGAAAAATGAAGGCAGAGGGAAGGAGTTTTATTCCTGAAATAAGGGATTTAAAAAAATAACGAAAAGAAACAAGTGGAATGTTTTGAAATGGAATAAATTTGTTGCTGATATAGGCAGGAAATAGCACACTCAAATATATGTGGATGTATAGATATATTTTTATCTGAGCTTTTTTTGCAATGTGTTTTATATTTAGGACACATATCAAGATTTGCATCTGTTTCCAGAACTTGCTGCTAACAGTTAGTAATGATGCCAAAACATACTTTAGTTCCAGCTTGAGACCAAATGACATTCAGGGATTTTTTTTTATTACTAATTTAGGGTCTGATATTAATTAAGGAAATTTTCCATAAGTGCCAGGCTTTTTCTGAAGAACTCATTAAAATTATATTAACTTAAACCGGAATCACAGTCTGAGCATGTTTTGTAATGATTATTCTTACTGACTCTGCTGGGTTTTGTAAACAGAATGCTAATTGTTAGTGGGGCTACCAGGTCCTCAATTCCAGACTTCCAAAGGGCCAGATCCTGAGCCACTACCTAGATGTGTGTTCCCAATAAAGTCAGTAAGCTCCTAACAGGAAGGCTGTGCAATCGAGCTCTTTGTTTCATCCTTCTGCAAAGGCGTTTGATGATTTCTCCATTCCCTTTGTGGAATTGCTGTTAATTTTCTACCTAGGATGGAGCCAGTGACGGCAGCTGAGGCAGGATCACATGTGTGCTGATGTGGAGAGGAAATGGATCTTCATGTGTGAAGCTCTCTGGTGCATTCAGGGTGGCCAGGTTCACTTATTTACTCCCCTCCCCTAAAGAGCCTACAAGGGGGAGAGTCTCTCTGGGGAGAGACTTTTGACAAGAGCATGGAGTGACAGGGCAAGGGGGCAATGGCTTGAAACTGAAAGAGAGCTGACTTAGATTGAGCATGAGGAAATCATTGCTGTGAGGATGGTGAAATTCTGGCAAAGGCTGCCCAGAGAGGTGGTGGATGACCCATCTCTGGAAACATTCAAGGCCAGGTTGAACGGAACTCTGAGCGACCTGATCGAGTTGAAGGTGCCGCTGCCCATGGCAGGAGGGTTAGACTAGATGATGTTTAAAAGGCCCTTCCGACCCTAACCACTCTGTGATTCTATGATTTTGCCCTTAAGTCTCTGTGGCCTTTCGTCTTTGTTGTATTGAATTTGCTTTGATTAATCAGCCAATATGAATTTATGAAATGGTTCTGTAAAATGCAGGAGAATTTGGTCCTTCTCAGATTGCAACTGCGTTTGATAGAAGGTACGTAAAGGAGTATCATATGCCCTTCAGGAGCTGAATGGTTTAAATTCTGCAAATTTTACACTAAAAAATACAATTCAAGAGGAAAAAGCTGCTGCTGGTAGAAATAGCTGGAGCAGCCTTGGTTTTCAGTGAAATTTGCTCTAATTTCTGGCCATGCAGAATTTGACCACACTGAATTTGGTCAGCAAGGAAGTGTTAGAGCCCAGTAGAGCTTCAAAAACACCTTTTTGAAGTGGTTTAGTAATGGTTGTTGGCCCCATTTTACACATGACCAAATCTCCTCCCCTCTTGATGGATGTTTTAGCAGAAAAGAACCTGGTGTCCTGCCAGCTTGGCTGTCAGATTTCAAAGAGCTTTGATACTGGTGATACTGGGCTGATACTGGTGACCAAAAGGAAAAGCAAGAGCCATGCAAGCAGTTCAGGTTTTCTGTGGTTGTTCAAAAGCAAACAACGTAGGCAGTGAAGGAGAGGAAGATGGATGAGATAAAATGAGGGAGCACACTTTCACGTGGCTCTTGAAGGATGTTATTAAGGGAGAAGAAACTATTTCATATGCGTAAAGGGAGTGTATTTGGGGACACTAATCTGGAAATCTCTTAATATTTGCTTTCAGACTGACTCAAAAGAGACCAAGGGAAGGGATCAAAAGCAGGAGATGCCTTCCTGAGCTTGGGACAGTTTCCCCACGTCCACAGGAGCCGTGTGCGGGGGTGGTGGAGTGGCCCTTCAGGGAGAGCCCAAACCTGTACCCACACAGTGCTTGATGGTGCTGCTGTGTCTGAGGAGTTTTTGTGGAGTGTGAGGATTTCTGGCAATGTCTACGAGGCACAGGGAAGAATAACTTGACATAAGCAAATCTCCATGGATGTATACATTTATCCATTATTGTACAGTGAAGCCCATGTGAACACTTCTTTGAACCCAGGTGTAAGATTTCCCTAAATTAGCTCTCATTTGAACTTGAGGGCAGCCTTTGACAAAAAAAGCAAACCCAAAAACTCAGTTGGTCTTCATTTAAAAATTTCCAGGGAAGCAAAACCCACCACAACCTTTGGTTACAGATGCTAATTAATCTCGCTTTGAAATGTGGGTCTTATTACCAGTCTGAATTTGTCTAACTTTAGTTTCTGCTCATTTGAACTTCCTGCAACTTTGCTATAACTTTGTCTGCCAGAAAGTAGCACAGATTTTTATTTCTGAGGTTCACGTGGGTTCCCGTATTGGTGACAGGTACAAAGAGGTGGGCAGGACAGGAGGTGGCTGTGGTGGGTCTCAGGGAGGTGGCAGAAGCCACAGGGAACTGGCTGCTGCAGGGCACGGAACTGGTTTGACTTGCGAGGAGTCTGAAGGGGGACTGTGAAAAAATATTTTGGTCAATTCAGTTTGCTGTGGGTTCACTATAATCTGTCAAATTGTGGAAGTTCCCTGCCCTAATTTGCCAAACTCCTACATTGAAAAGGAGTATTCCTCCTCCACTGAAAAGGTAGTATTTTTGGTTGAGTTACTAGTGGCACTCTACTTTTCCAACCCACCTGAAAAAATGCACTGCAAAAGCATTTTTCACTGGCTTTGTGAGCTTCTGCAATTACTTTAGGAATTTTTTTGCCATTGTGTTTGCCCAATTGCAAAAGCCTAACGAAATGAATTTAATTTCTCACACACTGCCCTAGATGGAGATACAGGAATAGGCCAGTGGGATGCATGTTCTCCCTTAGTTTTCCTGAACTGTTTAATCTTTCATTTTAAGAAACACAACTATAGTCGTGGTGGCTTTTCCCCCCAGGTTTAGTTTGCATTTGCACTGTCACAAGCAAAGCTCAGAGCTGAGGCTGTGGCCCCGTTGGGGAGCAGACACCCAGACAGAGCAGCCTCTTTGCTCCCCACAATCATTATTCCACAGGCAAATTTGCGAATAGAGTTGAAACTGTGTTAATCCCTTGGGATTACTTGGACTAGGCAATGCTCTCATTGTGTGATGAAGTTTGTTCTGGCAAAAGAGGTATTATACACTTAATGCAGGGGATTTTATGGTGGTTTAAGGGTGCCTTCGGCGGAGGAGAGGAGTCAATGTGCTGCATACTCAGCCCTGTCTGGGCTGTGTCATCTCCAAACTTCCCAGTCGTTGTTCCCAAAGGTCTCTCTAATGAACCATTTGATCTTTTATCCTGTGATAGCCATGAGTGTTTGCTGCAATATGTTATTTTGTAATTTGGGAGTGCTGGGATAGACAGCCTCCTTGGGCTCCTGTGAGAAAGAGGAGCAGTCATGCTGAGAGAAGGGGAGCACCGGCAGAGAAAACAGCCTGAAGGATTGAATCCAAGGATCAATTCTGAAAGCAAAAGGAAGGGGTAGGGCATCTCACGGCAATCTTTCCATCTTTCAACATCACAAATCTCTGGCAGTGAGCAGTGAAAGGTTGTATGCTCCGGTTAGGAGCCATATCCACAAAGCCTCTCTCATCTAGCTGAGATGAAAAGCCCCTACACAAGCTCTAGTGATGCCACAAGTGTGATTTCCACTTGTTATTTTTAATGTTTAACTGGGCTATCACTGTCTAATCCATAGGCATCACTGCTTTTTGATGCCCTTTCCTATTAAACAGGTACTGTTTAGAATTCGCAGAATATTATAAAGCCAGCAGCGAAATGTATGTCCACCTTGGTTAAGTTATACAATTAGGCTGCACAATGGCCTTGCTTGGAAAACTAGTTTGGAGCACAGGTACAGGACCAAATCTATGAGACACATAATTTTTATTGGATTGATGTCTGTAAAAACACAGCTCACCATATTTAATTTTGTGCTGAAATGATGTTTTGTGTTGTGTTGAAAGATGAATGTGGGATTGAAAAATTTCCACAAACTGGAGATCAGTCCCCTTGTCAAGGCATCAGTTGAGGTTTTGGCTTTAGCTGGAGCATCCAAGTTTGGCTCCTGCAGGCAGTGCAGTTCAGTGATCAAAGTAACAGTTGTATTTGGGAATAGCTAATGGACCTCTGCTGGAATCACCGCTGGCTGCTAGTAGTGTTTGTATTGTGGTGGTGTTTGGAGGTCTCATCCCCTTGTGCTAAGGACTATGCAGTGAAAGAGGAGGAGGAAAAAAAAAGAAATCAGCCTGTCCCCTGAGAATTTGAACTCTTAGATATAGCACAGCTGGTTCCAAGATGTGCGATGGAGTACAAGAGGGAAATGTAACTCGAAGGGAACCAGCAAGGTGGTAGCAGTGGCTGCAGCCTCACTAGATCCAGGTAGTAGTGAGTGTGGGTCAGAAGGGAGTACAAAGATCTTGTTTGAAAGAGGGTACTGAGATAGCTCTGTGGCTCTTCACCTCCTCCCAGGCTTCAGGACAAGAAGGAAAGAAAGGACAAAGTTGTCTCATCTTGGCTGGAAGTGCTCACTCAATTCCCCTGGAGAGCAAAACCAGAATATATATATATATATATACACATATACACACACACACACACACACACACACATATATATTGCTGGAGGTTTCTATCTGGATCACTGTATTTAATAGCTGTTGACACAGCTCTGTGAATCTGTTTACCCTTAGGGCAGTGGGAATTATCCCAGAGGAGCTGCTGGATCAATTATTTTATTTCCTAAAGGTCTGTAGTGTCATCGTCTCACAGGACTGAGAGGGACCTCGTGAGATCATATGATCTGTGCCCCTCTGTGGAGAAATAGGATTAAACATCTGCAGATCATTCCTGTTGAGTGGAGCCAACTATGTGTGTTGTTGCCACTGAAAACAAAAATAAAACTATGTCCCAAAGAAGGAGCCCTAGCCAAAAATATTAATTAAAGTTGAAATAGCTAATTTGAGTGCAGTTAAAAGGCTAGAGCTGGATGGGGTTTGTCAGCCTTGAAAGAGGGAAAGTATAGAGACCTCTGTGAGAAAGATCACAAACATTTAGATATCCTCAAGGGTGCAAATTGCAAGGCCTGGGATTCGGTCTAGGGACTGAGCACTGAAAAATAGACCTTCTGCAAAGCTGACTGGCTGGCCAAATAGGAAGGGAAGCAAGTGCCTCCAAAACACCAGGAGGGCTGCTGACCCGAAATCTCTGCAACATAAGACCAAGATGAAATGGCTCATTGGAAGAGGCATCTCACAGAAGCTGCTCAGAGGAAGTCCCCGGGAACTGTGATGTGGATGCTGGCATGGCCGGAGGAGCCACAGAGGAATCCTGGCAATGGGAAAAAGGCACCTCTCTTCCCCCTTTCTTCCTCTCTCAAATATCTCACTCTAAAGGGATTTTTTGTTTGTTTTTGTTTTCATTTTGATTCCTGCTAAAAGCCAACCCGTGTTGTTTTCTTTTTTATGGGTGAAGAGGAGCGCAGGGAGGATCTAAGCAGCACCGGAGCCGAATTGGGAGCCACTGTATTAGATTCCAAAATTAGATAGGAAGCTGGGTTTAAGGGTAGTCCAAACCCAAACAATTCCTCGTTTGGCCTGGCCCATGTAGGTGGGCCAGACTGGTTTGGAGCTGTTTTTTGGACAGGCTGCTTGCCCATGGAGGAAGCCATTCCAGCCGCGGTGGGGCTGGAGCTGGCGCCTGGTGCTCAGCCGGGCCAGCTCCTGCTCTCACCAGCCTGCGCTGCAGATGCGCTGGAGGTTTGGTTTAAAGCAATTCTGCTGCTGCTTTCTCAAGCAGATGAAGACAACTGAAGGTGAAAATTCAGGCTGACTTTGTGTACATCTTTTTAATCTCAGAAATCGGGATCGCATATGAAAGTTTATTTCAAGTCAAGCTCTCTTTGCTCTGTCTGACTTTTTATGTGTCTTCACCCATTGAAGAGCTTATAAAAGTGCCTCTTGGATTTTACCTTTTTATCTTTCTAACTTTACAATATTTTCCAACAAAGGACTTAATAGTATTTTCTAAACTGTACTGCTAACTTTTGTCACTTGGGTAATATGAAGTATTGAAATCTCCATTGTATTTTAAGGAAAATTTGCACAGGAAAAATCAAATTATTTGCCCGAATTCACAAAATAAATCAGTAGTAAAAGCCAGAAAGCATTGCATCACATTTTCCCTTGCAACAGCTTTAATGGTTAAATGGGCTTTCTATTTCTGTTTCTAATCATTATTGATGATCTAAACTGAAACTACAAGATACCATATCTGAGATAAATCTCTACTGATGGTCGGAAGAGCTCCTAGTAGTATAGCCTAAGGTGCTGTACATCAAACAGCCTCAAGCATGTTTATGATGTGAGCTTTTACAGACTAAAGTCTGTTTCTTTTTCTCATCACGACCTTCCTGGGAGGATAAAACCCATATTCAGACTTTACACTTTGGAGAAGAAGCATTTATTTAGAAGTGTTCAGAGCTGGGCTGGTTTAAGCTTTAGCTCGGCTGATGAATGGAGATGCTGTGTAGACCACATATAATGGATTGAAACTTTGCTTACAGTAGTTTGCCTTAACTTAGTAGGAAGCTCAGGTTAGGTCTGAAAGGAATGAAAAAAATACACAGAAGGATTTACACAGCTTTTATTAAATGAAATTGAAAATCATATGTTGTTAAAGTGAATATAAGAAGGGATACAGCGCCTCTAGCCCTGCTTTACAGCTATGTTTAGTTGTCTGTTTCCTGCTGAATTTTGTGGCAGTTTGGTATCTAAACAGGCACTGAGTGCCTAAATCCATGGACTGAAACCTCTGTGGGTTTTTACATCACTCAGTATTTTTGACTGTTAGCTATGAGAGCAGCAGCTCCAGCAAAAACAGCCCAGCAGTTGTGTCCAGGATTTTCCTCTGTCTTCCTGAAGCTCCTGGTGATGGTGGCAAGTCCTGCTCTGAGGCTTGAGAGCCACAGCTTTGCTCCTGCCGTGCCGAGGGTTGTGACATCCCCGAGCTGCTCTTGCTCTGCCCCATGACATGGGAGTAGGATTCGGCTTAGTGTTCACTCATGGCTCTCCCCACAGGGCTCACTCTCACCCTGAGAGGGAAATTTCACTCCTGAAATTTCCTTGGCCAGTGGGTCTTGAGTCACGCTGACGTGTTTGACCATTTCATCATAGGGCCCAATGTTTCTACTGCTTGTGTTACTTGGGGGAAATGTGCTCTCACTGTAAGGGAAAAAACTCTGGCTATCGCTGGGTGAGTTATTTTCCACTGTTTTCACTCCAACAGCATTATTGCGCCTGCTGCTAAAATCCCTAAGATGGAAATGCCTCCCTGGTATCTCCCCTTTCTCCAGTAGCCAGAAGTTCCATGGGCTGTGTCCTCATCCCCTCGGAGCGCTGCCCCTGCGCAGCCTCGGCTCCCAACACAATAAGTCGCTTTCCGCTGCCTCCGCAGGACAAGGTGCGGCTGTTTACCCTCTGGGGACACAGGACTTCATGCCGGAGAGGATTAAAAATCAACATCACAGCCCTGCTTGTGGACAGGGACTGAGGCTGAAAATGTCCTTTGAAAGGAGAAGTTATTTTGGAGGAGAAAAGTATGGTTTTAATTGTTTAGATGAGGGGGTTTTGTGTTTTATGGATGTCTGGGGGCTGGGGAGGTGCTCTTCTTTCTCTATGTATGATATTGTTCAGGGCAAAAAAAATGGATTATCTACATTTGTGAATTTAAGTTTTTTTGGCCAGATGTGTAACGATTTGTAGGGTTTGATTTTTCCCTGGGAAAAAAAAAGAAAACAGAGCGTTTTGAGAACAAGGCCAAGTAACCAAAATATGTTTGTTTTTGTTTAAATCGCTCAGTACAGAAATCGTCTCTTGTCTATTGTTAAGAGCGAGGTTTAAATCAAAGGCAAGTTCTACATATTCTAAAATATACAGACAACTCTTTGAAAGCAAAGCCAAGCCAAACTTTAAAAGAGACCTTCTCCTTGATGCAGAAGTTTTCAGTTAGTTACTGTGCTGGGGCTTGAGTGGAAAGAACCAGCCTGAGAAACAAATGGCAAATCCCCATTTCGGCAGCGGAAGCCAGGCAGAGCATCGTATTAATAGCACACGAGACCTTTCCACAGCCGTTCGAGTCCAGGGCTTTTCCAACAGCAGTGAGGAAAAGCCTTTGCAGTTCTTGGGTATTTTTTTGTGTTCAGATTTGGCTGTGGAAGGTTGAAGCGAGCGGCAGAGCGAGGGAGTGGAGGGCCTGATCCTCTCATGTTGGGTGGTCCCTCCTACCGCAAATAACCCTATTGGAAACAGAGGGACTATTTGTGGAGTCATTTGTTTGTCAGGAAAAGTAGGGTTTGTAGGATACGGCCCCAATTAGCAGCTAAATTCCTGGTTATTTTCTCGTGATAAAAAGGCGGGTAGCTGTCACAGAGATGCACGTAGCATCTCTCCAGTTCCCATTTGAACTCCTGCCACTCGGTTTGTGCTTCTTCCCACTTCCTCAGCCATGCAAAGATTATTCCAGCACCACAGTAGCTCGGATGAGCTGGGTGCTTCCTTCCTGCCTGTCACTGACGTGGCCTCCAGCCCTCTTTTGTGCCGTTTGGGATTGCTGCTGCTCTCTGGTACCCATTGATGAGGGCACTTGGGAGTTGCTCTTGAGCTTTGGCTCCAAGCACAGCAGGAAGGGGATATTCACCCCCTGCCTGGCAAACCATCCCACCATAAACTCCACTTTTAGTATGGCCCTGGGTACAGCCAACCCAGGGCATATCCCCTCCTGAATCCAGCATTTTCCGGGAGATTTACTTAATGGACAATATATCACCGAGTTGCAGTTTTTGGAAGGGCAGGAAGGAAAGGAAAGGAAGGAAAATTTGTAAGGGAAGGAAAAAATTGCTCGCACAGGTTACCAGACAGTGGGCACCTGCCCAACCCACGCGGGCTGGCACAGGCAGGGCCATGGCTCTTCCGAACCCATGTGAGCCTGGCTGATGCCAGGAGAGCTCTCTGGGAGCTGCAGGAATTCTGATAGCACTGTCCTTATTTCGGGGAGGAGGAGTGCTCTTGTTAGTTGTATTATTTTTGTGACTCCCTGTTTTGGTAGCCATAAGTCATTAGTCAGTATTAATTTTCTTTTTTTCTTTTTTTCCCCCCTTGAAACTGAAATAAGGACTGAAAGGGTAGCATTTTCCTTCTTTTTCTATTTCTCTCTTTTTTCCCCTCTATTTTTTTCTTTTTTCCCCCTTTTTTTTCTTTTTTTTTTCCTTTTTTTTTTTTTTTTTTTTTTGGCTAATCTGAGGCACACTGCCACATCTGAAGCCACTTGGCTTATTATGGATTTCATGGAAACTGATTCCCTGAAAGTGTTTCCATATGTGTGTTCCCAATATATCCCATCCTTTTCTAAATGGGAGTACAAACTCGCACACGAGCTGGAAATGGCTTCAGGATGTGACAGAGAAGTCATATGACTGGAGTGGCACTGTGTGTGGCCCTCTCTGAAAGACACGGTGTCCTGTGTGCTGGCTCCCATCCTACAGTAGATCCAGTTTCAAAGAATATCTTCCTTCCCGGCTTCTTAAAAACTCTTAATCAAGAACCAGCAAGGAATCCTCTGTCCTCGGGAGAGATGTCCATTAGTTGAATGAGATGCGAAAGGAAAATTTGGATGGGGAGGGGAAAAAGAGGGGTTTAAAGGGTGAAATAACAGAGCAATGCCAAGGGCTTCCCCCCCTTCCCTGTCCCTGCAAAACATAGTTCCTTTGTGTCTGCTTGAGGATCAGATGGTATTTCTGAGTTAGTAGCATGCAGTGGAAAAGTACAATTCATGACAACATTGGAAACAAATATTTATACTGGATAGTTAAGGCACATTTTTCTGAAAAGAAGAAAAAAAAGAAAAAGAAGGAATAAAGTAGCCTGTGAGCCATGATGTATATTATCTTCCCATTCACTGGATTTATTCAGGATTCCTGTCCCGCTGCTCGCCATCTCCGTGCCTGCTCCGCAGCCCTGCGGTTTCACCCCCTTGCTGTATACAACACTCTGAGGTTGCTCTCCAAGAAAAGCCTCAAGTGCTCCTGCTGATGCCTTTCGGCTGGCAAAAAGCAGTGACGGCTGAAATTCAGGCAGGAAAAGTTGGGGAAAAGCGAGCGGAGAGCGCTGCGCTCTTGTGTGCGTGTTTGTGCCATGCGGTGTTGCAGAGCTCCTGGACTTATTTCCAGGAAACTTTATTTACTTTTTGGTTCCAATGTAGCGCATAGATGGCCTGAGACTTTAAACAAGCAGGGGGCTTTTGGTACACTGCCAGTTCTTTTCCACCCGAATCGCCTGTGACATCTCCAGACTGGAGTCACTGAGATGAGATAGCAAAGGCTGAGGAGTTGAGAGGCTCCCCATCACACCAGGTCGACAGGCATCCAGGGGTGGCAGGTCATAACCACCAGTCCAGGACTTATTTCTGTAATGTGACCATTTGTCCCCCTCCTGTGGTTCTCGTTAGGAAGGTTTATGAATCCTGTCTAAGTGAGGTAACGTTTATGAATGAGATGGTAATGGCTGAAGCTTCCATAGCTTCACTTCTGCTCCCAACAGCCCATCTAGAAGGGGTTGGTTGTTGCTTTTTTCTACCTGTTGATATTCCATAAATTTTAGATGCACAAACTCTGGGGGTGCAGTGGGCAGCCACCTGTGTTTCAGTGCCTAATGTCACCCAGCAAGACCTGGCTGCCTTAAGGAAAGCAGCTTCATCCAGCAGAAAAGTCCTATTGAGGCAGCAGGACAGGTAATGACAGAGCCCAGGCTGAAAAAATGCAAAGAGACCCCAGTTTTGCTGTTAGGCAATATAACATCTCTGCTCGAGAAATGCTCTCCTTTATTTGCATGAGTGGTACTTTAATGGTCGCTGCTAACTATGTTATTTATGGGGTGTTTCTCCCAGCAAAGGGCTTAGGTGCCGTGCCATAAATTCAGTGAAAACATCTATCTTCAAATTAATCCGTGGTATTTTAGGTGCCAAAGACCTGTTACCTAAATACCAGGAGGCACCAGCGTGCAGTTTGCCATGTGAACTGGGGTATTGAGGGACTACAAGAAGGGATGCACTGGAATTAGGGTCTTGCCTGTTGTGTGTGAGGCTCGGAAAGGGTTAAAGTGTTCCTTCCTCTCTGACTTTTGTGAGACTGCTGTGCTTAATAATGTTGCAGTTTAAATGGTCCCAACTAGGCCTTGAAGTTAACACCTTGTTGAGGTGAAGAAAAGAGGAGGGGGGGCCAGTTCACTCCTTTTCTGCAGCCATTGTTTGCCAGGAGACTCTCTTGGGGTGACTTGGGGGGAAAATTTGAGAAAAAAAATAATGTCAAATACTTTTTTACTTTTATTTTTTTTCCTCCTGAACTAAAGGGAGGGAAAAGAGCATTTAAAAACATAGCATTCCCTACAATAACTGGTTCCAAATATCCAGATGACACATGCTCATCCAGAGAGTGAACCAGAGAGGGAGAAGCCCTGTGCATTATTTCTGTGGTGCTGCATGGCCCTCGCCCTCCCAGCACGTAGACACTCACTGGTGGATGTGTGGGAGGAATGTCCCTGAGCTCCAGCACGAAGCTGAGCACCAGTGTAGGTTTGTGGGATCACGACCTAACAGCTACAGCAAGGAGTAGATACAGGAGGAGGTGTTTTGGGATCTCTGGGAATTGCAGTCCCAGGCTCCAATCTATAGTGGCACCCAGAGGGGACGTGGCAGAGCAGCTTTGGAGAGCCAGAGGCTTGCCTGGGAGGAAGCAGAAAGATCATGCTGTGTGTGATTCACTAAACACTTATTAGCAGAGGCAGGGAACAAGAATTTAACAAAATGAAGAGCAAAGGAACACTGTCCCCCTGATACAGAAGGATGCTGGGGGGAAACCTAAAGAGATACAGCTAGAAAATAATCACCCCCCCATTAAAACACACTGTAAAGGATCCTTAAGACTGGCAAAACCAGGAGCTCAGAAAATCTCAGTACTTACATTGCCTGTGCAACTTTAAATCAGCCTCATTCTGCTTATGCATTATATTACAAATTTTAATTACAAGATCACATGATACTTTTCCCACGGGATTCCTGTCTCATTCAGTGCACAGGATGGACAGTGCTAACTTAATGAGCAGCTCTTCAATATTTTGTTTGCTTCTGGTTCTTTGCATTTCCTCAGGCCCTGCTTATTGCAGAGCATTAAGTGCTGCTGTGAAGAAGGAATCCTTAATTTCTTGCTTGGCTTTGCTCTAATATTTCTTCCGTAGCATTTGTATACAGTTCACTGCAGTGCAATATTCCCAAGAAAAAAGGAACCTGCTTTAGAAAGAGAAATGAGACTCAACCGAAGGTCTCGTGTCATTCAGTACACCCTCTCTGTGTCACCTACAGCACAATTTCTGCTCTGTCTGTAGCCTTCTGTTCAGACCTGTGATCCCGTTGGCTTCAGCTGCAGCTGGGAATATTTAGCGCACGTGCAAATCAGAAGCCAACATCTTTGCTGCACGCAGAAAATGAGGGAAGTGAAAATGGGATTTGGAGACATTTCAACTGAGTCATGTAGGAGCCATGTGGCAGAAACATATAAAATCCAGTTAACTCAGGAAATAATTGGGTCTCTCTCGCCTTCTTTGCTTCACCCCTCCTGATTTCTTGGAGCAGTGGATCTGGGGGGATATATAGACAATGGTTTTCTCTATTCCTCAATTTGTCTACATGTCCAGAGGTGGCTAGCTTGGGTAGGTTAATGAAAAAGGAAGAGCATCTTGTGTAGCTGAATACTTTGTCACAGTGCATTTGTAGAAGTAACTTGAATGCTGGTGTTTCTTAAGTTTCTCACTCTTCACATGGTAACCTTAATAATATCCCTTTGTTTGCCTCTGGTTGTGTTTATAGTTTCTCAGATTTCTGAAAAAAAGCAAACCCCAAATAACCCCACCTTCCCAGATTTTACTTTGCAATATTATAGGAACACCCACATGGTCTCCTTTCACTCAGGCTCTGCCGTCCCAAAGAATGGAGCCATCAATGGACTGATCCTTTATTAGGCTGGCATGGGGACAGGTGGCAATGTCCCTGTGTTTCAGCAATGTTTGCAGAAAAAATGCTAGGATTTGTGACTCCTGGATTTCATTCCAGTCTCTAGACAAGTGTCTTTGTAGGGGCACAGACTCTTCTGCCCATTTTTAGTCAGAGTGCTTATGATTTGTTCATATTTGGCTGGATTTTCATGGCAACATCTCTCACACAAAAGCCACTCCTATTCCAAAGTTCAAGTCCTTACTTCAAAGCATGGAACTGGTACAGCTTTTCAAAGGAAGGCTCCTCGGAGTTTAAGATTGGTAAAACAATATATTTTTCCCAGCAGAAGAGTTTCAGCTGAAATTTTAAAAACAAATAAATGCATAAATCAAAATTTAGCCTGAGACAGACGCCCAGCATGGACAATTTCAGCCAGAACATTTAAAGTTTGGCAAAGCTGTAAGAGACTGAAAATCGTCTCATCATGTGAAGTGTGTGGCATGTTTCATCCAAGGCGATATTATCAGCTGTAAGTAATCCAGGCTGCACTTATAATTCAGAGACATAGATGTTGGAGAAGGAAAAAAACAATTTTAATAGGTCAATTAGTATAATGTCCCAGCCTCAGCTGAACTGTTGAACCAAACCCCACAAAATCTAGTTTCGACTTCAGCAAATGTCTTAACACTGAAGTTCCCCGAAACACAAGGGATTCATCTAGCTACTGGTAAATATATTTAACTGTATTTAGCTGAATTTTCTTGAGACAGGCTGTTCAGTGAATACAGCATCAGTCTGGTTACATGCATCCAAAGATTCTGCATTGATTTGATGGGCTAGAAATTTCCCTATGAAATATATACAATAAGCCAAGGGGACTTTTTTGTTAGTGACCTTATAGCATGAAATAACAAAACAAATTGTAATATTTTAAAGTTATAAAATTGTACTGTAACTCTTTAAAGTAGATGTCAGCTTGCTGTACCCACAAGGAGTTAATCTGTCCACAGTACATTATGATCTTTAATAATTAGGAGTGATTGGCCAAAGTGCTGTAAACCTGACAGAAATTTGTTGCCTGATTTTCTGCAAACCACAAGCACAGCTTATTAATTGAGACCCGAGCATTAATTGGCATTAGCTGGCATCTGTAAACTGCAAAAGAGAAATGACCACGGCACACATGCAGCTGTGAATGGTGGAACTGCAAACCTGCAACAGGTAAAATCAGGGTTTAAGCGCGAATGCAAAACCATTTGAGCTGGCTGCTGGCAAATGCCCAGGTCTAGGGTTTTTAATGAGGCTTCTGCATCAAAATAAGTGAAACCACATGGAATTTTAATTGTTCTTATTCTAAATATGAAACACACTGGAGCAGTATTCTTGAATTTGAGACGTTAGCATATATATTGGCATATTAACATGATCACTTTGCAGTCTTAAACATATAGCTCTCAGAAAACTGGAGTGCCAGGCTATGTTGGGGAGGAATCAGCCTGGAAAATTTAAAAATAGTTTAGCCTGGACTCATTCAGATGTAAAGGGCTTTGGGTTTTTTTCAAAAATACACGTTTTTCTAATTTTTTTTTTTTTTTGTATTGTTAAGCCCAGTCAGCTGATGAGACTATACAGGAGAAGATCACTTGCTGTGCTCATTGCCGTGTCTCTGGTGGCACAAAATAAAGTCTCTTCTCTTTATACAAGTGTGGTTTTGCAATATTGTGGCCACGATGTAGGGCAGAGGGTCTGTGCTTCACCCATCTCGTGCAAACTATCACGAGAGTGGGAATTCACAGATGCAAATGGTTTTCTTGCTCTGACGGAGGAAAAATTAGCATAAATCTTTAATCCTCCTGGGGAGAGGAATAAATAAATTATTATAATATTATAATTATTATATTATGAATTATATACTTGCACTGTCATGTTACTGTATTGCTGATCCACATCACTGTTTGTGCACAGCTAGATATACAAAGATGGGTGCCATACCCAGTAGAGCTTTTTATCTTCCCAGCCTAGCACAGAGCTAAACATGTATAAATGAATAGGCATCTGGGGTTTCCAAGTCAGAACCAAAGTCAGCCTTAGCATAAAGAGGTAGCACAGAGAAAAGAGGAGGAGGATGGTGAAAATGCATCAGCAAGATTGAACAGCAGTGAGGGTGGCAAGAAGCTGAGGTTTAGAGCTGACTTTTTAGTAAGTTTCCCTTAAAAATGAGAGTTTAGAACAGGCATCTCAGAGAACTTTTTCTGATCTCCAAAAATATCTTTACACAATGGAGATACAATCAGGCTGGGAAGAAATCACAGCCCTGTGCAGAGAGTTATGGAGACAGCAAAAGGCAATTGGGCAAAAGGGGAGTTGGAGAAGTGAGTGTGCAGGAGCTGTGCAGACACAGCCATGAGTGAGATAAGACAAGGTTATGGTTGTTTGGCCTTTGGGTAAATAGGATTGTGCTTTGCAAGCAACAGTAAAAACAAGTGTGGATTTACTAGGGTACGTAAGTAGGTCTGCAGCCCCACATTTGAAATGCCTACGTGTGGTGTGCACATTCCCAGTCATTCCACACAGACATGATCTCTTGGCAGCACCCATGCAGATAATATTTGGATCTAGCTCTGAAAGAGAGATTGCCTTTTAATGTGTAAAACTGTGTGGAGAGCTTTGTATTAAGGAAAAAATTATTAGTTGCAAAGAAACCAAAAATACCGGTGTTCTATACCCTTACACTCACACCAATTCCACCTTTGATTGTAAAAGTCTTGTTTAACTTCTATCAGGGTAAACTAAGAGCAACTCTGTTCATGTTGGGAGAGTTGCAATAACAATAAATAAAAAAAGAGAATAAGCAGTAGCAGATTGAAACTCAGTATTTTGAGCAGCTGGGGAAATTATGTTCTAACCTTATATTTCCAGATACGTATCAGACCTGTTCACAATATAAAGGATAGTGTTCCAAAATTACAGCTTTGAATCTGGGTGGTATTGCCTCTGGCTATTGTTTGCAGTTGGGAACGAAAGAAGTTGCATCAAGCAGTAGAGTGTTTGCTGTAAAGGTACATTCCAGGGCACTGTGGTTGCAGGGGTTGATGATGGAGACAGACCCATTCACCCCTAGGTCACTGATTCAGTCCCAGATAAAGATAATAGTAATCACATTGTCATCAGGGTTTAGAATGGGCTTTTACTGCTCACTTAAAGGTCTGTGCTCCACGTTTTTTGCGATGGAGGATTGTAATGCCCAGGTTTCAGGCTGATTTGGAGGCTTGGCTGGCTGTGGCCCTGGTCCTCCAGCCTGAGCCCAAACTGTGCCTGAGCTTTGCCCCACTGCTGCTTTTAGATATCACTGTAGGCATGGGTTCGATGAACTGGGAGAACAGGTGAGAATAGTGATCTAAATCCCAAAATGTGCCATACAAGGTGGCAGGGGCTGTTGAGTCTGTGTCTTATAGCAGAATGGAGCAGGAACAGAAGGGCTGCAGAGACCTTCCTTTTACACAGCAATGTCTGCAGGACAGATCCGAAGCCTGTCTGCAAGGAAAGTCATTGCTTCATCTTGAACTGAGTATACACAGAGTGTTTCAGTGTTCAGCACATCAGTTTGGCATCTAGAGGATGCCATATTTTCCTTTTAGTTAAGTGAGGTTCAGCAGACTGACAAAGAGGTGAGTGAACCCTTGGATCTGGAGGGCTGTAAAGCTGTAGGACTGCCAGCTGGGAAGTGCAGGGAGGGTCCATTTGATTTTATAATTCCCCCCCTTTATTTATACCCTGCTCTTTCCAGCTATCTAAAAATACGTGTATATGTGTCTGCTGCATACCGGCCATTGCATTTGCCTCCTCCTGCTCTGTACTTCTTCATTAGGCTTTCCCTCTGTCCTTTTTACCACACCCTCTTTGTTTTCCACCCTTCTGGCTCTTAGTACGAGCTTTCACCATCTTTATCTTCTGCTCCTGTCCATCCCACAGTCTCCTAAGCACATCACCAAGCTAACGTTTGCTTTCCAGTTCTGCTCCAAAGCTTTGGGTGTTTGATGTGGGATTAAAAATTAGGCAAAATGATTTTACCCATCCCTGTTTTGCGTTAGACTCCAATTCACAGAGTTACCATCCAGACGTTCACAGTAGTCATAAACTGTGTGGTCTTTTTTTTTTTTTTCAACCAGACTGCAGAGACTACATATGAAAACAAATTTTTTTTCAATGGCAAAAAGAGTGTTGGGCTTGTAATTTTCCATCGACTACTCTGAAGAGTAAAATCTGCCTCTTTGCTATCAGCTCAAAGGCCTTGCCCATCCTTCAGATGCAGCAACCAGTATTTTTGAGCCAAAGGAAGCAGCTGAGCGGATTCTCACCTAAATAAATTGATTTAAGGCACAAAGCGGGTCTTAGTCACCCCCAGTGTAACTCCCCTGGTGTCAGTGGTGCAGTTAACTCGGTTTTGCCAGCTCTTGGAGCTTTATTACAAATTGCACAGTGATTTCTGCTTTTCTGGAAATCCCAGCTCCTGACAGCCTGTGCTGAAGTGGGAATCTCAGCTTTCGTGTGCAACCAGACCTGAGTTTCTCCAGAGGCTCTAGCAAATAAACAGAGACACATAACCCTCAAAACTCTGAAACCAGAAGGCAAATCAACTCCAAGTCCACCTTTCTTTTTTTGGGCTCTTTTTCAATCTCTTGATTTTTGAGATTTCTTTTCTTCCCCCAGCCTGACTCGTGACCTTTGAACACTTCAGGTCGGCAATGCTGCTCCCTCCATTGGCATCGGTGGAGTTAGACCAGGGATGTTTGGCCCAGCAATTCTAGAAGACAGATGTATGACTCTGTTCCTTGCAATGTATTGCTTGATATGATCTGCTGTTCTCTTGGGGGCCAAAAGAAGTGGGTTATCTTAGAAAAAATAAAATTCTATCATCACGTGATACAAAAAATGGTATTTACAGAATTGTTTTCCCCCGTCTTTTGTTATAATTTTTTAGGTGCTTCAGAGCTGGGCCCATTTTCAGATCCCAGGCAGTTCACAAGCATTTCATCCCTCACTGAGAGCCGCTTCTCCAACCCACGAATGCACTATCCAGCCACCTTTACCTATACACCGCCAGTCACCTCAGGCATGTCACTGGGTATGTCCGCAACCACTCACTACCACACCTACCTACCACCACCCTACCCCGGCTCTTCCCAAAACCAAAGTGGACCTTTCCAGACCAGCAGCACTCCATATCTCTACTATGGCACTTCATCAGGATCATACCAGTTTCCCATGGTGCCGGGAGGGGACCGCTCCCCTTCCAGGATGCTCCCGCCGTGCACCACCACGTCCAACGGCAGCACACTGCTAAACCCTAACTTGCCCACCCAGAGTGACGGGGTGGAGGCGGATGGCAGCCACAGCAGCTCCCCAACCGTCTTGAATTCTAGTGGCAGGATGGATGAGTCCGTTTGGAGGCCATACTGAGATTTCTTCCATAGCCGGCCCGACCTCCGCAAGCCAAAAAAAAAAAAACCCAAACCACCAAACGGTCGACTAACTACGAAGTGCCTGTTTTTTGTTTTATTTTTTTTTTTAAAAAACAGATTTTACCAATATGTGCAACTGTGTAGATGGGATGATAATGGCCATAAATAACACAAGAGTTACCAACACACCACAACCCATGTTTCAGATTATGTGAATCAAAGCACATATTTTCTTTTTTTTTTCCCCCTTGGAACCATTTTACCTTGTTTTATATTTAAAATGTACTTTCTACACACACACAAAAAATCACCCCCTCCTTTTTTTTTTTTTTTTTTTTTTTTTGGAATTTTTCTCCTTTTTTTTCCCCCTAGAGTTTTGTAATAACTAGTGAGTACTTTTGCCAATGAGGAGAGAACGGACTCCCCGGCTATCAGGAGAAACATGGTGATGCAAGGCAAAGGCTGCATTCCGTTTTATTTTAATGAAAAACCAAAACTAACCATGAACTCCAGATACAGTTGCAATCATACAACGTATGGGACCCTCTCCACACCTGTAGTGCAATTCACCTGGTTTGTATTGGTGCACATAAAAAGGAAAGCAAAGAGCAAGTTGCTTCCGTTTTGCTATGATCCATTCAGATGAAAACAGCTGTCCCAAAAAAACTCTGTCCAAGCCTTGCTGTGGATAACGGTTGGAACTTCTCTGTGTTCATTGCTTTTTTGGTTTGTTTTTGGGTACTTAAAGAGCATGAGTTTTCAAGTTAGGCGAGCCAACCCCAGGGTTTCCTTTTTGCTTTTGTATCCGTTCGTTTTGCCTTCGATTAGCCAAAAACCAAAAATAACAACCAAAACCTTGAAAAACGAGAAAACAAAATGTTATTACTTATGCAAAATATGAGAATGGCAATATATATTACTAGAGCCAAAATGGTATACATAGTATTTGTGTTCGGCTATGTTCTTTTTTTATTTTTTTTTAAATTATAAATGTGTAAAATTTGAGGTTGTTTGCTAACATGAATCATCATATAACTTTAAAAGAATATTTATAATTATTTAATGACATTTGGACCCTTTAAACGTTTCTTAATGTAATGATATATTGACTTCGGTCTCTAAAAGTGTTTTTTGTTGGTTTTTTTTTTTAATTTTACTTATTACATTTCTGCAATAGTGTAAACCTCAGACCTTTACCCGACTCTGAAAAGCAGTTCCAGCGAGAACCAGTTTACAATGTGACTTAAAAACAACAAACCCAACCCAAATGCATCCACATCAAATGGTTTTGGATGTAGGATCTTTTTATATAACTTATGAAGGAAATATTGTGTTTAAAATATTTTTATTAGCTGTCTGGTTGCCTTCAACACAGTCTTGCCTTTTAATCAGTAGTTGTGGAGACACTGGAAAAATGGTAGGAAGGATTAAATATTTTCCACCCTTCCCCTAATTTCTTCTTCTCCAAGGATTTTTCTCAGAACTTCAAATTTTGAAAAGATTCATATTTAAAATGGTCTATTTTGACAGCATAATTTGGATTTCAACAGGGTTTTTTTTCCCAAAGAAAAATCAAAACCGTTTCAAAGCTTGTATTTTGCAAACGATGAATTGTTAAATATCTCAGAAATGGGATTAAGGGAGAAATGTTGAAACATTTTCCCCTCCCCTTGCAATTTCAGCCCACTCGATGGAGTAAAAAGGTTTCAAACTTGAGACAGAAACTGCCTGGTAGCGAGTCACCGCCCGTTAGCATTAAATGCGGGAGCCGTGCGGATGCTGCGGTGGCTCTGAAGCTGATGTGGCTGTTGCCGTGTTAGAGGGACGAGCACAAGGGCAGCAATCCTCACTTTTGCCTATGCTGAAGACACAAACTCACCTCCAAAACCACCCTGGAGCTCCCAGGTGTGACACAAGGAGAGCAGGTTGCCCCCAAACCCCAACCTCTCTGTGGCCAAACTGCCCCATGGAGAGTCCCCCATTTTGCCCATGGCAGGCAGGGAGGTGACACGGCATCTTCTGCACGTGGTGGGAGCTGAGCCGTCCTGCCCATGCTCTCCCCAGGCAGGTGTTAGGCCTGGCTTGGTGGGATGGTCAGCACGTGCCCGTGGGCTTGGCCGAAGCTCCCTCCTTCCATTCCCTCGGTCACCGCTGTCCGCAGCCTCCTCCGAGCTGCTCCTTGGGTGATCCTTGGCTACCTCCAAAGTATGGCAGTAAATCAACGTTGGGCACAGCCACACAGAGCCGGACACCACCCCCACTGCTCGTTAACAGCGAAGCTGTTAAACGAGCTGCCATTAGCATGGTACATCCCTCCAATCTGCGTGATGACATGCTCTTAAAAATAATAAATTAATAAAGTCTTTGCCTTCTAAAGGTTGTATACCAAGTATGCTTAAAGTATAAGTAAGACACTTTGTTTTTCTTCTAATACTTAGTTTTCCTTCAAAGATGGAAGCTGTAATTGATTCTATTTATTGTTGGTTTGTGGTAGCTTGAAGCATACCACTGTCCATTTATTTGTAACTGTAAAGTAACGTTTGTTAGTCTCAGCAGCACTTAAAAAGCCAGTGTCTGGTTACACATTTCAGTTTTGTTTTTTGTTTAGTAAGCAAGAGAAAAAGAGATGTACTGCCAGTGCAAGCTGTTTCCTATTTAATAAAAGGTACTATATTTGTACATTATTTGTTATTGCTGAGAAGGGCTTTTTAAGGTTTACTGTATGCATATTAAGTAATTTTTAGGGTGCTTTTGTGTTGAAATGTTGTTAAGAGTGGCTGCAGGCAGCAACCCAGATTTTCTTTTTTTTTCCTTAAGACTTTGTTGTAAAATTCAAGCACTTGGTTTTTGTTTCTGGATAAATCCAGCACAGACCAGACTTCTGTTTTGCCCAATACCGACAGGACTCTGTTTGTGTCCCCGCGGTTTTTCAACTGGACCTTTAGGGACAGACATTGAAAACGTTTTCTCCGCCCAGTCGAGGCGCGCGTGCCTGATCCAGTCGATCCGTGCCCTCGTCTGACCTGGTTCTGCCTGCTTGAGATAGGAAGGAAAGGATTTTCTAAGTACCTGTGGACAGAGGAGCACCAGCCCCTTGACTTTCAGTAGACCCCCATGCTCCTGAACCCTCCTGGTGCCTTTGGAAAATCTGTCCCAGTACATCAGGCTGGTCGTGGAGGGAGTCATACAGGCTGAGGCAGAGATGCACATCAAAGCTTTCAGAAAATGCTTTCGAGTTCACTTGGAAACGCTCTTGAATCAGATTTTCAGATGCAACCGGTGCTATGTAGTGAATCATATCGATTCATCTGAGCTTTTGTGAGGTGCTTGGCATCGCAGAATGGAGGTTTCTCAAAGGTACGACAGCCCTTCCCTCCGGGCAGTGGCAATCTTTGGCACCGGTCATAGATTTAAAGATTAAAAATGGCCTTTTTTACCTTCCAGCGCTCTTATCCTACCAAAGACTTACTTCCAGCACAACAGGCACAATGTCCCTTTTCCTGAATGGAGGATTAAATCCTCCTCTCCCTCCTCTAAGGGTAACCAGATCGGGTGCAGCGGGTTGGGACAGAAGAGTAGAACAAATTATTTGCCCAACAGCATCATTCACGTGGCGTTTATCGTTTCCTTTAAAAGCCCAGCTGCTGCGTCTTTCTTAGCATTGAACCTTTGTTGCCAGCAGTCCCCTGAGCAAAGATTTACCAGTTTCCACAGGTACCATCTGGACTGGGGAGAATTTTGCACTTTCACCCTGAGCAAAGCAAGGCTCAGCCCCTCGCGGGGCTGCGGCAGCAGCAAGCCATGAGCAAAAGCAACAATTAAACCTGGATCAGCCATGAGCTCAAAGAAGCCCCATTCTCTGCCCCCCTGAATTTCTTGTTTTTTTAAATAGAATGCATTTCAGTTTAACATTTTCTGAGAACTTTTTTTAGATGTTTGTTTACTTCCATGTTTACAGATAACTCTTTGCTTTTTTTTTTTAATGCAGTACTTTTAAGTATATCAGCCAAAACCATACTTTTACAGTAACTTTAGGTAATATGAGTGACATTCCAATCTTTTTTTTGTTGTTAAATATGCTTTACCAATCTTGAATTTCCGCTGGAACAAAATATTTGTAGCATTTTGTGTAAATACAAGCTTTAATTTTTTATTTTTTCAAATGCTGTCACCCAAGATTTGCTTTTCATGCACATATTGTACAAACACACTCTGCTTTATGCCACAGACGATGATTGTGGATCAGTTTACTTCAACTTCAAAGGGACTATTTGTATTGTATGTTGCAACTGTAAATTGAATTGTTTGGCATTTTCTCATGATTGTAATATTAATTTGAAGTTTTAATTTCATTTTCAATAAAATGGCTTTTTTTTTGTTAATGTTCTTCTACGCTTCTTTTTCGTCCTTGTCTCCTCTTGGCACCAGGCAGGGTAAAGCAGGCACACAGTAGGACATGGGACTGGCCCGTCTGTGGCTGACCCATCAATTTCTGCAGCACTTAAGTTTTCAACTAAATATAAAAAGCAAATTTCCAGGCCCTTGGGTGGTGAAAGACACTTTCTAAACCTGATCTCAAATGTCACTTTTTTACCTGAGTCTGCAAACTATCGAAACCTGTGTTTCTTAGAGGAGTGCAAACTGCTCTGTTCATCTTTCTAGGTCGTTAACTCTGGAACCTAAGAGCCCGCATTGACCGGGACATTCCCAGAGAAACTGGGATAGATTTCTAAACTGGGAGGGATTGGGATTGGGATTTATGATGCTTTTCCATGATGGGGGTTGAGCTATCCCCACCTCTTCCTGGTCAAACCTGAGGAATGCAGTTACAGATAATCTTGTGATTTGCATGGCCTGAGGCGAGAATAGTTTTCAAGCAGCAAAAGATGTATGGATTGGGAGGGGTCTGAGGGAGGAGGCTATTTTTCCTCCAGCTTAGTGTCAGGAGTAGGAGGAGATGCACCTAATGAAGGTGAGGTTAAGTTCACCCAAGGCTGTCTGCAGGAGGAGAGGACAGGAGTTGTTTGCAAGCTTGTGCCTGGTTTCATAGTAAGTTCTTATCCTTTCTAGCTATTTCTTGAGTCTGCGAAAGAGAAATAGTAGCACAAAGAGGTGTGAGGTTCTCATCGTTTCAAGAAACCTTTGACTCCTAAGTTTAAATGTCACTGATACTGATTTTGGGAGCTCTTGTTGGCTTTACCATGGACCTACACATTTCTTGTGTGACGGTTAAAGCTTGAAGGCTCTTTCATTCCAGCTCATAACCTGAGTCCTGATTTTAGGGAAGCTTGATCCAAGAGTGAGGAACCAAGCAAACCAACCAATGCTCTGTGGTGTAGTTTCTATGGAAATTGTTTTGGGGGGAGTCATGCTACAAACATTAGTGCTAAGACTTTCTGCTGCCCTCTGGCACACAGATTAACACATCTCAGCTACTCAGAGCCCAGAGGGACCCTCATTATAGTCTTGCTTCCATGGCCACTTAATCCAGATCCTCATCAATGGAAATTAAATTTTTTTCTCCATTTGTATGGTGAAGTGCTGGAACAGGGGCCAGCATGGGAGATCATGGCACTTCTGTTCTTGGAGATTTACAGGACCCAACTGTGTAAAGCGTGGAAAAACCTGGTCTGACACTTGGAGCTGAGGCTGCTTGAGCAGGAGGTTGAGCTGGAGACCTCCCACGATCCCTTCCAAATTATCCCATGGCCCTGTGAGGCAGGCTGGGAGCTGCCTGCTACAGGTTGTTGTCTGAAATAAAATCTGCTTCTGTGACTGTATAGAGAACACATATTCAGCTAAATGCAATCTGAATAAAGAGGTTGGACAAGGTTAAATTCATACATAGGCAGGTTATTGAGGAGTTACAGTGATCTCTCTTTTCACAGAATCATAGAATGGTTTGGGGTGAAAGAGACCTTAAAGATCAATTTTTGTTGGTTTCTGCACATTTCCCTGGGATATCTACAACAGACATGGTCAGCACAAGGGCTGATAGAACCAAACCATCCCTCTGATCCAGTACAGTAGTTCCCATTAAACTTCATGCTGGGGATTTTTTTTTTAAATTTTCTTTTTTGGTTCATTTACTCTGCATCTTAAGAAGGCAACTCTTTTGTCTTAGCAAAAAAATCAGCCACTCTGGAGGCAAAGTGACCACCGCTGGTGAACATGCAGGACAGCCCTGTCCAGAGACATGTGGAATGGTGGGGACAGATAAAACTCAAACTGCTTTAGGAGAGAAGAATTGGAGACGTTTCGGGAAAGGGGTGGTGACTGTTGTTTTCCCCATCTTTTGGTGTCCATAGATAGCGTCTTGGGTTTGGGTTGTGAGGGTTGAACATCAACCCTGGATCGCTGGAGTCCAGCCCTGCCAGTCCCATGCAGTCCTACACTGCCTCTCCCTGCTGGCTTTGGTTTTAACTTTTTCATTTCCTGTGGCTGTGAGCAACACTGACAGAGCTCAGAGCAGCCACAGGCCTAAATCAGCCTTTTTCGTGCCTAAAACAAGCTCTTTGGGAGAGGTGGGGTGAGAAGGGGCAGGGTCTGACTTTATGGTTCAGCACCAAGCCCTGTTCTGACACCAAATAAAACATTCACCAAGCTGTTTATTGGGGAAAAGAAAGAGATAACCTCAGTTATATATCCAAGGATTGACATGAACTGCCTAGTTACCTTCTGCATGGTCAGGAGGAAATGAATTGATATTTTGGGGTGAAATCCCTCCCCTGGGCAACTTCTCACAGGTGACCAGTGTTCTGCAGCATGTGTGGGGTCACACTAGATCATGTATCGGGTAGGGGTGCAGTGAGGATGTCCAGCTCAGGCACTCACCACTTGGATGAATGCTTGCAGAGGACAGCCCAAGAGCGTTATTCGTCAGAAGCATTTGTTGAATGGGTTACAAATTATAAACCAATCCATTAAAATAATATTATAACGGCCCATAATCCTTGGACCAGGTGATGGGGACAACTGTGATGGATAAAATACTGGGAGCAGGTTGAGAATTTCTACTCAACATCTTGAAGAAAAGTTTTAGCACAAGCTTAAAGCAAAAAATTAAATATTTAGCTTGGGCCTTGTTTGATTATCTTTTCCCTTTAGATCTGCTGGTGCAATGTCAGTCTGGGATGTGTGGAGATGTTCCCATGAGGACTCTTTGTGATATTTGTATGACTTTGGAGGGGGAATCTCAACACTTACCCCTCTGGGAATAGGAAATTGTTGGCGCCAGTAACAGATAAGACCATGAGATAGAGAGCAAAGCCCGAACTTCCAAAAGCTTCTGGTGATCTGATGTAGTGCAAACAAATAACTTGGGAAGTACAACATAATTTAAAATTGAAGTTCTCAGGCTTGCCCTGCTACTCCCATGCACATTTATTACATATATTACTTAGTGTAGATGCAACCTGCATTTCGAATGTTGACTGTGTTACCTAAATAACAAGCAGACTTGAATTTCCCTACTCCAGTTGTGTGAGAGTTTAAAAAAATCCCTATAGGCATATTTATAAGAACTTCTAAATATGAGACAAATTAGTTTTACTTCTGTAGTTGAGAAATTTCAGCATCATCTGTGATTCTCCAAACAGCTTGGGACTCCTCTTTTCATGCCTGTTTCCCTAAATATGGATCAGGGAATTTGTTATTTCCCTACTTTGTCAGCAAGTCCTATGGGCTAAGTGTTTACAAAGAGCTTTGAACTTTGGTTGTTGTTGTTGTTGTTGTTGTTGTTGTTGTTGTTGTTGTTGTTGTTTAGCTGTTTTTACTACAAATCCAGTGTTTGGTCTCACACCATTGGATAGCATCCTTTGAAACAGCACATTTCTAAACCACATGTTTTGAAAAAAAAAAAAATGACCCAGTTTCCAGACTGCTGATCTGGTCAAATAACAATGTGGAGCTAAGGCCAAGTTGTGCTGCCTCAACAGATTTACTCAGGATTTGCGGTGGGGCAGGAAGAAAAGCAGAGATCTCTGCAATCCGTGGAGGCAGCCCTTGGCCGCTCCCTCCCGGCTGCTCGCTCGGGATGAGCAGCTGGATCTTGTGGGATGTCCCAACACTTACAGAAAAGCAAACAAGCCATGTTAACGTTGATACGCCGCAGCAACTTGCCAGTGATTAATGTTTGCCACGAGGCCAAATTCGGATGGTGATTACGCCAGGAGAGATCAGCTGAAGTCCCTCTATTAATAGCCCCGCGTTTTGGACACAGCATTTTCCTGCCCGTGAGTGTGGGTGTAATCAATGAAGGGTCACTGAAGTGCAGGTTGAGTGAAGTGAAGGAGTCTCTGTTGGTCTCCTGGTTCAAGGAAGGCTCGATGCAGGACCACAGCCACCAGATCCTCTCAGCAGGGCTGTGCCCAGCAAGCCTTGGGATCTTCTAAACATGGAGATGGAGCCAGGGCTTCAGCAGAGCATTCCATCCCCAAGCTTCTCCTCATGCCCATCTCCAGCCTTCCAAAGTGCAGTCGCTGACTTTTCCCCCAGCATCTGGGTTAGGGTTCTGGTTTGTCTCTGCCTCTGACTTTGTGCACACAAGGTACCGTAAGGGTTTAAAACCTTGTTTCACACCGACAGGGCTCCAGTGCTCAGTGAGCTCCCCCTTCCCCCTCAGGTGTATTCACAGGCTCACAGAATGGTTTGGGTTGGAAAAGACCTTAAGGATCATCTTGTTCCACAGCAAAGCATCTGTTCCTAACATCCCATCTAACCCTGCCCCCTGGCAGTGGGAAGCCATTCCCCCTTGTCCTGTCACTCCATGCCCTTGTCCAAACTCCCTCTCCAGCTCTCTTGGAGCCCCTTTAAGGTGCTGTGATTATTCTTCCGGGCTGTGACTTTAGAGCACTATTAAATATAAAAGCAAAGCCTTAACACCAAGGCAGCTCCTCAACCCACCCCCCCCCCCCCCCAGCTTGTTTACTTTTTAATTTCCAAAGAAGTCCTTGGTAGCTGCAAATGATGCTGCTGCATCCAAATCCTCTGAGACAGCTTCTTCCAGGAAAACACCATTTTTTATCCCTGTTCTAGGATGTGTGAGGCTGTTTGGCAAATGTGAGGAAATAGGAAGGACAGGCTGCAGAAGAAGGGATAAAAAACCCTAATAATCCAGACAGATCTCAGGAAACCTGGATGCAAAGGATCTCTGTCCATTTATTACCCGTGGTGGCAGGATGCTCTCATCTTTTATTAACAGCCAGGCCAGATGCTGAAGTCTCTTCTACAAATACTGTATAAGTGAGGAAAACAGCTGATTTCTGTTAAGATGAACAAACCAGGAGAAAAAGCCAAAAAAAGTATGAGAAATCTCCAGAGGTCTGTCTTTGCAATGCCACTTGGCAGCTGGATCTTAAAGTCAGGACTGAAAATCCAGCCTGTGCTTCTGTCCCTTTGCTGATCGGTGACCATGTGTGCAGCAGCAATTCCTGTACCACCTGGGGATTTGGAGGAGTGCTGGCAGGGATCTCACCCTCGGTTTTAAAGAGCTGCAAAATTCACAGCTTTTGGGGAGCTTTAGAAAATACCAATTCAACAAGGAATTTGCTTGACTTGATCCTTGCCATATAAAATGGTTCCATGCTGAGTTGGGGCCAGTGGCATTTTTGTTCCATCTTTTTCTGTACTTTCCCCTCTGCCCTGTTTTTGTTCTCAGTATTTTTTATTTGTCTGGAAGACATTAGTTCAAAGTACTAGATAAAGACAGGATTGGGGTTTTATAAGGCATTGTATTGTGCATTAAGGAAGATGCCTCTGCCTCTCCTCACGCTGCCCCTTCAATCCTCTTTTCCTTATGTTCAGCACAGAAACTGTTTTTCCTTCTGGGCAGAGATGCTTGAAATCATAGTAAAATCACTCATGTTTGTGATGTGCTTATAGGTATTGGATGGAAAGTGTTAGAGAAAAGTAGAGTACATGGTGACATGATATTTTGTATTTCTGCAATGGGGCAATGCCGAAGAAAAAGAATTGGCTGTGTATCATGGGCACACATTTTTCTTAGATGCTGAGTGGCAGTCCTCATAAACAGTTCCTAGAAACCAGAAAAAAACCTATTGTGAAATGATGGGGAGAATTCATTCAATGTTTAGGATTGCTGGCTAATGACTGCAGATAAAGATGTTTATGAAGAACTTGTGCAACCCCTTTCCTTGCCAGAGAGGGAAGTTTTGGTACGTGCTGTTTCAAACCTCCCTGTCTCTGCCTGACCAAAAGGATCACCCCAGTTGCTACTTTCACAAGTTTCCAACCAGGAACTTATTTTGATTGTTCCATTTAACAGGGCACAGGGACTTTTTTTTTTCTCTGTGCACTGTGTTTGTTTATAAAGGATGTTTTCTGGGGATGGTCATGTCAAGACTGGCATCTGCCCTGGAGCAGCTCATGAGCTCCTCCATGACAGAAAATACCAACAGATAACAGCTGATGTACTGCAACATTACCTGATTATCATGGATTTACAGAGCCAGGTGTGTGTGGCACAAGAGGGACAGACCCAGTGCCCACCCTGTGTCAGCAGCGCCTGTGGTGAAGGATGGAAATAGGATCCTTCACTCATGGCTGAGGGCATGTTCTCCTGCTCAGAGGCACCTGCCTGTATCAGGTCTTACCATCTGGACAAAATTTAGAGCTGAGAGAGATAATTTAGGTCATCTGCAGTGTGACAACCAAGAGACAGGAAAACACGAACTGCTGGTACTTGAGCAGATCGTGCAGACACCTCCCCATGCTTGTTCAGGTTGTGTCCATCCCAGTGGGGCTAAGGAGTGAAACCCTGGTGAAAATGGATAAATGAATGCACACCATTAACAAAAGTAATCTCAGAGGCAAATCACCATGCTTGGATCCTGGCTTTTCACTGGAAGTAGTAGGGCCATGAAGGTACCCCCTCTTCCAGCTCCCCAAACAGGTGTTGAACGTGTAAGGTCACTGTGTAGATCTTACATTTGACTGTCAAAAAGCAAAGCTAAATTCTGATCCAGTCTGTGCTTTGAGGAAGTGTACACTTGCTGAACTCACTGCCAAATTTAATGTCACTGTTGGCCCTTTGGCATTTCAGTTAGTGCCCTCTTAAAATATTTTAATTATAAACCCAAAGGAGCTGCATGAAAGGATCCATCCCTTCCCTAGGTGTATAATTGACCTCATCACTGGTGCATGCAGGGCTTCTCCCATCCCATTGTGTCCTCTCAGCCCCACAATGGGGCTGTGGACCAAAATAAGGGAAAATTGTAGCAGCCTGGGTAGTGCCCCTTGGCCCTGGAGACCATGAAAACACACACCCAGCAGAGACAAGGATAATACTGAATTTGCAAAGGTCTCAGGCTAAAGATGAGAATGACCACAGACCTCAGGCCTTGCAAATGAAGTGTCAAAGCAATTTCTTCAGTACTTCTTTGCCACAACAACTGTGAATAAGAAAACAAACCTCAGAGACGGAAGACGTGAAGTTCAGAAACACGCACACACCCACATACAGTACGAGAAAGGGGGCAACCAAATTTGCAGCTGTCTCCCAGAATGAGAAGGAGTTAACTTCTGAGAATATTTTCTTAAATTCACTCTCTTCTCAAGGGTCCAGAATGGATGGGTACTTAATAAAAGTTGTGTAATGCTTTAGAAAGGCACTGTTGAAAATATGGGATATGAATGTGAATATGATTTTTCTGCTGTATTTGTCACCTTGTCAAGTCGATATTATTAAATAGGAAATATCAGAAATGGGTAAAAATATGTATGGAGCAAGGCAGTTGATCTTGCTATGAATCCTGCAGTTCCTGGTTTATTTAGTTGCTTTTTTATAGCTTAAAACACAGTTACCGTTTTTCTTCCAAGGTTTTTTGGCTGCTTTACAGCTCTTATTAAGAAATCAGTATTTCTTTGTAAAATATGTACTCATTTGTTAATATTTGGGATGAGGAAAATTTCAAAGAATTGAGAGGCTGTGATGCCATTTTTCCAGAAAAGGCCAGTACCTTGTCAGTAAACACATTTCTCCTTAACAGGTCAGTACCAAACCAAATTAAAAAGAAAAGAAGGTTGCAGTTTGAGAATTTTTTTTTTTTTTTTTTGCTGCCACAACTGCTGTAGTTGTGCATTCTACTTTGCCCTCCTTGGGTACACAGTAAGGGTTTAAAAACATTATTAGCAGGATATACAAAGGAATTACTTGCTTCAGGTAATAAATGGTAGAATTGAATCCTGCTGGTTTTCCTTTCGTGCCCATAAAAGCCATCTGAATGTTTGAGGCAAAGGTAGCAGTGGGAAGCAGAGCCTTGAATGCTGTGGCTTGTGACTTCTCATAGCTCCCAGTGACCTAAGGGCTAGGGACAATGGCTAACTCGTTCCTAAAGCAGGAACTTAATGCCTAAATTGTCATTAGAAGGTTTCACAGACCATATAAGTGTTACACAGACTGTTAATTCAGAAACTGAAGCTGGAAGGGATATCCCCCGCCAAGCAGATGACCAAGAGAAAACAGTTTGGCCAAAGATGTCCTCAAAGGTCATCTCCGTAAGGAAGGAGAAAATTCCCTGAGATTTAAAGATTAGGGCAAATAGTTTATAGAGTTTTTTCCTGACATATGTATATATGCACTATTGTTGTATTACGTGGTGTGCAAATATTTAAAAGGAGAATATAAGAAAATTCCAGGTTCCTTGCTGGGAGAAGCACTCTAAAATGCACCTTTAGGCTTTGGGGATCTTTGCTTCCTGTGCACGTGAGTGGATCAACACCTTGTACGTGGGTGTGTTTGTGGATCTGTGTGTGAGCCAGGGCAAATTTGCCCTCCCAAGGAAAACAGAAGATAAGAGAATGCTGATGAAAAGGTGGGATTTCCCTCTGGTTTGGCATGGGAAAACCCATTCTCTGTGCAGAAAGGATTTCTGTTTCCTAGGAAAACCAAGAATTTTGGCCTCTGGAGTTGAAGATCATCTGGATAATTAAGTAGTGGCAACGCGGACAGTAGTTAATTTTTTTGTCTTTGTTGCTCAGTGCCAGGGGCTGCCCCTGTGTGCAGAGCCCCAGCTAGACCAAACTCCCTAGCCCCAAAATTGTGTGTGTGATGGGGCTGGAGGTTTCCATATAATTTTGAAGACTTCACAAGATGAGGGAAGACTTCTCCTTTAGCCAGTGCTTTGGTCATTTCAGCTGTAACATATCCCACTGTCCCTCTGTAATTCCAATGCTGGTGTTGTAAATTAATCCACTGGATATAACAAGACAAATCTTTGTTAAACCATCCAACGCAGCTGGAAAAAATGACAAGTTCTTGGCCAAGTAATTTTTAAGACTATAAATAATTTTTTTTTTAAACGAAAAAAAAGCCAACTTTAAGAAACTGGGAAAAATTGCTCCGAGTTTCCTGTAATCTTATAAATTATCTGAGACAGGTAGTAGAGCAGAGAGGGACCTTGCAGTGGGAGATATGAGGGAAAAGATTAAGTGTCATAAAAGCAGTATTTCTATTGAATCCATAAAGTTTACTGTCTAGTACAGTTAATAACTTCAGTTCTCAAATTCTTCTTGCATTGGTCTTCTTCTTACCAAGACATAACTGGTGCATTGATCATTATTGACAAGCGTTTTGTTTTTGTTTTTTTTTTCCCCGGAGTGAAAGAAATGGTGCATAGGTTGTTGCTGAACGCAGAAAAGCATCCAGGGAAAATGAGATGTCCCAGGCTTTGAAATATAGTAATGGGTGTGATGTGTTGTACAGATGTTGTGCAGCCAGCATCTCTCGGTTGCACCTGAATAATGTTTAGCCACTCTCTGGGTTGGGCTAAACCATGAGAAAGCTGGGAGAGGTTGCTTTTCATACTAAGTGCAAAGGAAACAAACCCTGTTTTCTTGACACTTTGACCCCCTGTTTTCTTATCAGCCATCACCATGGTGTTGCAAATATGCTGAAGAGTGCAGAGGAAAAGGGCTGAACCACATGAATCTAGTTTCATTATTTGCATTTAATTTTTTCTGACTTTGTCTGGGCTGTCACATCCTGATTGCAGTGCACCCAGGTGGCCAAGAAGGCCAGTGGCACCTGGCCTGTGACAGCAATAGTGTGGCAGCTGGACCAAAATAATTTTCTTCCCTGAAAACGTAGTCAAGCATTGCAACAGACAACTCCTGGAAGTGGTAGGGTCACCATCCCTGAAGAGGTATGAAAGACATGTAGATGTGATGCTGAAGGACACGGTTCAGTGGTGAGTTAGCAGTGCTGAGTTAATGGTTGGACTCAATGATCTTGGAGGTCTTTTCCAATGCTAATGCTTCTATGGCTCTGTGATCTTGTGACTCATGTAGGAGCAACTCTTATGAGCAGCCACTGCCACTTGGAACTGTTCCATGGATAAGGGAGCTCTGTGAACATGAAGCCCAGGGTAGACAAAGTGAGTGATTTTGAAAGTGTTTCCTTCTTTCAGTTTAAAGATTTATCTTAGACTTTTGGGGGCATTTAATTTTCAGCCTCCTTTTAAATGAGACAGAAAAATTGGGATTGCGCTATGTGGGGACACAAGGGCAATGTTTGTCTGTAGCTTTTCAGTCGCATGGTCAGTCAGTGAAGCTCAGTAATTTCAGAACTCCTGAATGACCGAACACATTTCATGATGACATCTCCCCAGACGGCAGAGATGTTTCTGTCCAAGCATTGGTTTGGATGGCACCTTTATTGTGCAGCAAAGAAAGCTACCAAGGCAGGCTGAACTACAGTCCCTTCCAAATACTTCTAGAAATGTTCTTGTGTAGAAAACTAAGAGTTTGTTAGGAGGCTTTGGTCTCACAAACACTGAAATACTGCAACTCAAGTGGTGACTGTTGGCAAATGTGACATAAAATGCATTTGCTGGAAACCCAGTGAAAGAGGCTTCAAGCTGAAATCTTTGGCCTCACCTTTGGGGCTCTGCCTTCATAGCCATTTGGTGATGTGGTGTCAGTCACTGACCTGCAGTGACACAATCAAGTGCCCGAGCCCTCTGAGTCTGCAGAGCAAAGGATGAAATGTTTATCAGATTTGACCTAGATTTGGCCTTGACTTTTAAAGGCAGGCTTGTTGCTCTATGAATAAACTCAGGATGTTGAACATAAACATCTAAAAAATAGGAGAGGATGACTCTTCTCACTCAAGCCCTAGAAACCAGAAAAGGAGAAAACTGAGATTTTAAAAGAAAAGTCTCAGCAGTGTGGAAGCAAGACAGGAAGATGCTCCATTTAAAACAATTTGAGTTCCCACTTTCCATATCCTCGGGAAAGTGGTACTCCTGTAGCCGTGTTGTGCGTTCACACACACCCTGCCCTACTCCTGGGGCTGTGCCTCAGATCTTCTGCAGGCCAGAGCCAAAACAGGAGCTATACATGAGCCTGAGCCCTCGGTAAGAGGCAGCCACTGTAGAAACCAGAGACTTCAGCTTCTTCCAGGAACCCTGAGCGGGGGGTGTTTTCAGAGAAAAGCTCTCTTTTTCCATCCTCGAGAAACAACTGACAGCAATGTATGTTTGGCCATTTTCGAAAGGGTTTTGGTGTAGCCCAGACTTCTAGATAGGAAAATAATATAGAGTGAGAGCAGATCTTTCCTCCTGGCTCTGCCACTTGTTTGCAAAAGGCTTTTCCCCTGTCAGAATTGTCTGTCTGGGTGTTTGCACACTTTGTTTTGGCCTGTCCTTTGCACTTTGGACATCAACCTGGACCCTCACCCTGGTGAACTGATCTCCTAACTCACAGAGCTCATTTGCCTTAGCAGGGCTGAACTTGTGGAAATCTGTATTTTCCCTTCCAGCTGAGCAAATGGGAGCGTTCACACCTGATGCTGGGTGGCAGAAAGGAGAGTGAGGATTACGAAGCCTGGAAGAAAATAAAGTGGAAAGAGAGCAGATGTGCCAACAGTGATGTGCCTTTGGGAGGAGGCAGGAGTGCATTTCCATCTTGGTTTTGCCAGGTGTGAATCTTTCCAGGACCTGACTAATTTATGCTTACACATATCAGCCATTCCTCCCAAAACCCAGCCCAAGGTGGGGATGTGCTATTTGAGAAGAACAGCTGCAAATGGACCAGTGCTGGAGCCCAAAGAAGCAGAATAGGGATTATCTCACCTAAACCAGACTTCCACATCTGGGATAGTTACCCTATGCTCGCTCCCTTTGGAGTCAACAGAGGGAAAGCAGTGCTTTGATCTGAACCAGTTGAGTTGCCCACTTTAGGATGAGATACTCTAAAAAGATATTTCTCCTTCTTGACTGCAAAGGAAGCCCAGAAGCATCTGCCTTGGGATCTGGATCGTGAACAGGTGCAAAAGCCTGTGGCCCTGGAGCCAAGACTGCCAGCAAAATTCATATACCTCATGTCGCGAAAATAGTTCTGGGTGTGGAATTCTGAATTTTTCAGTTCTTTAAGTTGATGATTGTGCACAAAATCAGTGAAAGCACTATATTTTTGAACAGAAAAGTGTTTTTTCTGCAAAAAATTGTCAGCTCCATGTACTGGCACAGGAGTTAATCTCAATGTCAATAGTAAATGCCTTTGATTTGGTCTCAGTGACTGACAGAAGGGAGTAACACCTGAGACCTGACCCATTAGCTGCTGGGCTCTGAGTTGAGTTTTCTAGTTTTGCTCTCAGTGGCAAAAAGAAAAAAGCTCCAAGAATCAAATGAGAAAGAAGGAGAAGGCCATTTATCCTGTGTTTGGGATGGGTGGTAATCTTATTTCTCCAGTACATAAATCAGATGCAAATTCACTGACATCACTGCACACATGGTGACTGAGCTGAGGAGACAATCCGACCTTGAAAAAGCTGCAAGGCTCCTTCAGGCAAGGAGCCATAGACTTGGATACTTTCCCAAAGTGTAGCTAAACATTTTGCCTTCGCAAGGAAAAAAAAAAAAAAGTTGGAAACCACCCAACAAGCTTTTCTGAAGAGGTGTCCGGACCTTCCTGCTCCCATGGGGCTAAAATCACTCCAGGATTTTAACTCTCATTCATGTTGGTGGTGTTGGAGGGGATCCAATGGCAGGTGGCAGTAGGGTATGCACTGAGACACAAACAATCTGAGGATGAGCCTTCTGCATTTCAGCCACACCATCCTCAGAGTGAGGGAACCTAAAAAATAACCAGAAAAAGATTGAAGTGCTGGCAGTAGTATCAGGCACAGCTGGGGCACAGGTGGCACCCACCCAAGGGCTCTGGCCAGGCTGCGTGTTTCCATCAGCAGTGGGAGGAAGGGCATCAACCAGCTGTGCAAAGAGCCCCACTGGACATGGGTAATGACTACCTGGAGGCACTGCTGTCCCCAGCTGCGTTGTATAGTCAGCTCCTCAATGCCAAGCAGGCATTGTGTGGGCTGGCTGTGTCACACACCCAGCGCCCCACCACCCAAGGCAGTGCATGTGCCTTCCAGGAAAAGCTTTTCCTCCGTCTGTGCTCAGAAATGAGCCGAGGCAGTGCTGGTGGAGAGGCTGGAAGGGATGACTGTCTGATTTTGGGGAACCAGCAAACCGTCACAGCTGGTTCTGCCTCCAGGCTGACCTTGCATTTGCTCCAAATTCCAAATGCCGCAGGCACTGATTCCTGCAGTCCCCAGCGAAAATTGTCTTATTTTACTTGCAGATTTTTCGTTTGTTTGTTTATTAGTGTTTTTTGGTAATGTTATCCTGATTTCTCCCTGGCCTGAGAACCCAGCACTGGACACATAGGCTCTGGCTCTCCTTTCCCATTCCTCTCCCACTGCACACCAAGCATCTGTTCCCTGTGTGGCAGCAGGTTGCTCCCTGAGGAGCAGGTTGCTCCAGCCCCCTCTCTGTGAGGTGCAGGGGCTTATCCAGGCACCCCTTCAGCAAATAAAACCATCATCAAAGTGACCCACACAGAGTCTGGTTCCTACTGCGACCACAGAAATCAAGCGTCAGGTCAGAGAATGGCACTCCCAAGATATTCATGGTACGTTTGATCACTGGGGCTGCATGAACCAAACAGTGCCTGGGCTCACACTCTGGTCCTGAATCCACTTGGCTTTTTTTTCATTATGTTCATAACACTAAGTATTCTGAGCCCCTAGAAGGGAACAGCCACATCCAAAATGCCTATTCAGAGTGTTCCTTGGCTTTGCTAACATGATCTATGCCTGAAATTGGCTTGGGATACTGCTACTTGACTGTGCCTATGCTAAAAATTTTGCAGCATGGATATGTTCTTGTGCCCATTCTTGCATGCCAGGACTGTTTAATTTACTATATATAGTCATAGCATATGTGTACTGGAACATATTCTCTCTCCAGCCTGGTTCAGTGTAGAGGTTTCATGTAGCATACACTATAAAAAGTTTCTTTTTCGGATTTTCGTCTTGACATGAAAGTGCATTACAACATTTGCCATCAATAAAACACAATTCCTTCCATGTGAAAAGCATTACAGCCTCAGTATGGTTATTGAGTGATGATACCTGGATGACGGAAATACAAGAACAGGAAAGTGTACACAGAGAAACTTCAGAAATGGTGCCAAAGCTTTTTAAAAGAACAATGTCTGATAGCAATGCAGATGAGTTTGGAGAATTTAGTTCAGTTGTTCCAAGAAAAAAAAAAAATAGAAGGAAGAGAAAGAGGCTGAGCTGAAAGAGAAGTAAAAGCAAGGCAGGGAGAAGCTTCACAAATGAGTAACTGAGGAGTAGTCATGACCAGGCATGAGGATTCTCAGGAGCTCCCTCTGCTCTCAGCTTGCTGCTCATGCCCAGCACATCATCCAGTGCTGGGAAATTGGGGACTGAAGGTACCACTAATATTATCATTGAGTTAGAGTCCTAGAGACAGACCCTCAAGGTCAGGCTTGAGGACACTCAGTGGGAGATTGCCCTCTCTTCTACAGTTTACACCTAAATTGATCAGCGGACTCCAAACTTGCTGAAACGGAGGGAAAAGGACTGTGTAAAGAGCATTGGATCAAGCCCTTCTAAAAATCTGCTGAGCCAGGATCCTTCTACTGGCTCTAAAATTGGAGTTTATGAAAATGCTCCCAATAGCACCAAAATAAATGCTAGCTGTGTTTTGATTTTAGCAGAGGTTCAAGGAAAAGAACAAAAAGCATGCTAATTAACTTGTTAACTGAAGCCATTAAATATCCATCTCCAAGTCTTCCTGAAAGCAAGGCAAATCCCCAGCGCTGGGTTCCCAAGATGCGAGGCCAGTCACTCGTCTTTGGAATGCGTAAACATTTAGTGGAAGAAATTGCGACTTCAGAGAAAGTCCAAACAGAGCAGCCTGTTTGTTTGTGCGGCTGCTTTCTCGCGGGAGAGCAACCGGGAAGCATGGAAAGGCTGGAGTGTCCTCCGTGGGTCGTGCCTGTGATCCAAAAGGGCCAGAACAAAGGCTTTCCTATTTATAGCAGAGCGACCGAAAGCAAAAGCTCTCGAGTGATGAAAAGGCACAGTCTGCCATTGTCGAGGCTTCTGAAGAGAACACAAACCATGGTTTATCAAAGAGCAGGAAGAAAAAGGATTTTGCTGGGCGGAAAATAAATTATGATTTTCCATTGAGCCCACCATCCCACACTGTAGTTTTTTTTTCCCTGGATTGGTCACACTTCATCAGGGCAGTGATTACAGACAGTGGGGAGGTAGGAGGAGAAACACGTGTCTACGTGTGTGTGGAGGAAGTGCTCAGCAAAACCCACGCTCTTATTATTTCCATTTAGCAGGAAATGCCAATACTATGTGCCAGAGTCAAACTGTTGTATGACATCACCAAAAGGCTAGAGTTTGATTTAAGGTATAAGATAAGCTCTGCTGTTTGTGCTAACAGCTGCTTCTAATGTTTATTTTTAAAAAATAAAAAAAGAAATTATATACAATAAATAAATAGGCTATTTAATCTACTTATACCAGGTCTTATTTGACGTCTTGACACAGTATCAAATGACTTCATCTCTCTGCTGTGTTATATTTATACCATTAGGCATTAGGAAATCAGTTACCTAAATACATTATAAAGAAAAGAGCAGATGAAGCATGAAACAAAATTCTTTTATTTTGCCTTCTGAAAGAGTTTTTCTGATGGAAATTCTTTTGTTTCAGCAAAGTGTCTTCTTTTTCATCAAAGTCTTGTCAGAGGAATTAAAAAAAGAAAAGTAAAAGTCTTTTTGAACCACAGTTTCTGAGAGGAAGATATTTTCACGTGATTTTTTTCCATTTCTAGCTCTGCTTCTGCCTTAGGGCTTCCCGGTACTATAGCAAAACTGCTGGCCAACACCACCCCATCCCAGAAATTAACTGGCAATTCTTCCAAATCAAACATTTATACCACAGGGTATAAATGTAGCGCAGGGCATGTGAAAGGAACTCAATGCATTTACATTCAACAAGCAAACCAATTTAAGAGAAAATTAAGAGGAAACAGAATTCCAGCTCTCAACCTCATTTATACTTTCTGCAATGTCATGAAAATTGGAGAAAATAAAGTTAAAATTTGTCTTGTCCCTGCCCAAGCTGCTTGGGGTCTGTGAGAATGATATGGACGTGTGGAGGTGTGAAGGATCAGGCTTGCTCTGGGTCTGAGCTGTGAACTGGCTCAGTCCTAAGGCTCCCAAAATCACATGGGCAGAGTTAAAGCTCCTCACCACTGCCTTGGGCCACAGTGGTACAGATTTTTCCACTCCCTCCAAGCAGACCTCAATTCTTCTGGTTTTATATCCACCTTGCCACGATCAGGTGGAGCAAACCTGTGCACAGGGACAGGAAGGCTCTCAGATCCTCTGCTGAAAATCACTCTTGTTTTCCTTAGATCAGGGAGGGAAGTGGATAGAAGGGGAAAAGAGGTGGTCCATCTGGGAGAGAAGGCAGAGATTACAATAAATAATTGATGCCATATGAGCACAAAGTTGCATTTTCTTGCAAATGTCCACAGCACAGAGCAGTGATGGGCAATGAAAAGATGACAATGAAGATGGTTATCCAAAGAAAAAGAATTTCAATAGTGAAAGCTAGACTGAAGAAGACATTTATACTAATAAATTAAACAATTCAATGAACACATTGATTATTGTTATTAGCATGGACTTGCCCTGACAGAATCTTTAGCAGAGGCCTGGACAGGCTTTTGGCTGGGGTTCTCCCATAAAATGCCTGGAACAGCTCAGGAGCCAGGACAGTCCAGAGGGCAATTTGGATATTACCACTGGGATCTGGAGGCTAAACAGAATATGGTGGACATGGCCAAGCCACGCCTGTTGGTCTTCTGTGCAAAGAATGGACCATGGTCCCTTTTTTTTTTTTTTTTTTTTTTTTTAGATTTGTCATGTGGCCAAGTGTATTCATTTTGTTATCTTTCCAATGCATTTAGCTGCACCCTATCCTCAGTGTGTCTGCCTGCTTCCCAATCTGTGATGTATTTATCTCTGCAGCCCATCTGGTAGGGAGGAGAGAGCCATTAACATTATTGAAGGGAGAGGAACGGAGGTGGATGAAAGTGTCTGCACACCAACGCACGGCAGCATGGTCGGACCAAACCGGCTCCAGGAAACTTAACGAGGTTGAACATCGTAAAGATGAGGCATTGACCTCGAAAATGTTTGCAGGTTTCTGGAATCAGGCTGTAGCTTCCCAGTGTGACAGTGGGGGTGTCACATCCTCACTGTGGCTCTGACCCGTGCTAAGCGGTGGGGATGCACCACCCATGCTACAGCCACACCCAAGGCTCATCTGGGAGTGTGGGCACACAAAAGAGTTGCTGCAGAACAAACAAAGGTGTGATCTTTCTCCTCCACATCTGTACTTGTGTGTTCTTGCTACCCCCCAGGTACCCATGGCGTGTTGGGGACCGTGTCCCCATGCCCTCTGCTGCCAGGAGCCGCCTGCTCCCAGGGTGTTGGGAGGCCAAGGAATGCCCTTGGGATGGCAAAGAGAACTCTGCTGGAGCTCCTCCCGCAGCCCACCCTGAGGGGAGCTGTTTATACAGAGAGCCTTGCCCCTGGATCACCCCAGGAGGCTGCAGCAGAGGCGAGGGTGGAGTTGGTCTCTAGCTTTAACCACCGAGCTGCCCTTTAACGCTCATCACTTATTAACGAGCACATTTTTTAAGCTCCAGCAGTGTGTTCATAGCTATTAAAAACATAAAGGAGCCATAAGCTTTTCCCTGCCCTCTGTTCCACCCGTGTCAGAGAGCCACTGAAATGAAGAGGTGTTTATTTGCCTGGAAGTGTGGAGTCTTATGTCAGCTCCCAGTATAGGAAGTAATTTTGCTGGGGGTCTGATCCTGCCACAAGGGAAAGGGCTGTTGCTTTTGTTTCTCTTTTACTCGGAGCGTGGTGCCTGCGCTCTTGACATACCTGGAAAATTATCCTGCTTCGCAGCCAGCGCCAGTTCCTGGCCACCCCTGCTATACGCCAGGCTAAATTGGGAAACTAAACTTTTTTTTTTTTCCCCCGGTGTACGGCTGGCCTCCCCACCTTGCCACTCATGAATGCCTTGCTGAGTTAGCTGTGATTTGGAAAATTAATTGACTCGGAGCCTACTGCTGAAGCAGCCTCAAATGCAGAACACCCAAGACGCAGCGGTAGCAAGGTCAGAGGAGGTGGGAAATTTTGCGAGACAGGTAGTGAGCAATAAGCAGAGCAGAATATGGGCACTGGTGGGGAAGTGTAAAAGGAAACCATTCAGATTAGATACAGACATGGGAGACAAGGCAGTGGGACCTTGGGAGGCTTTGGTATTTATTGTGGGAGCTGCAATGCCTGTGGCAGGGAATGCCCCTGGCTCACTGTGGGAGGTGGGCGGTCTCCAGAGACCCCTTGCCTCGAGCCAGGACATGAAAAAAGCACCCTAAGGACCATCGTCTGTGACTGCAGAGAGCAGCATCTTTGCTGTGCAAAGAAATCTTAAATAATGTAGTTTATCTCAGGCAACCCATCTGCTTGGGAGTCAGTCCCTTGAGAAAAAATGGAACAAGGGCTGGGAACAGCTCCATCATGGCTTTTCTCCTATGGCTTCAATGCTTTTGCCCTCATTTTATGAACCTTTGCAGAAAAAAAGAGCTCTCAGAGTATGCCTGTCGTCAAAGTATGCCAAAACTTCATCCTACCCTGATATATCAAGGTTCGGCTCTTTGAAAGTATCTGGGGACTGACATCCCATGGCAATTCTTTGGTTACTGAAATGCCTCCGAGGAGCTCCTCTTCAGGGCTTGTCTCTGTGTAACCCAGGTGGTGCAGAGGGATGGTTCAGACACGCAATCCAGTGCTGGCAGCATAACCCTTCCCATTCACGGCTCGCTGGCGGACGGGAATGATCCTTGAGTGCATTTCCATCTGCCCTGGCTTGTACAGCGAGGAGACACAGCCTCAACCCCCGGCGAATTAATTGACTAAATTAATTCACATTAATTCAGGTTAACACGTTAAATCCTATTAATTCCCCTCCGAGGTGGCCCAGGGGCACATGCACAGACAGTTACGGAGGCTCAGCTGACAGAGAGGCGATTTGTTAAGCCACCATCACTCCCCTACACGTTTGAACCTTTCCCGCCTGCACCATGGGCGGGATGCTGACATTTCCCAGAGGAAAGGCATCTCTGGGGATTGAGCAGCTGATATTTGTGAGTGCCAGTGCTCATCTTTGTTAGCCCATGCTGCAGGTGCTAAGGGGAACAGAAGAAGCCCCATATGCAAAAACTGGTGTCTTATCCTCAGTTTATTTGGAACCACGAACCGGAGTTGCTATCACAGTGATGCTGGTGATTTTTGTATTTTCTTTTTATACCTTTTTTATATATTTTTATACCCTTTCCCTTCCCTGTTACCCTCTATACACACTCCTTGTACCCTGCACAAACATTCCTTGTACTTTAGCCCTACTTGTTTACAACCCTTGTAGTCTGATATTTAGCTTAGTTTGGGGTCCTGCAAAGCAAGGAAGACCAAACATTCATATTATCTCAGAACTAAGGGCTCCAACCTGTTCTCTCTTGGAATGTGTTTTTGTAAACTAGGCTGTAGTCTCAACTGGGGGGGGGGGGTTCATTAGAATAGGGGGCAATTATTCATTTATTAAGTTTCTTATTGGGGGATTTTGAGTAGATATGCTAATTTTGTAAAGTCCATAAAAATCCGGTACGCGTTGTACGGGGGCCCGGACTCGTCGTTCGCTCCATGGCGTGTTTTCCACCTTTGATGGGTCTGGGCACCTAGGATCCTATTAAACCGAGGTAAATTCCCTTTTCCCTGTACTACTGTATCTGCTTCATATTTTTACCAGCCTGTTTAAGGCATCAACAGGAGCTGCAAAATGGGGTTGTGTAGGCTAATGCTGAGGCTGGGGAAAAGATAGTTGCCCAGTGGGAAAAAAGAGCCCCGAATAGGTCTGAGTTAGAGAGAGTTTTGTGTGATTTTGTCACCAAGCAGGGGTCAACCAGCTTGTCCTTAAAACACCTTGCCATGGGGAAAGACACAACTCTCCCTCCAGAGCAGGAATACCAAACCAACCTGCTTTGGATAATCCTGGGAATACGCAGCAAAGATAGGAGCAGCCCTCTGCTCTTCCCAGGTCAGAAGGTGGTCTGGGACGGGAGCAGTGAGGGAAAGCAACATTTCCACTCATCATGGCTTTGTCTGCACCAAGTCTTCTCCTTTTTCCTCAGATGTGAGGGAAACTGAGGCACGTGAATTCCTGCCTATGTTCACCTTGCCCTGCCTGGAGCTTTGTGGCATGTTTTAAAGCTAAATTGTGTAAATGAGTCTGGTCGTTATTATCATGCAAAAAGAAGACGGTTTGTACACAGCTTGCGGCTCGCTGAACCGCGGCGGTGCGAGGCCACGGAGCAGGGCTGTGACAATGCTGGCAGTCCAGCCCTGCTGCTCGGCTCCCCACCTCGTTCCTATTCATTGCTGCTTTAGGGTAATGAAGAGCAGACTGAGGGAATTGGGGTTATTCGCTTCGAGAGGCTGTTATAAAAACCCTACTGCAATCTAATTCTGGCCTGGGCAGTGAAAGGCAAATCTTGTGAGTATCTTTGCCTTGCAAACATCCCCAAATCTACAGTGTTATACAGTTTGCTATTTTATTTCTAATTTTTTAAGTGATTCATATCAAGGCAATGAGCATTATACACATTTTTCCTAGCTGTAGTGCCTGTCATATCTGCAGCAGATCTTGTCCTGGGAATCTGAAGGGGCAGGCTGGGACAAACACCCACTCAAATACTCAGGAGCATCATCCCTTTCCCAATTGATTTCCTCATAAACAGCCTACGCCAAAGCCTTTATGAAATTCAAGTCCGGCTTCACATTTCATTGAAAAACCTTTAAGAAAAGCCATTTTTCATACTTAAGACTTTTTCAAATCTCCTCTAACCAGTTACACTCTGCATTGTATCTTTTGAATCTGGCTATTGTCCAACGACAATCCTTAAAATCCCTTTACAGTTTTAAATGAAAATACAAGCCCTCATTTACCACTGGATCCAGCCTGAAAATAAAAGCTTAATGCCTTGACAGGCCTGGATATTTTTTTGGGTCCTAAGTCTGATTTATGGTGGTAGCCAGCAAACCAGGCTGGTGAAATATTTGCTGCTGCTCGCAGGGATCTGGAAAAATGAAGTGTGAAGTTCTGAAGAGAGCAGGCAACAGTTCTCCAGTCACTAAACACTTCCAACGAGTTGGCAGCGGAACAGAGCTGTGGTCTGAAAGATGAACCTCAAAGGAATAGGGGAGGGGAGCAATACTGTGCGCAGTGTCAAAATACTGCTGCAGCCTAAAGCTTTCCATACATTCCTGACATTGAGAGGGAAAGAGAAACATTTTCTTCATTATTTATTTATTCTTTCTCTCTTTTTTTTTTTTTTTTCATCCCCCTGCAGGGGTTTCACCTAAAATCATGAAAAAAAATTAAAAGCAACTACAGGAGCATAGGAAGCTGCTTAAAGCCACCATAAAAATGTGCTGGTTAAAAAAAATATATGTTATCTGGTATGGGGAAAGCACTGCTGGTGCTTTGCCCATTGCAGAGCGATCTCAATGAGCAAGGCTGTGGTGAAGCGTCTCTTGCCTTTCGAAGTGCCAAAGCCCTGCGATCTGTGGGCGTGGGAGCTGTGATTTTCATTCCCATGAAAAGGGAATTTCCTAGAGGTAAAAGTGAGGTGGGGATTTTTCAGAGCGTTCTTGGAATGAATCACCCCTGCATACGTTTGCCAGGTAAAACATGTGGCTGCTTTGCTTTATTTTCTTCAAAGGAAGTTAATATTCATCCCTATCGTGTAGATCATACAGACACAGAGATAGGCTGATTAATGAGCCGTATTTCAGTGCTCGGGTTTTCAGTGATCTGCGTTAGCTCCTATGAATTAACTCGGTTTCTGTGTTCATGGTGAATAAAAGGGCCAGCATGGGGAGGTTTTATGGGGGATAAGCCATCCCTGAAAAGCTTGCTTTGTCCACTTGCATCTCAGAGGTGTTGCCCCTCTCCTTATTCATCTCAATCCTGTCCTAACAGCTAGGCACACTGTGAAATTAAAGATTTCCTCTCTTTCCCCTTGCTCAGCACAGCCAGCAGAGGTTTTATTGCCCCCAGGCCCAGGAGAAGTAAGCTTGACTTCACCCATCAATTGTGCTAACACATGTCCGAGGAGCCCTCTTGGCTTTGACATTTACATGAAAATGGCAGCAGCAAAAGTGGGGAAAATTAATTCTTCTTCACGTTCATGGAAATGAGGATGGGATGATTTGTTTGATTTTTTTTTTTTCTTTAAAAAAGAAAAAGGGCACACTAACTAATTTGCTTTAAAGCTGTCTGAGGTCAGAAGCTGAGATGATATAACAAAGTGCTGCTTGTTTCCAAACACAAGCTTTTGGTTTGGGGAGGAACAACTGCACGTTCTGGTCATCTTTATAGCTGAGGAATGTTCTGTCTCTGCAGCAGCATGGTCTGGGCAGGGGAGCACCCGGGCACCAGCCTGCAACCTCAGCAGACAATGCGTATTATTATTATTATTATTTACTTCTTTTCTTGATGTTATGAAACAGTTCCCTTTAACAGTGGAAGCATTTACGGGACATGCTCGCAGACAAGCTCGCCCGTACCGCAGCCGCACAAACCCACACAGTCTGTCACACACAGGCACTCTGTGCCACCCACGCTCCCACAGAGCCTCTGCGCAAGCAGGGCCTGACATCGGCCGGGCTCACACAAACCGAAACCGCCGCTCGCCCACGCGGACGGAGCCAAAACAGGTCCCTTCGGTCTCACACGTCCTCCCCCCGCCACCGTGACCTGCAAACATCCCAGCATCAAAGGGGAGAAAAGCACAACCTGAGCTGCTCAGGGTTTTGCAGGGCTGGTCTCATGCAGGAGCTGCTGGTGAGGCCAGCCTTTACACCTCTGTCTGGGGATTGGTTGTTTTTATTTCACAAAAACTCAGCAAAATGCTAAATAAATCCCACTCCGTCTACTCCTGGTTTTGCAGGATTGTTGAAATGCTGGTGGTCACCCTTTGCTCTTTTAGCAGCTGGATAAAGAGGCTGTTTTTAAAGCCAGCCTTAGGTACATCAGTCATGGCAATGAAAACCACCCGTTTGTCTGTGGGGAGAGCCCAATTAACTTTGTGCGAGGAGATGCTTGTTGCAGATTCTGCAGGGCATGGGTGCAGGCAAGGGATGTGGTGCAGCAGTGCTGTCCTGTTTGGTGGCCATGCTGCCCCTTCTTCAGGACAGTCTTAATCCTTTTCCAACCACTTCACTTGGGAAGCGCTGCTGGTGCTGATGAGCAGCAGAGCACTGTGGTGCAAGCTGCTGTGGTGTCTCCACAGCAGGAGCACCCCGAGATGTGGCATGAAGTCTTTGAATCCCTCTGGGGGATTCAATCCCCCATACACCCCTACTGCCACTGCCCTGAGGAGGCACATCAGGGCCCCAGGAGCACCCCGAGGCTGCAGGGTGCCCCCATCCTACCCTCATTGCCTGCCTGAAGGGTTCCTCAGGAGACCTGCTTGCTTACGGATAGCAAACCCCAATGTTCACATGTACAGTGGGTTTCTCTTTCAGTTTTGGTTTTCTCTCCTCTCCCCCCTTCCCAGGGCTTTGGGGCCCCTTTCACCCCCCATTTACAGCTTCTGGCCTGTGGTGTGGTGGTTGCTGGCTCTGGGAGGGCTCCAGCAGATGGTTCAGCTCGTGGTTAGTGAGCTTCCCGCAGCAGCAGGAAAAGGAACCCGCTTCCCTTGGGCTGCCCTCAGAACCCGGTGTTAGTGGAGGTGGGGAGCTAACCCAATGGCATCAAAGGGAGACAGGTGCTTTCTGTACTAGGCAACCGCAGCAGGCACCTAAACACCTCCAAAAGTGGAATTCTGGGTTTCAGCAAAGTAGCAATTATAGCTGAAAGGGTGCTACAAACACCCAGGACATCCACTTCCCACACCTTCACATTCCTGCAAAGCATTTCTGCAGTGCTTCACGGGCTTCAAATGCACGGCAGGGACAGCCCTCTGTAGTTCATGCCCCAAATGGCAAAAAATACCTGAAATTCATCACCTGTGCTTTAAATGGCCCACTGGTACTTTCCAAAGTGCCTCATAAGCTCTGTGAATCAAGTTTAATTGCTTTTTCCTGCTCTAGAGGGGTGCCCATTATGGGGGCAGAAAGTGGCTGAAGCTGATGTCCATAGAGGAAAGGAACCTTCTCCATTGAACTGAGTCTGGATGAAAATTCAGATATAAAAACTATTGACTTCCTGGCTTGGCCTTGTAGTGCTGAATCGTATTTTTATCTGGACTGGTTTGGGGTTTTACTTCAGTCACTTTAAATGTTGGGATGACGCTCTCTGCCCTCTGTGCTAGGGGTAACCTGGATTTAGAATGGGCTACAGAGATTTCATGCTGATAACACCTGGTGATATGATATGATATGATATGATATGATATGATATGATATGATGTGATATGAGTTGGCAGTGCATGTTGCATAGCCCAGAAAGCCAATTGTATCCTAGGCTGCATCCAAAGCAGGTGGGCAGCAGGTCGAGGGAGGGGATTCTGTTCCTCTGCTCTGCTCTGGTGACGCTCCCCCACCAGTAGTGATACTTCCAGCCCAGGAGTCCCAGCACAGGAAGGACATTGTCCTGTTGGAGATGGCCAAGAGGAGGGCCAAGAAAATGGTCAGAGGAATGGAACACCTCTCCTGAGAGGACTGAGGTTGTTCAGCCTGGAAATAAGATGGCTCTGAGAAGACCTTATTGCAGCTTTTCATTACTTGAAGGGCTTATAAGAAAGATGGGAACAGATTTTTTAGCAGAGCCTGTAGAGATGAAACAAGGGATAATGGTTCTACACTGAGAGTTGATTCAGACTAGATGCAAGGGATAAATTATTTTACAATTATAGTATTGAGTGTTGCCCAATGAAGTTGTGGATGCCCCATCCCTGCAAGTGTTCCAGGCCAGCTTGGGTGGGGCTCTGAGCCATCTGATCTAGTGGAAGGTGCCCCTGCCCATGGCAGGGAGGTTGGACTAGAGGACCTTTTACAAGGTTTCTTCCAATCCAAATCATTCAGTGATTCTATTCTGTGCTGGCTCATACTGTGCCAGGATGTGCATACAAGTGCAACCCTCCTGCTTTTTACTAGGATTGCTCTATTTTAATTCAGTGAACAATGGTAAAAGTGTCAGCAAGGTTAGAACTGCTTTGCTGTGCATCTACTCTACACACACTGTCTCCACATGCATGAAAACCTCAGTAAATCATGAAATTTTGTATGTGGAGGAACATCAATTCACTTTGCTCTCATGGAGCCCTTGGGGCTATCAAACCTCTGAACTGCCTGGCTCTGAGTGGATGGGAAATTAAATGCTGACCTTGAGTTTGGGGATTTTTTTGGAGTAGTTTGAAGGGAACATTTTTGCCATGAGAAATCTGGAAAAGGTCTTTTTCCTGTAAACAATTTCCAGTGGAAGTGCTCCTGGCCTCTTCATTGGGACGTCCATTCTGAGCCTCACCCCAAAGAAAGACCCTTTTGTTGAGCGGAACAATGTGGCCGCACAGGGAAGCAGGATCAGCTCCCAAGCGCGGGGTAAGGTTTCTCTCACCTAACCTGAGCTGTCTAAAGCCAAGGTGTCTGGTCTAAAACCATCACTCGGCCTTCCACTAACGACCCTGGGGAGATGGAGGCACCTTCTTGGGGGCGTTTGCTCCGTCTTTGGGCAAAACAAATCACTCTCCGGAGGTGCTCAGCTCTCCCGTGGCTGGGGGGGAGCCTGCAGATGGGGGTCTGTGCAGACTGCTGGCGTGGGGATGGCTAATTAGGGGAGATGAATCCCACCCTGAGGAAATCGAGGTAGCTAATGAGTTGCTGGAGTATGTGTTTGCAGAGAGCTTGCCCGCACAGAGCGTGACCGCGGCGGGGTCTCTTTGGGCAGCTCTGAAAGATGAGGACTGAAAAGCTGAGTGCTACAATCAAGTATTATTATTATTATTATTATAATTATTATTATTATTGCCATACCATGCAGCTTTGCTGTTGATCATCTGCTGAGTCAGATCATTGCACCTTGATTTACACCTAAATGGTAAGATATTGGGGAACGTTAAGAGATGTGAGAAATCAACTTTTTCTCTAACTCAGTTTTTCACTTCCTGCTCTAACTTGGTTCTTTTGGCATTACTATGATGCAAATTAAGCCATAACCCTGTTTTCTTCCTAATTTCTACAGACAACAGGAATTCTGTATCTAATCCCAAATAAAATAGTTAAGTTTTGCTAAAGGCATTAATAGGCAAAGACCTAATTGTAAGTACAAAATTACTCGATCAAAGGCTTTTATTTTTTAATTTTCCTCTAAAATCGCATAATCCTGCTACTTCTTGTTGAAACAGGATTAAACACTTTAGCAGAGATGTGTTTCTTCATTGTCTTTTATTCCTTCCTCCCCAAGCGCGTGTTAATCTGATCTAATCACACGGGCTGGCCTCGGACGGACGTTTCTGTTCTCACCACATCGGAAGCTCTGTCTTTAACAAGCAGCTTGTTGAGCATTTGTTAGTTCTTCTAAAAGGTGATTATTGCCAAATGCACATTCTCAGTGGCTCATTAAATGCACTCACGTGACAAATCCATGCAGCATTTTGTGTGGACGAACCCGAGGCTGTCACCATTTAGAACAAAATGCTAAATATTTACTGGCAAGGCAAGTTAAAAGTATAAATATTTATACCAACGTACAATAAAAAAGTACCATAAAACTGATACGTTATAAGGAATTTATGTGCCGAAATGGCCAAGGCCATTACAAAAGATGTGCTATTTCACTATTATATTACATACGGAGATCACAGCGTTTAGGTGTTTAATTTACTGCTATCTGGCCTTTGCTGTTCAACTCATTAATCTGTCAGGTAAAGGAGTCCTAATTATATTTCTTGTAACCTGGCAAACTACAGAGACTCGTGCTCACATGGGGAATAGCTCTTGTAGATTTACTGTTCTGTTACTAATGGTCCCACAGGGAAAAAATATACACAAGTGCAGAAAATGTTTACAAGGGGAATCTGTCTTCCTAATTATTGTGCTGGATGTATCCTATTGTGCTGAGATAAGAGAATAAGTACCAGTTTATGTAAAACTACTCACAGGACCCTTTTAAGGCAGTAATTAATTTGGTTTTGTGCATGAAGCTACATGCATCCTGAAATTCCATGTCCAGTCGAGGTGACAAGGATCTTCTCTCACCTTGCCGCTGTCCCCCACTTTTCTGCCGCCCTCACCTGTGACCTGTCAGGTCCCAGAACAACCTGGTCTAGTGGAAAGTGTCTCTGCCCATGTCAAGGGGGTTGTGACTGGATGATTGTTAAGGTCCCTTCCAGCCCAAACCATTTTTTGACTCTATGATTATGGTTTTATAGATGACAGGCTTATCAGGGACATGGATATCCTGTTTGATGAGATGGCATGAAAGTAAGCACAGCTGAAAAAAAGCAGTTTTTGCCTATTGTAGGTACTTTAGACTTCTTGCATCTCTTATTTTCTTCCTGCTGTTGCATTGCATTTGTGGGTTTTATTCTATATTTTAGGCTTTGGGGAAATGCCCTGTGATCTGGGACAGCCAGGGGTGGGGGGAACAGCTGCTGGGTGAGCACAGGTGTTTGTGAGCTGGTGAGATCAGCAAAATCTCAGGTGATCCTCAAAGCAGACCATGCCATTTACCACAAAGGAAGAGAAAAAAAGCCCCATCATTGTGACCTGTGGGAAATTCCTCCCTGGCCTCAGCTCTGATGCAGAGTTTCACTCTGAGGAGCCCAGAGTTGTGTTTTTACAGTCAGCGATGAGCACATCGTTCTGAGAGCACAATGGAAAACAGGTGCAGGGACTCTTCAGCAAGAATCACCCTTTTGGGGGCGGGAAAACCTCCTTCTCCTCCAATGTATGGATGTTACATATTCACACAGCCTGTAGAAGACAGCTGGGGAAATCTTTGCCTCAAAAAAACATGCTGTCTGAATAGTTTACTACAAAGTGAATAGAAAAGTGAAAATATGTAGTGTCTAATACACAGATTTCTTTCAAAAGCGCTGTCTGCGTAAAGCCTGTGGACCAGACATTCAGCCAATATAAACTGAGATAGAGATACTGAATTATTCCCTTTTACACCAGTGAAGGGTCTGACTCTATTATTCTCTAAAAGAGTTTGATCAATGCTTTCCTCTGGCTCAGCTTTTGATTAATATCACAGACTAGCCCATAAAGCAGACTTTGGGAACTGCAAGATGTGATCCGTTTAATCAGTTTGTCAGTTTTATTTTGGAGACTTAATGGAAAAACAAAACCCTCTGCATAGCTATTGATTTAATAGGCTTTGCCTTATATTCCCATGAAGGCAAATGAATAAATATTTCTGATGCATATAGTGCTGGAAGAGCATTATCACTGTGCTCAGGAGCAATTCATGTGGGAGGACTGTAATGTGCATTATCAGTGTATCGTTAAGTCATTTCGAATGCTAGTAATGAAATAGATACTAAAATAACATTAATATGAAAACAAATGCAGAAACATATGCTTGCATTCACACAAACATAACTCTGGGAGCTTTTTGTGTCATGTTTGTTTTCGGAGCTATTTAGAGATATTGTTGTTCCCCCAAAACCAGTTTTTCTGTCTTGGGTTGGTATGAAACTGGAAATGTTAGGTTGAGTCTGTGCCCAGGTGGGCACAGCTGAGCTGGTGATCCCAGGCTGCCTGAATACTCTGTGGAATAAAACAATCACTTTTCAATGGAATTTTCTACCTAATGTAGGCATCTGCTTTAGGTTAAGATAAATTGGGCATTGCCAGCTTCTCTCCACTATCAGAAAAAAGAGTTTAAGATGACTGGGGGTAAAGATTGCACTGCAGTGAGATGACATTTACACTACCAGCGTGTCCAGAAAAGGGCAACAGAGCTGGTGATGTGTCAGGAGCACCAGGAAAGGCTGAGGGAGCTGGGGGGGCTCAGCCTGGAGCAAAGGAGGCTCAGGGATGACTTTGTCAGTCTCTAAAACTCCCTGACAGGAGGGTGCGGCCAGGTGGAAATCAGGCTCTACTCCCAGGGAACAAGTAATAGATTAGAAAAAATGGCATCATGTTGCACCAGGAGACTTTTTGATTGGGTGTTAGGAAAAATGTGCTCATGGAAAGGGTGGTGAGGCTCTGGCACAGGCTGTCCAGGGAAATGGTTGAGTCCCCATCCCTGGAGGTATTAAAAAGTTTAGATGTGGCACCTGGGGACATGGTTTAGTGGTGGATTGACAGTGCTGGGTTAATGGTTGGATTTGATGATCTTAGAGGGCTTTCCCATCTTTAATGACTCTCTGATTCTGTGCTTCTATGGTTTGTTGCTATGGAATTTATAATACTACTCCAAAGGTTCATACCTTAGTAGCAACCAGGCATTGAGCTCCAGTTATATCAATTGGGATCTAAATGGGAATTAGGTGCCTACATAATTCTGGATCTGGTCCTGTGCAGCTTCTGAAACTTCAAAGTATATCTTAAGATTAGAAATTATAATGTGTATTTGTAAATAACCTTGTGTAACTCTTTCTGGAACATGCTGGAGCAAACACCCTACATGGCAGCCAGATCTTGCATCTTATGTGTTGTTAATGGATTTTCCTGAACAGTCACAGTGAATTCAATGTGATTTGTGCAAATGAGAATTTGTATGCACACCAGTGCAAGCCAGCTGCAGCTGCTCAAGACAGTGTAAGGTTTTGGTGTGTCTCAGTCTATAATTTTAACCCTGCCTTTTGCCAAAAGGAGTCAGGAATAAAGAAAAGAACAGGAAATTCTGTATTAGATTTTGTGTTCACACCCTTCCCAACATTTCCTAACAGTGAGAAGAGGTCCAGGCAGCTTTCTGGTTAAAGAAATCCAATTTCCTCTTGCTGGGCTGTTGATTGAACAGGACACAACCTTTCTGTCTGAACAACCTTTTCATTTTGGATGGTTAGGGTGTCCCTGGCTTCTCTACTTCATTGCTGGAGGACAGCAGTGATTTTCTTCTGGCTTTAGGAAATGCTTTTTCACCTTCTCTCCTCTCCACACAACTGCATGGGCCTTTCACACACATCTGTATCCCACTTTGCACGACCGGAACTAAGAAGTGGACTCACCCATGATTCCCTGTACAGAGCATTCACATTCTGCAAACACTTTTGCATGGCATAAAACCATATTCCTGGCAGATGGGCAGCAGGAAATGCTTCCTTTTGCCAGTGGCTAAAACATTGTTGTTTGTCACACCTGTGTACTAGCCTGGTTAAACAGAGAAAAACACCAGAAAACACAGGAAGCGCTGACTCATTTTGCCCTGCCTGCCCAGCCCTGGTGTCTGTCCTAACACAAGCAAACACTTTTGCATCTAAATTCCACAGCAGTTTCACTCCTGAAGAGCTGTTGCTGTGCCCATCACCGATAGCAGCACCAACAAACCGCAGCCACGACCTCGTATTATGCAAAAACAAGACAAAAGGTTTCTCTCTGCTCTTGGCACTCGGTGTTTCAGCATCCCAGGGTGGGCTGGGGGAGTGCCTTTCTCCCTCGGCACTTTAATCATCAGAGAGTTGGAAGCAATTGCCAGGCAGGTGAAGGAGCTTCTGGAATTCAGGCAGCACATCAGATTTTACGCCTCTCTCTCACAGGCAGTTTCAATACCTAAAATTATGAAAGAAATAATTTATTTTTTTAATTATTTCTCAGCACTGTGAGAAAATTAAATATTTAAAGATAAAAGCTATTATTTGATTATTAAGCCATCGTGCCCAATCCAAAAGCACTGAGCCATCAGATATACCATTCTGGGGTGCACAAGAGCTCCATTCAGACTCCAGAGGATGAGTGCCACTTCATACATATGTGGGATAAAGATTTCCAGTGAAGTGTGAGTAGTGTGGCACACCAGTCCCTGGGACCTGATATTATCACAGCACATGATCTGCAAACAGATTGCCTGATGCTGGGGAAGAAACAAGGACTGGTTCAAGCAGTGCATGTGTGAATTCAGAAGTCTGACCTGCTGCAGAAAACTTTGTGATAAATGATCTATTTCTTTGTAATTGTTGTGCTAAAATTCATCATATTTACTCTAGTCTCTGTAGGTCTGTAGCAATTCTGAAGTTTTGTGAAGAGATTCTCTTGTCCTCTGTCTGAAAGCATATTCTCTGTAGCTCATATTTTTATTATTCTGTTTTCAACCTTAGGCTCTGCTACCTGTCCTGCTCTTTTGCTTTTCTGTTCCGATTTGCTTTTTATAACCATAATTACAATATCTGAGAAGTGAAGTGTAAGTTGTTCAAACTGCTATTTCTAATTAAAAACACACAATAATTGCAATACTTTTCCCTCCTATTTCTGCCTACAAATGTCCTATAACTTCTGTTTCCCATAGCTGTTCAAAACTGAACTCCCAGTGCTTTGGTAAGCTGCTGAGCCAATTCCTTTAAAATTCATCAGTGTATTCAACTTATGAGCTAAAGATGTGTGTATGCTCAAGTATAATTTCACTTGATATTCTCTTGAAATGCTTTTTGCTACCTGTTATCCAGACAAAGTGAAATTCCATGCTTCTTTATTTCACTTGCATTTGTTAAATGATTTCTTGAGTAAAATGGGCTTGGGGACACAGAAATTGCTGCAGGAGCAGGTTTGGGTATTTCAAAGCAAAACAAATGCCTTGCTTTCTTTGTTTTCCACTGCATTCAATGAAGCAGGATTTTTTGGGCCCATTTCTTAGTTAAATAGGATTACACTCAAGAAACAGAAAAGTTTCTACTAATAGAAACTGAGTAGGAGTCAAGATTTCAACTCACTGGTCAGGCCAGAGCATCCATCCCAGTTTACATGTCTAGTCATTGGATGGGATTTTCTCATTTACTTAACCCCCATTTTTCTCACTGCTTTTGTCAAGACTTCTAGGGGTTTGTTATCCTACACATGAGGTTGGGACATTTCTATGGTTTAGTCAAGTGAATCCTCAGCTGTATCAAACAGTTTGAAAAACTACTACACCTCATGCTTCAGGGATTAAAATAGTCCTTGCTTTTTGAAGCCTCTTGAATCCCTACAAGGAAGGCTGGGGCAGCTCACAGGGGCTGTGCCAGCTCCATGTGCTTTGGGAGAGCATCCCCTGTCCCCGAGGTCCATGATGCTGGCCACTCTCCGAGGCAGAATTTGGGGCTTCTTGGACCTCATGTCTTCAATTTGGTGTGGCAACACTTATGTTCCTGTACATGCCACACATCTAGGCAAGCACATGGGGAATAGATTGCTTTCCTAAGGAGGAAGCCTGGATGGAAAGAACCTCTCCTGCCTTCCTTCCAACCTTCTTCTCAGTGTAGATGGCCAGAAATATCAGAAGTCCCCAGTTAATCACCCATTCCAGCCCAGGATTTTTTGATATTCAGCTTTACCAGCTCATCACAGATCCCAGCAGCAAGCAGAGGGGCTCTGAAATTCTCCTTGTTTTAGTTCATGTCTGGATAGGGGATTATTTCTTACCGGAAATAGTTATGTGGGAACAAACAGTATCTCCCCTCTGCCAGTGACTGCTATTCCTGTTGTGCACTGGCTGGTGGAGCAACTCTTGGGATAATATACAGTTCCTCCCTCAAATACGTGGTCTCTGGCACTGCCAGACCAATGCATCAGACAAACCTCTGCCACAGGACATGGCAGGATGCAAAGAGGGATCACATTTCTCTCTGTTGGTCCATTTGGATTCCTTGATACGGAGCAACATCATCAGCCCTCGTTCCACCTCCTTCCACCACTAACACTTGATATTTCTTCCCTTTTTTCCTCACCCAGAGCTAGCGATGCAATTCAAACAGAACAGCTTCAGCTTGCAAAGTGTGTTTGCCTGTGATAAATGGTGCTCATGATGGATGGCTGTGGTCTTGAGGATGATGGAGGTGAACAGCAGGGTGCTTCATGGATTTGTACGGCAACTTTATTTAATACTTTTATTAATGGTCTGGAAGGACGTGTAACCAAGTACATTAACTAGATCTGCACATGACACTGCATTGGAAAGAACTGTAAACCAAGTGAAGACAGAGAAATAACACTAATGGAACCAGGGGTTAGAAATATGAGCAGGAAACAGAATGAGATTCTGTCTGGGAAAAGGTAAACTAATAATTCTGAGAAGAATAATCCAAAACACAGATATTTAGTAGTAGGATTACAGATTTGAAAACAACTCACTGATGTTCTAAAAGAGCAAGTAGTGATGGTTGGGTGACTAGGCAATGGCTGTACACTGTGAAATGGTGGAAAAATTAATTTTAGTTTGCAGAGTAAATCCAAAGGTATCTTGCCCTGGTACAAGGTCTTGTCCCTCCTTTTAGGTCTTACTTTCTACAGCACTTTGAACCCTTACTGCCAGGCTTTATCTGTGAGTAAAACCCACAAATAGAAAAATGCCTTTGTAGCTGGCTCTTCACAGAAACACAGACCTGGAGGGCGTCTTCCAGACCACCAAATCCTGAGGCATCATATTCAGGGAGCAGTGTTGGTCCGTGTCACTTTCGTGTTCTCTCTCCTCAACCCTTCTACAACAGGCTGGAAAGGTAAACTAAAGCTTCTCTGATGATAATTTTGACATCAAGAGCAGAGAAATGTGGAGGAAGACAATTCCAACAAAATTATATGGCTAGGTAAAGAAAAAAAGACTTGTTCTGTGTAAAAAAAATCAAACAAGACAATGAATATGCATTGGGACCATTCCTATTCCTTTCACTCAATGCCATGAAGTTGTAGGTACTGTTTCTGACGCCTGTAATATTTGTGTCAGTTGGCACAAATTGAAATCAATAGGCAGTGACATGTGGAAGTGGATATTTGCCAAAGGAGGACTTAGAAACACTGTAGAAAACCTCAGGTGGAACTAACCCAAACAAAAATACTACTAAATATCAAGGCTTCTCCTAAAGTGATTTGTGCTGAAATGTCTTGAATGTGTGTGGCCATTGCAGTCACCCATTCAGCAGGATGCTGACGTGTGTGCAGACCTGTAGGGTGTGATGAATTATAAAGGGAGTTGCAGCAAGCTGGAAATCTGTCCCACGTGCACTCACTCGAGAGCAAACATCCCTCACCGGTGAGAGCTGAGTCCCGTGGGGAAGTGATGCTGGCAGAGCACTGGCTGAGATTCCAAGTGCAGTGCAAGCACGGGGGTCACTGCCTGCCGTTCCTGAGAAATCCTTCATGCTGGGCAGCTCTGGAAATGGAAATGAAGTTACTTAAAGTGGCAACTTGTTCTTGGTAGTGATTGTAAGATAGATAAGTTGTGTGTGTGCAAGAATTGTGACTGCTATGAGCCACCTCTCCAGAAGAATTCTCTGGCAGTGCACAGAGCTGAGAGTGGTACAAGCCAGGAGCTCCTGCTTTTTATAATGAAAACATATGATCGTTTCTACTGTGAGCCCTAATAAGCAGAACTGGTTGTACCCTTGGCCAGCAGCATTGTTCCTTGTGGAAAGGTTGCCTTCTTGCTCTGGAGCCTGTCCGCATTCCTCTCAACCATCCAGCAACCTGAGGCATAAGGAAAAGGAGAGATGGAATCCATGAACTCACATCCTCCGCTTACACAAATACCCTCAGACACTGCAGTATCTTGGAGATTTTGTTTTGTTTTGTTTTTCTTTAAAATGCCGATTATTAAGCAAGATGGTAGAATAAGTATGGGTACATTTACCTAATGAAAAGCTCTCATCCCTCATCAACCATTCTGACAACTGAGGAAGAATTATGAAAATATCCTGTTTGGCAGAGAAACAGAAGGGCCAAGCTGCAGCATATATATCTATATATAATTATATGTATTCACTAAATCAAGAGAAAAGTCTTTTACCCACTGTGAGCCACTTACTCTCCTGTACTCTCTGGTACCTCCACTGCAGGCTGAGGAATTGCTCTGACATTGTAGGAGTGAAAAATAAACCCATCTAGCCCTGAATATGTATCATCCACTTAGTCACTGAGTGGAAATGCAGCTACCTCCAGGGTGGAATGGAGAAACCACCCTGTGAGCTTCCCTACAATATTAGTTCCCCAGGCTGGAGCTTTCCTTAGCTCTGCTCACAAACCCATCATTAAAAATGTAAAGTTATAAAGAGCTGTGTTAGTGTCAGAGGGCAACTGCCTGTGCAGGAAAACCTTTGTTAGAGTGTTTTCCCTCAGTCAAATCTCTCTATTCCTCAAAGTTCTCTGATACAGATATTCGACCGTTTCAGTGCTGTTTGTAGTAACATAGTAATTTCAGGGAAAAATATATGGCCACTGTATGAAACACCTGGGTATATCATATGTTACTAATTTGGATTAGCCGTTTCAATCTGTTGTAAACAAGAAGGCTGGTGAGAAACAAGCAATGTAAATGGTCCAATATTGGAGCTCAGTTGTTAAAATAATCCCCTATCTGCTTATCCCTGGATGATCTTTCAAAAAGGAAAAATATTCTAAATGAGAATGTGAAATTTAAGAGGAAAGTGAGCGGGACGTAGTATTATTCTCCTGGCGTGAACAGGGAGGGTGAAGTGATTGGCAGGACTGTGTTTATAGCTCCAACATGGGAACCACTAATCCTGTTAAATCTCCTGAGAAAGAGCCAATCCTCACGACATCATACAGGTCAGTGGAACCTGGGAAGCTGCAGGATGTGAAAATCCTGAACCATGTCCCGTTAACTAATAAAATCCTGATCTGGTCATCTGCCCTCACAGAACTCCATTTTTGCTGCTGGAAAAGGGGTGTGCATGAGGTACAGTCCGGCAGGGGTCTGGTCCCAGTACACTCAGGAGCACCAGTCACTCCCCGCGTGGTGAGATCAGGAGTGTCCTGTCCCTGCTGCAGCCCCTGGGAGCTGCAGCAGCCCATTCCAAGGTTCTCAGAGCACTGCAGGAGGACTGCTAAGTGCACATAATTAACCATGTGAGCATGTATGTTCAGGATCAAGGCTTAGCCTTTTAGCTACTGGGCATTCCTCCTTGCTCTTATTTTTATTAAAAGCGATGATTTTATTAAAGGAGCATTCTGGCACCTGTTGTACTAGACATCTACAATTACCTGACCACGGTGCAGTCCCACGTGGGGAAAGACCCTGGTGTGCACCAGCCACCTCCCCGCCCCAACCCAGGCCAGGAGGCAGCTGGAGCTGTTCTGGCAGGTCCCCAGTATGGCACACTGGGGACCAGTATCCCACAGAGCACTCCCTTTTCAGAATAAGGGTAGCCTAGAGATAAAAATAAAAATCTCATCCCTGCTTTTGAACAGAAGTGAGTGCAGAAGGTCAGGCCGAGGCACATGGATTTAATGCTTCCTAAAACCCATGAAAATTTCACAGAACCTGAGTTATTTTAGCTGTTTATTTCAGGAAAGTTGAGTTGTACCCTAAACGTTCACTTTTCTTCCCACTGACTGTAAACCTGAACTGGAGCCTGCTACAGCTGCACTGCAGATTTCCCCTGTTCATTGTGTTAAGGCTCCTGTTCATTGTGTTAAGCTGCTGGCTGTAAGAAGCAGCACCTGAAACATCACAAACAGAATCACAGAATCCCTAAACCATCAAGGCTGGAAGAGATCTTAAAGATCATCCAGCCCAACAGCTAACCCAGCGCCATCTGGGTCATAGTCCAAGTGCCACATCCAGACATCTCTTGAAAAATTCCGACAGTGACTCTACCACCTCACTGGGGAACTTATTCCAATGTCCAACCACTCTTCCAGAGAGTTTTTTTTTTTTAATTGAGCTGCCTGGTGTCCTTCAGCAGTGGAAGAAGAAGCTGCTTTTTCTGACACCTTCTGATTTTGTGAGCTGTCCACTAGAATGCTGCTCTCCTGCCCATGGATTACTGACGGTTTATGATGGAGACAATGCTCCTTCTTTCTGGGGTCTAAGGTGGAGGTTCTTCTTTTGGGCTTCTGGATGATTTAAAAGTTATCAGGTATCAGTGCAGACAAGGGAATCCTACAGTGTGCTAAAATGTGAGATAATTAATGGCTGGTGCATGGATTGAACTCAGCCTCTTGCTCCTGCTGCACCTCACAGAAACACAGAATGGTTTGGGTTGGAAGGGACCTTAAAAATCTTTTAGTCCCAAGTGGTGCTGTGGCCTTGCCCCATCCTGCAGCCCAACATGATCCTCAGTAGTGTTCTGTGGTAGTAGCAATTCCCAGCGTGCCTATGGCTGCAGAGTGGATTGTTTGGGTAAAACATGATCTTTGGTAACCATTAGTGTAAAAACAACCTCCAAAATTTTGTCTTGCTGACCTCTGCCTGTAATCTGCCTCCTGCCACTGTCCAAAGAAAATCTGTTTTCCTGATTCTCAGGCTTAAACTACTCATTTCCTGGAACTTATTTGGAAATTCAGCTACATCTAAAATAAGTATACTCGTGGCTTGAAAAGGGGGAAATTCTAGCCAAAATCAATTGGCATATGCTAAATCATACTGCAATTTATGATAGCAGAATTGGCCCTGATCAGGAGCACAATAGACTCGAGAACCACCAAAACAGCCATTTCTCAAGGCAGGTCTTACATTTTCCCTATATTCCCAGACATGCCAGGTGGCTTGCAAATCTGTTTGGCATCAGGACTATATGTGATCCACGCCCAGGTCATGCAGATTACAGAAACCCAGGATTGATTGTCTACTGCCCCCAACAGCTGCAGGGGAAAATAACATCTGAATCCACAGCCCCAAGCAGAAACCCTGGGGAGCCCCAGGCTGTGATTCATCAGAAGTGTCCCTTGGCATTGTGTGATCCATCGCTGAGGTTGGGAAGAACCACAGAATCACAGAATATTTTGAGCTGGAAGGGACCCACGGGGTCATCAAGTCCAAGAGCCCACTGTTGTGAGCACACAAAAAATAAAAGCTGAGTGCGACTTATGTCTGTAAACTTAAACCTTCTCTTTCCAAAATTTCCCTTCCACTGCTCAGTTTGACATGAGACCACGGAGGAGTCACCTCTTTCTTCCTGCTGAGATGGCTGTGTTGGGAAGGATCTTTGTAGCTTGCCATCAAAGGGGGCAGACAGACAGCTGGGGAACACCCACATCTGGGTGCGCTGGTGCTTTATTGCATGTTGCATTCCGTATAAATTCCATATGGAGTCAAAATCATTTTGGACTCGTTACTTCCTCCAAGCCAATACCTTAATTAGGAGTGTTTTGTTTTGTTGTTTTCCTAAAGGAGAGCTGCTGTCCAAGCGCGTTATTATGGGTTTACACATCACTGTGCTCTTAATATCAAAGCTTTCATTTGGCTGGAGGCTTCCTTCCCTGTGGGGGAAGGATTGCTGGGTGAGTGTTGGAGGTTGCACAATCTTTTCCCAACAGAAAAGTGAAGCACAAGTTGGAGTCTGTTGTGATAATACAGGGGAGGAAGTCAAGAGCAAGCCTGTGTGGTACGAGTGAGATAACACTCCTGTAACCCAGCCGTGTCAGATTGCAGCCTGATGGCAAATTCCTGTGTGTCTATTAGAGCAAGAAGTGGGAAATCAGATAAAATAGAACCATTTGCAAGATGTCCATTTACAGTTACAAGATGGCCACTCTGATGACAGAAATGCTCTTGGTCAGATTCAAATGGCCAGATTGACCAGAGAGGGTGTGAAGTCTCCCTCCCTGGGCATATTCCAGAACTCTCTGGACACAATCCTGTGCCCTGTGTTCTGGGATGACCCTTCTGGAGCAGGGAGGTAGAACCAGACGACTCACTGTGGTCCCTTCCAACCTGATCCATCCTGTGCTTCCGTGATTTCTGCGATCTCTTTGGATTAGTTGCTCACCCCTGAGTTGCATTGAGCAGTCTGAACTGGATGTTGTGCCTGCATGAAGTCAAAAGAAGACTGCCCAGAAATGACGGCAACCTGAGTAAACAAGACTGATACAAAATGGAAAATAAATTAATATTTTTGTTTTGCTTGGTGGAGATGGTTAGGATTGACTGTGTGGGTATGTCTTGGTTACGTAAAGCTGGAAAATAAATCCAACCTGTCCCAGCCTCAGCTTGCTGTGTTATCCTCTTGCCTGAAAAGTGAAGGTTCCTACCATGGGAAAGTCCCTGGCAGTGGTTTTAATTTATTGATGGAATAGCTTTTCAAAGAAAGTAAGGGACTTCTATTAACACAAAACATTGTTTTTCTTCTTACAAATGCAATGAGACTGACAACAAATTCCTCCAGATTTTTGGTCTAACATTACTTATGCTAAGTGGAGATATACTAAGTATTGTTAGGAAGGAAAATTTGCATGAAGTAGTCCTAACAATCAAAGTTACGAGCAGTGAAGGAAATCTTTCCCTTTTCTCTTGCTCTCTCATCACCAGCACAGGAATCCTGTATCTACCCACATCTTTGCCTTTGTTGTACAGGGCAGAGAAGGGATGCAAGGAAGTCTTGCAAAACAAGCAAATATCCTCCACCAAAAAGGCAGCGCTGAGCTATTGATTGCGCCCTCGTTTAAATGTGCCATGCATGCGCTCTGCTCCACACATTTCCTTACCACCCTCTTCACAGGAGTGGAAAATCTGACAAGTAATTTTCTGTGGGGACATAAAAATGCAGGATGGAAATCTCTAAGCTGCATGATCTTTAATGAGCATTCATCCATTGAACCAAAGCTATATCCAATATTACAGGATCTTGCTGATAGATGACATAAACCAAATTTGTTTCTTAGAGAGGCATGTTGATTGGCTTCACGCTGGGCACGCATGGAGAAAGACATCTAGGCTCTCTTTTATCCAGATGGAATTCCTAAGTCAATCAAATAAACATCATAATAATAAGGTTAATCTGGTCTTTACTCATTCAATAGAGAAAAGCAGAGATGTGGATCTAATTACGTAAATACTGTAAAATCAGTTTGCATTTATCTCTTTCCACATCTCCTTGGTACAGCCCTGGTTCAGCATGCTTAACATGGTTCTTTTTGGTCTGAATGATTTAATTCTGGGGCTAAAGCCATTCAAGATTTGTTTGAACAGGAAAATCTTGTTTTCTTTGGAGCATTTTGAAGTAGGCATAATTACAGTGTTGCAAATGTGATGCTCTGCTTTAAGGAGCTGTCAGCATTTCCATATTAAACCACTGTTTTCAGGGGTTAACAGAATTGCCAGAAAAAGGAAAAAAAAAAAAGAAGAGTGGAAAAGAAGGGTCCATTATGGGATGAAACTTGGTGTTTAGGTTTTTAATCCAGAAGGGTGGTTTCGACATCAAATTGTGCAAAATTAATTTACACTATATGCTTGCAAAACTGCTCATGTCACTTTTTTCATACTTTTTTTTTTCAAATCAGCCCACAATAAAGCCCACTTATTTTGCTTGTTTCTACTGTACACTGCTCTTTAAAGTTAATGTCATTTCCATACAATACCCCCAATGTAATATGCCTCAGAGGCAGCATAGATTGAATAAGTGACTTGGAGCCAGGGACTCCCAAGTTTATAATTTAGCCGCTGACTCACTGTGTGGCCTCAGGCAAACCACGTAACTCCTATGTCCTCATCTATGGTATGGTCTCAATTTTCCATTGTGTTGCACAACATGTAAGGAGCTCTGCTCGTGTTCAATAGGAGCTTAACCCAATGGTGAGTGGGTTACTGGAGCCGTGTCGAGGATATGAGACTTAACACAATTCCCACTTACCAGGTTTTGACAATTCTGATAATTTGTCTTCAGCTGGTCCAGGTGGGCACTCGGTGGGTATATCTCCACCTGTGATGTCTGTGTCATGGAGAGCAGTCTGTCCTGGTGCCAGCCCTGAAATAAATGATATTCCTCAAAAATCAGTAGAGTAACTTGGATGTTTTTTTGAAACATGTAGGTGTTCATTGTGCTGGACCTGCAGGACACTCAGCTGATGTTGATCCTTTCTGTGTTTCTTCAGCTTTCCTCAGCTCTCCATGTGTTTCTACGCTGTCCCTTCGCGGCTGAGTTTTTTCTCTATCATAAAGCCATTTGCTTTTGTATACAGTAGAGTCAAACTTCTGTTGTACATTATTTGAGTCACATAGGGAGGAAAACACAGACAGCTTGTATAGACAGTGGATGAGGGAATTTTTCCCTGAAAAGATTTTTCCCTGAAGAAAAGTTAGATCTTTTCCAGAAAAACAACAACCCTGAAATGCTGTCCTTCAGCATTTAACCAGCCCTGAGAAGGGCCCTTTTTCAGCAAGTACAATCCTGGTATGGACCTCTGTGAATGACACTGTATTTGTGGGATCATGAGAGTAGAAATAGAAATTTAGAAGAGAGTGTTTTGGTCATCACTTCCAGTCCTCTGTATCGCAGGCAAATGTACACTGGTTATAAGTTCTGATGTGTCTGCAGAACATTGGCTGCCCAGGCCACAACACATCCCATCTCCCAGCCCCCTACAGCCTCCCAGAGACCTGTAATGAAAGATCAAGAGTAGCAGCTGAAATGTGTCACAGATGGAGAGCAAGAAAGGCTCAATGGTTTGCCAGTGGCCTGAGTCAAGAGCAGCACAGACATGGTGAGTCTGGGCATCTTGAGAAATGGGATTCTCAGACAGCCTTCCCCTCTCTGAAGGGATCCATGTTCAGCCAAATAGGATCATGAAATCCACCCTGGTTTTAAAAATTGTCTTCCTTCTTCTTCATGCCCTGTCTACACAAGATGCCAATAGCCGATTGCTTTTTGACCTCATGAAAACTCTTCTCTTGTGCAGCGTCTCACTGCACAAACCCCACAGATTTACCACACATTTTGTGAATTAGTTTTTTAATTAATTTTCCACTTTGTAGTTTCATGTGGTGCTTTTGTGTTCTTGTCCTGGAAGACACCTCACCTCAAAGGGAGTTTTTCTTGATTGGTTTTCAGTTTTAATAACTAGAGACCCTCCAATGTCCTCACACTGTTTTCTGCATTGATCACATATCAATGCTCACACAGGTCCAGTTTTCTATCTGTGGAATGGGAATGATAGTGTATGATATCATATAATGCATATGGAATTATGAAACCCAGCAAATCCCACTGTGATCCAGTATTCCCAGCCAATTAACAAAATAGTTTTAGGTTTCTGAGCAGACATGTCCCTACAAAGATCTAGATTTGTGTCCTGCATTTAAACATTCATTTTCATCTTGGATTTGGGTCCCAAGCTGAGCTGCTGGCAACTTACAGTACAATGAGATACTTGTAGAAAAATCTTTTATTGTGAATGTGGGAAGTATTTTGAAATATTTTGGGGTTTTGGGCTGTTTCAACACTCAGCTGTATTTACAATTTTTCTCCATTCACCTTGTGAAGTTGTTTTCTTCCTGTTGTTTTCTTGCTGGCTGGGCTTCCTTGTTGGAGAGAATCTCTATTGCTTCACAACAGATATGCAGATCCCAACATGTAACTCCAGCTAAGCAGATCCGTGTCAGGCTGACTTGACCTACAATAGTTTTAATTTGTTTAGACCTGACCTGAACAATTTTCAGATCACGTTGACCCTGTGTTAAATGCTTTGCTTCAGTTTTCCTGAGGGAAAATGGAAACAATTCAGGAAAATCAAGCTTTTCCTGGGGGCAACACTGTCTTTGTAAAAAAAATGAAAACAACTTGGTATTAAAAAAGAAACAAATAAAATGGAAATTTCTGAGTGGCTCTACTTGCTACACTACTATATCAAAAAGTATATGATTTCAATCCATGGAAACAGCAGTGTTTGAATTCAGCATTACACTAATAAAGAGGTTTGTCTTCTGCCACCTAGTCAATATTAGCCAGCTTCCAGATAGTCCAGCATGGTATGAGACAAACCTCGTAAAACTGGAGAGCTGTACAAAAATCAGAGTGGGTGATGACCCTAAAAATTATTACTTCCAAGGCACCATACAGCTGAGAGACTGGTAGAAACAAAAACCGTGGCCCTTTCTGTTGGAAAACACGTAAAATTGACACTGTGTGATTTTATAGCGGTTTGTAGGATTTACAAGACGTATTGCAAGTAGCACTTGCTAAAACTACAGCTCAAGATGTCTGGAAAGAAAAATATCTGCAGGAATGGGGAAGAGCAGTGTCAGCTGTTTAGGAATGGCTCTCTGGGATTCCTTGGTGGGGTGAATAAGCAGTGATGTGGTTTGGTTGTCAAACGCAGCACTAGAGGCAGAAGGTTGGGGTGGTTTATAACTTAATTCATCTTTGGAGGAGAAAGTCTTTGCTTTTATACTTTAAGCATGGACGTAATATTAAGAAGGGCTGAATATCTACAAAGCTCAGTGACTGACTTTCGGAACTGTCCTCACAGAAGTGACAGCAACACTTGTGTAGTGCTGAGTGGCTTTCACTGAAGACCTCTGCAGCTGAGCAGGCTTTTCAAACATGGTATTTTTTATCTAGTCCTTTTTGCCAAAGGCTTTCCCAAAGAGTATCCTGAACTTTTCTCTTACACCATTCTTGCACACAATCAAATTCAGTCTTCCTCTGCCCGCAGGATAAGCTGCTCCTTGGGTACCAGTTGGCAGATGATGCTGGTATTGGAGGAAATTATATTCCATCAACAGTGCTCCATGGTTCTCCCCTTTGTCATGTCCAAATCCCATCAACCCAACAATGTGAAGGACCAGAAGAGCTTCTGGGTGAGAGCTCTGCTCATGGCCATGGGTGTCTCCAAACCACTTGGCCCACTAGGAAAAAGACGACTTTCTCTTTAATAACAGATGGTGGTAGTGAGACATGAAAATTAGGACATATTTTCATTTGATATTGGAATATCATGAGCATCAGTTATTTTGGGAAGGAGTCCAAAAAATACTTGGAGAGAGTCTAAAACTGCAGATGAATCCACAGGTTTATTTTATTGGGTGATTTCAGTTCTGCCAAATATTTGTAGTGTAAAGAAATCATAAAAATTGCTGGTGGTCCTCGCCTGGCGGGTACTTCTCACATATTTGAGACAGTTGTACGAACTGTGACAAGAATGTTTGATCTATTAGCTTAAAAACAAATTAGAGTCTTCAAGAGAAATAAATGAACTATAGATGGTAGAAATACATTTCTCTTATCTTAGAGAGACCAGGAATTTTTGCCCCCAGGCTTTATTTGCATTTAATTATCACAGTTTGGATTTCCTCTACTGCATGCATGGAGGTTTAGTCTGTCTCATTCTGTCCTCTGTTCTGAAATAACATTAATACCTGTTAATGATTATCATTGTCAATTATATATTCTGGTTACATGCACATTATAAGAAATAGCAGTTTGTTTTAATAAATCTTCAAAAGGCAGCCTAAACCTGTGCCTTATCTCCTTTCTGCTTTGTAATTTATTTATTTTTATGGTTATGATATATGAAACACTCTGCATGCTCCCAGGGACTGTGAATGGGTATCTGCTCAGCACTTGAATACTGAGATGACAGGCAGAAAAGGTTTTATTTAACATAACTTTCCAAATGGAGCAAAGGGGTCATGTATCTCAAAGATACACAAAGAAAGAAGTGAATACAGGTCTAGAAATCCAAAGACTCTGTTATATGCATGAAGGAGAGGGAATTGGTTTTACAGTGAACCCATAGGTGGTTTAGTTTGAAACATACTAAGCTGCAGAACAGCTGACGCTCACATTGTAGTGATTATTCCTTTTCTAACTTAGATTATTTTTCACTAGGATAATAATTCCGCAGTAGTTCTGACCTGGCAAAGGACTGATTGCTTCACTCCCCATCAGTCTGCAGGCACAAGGATAGTTCCATATAAAAAGATTTTCGCTGCATTTTTAAGAAGAATTTTGTTTTGAGTTGTGCAAACTTGATGTTTATGCCGTTTGCCCATGCAGATTATTTTCATTCGCTGGACCAGCACTGAAATGTCCACTCCAAGAGGAACACTTTAACCAAGCATTCTTTATGTGGTCTTCAATTAATAAACAGGAATACGCCTTTCTAAACCTGTGGGTAACGATTTTTCTGTTTGCTGCTACTCTATGTCACCTAAATGAATGGGGCATTTATATACTGTCCTTTCATCTGGGATATCAAAGCACTTTATAAATATGGACCAGTGGCTGTGATGTGCAACCACTGAACTGTGGCCGCCTTGGAGGTGGCATGCGGTTGACATTTTGGCTGGCAAAGCACATCTGAACAGCAGAAACTGTTGGTTTCCTCAGAAAGGTTTGGAGATGTGGGGGGTTGAGACTATCTGAATTAACCTCTAACACATACCTGCCCCAACACGGGAAAGCAACACCACTGCCTACCTTCCAGTGAGGAAAAATACGGTCTTGGCTAAGAGCCTGACCAAAGCAGCTTCCATCACTGGATCACTGATTTTATTCCAGCCCAAGACCATGACTGTCAAAAATTATTACCATATGGTAAGCTGGTAAATTGCCACAAGAAAATGAGCTCGGTGGTCCCAGATTAGCTTCACATGGACAGGTGTCTGCACCACAAAACCGCAGTCACAACTGCTGCCAGCTGCTGGTAGGTTTCAGAAGGGAGGTCCAGGATTGCCTGGGCAGGGGTAACACAAGTTGTGCTTCTAGAGGTGGCATCTCAGGGCCAGAGAGATGAAGCTGTTTGTGTCTCTTTAGGCATTTCTCGACCCTTCCCATTTCCTGAGCTGCCAGTGAGCTTGTGGTGCTCTCCATCATTGTTGTGGCAGGTGCTTTCTCTCACCCTCTGTCGTGGTTTGACACTGGTCAGACACGAGACACCCACGACTGTTGCTCACTTGTTCTGCCCTGCCACAGCTGGGCAGAGGAGAGAAAAAAATAAATGAAGGGGTCATAAGTTGAGATAAGGATTGGGAGAAAACATTTCAAGGGCAAAACGGGCTCAACTTAGAGTTACGACGTGAATTTATTACTAATAGAATCAGAGGAGGATAATGAAAAGTAAAATAAGCCCTTAAAACACCGTTCTTCCCCCCAAGCCCTCCCTCCTTCCCACCGACAGCGCAGGGAACAGGGCGTGGGGGTTTGGTCAGTTCATCACTGAGATCTTCTTCCTCTGCTCAGGGAGGGGAGTCCTTCCCCTGCTGTGCCATGGGGTCCTTCCCACAGGAGACAGTTCTCTGTGACTCCTCTGGTGTGGGTCCATCTCACGAGCAGCAGTCCTCCCAAAATTGCAGCAGTGTGGGCCCCTCATCCACGGGGTGCAGTCCTCCAAGGACAGGCTGCTCCAGCCTGGGAGCAGGGCCCCCTCTCTCCATGGGTCTCCCCCTGGATCACAGGCATCCACTGCCTTCCTCCAGGCATCCACTGCTCCAGGGTGGGCACCTCCCCACGGGCTGGGGGTGGACCTCTGCACCCCCTGGACCCCATGGGCTGCAGGGGCACAGCTGCTCCACCATGGTCCTCACCACAGCCGGCAGGGGACTCTCAGCTCTGGCACCTGGAGCACCTCCTTCCCCTCCTTCTCCACTGACCTTGGTGTCTCCATGTTGTTTTGCTCACATGGTCTCACCTCCTTCTCTTCTCTGGCTTGAAAAAAACTGTCTCTCCTTTGGTTTTGGTTTTCTTCTTAAATATTCACAGATGTGTTACCACCATTTCTAATTGGCCCAGCCTTGACCAGCAGCATGTCCATCATCTTCAGAGCCATCAGGGATTGACTCTGCTGGACATGGTGGCAGCTTCTAGCAGCTTCTCACAGAAGAAGCTTCTCTTCTGTGGCCCCCCCATTACCAAAAACCAGGCCAAGCAAAACCAACACACCCCCATGCAGAGACCCAGTCCCAGCCCTGCTTCCACCCTGCTAAAAGGATGCAACAAAAAATTTCAACAGGGTTTGTGTTGAAGGTGTTAAGTTCAGACCACACAAGTAGGCTTTAACATCTTTGGTACAGCTTCGAAAATCCTCCACAGGACTGGAAGGACCTTCTGGGTCACTAATCCCAACCTCCTGCTGGTGCAGGCTTTCACTTTGCATAATCCTGTAGAAAAGCTGACTAATCTTCAAAAACATGGACAATCACAGAAAACCTCAAAAGCCCTCTATAGAAAAAAGGTGTCAAATCTGTTTTGCACCCCTCTAACACCTTTCATCCAAAACTTGTAATGAGTTTTGCAAACACAGAGTTAAGAATTGCCATACCAGTGGGAGGGAAGAATTATCGTTACTGTATTTGTGAGGAAGAATTTGGAAGACAGCAAAATTGTGAAGCAAATCCCCATCCTCATTCAGACAAAGCTCTTAGTGGCTTGAAGACGTTGGCTTCAATGAAGACATCCAAGACCATCCAACCAAATCAATTAGCCAGGAATTAAAATCAGAGTTCCTGGCTCTCTTTTTGTCTGTCTTTTAACCACTGAAGTTTACAACACCTCAAGATTTTCTACCCATCAGCCTCACTATTTCTTCCAGAAGAAATGGATACTACATCCTATTTCTTTTGTGAAATAACATGAACATCATCCCACCCCTGAAGCATTCAAGGTCAGGTTGGACAGGGCTCTGAGCAGCCTCATCTAGTGAGGATGTCCCTGTTTATTGCAGGGGGATTGGACCAGATGATCTTTATAAGGTCCATTTCAACACAAACTCTTCTATAATTCTATAATTCTATGATGTATCATAGTTAAGTGTGCTCCAGCTGGGCAGGAGATTCTGTTATAACGGAGAAGACTATCAGGAGGAGATTTTAGGATTTTTTTTAATAGAAAAATTACTTTTCTGCATTTCCAAGTCATCAGAAAGATGTCACTGAATTCATCTTCAAACTCATGAAAACACACATTCCTTCTTCAGGGAGAATGAATCCTGGGCAATGTGGTGTGTTCTATGTGTCAGGGAAATGTTTTGCTTCTTTTGCATCTTGAAGCCAAATGCCACTCTCAGTCTCATTGACTCTTGGTTGAATTTGACCTCTCTGATTTGCTAGCACATTTTTTGAACTTGTAAGTGTAATTGATGGCTAAGTATGGCCCTGGAGCTATTTATCAATCAGCAGATCATGGTAGAATTGTAAGGAATATCAACAGCATTAGGAAGTGAAGAAACTAGTCTCAAAAACCTTGAAGCACCATTGTTTCAGGTTACTGGTGCTAAGGTAATTGTTGGGTTCACCTTTGATCAACATATCTCTTAGAATTTTCTTAAAATTTTTTACTTTAAGAGCTGATCCCACTCCTACTGTACAATGGATAAAAATCTATCTTTTCATAGATTTTACTAAGCATTTAATTTGACTAGCAATTTTTCTAAGTGAATCTAATTTAACAGTGAAAGAGGGAATGCATGCTCCCCTTATCTCTTGTGCAGATGTTATATTGGCAAAAGTTAGTGAAACAGTGCTTGCAAACATGTCCACAAAAGCATTGGAGTTGAGAGTTCAAAGGAGGAGGCAAAATTCAGGGTAAAGAAGTGCAAGGACCAAATGCTGATGCACTTCCTTGCACTGAGAAGGATCAAACCCAAAGATTTGCTAAACCTGGAGTAAGAAGCTGTGAAGTTTGAATCAGGACATTTCAGATGATGATTCAAAACTCACTTTTAACTCATGCTGCTGTTCAGGGAATATTCCAGCAACCTGAGAAAGGGAGCTGTAATATATGGTATGCCCAATAGGATTGGCAGATCTTAACCCAAAATGCTGTTTAACTGGTGTCTGCCATGGTGCAGTCATGTATTTTTTAAATTACTTTAATCAGTTTCCTGTTTGAGATTTTTGTTTGCTGTTTGGTTTTTTGTTTGGGGTATTTTTTTCTGTGAAACATTAACTTTCCTTCTTTGATCAGAGCCATTCTAGTCAGACATAGACATGGACCTTGGATAATTTTTCATTCAGGTCAAGTTAGGGATGCTTCAGCTGGGGTCATGTGCTCATTTCAGGGGGCCTAAAAATTAAGGTCTGTCTGTATTCTGGAACGCTCAACTTCGGACAGCTTTTTCACAGGTGCAGCTCCCAAAATTCTGTGTCCCCCAGCTCTGTTTCTCGACAATTTGCTGACTTTAGGCCTTGGAGAGTGGAGATTAATACCAAATTTGGGATGTTCACTAAATTGTGAAAGCCCTGAAGATTGCAGTGCTTGGATTTTGTTCTAAATGACAAAATTCAGGATAATGACAATGTTGGCGGGCACATCTCAGCTGACTCACAACACTGCTCCACATTTGGATGCTGACTGAAGCCCCATCTCTAATTATAATGTCACAAGGACTGGCCAAGTGCAGTACCTCTGTCTGATGTTGTGCAGAGTGTGTTGGACTGTGTAATTCAGTCCAAGCCTCTGCTGCTGTTACAGTGAGAGCTTTAGCTGTAGTATGAGCCATGTGGGGATGATTTGGGATTCTTCTGGTCATTTCAGATGGCATAACCATTTTCCCAAGGCTCAGAAAGATTGAGCAGAAATGCTGTCTTGAAATGGGCTTCTTTTCTCTGTGATGACTCAATTAAGCCTATGGAACAGATGTACAGATGGACACACAGTGGGTTTGGTGTTTTTTTCCTTGCAAGATTTAATGCTTTCCCTTGTAAGTCAGGATCCTACATGAGTTTGTTTCCTTGTTGAGTCATTGATGAATTTCAGCAACTGCACCTTGGCTCCTCCACATCCCCCCTTCGCCAGCTTGTCTCTCCTCGCATTCCTGGTGGCATCCGAGCTCCTTCTGACCTTGGTCTCCTGGTAGTCCTGGGCTAGCTCAGACTACCCAGCTGGCTGCACTCCCAGCTTGCAGTCCATGCTAAAGACAAAATAAAATGCTGTCTTTTTAACAGCTCAGTTTCTTTCCATAAAGTTAATCAAGCAGTCTTCCTTTCACAAGGCAGCAGACCCTTTGGTACTTCTACCTTTCAGCATGCAGAAGGTTTCCAATGCTGCCAGAATCCCCCTCCCTTCCCTTTTTAAGGCAGTTCTGTACATGAAGCAAGTGTTTCCCTCAGTAGAGAGAAGCTCCTTGGACTGGAAAAGAGCCGTTCCCTGACAAGGTACATGTATTGTGTCCTTAGAAAACTTCTTCCTCCCATTTAGATACATTGTTGGAGATATCTGTGGATTTCTAATAGAGATGAGTCCAAGCCATGAGGCTGGATCTAAACTTAGTCACACTCTGAGATTTTTTACAGTAGGGAGTACAAACTCAATGTGTGCTTTTTGGCTGGAGTCACTCTCCTGTCTGCACAGCCTAACACAAAAAGCATAGCTGGGCTGTTGGGGAAGCTGCTGACACAACTGAGAAACCGAGTGGTAAAGGCTTGTCATCAAAATCAACAAACCTGAAGGCAAATGGGAACCTGGTGGTGTGAGTAATTGTGACCCCTTGCCCAGCCACTTGGAGCAAACTTTCTCTTCTCAATAATCACCAGGTTTTATGAAAGAAAAGAATGAATTGCAGATGAAGCACAGAGCAAAATGTCCCTGCATTCCTCTTACTGGAGAAAAAGACAAAATCTCCTTCTTTGGGCTTAGTTTGTGCACGCCTTTGCTGTGTACTGAGCTGCACCATCCTCTAAACATTTCCAGGCACAGTCATTTTCTTTTCTCAGGTTTACTCAGTGGATCTTACTGAGGTTTACATTTTTCCACGCATGTGCTGAGAATAAACTTGATTCTACAATCTCATGTCTTGTGCTCTGAGAAATTTTGATAATGTGATTTATAAGCAGCATTTTCTGGGTCTTTCTCTTTTTGCAGCTCTCCTGGTTTTGGCTCTTTACTCCTCCCTTTACAGCAAACTGCCCCATTTCCCAAATACCGCAGGACTTTCTGAACTGCAGCATTTCATTCCATTTGTCTCTCTTTTTAAGAGGCTGATCTGTCTTAAAGAAATTTTTCTCATTTAAAAATAATTTTGCTGTGGTTTTACAGTCAGCATGGTTCCCCCCAAAAGAAACAAAAAATCCCTGCAGGCCTATTTCTTCTCCTTCTCCCATGATTACACTGGTGTAAATGACACTGGTGCCAATGGAATTATTCCTGTTTTACTCAAGTATAAAAGAGACCAAGGTTTGCAGGATTGGACATACTCAACATCTTCACAAAATCATATCAGGGACCAGGCAGAAGGGAACCTCCATCTATCAAAATGGATCTCAAACTGCTCTTTGATCTTCAATGTCTCAAATAGAGGAATATAATCATCCACCAGCAGGATGCAACAACCCTCAGGGTGAAATCTAGCAATGCATTTAACACAGAGAAAAGGCAAAAGCAGCACAACACAGCCCCTTAGGAATGTAAGCAAGGAATAGAGTGTCCAGCTGAAATTAGTGTTACTATTTGCCTCGTGGAAATGCTTGGGAAGCCCAGCCAAATTCAGGGCTCCAGCCTACTAGAGCAGCTGCAGTGAGGGCAGTCTCTGTTCCCCAGTGCTCGTAGTTCCAGTGACAAACAGCAATCAGACCGCGGGCCAGCAAGAAGTGGAGCCAGGCAGAACTAAAATATCCCTGTTGGAGTGCGGTCCCATGAGGACAGTGTTATGTCTTACCAGAAACAAAGAGAAGAGCACATTTCCAGTCTCAAAGACTTCTCTGTCCCATTAAGGAAAGCTTCAGACTACAATTAGAAAAAAAACAAGAAAAAGAGACATAGCCACAGCGTGCCAGTTTGCATCCAAATGCAGCCTAGAAAAAGCTGTTGTGCTCCCAGAAGAAGGTTGCTAGCACCCTCTTAGACTGGTGGCTCCAGCCACCTCACTCCAGAGGGTGGGAATGTGACCCTGGAGGGAGACCATCCCTCCCCCAAAACCAGAGCCACTGGGTAAATATTGACTCAGAGCGAGGAGTGGCTGAATCACTCCTTCCTGTCCTGACAAGGTGTTTCCCTCCACCCAGCGAGCAATCAAGCCCACCCTGCACAGCCCAAAATATCAGACAGGAGTTGGTGTCCATGGTGATCAAAGGACAAGGACTCAGACAGAGAGACATAGCACCTCTGTTTGGGCAGGACTGATGTGTTCGTTGGCTCTCGGAGTGGGCAAACACCTCCTCCATTTAGTTATTCAGGAGGACACGTGATGGGAAGGGTTAGTAGATGGAGGGATGAGGAACCTGGAACCTCCTAGTGTAATTCTTCTGTTCTTACCACATGCAACACCCCTCAAATTCTCTGACTGCTGCTCCACAGCTGCTGATGGTGTGGTTTCATACACCAGTATAGCAAGGGCCTGGGTTCTTGAAATCTCTGCCCCAAGATGCACTGATTTAACAGTGAATTTGTGACAAGGGGTAGAAAAAAGTCCAACAGTCTCAGTTGTCCATCTTTTCCAGCTCAGGATTCATTCTGAGTTGGATGATTTGGATCATAACTCTAAATCTATTCAGTTCATAATCTAAGGGTGTCAAAGTAAAGCTCAGGAAAGACCTGGGAGCCAAATGGTGGTGGCCACTGACTAGAGCTGTGAGTGGGTGTCACGATCTTTTGGGTGGCTCCTGGCTTGTGTAATCCAACTGGATACAGGGGAAGGCTGAGTTCATTGTTGCAAACACAGGTCTGGATTTCATTTCATGTCTGCTACAGATTTCCTAACTGGGTCTCCATGCTAGCCTGGAACACAGAAATTATATGTTCCTCCTCCACTGAGATGTTACAGAGCTCAGGATTTGATGGTTTCAAAACTGGTTGAAGATCTCCAAGAAAAAGGATGCATAAGAAAAAGAATATGCTATGGATCCCTTTATATACGCTACGTTACCAGAAGTGTTGTATTTATGTATTTCAAAACTGGGCACTGGGTTACATTTTCATTCCCCAGTACAAAGGCAAATACATTCCAAACAAAGCAATGTTGTTTCAACAAAGCAAGGGTTGAAATCTCTCCAGGGCTTCATTCTGTCTCATTTAGATCGGGCATAAGATCTTAAAGCAGAGTTTAGTGGTCGGCCGATCATGCTCCTCTGGGAAATGACAGAGTGGTAATTCAAAAGGGGTAGTGAAGTACAGCATTGTCTTGGTCTGCAGGACTGTTCTTCAATAAAACCAGCGTCTCACCCGGCTTACAGGAGAACATTTTGTTCCAAAGGAGCTGTGGCTCTTCAATAAACAAAAGAATTCACCTCCGGCTAGACTTGGGTGTAAAATGAAAATGTTATTGGAGACAAAATGTCTTTGTGAAGACAGCATTTCCATGATGCCTGCCACAATTGCCTGGGCATATCGAGCAGTTGAAGTGAAAGAGGATAAAAGGTACATCTCCAAGGCATTGACTCCATGGGCGTTTAAAACTTCTTTCAGGCTTGGGAAGTGGTTTCAGTTCAGGCCAGGAGATCTGAGGAGAGGATAAGCAGCCTGGGTGCTGTCTGGCCATGGGCTGGCACTCACCCTTTTTGCAGCAAGGACTCAGATCTGATCACGAGTGAGTTGAATCTTCCAGGGCCTTCCTGAAAGCCTTTCCTTGGAGTAAACAAGTTCTCCCGCATCTGACACAAGAGATTGAGAAAGCATCCCAGGATATCTAAACACAAAAAACTATGAGATATTCCTCCTCCAGTCTGAAACTCCTGGTACACTCAGGAAAGTTCACGAACAAAGAAGAGCAGTAGGGTCATTCAGGGAAATAATTCATGTCCAGACTGGCATAACTCAGGTGTTCAGATATGGCTGTCTCCCACCCAGATTAACTCTGCAGAAAAGATATGGTCTCTGTGGTTCCTTGGTGTATAAAGATGATAAAAATCACCTCAGGCTGTGCAGTTGCAGGGGATTTTCGTTACAAGATTATTTTCCTAAAAATGGGACCATGCCTCTGGGGATGAAACATACTTGGAAATATATGAAAATTTAATCAATTACATGAGTTAGTTCCTACTTTTCTTGCATACTTACAGCTAAATCACTCTCTTGTCATCCTCAGATCACTGAGGGATTCTTTATTGTACAGTCAAGGTGTCCGCTTTTAGCTTGACAAGCAGGTTTTGGCCTGCAAACTCTTAGGCAGAGCAACAGTCAAGCTCATCTTGCAGAGACACTCTTTTCTGGTGTGTCTAATCATGGCCTCCTACTCAGCCTTTTTTTCACCTAAAAGTTGGTTCTCTCTGAGGAGAACCAACAACCTTGGTTCTGCTCCAGATGGGTCAGGGGACTTTCTGCGTTCTTTTTAACTGTCTCTTCCATTTAAGTAGTGAGTTTCCACAGCTTGAAAGATGGTACTAGATAAGGACTGCTAGAGCACTGCTCTGCTGTGTAGACTCTAAGGCTTTGCAGAAGCCTTGTGCTGGAGCAGTTGGATGGTAAATACCCAGGAAAATACATAGTTCCTGTGTTTTAGTGGGGAACACAGCTGTGGCAAGCCTTTGAGAGATACAAACCATCCAAGAGGTTGGAACCAACCAGCCATGGAAGAGGTTCAAGGTGACCCAGGCTGGGTGTAGTTTGTTTCATGAACCAGCCCAAGAAAAGCTGTATGGTGTCTGCAAAAGTGGCCTGTCCACTGCAGGCTGGACACTGTCCCTGCTGGACTCTCTGTAGGAACCTGAAATCTCATTGACTCATGTGGACCAAATTTCCAGACTTGACTCACTGGCTACTAAAACCATAAGATTGCATGGTGTGTCTCATATTTTTCCTGGAAAAAAAACAGCAGGAAAATGTAACTATCTTTGGTTAATTAACATCTGAATCTGCTTTGAAGCCTTCATAGAATATATGTGAAGAAACTAAACTAATCTCAAACCCACAAAGAAAAATAAACCTAAATTATCTGGACCATCAAGTTTTGTTTCTAGAAATGTTCCTGGTTGCCTCATCCTGAAATGCTGGAGTGTGTCCAGGGAAGGACAATGGAGATGGTGAAGGGTCTGGAGCACAAGTCTGATGAGGAGCAGCTGGGGAGGCTCAGCCTGGAGAAAAGGTGGCTCGGGGGGGACCTTCTCACCCTGTACAACTGTCTGAAATAGTTTGTAGCCAAGTGACGGTTGGCCTCCTCTCCCAGGTAACAAGGAATAAAATGAGAGGAAATGGTCTCAAGTTGTGCCAGAGGAGGTTTAGATTGGATATTAAGAATTTCTTCACCGAAAGGGTTGTCAAGCGTAGGAACATTGCCCAAGGAAGTGATGGAATCATCATCCCTGGAAGTGTTCAAAAAATGGGTAGATGTGGCAGCTGGGGACATGGTTTAGCGGTGGACCTGGCCTTATAGATTAATGGTTGGACTTGGTGATCTTGGAGGTCTTTTCTAACCTTAATGATTCTATGATCCTTTCGTTTAAAGGTAAAAGATGCATATTCTGTATCTTCTCTTTTGTGTCTCTTACTACCTGCTGAATGTTACGGGATCATGGATCTATTCTAGGGCCATGTGTGGCAGGAAGTGCAATTGAGAAACGTACAAAGAGTAGGCACACAGGTGGTTTTAAAGAAAATGCTCCTGACTGATCAGTATCAAAAATTTGCTGCATAAATGGAAAAACTTCCTCACACAATGTAAAACTAACCTGAGAAACCCATTGCTGTAGGAATTAATTGCCAAAACCCTGTGAAAGGATGAGGGGAAAAAAAGAAAAAGAAAATAAGAAGAAAAAGGAAAAAGAAACAGGAAAAAGAAAAATAATAAAAAAATTATGGGATGTTTACAATGCCAATAAGACCATAATAGGGACATTTAGAAAGACAATAGTACTTATTAGGGAAAGAAAACAAGACTCTCAGAAGAATTACACGTGTTGGAAAAGCTGTCTGTTTCAAAACAAGAAAAACCTTTTGGTGTAGCTAATGGCCAGATCCAGAGAGGTAATTGCACACAAGCTCTTTCTGTTGCAGTCCACGTAGTTGCAGACCATTTTGAGCCTGATCTTAAATCAAATCTGTTGGCCTTCATCAAAGGTGATTGTTGACAGTGTAAATATCTGTCCTGGGCCAAAAACCTGATTCATTAGCGGAACATCAGGAAAATTTCCTACAATGGACTATGGCATAACTGTTATTGAAGACTTTTTAATACTTCCTTGGAGGCAGAATTTACTGACCAGTGACAGAGGCAAAATACAAGGCAGTCTGGACAAAGTGGTCTGAACAATTTAGTACTTTCTTCTTCTTCCTGTTTCTTTTGGCTCTCCAGAAGTAGTTGTCAGTCTTATTTTAGTTTCAGAGGACCTAAAAAGTCTCCCAAGCCACTTTGCCATCCTCAGTAAGTTGCTGAGAAGGGACCATATGTGGGTGGAGAAGATATTCTTGCGTGGCCATGGGAGGGCTGGGCTGGCAGTCTCCTTAAGCACTACAGATTTTTCTGCTGTGCCTTTTTTCTGTGCTGCAAAGGGGAGATTTGCAGATTCCCCAATTTAAGAAGTAGCTTTAACAGACCTGAAGGGTAAAGGGGCCATCATAGGGCTGCATTTGCAATGCTGGTTGATGGGGAAGATGAAAGTGGTCTTTGCTCCTGGTTCCATGATGGGCTTCTGTCAAGGCATTTAATTTTTCATGTGCTTCAGTCTGGCCCCCACAAAATGCAGCCAGTGTGGGACTTGTCTGTGCAGTGCTTTGAGCACAGCAGGAAAAATGTGTTAGGCAATGAGCACTGTCATGAGGAATTGCCTGCTGCCCAACAATATTACCTCTCCAACGTGCCTACCTCCTCTTTTCCCACTCCCTCCACACACTGAGATGTCAGGGCATCCTCCGGGACTCTTTCTGTTTTCGGAAATAACAGGAGCTGCAGAGCACTTCAAAAAGTCTGGCTCTGTCCCTTAGGTGTCAAAGAAGGACCTCAGGTTCCTGGAAAATCTGGTCCCAAATGAATGTAAAAACACACATTTTGTCAGGAAGTGAATAAAACTTCACTGAAATTAAGCCAGGGACAAAGATGAAAAAGCAGATGGCCCATGACAAACTGTGAGAACGAATTTGTTCGCATGACATGGGAATAAGTATGTACTCATAACAGACTATTACTCAAGAAATTTTGAAAGAGCAGAACTCCACAGGAGTCATAATGTGATTAGTCACATAAAGCTCAGTCCAGCTAAGCCTGGTGTATTGCACCTGAAAGAAGAGAAACAGACCCCAAAACAGACCACAATTAAAAAAAAAAAAAAAAAAAAAAAAAAAAAAAAAAAAAAGAGAGAGAGAGAGAGAGAGAGAGAGAAACAAATTTTAAATGAATAAAAATCTGTAGAGTAGGTCGTGGGCTGTTATTGGGCTGCTTAAAAAGCAAAAGGCCAGAGGAAGGAACCTTGCTGAAATGACTCAACCAGTTTGACAGCAGAGACAGAGTTGGGGTATTTTTGGTGCAATATCATGGACTCTGGAAGAGACTCTGCCATGTGCTCCATTACAGCATTGTTCTCAAAACCTACAATTATTTGCAATTATTTGCAAAATCTCTTTAAAAATAATCTTAATGTGGAGGCCACAAACCAGAGGAATAGGGTTGATTTGGAATACTCTGATCTATTTTTTTTTTATAATCAATATTTTGCACAAAACTCTTGCCTTGAACAGGCATGTTTAATTACATGAAAATACTTTCGTCATTAAAGGGAACAGCATCTTGATATATACAATATTTTGGGATTTTTCTACCTACAAAGAGAGGAGTGTGTTCCTAGGACACAGATCTGGTTTGCTTTATCTAAAAAAAGAATTAACAATAAGCTTACCTAATGTTTTTTTTTATTTTCTAAGCTGCTAACCCAAAAGCCAGTGTTCAGAGCTAGTTTAGAACAATTAATTAATTAAGTAAATAAATTAAGGCTAGACTAGAGCCAAAATTATATCTAGAGCCAAATTCAGTTTCTGAAATGACATGTATTCAAACACCAGTCCCGGAGTGCTCACACTGATACTTCAGTTCAGACCTACTCCGCTCTAATGTCTGGTGGCCTCTTCACCCAAGCTGGTGACTTAATCCCTCCTAAACTTGCTTGAAACCCTTCTAAGCTTGACTCAGCCTGGCTGTGGGAAGCAGTGCCACTCTATCTGAATCAAACCTGAGCAGTTCAGGAGGGTTGGCTTCAGATTCAGATCCCAAAGATGGATTTTGTCTGTGCAAAAGCAGCACCGCCCTCAGTGACGCACATACCGCTCTTGGGCTCCCATTTACCACAAGCTGTTGGGACTTGAGTTTCACTTCTCACCAGAAAGCGGAGGCAGGAGTATATTTAGACTTTCTTGGGAAGCAGCTGCGAAACTCAGGGGGAGCGCGCACGCACTCACTCCCGCGGGCACACACACAGACACCGACAGCTTTGGAGCAGCTGCACAAACCTGAGCAGAAAGGACAGGGCACAGAGGCCTCCTGCAGGTCACTGCCTCACCAAAGAGGTTCATTTCAGCATCTCAATATCCTTGTCGTTGAATCACGGGATCACAGGATCACAGAACAGTTTGGGATGGAAGGGATGTTAAAGATTGTCTCATTCCAACCTCTCTGCTCATTGCAGGGACACCTTCCACCAGACCAAATTGCTCAAAGCCACATTCAACCTGGCCTCGAACACCTCCAGGGAAGGCACATTTTGTCTGAGCAATCTGTTCCAGTGCCTCACTACCCTCTGGGTAAAATATTTCTTCTGCTGTTTAGTCTGAATCTCTCTTCTTTTAGTTTAAAATCATTCCCCCTTTACCTATCACTGTGTTCCCTTGTTAAAAGTTCTTCTCCCTCACTTTTATAAGCCCCCTTGAAGTAGTGCTTATTTAAATAAATAAATGAAGTACTGGCACTATTGAAATATATTCCTTGTTCAGTCCTGACTTGAAAGATTATCACCTTCTCAACCACAAGCTCATTGTGTCCTTGAAGCACTCTAGAGGCTTCAGGTTCTACTCTTCTGCATCTTAAACCTTATCTCCGTGGGTTTGTGCCTTCCACGGGAATACAGAGGCAGCATTTCCCATCTCCTATTGTGAGTTAATAGGAAATTGGTGGTGCCATGAGGATGGAGCCGAGCTCTAGCCTGTGGTGCCCAGAAATAGGACAAAGAGGCAATGGGCAGGAACTGATGTCCAGGAAGTTTCACCTGAATATGAAGAAGAACTTATTTTCTGTGCAGTAACGGAGCACTGAAGAGATTGTCCAGAGAGAGTGTGGAGTCTCCCTCCCTGGAGACATTCCAGAATTGTCTGGACACAATCCTGTGCCTTCGGGTCTGGGACGACCTTGCTTGCTCAGGGACCTGTAGTCTCTTGCAGCCTGACCCATTCTGTGATTCTGTGAAATTACTTGCTACATCTACATATAAAGTGAGGAATTCAGCTCACCCAACTTCAGCCATTTAGAATAACTCATCTAAGGTAGTTGATTTACCGGAAGTGCTGGGAGGGGAGGGACACCCAGAGCATGATCCTTCACCCCACTTAGAGACTTGATAGCTTGGAATGGCTTTACCCTAGAGGTGCTTCTTTCTTGACTGGAGCCAAGATGACTGCCTCATGCTAGATGCCAGCTAAAGGGCTAATGTTAGATGAGCTGAATCTGTGGAAAGTCATGCTCCTGCTTTTCCCTCAAGGTTTCTTCACAGACCTTTCCCTCGTTAGCTGACAAAAGACTAAGAAATCAGAGTTTGCAGCAATTTGGCTGCAAGGCAGATAAAATCAGTAGTCAAACAAAAGAAGTTTAGATAGCCAAGACTGCCTGTAAAGTTAAATACGTGCTCTTCTCATGCAGCTGAATGCATTTAAAATAACTTTAGTTTGCCATTCTCACAGGGCAGACCATTAATCTTTTAGTAATATCCATCATCATGAGAAGGATAAGTACCAGGAAATCCTCTCCTGGAGGTGCTCCTCTGGTCCCTCTAATTACTGAATTACCTGCCCTATCTACAGGCCCATGAGTTTTGGACACCCTGACATCCTCTTGGAGGTGGCAGAGCAGAAGTGTTCCCTCTTACTTGCAAATAGGTAACACAAGGATATAGAATGGCTTTCCCTTTGGGAGATCCATTGTAGATCAGGAGGGTAGGGAATATTTTTAAGCTGGGCAGCCATTTTTATGCATTGGTATAGTTCTCTTTTGCAATGTAGGCGTTTTCAGATCATGACATCCATATCCAAGTTAGTTACCCAACATTATTCCCAGCAAAGTGATGAGGACGTATCTCTCTCATTCTAGCAACATAGTGGTGATGCTGGACTTATTTAATCTACTGGATGCAAAGAAAGGCTTGGGAATTAGATAGGATGTAGACATTTAGGCTGTGGACTGTGACTGTAGATGGGCTAAAGGTGACCTGAGGCAATGGCATGAAGCTGTATCAAGGGAGATTTAGGTTGGATATTAGGAAAGGTTTCTTTACCCAGAGGGTGGTTGGGCACTGGAACAGGCTCTCGAGGGAAGTGGTCACAGCACCAAGCCTGGTAGAGCTCAAAAAACTGCAACACACTCTTAGAGACGTGGTGTGATTTTTGGGATGTATCTAGACAGGACCAGGATTTTGACTCAATGAGTGATGTAGGTCCTTTCCAGTTCCAGATATTCTGTGATTCCATGACTGGAATCCTGTCTCAGTAAAACAATCCTCCTGAAGGACGAGGCAAAGATGCCTCAGTATAAAAGAAGTGACTCGTGAGATACAGCTGATCAGTCTAAGCCTTCCTTCGGGGGGGCTTTCCCTCTATGTACAGCATGGAAAATGCAGGGGTTTCCAAACACTTGCAGTTTAGTTGTTTAGATGAAGCTGATCCCAGTCCAGGTTTTCTGAGTTCTGGATTAACTTTCCCAACTGGTGATACAATTTTTTTTCAAAGCTACAAGCCTTGAACAGTCAGTCTTTGTGTGTAGGTGTAGGCTACAGCATCGACCCAGCTCCTGTGGGCTGGGTGTCCTTGGGGATGAGGAATGACCAGGCACAGGTGGGCTGATGTCTTCAGGGAAGGTAACTGCGCTTGTCTGAGCACTCTGTGTCCAACATCTCTTTTCTCTGCAGTCACCCACCCAGCCCCAGTTGGCTCCAGCTCTGTCTCGATGTGGATGGAACACTCCCAGCAGTGCCAGTGCACCTGGATGCTCCAGTTAAGATGTCCCTTCTGTGAGGGCTGTACAAAAAAAGTGAAAAAAGAAGCACTAAAGTTGTGATGAGTTGCAATGAGGGGAAACAAAATTAGAGAGGAAGGAAATAAATAGAATCATCTTATTGTATCTGATACACAACAATAGTTGCTTGCTCCATGTTTCATCTTACTCAGAATTCCCATATAACTGGGCTTTCTCAAACACACCCCAGCAATTTTGGCCATGGAGAAAAAAGTGTTGGCACTGTTTTGGGCAGGGTTTGTGACGGGGCAGTCTGCAGAGGTCCCTCCCAGGCTCAGTGACACTGTGATTCTGCAGTCTTTGGATGCTGAGCATCTGGGTCAGACCCATCCTGACCATCAGTCACTCTGGGTTCACAGACTGCTTTATGATCTGAGCATTGCAACAGCTCCCATATGTCCCGGATACACAAGGATCCCTGTGCAGGTGTCCCGACACCCATGTGGAATTTCTTAGATGGAAATATGGGAGTCTGATCAAGCTGAGCAAGTTGTGTTTAAAGGCTGCATGACATATATAAATCTTAAAGAGCGATGACAAAGCTGTGGCTTCTGATAGGGAAACCACTCTGTTTGGAAAGATTTCAGCCAAATGGAAGAGCCTTTGGTGTCCAGATTTTTGCCTCTATTTTTGTCCGTGTTAGTTGCTACTCTTTGTATATTAACCCCAGTGTCTCTTTGACCATTTAAGAATTGTTTGTGACAGTTATTTGCCACAGTGCTAAACCAGATTACATCAAATTTTGTCAGCTTCTTCTGCTCTCTAATGTATGGAAAAACATTACACTTAATTTGGTTTGCTCGGGCAGTGTGGACAGGAATTAGCCATGCTATATATGGACCATAAACACTGTTCTGGTTAACACCACAGTGCAGCCAAACCTGAAACTTTCATCTCAGTCCTTGCAAACTTTGGTGGTTTGGATGGGAAAGGAGACTGTATTTGAGCTGTGCTTTATTTTTGTTTTTGTTTTGAAACACCAAAGGCAAATCCAATAGCACTTTGGAAACTCAACTTCCAGCATCCTAAGCCCACCTCCAGTGGAGAGGGATCAAGTCCCTGTGTAGGCAGGGACTTCGTATTGGGAAGAAAGCCAATACACAGAGGAAGGAAACCATTTCAAGGAACCTGCAGTAACTCTCCATAAAAATCTCAGGGACGAAAAGGCAGGCTGAGTTTTGTGTCATAATCCCCTCCAAGCAACATATGTGTCTGGTTAGGAAAACATAGTAGTCTCATGTGGGACAAAGATGGACTTTTTCTGGCTGCATGTCCGGCTGGTTTGGTATTGGAAATGACAGGGAAAAAACTTTGCTTTTGAGTCACTCTTTCAGTTTGCTATCTGGAGTACCAAACCAGCCAGTAATGGAAATGAATTTCTCACATCAGATTTTTTAGATGCCAGAAATAATAATAGCATGGTGTTAACGCCTCAGTACTTGGCTTTCTCTAGGTTGTTTTAACCTAGATAAATTAACTAATTTGTGTCTTTGTATCCACAGCAGTGCCTTAAAATTTGCACTTAATTGCAGAAAAAGTAGTTTAAAGACCACAGGAGTGGTCTTACACTGACCACTCCTGTAGCATCTCACCACCTACTGTATAATGTGCTCCCAATGCTAAAACAAAGATGCACAGCATGGTATAGTAATTCCACTTATGCAGATCTTTGAGGCTGTTGAAAAGGTAAAATTTCCTATTATATTTCTGACTTTTGGAATGATTGTAAAAATAGGATCATTCTTACCATATGGCATTTAACAGTGCACAGTGGGTAGAGCACCTTGGACCATCGTGTGGCTTTCCAAGCCTCTGTGTGTCCTCCAAAGGCTGCTCTTTCTTCCTATGTTGTATCTGATGGATTCAGTCCAAGTAAGAATGTTTCTAATGACCTTAGCGGACATTGGATGGGGTCCACTGAGCTACTTGCAAGAGGGCACAAGTGTCAGGCTGGGGTGCCCAGTGTAAACAATTTATTTCTATCTCTTCTTTCTTGATTTCCATATCTGAAGCTGCTGAAGGCATCTAGGCAGAGGTATATGTCAAAGTTTGATCGTGTGAACTCTGCCATGTTTCCACACGTAAAACAAATAAAATTATCGGAAGGTCTAAGCCACCAGGTAACTCCCACTGTGCCTGGTGTTTAGCTGTCTATTCAAACCAAAACGCTGAAAACTGGGACCCTCTATAAAGCAGCAATTAACTTTAGCTCTGGCAGAAGCTGTCCAGCCCTCCTATCTCCACGGGAGATGTGACTCACTTAGAATATTACCATGGTTCCATGGCTGGCCAGGAAAACACAAGGGGTAATTCACCAGCTAATTCATAGCTATGAGACGCCAACCAGAAAAATGTTCAGGCCTGTCCACAGGCTTTATGGAGGATGAGAGTGGAAAGATAATTTAGTTTTAAGATATCAAGTTCATGTTTACCTACAATAGACTCTTGTCTTAGATTACATCTTTTCTAATGGGCCTACAGAGAGTATCGCTGCCAGCTGATGAAATTTCCCCTTTCATCAAAGAAGGCCTGGTGCCATTGAGGGTACAGCCGGCAACAGTCCCTATGTAAGTACATGTGTGAACCAAGGCTCATGGTGTATCTTCCTTGCAGATTCAGATCCTTGCACTCCTGATGCTCCACCTGCTGCCACTTCACCACCAACTTCTGAAGACCCTGGACCTTTCACAGCTCCAGCATCACCCTCCTGTTCCTCTGACACCGGTACTGCATCATTTTCACCACCGTTGCCCGCATGTGTTGCAGCCTTACATCCAAAACCACCTCCTCTTTCACCATCAACATCCACTTCTGCTGCCACTGTTCTCCCTGGACTTCCTTCTCTTCCTGCCCCACCTGCCTCTACTCCATCCCTGCACCCTGGGATTTATTTGCCGGTTGTCCCACCCAGCGGTGCCACCCATCTCATCAACTGGCTGCCCTTCCTCACCTCGGCGACGCTCGCTACCATCCAAGGCAAGGAGGAAGACCAGCCACCCATCAGCACAGGCTCCCTGGAAGGCATGAAGCCCTGCAGCAGCCCAGCCCCACTCCCCTCCCATGATGAAAATCCCCAGGCAGCTCCTATGGGAAGCAGCGCTCCGGGAGCTGCTTCCTCACCGCCGGCTGCCCAGGCCGTGCCCACGGGCTCCGAGGGGACGGCGAACGTGAGTGACATCCTGGCAGAGCTGCGGACCATGAACAGCCACCTCTCCACCATTGCCCGAGCCCTGACCCAGCTGGCCTCGTCCCTGGCACCCCAGCAGGATGCTAGTGGCACCCCTCCTCCTTAGCGGTGGGGCTCACAGGGAATGGTGCTGGCCAGAGGAAAGGGACCCTCCCCAAACCTGCCCATACCATCCGAGTGGTTTGCTGCAGTCACAGACACCAACCACGTCTCCCCAGTGGGTTTTTCTGTCTGTTTGTTTGTTTGCCCCTTGTAAATGGCTGCATATATTGAAAAATAGTTTTGTGGTCTTGTTAATAAAATTGTTTATATTTCTCGCGTTCCTTTCAGATGCGCTTGTTCGCCTCCTCTCACCCATTAACCACACGAGTGCTGGTAGGAGCCGGTTGGGTCTCACACAGAAAATGCTGGGAATCTGTAGTGGTGAGAAGTTACCCACGAGAAAATGCTCAAGGAGGTGATAAAACCACTCTGGGCAATGAGGGGGGACACGGAAAGGAAAGGACACAATGAAACTCTGAAAAATTTCCCTGTTTCCCCCCATCCATGCCGCATTGCACAGCTCTGTTGAAATTGGAGCCCTTCCCAGTGCACTAAATCTCAGGGGTAATTGTGACTACCAGCACAGGTACCGCCGTGATAAATTGCTCAGAATACAATGCAGGGTCGTTGTCTGAGCAGCCCTAGGGCTGAACAGCTACCAAACAGCCTCATCCACCTCCTGCCCTCCGAGAGAGAGAACTGAAGGAGCTTAGCTCAAGTCAATCTGTCTTATTTGCCAGTGATGCCCGGGGTTCTTCAAGGGCATAAACAGGCCAAGCTAATATACAGAGATTAGCCAGGCACACGCGGATAAATCCTGACATTTCACCATATTTCCCCTATTGCCAAGGTGAAGCAGCTTGCCTAAAGGCGGCATTGAAGGTGTGAAACTTCAGCCAACCCTCTTTGTAGATGGAGAAAGACCTCTTGGACATGAGTCCAGGATTTTCTCCTCCCAGGTATGTCACCTGCGGAGCAGCTGGTGAGGTACCCTTAGACAGGTGGAGGCACCAGAGCTGGAAATGAAGGTTGGGATGTGCTCGGAGCTCTGGAAGAGCCCCTGGAAAGAGGACTAACAGCTCTTGTTGAGCTCTTTTGTGCATCTCAGCTGCAGTCTGCCCACAGGGCAAACAACCAGACCAGGTTGTCCCTGTCCACCATGTCCCCGATTATTAAGGTCCCTCTCAACCCTAAAAAATTCTATGATTTTATGAACCATCAGTCAAAATATTTTTCCCCAGAGGTGGCTGAGCCAGGCTGTGCTGCTGCTCTGCCTTTCATCCCAGTGGATTAAAATGAAACACATGCTCATGGCAAACAGAAGAATATGAAGGTCTCTGTGAAGCTGTGTATGATCTCGCCTTAATTTAGCTACGCAGCCCTCAGATATCAGGATCTGAGGCCATCTCTAGGAAAATCCCAGACAAACAGACAGATCTCTAGATAAGATTAAAGAGGAAGTATTCTGTCTATTTGCAAATATTTCTGTAACAGATGAGCCTAAGCCACAAAGATTGAATCAATATACAAACTTCCCCAAAGCTCAGGTGTATTTGAATTTGAGGTTTTGGTTACTGCATGTGTATTTACATATAAACCTATCCATATTTTTGATTCTGTGCCTGAAAGACAAAGCAACTGTCCTGCTCAGTCATGTTTTGTTTTGTTTTGTTTTTCTAGGGCTGATCAGACCTTTTTTCCTCTGCTGTGTTTAGCAAAAAGGTGAAAAAAACCTCCAGCCATTTCCTAGATGTTCTAAACTACCTTCTTTATTTGTTTCAACTAAAGGAGATAAAAGCATGTCTTTAAAACATTCTGCCTTTTGATTTGGCCATTGCAGTTTCCTTAGCCTAAAAAAAGCAAAAATAAGAAGTTTATCACTTTTCCTACTTTCATTATGAAATATAGGACAGGAAATAAAGGGGAAATCTCTATGATTAAAAAAAATAAAAGGAAAAATTTTCATTTTTGCCATCTCTCCCTCTTTCAACTTAACATAAATAGTAAATAAATAGCATCTTCTCCCACAATTAATAGTTTTGCTTGATTGTTCCTGCTGTTTTCCAATAGCAACATTTCATGGCCTAATGCTGATGAACATTTTGGTGGAGTTTTGTAGACCAGTGCAAGATATGCAGCCATAAGTTCAGAAAGTATTACTGTGCAGCTGCTGATGCTTTACCAACCAAGGTTAGAACTGATTTCATTTAGGTATCTTCTAAGGGATTTGGGAACAGTTTCCATGGCATGCAAATCCAGAAAAAGCCTGAAAGATTGCCTATATTCAGCTGTGAAGACCGCGTTCTTCATTCTCAAAGATACTATGAGTGTAATCCAGCTGGCAGGGAGGGAAAAGTGCTATTCCCGAGCCTCTTCCTAAAAGAACAAGATTTCTGGGATCTCACAGCCAAATATATTAGATGCTGAGCACCCTTGCAGTCTGGACTCTGAGCTGTCTGGTCCTGCGGCATCCTGACAGCAAAGCAGGGCCAGAGCCTGTAGCCAGAAGTAGCACTTTTGGATTGACTTGGTAAGCACTGCTGGCTCTCCCAGGGCACAGCAGCTCAGTCAGTGGGGCAGGCAGAGGCTGTCTGCGGGCAGGGGCAGTCCCTGCCCCCTGAGCCAGCCTGAGCCCAGCCAGGGCTCTTCTAATGCCCCATCTGCAGAGCCTCCTGCGGGGTTTGTGCCCAGCCCATGTGAGTTAAAACCCAGCTCGGACACACCTGGGCAGCCCCTCCATGACACAAAAGGGCTTCACTGCCATGCTGAGAGGGGTCCTGTCCATTGGCACCTCATTCAGCAGAGTGTGTTATTCTCTACTGGGTGCATTCAACACTCGTGTCCCTTGGGAATTACTCCCTCAACTTAATGAAACCATTTAAACACTGCAAGAAACAAGTGGTTGCTCTGACTGCATCGCCTTGCTGGCAAGAGGTTGACTCTCAGGTTTTGTTTGCCCTTCTTGGCTTTTGTCTGTCCCCATCCCCATCCAGCTTGGCACTGCCGCTCTCTGTGTGCTCAGCAGCTTTGCTGACACTGCTGAGCTGCTGCTCTGCACAAGCTGCGCTGCCAGTCAAAAGCTGGAGTGCAGCTTACAGCAAAAAAGTCTCCTAAAGCTCATGAAGGTGGCAACAGAATGGCTGAAAAAGGACAGAAACCCCAGTGCAGCTGGCACGGTGTCCCTGCAGTCCCGCAAAACCTGTGGAAATGACAAGTCCTGGTGGCTCCAATGCGACAGCCGCATAACCCATGGCAAAGAGTTCAAGAGACTTTCTTTTCTAAATTATTCATTTTGATTAAGCCCAGAGAGTGAGGAGATAGAAGTTACAGTGCCTTGGTGAGTGTTCAAAGTCCTGTGTGGAAATAACATCATCATCTCACACTCCAGGGGCTGTTAAAATATTAAAAGTTCCCTACTGGCCTTCTATCTCTTGCAACATCTTCAGTCTCTCCTTCTTCTTCCTCTTCCACAGTCTTGTTATTTTCCAAGGCAGGAATTTATAGGGCAAGAGTTATTTTAAAATTGACAGATGCTTCTTTCCTTTTCTACTAAAAAACTCTGAAACACCCTGGATGAGAAAATTTAAAGTCTGGAGGCCAAGTTGTTAGAGTCAACATCGGTAATCAACAGGACCCCTTGTGGCCCCCCATCAAAATCCCAAACACACTGATCTCAGCTTTCACAGTTTATTTCTGAACAAATATTGAGGGTGGGTTTCAAGTCACCACACCTGAATCATCTAAACCTTGGTTTTGTAGTTCCTCTACAGCTATGGGTTTTCAGCGTGCTGCTCATCTCAGCCTGAAAAAGGTGCTTAAAATGGGTAGGAAGGCATTTGACTTCTGGCAATGCCCATCCCTCTTCCCAGACTATAGATGACTTGTGTAAGCCAGATGCTTGACTTCTAGGTGGCTGGAAGTAAATGAAATAAATCCTCTGCTGGTAATTGAAGTTCATTTTAAACTGGTGAAACATTAATATATCACATTTATTTGAATCACAATAGGAGTGTGAGGAAGTGGAAGAGGGGAAACAGAAGCTCAGGAGAATAGGACTGACAGTAAAACTGGAAGCCCCTGCAAAATATTCAGCTCCAGCCCCATGCCAGGAGTTATCCTGTGCCAGGAGAGCACCCAGAGGAACATCCAGCTCATTCCATTCTCCCAGAGAGTTAACTCCTCAGGATGTGGAACTGAAAGCTAAACAACTTCATGGGGTTTGAATGATGTACTCAGTGTCTGCTACTCCAGCAGGAATTATTTAAGGAGGCAGCAGGCTGTACAATATTGTATTAGACTGCAACTCAAGAAGGTGGGAGAAATCACAGGTTTACCCAGGAGAAATAGGAAGCCGGGTGGTTTTTCGCTTTGTTTTCTCTATCACACATTGTTCTTCCAATATTTGTACACATATTCACTGTAACGACACTCAAATCTCCCAGCAAAAATAATTTATAAAGAAGCATTGCTGGGGAGTGCATTCCTTCACATTAGCCCAGCTGTGAGCTGGCAGCTCAGAGCCTGGGAGCGAGCTCCCTCCTCCAGACAAGATGGTTTTCCATCCCAGCTCTGTCTGGGAAGCACAAAGCAGGTACCCTCTGCCAGATGCCCCTGTGGACACCCATCTCTGCCCACAAAACCATCGGGCCTATGCTTCCAGCTTCCTCCCAGACCTTTCACTACAGCATTTTGCAGAGTTCTTTGGGTTTCTGTTCAACTTAGTTCAGTCTGTGAGCAACAAACCAGGACACCTGTGCCAGGGACAGGCTGCCCCATAACCACAGGGCTGTACCCTGAGCCCACAGCTGCCAGCCTGGTGAGAGATCCTCTCTGGATGTCATGGGTCAGAAGATGCTACACCACCAGAGAGGGCAAGGATACCCTGTGGCCCTGAGTGTCACTGTCCCGAGGCACAGCACTCGTGCGGGTGCATGGCTGTGCTTGGGAGGGAACAACTGAGTCACTCAGCCAGGGAGCAAAGCCACATGCTCCATACTCACCTGTGGGCTGGGGAACCTCTGCTCACAGCACCCAAGGATGCAATAGAAATGTAGGGTCTGCCCAACCCCAGCTGCCTGTGGATCCCACAGGGGGGACACCAAGGCAGGCAGCACTGTCCCCAAAGTGTGCAGGAGATGGATAAACCTGGGCCCAGGGCCTTTCCTAGCCGTGGCTGAGCTGGGAGACTGCTTTTGAAAGATAAAAAACACCATATTTTGTACTTGCTCAGGTGTTTCTGGTCATCTCCCACAGAATTTTTCTTCGTCTTGACAGACACTGAAACCCTGCTCTTGGCTTAGCCATGAAGGGTTAGGCTGTGGGACACAAGGTAATTAGTACTGGTCTTGCAGGAAATAAAGGTAATGTACTCTGGGCTTTCAGATGTCATAGAATCACAGAATGGTTTGGCTTGGAAGGGACCTTAAAGATCATCCAGTTCCAATCCCCAGTGATGGGCAGGGACACCTTCCACGAGACCAGGTTTGTCAGACCCCATCCAGCCTGGCATGAAAGGATGAGGCTCTGTCCTTTCTCCCGGGTGTGCCAGAACCACAGCACTGAACGAAGGTGTCCATCTGCTCCTCCATCACCTTGATTGCTCTCTGCCCTCCCCATTTTACACCTAAGCTGTACATTTTCAGAGCAAGGAGTAGGTTTTTTTCTGCCATCGTGCAAAGCTTAGCATGGAAATGGATTTTTAACACTGTAACAGCATGGGGTAATTATTAATAACAAGCCATATCATGAAACTGAAATCTTCCTCTCAACAAAGAGGAATTCAGTTATGTAGAAGTTGAAGACAGAGAAGTGCACCACAACCCCTTGCTGGTTTCTGCTGCAGGCTCTCTAAAATAAGCCAGGATGAAACAGTAACTTCTCACTACTGCTTTTTCTAGTGGAAGTGGTTCTCAGACACTTGCTGTACATCGTACAATGTCAACATCTGATTTGACCCACATCTTTCCCATCTACCACTCAACCTGGATTTCCCATTTGTCTTGAACTTTGGCTGAAATCTCATTTTATTCAGAGACGGGTCTTACTGGAAGAGCCTTCATGAAGAGCTTACTACTTATAACTGTAATTCAAAACATATTTTGAACAGAAAATTGTGGATTTCCACCAGCTGAAGCCTTTGGTGAGTCATGGTGATGGCAACAAATTGTTTTTGTCACAAAACAAAAATAAGAGGCTCCTGAAAAAAGTCTGAAAAATGCCAAAGACTGTTTCTACTTCTTAATATTTATTTTATTAAAGATATCAAACCCACACCAGTAGTTCAAGCAATAATTGAAGCATTTTGCTTCCTCTGCATTGTTATTTTACCCATTTCCTCAAATTTTTTTTTTACAGTATTTATTTTGCGTCAATAGAAAATTACTTTTCCTCTCCCTGTCAGCAGAATCCAAACATCAGATACTCATGTGGCTCTGTTAGGAGAGCACAGTGGATTCTTAGGTTAACTTGGCTATCTGTGAGTGGAAATCCATACCCCACAGTTTCTCCCAGATTCCTCAAAGTAGTGAAAGTGTTGGTGACACCAGTCTGATGTCCCAAGGTCCACGATATATGTCACCAGTGAGGTGGTTTATGGCTCTATTCCCCAGCCTTGATTGGGAAGGGAACTCACAGGCCTTTAGGTGAGGTAAATTTCCATGGGACTTTGAGTTTGGATTGACCAACCAGGGCAGTCTGATCTGTTCCAGGTGGGATCTGGCTCCGTGTGTAAATGGTGGTAGACATTGGACTTTTCAAGCCATGCCAATGGACAAGTGATTAAAGCTTCCAGGGGCTTATTCATTTCTTCCGTATAAAAGAAGGCAATTTGCACATTTAATGTTAATTCTGTATTGACTATCACACTTGGGAGGTAAGGATGTCATTATTTTTTAAACACACAGGGCTTTACTCAATCAGACTCATTTGTTTCCTCTGATGGAAGAAAAGGGCCTGAGGTGGAGAGACGTTAAGAGCTGACTAGGAGGTTTTAACTGAAGTAGTGGGATGAACGTGAGCCAAGGAAAATTTAGGCTGCACATCAGGAAAATTTTCCTAACAACGAGGTCTATTACTACATGGAATGGTCCCCCCAGGGAAAAGGGGGAAGCTGACTAGACAAAGCAATGAAGAACACATTGTAGGGGGCAACCTTTAAACAGTTGGGGAATGGACCAAGTGACCTAAGTGCATTTTCCATCTCTAATTTCTCTGACTCAATCATTACAAGGGTACGGTGTAGAGTACATGACTCCTGTTCTATGCCACATCAGTGCTGCTTGGGAACACTTCCCACAAAGCCAGTCCTCAGGATGTGAAGGACAGCAGAGCTCTGACCCCCAGGCTTCTTCCCTGAGGTCTACCAGGCATAGGCTGCTCTTGCTGGGACCCTTGGCTACCCAGGGGTTACAGGGTGCATGAACTCAGGTCATTTTTAACTGGGCTTTTTCATTCTTCACTTTGCCTTTCATTCTTTTCCTTGCCTTTCTTCCCCCTTGATTTCTCCCTCTTATATGACAAAGCTTTTCATGCTCAGAAATAACCAAGTTGCTTCAGAGAGAAGCTGAAGCTACGCAGAAACCCGACACAGAGGTGGAATTTCTGAGCACCTGGTGATGCCCATGTGACAGCTGTCACAGTAGCAGATATCCAGGACCAAACCAGGAGACTTTAGAGCAAAAAAGTTGAACTTCAGATCCCAAACCAGCTTACGATGCAACTCTCGCGTCCTCATTTTCCCTATTGAATTGGACTGGATGAGCCAAGGAAGAGGCAAATGCTATTAAATGGCCTACTTCGGTCAAAGCAAATGTGACCCCCAGTAATGACGAAGAGTTGCTCTTCTTGTTCTTGAATCCTGTATGTTTAAACATCAGCAGTCTCCTGGAAGAATTCCTCAAAGTTTCTTTATAAATCTTTAAAAAAGAAAAAAAGAGTTAATTCACTAACAGCCATAAATTTCTGCAGGAAGGGCCAGTTTCATTACAAGTACACCCAAAATTTCAAAGTGATCATACTCCAAATGTCATCTTTTGTCATTTTTTAAAATGAAATATCATAGGGGGTTTTTGTTTTGTTTTGATTTAAAAGCAGGCTGTCTTTTCAAATTTTAACTAAATAGAGTAAACTGAAAAGCACTCTTGCTATAACTTGGGGAGCTGATTTTTTTTTCTCTCAGAAGAATGGTTTAATATGCCCAAACTACAGTGAGCTTTGTGTCTGAGAATTTTTATCTCCTTAAAAAACAAAAATAGTTCAAAATATCAACATTTCAATAGAAGAGAAAAATACCTCCCTCTTTGGCTTATTTATTGTTTGAGCAGAAATTGGTTGAAAATACAGGCAAGATAATGAAAGGCCTTTTTTTTCTGTGCCTTTGCTGGAAAACCTGTATTTATTCTTAGTTTAAATATGGCCCTGAAAACACATGTTTTGTAAAAATAATAGTTATAAGACAAATTCAGTGTACCATGAATGAGGCTAGAGGAGCTGTGTCACTTTCTGACATAGACTTCATTTGTGCAAGCTGGATTTAGTTTTTCTTTTCACCAGCCCCAGCAGTTTTTATCACTGCAGTCTCAGTTCACATCCATTTCCTCTCTGTGCGAGGTGTTTGCGTGAATGCAGAGACATCCAACAATGAAAGCGCAGATTTAGGGAAGAGAGGAGCAAACAAGATCTGTGCTCACTGTGAGCCGACTGCAGACCATAAAAATAGATACAGAAATGCAAAGAAGAAGTGGCTGAAAAAGACTTCTAGACAAAGTGATGCATGTTAAAGAAAAAAGAAAAAAAGGAAAAAGGAAAAAAAGAAAGGGAAAAAAAAAGCAAGCAGCCAAGCAGCAAGCCAATGGAGACATTAGAAGTAATGACTTTAGAAAACACACTGGGACAAGACGGGACAAATATCACTTGCAGGGGAAAAAAACTGTCCATGTCAGTAACACCTCTATCAACACCACTTTCGTTTTACCAGTTCCTGTCTAGCCGGGAACTAATTTCTTTGCAGTTACTGAAGCAGAGTAACCACAAATCAAACAGTAGGAAAATGATAACCTGCTGAACTCCGTAGAGGCCTCTCGGCTGGGTTTGGTGACATCTGAACTATGCTTAGACAGTTGTGAAATGTCTAATGTGGGGCAGTCAATCAGGCTTTGCCCCTGGACTTGTCATTCTGTCAGACAAAGTGGGAATAAAATAAAAAAAAATAAAACCCACAAATATTTAGAAAAGTCAAAGCTGCTAAAAATTATTTATGAGCAAAAGTTGGATATTTCTTGGAAGGTGACACTAGAATCCTTTAATATATTATGAGAATATGAAGCATGAGGGGGAGTATAAAGAGCAGGGAGAGACCCTGTTTGCAGGAGTTTTTCAAAGTTATGTTCCGTTGGCTCAGGCTGCACCTCACTGAAATGAAACTTAACAGGCCAATAAATACAGCACTGCTGAGCAAAAAAAAAAAAGAAGAAGAAATCGTACTAAACTCTGATTATGCTGACATCAGCTGGCCTATAAATTATCGCCAATAAAAACTATCAAGATGTGAACAAAAATATCCCAGATATCCATTCTGGAATGAAAAAAAGAGTTTGGAGCTATTCCAACATAATAATTCTAATAATTCATATATATATAGTATTGTATTCATGTAAAGATCTATTTCATCAGCTTCATCTTTAGGCTTTTTTTACACTCACTCTTCTCTAGAGGAATATTTCTATTTTTAGAGATTTCCTTCTACAGCACCTTCAATGACTGAAAGGTATAATAAAATATTTGGCCCATAGCTTTGACCAGTATAAATCATTGCTTTTGCACCAAAGTCAAGGTATCCAATCAAATTTACATTAGATAAAGATATTGTTCTGAATTTATTTGAGTATTTCATTCATTACTAGAGAAAGCCATGATGTCGACTTGCCATAGTTCTACTAATTTCTAGGAAGCAATGGAAATTTGTCCTGCCTGGCGGTTTGTTTCTCACAACAGAGAAAATGGTCTGAGACATTCTTGGTATTTCTTGGAAATCAGAGGGATCCCCTCTCTGTTGGTAGCTTCTTCACTTACACTGCTTTAAAGTGGAAATTTCAGTGAACATGGGGATTTGTCTCTATAGTAGCAATTATTGAATTATTAGAATAGTTTGGGTTGGAGAGAACTTTTAAAGGTTATCTAGTCCAGTTCTCCTTCAATGAACAGGGAGATCTTAACCCAGGGCAGGTTTCCCAGAGCCCTGTCCAACCTCACCTTCAGTGTTTCTAGGGATGAAGCATCCACCACCTCCCTGGGCAGCCTGTGCAGTGTTTCATTGCCCTCATCCTAAAAAATTTCTCCTTATATCTAATTTGAATCTGATCTTTTTCAGTTTAAGTCCATTACCCGTTGTATTGGACCCCATTAGAATGTTGGTCCCTGTCTTTCTTTAAAGCCACCTTTAAGTATTAAAATTCCAATAATAGAATAAAAGGAAAGGAGAAAAGACACATTTCAATATGATCTCCTCCTTGTAAGAGATCTCAACAAGGCTCTGAAGGGTGTATTTCTTGGAGTAACCTGGTCTAGTGGAAGGTGTCCCAGCCCATGGCAGGGGAGTGGAACAAGGTGATCTTTAAGGTTCTTCCAACTCAAACCTTTCTGTGATTCTGTGATGTTCACAGTGTAGCCTGGTAGACTCCTGTAGCTAAACTTGATTTTGTCAGTGAACTGCTAAGTCTAGAAAGCCTCAGTTCCCAAAATTAACAGTAAACTAAGATGAAAAATCATAATGAGAGGAAAACAGGTCATGAGAACCCAGGTCCTTATCTGTCTCCTGTGTCTGAAAGATGCTATCTTTACCTCTCAACCTCTCCTACCATCCGTTGGGGTGACGACTGGGAGCAGCACCAGCTCAGATGGAGAGCGTGCCACCCACTGAGTCACTGGTACTGCTTCCTGTTGGCACAGCCCCTCCTGGTGGGAGCTGCTCTGCTGAACCTCCCTCACTTCTTCTTACAAACAAAAAACAGAAGTGATATGAGTCACCTCAAAGACCACCTGCTAAATTCTTCTCCTGTGGTCTTGAGCCAGATGCCACCTGCTAATAATGAATGTGAATATACAGCTCTTCAGGATATTGCTCAGAATCAGAGGCTCTTTCTTCAGGATTAATTTCCTAAGGAAAAGCAATAAATATCAAAAATATGAGTGCCCACTTCTCAGAAGCCCCAAAATTCTGAAATTTATTGTCTTCACAGAAGCCTAACCACTGCTGTTACTCACCTCTAGTGAAATAAAATCCATTTTAAGGAAATGAACCACATATTAATTCTTTTTTGTTTGTACACAAGTTACATAAATTTCAAATTCATCTTTAACAACATGTATTCAGGCACATTTTCTGTCTTCTATAAGATCCTCCCAAAATTAGAAGACTAAGTACATCTAAATATCTCCAGTGGAAGACTGGCTTCTCTCTCCAGTGTCACTCTAACTCCTTTCTTCATATCCCGAATTATTTGCTGAAGCAATGACTGAAACCGTGAAATTGTGACAGTCTGCACACTGGGAAAAGACAACTGGCACAGCATCAGCAGTTGGTAGTTTGCATTTGCCCACCGTTCTCATAGTTGTAACTTCTAACCAAAGATTCACAGAGAAAATATTCCCCTCTTCCACCCTGCCACAGCCCAGGCAATGTGCGTCTGTTGAGCTGAAGTGCCTCCACATCTCTGGGACTTATGAGCAAACCTGGAATTTTTGTAGAAATAGTAGTCTGAGAGAAAGCAAGAAGAAAAGTGGCTTTCATCTTTTATACTCATCAAGTCTGGGACAGCTTCCAAATCAATGAGTACATGCACTCAGTTTTGTCTTGGCTTTTGAGTTACTACCATGAAATAACCAACTGAGACCCATAGATTTTAACAAACCAGTGTAAAAAACAATGTGGCCTTTGAAATTGCTTTTGAATCTGTCTATGGGTTAAACACTCAGAGTTTTTTGCCTTTGAAAATCCTTAAGCAAAGACGCCTTAGCCTCCGAGGAATGACATTTTATTAATGTGCATGTTTGTGTATGTTAGTGTGTGTATGAATATATGAATAAAAGTATAGACAACTATTATACCAATACTTCTTATGAAGATGTAAGTTTATGGAATTAAAAACAGTAGCCTCAGTGTTGTATCTCTGGGCGTGCACTATATGTCAGCATTTAGTTGATGCGTACCATTCAAGAACATTTATCACCCAAAACCTTTCCTTATTTTGCACTCTTCCTTCCTGTCCATTATTTCAGGCAGTCATAATTCCATAGGTGCTTTTTTTTTCACTTGTTTTTTAAGTGGTAGAAGAAAGAACAGAATCAGGATATAATGGCTGGACAAACTCTGATGTCTTTACTTAGATCTTACTCAGATAAAACTGCTCAGGACTTCTACCTGCAGAAGGACCACTGGAATTAGCCCTACAAATGGTTTCCTCCCTTCCAAGAGGTAAACATATATCTTTGTTCTTTTATCTGTTTGTTGCCAGGGTGACAGGCTTGTGCAGTTTGAGAGTACAACAGTAAGGCCTTAGGGTGTCACTTTAAGATAACCACACACTCGGTTTTCTGTTTAGCTTCATTATTTTATTTTTAGTTTTATTCATAACAATGTGCTGCTGAAAAATGCCTATTGTCAGCTCCAGGTGTGTTTGCCAATATTAAAAAGTATAATCACAATAAAAGAAAAGCCAGGAGCTATTCCACCTCCCACATGCCAAAATTAACAAACCATAGCAAAAATTTAAATCAACAATATTTTACTTCCCTCCCTCTCTTCCTTTTTCTCTCTATCCTCTACTCCTTCCTACTCACAAACTACCAGGATTTCTTTCGAAATACATGGATAAATGGATAACCTGCAGCATGGATGTTCAGTTGATGCTACAAAAACATACTTTTGGCCCTGTTTTCATACCACTGACAGTGTGCCCAAGGCAGATTCCCTTTTTCATACTAACAATTCTCCTTTTCATACTGGTGCATAACTTCTATATGGTCATCTGACTGAGGGAGACCCAAACCTTCTCTCTTCCATGGACTTTGGAGGCATAGAAATCTGCAATTATCTCTACAGCCCATAGTGCCCCTTGAGTTTTTCATTTTCTTTCTAATTCAGACCTGTATTTGAGGTAAGGATTTTCCTTTAATAAAATAATACCGAATGTTTTGATTTACCGGTGAAGAATTTCCATCACAGGTCTTAAAAGCCAATTATATGTCACACATAATTATTACTTGAAATTCTGTTTCACTGTGGAAGGCTGGAGACCAGACCCAGACACAAAAAACCAAGGCAACCCACAAGATTTCCACCATATCTTCAACCACAGTAAGTCTACTTCCTGTTCTTACTCACAATTTTCTTATTTAAATCCAAGCTCTGAGTCTACTTTTTGTGCTGCATCATGGTTAGTTCATGTTCAGATGATTCTCTGTGATTTCCAGACCTTATCTGGAAGCAATGCCTGCTAAGCCAGACCCATCCATGTTTTATGATGTTTATGTATTTTGGGTAGGATTGGGTCAGTTTAAATCCTAGCCACAGTAGGATTTAAATATCTAAAATCCAATTCCAGACCAAGCTAGCATTCAGTCTGCTGGTTTTCCTACTTCTTCTAATGCCCACACCTTTTCAGCCTGAAATTTCCTTAGATTCTTAGCTCTAGCTGCTCAGATATTCATGCTCCCAGGACCTGTCTCTGGCTGGGTGTCAGTGAAAACTCAGTTATATACACAGGCCTCTAACCTTTGTGTAACCCCCCAGAGAAGCTTTAAAAGCTGTTTTTATTCGAATAATGAGGTAACCTTTCACCTTTTCCTTTGCAGAAAACAATGGCCCAGCCTTCCTTCTTAGTCCTCCTACTGATGGTGTGCATAGATAAGCTACATGAGCTGTGACTTGGGAAACTGAGTTGAACTGTCTGATGAATTTGGTCCCATCATTATTGCAGTGCTTTGCCACCCTAAAACAATTCTACAGATTCATCACACACCTAAAGGTTTCGATTTGTCTTCCTCTTTTCTACACAGAGCTGTTATAAGGCAGTTGGATGAAGCCAGAGAAATGTTCAGAAGTCACAGGACCAAGCGGCAGGGTTCTGTGGCTAACTGTTAGCGGCAAAGGAAACTGAAAAAGCCCATGTTTTAACCTATGCTGGGCTGCACAGAGTTCTTGTCCCATGGAAATTGTGCCTGTCCATCACTGTTTGGCTAAAATCACAGCAGGATCCACACATTGACAGAAAGAGATGGATTTGCATTACCAGAAAAGATGGAAAGGCAGTTGCAATTTCAACAGCTTTTCAAGTGTATTTAAGTCACCTGAAGCATGGCCCCATGTGGTAAAAGGCAGTTTGGCCTGGGCAGTGTTAGGACATGTGGATTCAGTGAGTTTTCTCAGTAGCCTATTATCACTGGACCGCCCGGAGCGCTGGGAGAACAGCCGCGGCTGCTGTAGACCCAAAGGCAGACCATTCCAGCCCTTGTTTGGATTCCCCTCTGCTTTGCAAACTGTTGAGCTGAAGCACGGAGGTATGAACAAAATCCAGCAGAGATGGACGAATCCCATGAGGCTCCAAAAATGTCTTTATCTGAGAAAGCTGAGAGCTTTGCCATCTCCCGCTGGCGCCCAGCCACATGTGGTGAGCCAAGACAGGTGGTCTGCTGGGCTGGAAGACACACGAAGACAGTCTGGTCAGCCGGACGCGCTGGCATGAGCGGTTCCGTGAATGGGACTCTTCTCCTTGCACATGAACGAGTCCAGTGCAATACAATGGGGTACTGTGCTGCTGAAGAAGTTGTTCTTCGGGTGAGACATTACACTCATAAAACTCAGTGGAGGTCCTGACCACTTTGTGGGCATTAAAGATCCCATGACTTCTAGCAATGGCTTTGGTGTCCTGGCCACGCTCCAACTTGGAACGCTTTGTCTCGTTGGACTCCCTATACAGCTCCTATTCAGAATGTTGTCTTCACAAAGTCTACGTTTAGATGAGCTCATGTTAAGCTGCCGTTTCAAAGTTGATGCCAAAATGGAAAAAGAATTGTAAAAACAATTAGCGATGATTACTGATAATTACCTACACATGGTGGGTGTACCAGACTCAGAGAAATACCTCAGAATGAAAAATGTCATGTAAATATAGGGTGTTACTAAGTCTCTGGCTGGGGTTTTGAAACATTCAGAACTGTACATACAGAATCACACATATTTTTTGTCAGAACAAGAAGCGCTTCTTTCGTGCTTAAGATCTTAAATTCAGATTGTGGACTGGGTAAGATACCAGTAATGCTTTCAAGGATGTGAGATCCCTACAGGAAAGTCCTCCCAACGAATTCGAAAGTGGTACTTGAAGCATCTTCCTTTGACAAATGGAGCTTTGAATCACACTCATCACTGGAGGAGGAGGTGCCCGCCACACTTCCTTTCTCCATTTGGAAGAGCAGGTCAGACACTGGCAAAACCAGGCCACTAGGTCTGCTAGAGGCAATTTAAATACAACACATCAAGATAATATTTGCTTTAAGCTTTTCATTTTCGGAGCCTTACGCAGTGAGAGAGGCTTATGAAGTCTCCCATTTAAAGCCTGATTTGTGATTTATAGTGATTTATAACAACACTAAAACCTCCCACAAAAGACAAATTAATACTCAGATGCTTTTTCAGCACCTCCTTTGAGAAAAAGTTTTGAGCCAGTGCCAAGGAGTGGGAGGCAAGTATTTCTACTGTTGCACAAATGGGTGGCAAACTCTGGAATAACATTTTGGCATGAAATACATGCTACATTTTTAGAGTATTTTCTCTTTAAAATGTCTGAGCATTTCAATTTAACAAATTAAACTTTCCCTAATAAAATGAGTTAGTCAAGGAGAAAAGAAGGAATTTAAGTTAAGTCTCCTTAAATGTTTTTTGCACATTTGTGTTTAAATTCTGCTGACTGGTCTGCCTCTCAGTTCATGGCAGTTCCAAAATACGGAGTACTTGTTTTGGCTCTAGGCTTACTATTATATTGCTATTAAAATTCCAACTAAATCCTCCAGGTTTGTAATTAGAACTATGGAGAGACCCAGGAGTTAAACACAAAGGATACTGAACTTCAGCAGAGGAAATTACAGCACAATTTGATGCGAGACGTGTTGGATGAAACTGAATGGAACAAATCAGTGAAGCAGATACGGAAGGAGAGCATGTCCAAAGATCAATTAATGCAGTGTTACGAGCACTGCTAAGCAGCAGTGCATTAAGGCTAAACTGGGACTCTTAACAGATGCAAAAGAAAGTGCAAAAAACACATGAAGGACAAAGCAAGACTGAGGGATTCATTCTGTAGTAGAGGACTTAAAAAGCAATAGGTTTATTTGATGATCAGTTAGAGGCGAAAGGTAATAAAAGTTTATGCTTGAAGGTATAAGCTGGTAGCCACGGGGGTCTGGAAGTAACTTTTTCCTTCTCTGGAACATTGCAAAATTGGATGACAGGGTCTTTACAAGGACTGCTCTTTCTCTCCCTCTCCTTTAGTCTTCTGGCTTTGATTGAATCATTGGGTGTGTGCCAGTCTCAGACCTAGACAAAAGCTGATGTTCAAATGGTCAACTACAGTGAATTTCATTTTCTGTCAAAAGGGAGGAAAACCAAAACACAATAAGAGATGAACCTGAACAAAATAAGATTCCAGTTCAATCTTCCTTATTCCTGAGGGTTTTATAGTGCCTTGTTTGGGAATTCTGCCCCAGCATGGACTGCAGGATTGACTTTTTACTGATGACAGATGAGATTTTCTGTATGTGCAACCAGCCTGCCAGATGTTGTTGGCAGCAATGAAGACCAGACCGAGTATCTAAATTTTCTTCTTAAAATTACAACACAAAATTGTTCAGAAAAAATAGCCCAGAAACCTTAAGAAAATAAACACTTCCCACAGGTACCCTAGCCAGTATTTCCCATTCACAAACATAGCATCTAATAATTAAATGGCATTAATTCAGGAAAAAAACCTACTAGTGGTTAGTTGATAAAGAAAATAGTGAATGTCCCACAGCGTTGGTAGAAGACCTCAGAATGGAACCAAACATCTCCAGTGGACAAATGTCTCCATAGGATGCCACCTGCCCCCTTTCTTCACTTCTCCCTATCTTGGTTAGTTGTTGGTATCACACATTTTGCTGCTTCATCTCTATCTGTGAACCAGGCAGAAGGGAAGCAATCCTCATGATCCATAGGGCTCCGTCTGAGTTAACTGCTTAAACTACCCATCAGTGGACAATAAAACAGATCCTTTTGGAGCATGGTTCATTTAATCTTAAAGTAAATGGAAAGAGCCGGGGAAAGAGCCAGGGAATGGGCACAAGCCCTGGCATACTACTTTTCAGACTGATAAATTATTAATGTATAACCCAGAATTACTTCTGTCCAGGCCACCTAGCATCGTGCCAAGGAGCGTTCAGGTCTGGGTTCTTGGTGTGGATCAAGGATGTCTCCCAACAGGCAGTTTGGATATGGCCACCCTGCTGTGGAGGTGAGTTGAACTGTGCCATTGTGGGATCTTCCACTGGACTTGAGTCCTGGCCTTTTTATTTATTCGTACAGCAGCTGTGGAGACTTTACTCAATAATTTTTAATCCTCTTCTGCCTCTTTTTGATCACAGGACATGGAGAACAACATCTTGGTTATGATGCATGTGAAGTTAATGTCAGCTACAAGTAAAAGCTTTCCTATGAACACGCATCTTTATCATACGTGGGAAAGAAGCGTGGTCATTTTACTGTTAACTTCACCAAGAGATGATAGAATGGAATGGAATGGAATGGAATGGAACGGAACAGAACAGAACAGAACAGAACAGAATAAAATAGAATAGAACAGAATAGAATATTTCAGTTCAAAGGGATCTACAGGGACATTCTAATCCAACTGCCTAACAGATCCCCAGACTGCAGATTTATCCAAGTAAATAAAGAATCAGCTAAAGTAAGATAAGGTAGATAATGAAATGAAGCCACTTATGATAATGTCATATCTTTTGATCACTTCCAAGCAAGATCAGTAAAAATATTGTTGTTGGCATGCTGTGTAGTTCATTTAGCTTGATGAACAGCGGATGGAAGGGTCTGTGTCATCATGAACCGTGTCCTTTTTTAACAAGAGAAAAGTGGTGCGTGTGGCAAATAAACCCTTCAAAGTTCTTCCCTTGATACTTACAAAGGAGAGGGATAAATATTATGGAACCATGGAATAAGAGGACTTGGCATTAAAGGGGACAAAACCTGAAGCCCCCCACACCCGAAAAACCTCCAGGACCAAGTGACATTTATTTCCCAATTCAACCAGATACAGCACGGAGGACCGTTTTAATTATATTCACAGGCCATTTTAATGATGTTTGATTCCTTGGTGAAACCATTTAAGGTGTTTAACTGGTGGTAGGAAGAAAGAACCATACCTCACACTTCAGGTGGCAGCACAGATGGTATTAGAAACCTCAGCTAATCCACATACCCCCAGAGGTTTTACCATCACTGCTTTACACACATCAGTAGCATAAAATGGATGTACACTGAAAGCAGAGTTCAGCTTCACATTTAAGAAGGGACTTGGGAAAGATTAGCAAATTCTACACTTGTGAACATGGTTTCAGGAGCTGGTAAAATAACTGGAAGACAGCCACACACATGGCAGGGAAATAACCACAATACCATCATTGATGAAAGGATGGCTTGATAAGAGGAAGCTGCAGACATCATCATCATTAATTAAACACTGAAACTGGAGAGAGGAGGGTTTTGTGGTTAAAGCATTGGACTCAAACTCAAGAGATCTGGGTTGCATTGCTGGCAGCATAAATGTGGACAAGTGCCTTAACATCTTCTTTTACCAGGTCTCCATCTGTAAAATGGGAATAAGCCATGCTCCTTTGCCAATTTAGAGTGGGATTTTTTTCTCCTGGGTTAGCCTGCAGCAGGCAGCACTGTACAATCCCCAGCGTAGATGAAGGATCCAGGTGCTAAAGCCATTCAAACCAATAATAAGAAATAATGGTACTGCTGATAGAAAGCTTTGCTTCCTTGAAAATTAGTTTTCAATTCATTTCTCCTAAGGAAGAAATTCTATATTTTTACAGGCCAGAAGCCTTTTTTTTTTTTCCCTCCTATTCTAGTGCTCACAATGTGGGAGGTGAAAATAGAGTTCATAATGAGAACTTGATTCTGTGGGCTCCCAATGGGAGCATACAAGTTGCAGGATAAGTGTCCTGCCTTATAACGATTTTTCCTGCTACCACATCTGTAACTAAACTGGTAGAGCAGAAATAAGAACAGGCAAAATAGATAACAAGACTATGTTTTACTTTTTTTAGGACAGCTACTGAATGGATGAGAAATTAACCTGTGGAATTACATGAGTTGCATTTCATATAATATAGTTGCTAAATCAACATGAGACACTGTGGATTTCATGCATGGATTTCATGGAATAGCTTTATTCCACATATTTTCTGGAATATCTAAATCAAAGATTATTTTTCCCCTAGTGCCCTTCCTTCCGGATAATTTCGTCTCTCTCTCAAACACCTTGAGCACTGGGAGATTCATTTCTGCCATCCCAGGAAGCATGTTTCCCCTTCCTTTACAAACCTCCCCTCTTTTCCACATCAACCTGGCCACTAAAGCAGACAGAGCTTTGGTTGTTTGTGACCTTGCTTCATTTTATTGACCCCAAATATCTGGAGATATTTCCTCAGCTGTAGAACCACATCTGTGTAATGCCTCCCTCTACTGGATTTATGTAGATGGCTAAGGCAGCTAATAAATGGTTGTGGGTCACTGATAGATTTGGGAGAAGATGTCTTTCTGTGTACATTCAAAACTGATAGCTTGGTTTGCCTTGATTTTACAAGGATTAAAAGAATGTCGTGTATGCAGCTTGGCTAAACAAGAGCTGAGGGAGATGTGATAACCATCTACAGAAAGCTGTGAGCATGCTGGAGTTTGCAGTTTACCAGAGTTTAAGTGATTAAATTAGGAAGGGCTGAACTTTGCAGAGTCTGGGGCAAGCAAAACTTGAACATTTTTTGGGGGAGTGAGGGATTTGGGAGAGCGGTTCACAGAACTGGCCTCGCTTTGCAAACTCCTCTCTTTCCACTTGTAATTTAAACCTTTGCTGGTTCCATCCCCACTTTGAACTCAATTAAAAGAACATGTGTTTTTGCTGCAGACAAATCTGTGATGTACAGTGAGGAGGGAAGAAAGAGCCATTTAAAAATGTGCAATTGCTTCACTGTGGTATCGACTGTTCTGCTCACCACAAGTGGTAAAACCTCTGGCATAAGACATGGATCACTGCAGATGTGAGTCAGAGCTGATGGCATGCTTGTGGTCCACCTGTATGCAGCAGCATGAACCTCTGATTCCTCCCAAAACTCCAGGCCATACCGTGATATTAACACTTCCTAAACTTTTCACTTTCCCTCTCACTGTGTTTTCTTTTTAATCACACCACTGTGACAACTCCATTTCAATTTTTAAAAATTCCTCTTTATTTGGAACATCTGTCAATGTGTCGATAAAGCTCTGAACACCCTGAACAGTCAGTGGGACTGAATTCCTCAAACCATGCTTGTGCCAGGGAGGATTTCCAGCCAGGCTTGGTCAACATCACGAGAGCAGGCCTGAAGGGAATTGGGAATGTCGTCAAAATCAGAGCAGGGTGTCTACAGAGTACAGAGGAGCCATGTTTGTACATGTTGACTCTTCATAACAGAATTGTCCTGCACAAATGCAGAGATGCAATTTGGTCTTGGTTTAATCATTGGATAGTGTTGAACCGTAGCAACGACTGTATCAACAGAGAGATCACAGGGAAATGACACTTTGCATGAAGCCAAATTATCCAGGATGCATCTGGCTGCATTAGTAATCTGAAGTGAGATCACAGTGCAAAAGCAATGTTGGGAAGAAGAAGGAATATCATTTAGCGAGAGAGCTTAATAAAAGTTACACTTAATCAAGAAAATACCTCTGTATATGATGATGCCCACAAAATTCAAAATTACTCCCATGTGAAAGGCCTTTGTTAAAATCCTTTAAAAATATCTTTCAGAAGTTTGGGCAGATAGGATTTCAACAAACAGAAAAACAAACTGGCGAGGGCTTCTGGTTACTGTGTTGGATTGGTAAAACAGAGCACCGGCTGCCGGCAGCCACAATTCCCCCATGTCTTACAACTTGCAGAGAGCTAAGGGTTGCAGAAGTCAAAACCGTGGCAGGTCTGGGATCTTGCTCTTGTTTTTCTCATTTCTGGGTCTGAACCGTGTGCCCAAACAAAACAGACTCAGCACTTCAGAAAGCCTGTCTGCAGCCTGGCCAGTCCAGCCCGTGCAATTTAGCAGGTCACTTTGAGAAAATGGTTGGTCATTTATCACAACGCATAAATAGTCTAAGCTATAGGAAAAGAAAAATTAAAAGGGGTAAGTCAAGTTTTATAAATTATTCTCAAACCATCTGCTGAGATGTCTTCCTTTGATTGCAATCTCTGGCAATTTCAGGGATGAGCCAGGGAGCCTGTGGGGGTATCCTTTTCCCTGCCTTACATAACTTCCTTGCTTCAATCCCTTCAAAACGCATTCCCACCCTTGCTGTAGCTACCCTTCATTCTCCATAAGGAAACACCTCTGAAGGACTGCTTTCTTTGAAATACCTTTAGGGCCCATCTTCCCTTTTATAAACTAAGAGGATCTAAGATATCAAAACAATGTTAACAAAAGCAGCGTTGTTTACAGGGGCCTGCTTGGCCAGGAGAAGGCATTGCTGTCTCTGTCCCAGTGTCAGAAAGATGCGGTGATTTGAGCATCATCCAGTGAGGTCTGCTGGGGTGGAGCTGGAGCAGAGAGTGAGGCGAGGATGTGGATGAGAAGGGAGCACACAGAGAGTTTATTTCTGTGTTTACAAGAGGTAACTTTGTTACATCAAATTTATAAAATGCTTACTTTGTCTAGATTAATGAGCAAATGGTATCCTAATAAAAGTCACAGCTGAAGAAATCATCTTCAGCTTCTACAGGAAGGTCTTTGGCTTTCTCTCTGAGGTAACCTCCTCACCTCACCAAAGCAGCTGCAGATGATAGCAACACCCAGGCTTTCACTGATGCTGTGTCCCAGGCTGCCTCTCCACTTTGAGCTTTTCCCCAGCCCTACTGTATCAAGACACCCCAAAGTGCAGAGCTGAAGACTTCTTAAAATCTCAGAAAAGGCTTCCTTCCCTTAACCCAGTCATGCAAAAATAGCTTTAATTCCAGTTTCTTCACAAATTGCGACTAAAAGACACATTCATGGTATCAAAAGTTATTATCCACCGTCCCTTTTCCCTGTACATTGCCCATAATGTACATTCATGGTGGACATTCTTCTTTGGACCGTGACTTTTGTGGGGAAAGAGCTGCATTTTTAGCTATTTTTATGAAGTATTTGTTGCATAGTAGCAACAGAGGTCTTTTATCAGGGCCTTGGCTCTCAATGACAAATTCCTTCACTGGCACAGAAACCAGATGTGCTCTGAGCATCTGAACCACTCATATCTCCATTTCAGCTGCCTTTAAATGAACCAACTGAAAATAAAGATGGTTCAGATGAACTGAGGTATTAAAACAGGCTTCAGGAAGCCTAGATAGAGCAGAGACATGCTTCCATGGGTATATCATACTGATTACAGGCATCATGGTTCCATGTAAGGAGATATAGAATAAGATGGCTAGGCACAGAGACAAGACTGGTTTTCATACTGAGATTTGAGGCAAGAACTTACGGTGAGTTCAAATTGTGTTTAAATTATTAAATATTCATAAACAACCCTCTGACTTCCATAATTAAAAAAATCCATTCTGTCTGAAAAGAAAGGTACAGGGGAAAATGTCTCTTTGCACTATAAACTTTCTTCAAAAGCATGTAAATGTGATGAGACAGATAGATATTAATGTGCTTTTGGGGTGTGTGTATTTGTTTTTTCTAACTCTCTGCCATCTAGAGCTGAGCAAACAGTGGAGTCGGTGCAGTGCATTGCAGGGTTTTTCCTTGTGCAAATAACAATCATTTACTGGCAACGCCTGATGCTTTATCTCGTGTTTGCTGAAGTGGGTGAAACCAAGAGGAAGCCAAGATGGATTGCTGAGAGAGCTCAGAGTTCCCTCATGAAGCCAAGTACAGGCACTCTGGCCATATCCAGATAACTGCAGCTTTCCCTGGGAGTGTTCAAGGCCAGGTTCGATGGAGGTCTGAGCAACCTGGGGTAGCGGAAGGTGTCCCTGCCCATGTCAGGGGGTTGGAACTAGATGATCTTTAAAGTCCCTTCCAATCCAAACCATTCTGTGATTCTCCCACAAAGAAGGCATCAGCTTCATGACTCTGATTTAGGAACTTAAATTCCAATTTGGTAATGCACAAGGCAGAATTTGCCCCAGTTTACATTCCCAGGGTAGTGTTCATTCTGTAATATATACAATAATAAAGCTTTCTTTACCAATACAGCTTGAGCATCCAAAGGAGGCCACAAGGATGGTGAAGGCTCCGGAGGGGAAGCCTCATGAGGAGCAGCTGAGGTTCCTTGGTCTGTTCAGCCTGGAGGAGACCTGGGAGGGACCCCACTGGGTTCTTCAACATCCTCACAAGGGGCAGGGGAGGGGCAGGGACTGATCTCCTCACTCTGGTGACCAATCACAGGGCTCAAGGAAACAGCTGGAGCTGAGTCGGGGAGGTTTAGGTTGGATATTAGGAAAACATTCTTCACCCAGAGGGTGGCTGGGCACTGGAACAGCCTCCTCAGGGACATGGTCACAGCACCAAGCCTGACAGAGCTCAAGAAGTGTTTGGCCAATTCTCTCAGGCAGACAGTGTGACTCTTGAGGTGTCCTATGAGACAAGGACTCAATGATTCTGACAGGTCCCTTCCAGCACAGCGTATTCTGTGATTCTATGAATTTACCAGCTAGATAGGGATAACTGTGCCTGCACAATGGCAGGGACGCAGATATATTGACCTTAGAGGTGCCAACTTTCCATAAAAATTATTGCAAATTCAAGTTGGAAAGTACCTTCTCATTGACTCTGGGACTGCAGGAGTCCCTTTTCTGATTGCAGACATCCTTTAGTCTGCATTTGCTCTGCTTGGCAGTGACTTGTAATGTGATTATAATGTATGTTGACACACACACCCTCTCAGCACTAACTGCCTGGCCATGCTAGAAAACAATGATGAAATAATAAAAGCAGTCAATCCCCTTCCTTCTTGAATGTTAACACTGTATAGTGAGTGGAAGACTCTTAAAATTGTTTTATTAAGGGAATAAATGGGAACCAGGAGGTGTCTAAATGTCAGTCACTTCACAAAAAGAAGCATACAAAAAACAAACAAACTGAAAACCTAGTTGTTGTTTTATCTAGTTGTTTGCTTATTCTCTTTTTTCTCCTTTGGAAAAAATCCTTGTTAAGAACAGCCCTCCTTACAGGAAAACAGGGAAATAAATCTTCTCCTATCAGTGCTCAGGTAGGAACTTATTGGAACTCAAGAACTAAGATATCAGATGGAGTCCAGTCAGGAAAGATGAAGAGGCAATGATAAAAGAGCAGAGAGGAGAGGAGAGGAGAGGAGAGGAGAGGAGAGGAGAGGAGAGGAGAGGAGAGGAGAGGAGAGGAGAGGAGAGGAGAGGAGAGGAGAGGAGAGGAGAGGAGAGGAGAGGAGAGGAGAGGAGAGGAGAGGAGAGGAGAGGAGAGGGAATTAAATGAAGCAGGCAGGTGCTGTGTGGGAGTGGATGTGTATTTCTGGGGCATATGGAGCTTAGAAAGTCTTTGGTGCCCGGTTTGCAGAGCTTTATCTTTTCCTTTGATGATAAGGTGTCATTTGTATTAGTGTGGAAATGGACACCCAGAACTTTTCCAACGTCACTGCTCCTTGGCTCCATAGGCAGCAGCTCAAATCCATGCCAGGACAGCTTCAGAAGCAAGAGCTGGAGTGGAGAGGTCACCAAAGCCAGCGAGGTGCTAGACTGACTCAGGCTGGGGAAGGGGAGGTTTTGTACCATGGGATTAATTCTGGGCCCAGCAATGGTGGAAGTCTGTCTTTTGTGTTCTTGCAAGGACAGGTCACTGGTGACGGTGACATCCAGGGAGCTCCATTCAGCCTCCCAGTATGCCAAGGACACCTCCGTGACAGAGCCAGATAATATGGAGGCAGCTCTGCAAAAGTGAAGAAATGATCACTGGGCTTTAAAACGTCACCCAGATGGGTTTGACTCATCATTTCCTCAGCTTTCAGCAGGAATTAGGTACTTAACTCTTCCTCAAGAAATGCTTCACTACCCTTAAAACATGCCTATTGCGTTTCTGGGCTAGAGCCAGGCCATCTAAATTAAGAGACATAAATTAGCGTAGTGGCTCTAAGTCACCTTCAGAAGGTGGTGAGGCCTTGGTGGCCTCCTGCACTGTCTGCAGGCGATGTCTGGTTTATTTAGACTCAACTGCCACCTAAACTGTGCATGCCAAGCAAGGCAGGAAGAGCCTGGACCTCATTTTCTTTAAAACAACATCACACTGCCTTGCAAAGGCACAGGAATGACCTACAAGATGAAGTCCGGAGGTCCTGGAGCGGTGGAGACTGCACAAGCACATGAGCTGAAATCCCTGTTTCGGACTGAGTTGGCTGAGCCCACTACTCCTCATCTCCTAAGATGCCTGGAATGTCCCTGAATCCCTCCAGGCTCTTTGACACGGATGGGGCCCTCGGTGCTTTGTGACACCGGAGGGCTCTCTGTGGCACTTTGCACGACCCAGCTGCTGAGTTCCCGGCTGCGGTGGGGACGAGGATTACGGATTTAATACACCCGCATGCTTATCCCCGTGTAAATCAGAAGCAACTCCACTGATTTCTTTGGCATCCAGCCCACCCAGCTCCTAATGGAGCCATTCATAAGAATCCCACTAACTTTCCATGGGGGAGTGTGGATATGGCCCTTGCCTTGGGAGGTCGCCGTCAGCCCAGTGGGGTTATCCTGTGAACAGGAGGGAAGAATCAGCCCTCAGGCCTTTCCTTTCTAATTCTGAGCATGCTGCCAGGCTTAACTGTGTTAATAATTAACCCGCAAGCCTGGAATTCCCTTCTCCTTCTGTTCTGCGTGGCAGCCACCACTGAGAAAAAAAAAGGCAGCAAAAATGTAGGAGACTTGAGCTGGCTGCCCATGAGCACACAGTACAATCTGTGGGATCTAAACAAAGAGGGAGGCTAATTTCCTGTAGAAAACTGCAGGAAATCTTCTCCTCGGCACAAACTTTCTGCTGCAGGTGAGAAAAATGGGAAGTTTGCAAAACAACTGCATATTTGGATTTTATACCCTGCACACAAATTAACCTCTTTGAATAGGGTCACTCTGTTATTACTATTATTTTTAGATACATAGTTAAAGTTATGGTTAGCTTTATCCCCTCCTGTGTTATTGTTGTTATACCACATATTAATGTAGTGCTTCTGTAGCTGGGAGAAGTATGGTTGAATTACAGTAACACGCTACAAGCAGGAGGAAAGAGCTGTGGTTTGGCTGGTCCACTACTAGATATACACCAGCACATCTGGACAGGAGATCATGTGACAAGTAGGAAAGCCAGAAACATATCCTGGATACTATAAAAAATGGGTTCTGTTAAATTAAAAAGGCTTTAAATATTGGCTCAGCTGGTTTCTGTATAGCGTTTTTAGTAGTTTTGGAATGTGTTGCAAGATTTGTGATCATCAAGAATTTGATTAAATATTACAAATCCATTGTGCTGCTAGTTTGTTCTCATGGGCTCCATGTTTCTTGCCAGTTCTCCTGTACTCTTGTAACACAAGCCATGACTTCTGATTCTGGATGAGAACTTTGTGTCCTCAGAACAACTTCTGTGCAAAAAAAAAGAAAAAGAGAAGAAACCAAACACACAGAGCACCACCAAAAAAAGGTCTCTGCTTTTGCATAACATTTTGGATACTTGCAAGGCTGTAGTAGGTTTTCAACTCCTGCAGGACGCTAGACATGACTGCCTCTGGTTAAAAGCCAGTCTGTTGACTCATAGAAATTTTAATCCTCAGCCAGACCAGTTGCTAAATTTCACTCATGTCTATTCACGACCTGCTATGAAGTACTGTTCTGCAAACACAGCTTTGTGGCTGTATGTGCCATCCTACCTTCTTCCTGAATGACCTGAAAATCCTGGATAGTCTTTGGTTTCAGGTCTGGACAAAGGTCATGTTCTTGTTCTTCCTTTCTTGTGCATGGAAGCAGCAATCTTACTGGAATAGATTGTGGTTCTCCAAGGAGCAATGTTCCAGCAATATTAATAAATTGCTGCTATGGCATCACAAAGAAAAGCGTCATATCATCATGTAAATAAAGGTCTGGAAGGGATCACAGAATCATGAATCATAGAATGGTTTGGATTGGAAGGGATCTTCAAAGGTCATCTACTCCAATGCCCCTGCCATGAGGGGCTCACCTCCCACTAGATCAGGTTGCTCTGAGCCCTTGCCAACCTGACCTTGAATTTTTCCAGGGATGGGGCATCCACCAGCTCCTTGGACAACCTGTGCCAGTGTTCCTCAACCTCGTTGTAAAAAAATTCTTCCTTATACCTAATCAAAATCAACCTTCCTTTAGTTTAAAACAGCTACCCTTTGTCCTGTCACAACGGGCCCTGACAAAAAGCTTGTCCCCAACTTTCTAAAAAGCCTGCTTTAAGTACTGCAAGGCCACAATAAGATCTCCCTGCTGCAGGCTGATCAACCCCAGCTCTCTCAGCCTGTCCTCTCAGGAGATCTTGAGGGGCCATTGTGTCCAAGCTTGTGCTCTGGTATTATCTCTTAACCTGTGCAAGGGAACAACAGGAAGCACAGGAGGAGGCTGCTTGGCTAAAGCATGAGCCCTTGAAGTCTCCAGCACAAGAAGTGGGAGTGGACACAGGGGGCGGATCACCAGAACGAGTATTTGGGAAGAGCAGAAATTCATTAGGGAATAAACTCAGAGGAGCCAAAACACAAAATGGGATTAAAGTTTCAATAAACATACAGTGTATGAAGAAATCATTCAACAGATTCATCAGCAGTAAGAAGAGAACCAAGGAGAGTTGGCCTATTACCAACAGAGGGGAAGAACTATTGTCAGATGATGCTGACACAAGGATACATTTAACACCTTTTTCAGTAAGTTTTCATTTAAAGGCTTAAAATGATCAACATCATGAACAATGAGTAGTTCCATGATTTATTTGCTCTCAGACTGGTTGAGACTGATGAACTCTGGTCTAGGGTGCTGAGAGTGCAGCTCCACATCCCTTGAGTTTGGTTGGGGAATGCACTTTTATAAGAGGATCTCCTAATCAGCTCCATTTACTGTGCTCTGGTTTTCTTTCCAGACGGGCTTAGACTTCAGAATGAAATTAAACAGGAAGACTGATTTTGGGAGTGTTAATTGGTAGCTGCTAATAGCCATAAAGTCCCTGGGACTAAACTAGAGCCAGTCTGAGAAAAAAAACAAACAAGCAGAGTGTGCTCACTGAGACTAAGTGTTTCTTAGGACTGATCCACCGTTTTTGCAGCACAATGCTTGCACAAGCAGACACAGCCTGGAAGAACAGGGCAAGGCAGGCTTACAAGTGTTAGCAATTATCTTTGACAAGCCTTTGGCGGAAAGGTGAAAAACTGGAATTGGAAATAGTGTCCATTATAAAACAAGGCAAGAAAAGAAGCCAAGGAACCGTAGGCCAGTCAGTTTTTATTTTAGCCCCAGAAAAAATCTGGAATGAACAAGTGAACAAATTATTACACCTGGAAAATACTAAGGACATGAGTAGCAGCCAGTAGGGATTTGCCAGGAATAAGCTAATCTTGTATTCTTTCAAAAGAGGAAAACAGGTCTTTCTGTTTGGGGAAAGTTGAAATGATTCACAATTGATATTTTTTCACTCTCTGTTCTCATAAGCAAGCTAAAGACACAGTTCAGGTGAAATTGGTTCAGGTGAAAAATGGACAAAATTATTATATCCATTGAGTAGGTTGGAATCTGCCAAAATCAGAAGATATAAATTGTGAAGAGGTTTCCACAGAGGTCAGTCCATGAAGCAGAGCGTAGATATATTAAATTTGCAGAGGGCACAAGGCTGGAAGACACTTCAAAAGACTATTTGGAAAAACATTCAGAACTACCGTTACATTGTCCTTCTAGTCCTCCACAGGGAATGACCACCTCAGGGAACATTGGGGGAACACTTTTCTAGTTTATCCCACTACCCTCATTTTGCACAGACTAGGGATTCAAGGAGTCTTGTTTTTCTCCTGCCTCAGGATGGTGCCCAGAGAAGACCCCAAAGCTCACAGATAACTGCCAAGAGAGTCATGATCCTGAAGCCTAAGCTCCATCCACAGGAGCACTTACGTCACAGTGAAATCATGAGTCAATAAACTTACATTGTTGGGGATTTTTTCTGCTTCAGCCCTGCTCTCATTTAATCGACGACAGAACTCTTGTGAACAACCAGGGTGCCAGCTGAACAAAACATGGACTGGTGAAGCCCTGCTTTATTTCTACATGGTCTCATTTGAAAAGCAATGAGTAGGGCAGGGAAGGACCTGCTGAACAGCACATCTATCACAGGATTCCTACAGGCGGTGTCTGAGACATTACAGCTACACACTCCTTTGGGGAACCATCGCACACAGTGTGTACGTTATGGTTTCTTTTAGAGGAGCTTATGGGAATCATTGAGCTCCATGTATTAGTCACAAAATGATTAATAAGGACCCAAAGGTTCACATGCACATACTTCCATGTTAATGAAGCCCTCATGCTTTATGCATGAAGCAGAACACAAAGCTCCGGAAATAGTTCTCTTCAACGTTCTTTCCAATGTTCCCATTTTTTATGCTATAATAGACATTGATTTATTTGAAATCAGCATAAAATATGTACCAGCTCAATAAACCCCAAAGAGGTTCTCAGACTTTCTTGAGTGTCCTCATCAGGCAATAAATCACAGAAGCAATAAAGTATGTTAAATAGCTTAACCAATCATGAAGTGCAGAGCCATCAAATGACTCATTTAAATACTTGTAGGACATTAACCAAATAAGAGATACCAGAGTCTTTAAACACATATTTCTTTCTCACACTTTCACAATAAGTATGGAGATAGGGCAGTGGAATTCTGGGCCATACATAAAAAATTTAAAACAAAAAATCCTTTTCTTATCTTTGTAAATGAGAACTGCTATACACTTTATTTACTTAGCATATATCTACTTAAAGTATTTCATGGTGAACTACAGTATTTGAAAGCTTAAAAACCTTTGCTGTATTTATTTTTGCCATATCCTACAGAAAAAAAAGGAAGTAACCTTGTTTCCTAAAAATAGGGGAATTACAGAGAGACAGAGGACAGAGAGCATTAGTTCAATAAAGGAGCCACCACTGGCAATTTTTTAGGGTCTACAAAACAAAATTTAGATTCTTGAGAGACTTGCTGTAAATCTCATGTTAGAGAAATATACATTCCCTTCAGAAATGTAGATTCTCACTGTCACAGGGAGTCAGGATGGGAGTCAGTTTGCAGGTTCAAATGCTTAAATCTGCTCAGCTGAATCAGTGTAAAGACCTCGCTAACTCCACCAGCTAGAGCTTCATGAACTACACCTGGGGCTTAGAGATCAGTTTGCTGGTATTCATCCTCATTTACATGTCTTAATCTGTACCTCTATGTCGTGGTTTGACCCTGGCCAAATGCCACCTACAACATCTGCTCATCTGCCACATCCTGGTAGAAATCTTACCGTCTAGAACCTTCTAGAACACCGTCAAGGTCTTTGGGCTATGAACTGCATACATGTGGCAGCCTAAAACTTTACTCGCACCACCTGAGTGATTCCCTTCTTGTGGCTTTATGGGGACCTTTGAAGTTTGAGTCAGGTCACTGTGGGAGAAGGAAGTAAGGCTGGAATTCTGCCTCTCGGTGTGGCTGTTTAGGGTCAATTTTAGTTTTAGTGACATTTTACATAGTCTGTAATGGGAATCTAAAGCTGAACCACCCCCTTTTGATGCAGGAAAGGTCTACAAGATATTCAGACAGAATTTCCCACTCTTGCCCTCCCTCAGGTTTACAACTCTTCTCATTAGACATGTACTTAAGAAATAATATATAACACAAATATTTCTCATGTTTATGTTATATGTGTGTATGTTAAAGGAAAACAAAACTATATATATTCCTGTGTGTACATGGGGCAGAACTGGCAGTAGGTGTTTCAAATGCATGCGCTAACCACTAGAAAAGATCATCTCCCACCTACTCTCCTGCTTCTGGATTCCTGAATTTCCTCTGCCTGGAGAGCCAGTTAGCTCAGTGAAGATGTGAGTCAGAAAATGAGCTTAACATTGGCACTGATGACCAGAGTTCAGGGTTCAGCACAACTTGAGCTGTGAGCCAATGCAACAGTGTAGATGGGAAGGGGATGGGTCAGAAGATATGCAGGACTCTGCAGGGAGAGGAAAAAAGGGTCTGGGTTTGAAAGCCAAGGGGAGGATTCAAATGTGGAGCTTTCGAAACTAACCCCAAATGCACTAACCCAGGCATAATTATATTAAAAGAGATCCTCCATCATTTCTGTGGTAGAGTAATGGTGAAGCTCATGATAAGCAGGTGAAAATAGAGAGGTTTTTAGTAGTGGGCCCACTCATTGTCCCACAGACTGCTCAGCAGAGGTTTTTTGGGCTTAGAAGATCCAGTCTGTTCACCAGAGCATCTATGACTATTCTGGGATTTTTGAATCTCACCTTAACCTCGCTTACACTTCTGGTTTCCATACAAGCCTGTGACAAGTTCCTCTGCATAATTACATTTTTTATTAAAAAATACTTCTTTTTGATCTAAACCTGATCAAAACCTGACTGATGGTGGTGTTCTCCATTTCCAATCTTCTACAAAATAGAAAGCAATCTGTCCCTATTTACTTTCTCCATCACACTTCATTGCTACAAGCCTCTGCCAGCTGTCCCAGCTTCTCTTTTTGCAGATACCGTATCATACATACATCTGATCATCATTGATCATTATTCACCATTCCTGATCCCCTGTTGTGTGCAGATCTGCACAACTTTCAAGAAATGAGCTCGAGACATGCATGTAATTAAAATGTGATTTTTCTGATTGATAGTTTAGTTTTTGCTAGCTAATTTTCCATCTCTGTTTGCTTGTTAAACTGCTGACACCTGCTCTCATCTTTTCAGAGCGGCTCCAGGAGCTCTGTCCTGAATTGACAATAGCCCGTTTAGAGCCTCTTATTGCTTATGAACACTAAGAACTACATTCTTTTCACCATTTTTTTCACATTTTACTTCATCTGTGAAAATCATATATTCAGATATAAAATTTAAGCCTCTTTCTTAAAAAAAAAATTAAAAAAAATTATTTGCTTGTTGCAGAAGCAGGGTGCTTGGTTGGAAGCACACCTGAGCAGAGGTGTCCACTCACTGCACATTTTGTATCCTATGGCAGCTGAGAGGAGCTCTCTGTAGGCAGTAAGTGACCTGTGACACCTACCTGGAATTAATCACTGTGTTAGAAAACTACAAAATGAGTACAGAGTGTGTTCAACTGACAGTAGGGTATGCTGGCACATGGGATGGGAGGGGGTAGTCATGTCAGAGAGGATGGAGACGTGTCAGGGTAGAGTCAGAGATTCACAAAACATCTCAAGTTGGAAGGGTCCCCTGTGGACTAACTACAGGAATTGCAGCAGCAGATCTTGAGCATAAATTCAAGTTTAATTAAAAATGCTTAGGAAAGGAGATGGAGGAAAGTAATGTGGTGAAACTCTGGTCTCTTCCTTACCTTGTGTTCATCCCTGTTTCCTCACAAAACTACTTCTTGAGTTTCCCACAAACAAACCCCCTGTCCTTTCAGAGCCCCCACAGGCAGCTGCATCCTCACTCCCTGGCAACCCTCACCTGCCTAAATGACCCCTCATCTCAATCTCTCCTCTCCCCATCCCCTTCAAACCTGAGAGAGGTGTTTTTCATAGGATCTGATCAAAATTAATTATGACTATGATTTGCTTGAGTGTGAGGGGGTTGCAACATCCACTACTATTCACTTGCCCATCAACACTTTTCCATGGATCTTCTGACCTTAGTCAATCCCTTCCCAGCCCTCCGCTGATCCAGAGCTGCTGCTGCACTTCGTGGTGGGTTTGAATTCATGTCCTCTACCCCAAACTGTCTGTGACCCTGTCTCTTCACCCCCAGGCTCTTGAGGCACCGTGACTGTAGGAACCACACCTCTTACCTTGGATCTGTCCATAGACACAAAACCCCCCTACTGCTCATTGTGATGGCTTGGAAGGCCTGGTCATGACTGCTCTTATGAATAATCCTTCTGGAAGAGAGAGAGGGGTAGGAGGGAACAAAGTATGTGTCTGAAAGTAGGTCCACAGGAGCCTGAGGACCAATCCCTTGGCTGCCTGTGCATCACTTGATGAGACCAATGGTGAGGTCTCACAGTGCAACACAAAAAAACCTGGCCCTGAGGCTCATGACTACTTCCCAAATTATAGTGGAACTTGGGCCAGACTCCAACTCTTTGGGCTGTAGGTGAGCTGACTAAAAGTTGGGAGTAGGCGCCTACTGAAGGTCTTTACAGTTGGAATAAATGATCATTGTAGGCCCTTTCCAACTGAATTATTCTATTCTTTCTATTCTATTCTATTCTATTCTATCCTATCCTATCCTATCCTATCCTATCCTATCCTATTCTATTCTGTTCTTATTCTATTGTATTCATTTTGGTTCTAAATGTTCCATGAAAGGCTTGATTCAAATTCTCTGAAAATCAGTAGTCACTTCACCCTCAATTCCAGTCATGTTAGCAAACTTTAGCAAGCAAGGCAATGTTACTGATTCTGAGCTTGGAGAAAATTTTCTTGGCACTCGCCATTCTCCTGTCCTTCCAAATGTCTCTGAAATTTTGGCTGAAGAGTTATTTTCTTTCAGACACGGTTTTCTCCCTGAGTGTGTGAGTGTCCATTCTTGTGTGTGTAGGAAACACGATGAGTTATTGTGGTGTGATTTCTGAGCCAGATCACCAGCTCCATTTGCACAACCACTGTACATGTTTCCACAGGATTATACAACACGCTGGCCATTCCAACTCGGCTGCAATATTTGGCATGTTAATGGTTGACTCCTCCTTTTTCCCAAACATCCCAGAGACTGGCTTCACTCCACAGAAGCCAGTGGAATTGCAATAAAGTAAAAAACAATGTTGTGGAGCAGAAGAATCAAGCCCATTGGATGATATTTCTTTAACTATTATCCATTTGGTGGAGTTCAGGTTCTGGCAAGTGACCATTTATAGATGGCTCATGACTACCACAACATGACAAGTCAATGCCCACTTCTCAATAGCAGCAATGGGACTTGACATATACCTGTTGGCTTTTAAAAATTTGATTTATCTAGTTTTGCATGATAACAAGTCCAGAAGGAAAAAACAACTATCTAGTTAATCTAAATATCATGTTACAGGTAAAATACAGCTTTACACATGCACACAAATGTGAAACCTAAACCCTGTTCAAACCACCATGTTGCAGATGAGATTTACCACCTACTGAAATCTCTGGGCATGAAAAAGAGCACGGGAGAACCCATTCCAAGCTGAGAGAGTGTTGAGCTCCTGTCTCCTCTCCACATAGCCCTCATCTGATGGCAAGAAAATTAGTGTAACAGTACAGAGGGGGTTTAGCTGAGCAAACAAGCAGCACTTCAACATGGCTTTGCTGTGTTTACCAGCGCCAGGGCAATTTTCAAAAGCACTTCAAAGCAGTAGGATGAGCCTCAGGTCAATGCAGCTGATTTCTGATAGATAACTTTTATGTCTCTCCCCGTTCCAGGGGAGGAGCTGCAGAGGGAGCCAGTGACAAAGAGCCAAGGTCTGTAAGGTATTCCCAAGAGCATGAAACAAACGTAGGAAAACATGAAGGGGAAGACCATAAATCAGGATCCAAAAGGATGCACCGTCCACAGCAGCAGCTCTGAACCTTCAACAAGACATTTTTCGAGCAAGGTTTTGGAATTTTGGTGGGCTCTGACCTGCAGTTTTCACTTCCAAAATAACTTGACTTTTCTAAAGTGGTAATTTCATTTTCATGATAATGCTAAACTCAAGCCACATGTGCTTTAATTTAAAGCAGGACTCAGGCGGAGGACCCTGCCAAGAAACAGTAGAGAAACATGCTTATTCTACTAGTTTGCTTGAGGCATTCAGCATTTTTGAATGCCTAGGCAGAAATATAGTTTTTAAATAAGCCAGTCCCAGAGAGAGAGAGAGAGAGAGAGAGAGAGAGAGAGAGGAAGAGTGAGAGCAGAAGAGGGAGGGAGGGATAGAAGAAGATTGCAGTACATTTTTGCATTAAGCTTTTGTTGCATTGGCTGGTTAAATAAGAGCTGATGAGCTGTCAACGGAGGGAATATTATTTATTGGCTTCACTGGCTATTTTTTTTTTTTTTTGACAGAGAAGGTGTTGTCCAGACCCCTCCTCTTTTTTAGACACAAACTGGCATGTTAAACTTCATCATGGCAGTGGCTATTAGATTGCTTTAAATACACATTTGGTGGTTGCACAGCTCTTTCTACTAATTAAATCCCAGGGACAGATATGTTTACAGTCCTTCTGGTTGCATTTTTAGGTTTATTTTAAAGCTTCCTGTGAGGTTCAGGAAAGCAACCTTGTCTTTTATTTAGTAAGAAGAAAAGAGAGAGACAAAATAGAAGAAAAGAGACAAGAATGTGTGGACAGGGAGGAAGAGAATTTCCCCCCCTCCTCCAGAAAGCCAGATGACTGAGCTCTTGGATTTGTGGGCACTTTGTGTGGGGTGAGAAGCCAGCTTCTTCCCCCCATTAAAGTGCCTTCTGATTCCTGTATTTGTCAGTAGAAAATAATTTTTTTCCACAGATCTCAAACTGCATCACTAAGACAAGACAGTGTTAAATTCCTGGTACAGTAAATTATACAGCCCTGGGTGGATAAAGCCAAAGGTTGCAGGGTCAGGTACTGAGTTTTAGTGGCTTCTGCTGGACCCTTTCCTTTGTCAGACTGCTCTAATTTTAGATGTTCACAAAAGAGACATAGGTGCTTGACAGGAGGCACCAATGGTTGCAAAACACAAAAAAACCCCAATCCTCCCCAACCCCCCCCCCCCCAAATTGATTGACTACTAGTGAAAACACGTTTCGTTTCATTGGCTTACACACACTCTAGAGATGTTCTTGACTAGTGCCTCTTGGGCATTTTCTTAATCTAAATGTGCACAGTTAATAATTACAGGAATTGGGAATGGCAATATCCACTGCTTTGTTACTGCCCCAACTCTCTGTATCTACCCCACAGTGGCTTGGAACTCTGCAAATGATGCAGAGCACAAGATACAGGGACAATAATTGGAGCCTTGCGTTAGCAGATAATGGCCAAATATTCTCATTTTAAACAGTCCCATTCTGGTGGCATTGATCTGATCCTTCCCTTCTGTGACACACAAGCAGGGCTTTAATCCTTCAGTCAGGGTTTCCTCCTCCACTTCCCTCAGCCCTGTCCCCAAATGTCCCCAATGGCTAAATCCTGAGCTTTCTGTTCAGTGTTACAGTCCCTATAAGTGTCCCTAAAGTGGGATTCAGCCATTTCCAGCCAAGAAATCTTCCCAGCATGCCTAGTCATGAACAGCCAGAAATCATCCCAGCATCAATTTTCTGTTCCCATGGTGTCCAACCATGGCTGAAGCTGGAAGTGGGATCAGCATGACCGATGTAGCTGGGTTCAGGCAAAAGCCCTGACAGACTCCAGGTGCCTGCTGTCATAATTAAAAAAAAACACCCTCGTAGGTAAAACCCCAGTGATCCGCACCAGTCTACGCAGAATAAGTTTTTTAAATCCCTTGAAATAATAACTGATGTTCTCAAACGAAGTGTGGTTTTGATCTTAAAGAAAATAAAAAGAAAATAAAGAATTTCTAATTTTGAAAGGCTGAAAGTTGCTTTTCAAACAATTCTTCCCTGGCCCGGGAAAGGGCAGCCCTAAGACTGGTTGTTTTACGGTGAAATATCTTCGGTAAGAAGTATTTAGAAAAGGAACCACAATGCCTCAAGACAGACATGATTCAATGATTTCCCAAAACAGGGATTTTAAATAAATATTGCATTACATCTTTCTGGTTTTGTTTTGTTTTTATAAGCCATCAGTAACATACATGTAACAGCTTCCAGGAAGGATGTGCAGGTAGTGAATTATCCATAAGAAATGACCAGGGGCTGAAAGCTCAAAGCTTCCCTCTTTCCTTGAATTACCTGGCTGGCAGGCTATAACAAACATACATGCCACCCACACACTGTTTTAAAAGCGCATTATTAAGGTTGCAAATCAATTCTTAACTAAAAAATGAACCTTAAATCATTTTCCTTGTGTGTATGAATTATATAAGTCTTTAATTAAATGAACAGCTAGTATGTTTTCCACCACCTCATTCAGAATGGATGGTGCTCTCCTAATTCAATATTTTGTTCTCTGCTTATTATCTGAAGTGTGACCCCAGGCCTTATTTACAGTAAAAATCTCATTCTGAAGACAGAATTATTTATTTCCTTGTGGCTTCTCCTGTGGGGCTCATCACCACAGGATCCAAGAGACTCACAAACATTCACTCATCTCTTCCCAAAACAGAGGAGGGGGTGCTGCCGTCCTCAGTGGTTCGTCGCTCAGGGAAGCAAAGCACAGGAGGATGGACAATGGGATTTAGGGGGACACAGCATAGGGCAAATGCCCTGATCTTGGCTGCAGTTGGGAATGACAGCTGCTGCTGCAAGTCAGAATCCGTGATCTTATCGGATACCTGGAAGATGAGAAATGCAAAGTTAATGACTTGTAGGAAGAGTTTGGCTTCAGTGACCAAAAATGGGTTAAACAAACACCAGGATGAAAGTGAATCCAACTCAACTAATTTAACCAAGAGACCATCCATTCTTGTCTTGCAACCTTCATTTTCTAGTCTTCTCTTTTTCGTGCTTTGAAAGCACTGAGAGAACAGGAGTGAAAATGTCTCCTTCATTCAGGATTTCAGGTCCCAGACCAGATCCTCCTTGCACTGAGTGAGGCAGAGGGCAGTGGGAAATGTAGGAAGTCATCGAGCCAAAAAAATCTGCATGAACATCACTTAGACGCAAGAAACCAAACTGAAGTTGCACAAGCACTCTTAAATTTGGTGATTCTTAATCTTTGCATCATCCTGCAGTCAACATTTACTGTTTTATTTCCTTGGTTATTAAGAATCTGAAAAAATCAACTTGGGTGAAGGAATTATGATCCTGGCACCCACATGGGCCATCAGCAGGGCTGGAGCCTCTCTAGCACCCTCTTGGACTCCTTCACTTGAGATAACAGAAGGATTGGGCAGAGGAAGGCTTTGGGGAGGTTGCTTCATGTCTTTAAAACTGTGTGAATTGTGGTTTTTCAAAAGCCTGAAACTTTGCCAATTCTGGGCAGATTCTCACAGGGAATGAAAGAGACTCATCTCAACCATAGCAGCCAGCCAGCTGTAAAAGTTGAGATTCCCATTAGAAATCAAAGGCGATTGTGTCCAGAACTTAATGCCAAAAAATAATTTAGTCTTCTTGCAAATGGCTATTTCACCCTAAATTTCTCCCCTCCAAAAGGGGTGGGGGGGGGGGGGTGGGGGGGGTGGGAATCAAATATAAACTAACAACCAAAATGGAAAATTTCGGTCCGAACACAGAATCTTGGGCAAGTCACAAATAATTGGAAATTAGAGTGTTTTAATAGTATTTGTTGTGCAATCCTATAAGTTATTGTGACAGAGAATGTTTATATGCTTTTATTTTATTTGGCATGAGGATATAATGTGACAGATGCCATGTCGCCAGGAGTTATCTTTTACCTGTGCTTTGTTTGTTTGAAGCAATGCAGATGAATCAGAAAATGTGATCCATTTATCAGGTGACTCAGTATCACTGCTTGACTTTGTAATACTTTGACTTCTCTGGTTAAAATGTTAAGAGTATATGCAACAAAAAACCTCAGATCATTACTACATCTATTCCCACTCCCACTACTGGAGGAGACCTTGAGTCAGCCAATTGCTTTACGGTTTCTAGATAATTGGTTTAATTTTCAGAGGTGTGAAAACATTACGATTCCCCCACGTTTGACTAGAACAACTGGAAAATTTCATATCTTTGCTGCTCAAATAGGAGCTGAGTTGCTGAACTGGAAATGCTGCGACTGAAAATGTCTGACCTTGCCCTTGAAATGTTCAAGGCATTACCTTGTCTACATTATATAAGAACCAATGAGAAATTTCAGTACTTTTTGATGCCTGGCCAGGTAGGTCTGTAGCAGGTCAGGGGCTCATTTGTTGTTAGTTGTTGCCGCTAGGATTCTTTCTGAAGAGCGAATGTCACCTGCTGTAGGACACGAGGATCAGTCCACGCACGCCCGGGTGTGGCTCCTCCCTTACCGCATCAGTCGCCTGCCAAAATCACCATAAAAATGAGACCTACCCTACACACAGACAGAGCAGGGAGCAGAGAAGTGCCAGAAGGTATTTGCAGGTGGAAAAGGTTAACATCTCCCTGTGGGGTCCTGTTGCTCATTTCTGATCACGGTGCTCAATCCCAGCACAGGCTGGGGTGCCCATGTTGGATTTCTCTACAGCCAGAGGGGTGGCTTTCCCAAACCTGAGTGCAGTGCCAGCATGGGAGTCACCTGGGAATGGCTTTGGAGTGAGTAGCTACAGAGCCCCAGGTTGACTGTTTGGGTATTACTTTCGTTTACATTCTTCTCATATAGCATGATTATTATTGGATGTGTACAACGTGCAGTTGGCTGCAGCTGGCTGGCAATCAGATGGGGTTCAGACAGCATTTTTTAAAGAAATCTTTTGGTATTTTCTGACAGAAATGAAATTTTGTTACAAAATCTTTTTTTTTAATCTCAGTGAAAATTTAGATACTCCCACATTCAGATAAAACACATCGAGTGTTCTGAATATTTTCCCCATGATGCAGTTTGCCAAAGTGTTTGAATTTTGAGCAAGAATGGGGTTTTTCCCCCCCAACATTTTCAAATTGCCAGCAAAGGAAAAAAAAAAATTATTTTCCCCAGTACTAGCTGGGAGATAATTTTGACAGATACTCTGTCAACAACATCCATAGAATTTATCCCCTAGGGTGTTATATCTGTGTTTCTCAAGCTCTGCTATATCATAGCTTGCCATATCCTTTGGAAAAACCATAGGTAGACCACTGAATTAATCAGGTTTACTTGATTTTTGCCCACTGGAACTGGAATAAACAAAAAAATTACTAATGTCTAAACCAGAAGAACTGCATGTCTCTCTGATGGATTAGGAAAGCCAAGAAGTATGGGGTTTTTAATCAAGAACAATGGAGAGCTGACATTGCAAAAGGCCTGATAAATGATACTATATTGTTTTCTTTTCAGTGCTTTCCACCATTGCCCACTTACTTCAAGCCCAAAAGACCAGATCCAGAAAAGGAAATCTTGATGTTAGTGAATGCAATGTCTTCCAGCAGAGTTTCATGATTTATTTGGCCACTCTGTCACTAAAACCCCTCAATCTGGGTGCCATATTCTGTGAAGAGCCTTATTATTTGTGAAGAGACTCATTCATGGTAGTAAGAGCAAATTTGTGCTAGCAATGGAATATTTAAGTCATCTAGGCACCCAACAATTTGTTTCCCAGTCATCTGAATTGAGTCTGCCAGGATGTGCTCCTGCAAAGTAATGGAATAAAAAAAAAAAAAGACCACTGTTTTAATACATGGTTGTAAGCAACCAATAAAATAGTCCATTTTCCCTACCTCTGAAACACTTGCAAGTTTAGCTCTGTAAAGGTTAAATAATTGGTTTAACCTGATCCCTCTATGACTCTCCTCTACCTTGTGGGAAAACTCCTGTAAGCTTATTGTAAACATAATTATGCTGTGTGGGCTTTTCATTAATCTAGCAAAAAACCACAAGATGACATGCATCAGACTTTTTTTTCTCTTTCTGGAACTTGCCTCTACTTGCAGTTGCTGCAAGATGCTTATTTGTATAGTCTGATCTTTTTTGCAAATGTACCGTGAACTAAATCTTGTCTGTTTTTTACATTCTGAGAATTGAACAGGAGAAGTCCCAGGGTTAATAATATGGATTTTAATACAAACCCACCTCTGTAGCCATTACAAGTTGGACAGAAACCTCTCACCCTCCTGTTCCTGGGCGTTGTTGGCAAGTCAAGCAGTAATATATGAGGTGAGAATGTGAAATACAAAGAGTGGAAGTTACTTTCAGCAACAATGCTGAGTGGAGGGACACATTACAGAGTCTTGGTGGCAGTGTAGCCTCCTGATTTACATACAGTTTGCAAGCTTCCAGCTGAGAATCCTCTACCTTGTATGTGGCAGGCAGCTGCCTTCCTCCACTGATGCCAAGAGAGCCAAAATTATTACTCCAGAGACAGCTGAGCACCCAGTTGAGGTTATTCTGCAGGAAAGCAATCGGGACATCTGAGAGCCATTGGCTTCTCCACCTCCTAAGGACTTTTGGAGAGTACTCTCTGTTTTCTAAAGTATGTGATAAGTAACTGTGGCACCTTGGGGATTTTGGGTCAAGATATTTGGAAAGAAGTGGCTTATTGTGCTGGGTTTGGTGGGTAACGTGGACTTTTAGGACATGTTCATTAAATACAGGTTAAATCCAAGAATATCCCTGTTTGCACGTATCTGCAGGTTACTTGAGCTGTCTTACTCTGCTTTTCTTTTGCTTTGAGCCATACAGGGTTATCCCAATAGCTCAGTCTCTCCCACAATACAGCAGCGCCTGTTGCAGGGTAGCTGACAAAAGACCAGGGCTGGAATCATCCTGCAATATGAGACCCATTTCCCTTCACTGTCTTCATCTATATTAGGGAAAAAAACAAAAGATTGTAACACTTGTTTTGTTGCCTAAAAGGACTTTTAGGGACACGAAAGGATAACATTGGAAAAAGAGCTTTAAATAGAGTTGTTGCATCTGGCTTTAAACTAAAAGACTGTAAGTTCAGATGGCCCATTAGGAAGAAATTCTTTACTGTGAGAGTTGTGAGATACTGGCACGTTTTGGGCAGAGAAGTTGTGGCTGCCCCATTCCTGGAAGTGTTCAAGACCAGGTTGGACAGAGCTTTGAGTGGAAGGTGTCCCTGCCCAGGGCAGGTGGTTGGAATGGCGTTATCTTTAAGGTCCTTTCCATGCCAAAACTTTCTAGGATTCTATGATTCTATGATATACTGAAATAATGGGTGCAGATTCTTCTTCCTCTCCAAAGAGAAGGTGCAGCCAGCGCGTGAATATGCATTACAAAGTGAGTTTGCCAGTGTGGCCTTTCACAGACAGCAGGACTCCAGCATGGTTGTGGGTGAAGCAGCTCTGATCCCAAACCAAGTGTCTCTCTGAGGGGGCCCAGCACTTTCAGCACACTTGTGGATCTAGCAAAGCTGCTCGGCTTTCAAATCTGGGCTGGCTCCTGTCCAGCTGAGCAACTGCAGCTCTGTCTGCAGAGGCCAGTGCAGAAAACGCCACAGGTGGTGCTTCTGGGGTGGCAGCAGGGACAGGAGCCACCTTGTTCACAGCACCAAATGAGCTCCAGAATCCAGGTCAGCTGCTGGGGCAAAAACAGCACAGATGCTGCTTCCAACCCTACATCACTGAGGTCTGGGTGAAAAGCAGAAAATAAACTCTAAAAATACTTTGTTTTTTAATCCTGTGGTTGGGATTCATAGGTTGGGCTGCAGCTGGTGTTGAAACAACATCCATATCATCATCTGTAGACAAATAAGGAGAATACACAGGCTTCTGGTCTGCCAGCACTGCTGCAGCCCAGGTAGATAATGTGGGGGCAGGACACAACGCACTTCAGGACCTTGTTCTGCAAATCAAGCTCTTTGGGTCTCCCATCACATCCTAAAGTCAGGTGACTCTGTGGGCCAGAGTTGTTAAGTGGGAATTACAGCGCCTGCGAAACAGCGCAAGGGGAAAAATTGCTGTTGTGGATTTTTTTAGGAGGAAATCTTGCCAAACCAAACTAAACTCTTTTTCTGGCACAGCAACAGACCTTTTGGATAAGGGAGAAGCATAAATGTTTTATCTTGCCTCTAATAAGCTTTTGATATTGTTTTAAACACTCTTCTTTGGATCAAGTCAAAGGGATAATAAATGGGAGAGGAGAAATTGCTGAGAAACTAAAGGTTGCCAATGCTACACTCTCTACCAAGAAATATGTCAAGAGCAAAGTTTTGTCACAGTCTCCTGTGGTAATATTCAATCCCCTCATGAATTAATTGGTGATAGAGAAGAGAGAAAACTCATTAAGTACAAGGTGGATGAATTATGCAGGCACCCAAAAGTGAATTCAGAAAGTGTATTCAGGGACCAGAGTGGAATTAAAATAATTTTCACAAAATAAAGAAATGACTGGTAAAAAATAGGACGCTATTTGACAAGGACAATAGGGAATTTTATTAATAAAATGTGATACGTTCCTTCTTCTCTACTTGCTTTGGCTAAATTCAAATTGAATTACTCTGTTCAGTTTGGGAGAGATGTAGTCCAGAGGCAGAAGACACACAAAAGTCCAACAAGAACAGTAAAAAGGCCAGAAAACATGACCTGCAAGTGTAAGGAATCAGGATTATGTAGACTTTTCTTCAGAGAAGATTGAAGGGAGATATGATACTGTTCTTCAGATATGTGAAATTAAGAGTAAAGAGGAACGGAATAAAGTATCCTCACATCTACTGCAGGTAGAACAAGAAGTAATAGGTTTAAATTGCAACAAGAAAGATTTAGGATAGCCTGTGGGAAAAAATGTAAACATAAATGTAATTAAGTACTGAGATGGATTGTTTTGCAAAGCTGTGGAATCTCCAGCACAAGCAGTATTCAAGAACAGGTAAAACAAGCATTCATTGGGAATAATACAGCTATCTCTTACCTAAGGATAGTTTCCCACAATAGACTAGAGGACTTTCCAAGGCTCCTTCCATTATTTTACAATTTTGAGTGGGGAATGTATTAACTAGAGCAGTGTAAACATGGAGCCGAGCTGTAAGAACAACCTTATTTCTACTCCTAGTGTGTGACTTGATTAAAATACTCCTTTTTCCACAACAGTCTTCCTTAACTTTTAATTGCTTATCCTCTGAGTTATTGTATTGTACTTCTAAGTATCTTTGACTCAAAAATTTCTTCTGTGGAGGTGTTCATATAGCCAATTATATGGGTCAGTAAGACAGCAGGTAGGGTATAAAATAACATGAGGAGGTTAGCAGATGATCATAATTCCTTAAAATCCCCACTATCCTGAATAATAATTTTATATGACGACAAAGGACTCCCGTATTTCCTCCCGCTTGAAGAGAGTTTTTCCTTTAAAATATTCTAGTTGAGAAGAATAACAGTAGCTCTTTGATAATACTGTTCATGTCTTCACTTACATTGCTTAGTCCTTCAGTTTGTCATCTTCAAAATTCAACTTATTACATAGAGAACACTTGAAAATTTCATTGTGTTGCAGCAGCAAAATCAATATAATACATACAAGAAGATGCAGCCCACAAGCCAGGACAAAACCATGACAGAGTAGCCCAGGATTTTTGATAACCTTGGCAGAAGTATAGAATGCAAAAGGCTGTGCATTTTTATAATATTAAACAGGATGTGACTTCAGTACTATAAATATATACATAGATATATAGAAAGATAGATAGATAGATAGATAGATAGATAGATAGATAGATAGATAGATAGATGTTTGTAGATATGCCTTAGTTGAACATTGGTACCTAACCATGTTCCTTGAACCAAATGAACCGAATGTGGTCCCTCTCTGTGTGATCTGGAGTTCATGCCATAAATGAAATTCCTCTCTTCTTGAGGACTGCTTGTATATTTGAGTGACTGATTACTGTGCAAACAGAAAGAGATGTCCTGCCTATGAGGAGTGACTCTGAGGAGCAGCATGAATGCCAAACACATTGCTCTGCAGGTCTTTTCCCTGCTTTCTTTTCATTTTGGATGCAGTACTGGTAGATCATACTTAGCATGTATTTTGAAGCTAATTAAGTTTGACTGTTTATTATGTATCTAAAAAGGCAAATGTCTAATTTCCAGTTTTTAATATTCCGATTTCATATTTTCCTTAGCAGATTGCTAGTGAAACATTTTAACCAGAAAGACTGTGACACATCATCTCAAGAAATAAAGATGAGGGTGATTTTTTTTCCCCACATTTGCAGAACTTTTTTCCATACACTTCTTTGGATTGAAAATCCTCATCTTTGGGACACATACCACAAGGCAAAAGGATAAACCAAAATCTTCCTTGGCTGTTCTCACAGCATGTTGCAGGAATCCCCTATATCCTGTGGGACAGAGCAGAAAGCATTGAAACAACATTTCAAAAGAAATAAATCCTGCAGAATGTACTACCCCAAAATGAACCTCACTTAGAGTGGCTTCCTAGACCTTGGAGGTGTTCCGTTGCTGTTTTCCATAAGCACCACTTTGATGCCCCCTGTTTTGCCTTAGGTATTGGCTGCAGATCCTGCTGGCTTTGGGATTGCGCTTTTAAGTCAGTGCAGGCATTTTCCACTGACTTTATTGGTCATGAGATCAGGCCTTATAAGAACAGATCCAGCTTTGTGAGAATTTCATTAAACCCATGCACGTGGTCCAGACCATCTCACCTGTCTCTCAAGCCTGCAGAGGTGAGGTATGTAGGTAGTTAGATCAGGCTCCCTGATGCTGTCAACAGATTATTCCTATTTTATAGGTGATTTAGGAAACTTTTAAGGAGAATACCTACATTCAACATATCAAATAGGATGAACATATCCATGTAATACCTGCGCAGCTGAAACCACAGCTAGGAGCTGAGAGACGTGGAATCACAGAATCACAGAATGGTTTGGGTTGGAAGGACCTTTTTCCACCCTGCTGCCATGGGCAGAGACACCTTCCACTATCCCAGGTTGCTCAAAAACCCATCCAGCGTGGCCTTGGACACTTCCAGGGACAGGGCAGCGATCACTGTGAATGCTACGGTCTCTCTGAAGTAGACCTAGAGGAATTCTCTGGAGGAACTTAAAGTTGCTCTGTAATGCTTTTTCTAGTCATGCAATATTTTATCATAGAAATAAATTTTTCCCTAGTGCTGAATGCCTTTAAGATATGACAGACCCTGTGATTTGTTAATATTTACTATTTTGATTAGTTTAATATTTTAACAGACACGAGGAGGACCAAGGGGGAAAATGACATCCCACCATAGCCAGAGATGAAAGATGCTGTAATTTAAAATAAGAAATTGCATCTCAGACCCATTGTCTTTAGCTTCTGTATTGCCTCTAAAGGCTTATCCTTTTGCAAAACCTTGCCATAAATTAAATACTTTCTCCACCAACTGTAAAGAAGGAAAAGATGACTTTGAAAGCTGTTCTCCATTGCGAGTCATACAGAAAATGTGTATTCAAGCTGGACACAAGGTTGTATAGGACCAGGAGCCAGGTGCTTTGGGGCTCCAATACGTTGATGCTGATCTTGCCATCTCTAAAATACATTGAACATTTTGAGCTGGAAAAAGGCAGCCTCTCTTTTTTTAAATGCAAATTCTGTAAAAATTAACTCTCATTCATAATACTGGCCCAGCACAGCTTTCTGATTAATAAAAAAGTCCTGTCTTCCTCTGGCATATTGATTGCTCTCAAGAGTAAAACAATTGAATACTCCCTTATCATCAGGAGTGAAGTCATCTAAATTTTGCTTAAGGATGCTCATACTATTTGCCTTCAGATCCTTCAAACCAAAACCCTTCCTGGCTATTTATTCTTTGCCTAAAACAATGCCTCCTTCAATTCTTATGCTGATGTCATCTGAGGCATTCAGGATGTGCTTGTAAAAACTGGTGGATTAAACCTCACAATGACCCTAGAAAACAGAGAATTATTATATTTCTGACTTGGTAGAGTGGGGAATTGAGACGGAGAAAAAAAACCTCTTTACCCAAAAGACAGCTACATACAGCCTTAGCAGTGCAAGGCCTTAGCAAACAGAGTCATTATTTGTTCTCTGGACTTCAAGTCCATGTTCTAGCAGTAATACAACACTTTCCCTCCCCTATGTAATACTTTCCCCTCTTTCTTCGAACATATGTCCTTGAAACTCCTGCCTCCTGTAAATGCATTATAATCCTTAGTTTCAATATTTCATTCAAGTCATCCCATAAACAGACACTTTCAAGAGTAAATAATTCCATTTTGAATCACCCCCTTTTGTATGTGAGTCATTCTTCCCATGTATCATATTTGCAGTCAGATGCTTTGTGCTTTCCAGCTGAAAAGTACCTCTTGTCTCAGTAATTATTTAGGAATTGGTATCTCCTTTCTATATGTTATTGAGGGAAGACTTCCAGATTTTCTCAGAAGCTTTTTTGCATTTTCATCACAGCCAATTCAATGGCAAATCTATTTTTTATTCATATAGAATAAGCACATCAAGTTTCTAATCCCAGTACAGTCTTTACGGCAACCCCATATTATTTATTCCGTTTATCCCATGTTTCCATTGTCTTCAAAAAGCACTGGATCAGAGAGGGATAGAGATGAGATTTTGGAACAGGTTTTTGTTGGCATAAACAGAGTGAGGTGCCTAACCCGAGGCAGTTTGCATGCACAAATATCACGGCTGTTCAAAGCCTTTGGGGATTTGAAAGTCTCTTCCCAATGCCCAGTGCAGTAAAACCACCAAATCCACACTTACTTTGTGGGAAGTGAGTCTGGACGAGATGGCAGTGCAAAAGGAAGTGTGTACTGTAAACTCACACCTGAATTTGCTTCACAGCAGCTGCCCTACAGAGAGAAGCCTCTGAATTTTTAGCAAAGGGAAATAAATCCAGTGTGTTCACCACTCTGCTGTTTGTTGTGGTCATACTGGATCAGACACTAGAGTTCAAAATTAAGTTCTTGCCATCCCGTTGGCAAAGTCTAGTTATAAATATGATGTTCACAGTGTCTATGTGAAACAATACATTATGGTTCTTGCAATATTCTGTGAAATGTCACATCTGTGTCCTGCTTTCTGCTTTGCTTTGTTTTTAAATCCAGGAAGAAAATGCACTTAAAGCTTGAAGTTTTGGAAAAAGAATAAGGATCAGTCAAATTCAGCAGAGAAACAGGATGCTTTCCCTGTAACCTGAAAGTTTATGTGGGATTTTGACAGCTAGAGGGAAAAATATTTATTTTTGCTTTTAAGCCTGTCTCTGATCTCAGGCATTGAAACTTCAGGGCTTTGGGCAGGTGAATGATGTCAGAGCCTATTCCAAGAGCACCCTGCAGTGACAGGGGGGACACTTGGCACACTCGTGTCTCCTTCCCCATCCATGTCAGTGGAGGATCCTCAGCTCAGGTTGGCTTTGGTGACTCAGCCCAAAAAATCCCCATCGCTATAGTCATATGTGGGCAGGAAAGGCTGACTGTGGTAGTCAAGATTAATAATTCTTCTACACCATTTGCCAGGTCCTTTTGGAAAAAATGAAACAGAAAGAAGCCCCAAGTATGCCTGAATTAAGAACAGCAGCGTTCAGTATTTGGTACTCTTTTGGAGGGAGGGGAAAGTGAAACATGATAGCAGAGGCAGATATGCAAAAAACTGCCTTTGGCATGAGAGAGTCAACAGATAATGAAATGTAGCTCGGGAGAAATGTGGGCAGAGGGAATTTGCTTTAGCTTATAGCTGGGATTAATTTGTGTTGTTGTGGTGTTCGCACATCTGAGTCCACCTGACAGGAGCCTGCATCTCTCCATGCCTCAGCTGTAACTACACAGCTCAGTCCTGTAAATGTGGATGTCTAAGAAAGGTTACAATGGTCCAGCCGGTGTGTCTAGAGCCTGTTATTATTATGTTTTGTGTTTGGTACCTGGAGGTAATACCTGGAGTCGGTACCACCTTAGTTCAGGTGAAACAAGCACTGTGGAGGCTGAATAAGGGAGTCAGTCTTTGCCCCACTGCCAAGCAGTGGTTATGTCAAGGATTTGACTGATCAACCACAATTTTTGGTTGATCCATTTTGAGCAAGTATCTTTTTCATCAGCAAATCCTGCTGCTTAAAAATTTAAGTGCTTTGCAGAAGTGTGTCCCTTTTGGTCACAAATAAGTGAAGGCAACCAATGTCCATCCAGTACTCACAGCTAGTGCTTGAGCTGTGCAAAAGCTGTGCTGAAATCCATGCTCTGCCCACTTTGCAATTAAGATCTGAACCTGCACTTTCCTATTTTTCTGGAACGTTTCCTAGCTGTATAATTACATTTTTAATTGGGTTTTTTCCCCCCCAGAGTTGTACCTGCTTAGCTCAAGCTACTGCCCTGCTGTCCAAGTACCTGTGTGCATGTTAATCCTCCTACAACAGCTGCTCACAGGCCCAGCTAGGAAGCAAAAAAAAAAACTTTAGCACACCCTGCCCCCCAAAAAAAAAGAAAAAAAAAAAAGAAAAGAAAAGTGACCCAATGAACTGTATGAACCCAGGCAAGTTCTAGTCACTTCTTCAGGCTCTGGAGGGGAATTGAAATCTGCAGAAGAAACACTCTCATGACAGCTGGGATCCCCCCGCAGACGGAACGAAGGTGCAGGGTATGGATCTCATCAAAGACAGGCACAACCGGGAGCCTCTTTGGTTTGTGTTCATTCATGCCTTGCCAGCTCTGCTCACTTTGATGATAAAATTCCTTCTCGCTGCAATTTCAAGGAAATGGGGAGAAAACACACAAAAATACTTTGGAAAATGTCACTAAGGCTTTCAGAACAATTTTCTGTTAAGGAGGCAGTGTTTTGTCTCTAAGAGGGATTTGCAGTGTTTCAACCAATGCTAAATAGGAAACTAAACCAACCTGTCACTGAAAGTAAAATGTTGACTCGTGTTGACATTTGAGCCAAAACTCGTAACAGGCCTTGGGAAGAACAGCTAAGTTCTCCTGCATCTGCTTCCTATCTGGAGGTAGAGGTTATTAACATTTGCTTTACTTTTGACTATGATAAAAAAAAAGATGAACTAGCACAGAAAATATAAATTTGAGTTAAAAATAACAAGTCTCCTCATATTTATAGTGTCTCTCACAGAGAAGTAAGCTCCTGATAAAACTGTCAATATTTCCACAGAATCACAATGCTCATTCTTTAGACCTTTATTAATCCCATTCTAAGAAGGAAAGAATTCAAAGTATTCTCAGTGTTAAGTGTGGTGAACTGGGGAAATGCTAAGAATTCTGTTCCAGTAATATTCACTGTTTGCAACAGCTAAAATAACAACACCCAAACTCATGGATGAATCTGATATTAGGACAATTTTCCTGGCCCTGCAACTGACGATGCAGAGGACTGTAAGTTCTGAGAGCTTCAGATGATGCATGTCAGCTGTGTTGAGGAGACAACATAGGAATATTAAAATCTGACACACATATAACAAGTGACAAACTGATCACTCTTCCATAAAATTTAACACAGTTCTCCAAGTAAGTGTTACTTTAGGAAAACATTTCTCTAAAATGTCTGCCAGGTGAAAAAATATAAGGAACAGCCATTTCCACTGGATTTTTGAAGTTTAGAAAATACAGCAGATCCACTAAATCCTGGAATATGTGACCAGACAATGGTAGAAAACTGCCAGTCTCTGAGCCTTAGTTTCCCAAACTCTGTTGGAGGTGACTGAGACTCATTTCCAAAGTTTCAGCTGGGATGTTTTATTTAATGGGTTTTGTTGTGTGGGAACTGATTAAGACCAGTGATATGATAAGGTCTGCCACTTAATTGGGAAATGGTTTGACTTAATGAATTTGAGCTCAGCCAGTGCCAAGTGCTATCAGAGGGTGAAATCAATGTATCAAAAAGCCCCACCAAACGCTGTGCTATGGAAATGGGTGGCAGGATCTGGCTGGATCAGAGTCTGATGGACCTAATGTGAGAATCACATGGTGAGGTTTTGTGGTTGGCATTATGCAGAGAGTCAGTCTAGGTGATCTGAATGGTGCCTCCTGGCCCCAGCAGATATTAAAATAAGGGATGTTTTGATCTCTGTATTGTTTAAAACTTATTTCTTGTGTCTGTTTTCACACCGTAAGTGCAAGGCATCCATTGCACTCATATTTGTGTGCTCTTAGCTGCTCTAATCAAGATCCTGCAAATGTTGTCTTTGGGAATGGGGCTAAATATATTCATAAACTTTTTCAGGAGCAGGCATTAATCAGAGCAACTCATTCTAAAAGGACTGCATTTAATTAAATTAATTATGTTTCTTTGTATTTAATTAATTCCATGCTTCAGGGTTTCCACTGCAGGCCTAGAGAGGCCAGGAAGATTTTTTTTCCCACCTTTGATGAACAACTTGGCTGCTGACTTTTGGTGTTTATTTTTTCCCTAGTTTGCTCAGATTCATTGCAGATTGGTGGCACTCTGACATGGGACATGAGGTCAGGTGCACTGCTGCTTCCCTCTCATCAATTACAGGGCCAGGAAGATCTTCTCTATATCAGATTTGCAACAATTCTGTGCCTTGGGTGGATTCCTTGGGTATTTTCACCTGGTCAGTGTCCTGCAATTGATGGTGATAAAATCATTGGTGATGACTTGAGTCTGTTCTGGGCCCATCATGTGCAATACTATAGTTTTAAGGTTGCTTTTCTTTCTTGCGCTATAGATCTAATTTTTTTTTTTTTTTCTGAGTGTTGGGCAATGTAGCCAATGATGTTTGGATTTGTGCAGAGAAAAGGCCCTTAGGGGACCTCCCAGGCTTAGCATCTGTTGCATCTTTGCTCACAGGGGAGTAGATTCTCTTACCCAGGTGATGTTCCCCAGACTGACATCCCTGAGATAGCTGAACATGAAGTCAGACCTTGAAATTGCGTTATGCTTGAAATTCTTGGGACAAATGCATCTAAAAAAAGGCAAACCACACAAATTACAACTAGCCACTGTTGCAATCCAGTCGTTGATGCGAGTCTAAGTTCCACGCCACCCCAGCCCGGTCAACCTCACCACCTCCATGGGGCGTTGAGCCCTCAGGGGTTAGGCGCTGGATAATGACTCCGGGAGGCAAAGAACAAGGGAGGAGATCAGTGCCTTAGACCCACTTTATTGAAATAGATCCAACAGGCATAACAGAGGGGATCTGTCGGCAAGCCGATCTGACCCAACACAGGCTGCGCATGATCTTTTAACCAGCAGGACCACCCAGTCAGGGAAGGGCACAGGGGAGGGGTCGAAATCTCGGGACCAACAGAAAATAACCAGGGGAGGGGATAATTCAAACCTACCAATCCAAGGGGTAACAGTCAGGAAGGTTCTAGAAAGGAAGGAGGGGCCAGTCCCATAACCACGCCCAAGTTCTGCCCAACAGGGGTGGAAGAGATCGGGGCCACTCCCAAGGCCAGCCTACAAGGACGGTACTTACACCTCGGTCTCAGACTCTCCTCCCCCAAGGGAGGCCGAGCTGGCTCTGGAGAGGGCGGGACCCAGGTTTTGCACCTCCACAAGCCACAGATTTAAACAGGTTCTAATGCTGGGCTCAATGAAGATAGATGATATATTTAAGAAATTACAGGCTCCCATTACACTTTATAGCAGCCACCATCCTGTTAAAGACTTTAACTCTGATCCATGGGGCAGAGCTGTCCCTGGCTGCAGAGGGGGAGTTCAGGGCAGAGCTGGGGATGGAGGGTGGGATCTCCTCATGGTTGGCATGAAAACAAGAAGGAGACCATTGCTTGTCCTCCCTCTGTGTGACAGGGCAGCATCTGAGTGCTCAGTTTGAAAGAAAACCTTGCGATGAGAGTTGGGACAGCAAGGCACCCAGGCATGGATAGGGATTTGTGGTGATCATAATTAATTAAGACTGTGACAAACTACTTTGTTCAGAGAGCAGTTTTGGTTTGGTTTTGTTGTTTTGGGTTGGTTTTTTGGTTTGTTTTTTTTTTTTGGTGGGGTTTTTTGTTTTGTTTTTTTTTTAAATGTGCAGTGACACAGGGACTCATTCTTCAGAAAATCCCAGCGGAAAGGTCAACATCCAAGACTACCTTAACATCCAAGACTAACTTGGACATGAATAATACAGGGATGGGATTCCAGAAACTCTTTAAAATCTTTCTGGGTCTGTAGAGGATAAAGCTTGATTCCCACTGAGACTAAAGCCAATGCCCTCAGACTGAGGAGCAGGTGATTGAGAGCCTTGTGGCTCAGGCCTGTGCTCTGATTGTCCAGGTAAGAGATGTAAGGAGAGAGCAGCACAGCTCCTCAACATCTGTCTGGGTTCTACCCTCTGGAAACCTTCAGTTTATCAGGCAGGTGTTGCTTTAAGCCCAGGACCAGAGTCACTAAATCTTCCTTCTCAAAATCCTTCCACCACCAGGTAGAGAGGATGACAGAAATGTTCTGACACAAGAGTTTTGTGGTTCAGCTCACAAACTGGGTTGGGAGTGCAAATGCTGTGACGAGGCTCAGCGTAGAGTGTTGCATTCCAGGGCTTGCTTGAGATCAAAGGCTGTGTTGTTTTTCTGCCAGAAATACTGGTCTGGGAAGGAAGGAAAATGATTGTTGTTAGTGCATCATGTAGGGGTGACTTGCAAGGCTTTGGTGTTTTTAGGGTTCCCTATCCAAAAATCATCTTTCCTGGCTCGAGTGGATTTTCTGCAATAAGGGTAAGGAGAAAGATTTCTTATTTCCTGGGCTGAACTGTGGAATGGATTTCCCCAGGAATTAATGAACATCACAAAACTCACTGTCCTCTGGTGAAATGCAAGACATCTACCTCTGAGCTACCTCTTCTGACATAGGACTTGAAAATATTCCTTGGGAAAGCAAAATCCCCTGTTGCACACCCTTGTCTCCTGGGGAAAGAGTGGCACAGAGCAGAAGTTTTTTGTTTGGTTGTTGCATTTTACTTTTTCAAATAAATTTAAAAGGAAAAAAAAAATATACAAGAAATTCCTTCCCTTTAACAAAGTTGTCTCCTTTTTTTAGATTTGCAGCTGAGGAAGGGTGTGTTCAAGGAAGAGAATGCCAGTTTGTTAGGAAAGCTTTTATTTAACAACAAAACCAACAAAACCCCAACCAAAACAAAAGTCAACAAGTTCACAGGTAAACAGTCCAACACAACAAATCAGAAACTAAACAGTAATGTCAGTCAAACAAAAAAAATTGGATTATCATTCTTAAATAAAAGCTACAGATAGAGCGAGCCAGATGCCAAACTGATTTTATTACTCCTCTACTTTAGCATAAATAGGCAAATGTCAAAATACAGCATCTTGTCATTCGACAAAGTGAAATTCTACTAAATTGAATCAAGTTGAACAGAGAGACAACTGTAGTTTAGACAGGCGCTCCCTCCCCTTCTGACATTGTGGGCCTGCTTGGCAGAACGCTCAGGTTTCAAATGAAAGAAATGTGTTGGAATAGAACAAGTGATGAAAAAAACGTCCTTAACAGGAACTTCATTAATTAAAACCCAAGAGGCTGACAAGCCTTGAGCTAATGTCTTGCAGCGTTGGGGTGAAGGGTATATATTACTGAGAGCTACAAGCCAGGTTTATCCCCTGCCCCTATTATCAGGACTGGTGGAGGTTTTGACTGTAATTTAAACAGTATTCACTGCTGGAAAAGAAAAGAAACACAACATCAATAAAACTGAGCATGTTGTACTCCTGCTAACCTTAGGGCAGCGTGCAGCTCTCATCATTTATAAAAATCTGGCTATCAGTGTCAGGGTATTAAGCTGGGGCACATCACCAGGGTATCTCTCAAAGTACCTAAAGTAGATTAGCCCCTAAAGCAGATTAGCCCCAGACTGGCTTCACGGCAGTTTTCATGGACTTGTTGACTTCTGGCATTTGAAAATCCTCCTTGGACAGGATCATGTCTCAGTCTGTCCATGAGTTTTGGGTTTCTCGTAGCCTTCTACAGCTAGATTTGGCTTTAGGCTGGCCAAGAAGATAGTTGGAGGGAGACCACCCAGGGGCCTTTGAGTGTCTTTCTGGCAGTACTGGAAGAGATGTTAAGGAAGAAGGGGTACAGCATTTCCTGAAGATTACAGAATCAACCAGGCTGGAAAAGACCTTTGAGATCGTTGAGTCCAACCTATAGTCTAATAGCACCTTGTCAACTACTCTCAGATGTACCTTGTCTTCCATAACACCTATAAAGCAGATTTTAACTTCTGGTTTTTGGAGTTGTTTGGCTTGCCTTAATGCACATGGTTTTTTTCTTCTTAGGCTCCTGTGTTCATTTGTGCCTGAATATTTATCTGAACTTCTTCCATGCCACGCATTGCCCTTCAAGCTGGATTTCCCTGGAAGTGTCAGCAAAATATTTCATCCCCTTGCAAGTACAGAGCCCAGAAAAAATATTTACTCCTGTCAAGCAAGACAAGGAGAGAGTGACTGGGGGGGAGTTTAGATCAGACAAGAACCTAGAATTCTGATGAAAAATAAAAACAAGAACAATTCAAATAATAACTCTGGGGTGAAATGGCTCAGGCTGTTTCCTGAGGGAGCCTGAAAGAAAAGACATAAAGACACTGGTGGAAAGTCACGTTCCTGGGCATTATATAGTTGCATGAACTAGGCCTCATATCTCCTTCTGCATCCTTTGTCACTTTTAGTCTAATTGCAGCATGAGGTGATAATGAATTTTTGTGATAATGAAGCAAGAACAGATGTCTTTTCAATCAGGAAGTATTTATTAATTTCACTGCGTTCCTGTCCTGCTCACTGACAGAAACAGTGATCCATAAGCAGAGAAATACCACATCTGATTGGGAAATAGGAAATGGACATTTTTCACTAAGGACAGTAGAAAGAAAAGGTCAGGAATTAGCACCTCACTCACTGTGCACTCCTTTGCAACAAAGCCTGGAACTGAAAGGCTCAGTAAATCTTTTGAGCGCCCCATTGCACTGAGCATCTCTGGGATTAACATGAGAAAGAGAAAGAAGAAAAAAAATTTAAAATTGCAATATTGCAAAGGAGATTATAAAAGAAACTGGTTTTCTATCTTTCCTTCTTGACTTTGGTTTTAAATTTAATGCAAATTTCGCACAGAGGAGGGAGCGTATTTTTAAGCAAAACCCTCAGCGCTTAGAAATTTCATCTTTTCATAGTGAACTAACAGACTTTCTTTCCTTTCTTTCTGCTGGTCAGTCCCAGCCAAAATCCAGAGTCCAACACCCATGCTCAGTAAAGCATGTACCAAACAACTGGTAATAATCAGGCTATTGGAATCAGGGGAGTTAAAGAAATGTAGTTGGACCCATTTGCCAAAGAAAAAGGAAGATGTACCCAAGGTTATTGTAAAAAGAAGAAGGAATGGCAATGATAAAAATTTATTTCTCTAAGCAGAAATTGCTTACTAATATAAAGGTTTCCTCAGGGCAGAGGGAACAGGCAGATGCCTCACTCAGGCTAGCAGCAGTTACGCATATTGATCTCATTGGCTTTCAGCTCCAGCTCCATGGCAGTTCCAGAAGCCTCCGTGGAGGTGGATCAGCCATCAGATGACTCCAAGTAATTTCTCCATCCATTAGTTTAGGCCATATGAAGGTTTGCATCCAAATCTAAACACAGCTCACAGACTATGCTTATTTCTATTTAAAACTCCCCTTAGCATCAGAAGAGCAAAACAGATTTCTTTTTCTACTATTATTATTATTATTATTATTATTATTGGGGGTAAGATTCCAACTTTGTCTGACAGGTGAAGTTAAACTTTTCTGCACGGGATTAGATCACAAAATTCTGAAACATTTCCGGCCTAAGTTCCTAGGGACTCCACATTTAAAGATATTTTGTAAAGTTGGAAGGCAAATCTCAAATTACTGTAAATTTCTTTCAGTGATAAATTCAATCTCAGTCAAAATTCTTCAGTCCATGGAGTTTATCAGAAAGGTAATTGAGCAGTTATGCAACTAGAATCTGTGAAAATGCTCTCAAAGTGGAAAGCCTCAGCATATAATTGGTCTTTAATCAATCAAAGGGATAATGGCAATGGAAGCCCTAAAAATTCCAAATAGAAATATGACAATGGGAGTGATTATTCATAATTACAAACGACAAGGAAAGCAATGAAATATTCACCTGTGGAACTTTTCAAGGAGCTATAAAATTGTCAAAGTTATATTTTAACCAATACAATATTATGGCTTTATTGAACAAAAATTATTGGAGTATTTAGCCAGGGCAGTTTGGGTAATCTCATAGCTGCATTTCCATATTTAATGTCTTTTCATCACTCTTCTGCCCTTAAATTTACTGTTTAAATTAATCTACTGTGGTGTCCCCATTCCAGCCTTGATCTATGAAGCCACAGTTGTAATCTTTGCAGAATGAGCACCTGATTGTGGTGCTTTGACACAGGTGAGGGTGGTGAGGAACTGAAATAGGTTTGTCAGAGGAGCTGTGGTTGCCCCATCCCTGGAAGTGTTCATGGCCAGGTTGGACAGGGCTTGGAGCAACCTGTGATAGTGGAAAGTCCCTGCCCATGGCAGGGGGTTGGAACTAAGTGGTCTTTAAGGTCCCTTTTGACCCAAAATATTATGTGATTTTATGATTCTGGTGTTAAAATTTGAAATAAATGGTATGGTTCTAGTTTTAAAGTTGATGCAGGATATGTACAGCTCATGTTTGTGATGCCCCAAATGAGGTGAAAGGAGTTTTGACTGCTCCAGAGGGCTGTTAATGCTGTCAGGTTCTGCAGATCTTCCCTCTGAACTGAAACATGCAGAGCAAACTGAGATTTATCAGCATAAAAGACCTGCCAAGGGAGAAATTAAGATCTTCCCAGCCTCTCACATGGAGCCTTTGAATTCAGGCTGTCTTCGTAGAAGGAATATTAAGCGATCTGGGGAGACTGCCTTACAGTCGTTCCCAGGCCTCTTTCTGGAGTAGCTGGCAGAAAAGATGGGAGGGAAACAGCAGAGAAAGGTGAAAGATAAAAGGAAAAGTTTGAAGTGAAGTGTTCCACTTATTTAACTGACTAAAGTTCACCATCTGTGTGGAGCTGTGTTGAGAGCCAAGGAATTTGCATGTTACAGTGAACCATTTATGAAATACACAAATATGTATATAAATATATTATAGTAAATTTTCTTGTAGTTGGGGGTTTTTTACCATTAAAAGACCCTATTTACAGTAATGTTCATTACTTTACATTAATCACTTGCTATAAGGAATCAACAATTTTCTAAAAATTCTGAGGATTTCATAGAAAGTTTCTCAGGATTACACGCAACATAGTCTTTAGCATTTATTTGACTCTTTCATTTCCCTTCAAAAATTGAGTGTCTTTTTTCCCTTCAAATACTCCCACTATCGCTTTTAGCTGCCTGATTCTTTTTTTTTTTTTTTTTAATTGGACAGTATAATGTCTATCAGGATAACACAGAAAGAATATTGCAGGTGAAAATTTTCCACTTTATTATAAAAAGTGATGTCCCTAATCCTTTCTGACACATAAAGAAAAAAAATCCTCCATAGGACCAGGTCACGCCTGGCACCCCTGCAGGTTTTCATGAAGAAATTCAGTTTGCAGCTTAACTTTGCTTGTGTGAAAGGCTTCAAGCTGCAGCACTGGAGTGAAGAATCTGAAGGCTCGGCTGGTGTAATTTAGTAGATCTTGGCACAAAATGAAGTTCTGGACCCACCTGGTCACTTAGTGGCAGTGTGTGTGGGTAGAGAGAGAAACAAAAGAAGATGCCCAGAGATATCCTGCTCCTGTGCCTTCTCTTGCAGTATTTGTCAGTCTATCAGCTCTAAATTATTCTGCACCCTCAACACCCACTCAGTCTTGAGCTAAACTCTCTGCATTTATTTAAGGAAATCATGATGGTTGTTCAGTGCTGTTTAACTCAGTAATTCTTCTACCTTCTGCATGAGGATCAAGGTTTGGGTAGATAAAACGTACAGAGGGATCTGCCCTGGTCTTGCACTTTCAGTATGGAATGGATTTGGATCAGACAAACTGAGCAAAGTGGAGAAATGGTCTGAAAGAACAAATAGCAGCACATGCAAAATTCCAGATTGATGGATGAATAATCAGCTGTAGAAATACAGTACAGATACAGAGGACTGGAAGTTTCATTGAAAAACATCAAGGCATTACAGTGGATCAGAGGCTGAGTGAAGGCTCATCAATTCTGTCATACTGTTGAGAAAAAAACAGGCAAACACAAGATCATTAAGTCCCCCCTGCTCTCTTCAGTATCGGTATGTCCCCAGCTGATCACAGCAGCCAATTCTGACACCTCTCTTAAGGAAAAGCGTACATTGACCAGGACAGCAGAGAAACTCACCTGAGGGCAGGAGAATGCCTAGAAAACCTGGTCTGGAAGAAAAATTGAAAAAACAATTTTTAAGAAAGCAGTAAACCTGCAGCAGCTCCTGAAGCTGTCTCCCATATATTCCTGTTTACATGCATCGTCCACAGAACATGTTCACTTTCCTACTTTAGCCACCACATATGAATCATTTCCCTCAGCTCCCATCAGTGAAAACTCCCAGGGATCCATGGAGTCCTGTGTCTCCTCATTCAGCCTCCTCCAAATTCGGTTTGTCCTCCTCATCTCAAGCCTTTAGGCAGCTCCAAACCTGTCCACCAGCAGGTCAGGGCTCTCCCCAGCCAGCTGCCCTACAGCTTTTGGATGAGAAGTTGGCTGAGCCCTGCTGCCTGTGTACAAAATAATCTGGGTTTAGGCATCAACATGTACTTGATTTCTTCCCTGTGAGGAGAAGTGTCTTCCCAGCTAAATTATAGGAGCTCTTATTTTCCTTTAAGATAGCAGGAAAGTAGTCAGCTACGAGCTATAAATGCAGATCCGTTGCCTCTTTAGCTCCACAAAATAGCAACTGCTCGTATTTAGGGCTATAAAATATAATGAAACATATACTTTCCTTAAAGGGGCTGTGATTCAGTGAAGCTGAAAAAGCTGTGAAAGTGAAGCTGTCTGAATAGACAAAAGAACAGGTATTGGGATCCAGCCTCTGCCACAGGTGCAGGATTTGAGCTACACCAGACATTGATGCTCACTGGCTAAGGAGATATCTCTAAGGAGATTTACTGAATTTCCTCTGCACCAGGCAGGGTAAAACAGGTGAAGGTTGCAGGAGCACATGCACTGCCATCACAACACTTACTGTTGTGCTAAGCAAAGGTACAAATGATAACAGAAAAGAAAAACCTAAACCACCCAAAAAATCCCAAAGACACATTTGTGTATTTGATGTAGCAAAAAGTGTACAAACGTATGCAAACAGAAGCACTGAACTGGGTAAATTGTGGGCACTCCCATTGAAAAGCCTGGCCATGACTGACTGGTGAGTTCAGAATAATTTGCAAAAATTGTTTAATAAGTAATCATTAATGTGGAATAATTCCAAGGGAATCAGGGAAGCCAAAAAAATGAGATAGGTCTTATTGGTTACATATTTTTGTGAATTATTAGCCTGCAGTCTGAACATAGCACATATATCTTATTAAAGAAACTAATTTTCCTAGAAAATAGGTCTCAGGATAGACCTGAACTATAGTGAATATTCCAGCTGTTCAATCTGATTTTATCTCCATTAAAAGAATTCAAGCCTCTATTTATTTTCTCAGCTATGCTGTTGCTACTGAATGTGAGAGGTGTGAATCCACGTGTTATGTACATATCGCCATTCAACAATCAGATTATTGACATTCCAGTCCCCTTAGTCTTTAGGCAATATCTCCAATGGAAAACTTCCCTTTGAGGTGATGGAATATTAGATCAGACCTTGTGGTCACGATCAATCCGTGAAATGAAGCCAAACACAAAGGAATTGTTTTTAAATGTGTTGAACAAATCATCTGAGGGCATTGCAAAGACTGAACAAAGGTGAAATTTGGAGAAGAAAATATGTTGTTTTGTCTCAAATGCATCAAGCATATCCCTGAACCCACCTTATGGGTAGATGTGTGCACCTACACACTCTTGCATGCATGCACAGAGCCAGGTACGTGCACACACATATCCATGGGCATATAAATAGTTTTATGGCAGGTGCCTCCAAATGGCAGTGTTCCCACAGAATCCCCAGTTCTGTTTTTTGGCATGGAAGCAGACTTTCCTGCCATGTAAAGACATGCTGTTACGCTCTTATGAGTTTTAATTTTCTGGCTAATTGTTGACAGAAGATCATGAAATCTCAGGGCACCCAGTCAACCCTGAGACTGCAAGGGAAAGTGAGGAGCCCAGACACACTTAGCAGCTCTTAATAACTTGTTGAATCTGAACTTCTGTCAACTCTAGCCTTTATTCTTTCCCTAAATCTGTGCTTGGAGCTGTTTTCTGTGTTGAGACATCTTGGGAGCCAACAACCAGCATGAAAGGAAGGATTGCTCTGCCCATCCTTGTAATCCCCTCACTACGGGAAAGGTGCGGACATCTAAATAAAGAAAATTGCACTTTGTATGTCACCAGGCTCCTCATCCATCACACTGCTCAGCCAAAATGTGTGCATATATGCCTCCAGTGAGCTATCTGTGGGGGAACAGAAGAGAGAGCAGGAGGGGTTGCTATGTCTGCCTGGTTTCTAAGAAAGCAATGGACTCCCAGCCTAGGAAAAAAAGGGTTCTGATTAGAACACCACAGCCCTTTCTGATTCATTGCCTTGGAGAAGTCAGAGCAGCTTTGGCATATTCCCCTGCTATTGTGTGCCAGCTCTGAGAGAAGCCACACCGAGAAGCCTGGGGCTGTACACCGTAAGCAAAAAAAATAATCCACCGCAGTAATTGCTTCTTGTTAGTGCAGCTCAAACCCACAGACTGCAAAAGGTTAAGCTTTTGGTATAAAACCTAAATAGAGGCTGTCAAGTTTTTCGCTCAGAAATACAGTACTGTACTGTTTAGTTTGTTGTTTAAATCCTCATCTTGCCAGTGCCTGGGCCTTCAGCAGAAGTCTGAACATGAGAGAAGATTTCTGGTGTCAAATTCATTTTGAGAGTGGCCATTTATTTTGTTTTATTGGGGAGGGTTTGTTGTTGTTTTCTTTGGTTATTGATTTTTTTAAAAATTATTATTATCATTATTGTCTTCACTGGAATCAGGCTTCAAGATCCAACATGCAGAAACACAAACCCATGCATATGTTCATGAAACAATATTGTGGCCACGTGCCAAGGAGAAGGTCAGGTCCTCAGGCCATGAGCCTGTGGGTTTGCATGTGAACACCTTCACTGTGGGAGCACACCTGAAAGGGCTGGAACAGGGCTCCAGGCTCTCTGGGGAGGCCACGGAGAAGCCACAGCCCCAGCCTTGCCCAGGCTCTGAAAAGAAAGCAAATTTCTCAAGCATGGCTAACACCGTCCCAAAAGCCTCTATGCACAATTAACTTGGGGAACTCACCACCACTAGGCAGAATTGAAACCAAGGTGGCAGAGCTATTCAAAATATGGCTGCTGAAGAATATCGCAGAAACATCCAGAAGTACCTTAGCTTGCATAAGAATATGTGCATAGGGAAAGCAGCACTGAATTTACATTCATAACAGGCAAATTTCTGCAGTCTGTGCTTATTAACAAATTGCCTTAAAAGTCAGTGAAACAGTTAACCAAGGCGACAGCTCCCTGCAGAAACTGTGCATAAAAATGTACAAATGTTGTTTTCCTTCTCTGTATCAGCTTGTGTCCCAATGAACTGCCATAAATTATACTGCAATACAGATTCTGAGTAGTACAGTTAAGCTCATCCCAGATAAGAAAGGTTTGTTGTTTGCAAGCATGTCATGGTTTTACCGACAGTAATAATATATTCCTAGACACAGGAATCTCAGCCTGCTCGTGTGAATCCTCATGACTTCCTACAGTGGGAAAATATTAAAGATGGGTCAGAAGATGTCGAGTGAGTGATCAGCAATTCAGTCTCCTGAACTAACCTCTGGAAACCATTGTACCAAGCTCAGGGGTGAAACAAAAGTTCATCTTGAACCATTTCAGCACGACCTAAACTGAGCTGTTCAAGCTGTACAGACAGCAGGAAAGCATTTCATAGCAATTTCTGTAATTAAAAAGTATTTTAGTTTAACAGACCTCAAATAGATTCCATTTTCCAATGACAATTTTTGTGAGGCAACTCAGTTAAGCACTTATCAGTATGACAAACAGGATATAAAACCAACTTGAGAATGAATGAGATCTCTAAAAGCAATTATTTTGCTAATGGTTAAGACAAGAATTTCCATAATAATTTTAATTAAACATACATTGTAAAAAGTCAAATAAAACTAATAATATTGGCAATTGTGCACCCACAAAAATGTATCAGACAATTTGCCCTTCTTTATAGCAAGCAATTTAAAGACATTTGTTCACCTGCTCTATTCTTTTGCTTGAAGCTATTAAACATTCAGTTACACTGATTTGAGATTGCGATCGTGTCTGGTGCGATGAAATGTGTTAGATTAGATTTACTGACTGGGGAGCCTGGATCATAACTGCTTCCTATTCATTTCTGAATCTGAAATGATTCCTTTGAAAATCATTTTATGCAGCTCAAACCTGATTCAAGTCTCACTTATAGGGTGTTTTACAAAAGCATGTCTCAGTGTCTAACCTCTGTCCTGACATCCCTTGTCAGATTCCTGCTCCAGCAGTGGCTGCCAATTAGATTGGGCTCCTCAAGCACGGTCCATACTCCCCCGAGCATCTCTGATGCTGGTCTCTGCTCTGTTCTGCCTCACTCCTGCCCTTCCCTTTTGTGTCTCCTTTCCCTTTTCATATCTGCCCACCCTCCCACAAATGTCACCGATCCCCAGCTGCTTCTCCATCACTGTTGGGTACAGAGACTCTCGGGGAGCCCAAGACTTGGCTGATTTTCCTCTTACCCAGTACCTCTTCCTGTAATTTGCTGGCCTTCTAGCTAAATATTTTTAGCTATTTCCAGACAACTCTACATCACAATATTACCAAACCCTTCAGTGCAGTTTTACTCTGCCATGCTTTCGCCTCACCACCTCCACTTTTGAGGCCCTTTCTTCTTGAACTTTCTCCGAGTCACATCTCACAGTGCTTTCAAAGTTGCAGCATCACCTTCCTCTGTTTTTTGGTGCCATTTCTCTTGCTCCCTTTCTACCTCAGAGTATTCTCGTCCCTCTTTTTGATACAAACAGGGACATGTATGTTCCTGCTTTAGCACTGGCAGCCCACGATGCCTTTGCAGATCCTGTCCTCCTTTCCTCCAAAGGAGGAAGTTTGAAATTTTCACTTTCTTTTAATTTTTACTGCATTTCATGGCCCCGGTTAAATCATTGTTCTCCTATTCCACCTCCAAAGATACTGGTCAGGATTTAGGGTGCCAGTGCACTTTGACTGCTGATTGTCACACTGAGCAGCAGTTGTCACCTTGCCCCACCACTGCTGTCCACAGTCACCTCTTGTTGCTTGCCTCACACCTACCAGACCTTATTACCAACACTTGGAGAGTCACCAGGAGGGCTCCTGGGTGAGCCATTAGCCCCTGGCAAACACGGGGTGAGACAGCTGAAGTGGGAACTTAATTAACACAGGGTCTGTATTTATACAGCTCCTAGCTGGGGACCTGACCCAGAGTTCAGGTTTCCCAGAGGCTGAAGCACAATGACTAATAATAATACTAATCCCACAAATATCAGTAACGGAATGTTTTTGATTACAATGCAGATGCTGATGTTTGAACACAGGGTTTCAAAATCTGCTTGCATTGTAATTTTAAAGAAATGGTTTTGCTGTGGAAGGCCCTTTGACCCTTCTTTACCTGCTCCCAAAGTGATGTGAAATTCATCCCCTGCAGAAAGGCAGCACAATGAGCCAATTAGACCCCCAAGACCCACAAAGGGTGAGTTATGTCCATAGAGCACCTACATGTTATGAAAGTATATTGCTGAAAAAAAAATACCGTAACTCTGTAACAGTCTCTTTGAACACAATATAAATGCTACTGTGGACCACAGGGGTTAATCCATTACAACAAGGCAATTAGATTTAGTGACTGTTTGGAAGATAAAAGCAGCGAGTCATAATCAATCCTGAGAACCCAGACATGATAAATTTCCATAATTTCCTCTTACTTCATAGATCTGAGCATGACAAAGCGAGTTAGGGTGGAGTGGTTACAGTCCCATGTCAGAAACGCAAGAGGAATTTTATTTTTATTAAACAAGTTACATGTGAAAAAGGAGTCTTTCTCTTGCTCTCTTTCTGGCAGTCCCATTCCAGATGGTGATATGTTTAGCCCTCAAATATTTTGTCGATGCTTGTTGCTAAGCTTTGAATGTCAGTTTCTGGAGGAAGATGGGAACAAAGGACATTTTTTTTCCTGGTTCTGCTACAACCAGGACAGTTCAAATTGAAGGTCCCATTTACAATCTTCTGGTTAAATCCTGCTCAGGATAGCTATGCTTTGCTTGCAGCTTGTTTTCCCCTCCGTGGTGAGTGGGAAAGCATGTTTCCAGTCTTATCTAGAGGTGGTACATACTGTGACGCACAGCCAGGTGCTTCCCAAGCCACACTTCGATAGGGACCAAGCAATTTCGGCAGCTGAGAGTGGCAAATCCCCCACTCATTAAGCACAGGGATGTCCACAGGGCCAAAACCCAGGCCAGTGCAAAAGAGAGGATCAAAGGAAAGCCATTCTGGTACTTGAGTTGTGCACCCATCAGTCCATTCTGCAGCACAGGCCAGCCAACCCAGCTGAAGGAGGATCCTGGTCCCTGACAATGTCCTCCAGCAGCCTCTCCGTTGGCCTAAATTAGGCACCTGAGGTTGGATGCCTGCTTGGTGGAACTCCCCTGACCTCACTGTGCCGTGATACACCTACAAAGCAAAGATCTGCTCTCACTGGATGTGGTATAGAGGCAAAGCCCTTGAAATGCTGATGTCTGTGCAGAGTCACTGCTCAGACTTTCTCTGGAGACTTGGGTTGGATGGACAGGACTTCAAAGGCAAGGCACTGCCACCCTGCACAGCACAGCTCCTCCTGGCAATGCTGCCAGGGGCCGGGTAGCAGCTGGGATTTTATCGCAGGCAGTGGGATTCATCTCAGTTTTGGCTCTCCAAAAATTAGTGACGTAACCTAGGCAAGTCATTGAGATCCTTTCTGAACTCAGGAGGAAAAGATCAGAAAGGGATTAGAATCATAGAAGCATTATGTTGGGAAAGACCTTTAAGATCAGCTCTTTTTAGACATCTGAGATTTAAGAGATTACTGAGGGACAAAATAACCCTAAATAGGGGGGATTAATGAACTGTGAAAGTGCTAACCATACAAAGAGAATAAACAACTTGTTTAGAAAAGAAATGTAACTTTTAAAGAGTTAAAGTGAGATAAATGCAACTCTTTAAGGCTCTAGCAAGCTGAAAGCAAAAAAACAAATTAGATAACATACATGAAATTATTTGATCCATCCAATAGCTGGTTAGAGTCCTACTCCCCTTTTTCCCTTTTCCCAAAAGAAAGCCCCGAATTAAGCAGGTTGGGCAGAACCCAGGCATTTCCCTTGCCCTTTGCAGAGATGTAAGTTCAGAAACACCACACAGGAATTCTCAGGAAGGAAAACTGTCCCTGGTGGGACAACCCTACTTTTTCCTGGGAGAATATGAGAGCTGTTTTCTTCAGTGAACCCCTAGCTCAGCATCACAGGAGCTGCCAACCAAAAAAGTGACACAACTCTAAATAAGCAGCACCCCCCTCCTCTCCCCACCCCCCCCATCAGCCCCAGCAGTGTGCATCTGCTGGCAGCATCTGGATCAGGAGAACTGGGATGAGCCACCTCCCTGGCTGTGCCATTGCTCAACGCCTAAAGTGACACATAATCCCCTGTTTGACAACTGGCCTGCACGTCTGTGGTGATGTGACCAGCTTGCAGCAGCTCAAGCATTCCTCTGCTGTGTGTAGCTTATTAGGGCTTTCAGAATTTTTTTCTTATTAATGTAAGAATATGCGAGGAGGAAGAACATGGTAGCAATTAAGTGCAGCCAGGAATTTTATGAACAGTATGCTGGAAACCACATTAATGACTTCATCAAGGCTAAGTGCACACATCAGCCCAGTGATACGCTTCTTAAAATAAATGTAGTGCTCAGGAAAGATGCCCAGCTGACAGCCCTGAGGACCCAAGTGCCCTCCCAGCTACAGAAAAGACACGGTGAAAGCAGCAGCGGGATATACCTCACTGCATTGCCATGCACGTGGGCCCCAAGTCTGTTGTAGAAGGGTCACCTCTAGACTGGCAGAATAATTCAATATTACATCTTTTGCTGCTTATCTGCACTTGGAAGAGGTTCCTGTTTACGCCAGCAGTAAGAGGATCTTTAGTGCTACAGTAACCAGAGCCTGGATTCTCCTCTGAACTGCAGCACAACAAATCAAACTACATTTCTCCAAGAGTCAGCATCATTTCAGTGCACCTCTTTGCCTGGTAGGAAGTAGAGGCTCTGAGCTGCCTGTGAATTTAATTTTTATTGTCTATTTGCTATTTTTTGTCTGATATATTCACACCTTTTTCCCCCTTGAATGTAGAAGACATTTACCAAAAATACCTCTACAGCTTCCCTATTTTCATTACTGCGGTTCCCTTCTTAAACACCTCCTTTGCCACACTGTCTAAAGATGGTCATCTTTAGACAGTGTGGCATCTTATCTCAGTCCTTATCATACTGACCAGCAATGCCTCAGTGGCTTTTACTGCAGGGCTATCTGTTGGCTTATTCTCACCCAGCTGGTGGCCAGTGGTCAGCTCTGTCCCACGGGATGATTTATTCCAGCTCCAGACACCTCCCACTGCACTGGTAGGGATGGCCACTCTCAGACTACTCTGATGAATGGTTGGCTTTTGGATGCAGAAAACTGGGGAATTTTACCACTGTCGACTTTTTAATGGAAGAAGCCACTTTTAATGCAGTTTATGCAGAGAGAACAGTGAGGTCCAGGTCTCCTGCAACAACAAGTGTTTCAGACAGCCTCAACCACAAAATTCATATCCAATTTAGGATGTGAATATCCACAGGATTTGTCTTTAGTTGTGAAATTCAGCTCAGATTCTCATGGCAAATGATTTCTAAGGCCAGTGTCATAACTGGACCCAGGCCATTCTCTGCTAGGAACTGAATCACTGCACATAGAAAACTGGAAAATTCTCAAGTGAAAACAAATATACTGAAGAAAATGCTAACAGACAACACTTTCAGCAAAAGGCTGTTACCTGGGTAGCCCATGAATAACCCTTCAGGCTGCTTCACCCTATTTTTTTTCAACTTTTATTCCAGTGCTAGTGAAAGTTGTCACATGCTGGTTTTGCATAGGTACTATTTCATGAGAAGATACTTGAGATAAAAAACAAAACCAAGTTTTGTTGTGTATTCTCCCTCATAGTGAAAGAACTAAAAGAATAAAGAAAATAGAAACAAAGATTTTCCAAATGCATGGCAGGAAAGAACTTTTTAACAAACTGAATTATGAACCTGGGAAATTCATTACTTTTACATAAGTTTACCAAATATACCTGAGGATCTAAACAAATAATTTCTTTTAAAGCAATCTTATATATGAGCAGAGCAGATTTATTCTGGAACAAAGGCCATAATTTAATTTCTCTATAAACTTTTATGGGTTTTAATGAAGTTAAGCAACCGAGGAAATCATTCTTCAGATAAATCCAAGTATTTGTGTTCTCTTCAACAGAATTGCAAAATCACAGAACTGCTGGGTCTGGAAGGCACCTCTGAAGATTGCCCAATGCAAGCCCCTGCTCAGAGCAAGGTCTCTTGCAGTGGGTTGTCCAGGACTGTGTCAAGTTGGATAATGGATATGTCCAAGGATGGACCTCCCTGGACAACCTGTTCTTGTGTGTGAGCACTCACCCAGTGAAAAAGGTTTCTCTTATGTTTAAGCCTTTCTTCCTCAGGCTGAAAAATCCCATATCTTCAAAGTTCCTGTCCACCCAGGTGCTCCCCAGCCAGTACAGGTACATGGGGTTGTTCCTACTCAGGGGCAGAACTTGGCATTTCCCTTTGCTGAACCTCATGAGGATGGTCCATTTTCTCCACCCTGTTGAGGTCCCTCTGAATAGTTGCACATCCATCTGGTCTGTCAGCCACTCCTTCTGCTTCTGTGTCATCTGTAGACTTGCTGAGGGCCCAATGTGTTCCATCAACCAGGTCACTAACAAAGGTATTAAACACTGTTGGCCCCAGCATAAACCCCTGGTAAAAACCACCAGCGACTGGACTCCAATTGCATTTCGTGGCACAGATCACAATGTTTTAAGCTTGATATATTGCATATACTTTTATTTTTCTACTCTAAGTTCTATAGTACATGATTCTGCAAACGCTTTTATATATCTATATATCTCTATCTATATATGTATATAACATATGTGTATATATATAAAAATATACACAGTTATGTGGCTGGCTTTGAAACTGCACATAGTCCTGATCATTTTAGAGTTGCTCTTGTGTGCAAGCCTGTACAGGATCAGAGCATTTAAAATAACCAGTCTGGATCCCAAAGAAAAATATGCATCTGACCTCAGGATGCTGGGCATCTCGCAAACATAGCTGAGAATTATGTATGTCAAGAAACTTACATGGAAAAAGATTAGAAATGGAAACTATGAATATTTAAGTGTCTCCTTGGTTTTTTTAATGTAAATTTCACTGAGGCCAATCTCTTCAGTCCATGTTTTTTTAAAACATTTCCATACCTCTCAAAGTATCTTAGGTATGTTAATAGCCAGTTTTTATGCAACATAAGCAAAACGACACCATTTCAACTTATCAGAGTCCCTGCTTAGCAAAAATGTTACCTTTCCAAGGTTTTTCACTTTTTTTTTTTTTTTTTTTTAAGTAAGGTCTCTTCCTGCATCTTTTCTGAATTAAAAAAGGAAGGGCAAAGGTGGGTGATGAAACGTGCTGTGAAACACAGTTATATATGAGGAACCAGGCATGTAATGTGTATTTTCATAACGTTCCCAGCAGCAGCCAAACTTCCACTTCAGAAGAGCTAGCCTTTCACATTTCTTTTTTTCTCTGGGAGGGAAGATTTCCAGCACTGTGTTTAGTTTCCATATCACGCTTTTGCTGGAAATGTCCTCTTTCCATACAGTACCTCTGAGTCACGGCTCAACGGGAACGCTCACTATAATCTCCTCTTGACATTAAGATGTTGCTGAGCGACCAGAGGATATTTCAAGTAGTGGAATTCATGTTCAGCCACATGTTTGGGCTGACGACCAGTTAAACCTTGCTGGGGCAATATTTTTCTATGCCGTTAGTTTTTATACCAAACAAGGTCTGTAGTAACTGGATGCCCCAATTGAGCAAAGCTGTTTACAAGAAATAAATCACTCCTGGCATTAGGAAAACACAAGGCCCATGGCTTGAAAGCACAGCATCATTCAGATCTTTATTTCTCATAAACCTAACCCCCAAGCATGTGCATTCTCCTACACGGTGACTTTGAGTTGTGGTCAGTGCATTTCCACAACCCTTTATTACCATGCTTACCTAATCTCGAAGACTTATTTAGCTGCAAATGCCTAAGCCACCATTTCATTGCTCAAAAAAAGGAAAAAAAATGCAGGTGAAGACCTGACACGAGGTAGAAATTTTATTTGCTTAATAAACCAAACCTTAATTCTCATGCAAAACCCCCAGCGATGCGTGAGGACCAAAATTTGGCGCTGAGAGCGATGTGCGGCTGGTGCAAACCCCGGCGTGGCTGAGTTTCAGGTCCTCTTTCTAGCAGCCCGCAGAGGATATGAGTTATTACAACTCCTGGCGTGGCTTTCCGCTCTGGAGGCTCCTGAGTTGCACCCTGACGTGTCAGGTACACAGGACCCGTCTGATGCTTGTGAGCTTCAGACCTCAGTGCTGCAGAGCTTCCCCCAAGCGGAGGGGGAGTGCAATCCCTGTTGATGTGGAGCTCAGTTTTCAGGCAGATTTCAGGCCAGAGGTTGGTTGTTCCATTTTGTTTCTGGAGCAGCACCCTCAGTTTCACAAGCCCCACAGAGCAGCTGTTCCTAGCAGAGAGCACTGACAATACGCTTGGAAGGAAAATGGGAAACGGAGGCCAGCACCTTGCTTGCTTCCCTCCCACCACAGGAAGGTGAAAGCAGAGTGCTGGACCAGAACAGGAAATCAACCTCAAACCCACAAGATGACAGCGCTGCCTGTGTCCATTTTTGCATCAAAGTGTCAGCGGCTGTGTACAACCACAAGGCCATCCCGATCCCTCTGCCTTCCAGTGAAACATCAGATGATACAGGAGAGGCTACAGAGGCTAATACTTCTCGTAATAGATTTTTTTCCAAGATGGAAGTTTCTCATCTCAAATGAAACAGATATTCAAACCTCTGCGTGATGCGTGTAGCTGTTAGTTCCTCTTTTACCACGTCAGGAAAACAGTACTTGCATTTTAGTGCCTGTAATCTCATCTCTCCAGACAGTTATCTTTCATCATCAGAGCCTGCTTCTTCCTCTCTTTCTGTACAACATGTAGCATAAGAAAACCTTGATTTTTGACTCAGACCTCTCATTTCCTCACAGTGGAAAAGAAAAAAAAAAAGTTATTTTGAGACTTTAAACAAGTTCCCACGCAACAGAACCCCACTTTTTTTTTCTCGTATTGGTAGTAAAATGATATCAAAAGCAGATAGCTGCTGCTCAAACATAAAGTGTTTTACTTAAATCATATGTATCACATGATTCATTGTTTTGTGTGCAATTCCTTTGTTTTGAAACATTTTGTCAAATGTCCTAGGGGTTCTCAGCCCATTTTTCTCATCCTTTAAGATCATCAAGTCCAACCATTAACCCAGCAGTGCCAAGTCCACCACTAAATTATGTCCCTAAGCACAACATCTAAAACCTCATTTCTGCTGACAAATTAACAAAAATATTTGTCATTCAATCTCAAGAGTGTGTGTGCAGAAATTTTGGCTACTGTAGGAAAGGTGATTGACTAGATTTTAACGATTATATTTCTGGTTCTAAAAGCACGACTTGCACCCGCATGAGAGACAATATTCTGTATTGTTTTTAGTTATTTGGCTAATTTTAAACAATTTGCTAATTTTCCCATGGTGAAAATGGCTTTTTAAAAATGGGCATTATGACAGAGGCCAAAGGATCCCACTCAGAACAGCTACATTTATTAAAACTAATTAAATGGGGTCAAGCCTCTTTCTCTGATCCCAAGAGCAGATGGCACAGCATAGATCATGTCCATGTGTTCTCCTTCATTCCCCAAAACCCCAGTGTGTCATTTCCTACAGTGTTTCTCAGGAACACCATGAAGAAGGGAGCACAGACCAGGTGAGTGACCTGGTGAGCACCTGGCACAGGGTGAGTTTCATTGTAGAGGTTTAGGAAAGGTCCGTTTTCCAGCTTTTTTGGGATTTGTGCTTGTTTACATTATTGAGTAAAATATAATCCTAGACCAATAATCCAGACATCCTCCTTTTTTATACTTCAGCTATGGACAATCCCCTATCCATCTCTGCACAGAAAATTTCACTTTTGAGCCAATTAATGGAAGCAGAGGTTAATGTTCCTGTCCCAGCTCACTCCCATAAATGCAGGAGCTGTGCTCCCTGTGTGGGCGCAGGTTGAAGCTTGGTGGGCAGATTTCCAGGCTCGGTGGCGAGTGCAGCAGGTAGGTCTCATGAGACTCATGACAGGAAACTCTATGGCTCTGAAGTGCTTAAAGATGCCTTTGAAGTCTCAGCTGTGAATAATCATAACATTTCCACAAAATTGACATAAATTCTATGGTGATTATACTGAGTTCATGTTAGCTGTGGAGCCAGAGGTATAAAGCTGTGGCACCGAGTGGCAAGTGTGCTCGTGAAATTGGATAGCCCACACTGTAATTTGTAAAACTGGAGCGTGTGTTTGGCCGTTGAATAAAATTGGAACAGCTTAACTTTGTGTCATCAGTCCTAATAATATTAATAACACTTTTTCCTAGATGGTAATTTTGGCCAATATTCCTCAAAGTATTTTACAGAGTGACAAGTAAAATTAACTCCAGTTTATAGGACAATAATTTGAGGCACAGAGAGGTGAAATTTCTGGCATTAGGACTCAGAGTCAAAGACCTGAACACCCTGCACACCAGACTGCTTTCTTGGCGGTGCTAAATCTACATTTGGGACCAGCAGATTCTGAATTTGTGTCTTTATATACCCCAATGCTCTTTCAATGTTTTACATATGATATCTGTATGTATTTATCATGTATGTGTGGTATAAGGTATTCAGACTGGCTTTTAAAACCAAAACAATTTGTTGCTATAGGAATATTGATTAGTGTCCAAAGCTGTGTGAGAGAAAAAAGCAGGTGAAAAGAATGCAGGATAGATTTTTTAAATGGAGCAATATCACTTGTGAGGCCAATACGCCTTTTCTAAACTGCTCAGCTGTCCCAAAAACTGCTGCTCTTTAGAGATAGTGAAATAGGGAAGCACAACACATAGGCACAAGCCATTTAGACAGATAAATTAATAAAAGCAATTAGCAGGTATGAAACACTCAACCAGCTCTGCTTGTCTTCTAAGCTCAAGTGTTGCCTTCACCCTCTCACAGAGCAGTAAATAGGAACAGAGCCAGGCACACTGGGTTTAAAGGTTCAATCACTTCCTCCTCCCCTGCCCAACAAAGAAGAAACATGTCCAAAATATTTCCAAAGCAAATTATGATGGAGCCAACCACAAGAATGTCCTGCCATTTTGCAGTGGCTTGTACTCTTTTCCCGGTGGAGTGGGGCAGCAGAGTCACGGTGTGTTCCTCAACCTCAGCCCTGTCAGCCCTTTCCAGCCTCAGGAATCTCTGGATAATTGATGGCCAGCTGGCCTCTGTTCCTGTGGCCATCTAGGTGATTAGCAGTGTTTTTGCTGAAGGGTGAGAACCGTGCACTTTGGATCACCCTCCACCACAGATGCGCAGGTCTCTTGCCCTGCTCAGTGCCAAGATTGAGGGTGGACATGTCATCTGCATGGCACTGCCCCACCATGACACACACTGCTGGAAATCCAGGACAGCACCAGAGTTTATTCTTTCTGACAGCTTGGCTTTCTCTACAGTTTTTCAAGACCTTTCTCTTGGCTTTCTTAAGAGTGGTTTCCAGTTCAAATGCCCCATTTTTAAGGAGGCTTATTAAAGAGAGAGAGAGACGCAGATAGTGATAGGACAAGGGGAAATAGTTTTGAACTAAAAGAGGAGAGATTTAGATTAGATGTAAGGAAGAAATTCTTCCCTGTGAGGATGGTGAGGCACTGGCACAGGCTGCCCAGAGAGACTCTGGATGCCCTGTCCTGGGACTGTACAAGGCCAGGTTGGATGGGGCTTGGAGGAACCGGGTCTAGTGGATGGAGTCCCTGCCCATTGCAGGGAGATTGGAACTGGATGATCTATAAGGTCCCATCCAAACCCAAACCATTCTGTGATTCTGTGATTTGTAACAGTATTCTTCATTGCACAGCTGTTGGGGGAAAGAGCCACAAAAGGTCTTGGGTGCTTAACTTGTTCTCACCATCCTTCTAAGATCCAAATCCCTGAATTACCTCCCACCTAACTTGGAGGTGCCTCCAAGGCACCATCAGCTGTATTCCTTAAATTTGCCACAAATCCTTCCTCCTGGAACTGCTAAATAGCAAACAGTCTCACGTGTGTGTCATTTCTAAATGCTGCGACTGACACCCTTTTAAGGGTACAGCTGTATCTATCCGGGAATCTACTTAACAGTGGGGAGGACAGGTGCCTAAGGAGAATCTAGCCCTCCTTGCACACCACTTGGTGAGGGATATGCCCTCTGTGACAGCACTGGGAAGAAGCTGGCAGGAGCACAGCCCTCTGCAGAACTTCATGAGTCCTTAACTCCACACCATTACTCTGAGAACAGTGTCTGATATGCGGCTTTGATATCCTGGTCTATAGTAAGCAAAGTCTGTACTTCATCTCATTATGATACTCCTTTTCTAGGTCTTCATAACTTTGTGAATTCAACAATTTGGGCTGAAATTTTACAAATGTGGTTCACCTGTTTCCAAAACAGAGTCCAAGGAAAAAAAGTTCCATTGTCCCACAGTATACTCACAGTATAAAACACAACAGAACCCAAATAGGTGTTTCATTAAAAAATTCTACTATCCCTCTCCTCCAGAGCAGGGATTTGGAATTCAGCAAGGGGCTTACCCCACTGTCAGAGACATGCCTTTTCCTGCGAAAACCTTCTCCGGTGAAATTACCCAGTGAAATTATCCTATGAAATGAGCCTTTGGGAACTCTGAGGTCGCGCACACTCCACAGAGACTTTTTTTCAAGTTTAACAGCTTTGGAGTTTCCTCCAGCCCTAAGCCAAATATGAGTTTCTAGATAATTTGCTGCTCTTGGCTGTGGAAGGGGTGCTGGTAATGCTGGGGGAGCTGGGGATGCTTCTCATGTGCTCCCATTGCTCCTCCTGCTGGAGTCGAGGAGCAAGAGGGAGGCTGCTGGGGAGGGAGATGGGTAAAGCACCAGCTGTGTGGGAGATGGGTATAAGTAGGGCAAGGGGAAAGGGTTGTCTGTTAAGGCTTTTCCCACAATTACTGAAGTTGGCAAGTTATATAGTTTTTAAAGGAAAAATGAACGTTCTGTGCGAGCTTTCTGTGCTGTCAGCTGAAGAAAAAGACGTAATGCTAATTACATGGGGAGATGTAAGCACAAGTGTTCCCAGCACCAAGAGCAGAGATCTCAGCAAGAAAGCAGGTGGGGCCTCTTACACCTTTCTTTTCTGCCCCTGTAGTCCCTTACTCCATTTCTCCACATCCTCACATGAGTTATGGAGCTGCCACATGGCATCTCCTCGGTCTCTGATCCTGAGCCCTGGATGAGACCAAGATGGTTTGGAAGAGTCAGGATATGATTATTTCATTTGAGACATTAGAGCATCACGGAATTGTCTAGGTTGGAAAAAACCTCTAAGAACTTTGAATCCAACCGTTAACCCAGCACTGCCAAGCCCACCACCAAACCATGTCACCAAGTCTACACATTTTAAATACCTCCCTAGACCTTCTGCACATGGAAAGAAAACTGGGACCGCAAAAGCTACCTAAACTGTGACTTTTCCTAATTTCTTGCTTGCCTTTGTGACTTAAAGCTCTTGAAGAATAGATGTATGCATGTGTTTGTATGTAACATCTATTTTTCCCAGCTAATTTGTGTCTGGAATAACACTGACACCACACCATCTAGTGTGAAAATGTACAACATCCTAGGTAAAAATGTGGTCAGAAACTGGCTTTGGCTATGGCCTGCAAAGCCAATAGACACCACAAATAGGGTAACAAGGAGAGTTTCATGAATCCAGTTGCTCAACGACCTAATGCAGCTTTTTCAAAGCCTCAGTGGTGGATTCCTGTCTCCAGGCTCTCTTGTGGTCAGGGAAGTGCAAGGAGCCACAAATGACAGCATGTTCTTGGCAGCAGCGTGCTGGCCTTGCAAGTTTTGCAGGACTCTGGTACTTCAGGACTTCAGGTTTTCATTCACCACAGAAGTAAAAAAGGGCATGCACATGATTTTCTAAATTTTCTTTCCATCTCCTGTACTTCGTGCACACCGTCTGGTTCATACGTGTGTGAGTCTGAGAATGAAAGAGGAAACTGACGGATTTATCTATTTCACATCACTTTTCAGTAATGTTATTAGACGCAAAAAGAAGAAAAAAAAAAGAAAACCTATCAAGCAATGAAAAAGCATTTTTAGAAAGGGAGATGGTAGACAGAACTGAAAAAAACCTGTCTGACATGTCAAAAAATTTGATATAGACAAAACTGAGATTTCTCAACAAATGTGGAAGGGAACACTTTCATTGTACGTGGTTGTGACATCGGGTGGCAGACAGCTGGATTCGCTTTAAATTTCACTACAGTGGTTTTCTGGGTAAGCATCTCTCACCACAAGAAGATGCAGTGTCTGAAATCCTTTCTAATTTTAAAGGTAAAAGATTTTATGTTTAACACAATGCAAGATAGACTTGCCTGTTGAGATCCCTAGTGAAAGGAGGTGTTCAAAAATTACTCCTGGTCACTGGGAGAGGACTAAAGCACCATTCCCTCATTCCAAGAGCAACTCCTCGCCAGGCTGTGCAGGGCTGCTCATTGAGTCACTGGGGAGGATAAGCTCTTCCACAGTTGGAGAATACCAAAACTTCCTCTAGAGCTTCAACCAAGAAAACCAAGTAAAACAAAAAAATACTCAATGATCAAAGTGAAAATCCCATTCCTTTAAATCATGTCTCCCTAGACAGAGATATATAACTGAAGTTAAAACTTTCTTTGGGAGACAGAGGAATTAAAAACTTTGCTTTGGACAGTTCAGAATTTTTATGAGCTTGGACACACAAGGTGCAGACAAGGAGCAAAGGAAGATAAACAAGAAGCAATAAGCTTGAAATTCAACAAGAAAAATTTAGATTTGACAAGAGAAGAAACCTTTTAAAGCTAAGAACATATATTGCTTAGGAATTTGAGTTTCTCATTACAGGATATTTTTTAGAACATGCAAAAATGTCAAGAAAAACATGGGGGATGTTCACATCTTCAATGTCTTCATGATGTCTTTTCCAGACTTCCTGACTTAACATTCCTCTAATTCTGATACATCACATGCACACATGTAAAACTACATTAGAAAGACATCACTGAGATAGCAAAGTAGGCTTCAAAATGTTCATAGAAACTGGACTTTGTGCTTTTCCTATCTTTAGCCCCTGCACACATGGATGACAAGACAGCCAGCAGCATTATCATTGCCTGACTGCCATTTTCATTAGGAGCAGTGGCCTTGGGGCTGGTTTGTACAGGCACGGGGACTAAATACCAGGTCTCTTTCTACTCCAGACCTAAGTGATAATTGAAGGGTAAACTGACCTTTGCAGAGCATTACCAACAGCTGTTCTGGATCTGCTGCCAAATCAGGCTTGTTCTGCTGGATGTTACAGTGGGAGGGATTTAAGACCAGTTTTGGTGTGGATAAAAGTGAAATCGTGGTTCACCTCCTAGCTGGTAATGGTGAGATGAGATGTGTTTAATATACAAAGAGACTGTAGACCTTTTGTTTAGGTGATTTTTGATTTTTGTGTCCTTCAGCAGAGTTTGGGCAGAGATCACCAGATTTACCATGAATGTGCTTGCTTTGGGACAGGTCAAGAAAAGCACCAATGTCCATGATTGTATGTGTAGAAACACAGCTTTGCTTTACTGTCTGTGATAAAATGCCTTCAAAAAATAACTTTTTTTTCTACCAGTAAGACAGAAATGAATGAATTTACAGAAACTAGGAATGATCAGTTTGCTGGGCAAAATCTTTGAAAGGTTTCATCATGTATCAGTATTGTTTCGGTCAAAACAGTAAAGGTGCAATAGCAATTCTGGTACATCTCTACAAATGTTCTAAATTTGAATGTGTGTGAAGATTGCATTTATGGTTTCACAACCAGTTAGAATCTGTTATGCCTCAGAGGAGCTACTTTGTCAAAGTGATGACTGCTCAGATGGTTGGTTATAATCTGAGTCAACACTTCCCCAGATACAGAGGTGAAGAAGACATCATAATAATTGTCAAAAATTTATGACCTCAAAATTAGTGGTTTAACTCCCCTTTTGCAGCTATTAGCACTTTTTTTTTTTTTTTTTTGCAGCTCCCATTTTACACTCAGCTCTGCTTTATTTGATGCATTTGATAGGCAAATCTTCCATTTCTTTTTCTGCTCCTTATTGTTACATGCACATTACTAGACACAGGAGCCTTGAGGAAGAAAATGTATGTGATTAGATAACTAAAGACTATCATAATTTACAGTGCCAGAAGGCAACGTTTGGAACTTGATTGACACCCTTAATTCTGGCATTTATCAGCTTTTAAGTGCTTGATTCTACAACTATAAAATGTTCTTTCAGGTTGGTTTATTTGTTCATTTATTTATTTATTTATTTTCATATGTAATATCCCAGGTATCAAAAAAACTCACTTTCCCTTCCCCCTCCATGGCTCACCAGGTGCCACCACGCCAACATTCACATGGGAAGGACTTGGCTCTATTGACGCAGATTGTGGACCAACCTCTATTAAAGATAAAAGAGAAAGTAGCAGTGAGAATAAACTGTCCTCTTCTACCAGAGTTATGTGGAGGTGAGAAAACTTCACCAGTAATTTTCACAGACATTTACTGACTTCAAAGGAATAATGAGCAATAGAAATTCTGGGAGTCATCCAGACAGCACTGAGCACAAAACCAGGGCTCATTCCTTCTTCCCCTTCCTCTCTTACCTCTCCCAGTCTCCTTCCTACTTCTGAGTATACCTAATCTCATCCTGTCCTAGACAGACTCAAATACAGCTGCTCAACATGCAACAGAAAAATATCAGGAGTCAAATTATGCATGTGGGCATTTAATGATTCCCTGGATGGACAGACTAAAGAACAGCAAGACAGGCAAACAAATAGATATGTGCACTAGCACAAGTAGAGCTACGCTTGTGTTTGACCTGCAAAATATCTGATCTCAGATTTCATATTCTCATTGTGCCCAAAAACTGCATTAAAAATATTTAGGGACACATTATACTAAATTTACAAAATCTAGAGTCAGCACTTGTTCACACACATCAAAGCCCCATATAAACATGGACACATTTGACTCCATTGTAGAGACGCTAATGACGTTTTTCTGTAGAGGTTTACTTTTTGGTCACTCATGTGGTGGGGAAGATAATTTTCAAGAAGCCCAGTAAGTACATTCAGTAAGGCCCAAGGAAGTGGGTATTGTCATCTGTTAACTACCATGTTGAGCTTTGAAGTCAGGAGAAGCCACACTGCTCACCACAAGGCCATGGTTAATTTTGAGTGGTAATGTCTTCCTCCAGATGACATGATGTCAACCACTGTAATAATGTGCTCTCTCTAGCTTTGAAGGGTTTTTTTCTGATCAGTGCCTAGGATTTTATCGGAAGAGTCACGGACCTTAGGGGAACAACTGCCAAAAACTCATTGTGAAATTTTGCAGGATCAGATTACAGTGGTGGAGAGAGGGTGAGAGTCCAAGACAACTTTAGACAAATCTGCCTAACTCAGTGTATTTGATACAGGTTGTACAATTGCACAAAGCCTTATTTCCCTGTCAATAAGAAAATAATGTTGGTTAATAACAAGAATATTATATGGTTGTATTCCAGCTCAACAGAATCTTGTAGCAGAATAATTTTTTGCCTTAAGATAATGTATTTTTATTAATAAGCAAGAACAGTGTAAAAATGTTTGTAAAAAAGATGTTTTATAAATGACTAAACATTCGTCAACTCAGGTATCATGTACTGACAAGACTTGTGCTCTAATACTTCCTATTCTTTACCTCTTTATTCTTTGAGTAACTCCTTTTCAGTGCAAAGAAATTCTCTTTCAGGTCTGTAATGGTTGTGAAATGAAATTAGACGGCTTAGATCCTCATTATCTCAATTAAAATATGATCCAGAGCTAGCCAAGCCCCCTGTGTAGCATCCATTACTGTCTTACTCCTACAGTGTTACTTACCCATGATCAAACAGCAAAACCATGAAATGACCAGAAATTGAATTTACATCTCCAATACTCAACTCCAATGCCTTGACCACAACACCATCATTCTCTTAAATCAGTTGCATTTGGTTTTGGTTATCCCAAATCTCATCAATGAGGTTTTGCATAAGCAGAAAAGCATCAGCGTTGGGCTAAAAGTAGCAGCCAGTGGGAGTGTTCCAATCCTAATGGCTTCTGTGGGCTAGAATTGGTATTAATGAGGGCAGGACTTGCCCTTCTGCTACTTGGCTCACAAAAAGAATTCAGTACGCTGCGCTTGAGAGGTACGGGAAAAAGAGGGTGAGGATATGGATTTGTGCAGATCGGTTCCTTGGTCTTTTTGTGCAGCTCTTTCTCCAGCAGTTCAATCTCATGGTCAGTCATTCCTCAAACATATTGATCTTGCATCAGCCTCTTTCCAGTATAAGAAGAGTTGCATATTGTTAACAGCATCTCATGTGTAGTCACGTGTTTCAGCCAAGGCTTGCATGAGACCCAGAGGTTCTCCTTGAGCTCAGGTGCCTGTGGTTTGTGGGTGGGGAGAGAGTTTGGATTCCAGCCTAACTGCCTTCGAGAAACACACTCGCAATCTGAGGAGTTAACAATTTTTAATTCAACTGATCTTGGTAATTTGCTACCTAAAAACTACCTGAGAGAGATTTTGGTGGCTTCACACTTATTTTTAACAACCATAGAAGCTCAGAATTCCTGAAGATCAAAATTCATGTGCAAGTTTTCCAAGGCACAAAAGTAAGATGATGCAGATAGCTGACTGAGGCGACTCAACTCATGACAAAATTAAAGGAATGTAGAAAAGTGATTCAATAAGCAAAGAATTTAGAAATAATATGTAATTGGGGCCACTAAGTAAGTTCAAATTAGCCTGTTTCTCTTTTGAACCAACAAATTTTGATCTATAATAATATCTTCTGAAGTATGTAAGGCACATAGGTTTTTGCAAGGTCAATTGGCTGTGTTATTCTCCTGCAACCATGAACTTTGCACAGTCTCAACAGCACATAAGTAAAATTAATTAAGAAATTATTAGGTAAGAGATCTCAGAAATAGCAATGTCAACAGGAAATTAGTTTTTAATATGGCACACCCCCTGTGCTCCTACAGGGATTGGTATCGTGTCATGTCATCCAGTGCTTTGATCATTGTTCTGAGAACAAGTATAAATATTGCTGTTCATAAAGTTTTCAGATTGTACCAAGTTTTCCAGGTGGTTAAAGAATAAATTAAGACTAAGCCTCAATACCGAGTGAGTTTGATCAGTCAGTAACCTCATCTTAGTCAAACAAGAGATGTTTTGGCAGGTACAAATAGAAATAAGTAGAAATGAACAGTGCAGAAGATCTCCAGACCAGCAGTGGATGCTTTTCCAGAAAATACAGGTAGTTACATTAAAGGTAAGATTTTTCCAGGTAAGACATGGGTCAAATCACATTATTTCCAAATTTTCAGTTTTAGACCCCAAAGACCAATTTCATCTGACCACAGGTATACTCTCCTACACAGAAGTAGTCACTCTGGACTCTATAGTCACTGAGATATGACTGAATCATGGAGTGGCTTGGTTTAGAAAAGACCTTCAAAATCCCCCAGACCAACATCCTCTCCCTTGGCTGGGTTATCTTCCACTAGAATTGATTGCTCAAAGCTCAGTCCACCCTGGCCTTGAACACCTCCAATGACCAGGCATCCACAGCTCCTCCGGGCAAGTCATTTCAGGGCCTCACCACCTTCATCACAAAATAGTTCTTCTTTATGTCCAATCTAAATCTCCCTTCTTTCAGTTTAAATCCATTGACCCTTGGAGTGACATACTACAGATACTGATAAAAAGTCTTTATCCACCGTTCTTATTAGCCCTCTTTAGACATTGAAAGACCACAATAAGTTGGAGCCTTCTCTTCTTCCAGCTGAACCACCCCAACTCTCTCAACAGTCATAAAGAGAGATGCATTTTAAACCCATGATGTGTCTCTTCCAATAGAGATAACAAATCCAGACTAGATTAAGCAATCCCCGAGGGATTTTATTTCTTTCCTTTGCTCATAGTAGATGCCCGGGTGAGCATCCTCAGCGTAGCTTTCTGAAGTTATACAAGATAAATCCCACCTCAAGTGAGAATAAAGGAAACAATTCTCTCTAAGTCTTGAGACATTAATGTGTCTCTGGCTAAATTATACCTTCAGAACAGCATAGATCAGGAATAGCTCAATTCACTGTTAAAGAACTGACGACTTATATTGGAAGATAGTCTGAGAAATGATGAAAGAGCCCAATTTTCAAAAACAGTTTTCCCGTTTCACAGTGCACTTTTTGAATCACAGACTGTGTACCCCTCATATTTCATTTGTATCATGATATTGCAGATTGAAACAGTGTTTTTGTGGTATTAATGCCATTAGTTTTCTCTTAGAATCCATTCGTCAAAGCAAAATTCAGCAATAATATCAATGTGTTCTGATTGGTGGAGACTTCAGTGGGTCTTTATCACAAACTCGACCACATCTGTCCTTGAAGCAAGTCTTCTGACATTTCCAATGACGAGGAAGGGAGAATGGCAGGCCTGCTCACCCCTACGTGTCTGGCTTGCCTCCCTGACGTGACATCATTGCTCATGCCCTACTCCAGCATAATCGAGCAGGTCAGTGGTTATTCCAAGCTTCACCCGTTCCAGATTCCACCCTTAACCCTCCAAAACAAGTCTTTTATAGTTAAATTATTCACTTATTAGGTAAAATAAACATGAAAATAATGTCAAATTAAAATAAAGTGAAGTAGCATGAAGTTAAATTCAGAGTGACACTGAGCAAACAGTCTGGCTGGAATCATTATACCCTTTTGGAAACAGGCACGGATATCGGAGCATGGATCCAATTAGTTTCAACTGGGAGGACCTTTCCTGTTCCTGGCTCCCGGAGCTTAAATCTCACCATTTAGATGCTATTTTAGAGCCAGCGACAACTGTCCTGCAGTTGCCATCTATAGGAACTCAAGAAACCTGCAAACTGTGTCCTGGGCTCAAGACAACAAAGTACTGAAACAAAACATGTCATTTATCATTTGCAAAGATCTTTAAGACCTTCAAGAGGCATTGGCTTCTATGAAAACTTGGAGAGAGAGCAAACCCAAGCCAGGTTCACCAAGTCCAAGCTCTGGTCTTCATGTCTGGAGCCAACAGAGAGGCCAACGTACACAGAAGGAAAATGAGGGGAAAGGAGTGGGCAAGGGCTGCTCAGTAACTGCCTCAGAGATGTGCTGTGCCACCCTTTCAGGCTGGCTTTTATTAATTGAGGTCCACAAGCGATTCATTTAGATGCACTACTAGACCACTTACAGCCAGTTTTTGGCTTTTCTGGTACTGCCCCTACCTCAGCCCAGCAGATGCAAAACGACTCACAAAGTAATATGAGAGGGCATGTCAGTGGCACTGGAGCAAGCTTGTGACTGTAGGCAACCTTCTGCCTTTCGGACATAGCTCCCTTGTTGAAGTTGTGGTATCGTACAGGGAAAACACAAAACCACAAAATTAACTTGGTGGTGTCAGAGGAGAACTTTTTACAAGGATAGGTAGTGATAGGACAAGGGGAAATGGCTTCAAACTGAAATAGGGCAGGGTTTGATGGGGTACTAAGAAGAAATTCTTTATATGAGGATGGTGATGTCCTAGCACAGGCTGCCCAGAGAAGCTCTGGAAGCTCCATCCCTGGCAGTCTTTAAAGCTGGGTTGGACAGGAGCAATCTGTTGGAGTGGAAGGTGTCCCTGCCCATGGCAGGAGGGTTGGAATGAGATGATCTTTAAGGTCCCTTCCAACCCAAACCATTCTGTGGTTCCATGATTCTGTGATTCCATGATTCTATGATTCCATGTCAGTTCAGGAAATGCTGGACGCAGGATTCCTCACTGAACACGGCTGCTATTGGTACCACTCAAATACAATCCCCAGAAGAGGAAGAAACCACATTTCCCAGCTAAGCTAAGCTTGCTTGAGCTCAGTGAAAGCACATTTTCCAGGCCCACATGGAAGAACAATTCTCAGCAGCACTTGTAGATTTTACACCCCTTTTGAAACCATGCCCAGGGTGTGTAAAGTGCAAGGTTCATCCCCACTTGTTTGCAAACATTCCACCACCCTGAGAACTGGCAATTCCCCCCACCCATGTCACAAGAGATGACATTTTAATATCCTGACCCAACAGAACCCAGGAACATCACAGCAGCTCCCTGTCATGAGGCAGCTGTGAGCACCACAGATATGTGCAGTTCCTGATTTTGCATGCAGTGAGAATCAAAAACAGTGTCAGGATGTAATTTCAAATATCTAAGTCTCTATTTATATTTTAGGAGGAAATACGGACGTTGAACACCATTTTTTAAAATTGAACTTCTTTGTAAAATCTCAAAGCAAATGAAGCTACAGTATTTCTGCTGGTACACCCATATTGTTCTTCTGATTTCTGTGTATTTGGTGGCAAGGAGTTTTCATCTCTCTCTCTCTCTCTCTCTCTCTCTCTCTCTGCGCTACGCTTTGAATTATAATATATATATACTTAAATTGCCTTTTGGCCCAATCAAAACCATATATGTATTTTTAATTTAGAAACTGTTGAATTTGAAAATTGGGTAAAAGTGATTTAAAATAAAAATCAAAGCTGATATCACCATCTCTGCCAAGTAAGAGTGATCCAGTCAAAACTTGGCATAATCAAGTGGTATGAATTCTTCCAAGCATTCATTACAATCTTCAAAACAATCCTTCATCCAAAAAGCTGATACAGCATCAGTCATCAGTCCCAGGAAGCATTAACAAAATAGGTATAAGAAAAGGCAAATGCAAGAAGCTCTTATTAAAAATCACACAAATTGGGCAAGAAGAGTCTAAATTTTGTTTTTACTATACTTTCCTCTCAAATATGACAGCTAATGTTGTTTACTTAGGCTTGTGTGGCCTCAGTATTCTCTGGATGGGGACATCAGCTTTTCAGCAGGACACTTTACATCCTGGCAGTGTGTCACAGGGCTCTGGCCACATAAATAAAAGCTATGTCTAGACAATTCTTGAGAAATAAAACCAGTAAGATGGCAATGCTGTAGAATTTCTCCCTTCCTGTCCCTGGAGAGGCTAATGATCTCTCTCAGCATTTGGCCGCTCCAGGTCAAAACCACAAGCACAAATGAAAAAAGGTAGGAGATAAGCTTGGCTGGGGAAAGAAAAAGGCATGAAGATGTTAGTATTCATAGCCATCACCGATTACTATTTTATGTAATACAGCATCTCATCTCTTAGTACTAAGAATATCTTATAAATAAACACTTAAGACCTATTTTCAGCTTCATGACACTGCAAGCAAGCTGAGCAGATGCTACGGCAGTAAATGGTAATGTTCTCCTCAACCTCACGTAAATCAGAGTCTAATAAGAAATGCCTCTGGAAACACCATCTTGAAGACATCCATGAAGAAAAAATTGCTCATCTTGATCCCAGTAATGCATTTTTTGCATTTGTTGCCCACAGAATCTGTGGCTGCCCCATCCCTGGAAGTGTTCAAGGCCAGGCTGGACGAGGCTTGGAGCAACCTGGGACAGTGGAAGGTGTCCCTGCCATGGCAGGGAGTTGGAACGTGATGATCTTTAAAGTCCTCTCCAACCCAAACCATTCTGTGACTCCATGAGTCTATGATTTCCATGGCCTTCCCTGGCACAAGGTAAAATGCACAAATGGGAGTCTCTCCTGATGTCTGCTTTACAGCAAGAGATTGTGCCCATTCTGGCCTCTTGCATTTTATAAACAGTGCAGTCTCAGCACACTGGCTACTGTTTTGTATATTAAATTGTTGGGGAGGTGGTATCAATAAACAGCTGCACGGTCAAATTAGTACTGTTTACTGTCAAATTAACAAGGAAAGTGATACTTTCTGCTCTTTGTTTATAACCCTGCACAGTTGGCCCTGGCATCAGAAAGACTAAATGAAAATGGACAGCTCCTGATGGTAGATGCTCTCCAAGATCAAGCAGAAGGGAAATTTTGTTTGTCTTATAAGCTAAACAGTATCTTTTCAGGTTCATGTGCTCAGAATAACAGCTATTCAGCTGCACCAGCTGTTTTGTATTTCACTGCTAATTGTGTGTCTCATTCCTTGCAGGTCATTGTTTGATTGCTGATTCACTCAGGGAAAGGGAGCAGGAGTCCAGAGCACATGTGTGTGCAAGAGGTAGAAGAGTGGGGAGATGTTTAAACTCCTGGATGAAAGTTGTGTGCAGCTGTAGGTTTTTGTTGTACTGAGCTGTAGAAGATAGGCCCTGGCCTTTCAGCACACTCTCTGAGCTCTGCTTTTGGAAAGGTGGTGTAAAAGGGATGTCAAACACTTGCTTGCAACAGTTATATGACACTGCACCCACACTGAGGGTGTTTTACCCTGAAAAAATGCCTCAAAAATCTACAAACAGACTTCGATTCTAAAGAAATCTGAGCTCTTTAGTCAAAATATAAATTTTGAACAGAACTTAATCATTGCTTTTATTAAAATATCTACTTTAATAGGAAGAACTTAATTTATTCTGACTGAGACTCTTTTTAGGTGTGGTCTAGACTACTTGAATCAGGAAGATGTTACTTCTGCACACTTCTTGCTCCTCACTCATTCTTCTGAATTTTCTTCTTTCACCTCACCAGTCATTAAAATTTCTCTTATAATAGCTTATTTTCTAAACTGCCCTGCACTCAGAAATAGAGAAAAGCTGTCATCACATAGCAAAATAAAAGCAATTGGCCATGCAAAGCATGCATAACCTTTGCTTATGATAGACTTCCCCCTAATTTTGCATTATTTGCCTTATTGTCACTTCAAGACAGGTTTTTGCAAGACACTTGATGTTGGTGTACCCTTCTCTTTAATCCAATAATAATTCTACCATGTATTCACAAGAGTATTGTTATGAGAGAGGTGTGGGCAACTTTCTAGAGCTGTATTTCTTTTCAGAGGAGACAAAAACTTGGAGAAAGTAAATATACAGACTGCATCCTTTTGTTAAATGCTCAGAAACTATGTGAATGAGGGTGGCATAAATGCTTGGATGCATTAAACCCAAAAGGCAGTTCTTCTCTGTCTGCAGTTAAAAGACTTTTGTGGTGATATCACATTGATAAGAACTTTGAACTGCTATAAATAGGTAGATAAGATCTCTAAAGAATGTGTTTGAGGTCATTCTAATTCATCTATCTCAAGAAAAAAATTCACTGCAGGCAACTTTTGCAGATCACATAACATTTGGTGAAAAGCTAAAGCAGTAAGAGGGGTCATTGCTCTAGAATGACAGATCAGTAGCACAGTCAGACATGAAGGGTGGGATGGGCCACATCCAAAGTGCTTTCAGGACACATTTAGGCCTCTGTTGGGCATCTGACCTCTGTTTTAATCATTGGAGGTTTCATCCCAAACAGCCAGTGAGGTTCATCTTGCTGTAGATACCCATATCTGGTCAGATGTTCTTTGCCCAAGGTTCCACGAACCAGAGCAGTAAGGTTTTGACTATAGTGGGAGTCAAGACAAGTAATTCACTGGTGGATATTGACATATGCAAACACCTGAAATTATGAATTAAGGTGGCATCTAAGTAACTTCCCTATGTTCCCTGTGTAACAGATGGAGAGGAGTGTTCCTTATTCCATCCTAAGAGGCAACTGTAAAGTAACAGGTGGGATGTCATACCCCACTGAATTCTGAGGAAACCTAGATGAGTGATTTAAGCTATCCACACAGCTTTAGAGGACTGAAATTCAGTGAGGTGAGAGAGAGAGTGTGGGGAAAAGGGAAGGGGAGAAAGAGAGGGGAAAAAGAAAGAAGGAAGGAAGGAAGGGAAGAAGGAAGGAAGGAAGGAAGGAAGGAAGGAAGGAAGGAAGGAAGGAAGGAAGGAAGGAAGGAAGGAAGGAAGGAAGGAAGGAAGGAAGGAAGGAAGGAAGGAAGGAAGGAAGGAAGGAAGGAAGGGAGGGAGGGAAGGAGGGAGGGAAAGAAAAAAAGAAAAAGAAAAAGAAAAAAGAAAAAGAAAAAGAAAAAGAAAAAGAAAAAGAAAAAGAAAAAGAAAAAGAAAAAGAAAAAGAAAAAGAAAAAGAAAAAGAAAAAGAAAAAGAAAAAGAGGATTGATTTCTCTTTTTTATTAGCAAACAACATCATATATTAAGAAACTATATGGTGATCTTTACTGGCAGTTTTAGAGAACAAATCATAATGTGCTATAAAGGAAGATATCAAATCAGGATCCTATAAATTGAATTTTTTCCTGTGCTTTCATCTGGATGTTTAATGATACACTTCTAAATCAAAAGCCTCTGTAATATTATTCCTTCAGTATAACACTTCACAAATGACTAAACTTCAGAGATAACTGAAGCTACTTCTGAACCTTTCTGGACATTTTTAGGCTGAGGAAAATGTGGAAACACAACAGCAAAAGATGCCCAAATAATTACAACATAGCTCTGTTAAAGCTTGAACATGGTGTCTACTTTATTTAACTCTAACAGCATTTCTGTTATGTGATGCCAACTAATGCAGGGCAACTGTAAAGTCAAAGAGGATAAAGGAAATCACTTTTTCAAATCTGTGCCAGACTCTTTCAAAAGACAACTAGGAATGTAGCAAAAGTGATCAAAGGCAAAAGAGCCTGACAGGCTTTATTTACTCTCTACTCTCTGTCTGTTGGGGATTGACATTTTTTATATTTTTGTTTCTTTTTTAAAAACAATAGTTTAGACAAATGTGTCTAGACTGATGGTAGAGCAAATGTGACATTAATTATGGATTCTTACACAGTGGCTCAGCGTATGTGGGCAGTTGTGAGTTCCCAGGGAAACAAGAATTGCCAGGCTGCCAAACTGGAAATGGCTGCTCATCTCACCGTGGCCTGGTCCCAGAGTGTCACTGGTTGGTATCAGATGCTTCAGAAGAGGCTGCTGGCTCATGGACGTGGGCAGCTGCAGGGCAGCAGTGCCAGAAATGTGCTGCCGTATTCCCAGGTGTTAATGGAGATGGGGAGGTGCCTACAAGATTTGTTTCCACAGCTCTGCAGGAGGTGCTTCCCATCCAATCCTGTGCCAGGGGAAAGCCAATTTGACTTGGAGAAGGCATTGTGCGAATATGGTGAGGCTTTGCTTGCTCCCCAAAGAGGTCCACGTAGTGAAACCCCTGAGTCTGGTCTCACAGGATTGGATTACTCAGGCTTCTACACACAACAACAAGAACCCAGGAATAAGGCAATACTGCAGATCTTTCACAACAGTGGGAAACATCTGCCTTGCTGGGGACATCTTCCATTTTGGGAAGACTTCTGTGCTATTCTGATTCCATTGCATTAGTGGCTCTGAAAAAATGTGCTAGCAGCTAACAAATTAACACCTTTCACATCTCAGTTCCTTCCAGATGATGGCTCTGATATTAAAGAAAAAATTCTCATTAATAATTCTGAAGTGAAATCCTTTATTTTGCTCTGCTGAAAATCATACTATTTCTGCTTTTCTCACCCTCAGGACATTGGATCTCCCTGCATGACAACCCTTCTCTTTGTGACATCAGCAAAATATAGAATCACGGAATCATAAAAGGGTTTGGGCTGCAAGGGAACTTAAAGACCATTCATTTCTGAGCCCCTGCCATGGGCAGAGACACCTTCCAGTAGGTCAGGTTGCCCAAAGCCCAATCCAACCAGGCCTTGGACGTTTCCAGGGATGGGGCATTTACCATTTCACTGGGAACCTCTTCCAGAGCCTCACCACCCTCAGAATTTCTTCCTAATATCTAATCTAAACATAGCCTTCTTCAGCTTAAAGCCGTTCCCCCTTGTCCTGTCACTCCATGCCCTTGAGAAAAGTCCCTCTCCAGCTCTCTTGTAGGCCCCTTTAGGTACTGGAAGGGGCTCTAAGGTCCCTTTAGAGATTCCCCTTCTCCAGGCTGAACAGCCTCAAATCTCTCAGTTTGTCTTCATAGGAGAGGTGCTCCAGCCCTGTGATCAGCTTAGTGGCCTCTTCTGGGCTCATTCCAAGAGGTCTGTGTTCCCCAGAGCTGGATGCAGCACACCAGGTGAATGACCAATGGCCATATTAAATGCGCTCGTTCTTAAGAAATGGTTAGTGATAAGCATAATTCTTGAAAAAAACCTGATCTAGTAACCTCCTTCTGGCCAAATACATAATTTCTCTCATTGCATTCAATATTTCTTTCTATTGAGCTGATTCCTTACACATCTTCCAGTAAATTCATATTTGATGACTGATCAGCTACCACATATATTCCAACTTCTTCTGGAGTTTTTGGAGCACACAGCAAGATATAAAAGCACTGTAATACAGGACAATGTCATTCAGTGTGGAACATGTTGCTGATCATACTCAGTTTATGGCACTAAAGTCTGAATTGTATTAGTGTACCAGACCTGGTTCTCAGCTTCCACACAAGCTTATAGGTAATGCGTTTTTCAAGAAAGGTACTTTTTAATATTTGAGCCAGTGAATTAATCTAAAAAACAAATATAAGATTAAAAATAAAAATTAAAAAAGAAAGAGAAGTATAGGCAAATTGTTCTGTCATTTAACAAAGACTCGGCATTACAATTTTTAGAACTTGCCAGTGACACAACCCATTATTGGTTTGCCCATATTAAAAACTTCCTGGCTTTATACTTAATCAAAAATAGCTCTGACTGGCAGAAGTGCTGAAGGCTGTAACCTTCTGGTTATCCACAGAACTAGAATAACAAGGGCAGCAGGGCAACCTCTCCTCATCCTGCCTCTTCACACTGTGTCTGTTCTCCCAGAGGGTCCAACTCTTCCCACTCAGTCTAGGGCTGTTTTGCTGAGTCTGACACCAAAACTGTGCAACTGAGTTTCCTGTAGGGATGCCAGGGATGAAACCAGAGTCAATGTGTAGCCACAAAGAATCCCTTAAAACTTAAGACTCAGAGAAATGACTCAGACTGGCTGAGGAAGCCAATCCATACAGATAACTGCTCTCTGCACCACTCAGGCTAGGGTGAAAGAGGTGGGTGAAAACTCCTGCCCTGTTATTAAAAAAGCAATTTCCCTGAATTCTCCCTGAATTGAATTCTCCATTGCCTTAAGTGATCTGCTGGTGAAAGTGCAGCAGTCAGCTCCTCTGGTGCCAGAACCACAGGCGCTGGGCACTGCAGAGCACCGTGCGCGCTCTGCACACAACGCGCTTCCCAAAACTTTTAATTCCACGCTTTTTTGAGAGATGTGGATACGGAGCCACTGAAAGTAGATTGGGTGGGGATGGAGCACAGTCTTCCCTCCTGTGTGCGCTCAACATGGAGAAGGAAAGGCTATGGGGAGATCCCTCTGGAGCTTCTCTGTCCTTAAAGGGAGCCCATTAAAAAGAGGGAGAGCAGCTTTTTAATTGGAAAGATAGTGAGGGGACAAGGGGGAATGGTTTTAAACTAAAAGAAAAGAGATTTAGATTAGATGTTAGGAAGATGTTCTTTACTCTGAGGATGGTGAGGCACTGGTACAGGGTGCCCAGAGAAGCTGTGGATGCCCATCCCTGGAAGTGTTCAAGGCCAGATTGGACATGGAGCAACCTGATCAAGTGGAAGGTGTCCCTGCTGCCTCATCTTTAACATCTACTGATGTTCATGCTGAATGTCAATTCACGGTTCATTTTTCTTTGACACACACAGAAAATCAGGATGCACAGCCTTCCATTGGAAGATCCATGGTGCAGAGGCACTAAGCTCATTTAAAACATTTATTTCATTTAAAAAAAAAAAAAAAGGCAAGGATGCCTGAAAGGTGGATGCCTGAACTGTGGAAGGAACTATCAAGACAGATAGGAAGGAGGTAGGACCTAGCGGGTAGGATAAGATCTACCAAGCGACAATAAAAGATTCTGAATGACATTTTGAGCCTCCTAAGTGACCAAATTCCCCTAAGTGACCAAATTCCCCTGAGCCCACATTTGGACTGACATTGTTCACATTTTAATTTTTTTTTTTTTAATTTCTAGAAAAATATTCATTTTCCATTAAATCTTGAGGAAAGAAAACATCTCTTTTTCAGCTGAATGCATAAGTGACAACAGCACATGGATTATAGAAATTAATTAACTGCCATGCTGTTCCCACTGTGCACAGTTGAATTAATTTACTTAAACTTGTTCAGCTTCTGCCAGTAGTCAAATACGTACCTCAAGTGCATAAGAGAACAGTGACTCTCCGTCTAATTCTATTTACAAGATGTTTCCTTAAACACCATGTAAATTTAAGTAGGTGGTATTGTCCCATAGATATTTCATCAGTGAAGAAGCTGGAGGTATAGTCTAGATATTCTTTATTTAAGTACTTGTTTTATTAATGTTTCTCTGTGCCTCAGGTCCCTTATTCTTAAGCAGTAATATATCCTGAAGTATTATCAGCACAAGGTAGTATAGGAAAATTAACCAGCTCTGTTTATTTAGCAAATTCTAAAACAGAAATTATATTCAACATTAGTAAATATGCATGTAAGTCTAATCTGAATTTTCAAGAATGGCCCCAAAGACTAAAATAGTAGACTGGGGGCTGCTTGAAAGGGAATTAAGAAAATATATTTTTTTTTTCTTTTCCCTTTGAATTTAAACCATCTTTTTACAGAGATTTTTAAGTTTCTAGTAATTTTACTATTTTTTTTGATTTCTAGTATTTTGTATTGAATAAGGCCTATGTGTTGAGTTGACTTATTTCCTTTTGTTTTTCGCTTTCCAATATTTTTTTGTTGAATTGGTCACTTCTTGTGGCAAGTGCCTATCTTTCCCTATCCTTACTGTGATAAGAAATGGCTGCAAGACAGCGGACTATAGGCATTTTTCCTACCTTTGGGTTTTTTCTATATAATTGGACTTTTGGAACAGAAAATCCCTTAAAGCAAATAGGATGCAACCTCAGAATAGGGGTTTTTGTATTGTACGAAAATTTGGTTTCTTCATGTGGGCGAGTCTGAGGCTGTTACTATGAATTACATGCATCCAAGGATTTTGAACACTCACTGCCAAATGCCAGGATTTGCTATTAATATCTTTTGACTACTCCCTGCCCCACAAATGACTGTTCCTGATACAGAATGGCTCCTACTTGGCATGAGCAACACATGTGCGAGACTGTGCTCCCATGGAATACACACGATCCCTGTGAAAACACAGGAAAAGGTACAACAGAGAACAGAAAGGGAATGGGAATATTACATAAGTTGTGAGAGGGAAGAGAAGAGCCAAAACACAACAAAATGAACCTCTTGAATGGGGATTCCCAGGTGAGGAAGGAGTGTAAGGCTGCGTGTGGGATCTCAGCATCAATGGGATATTGATGGCCCAGGCTCAAGTCCCACTGGGACCCTTGCAAATCCCTCCCGTGCTGGATCCCTGCTTTCTCTCCTTCCCCCCAAGCCTTCCAGCTCCTGCCCCAGGTCTTCCTTGTTGACTATTTGCTCAGCTAATTCATCTCACTGAAGTGACAAAAGCTATATCCAACAAAAAAGTGTGGAAATTTGCCATTTCCTGCCATTTTACAGGCATAGCTCAGCTCACACAGGCGCTGGACGCGCAGTGGAGCCACCCAAGGGCAGGTGCAGGACTACAGGACCCTCATGCTTACCATGTCCCATGGATTCCCCACCACCATCTCCAGAAATCTGCCAAGAGCTCTTTGTGATGGATACACGGTTAAATATTTTATTTTATTTTGAACAGAAATACACTGACTGCACCTCTACTAGTACACAGACATAGGAGCAATGCTTCCCTGGATGTGCACGCTGTTAAATACTCCCCCAAAAGTGGGAAGCTGCATCTGAACTGCTACTGGCAACAGTCTGAACTCTCTGTTAGCTCCCAGCTTACAACTGGGCCCTGCTGGGATCAGGCCAGAAACATGCTGGGAGAAATTCAGGCAATGCAACAGCAGAGACTGCCATGGGGCTGCACACCAAATGCTCCTTGGCACTGTTTAATCTGCAGGTTTGGTTCATCACAGGTGAAGACATTGTGTCTTTGGTAATAAAACCTGAACAAACAAACGATAGAAGCAGCACATAAAGACATGGATCAACCAAAGCAATCAAACCAACTATTTCCCTCCCAAGACACTGTGTTCTCCATTCATATTTTGCTTTCAGAGCCCCTCCTAACAAGATGCCTTAAGTCAACAAGGTATTTAGTCACTAATTTGTTGTATATTTATCCCAGGGTTGAGTAACTAGTCTTTAAGTGATTTCCTGCCTTTCATGAGAATTTTGTTCCATCTCTCCATCTCCTCTTTGTATCAGATGATCCTGCCACATAAACATTTCCCAAACACTCCCAGCATGTGCACAGTAAGTGGTCATTTCTGCAGTACAGAGCTCAGGACTTCAGGGGGGAAGGAGAGAAAAGGGAAAATGTAGAGAGTGAATTTATTCCCTTTTTTGCACTAGAACTAGTCCATATTAATTACAGTTGTGCTGATGAAAGAAAAATTTGTCTTGGTGCTTCCCAGCAGGGTCTTGTAGACTACAGAGTGTTCCCCTCCTTGGTTGTAGACCAACACTGTAGACAACCTCACAGGACAGAGGGCTCTCTCTTCACAGCTTTCATCTGGTTCAGCCCTGATCTGCAGAGATATCAATTAGAGCTTTTCTCCTGGCTCCAGTGGGGGATGTCTATGGCTCTCGCCTGATTTGTTTCCTACTCATCACATTTTGCTGGCAGCTGCCTCTCCCACTGGAGGGACAAATGTGTTCTCAGTTACCTCCTAATCACTGACCTATGTCACTGCAATAAAAGCAGCCTTTCTGGGGCTGGAGCAGAATTTGTCCCTTTCAGAGGGATGTTTCAGTCAGTGGAAGCACAGATATTCCTGGGGGCTGATTGTTACAGCTGCCGACTGCCCAATCCAGCAAAGGGTGCAAGCCTAGCACTTTGCGTGCACGAGATAATTCTCACTTCACTTCATCCATCATGAAGCTAAATGCATAGTCTGAGATGGTCCTCTTGAAAAGAATTGTGCTCCTCCCATCCTAAAGGGATGTGTTTACAACTAGAAAGGCAAATAGCTTTGTGGGAGTGCTCATCTTGCATGGCTGATGGCAGGGGCACAATGGTCTGAGGTAGCCAATGTTAGATGAGGACAAGCCCACCCCAAGGGTTTGGTGTGAGCCCTCATCTCGACAGGGTCACACCAAGGTGCACAGGGCTCTGCAGAGGCCACACACAGTCCTTACTGATACGGCAGATCCTAAAGATAAATAAAAATATCAGTTCCCTCCTGCTCTGCATGTCCATTAACTAAGTTATCCTCAGGATTCATAGAATCATAGAATCATTTAGGTTGGAAAAGACCTCTGAGATCATCAAATCCAACCATTAACCCAGGTTTCTTATAGAGTTTAACACTGTGATTGAAGACTTTTGCAGAGTGGGATACCAGTGGGATACCACGATCCTGGTATCCTGCTGGCTGAATTAATTGGAAAATCTGCCCAAGCCTGTAGACACCAAGTGGCAAGAAATGCAGCTCCTGGATCTTTAGAAAACCCAGGCCCTTGCATTTCAAATAGTTTCTTGTTTACCTCCTCCACAGCTGTCACCTCTTGCAGTCCTACAGGGAGTCAGAAGCAATTCAGTGCTAGAAAGCAGTAAATAAAGAAATACAGAGAATTGCAAAGAAAGTACCAGCAGGCCTTATTTTCAGAGCTCGTCTTCACTGGCACTGCAGACACAGCATGAATTTGCAGCTCTCTGGGACCCAACACTTGCTATTCACAAAGTTGGTGCAACCACCTGCTCCTCCCAACCACTGCATGTGTGTAACCTACACAGCCGAGAGGTTTTCACTACAAACTGCAGCAGCTCTGGGTTTGTACCGCTCCGGGCTGCCCTTCTGTGAGAAGCCACACATCTCCTCAGGATGCTCCTGGTGGCAAACACCAGGAAGGGGCTGACCACCGGGTACAACCACGGAGCCACGGCTCAGCTGGAGAGGAAGCTGCAGAAGCCCAGCTCCACCCCAGGTGGGGTTGGACATGTGGGGTCAGACATCCAGCCTGGACCAGGACATGGATTTCTCCCTGCCTAGAGAGCACGGCGGGCATGCACCACGTTTCTGAAACAAGGAGAGAATGCTTTGAAACTGGCATCTCCACCACTGCCTTCGGTGCCCACAACTATGTTTGCACAAATATGCGAGGGGTACCAAGAATTTTATAATGATACTCCCTCACCATGGTTCCAGTTAAAACCGCTGTAATAAACAAAACATACAGAGCACATCACTGGCACCAGAGGCTATAATTTTCTCTGAGCAGAAATATTACCAAAAAGAAATAGAAAAAAAGAAAAAAGGCAGGATTTCATCCAATTTAGGAAGAAATCTATGCAGACCTTTCCTTTCATTAAACTTCTCAACTATTATTAAAGGAAAGTCAGTAGCCAAAAATTCTTTGATGATGACATTGAATCATTTGATGACAGAGTGTTTTGGGAAAGGCTACAGATGCAGATCACTGGTAAAAACCTTGAGTCCCAGGAAGAATAATCTTTCAAATGTCACAATACTTTCTCTTTTGTGGGAGAACACTTTTAACCATCTTTTAGGAGTGAGATCTACATTTTCTCTGAAATTCTTTGGTTTTGCAGCTATGAGGAAAATAATATGCAATGTCTGTCCTTCTGAAGCTGCAGAAGATCTTTAGTGATAACAAAGAGAAAACAGGTAGCAAGGAAAGAAATCTTGGTACTTCAGGATATGAAATATGCAACTCTCGAGCATACTGGGAGCAGAGGTGTTTACTTGCTTATTTCCCCTCTCAAGACATTTCATAAAACCACAAGAAAACATTGGCTACATAGTGAACAATTCATCACCACATGACTCCTCATTGTTCAATATTCTGTTGTCTACAAATCTTTATGTTTCTGTTGTCTACATATCTTCAAGTTTCAAATATCCCTAATGATTTATTTTTCACTAATTTTTAGCACCCAGCTGTGGGCACTTTAAAGAAGCTATTTTTGAAGGTGCTGGTCAGTGCTATACAGAGGATGAAGTTATCTAAATGTGCTTTTCTTGCTCTGTCACCCCTGTCCAGTGACACTGACCTTTTATGTGATCTTGTTTTTGTTTGTTGTTTTTTTTTATATCACCTGTCTCTCTCTCTCTAAATTCTGTGGAAATTCGTAAACCAAATGAACCTATCTTAAGGCACATGTTAAACTCTAACCCAGATCAACAGACCATACAATCTCCTTGACTTCAATCACGGATTTAAGGATAAGTATGTGCCATGCGTTTTTTCAGGTGGGAGTCAAAGAAACAAAAGATGTGATCCAAGCTGCATCTGGCCAGCTTTGAGAACCTGCAAAAAGAAGCTGTGGGCTACCTGTGCCCACCCCTCTGGGACCAAGGCAGTGATCATTTACCACAGAATTACAGAAGAAGCGTTTAGGTTGGAAAAGACCTTTCAGATCATCAGGTCCAACCATTAAACCAGAACTTCTAGGTCCACCACTAAACCATATCTCCAAGTGCCACATCTACACATCTTTTAATTACCTTCAGGAATGGTGACTCCAGCACTGCCCTGAGCAGCCTGTTCCAATGCTTCACAACTCCTTCTGTGAAGAAATTTTTCCTAATATCCAATATAAAATGCCCCTGAAGCAACTTTCCATTTCCCCTTATCTTCTTGCTTGTTATTTGGGCGTCTCCACAATCTCTTTTCATGTGGTTATAGAGAGTGAGACGGTGTCCCCGAGCCTCCTTTTCTCCAGGCTGAGCCCCCCCAGCTCCCTCAGCTGCTCCTCATCACACTTGTGCTCCAGACCCTTCCCCAGCCCCGTTCCCTTCTCCGGATGCACTCCAGCCCCTCAACGTCTTTCTTGTCCTAAGGGGCTCAAAACTGAACCCAGGATTTCAGGTGTGGCCTCAGCAGTGCCCGGCACAGGGGACAGTCACTGCCCTGGTCCTGCTGCCACACCATGGCTGGCACACACATGAAGATGTGATGTCCACATGCCAGAGGACACCAAATGAGTAAAGCAAGCAGGTGATAATGACTGTCAACCAAACATAGCCCATTTTGGTGCACTGGAAGGAACAATTCCTTTTGAGCTGCTATTTTACTTTAAAAATGTAATTTCATTTCCAAATACTGAATTTCAATGTGATATTTAACTTTGGGATCCTGGTTAGTAAATGAAGATTAACTGTTTTGGTGGGGTTTTGAGTGCGCATCCAAACCAGAAATTTTATTAGGAAAATTTTGACAGGATTACGTTTTTTACTGAGAATTTCCTTTGGGCTGAAAAATATTTTTCATCTGGGATACACATTGCTCAGAAGATCCCCTAACTGGGGAGCCACGCACAGAAGATCTATGAGCTGTGCATTCAAATTTTTGGAAAGTGATGATAGCAGCATTCAAATTTTTGGAAATTGACGATAGCATTTAACTGTTCCAGTGGGACCCCAAGTCACCTATGCAGCAAGAGGTTCCTGACTAGGTCTCTGCAGGTGATGGACCATGCTCAGGGAAGACGTGAGGATTTCACTGGCCTTGTTACAAAGTGGATAAAAGCAGGAGAGGAGCACAGCTGTGATGTCCATCCCTTTGGCTGTGTGTTGGTTTGGGCTGGGATTGAGTTCATTTTGTTCACAGGAGCTGGGATGGGGCTGTGTTTTGCGTTTGTGCTGGAAACAGTGCCGACAACACTGTCTGGGCTGTTTTTGTTATGGCTGGGCAGGGCTTACACAGCACCAAGGCCTTTTCTGCTCCTCACCCCTCCCCACCAGTGGGGGATTCACAAGGAATTGTGAGGGGACACAGACGGGACAGCTGACCCCAGCTGACCAAGGGATATCCCAGATCATAAAGCATCCTGTTTCAGAAGAAAAAGGGAAGGGAGGATGTTAGGAATGATGGCATTTGTCTCCTCAAGTCGCTGTTATATGTGATGGAGGCCTGCTTTCCTGGGATGGTTGAACACCTGCCTGCCCATGGGAAGTGGTTAATTAATTCCTTGCTTTGCTTTGTTTGTGAGCATGAGTTTTGCTTTACCAATGAAACTGACTTTTTCTTAGCCCACAAGTTTTCTCAATTTTACCCTTCTGATTCTCTCCCCAACCCCACTGGGGGATTGAGTGAATGCCTACACGATGCTCAGTGCCTGGCTGGGGCTAAAGCACCACAGACTGCTGCAGGGGTGGTGGCACTGAAGGGATAAGGGTTCCTTGGTTGGTATTATTTATCAATTGCATTATTTAGCTGCAATTCATGGTGGCTCAACCCTCTACATCAGATAGGAGCTCAAGAGGGAGCATGGCACAGAGAGATGGGGCAAACAGAACAGGGAGGAAGAAATGCTAATGAGATTATTCAGTGTCTGGTGTCCTACACAGTCCCAAAAATAAGGGGGCACTTGAGGAGCTTTTCAGAGCATGGTCTGGCTATTCCTTTCTGTAGAACCAGCAGATGGTAAAAAGGCCAAAAGGGAACACCTTTCCCTCTTGGCTCTGGCTTGGTCTCCCTAACTCAGTGTCCCTAGGTTTCCCTTGCCACAGCCACCACCTTTCCCTCTCCCCTTCCTTTCTGTGGAGGAGAAAACCCTCCTGCAAGCCAGCAAAGGGAAGGGTCTGCTGGTCCTTCTTCTTCATATGGTGCCTGGGAGATGAAGTATTAACCTGAGCATGTGAGTGATGAATGAACATCTCTGGACAATCCTCTCTCTGCAAATGGAGGCTCCAGTGTGAAATCTTTATTTCATTTGGCTTGCAAAATCATGGGAGTAGCTTCAAGAATTTATTATATTATTGGCATATAGTGTCATATATTTTCATTGTTTTATTGCTATTCCTATGACAGGATGTCAGGCTGTGTGGAAAACCTCTTTCAAAGTTTTCTGTGATAACAATGCTGGTGCTACCCATTGATTATTTGTCACCATCCCTTAGGCTTCCCTGTAGCTTTTTCAGAGGAAGACATTAACCAAGTGCTCTGCCATCACCTCCTGACAGAGCCAGGGAGGTTCTCACTGCTCATCCAAACTACTCAGGATAAACACCATCACTGAGCTAAGGAGGGCTCTGGCAATCCCTTACCCATGGACAAAGCTGTGGAAGTTGTAGCAAACACCTGGGACGAGGACATTTTCCTGCATTGTCTGTATTTGCTCAGCAAACCAACCTCCATGGTGCTGATCCCTGCCCCCAGGGGCTCTGTGGGTAAAACAAGAGCAATGCACTGGGCACAGAAAGGAGGGTTGGGGAAGGAGGATCTCTGCCCTCTGCACTGCCCAGGGTGGTTGGTGCCACCGAGGTCCCCCCTGGCCGCTGTGACTTGTGGCACGGGGGAGTGCAGTCAATTTAAGTCAGGTCGTGTCTCTCCCAAAAACACAAATCATAAAAGTACATTAAAATAAGATTTGTTGAATAGTGACCAGCATAACAAGCCACCCCAGACAGCTGCTTTTCCCAAGCATTTCCTTCCCGACAGGCAGCTGGAACTGATAAAGCCACAATTGCCCCTTCCACTTCAGAGAGCATCGTGGGGAGGGCTGCACAGAAAGCCTCTGTCCTGCCTGGTGGGCACAGGACCATCATGCAAAGCAGATCCTCGAGCAGAACTGGTGAAAAGATGTAGAGAAAACTTCTATTATTTTAATCAACAAGTATCACAGACGGTTGTAATACCTGTAAATACTAAGGTCACTCTGCATCTTCCCAGCCCTGGTCCTGCTGGTCTGCCGGGTGCTGGTGCAGAGGATGGAGCAGAGCTCCATGTTGCTCCACCATGGCACAGAGAGCACTCAGTGGCTGCCAGAGGAGCCCCAGAACCAGGCTTGGCTCCTAGGAAACAATGGCATTGTTGCCCCTGGAATAAAACTCCTGGTGGGCCATTTGTGTTTATCTGGTATTTCCATTCTCTGCTGATTAACCCAGCCAAGTGAGGTCTTCATGTGGTAATTACAGCACAGCTCATTTGTGTGTGTTTTACAATGGTGTTGATATAATCCCACTAGAGCACCCCAAGCATGTGCAAGGAGTTCCCACCAGAAATCCAAATAACGCCCCAGCACTGCTGACAGCTTAATAACATGACAAAGTTCAGTCTCGCTGGATGTCAGGGACAGGAATGCGGCTCAGGCTGCTCTGACCTGGAGCTTTCAAAATACTGTACGGTTGAGACTGAGTGTTTGACAAATAACCTTTTCTTTGCCTGCTCAAATCCATCAGACGCTACCAGGTGCCATGGAGAGGCCACATGCCACTGTTAAAATGTTAAATTGAGTGGCACAGCCATCGAAAGCTCTGAGGAGGGACATTTATCTTTATTATTATTGTTATTAATAATGCAGATATTGCTGTGCGTTGCATTCCAAGGTATTTTTGCAGCATTAAATCATCCAAACGCCCATCGACGGCCCTGATAAATCACACAATAAACCAAAATTCAATACAGCTGTCAGCCCAGACCCCAAGCAAAATCTCAGCGAGCTTAATTATAAAGCTCAGGCAGAGACTGAGCCTGCATGTGAGGGGACAAGGGGCAGCCTGGCACTGGGACAAGGGGCAGCCTGGCAGTGTCACTCCAGGAGCTCGGGAAAGGCTGCATCAACCCTCTTGTCCCACTCCACAGCATCCCAGCACTGCCACAAGCAGCAGGATGGTGATAGCTGCTCATGACAACACCTCTCATTGTTTTCTTCTTTCTGCTTTTTCCACGCTGCTTCTTTACTTCTGATTTATTTTAAGCTTTGTATTATTTCTACCTTTCTTTTGCTCTTCTCCTTTCCTCCCATCCCTTCCCTCTCTGCCATCACTCACCTTCTGTCTCACCATCCCTTTCTTTCTCTCCTCCTCTTCCTCCCCCCCCAAGACCCCCCCCATCAAAGCGAGGAAACTGTAACCCAAAGGAAGAACAAGAGTTGAACCTGTGCCAACACAATGGGCCAAGAGGCTACATATGGAACCAGCAAATCACAGAGCCATGAAGGATGTTAGTGATTTAAAGTTATGTATATTGAAGTCTGGATCTTAAAATGAATCCATAACGGTAGAGGTAACTAATGGAGGGACTTAACTGACAGCAAGCAGAGTTTTTTTCTTTAACATTGTTATGTTCCCACAAACTCCTCTTTTCCTGTCCCCACCCTTCCCGTGCTCCCCTTTCTGATTAGTTCAACATCCATGCTGACAATGAAAAGCTAAAGCTGCTGCTTTATGAATAAAGATTTTACCCCATACACTATAAATATGAGTGCTGGTTGCAGAGCAAGGCATCCAACTGGCTCCAACAGCTGTGGGGCTGTCCCTGGGGAATCATGCCCATGGCAAGGGATAGGGAGCATTCCCAGCAGGGCAGGCAGCACAGCTCGGCTGGGTGTGATAAATAGCGTTCTTAGGACTTGGGATTCAGCAGAGATGTGGTGCCAAAGCCAGCTGGTCCTGCGGTGGCTCAAATCCCAACTCCAGTGATTTTCTACAATCATTAAGGATGATAAGGGAAAACACAGAACTAAAATGCTGCTCAGAGGGAAGGATGTCACTGTAGGTGTGTGCATGTGCCTGTATGGATTGGTGTGCATATGTGTACAAAACACCATACAAAGCACAACTACAGTAAAACGTTACTATACTTGCAAAGTCACTCCAAAGTCAGGAAAGATCAAATACTGCTCATCTGCCCCAAATTTGCTACATTTTATATGCAAGCATCATGGTGGCACTGGGACCTGAGGCAATAGCTGAGGGGCAGGAGCTTCTGAGCACTCACAGCTGCACTTGGAACCATAACCCAAATACCTGCCTTCACTACTTAGTGTATATATGTGTGTTTGTGTGTATATACATATATATATATACATTTCTATATATAAATACATATATATATGCACGTGCGTCTTGGCTCAGGCCATCTAGTACCCTCCCAAACTAACCTTTGAAATCAGTTGGAAGCTCATTTGTCCAGGGTGTGTTTCTAACAAGCCATTTCCAGGCTGCTGTTCAGTTGAGGAGGGTAAACCAGTATGGACAGGAGTCGTTTCGTGCCAGTTTGTCCCAGGGATTGGGAGTGATCCCAGTACATTGAATTTATTGGTACAGCAGTTCCCTGAAATCACAGCAAAGTGCAAAAACCGCATCTCAAATAGGTGAAATGGAGCATCTGAAGTGAAAACTCATCTCTAAGTTTTCAGTCTTGGTTCCCACACTGTGAAACATCATCCCGTGCCCCTTGGGGACACACAGAGTGATCTAATGAATGTTTGTGAAGCAGTCACAAACAATGCTGTGGCAGAGAGCACATGATACCGTGACTGTGTTAAAGAGCTTCCTAACAGGCTGAGCAATAAGGAATAAAGAAGGCCCAGCACCACTCTGTGCCAAGAAAACAAATTGCATCACCGTTCAGGGCACCGACGGGGCAGGAGCTGTGCAGGATGTGGTGCATGAGCTGATGAAAGCTGGTACCACAACCCATCCACACCAGGAGTTGGATGAGGATTACATGGGTGACCTGAACTACAGCAGGTTCTTCAAAGTCTTCCCCTTGGCACTAATAATGTTCTTTAATGTTGTTTTAACAAGGGTTGAGGGAAGGGGGACTTATTGCAATAAATTCTTTCTCACAACTCTCAGTGAATATACTTCCATCCAGCTTTTCCCAAAACCTGTGGCTTTCGATGCAAAGAAACCAGAAAAAAAGCTCTCTATTATCTCTGCTCTAGAAATCAGGAGCATAAGGGTTACAAGCCTCATGCATGCACTAAAGAAAACACCCTTTCTTCTTGTTTTTGGCAGTTTAGGCTTTCCAAACTGCTGCACCTTCTTCCCTATGGCATTAAACTCCCCTTTGAATTCTGCAATGCTGATTTAGGGGGAAACTTAAACAGATTAAAGTCCCTGGGGTGTACACACAACACCCAAGAGAGAAGGGCTGCATTTGCCTCTAGCTGCTGTACAACAGGGCGCATTGGAAATCGGCCACCAGCCACTGGCATGGCCACGCTGGGCTCTGGCATGGTGGAGGAGCCAGTTCCAGTCCTGCTGAGGAGTGACTAGACTGCGGGTTTTCCTTTTCCTCCAGGCTCCTCCAGAGAAAGGCTAGAGCCTGTCAGCGGTGGCTGAATATTGGCCAGATTATGGGGCATGTGGGTATAGCCTATATTTATTTTTTTTAAGTATATATTTGTTTGATGTTTTGCAAGCATCTGCTTAAGATTTCTGTGCTTATCTAAAGGGAGGAAAGAGCCCATTCTTCCCAAAGCCAATTCAGTGCAAGAAAATGTCATAACACTGCTGGGCCCCTTCGTTTCATCCTTCGCCAGAGGGACTCCATAGTTCCTCTGCTGCTCCTTGGAAAGCCAAGAAGCGAAGGCTGGCAATTAAAGGCATCTGCTGGGCTCATGAAAGGAAAGGCATGCACGAGATATGAAGGATGGATGACACCTGAAATGTCTAAACTCTTGCCTGGCGCAGACTGGACTGATTGCAGCGGGTCGAGCAGGACGTGTGGAGTGTTACGTCAGGTATTGAGATAAAAAAGAAAACTCAAACTAAACCCTCCATGACAAAACTTACCCCCACCCCATTCCTGAAGGAAGAGGTGCCAGCAGCTCCATGGAGCCCATCAAGGGCTCTTTTTTCACATGGCAAGCAGGAAGAGACAGCAGTACAAATCCCTGTCAGATAGAGTGATTACCTGGGTAGAAGTGATCTTTCGGAGACTGAATGACCAAAAAAAATGACCAGCAGAAGTGAGACATTGCTGTGGAAAGGGGAAAGCTTTGGCTTGGTTCAGAGCAAATGCATAAGGAATGATAAAGACAGGAGAAATGATAAGTGATCCAGGTTGTTACTCACCCCATTTTTCATCATTCAGATCTGCAGTCACAATCACTTATGCACAGAAACCACTTATTTTCCACAGTGCCTAATTGATCTGATGCACTCAGTTTTACTGTTTGAAAACATCACCTAGACCAGTGTCCAGAGAGCCTGAGACCAGTGTTGGATTTGTTTGTTCAATGATAGGAGACAGAGCTAAATGGAATAAGTTTCAATTAAACAAACACTAAAAAACCACCAGTGTCAAACATTTTTTGTGTACAGTCACTGGGTCAAACCCCAAGGGTTGGGGCTCCTGGCACCCCTCTGTGAATTATTCAGTACTGGCCACTGCCAGAGATGCTCATCAGGATGGAACAGTCTCATACCTGTGGTTCTGGCAGGACAGTGACAGGATGGAGCTGTGCAAGGTGTGGCTTTCTATGAGAAAATGCCCAGCAGTGTCCCCTAGCAGTGCATAGCAACCTTCAGCAGTTGAGTGACCGAACAGCAAAGCTGAACTTCCATTCAGGACTGGATATAAATAAGGCCAAAAAAAAGGTATTTATTAATTCTTTGATATGTCTGATGGTGAGTTTTTCAGATTCCCTGGTTTTTCTTCATGCTGCCATGACTGGAGAGAAAGGGAAAGATCGTATCTGCTATGAAGGTGCACCTGAGTGTTTGCACATTTAGAGCTTAGTCCAAGAGCAATCATCCAAGGCCCTGGATTTCTACAGGGCCGGACAAGTGAAATGGAATTTCAGCACTAGTTAGGGCAGAAACATTAGGTTGGCACTTACCACCTTGGGTCTGGAGAATTTGAAACAGATGCCCATTTTTATATCACACACGACATCAAAAGATGTGGTACGAGAGCAATGCAGGACAAGAGAGACGCAGGACTAGAGAGATGCAGCCCTTCGGGTCCCATCTTTGATGACCAGAAGAGAATCTAACATATAAATTCAGAGAAGTCCTGCTTGTTCCTCTCCATTTGCAACTGCGGGATGGTGAACTCTTGTTGTTTCAGATGGAATGTGATTCCCTGTCAACTGCTATGAGAGGGATTTCTAGCCTCTGTCTCTAATGCGTTTCTGGAACTGGTTTGCTTTGGGGATGCTAAATTCAAAGTTCTGCACTGGAATTCAATTTACAATACTTCACGTTTGTATATTGTAATCCCAGAAAGGACATCCTGGAGCCAGCCCTCCCTTGGCTGTGTCTAATCTCTCACAGCAGGAACAATATAAGAAATAAGGCAAATGGAAGCCTACTTCCTCACGGACTTTCTCTCAGCCCTGGTATTTAGGGACTTCTTGACTTGGAAATTGCTTCTAAAGTTTCATGTTTAACAACATTAATGGATCTGTTCTTCAGGAATTGGTATGTCCATATCTGAACCCCATATTCATTTTGATCTGCACAGCATCATCCAGTAAAGGGCTCCAAAGTTTAATTGCACATTGTGTAAAAAGGCTTTTCTTTCTGATTGCCTTAAACTTGTTGCTTGATTATTTCATTAGGAACACATAACCCCTGACATAAGAAATAGGGAATAGTCACACCCCATTTTGCCCCCTCCATTATTTTATAGATGTCTATTACAACCCTGCCAGTTCTCATATCCCATTTTTAGATCTAGGGATGAGTATAGCTGTATTCAAGCTCTGAGCACATTTTTGGTTTTTTGCAAGCAAAGAAAAGTTGCATGTTTAAATAAAAAAAAATTAACAAAATTAAACAGAAATCCAGGAATAACCCAATGAGAAAATAAACCACTTTTATTCAAATTATCAGGTGTTAATCACTCTTGGAATATAATTATAAACAGCTCCAGTTCAGGAAGGTGGTTTCTTCATTTAACATATACTCATTTGAAGGATACAAAAGAAATATTTGCTTATATATTCAAAAGCTTAAAATGAAACAATGAGCAGATACTTTTTGCTGTGTTTAAAAATTAAATTTAACTCTTTCTTCAATAATAAAATATATTACCTATTATACAAAAAGGACATTTTTTATTCACAGTTGACAGAGTACAGTGTCACAATCATAATATTAAAGGTGAACTGCAATGATATTTTAATTTTATTTTTCTTATTATTATAGATTATAAGGGTTACAGCAGCACACAAAGGCCTTTATCAGGGTTCTGTCATGTAAGGAGCTGCACATGCAGAGAAAAAATACATAGTTCCTACCCCAAAAGGTTGCAATCTAACCTAAAATTGCACATTAAGAGAGGATGAGCCTCAACTGAAAAACACAAGTATGCAAAGGGATCCTGGCTTGCTTTCTTATCTGATGGAGACCCCTGGATACACAGTTACTTTTCACTGTCAGACACTATAAAATAGTTGTTTACAAATAGATTACTTTCCTTTGTATCTTACCAGCTCTGAGCTTAAAGGTAATTCCTACTTTCTCCATACCAGTTCCTGATCTTGCTTTTAGCCCAGTATTTCAGGTGGTAGCCCTGAAGCCATTAGGCATTTCTGGGATTCATAACATTTTGGAGGAGAAAATCTAGTCGTGACCTCAGGTCTTGACCAGTAGCTAAAAATTTGAGTGTCCTGTCAAATTAGCTATTTTTTGCCTGTGTGATGCCCTGCAGAGGTCCTGAGTCTCATCATCATGTCACGGTTCACTGCCCAAATTTTGCCTTCGAATGTCAGTGCAGTTTTGAAGCAGCTGTGGGTCCAGTGGGGCCATGCAGGTCTCTGCACAGATTGCACACACACTGATAGGAAACTTGTCCACGAATCTCTTAAGACTTCCAGACTGGTTCCTGCTATCCTCTCTCAGTGGGCTCCCCTTCCTCTCTTTCAGCCAGGATTGTGCCCCAAATGAGTCAGGATTTGGAAATGAGTGGGTCTGGGGGGTAGAAGAAAGCACTTCTGCTCACCCCCAAATCTTACTATGCTACTTGGTTTTGATCTTCAGGCTTTAGAACTGAAAACAGATTACAAAAATAAATCTATTGATCACTAGCTTATAATTTTTCCTAGGAAATATACAGCAGGACCCTTCAATTTAAAAAGAAAAAATAGGAAAGGACAAAAGTGAGCAAAGGGGGGTTGCCATCATAGCTCTGAGGTTTGCACAGATGAGGACCCGTTCTCCAGGAACCAAACCAAGCAGCTGCTGGGGATTTATTCACAGCCTCTGAAAACACACCCAGGAGCTCAAGCTGTCAGGTTTGCACCAGGAAAGAGGGTTGGGATGGGGATTGGGGTTTTTCACCCCAAATTCTTATGGTTAATAATGCCCAGCAATTTCCATCACACAACATAGTCCTGGTTTCTTTGAAAGCCAAGGCTTAGAAACAGAACAGGCATTGGAAATGAGAAGTGAGGCAGCAGCAGGGCAGCTCGGTGCACTTAAGGGAACATTTTTGAGCCATTTAGCAGGAGTTTATTGCTCCAGCACTGGAGGCTTTGAGCATTCAAGCACGACAGGGTGTGCATTGTTGTGCCAGAGCTGCCCGCCCTGGGTGTGTGTGGTGTGGGGCAAGGGGCCAAGGGCTGTGTTTAAACGCACCCGCACGAGAAATGCGATTTAGGCAGAACAAAGCACACTCCTGTTGTGCCTCCCCGTGATTATAAAATAGATCTGTGTCATTATAAATAGAAAATGACTGGTGACAAAGATGCTGCTTTGACTCACTTCTGAGGCCAAGCTCCTTCGCTGCGGTTCCTGATGTCAGACCAATTTAGTGGCTGCGCTGCAGGCGAATGTGTCTGGTTTGGGGTTAGCTAGTCCACATCTCATGATGGCTTAATCTCATTTTAAAACAGCAGGGGATTCACTGGGGTCCTTTGCAAGCATCGCTCCTTCACCCAAGGACAGCTCTGGACGCCTTGAAAACACACTGTGCCCACTGCAAGGCTCAGATTGCTAAATAGCAAATTACCTTGTCCTCCAAGGGACTGCCAGACTTTCAGGGTCTGTGAAGTTGAGATCCTGATTCTACACAACTAAATGGTGTGGTTCTTGTTTATTCCAGTGGGAACCAAATCAAAGACACAGAAATAATAGTGCTATTTCAAGAGTGTAAGTTTTCCTCTTTATGCCACCTTCCATCCCAACAAACTTCACAGCATTATTGAATTAAATAATGCAGATAAATAGCCTGAATATATATATATATATATTATGTTGTACAGTAGGTAATTTAAAAAATAAAAAGAAAAAGAAAACCCAAACAAACAAGAAAACCCCAAACCTGAAATTAGAACTGAATCTGAAGTCCCTATTGCAGTATCTGGATATTCTGTTCATTTACTCCTAAGCATGCTCCTTAAAACAAACTGCAATCTTCCTCCTTCGATAATTTAATCAGAATCCCACTTCCATTTGTATTTTATACCACAGTTTATTCCCAAAGCTGGGGATAGCCTCTCATTTCCTGAAATCTCTTAAAAACTTTCTTAATGAAAGAGTAGAGAAATCTGCTGTTTGCAAATTCTACTTACTTATTGCTTACTTCCAAACTAAAGTAGTTAATTTAATGAAAGAGGAAAAAAATAAGAGTGAAAAAGAGAAAGACTAATTTGGTGCCTGTAGCCATTTCCCAAATTCTTCAGTTTATAGACCTAGAGAGACAGGGAAAGAGCAACTTCTCAGCAGTGCAGCAGAATAGGCTAAAATGACCCTGTGAAACCCAAGCAATTCTGGGAATTAAAGGATGTTCACTCCTGTTATGGCTCTACACTGGAAACTGCTTTTAGGGCTCCCAGTAGTACCCATTAGCAATAGCCAAGCTTTTCTGTTTTAATTTAATTTAATTTAATTTCCACCAACAAATTCCACCCTGTGGTGAGAATTGACAGTATCATGTTGAGAACCATTAAAGCATATTTGGATTGTTTTTACTCCATGTATACATTAAAAAAAAAAAAAAAAAATCCCCCACCCTCCTTAGTTTTCTTTAGACAAGCCACTTCATAATAAGAGCAGGGCAGACACAATGGAAGCATCGTTGTGCTGTGGGATACCACCATAGGGAGTGTGGTCGGAGATAGAGCGGAACATGCCTTGGCATGGCACTGCCAGCACAGCCTGGTCTCAGCCCCGCTCTGAGCCTCCCACGGGACCAGAAAAGAGCCTGGCAGCACTGCTCGTGTCCCTCCAGCCCCTCCACCTGGTGTCCTTCTTCTGCACTAAGACCTTTTATATCACTGCTGCCTCCTTTTCTCCTTGAGTGTACTCTGTTCTCTCTGTACTGCAAACACCTTCATGCTTATGCAGCCTTTGGCTTTACTGGGAATTCCTATTGGGAATTCCCCCACTGGGAATTCTGCCACCAGATTTCAAAGGGAAGAGAATAATAATGCCCTTCATTAATGTAGGCTTTTCTGTCATGACTTTTAGGCCCCTCTCCAGGCAGGCAGGCAAGCACATGTTTAACATTAAACACATCAGTCGTCCCTATTCACATGCTGCAAGCTAGAAATGCTCATTAGCGCTGGATCAGGGCCCCAGCTGAGCTCCAACACTGCAGCCAGGGAGCTGGGCAGGAGCAAAGGTGGCCCTCAAACCTTTCATCATGGTTGCACCATCACTGGTGGAGCAGTTTTGGCTCCTCCAGCGGGCGGTGGGCGCCCTTGGCAGCAGAGGCACAGCCCACTGAGCTGTGACAATGTCACCATTCAGAGCTGCTTAGCTGATGGGCACAGCTCAAACACACCACAACCAAATGCATCCTCGGGAGTGTTTTCAGGATTAGCATCTCCCCAGTGAATGGTGAAAGGGGAGTGATTTGGGGCAGCAGGGGAATAAGATGAATGCTGAGGTGTCTGAGAGGCTGCTGAGTCCTGCGTGGGGAGTGCCCGAGGGGTTACACAGGATTCTTCAGGCTTTTATGTCACGTGTTATAAAATGGACTGACCAGGCTCTGGAAAACAGCATTGGATAGGGTTTCTAGGCTTTTCTGGGGCCGAGTGCTGTTTGGAATGTGAGACAAGGAAATAAAGCAGCTTAATGCTCTCTGCTTTCCCTGTACACGAGCTGGAAGGGGAGAAAAGGGAACAGGACTCCCCTTTTCCCTGCCAAGCATAGAGTGGGCTGTCACAGCTCAGTGTCCAAACCAGCAAATCCCTCCTGAAAGGAGGAGATGGGAAATTTGTGACTCAGAGGGAATATGTCTACTACCTCAGAGAAACCCCTAGGCAAAGCCACCTTCACCATGCTCCTGTCTGTGCTGAAATTCACAGTCCAGACTAAACAGTCTGTCACTCTTGGTTAAAGTATCCCAGATGAAAAGACACAATTTTTCTAATGTTTTTAATACTGCTTTCTCAAAAAAAAAAAAAAAAAAATTAAACATGTTGTTACCTCCTTCAGCTTCTCAACAAGTATAAACCTCACAGCTTTCCTGCCTCCTCTGGAATTACTAAGTTGTTGCAGACATCAAAATTAATGAAGAGGTGAAAGATTCAGCAGAAAGGCAAAATATTACTGGAAAAATATTTCTTAATATCAAAAGCAATTCAAGAATATTGATTACATCTAGAAGAGTAATAAACAAATTTCCTGATGCTTAAAAGAATACACATGAAGGAGGACTCAACACTTTGGGGTTACTTTTTTCTTTAAAACACCAATTAATTTTTTTTTTAATAATGCTTCCATGTGCTTCTGGTTTTACAGGAGTGTGATTTTCAGTGGCTAAATTTTTGCAATACTTTCAACTCAGCTAATTAGCCAAACTCAGGTGATGCAGACAGGGGGCTTCATCCCACCAGATGGAAGGGTCACATTAAAACAGTTTCCCCTGTGCTCATCCACGAGCATCATGCCACTTACCACTGAGAAAATGGTCATGGCTAACTTGGAGCTGAATTTGAGCACAGACAAGAGAGGCAGAAAGGTTTTTACGGGTTAAAATAAAATAAATATATATCGAAAATAAATGTTATGTGCAGTTCAACAGAACTTTCTTGTAGAAAACAAAGCTGTCTATTTTCTTTGTGATATAGACTGTCATTCCCCTCTGGCAGTGGCTTTTCAGCTCATGGAAACAGAGCATAAACCTGTAGCTCTATATTCCACACTAGATCTGATAAAGCAATATTGTTATGTGATCTCTATAGAAAAAAAAAAGTTTCTCAGAAGCCCTGGTTTAAATAGACTTTAAATAGACACTCTTTAGTCCTACCTGTGCTGCAAAATGACCTCTTGGCAATTCAAACCATCTAACAGAGAATAAGGGTAACTAATCTATGGGATCCTCAAGAACTCCCATAGCACTGCTAATAGAAGAAAAATCAATATTCATTCCAATATGAATGGTGTGTTGGATTGACTGAGCAGGGAGCTTTGAAATAAATATCTAAGAAATGTTTGGATGAAATGGACATCTTCAGAGACATTTGGTCTGCATTTCTGAAATGTAGATGATTAAATCCACATTGTTGGCTTCTTCCCCCTCTGCACTATGTCTTTCTTTACATCTTGCAAAAAATTTATGAACAAAGTTATTGTAAATCTGCAATGTCTGTCTTGTCACTTAGATTCTTTTCAGAAATGGCTTTACATTGGCTGCCTTGCCAATGTAGATACACAATCCTGTATGATTAATATTTATTACTTATAATTCTAAATACAATGGAAGGTCACCAAAAATACTCTGCCTAAAGGAGTCTGGAGCCCTTTAAAATCTTGTTGGTGATGGATCCTGAGTCTTGAGAACTGAGCACAAAATCTTAGCGAAACACTTTTCTATGTAGGATTTCCAGTATTTCCTGCTTCTGGCTATGGATAAAGCCAAAAAGCACAAAGGTGAGTGAAAGTTACAGATCTGAAAATATGAGCTTGGATTTCAAACCCAAACAAAGGTCAGGGAATGTCTGAACCTGTCCATAATCTTGATCAGCCTATAATAGAGTTATGAGTAAAATGCAAAGTTAGGATGCGGAATGAGACTCAAATTCGGGAAGAACAGGCACCGTAGCTGAAAACTGCTCCATTTTCCTCTAATATTTTCTCTTTTCCATCATTACATTTTATCTAGATATTTTTGAGTATTGTATGAAAAATGAAGATTATTTAAGGATTTTTTAAAATTAATTAAAAGGAAATTAGCCTGGGGACTTTCAGATTTTATTATGAAATCTTTAAAAGTTTTTAAGAACATGCAAATCATCTTAGAAAAAGTTCATTGCACTTATAGATCATTTTCTTTTTTATATAAGCCCAACCATTTTTAAACATAATTTTTAAAAAGAACATGCCATTGGAGGTCACTGAATTCAACTGACTGTGATTTGGCCCTCTTCTATGAAAAATAAAACAAACATATAAGAGCATTTCAGAATTACAAGGTTCAGTAAAATGGTGAAGATTCTGAGATTGAAATCAGGGCAGACCCTGGTTCACCTGCCTGAGAACTGCTGCATGTTTGGACAGCCTTCTTTTAGAAGCTAAATATAATAAGCAGAGAGGAAGAATCTGCAGCTGCTTCTGTGTCTTTTATTCAAAGGTTTATTGCAACTGTGACTAAGCAAAGCTCCTGACTGAAGTGCAAACCTGGGAAAAGACAACTGAGAAAAATGTAGCTTCTGTTGATCAACAGGATCATACTGAAAGTAAAAAATCCCCAGGACCATTGATCAGATAGAAGACTTTTCACTAGGAACAAAATTGCAGAGCTTTGCTAATAAAACTTTTCTAAACCGAACGAGCCATCCTGACCCACACGCTGAGTGAAAACAAAACCAGAAAGACAGACAGAAAGGATCCAGTCAATTAAGATAAATAAATAAATAAATAATTGTCAGAATTTTTTAAAAATAAAGAAAATAATATCACAATAATTCCAATCTCATGAAGAAATGTTTTTAACAAGCCACATGTGCTTGTGCAGACACTTCTAATCTCATCTGATTTTTCTGGCTGCTATTAGTGTTCTCTGAGCCAGCTGATATCTCAGCAATATTTTAAAGAGTGCAAGCCTCTGCCCTCCAGTCTAGCCGCTGCTAAAATAGCCCGTTCTAGGAGAAGACTTGGGAGTTCATGGATTTTCTTCCAAGGTTTTGAAAGTTCAGAACAAATTGACCGTTGCACACGAAACAATAGTCAACCGCAAACTCTCTTCAGTCAATGAGGAACATTCTGCTCCCAGCTGGGTTAGTGTGAAAAGTGAAATAATCCCACCAGAGCAACAGGATGGTTTCAGATTGTCATCAGAATCACATGGCAGAGGCTGGTTTTCGATGTTGTTCCACTTTTCCAGCTCTCTGGCTGCAAACAAGTCTGCCCTGAGGTTCCCCTTGGTCACAGCTCACCAGCTTGGGGTTCCCCTCAAATCAGTGCAGCTCTAGCAGCTCTGATCAGAAGGGGAGCCACATCAGGTTACAGCTCAGCTTTATTTTGTCTTTTAAAACAGCAATAAAAGCCCCCCAAAGTGAAACCCATGAGCCACGCTCTCAGCTGTACATATTGGAGCACGTGAGTTTTAAGTGAAAGAGCTGTCATTGCGAATTTGCTAAAGCAACATGCGAATAATCACTGGTGTAAAGCAGATGTACCAGACAGGCACTGCAGATAGAGCAAAACAATCTCTTTTAGAAAAAAGAAACCTAATTCAGTATTGTGGAATCTGGATGGGTAAAGCCTGGATGAGCGGGACTGAGGCATCATGCCTGGATTTCTGCTAGCACACTTGTTGAATTCCTGGCTGGAAATGTGCCTCTCCCTGTGCCAGCCTGCCCTCGTTGAGGCTCTCAGAGCAAACTCCTCCTGGGGTGAGATGATGAGTGCTTGAAAGTGACCCATCTGGAGCCCAAGGCGACGAAAGCGCTTCCCCTGCCTGGAATCCGTGTGCAGCGACAGTTTCCCACTGCTGAGCTGAGTTTCCCAAGATAGCAATTAGAATGGAACTGGCAACCATACAGTCAAGACGACAATATCCTACGTGGTTTGGTTTGCTGTGCCAATTCCCTCTGTGGGTGCTGGAGTCAATCTGCTGCCCCTGTTATTGCTGTGTCTGTCTGTCTCTACCAACCAGCAGATCCACTGGGCATTTGGCACAGGCCCCGCTCTTCCCAGGGCTGCCTGTTCAATTGCTCATTCACTGTCTTTTGCTTTAAACATTCGGATCCAAAAACACCATGCAAATTTTATGCAGAGTAGCATCTGCAAGTCTGACATATTCACTCAGGCTTCCCCCTCTTGCGCCAAGTTAAAAATAAATACCCTATAAACTCCTGGGCCTGCTTAGACAGAAGATGCATTCAGAGAGTTTATTTAAATATAACTGCTAAGAGCATTTCTGCTTTAGGATCAAACTCCTGTTTTTCCCCCTTTCTCTCTCTTGTATTTTGTTCATGCCTCAAGGATCTTAATAGAACTGGGGGGAAAAGCGTCCTTGAAATAACCTAGAGAAGAACCAGTTCTGTGTGTTCCTAACTCTCTTACCTGAAATTTCAGCTATTTTTAAAACTCTAAAGAATACAGGCTGTGATGTACCCCCAACACAGAACAAGAACTATCAAGTGGACTAATTTCCAATACTGATTGCAAATAACACTAGTTGAGCCAGATCTTGGGTTAGACTTCAAAAGGTCTCCACCCCCCCACACTAGAGCTGCCTTCTTTTCTCCAGGGAGAAGCAGATTTGTCCCTGCCCAATACACTTGGAACAGGTGAAGTCATAGGGATGCCAACCAGACAGCATAAGGATAAAGTACATCTTAAGGCAACAAGGAGAAGAGTCTGTAAAAGGGGATACTGAGCCAGGGCTGGGGGCAGTTAGGACTTGCTGAGCCTCTTGGCCACGTCTGCGTAGGCTTGCTCAATTTCTTTGTCTGCTGCGCAGGTGTTGGTGAACTCATCCCTGGCGTAGGCGTTCTTCAGGTACCGCCACAGCCCCGTCATCTCCGCCGGGAACTCGAAGTTGCGGTATTTCTTTGCAACAATCTAAAGCAAAGATAAAACACGTGAAAAAAAGCATCTCACCGGTGATACATCTCCATCTTAGGGAGAGTATTGCTCTTTTCTGTCATATAATTAATAGCAAGTGAGAGGAATGTTTGGGAAATCGGGGAGTTATCGCAGAAAAGTGACTGCTGCTTGTGCCCTATCTTGCAAGGCTGCTACTTGGCCTAAGCACACTCCAAAGCCATGACCTGGCTACTCTCACCGAATTGCAACTTTTATGGTACTTGAAGTTCATTGATTTTACCATATTGGGGCTTTTGGTTGCTTTTTACAAGTCTTAAGTACATCACTTAAAGCTGAGACACCATATAAAAAGGGGCTGAATCATAAAAAGCATGACAGATTTAAGAGAAAGGCATTAGTAATGATTATTACATATTTTCATATTAATTATTATATTTAACATTATTTTATATATATGGTATTATATTTGTAATATATGTAATATATTTTGCCTGGCCAATGTTGTCAGAGGATATAACCACCAACAGCTGTTGGAAGGCTGTATCTGTGTTCATGAAAAGGAAAAATTCAGGGTGGTATGAGTACCATGATTAGGAAACCAAGATGATTTAGCATATATTAGAAACAGGAGTATTGGGATAAACTGAGGGAGAAAATGGTTATTTCAAGACTTGTTAGACTAGGAAATTGTCTATCAAGGCAAATTTTCGATTTCTAAAAACACTCAGGCCCTTATTCAGGAAAATAGTTAAGTGCATACTTAATTTTAAGCACCTGTACAGTCCCATTGAAGTCAATGGGATTAATCTGTACTTAAAGCTAGTTGGTTGGTTAAGTAACTTGCTGGATTGGGATATTTCAGTTTCTCTGTAGGACTATACCATATAGAATAAGCCTGTGGTGACAGAATGAACTGGTTGATAGGAAGGGATGGATTAGCTAATTTAATGAGTGCTTCCAATCTCTAATTTTTCTGACAGTATAAAATTGTTCCTGGGCATAAATTACATACATATGTGCCACAGAGTTCTCCTTTATTTTTAAAGCACATGGTAGAGCTGTTTTCCATCTCAGATTTCTTAGAGGATAGTCATGTTCTCAGAAACGACTGTGATTTGTTTTTATTACCAGGATCCACTTGGCATATGCAAGTCCAAATCCTGTCCTAAACTGCATTTAATTAAGCATTCTTGCCTTCCATGATGCTTCACACGCACATGGGGAAGATAAAACCTGCTGGGCAACTTAAGTCAACATTTTCAAAATTTCCAGCACACATCTTCCATCAAATGAAAAAATAATTTACCCTTTTCTTCTATCTGTAAAATGCTTTTCAGGCAATATCCTATTGCTATGCTTGTCTGAGAAAAATTTTAATTCTCTTTTGACATCTTTCATTTCATCCCAAGGAGACAAGAACCAGTAAGGGGCCACACATTCATTTTGCATTGTCTGACTCCAATGTTGCCAATGAAGACAAGCCAGAAAAAGCATTAAACCTGTGAGAATATTATCACATTTCTTACCTGGTGACTTATGTGCTTTTCTTTTATATTTTTTTTCTTTTTTTTTCCCTGTTTTTTTTTTCTTTTTGCATGTGTGCAGTCAGCTCCCAGGCTCAGTTTATGTTTTGGCTCACAGAGCCAAATTAGATGCATGACTTGGCTTTAATTCCTAGCTCGCTCGCTTGCCAAGGTCTGCCAGGTACTTGCGTTATTCTAAAGCAACATGTCATCTGGTAAATTAAATAAATGCAACATTTAGAAGTCAAGATGATGTACACAATTTGCACTATTCCAGCAACCATAGTACATCTTAAACCTTGGACTTCGGCAGTGGCTTTGATTTCCTAACTTCTCTGTGTGAAATACCAGATGGAATAAATATTCCTCAAAGAGATGGACTGCTGCTCTTAAGTTACAAATGGGTGGGAACTGACTAAAGTTTTGACATGTCTCTTAAGAGTATTAGGAACTAATTAATATGAAAGACTGCTGTTACTTGCAGGAGGGTAAAAATAAAGAGACGAGACACCTAGAACTTAATATTGCCTTTGCCACTTATTAGTGATGGGACCATTTTCCCATGTATTAAATATAAAGTTCCTTTGGTTAACCTATAGGAAATACTGAGGAGAAAAAACATGTTTCAAACTGCTCTTCTAGGACTTAAGAACTCTCTGCTGAAATACACGTTGGCTTTAGCACTCAGCTGTCAGAGCAAGGCACATCAGTGTCAGATGATGTGACCACCTCATGACATCTTTGACCATCTCATGACATCTTTTACCTTGACAACGTGGAGTTTGGGCAGAAGGTTGCAGTCAGCAAGTGTCAGGTCATCTCCATCCAGAAACTTGCGTTTGGACACTTTCTCCTCTTCAGTGCTGTCTGCATCAATCTCCTCTGGCAGGGGAGTTCGCAGGTAGTCATCCAGCTTCTTCAGAGCCTTCACCAAGCCCCTTTCAAGAGCTTTGCAAAAAAAAAAAAAGAAGAACAAGTGATTAGGGCAGAATAAGAATTATTTATAAACATTCGTTGTCAATGGCCATGGAAGTGTCTAGAAAAAAAGGCAAGAACCAATTTCTTTGTTGTTAATTCCTGCTCCTAAACAATCCAATGGCAAAGTAGCCCAGCAAGGTATGTCTGCCTGAGGATAAAGCTCATCCTGCAATGGGAAAAGGGACACAGGGACTTTGCTGTGCCATGTCTTGTCCTGACAAACAGCAAAAAGCAGTGAAAGAGATCACAGAAGGAAAAAACAGCTTGTCAGTATGATACATCAATAAAACATGTATTCCTTACAATATTCTTCTGGTCTGTTGAAAGCCATCACACAGCAACTGAAGCCCTATACATTGCTCCTTCATTTTTCTAACCAGCCATGTAGGACTGCAATGAAGTAGAATTTTCCAGCATTACTTCAGCTCTATCAAGTCTTATTTTTACTTCTTTCAACCCCCTTCCAGAGTAATTAAAGGCAATAGCAGCAATTCCAAAGATGCTAACCAGAGCTCCATGGAGCTGAAAGATATAATACAAATGAGATATTAGCCAGTGTTACAATTCCCATTTAACTCAGGTTCAACTTGGGTGCAAAAGCTCTTTTTGAGAGGTCTCAAATAGGATCTCACAATGGAGAGGAGACTCCAGACCTCTTGGTTCAGTTACTAAAGACTTAGTCCCACACTGCTGCTGGCTCCAACAAATTCCAGCCTTCAAAAGCCACCTAGACCTCTACAGCACAGTGCAAATTATTCACCCAGGCAAGGAATTTGTGTTCTTACATTTCACTGTCAGGATAATAGAAAAACTTGCTTGCAATAAAGCACTTTAAAAAGCTGAATAACTCTGTGCAGGTTTGTGTGTTACTTAAACTGCAAACACTTGGGGACAAGAACAGTCATTTGCATTTCTGTTCGAAGGGTGACAAGCATGACGGAGTTTTGGTCCCCCACAAGTGCCCCAAAGTGCTAAAGCAACATAAATAAGAAACAGCAAGAATTTACAATGTGAAAAAATAACAACATGACTCATGGGCTTAGGGCCAGAATTTCAGCTGGTGAAAATTACCTGTGGTGATTTATACCTGCTGCAGATGTGGCCTGGAGTCAGTATTAACAGCCTAATACTATAAAGTCTTATATCTCTGAGTAACTTACTGCCATTGAACTTAGGGGAGAGCTACTCAAGTGGTGTAGCACTACAAGACCTATGGAGATAAAGGACAAAGTGCAATGGGTTCAAACTGAAACACGGGAAATTTGGTTAATTATATGGAAGAAATTCTTTATTGTGAGGTAGTGAGGCCCTGGCACAGGTGGCCCAGAGAAGCTGTGGCCCCATCCCTGGCAGTGTTCAAGGCCAGGCTGGACGGGCTTGGAGCAACCTGGGATAGTGGGAGGTGTCCAGTGGCAGAGGGTTTGCAACTAGATGGTCTTTAAGGTCTCTTCCAGCCCAAACCATTCTACGATTCTATGATTTTTAAATATATTTATTGAGCACAACAGGAGCTCCAAAGGGCTGCAGCAATCACCCTTCACAGAGAGCCTCACTGGCACAGGTAGCTGCACAGGCTCTGCTGTCAGCTGCCCCTGTGCTTTTGGCACAGGGAGAAAGGCATCAAGTCCAGGGCCACTGAGAGAGCAGGAGCTGAACACCACAGAACATGATTTCTCTGCTGCCCTAACATCCATTAAACCTGTGCCAGCGGTGAAGTCAGATTAAGCCGCTTGATGCCTTGCTCCCACTGAAGCCTCTTGGCCCAGCCCCAGGGAACCATACCAGCTCTTTTGTGGCTGACTCTGAGACACAGTGGCAAACCCTGGCTTAATTGATTGACTGGAGAAATGACTGCGATCCAACTGAAAATACCCCCACAAACATAGCAGGGAAGGAAGGAATTTTATTTCTGAAAGCAGAGCATCTAAAGCGACTGAAGTGCTTCCATCCATAAAACAAAAGTGTTGCCATCCCTCATTTAATCAATTCAAATTGAATTTTGACACTGACATTCTGCTGTCAGATGCTGGCAGTGCTGCCTTTAATCGCCTGCAGCTGTCTTGTGTCTCACAACTTCCATGGGAGGGTAGGAACTGCGGAGTGTGGCAACACTCAAAGGATTTAGCAATGCCTTTTTGGTTTGACCTGTAAGACCTGTTGAATAGACAGTTCTGCTTCTCTTGGTCAGCCTCAGACTGTGTCCTCTTACAATGCGCTTATGTAGAGACAATGGACTCAGATTGCTGTGATTTAATTCAATTTTGTTCATCAGGATTTTAGAGAACTGGCCCAATGCTGACCACTTTCCAGCATTCCCTTCACCCAGTAGGATTGTTGGCCCTTCAATTCATCTGAGCAATATTCCAGTATCAGGAGGATATTTGATGCTTTGTGCCAGCCCATGGGGTCAGTCAGGTGTGTGCACGGAGACAGGAGCCACAGGGGATGTGTGTTTATGCAACTTTTCTGGAACTTACTTAGTTTTGGGGTTTTTTTTACTCTCTTTGCTCTATCAAAGTGCATCATGGCTGTCCCAAAAACATGCCTGGAGTGAAGCCTGTTTGTGACAGTGAGAAAAACATCTGTCGGAATTCACACTTGGCGCTTGCACACGGCAGCTTTAGGCCAGAAATAAGTTCAGGGTTCAATACATCTGTGACCTAATTCACAGGCTCTGCTGGAGCCCACAGGATCCTGGCATCCCACAATGAAATCACCACATGGCGAGGACCATCTTATATCCTGGCAGTCAAGAAGTGAACTACTACTTGTGACACCAATGACACCACTTATTTAATCAAAACTCTTCTGATCCTAGAAAATCTCTCAGAACATCCAGGAAAATAGAAAAATAGTGAACAAGAAAGAATTGGTCTCCTTCCAATTAAATAGTGAAAGAATTTAAAAAAACAAAGAGAATTAAAATCCAAAAATTGCCATTTCAGATGGAGTTCAGGTGCACAAGACCAGACTTTTAAAACCTGTCAATGGTTTCCAAGGCATTTTTTGAAATCCATATGCAAATATCCATGTTGCAAATCCTACTTTCTAGGTGCCCTGACACATTCAGATTTATCGCTATGATTTGAAATCTTATATTCCTTGAGAAGATACTTGGGGAAATCCCCACTCAAAGTAGGAGGATGTGTAAAAGAATCTAATTTGCTCTCTTACCTGGTGGATATTTAAGCATTATGTGAAAGGTGAAAAACTGTGAATGGTCACCAGGAAATAACCTCATCAGAATAGCCTACAGCTCTGAATGTTCTGGGACTCTTCCTGAGGAAAGAACCATCTCGGTTCATATTACTGACCAAACTCAGCTTGGATTAATTCCTTAAACTCTGATTTAATTCCAAACTTCCCATACTATGGCTATTTCATGCAACTCTGGATGACTCTCTACATTGTCTCCACTGAATACAGGGGAGAGGATGCACTCCATGTGAGCACCAGTCACAGCACCAGACTGGATGATGACATTTAAAAATATGTGAAGGACTAAAGAATGACTAATTCCCCATTTGTGAGAGTACCACCCACAGTGAATTTCAGAAGTGGCTAAGCACCTAATTCCCTTGGCAGCTTGTTCTCTGGGAAACATCATTAAATAACTAAATAGGTTTGCTGATAACAGCCAATGGGTGGGATTACTCTTCCCTGAAGTGAGTAAATTAAAAGAATAGGTTTGAATTAAACACCCTGAGAGCTTCCTCTGTGTTCAGTGGAGTTTTCTCTTCTACACTTGGTTTTGGTGACCCCAAAATGAGCTGTGGGGAGAACTTTTCCTGAAGTATCTAATCTCACTCTTGCATTGTCTTGGTAATGTCAGGGTGGAGGATTCAATATTACAACACCAAGTGGAACCAGGCCTGAGAATGTGGCTCTGTGCTGCTTTTGAAATTTCTACCTGCAATTGCTTCCCCACCCTGCAGACTTTCAGTACGAATTTAGAGATCCCAAATGTGACCAGCTCTGAGAGACAAGCCCTGTCGTCAGCTTATCCACGCAACATCTGAAATGTCTGAACTCCTGGAAACCATTTTTCTGGACAGTGGAATCACCAAGCACAAAGGCACCAGCCTCTTATTGCCTCCCCTGGGATATATTTAATATAACTTCAAATTCCAAGAAGTTCTACCCGTGTATATACAAAAGCCATGGTGGAACCACGTCTCTCAGCCTTCTCTACTTTATTCTGGGCTACTTATGCAGCCAAAGAAAACTTCTAGTAATCAAAGTCCTGCCCTGTCATCCCACCAATAGTAAACAACAATATTAATAAAAAAGCCTCATGAGCTTTTTGTGATTTTTCTTCTCCCTTCAAAACTATGATTTTAAACAACTTTACTTAAGGATCCTGAGTTAGAAGCCAGAAAAATAGCACTTTCCAACCTCAAAGCAACCACAGAACACTTAATGAATGTATTACCATCTGTCAAATGCACAGGGTGAGGTTCAATTTAGCTGATGATACCTAATTCACAATGACGTTCTGTTTTCAGCAGAAGGTTACTTGATGTTGAACAATGAGATTAACAAATTCTGACATGCACAGAAATACAAATAATGTAACAAAAGTTAATAATTGACAAAACTGTGCTCTCGGTTACACTGACATAAAAGAGGAGTAACTGCATTGTCAACAAGCTATTCCATATTTACTCCAGTTCAACCAAGAACAGACTTTGGCTGTGTTATTCAACTCTTCAAGCAAAAACTTCCTTAAACTATTAGCCTGTGCAACTATTTCCAGGGGACGGAGAGAAATCCTTGTGCCTTGAAGTACTTATACCACATCTGAACAAAACATTGGAAAATGTAATGCATGGAGCAATCCTGCAAGTCAAGCACAGGGCCAAACGACAAAGATTCATTAATAGGTACTCAGGGTGAAATTTTGGCCATCCTGAAGCCCATGGAAGTTTTGCTGTTGACTTCAGTGGGGTTAGGATTTCTCCAGCAGCTTTTAAAGCCAAAAGAGACTATTTTAATCAGTTAATCGGACCCCTGAAATAATACCGGCCATAAAACTTCCAGCGTCATCAGTCGTTTCCATCTCTGTTTTCTGTGGGTCAAATAAGGCTGAAGCAAAATGGAAAGTAACTAGAAAGTAGTAAAAGAAAAATGGTTTGGAAAAAGTAAAACTGATTCAGGCTGCCCACACCCACAGCATTTGCAGAGGTCAGACGAGGACTCTTTTTCCCCTTCCTTGAACTCCAAATATTTCCTTCCTTGTTTAATGTTGGGACAAGGAGAAATAGCAAAGCAGACAAAGCACATAAACACCAATCTCTGTGGCCTGAATGAGCCACTGGAAGACAAATCATTCCATCCTAAAATAGTAGCCTAGGAAAAGCTGAATTACCACCAGAGAAGCCTCAATCTCCCTTTCCTTCTCTCTCTCTCTCTCCCTCCCTCTCTCTCTCTCTCTCTCTCACACATAGGCAGACAGGCTACCTAAATTTAAAATAGCTAAAATGAGGTGAGATGACTCCTTTTTCATGTATTCGTGTGGAACTTCTTGCAGGATAAGGATTTCACTTGACAGTTGTTATGGAAAGAGATGCAAGGCACAGAGGGCACAATCAGAGTAGTAAGAACAATAGATTCTTTAAGCAAATTGAACAAAAAAACTACTTGATTTATGTGAAAAGAGAGCAAAACTAGTCAATGTTTTACACAAACTTTAAGCAAAGTAATGCAAGATTTCCAAACAAACGTGAAAACAAGAAAGTCATGTTTGGGGATGGTTATCTAAGTAAATCGTGCCTAGACATTCAATCATTTTCACATCACTTTTAAAATGTTGGTAATCTTCAAAATTAACATATCATTTCCAAATTAAAAAGACAATAATCTTCTGTTTCAATAAGTTTGAGATAAAATACTTTTACTTTCCAAAGCAAGTTATTATTCACAAAATTCCACCCACATTTGCCAATAAATCAGGTTACTCACACTACCCATGGCATTTTTATTAAATCAATCCTTTGTCACAAGACATTTTCTCCAAGTCAAGGACAAATATATGTGGCCCTCTTTCTAAGTGATTACCCCTGTGACACCAAGGCTTCAAAGCCACTGAAGCCCAGCAACATCTTGTTTTTTGTAGCCAACATTTGAAACTACCTGAGGCTGACCTCAGCACAACTGCAAGTTTCTTAATTGACAAGCCCAGGCAAGTTCAACAAACCATGATCCATGTACAAAAATGAACAATTCCTGCTGCTACCTTGGATCACTGACTGATGTTTTCCCTTTTTACTGCTTTCTTCCACTGCCCTCCAGTAAGATTTATCCTGTAACACACGCAAATGAACTTGGTGAAATACGCAATGAGGGAAAAGGGGGAACAGTACATAAATATTCACAGTCTCAATCAAACAATCTGAGATTTATTTTCCCTTTAAAAAAACAAACCACCTTTCCTGATCACTTCCAGATTCACAGTTTGATATTATATGAGATGCAATACTGTTTTCTGGTAGGAGAGGGGAACCAGCTAAGAAACAGCAATTTAAGGTTAGAAAATAATATCATTCTACTAGTCTGACAGTCTGATTAAAAACTAAGGATTCATATTTTCACTCTCTTTTTTCTCCATCCTGCTCTTTTTTTTTTTTTTTTCCCTTGCAGGCTGGCTCAACAGAGTACTGTAACTTTAATCTGTATAGGTTAATTCTTCTCCACGGAGGAGCTGTGACTGCAGAACACGACTCTGTACCCCATATTGAACAGTTTATCTTCCCCTCTGCGACTTCAATAAAACCCTTGAGATTTGAGTGCTGCCTTGATTTCTTCTGTTCAGCCATTTCGGAGTCAGGTGCCCTGTCTGAGCTGGTTCTGTAGGTTCCCTCTGTGCTCAGAGGGACTGAGCATCTCCAGAAGGTAATTCCATCCAACTGCCTGAGACACCTGATTCAAACCAGCCTGACTCACTCCACACATGCCCTTCCTGCTGCCTGAATTACAGATGAAACCTAAAAGACTAGCTCAGACTAGACACCTCACTTTCAGGGAGGTGAAGTCGGGAGAGATGAATCCTGCCCTTTGAATATAATTTCACAGCTCACCCAAGTGATGTAGGATAATACCTCCAATTTTTTTTTAAAGTTACTTACATATTAGGGTTTACTCCCCACAGGGCAAATACATTGCCAATCTGAGCATTGCAGCATCCTTTCCAGGCATGTTTCTGCCTCATAAAATCCTGAGCTCTAAGCAGCAAATGAGTGGGAGGTCAGTGAGAGAGCCATTGGAAATGCAGAGGAGGATGAAGGTTGTGTGCTCCCATGCATCCAAGGCATTTAGATGCCTAAGTCTGGGCCAAAGGGAGTTTCTGGGGTGATTCAGCTCTCCTATTAAAGATGTTCCACTCCAGATAAATAATTCAATATTCACTGGAAAAGAGGCTTGTGTATGTTCCCACAATAAAGGTGAATGCCCACACATCCATGTGGAAAAGCTGTGATCTGTCTGTCTCTACCCACTTAATGAATCAACAAATACCTGCTTGTGTACACAGAAGAGAAATAAATTAGTGTCCCTTAATCCTCATCTCCACCTTCTGCTGGTTTGGGGTTGTTTTGGGGGACAGGGGCTCATGTTTATCCTCCAGACAGAAGATGGGACTTGTCAAGTCAGAGCTGGGACTCGAAAAGGAGTTTTTTACTCCTGGTCAGTGTTGGGGCGAGCTTACACCAGGAGTGGGGTGAGTCCCACAAACACAGGGGCACACGTGGAAACAGCCACACAACTCTGGTTGTAAGTCACTTTTCAGACATGGTCTGAACTAGGCGCAAACAGAGGCATATTTTCCATGCATGTGAGCACACGTTTGTTGTTCTGTGTATGTCCAGTGGGAGAAACAGAGGTGCTAAGCCTCAAGCTTCATCCAGGACTCAGAGGAACATGGAGAGGACACAGCCGAGGGATACCCCAAGCACCCTCAGAAACCTGGACACATCAAAAGCCTATTGATTTGCTTGACTCCGCTTGCCTAACTTCATCTAATTGTTTGGTAATTAGTCCAACCGAATTGTTCAAGTCTCCCTCATGTGAAGCAATGAAAGACAGACACCTCCAAAGGAAATTCTCCCAACTTTAGACCCATATTTTAAGCAAAATCCAACTGCCTTTTAGAAATGGATTCATGTCTCTCTCCATTGATCAGAAATAAACCACGACTTTTGAATGACCAATGTATAACTTTTAGACAGACTTAGGTGAGACAATCCCGCCCTTATCATCTTTCTTCCCTTCCCTTCTCACCCCATCTACAAACTGATGATGTGGATTGATTGATTGATTGAACAGCGCTTCACCCAAAATGTTTGGGATATTTTGACAGATGTGCCTCAAAAACTTCATAGAAGGAATGAGAGAGACTGAGAGCTCAATTCCCAGCTACCTTTTCCCAAGACAGAGAACAATGATCCAAGGGTTAAGAGGTTACCTGGATTTAGGAGACCTGAGTCTCTTCTTCTCAAGCTTTTCTATGTGACCTTATAAAAATAATTTAAATAATTGCAACTTCCTATATACAAAATAAGAATAAAAATACTTTTAAAAATAAAAATAAAAATAAAAATAAAAATAAAAATAAAAATAAAAATAAAAATAAAAATAAAAACACTCTTTGGCCACAAACTTTACACGAGTAAAGTAGTAATGCACCAGCTGTGGACATATGTTTCAGATTAGAGGTGATAAACAGTAGATATAACAAAAAGAAGAGACACCTTGGCATATTCCTATTTTTGTGATACCATCTGTCCTACTCCCAAATTAAACTTAGTGAAACAGGTGAATCAATAAGGCCTTAAAAAGTAAATTAGACATGTTTTTCAAGTATCTAGAAAGATTGGTTCCACTTTTCTATTTTTTTACTGAAAACTCAGGTTTCCTCCTTCCCTTTTCCTATCCAGTTTTACAATGGAGGCAAGAAATAAATGCGATACTTGTAACATTAGCATGAAGAATGCGGTCAGAGCACCTTCAAATGCTGGGTTTTAAGAAGAAAACCCAGGTGTTCAAATGACACCAAAGGAAAGCTTCATTTCCAAGTCTCTTAGGAGTCCAAGTGACCCTGAGGGCAGGAAACAAGTGAATGTAAAACTACTGGCCTACAAGTGCCCCAGGAAGAACAGCGCCGAGCCTGCGTTTCACAAATCATTGTGACTCTGTAGCAGCACCTAAGTGACAAGCATCATTTCTAGGGCATGTCCCCAAGGGCCTAATCCTGACCTCTGCCATGTTAGTCTTGTGCAGGTGTCCCTAAAGCAACTGCAGACAAGCAGCAGCTGATTTGCATCAGGAACTTGGAAAAAAAAATTATAAATAAAATCAAGCCCTGCAGATTATGAACACACATAATTTACAGTGTGAGGTTATCGCTCCACAATCTCGATTTTTAAGTGCGTTCAGTCAGAGTGTAAACATTTGTTTTACTACTAAGGAGCAAACAAGACGATCCTGGGACTAACAAAGGAAAACTAACTGCGTTCAGGTAAGAGTTAAGTGAGCTTCTGGTAGTGAGTGCTTTAGCAGCAGTGCTGTGGGGACCCCTTGCGTTCCGAGATTTAAGCAAAGAAATTTGTTCCTGTACAGGCTGCTGGGGCTTGAACTTTTAATACCAATTTCTTTCAATTTCAGGCATATAGAAAAAGAAAGCCTGCTTCTGTTTACACCAGGATAATCCCAATTGCATTCCACTGGCTTCAACTACAGTATTGAATTCCAGCATTGGTGAAGATACATGAGAGGGACACCCAGCAATGCCTAGCTAGCAGCACCTGAGGATGAAATTTTAAAGCTATTACGTTCCCAAATCCCTCAGTTCACCTAGAAAATCTCAGTCTCAAATAGATTTATTTAATATTTCCAGAATTTTCTGTCCTTTGTATTCAAAAATTTTTACTGAGACACAAAAAGCCATGAGACGATGAGATGTACAAATGACTCGCATCTTAATTCTTTTCCATTGTTTCTCTGCTTTTGAGATTTTTTTTCATGTCCCATGAAATGATTCAGGGATCATCATGATTGTGCCTCACCTTCACCTCCCTGAAAGGAGTAGAAGCAAAATCAGTTATAATTAAGTCTGGATGTATGAAAATTAATCAAGTGTTAGTAGGGAGGTCACATTGCTTCTGTTGCAACCGTGGCAAGTATTAAAAACATTGTTCCCAGTTCTGGTGTCCCCAGTCAAAAAAAAGGCATTGGGAAACCAGAAAGAGGTCAAAGGAACACAATAATACAGTGCTCAAGGACTGGAAAAAAGCCTTAAAGACCAAAGGCACTTCAGTACACCAAGGACACTTTGATGTCTCCTATTCTCTGCTCAATCAAATCAAATCCTTTTAAGGATGAAACGTTAACATGTTTGCTCAATGGGAAAAACTGACTGGGGTGTGATTTGTAGGAGATGTTAGTAAATAACCCAAAGATCCTTCTGGCCTCAAAGTCCATGAAATTCGGATTATATTTTTATGCAATCAGAAGAATCAGGATATTTGGACAAGAATTATTTCTCTAATTCCCATTTTATCACCACATTTCTAGCACCATTTTAAAGCTAAAAGTCAATTACTTAAGATCTATCTAATAAAGAAACTTCTTAACATTGATTTTCATTTACATTTCATTCTTCTTTTCCCTGTTATTTTATGAAGAACATTTGCATGAATAAAACAAAAAGAAAAAAATAATCTGTTTAGGGAAAAACAGATTCGGGGCCAATTCTTTTTCCTTTGAAGTCATCAACAGTTTTGCAAACTGACTTCCAGGAGTCAGTGACTGGGCTCTCTATCATGTGATAGCTTGCAATGGCTAAATATAAGCTTGTGAACAATCCTGTCAGGACATCAAGACCAGTTGGGCGCTTAAACCTGAACATTTGGTTATATAAAATTTGGACACTGAACTGAGCAAGGCCACAACTTCATCTGAGCCCTACTGTGAGGAACATACTCAAGATACACCAAGTCTATCACAACGAAGGGAGTTACCCACCAGGGCAAAACCATAGAGCAATGAAGTTAAAACTCAATTCTAAATAATAATGTAATTTAGGCCTCCCATTCCAGCAGCGAGGCGCTTAATTCCTCCCAGGACTGCTGCCGCCAGATTGCTCTAATCCACTTCCAGCTGTGCTGCTGCTCCTGTGTGCAAGCATGGGAGCTCGGCTGGGAAACAGAACAAAGCATCCCAGTGAAGCCAGCAGCACTTGGAGGAATATTCAAACACACAGGGGAAATAACTCCCTCTTAAAGAAGAGCGTCTGCCAACTACTGTTCCCATTGCAAGTGTTTTAGTCTAGGCCTGGCCTTGCATACAGGCCCTGACTCAGCAAAGAGTTGAGAATGTGCCTTAATTTCATCATGTCGTTAATGTTGTTGACTTCAGCATGTTCTGTAACTTTAATTTATATAAATACATATATTCTTTCATATTTTCTTTCCTCTTCCTCCCTATGGTATTCTATGTCTTCAAAGTTGTGTCGGCACAGATGTGTCAGAAAATCGTGTCTGTTAGTAAATTTATGGCAAATATTTACTGTTCCCAGAATGGCTGCATCTGAGACTGCTAACCAGGCATGCCAAGTCCCTGCCTGGGAGTGCCTGCAGTCTGATCACATCTGGACAGAGAGAAAATGATCCTTTTGTGTTGTTTTCAAATAATGTTACCCACATTTCCATCAGGAAATCTTTGTATCTCAATTAACAAGGTCTTAGAAGACAGAAAGTTCAGAAATATTCCCTTGTAAGGTATGTATTTCTCAGATTAAGGTGATGGTGTGTTATCATTTTAGAAAACTGAAAACCTCTTCCTTCTAATGGCATAAAATTTCAGTTCTCAGTTTTGGCAGGTCAAAAGATATTGGTCTTTAAAGCTGTCACTGGTACTAGACAGAATATTGATGGCCCTGGGCCTCCAGCCAGCATGATTTTGAGAAGAACTTTCAAAAAGTTACTTCTCAAGAAAACTTATTTTACAAACTGCTGTTCCTGGGCATTGTAGAATCAGTCTTTGATTACTGGGCAGAAAGCAGATAAAGCAATTTGGGACAGATGATAAATGCAACTTGCAGCACTTCTTAACAAGTTAGCACAAAGCTATCACCACAGTTTTAGTGGTCTTTATATGTGTGTTTTTATAAGGAGACAGAGTGAACAGTTTTATTAACATATCATGAGTGAGTTATGTGGGTCATCCCAAATGAATGGCAATAAAAGCTTTATATCACACTCACCAACATGTATTTGGTACTTTATGTGCCACAAATGTTGCAGAAAAGCTATTTTACATATGTTTTAAAGACTGGGTATTTTTTATATTAGGACTGGTTTTGTAAAGCTGCCAAGCACTTCAGCTACCATGAGCCCAACATTATTCAGCTCAGGGGGAGTAATAAAAAGTTGTTTAAAATGTTCTGAAATAGCTTTTTTTTTTTTTTTTGTGCTTCAAAAGGCCAAATTAAAGAATCATGGAATCAGCATGGAATCAGCATGGAATCATGGGTCATCTATTTCTAACCTCCCTGTCATGGGCAGGGACACCTTCCACTAGAAGATCTGTCATCCTGACATGTTCTATCACAAAGAAAGTCCTTATCTCTAAAACAATTTCAAAAGCTCTTTCTAGTCCTTCCTGGTTGTATGACAGAGAAAACTTGGTACTGTCACAGCACAGGACAAATTGTGGCTTGTGCTGGGCCTTGCACAGGTATGGGATTTGTAGTGGAAAACAGAAATTCTTCAACTAAAGAGAAAGAAGAAAAAAATGTAATGGCTAGTTGGTACACAGACATCACACATATATGTAGAGGTAGACGTAGACATAGACGTAGATGTAGATGTAGATGTATATTTATATGGCACCTTGAAAATCTTCAAAAAGTATAAATCATCAATGCTGGTCCCAAATTAGAGTCTGATCCAAGATCCCTGTCACAGGAAACTTCCCATCAATACAAGAGCATTCACACAGATTTTTAAACTTGCTCCGGCAAACTCAAGAGCAGCTTTGTCCCTGCTGGTCACAGGGTGAAGCCTTTAGGCACAGAACAGGTCAGAAAGACCAAAGACTCAGGAGAAGCCATATCACAGTCACAGTTACAATCTGACCCCTGTGGCTGAGAGCAGCCAGGCTGGAAGGCAGAGGTGACTCCCTGCCCTTCCCCACCACACGGGGCCGTGCTTTGGGGACAGATGTTTGGGTCTCCTGCTGCTGGAGCCAAACCAGACCGCACTTGTCAGGATGTCCCAGGCTGCCCCACCACATCAAGAAGCTCCTACCCTGCCTCAGACCCACAGAGGGCCTGACCATGGAGCTGCTGTTACTGTCAATGTTCCATGCTGGGGTTAGGACCAAACTGATTTTCTGCTCCTTTAGAGAGGAAAGTGGTGGCTGCTCGGAGGGATCAGTGTGCACCATTCAGCCTGTGCACATTCCTGTGCCATGGCTCTGACCCTCTGCTCAGCAGGACTAACTCCACAGCATAAAACTGATGTAGGGCGGTTTTAATTCCTGCCCTGTACGTGTGTGTGCATTTCTGCTGCACATGTACACACACAGCACACCGAGAGAGACATTTCCCACCTCACGCACCAAACCACAAAGTGTGATGGAGCTACTGAGAGAGGTGAACGGCATTTAATCACATGTGAGTTAATGATTTAAATGCGCTTTTATTTTTGGCCTCTTGATGTAAATCCAAACCAGACAAGCGGAGTCCTCTGGTCAGACGGCTGGAAATTCCTCTGCATGAAATCATGTTGGTGGTCTCCCAGCTCAGCGCCTTCTGAGGAGCCGTACAGTGAAATATCCTTCCGTACCACTAATGAATGCGCCCACCCACACTGGAGCTGGTGCCCCCTAAGAACTCAATTCAAGAACAACTTTTTTAACTCCTACATGAAATCAAAGGGCTCATTCTACGAGCCAAAGAACTCACAACTTTAGGCGGGACAGTTAATGGGTGGTTGCTCCAGGTTGTCCCCTTGGTTTGCAGTACACAGTCTCGCAAGTAAAAATAACAAGCAGGATGCTGACTATGTACACAGCATTCCAATTAATTAGATTTCATCCTCCCCCAATGAATACATAAATTGTTGCTACCCTGGTGACTGTACAGAGCATGAGTGATTTGCTCAGCATCAACCAGAGGAACCAAAGTAAACACACAACACTTCAGTTTACTTTCCTGCGCTCAGACAAGACCTCCTTCTCAATATTAAACAATCACTAAGCAACCAAAACCTCTCAAATTGGCCATGGAAACTTGAGGAAGAGCATCCAGGAAATAATTTTCAAGACTACTGTCACTGAACCCTCCCGAAGACTCCTGTCCCTGTGTGAACGAGCACTTGTCATTTCAGGCACGAGGGGTGAAGCCTGGTGACAACAGCCGGAGAGGTGAATAACCAATTGTGCTACTGAGACACAGATCTAATCCCACAATGAGGAGATGACTCCTTCAAACAGGCCTGTTATAAAATTATCAAGTGGCACAGGGGGTGGAAGGAATCAAGCTCTGATTGAACTGACTTGAAATAATAAATGCACACACTTTCTTTAAACACAGCTTGCCACATCCTGAGAATCTGGAATCAATTCCTTCCCTTTCAAGAAGCTTAAAAGTGGTGGGACTTTGATATGGCATGAGCATGTTTGCTTCTGGGCTTACAGCCCTCGCCAGCCCGTTCCAAAACTTTCAACGTTTTTATATTATAAGACAGAAAAGTTAGGAAAACAAAGATGGAAAAAAAGAATCAGAAATTCAGGGAACTATTAAATCACGGCAGCCTCACTGCCAAATACCTTTGGTAAGTAAATGAATCATGATCAATAACATATTGCCATGCAGGCTTACAGGAGAATGTTATCACCTGCTCCTGTGCCAGGCATAAAACATAACGGTGTGTGGCTAATGAAGTACTGCATGAACGCAGAAAAAAAATCACTGTTTTTCTCTGTACCGTTAAAGCGTTTTTACTTCAAAGTAAATTTAACTCATCCAGAAAAAACACGATTTTTTCCATGAAAACTTTGTCAAAATTGATAGGTTACTATGAAACGCTTCTCTTTTGACGATGTTGCATTTGTAAGAGGAAACTGTCTTGACCGAAAGAACCCTGGTTTTTTAAGGGGATGTTTCCGCCCTGATTGTAAAGCTGCTTGTGGAAAGCGGCTTGTGTAAATCTGCTTGCTTTATACATTCACATATTTGCCGGCAGAGGGTGTCACAATCTCAAAAACAGACACACAAATGCATCCTTGCATCTGCCCACTCACATACCAGGACTCAGGCACACACTAAAACAAGAAATTACCAATCTCTTACTGTCTCCAGCAAGTTCTCCACTATCAGGAAAAAAAAAATAAAAATCATTTAGCTGTGTAAAAGCCGCAGACTGTGTGGGCAGTGCCATCTCCTCGGGGCTCTCAGGACAGGAAATACTGCAGTGACATGGCCAGCAGTGGCATCACCTGCAGCGTGACATTCCTGCATGGCCCTGGCTGCAAACTCCGCTGGGAGGAACAGCAGCTTGGGCTTATCTTGGGTGTGCATTAGGTTCTCACTAATTTTTACATCCAGTACCCTCATGCTGCACAAATATCATTAATTATCCCAACCACTTCATGCCACTTTTCTGTAGAGATGTAACAGCCCCAGGCTGGGTGAGAGCTCAGGTTGCGCAGACCACAAGACCTGTCCTGAACCAGTACCCCACAAGGACTGGTCACACATAATTACACCTAACCCACACTTCTCACAGCTAAAGATGGGCCAATGCCACAAATTCCCAGCCTGATATCCCACAAATTACTAAATTCATCTCCCTGACTCCTGAGTTAATTTAAACAATCTGGTGTTCGGAGCTTTAGCTACCCTGCTATTCAGCACACCCCTATTCCCAACTAAAATAAATCAAAATTATTGTTCATATAATGACCTGGGCTCTATAATCTATTTTTAATTTAACAACAAGTCTTTTTCTATTTGTGTTTTGATCACGTGCAGCTGATGTTCCAGTCACTGGTGTGGCTTTCCAGATTAAGCCAAGCACTGGAGTCAGCTCAAGCTAGGAACAGATTAGAGGAGGATTATGAGACACATATTACCTTCACCTCAGAGCTGACATCTACAGGAACCATTTAAGATAACCACAGGCAGCAATCTCTATTACTTTTTTGGCTCTCACTTGCTTATGTGGAAACAGGGAAAGGGACTTCACCTAAGTAATTATGTTTTATGTTTAGACAATGCTTTTTATTCTCACAGAACTATACACAACTACTTCTGCTGATATATAGGAAAGACAAAAATATAATATAATATAACACAAATACAATATTGCTATATATAAAAACAAATGTCTAAAATTTAACATATAAAGATAATACACTAAAATATTAATAAAATATAAAAAGTATTTACTTCAATAGGAAGCCTCAAGCTGCACTAGGGGAGGGTCAGGCTTAACATCAAGCAGAATTTAGTCCCAGAAAGGGCTGCTAAACATTGAAATAGGCTGCCCAGAGAGGTGGTGGAGTCACCATCCCAGGAAGTATTCAAGAAGTGACTGGATGTGGCACTCAGTGCTATGGTTTAATTGACAGGGTTGTGATCAGTCAAAGGTCGGACTTGATGATCTTTAAGGTCTTTTCGAACTTTAATGATTCTGTGATTCTACTCTATTATTTTGAATAATGCAGCAGGACCTGTTGCAAAATTATATACATCAGATCAGGGCTAGAGCCCCAAATCCCTTTGGAACCAGTGTTGCAATTTTACAAAAATTTACAAAATACCAATTAAATAGGTTCATTAGGAAATACGTACACAGTGTTGCTTTCCTCTCCTCTTTGCCCACAGTCTTTTCACTGCTCAAAAAATCTAACACAACTACTTTTTCACTAACTCATTCTCTTCCATCCAAATTGGCCTTCAGAATAACTCCTGTCGTTCAGATGACCTGGACAGAAGGTGAGCAAAACACCCCTGGGATAAGGGAGAAACTATTCTTCCTTAGCCCTTGAAAACTGAAAGTCAATTACTCTGCTGAGATTGAGGTCTGCATTTACAGTCCCAGGGACCCCAAGGTCATCAGGGACTTTACTACCTTGATAGAAAGAGCACAGTTATAGATAGGAAGAACCAGCGCTACTCTGCCCATCTCTGCTTTGTTCTCCTTCCACTGCCGCACTCTAGCTGTCAAAAAATTAACCTAAGAGCTTCTCTCTACTTTGAAGAGGAAAGTTGGGCACCAGTACATTCAGTGTGTCTGGATAAGACAGGAGCAGGAACCATCTAACAAAAATGGAGTGAGGATGTTTGCAGGGAGAAAAGATTGTTGCACTCCTGCAGCTTAGCAGCTCTTGTCTCTACAACCTTGGTGTCCGTAATTGTCATTTACAAGAGTACCTAAACCAAGAGCTTGTTATGAAGATCTAGGGAAAGCTCCTTTTAATCATACTGCAGCTTCTAAAAAATGTGGAGGGCTTTGTGGGGTTAGACTCCTTATCTCACCATAGTGGATATCCGACCTTGAATTCCAGCTCTGCTTATGGCCAGATGCAGACACCTCTAGGACAGCCATTTACTCCTGGCTGAAGCTCCCAGCCCTTGTGATTTGGATATTGCAGTCACTGAGAAGCAAGGATTGGGATTGTGCATGTGGGGCAGCACAGCTGAAGATTTACAGTTGCACAGCAGACCATAAAAATTCCTTGCAAAAGGCCAAGATATTTTACTTTCATTGTTACATCTATTTAGTCTAACTCTTAATTTATCTTCCTTTTACAACTTCCTACAGAGGTTAGCTGAGCATCCCATTAGCATCAGACAAAGAAACCCCAAGTTTTTAGCATCACTGAGAAGTGAAGCACTATAATTATTCCCTTCTGTTAACAACACAAAAATATTACAAAGGAGATTTTTATCTGACTTAAATCATTGTTTGCACACTTTTATCTCATGGGTCAGCCCCAGGCAATGAAATATAATTGCACAGATGAAATGTGTGGCAGAGCTGGAACCTGCAAAATCTATTTTTTTCTGAATGATACGATATGAGCGCATAGTATTCAGTGTGTCTTAGGTCTCTGTCTGTGAAACCAGTAATGTAAGGTAGGAGGTACATCAGTGAATAACTGCAAATATTCTACTAGGTCATCCCAAGGGATGGGGATGTGTAAATCCATTAGCTTTATGGAGCAACAGGGGCTCAGACTTGCTGAAATCTTGCCTCTCTGAGGGGAAAGGAATGTGGAGAACAGCAATTTTATTAAGAAGACAGTGTGGGATGCATGTAAATATGAATGGCATTTGGCTTCTGGGGTGTTCCTTCTTTTCACAAACAAACATGAAAGAAAAATCTGGAGCTTACAGAGTGCAATCACATTTCTTAAAGTCACTTCTTTCTTTTAATTACCTTATATTGAATATCTTGATATAATTTGGTTTATATGAGCAAATTAGCTATAGCAGCATGACATAATCATAAGATAAGAGGGCAAAGAGCCTGATGGCAACATCTAATAAAGCATGAGCTGCTCTCACAGGTTTGGGTCCAGTCAACCCACACTCCTCTAAGCAGTGCCTGGGCAGAGTAGAGGTACACAGGCCACCAGTCTCTCCCAGTAAGAAGCAAGGGATCCTGTTCTGGTGAGGAAACTGGGCTGTATGGACAGGAGTCATGTCACGGTTGTTGGTAAAGAGGCTTCCAAACACTGTGGCTGTTTTATTTACAACTAGAAATGCAGTTAATTCAACTGTGGACATGTGAGATGAGTCCACCTAACCAACCACCTCAAGCTGATCAGCAGCAGTATCTGATGTCATCTGAACAGAGTTTACAATAAAATGAGGGGAGAATGGCAAATTTCTTCCATTTCGAAGCACACAAACTCCCTGGCACATTTGGCAGTGGTCATACTCACCAGCATTATCCTGCTGCTTGGTGTTTTTGATGTATGCAGAAAATTTGGAAAAGATATCGATTCCAGCAGTGTTTGATTCCCGGTGCTTAGCAGCCAGCTTGGGGTATCTGAAAAGGCAAAAGCAGCAGGGAGAGTAAGAATCCTGTTACCAGCATCACAGTAATGACTACAAACTCAATTTAAAACAAGAGAGGAAAACCTCCTGTGTGAAGAACTGCAATTAACACTCATTATCTCAAAACAGCTTGGCAAGACCCTCTTAACCATATCTGTTGTCTGCCTGTTCAAGGCAGGAGTGTGGAGAGTTCCACAGGGACGGTGTCAAGACAAAGGTAATTGCACTTGTGCTTTTTGTAACCACAATTCAAAACCAGCCTTAAATCAGAAGGAAGCATAAATTTCCAGAAAGGTGCAGGGGAGTTTGGCAGCCAGCTCTCTCCATTATGAATGGCAGTCGTGTCTAATCCTCTACTCTGAAAATGCACTCCAGGATGGAACAGCAAAGCATGTTAGATTACCCAGGTGAAGGAACATAAATGTTCCAGTCTCTGCATTTCTTATTATAGACATTTGGTGAAAAGGAATATATTGATTTGAAAGATAACCACTAACTAATGACTCCTACTGACTTCAGTGCTCTTGGAGCAGAATATAGAAAATTTAAATATCTGATCTCTCGCCTCAGGATTGGCCTATAGCTGCTGATTCACTTGGAGGTAAAATGCTTTATAAGGAACCAAGCCAAATTTGATTGATTCATAGATTCTAAGGTCCAGCTCACAAGCCAACTATTTCTTTTTCCCATTACCCTTGTATTAAGTCCAAAATGTTTGACTAACTAAGGCATATCTGGTAAATCTAAACCTTTCCTTGGTAGCTTTTTCAGACTGAAAAAATCTGGGCCTTATTTCTAATCTGAATTAGTTTGGTTATAACTTCCAGTCATGGGGTCTTGTCATTTCTTGACTAGAATAATGAGCACTTTCCTGCCCCCAGAGCCTCTCGTCCTCTGTAATCAGCTCCCCTTCCAACCTTCCTAACACACCACACAGCTCAGAAACCTTTACTTTTTCACTGTAAAATGCTTTTCCTGGCACAGATATTTTGTGTGGCAATCCTCAGCATCTATTCCAAGTTATTTTTAGCTTTGCAAAATGTGGCCACCAGACCCCCACAAAATTTTTCTAGTACTGGTCTCCTTAATTCTGCATACAAGGACATCCTGAAATGTGTACAGAGAAAACATTCTGCAGTTATTAGTCACACAAGTAACCTTCACACATGGAAGTCATCTCACTGAAGCCAGCAAGTTTCATAAATAAATATTACTCCTGTAAGTAAAAGTTGTAGGAAGGAGTGCTTTTTAGGGACTCTTCTTAGGACATCTTTCATTCCTAGGAAATGGAATGTTGACTGGAAAAAAAAAAATCCAAAGGTCTTACTTTGGAGGTGCAAGAACCTCTTCCAAGAATTCCTCAATTTTGTTAACATCTGTCTTGACTTCTCCATTAAATGTCAGGAAAGGTGGGTGGGTCCCAGGAGCCAGATTGTGCAGGTCAGCTGGCTTTCTGCAAGCAGAGAAAAAGTCATGAAATCACTAATCTTTATGGTCGGGTAGTTGCACTGATATTTATAGTTCCTACAAAATCAGTCTGCCTTTTTTTTTCCCTCCTGTAATTTGTGGTTAGAAGACTTTGAAACTACCCCAAGCACCCTGTTTAATATAAAAACATTCCACAAGTGACAAAAAAAAATCAACAACCAAACCTGAATCCCAACTATTTTGTTGCGTACCACAGGCTCTCTAGGCCAGATAAAAATCTGATTTAACTTGGAGGGGTTTTCCTATAGTGCAAACACTGGATCATACAAACATTTTCAATTAAACTGAACAATTTTTACCTTTTCAGATCAACAGTGGTGACGTTGAACACAACTCCTTTGAGCCACAGGATCATGAAGAGACGCTGGGAGAATGGGCAGTTCCCAATGCTTTCTCCATCTATACCAGCCTGGGGGACGGAAAGAGAGGCAAAATGGATTTCAGACTTTTTACTCATTTACCTCCCTCAAGACGGAAAATTGGATGTTGAAAGAAAAATAAGCATTTTAAAAATAACCAGTGCCTATTATTTAATATAAAATAAGCAGTGCCTATTATTTAATATAGTTTATCATCAACAAGAATGGAGTTACTGCAGGGTTCTCCTTTGTCAGGAGCTCAAGGATGCAACATGGAGCCTCTCCTGAGGGCAGCTCTAAGGAGATGTGTCCCCGGCTGATGGCAAGTGACATCCAGGATGTTCTTTCAACTGCTCTCATCCCTACAGGACTGCCTGCCTCATGGACAGGGTGGACAAACTCAGGACCTGTTTTCTGCTCTGTTGAAGTCTGTGGACTGCAGTTTATATCAGCTCAATATCTGTTTTACTATGTAAAACATGTACTTCAGAATTAAACCCAAAAACTCTGGACATTGATTCATTCTTTTTCACATCCAGTAAAGCAACTGCCTCAGACACAAACAGCAAGGTCTAGACAGAAATCTCCATCTGAATCCTTCCGAGGTCCAAGGCAGGTTTCAGCCACCACATTCAGTCAGTTCCTATCTCTAGTACCTAATGAGTTGCCTACAGACCACGGCACAACAATACAAAACTGCTAGTGTTAGCATTGAGGAAACAGCCTATTTTTCCTCTAAAAATTTATGGTCCTTAGCCATGCAAATTCTAACTTTGAGCCATGGAGGGATACACATAACACCAGCTGAACTGCGCCAAAGCTGCGGCCAAGGACAACATCCTTCTACAATAATTATGTTTGTGGCCAAAGCTTTCAGGATGATAATGGTTTTGATAGATTTCCATTTTAATTTGTGGTACCATTGTGTTTAAGAGATTCTTATAATCCTGGTGAAGCAACCAACCTTCCGTTGTTGACCCATATGGGTTGCATAACTGTGTTTTATGCACACAGTGTGTGTCCGAAAATGGCTGATGAAAGAGCTAAGCAAATAAATTCCCTTTTCCTTTGGAGACAATATTATATTACTCTGTTGGCTCTCATAATTTTTCTCTTATTAATATTCAAGCTGTGAGGTAGCATTTCTCTGCCTTAACGTGTCCCTTCTAATTATTGCAACTTTGTGAAACATCCCCAGCACAACTAGAAACATTTTGAGACATGTCCAGTTGGTACAAATTCAGGCCCTGCCAGTGAAATGGTCAGCCAAAAGATTTTAGGGTGGGCATCAAGAATCTTTCTCATGTCTTGAATGCAGCTCTTGATGATTCTGGTTTTAAAAACAAATTCCACATTTCCTATCACCCAGCAATGGGGAGAATGTAAATTCAAGGCTTGGAGACAGCCTGTCACAAAGTTTAGAGCTGTGTAAAGAGTGTTGATCTGGGTTCAAATTCAGTTTCAAGCTCTCAGACTCTAGAGGCACTTGGATATAGGGGCAACATTTTGGCGGCAGTTTTACTTGGAATTACGGGTCTGCAATATGTCTGGCACGTGACACATGCAAGGAGCAACAAACAATGTGAGTGAAAGAGTGGTAGGGCATGAGAAAGAAAAAATGCATTTCCCATCTACGTGAGGTGAGAGTAGCCTGGGTCTGCAAAATTTACATGAACTAAATTGTTAGCTCTGTTCTGCAAATTTCGTGGCAACAGCAACAATGTCACCATGGGAATAGCAGGCACCACAGTAGTGCATGCCATAATTACTGCAAAGTCATATTTTCTGATTTGGATTTAGCTTGTTAAACCTTTGCCAGGAGCTTTTCACTTCTTACCCTTCCTGAAAAGAGGCAAATGCTATGAGAGAAAACAGCGATATGACACCAAATTTCCCCTTGTTTTTTTCACCATCTTAGTCATAAATCACAGCTTCATCTTTTTCAGGAAAGACACAGGAACACCATTTCCCTGCTCTCTCCAATTGTATATTCTCACACACAGATTAAGGGTTACCCAGACCTGCATCTTATACATTCTCTGTCCTTCAAGGGAACAGTGAAAAACCATCTCCAGACCAGAGGATTAAAGAGGGAAGAGAGCAGCGGAATCACAGAATTACAGAATCTGCTGAGCTGGAAAGGACCCACAAGGATCATTGAGTCCAGCTCTTAGCATAGGACATCCCCAAGAGTTACACCATGTGCCCAGAAGAATGACAAGGGCAAGGAAGAAACAAAAGGGATGGGTTGTGTGAGGCTAAGGGATGCAGAAGTCATTGGGAAAAGGAGAAAGATGTGAAATCTGGAAAAAATGAGATTCACTTGGTGATCAAAAATAAAATTGTGCTGGTCAAACGAGGCCTCCAACAGCCCCAAACAGTCAAAATTCCTTCTCAACACTTCCAAAGCAAAGGGACACATAAATTACTAGAGACACTTCGGAATAGGCAGAGGAAATTCCAAAAACAAAAGATGAACTACAGAAAAAGTATGGTATGATCTCTGTTCAAAGCTCCGGGATCTGGAAACCAGGCTCATGATTTGGGTGGAGACTGACTCATGGGTTTTGATCTCATGTGACTGGCATAGCTGAAAACGCTACCACAAATCACAAGGCAAACTGGTGACAGAGGAGGGAACAGAATCAAAATCTCCCCAGCAATACAATTTATCCATTATATTCAGCTCTTTTTCTGTGGAAATTATAGGCAAGGCTCTGCCGGTTTTGTGAATCCTTTCTCATTGCTTCTAACAGCAGTCAGTAATTCAATGTTCAGCACGCAGAAAGAGCAAAACCTTAGTAGGTAACAACTTCAAAGGCTTATCGGAGTGTTTTGAGATCCCTTGTGAAGTCTATTAACTACCAGGAGGAGATGAGAAAGAAGAGAAAACCTCCAAGTCTTAGTCACTCAGAGCTTCAAAGAAAAACAGCCTTCTTAAAGCACCCCAGTAGTGCCTAAATACAAACCTATTACATATCTGTCCAAGGGCAAGGGCTCAGAAAGGCAGGAATTAAATAATACCTTCATCAAGATCAAGAACTCAAGCAGTGGATGGAAAGAAAAGAACAAATAATTGACAAGCTGGAGAACCACCATTTATACCTGCTGCTGTTCACAAAAGCTTGCTCATGCAGCTTCCCTGAAACACAGGAAAAGTGATGAAGCACTTATAAAACAGAGCAAGCTGGTGATATATGCACTCTCCCTGCCAGTAATATTGGATATTTCTGATATAATGATGGAAAGTAGGGGCAGTTCTGACAATGCTGATTAGAAGATTGAAGCTAGGCCTGAGGCTTTGTGTGCGTGAGGATAAAGGAGATAGAGTTGTTAAACTGCACTCCCAGTTGAGACGAGCCTGACCTGAAAAGGCAAATTCCGACAGAGACTGTGAAGAAGTAGAACATATTTGAGGATTTCCTGGGTGAGAATCTTTGGCCAATCACTACTCACCCCACTGAAGTTTAATTTAAATGCCCAAGGGAAGATCTCCTGTGCAGGCAAGGCCAAGACGAATATCTGAAAGATGAATCTGTCCACCTTTCATTTTGACTGAATCTGAATTTTGACTGAGTGTCTGAATTTAAGTAGGATGAACATGGACCCCAGTAATAGAAAAGCCTGGAGTTTGTGGAGACAGAATTTCTAGAGACTTACTTTTCTCTGTCTTCGAACCATCACTTTCTGCTCCTATTGCTTCCCACAAACATAATTTTATTAGTTCACCTACTAAAAAAGTATGTTTTTCCATTTAATCTCCAGCTGTTTCGGTCCTTCACACCAAGTGATGCAAGGTCCTGCCCTGGAACTCAGTATAATCACATCAGGAAAAGCCCACTGTCATATCAGCTGCTTCACTCCATCTGAGTAATGGCAAGAATGAACAACATGTTCTCCTTTATTAATTATAAGGTGCTCCTCCTTAAATAGTTCAGCTATTTTTAGTGAATTAATTAAGCCTTAACAACATTTGTGTGCACAAGTGGGGGCTGCATGGACACATTATCAATTAAAAAAATTAAGGAGGTTTTGGGAGGGAGAAAAAATTGTCTCAGCGATTTTATGAACTTGTGTCAAGTATTTTTGTAAAGTCATGGCAGTATCAAAAGCTTCCAACCACTGCACAGCACAGCTGACCAATGTGAACAGGGAGCTCTTCTCAAGTTCAAGTTAATACTTTGCTATAAATGAAATAACTGGAATAAACTTCCTCACATTTTCCAAAAATACTCCAACTGGTACATGCACAGGGACATTAATACACACAGACAACTGTATATTATTTTAACTAACCTTACGAAAGGAAAAAAAAAAGCAAGTTTCAATACTTCACAAAATACAGAACTTTAAAGAAATACATCATCATTAATAATGACTAAGCATCTAGCTTTAAAATGGCAGCACTGGAAAGAATTGCATATGGCAAAGCACTGTGTTTTTTCCAGGCAAATAATGTATTTGGTTTTATCTATCCTCCTTCTCCGTTTATTTTTCACTGCATTGAGGTCACTCTGCACATGGTCCAGGGGTCTGTCAGACTGTGGGGTAAAGCAGGGAGATATTTTTGATGACACTAACACACGTTTCTTTTTCAAAAGGATTTTAACAAGTTAACAAAAACAAGCAGGCTAATTCACCTCAATGTTTCCCAGTAAGGATTAAGGAGGGATTTGATTTCATCATCCCTACAATCAAAATCAAGGCTCACATTACACATGGTTACACCCTCTCTGTTTTAAAACTGGGAAAGCTCCTGCCTTTTGACACTTACTCTCCTTACCCTCAGAACCCAAAGGGGAAGTGAAAATCCTATTCGAAATGCAGAGCAGGCCAGGAAATATCCTATTTATTGTGCTATTAAGAAAAAAAAAATCTGTCTTAGTAATTATACCACACACACAATAGCACAAATCTCCATTGTAGGCAAAAAGCAAGGGTTGCAACATGAGATCAGACATGCCAAGGTATTGCTTTAGTAAGGATATTTTTTTTTCCATTTTCTTGTCTTTTTTTTTCTTTCCCAGCTTCTTGTCCAAATGCAAAAGCCAGTGAGCTTTTTGGAGTGCCACCAATGGAGAGGCAAGCTAAGAACTGTACATTCATAGAGCAGCACTGGTAGGTCTCAAGTAAGAAGTAAATCTCGTCACACAAGCCCTGTGTGCCACAGGACACTCTTGTTGACTGTGGCTCTGCTTCAGGAAAGCATTTAAGCATGTGCTGAAATACATCCCAATTCAGAGGAAGTATATGCTTGACTTTAAGCATGTTCTTAAGTCCTGTTGATTTCAATAGGACTTAAGCACATACTTAAGTACTTTCCTGAACAGGGGCCTATAAAAACAATAATAAATTTGCTGTGCAGCATTTTAACTTCATTGGACCTTTCCTGAGATTTCATTTTGCTAGGAGAAGCTGTCGGCAGCAGCCGTACAAGGGAGGGCAAGACAGAGCAGGAATATATTCCTAAGCGCACACACACATGGAAATGAACCATGTGCATATATGTCAAATAAAAACAGAGCATTTGCCTGAAAGACTGTCAGGGCAGTAACAAAACAAAAAGGAAGTGGTGAGGTTCTTCAGCCAGACCCCCAAAAGCCAGCCAAAATGCTGTCCAAGTTTGGCATTACACACAGGCATATATTTCAGATGCACATAAGCTGAACTGGGTGTGCACTGTGGGCCAATTTGAGGGGAGCTGGCTTCTCACACTGTGTTCAGACCTGCTGAGCAGCAGGGCTGAGGATCTCCAAGGAGCTGTCACTGCACTTCTCCAATCTCTGCAGCTTTGGAAGAGATGCATTTGTCCTCTTGAGACATTCAGGAGGTGGAATTGCAGGTTGGAGACCCCGTGGATATCATGTAGTTAGGGCACGACAAATATTGTCTATAGGTTTGGTAAATCACGATTTTTCAACTTTTCATATCCATGTGAGGGGCAGCACGGGCAGGAAGGGATTAGTCCTGTAGGTTGGCTTCTTCCAGAGAATCCTTTCATGATGGCTTAGGATACTCACAGCTAAAGATCAGATTCATCAGCTGTGGTCCTGGTAGCAGAACAGCCACACGCACAGTGATCAACCTGCACTAATAGGTTTCAGATGCCTCAAGGGCTTTGTTGGAGCCACTGCCCACTGTATTTGCTCTTGTATGAAATAAACTTTGTGATGTCTGAGAATTCCAATCAGTCCTGTGCAGTTTGGATTTAGAAAACTACAGTCTAGACGTAGGTGAATGGTCTCATCTCAGGGAAATTATTCCATGCTATTCCATCACCTCTTCTGCTTTCTTCTAAAGTTCCATGACTCGACAAGTATCAGCAGAGTAGAAGAGCACAGACTGGTCTGACAGCCTAGAACATGATATTATTTTGTTCTCATTTATATTTGTAGATCCATTCCTTAGCTTTGCATGTGGTCAACTTAATGAGAAATTAATATTAGATAATCAGAGGTAGTGGGGACCATAACAAAACTCCCTACACCAAATATATACAAATACACGTATATATATATATATAAAATTAGGTTTGGTACCAATATCTTTTTTTTCCAAGAGACCATATGCCAGCCTGCTCTGCTGTGAGGAATTTCTGAACACCAAGACTGACTTTCACAGGATGATGTATAAGGGAAAAGCCCCCAGAAGAGTGAGAGCCATTAAGTAACACCAGCACTGCTGTAGAAAGAAATCACATAGATAATGTCTTTAATTCATATACTTTTAAATTCAGCAAAACATGGGCTAAAGGATGGGTGATAAATGCAGGCTGACATTTCCAGAGTGGCTAGCAGTTTTAGATCCTGTGAAACAATTTGAAAGCAGCTGACTTCTCACAAGTATCAACTCTCTACACTTGGCAAATCAGGCCACAAGCCACTCAAAATGAAAAGTGGATTTTAAAAGCCTCAGTTAGAGGGAAGTATCACTGACTGCGAGCTTCTTGAGCAACTAGAAAAAAATTAAGGGTGTTGAAAAATAAAATCTCCATTGGAAGAATATTCTTTGAGGAGCTCACTTGGAATTTGACAAATACCTGATGGAGATGCACAAAGGCTTTGGCCATATCCCCTTGGGAATACACCTGGAGTTGTGGTCTTTGGCCAGCCCCTGAGGACAGGCAGGGACCTGCTGGGACCACACAAAGCCACGGGGTCCCAGCAGGACTCGCAGGGCTCCTGGCTACCCAGCAGCCCACCCAGCAACCAAAATTTCATTTGAAAATTACTACTGTAATTCCCCTCTTCACAGAAAACCCACCACAGCCTCTGTTCAATAATGCTGTGAATGTTTTAAAATGGGTTTTTTAGACTTCAAGCAATTTAGAGCACAATCCTGAAATTCTTCAAAACCAAAAACTGCCATTATCGTCATAGCTCTTGACAGCAGATTGTGCACAAAGTTCCTGTGCTTCAGGACATAGTGGACTCAAAATACAGGTGTTTCATTCTTGGCTTGATGAAAAAAGAACAATCATCCTTTACACTTCTTCCTGAGCCTTTTCCAATCTAATAAAGCAACTGTGCTCCCATCACTCACCAGGATGCTGGCACAGGATCCTGGGCACCCACATCAGCCTGTGGAGGCCACCTCAGAGCACAACTTTTAAAAGCTTTGCTTTTTGGGGACCCCTCAATAATCCATTGTGAGTGAGACACCACAGGAACAAGCAAAGAACTAGAAATGGCAGATATATAAGCTTAGCATACTGAAAGAGACTGAACAAATGAGTAACAGTAACTCACAAGAGCACATGGAAATCTAAATTTGATAAGAAAAGACAACATGGACATATCAGGAAAAAAATGACACAAATTAACCCAAGTAAATTTTGTTCTCTGCCAGGGTTCCCAGCACGGGGGGGAGGAAGGAAGCTGCAGGTACCCAGAAGCATCAGATGACATCAGATCCAGAGTGTATTTTCATTAACAAAACAGGGAAACAGGACCTGCAGGAAACCTCTGCAAAGTGCTTGTACGAGTAGTTGAAAAAATACTTATGGAGCAGCAATAATCAAGTTTTCTGTTATCGTATAAACAGAAAACTTTTTTCTGTATAAACTTTTTTACTGTATAAACTGAAAACTATTTTTCAAATAGAGGTACCATAAAGGTCTGTGACAAGATGAGTCATATTTAATGTTTCCATTAGCAAAATGGAAGAAGGAACAGACAGAACCTCACAAAATTTCCTGACAACAAGAAGCACAGAGAGGTTACTGGGATTTCCCAGGAGAGAAGTAGACGCAAAGTGATGCTAAGAAGTTGGAACAAAGTGTCTGAAATCACTTAAATGAAATTCACCAAAACAAACCTCAAGGTGTAAGGTGTGAGAAAAACAAAATGTAACGCACAAAATGCAGGATGGGGAATTGCTGGTGAGGGCAAGGCGAAGGAGGTTTTACGTAAATCACAATATGAATCATCAGTCTGTGCATCTATAGCCAACAGCAATAAGATAATGAAACGTACATGTGTTGTTCTACTACATAACAGTCCTCAAGTGTGTGTAAAACTGTTTCACAAAGAGGATGATGATTTGTTGTTGCTCATGCCCACAGAGGATGGGATTAAGTATTCTGCTCAATTTGCAACAATAAAGATTTAGGAGGGAAAATCTAGTGTAATTATAGGACTAATGAAACACAAAGCAGACTTTCTAAGGAGGTTGTGTAATCTGCATTTAGTGGAGGCTTTGAAGAAATCAAAAGAAGTCAGTAAAACTGGTCTTGATTTATTTCATCCTGCTGCAGAGTGGAGAGGAGGCACAAGATGTTTTAAAAATCCTTTCTAACAGTATATATTAGTGATTCTGACAATAAATCTGCTCCTGCTGTCACTGCTGGATGCTTGGTGGCACAGAGTTTTGCTTCCCTCTGACCTGCACAGGATGAAATCTGGCTCCAGTGAAATCAATGGCAATTTTGCCCGTGACTTTGACAGGACCAGAAATTCAGGGACAGAAGGGACAATTATCATAGAAAACATTATCATATTTTGCATCACAGAAACATAGATTTCGCTCATCCTGTAGCCAGCATCTTGTGGCTGAACTAGAACATATGTTTTGGAAGGGTTTTCGGGAGAGGCACATGCCTGACATAGAGCGGTAGTAAAATCCCCTCTAGTGTTGCCTGTTTGCATTGCAGGGAGAAGCTCTTGCTCCCAGGGAAGCCAACCTCCCATTTGTGGGTTTTTCCAAAAGGTACCTAATTTGTCACATCACTTACACATTTCAGCTTCTTTTCTTATCTATCGGTTGCATTCATGCGTGTGGGTTTAAGTACTGGAAGGAACCTTAGTGACAGGATTTGGGGAGTCAGGACACAACAGTATTCAGAAAATCATCACAATTTTAGTAAAAGTCAATAGAAATCCTGAAGCATCAGCTACTGCTTGGCTCTTTTGGATACAATGGTGTATCTCATAGGAAGAGGTAAGGAATTTGAACAAGAAAGTCACAAATCCTTTTTATTAAGACAAATAAACTTAGAATTGTAATGGTTCTGATTCGAAGGGCCCTTAAAGATCATCTCATTCCAGCCCCTGGCCATGGGCAGGGACACCTTCCACTATCCCAGGTTGCTCCAAGCCCTGTCCAGCCTGGCCTTGGACACTTCCAGGGATGGGACAGCCACAGCTTCTCTGGGCAACCTGTGCCAGGGCCTCACCAGCCTTACAGGGAAGAACTCCTTCCTAATATCCAATCGAAACCTCCTCTCTGTCCATTTGAAGCTATTCCCCCTTGTTCTGTCACTCCAGGCTCTTGTAAATATTTTCTCTCCATCTCTTTTGTCAGGTCCTTTCAGGTATTGGAAGGATCTTCTCCTGCAAGATATTGATACTGGTGGCTGTTCATGCCCTGCACATCCAAAATGCAGCTCCTTCATTTTAGAAGCTCATGCCTGCAGGTTCTTATTATGGCTTTTGTCTTTAGGTGCCACACCCAATAATGTGTTATATTCTAACAGAGTAGGTGGTGGATGCCCCATCCCTGGAAAGGTTCAAGGTCAGGGCTCTCAACAACCTGATCTAGTTAAAGATGTCCCTGATTACTGTAAGGGAGTCTGACTCGATGACTTTTAAAATGTTCCTTCTAACTCAAAATATTCTATGATTCAATGATAATATACCTTATCTAATTCCATCACAGTCAGTATTCACACAAAATATTCCCACTAATGGTAAATTTTCCACTGACTTCAGTGAAAGTGGAGTCATACTTTGGATTCGCTAGTTTCTTCCTAATAAATCATTAAAACCACAAGTGGTTTTATGTGCTCTGAAGAAAGAATTTGTAAATAACTCTTATTTACCTATTCACAAAGCACAAATTTTAACACTTTCAGATATTGATGATTCTATACCCACAGACCTAATTAGATACGAAAAAAAAAATTCCCTGCAGGGAAGCTGCAGAAAATAAAACGAGAAATAGATCATTGTCAAATGGTGTCACAGGCAATGCAAATTATAGCCAAATTATTCCTGTTTCTAGTGGAGATCAGGTGCAAATACAGGAGTTGTTTCTCCAAAACAAGCTCTGTGCAAAGCTCCCATTACAGTACCAGAATCCTGCATGCAGTTTTTCTTGTAGGAATTAAATCTGGCACATCTGGAATTTGCATGTCTGTTAAAAATCTCTGAGCCAGGGATGGTAATCTGGTCATACAGCATATTCTGCAAATGTTGATGAATTGCAGCCAAATTTCCATGCCTCTAAGCAGCGTATCAGACTAACAAATAATAACAGCAGCCAGGTGCTGAAAGTTAATGCTGAACCCGAAATAAGATCCAGGACTGAATTATTTATTGAAATTCCATTACTTTATTTGCAGTATTAGAAATGAGAGTCACTTGCAGGCACTGCAAATAAAAGGTCTGGATAGTGGGTGCTGCTGATGAGGGCATTTACCGTATCAGCTGACCCCATAATGTGTTCTCAGGGGTCTCGTTTTGTACCTTATTAACATCACAAAAATACTGTTCATCTGTGACTTTGAGTGGGTTAAAAGAGCAATTGGCAGCCCCCAGGAGGTGTCCCACGGTGGGCAGGACTGGGCCTTCCTCTCTCCCTGAGCATCTCCAAGGTTCCCAGTGCTGCAGAGCTCATGGGAGAAGCTCTACCCTGAGATGTGCTGAGTGTTTGTGACTTTCACTGAGAGCAGACCAAGCTGTGCTGCAAAGGAGCAGCAAACCACAGCCCCAAACCAGTCTTTGTTTGGTGTTTGTACCTCGGTGTGACTTCCCAGTGCAATCCACAACCCCCCCCAATAAACTCATTATCAATACAATATTACCGGCATTTGGACTAAGCCTTAATACCCTGAGAATAAAAATGCCATATAAATAAATTTTCCGGTTTCCAGCTACTCACAGAGAAATAACTACAGAGTTTATTATTTAGGGGATTTTTTTTTCACTTTTAATATTTTCTTCCTTGCTGTATTTGTTCATCTGATCACCTACACAGACATACACTCATATTCAGCCATAGAGGGGAGTTACACTACAAGGCAGTCTTTTCTGATGCCATTGTCTCTGAATGTTTCATTAAACACAAAACAGAGAGCAAGTTCTGAGTTTATAAATGTAAATACCTGCAGTGAAAACAAGAGTCTAAGACATACACACAAATGGCAAGCAAATGTTCCTTGGGACTCACCTAAAAGCAAAACAATTTGTGTGTTCAGTATCAAATGCTGGAGAAAATAAAAGGTATTTGTTCTCAGACGGTTTATATTATTCTCAGATGCTTTCTAAAAGCTACTGAGAAATTTTAAATAAGTGTGTGTATTAGTAAAAGTAGAATTTACAAATATTTTCTTGCCACATGGGCTTCTGAAATTAATATATAATAAATGTTGTAAACAGAAAAAACAGTTAGACCAACGAGTGGAGTTTGGAACTCATTTCTTGTTTACTCAGTATCCCAGTGCAGGATGTTTTCTTAAATCCCTGTGTCCGTACTGTCTGGGTCAGATTGAAATGCTTTAAAAACTTTTTACAGGAAACAGTTTGGATAATTTTCTCAAAACAAATTTTTACTTGATGCTCAGACTGAATTTCCTCTAATTTCATTTTATCCTCTTATGTAGCATGAAAAAAAACCAAAACCAATATTTAATTAAGTTTAACTAATTGCTATGTATTAAAATAATCCATATTTTTCTTCCCTTTGTAAAAATATCTTAATTATGTCACTGCACTTTTCCTAACACCTCTTCACTTCTTAATGTCCTTTTGTTTCTGGGATCCTTGACCATGCTGTCGATTCCAAATATCATCTTTTTTGTTTGTTTGTTTGTTTTTTGTTCTTATCACTCCTAAGTCCCTCATGCTCCAAGTGGAGCACTGTCCAAAAAGCCCAGCAATGAGCCCAGCATGGCCATAGAGCAAAACTCTCCTCCAGTCTATTCCTTCCTCTCATCCCTGTCTCAGAAGCAATCAGTAGCCTTCTTCCAAAATATCTCTTGCTTGTTCTCTTCCCCTCACAAAAAAATAATCCTTTTGTTGATTTGCTTTCATTTTATGCCCCTCACCTTTCAGCCCTGAGCTCCATTCCCTGGCCTTCACCAATGCACTGGTGACAGCAGCTCTGAGATCTGCCCCCAAATCCTGTCCCTTTCTCTGGCTCTTCGCTCTTCTCTGACATTGTCACCCAACTGCTTTGTTCAAATGAAACAAATCCTTTTACATATGGTGGAAATGGAGTGTGACATGAGAGTCATGGCCTCTAAATCTCCTCACACATTTATTATTAAGTTCAAAAGAAGGTGTCATCTTCTCTGGAGACAATCCAGGTTAACCAGGTAACTGAGAAATCAGTATTTGGCAAGAGAATTTCTGAACATTTTCTATACATTTGTATACAGCTAGGACCCATTCCCCATACCTGAATCAGATCTGAAGAATTAACTATTTTTTCACCTTTTCTTACAATTCTCTCTAAAATGGAGATTTTATTATTATTATTATTACTATTATTATTATTGTAAAATGTCAAGTGCACATGGGTGGTCTTTCAAAAATAACAAATAGAAAAATCCTATAATTTCACACTTCCAGTGAAAAGCTAAACATCTATTAGTACAAAATCCCTCTTTCTGGCAGCATGGCACAAGGTGATTAGTACTAACACTTTCAAAGATCCTGGATATGGCTTTAAATAAATGTTAAATAAATATTCAAATAATTTTTAATAAGTTAAAAAAGTAATAATCATTGGTGCCCAGAGTGAAAGAGATGTCATGGGATTAATTATAACTTTATGAAGTTTATAAAGCTTTTTAAAAAGTTATATAACTTTTTATAAAGTTATATAACTCCTTCAAAGTTCCCATCTTGGTCATATCCTTCCCCAGCTCTTCAAGGTTGGACCTAAGTGGCTGCTTACAGTCAGCATTTTTAATTTTTAACATTTATTGTTATTATTATTATTGTTGAATCATCTCTTTTGAGATAAACTCTGAATCATGAGGCCATCGAGCAGAGATTACACTCAGTAAGAGAACGAGGTGTTCCCACAAGCACAGCTCAGAGGGCTGCTGGTGTCAACAAGGCAGGATGGGCAGTGGATACCTCCCACTCGGAAACAACTCTTCCCACATCCATGTTCACCTGCCTTTATCAGAGCCTGAATAGTGAGAAGACTTACGGAACATTTAGAGAAATATGTAATTGAAGATTTGTGAACATGGAATTGAAAGATGTATAGAAGATTACATCTGTGCACTCTCAGGAGCTCCTCGTGGCTACATCTTGGAGCACTGAGTGCCTAATCCAGAGAAAACATCATTTTTTGGAACTTCAAACAAGACCCAGCCCTAGGACTGGATCTAGAGCTCAACTGTAGGACTCAGAGATAACCAGAAATTCAAATTTAGAGCATCTTGGTAGAAGAAAGGGCAACTCAGTAAATCAAGGCAAAATAGAATTCCTTGTCAAACTGCATGGGTGAGTCAATGCTCAGAGATAAAAAGTGAATTAAAATGAACCAAATGTTAATTGAAGACTGAAAATAGACTTAATTATTAAGGGGGTGGGTGCACTGGATCCTCTTGGCATGTCCTGGGCTTTAAAAGAACTGAGCACAGAAAAACAACTAAAACTGCCACTCCGAGAGAACCTAGAACCTGCAAGAATATTCCATCATTCAATCCCTCTTCATTCAGGAGGAGCTTTTAAAAAAATACTATAAATAAAATAAACAAACAAAACAGATCTCCAGTTGCACACTGAATCAGCAGCAATGGCTCATCACAAAACACAGGGCAGTGAAAGAAAATAATTTCCCCCCATGATATGCATTTGCATCTGTTTGAAGTTGCCCATTCAGCAGCTAAAAGCAAAAGGAAAGCAGTAACACAACGTGCCTGTTGACCCACACAAATTGAGTCACAATCTAGAAAAACACCAGCAACAATAGCAATGATCCATCGGGGCTGGTTTCTCTGATTTCCACTTGTTTGGGACAATGCACAGGTACAAGCACGCACCAGCATGCAGAACAACAATAGCTGCACGCCCTGGATGTCAAGGTTCAGGGTCTTTATTTGAGTGTTAAAATGTTGTGGGAAGGACAAGCTTGGCAAGTCACGCAGAGAAGCACCAGCTCAACCTGAGAATTAATTCAGTATTTTGTCAGGAGTTAAGTCACAATCCCTGAGTAGCTTTTACAGTCATTCATCTATATAAAGGGAAAAGAGGGGAAACAGTTTTAGCTGGACTACACAGATATGAAAATGGATGTTGGGGCAAATGTTTCATAGGGAACGAAGCCAAGGCACAGGGCTGTGGCATGACTTAGGCAATGACAGACAGAAAGGGAATTCAGCTCTTCCTCATCTCATCTCAAGGTCTGACCTGTACTGACAGCGCTCATCTGCTCAGCCTTTGGAGGCCCTTCCAAAGTCTGGCTCTTGCATAACCACATATGATAAGCATATAAGATAAGCAATCTCATATTTAACCACCACCTGAATTAATCACAATGCATTATCACACGCAGGACACATAAGCAGCCTCTCAGCATCGTTTCTGTCAGACTGGCCTATACCAAATTTGTGCTGCTGTTAAGAGACATAGAAATCATAGATTCCGTCTCTGCTGGAACCAAGCCCAGTTCTGGTTTGTCGAGACATCCTCCAGTGCAATGCCCTGCTAGTTTGCAGATTTTCTGGCATGTTTATTCCTTTATTGTCCCTCATCCTGTGTGCTTCATTACAGCATATCTAGTCTCGATCTGATTTCTTGGGTGGTTCGTTCTGACAGGTGTTCACCTTTATAGTTACTACTAAGCCTACTCCTAAACTGACTACATTTGACCTTAACTATTAATACGTTGCACAAAGAAGTTGTAAATTCCCCATCCCTGGAAGGGATCAAGGCCTGGTTGGGTGGGGCTTGGAGCAACCTGGTCTAGTGGAAGCTGGGATTGGAAGCAGACAGTCCTTAAGTGTCTTCCAACTCAAACAATTCTGTGATCCTCCGTCTTGTTATATTTGTTACCAATGTACTAAAAAGCCCCAATAGGTATTTTAAATATTGTATTCAAGTGATGTTTGCTCTTTTGCTTAAAAGGAGAAAGATTGCCTTCAGGATGGCAATCTTAAGCAATCTTTAAGCCTTAAAGTTATTCTTCTCTACTTCTTTTCCAATGTCCTAACACAGATTAGCTTTGTCTGTGTTTAAAATAGCCAGCCAAAAGATAATCTAAAACTCGACCCCTCCCTACTAATAGCAATGGCAAAAGAAAAAAAAAAAAAAAGAAAAAAAAAAAAAAAAAAAAAAAAAAAAAAAAAGAAGTAAAAATGCATAGCTGTGACTAGTATGATTTGTGTGTTTTTTACTGGGCTGTTTACTGTGAATTGCTAAGCCTGTGTGGCACATGAACACTTAATCAGTCATGCTAAGCGCTGTACAGAACCCAAAAGACACAAGAGCTATGGCTAAAGGACAAAGCACAGGACCAAGACGAAGTTATTGCCGGCCCTCCTTGCACAAGGCCACAGCTTCTCAGCTTCTGCACCTGGAAAGTGCTGACCATGACTTCACAGTTCCTCAGAATTTCTATAAAAAGGCATCTGTTTGGTTTTTTTTAAATCTCAGGGAATGGGTTTTGCAAAGAAAATCATGTTCAATTGTGGCTGCCAAAGCATGGAGCAGCCTGCACAGCCTCCTTTGCAGAACTGGGACCTAAGGATGCTTAATTGCTATCAGCATTTAGTAAGGTTGGAGAACTTCTAACATCAGCCTGTGTTTTACTAATAACTATTAAAAAAACCAAAAGCCAACACTTTCACCAAAAAAAAAAAAAAAAAAAAAAAATCCAACTGCTGAACATTTAAAACAGATGCTAAACAGCCTTTTCTGAATTACAGACAGTTGCTGAACTCGGCTGTCAGATGTTTTCTGAGATGGAGCTTACAAGGATTAGCTCATCATACTTTGTGCTCCACTGTGAGCCTGCAGCAGCACACTCTCTTTGGAGGTGATGAGCCCTTTTCCAAGCAGTAGAACATTACACTTATATGTCTTTAGCAGCAACAGAAGTTAAAAAAAATTATATCTGCTTTGGCACCCTCATGGTTAAGAGAAATGGAAACTAAAGCCATACCTAAATCAAGCAAATTTACTCTGTACATAAACCTCATTCACAGAATCATAAACAGGTTTTAACACCTGAGATATTGGTGAATAGTGAACTCAGTCACGATATTTTTTTTCTTTGACCAGAGGAAACAAAAAAATTGGCCACAGAAATTGTGGATGCTCCATTCCTGAAAGTATTAAAGGCCAAGCTGGATGGGTCTTTGAGCAAACTGATCTAGTGGAAGGTGGGAGGTGTTTGAAGGGAGTGGGAATTATATGAGCTTTAAGGTCCCTTCCAACCCAAACCATTTTATGATGCTATGAAATACAAGAGAAGAAAAAAAATTAATATTCCCATATAAAATCTTTGCGAGTTTTATAGAATTTAAAGTAAATGAAAATCAGTTTCAGCCTTGAGTATTAGGCCTTGAACATTTTAATCACATTTTGCAGCAAGCACATAGAGCTGAATGCCACGGGCTTCTGTCATCTACACTGCACACAAAATTAGTATCTATCAAAATAAGGATTTAGAAGACCAAACTTTTACTTCTCACTGTCTGAGCACCTTCATCCTTAATGGAATGTCCTTTATGCCAGAGTAGCTATAGCAGGGACAGCTTCAACTCCTAGTGTCCTACAGATGCATTAATAAATTAATACAACATAGCCCTCCTGAAATGTATTTCAGTTACTGATTTATTTCAGTTTTATGAAGGGTTGCCAGAAATACATAAAAAGGAGCTATTTTAATGTCTTTTGGAAATCAGGTGCACAGGGAAAAAAAATGGAGAAGCACCTGAGCTCCAGATATAGAATACCTCTTCAGAAGCAACCAGGCTACTTTGAGGACCAACACAGAAATTATGGGGATTACAAGACTGGTGTAAATATAAGAGTCTGAATGTGTGAGAAGAGGCAGGAAAAGCAGACAAGCTGGTCCTACAGAAGATGCAACACATCTGCACAAACTTGGCACTAGAGGAGGACTGGTATCAGCATTTTATCAAGGTCAGGAGAGCCTGAAAAAACTTGCCTTGGGTCACTGAAGGAGGCAGAAAAGCACAAAAGTAAAGAAATCCTGCCAAGAATTTGGGTCAAAACCTGGGAATATTACTGAGCTTGACATGTTGCAAAATTTGCATTGCAGGACCTTTTCACAGATTGATTAGAAAAAAAAATAAAAATCAGAGGGTTGGAATGGTGGGATGGGACCTGCGCTGTTGCTTTCTATTAAGATGAAGTGCTGAAATGCTGATTTTTTTCATAGAATGGAAAGCCAAAAAAAAGTTGATTTGTGTTTTGACAACTCTGGGGCCATTTTAACATGGCAAAGCTTTCCTATGGTGTGTTAGAGAACTGTAGCTCAGGTGTTTTGTGTTCCAATCTCTTTTCCGAGGACATCTCCTCTTATGACACTGTACCCATGAAATTTCTGTGGTGCATCAGAGTCACTGAATCAAAGAAGAGTATGTGTTATATCACGGAAGGTCACTTCAGCCAATGAACACCACCACTTCAAAAGTGATACATAGAGAAGGGTAAAATCATGAACACTCTGAAAGATAAGTCATTAAATTATTCTTGAGAGGGACAGAATAACACTCCTTTACAAAGGATCAATACATTTAGGAGAGTCAGAGAAAAAATCCTATGGACTCATCATTCTGCATTTACGTGGGTACTGGCAATCAAGTTATGTAACAAACAGCAATGACATATTGTAAATGCAATCAGTTCAAGTTAAGTCCTACCCTTAGGTATTATTAGATTAAATTACTGGCTTTGGAACTGTAAAACACAGCTGGGTACAGTTCGAATTACTTCCATTCCACTGTAATAATTTCCAAGTCTTAAGTTTAATATAAAAAAATCAGGCCAGGAATACATGATGCTGATTAAACTCCTCAGACCTACAAAAACCAGATTTTTTAACTCATAGCTCCAGAGGTACATATACATCACTATTTCCCCATCCAGATGAGTTTTATTGCAAGTCAGCAACACAGAAGTGCAAAAAAAAAAGCGGGGGGAGAACAAGAGACAAGGAAGGAAAGGGAATAAGGACATTTCCACATGAAATTTTACTGCGTCAAACAAATCACTTCAAGCTATTTACAAAGTACCTACTATAGCACTTTAGGCACCTGCTCTGATTTCCTGCTTCATGTAAGTTTTATAGATCAAATCTACCACAAAACCAAACCCTTCCTTAATCCAACTGATTCTCCCTGACTTTGGGTCAGCCTTTGCTAAAAAAAAGTTTATCATTGAAACCTTCTGTTGTTCATGTATAAAACCAACACATAAAGTCACAGCCCTTTAACATCTGCCTGACTGTTAAAAAGGAGTAACTTGAAAACTCTACCTGAGCTCTCAGCTGAAAAATGGAAATACTACTAATAAGATAACGTTTCTGTTACCTCTTTGCAGCACTGCTGGGATTACTTTGCTGCTGCCACATTTTGAAGAATTATGTGCCACACGAGAACTAAGTGACATTGTTGCTGTGATGATCAATGTGTTCTCCTAAACAATCCTTACACAGCCTTCCATCGAACTCTATTTGACACAGCCAGGTGAATTGATAGCAGCATTAAATCCTGCAGCTCGGGCAGACGCACTTCCTGCTGCCTCTCTTGGAAAGGACCCCTGTGTATTTTTGGGATGTTATGTCAAACGATCCCGGTGACATTTGTTGTTCTGGATTAGCCTCAGCAGAGCCATGTATTGCCAATAAAAGTTTCCTGAGGACACTTACTGGAGCTTCACTGTCATCACTGAACCACGACACAACAACCTGTGAGTCTGACGAGATGGGAGCTGCCAGAGGTGGGAAAAGAGCAACCTGCAGCTAAGCACAGAGCACCAAAAGCACACCAGTGGTTATTTCTAAGTACAAGCAATAATAATTACGAATATCACCAGTTCTTGATGGTAAAATTAAAACATGGTATTTACCCAATTTCACTATGTGGCTCAGAAAAGCTGGAATAAAGGAAGGAGTCAGCAAGTGGAGTTCCCACACTAGGCCAACCCCACACTTGGGCTGGCCTAGTTCTGCTGCCACTGAACTCAGCAGTACAAAACTGACTTGCTTTTGTGGCCATAGAATATGACCCAAGCTAAATGGTCCTGAATTCTTATTTATCCGAATGGATCTAATTTATAAAGGCATGTAAAGAAGTTATGCATGTTCAACAAAGCATTGGAATATGTTTCATTTTAATCAGATGTTTTGATTATAATTAACATATATATCAATGCCATCAAGTTTAATAAAAAGCAAGTAGTCACAGCCATTTATAGAGGAAAACTCCCAAACCATGGCACATCAGAGTGTCATTCACCTTTAACCATAAACTAAGGATTAGACCATGAATTTAGGCAGGAGACACAGCTGGAAATTCCTTCTTAACTTGAGACCCAGTTTCCCAAGCAATCCTAAAAGTATTCCAGACTAGATTCAAGGTGGCAGGGATAGTGAATATATCCCTGCCAAGTAATTTTATAAACTTTGCCTGCTTAAACTATTTACTGCCTGTCTCTAATATTCCCACCAACAAGGCACTTGCCTTGATGAAAACAAAACCTGCAAATGCTCAGAGACAAAACAGACACACAGACACACAGACGCTGGGTAGTATAACTCAGGCTAAAGCTTCTTTAAAGTATTGTTTTTCTTCATCACACGGAAAAACAAGCAACTCATAATTTTAAAACATTTGCTAGGCAGCTATTTGACAATTTATTGAATTATTTTTTAAACAACATAAGTTTAAAGCAAAATGAAATTTTGCCAAGACGGATGTTTTTCCTCTGACTATTTTTTTTAATGGTTTTTCGAAAATGCTTAATAAAAAGACCAGAGTAGCAACTATCAGTCCAGGCAGCATTTCCCTGATTTAAGCAGGTAAGAAGTGGAGTTGTTTTTGATTTGTTGCTCTGGTCACTCCTGATTTGACAAGATCTTAGCAGAACCATTACACTGAATACTCGAATGCCCCTGCATGGAACTTATGAAACTCATTTACAGATGTTTAAACAAACCTAATAAAATTATTTTCCTCCCTGGTGTCCAGATTACTGGTAAACCTTGCAAATTTTGTAACCTTAACACCAAAGCACAAGGCCAGTACACTGCAAGAGGAGACTCAGGCTGCTGATCACACACTGCCTCACCAAAAGAGGTTTGAAGAGTCACAAACCATGGTGCCCATCGCCTGCTTGACAGGTCCAAAAGGTAAAAATTCAAGATACACAATAAACCCTGTGCTCACACCACCTCCAGGGTGACAGCTGGAAAGTGTCAGGGACTGCACACACTGTACCTATCTGCTTTGTATGGTGGTTGTGGCTCCTTCGAAATGTGAAAGGCTTGGCAACAAAAATATGTTATTGTCAGTCTTGGAGCACCAGACAGGTTGGACCAGATGTTTCAGTATCATTATTCTTCCTTGTGCTTTTTTTATCTTTGTTATTTCCTCTTTATCTAGAAAGTTTAGCTAAACATAGGAATGATTTTGTATGAAAGCCATGCTGAGCTCATAATACCCACACTTCTCAAGAAACAGAAATTAACTTAGAGCCCTCCAGATTTGATTCTGATTTCTACACATCAATAAAAAACTTTCTGAGGGCAGTCTATGAATTAAATATACTGTAGAGCCTATCTTGTTATAAAGGGTTAAAAGGTTCCTATCAAGTTATCTCTCCCAGTTTGCAAAGCGAGTACTGGTTGCGATAACCCTGAAATTCTGAAACTGAAATCAGTTTTCTTATCAGAGTGACCTCATATAATAAAACCACAAAAATCGTAATAGCAGGGACAATTGCTTATAATAGGTGTAATATTTTTATTTTTATCTTCCTCTAAGGCTATGTGACCACACTTCACCAAAATCCAAACCAAGGGTGGTTTGAAATCACCTTTCAGCAGAAATAACTTCTTCCAAAAAAAAAATCCAGAAAATGCACCCAAAAATCCCAGAATTTAAAAAAAAAAAAAAAAAAAAAAAAAAAAAAAGTCTTGCACCTCCCTGAGAAAATTTCTGGGATATTTGTGCCCAAAAGAGGGGTAGTAACACCCTCCTGAGAGCAGCAGCTGCTGGGACTTTGATGGAGCACACTGTTGTTGGTGACTGCTCTGTCCTGGCAGCAAGGCTCTCTGACTAACCCATTCATTCAGGAATACCAATTTTGGTGCAAAATCTTGCCATCACTTTTAGACATAATCCTAACAAATTCAGTCAGCTGACAGGGACATGTTAAATGTCTGAAGCAGTGATTGTGGAAGCTCAAGGCCTTTGAGAGGTCTCTTTTGATTTGTACATTTTTGCAGCACCTTCACATTTTCCCTAGAGGGGTGTTCAGTGTCACTGTGGGTGAACACTTTGAGAAGTAAAGCCTTACACATTTCAAGCAAAAGCTCTTGCTCATCTAATCCTAGAATGGTTTGGATTGGAAAGGACCTTAAAATTAACTTTCTAGATATTAAGTACTACTCTAATCCTGAAAGGCAAGGAATGTACATTCAAACACCTGTTTCCATTGCAAACAGAAAGAAGCCAGCAAAGTTCTGTGGTCTTCCCTTATGAATTTTAATTTAATTACTTCATGTAAAAGGAGCAGTATTTCAGTTTAGTCATTATGCTCCTGTATACAGGTGCAAGGCTGCCAGGAAAAGCTAAATATACCTTCCATCAGGGTGTCACTGTCATTTATATAGAAGCACTCTGCTTTTCCAGTACACAAAGGATTGAAATTAGCCTGAGTTAACACAAGCTGGGTGAAGCACAGAGCAAGCACTACCTCCCCATGTTCACTACCCCAGAGCTGCCACCGCCAGCATCTCGCGACACCACACATCCAACCCTTCCCTCTGCAGCCTCCTCCAATTCCCTGCCAAACAAGTTCAGAGAGGGAATTGCTGCTGGAGAGTTTCAGCGTTCAGCAAAGGCTTTCTCACACAGCTGCACATCTGATCAAGGCAGCACCACCTCCCTGGCAGACCTCACCACTCGCACCATCGCTCTCCCTGTGTCCTGCCCTGGATTCGGGGGGGTTTGCTCTCCATCAAGCACCTCGCAAGAACGAATACTTGCTCATAAAAAAATACTCACAGATCCAGGTTAGGGCACCGTTAGAAAAAGAGTGAAATCAATGGGGATGATAACAAATAGATGTGATAACCACTTAACCTGTGCCTGCCACAGCAGCTCAGCTGTGTCCTGGTGGTGCCCAGCCCATCTGTGCGGCTCAGGAGATCCTGAGCCAAGCTGCATTAGGTTACAGAGCAGCTCTCCTGCTTACAGCCCCGCTCTCTGCTTGTCTGTCTGAGGCTCCTGCACTCCTGCTTGATAAACAGCAAAGGGAAATAGAGCAATTGTGTAACACCTTGCTTTTTTTAACCTGAGACAGAAAATGCTTTTATTAGAGACACTGTGGCTGGTGAAAAACAGCCCTTTCTGGTTTATTTGGGCTTGTGGAAGATACAGTTTCCACCAGGCCACATCTACTGTCCTACATTTTCTCACTGTTCTCTGTGTTTTCTGTGTGTTCATTCAAGGATGCAGGACAGAACTCTTTTCCTTGGCTGAAGTATTAGCTCTACAAAAATCAAATGAGGAATTGCTCATGGATCCCAACATCCCCTGCTGTTAGAACTTGCCTCAAGTGTGGTCCAGTACATTTACATTTGTTACTTGTCCCAGTATCTCATGGTCCTCCAGAAGTTGCCACTTTTCTGTTCTTTCCAGCCTTTAAACAGACTGAATATGTATATTCTCCTTTACAGAATGTCTCCTGGATTGGCCTTCCTGTTTATCTCCCCTTACTAATATCCTATTATTTGCAAAGTCATCCTCCAGAAAAGTTTTCACCTGTTCATGATTCTCTTACATGCTCCTACTTTTCAACTTCCAGCTCATCTCTCCTTTGGATGTTCTCCTCCTTTTTATTTTTGAACTTCTGATATGTATAATTTAATACTCTGGTTACATGCTTTACTATACAACCTTTTAAACTTTTAATTAAATTAATGGCACCTTTCCAAAACATCAAGAATTGCAATTTTTCAACCTAAATGGAAAGTATCCAGGAAGATACCAATTAATTCTTTTGCTCCAGCTCTGAGTTTTATGTGAGTCTCTGTGCAATTCTGTAATATGCATTATGCAGGAAGTCACATTACTAAAAATGTTCTTTCTGGAGTTATAAATCTTCAGGTTGTGGCAAGGCTTGGTTTAATTCAGTGCTCATTTTTCCCAGTATCTTATGGATCCAGAGCTTCACACAGTGAATCTGGGCAAAGACCTTCACTTTAACAGCTGATGCAGTCAAAGAACCACATATCGCAAACATCCGTATCAGCCTCGGTGAAATAGTGTGAGCCCTAAAACAAATCATTAGCTACAGATTTCCATTCCAGCACACATTTGACTGATGATAGAGTGCCAAACAACCTCACCAACCTATTTTTTAGCCCACAAACATCTCCATTAAACTCAATTTGGTAGAAACAACTTGTAAGAGGTGAGGTGTTTGGCTATATGGACTCATGCTGGTCCATTTTAGTACATTAAGCTCTCTGTACAAAGGATCCATGGGGCACTTATGAACCTGAAATTCTTGTCAAATCTGTTTGCTAGGAAAAAAGACCTCACTGCTGGCTCAATCAGAGTGGCTGCACCTGAACTGACTGGTTTTGAAAGATGTGTGAAGAGGCCATGTATACACATCATGCATGTGGCTGATATTTCAGCTTACAGCCCAAAATATCCATCAGGGAGTACAAAGCAATTACATACCTTCCTCTTGACAGAAGGGAGGGGTTGGAATCTGCTTTCCTAATCATTCAGGGCTCTGCTTGCAAAGGGTCTGAGGTAACTCCCACACTTTAATAATAATCCCATGATTTACAGGGATGGTTTAAGCTCAGAGAGACCAAACACCTGTCCTGTAACTGTTCCTGGCCAGGCTGGACATGGTTTTAAGCAACCTGGTCTAGTGCAAGATGCCCCTGCCCAAGGCAGGGGGATTGGAACAAGGTGATCTTTAAGGTCCCCTCCAATCCAAGCCACTCTATGATTCCATGATTTTACATGGGCGTAGGGGATTTCAGCTTCAAGGTGGGTAGAGGCTTTAAAACTCTGAACACCAAAAAATCTGAGCTCTTCACTGAGACAGAGTTTGCACGAAGTTTGCTGTTATTAAGGCTGTATGTGTCATGGGTTTCAACTGTGCCACTGGTTTTAATGGCAGGAGTTTCACAGCCCAAGATCAAGAGTCGTACACAACTTGAAACATTCTGAAACCCTGCCACATAACAGGTGTATTCATTTTTCTGTATTTTCGTTAAATTGGTTTCTGTTCTCAGTTACCCTTCTATAAAATCAGAATGAGCTTCAGGCTGAAGAAACTCAGAGTAAAAACTGATTTAGTTTTTATTGGTTTAGAAAAAAAAGAAAGTATTGCAGTAAATAATCAGAAGACTGACAGCTTATCTCAATCCTTATTGTTTTATGGTCCATCAGCATTTCAGTCCTGACAGCCTCTGCTGAGGTACCAAATCCTGGTACCCCTCAGCTCTTCCCAAAAATGGAAAAGAAAGTCAGGATTCATAGAGCAAAACCTGAAGCCTACAGCCTCAAGTCTAAAGTTAGGACACAGTACATTGCAGACAGCAGGCTAAGAATAACAGAACAAACTCATGAGGAGAGAATTAACAATAAAACACAGGAACTCTGACTCTCCCTCCACAACATTACCTAATTCTAATGTCACGAAGAAGAAAGCAGAGTGAGCGTGTGTGCAAGAGATAACAGGCTGTCACAGCACCGCTTCCGCGCAGCGCCAGAAAATTAAAGTTTGATTATTCAGTAGAAGCTGAGCCGATCCGAGAGTCACACCAGTGTCCAGTTCACAGCGCGACTTACCTTCACAAAGAGCTCAATTTCAGGGTCCTTTCCATCCCCGTTAGCAGCAACAGAGTCTGTCATTTTTCACCCCCAAGGCTACCAGCAGATCTCTTGCTATTAAGTGGCAAAAGGAGGTTTCAACTGCAGGGCGTGTGAGTTTCCCCTCTGAACCACTCTCACAAAAGCTCTTAAAACATCATTTGTAATGATAAAGCTCGAAAGCAGCGGAGTAAACAAGTTTGCAGGTTATTAAATTAATAATAATTAAGAAAAGGCTGGCAGCAGAGGAGCAGTCCCTGTTACGGTAGTTCTTCAGAGCAACAAGTGCTGCTGTGCTCTGGTACAGTATCCTCATCTGTCAGAGCTGCAGCCCTCGCTGCCTGCCCAAAATAGCCCAGAGCATAAAAAAAGAGAGGGTGGGGTTAAACTCACAGGGGAGGAGACAAGCTCCTGGTACCTACGGCAGGATCAGTCTCTAAGCAAAAAAATACTGCTCTTCCCCGTTTTCAGCATTTCTGTTGTTCCCTCCCTTATTCTACAGCTGGGAGCACCAGGGACAGGGAAGAAGGAAGTCCTGCAGCAGGGCTGGTTTCGTTGATTTAAGCAACAGTGATGTTTTTTCCTGCTTTTCTGAAGGGTGTTTGTCCTGCCTCTAGCTTTTCCAAATCCGAAATTGTTATTGCTAAGAAAAGTAATGGGGAAAGAGCCTGTGCCTTGGCTGTTGGATCAATGCAAGGAATGGGCAGACAAGCAGAGTTTTGCCTCAGCAACCCCTGCCATGTGCGTGGTACAAAGTGGTACAGAAGCCAAAACTGAATACTCAGGTAAGAGAAGCACCTGTGATGCCACCACTGCTGATGGAGCGCAGGAGCAGAGGAATGGGAATGTTTGGGTCCCATAACTATTTCTCAGCATGTCCCTCGGGGTGCTGGTTGTAGAGGGGGCCAGCAGAGCGATGATTCGCTGGGTGGAGCATGGGAGGACAGTTCCAAGGGCCTGAGCTTGCTGCTGACGTGCTGCTGTCATCTCGACTCCCTTTCCTTGGCCCTGCGTTCCTTGCGTGACTCAGAGGGCACCGCACCGCAGCCCTGAGCATGAGGTGGCGCCTATAGAAAGTCCTGACACAGCCAAAAGGCACGGAGGGAGGGACTGCTGGCACAGGAGGGGACAGCGAGCAGGGGCAAAGAGGCAATGGCACCTCCTGCTCATCCCCATCCCTGCCTGGAGGGACTTGGTGTCCTCCTGCCCTCAGGAAGTCCCTTCCTGCACTTCTGCCCCGATCCTGTTTCAGGACTGCCAAAGTTCTGGCTCACAAGCTGTTGGCAATTCAAGCTGCCAGACATGAGCAGTTTTACCTTCCCCTTCTGACACACAGAGGCTTTTTGGGGAGGGTTTTGACATGATCAAACACTCGCCTTTCCTGAAAATGCTCTTAGCTGTGTGCTTTTGTGATGATCTCCAGTTCCCTCCGTGATCCCTAGGTATTTGACACAGCTCCAGAGCAGTCACAGCCAACATCTCCATGGCCCTTTGGGTAAGTTCTATGGGAATTTTCCCACGACAGCTGCTTCATGTGCACTCCATGAAGGACTGAAATGGTTAACGAGTAAATCTCATTATGCTGTTGCAACTGTAATTACAACATAATCATCATTATAATTACTGTAAAAGAATGCTTATGGTTTTTAGATCTAATTAGCACTCATTCAAATAACTGGAAGGTTAACTATAAGAGAATTAAGTGTTATTATTCCTTTGATTTCAAATTTTTACTTGTAATTTTTGGAGTAGGCACATTAATTACCAAACATTTATAGTACAATTATTCTTAGGCCTACCGGCAAGTTTCCAAGGACATGGGCTAAGTGTACTTACATGTGGCAGAAAGAATCATTGCATTGTAATTACACATTACAATTATAAAAGTCTGCCAAAAACTTAAGAGTAATCACTGTGTCTCTAAAATGCGTCCCTAAATAATGCATTATCAACTACACAATTATAAGCTTTTGGGTTTTGCTGAAAAACTGTTTTGCTTTAGCACCTTGCGGTGACGTAATTTGCCTTTAAAGAGGGTTCCTGGAAACAACGGGAAATAGGTAATCTTCACTGAGGTTACCTGCAGCTCCAGCCTCACTGCAAACATTGTTTTGATATAGGTAAGTGGTTTAAACAAGTTATATCACAGGAGAGTCTATATTGGCTCTGGAAGAGAAAATACTGCCAGCTCTGAGCACAGTAATGAGGTAATGCTGCTAATGCTAAACCAAAATGTAGAAATAAAATCAGCTTTCATGATATCAGCACTTACAAGTTGTGATGCATGTGACCTATTTAGATGCCTATTTTAGAATGAAAATATGTGCCCTAGAAGTGTCTAATTTTTTCCACTGAGCCCAGGGCAATGACATAATCACATAATGGTCAGACAAATCCTGCACTAATTTTTAAGTAAAAGAAATCAGTGGCTTTAGTGTCTGATTTCTGTGCACGTGCCATCCGTCACTCCAGAAGTTGTGTGTGCTTTGCTCCTCTGAAAGTTAAACTCTAGATGTAGCAATTTCAGTAGAGACTCAACGTGTCAAAACATTCAAATCCTTCCCTCCCAATTACTGTCTGGGTGTAATGGTGTATTATAATTAGTTTTCAGACAAAGATATGGTGCTGAGGCTCAGCAAAGCAGAAGGGAAACTTTGCAATACAGAGAAAGGGAGCGAAGATTCCCTGGAGCCATTTCCATCCTAACCCAGATATAAATTACTGGAAGAACATGCCAGATCTCACCTGGTTCAAGGTGCTTTTGGGCATTGCTGCCACTGGAAGGTGCCTTCCCCATCTGCTTCCACCCATAAGGCACCACCTTGTACTCATCCCCTGCCCCAGGACTTGATAGGGGCTGCTCAGAGGCTACAGGAGCTGTGGAGTGAATATCACACATCTGATATTCCAACTGGGCTTTTAGGTATCCACAGAAAGAATAAACCAGCCCACCTCAAAAAACATCCTCAGCTTTTCAAAAATTCCCCTATGGAACCCCTAGAAGAGACCAAACATAACAGAGCCCTTGTTCATATAATGCTGGGTTTTTTTTTAAAAGAGATTCTGAAAGCTGAATTTACGATAAACATTGTAGAAGGTAGTGAGTAGGAGAAAATATATATAGATGCATATATATATATATATATGTACATATGTACTGCTTTAAGAATCTATTCATGCATTTACTGCTTTTCTGTCATGTAAAACCACCTTATCACTTACATCTGGGTGGAACCTTTCTGACTGTAATGGTTTTTACAGTCTACACAGCTCTTTTGTGTGTTATGAAATCAGCTCTTTCTTCAGCCAAATTAAGGGTAAGACACTGATAAATAATTAGTACACTCTCATTTTACTGTGAAGAATGAGTCACTTAGCTTGGCCTATCATTTTCTCACAAGTCAGAAGTAGCAGAGGCTTTGAGTTACACGCAAGAACATTAGACACTGAATTATGAACTCCTCATAAGCCAAGTCATTATAGTTTGAGGTTTATGAGATATAGAAATGAATATGAGCACATCATCCCATTAATAAAAGAAGAGGACAGCTTCAGAAAAGGAACAGCCACGTCTCCACATAAGACCTCTATTGTAGGTGAGCTCTGGTGCACTATCAGCTTTCACAGGCCTGATCCAAGCTTCACTTCCAGCAAAGATTTGTCCCGAGGGGGTGAATCAGAGGCCAAGCATCCAGAATGTAACTCTATCGTGCAGTTCTCCAGCAGACCGCTATGTTACCAAGAAGGATCGGGGCACAAAGCACATCCAGCCCCCAGTGCTTCCATCCAGCTCCTTCCATGAGAGCAGGTATTGCAAGTTTTATACGACACGGGCAACGTTTTTCTTTGTGGTGAAAAGTAAAAGCTTGGTGCAGCTGCAGTAAATGCAGTAAATGGTATTTGGGGCTATGATTTTACCAGGGAATTATTTAACTGCTTAGTTGCCAAAAAACCCCACACCTAAGCAGCAGCCAGCCACTAACCCAGCTGGTTTGAACGGGTTATGAAAAGACCTATTCCAGAGACAGTTTGAATTACTGGCAATTTGCAACTGCAGTTGTTGGATGCTAGTAGTTTTGACATGCAATGCACTTAACAAGTTAACAACTGCAAGGAATCAATCCAATAATTTTAATTTTCTTTTGAGTTACAATGTGTTGCTATCAATTTCTTGTCTGAATTTCAGAAAAAATCAATAGGATTTGTCTCAGATATTTGGGGCCAGACAGCATGTTCCCCTCCTCAAATGTACAAGGCATGCAAGGAGATACAAAACTCTTCTCATCAGCCTCATGCCAACACTGGGTGAGCAGATACCTTCCCTCAACTCCAAAGAGGTACAGTACCTCAAAATGTGTTGGTTTGATGGAAGAACTGTGATTTTGTTCCTTTTTATAAATTTTCCCACACTCAAGGTAATGGAAGAAATGACATCAAGAGATACCATAACAGCTGTGCAGCCTGAGTGTCCCGAGAAATGGGATGGAAAAGCCTAGGCCAGAAAAATTTGCACTCCATTAACTGGCCAGTTGGAGATAACCCATTCTATACCCATCCCCAGGTATTATGAATCCATCACAGTCATGAGCTACAGCAGCTCTTCTATATCTTATTATTAAGATGCATTATTTTTGCTCTAAAATTATGACTGAAACTCTTCTGTTTAACAGAGTGAATCAGCTCAGACTGGAGTTTTGCAAAGTAAGTTCTAGTCCAAAACCATGGAATTATTTTTATATATAATTCTGTTTTCACATGGATGCAGCATCAAACTTTGCTGTAACGTTAATAAGCATTAACACCTTCAAGAGAAAAACCTGCTGCTGTTCAGTGTGAAGAGGGATTTCATTATGGATAATGATCTCAGTGCTCACATTGAGAAAGCCACAGGTACCCAATTGTAAGGAAGTGGCTCTGAAAAGGTACAAAATCTTCTCCTAATGCTGCATTCAGTACAGAGGCTTCTAGAGGGCAGTGGTTTATTCCTATATTTTACTATCATTCCAAAACTGACATTTCAATTAAAAACAAAAGATACTTCCCACCAGGACTGAGACTGCTCTGGAAAGTGGTATTGTAGGAGATACAATGGAGAGCATGACAGATTGTCCCAAACTGTGAGCTGTATGGGTAATGCAGCTGATGAAAGGAGACATGGAGAAATCCTCAGCCCTCGCTTTTCAAAATGAATCCTCCACACCATTAAGTGTGGTGAAGAAAAACAGCACCAGGTAAGTGTGATGTACTCATTGTTGTTGACTCACTACTATCATAGAACTAAAATTACATTATTTTACTTCCAAGTCTGCAATAGAGTAAGTAATGGCTATTCCTGTCTTATTTTACAGGAGTTCATAGTGCAAGTCCCTATTTACATTATTTCTGTTCAGTTCTTTGTATGCTTTTGGTCATAAATTGAGTCTAAATTAATTAGGATTTGAATCATGAACACGCAAACTAGGATTAAATACCCCCCAAACAAAAGACCAGCTCATAACACACTATTTTAATCCTGATTTATGAATTATTATTTACAGAAAGTGTTCAAAATGGCATGTTCAACTCATGCAGATCTCAAGCTAGGTTTCAATTCCTCCCAGTAAATAAGGCTCAAAGAATGCACAGTTGCTGCTGATTTCATTGGATACATTTGTGATCCACGCTGTTGTTTAGCAAACAATTTGGCTGAAAGCTGAAATTACTTTCTATGTTCTGATGCACATTATTTCTAAAAGGTGAAGCCTTCAACAGCTCAGTTTGAAATTACTCATTACTCAGGCTAGTCCCCATGGGTTCACATGCTGTCATCAGTACCTGCACAGCAGGTTATGTGCATGGATCTGCACTGTGGATTTCAGGATCCTCTGTGGTGTATGTGCAGTTTAGTTTAAGAAAAAGCCCTCTGGATTTTTGGTCCCTGAAAACCTCACACCGGAATAGTGTGAAATAGCAGGGCTCAACATCCTTACATCTCTCTGTGGCAGCAAAGGTTAACCTCTGCAATGGCAGTGCCTCTGCTCAATGGCAGTGCACTCACCTGAGTTAATGCAGCTGGCTGACCTTGAGCCTCACGTTGAACTGAAGAACTCTTCCATTCTCCTTAATAAATTGCCTTCATTCATTTTTCATTTCACCTTTTGGTACTTCTTCTGTGATAAAGTTTCCACGATGTTTGCCAGCTCACTTGTCTTAGTGCATCACCTCAAGCTGTTATGAAATGAATGGTGGGTTCTCTGTTCTTTTTTTCCTTCCTAAGAACTTCAGCATAAGAGTTCAACATCTTGCAGCACCTAATGTTGACTTGGTGATATCCCATTTTATGTATTTTTTTGCTTGGGGATGCTTTTCACAGCAGAGTTAATGCAGGCAACCAGGATGAATTAGAGCAAGGTGGTTAGTTAAGCATGTATGTGAAATTCTGTTCTGCAAATACACTTTCACATTAGCAGATTTTTGCTGGCAACCACCATATTGAGGTTATTAGGACTTCAGAGACCATGTCCCACATCTTTAAGTGAAAGATGATGGTGACAATTCTTAAAAAGGAGCTTGACTTAAGGCCAGAAATAGATTTTGTGTTGAAATTCAGCACTGAGCACAGTCTAAATAACAATGGTGCCTTGTTTAAATCTGTCAGAACTGGGAATACTGGGTATTCCAACTAGAAAGATATAAGGGGTTTTTTTTTCATCTTAAATGGAAGATTTTCCAAAATTTTTTCATCTTTTGCCAAAATCACAAAATTTTCGTAGAACATGTAGCAGGTGTCACTTTTGTAAGAAAGTCACCAGCTGCAATACCTGGGAGCAACCTCACAGACCACCAAAATATCAAAGCCCACTTTGTCTTTGCAGTCTCACTGCTCTGACCTTGGTGACAACTCTAATACAATTCTGCAGAAAATGGAGTAGGTTTTCCTGTGAGACCTACATCAGTTAGAAAAGTTCTAACAAGATATGGATCCCTTCACTCATTATTAGCAACTTCTACCCATTTCTAGCCAAGCAGAAAGTCAGAGTTGAAACCAGACTAATTAAAAAATATATATATGAATGTATCTCACGATGTTGAGAGAAAACCTAAATTCTCCTGCAGAGGATGGCAGCAGAGACTCTCCAGTAAGTCTTGCTTACAGGTTCATGCAGAAAATTGACCTTCAGAGCAGAAAAGCAGAGTTCAGAAGGATGAAGTTGTTGTGAGGTTTGACTCCTCTCAGCTCTGCATCTCAACTAGGTGGAAGTCACTGTGAGGGAGTTTCTATCACTTCTACCTATGCTGGGTCTCTAACCAGAAGATGATGACTTTAGGCTACAGAACTATCAAACACCCGCTGCAATTATCTCATTTGCCATGAGAGATCTAGCAATTAAACAACAAATTAAAACATAATTGAACGACCTTTTCAGAAAATTAAGTACAAGGAATCAAAACAAAAAGCAAGTTAGCCAGGTCATCTATCACTTTCCTCAGATATTGTAAACCTTGCACTGTATTATTGTAAACCAGAAAAAATATTAAAATACTGTAATCAAATGAAGGAAAATCCACACATACAAACTTCATAGTGCAAAGCTCCATAAAATCAAAGAGGAGGACTCAGAGCCATTGAAAGTAATACATGTAGGAATAGTTTACTATTGATAGGGCTGATAGTGCCACTGATTTTTAATGCTTCCTAATACTTTCCCTGTTTACACTCTGTTTTCAATTCAGGGTAACTTTTGCCAGACTTTAAAAAGGGAGCTCTTCAGCACTGATGTGTTCTTTATTCATCCAAAGCACTTCAGACACCCAAAGGTTTATCTTGCAATGCACTCAGCCACTGAAGTCACTGATCCCCCATCCTACAGCTTAAAACAAAAGCTTGAAAGTGAACAAAAATGCAAGGAAATGACCCAATTTCCCCCGAATCAACAGCAAGCTAAGAATAGACTACTGAACTCCTCAGTGCCAGCTTAGTCAAACCATTGTCAAATGAAAGCACATTTGTTTTTCCAAGTGTTCAGAATTCCATCGTCACAGAGTGCACCCTCCATACAGGTGATTATGTCAATATATATAGAAGTACAACATTCTTGTGCACAATATTCTACAGGCACACTTCCAAAGGCATTCCACCAGCGCCCACCCGTCATGCTCTGCATGGAAAACCTGCTTGGAATACCTGACCTTTAGTTTGTGTCTTTTTTTTTAATAAAATAGTACTTGATTCCTATCCCCATGAGTCACAGAGTCCATTCTCGACAAGTTAATTGTTAAGTGGAATTAGGCAGCGGAGTGTTCTTTGGCCACATCCTTGCAGGGACTTGGAGAGCACGGTCTCCTCCCTGGCTGGCAGTGGAGGAGGGAATGCCAGGGCAGCTGAGCTGCGGGCCAGGCTTTTATAGCGAGGCTATTTTTAGCTGTTATCAGCGCAGTGCGGGGCCAATCCGCGCCCGGGGCCGCAGAGAAACTCTGCTCCGGCCAAACTTCACTCGCAGCAATCTCCCAGGGAGGAGCCAAAGGACTCTGAATTTGCTGCTCTGAACTTCGCCTGTCCTTTATAAGGGCTCCTGCGAGGCGCCAGCACACCAAGGACACGGAGAGTCAGGACCATGAGGAAGTTACTGATTCAACAGATAAGCATCCTGCCTATATTTGGTGAAAATTAGTAAATTTAAGGTGCCTCATGAAGTACAATAAATTATGCAATCATTCAGTATGATATACATATAAATCAATCTCTGGTGTTTTTACAAAGGTGATGTATGTTATATCACCGTGTAACTATGTACTGTGTAACTAGAAACTACTTACTGTGATTATTTACAAACGCATGTGCTCACCAAAGAAAGGGAAGACAGATTGGTGCCTCTTCAAAACAGGCCACATGGTGCAGAACAGATTTTTGATACTGAACCTTTGTCCAGTATATTCTTTTAGTAATTTTTCATGGAAAAAAACCCTGACCTTGTAGTAATTTAGGGCTTTGAGAAATTAATTTTAAATGGTGAAAAAAATGTGAATTAAAGTTCTTATAGCCAAACATTAGGCATATAAGACTTTATATAAGGGAATAGGTTTATTCTTTTCATGGTTAAGCATCAGAGAGTATTCAGTGTGCTGCAGCACTTCTTTTTTTTAACAACAGGGATATGTGTGCTGTCTTCATTCTTAATGGCACTTTTGATGGCCTGAGAAAAAGTCCATGAAATGTACAAGAAAGGTTACCTGCCATGCCTGAATCGCAGTGTGACATTAAAAAAACAAACAAAAAAAGGCTAAAACAAGGACTGTTAAGTCAATAAATCTACTCAGTGAAATTCAGTATTCCTGAATTATTTTCTCCAGTACTTATCTGGAAAGTACCTTGCTAATAGACATTAAAATTAGAAAGAATTTCTGATGACATTAAGAAAAATAAAAAAATTTATAGGTTTAAATTATTTCTCCTAGTATTCCTGTTTACTGAGGACTTGCCAGTACTATTTGGACACCTCACTGTCCGTTTCTGGCTAACAGAGACCCTCTTGCAATGAGGGGCCACCCAAAGCATCAGTGTTACAGATAAAAATGAACATATTTATAGAGCAAGTATAAAAGTTGGCAAATATAAAACAATTCTGTCTGGTTGGATTTTAATCAAATAGATTTTAAAATAAATCCAAAAATGGTGCAACTAAATGTGAGCAGAGGTCAGAAGAGTGATAAAATACCTACATTTTCAGATGCAAAACTTCCACTTCTTCCGTTTGCATCTCAACCAGCCCTCAAGCTACAGGGACACAGAGTTGAGATCTCCCAAAGCACAGTAATATACACATTTCACCTCAAACAGAATTTGTTTACTTAAACAATCATAGGTATCTTAAACCAGGAGGTTATTAAAAATATCTTTTTGCTGCTTGTTTAGTTTAGCTATAAAAGCAAAAGCAGCCTGAGACAAGATGCAGCTGTGGAAAAAAAAGGCACCTTTGTGCAAAGACTATTTATTCAGAAGGGGATTACTATGATGACTGGCAGAAATGGAGACAAAAGGGACTGGCTGGTTTAGGCCCAAAACATCTGAGGTTGTCTCAGCCTAAACTGATTTTAAAAAGAGCTAAATGCATGAATGAATGCTAATGGACCATGCTAGCACAAGAGCAAGGATGTCTTAACTGCACATGAACAAAGGTAATTTGGAAATTAAAGTGTCAAACCTTTAGAGCAGTGACATTCTGAAACAGATTTCCAAAACTAATAATAATAGTTATGGTTTCTAAATAGACTTTGATCACTCTATGAATGAAGTATTACATGATGAGGCAGCCTGTGATAGAAGACTCTATTTCATGTCCCAACAAGTCACATCCCATCCCATGACTTCTTTTTTTTCAGATTATACCTAGAATCCCCAAAGAAACCTTCTTGGTCAGTGTGCAGATTTCTACCTTTCTGTCGCTCCTTTTTTATAAACATTTAAGCAGAAGATAATGGTTTTCTCTCAGAAGATGTGTTCTCGGGTTTTACTTCATTAACACCTGCATGGAGGCTGCAACAGAAAATCAATTAACTTGTGAATCAAAATCCTGGTTTCAAACACTGCTGGATGTACTGAAACCAGACCTGTGCACCGACCAATTCCCTTCCCATCTATCCATGATCACATCATTGTAACATCATGAATTTCACTGATATCTGACATTATCAGAGACTACCAACAGAAAAATTCAATTACAATTGTTTCGTTAATTGATATGAAAAAGATCATCTAGAGATCTAAATATAAAAATGATACCTGCAGATGACAAATCTATGACTCATTTTAGAGTGACACACTTCCTCCTTTTTTTTTCTTTTCCACAGAAGGCAGTTTCATAAAGGTTCATAGCATTTCCCATTAAGAAATATTTTTTAAATTGCCACTAATACAGAAAAACACAACCACAACCAAGCTACAATGAAGGGTATGAGAGGACACTGAAAATATTTTTAAATGAATATTTTAAATGTAAATACAGTGGCAGAACAGTGGAAATTTTCCCTTCAATACAGTGCCTTATGACCCAAAGAAACAAAGGAAATTTTCTTTTCCCAATTAAAATCCTAAGCTGTGTTTGAAGAGGTACCTAGTAATTCAAGCCTAGTATGTTCAGTTGGCTCTTCTCTTCTACTATGGTGTCTAAAATAAAAAGTAATTCTAGAACAAATATAATTGAAAACGACATATATGGGAATTGCTGTTAAAAAAAAGGATAAAAGTTGACTGAAGTTAAAGGAAGAGTGCTGGTTCTCAGTCTCAGAAAGATGCTAAAATGTATTGGGTTATTTAATCTGGTTATTTAGACTGCAGTGAACAGCAGACGCGTCTAACATCACAATATTTGATCACTATTTCACTTCAGTTGTTGTTGAGTGTGGACATTGAAACAAAAAGGGAAATTCAATAGCCTGAAAAAAAAAATCAATCCATCAATCCAAAGTTTGTTTCCAGATATCTATTACCAGAATTCACTTCTAGTCTAACGTAGTAATCCAAGATTTGTATTTAAACTGTCACTGGAGGCATTCACTTTATTCAGCTTTGGGTGACCATCCCATTGTCTTCAGTGCAAGTTTATGGCTTGATGCAGTTGCCTAAACCTTGATATCCAGCAGCATTTGATAGGATAGCTGAGGAATCCGTAAACACTCCTCAGACAGGATCTATGGGACACCCATGGCCTGCAGAGGCAGCTGGAGGCAAAGAAGGAATTCTTTAGACATCTAAAGTAGCACAGGATGCCCGTGGTTGGAAAACTGAATTAGGCCCCACTCCATACAATGAGCGGAGTCTGCCTAACCAGTAACCTCATCTTGCGCTTGGACACAGGAATTAACCTCCCATCGTGTTATTTCAGACAGCTTTTTGTTGCAAAAAGAGCCTAGACATCCTGCATAGGTGTAGTTAATGGCTTGCAGATACACCCTAAGTTGCATGAGCCAAATCCAGCCCTTGATATCTAAAAAACCACATAGAACAGAGTAGAAAAGCTGCTTTCCTCTTGCAGACTGAAAAATAATTTACATATATAATCACCAGTTGCTCTGCAGGGATTATGCATTATTTTGTTCTTAGTAAAGTATTAGTCTCAGTAGAGCTGCTCTTTAGGTACTTCTGAAACAACCAATTAGAAATAATACAAATTGCTCTGCATTGGACAGAATCCATTTAATAGGTGATAGAACTGCTATATAGGTAAGTTTTCAAGGCCAGGAAAGAACTAATCAATCCACAAATCCAAACATTTTTCACTCCGAAAATGTAGGCGCTGAGATGTTTCAAAAGAAAAAACCAGTCCATGCTGGGATAAGAGCCTTGTTTTCAGAACATCAAAGAGGGTGCCACAAGAAGGAACATATAAGGAAAAATAAACGAGTAAATAAATCCTGTTTTAATTTTCTCTCAGTGTGACTACATTATTTGCATTGTGTTTGCCATTGCTGCAATCACTGTGCAGGGACAATTTCCTAGATAATACAGGTCTGTATTTTGAAGCTGTTGCTACGCTACCGTGCTGTGCCCGGCTGGAGCCACGCGCTGAAGGGGCACGAGAGCCTCAGCTCCAAACTGATTCACAGACCTTACCACAGGTGCCTGAGTGAGGCACAGACTCAGCAAGGGTCAGAAGCAAGACCTTTTGCTCTTTGTATCCAAAAGATTAAGCAAACAGCTCTGCCTGCTGCTAAAACACGCGTTCTGCTCGTGACTGATAGTCGGGGGACTGGGTGTTATCTGTAACACAACGGCTGTCACTAATCTTTTCACACACACACACACAGAGTAATTCGGATGGGCATAAATCCAGCTGTGAAGAGACCCACAACACACTTTTCCTCCTCACAAATAAGGTTTAGTAGCTGTTAGGTTTATATGTTAAGACTTGAGAGATGGCCATTCTGCTATACATTACAGGGCGGAGGAGGGAGCCACAAAGCCACACTGGGTCACCACAGTGGTGTGGAGGTCTTAGAGGTATTCTGAGGCAGTATTCTGTGTACTGCCTGTATTCTGAGGCAGTATTCTGTGTACTGCCTGAATTCTGAGGCAGTAGAGCAAAAGCACTGCTGGGGGTGTCCTTCACACTGGATTTATGTCAGAGCAGTTCTCTGACTCCAAAACTGTCCTGTTTTCAGTGGGGGGTGATCAGAGTCTAATCACAGCACTAAGAAAAAATTAAATTCTCGCAGAAGAGAAAGCTAATGCTCTAGAAGTCAAATGGCAGCTGCAAACTGTGCAGTACTACTGCATTACACTTGCTGGGCAAGTAATAAATGGTTGAGACCATCACTGAAGCATTTATTGGGAAAACACCAGGACCGGAGGAATCATAAATGTTAAAGGATTCAAAAATATGTTAAAATACAGCAGATAAAGTGTTCTGACTAGAGAGTTGGATAAACAATGAATTAAAGAGGCACTTACTGTAGTAATTTTTATTGGCACTGCTATTTACACTACTGTACCTGGAAAACTGGAGCTTAAGAATTATGCAAATTAACTGGAGAAAGACTGGAAAAGGTAAAAAACCCCACTCCTAAAACAAACAAAAACCAAAACACAACACACCAAACCAGTCAACATTTAGAAATGATGAGTCAAGCTTGAAGGCACGCTGAAGGAACTGAATTTGTTTAAAGTAAGCAAAGACTGAAGGAAATTTGGGTTTGTCTTCTATGTAGATAAAGGATTTGTCTATTAAAAAGAAAAATGGCATAATTCAGAGCAACAGAATTTTCATAAAGGAAAATGTTTACCTGAGGACAATAATTAAGCATCGTCAGAGACTAATTGTATAGGTGCTGAATCGGCATCACTGAATGTTCCCAAAGAAGCATCTATTAGGGATAGTCTAGATAAGACTGAGAGCAGGAGGACACATCTTATCACTTGATATTCCAGACCTGTATTTCTATACTTAATTGTACTTGTAAGCTATCTCAAGACTATTTGCAGGAATAAACAACCATTAATTTCATTTTAATTATCAAAACAGGTATCACGTTAGGATATTGGCTCCCTATGAGTCATTTCCTGCTGCGCACATGTCAACTTCAGCACGCTGTATCTTGGTCTGTAAATCTGCCAAGACTGGAAAACTCTGAAAATAGTTCTTGGATCTTTTCCTTGCTCAGGTGTCTCAGTTAACACTCTTTAAAAGATAGGTTCTGAATCACTCAACCTTTTTCTAAGCTTATTCATAAGACCAAAATAATATTTGCATACTTCTGTTAGATTTATTATTTAAAATATTTTTAAAGGCTAAAATGTCATAAAAAGCCAAACTACTGTAATTTTGTGTACATATGGAGAGTTACACCTGCCATCTGGATTCAGCCTGACTTTACGATTCTACCTGCAAACCCTGGTGGAGAAGATATGACTTAACACCAGCCTTATGTGATGTACTGGAGTCAGTTAGAAAACCTACTGGTTTCCATTGCTAGAAGGGATCTGGACACCCAGTTACACTTGCAAATATCTTACAGCCCAAATTTGCAAGTGCAGTTGTTTTACTCTGTAGATTGTGAGTGCAGTAAGAAATGCTCAGTTCTGCTCAGCAAAGCACTAGTTTAACCACTAACTTCTGACTGGACACCAGGTGGTTCTGCTCTCTTTGAATTATACATGCTTCATGTTCTGAACCATTAATACATATTTCTAAACAGAATTTTCTCAACAGATACCAGAATGCTCCATAAAACAAGAGAAAAAAAAAACTCAATAGGAAGGAGTGTGATTTTCCCAGTGAAACAATGATGGGTCTCACTGTCTCTGTGAGGAACATGGTCTGTCATTCACAACAGTTCAGCTCAGTTTGGAGAGTCAGTAAGGAACTAGCACAGGGTTGTGTGACCAAGTTAGAGCCCTCAGATTCTAACTGTGACCTGAAAATCATAGAACTACAGAATCACAGAATTTTTAAGGTTGGAAAAGACCTTTAAGATCATCAAATACAATTGTCAGCCCAGCACTACCATCATTCTCACCATTAAACCATGTCCTCAAGTGCCACATCTGCACGTTTTTTGAACACTTCGAGGGATGTTGACTTCACTTCCCCCAGCAACCTGTTCCAATGCCTGACATGAAAAAATGCCTCCATGAAAAACAAAACATTCCTAATATCCAGTCTAAACCTCCCCTGGTGCAATTCGAGGAATTTTCTCTCATCTTGTTACTTGGGAGCAGAGCTTGAGCCCACCTGGCTCCACCCTTCTTTCAGGGAGTTCTAGAGAGGGAGAAGGTTCCCCTGAGCCTCCTTTTCTCCAGGCTGAGCCCCCCCAGCTCCCTCAGCTGCTCCTCATCACACTTGTGCTCCAGACCCTTCCCCAGCTCCGTTCCCTTCTCTGGACACACTCCAGCCCCTCAATGTCCTTCCTGGATTGAGGGGGCCAGAGCTGGACACAGCACTCGAGGTGTGACCTCCCCAGTGCCCAGCACAGGGGACAGTCACTGCCCTGGTCCTGCTGCCACACCATGGCTGGTACAGCCCAGGTGCCCTTGGCCTTCTTGGCCACCTGGGCACACCTGGCTCATGTTCAGCCACTGTCACCAGCACCCCCAGGACCTTATCCAGCTTTCCAGCCATTCCTCCCAGCCTGCAGCACTGCAGAGGTAATAGTGACACAAGTGCAGGACTCAACACTTCAAATGAAGGAGTGGGGAAGCATCTTGTGGGAAAAACAGAAATGTCCTTTCTTTTCCAGCTCCTGACTTAATGAAATTTTATTAAAGGATGCAATAATCCCAAACAGAAACAGCTAAATGCTTAGGTTCTAATTCTTAAATATAAGCGCTGGTATCCACTGAAAGATCAGGAGGCAACAGGCACAAACTAAGATACACAAAATTCAATTTAAAACACAGTTTTACCATGAGGGTAGGACATTAGAATGGTTGCACAGAGAAGTTGTGGTTTCTTCATCTTTGGAAATATTGAAAACCAAACATGGCCCTGAGCAAGCTGCTGTAGATGATCCTGCGCTGAGTAAGGAGTTGGACCAGATCATCTCCAGAGATGCTGTCCAGCATCCATAACTCTGTTACTCCAGTGCAGTGATCCAACAGGTGCAGGCTGATGATGCTAAACCACTGAATTATGTTGGTCTTTTTGACTAACACAAGGTGTTTATTGCTTAGGGTAAAGAATTACCTTCCTTCTTTTGGGAACTGTGTTCCTATGGCACAAATGAGTACAGAGGGGGTATAATCTGTAGTCAGTCTCAGGTCATCAAAAAATGAGAAGGGCAATAATTTTCTTCTGAAAATTGGAGGACTAGTCTTTAAATAACAACTCAAGCTTCAGGAAAACAAAAAAGTTAAAATTTTCATAGCAACCTAAACCTCAGAACAAACATGCTGCTCAACAGGAAAATACAGTGTACAAGTGAGAAGTCTGGACCTTGGAGCTATGATTAGATCAAACTGACTTGTGCACCAGTAACACAGCCTGTGTGCCAGTCATATTTCTGTTCAAATTGCAAAGGCTTTTGTGTGAAGAAATTACAGGGTTATTGAAAGGGCATTAAGGTGGCTGTGACAAGCCTGGACGTGCTGGATTCACACAAACAGATCCATGTTGCTACATGCTGCCTTCTGCTGTTAAAGGCACAGGGAATTCCTTTTTTACCTTATGGCACATCCTGAAATTGTCCACTGACATGACATAGTTACAAAGTACTGATAATGAGTGAAAAATGAGTTAAAATGATGTAAATATTGGTGTCTAATGAATGGACTACTGTAAAGATTATCCATCCAGCTGCACTGTGAGTTAGATACCATTTAATCTTCCCCCTTTCTCTGGTGTTCAGTCCTCTGACACTCACGTTCCAGTCACTTATAGAGATTTATTAGGGCTGCAAACAAAGGAAAGAATAAATAGTGGCAGAACTGTCATGACCACTATTGTCCCACAGCACAAGGTCTTGCTGTCACTGTCAGTGTCTGCAGAAAAGTGCAAGCCCAGATTAATCCAATTTCAGAGCAACACTTGTCTCAGGTGGACTAGAGACCATGTGAGAAGGGAACCATCTATGAGTAAAATTTATTGACACAACTGAGATATTGGTTCCATGTGCAAGAAGCAACAGCCCTCAGGGATTTCACTACTCCTGTTATATATTATTCTGTGACCTTCCATTTTACAGGCTGACTTTTGCTATTTAGATAATTAAAGAGAACAAAGCTGGACCTGCGTTCCATGAAGTTATTGCTTTATTACTTTGATACCAGAAAGAAAGTAAAGCAAGAAGCCAGAAACTAAACATCATCACTTTCTGAAGGATTAAAACACATCACAGGAGTCCTGTTCAGCCATGCACACAGCAGTATCCAGTGCCCTGACCATTGGGATCACAGCATGGAGCACCTGAGAGCTTCACGTCTCAACCTTTCTGCCAGGCAGGGATGTCTTGGGGCTCAAGGACATCTCAAAGACACCAGGCATTTATGTTTGGCAAGTGAAGAGAGCGCAGTTTGCCTTTCTCTCTAGACCAGCTGATAAGAACATTTATGGGATAATCAGTTACTCTGCACAACAAAAGCAAGGAAAAGGACTTCCTCAGACCTTGTCCATGACAGTTCTATTCAAAATTCCTCTCTTCTCACTTTTTCAAATTAAGCCCACAACTCTGCTTGAATAGGAGCATCTGCACACATTTCTTATTGCATCCATAGGAAAAAACAAAAAAAAAAAAAAGACATTATTTTGAAACAAGAGTAATGTGAAAGAATAAGGAATATAAAGAGGTGATTTTAAAGCCAAAATACAGCTCTCAGGTTGCTTACCCCATGTAGTTGCTAACAAACAAAATCTACTCAATTGCTGCAACTTTTAACACATACATAGGACTACATGAAGAGATATGAACTAGAACTAATGCCACAGCTTACTTTGACCATATAATTATATTTTTAGCAATGATCATGAAGCAGGCACAGAAATAGGACAGCTGCTGTGTCAGGTAGTAATTTAACCAAAAAATGACATTGCTGAAAACACTTCATACTATGTGTGGTGACAAAATCTCTTCTGATGTTTCAAAAGTCCCTGTGGAACATAGAAACAGATTCAGATAATATTATTTATGTTGAAAAGTGACAAACTTTATCAGACTTCTCTTGAAATAACAAAGTATTATACTTATGGTGTATTGCCCTATTCAAGGGAAAGAAGACTTTGAACATTGACTTCTTATGCAGTTAAAAAGAAGGAACTGTGAGACCTGTTTCAGCCTAATAAATGTTGAGAAAAGTTAAATACAAGTGCTTTTATGAAGGGAATCATAGTCTTTATTCAAGAACACGGTTTTGTTTACAGTTTTGAAACCTAAGAAATACTTTATAAGTATTATTTACATGGTTAGAGAATGTATGAAAGCCCCTCAGGAATTTATACCTAACTGGAAATTAATGAAAAATACATGTTGAAATTGTCACAGAAATACATCAGTCTAAATATTAAAAGGAATAAAAGGAAGACTTCCTTCAGGGATGAGCATTATTTAAGCTATATATTCAGTTTTCTTCATAGCATTCATAACTATCACTTTTCAGCTCTTAGCTACTAGGTAGAGAAATGCAGGGACAGCTGAACTAGCTCAACTAATAAGCAGTCTAGCTGTAACAGCAGGACAGAATAAATGAACTGCAGCAACAATCAGAATACTTGCACCATACTTCCACTTGAAATGAAGAAATCCCAGGCACCTCCACAAAACACAAATTGCCTCTTTCTCTGCTTAAAGATGCAAGAGGTAAGTGAAGGCATTGACTCCCAGCAGCAGAGTTGGGAGCAAAGCACTGATTTGGAGGATACACACATTGATTTGGGGTTTAAAACTAGGGTATGCTTAGGAGCAGCTGGATTCTTACCTTTACAAAAATGGAAATCTCAAAATCTTCATGAAAGTTGTTTGTTTCTCCAAAGTTATTGTTAAGGGGAAACTTGATGAAAGTTGAAGAGTTGTCAAAAGTGCTCTGTCTCTGACGAAACTTGAAATCCGGAGGAAAATGCAGGTTGCTCTCAAACATTGTGCCCTCTACATCTTTATCTTCCAGAGTTGGACTCATCGGATCCATCTGCTCCTGTGGGTGGTCTTCTTCAGCACCATGGTGAGATGAAGAATCATCTTCTCCATCACTTCCATGCTGAGAGGCCACAGAATTATTACAGCTATCTTCTGAGCTCTTGTGACTACCGTCCACATTTTCTGGGATATTAGTGATGGAAAAAGGAGATGCTGAATCTTCATGGACATGATCAGAAAGATCACCCCCTTCATTTTCCTCAGAGTATGAGACCTCAGAGACAGTGGTGTCGGTAGCATTTTCACTGATGTCAGTAAAGACTGGATCTTCCATGGCTGCTGGCTGGTGAGTTTTGCCTGCCTGCTGGTACCTCACCAGACTACAATTAAAGGGAGGTATTGACAGACAAGGCTCCTCAGGAGGAAGCAGAGTCTGTGGTGTGCTTCTGAATGCTCAGCTACACATGGCAGATCTCCAACAATCATTTACTGAGAGCCTTGAATCAACAACTGCACTTCCACCGAAGTAAAAGGCTGTCTCACGTTTAACCCTTTTGTCGATCTGACTCCTGGGAACTGTGTCTCAGGAGCTGTAATCAGTTGTTCTTCCAGATGTTGCCTGGCTAAGTATAGCAAAAAACAGCTGAAGAACCTATCAGTATTAGAAAGGTACAGTAAAAAAAAAATATTCTTACACAGGAAGTCAAAAATAGTTCTACTGGAAATCGTATTTGTGTAAAGAGGTAGAAATGCAGACTTCACCCACTTACTCCTATCTTCAGCACACAAAATTTCAAGGAAAAGCAAGGCGAAACTGCCTCAACAATACAAGCAATCAATTGCAACATTTTAGTGGTTACTTAGAGCATCATCAACAACTGATGATCATTTATAAAAAAACTACAAATAAAATAATTATAAAGTTGTAAATTTTAACTCTTTCCAACATTGCCACTCATTCACTTTGGAGACCACACACTTCACATTTGGCATTTTCAACCTCTCAACTATAACTGGGGCCAAAACTGTAAAAGGTCTCATGAGCTGCCCTGGTAATATAGGAAAAGAAAGCACTGAAGTATTAATCCTGATTGCATAAACATAATGCATCAATTAATTATAATCAATTATAATCCCATTTAGGTTATGTATCTCTATGTCATAAGACACCCAGTGTAGAAATCTAGTTTACCACCTTGTTTATACAGTTCCTTTTCTCTAAGAGAAAAGAGAGACACACCAAACTGCAAAGAATCAAAAGTGGGTGAATACTGCCAGCTTTAGCATAAAATTAACTGCCCTCCTAGAGACAGATACACATTCCAGAGCAACTGAAATCAACAGAGCTGAAACTCCTGGAAGATCCAAACCTGAATTGATCAAATTATTATAAAGTTACCAATTTATTAAAGTCATGAGAATTTCAGGCCCTACCAACTAAAGACTTTTTATCTCTATGTTTACTGCATCTGGATTACATAGACTGTTACATAATTTCTTATAAAAAAACTGTATTTAATCTTTTGGGGTTGAGCCAAAAGGAAAATGAAGGTGTTTTCCTCCTCACCCATCCTTGTAACTTCCTGAGAGGTAACTGCCACAGCCAGGTTGGATTTCTTAAAGAAATAAAGAAGAGAAGTGAGAGAGAAAGATGGTAATTCCAGCCACCCCAGAGAGAACAAGAAGGGAGCACGTGCTGTTTCACAGGGCAGAGTAGCAGGTGCTGCCTGCCTGGGATTTATGACTGTAGTGAACTGCCATTACTCTTATATTGAACAATTTAGAGTACTACTACAGTTAAATATAAAAAGCAAACCAATATTTCATCTTATTAAACTTAGATTCACCTTCTAAGGCTCCTAGATAACCTGAAAAGTGCCAGGATCATAGTCACAACCAAGTTTAATCACGGTGATTGTACAGTACAAAGATACAGGTAAATATCAGAGACCAACGAGACCTCTGAGCTCACGAGGGCATTTCTGGCCTGATGCAACTCAAGGACTTCAAGGATATGGCCCATTACCAAGGCCTAATTTCAGCTCTTACTACCCACACATTCCTGCCTGGCCCAAGTGGTCCATCAGCAAACAGGGTGCAGCACATCTCGTGTATCTAACTCAGCCACAATTCCTCACGTGGAAATCCTAACTCAGAGATTCTAAAGTGTGTGCTGTGTAATCTGTCTTGCAAATTGCTAGTACTCAAGACAAAGGCTAATGATAACACTGATTTAAAATCATGAACTTAAATTACTGAAGTTCAAGAAACTCGGGAAAAGCAATAAAACAGCTGGAAAGTTTTATAAATTCAATTTATTTTATGATTACTTTTCGCATCTAAGAAAACACTTAGATTTCTTCATATTTTCTAAAAAGACAAATGTATTTCTGCCTGGGTATGTTCAACTTGCTCTGAGCATGACTTTGATCACCAGCTCCCACTGATCTTCAACCCCTTCTTACAGAGTGCTTGCAGGATTGAACTCTCTGGGATCATAAAAATTCCCTCCTTAGTAACTCGGCTGGCAAACAGTTTGAAGAAAAAAAGAGAACACAGAAATATTCATGACATAAAACAAAGAACAAAGTCCAGTCGTAGTCCAGTCCATTACTTTCTTTTCCCTCCACGAAGACGACATTTGCAGGATGCAGCAGCACCTGCTGGAGGGTTTAAACTATCACAAGTAGAACAAGGAGTAAGAGGATAAGGTGAGTATTATTTTAAAATAAATAAATACAGTTGATGTGGATTTCTTTATTGTGAGTTATCCAAGTTCTTCTTTGCCCCCCTTCAAGAACAATGCAGTGTCCAGAGAAATGGGACTTCTCTCCTGCATGGAAGTGAGAGGGAAAAAGTCGTATGAGGCAGGAGAGCAAAAAAAAAGTCTCAGCACAACTAAACAAAGCCCTCTGAGTAACAGTCCCAGCCCCAAAGCCATGAGAATGCAAGATTACAAAACAGAGATCACAATTTCATCCATTCCCTAAATTCCTCTGCTCCCAAATCTAGAAGGTGTTGAATTAATGCGAATGTTAGTAATATAATACTTTCTGCTGCTAATTCTGTAATCAGGGTTGTGTCGCTGACCATCCAGACACACATGAGCCATCGGTAATGCTGGTTACTGACTTTGCAGAAACACAAAGAAGCACCAAAACCATAAACAGAAGAACTCATAAAAGGACAAAGAACATGAGCAATAGAACTCCACACCTCCAAGAGAAGATTATTTTTTACTTTATGACTGAATTTCTGATTTTACTCTAACTTTATTCTTTTTAAAGCAAGATATACCAGAATCAATATGACTACAGCTCCAGTTAGCATACCTAAGACACAAGTTCCAGTTTTGTTAGAGTTCAGCACCTGGAATAAGCAAATCACAGATTCTTTCTACAGTCCAGTGGACAGCAATGAGCACCTCAAAGTATGTGATAAAAAGAGATGAAAAATTATATCAAAAGGAGAGGAAGATGGTCTTTAATACAGGCCAGCCATCAGAGCTCCCTACAACAGATTTGTCTGTTTAGACAGCAAGGTTGGAACTCATCTACATTTAGAAGCTCACAAATGGACACCAAAACTTAAGCTAGGAACCTCGATAACTGCCTGGTTCACTCTGCAGAGACACACAGAGCTCACTTCGGCAGCTCAAACACACAGAGACATTTATTGGTATTTGTTTGCTTAGAGCAACTTGATTTATCTGAAGGATAAGGGCTCTGGCACACTCAGACTGCTGAAGCTACTCCTGAAACTTTAGCTGTTCACCCTGAAACCCCAAGAGAAATCAGCACCTTCACCTTGCACTTATTTTGAAATGGCAAGCAGATCAACTTGTGAAGGAATTCTTGCATTGCTATCATCAGTTATCCCTCACCTCCAGAGTGGAAGAGAAGGGTGGAAAGAAGAAAGAGTTACAAGAACATAAGACCCCTAAATGGAATACTTCACATCTTCTCAGAGATTAATAATTAGAGGCAAAAAAAAATATTACTCTATTTAATATAGATTCCCAAGACTTTTACCTGGGTTCACCCTTGTTGAAGCAATAACTTGCACATACTCTAGGCATTCCACAATATTGTAAACTTTGAGTCATCCATTAATGCCACCAGCAGCTTCAGTGGTTCACAGGCCTGTTTGGAAATAGCAACCTATTTCTACTGAAATTTCTCCTGTGATTACTAGTTGATTATTGCTACGATTTTAGTGCTTTAATTAAAAGAGTCACTGAATTTTATTTGTTCTCTATGACAATACTTGCACACTTTAAGCAAAGAGCCTGTAAATCTTTCTTCATAACCTAAAGAAATTGAGGTACTTCAGTTGCTTGCTCTAAAGTGTCTTATTCCAGACAAAAGAGATGCAAAAAAACCCTGAATAGTTAAAAAGAAACACTCAGAATTCTTGGAAACAGCTGAGCCTGAAACTGAATGATGGTAAACAAAGTTTAATGTCCCTCAGAAACTGAGGGATCTTGGCATCCCGTAGGATCAGACCCTTCATTTGCACTTAAGTGCACTTGATGCAAAATCATGAATGTTCCTGACCATTCAGGATGCTGGTTTTACCAAAAAAAAAAACCAAAAAAAGATACAAAAAAAAACTCCCAAGCAAACAAACAAACCCCAAACAGACAAAAAACCAAAACCCAAACAGAAACAGAACAAAAACAAACAAAAAACAAACAAAAACAAACAAACAAAAAAAGCCCAACACTTTTTTCCTTCATAAAGCTCCAAAATTTCCAAAGCTTTGCAACATGTAGTTCAAGGATATTATCAAAACTACACTGTGGGATCTGGGAGACAGACTGGTCATGGTTTACAGACATATTACAAGGGACTTTCAATAAATTCATACCACTTTGTTTTCACTCTTGGCTGCATTCAATAACCGCAGGAAATCAACCACAAACTCTTTTGCACCATTTCCAGCCTCAGCTTTTACTTGTGTTGTTAGCAGCACCTCATCTCTACACAGTTAATCAACAGTAATCCTCTATCCACTGTCAATCTTGCACTAAACAGTATGAGGATAAGACTTTATCCCACATTTTATTCCTTTATGTGTATTCTATTTGTGATGCAGTAAGGAAAACAAACACACTGAAGAGCCATTTCAGAAGACAGTGGTTCAGTAGAGGACATTGATGATGACAGATTTCACACAGGAGTCAGCACATCCTTGAAGCAGGCATCCAGAAATTCATTCATTGTTCTGCTAACTCTGACCTGCATTCTGCAGTCTTGAGGGGCTGGTTCACAAGTCCAGGAGCTCACTGTAGTAATGGTGATTCCCCTTCACCCTTTGTTGCTGACTGCATAAAAGGAATATTTAAAGCCAATACATCCATAAATGTGACTGTGCATATGACAGACACTTCTCCACTGGGAACTAGAAAAACAATGGGAAACTACTTTGCACAGGACACTCAATTCTCATGTTATCAACAGCTTTTAGTCATTAAAAATACCAAGAGTCATTGTAAACATACATTTAAAAACCTGCTTTACCTGCTGCAGGGCCTAATTATTTCCAATTTGGATGTTTCAAAGCCCTTTATTTTGGTCTTCCAGTTAATTTTATAAAACTTTATTTGGTTTGGTCTCCAATTCCATGGTCAGAAACCCCTTTAGAATACCGAAAGCGTACAAAATACTGACTTTTTATTTGCCCAACTGCTCCAAGCAAAACATTTTTGTTCACCTTTAAAATCTGGCATCATTTCAACACCCTTGTTTACCTCTGTAACTAAGCACCCTTGAAAAGTTCAGCAACCCAGCTTCAAGCCTGTTTGCAGTGGAGGCTCTGGTAACTGAAACAGAGAAGGCAAAGACACCACAGTCCTCTGTGTCACCCTGTCACGACCCTTAGGGATCTCCTTCCACACAGTTTGAGAAACAGCAACGTTAAGAGCCCTTTTTGCTTATAGCTTCTATATACAAGCAATGCTTTGGATTAAATGGGCACTAAAAGCTTAAGGTCTAATAAAGTTTAACAGCTGTTACTCACCCAATTCTTTTATGGCTTCATGAAAAGCCTTTCTATATTTTTTTTTCATCTCGATTTTATAAAGATGCATCAAAACACAGTAAATGACAGATTAAATGACAGATTAAAAAAACTACAGAGCAAAAATGATGACAGAGATCTCGGTCACATGGATAAAACTGAGAACAAAATTGGAAATACAGGAAATATTTCTTGTTTGATATTAAGAAATGAAAATGTGCCTAAGAAAGCATGCAATATGGGTAGCTGAGCTATTCACATGCAACATCAAGTTTTCATAGAATCATAGAATCACAGAATGACAGAATGGTTTGGGTTCGAAGGAAACTTCAAGATCATCTCATTCCAACCCCCTGCCATGGGCAGGAACACGTTCCACTATCCCAGGATACTCCAAGCTCCATTCAACCTAGCCTTGAACACTTCCAGGGATGGAGCAGCCACAGCTTCTCTGGCCAGCCTGTTCCAGTGCCTCATCACCCTCACAGGGAAGAATTTTTTCCTAATATTCCATCGAAACCTACTCTCAGTTTGAAACCATTCCCCATTGTCTTATTACTACACGCCCTTGTAAATAGTCTCTCTCTTTCTTTCCTGTAGGCTTATTTCAGGTACTGGAAGGTCACGGTTAGGTCATCCCTAAGCCTTCTCTTCTCCAGGCTGAACAATCAAAATTAAATCTGTGCAAATTTAACCCCAAATTTAATTAATCCAAATAAATTCAGAGTTGCTTCCCCTCTACAACACTGCCAACTAGAGGGTATGGTTTCCCATCCAGAAATCAAGTGTTTTACTAAACCTAGCAACCACTGAGAATATTTTGAGGTTGCCTACCCTTTACTTCCTGGCATTGACTAATGGTTTTCAAGATGCAAATGCGCAATTGTACTCCAGCAGTAAATCTGTACAGCTTCTGGCAGCATCCAGTGCTTAGAACTACAGCCTCTACAGGCAAATGTGGGCTGAAATACAACAGTGAGATCAAGGTGAAGAAAGGCAAACATCTTGGTAGTGCCCCGTTTTACTCCTTCTAATGTAAGTATACAAGTCACCCATTTCTTGTAGTCAAACATTGTAAATGGAACTAAGAGCTGTTTAAAACACATTAGATACATGTTGGCTAGACCAGTCCAGAGTCCAGATTTGCTGAGGTGTGCTGCCTGTGTGATGTGTCAAACTGGGCACATCACATTAGGCTGGGCTCGTGAATAAATGAATACTGCAAATAGTTTTCAAAGCATGTGGGCAAGGGTAAACAAGAGATTACTCACACCTTTTAGGACTGAATAGCTTGGTGAGTATGCTGCAAAAGTAGGTTGGTAAAAGAATCTTGGTTCTTAAAATTGTCTGCATCTGTGCACAAAGTTTGTAACAAGAATTCAATTGTAACTTGATGAAATTAGTTAAAATATTGCACCTGGCCTGTTATGCATTCCCTGGAGCTCTAGTTCACTCTGTTTAACAAATGTTTTTAAGGCAATACAACAAAGTAATTCATAAAGGACACATCCCTCATCCACATGATCAGCTGTCATGTGCATATTCACAAAGCTGAATTTGTGTAACAAAAAAGAGACTAAGAGAAAAAAATGTGCAAAGACCTTGACTTGAACTTGACACATAACACGTGAGTAGCTCAAGAATTCTTATCTAGCTCACCTGAAGTTGTTTATTTCCCTCTTTTACAGGCCTGTGTTTTGCCACAGCTGCTACATTCCATAAATCAAGGTGAAACAGAGGCGTGTCACTTTATTCAGCTTATTGTACCATGTTTTAGAGCCACTCCACAGCTGGCACACACAGGCAGCAAAACCTGCCTAACTCACACGTATGTGAAAGCCATTAGAGAGAAACAAGCTGAAATCTACACCGCCTGCAGAGTAAACATCTAGCAGCGTACACAGAATGAAATTCAGATCTACTTCAGTCAGTTATGAAGCCATGAGCATGTCTTTTCCTCAGTTTTTAGGGTGAAATTTAAAATAGTGATGATTTGTGCTCTGTGCTATTAAAGGATACTTCATTTCTCTATTTACATAGAGATACTCTCATTGTTTTCCAGCACCACTAACTTAACAGGTTTTGCAGAATTACTAATCCCTTCTCATAATAAAAAGGAAAACCAGGGGAATGTAAACTATTTGCCTTAATTTGTGAAGCAAACTTAGACCAGGACCCAAAACAGACCTCAACCCATCATACCACGCACTGCTGCACTGGCACTCAAGAATACATTCAACAACACATTGACCATTTCCTGCCTGTATTCTGAGTTTTAGAGTAAGCAATTTTATTTATTTTTTTTTTCCCACAAGACACCACAAAAAGGCAATGTGCATGAAAGAATATGGGCAGCCAACTTTCAGGGCTGTGGGACCAAAAGGGAGATGGAGTCATGGAGGAGTCACGGAGGAGTCACGGAGGAGTCATGGAGGAGTCATGGTAACAACCACCATGGCCTCGCAAATGTGACAGCCTGGGGCTGCTGGGCACCTGCAAAGAAGGCAGGAGACACGTTATGGGAGTGCCGGGAAAACAAAGGGAAACTCCCAAGGACATGTCTCATCACGGCTCCACCTGCAGATGCCCTTCGCAACAATGGATGACCAGCAAAGAGCCCCAAAGTGAGCTGCACCCCAGCCCATGGGGACAACACACCCATCACAAACCCCGGAGCTCCCTGAAACAACCACGTCACTCTGCGTGGGATGGTTGCACACCACAACCCCCATGGCTCCCCTCAACTGAGAAAGGGGTGGTCAATAGGTAACTCAAGTTAATTACTGAGAGACAGAATATGTGAATTCTAAAACATAGAAAAACAGGATTCCTTTTATCTTGTCAAGAGGGACAAGAATCTGTTTAAGGGCAGCACAGAAACCCTGGACCATCCCACTAAGGACCATGCATGCTCCAGAGAGAAAGGTAAAAAGTGCATTGTGATGAAGACTACCAGATTTTCATCATGAAAAGACCTCCAAAGACCACCAGGACACACAGCGCATGCGTGGCACACATGCGAATGATATTAATGATTTCCGAGAAATAATTTGTATAACCACTCCTATCCCAAGGAACGTAATGAATATTCATGAATATTACCCATAATATTGTGTGTTGGAAGTGTCGGGGGGTGTGTGTTTGGAGGAGTGAATCCTCCACACCCCGCGCGCCAAATAAAGCAAATACCCACTTCTTTGACTTTGTCTCTGAAATGTCTCTGGGCCTCCTTGGGGCGGATCACAACTCTGCCTCCTTCATCCTGGTGTGTGGCACAGGGCAGTGACTGTCCCCTGTGCTGGGCACTGCTGAGGCCACACCTCGAGTGCTATGTCCAGTTCTGGGCCCCTCAATTCAGGAAGGACATTGAGGAGCTGGAGTGTGTCCAGAGAAGGGAACGGGGCTGGGGAAGGGTCTGGAGCACAAGTGTGATGAGGAGCAGCTGAGGGAGCTGGGGGGGCTCAGCCTGGAGAAAAGGAGGCTCAGGGGAACCTTCTGGCTCTCCACAACTCCCTGGCAGAAGAGTGGAGCTAGGTGGGGGTCTGTCTCTTTCTCCCATGGTAACAAGTGACTGGACAAGAGGTCATAGTCTCAAATTGCACCACAGGAGGTTTAGGTTGGACGTTAAGAATAATTTCTTCACAGAAAGGCTGATTAGACATTGGAATGGGCGGCCAAGGGGGTGGCGGAGGTTTAAGGAAAGACTGGACGTGGCACTCAGGGACATGGTCTAGTTGATAAGGTGGTGATCAGTGATAGGCCGGAGTAGATGATCTCAGAGCACTTTTCCATCTAACTGACCCTATGACACTGGATATCCGCCATTGCCCCGTGGCCTCCTCACGACCCCCGTGGCCCCCCAGGACTGCCCTCAGCGCCCGCCCCTCACCTCCCGCTCCCCCCGCCGTTTTTCCCAGCGCCACGCCCCCCGCGCCGCAGCCAATCGGATCTCCCGCCAGCGGGCCCGCAGCCAATCGCAGCGGGCGGAGGCCGCGCGCACTGACGAGCTCCCGCCGCCCCCCCGGGCCCGTCAGTGTCGGTTGGGGCTGCGCGGGCGGCGGGTGCGCAGGCGCTGAGCCCCCACCCGCCCCGCTGCCCTCGGGCACCTCCGGTCACCTCCGGGGCCACCCGCGCGTCCCGGCCCGAGCGGAGCCGGAGCGGGACCTCACGGTGGGGCCCGGGCGGGGACGGGGGTGTCTTGTGGTGGGAGGCTGTGGGGACGGTGAGCCCGGTCCGAGTGCGGGTCAGGGGCGGGTGCGGGGGAACCGACCCGAAGCGCCCGGTGGGTCGGTGGTGCCGGGTGTCTGTGCGCTTTGCAGGCAGAATAACCTCCGTTCTGACCCAGCCGAGCAACTCCAAAACCCTGCCGGGAGGTCGGGAGGTTCGGGAGCAGGTGGAGCAGTGCTGGTAACACTTCACAGTTGCTGGTTTTGCCTGGGGTAGAGTTAATTTTTGGTTAGAACACGCCACTTGTGTATAAGAACACCAGTGCTGAGCGGCTTCGGAGAATTTCGAAGCGAACGCGGCGGGTTTGCGTCTTACTGCGCTGTGGAAAACTCCGGTTCTGCTTTTTAAAGCACCTGACAGCATCGAAGGGGTGATTCGCTGTTCCGTTGCTCTTCTTATTTCTTTTCTCCTTTTTCTTCTTTAAAAGGGCTGTGTCCTCCAAGTCCTCTGTGCTAAGAGATGCCTTAATACTGTTTTTGACAGTCCTTTCTTGTAACTTTTGTATCTTCTAAAAGCATTTTAACTGTTGGAGGCCGGGGGGATGGTTTCCCGTGCTTTGAATTCCCCTCACTGCTAAAGCTGCAGCTAACATCAAAGCTCCTTACGCGTTTAAAATAAACTCGTAGTTTTATGGAAGGGGTTGATGTTAAAAATGTTGGGAAGACAGCTGCTGCTTGTCCTAGAATCAGTTTGTGCAAATGAGAGAAGGGAAAAATTTGCTGGAATGGGGCTCTTCTTGAGAAGTAAATACACTCTCTAACAACATTGCAGGAGGTTTTGAGAAACCTGGAGCTTCATTTCCTCTTTCTTAAAGACTGAGAGAATCATTCTGTACCTGAACAAAATGCTTAAGTCACACATAATACATTAAAGGGGGGGGGGAGCTGACAAACCATACCTGGCACTCATAATAGTCATGAATTCCTTGGTGAGAAATACTTACCACATACCTAAGGTTATTAATTTTTTTTTAAGTGTGGTACATAAAGGGCAGGTTTAAATATTGTTATAATAGATGTAGAGCAGCTTAGAAGGAAAGAAACAGTAGAAGTTACTCCTGGCAGTTCTGTGCGTAGAATATGCAATGAGTAAATAGGAATGTTGAGGCTCAAAAATCTCCCAGCAACTCTAGAGGGTGGAAACTGAAAAAGGAAAAGTGGGATGAAAAAGAAAAATTACAATTATAGTAGGAAACTGACTTCTGACCTGAACAGTGATGTGTAATAAGGATTTAGGGCTGCAAAGGACTCTTAAATGTGCACCTGGAATTGTTCAAGTGCCTGTGCTTGAACATGAGCTAAAATACCGATTGTCTGGCTTGGGATATAGAATTGTAATAGGACATGCAGAACAATGGAATAACTGATCAAAAGAAAACAATTCTTCCTTTCATTTAGACTGCAGTGGAGAAAATCTCGTTGCTCATTTGTTTTAATATATGAAAAACTGACACTGTGTGCAAAACCTCTGAAGTCAGTAGGGAAATCCACTGTTGACTGGAGTAGTTGTTTAGTCTGGTTGTTTTGGAGTTGCCCTCTATAAGGAAAATGTATATAATACATAGCTGGTTAAACTGGTCACAGTATAATTGTTTTAGTTACATGCCTTAGCTTTTTTAGTTTTTCAGGTGCATCTGATAACCTGCTGGAAGTACTTGAAAGTCTCCACAATGAGCTGGACATTGTTAATTTTTGCTGGAATACTCGTCTGTTTTGCCTGCTCATCTCGTGGCTCGGTACCCAGGTTGCTCCTCGTGTCCTTTGATGGCTTCAGGGCTGATTACTTGGAAACCTACAAACTTCCTCATCTCCAGGAATTCATTGAGGGTGGTGTGCTTGTAAAAGAAGTCACGAATGCTTTTATCACCAAGACCTTCCCAAACCATTACACCATAGTGACAGGTTTGTATGAGGAAAGCCATGGCATTGTGGCTAATGACATGTATGATGCAGATGCCAAGAAAAAGTTTTCACAGTTCAATGACTCAGATCCCTTCTGGTGGAATGAGGCAGTTCCAATTTGGGTAACAAATCAACAGCAGGGAAGAGGAGCAAGTGCTGCTGCAATGTGGCCTGGTAGTGATGTAAAAATCAACAACACGACGCCTCATTTCTTTATGAAGTACAACTTCTCAGTAAAGTTTGAAGAGAGAGTGGAGAGAATTATTGCATGGCTGAACAGCTCTGACCCAGTGGTCAATTTTGCTGTGCTCTACTGGGAAGAACCGGATGCAAGCGGGCACAAGTACGGCCCAGACGACACCCCGAACATGCGCAGAGTGTTGGAAGAAGTGGATGAACATGTTGGTTTCCTTATGAATAAACTGAAGGCATCGGGTTTGTGGGACACTCTTAATGTCATAATAACAAGTGACCATGGAATGGCCTCCTGTTCTGCAGAAAGGCTGATTGTCCTGGATGAGTGCCTCGGGCGCGATAAGTACACCCTGATAGACAAGACTCCGGTTGCTGCAGTGCTGCCAAGGCAGAGTATGTTTGCGTTTGGTTATTTTTCAAGTCATACACTGGGAACTAAATCTTGTTTCTCTTGCCTCTGAAAAGTACACAGTATGTTAGGCTGTTTTAATATTCTGCAAAACCCACAGAGTTCATATTGCAGAACATGGATGCAATGAATAAGCTGAAGAATTTTAGTTTATTTACAAGTTTTTTCAGCCATCAGTGGGACAAGGAGAGTTTGTTGGCAAATTACTGTGGCTGATAAGGATGATCCTGGCACAGCTGGTTGAGAAAGTAGATAAGCACACTGCTCTCTTGTTGCTCACTTAGTCTATGCAGCTGTAATTCACAGTGAGCATAAAATAAACCCATGTGTTTATTCAGAATAAAAAATGTCATTGTGTAATTTACAAGTAAGAATCTAGTCCCAACTTTGATCATTTTACCACTTCTGTTTTTGAGAATGAAACACAAGATTTCCTACTGTGAATTCCATTTTTGTATCTCAAAGTAGTCCCCAACAGGCATGTCTGCAATCATGACGCTGCTGGCCTTTCTGTGGCCAGACTAATGAACAAGGTGATTTATACAGTTAAAAAAAAAAAGAGAGATTTTACTGCATTGGACAAAATATTGACTACTTGAGGGGGTGCTTGCTTTCTCTTGATTTCTCTGCTTGAATTTTGCCCTTCAAGCCCAGATGATGAATTGTAGGCCCAGACCCACATCTGGGAGGTGTCTGATTTAAAATGAAAGTAAATTTTGAAATTCACCTCGACACATATAGCATTTCATAAGGGACATGAAAAAATCCTTTTCTACGTTTTTTAAAAAATAATTGTTTTGAAATAATGGATCTTAGGTTTAATGACAGATAATTGTACTAAACAGGAATTAATTTCCAGCTGTTTCACATGCAGTTTTTTTCCTTGGCAGACAAAGAAGATGTGTATAACTTACTGAAAAATTGCAACAGTCACATGAAGGTGTATCTGAAAGAAGAAATTCCAGACAGATTCCATTATCGCCGTCACAAGAGAATCCAGCCCATAATTCTGGTTGCAGACGAAGGCTGGACAATTGTACAGAACGAGTCCCTTTCCAAGTGTAAGTGCATATTCCTCCTTGGTGCTCTCTGTGGTTTGTGTGGCTAAACTGCCTTGTTTCTGTGCCAGCCAGCTGCGGGATGGTTCCTGTTTAGTAAGGGGAGTCCTGGCACTGTGCAGGTTTAGGAATAGTGTAGCATTTTCTAGAACATTCTCAGCCTGAGTCTGGAGTGTTGTAACAGACAGAAGAGATGGGGATATTCTGTTGGCTGAAACATTTTGTCATGTTCAGCTTAATAGTCTTGAGTTATTTTATGCAGGTTAGCAGTCTGTCTCAAGCTTTCCCTAGAGTGCGGTTTAACTTTTTATTGTATATAAAATATAGATATGTAGGGGTGCATAAATTGAAGCGTGCAACACACAACATTGAATATTACAGCACATGTACTAGGGAACAAAAACAAATGGCAGGAAATACTAAAAATAATGGGAACACACCAGCATGTTTGGAAGACAAAACTCAGACAGGTGTTACTTCTCAGTGCCTTGCTAAACTTTGCACTTTCTTCCTGCTGGATGCTATGAATGTCAAATTACATACATATATACACATATATTTACACACATACATATATATTTCCAGTTATTCCACATGCAGGGATTTTTTTGGCAGATAAGGGCATGCATAATTTACTGAAAAAGGCAACAGTCTTTCTTCTTTCAAAGAAGAAATTCCAGATGGATTTCCTTCTTGTAACAGTAAGAGAATTCAACCTGTAATTCTGGTTGCAGATGAAGGCTGTGTATGTGTGTGTGTATGTGTATTCAGAAAGTGATTGGACAGATTCTTGGAAGGAAAATGCATTAATAGAAAATAAATAGAAAGGTAGCAACTCCTGGGAAGTTTCTGAGCAGCCAGCAGCTCGGGCTGGTTGGTAGATCAGGGATATCTCTCCTGGATACTTCCTGTACAACTGCTATTAGAGACAGGGCGTTGAGTGGTGTAAGATCCTGGTTTCACCCAGTTTGGCTGATCTTACTGACTGCCCTTTGCAGATTTAAGTTCAGGATTTTTCAGTATTTGTACAGAAGTACTGTTTTTTAATGCAGGATGTGTTTATATTTTAATTTCCCCATGGATTTGCTACAATTATCTTCCAATTGGCAACATGTAGCATAGGTGTTCTATAATCAGAATTCTCTATTTTATGTTCAGATTCAATTTCATGTACCTAAAAATAGTAAGTGTATATTTATAAGAAACAGCATTGTATCAGTTGAAGTGAATCACTTTTCAAATCCATTTTATTAGTGAAGGCTTCCCAGAATCAGGCAGGGGAGGTTTTAGCCTAAAAGCCTATTTAAGTTTTATTGTCTTCGTAGACAAAGTGGCAGCACAGTGATTGCCAAGTGTGCCAGTAACTCCACACACCAGGTCCTGCTTCAGAGGTGAAAAATTGGGAAATTCATTGGAGAGGGGACTTGGAGTAGCTCTCTTCAAAACAAACAAGTAATAAAAGGTGGGGGGAAAAATCAAAAAATGTGTCAAAACAAGCAAGATGTGGTAACAAACAGAATGGTGAAAAACATTAAAAAGGACTAGTGAACTTGTGAGTGTGACCTAATCAGTTGGAATCTGGACATTTTGCATCAGAAGCTTCAGGGAAGCACCCAAGGAAACAGTGCTTGGGGATACTCATGAATTGTTACTAAGAAATGGGCTTAAATGAAGTCACTCAAAATACTGTGCTGTGTGTGCTGTGAGAAGCTTCTGACACCTTGGACAGGTTTTTCAGGAATGCTGTTAGGAAATTTGATAATGGCTGCTTTTTAGCCATTTATATTCCATCTTAAAACCTACCTGATGTCCAAGTGTTCCTGACCATATAGTCATAAAAGTTCTGTTGTATGCCTGCCAGAGGCACAGTGATCCTTTGTCTTTTGTTTTTGACTCTTTGGGTGTCCCTTTAGCTGAAGTACCTAATCAGATAAGCACGATTTGAGGATATTTAATATGCTCAAACAGGACACTACCAAGGGAAAGGTGCCTGATTTTTAATATGTAATTAAAGTTTCTGCTATGCAAGGGACAGATGACTTGTCAAAATTTAAGAAGTAAAAATTTGACTCATTGTGGAGTGGCAACCTCATTTGCAGTTTTGGCATGAGGAATGGGAAGGGCAAAGCTGAAAATACGAAGCACTGAAAGGGAAAGAGATTAATGGGAGGGAGAACCATGGCTGAAGACCAGTATGGGAACAGACTTGTGGGGTTTGGGGAAGAGAGAAGAAACTCTGGCTTCCTTCTGTGGTTGATCCAACAGCTGCTTTTATGTTGTGCATTAGCCTTTGGTTAAAACATGTTTTTGGGGGTGGGGAGAGACGGGGAGGGGAGCGGTGGCTCTGCAGGCAGAGGCTGTGACAGTAACTGTGTGCTCTGCCCCGCTGCAGTGGGGGACCACGGCTATGACAACGCCCTGGCCAGCATGCACCCGTTCCTGGCCGCACGTGGCCCGGCCTTTCGCCGCGGCTCCAGCCACAGCACCATGGCCAACGTGGACATCTACCCCATGATGTGCTACATCCTGGGGCTCGCCCCGCGCCCACACAACGGCACCTTCGCCAACACCAAGTGCCTGCTGGCTGACCAGTGGTGCATCAGTGTCCCTGAAGCCATCGGGATCGTCATCGGGGTTTTTGTGGTGCTGAGTACTTTCACCTGCATCATCATCATCTCTAAGAACAGAGTGGTTCCCTCCCGGCCCTTTGCCCGGCTCCAGTTACAGAGCGATGACGACGATCCTTTGATTGGATAGCGCAGAGGAAGCTGAGCCTCGCTTCCTAAATTGTGATTTTGGGAAAACAATTTCAATTTGCACTGGATGGCATTCTTTGTTTGATGCACTTTATCTGTGTAAAATACTGTACAGCCAGACCCTGCTGATTTGTTTGTGTGACTAGTGTCCTATAAAAATATTTTCATAACAAAATAGTGAACAGGTGGCTTTTTACTGGAAGAGATGCTTAACAAAATAAGGATGCTTAGTTTTTCATTCAAGCCTCTGAACACTTTCAGAATGAGACTCCAGAGTGTGACTAGCCAGGATAGACTAAGTGAATTTTAATATTTGTAAATGATAATTGCTTTTTTGTATTAAATTAATATTGACTGCTTTTAGTGCTCTTGCACCTGTGTTGGAAAGAAAAACTTTCTTGAGAGTTTTGAGATAAAGGTGGTTCTGCTCTGTGTACCAGCTCATAATTGTCTTTTGAAGGCTGTTGTGCTAAAAAGCAACAATTGAAAGTTTGATGTCCAAGTCATCAAGCAAGGATTCCAAACTCTTATTTTAAACCCTGGAAATTTAAAGGAAGATCTCAGAAAAAAATCTCTATAGTGTTTGAGGTACATAGATGCAAATTCCTGAGGAAGACCAGAGCTAACTATTCTCTTAATTGAAACTCATGATTCGTTGTTAAAGGTCATCTAGTAACTTGCTATTAAAAAAAAAAAAATCGATTGAGAAAGCCTTAAATGGTATCTTATCTTTCAGTGAGGTTAAATTGTTATTGCTAACCCAAAAAGAGAACTACAGTTACCAAGTCCTTTTCCTACAAGTCTGATGGTTTTAAAAATAAAGTGACAGAGGTGCCTGGTAGTAATGTGGTTTCTCTTTCAAACTTCAAATTCATTGCAATTTGGTGTTGGCCACAGCCTTTTAGCGATCCAACGGGGAGGGAGCGGGGACTTTGGAGGGAAGAGTTACTTTGAACTGCCCACTGGAAAAAATAAACTTGAGCTTTAAAAATATGCGGAAGTTTTAGTATTTTGTGTCTTACTCTTGGGGGATTCTCTAGTACTGATTACAAACACAATTCAAAATCTAACCACTTCTGCTTTTTTTTTTTTTCCCCTTAAACTAGTTATTACAAAATTAGTACTTACTAATGCTTTGCTCTGGATTAATCTGAACTTGAAAGAGGCTCATGTTCCTTGAAAAATCTGTGCTGTTACTGACAGGGTACTGGATTTTAGCCTGTTGACATTCTAGTGCAGTAGCTGAACTGAACACAGAGTCACTTTCTCATTCTGCCAGATTTAAATGAATTAATTACATGCACCAAGAGCTCAGGTTAATGAGTAACTACAAAGGGAGTGTGTTGCAGGGTAGAACCCAGGCTTAGATGTGCTGTAAAAGGGAGGACACTTAAATTCCTGCATTGGGGAGAGTTTTGTTAGGTTCTGGTAATTCTGCTAATACAGAGTTGGATGCTCAGAGGGTGCTAATATTGGGAGATGCTTTGCATCATCTGTGTTTGGAAAGGCTTGACTGAGTTTACCTTTCTGGCAGACACAGTAAGATCAGATTGTATTGTCCTCTACCTGTGAGTTTTGGGGTTTTTTTCCTAGAAGCTAAAACTGATTAGGACAGTGTTTTCTCCACTTCGTTTTCCTCCTTCCCCCAAGCAGTTGTCACACCGCATGTGGTCAATGTGCTCTCAGTTCCTCTGTGCATCCCCTTGCACGCAGGTGGCAAAGTTGCCAAGACTTTGGTGACCAGAACTGTAAATGCTGACTGAAGCACAGTGGCAGAACTCTGATCTGAAATAGGAATGCTGGTACAGATGGGGAAATCAAGGTCTAAAATGCATTTCTCCTCCTAGCTCCAGGCAGCCCCTTCTGATGAGAACTGCTACAAGCACTGAGCTGCTGTGAAACCAGTGAGTGGCTCTGTCAGGTGAAAATCTTTACACCCTCTCTTCCTCCTCCCTTTAGCATGGAGATGAGACAGTATCACCGTGGGAAGAGTTTAAACAGGAAATTTAACTATTAATAAGTAGGATAAACTATATTCTAGTTGCATTGCTGATTATTTTCATTTCCAAAGATGTGGTGTGGTCTTGTAAGGGTGCTGAGTGTTCTTCCTGGCACAAAGGGTTTCGAAGTAACTCTTGTACGTCCAGTTTCATACAGATCATGTACAAATAAAGAGAATCTAGGAAAAAACACCTTTCTAACCTTAAGACACAAAGTTGATCTATTTAGTGATGTTTTTTTTTTTTTAATAGTGCCTTAAACATGACAAAAGATTTCCACTGTCTCATTCTGGTTTGTGTGAAATATTTTTTATGAAAGCCAGTGGCTGATTTCCTTTTGGGCAGCCAGTTCAGAACAAGAACAGCAAAGCTGTGGCTTCTGCTTCCTCAGAGCTGTGATAAAAGGACAGTAGTTTGTGGCAACATTTAATGACTTGCTAAATAGACACAGCTCAGCCGTGGTCATACAGGACGTGTTAATTCAGGGGAAGTTCCTAACCCTTAACTGGCTTTGCAGTTTAGAAGGGAATAGGGGATATTTAGTGCCACTTCCCAGCAGTGAAGGCTGATGTTTCATTACATTCACTAACTCCATAAAGGAACTCTGCACACTGGGTACAGAAGCCCTAAAAACATCCACTTCTCTGGGGTTCTGTGCTTTTTGGCCATTGGCATCAAGGAAACAGTTCCAGAACTGAGCTGATGTCACCTGACTACAGCTCTGAGACACTGGCTTCAGGGGGAAGTTTAGACTTGCTGTCTACACACTGCCTGTGAAAATAAACCAACTTAGTGAACCTCCAAGTAGCAGACAGGGACAGGTGTTTGCTCTAACATGCATTATAGCATCTTTTATTGCAAAAAAACCCAGTCGTGGACATTTGTTAATATGATTCCAATTAGGATTTCATTATGGAAAGGCTGATACCAATGTAGAATTTATCACTTTCATGTGCTTGCAACAATTTTTGTAGTTTACCATCCTAAAAAAGGCTTACATCACCTTTACTGTAAGACAAACATGCCATGAAAGGTTTGTACAGCAGCATAGATATGGTCAACACAGCATCCATGGCCATTATTTAAGCAGGAAAGACTGGGAGGGAAGTAAGCCTGTCAGATTTCCATTTTACAAAACAACAGGACCCAACCACTGCGTATTTGCCCTTCTCCCACGTGGAGGTCAAGATTGCTCATACATCTGGCAGGAGTCCCTGTCCCTGCCCATGGCAGAGGGGTTGAAATGAGCTGGTCTTTAAGGTCCCCTCCAACCCAAACCATTCTATGAGTTATGAAAAGTCAGTTTGCACAACCCTTCATCTTATGACCAGCTTGACAGTGCTGGGTTACTGCTTGGACTGGATGATCTTAAAGGTCTTTTCCAACATAAATGATTTAATGAATCTGGTTTTTCTGCCTTTTTTTTTTTTTTTTTTTTTGAGACTGCATTTCTTGTAGCAGCATTACTGCAGCTCTTGACCAAAAAAGTCTGGAAGAATTTATTTAGGAAAAGAAACTGTATTCCCAGTATTGGTAACTGATAGCTGTTTTTTCCATATATGGCAGCAAGGTGGGAAACAAGAAGTCTGTTATGTAAGCACTGTGACCTAAAATTCCTAAATTCTATCACACTTCCAGTTATTTTTAACAAAGGCATACACTATGCAGAGTCCAAGGAATATTTGGCACACACAAGTTGGAACCATTCTCGCCCAGTCATCTTCCCCCCAATTCAAATTTGTTTTCCAGAAGTGTTTTAAATTAAGCCAGCACTCCATGCTTGATAGCATTATAGCAAAGATGTATTTTAACTTCAACATTTCCAAACAAGAAGAAACAAAGAAAGCATTTGACATCTGTATGCTCCACAGGTCAGTAATGAAACACATCATGCATCATTCTTGGTTTCCAAGCTTAAGTTACAAGCAGTACACAGTGTACTCAAATTTGCTTTCCAATAAACTTCTTTGTACTTCATAGAAAGTATCATATACACAGAAACCAAATCCCACATCCCCCTCACCAAAAAGGTGTCTGACAAAATGTCACATCAGGGAAAAAGTTGCTGTTTTTCTCCAGTGGCATCATCTGTGCTTTCAATTTCATTAAGCTCACACCCAGCAACTTAAAACAGTTGGGCAAATGTCCTAAGAAGGAACTACCCAAGAGGTACCTGCAAATACACCTAAGAATAAAGGAAATGTTTGACCCTAAACTGAAATACCCAAATGCTACAAAATTCCCTTCATTTTTTGTACAAAGTTTTATTTTACCCTCCTCAAAGAAGGGCCTCACAGTGCAATACAGAACAATGACATCGACAATTCTCATATTTGTGTCCCCAGCCTATTCTGAGTATTATTGTTCCCCAACCCTTTGTTGGGGGGAACCTCCTGCTCTTCCCCTGTTGCATGCTTGGGCAGGTAAGTCTAAGTCCCAAATGACAGAAAAACACTGACAAACTTTGCCCCCTCCTTAAAATCAAGGGTCACTTTGGCTGATGATAGAACTACACTTGCCACAATTAAAGTGGGGTTTAAGGAAAAGCTCTGAGATTACAACCCAGTTATTTTTACATTTGCCATGATCACTGCTATGAAATCACTGCAAAAAGAAGAATTTCTACTAAAGCAGCATATTCCAAAGTGCACAACTGCAGATGCTACAGGTGAGGGTTATGGCATTGTTATGACAGTTGTCACTCTTACTGCCTTATCAAAGTCTTCTTTTAGATCTTCCTTTAAAGACACACTAAGTTTGTGCTACAGTTAATTTTTAAGTTGCAAATAAGCAAGAAATTGTGGACTCAATGCATCAGATTGCTGTGTGCCATCCACTTTTCTCAAGGTGGGTAGGGAAGCGGTTTAGTAAACTCAGAGGTTCAGGTTTTCTGCTCAGACTTCCCCAGTCTCTGAAAACTGCTGTGAACACAATACTGCTGTCATGGTTCAGCTTGAGCCCCTGCAGCACTCAGTTCTACCTGTGCCAGCAAACTCGACTTCAGGCACAGCTAATGGGCAGCTGCACTAAGAATCAGCCTTACAGACTTTCTCCTTCAATGTTTTCTTGAGAAAATGGCAATGCAGGAAAACAAGGCAGTTCACAGCACAGTAACAGCACTGAGTCAGCTGCAGTTCCCAGGATTTCATATACATCCCCCAAATTAAGGGCTTTCCTCCCACAGACCTGCATTTTCCCTGCCTTACTAAGCTACTATTACAGCTGAACTTTCAGCATATCCCTTAAGCTGAATTATTTTATTGCCTTCCCACTGAAGCATTCCCTGCTCCCAGATGTGGCCTCTGGAAATGTCCACATCTGTCTGCAAAACAGCTTGGTGCTAAGCAAGTGTCCCTGCCATCACAGGGGAACCCAACAGATCTTCATTAAGTCTAGGATTTAGCCCAGCAAAATTAATTTTGTACCCCAGCCCTCCCCTTGCAGCACTGACTGTCAGTCACACCCTTGGTTTGGCAGAGCACATCCAAAGCTGAGGTGTTCCCGTCCTTGCCCTCTGCTGGGGGCTGTGGATACAGCCATAAATTGCACTTAAAAATACTCAATCTGGTATTTCTGCATGGATTTTTAAAGTTTCTTTCTCCTTCAGGCATTGCACTCAGCAACAAAGTGCTGAGAAATACTATCGTCTCACCCAGGGAGAGGGGGAAAAGTCTGACGACAACTCTTCTCAATTCAGAACGTTTTTAATACAAGCTGCTCAGTCAGCAGCTTCTCACTTAGCATTTAAGTGAGCTCACAAAACCCCCCACAACTACACTAGCTAGAAGATTTATTGCCACACACAAAAGAATTAGAATAATATGTACCTTTGTTGACTCAGAATTAATATTTTTCCCTGACAGAGGCTTTCCTCTGGAAAAAAAAATTCCAGTCTTACACCTTTTTTTTATTATCAAAGTGTGCTTTTTCAGATTTAAAAACATATATGGCTTAAGATTTATACAGCTGCCCCTTAAACTGCATGTGTAGTCCTGATCACCCCATTCTAAGACCCATCCAGACAGAGCACAAGACACAAGTCAAACTCACAATAACTGAGTCTCCAGTAGCAGACGAGATGCACACCCAGGGACAAGCCTGACAGCACTCTGAAACCAGCCTGAACATCCATGTTCCTTAACTTATTCACCTCCCTTTGTACCACAGAAACAGAAAAGACTTCATTTGGATACACAGGTGTGGTGCTTGTACGTGTCTTTATCCTGTCAGCTGCAGGAATCTCCTAGAAAATTTAGGGCAGTGTACAGGAGACAGAAAAAGTAAAGATCTACATTTACCTAAAATCATACCTAAAGTGGTTAAGACCTCTATTTACCTAAATAATTTTTTTAAAAATTAAGAATCAAGCAGTTTAATGCTGATTGTTAAAGGCAATATCACTTAGATTCATATTTTGGGGCTACAATTAACACAGTAGTTTCAAGAAATATCTCTAAGTCTAAACTTAGACACTTAGCACTGCATGACCTAGCTGAATAATAATGTTCTTTTCTGCAGGATTTAACCCACCAAGTTATCTGTAATGGTGATCCATGCAAAAGCTTCCTTGGGCAGGGAAGAAAAAAACAAAGAAATTTAGTATCATTCAGTGACTTGTTAGAATCAAAGAGACTCAAAAAATCTCTCAAAGAATAAAAAAGGGTGGGAAATGAAATCACCATTTAATAGTGTGTGAAGTGCACCCCAGTTGATGTTATTTCCCTAGAAATAGCCGTAAAAGGTTTTGAGGTCTGTTCTCACTACAGGTCTACATACACATAGAGCTTTCCAGGTTTACCTAGAGTATCTTCAATCCCTGGAAGATGAAGTGGCTGCAGAGTGAAACAGGAACATGCTCTCTCTCTGCATATCTGGTCTGTACATGCCCCAGAGTACCAATGGATCAGTGTCCATCTCCTTTCACTCCACATATTTATGCTGATCCACCTCCATTGTTTATTTTCTTTGTATAGGCTTATTTTAAGCCTCACACAGGAAATAATCCCGAGTTATTAATCTTGCAGCAGTGGCTGGGCCGCTTCAGTGTGTCGGATTTGCATGGAATTTGCTTGTGCGAGGACAAAATGCTTAACAAAAACTGCAGTAAAAACCAAAACAAGCAAGCTGCCCAGGAAAACTCCTATGACGGTGGAGTAGGTGTCTGTTCCATGGGCTCCAGGAACTTCTTCAGCAAGCATATCCTTCACAGCGTTGAAGGAACCATTGTTGGGCAGTGGGCTGATACCAAGCAGATGGCACAGTAAGGGGTACAAGTCTGTAGCATTCATGAATTCTTTGGTGGCGTTCTTTCTGAAAGCAGGCCCAACTGCCAAAAAAAGGGGATGCATTTCTGGTACAGTGTTGTCATATCCGTGATTACCGACTAGGAATAAAAGAGATAAAGGTCAATATCCCAAAGTTGCAAAACAAGCATTGAACCTTTTCCTAGAATCAGGAGAATGCAGAAAAGGCACAGCCATAAGTTATCCTTAGAGAAGTTCAGAAGAATTGTTTTGACTGACAGCACAAATGCCTCCTCGCAAATACCAAGTCTCAGAGCTACAAAGAGAAAATACCTAAAAAACCCACAATGGAGAGCACCACTTGACAAAGAGGGAAAAAAAGGTGAGTTCATAGGGCAGTAACAGCATTGTCAGTGGAATGCTATCTAGGTACACCTCATTTTCCTTGGTTTTCCTCACAAGAAACCTCCAACTTTGCAACTGGTCCAGATCTCTTAGAGAAAATTAAAAAGAACATGTAAAGTCAGACTGTCTGTGTGACTCCAAGGAGACACTTTGACATTTTGTCCAATTTTGTACACTATCAACTCCTCAAGAAGGAAAAAGACCTCAGTAGTGGGTGCCCACTGCTCATTCCTGACAGGGGCATTAAAAACTGGGAACATGTCAAACACACAGGCACAAAAAGCTGCTCTCAGCAGCTACTCAAAAACTTGTTAAGTCTTGCTGGTAATGCTCTTCAGGTTCATACCCAGCAGCAAAGTTTAAAAGGTTCTTAATTAGAAATATAAGAACTGACCACATGACACCTGTATTTTTCCTCCTGGGTAACCAAAAAGTTCACTGTTTTTTATTCTACCTATAATAAATGTCAAAAGTGCGAGGTGAGAGACTTAGAAGTGTTGGGTTTTTTACTCCTCCAAATCACCTAGAATGCATTTTTTTCCTCTGAGGCCAACGAAAATCACTGGTGTGCAGTAACACAACATCCAATGATTCTTGGTAGCAGCAGAATGAGGTTACTCTAAGCCCAGCACCCACACAAGCTGAGGACTTTCAGAAAATGTTCTTTTATTTCTGACCCAGCCCTTCTCCAGTAAGTAATACATGATAAAATAACTCTCTAGTCAACAAATTCAGTTACAACTTCCTTTTTTAACCTCGCCGGAAGTGCTTGTTGGTTTGCTACAACCTGATCAATCTTATCTCAGTAAGTTTAATGTTTAAAGAAACAGCAAGTTCAGATTCTCCTCCCCTAACAGTAGGGTGCTTCCCATCCCATCAGGGAAAAAAATGATAAACTTTACACACTTTCGTTTTCCCTCCCAGCCTTAAAAAAATAAAAAATGAGCATTGGTTGGTACTAGGAAAGAAAGTATCACATAAGGTCCCTGCCTTGAAAGATACAGCAAAATACCATAAAGAGAGAATACTTACGTAGAAAACCATCAGTCTTATTATGTACGATTTCCCATCCTTTATCAGCAACTGCTAAGATGGGCTGAATTTTACTGTTGTGTTTGTAATGAAATCTATCTGGAATCTGCTCCTTTTTATATACAGTCATGTTGGGATGAGCATTGGCCAAAGCTTCATATACTTCATCCAGTTTGCCTACAAACAAAGAGACAAAAGGCAAAAATTAACCATACCAGTGTGTTTACGGCACTCATCAGTAGTCAAAAGACAGCTGAAAGAAGAGGGCAAAATGCACCTCCCCAGAAGTGAATTATTGCTGCAAGGGACAACAGCATGTGCACAGAAGTTACTGTGAGAAATCCAGCGCCTCAGTCACAGTAAGATTCCCCTCAGCACCAGACTTCACAGCCTGTTCCCAGGCAATAAGTACCTTATTATAGAAAAATCCCTCATTCCACAGTTATCAGAACATAAGCTTCTCACAGGAAGGAGTTAGAAAGCATTCAGTTGTCTCCTGGAAAAGGAACCAAACCCTCCTAGCTCTGTGCAAAGCCTGAAAGCAAGAAGACAGCTCCTAAGCATGTTCATGAGGTCATAGCTGCATTCACGCTGAATTCTGTCTGTCCCCAGTTGGCTGTGACAACAAGTGACACTTTTCATCTATTTTAAAGCAGTTTGTTTGTTGCTTTCCTTTATTATTCAATAACAGCCAACAGCATGAGCTACTCCTCTGTATTCCCAGTGCCTACTCCTTTCCCTTCCCTAGTCACAGTGAGCACAAACCCTCAAGAGCTCTACCAACTCTACCACTGAATAAACTGGCATTTTCCACGCCCAATTCTTTATTTGCTTATTTCCAGTTTCTGAGCTTGCCTTTCCAGTAAAAGCCACTGAAGAGCCACAACCAGTTGGACAAGCTGCCTGGAACACCAGTGCACAGAAAGCAGGAACAAGAACAGACAGCCAGGAACACAAAAGCAAGTCCAGGAATTGACACCTGAGCAAATTTCTTCATTCCTCCCCCTCCACTTCAGGCCAGATTCCTATTGAGGGCTATGCAGTGCACACAACAGACTCCTGTGATGCACCAAATCCCTCAGCTCCATGACTTAGGTGAGTACTTTGTGTGACACATGCAGCTGAATGCACATAGTATGTCTTCAGGCCACTTTCAGCCTGTCATTTCTAGCATCCACGGAGTTTCGAACGGATCTCAGGGAAAAAAGATGGGGAGGAGGTAGCCAATGTTTCTGAAAATACCATCTTCTTTTTCCCTCTCAATTCCTAGAATTCAGTATAGAAATTCTGTAGGAAAATACATTAATGTATACATTCTGAAGGAAAGATATTAATGTATAATGTTTCTTATCTCAAACTGGTACACACAAAAAAGAATCACTAAATTAAACAAAATAAATGTCAAGATGAGACAGCAAAAGCAAAGATATCAGAGATAGTTACAGCAACAAGTAGAGGGACTCCAATGAAGTATTTCTAGGACTGTATTAGTACAAAGTTAATTTTGCTATGCCACTTTTCTATATGGGATGGTGGAGAGAAGAATCCCCAAATATAGCAAACTTGATTTTACCCTAATTATTTGAATTAATACATTTATATTAAATACAAGAAAAAAGACAGCATCACCAGCTGTGGTACAGGTACCTTCTTTGTGAACATATAATTAGTTCCCCACACACACTAATGCACCAGCATGGTTAAATAATGGTTTTAATCCATCTCTCGGGGAAGAAATACACAGCCAAACCATTAAAGGAAATTGCTGCATTTTTAAGCATTAGAAGTTTTTCTCAGTATCTCACTAAGTTTTACCATTCCCTTGGTTTAAGAAAGACAAATGGAATAACAGGTGAAGAATCAGTGTTGTGTACTTAAGCATATGTTAGCTCATACCTAAACTGGCAGTGAAGTTCATTGTTCTATAATAAAAATCACAGCTGGTACCATGAAGGAGAGAATTTTAGCTGCACTCAAAACTAATTCTTGTTTATTGGTAGTGTAATAAACACCTGAATCTCTGGACAAAATCGAATCCAAGCTGTTTCTGAAATCCACTGAAATGGCTTTTTTACAATTCCATCATCTAATTGCTGCAGAGATACTGTTTCTTTTCAGCATTTAGCAAACAGGAGAATCAAGTTACACATCTTAAAGTTCCCATCTACTGCATTAGGGACATTTCAGCACTGAAGTTTACTTTTACAGCTTCTTTATTTCCTAATGAGAACATCTTGGTCAAACACATTTGCCTCTATGGGGATGAAGCTCCCAAACAGAGAGAAACAGCACCCAGCTACAGGGCCTGACTGTGCTCAGACAGCAGAGATCCCAGTTTGAGCATATTCACATTTTAGTCTGGAGTACTTTTCAAACTAAAAATTACAAGAGACATTTGTTCATGCATTGAAAGGTCAATTAAGTCTGCAAAACACCCCTCCTGCTGGGGTATTAGAGTGCTATCTATCTATTAGTGATGCAAATGTTACAGAATTCTTAAAAAACACCTTTCCAGAAGACCACCTTAAAACTCAACTTCCAAATTAGCATTTCTTTTGTGTGGGCAGGGGTGTTATTTTCCAGGTTAACACATTTGCATCAAGTAGTTTAGAGTACTTAATCATCAAAATAAAGAGCAAATGCATTAGTGACACTAAACATACACCTGACACTTCAGCAACCCTTCAGTGACTGCAACCAGATTTCAGACTTTAGGTCCAACATTATTCTTGCCCATCTTTATCACAATAAAAATGGTATGAGTGTAACTGGCTGGCTGTTCAGCCTGACAGGGGAAAAAACCTCAAGTGAACTACAATAGCTGGCAGCTAATCAAATAGCCAACACAGGCTTTCGTTTTATCAAAGATCCCCATCTGTTCTCAGTTTACTGTTTGAGTTAGAAATATAATTCTTCCACTACGGCTTCAGCATCTTGATGAAAGGTAAGATATGTAACATTCAGGTGTTATCTATCTAAAACGCCATTCAGCCTTGATAATGCCATTAGATTATCTTCTCACAAGGACTAAAGGATTCTTGGCAATATTAGTCAAAAGCAAACAGATATGCTCCCTTTTCTTTTCTGCAAGTTAATGCAGGCTTTTGACAGAGAAGAAAGGGAGCCTGCAAGTACTCCTTGTTCAAGGCTGATGTCCTACTGCAATCAGTGCTGCTACCACCAACTCAGTCTACAAAGTCTGGATACTCAAGTACCTCCTCAGGGAATGTTACTGCTGTAGCCCCTACCTTCTTTTGGTAAAATGGCTACTACAGGAGAGTGGTCGATGACTTTATAGAGCTCTCTGCTCACATACTGATCAAGCTCAATGAGCCTTTCTGAGGATGACTGTGACATTCCGTGATCACTTGTGACTATGACATTTATCACACCCCACAGCTTCGCTTTCTTCAGCTCAGATATGAGATATCCCAGTTTTCTGTCAATGTCACTGATTATCGCTCCCATATGTGGGTTTTCTGGGCCCAGAAAGTGACCCATCTCATCAGGCTGTTCCCAGTACAGGAGACCAAAGTTTATGGGTTCTTCCGATGTAAACCAGTCAATGAGCTTTGCTACCCTGTCTTCAAAGGAAACAGATTCATTGTAGGGCATATAATGTGTAGGCAAGACTCCGTGTATCTTCACATCTGTTCCAGGCCACATTGCAGCACCAGATTTGTGTCCTTCCTTCTGGTTCGTCACCCATATTGGGCTGGCCTCTTCCCAGAACTTGGAGTTGTGGGTGTTCATTTTGTTCAGGGAGAAGGTTTCGTTCAGGACAGGATCATACATTTCGTTAGCGACGATGCCATGGCTCTCTGCATAGAGCCCAGTCACCAGGGTGTAGTGGTTGGGGTACGTTTTCGTTATGAACACATTCGTGACCTGCCTGACGTGCACCCCATTCTTCATGGCATAGTGAAAATTGGGAGTGGACACTCTGTAGATGTAATCCCACCGAAACCCATCAAAAGAAACTAGCAGAACTCTGGGCTGGGCTGGCTGGAGAGACAGTGCACTTCGAAGAAAGAGTAAGAAAATTCCCAGGATTTTCCAATAACTGCTCATGGCTATTCTGGAAGGTATCCGTCCCCTGCTCTGAGGCAACATGGCATCTGTTGAGCAGAGACAGAAGTTGTCAGAGTCATAACTTAGTTTTAAGAATGGGTGGCTAAGATATTCCTTATGTATTTATATATTCCAAGATACATTTTACAAAAGCATGCAGTGACAGGACAAGGGGAAATGGCTTTAAAATGACAGAAGGCAGGGCTAGATTAGATATTAGGAAGAAATTATTTACTGTGAGGGGGGTGAGGCCCTGGAACAGGTCCAGAGAAGCTGTGGATGCCCCATCCCTGGGAGTGTCCAAGGCCAGGGTGGATGGGGCTCTGAGCAACCTGGGATAGTGGAAGGTGTCCCTGCCCATGGTGGGCGGCTGGAACAAGATGACCTTTAAGGTCCTTTCCAACCCAAACCATTCTGTGATTCTAATTCTGATCATAAGATTCAAGGATATTGACTACTCCCAGCTATGACTGGCATTCCTTACCTAACAGTCCTTATTATGTCCTTATCTGACAAAATATGACACATAATTTCACACTGTATTGGGTTGCACTCCCCTGACTCAGTTTCCTCCTATTCTTCCTAAATATCTTCTTGTTCAAAACTCAGCTATCTACTCAAAGCAAGATCCCTGTAAGAACACTCACACAAAACTTCCCTGTCTGTAACTGACCTAAAATTTCATGCTCATTTCTTGCTCAACAGCATCATTTAACTACAAGACCAGATATTGCTCAATCCAATCCGGCATGTGGGCTGTACTGATATTCCTCACAGTTCTCTTTAGGTTCCCATCTTTCAGCAATCCTCTGGGACTCAGTCACTACTGAAATTTAGCTGGAAAACAGTGAATCTGTCACCAATAAATCCATCTTAATACTCAGCGTACATAAATATCCTAGTAAATATAAGAAGTTACGGCGTAACAAGCATCTGAATACAACTGCAACAATGGAATGGGATCTGTGGCTGCCCCATCCCTGGAAGTGTTCAAGGCCAGGTGGGACAGGGCTTGGAGCAACTTGGGCTGGTGAAAGGTGTCTCTGCCCATGGCAGGGGGTTGAAATAAGAAGAGCTTTAAGGTCCCTTCCAACCCAAAACACTCCGTAATTCTAGCATTCTATGACTTGCAGGCAGTCAAATGTTACACCAAACTTGTGTGTCTCTCAAAATTAAAATCCAGGCCTTGAGTTCTGCTAAGAACAAATTGACATTCCAGAGACATAAATGCACTTTCAGCAAACAATACAGACCCAACGGCTACAGATTCCCTCAGATCCACCTGATGGGGGATTTCTTCCAGCTGAACCTGAAGGACGAAGGGACAATACACTTTTGTGTTCATCGGAACCCCAGCTGCCAAATTAGACATAGCCCATAAATTCCCCTTGTGGGGAGGGACAAGTACAGACTGAAGCCCTCTCAAGTGAAATCAAGCCTTTACTTCTAAATTTTACACAGTTAATGATCTCAGTATTGTCTATAATTCTATTATTCTAATTCCTTAACTGCATGCTCTTAATAAATAATAAATGATGTCTGGTTTGAGTTTTTTCCAAGGCCTTCTCATACTGCTCTTCCCCGGATACAGCCTAAGCACATCTACTGACCCGGTTCTCCGCAGAACTCGGCACCACAAAACTCTGGGGGCCCGAGAGGCTCTGCGGGGACGAACCCAGCGGACTGCCAAGGGCAGGAGCTGCCACACGGACACACGGACGGACAAGACACACGGAGAAGCGCCCCGGGCCCCGCTCGGCGGCCGCCGGAGCTCGGCACACGCGAACGCCGAGCCCAGGCCGCCATTCCCCACACGCAGCGCCCGCACCCCCGAGAGCCCCGGGCCGCAGGACGCCGGGCTGGCCGAACCGCGGAGCCGCCGCGCCGTTACCTGAGGGGCCGCGGAGCAGCGGGTCCGGCCCGCCCCGCCCCGCCCGCAGCGCCCCGGCGCTGTCACTCAGAGCGCGGGGCGGGACCGCGGGGGCGGGCCCGGCCGTGAGGGGCACACGGAATTACGGAGCCGCAGCGTCATTTGGGTCGCAAAAGAGCTTTGAGATGAGGGAGTGCGGCCTGTGAGCGAGCACCGCCGTGTCAGCTAAACCGTGGCCCTCAGTGCCGTGTTCAGTCTTTCCTTAAACACCTCCAGAGAAGAATAAATTCCACCGCGTCTCTGAGCAGCCCTTTCTGATGTCTAATCAGCTTTTCTGTGAAGAAATTCTTCCTAATGTGCAACTTAAACCTCACCTGGCTCAGCTTGAGGCCATGTCTTCTCGTCCTGTTCCTTGTTCCCTGGGAGCAGAGCCTGACCCTCACCTAGCTCCACTCTTCTATCAGGGAGTTGTGGAGAGCCAGAAGGTTCCCCTGAGCCTCCTTTTCTCCAGGCTGAGCCCCCCCAGCTCCCTCAGCTGCTCCTCATCACACTTGTGCTCCAGACCCTTCCCCAGCTCCGTTCCCTTCTCTGGACACACTCCAGCTCCTCAATGTCCTTCCTGGATGGAGGGGCCCAGAACTGGACACAGCACTCGAGGTGTGGCCTCAGCAGTGCCCAGCACAGGGGACAGTCACTGCCCTGGTCCTGCTGCCACACCATGGCTGCTACAGCCCAGGGGCCATTGGCCTTCTTGGCCACCTGGGCACACCTGGCTCATGTTCAGCCACTGTCACCAGCACCCCCAGGTCACAGGTGAGGTGACCTCAGGTGGTGTTTGGAGCAGGCTCCGTGGTACAGCGCTTGTGCAGGTGTCAAGAGGGGCAGGTTGTAAGGGTGTTGCTGCATGTCGCAAATTAAATAGAAATTAATAAAAACAGGGCTCAGGCAGGGCTGGCTGGTCTGTGACCCAACTGTAAAAACAAGGAGCAAAATTCACTCTGGGTATCTGGAAGTGCTTCAGTTAAAAAAATGAATTTAAAAAGATTGGGTTTGATTCTGCTGTTTTTCTATCAGCTTTTTTTCCCCTCCTGTGTTTTGAGGCTCTTAATTTTCTATTTGCTTCCTGGCAGATGCTTTTTCCAATCTTGTGATGTCCAGACCCACAGCTATGCCCTGAATGAAGAGGAAAATGAGTTTATCCCTCCTTATCTCACTAGAAACTGAACTGTGGAAGGGGACAGATATCCAAGATAGGTTTCCCACGTTTCCTAGTTGAGGATCTGTGCCATGTATGAGTCCAAAGTCCATGTGCTGTGTATGTACACAAACCCCACCCCAGTTCATGGCAGTGTACAAAACCATTATCCTCTTACTGGTGCATGGGAACACAGAATCATGTAATTGTCAAGGTTGGAAGAGACCTGTAAGATCATCAAGTCCAACCATACAGAATCATTGAATCAAACATGCTGCTTATTAAACACTTCATATATATATATATATATACACATACACACATATATACATATATACACACATATATACATATATATACACACATATAAATACTTCTCTCCCCTTCACCCAGCTGCTCTAGGGATTGTAGTAAGGGACAAGGTTCTTTTAATTGTTTTCTTAATGTCTTTTTTTCCCTCCTTCAATACTGTTGTCCTGTTACAGGTGTGAGGCTGAGCTAGTCCAAGCCTGGAGAATTACACTGCTGCTGTGCTTGGTAGAACCTGTGTGGATGTGGCTGTTCTACACAGAAAACTGCACTGGACCACACCTATAGCACCAAGTTCATCATCCGATTCCTGGCCGTGAACCCCACCAGAAACTTTGGAGAAAGGGTAAAAAGGAAAAAGTTGTTATAAAACTGCACCTGTGTGCATTGAAATCTCTAGTTGGGTGTCCATCAACAGCAATGTGCTGTCCCACGCTGTTAGTCATTAGCTAGAAAAAATTGTGCTTACATTTACTGTTGGTTCATGTTTGATTTTGGCCTCTCACTCAGATCCGGACATGTTGGGAGCTGCCTCTGCAGTGGCTGGGATCAGTCACTAGAGGGTACAGGTGCACCTGGACTTGAGGAACAACATGAGTATCTGGAAATTATAATATTTGCCTTGGATGCCAGGAACAGCTCAGCTGCTTAACACCGTTATAAAATGAAAGCAAAGCAGGACAAGAATTTTGCTAATTCCACCAAAATGTTTAATACCATAATAGATTTTCATTGAAGTACAGAGCTAATGTGAGTATTTGTACAAAATATGTGGTTAAAAATAGTATTGATTTATAATATATACAGATATGTCACATCCGTGTCAGAAATGCAGACACTCGAATGAAACCATGAGTAATGCTTTTAAATCTACAACAACATACACGAAATATTTCTGCAGCTACCCACAGTAGGACAACTTGCCAAACTGACACTTAAGGATCCAGCAGTCCTTACAGATGGCATTTCTTTCAGAAGTTTCTGTACAAGAACTCTGCTCTAAAACGGATTCAAAACATTTACCTTCATTAACCCAACAGTGAACACATCTGTGTGACACTAATGTAGACACAACTTTCTTGCACTAGATAAATGATCAGTTACAATAATTTATTAAAAGAAGGCTGATTTCCTGGTGAGAATAATAGAGAAGTTTAATCCTTCTTGCTGGATACTCTTCCTGTTGTGAGTGAGGAAGCCCCTGATTCAAATGGGCCCTAATACAGCACTCGGGTACATGAATCTGAATCCTGAAGTCTGTCTTAAGGTTCTGAGTATCCTAATTTTTCATTAACTTCGAGGCTGCTCACACTTCACAGCTTTCCCAGCCATAACGCCAAAAAGAATCTCCCTAAAAAATGTCCCTATCTAGGCTTTGTAGCTGATGCATCAGGACACAATCCCATATTAAAGATGACTCTTGCTGCAGCCTCAGAATCTCTGTGTAGTGACTGAACAAACTGACAGAAGGGGAGAGAGAATCCATGCTGGTTTTTAAATCTTTCTGAGCATCTCTGCAGTGGGGGAATTCAGGGTTCCTGCCCTTCCATCCAGAGTGCTGCTGCTGTTCTGCCTCTAACAGTGCTGGCTTCCCTCCCCTCCAAGCCAAAGCAAATATACTCCACACTTGAAATAGACCTGTGGGAAAGAGCTTTTACACCACTTCCTCCCCTGTCATTTTACCCCTGAATGCTGCAGTCTATATGTATTCAAAAAAAGAGCACAGCTACTGTTAGAAAAACATCTCCTTTTAAGAGGAGCATGGAATATTGTAAGCTGCTGTACTCCCCCAGACGATGGGTTAAACCAGAACAAGCAATATTTGTGGTTTTTGCTAGTGTAACTAGTTATTCAAGAGCATTGCATGTTGTTGAGTATAAATGAGGGCTGGGACTTTAATCCATACCCGGTTTTGCTTTTTGATAAACCAAAACTAAATGTGATTTCTTCAGCAAAAGGGAATCAAGGAAATGCAAAGGTCTTACATCCACACTGGTATGTGACAGAAAGCCTGAAACAGCAAAAAGTTTAGTGATGAAGTGTTTGCCACTAAAGAATGACCAAAAAAAAAATTCAGTAAAGGTTTTTTAGAGGATCTGAAAGCGCTGTGACTGTGGTCAGTCTGATCCTGTGGGACACACAGCTCTGCCATCCACAGCTGAAGCCCTGAAGCTCATTTCCCAGTGCTGTGTCCAGTGCCAAGCACAATGGAAGAGCCACAGCCAGCATGCTGCAAACAGCATTTCAGTGGGGTCTGATCAAGAAACTCACTGTGATGGGGGAAGCTCTTTTGGTGTTTGAAGTGAAAAATAAACTAGGCCTCCTGCATTTCACCTCTAAAAGAGGTGAAAAGAACCCCAGAAGAAGTTCACTATTACTAGTTTTTCTAACCAAACAACAGAGGTTAAGGCCTGTCCTTTCCAAAGGGATTAAAGAGCTCAGAGTTTACATCTCCAGTGAGACTTCTTAAGTGGACCTAATTTTCAGAATCATGAACAATCATCCTTTGAGAAATGAAGTTTTTTATGCCAGGCACACAGAAAAAGAAAAACAAATTATTTTTCCAAATCCAGATCTGAGCAGTTCAATATAAGAATTTCACAGGACAGTTATCAGCAAACTCATCTCCCAGTTTCCAGTCCTTTGCAAGATCCAGTACAAACTGGTGCAAGAGACAACAGTTAGCATCAATTTTTGTAATAATGAATGTTAATAGAACCCTTTCCCCAGCCTGGCTGGCAGCTGGATGCCATGTTTCTTGTTCAAGCACTCATGACCACTGCATCACCCATGATTATAAAAACAGTGAGAACCACGTCAGTGGCCTGGGATGTGCTGAGCTTTTGCTCACCAGGGACTGCACTGCAGCTTTTTTTGTGTACACTGAGCCAAATCCACAGCAAACCAGAGCAAGTTCACATGACTGTGAAACTGCAGCAGCTTAAAATGGAACATGGCATATCCTGCCAACAACAAGGCTGCTTTCCCCCTAATTTCTACTGAAACAGAGTTTGGCCTATGTCACACATTTAAGCATTTTCAGTTCTACCAGGGGTATACACCACACTACTCAGTTTATTGATATAGTTTAACTCTTTAAATGTTGCTTTTCCAAACGCCAATGCAAGCAGAACACAAAAATACTGTTTGCCATATTTATTATTTTAAACTAAGCTCTGAATTATACAAGTGTAAAAGTGATTAATTAGCCAGTAGCTTTTTAATACTCCTATAAAATATGACTAAATAGAGTATTTCAAAAGTTATGTACAATACAATGGAAATGCTCATGGCATCTGTGACAGTGCTCAGACAAACCACTGGAATTGCATCCTGCCAGGAGTTCAGTCCATTCCTCAGTACAAACAACCTGTATTTCTGCTGAAAGCTTTTTCAGTGTTGCTGAATGGGAGAGAGCAGGGAAAAGACCAAAATAAAACCAACCCACTCCTCTCACCCAATTTAGGATGAAATTAATGCTATACAATTTAAGCAGGGGGAGAATTTTTATAACCTAAAACACTTTACAATATCTATGTCTGTAGTCTTGCTATGGTTGAGGAAGGGATGCTCTTGCCATATTTTCTGGCTGAAAACAAAGCTTACTGGAGTATGTCTGTGTGTGCTAGGAAAGGGGGAGTTAGTACTACCTTGTCTTAATTACAAAAATCAAGGCCACAGAAATTTGTTGTTTTGTTCCAAAAGAGCAGACTCCAAAATACCCTTTCTCCATGCACTGGAAATGTTTTCATGCTTTAAACTGTACTGAGGAAGTCATTAAAATGTCAACTTCATATCTGAAGAGGTCAGAAAGGACAAGCAGGCAGCAGGCAACAGAAACAGCAGCTGTACTCCCCTGATTTCCTTCTTTTAATTTCCAAGGAGCAGCAGGAGCCATGTCCACCCAACAGAGACCCCAGGGCATCACCTCCAGCTGCTCCCACCGGCTCCTGCTTTGGGGAAGAAATTAAAAGGATGTCCACTGTGTCACTGTGCCTCAGGAGCCACAATGTAACACTGAGACTTCATTTTTCCAGGGCGCCGGCATGAGAACCCACTGATACCCTGTGAGAGGGGCAAGTAAGAGCCATTGACCTCAGAGACGCTACAGGAAAGCAAATTCTCACTCATGAGTAGGGGCTTTGCCTGTGATTTACTGAATTCCCCTTCCAGATAGTCAGCATTTTATGAAAGAAACCTTCTTTCCATCTCAGGCAAGAACCAGCCTTTAGTAAAATACCAACTTCTGTCAAGAGTCCCAAATGCTGATGGGGATGATAAGGATGTTCTTCCATAATACCTGAAACACTTTTTCTTAAATTATGACCATTATTTTATCACATCCAGGTAATATATAAGCTTTCACCATAGAGGCTGCTTTGAATTTTCAGGTTTGTAATTGTGTTTCTATATCTGTGCTCTAAGCAATGAGTGTGTCCTCCTGCCTCCTGCGTAGTACCACACAGCTTTTCAAAGCAGAGTAGTCACTGAGCAGGGCCTCGTTTTAATGTCTGAAAATGCACTTTGAGGAAAGAACATTTAAGGTCCAATGCTTTAATCTGCAGTATAGTTTTACATCATTTGAGGCCAAAGTCCTTAGTTCAGAGCCAAGTCTCTCCAAAGTTTGAGGACACGGATACAAGGACAAGATTTGGCCTCCTACTGTCTTGCCTGTAAAAGAATCCATTGGCGATGATCTCTGATCTCTGATCTCTGTTTAAATCTTACTGTCCCTGTTTATACCAGGCTAAACCCCATGGACATCACCGTTGTGTCTGTTCTCAAAAAAGCCAGTGGTGTTACTCCTGGAATATCCTGTGTGGTGTTTTCAACAGGATACGTTCCTAGGGCCCTGAGTGACAATTTGTTTCCTGAAACCAATTCTGAATGTATCACTGAAAAAATAACTGCAGTGAAATCTCTAAGGAGTTACTTTAGGAAAACTTTACACAGATATCATGAGGATACTAAAGCCACATTTTCTGTTCGGTCTCTGCTGTATTTAATGTGCAGAATTCTATCAGTGTAACACGCACACAACGATGTCCATAATGCAGTACCAAGTATCACATTATAGAAATGTGCTGAGTAAAGCCCTACATCTCATCAGGAGTATCAGGGGGCTGTGTGGTCAGAGGATGAACTATGTGAGAATGACAAATCCTCATTCTCAGATGTCCTCACCATGCAAGCCAGGAATGCCATCTCCTGTCCTCACTGACAGAGCAACACGCCACTTGTCCTGGAAGTGCTGCAGAGCCAAGACCCCTGCAAGGAGGACTTGACTCTTCTGAAGCTTTGTAGCCTCGCTGCTAATTAAGGGTGTGATGGAACCCTCCCTCAGAAACCAGATCATTAGGTTTTACGACAAGAATCTTGATTACAGAACTTAAGCTGACTTTTCAGATCCTAGAATAAGCTTCCAAGATGTATTTACTAATTTTAAGCTGTAAAGGATTTTAAACTGTGGAAGCTCGCTGTGCCATTTTATAGTCACTTTGGGGAGTACAGCTGCAGCTAATTAGCTTAAAAATCCCACCATACCTTACACATATGCTCAGTTTCTGCAGTATTAATTTCAGTGGAACTAGTCATGTGCATAAATTAAGCGCATGCTTAAATATATGCAAAATCTGAGCTCAAATGTCTAGAAAATATGTTCTCAAAATGACAAGTACGCATTAAAAAAATAAATCATCATGGAAGGTCTGCCAGACAGGGAATCCGGGATCTGTCTGCTGTCAGCCATGATGCAAACACAGAACAGTTTTTGTAACCCAGTATATATTGCAAGTGAAAGAAACATGCAGGACAGGGTGAAAAAAGGGGATTCAGTTGCATGCAGTCTAATTTCAAGTGTGTAATTATGGTCCTGTTTTCTTTGGCCTAAAAAAAGAGGAAAAAAAACCCAACAAAAGAATTTCAACTAACCTCTGCTCACCTCCACAAACCCAAATTGCATACAGCTCAAAAAGGGCTTTTGAAGCACAGGAAGTGGGGAGGGAAAAGGGCTTAATATTAGAGATGTGCAAGTAATTACTGACAGTTTCAGGGCTATTCACCACACCACTAGGAAATTATTCAGCCTGGATCATTACTGGAACGTACGGCTATGACAGAGAGCAAGGAATCCCATCTTACATGAGCAGTCAGTCAGCTCCTCATTCTCAGACTGGGAGAGGAGCACCACTCATCCCTTGATGGAAGATAAACTGACAGTCCCTGTTGATATTCTGGCTCCCTCCTCCTCAGAGAGAAGGACTGATGGACACCAGACCCCCCAGCAGCTGCTGCCTCTCCCCTCAGCCCAGAGAGCTCCATCTCACATCCCTGCCACCATTTCAGACCACTGTTCTCTACAGCTGTTGGTGGAAGAGGGTGGTTTTCTGTTGTTTCTAAAAATGTTGCAAAGATAGTATTCCTTACAGAAAATTCCAGGGGGGTGAAAAGGCCACCAAGCTGCTAGTAGAGTAAAAACAACACAACTACCCCCCTTAAAAAAAAGGGAAAAGGGAAAAGGCTAAGGTCTGTTGGGAAGTGGGGAGGGCAGAGGAGCAGACTGCTTGATGAAGGGCAGTAGCAGTCCTGGGAGTTTGAATATCAAGCCTGATATCGGCCTAATTCCCAGCCCGGACAATCTCTCTGGTAGTGGTGTTTCAGCATGCAAATTATAGCTGTGAAAAGATCCTCAGACTGAAACCCTCCCTTGTTTCCTCAGCCTTGTTTTGTCCTTTCCAGCTACATCTATCAGTTGGTGAGTGATATGGTTACAGGTACAAAGATCTTTTTCCTAGCCCTTTTGTTACAGAGGCTTGATTACTGTGAAGGGGTATCAAGGACCTTAATGTCCCAGTGCTCAGAAGGCAAAGGCTGCCTTTCAACAGAACAAAGCAAAAAAAACCAAGAGCTGTGCTGGAGGAGAGAGAAGTGCTGCTTCTGCCGGAGAGGCTCAGTTAGATACAGGCGGCGGCACACCGGGGCGTCGAGTTTGAATGATTTTTGGCTTTGGAGAATTCTTTGGGTCCTCATCTTCTTCCATGTCGCTGTCACACACGTGCACTACCACACTGGGAGTGGACTCTGTTCCTGCATGCAGCTCGTATTTCTCTCCTGGAAACAGAGAAAAGCAATCACATCAAAAGATGGAAAGCTGAGTAGCAACACAGCCCATGGCACTCCTGGACTGCAGAATATTCCACACCTGGATAGGGAGGTGAGTGTGTGCTGCTCCTCAATACAGGTGAGCCCCAGCACGGCTGGACTCTGTCAGCTGCCACAACACATCCTGGGGATCCTGCCCTCGGAGGCAGTTTGATTATAGATATGTAAAGCATGATAAAAGACACACACCCTCGTGTCTATAATGGGCTTTGGCACCAGTATTGGTGGCAAAAAACATCAAAATAAACCCATAAAGTAGGCAGAGGAGAAAGAACACAGAAGTCTGTGGTTAAAAAGATGAACTGGAACCCAACCTATCAAACCTTTGGTCTGAAGTAATTTCACACCTGTTGGGTTGGGGTTGTTTTTTATTTTTGCTGTAGCTTTCCTTCAGTCCCATTTATAGCCCACTTGTTTCCCTCAGACAGATTTCAACACTTAATCTAATTTCTCCAGAAATAAGAAACCCGCATATCTCTGCTCCAGATGGATTTTGACTTTCAAAGCTCTTTAGCTGGGGCTGTAACAAATTTTGTCTCTGCAGATGAGATTACAGAGCAGTCTATAAATGCTCACTAGAGCAGGCTGAATGCCTAAACAGTACATTATATTTTCTAACTATCTACATTCCTTATTTAAGTCTCAACACAGTACTCCTCTGAGGAAGATGAACATGGATTTTTTTATTTTTTTTTCTTTTTCACAGAAAATATTCTGAGTTGGAAGGGACCTACAAGGATCACTGAGTCCAACTCCTACGTGAATGGCCCATATGGGCTTGGGTGGTTACCTGCAAAAGTCCACAAGCAAACAGAGAATGAGACATAGGACTTTTAGTCCTGAATTCAGCCTGCTAGTACTACATGTGTTCTGGATTGTACATGGAATACAAATAGGTGTTGGTTATTGCAAGGAATTAATTTAAGACTTTAAAGAGAAAAACATTGCCTGCAAAATCTGAGATGAGGAAGGTGAGGCCCTAGCAAGCCCAGGTGGCCTCTGTGGTGCAGAGGCTGCTAAATGCTGCACCACTGGCAGAACCCAGCGGTGCCAGCTGTTGTACCATGGAAGCGAATGGCTGTCCCTGCCTCAAAGCACTTGCAGCTTGCTTGTGGTACTAATTTGGAGTTTAATTTGTTAGTCACTTTGTGGCAGAGTAATTCATGTGAGAAAGGGCTTGCAGGTTTGGCCCTGCATTAGCACATGCAGCTCCTGGGACTGTGCTCACAAATGCTGTTTGTACTGACAAATTCCTCGTCCAAATAAGCCTGGGTGCCTTGAGACTAGAGGACATGCTGTATTTTTGCCTAAAAACAAGGAGGCAACTAGTGAATAATAGTTATAAGCCCGGCATCTTGCTGTGAGAAATATTTTACTGCTGTGATACCATTAATGTTGACATTTAACTGCTCTATTTTTGGCAACCTTTCCTCTGAATCCAAATTGAGCAAAGCATTACAGGTCTTGCTGATAGGCTAAAATATAAAAAGAGAAATGGCTTGGTTGTGCTGCATTGAGGAATTATATGGTTTTTCTTTGCCCATTTTCCCTGCGGGCCTCAGCTAATTTCTCAGCTCTGGGCTGACGTCAATGCCGCCAGGCAGCACCGAGGGCTGCATTGGTCACTGTCACCACGGGCAGCTCCGCAGTGCCGTGCACGCAGCACCGGCCTGTCCTCCTACACCAGCACTGCCGAGGAAATCAGATTCACTGCCCTCTTAAAAGGTAATAATCCCAGTTCAAATGCTACATTCTTTTACTGCTCAAATCCTTCCCAGAAGGACTCTTTCTGCTGAAAAAGAACAGTGGAAATAACTACAGATGCAAGGAAAAATATTCAGATGCCGCTGGCACAAGTAACTGCAGCAGCAATTAATGTCACTTTGCAAACCAAAATTTGATGCACTCATAAATTAGGTTTTTAAGGCATACAGTTATTTCTGAGCATAAATGAGCTGCAGACTCCATTCTGTACTCAGGATTATTCATGCCTGCAGAACTGTGGCTCAAACAGCACAAAACCTTTTCATGTCTCAGGAACAGGACAACAGTAACTGTGGGATTTTTGTACAGCTGTATCTTGTTCCAAAATGTAACCGCTGTTTTCGGAAAAACTCTAAGGTGATAAGCACAAAATAAAAATCCGATAGATACGACCCAGATTAGCCCTTCCTTTCTGCCTTTTTTCTATGTTTTTTTTTTCTTTTCTCTTACCTCCAACATTAAAAAAACCAGTAAAAAAATGAACTAAGTCTGCAGCAGTTCAGCTACTGAAGTAATGGTTGAGTCATGGGAGTTACGTTTACAAGACCTAGGTTGTCCCAAGCTATGAGCAGCAAGTTAACATAGGTAAGACTCACCAATTTCTGTAACTAATACCACCCAAGTATTTGTCCAGACAGCATTCAGCTGTCTCTGACATGGCCTTCTTTGTGCTCTCAGGTCCTCCACTGACCCATGCTCCTGCTTCTCCTGCTTGCCTGGAGAATTCTTACAGGCTAGCTAAGTCAAAGGATTCTTGGGCAGAGGAGTCTTTCTCCTCCAGCTTTCTTTGGCCTATCTCTATCCTTTAGTAGTAAGTTTAAACCTTCATATAAGCTAACAGTGGCAACTCACATAAATTTACTCAGAAAAATATCACAAAATTTATCAAATATACTTTGCTTTTCAGGGAACAATTCTGCTGTGGCACCTCCACTATATAAGATTTGTCAAAAAAACTTTCTGGTAAACCCCTGAAAATAGCAGTGATGTTCCTTTCTACCCAATTGCTTTGCATATGAAAACCAGCAAGAATTTGAAGTTTCCCCATTTAACAATGAGCACAGCTGCTTTTATGTCACTGAACCCTCCTTTTTGTGACCACATGAGCCAGGAGTAAAACCCACAGCCTGAGGTGATGCAAGAAATATGACCACAGAAACAACTTACAATATTTCAGAATTAAAAATAATAGTATAGGATTTTCTATCCCTTCATGAGTCAGTACTGTGACCTTTCACTGATGGTGCAGCTCCTGTCTAAGGGGGCCCTTTTGTCCAGCAAAGATGATGTTCATATACATAAAGAATAATGAACAAATGCTAATGATAACATGTAGCTACCTCATCCCTAATTCAGACTCATGAGCAAAGGTTAATGAGTTCAGAGCTGCCCATTCCATGTAAATGTGGCATTAACATCATAAAAATACTTTCCACTTATAGTCCTTTCATCCAAGTGCTTTACAAATAACATGGTGCAAATAACAGGAGGTCCTTTGTATGGGTGCATGTTTGTGACAGAAGAGCTACAGCCCATCCCACAAAACACCTCTACAGCATGGATCTGCCATATGCCAAGCGGAGGAGCTGCTCCCTGGAAGCCCATTACTGATGTTGCAGAAGCAGGGCATCCTCCTCTCCCAGCCAGGGAGAAAGTTTTCTCCACCCACCAGCTCTCCTGTACCCTGCCCCTGGTAAGAGGAGGGAAGGCAAAAAGCAGCCATAGAACAGCAGGGAGAGGAAGGACAGAGATTAGAAGTTTTATCTATCACCATTTGTTTGCCCCGCCATCCCCTTTTAATCCTCCCTGGGAGTCATATGAAATATTTACAATTTCCTTTGAATCAGTGATGGCAAACACAAGAGTCTGAAAACACTGGGGCACAGAAAATCTGCCTTGTGAGACAGCTTGAAATGCCTGTGTACGGCATTGCCTGGGCAGGGTCCTGCTCTCACCTGTTTTCCCCTGCCCTAGGGAAAGGTGAGCCAAACCCAGGGGGGGAGCAGGGGCAGGTGCTGTACATCCTCTTCAAGAAGCCCAGCTAGAGCATGGCAGGAACAGCTACTTGTGAATTGCTCAGGGACAAAAATGAAGCCCAGATCCAACATCCAAGTGGCACAGACAGCTGCCAGGTCTCCTCTGTGTCTCAAGAGCCATCAATGTGGACTCAAGAGCCACCATGTGTGACACTTCAGAATGGTGCTTTTGTAATGCAAAAAATGTATTGTACAAGACCTGGAGTGTAGCCTGAGGTACAAAGCTTGCTGGAATGCTGATAAGGGACTTGGACAGAAGTGCAACTGGTGCAGACTTGTCTCTGTTGCAGCTCTGCTGTAGATACAGCCTGGACCTAGAGATTCCCTCTCCCTCCACTTTGCAAATGTTTCTCATATAAAGTACGTTTGCAAGGTGAGGTGGTTGGTTGGTTGTTTGTCTGTCAGGTCCAGGTTGTATCCTCACCTGGCCTGACTTGGAGCTAACTTTTCCTTACAGGAATGCTTGCAATTTACCAAGCTGTTGTTCAGTCTAGGCCCTGATGTCTTCAAATCTTCATCAGCATTTCAAACTACTGGAAGTTCTCTTGACAATGGAAGTGTTTTCTATCAAACTGATTAACAATTATACTCCTTTAGTTGCAATATATTGAAAAGATTGTAGGCTGGTGGTCAGCACCAGGCACAGTCACGGTTCCTGGCTCTGACTGATCTACAGCACTCTCTTCATGCCTCATTTAAAGCCTAATTTCTGCATCTGCAGAAAGTGAGAATATACATCAATCATCCAGGAACTTAATTAAATATGCCACCATCTTCCCTAAGGAGTAAATGTACCCTCACCAATCTCAATTTCACGAGGAGGGACCAAAAACCAGCTTCCTTTTGAGCACAGAAAAAAATCTGTTCCATCAGATCTCAAAGATGCCAGCCTGTCACTGCTGCTGCAAAAACACCTGTCCCAAAACTGATGGCACATGGCAAATCTGCTAACTCACTTCCAGTATATTCATGACACTCTGGAGCAAATCTCCCAATGCTTTGCACACAGGGACAGTTTTGGTCTCTAATTTCGTGGCTATGATGATAATGGCACCATATTGTGACAGGAGATGACCTGGATTCAGGGAGTGGGAAAGGAGCATGGGTCTGTGTCCAAGTGGTGCATCTTGCATTCCCAGCGAAGTAGGACATTTATGCTGAGGACATACAAAGACACTGTTCACTATTTAAAAACTCTAATGACTTTTCCTGAACTGCGGATGTTTATTTTACCAAATCACTGCATTTAATACATCAAAGATTCCTCACAACTTAAAGACATGGAAGTCAGATTCTAACATTCACAGCTCTGTAAACAACTGTGCCAAGTGAGTATTTTTCGACAGCTGATAAGCCATAGTTACATTTTTAATTGTGTTTTTGAATGAAAACATTTCACTTTGCTGAGGCTACTGATGCTGTTTGATGTCCAGCAGTGTTTTACTGCTTCAATACTGAGAAATGAGTGTTAGTGGGATTTGTTTTTCAATGAAATTCTAAACATAGTAAATGCACAACTGAGAACAGCAACACTATTTTAAACCCGCGGCTGCAGTTAACTAAAATTGATCCCTCTACCAAGCGCTAAAAATAGAAAGAAGAGAGCACACAATGGTTTTTCATATTGCTCCCTGCAGGCTCCTTAAATCCGGGTGAATTTGACCTTCACGCAAAGCTGTCCCAGAGTGTGGGACAATGAGTGATATTTCACATTCCACTGCTCCAGAACAGGAATTGATTTATTACCCAGCTAGCTCGGGAATTCGTTTACATGTTTCCATTTATAACACTGCTGCATCAAAGGAAAAAAAAAAAGGTGGTTTTTGTTTTTCTTTTATTCAGCAGTTTAGAAGCAAAGTATCACTCCTTCAAATAATAATATGCAATATAGTATGAAGTCTTACACCTGACTGCCTTTTTCTATGGGCTTTCCTGCTGAAGGGGTATAAACCATAGGAATCTCCTGATATATATATTCCCCTTGTGAGAGATCCCTTGTGAAAAAAAACAGGAGATAATCCTGTAACCCTTGTGAATCATGAAACATCTTCCTGCACCCCACGCACTCCAGCTCTGAGTTACTTTGGTGCAGTTGCACAAAAGCCCCAATGATATTGCACAAAAGCCCCAATGATAAGATGTCTGCAATTGGAAGCTGCTCTCAGAGCGAGCAAGCAGCATCCCCAGTACAGCTGGGGAAAAAACAATTCTCTCATCCCACAAGAATTTCAAAAATAAACTGCTAAATTTTCATGAGCTCTCCCCCACAATTGGTATTAGATTGGATCTGAAATGTTTTATTTCAGTATGAAGATAATTTAATAGGCTATTTTTTCCTTGTGGCTTATGAATGTAAATTGGATTAATTTGTAAATGATACTGCTTAGACCTGAAACTGGAACCTTTCTCATTTTGAAATTTCTAAAACAGGATGATTTAACAGCTTTGAAAGAAAACTATTTGTAAAGATGACTTAATTAAATCAAAAAGTTACCCTCTCCTATGTAAAGTTTTGGTTTCATCAGATGAGCTTTTTCCAAGGGAAAGCATTGCTTGAAAATTCCAGCTAGCTTCAATTCCTGGCATTAGCTGAAGATGGGAAGACAGAAGAAAGCCTGGATGCATTATCCATTGACATTTATCCTGTGCTAACGGAGGCCACGACTTATCCCATTTCTCCTGCATAATTTTCAGCAGGGAATGATCATTCCTAACAGAGCAATCCCCCTGGGACTGGGGAACAGAAGTTCTCTCTCAACAAGCAATGTGAGAGATTCTCCAGTCCCGTGGAGGTGCCTGTGAGAAATCTGCATCTTGGAATACAGCACTGAGCAGATGTCATGCCCAGCAAAAACTCCTCACATCCATAGCCAAATATTTGTCCAGTCCCCACCTAAACCATCAGTTGTCTCATCTAGGCACAAACCCCAGCACAATAAATTGTGCAAGCAAAGAACCAGGTGACATCCATCAACTAAATTCCAAATTTTAATGCAACTTCCAACTCTATGCCAACTCCCTCTACAGTTATCATCTAGGCTGATATTTCTCGTCTGCTTTTCCTGACACATTTTCACCCAAGCTTACCTGGTCCAAGCTTAGAAACTGCGTAAAGGAGGTCGTAGTTGATGACAGGTGTTGCATCATCTATTGGTTGCCACCCTACAGGTGGGGAGGCTGGAGGCGAGATGAGAAACTGTTTTGCAGGCTGTGGTGGTGCCAAATGAAGCTTGTCTCCATCTGTCTCAGAGGTCTGAATCTTTAAAGCATAACAAAGACAATATTTAGTACAGGATATAATCATAGAATGGTTTGGGTTGGAAGTGACCTTTGAAAGTCATCTCCTCCAACCCTCCTGCCATGCTCAGCGCCCTATCCAGCCTGGCCTTGAATGATGGGGCATCCACAATTTCTCTGGACAACCTGTGCCAGTGTTTCTCCATTCCTACTGCAAAAAATTCCTTCCTTACATCCACTCTAAAATGACCCTCTTTTAGTTTAAAATTATTTGCCCTTTGTTCTATCACATCAGGCCCTGCTAAAAGGTCCATTCCCATCCTTTTTGTAAGCCCCTTTTAACTAATGAAAAGCCACAGTGAGGTTTCCCTGGAGCTTTCTCTTCTCCATGCTGAACACCCCCAGTTCCCAGCCTGTCTCCAGAGCAGAGGGGCTCCAGCTCTCTGAGCATCTTGTGGCTTCCTCTGGACTCACTCCAGCAGGTCCATGCCTTTCCTACGCTGGGGACCTCAGAGCTGGACACAGGACTCCAGGTGGGATCCCACTAGATCAGAGTCATCTCCCTTGACCTGCTGGTCACGCATGTGGTGATGCAGCCCAGGGTATTTGGGGTGCCAGCGCACATTGCCAGCTCGTGTCCAGCTTCTCATGAACACAGGATGGCTAAATGGAATGACTGCTCAAATCATACCCTTCTCATCCCAAATGCCACCCAGGCAGGGTTTCAGCGTCAGTCTCAGCAGAGAAGGCCTGGAGATGAATTTCATTTCAGCCTTACAGATGGTGCCTCTGCAGTAAATGCACAGTGTGGGGCTGTTACATCAGCAAAGCTACAATGTCTGTGCCTATTGTGTACGTTCTCTGAGGATAAATACAAAGCTTTGGTAGCCACAGCTGCTAGTTCAGAGATTTTTGAGGCTGTAAAGATACTGTTGTGATCTAGTCTAAATGTCTAAATAAAAAGTGACATTACACAAGTAACTCATGCACCAAAGCCTTATAGGTAGCTTCAGAAAGGTTTCTAAAGAGTTTATTTCCTTAGTTGAAGTGATATAGGAACCTGTGATGTTTCTTAGTCATTTGCAACCAATTGTCCTTATTTTATTTCCATCTTAAATTATCTAAATTCCTGCTCTTTTCTGGTATGTTGAAGAAGCCTTGCCATAAATGGATTGTACTGCAACCATCTGAGCAAGGTTACAACCAGCTTGAGCACAGAAGCAATAAACTGCATTTCCATGACAGCAAACACACCAGGGTGCTGGGATGGCTTCCTGCTGTACCAGAATGGGGTTTGCAAAGAGCCAGTCTGGATCTCTCAACTCCATGTTCCCTGGTACTTCTAGGTATGGAATTGGTTATTGAGTCTGGCTGAGGCCAGGCACTGCTCCAGACATGGTACTGCTTCCACATCTTCATTCCCTGGACATGACTAATAAGCTCTTGTAAAACTACATGTACTGGAGAGCATAGTGCAGGTACCAGAATGCCTCTGCAGGAAATCAGCTTCAATAGGGAGACTAATCACTATCGTGCACATTTTTCATTTTCTTGTTATCCCAAGTTTTCAATTAGCCTCTTGATTGTGCAGTTAGAATGAAATGATTCTCAGAGCTGCTTAACTGCAGGTTTTGAAACCTCTCAAAAAAAATTCAGAGCCAGATCTAGGAGATTGAGGCATAGAAAATGGGATTGAGGCAGATTCTCAACACCTAAATCCAACTGTAAGATCTTCTCAGCTCATCTAACTTGTTAAGCATATTGTTTTTTTCACAGCTATAGTTTCCTATCTTCTGTGGTTCTGCTCCTGCCTAGGCTCAAAACAGCTCCTATTCTGACCAGGATGAAAGAGGATCATAATTTAACAGCCTCTTGGGTTTGCTTGATACTTTCAAATGAGCCAGCCCTTACCCTCAGACCTCTGAAGGGCCAATCTGGCAGCTCAAAGCACATCTACATTGCTCATGAACACTAGTGGGTATCTCACAAGCCACAGTGGCCACAGCAATTTATTAAAACGCATTCAGAAGAAGTGGTGGTTGGGTTCTCAGCTTCTCTCAACTTTCTATATCCTGGCTGGGGCCCAGGCTGTGGGAGATCTGCGTTCTCCCTCCCTTGGCCAAGGAGAACTGAACCCCCACCTGACAGTTCCAATAGATGGATAAAATTACCTACGGCCCCAGGCTAGGAGTGTTGTTCTTCCCCTACATTCTCCCTTTGACTTGGACTCAATAAATTCCTTTTAGAGAATTCAGTATTTGTAATTCATGTATTCAGTAGAGAGAAGCCAAAAAGGCAGGAGGAAGCCTGACTGTGGCTCAGGGTTACAGCCAAATAAGTAATCCAGCCCTACCTTTTTTTTATTCATTTGGATTCTCTACATTACCACTTTCTTATGGTTAGTTAAGAGAGTTACCCACAGACAACACCCACTGTTGTAAATCACCTCTAAGATATGTAATTCTGTGTGTTGAATTAACAACTTTTGTCCTAAGTGGTCCTTTAAATTTACTGCAGACTCTCAGGGCAGGAACAGCTCAGTCAACACAAGGAGGTTTAAATAATCTTTTATCAGAGAGACTGGGCATGGAAGAAGCCTTTACTACTTTTATTCGGTGTTATTGCACAATATTTCTATAAAAGCTATGCACTAACACAGAGGTAGATTCCAGATTTCATTACCTGTGCAAAATACAACTTTAACTTCTTCCCTCTGAACTGTGTTTCATGCAGCTCTATTCTGGCACGAGCAGCTGATTTGGGACTGCTAAAATTTATCCGCACACGCCTGAAGCTTTTGAACAGCTGGAATGTCACGCAGTCATCATAGGCACGGAACAAACCTTCAAATTTCTCCTGCAAAAGGAAAAGAAATAATGCAGAAGATTAACTTTGTGCTCTGTCACATCAATCTGTGTCAAAGAACAATCTGAAACTTGATGACTGTTCCACCAGGAGATTTCAACCTGTGACCTTTGGGGACAGGTGTCCATAGGAAAATAAAGGCTCTGTGAAAAGAAATTAGGGAAAGCATCGGTCTGGTAGTGCTGAACTTTGCAAAAGGTTTAGGGGAAGAAGTCTTCAAACTGAGAACCCAGGAGGTATTGAACTTCTCATAAAAGCTGAGCAAACCTGTGACAGTGACATATGAAATGAAGCTGAAAGGACACATAACTGAAAACACCACACAACTGTGGGCCTGTCTGCGCAGAAGCAGCCATTGTGCTGAATTACAATGGAGTCAGCAGACAAAGGCTGGAACCGAGGGTTACATCCACATCAGCACTGCAGGGTCATTTTGTATTGCATAATATGTTTTTCTCGATGTTTTGTTATTTAAATACTTAGATACAAACTTGTTCTTTGAGAGGTACTGCAGCATCTGGAAACAAACTGAACAAACTGGACAACTGAAAACAGTGGTCTGTCCCAAAAACAAGCTTCAGGCTTCAAAATGCTTAGCTGTAGAAACATGTTCAAAAGCTCATGACAAAAATAGGGATATTTTAACATTGTAAAAGAAAGGTCTGAAGTTTACCACATCCATGGATCTGGAGATGAACAGAAATTCAAGGCACCTTGGCAGCCTTGGAGGCTCAGACTCCGATTTCTCTGCAAGCTGTGAGCACACAGAGGAATAGTTCCACACCATCAAATAAACCCAAAGTCCTTAAATCAATTCTGACACTAGCACAGGTCTTTTCATTCACACAAGCATAGATTCATAAAATGCCGAGGCTGAAAGGGGCAGTTATTATTTAGTCCAGCCTTCATGTTTACTCAGATTTCAGACTGCCATCCAGTGATTCACACCACAAATCTGAGCATTTTAACTACTGTGATCAAGACTTGAAGCCTTAGAAGATGAAGAATCAGCCAGACCAAAGCCCCTGCTTTTAGGAGTGCGTTATTCTGAAAAAAACCCCAGTGACTGAGATGACTTGCCACACCATTTCATATACGCTGAGAGCTATTATGTTTAGGGTTTGTATAATTACCATTACCTAATGTATAATGGCAATAACCTGATCTGGATGCTCCATCCCTGGAAATGTTTAAGGCCAGACTGGATGGGGCTTTGAACGACCTGGTCTAGTAGAAGGTGTACCTGCCCATGGAGGGGAATTGGAATGAAAAGATCTTTAAGGTTCTTTCCAAATCAAACCATTCCAGGATTCTGTTTTCTTTGCTATCTCTGCAAGTCTTCACATTTTTACATGTTTTAAAATATGGCTACTTCTCATCCAGGCAAACAATTTCTTTTCCCTTAGAGGGATAACTGGTAGAGACCACAGAAGAAAAAAAAGAAAATGCAATTTATGTAATCTCATCAATACTTCAGTTCTCATCTATTGAGCTTACAAACAAAACAAAGAATTCAGAACTATAGAAAATTGCATCCTGAAGCACAGTGCAGCTGCATCAGGGAGCACTAACAGCACCATGGGAGTAACTACTGCCAGAGTGAGACATCTGTTAAGGAGTTAATAGGGAAACAGCCCAGTTTCATGGCCAGGGCTGTGCCACACCAAGGCACATGTGCCGGATCTCCTTTCATTCGCTGCTAACTCTGTGGTCTTCCTCCCCATAACTGATATTCCATTGCTGGCACCCTTTCAAAGGAACCTCCCCATGGTCTATTAAGCTTTTATGATTTTCATTTCATTCTGCCTGACCTCACTCACCTCTTCCTCTCACCACAGGAGATACATTGGAGGAATGAAAAAAGAAAAAGAAAGAAAAAATAGAGATGAGAGCTTTGTGGTTTGGCAGAGGGTGACTGAAGGCATGCAGAAATCCCCAAAACAGTGTGAAGTGCACAGGTTTGTACAAGTGGGTCTAGTCTTACCACCCTATGTCCAAATTGTCAACATTTCACACCTCAGTTATGCTTTTTATCTGCTTTGCTTATATTTTTGAAAAATCCCGTCTTCCTGAGCAGAAGCCTACATCCAGTGGCATTTGTATAAAGGTCAGCCAAAAGCAGCAGTCATCTCAGTCCTGTCCTGATTGGAATTTTGATGCTACAGCCTTCACAATGGCCAGGGAAAAAGGGCTGGGGGATGGGAGGGAAAGGGACAGGAGCCCAGTGTCTGTGTAAAGTGGGACTCACACAGCATTCAGAAACATAGTCCAAATAAAAAATAAAGTGACTAATTAAAACTTATGTCTTCATGTTATCTTTATCACCTATTTCAGACCTCTTCAGTACATTTTTAAAAAGCATCTTGAAGTAAAAAAACCTAAATACACATTAGTGTGGCACTTGGCAGTGCTTGGTTAACAGTTGGACTTGATGATGCTAAAGGTCTTCACCCTAAACTATTCTATGGTTCTGTGAGATATATCAAGGTATTTATATAAGATGATCAAGATATTATAACAGAAGTCTCATAATGTAAAAATTAGCAGCAAGATGAACATTTGCCTGTAGCACCTCTCAGTTTCTCTACAAGTCAACAATGAAATAATTTATCACATTAAAAAAAAATGTTTCATCAAGCGAGGAGGAACCACACATGGACTTCTCTGGACAGTGGGAATAATCTGTTCCGACTGACTGTTTATTAGTAAAGGGATGCTCCCTGTACAGATGCAGCAGTATTTGCCTGCACCAGTCAGGGCTGTGTGCCTGCCCTCTTTGTAACACAACTCAGAGCCCAGATCTTGGTGAGTAACACAAAATTAGGGAGAGCACGATTTCAAACATGGGTCCAAGAACAGTGAGCACAAGGAATGTGCTGGGCACATTCCTGGATTACACTGAGCCTCACTCTCATTAGGCACTGAAAGGGAGAGATGGAGAACTCTAAAAAAAGCTGATTAAGTCCTGAATGCCATTGCCACAATGGGAGAACTTTAAAGCACTATGGACTTTATTCTCCTTGCTTTTCAATTTGATACTGGCACAGCTTTAGAGATCCAGCTTTGATTAATGCTCCTGAAAATACCACGGGGAGGAGGGAAATCAAGCCCTCTATTTGATATTAATACAGGGCAGTCTATCCACAGTGGGGACACTTCCACTGCACTGACTGAAACTGCAACTCCCATTAAAAAGATTCATACATCTGGATTTTTCTACATTTTCAGCTGATAATAATAATGACCTCAGCAGAGGTCATTAATCATCAAGTGAAGTTAATGGCCCTCAGCTGCATCTTGAGCCATCCCCACTCCTCCCAGCTTGATATTAATTCCCAGGAAACGCCTTATGCCTTAATTGCTATTGCCTATGACTTCTAATATCTGCTGAATGTACTTATCTGGATAAAAGTCTTTCAGAGTCATTCCAATCTATAAGAAAATTTATCATATACATTTTAAAGACCTAAGCAAATTCTCTCCCTTTCAAGTTTTGTCGATAAATTATTCAAGACTCATAATCCTCTCAGTTCGGGACTTTTAAAGTGCTTTTAGGATTCGGTACTTTTAAAATGCTTTTAGAAAGTAAGTCTCTGGACTTTCAGAGCACTTTGAAAACTTGTGGAAAAAAAAAGGAAACATCCAAAGTTTCAAGCAGCAGTGTTGCTATTCTTAAAAAGTCAAAATGCAGAAAGTCATGAGTTATGCCTTTATTTCTGGGATTTTGGAGTGTCTTCATCCATCCCAAGTATGTCTCCATGAGGCCCAATTAATGCTCTGGAAAATGTGAGTAGTCCTCATTTCACCAAGTTCTCACTTCTCCCTCATGGGCCCCACGCCCTCTCCTCATCTCGTTATTTCTTTGCCCAACACTGGGCACCTTTCCCCAATTTTTTCATGTCACCTTCTGTCAGCTCCCGTCATTCAGTGCCTCTAGCAGTTTCCAAAGTTCTTTTTTTTTTGTTTGTTTTCTAAATTAACAAAATTAGCACAAAGTAGGACCATACTAATTAAATCTGCTGATTACTCCAGATTGATGGTTATCATTTAGGACAGCCAATGCTGAGGACAAACAGAGCACCATGCAAGGAAGAAATGAGTGCTGGAGTGACAGACAGGAGCTAAAAGGCTCTGAGGACAAGGGCAAACGTATGCCCTCCTGGACTAAAAACTATTTCTAGCACTAAATGGGAGCTCACCTGGGACCAAGACCCTGTAAATCACATAGTAACAGTGATTGGTGAAATGCAGCCATAGGGAGGTAAACAAGATACTGAGTATATCTGGAAAAGTGTTTCCAGAAAAGCAAGGAGAGTATTAACAGCATTAGACAGAGCACTATTGCACCTCATTAAAAATGCAGGGTTCGATGCCTCTATCCTAAGCAGACTAATGGGAACAGGTCCAGATAAAGGTTACAGGGAGGGGCTGAAGCATATCCAGAGAAGGGCAACGGAGCTGGGGAAGGGTCTGGAGCCCAAATCTGATGAGGAGCGGCTGAGGGAGCTGGGGGGGCTCAGCCTGGAGAAAAGGAGGCTCAGCAGGAACCTTCTGGCTCTCCACAACTCCCTCACAGGAAGCCAGGTGGGGGTCAGGCTCTGCTTCCAGGGAACAAGGAGAGGACACCAAGAAATAGCCTTGAGTTGCTCCAGGGAAGGTTTGGATTAGATATTAGGAAAAATTTCTTCACTGAAAGGGTTGCCAGGCATTGGAACAGGCTGCCCAGGGAACTGGTGGAATCACCATCCCTGCAAGTGCTCAAAAGGCTTGTGGCACTTGGTGACATGGTTTAGTGGTCAACACAGTAGTGCTGAGTTAGTGGTTGAATTTGATGATCTTACAAGTCTTTTCCATCTTTAACAATTCCATAATTCTATGAATTAGCAACTTAGTAAATAAGAAATGAAAATGCTTGGCTTATTTAGCAAAACTAAGAAAAGCTTGAGAGGAGATGGGAGTTTACCAGAACTGTTCAGAGTAAGGACAAATCACACTGTACTGAGTCAATCTAGAAGACTACATCGGCATAAAACAAATGAAAACAGTTGGCATAAATAGGTTTAGTCTAGAAGTTAAAGAAGGTTTCAAACATCAGAGTAATGATCCAGAAACAACCTTCCAATTACAGCGGCGGCAGCAAATTATTTTTTTAAGACTGAATTTGGTTAGTTCATGTGAGGGACTATGACAAAGTATCAACACAATGAGCATTGTAAAACATGACAGCCATAATTAGCAAGTGAATTGGGTTCTGACACAGCAAGTTCCTGTGATTTATTTCCAAACATTTCTTTCATGAATAGCTCCACTGGTATTGTGTTCATTCAGGACAAAAGCCAAGCCCTAATTCAAATCAATGGAAGCCTTTCCACAGACATCAGTGAGCTTTGGATTAGGGCCCTAGAACTCAGAACCCAAATTACATTTTATTATTCTGTGTGTTTACACTCATTATCACCCTTGCTACACATTTGATTTAGGAGATGGCTGTGATTTAAAATGTTAGCCTAATGCTTTTCCTAGAGTTTTGCAAGGAAATAAAGAAAGCATTTTTCCTATTTTAATTTTTCCTGTTCATTTATGTAAAAGATACTCCAAGAAACTAACCACAATAGGGAAAGAGATATAATGCACAATTATGAAATTAGTTTTTCGTGAAATTAGTTCTGTGCTGGATATAAACATCCCTGTAAGACATAAACTCCCATCTCAGAGCTGAATGTATTCTGTTTCCACACAGCCTTGCTGGTTGCAACACTACAAAGATCTCATGAGGCACGAGAAGGACAGAATTTAGTAGAACACGTGGAAGCCGTGCACTTAAGAGTCTTGTAACAAAAACAATCTAAGAACAGATTAATTCCCTGTTTATAGCAAAGAGGATGGGCACACCAGTTACTTCCAGGGGGATAAAGGAGTCACTAAAGTGACACACATTTAATAAAAATAATGAAACAGAAGTCTAGAATTATCAGCTGGAAGTGATTTCAGGATTGAGATACGTCAATGCCACAAGAAGGATATTGTAATGACCTAGCCTGGATATTGTATATGGCTCTTCTCATCCATGATTAAGGAGAATAGAGGCAAGATGGAAGAGCAACAAAAGACTGCAAGGACAATCAGAGGAGTTGTGAACTTGTCACAGGAGGTAAAGGCAGATGATCCTCATCCCTGCAAGTGTTCAAGGCCAGGCTGGACAGGGGCCTGAGCAACCTGCTCTAGTGGAAGGCGTCCCTGTCTGTGGCAGGGGGTGGAACAAGATGGTCCCTTCCAGGTCAACCATTCTGGCATTCTGTGATCTTGCCTTGGGAAACAGAGCCCCAAGTATGAGGTGTTTCCTGCTGCACCCGAGTATAGGGAAATCAATAAATTATGTCAAGGGAAAGAGATTAGCAGAATTAAAATCACCAACAGTGTTCATATTAAACAAAGACTGCCTATTAAAAGATTTAAACTTAAATTGAGAAGGTTATTTAGCACTAGACCTGTAACATATCAAAATGCCATTGGCCCAGAAATAGAAAAAAGCCCAATTACTTTTATGAAAAGGGCAATAAGAAGGAAAGATTAGAGAAGAGTACTATGCATTTCTGTGGTTCTCAAAGACGAAAGGAAAAAAGGGATCCTGATTGGTCTAATCAAAATTTAAAAGAACTGGGTTCACCTGAAGTGCTTGTAACAATTATTTAATGAGACACACAAAACAAGCAAGCAGCTTGATACAACTCACAAGTGAAAATTCCTTCAAAGCAAGAACTCCCACAAGTCACCAGTGTAAGCAACAGCCTCACCAATGATCAAATTCTCTGCTTCTAAAAAGGTGAAACTCATTGGGGAAATCCTGGAAGTGCATATGAAAAACCACTATTGATTCTCAGTTAAAATACCAGGAGTAGTGTAAGTTGAGAAAATATTTTAAACCAATTACAATTAATAGAGTTCCTATGGGCTTGTCCTATTGCCTTTAAGAAACAGCAGAAGCATAAAATACAAATTTACCACTCAGAGATCCCCTTAAGGCACAGGTCTCCAGGTTGTAGCTTTTTATTTCACCTTTCACTGTAGGTAGCTGTAGCTGAGTGTGGGATCTTCCTACTTCCTCCTTACAAGTGGGGCAGAGTATTATTTGAATAAAATATTCACACTGAATACTACTGTCTGAATGTTGGTTTGCAGAAAGTTTCTTCTCTTACCAAAGGGAATCCCTCATACAAGCCCACAGCTGGAAACAGCAACAGAAAAATGTGTCTTTCCACCTGTTATTCACCAGGGTACATTTTAAGAGGACGTTTCTACATGTGAAACATTTTAAAAGGGGGAAAACCAGGGAACACTGGCTATTTTCCCAGGTAACCAAAATTACAAAGTACTCTGCAATGATCTCTTGGTTACTGCATTGTCTAAAAGTGTGTTCCTCACCTTGGAACTCACTGCGAAGCCTTGCTAATCTCTTTCTGAAGTGAGATTAGAGCATTGACATAGGGCTGGAAAGAGCTTGGGTTTATTAATTTACATTAAAGATGGCAATAATTAGCATCTCCCAAAACTGAACAATTCTCTCAGTACATGAACAAAACAACCCAGGTTTGCTGCCCCAGTCCATTCAGTTTGTTGTTCTGTGCTTGGCTTCCTCTTGGTTTCAAGGAGTGAAGGTCAGGTAAATTGTGAATTGAAGATGAAATAAAACAGTAAAGCCAAAAAAAAAGTTTAAGATTGGACTTTGAAGGTGGGGGGGGTTACAAAATACATTAAATCTTGCTCTCTCCAGTTAAATGAAGAATGATTTTCCTGCACTACAATCCTTATAAAGGGTGGCCTAACACCTTTAAGCTTTCCTATGTAATGAATGCACAGTCTATTCCAGAAGTGATGCTAAATGGCCTTGTTGCTCAGCAATTTGCAGTGAACCAACCCTAAACAGGAGCACACTGGTCAAAAAACACAGCCCTGATCAGTGGCTCACACATCCTGCGGTGTTATCCTTCCACACCGGGGCTGTACGGAGGCATCTGCGTAAAACTTTCAGATCCTGAAGGATGCATTGAGGGTTCTGCCTTCCACATTGTGCCAAAATCATTCTGACAGCATAAATACTTGATGTAATGCTTACTGCTTACAGATCCAGTGTCTTGTTCCAGAGAGGGACTTTGAGGAAGTGTAACAAACGTTACACAGTGTTATAAAGACATTTATAACTTCTCATCTCACAAAGAGCTGTGATGGCAGAAGTAGGTCGGGAGCTGGAAGAAGTTTGCTGGTTCCACCTCACACTGGGGCTAAGGCAGAAGAGGCATCCATCCCTCACCAGCCCTCCTGCATTACATGCCCACCACGGCATGACAGCACTGCAAACATCCCAGTGAACAGAACGACACAGATCTCCCACTTGAAAAATCAGCTGAACCAAATAAATTTACCTTCGGCTTCCAACTCATCAGCACAACAATAGGTACAGAGATAATATCTGCCCCAAAGCTTAATGGAAACGCATTCACATTTCGGAAGAGGCTGACAAATGTCTGGGGCACCGAATTTTGCTGCGTTGCCTTTTCTGTTTTTAACCAGCTCACATCCCTGTTTACCTCAATGTGACGCACATTCCTCCTGCTTAGCTCCACTGATCTGGAAACCAAAGGCTCCTTCAAGATGAAATAAATTGTTCCTGTGGCAATGCCAAGGGGGTGATTTAATATAGTTTGGAGAGTTCTCAATTCAATTTCACACCCAACGATTGAGCTAAAAGAAAAATCCACACTTTACATTTCTTCTTTATAGGAGCACTGTTATTTTACTGTATCATCAGCCACAGCTTTTCTGAGCACACCATATCTGAAGTACTCCAGTTCCAGATGCTGTATGAGCTCCCTGAAATGCTGGAAGTGCTCTTTCAAACCAGCTGGCAAAGTGCACATTCTATGACCAGATCCATTAGTTCCCCCCGCCCCCAGTGCTGGGGAGTGTTCTGTAGAGACATCATTCTTTGTTCCCTAAAAAGGCATTTTTGATTCCTGTGCTGGCTACCATTATTGTGCAACATCACTTAATACTTGCCTTTTTTTTTTTTTCTCTTCTGCATTGTATTTAGCAGTGGAAGATAAAATAAAAATCAAAACCTGAACAGATTTGCGGAGGATTTAAGGCACTTGTGTCCAAATAGCAGCCTTACATTTTGACTTGAGAATGGTAAAAATAATGCTAAAAGCAAAGTCTTGAAGAAAATATTTGGACTGTCCTGAAAAAACCCACCTGTTTTTGTTTGCTTCAAACAATAACTGAATAGATAATGTATGTAGTGAACTCCAAGGGGCTCGTCTGCATTGGATTTAAGAATGTTTATAGTACAATAGCAGCCATCGATTTTGTCTTGCTCCTGTTGTTAAGCTCAACAATTAATTGGTAGCACAAGAATAAAGTACTGTGTATATGTTTCTAAAGTTCTTATTATATTAATTTAGCAAACAAAATAAGGAAGAAAAACAACCTTAATTAGTTTTTACCAAAAGCTGCTACATTTGTATTAATAAGGAATGTTCCAAGAGCAGATCTCTGCAGCAAAACAGTTGGTGCTGAGCACTTTCTGAGCAGGTGCCACAGACTGAATGCCCATTAGCAGTTGGACCATATCAGGCACACTACTAGAGTGCATTTTCTGTATTAATTTCATCTGAAAGGCATCCAGTTCATGAACTGCTCTGTGATGTGAACGAAAGGCACAGTTAATGAAGAGCAACAGGAAAGCTGCCTCATGAGAATGCCCAGCTCAGACTGAAAATGCTAATGTAGACACAAGCCCATATCTCTCATAAAAATAGTTGGCTGGCACTCCAGGAAAAGAAAAAGAAAGCCCACAACCAAACTGAAGTGCTAGGGAGAGTAAGAGGCTGGTGGTCAAACTTGTGCAAAAAATAAGAGTTAAATTCTTTTTTATGAGAAGCTATGTGAAAATTATTCATATTCATAGAACTATAGAACGGTTTGGGTTGGAAGGGACCTTAAAGCTCACCTAGTTCCAACCCCCTGCCATGGACAGGGACACCTTCCACTAAACCAGGTTGCTTCAGGCCCTGTCCCACCTGGCCTTGAACACAAAGGTGGGGAATGGGGCAGCCACAGCTCCTTCAGGCAACCTGTGCCAGAGCCTCACCACCCTCAGAGCAATGAATTGCTTCCTATTGACTGTATAAACTTTGATACTGTAAGAAAAGCTACATAAATATCGATCTTCTTATGACACTATTTTTCACTGATCGCTGGCAACTGCAATTTCATCTCCTCAAGCCTTCTGAGGCCACCCCGTTGTCCTGTTTGTGTGGTGATACTGAGGCAAGGAGACTCACAGTCACAGTGACAGCTTACGGGAAACCACAGGAGTAGAAGCAGAGTTTCCATAACTCATTCTGAATCACTTTACTTCTACACAACCCCTGTTGGAGTATAGAAACCTCAGCCTCTTAAAAATCTGTTAGTGAGGCTGTGGACGTGTCAGGGGACACCTCTGTTGCTGTGACGCAGAACGTCAGTGTGCAAAATGCTAAATGCAAGGATGAGCTACGATAAAGGGAACACCAACAGCTGAGAAACTGTGTCTTATTTATACTCTTGGAGATGCAATGTTGTAAAACAACCATAAAATACACACTGCTCATTCCCTGACACTGTCAACCCGGTTAAACTAGAAAAATAAACAAGAACAAGCCATGGGACAGTTTAAACAAATAAAATGCTTGCATTGCCCATTCCTGATTTACTGTTTTGCCTACAGTGATCAACATTTATAGCATTTCAGCTGTTCTCATCAGTCATGGGGAGTGCTTTCTCCCTCTCCTCTAACACTGCAAGCTGCACGAACAGGACTAAAAATACAGTTTCAACTTGTCTGGATTTGGAAAGGACACTGACAATTTTGAAAGTGACTACGAAGCAAAAAAAAAAAAAAAACCAAGTAGGAGAGTGGAATAGAATCTAATCTCAGGCTGCTCCATAAATGTTATTTAACTGATGAAAAAACGTACAAGGGAAACTCCTGACCCACCAGTGCACATCCTCTCATCATCATCCTCTCTTGCTTTCCTCTGCAGCCCACAGTCAGTGACCCCACAGTCACAACCAGCAGCACCGTGACCACTGTCTAACGCTCTGCTTGTGCTGTTTGACTGTTCCTTGTTCTTCCCAGTCTGTCCCGACCATCTGTCATTCCCCGTCTTACACTTCATTTGCAAATTACTCGAGCAGGTCTGTTGTCTGTACATCTGAGCAGCTCCTAGGAGCTGCAGCCTCTGAGACTGGAGGCTCTTTGTACAGTGAAGATAAACCAAGGATGGAAATACACTGCCTCCAGTCAAGTGCCTGAGCGGAGTCTTTAGCACACCTACACCAACCACATGTAAATAGTGTTTCAGACTTAATGGCATAAACAAAAGTATCAGAGATAAACATGCAAGGAAGCGGTAAAATGAAAAATAAAGAGAAAATCATCACTGGGCTGGAAGAGAAGGAAATGTCCTGTTTACAAATGTGACAAATTGGGAGGATCCTGACACCACATTGATATATATCATGTATGACCTTGGCTGGACCAAAAACAGTGAGTGCAGGAGGTGAGGGAGGGGATTCTGCCCCTCTACTGCAGCCAGCATTGGGGACCCCACTGCAAAAAGGACATGGACCTGTTGGAGCAGGTCCAGAGGAGGCCACAGGTACTCAGAGGGATGGAGCACCTCTCCTTCTGTAACTTCTATGAAAATCTACATTTATCATCTATTCTTCATGTATATTTTCTTTTTAATTTAATTTGCTCTTTGTAGTCCTTCCTTCACTAACTGTTTATAAGAGACCATTTGCACTTGATGCATTTATTTGAACTTTTTTTTTTTTGCATTTATTTTTTTAAAATTATTACGTAGGATACAGACTGTCCCCACAACAGGAATCCATGCTATCTAAAATGTAAAGACACCAGTGTAAATATATATACATATATATCTTTAGTTCAAAAAAAGGAATAACTACAGATAACAGTCTGTTCCTCCTAACTTCAAACAGCAGAACTTCCACAGACTAAAATGATTATGTTCACACATTGCATTGGAAGAATTATAAAAGACTGCAAGTTTGTCATTCTCCCACATTCACTGATTTGGTGCCCTCAGAGGAGGCTCAAATGAGCTATAATCTGGTGGGTATAATTCCTCTTAATGCTGTTATCACTCTGAAAAGTTTAACTGTGAATTTGATTTTGCAGATCATGGCAGAAAATGGATGGAAAGCATCTGCATAAACATGCTGCTTCTAGATCGTCACTGGAATCCCCCAGTTCAGCACTGACCTACAAAAAACTGAAGATGCTTTCCAGTTTAAATAAACTTCAGTGAAAAAAAAGTGTTTGAAATATTTTTACACTTAGAGAGGCTGTTTGCTTCCCCATCAGAGGTCTCAGTCTTTAGAGGATGCCAGGATCTCAAGCTGCAGAGATGCTGAAATACCAAAGGAACACCACACAATGGTTTACCTGCCCAATGAAAAAGATGTCAGCAGCATATTTTAATTTCCAGTATCTGCCAATATCTACAGTGCTAATTAGCCTCTAGGACTTTACAGTGTTACAGTACCTCATGACCCCAAGAATTTAGCACACATCAAAAAACTGGGCTTGTGCACGCCAGGAAAGAGGATTTGTGTGGACTTAGTAAGCAGATTCCAGCACCCAAAAATGCTGAGATGAGAGATACAGGTTCTGTACCAGGCACAGAAGGGCAGAAAAAGAAGCAGAGGTTTCCCTCTGCCTCAACAGCCACTAGCACCATCCACTTCCAGACAGGACACAGGGAATTTCAGTTTTACAGTGATATAATTGTTTTATTAGGCAGATGGAAGGAACCCCAGGGTGAAAAAGCAAATATTCCTGACTGAACTGCTCCCATGTAATTTTTCAACCAACTGGAAAATTTCCAGTTGGCACGAATTTTGTTTAGAACCAAGAATTGGAAAGTAGACTAATCCTATATTAGAGCTAAAACTAGCACTGCCCTTCATCAAAATCATTTTCATTTCCTGATGTGAAAAATATATCAGTAACAGCATGATATTAAAAAGATACTGAACTGGGATTATGAAACTGAAGCTGCTCTCCAGAGCAATTGGTGAGAAGGAACGAGCCCTGTGACTGGCAAGCAGAGGGGTAACAAATGGAGATTTTCTTCTTTTTATGAACAAGGTTTTTTTTAAAATAAGTAGGACACACAAAAATAATCAGTATCCCATGGCTTCTTGCCCTGTGGCACTGTTTCACACTGGCTCTGTGGTACATTTGCCTTGCAAATGCCCTTGGTGCCAGTCTGGAATGTTGGAGACAGACATGACAATCAGAGAATGTCCAGAGCTAAAAGGGACCCACAAGGATGATCAAAGTCCAACTCCTGGCCCTGCACAGGACACCCCAACAATCCCACCCTGTGCATCCTTGAGAGCGTTGTCCAAACTCTTCTTGAACTCGGTCAGCCTTGGGGCTGTGACCATTCCCTGGGGAGCCCATTCGGTGCCCATCCACCCTCAGGGTATCAAACCTAAGCCTCCCATGGCACATTGCAGACTTAAGGAGTCTGGCTTTGAGGTCAAGGAGATTTTCTTTGTGCAAATAGATTCTAAATGACAGCAGAAGAAGTGGGATGCCAATTCTGGTCGAAGCAGTCATTCAGAATAAAGGAAGCCACCTGTTCACTACTGAGGTTACATCTTCAGAGGTCAGAAGGTGTCCCAGACCACTAAGACTGATGGACTGGGCCTGCATCCAGCTGCACATCACTGCACTGCAGCAGAAGCACCATCAGTTGTAGGCCCAAGAACAGAAGAAATTCCTTACTGTGAGAGTGCTGAGGTCCTGGCACAGATTGCCCAGAGAAGCTGTGGTTGCCCCATCCCTGGAAATGTCCAAGGACAGGTTAGATGGGGCTTGGAGCAACCTGGTCCAGTGGAAGGTGTCCCTGCCCATCGCAGGGGGTGGGACTGGATAATCTTTAAGGTCCCTTGCAAGCCAAACCACTCTGTGATTCTGTAATTTTGTGATTCTAAAGTAGAGTAGTTCAATAGGTACCAATCTGCAGCATTATCACACACATACCTCATTTTACACACAAGTGTATGCTCCCATTATACCATCATTTTACCATACTTATACCAACTACTTATTCCCAAAGTAAATTCTCCTTATCGAACACCTTTTCTTTATAAAATTGTTAATATCCTTTGCTCTGCTTCTGTTTCACTATACAATACATAAACTATAAAACTGTGTAATAGTTAAAGCTTAAACAGGAATTTTAGCAAACACTGAGCCAATGACATTAAAAAAATATATTATATACTGTCTTCTAGGATACAGCACGCATTGAGTAAATGCTTGTTTCGTGACTGCTACTATATGCCAAGCTCTTTCCCTTATCCCAAAAAATATCACCACTTTGGGAGTTAAGATTGTGGGCAGGTTGTTTACTTCACTACAGTTTTTCAACAGTGTCAGGTTAATAATTTGCTACAAAAGCATGAAGCAGATAGCTAAACATCTTTCCTCTTTATTCACTTATTTTTTAAAAAAGCAGGCAAAAATGCATCAGCTCCCAAACCTCTAAAATTTTAAGTATGCCAATAATTTACTTCTGTCTAACATAAGCAGCATACTCATTTCTGCTATGGCCCAGCGTTTGGCTTTGCTCCCAGCTGTCTTGATTAATAAGAATTTTTTTAGCTCAACAACTCTCAGATTCTGGTTCAAGGACTGGCAGTTGCCTGCAGAAAGCTGGCTGGTCACACAGCCCTGAAGTTCCTCTCATGGAATCAGCTGTTTCTAAAGATAAAGGTACTACTTTTCACACGTCAGTGGTTTTCTTCTTAGGCTCTGTAAACAAGGTAGCAACATGAAATCTCATTTCTAGACAAGAAAATGTGCATTGGAAAAGTCTAACCAGAGACAAACAGCACAGCTGCAACAGCAAACTTGGGCTGGAGCACCTCTCCTGTAAGGAAAGGCTGGGAGAGTTTGGGTTGTTCAGCCTGGAGAAGAGAAGGCTTTCAGAGTTCTGAGGCTTATGGCAACCTCTAGATACTTGAAGAGGAAAGATAAGAAAGATAGAGAGAGAATTTCTACCAGGGCCTGTAGTGACAGACAAGGAGTGATGAGTTTAAACTAAAGAGGGCAGGTTTAGATTGGACCTAAGGTAGAAATTCTTCCCTGTGAGGGTGGTGAGGTCCTGGCACAGGTTTTCCAAAGAAGCTGTGGCTGCTCCACCCCTGGAAGTGTTCAAGGCAAGGCTGGATGGGGATTGAACCAACCTGGGATAGTGGAAGGTGCCCCTGCCCATGGCAGGAGTTGAAATGAGATTATATTTGAAGGTTCCTTCTTACCCAAACGATTCTGTGATTCCACATGTTTTACTTACAGAAGTATGATACTGCTGCTAATTATCCACTGCAATTCTCTAGAGCTCAAGAGATTTGCATCACACAACTGTTTAGTCATGTGAATGCCTTTATACAGCTGTGACTTTGATTTCTTTTCACACTATATTTCATCCTGTTGTTTAACTAAGGGTTTTTCAGAATTTTGAAGAATTCTGCCCCACCAAGAAAGTGTCATCCACACTTTTTTTGATGTTTTTCTCCCTTGACTACTGCCATTATTCTCAACCTGCTTTCAGGAAGGAACATGTGAACTGATCTACTTCAATGCCTTCATCATTTGAGAATGAACTGGTTCTGGTTTAGACACTCGGTAAACAACTATGCACCCACCTTATGGAAATTATATTTAGAGTGTAGATTACTTATGGAAATGACTTGAACAGTGTGAAAGCTTTAGTCAAAATATCTACACTCCACATCTCCTTTATCCCACTTATCCCATTGCCCTGTCAAACAAGGAAGGCATAGTGATTTGACATGATTTGGTCTACAATGCCCGGGCCTAATTACTTCCAAAGTACTTCCAAACTTATTTCCAAAATTCAAGTCAGATAAAAACACCTGTAATTATCCAGGTCTTTCTCCCTTCCTTCTTTTAAACACAAACGCTATAATGCTATTTTTTTAATATCTCCCATCCTCAGCAGTCTCTTTGTAATCTATGAATTCTCAAAGATAATTTCAAATACTAAGAAATTATTTCAGCTACATCCTAAAGCATTCTTAGGTAGATTTTAGCAGCTCCTGTACACTTAAATATCTGTCTATCATTTTTAGCAGTTTTTCTCTGCTCTGGCGACTGCTAGGATTGTTCTTTCTATTTATTTAGGTAATTATCTGAGTTATTATATAATACACATGAAATCAGTCACACCATAACCCTCCGCACATTGTGTATCTTGCTGTTAATGGATTTGCACATTGTTTTCCTCTAAATTATTATACATCAGAAGACTTCCCTCGTTCTTATTTAAACCCTCTGCTAATTGAAATTTATTTTGTGATTTTGCACACTTGGTTTTTACTTTATATATAAATCCTTAAACTGCTGTAAAACAAAAGGAGTATCTGATCTAGCCCTAACAGTTCTCTTATTGTCTGTCCCATCTGTCCTTTGCATCAGGATAGATAATCTCCATTATGCATTCGAAAGTGCCTCCTTTGCTGCTAATTCTCATGTTCTTCTTGGTCTCTAAGGTAATCTTCTTAGGAGACACTATTTACCATCTCCTTAAGGTCACTGAGTATGACTTTTAAAAAAAAGAAAGAATTTTTCCTTGTTCATCTGACTTCAGACTATTTCAAAAGCTAACTTCAAAATAATTTTCACCAACAGTACCTGCCATTGTTAATTTCTTCAACTGCTAAAATCAAAACCAAAAATGAAATAAAATTACCTACCTTCATTTGCTGAAAAAAAATGCACCCAGACCATTCTTATAATTTGATATATGTCTTACTGCATCACCTACTGTTTGGATACTTCCAACAGTTTAAAATTTACTGTTATTTATTTCTAATATTATCTACCACACTGAACAAAAAGAAGGAAAACCACAAAATTCCTTCTTGCATTCCAGAAGGATGAAGCAGAAAGACAGAGGAGGTAAGAATAAAATATATTAAAAAGATAATACATTTGATTTTTTTTGTAAGGTTTCCAAAATATTTTCTATCCCACGCATGCATATGTAACTTAGTCTAGCCATGTTCAATCATTTAATTCCTTGTGAGACATTTAACAGCCAAGGGTTTTCAGGAAGGAGTTGAAAGGAGAGTGGCAGCAGCCAGAGTACCCATTCACAAAGGGATTTTGTTACCTGGAGGCGGATGGAAGCCTGTGGAAGACACTTTCAGTAAAGCAGAAAGCTGTCAAGATTAATTTAACTAAGGTTTCAACTATGCTTAGCACTTGCTTGATGAAAGCTTTGTCACAAAATCCTTTTTTTAGATTATCAATGGGTTTTTCCAGCATCTTGTGTCATCTTCTGCCCTTAAATCATTCCATTACAGCACAAGAAGTCGAAGTCATCTGTTCTCACCTTGGTCTTCCATTGATTATTCTTGTTTCCATGAGCTCTCCCTTCACCCTGACTCCCCTGCCATTGTCACCCCCCTCAGACACAAGACCTGCCACCACCTGCTCCCTGCCCCACTCTCCACAGGAGTTTTTCCCACTCTTGGTCTTTCCCAACAGAGGCACTTCATCACAGTGACTTCCCTCCTCAAAAACCCCATGCTCCCCTTCCACGTTTCAGCCACGTTTTGAATAACCAACTGCTTTCCTCCTCCCTCAGCTCAGAAGAGTTCCATCTATGATCTGCCCCTTAAAGATATTTGCTTCTCTTAAATAAATGTTCCTCTCTGAGGGAGAAAGGCCATTTCTGCCAGTGGCTTGCTTTTGGTTTTATTTTTGGTATCAGCACTAAAAAAAAAAAAAAAAATCCTCCAAACAAAACAAAATATACACTGCCCCCCCCCCCCCAACACAACCAATATTTGTTTTGTGGTTAAAACAAATTTCCCACTATAGGTCTAATTATTCAGACAATTCAAAAGCTTTTATTCTTAGTAATTTAGTTACTGATTTTCTCAAAAAAAAAAAAAAAAACAAAAAAAAAAAACTGGAAAAGTAGCCAAAATTGAATAAAAAACTTGTCATCAGGCAAGAAAGTACAAAGCAAAGGATGATGAAACTTGAGGGTGGTAAAGTTTGAGTAAGATTTGTACAGCAAATAAAACAATCATCTCCTCTATAAATGGAATTTCTTTTATTGAGAGGATTAGCTGGTTTTTTACCAGAATTTGTTACCAGATGTGCCTCACACCAGCACATCTGACCTACATGAATAAAGGGACAAGTCAGATTTCAGCCAAGTTACCACTTCTCTGTGTCTGTGCAGCAGTCCTGCTGCATGATTCAGCTTTCTGAATGCCTCCACCTTTTAATGGCAAACATATCTCTCACTACAACAGATGAAGCAGAGAGGTTCTTCTCCAAGTGACAAACTGAGCTGGAGGAACTCCCCTTTATAGCTGCCTGTTGCTGCTGCTCTGAGCTCAACAAGTTCACTGTTTCTAAGCTCAGGGACTATTATTTCAACAGGTGGAACTATCTGGTGCTGCAGAACTGGAGGCTCTTCCATGCTGCAGTACATTTCTCCTGATAAACATGAAGCCATCCTGCAAGAAAAAGCCAGTCTTTCCATCTGCCAGAACCTAATGTGGATTCTGAAAAGTAGCAATTTTGGACTTATTAAAAACAAAATAAAACCAACCAAACAAATAAATACCCCTCCCTCCCAACAAAAACAAAGCACAAAAAAACCTCACCAAAAACCAAACAAACCCAGCTACTAACTAGGTAAAGCTCCTTGGTCTCTGGAAAATATCTAGAGCTCAATGACAATTGAGATTGAACATCTACAGAACATGATTAAGAACAAGAATCATTTATTACACCAGCTCTGCTGCATTCCAAACCCAGTTTCCTAATCAAAGAATTTACTTCCCGGTCCCTCAGTTTTCCATCTGCAAATGCGAATACTTGGAACTTTTTACCTATAATACCACTCTGAGATTTTTCTGCAACCCCAGGTATACAGAACAGACACTTCCACAGAGGTGCTGCTGCAGTATCCTGCTGGTTTGCCACCCTACAAGGACAGTGGGGCTGTTTACTCCATCACAGGTGCTACAACCAAAGGCTTCCCCTTGATCCGGCACCAACAGAAATTCCACGTGGGGACAGTTAAAGGCATCAGAAGGACACTGATGTTGTGAGGAGGTGGTCTGCGCTTTCAGGGATGGACACGGACAAAGCAGAAATCAGCCTGAATCCTAGATGGAAAACACAGGCTGGGGCCAAACTTGATGGCTGCACGTGCTTTTTAGAGGCATTGCCAATAAGGAAAAGAAAGGGGAGAAGTCTCCTCTCAGGAAAATTTTAATTCTGTTGGTATTTAGAAGGAGAAGGTGCTTTTTGAAAATCATATTAATGGGGAAAATTTTCAGGAAAAACTCATGCACGCAATGCTGGCACCACTATAAATATGTGAATGGAAAACACAGTCTTCCAGCAACTGGCCACTGACTGGAGGCTTTGCTTGGCCAGTTTCTGGACCTTGGCAGCCTGTGTGCTAGCCAAGCGTTTGACAAACTGTGGTACTCTTTCCTCAGTGTCTCTTTGCCAAGGAAGAATTCTCTGCTCGAGACCACACTGTCACGGTTGTTTGCAGTCTAGCATATGATTAGGTAACATCTTCCAAAGCAAACAGGCTGTTTAGCACTTGAATAATCAAAGCTGAGTATATTATTTAAGGCCTTTCGTAGAATCACCCCTAGAAAATATTAAAGGAAGAACTGTCCAAACATAAAGCATGTACATTAGTCTATCAGAAAAAAAAATTACTAAAAATTACTAAAAACTTACTAAAGATACACACAAGGTTGGTGCAGACCTCTGCCTGAGAACCTGCAATGCTGCTCAGTATCAAAGCTTAGTCATGCTAAGCAGCAGCAAACAGAATCAGTAAAATTTGAGACAAAAGACTGCACATATACAGCACCTTCAGAGGAAAATGAGACTAGATCACTACAGACCTGAAAATGCTGAAAATGATGCGTCCTTGGTTTTGTTTTTTTTTTTTTTTGAGAAAAAGAGAAAGAACTTGGGTACTTCACCTCTCTAGGTTCTTCTGAGAATTTTAACCAAAGTAATTATGCAATGAAAAATCAGTATCACACCTGTATCCATATTACACATACCTCAATCTATAGCTGCACTAATTAATTCTTCAAATCTGCTGAAGAAAATCACCATCTCTTCAGTGTTCCTCACAGAGGCTGAGGCATTTGTCAGTAGAATTACAAGGCCCACCTTACCTTATTAACTGCCTTGGATTAATTCTGCACCTTCTACCAACACATGCTAGTTGTTATAAGTTTTCATTTGACAAATTGCTCATTGTCTAGTTATCTTTATGAAAGGGAAATACCTTCATGTGATTTCCAACAGAAAGGAGAATCAGAGAGAATACAAAGCCCTCTGACTTGCTTTGCGGTTTACTTTTAGCACTAAAAGGGTGAAGAAGGAGAAGCAGAAGGTTTGCCACATTCAGAGGTGACTAAGCACCTGCAGCTGCCACCAGTGTCCAGTGAAACAGCAGCATCCCCTTCTTCAGAGGCAAGGGAAAAGCAAGTACAAATAATTCAATATCAGCCTAAAGAGCATGTACTGACCTTTAGAAGTCTTAGCATTCTGTCACCTCTTTGAAAACTTCTCTAAAGAGTCCAGCTGCCTTCACACAAGGGTGTTAGAAGGCGAAGCCCAATCTGTGACTGTAACTGGGAGCACCTCAGTGTGGAGCAGTACTAGCTGCATAAGCCCCAGCTTTGCTGTCAGACTCTCTCTGTGCTGACCCTGAAGCCAAGAGCAGGGTCAGTGTGCTGGAAACAGCACTACAGCATTGGGAAGCTCCTCTCCATGACTTACTCCAGATGAACACAGACACTAAGCAGAGATCAAAAGACACCCACATCTATTTCTCCAGCAGAACTTTAGGATTACACAGATTTCAGACACAACCTCATTTGCAATCAGATAGAACTACCAACTACAGAAAATACCAAGAGAAGTTATAGAGCAGGCCTCTCTACCCATCAGGGTATTTTTGGCAGTCATGCTGTTGTTTGGTTTCCTCCTTATAGCCTGTCTGTGAAGTCTTATGACTGTGCAACAGACTCTTCCCACGGATCAAGCTCACATGGCTAAGGAGAAGGATGTAAAGACAGAAACCCAGAAACTCACCCAGCAAGTCATACTTCCTGCCACTGGACAGCTGGCAGCATCCAGAGGGACAGCAACACTCCTTTTTCTCCAGCTTTCTTCACTTGACTCTGACCTTAGAGCACTTAAACTTTAAACCTCAGAATATCTTTGTGAATAAGCCACTTAGACAAGTGGAGAATTGAAGTGGAGAGCAAAAACCACAAGCCTCTAGTGTGCTTCTGCCATTCAGACCTCAGAAGTTTAGACTGCTAAACCTCTCAAAGGCAACCACAGGACAGTGGCTGAACTCCAACCCGTCCATCCTAAACAACTCTCATTAGCAGGGTGCTCACTGGAGTGTCTGAACTAAGTAATGAGTTTGCAGATTGACAGAGATCCTGCTCCAATGGGGATTAATCCTCCAAAGCAACAGTCAAGACAGTGAAACTATGTCTACTATTTTCCTTTGCTGCCTGGCTCATGTCCGCATTCTTTTTTTTTCCCCTGCGTTAAGATAATGGTCCCATCCACATTACTTTGCATTACTGTCTTCAGGATGTGATCCTTCTGGATCATTACTATTTCTTCCTTCTTACTGTAGTGCCAAGGTGCCCCAATCCTACCTTGTTTCTGAGTGGAATGGTCTGTGTGAACACAAATGAGGAGAGAATATATAGAACTAATCATATAAAAACACATTGCTTAGAATAAGAAATACAAGTTTAAATTCCTTGCCTCTGTTTCGGTGATGTCTGGAATTCCTCTATGAGAAATAAACAAGATATTCATTAACTAATTGCTTATGTAACAAAGATCATTACATGAAATTATCATGTAGAGGCACTGAAAGAATTTTAATTATCCAGGTGAACTTCAAAGCAGAACTGCACTTCGTAATTTCTGTGGTTGCCTTCTCAACTCTTCTAGTTCCTGATCTACAGTCAGTAGCATCTTGATTAGCTTGACCCTATTTTTGGATTAGAAAAGACAATTCAAAGTGGCAGCTGATCAGAAGTGAGGGGCTTACTGGATGGGTTCATGGGTGGCAAACCCACGGCGTCAGTGCATTGCCAAGGCACCCATATAAGCCTCTGTTCATTGGAAGGATGAGCAGCTCCAAATGCAGCAACTAAAAAGCTCTGCCTTCAGTACTAAATTATTGCTCTCCTGTTCCAGAGGCCAAATGGAAATGGAGTGTTTCCAAGCCTGACTGCCAGATGCTAAGAGCATAATGCCTACAGAATAAGGTCTCCTCCAGAGGTGAAAAAGCAACAATAAGCTGGAGAACTCTCTCCCCTCCACGCCCTGTGCCCAAAGACAGCTCTGTATAAGGATTCCCCAGCTCTGAGGGGCCAATGCTTGTGAGAAGTGGCAACTTCCAGGAGTCCTCATTGCCACCCACTGTGGGAGCTGCTGGTCCAGAGCCCCAGCACACCAGGCTCTGCCACTGCAGGCCTGGCAGGCTCCTCACACCCCCAGCCCGCAGCTGTGGCCAACACATGTGCTGCAAAATGCAGAGTAATGGCTCAGTGCTGCCAGCATCCTTCTCCCAAGCCTCATGGGAGAACAATGACTCCGTACAGCCAGCATCCTTTGCCCAAACCTCATGGGAGAACAATGGCTCAGTACAACCAGCATCCTTCTCCCAAGCCTCATGGGAGAACAATGGCTCAGTACAGCCACATCCTTCTCCCAAGCCTCATGGGAGAACAATGGCTCAGTACAACCAGCATCCTTCTCCCAAGCCTCATGGGAGAACAATGGCTCAGTACAACCAGCATCCTTCTCCCAAGCCTCATGGGAGAACAATGGCTCAGTACAGCCACATCCTTCTCCCAAGCCTCATGGGAGAACAATGGCTCAGTACAACCAGCATCCTTCTCCCAAGCCTCACAGGAGAACAATGGCTCAGTACAGCCACATCCTTCTCCCAAGCCTCATGGGAGAACAATGGCTCAGTACAACCAGCATCCTTCTCCCAAGCCTCACATCAGTTCTAAACCTGAACTGAAATAAAAGTGAGATATGCTGTAAGCATATCCTAAACCCTGAACACAACCCTTGCTGACATCAGAGAACTACTTCTACAGGAAGAACAGCTCACTTAGCAAATCTCACCAAGCACCACAGATATCGTAAGATCTTTAATATCTGTTCTACCGCTGAGGGAACATTCCCTTCACCCATGGAGAAGGTTCCCTGCAAGAAAAACTTCTATTGGAGAAGGGACAATAGCCTAGACTTCACTTGTCAATGCTACCTGTGCCTTCAGGCTGACCCACAAAAGGGCTGGGCAGAGGAGTACTCCCAATGTAGGTGGAGAAGACAGGAACTCTGCGCTTGCTTTTGCTCTTCAACTTCCACACTCATCTCAGCAACAGCCTCCTTCCTTTTAACCCTAAAGCTGTCCCCCATCCTATCAAAGTCAATATAAATGTTCTTATTCTGTGACCATACTGCCACCGAAAAACGCCACCAAGCCTTTTGTGTACAAAAAACCCCCCCAAAAAACCAACACCATACTGTTTTTTCCCTGCAATTCTCCTGGATGTGAGCAAAGAGCAATAGGTATCTCCAGCTTCAAACTATCAGCAGCAGTGAAACTTTCACTCAAAGAGGATGCCCACGCTGCAGGCTGCTGCATGGGGAGTCCTGGGATGATCACAGAGCTGGCTGCAGCCTCCACAACAGGGTTTGGGGACAAGCCAGTGGAAATGAGCCTGCACTGAGCTGTGGGTCACGGAGGACACATTGCTGACAGCCTCTAAGCCATGCAACTTCAAAGTAGACTTTGCATTTCTAAGCTGCAGTGCAGTCTGCAGTGCAGTCCCCACTGTAAATATACCCAAAGTCTTTGCAATCAACATTTTAATTCAGATGAAAGTGGGGGGGAAAAAGCAAAGCAGGGCAGTTTTAACCAAAGCAAACAAGGCACAGAAAGCCCAAGTAACATGAAAGGGTTACAATTTCTGTAATGTCTCTGCAACCCTTTTGTTCTCTTATCTCATATTCCTGGCCCACACTTTATAGATGCTGCAGCTTTAATCAGGATAGTTTAAGTCTTACCCAAGTCAATGGAATGCTTTCTGCTGAATTATGAAAGTCAAAATTTTGCTTTTTGATTGCTACGGACATATGAATGAGGATACAAGAAGCTCACTACAACTTTAATTTCTTGCACAGTCTTACGTCAAACATGGACCAGACACTAAAAGACTCAAGTACAAGATCATATCAGTGCAGGTGTAAATCCAAGATGTTAAAAGAATATGTTCTCAGGTAAAAAAAAAAAGACAAAGGAAAAAAAGGAATAAGCAGATAGACATTCTACTACTTCAAAATAATACAGGAAACATATCCCAATGCAGGGCAAGACTGCTCACCTGAATCATTCCTCTGAATTACTCACTATTTCATCTCTAAATCCACTATTAAACTGTTAGGAAAAAGCTTCTTAAATTGAGAAGAACATCCTGCTGCCAACACAAAAGCATCTGTATAAAGTATACATGATCTCACATGGTAACAAACTAAGAAGGAAATAAAAATCATCATAACCTCTTGCAAATCAAAGTAGTTTTATTTCCAGATATTTCCAGTGGTTTCAGTGTTTGACTCAGAACTAAACAGAACAGAGGTTCAAAATTTGACCTCCTCTTTGTAAATCCTTTTTGCCCTGCTCCAGTCTTTCAATATTAAGAACAATCAGATTAGAAACTAATTTTGTGTGTACTTTGTCCTTTAAATAAACTGCTGAATATCACTGTATTACGCCTATGAGCTCTTTCAGATGATCTGTGAAAAGCATACTTAGAATTCCTCTTTCAAACTTAATTTGCAGTGATTTTCTTGCAGTAACATGAGAATAAATGAAAAAGGTAATTGATTTCAACAGTAAGCAATTACACACAATGACTTTTCTACAGCAGTTGTCTAATTAAGAGACTATGAGCCCTGCATATCAAGCCTTAGATTTAAGCATTGTTTTTCAGGTATTCATATGATATGCAAGATGCACAACTTTTTGTGTTCTGTTACATTGCAGATGCACACAATACTTGCTAAAAACTTTTAACCCTTCACAGAAAATTTATGCTTGCACGTATGATTTGAATGTGAAGGAAAGAAACAGCTACTGCTCAAGTGAGTAAAGATATCTGAAGGTTATCAACATCAATAAATAACATTTATGGCAAGGCTGATCTAAAAAGTGACACTGGACTAAAAATAACTTGACAAAATTAACAATGAAAGATTTTTTATGAATATGAAACATGCATATGCACAGATGTCAGTTATATAACCCATTTCTTATATCATTAAAGAGTAAACACCAGACTGTTCTTTCAGCTTATCAAAACACAGCAAAAAGCAGTCACAATTCCTCTCCCATATTTCTCTCCCCTAATTAACTGATTTTTTTTAACTGCATGTCTTTTACCACCGCAGCAGAATCTCATCTGCCCCCTTATTGTGAACTGCTACATACAAATGCCTATTGCTCCCAAAGGCTTTTTCTAAGAAGCAACAAAAGGATTTCAGGCGCATACCTTAACCTCTTGGCTGGCAAAAACCTCCACATCAACCCCACAGGCAACCAGAGTGGAAACATCACAGTCCATGCTACGGGCTGGCATCCCCCGCCTTTGCACACAGAGTTAGGCAAGCTCAGAGTAACAAACGATGGGAAGAAAAAATAACAACAACAAAAAAAATCTTCAGTTCAGTACTGCAATTGAACAGTCCAAGATTCAGTTTCAGCGCCGGCAATGCCTGCAAGCCTCCAACACGAGCTCTGTGCACTTAAAGTGAGTTGCTGGTTGCCTGTCCCCCGTACACCCACCAACTGAGCAGGCACAGCATAGTAACAGCGCTATTCCATCTCTCATGGCAATGACATCACCACAAAGACTGACATAAGCTAAATCTATTTTTTCAACCCTTTTATCTCTAGGCAGCACAGTGGATCAAATTGAACATGATTATGTGCTAAATCTGAACTCGGACTAAATCAATTCAAGCAGCGTTCACTGTCAACTGAGTCATAGCTGTTGTTTCAGCTGAGTACTTATGGTGGCAAAAAAAAAAAAAAAAAAAAGAGATCGCCTGACACTGGAAGCTCTGCTCTCAGTGTAAATTAACCCAGCATTTAAAGCCACTAAGCTCAAGGTAACATTTGTTACTTTATTATACTTTAAAACCCGCAGCAGAGTACTAACAAAAAACCCTTCAAATCAACAATAACCGGAGAACTCTGGTTTTAATAGCTCTAAGTCCTCTTTTTTAATAAAGCACACTCTATAACCCCACACACAGGATTAGAGAACATCTCGTCCTGTCATCAGCAGTGATCAACACACTGCAAATTTGATCCCAGTGCTTCGCATACACGTTGCACTGTGACTCATCCCCAGGAAGATCAGAGGCATGTCTGTGTGTGATTCAGAAGTCAATACCCCTTCAAAGAACAGAACATGAAGATTGCCTTGAAATTAGGACTTTGCACTAGGCAACCTTTACACCATCCATCCTAAGGGTTAACCCTTCACAAATATAACAAAAGAAACAAGTAGAAGTGAAGATGTTTTACACCTGCTGACTCAGTGGTCTGTTTATTCTTTGCAAGTTTTTATCATTTGCAAGTTTAACCATTTTTTAATGATAGAAGTAAAATATCTACAAATTTGGGACTTCTGAAGTGATCTGTATCCCAGATTTGCACCTTTGTTTTTCCTCTAACGTTTCATTCTTGTAATCCATAAATTACTTCTAATTGTAGGCTAAGAATGGACATTTATGGATACGTCATATTAACAGGGAGAATTTAAATATTTAACTATTGATATGAACCCAGGAGTAGCTCATGGATCACTGTAAGAGACTCCTCTGCTTAACTCCACTTACAGATGAACTCCAAACTATACTAACATTAGATGTTAGGAGGAAATTCTTTACTGTGAGAGGTGAGTGACATTAGATGCTGAGACAGACAAGCCAAAATATCTTATCAGATCATTCTTTTCCAAGTTCGATTAAAAAATTTTCTCACTTTTTAACCTGCATTTATAGCAACCTCCTCAGCAGTAAACACAAATCCAGAGCCAGGACAGAAACATATCCCAGCACTAAATATTTTACAAACCCAGACTATACAGACCAACAGAAATAGATAGGGCAGCACAATGCAGTAAATGAATCAATACTGTTTGTCATAATCATCAATTGCTTTGTGCACTGGTCACTTAATCACTGTCAGGATTTTTCATAAACCAAAGGAAGCCACTTTTCAGAAAGAATTTGAAGTCAACATTTTGTGAGTGTTTATAGGAACTTATATTCACATATTTGAATATAATATATATGTGATAACAGAGAAAAAAGCCGTAAAGGCCTGACTGAAGCTCTAGGCAGACAGCAATGGAAAAATCATGGCATCAGAAAAGTGAGAAGCTAGTAAGTAGTTATCAAAGAGCTGGAAGGAAACACTGAAAGCAAAGATGAGTCAGGTGTTTGAGTCTAATGGAAGTTTTAACAGTGATGGACCAACAGGATGAAAACAAAACAAGCATTTGAAGAAGGAAAAGATCAAGAATCAGATAACGCTGGGCTCTAAGGTCCATAAAGGCACCCAAAGTGAGGGTGATTCCTGGTCTGAGTGTGGTTTCATAGCAGTGATGGAAAAAAGAACTTACAAGATAGGGCTACACTGGATAGGTCTGTAATTAGTTTTTTCCTTTTTTAAAAACTGTCGCCCATCAATTTCAAGAGCCTTAATCTTATAAAAACTGGTACCTGATGTGCAAACTGACCTGTTCCACTTCATGTTTATTCCTGCACTTCAACTATTCATCTCCTTTCAAAAGAGAATCACTGCAATTTTTCCACTCCATCTGAATAAGGAAACCTGACTGAGATCACAATTACTTTCATTTCTTGCTTGTGCTTGCCTATTCCAAAGTATAACCTAATTTTTCCCTTTAAAAAACCACTCTAGCTCACTAGGGTATTTTAGTGAGCTTTTTACAAAGATAACCTAGTTGTTTTTGCTTCTTGAAAACAAAGATTACCTAACAGAAGAACTCTACAAAGCTTCTGAGTACTCCAACTTATATTTTTCAATAGATGTCATCTTCTATTTGTTACTGCTCACTTCTCATTTGAAATCAAGACATAGTCCTATGTGAACTTTTTTTTCAGGCACTCTACAATTCCTTATAGTCTCACCTAATGTTAATGAAAAATTTATTATTGAACATTTTAGAATTGATTAATATTGACTCATTTCTCCAGATCAGGAGACTCGTTTTTCATCCAAATTTAAAGAAAAAGCATTTCAATTTCTTTAAAAAAATTTCTTAACTCTCTCTCTAGATGGTTTTGCTAAATTCGGTTCACCAAACTCGCAAGAAGAAATGAAGCCATGTTTCACACGTATTTTAAAGTATCATATTTAATAAACAGAAGTTGATATAGACAGACCTGCACTTCAGCATATTCAGTCAGTAGGTTCTCCAGATCACAAACTGGTACCAGTATGTAACTCTACTGCCATCCTTCACCAACTTTACATGGGGTTTAAGACCATGACCATAAATTCTGAGAACAGAAAGTGGAGAGTTTTGAACAGTCATTCACAAGCTTCTTAATTTGTTTCAATGTCCATCCATAGTAACAGCTGTGCACGGAATTCAACCAGCTCTGCTCGCTACCTGTGAATACTTCAGGGGCTGCATTTAGGAGCAGCTGAGGCTCATTTGTAAAATCAGGCTGAGCATGGAAATACTGAGTTTTCACAGTTACATGCACAGGCATCATACAGGTTCTAGAACTCAGAGCAATATTCCAGGTTATTGCTCCTTCATAAGCACCACAATAACCCCACAGCACCACTAGACTGAGGATCAGGTCTTGTATCTGAATCAGCCTTCAGAAACACAAAAAGCTTCCCCAGTTAGAAGGGAAAAAAAGCCATGTCACCCCAGCCAGGGACAATCTCGCATTCTGGATCTGTATAGCTCCTAGGATAACGCAGTCCAAGCTTTCACTCCTGTGTGTGTGTGGAGTTGTTTTCCTTCTGTAGCTACAGCTTAGCCTCAGCTTAACACACATGAGTAGAACCATGGATTTAAGACTTTTCAAGCTCAACTCTCAAGTCATTAAAAGAATTTCTGCAAGATCTTGACCCTCCTTTTGCAAGCAAACTGCTACTGATTTAGCCTTAGGGAAACTTCACTGACTCTGGACCTCACAGCAGCATCAGCCACGTTGTAACCAAAACCAGCAGCTAAATTAAGAAGCAATCTGGACTTTTTTGCTCTCTGGATGTAGCTTGTGCTTGTTATCACAGGTACTAGAGGTGTTATTTTTGTAGCAGCTCTGCTTGCAGGTGCAAGCCTTAGGAATGTCAATGTAGAAATGCAGAAAAATAAAAAGGAGCCCTCCATCAATGACCCTTTGAGGGGTGAATGGAACACTGGAAATGGATTCACATTATGGCTGATTGAAGTGTTTTTAATGATGTGCATCTCTATTGATCTTGTTCGGACTACTATAGAAGTAAATAGCATTTAAACCATGCTCCTACCTGTCACTAGGAACATGCTTTTACAAATATTATCTTATATTTAATGGAATTATAAATGATAAATACTTTTTAAAACCCTTTAAAATGTAGTAATGCAAGAGACAGCCCTGAAAAAATCCAAAAAACCACACAGTTCTTCCAATTTTTCTGTCTGCAGCAGAAGATAAGAAAGGCCAACCAGAAACATTTGTCAGGAGCAAAGTCAGCTCCTTCAAAGACGTGTTTCACAAGGACACAAAGAAAATAGAACACTAAAGACTGGGTAGGGTTCAGCTCAACCACAGAAGGAAAACAATTTTTTTCTCTCACGACAGTGAGCATTGGCTTGTGCTAAAGTCAATTACCCCCAAAAGGATGGAAGCACCAAACAAATCCAGCTAGAGGAACACACCAGCAAAGAGAATGGCCATCAAACTGTTTGGAAATATATCTTTTTAAAAGGACATTTAACAATCATTTGCAGTAAATAAGGAACACTGAACTATCTATCCAACAGCTACAAACCCACTGATTTTCACAAGAGGAGTCTGATCCCAAGCGCAAGCTTCTACAAATCCTAAATGGGCATCAACTGTGGCAAAAAAAAGGACTCCAATTCACCCCTTCTCATAATGAATAATCATTCCTATGAAGATTTTTAAGGACACAGAATCTTGACCAGACAAGAAAAGAAAAGTTTAATTAAACTTAGAATAATCCTAAATCAGTAAGTTCCTCATATGTGCAGTGACTTTTGAGCTTGGAAAATGCCTTGGCTGGCTTTGATTTTTGGAAAGGTAATTTTTCTGTATTTTAAACGATATTTTGCTTTTCTGTAGACAATAACTTTCTGTTAGTCACGCTTCTAGGTCTCAGAATCTGAGGGTATCCAAGAAAATAAAACAAATCATTAGCATTATGAAGGATCTCTCCCTCTTTAATAAAGGTAATGTCTAACAACTCAAAGGCCTGCATATGATGAGAGAATACTTCAGTGACTGCATAAACAAGTGTGTCAGTCAAGCAGCATCACTCTGCTCTCATTTAGCTACACACAAGCTGCAACTGTGAGTCAGAACTGCTCAATTATTTTAACGTGGCTGTACCATTCATAGTCCTTCACTTCCAAGTAAATTCAGGGAGGTGTGAGGGGGTGGAAATCTGTGCGTGTGTCTTCTGTCAACTCAGAATGGTTACAAATCCTTTTCTGTGCCAGATCCACAAAGGAAAACAACTGTTATGGTCCCAAACTGCAAACCCCTCTCTCTGGTAAAATGAACTGCTACAGTTCAAGAGTCAGGACATCCTTGATCCGGCTGGTGAACCAATGACCACCTACAGAATACATAACACACTCATGAATCCCTGGCAACAGAAGAAGATCACAGCCCTGCAGTGTAAGCTGAATTTATTTGCAGCCTATCCACACAGGATCATTGATAAATTGCATATGTTTCAAATTAAGAGAACTAAACATAGATCCCCACATGCTGGTATACAACATTGCCAGTATAAGCAACAGATTTGGGAATTAATTTCATGGCTCCAGCACGGATAGCTAATGCAATGGGAGATGCCTAAGAGTATCCAAGACACACACAGGCTTGACAGACATGATCAAGGACCTCTGGAAGATCCCTCTCCTCTGAACCACCACCCAGAGGCTCCAAGAGGTTCTTTAAGACATTTAAATTAGCACTTATTATTTGGACAACTGTTCAAAACACTCCCTGTTCAATGCACTCCATGGACTATTTGAGTGGGATTTTGCTGATCAATCAATCAATCACTTGCTGTGTAGTTTAGGATGGGCTGAATTTCTCTCTAACCTCTGATTGCTAATGAGATTTCCAGAAACTACAACAGAAACTTAAGCATCTAGCACACATGTATGTATGTATAAACTGATGCTTAAATTTAAGTGTTAATCTTGAACTCAGTCCTACACAAAATTATCACTGTGCCTCAGATTCTCCACCAGCAAGACAGGAATTGTGATACTTGCTCTATCAATGCATCCAATGTTAATGAGCACGTGTAAAACAGATTTTTATGCTGTCTTTAATTTTATAAAAGTGATAATGACCACAGACTACAAAACAGGTGAAGTCCGTACACATTTTTACTCTTACAGAACTTGAAAACAGAATTAAAACCAGGTCCTACATGGATTCTGCAAGAGATTCACACACACAGAGGATGCCAGGTCAGTGCACTGAGAGCTGCAAGAAACTGAAATCCCAAGCACCTTCTCAGTTCCCAGTGGGAAGATGGAGGTGTTCAGAGGTTGTTACAGGAACAAGACACTGAAGAAATAGATTCAATCCTTCACAAGAACTACATTTGTGACCTTGGATGAAGAACATGCAGGAACACACATTCAGAATGGCTCAGAGCTTTGTGTTTTATTTAGATTTTAAGTGTAAACTCAGACAAGTACTCTCCATTACTATTTGTTATTTAATGGATGATGCCAGCTGGAATAGGTCTGTAATACTCCTGCCTAAAACTGTGATTTGCAGTTATCCACGAGCTCTGTTAACAGCTTCAAAATGTATTTTTAAATCATTTCCATTTACCCTTACTCGTCTCAGACTAGCAAGGGTATTTAACATGCCTGTATGTTTTCCTTGTCATTTCAGACGCTTCATCACAGCAAAATGCCCTTGAAAGAAGAGCCTGGAATACCAATGCTCACTGCTGTGAGAGAGACCAACCTTATCTCTCAACTGCAGCTCTGCACAGGACACGCAGGTGAGAGATTTAATGGCTGTGCTGAGAGAAAACAGCGTTTACTGCCAAGCCAGCAAAAGCAGCCCAGTTCAAAGGGAGAAAAAAAGAGAAAAAAGTCCACTGTCAAACAGCATGCAGTCAGACAGCAAATAATGAAGCAATGAATAATAGATCTCTTACGTAATTGCTATTTTATCCTGATATTATAGGGTGGGATTTATTTTGCTGCAACACTTTAAATCAAATAGTCTCCTCTGTTAATCCCCAGATCAAACTGCAGGCAAAAAAAAGTGTTGATACTTAACATTTGCCATATACAAATATTAATTGTCTCCATTACAGATGGGTGGGTGACACTGTCTTCTATTTTAATAAATCCTCTGCTACTATTTTTTTATTTATGTTCGAAGGACAGATGGAGATTAGATACAATGAGACCTAAAAGTCAGGTATAAAGATTCCAATGACTCTAAAATGAAATGAGAAATCTGTTAACGAAGTTTTTTATCCCCTAGAGCATGAAAATAATGTTCAAGGAAAAAAAGTAAGAAATCTGAGTAATTCTAAGATATAAGTATTCTTGTAATGTATTTATAAAATGGATTTATCCTAGATTCTCCCTACAAGACTGATTTCATGAACAGAAGAAAGAGACCACAATGGGCCATTTAAGAGCCTGTATCTTATGTGAAGATAGATCAGATTTAATTTCCCCCTTTTCCTCCCCATAAAACCCAAACTTATTTTCTCAGCTAGAACTCAAGAAACAGTCCTCAATTGACTCAGCCCAGGAAAGGACCAGAACCAGTTCCATTCCCATATTTTGAACTCTCAGTTTACTCAGTATCTCCATATTTCTTATAAAGTATGATACACCTCTAAAGAGATATAAGTAAAAATAAAATAATAAAAAAATTAAAGCAGAACTAGATCATATACAGGCATCTCATATATGAAGTATCAGTGTGGTTTCAGAAGGTATTTAATACAGTTCCAAATCATTTAGTTATTCTGTATGTTGGTTCACTCTCTAATAAAAGAGCTTGACACTGCATTGTCAATATTAAATTGACAGTAATTAAATAGCAAATACATTAAAGTACAAGTGAGTGACAGAAAATTGATCTTATTTCAAAGCAACTGATCTATATTTAAACAGTCAGCTTCCTTCTGAAACATGGAGCTTCAAACAATGAACCCAAATGCATGATATTCCCCAAACAAAAGCATTTTACAGTAGTAGAACCTTTCCATGCAAAATTCCAACTCATTCTACTTGTGGGTTGTTTGTTTGGGGTTTTTTGGTTGGTTGTTGTTGAGTTCTTTTTCATTTAAGCAACTTAGTTTTAATCAGAAGGCTCTGGAAAAACTGGAAAAAATAGAACCAACAGTTTCTATGATGTTCTGTGAAGTTTGCTATTTTCTTGGAAACAAGACTTTCTCAGACTCCACTTTTGCACTATTTTATAGCTGCTTATCCTCTTCTTATGCTTCACACCTATACAAACCCAGCTTATAAACCTTTCTGACTTTGGGAATAGGCTGGTTAATTTTTTGTAGATTCACATTAAGTGGCTACACATATTTGGGACCTAGAACTGATTCCAAAATCACACCTGCAGTTACTCCAGGTAACTAAGTCTGCCAGAAGTACTCTAAGCTTAGTTTTGAGACCCAGCAGCACCCAACAGTCCACATCTGTGCTGGTATTATTGGTCATTTTTAAGATCTTTTAGTTGCCTCCACTCCCAGCCACGCTTTAACAGCCAAAGATACATTCTGGAGCCTAATGTACCTGTTTAATCACTTTTTTTTTCCCCCAAAAACTGTATTAAAACATTCCAATTGCAGAGGTCAAAAAAAACATATAGTCACTGGATCTCAGAAAATGCAAAGTAAAACTTCCATCAAGTCATAACTTCAGTCCCACAGCGACTGCCTTTTGACTTGTGCATACCCAGACACACAGATGCAGACCCCAATAATCTGATGTGTTCTCTGTAACCCAGTCCATCTATCACTTTGTCCAAGATAGATGTAAACATCCAAATTAGGGGAGTCTTTAACAAAAACTGTAATTTAAAATTATCTGGTGGTACAGGGTGACTTTACCTGCTACTCAGTTCTGCATTCCTAATCATGACCACTTGTGCCCCAGTTAATTCCACTCTGAATTTTGCTCACAACCTTATCACAGCTGACTTCACCAAGCAATGCATATTTAGCTATGTTTGTATTGCTCCACAAGTAAGCTCATCAAATTATCTGAGAATATTTATTGGTGATTTAACTTTAATTTGCTAATTATTTTTGCAATCTGTTAACACGATTTCACGGTAATATTCTATTCTAGTTATATGAATCAATTCATAGAACAGTTATGGATACAACTCCAATTAAAAGCTTATCACACAGCTATAGACCACTTAATTTTCTCTTTAGTCACTTAAATTAGAACCATGTAAATAAGCTATGAATGGAGAGTGGCAGCACTGAAGCACTCAAAAATTGCAACCATTAAGAGTTAATCCAATAAACTCATTTTTATACAGTGCACAGTCTCCCAGTTAAGGGGGAAAAATGTGTCTTACTAAAAAAACTCCAGTCGTCTCCACCTTGTGCCCTTTGATGCGAGGTGTTCCATACTGATGTTTACAATAAAATATGAGTTTGTTTTAACAATTTCTTTTTCCTTGCAGCAAGCAGAGCTTACTGTAGAAAGCTGATTGTTTCCTCACTGTTGAGAAGACAAAAAAATATTTAAGTATTAATTTGCAATTTAATATGAATTTTTAAAGTATTATCTTTACATTTTAGTCACAGGCTGAGATTTTACAGCCAGAACTTCACATTTGTCCTTCAACTTGATGAACAAGCAAAATCCTACTTCAGTTCACTTGAGATACCACCAGCTACTTTACAATTTCCTCAGGCCACAGAGATAAATTTAAGCTCAGATATTACAACACATAGCAAGAGGCACCTTGGCTGTACCACCTGCTCTCTCAAAGGATCACTTGGAACTGCTTTGTTTCACCCCATGGCACTGGTTTCACCAACTTGAAGAAGAAATTCATGCTCCAAAATGTGTGTGTAACAGAGGAAGGTCACAACACTTCAAACTAGCACTTAAAAGAGTGCTAAAGAGTGTTCTAACATTGGATGATATCCGATGATAGCAACCCCTTCTTCTCATGGACAGGGTAAGCCCTGCAGCTGATGAAGTAATTTAGGGTAGGAATGAATCTGAGTGTGTGTCTCAAGCATGTTTGTGTTTCTATGACACATGGAAGCAACTGAAGACAATGATGGGCCAAGAAACACTCCTTGATGATAACTGAATTACAGCTTGAACAAAAAAATAATGTCTTATCTTTTAGACACGGGAATTAGCATCTTAAAATGTTATGGCAATGTCTGGTTGCCATTTACAAAGTATTTTACACACACCAACAATGCAGCCAAATTTCTGAAGAGATATGGACCAGACCATATACAGGGAGCAGATCTTAAAAAGAACCAATTTCCCAATAAAACAATTCCTGTATCAAGTGACAGGTTGTCTCAGGGCAGTCTGCTCCATGTTAAGGCTGTCCTAGAAAAGCCCACTGAAGTATTCACAGCATCACATTCACTGTAGTGATGGACATAATATACAAAATTTGTACATAAAAGGAGAGCCCCTGGCTAAGCACGAAAAGACTCCCATCAGTCTGCCAAGGCTGCAAGCCAAGGGAGCACAGTGGTCATGGACCAGGGCACTGCACAGCCACAGGGGCTCAAACTGAGCCCACCGTGGCAGCAACACAAACCAACAGGGACTGAAACCACATTCACTCATCAAGACACATATTCTGGCATCCCTAAAGACAGTCCCAACTTGCTGCCTTGGTTCTGTAAAGATACAAAAGAGGAGATGGACGACAGACAGATGGGTTTCTATATTAACATCCACTTACACCTGGAGTTAGCTACAGATCTGTAGAACAAATGGTCAAAAGCTACTAAATATCACAGAATCATAGGAGGGACCTTTAAAGGTCATCTAGTCCAACCTCCCTGCAATGAGCAGCAATCTGTCGAATCTGACCTTGGCTGTTTCCAGGAATGGGGCATTTTGGAAGTACACAGATTACAAAAGCTTTTCTGGAAGACAGAGTAGGTACCAAGTAAAAAAATGTGCTAGGATTTTTTAAAAATTTAAGTCTGGAAAAAAATTATTTACATTTTAATGGCCCGCATCTTTGACTTTTTCTCTAATGCCTTTGAGCCATTCCCCAGTTACAACTGCTGATTTCAATTTGTTAATTAAATTTTTCTGTTTATCAAGATAAACGCAAATAATTATTTTTGCTGGTTTATTTACTACCATACAAATTTCTGAAGTAAAACATTTATGCAAGCTTAATACTCAAAGCCAACAGCAGTTCCTTTGCCCCTAAACATAGACAGAATTAGTTAAGAATAGAGTTCTTAAGAATATTAGAATAGTTAAAAACTATTCTAACACTACCTTTACAGCAAATGGTGATCAAAGAAAAAGTATTTTTAAAGCAAAATTTTAAAAGGTAGAAAAAGAATCCAGAGATTTTTTTTCTGTTATTTAAAAGTCATTATTCTTACACAGTGATTTTACGATCCACAGGATAGATGCATGCTGCAACCAACAGAATAATTTTTTAATATGCGGTAATTTTCTGTCCATAATTCTCTATATGTAATAATGATGGAAAACTCTGTTGTACAGAATTTGCTTTGTCTGGAATTGAAGTATTACTTCCTCTGGTGCATGGGAAGCCAGAGGCACTGGTATTTACAACAGGAATTTGTTAAATAAGAGAACAGTGCAGAAGAACTTACATAAATAAAAGTGACCTGAAGTCCGTGCAGTTTTAAATTCAAAGGAAAGAACAAACAGATCCCAGACAGCGATTTCAGTCTTCAAAATGGCAGATAACAGAGAACCAAACCCAAGCTTCTTTCTTTCCACTATCTCAGACCTCCATTTATCAATGTACAGAATCTGCTGCAATCTGGAAAGCCACTCAAAGAGGCTGAACTACAAAAAGAGACTCCTGTGTTCCCTCTACATCCTGGTTTTGCAGAATAAAGTTTTCTAACCATTTAATCTTGTCTCTTAAATTACTTTTGAGATCTCATTATTTGAGTGCTTTCTTGGTTTAGTGCATTGTTTATCAATCCTAATAAAAACCGTCTGAAACTTTCACCTCAAATCAAAGATGGGGGTTAGGACAACCTTAAATTTCATCAGTCTGGGTTGTGTCACCAACTCAAAAAACCCCATGACTGGACAAACATAAATACAGCTTTCTTGAATACAGGCAGAAGTGCGGTAGGCAAGCACAAGTCTGCACAAATTCAAGAGATGTTTGGAAGGCGTTTTGAAAGAGATCATTGCAATCCATACACTTGAATGCCAAAATAAGGCAGCAGAAGTTTAAAGTTGGACTCTTTTTGAAGCAAATCTTTAATAGATATTTGTCTAGTATGGTTTAGTTCAGATAAATGAATGGGAGATCCCATATAAAAAACTTTCAAAGAGAAAATTGTTAATGCAGAGAAGGCAGGATTGATGCAGGAACTAAGTGCAGAGGAGGAGAACGCTCCCTCCAGTGCCAGCAGCGGAAGTACCAATCCGGGGGAAGGCCGTGAATATCTCCTATTGAATTGTATTATTAGCAGCAATTTTATCTGTCATACTAATGACAACCCACGCGTGACCCATGACAACTCATGCAGCAGGTCAGCACTCAGGAATGTGCCAATGGCTCAAAGTCTTCAAAGCACTCAAAGATCAAGACTCAGACCAAAAGTTGACCAGGACCAACAACCTGGTTAAGGTAAAATAATTATCATTCAGAAAAAGCCACTTCATTCCCAGGTTTCAGCAGCCGAATACTTCCAGGTAAAGAAAGACAAGTGATTATGTCACTTCAAAACACCTCAGCACAATTTCAGGAGAGAGAGAAGGGAAAGATGACAGTGACATAGGAAGTGAATACACTCCTGTCATTGAAGAACAAGCTCCAAGATGTCTGTGGGAATGTTAACAGGACAGGATGATTGGCACTGCTGTGGGAAAGAAAAAGACAGGAGCAATTTGAAGGATTTTTAAGTGTGGGAGGGAATAAATGCAGAGCAAAGAAGGCGATAATTTTGAAACGGAAATGTAAAACAGCGGCATGAATACGTAAGAGTGATCGCGTTGGAGCAGGGGAGAAAAGAATCCTGAGCACATTCCTATCTCACACCATTCTGCATCTTCCAATACATCAGAATCACAGGCACAATGATTCATAGGGAAGATGCTTAACAGCAATGCTGAATAATGAAATAGCTTGGGAGAGAGCGTGGGAGTCGTGATACCCAAGTGCATGGTCAGCTCAGCTCAGAGGCTGCGCTGGTCAATACATTCCTGCAGCCATGGAATCAGGAAAAGAACAGTTCTTGAAGTTTGCTGAGTACAGATAAACTTTGATAGATTGTCTGGGCCTGCCGCCTGGAATCAGGGCAGAGTTATTTGCAACATACTCGCGTAAAAGAACAAAAAAGACATCAGAAAAGGAACAAGAGTTTGGTTGAAGTCATTCAAGTTTTCACGTTGCCAGCAAAGCCCACGTAAGTGTACATTAAACCAGGCCAACTGGATTTAAGGAGCCAGGTAAGAATTGGGAAGCTGAATCAACTCCAGTTTTTGTGCTGATGACTCAAGTCGGGAGAAAAAAATGAATGATCCAAGACTACTTAAAGAAGATTCCTACCAAAAGGGCCAATGAAGCACGGACAACAGTGGGTTATGTCTATTAGCAAACTAATATACGGTCTCAAATCCAAATCTAACAGGAGCTTGTTATAACCTAAACTAAGAAAAAACTAGAAGCTATTTTACTTCCACACAGTTTGATTTTAATTTGGGTAAAAACTTCAATCAGTGCCAGTCAAAGAAGTACCCAAATTTGTCTAAGAAAGTATTTAAAAAAATGATTCTAAGGAGTGCTAAATCAATATGAGCAACTGATCATTTTAAATTAAGTGGTCTGCAATGATAAATTTAAGTGAGGGCAAACAGGAACCAGGAGTAGTCTGATACCAGTATATCAATTCTCCTCAATCTACCAAGAAAATTCTGCTTCATACAGAGCTTTTTTAGGAATGCATTGTATGATTAGTCTGAAGTTGTGACTTTTTATAAGAGCAGGAGGATGAGTAAGAATCAGGGAATAGCTGCAGCTGGAGGGCAAGTCTGGAGATCGTTTAGTCCAACCCCTTGCTCTGTGCAGGGTCAAACTAGAGCAGGTTGCTCAGGGTCATGCACAGTCAGGCTTCAAATATTTCCAAAGACTGAGTCCACAGTCTCTCTAGGCAAACTGTGCTAACACTTGACCATCTTACCATAAAAAGAAGGTTCTATTATAAATTATTTTTTTTTTTAATATTTAAACTAATTTTCCTTTTTTCAATTTGTATCCACTGTATTTCTTTTCACTGAACACCACTGAGAAGAGTCTGGATTCAGCTTCCTCACTCTTCTCCACGAGATGCTTATACATAGCAACGGCCCAAGCAGCACGCCCAGGAGGGCACCACCAATGTCTGACCTCCAGCAGAACTTTGTGCTGATGATCACAAGCCTTTATCTCAGCAGCTGAGCCACATTTCAGTCCTCCTCACTGTCTATTCATCTAGTACCTACTTCATTAGTTTGTGCACGGGGATGGCACAGGGGAAAGTGACAAGATACCTAAAGTCAAGATAAACAGTACCTACTGCTCTCCCCTCATCCACTGAGGTCATCACTTTACCACTGATCATCATCAGGTTGGTCAAGCATGACTTTCCACATACTTAACATTTTACACTATAATTCATGGGATGAACCAAACCCTATATTTAACTTTCTTTTCCTTCTCCCCCATTAGTTGCTTTTCTGTCCCCTCTGCTTTTTATTCTCTCTTTCCACACCTGAAATTCAGCCAAGCACACCCTAACACAACACATTTGCAGATGGCAGCTCAGTAGCTTCACAACACAGACATGTGAAGATTAGAATGTAACCCAAATGCAACAATCGCTCATTAGCAAAAATGTATTTCTCTTTCAAAATGTTTGAGAGAGTTCACATGACTTAGGCTCATGCTGTATATGACCCCAGAAATTCTTTACTGTTCTAAGTCTCCACAAGCAGGTAAGAAAAATCTCAACTTCAATACATTTCACATGCACAACAGTGTTTCATAGGTGCAACTATATCTGCATTTAGTTCAGACCAGGATTGTGCTTTTGAAGCAAACCTCCTGACAACCCTCACCTATCACACTTTGTTCTACACCAGTGCTCAGGCTGAGTGTGCAAATTGGATTTCTTGGGACAAAATTGAAGTGGAAGAGGCAATCTAGGCATGCTCAGTCCAGAGAACACAAACTAGGTTAAAAAGTAGTCTGAAATACTACATCCACACACAAATACAACTATTTTCCTCTGCAGACCCACTCTGGCAAGATCTCAGTCCAGAGACACCCTCCTTTAGCAGAGGTTGTCAGAAAGTAAGAACTTCAGCACAGGATACTTAGCCACTATGTGGAAAAAAAATTAAAATTAATCAACAATGCAAGAAAGATTAGGTTGGTGTCAGAATGCTGATAACTATTTTCCATTTCCTCCCAGTCATGCAGGAAGGAACGCAAAGAATGAGAACTTCTGATCTGTAGTAATAACAATGCACAGAAGGGCCAAGAAAAAGCCTAAATAAAACCAGGATTTTAAGAGGCCTGCAACCAACCACACTCTATCTGTGGCAGGTTATACACAAGGAAAATCTACATTTGCCAATTAGAGAAGAAAAAGGCTGACACCAGATGCAGTGAATCAGTTTTCTTCAGCAGATGTCAGTCTTCACATGGAAAGATTAAATGCTTTACAAAGCCCTAGGAGAAACACAGCACAAAGAAATGACTGACTTTGCTGAATGACCTTCAAAAGTCAAAGAACAAAAGATTAGCCATGTACCTAAACCCACATTACTTTCCAGGGTACTCCAATAAAGTGCCATGTAAACATGTCTTATACGCCAGGAGAATAATCTACCTTGGGAGGGACTGCTGGAGGCTATCTGGCGCAACCTTCTACTCAAGGCACAGAGAGCTTCAAGGTCAAATCAGATTGCTCAGGGCCCTGGTTCAGTCAAGTTCCAAAAAAATCTTCCATGGATGGAGGTTCCTCAGCCTCCTTTAGCAGACTGATTCAGTGCTTACCCACTGTGAAACCATTTTTCCCTTTTAAGTTGTGAGATGGGAAATTCTGACTGGGTTAATTGGGCTTTATTTTGTCCTTTCATTGTGCACGTGCAAGAAAAGTCTGCCTGTCTCTTCTCTACACTCACTCAGTAGCAGAGGACAAGTCCCTTTGGAGTCTTACTCTTCTCCTTCAGGCTGAACAAACCCAACCCCCCACACACTCAGGCTCTCCTCCTTACATGCTCCCCTCCAGTGCCCCTCTCCAGCTTGTCTACATCTTTTTTTTTGTGTACAGAAGCCCAAAACAGGACACACTATCCCAGATGTTGCTTCATCAGTAAATAAAACAAATCACCTCCTTCTGCCTGTGGCTCTGCTCCTGCTGACGTGGCACACAATGCAGTTATCTGTGACTGAAGACTGGAATCTGAACATTTTAAAATACAGAAGCCTCACGGTGAGAAAATAGAAATGAAACACAGCTGGAAGCAAATTTACCCCTGTCTGCTGCATCTTCAGAGATAGAAGGGCTACCCTGCAGGGGGCATTCCATCCAGCAATAAAGTGGCTTCCTGCACTGCAGGAAACTCAACGTGTTCTCTGATTCCCTGGGAAGTCCCTTTCCCATGTCTCTGCAGCTTGTGCTTTTGTCTTACCAAAACTCTTGCACTGCAGGTTTCTTCCTCTTCACCTTTCTCCTCCCCTGCTACTTCCTGCTCTGGAAGCCTGCTTTTCCCAGGGCTCAGCTGCCTCCAAGGAAGAAATAACATCTCTTTGGCTGTTCAGCAGCTCAGGTTTCAGGGTCCAGTAGCTCATAGAAGACAAACTGAGCTCTGTAAATCACTCTCAGACATTAAAAAAACCCCAAAAAACGCAGACACAAGGAATAATACACTAATACTAAGCACTGAAATATAATGCAAATATCACCTGTTTCATAAGCACTTTAAAGAGCTTTGACTAAGACCGACTTATCTAAATCCTGACCCAATGATCTCGTTTGTGAGTTGAGGAAGTATGGGCTGCATGACCAGACTGTTAAAATGGGTTGAGAACTTGCTGAACTGACAGGTTGGAACACTAATTATCAAGTGCTCAACATCCATTTGACAAAAAATAACAAGATGAGTATCACAAGGGTCAGTATCAGGGCACACACTGCTCAGTATCTTCCTAAGCACTCTGAGCAACATGGCAAATTGCAAATTTACTGAAAGTGTAAATTATAGTAAAATAGTAAAGAAGGGACAAAGACTTCTGTTGCCAAAAAAAAAAAAAAATCAGTTAAAGGGTGATACAGATGTCATCTGCCTGAAGAGGCTGTGGAGTTACATGGAGGTTTTCAGGAGCTGACGAAAAAAAGTCAGAGTTGACCTCAACTAATGTTGGCAAGAGTCCTAAACTTGGAGCCAGAGGCTGGACCAGATGGCCTCCAGAGATCCCTTCCAACACACGTCTCTGTGATCCTGTGAAGATACAATGCAGGAACTTAACTGCTCAGGACAGCAATAGTAATCTGGGGAACAAACACTCCTGTCGAGGGCAAAGCATACACTAGTCTGACACAGGGATGCACCAAATAAAACCTTTCCCATTCTACTCAGGCAAATGGGCACTCGTTACCACTCTCAGACTCAGAAAGGAATCTGTTGGTTTCAGACCTTCTCATTACAGGCTTTAATTATTACGTGCATGAGGAAAAGCAGGGACATCTGCTTGCTTGTAGACTCAAAAAAACCTGAAGTAGAGAGATGTCAAATTCAAAGTCAAATAGTACAATATACTTTGTGTTGCCAAAAGCTCAGAGAAGATTCTCTCTTTTGTCTGACAAATTTATGCCGACTCCTCAACTGCTACTTAAGTATCACTCACTCATTAGTAAATATCATTAGTAAATATCACTCACTCATAGTAAATACCTCACTACATTTACCCAAACTTTCAATTACAATATAACTCATCAGAGTGGCTTCTGAGCATATAAAGACATCTTTTACCTGGTTGGCCTATAGGCTCTTCCACCACTGCCAACAGAAATAAGATATATACACGGCTGAATTCCAGTTAGAGCAAACTCTTTTGCAAATAAAACAGTAACTCTTGCAGTGATGAGTAATCTCACTACCTAAAAAATTTCTTATGCTCGGTAACTGAGTTGCTCCAGTAACTCGTTTGTTTGCAATCTGGCAAGCAGACGTCCTACTGCTGTTCTTAAAATTACTTGACTCTTTTACTAGTCCAAGAAAATCACCTATCAGATTCCTGAGCTTCCGTAACACAATTATTTTTCTGAAGGTTGCACACACACTATGTACATACGCACACGTCACACAGAAAAACACAGAGCAAAAAAATTAAACTGATAGAAAGATTTTTTATTTATACTCAGAATTCAGAAAAAAATAATCATCACACTCAGTTCATGCAAATATATTATGCTAATTTTTTCCTACACACAGCAAAAACATTTTCAGTTACTACCTTAGAGCAGGAAGTTCATAATTAGATGTTCTGGCTTAGGATTCATTGAAAAGTCCAAGCTGCATAAATATGACATGATATCACCAAGATTACTTAAGGTATTAGAGGGACATGAGTCATATCTACCTAAAAAAACCTGTTCCTGGCATCACTAGTGTTACATTATTCATTTTGGTTGTTTATTCCTCTAGGGTCTAGTACATTGTATTAGATGCTATACTAACAAGCACAACAGACCCAACACATTTAAGATAATCAATAATCACATCAAAGGGATCAGTCATTTATTTGCAAGACTTGAAAATTATACTTTTTTTCCCCCTTATGTTTTATGCATTTGAAACTACTGATGTATTCAAATATTTCAGGAAGAATTCTCTTCAGTCCATTCATTAACTACCTTTTCACTTTAGATAGTGACTGTACCCATTAAGCACCAATTAGTTCAGCGAAGTATTTCTGTGCATATCTGGAGGACATTCCACCGCCCCCATAAAGATAAGAATACCGAAGATTTCTCCCCACCCCTTAGCAGTCAAGTGGAGAAGATACAAGCAATATATTCTTAAATTAGAAGATTCAAAGTTAAAAGTAGAGCTTTTTATCAAGTTATTTTTACCAGAAACAGTCTCCTTAGCAAGGCTATGAAAAGCACAAGTACTCAATCTTCTCATTTTGCTCAAAAAACACTGTAAATGTATTTAAATAATTTACTACTACATATTTTAGCTGATCCCATTCATCTAAGCCAGGATGAAACTTTATCCATCTTATGCATTACCTTGCTTTCAAATAATCCTATATACTTCAGTAGGGCTTTGCCAAATAAGACAATAAATATGCATAAACATGGATCAGATTTTAATCATCTTAATGCAACAGTACTTCTCCTCCTTTATCAAAAAGAAAAAAAAAATTATGAGGGGCTCCCTGCAGCAGCCAGGCTTAAGTGCCTTAAAATCATTCCTGGGATACATTTGCTCTGTGTAAGTGCCTGAAAGGAGGCTTTATTCAGGTGGGGCTTGGTCTCTTGTCCCAAGTAAGAAGCAACAGGATGAGTGGAAATGTCCTCAGGTTGCTCCAGAGAGGGTTTGGATTGGGTATTAGGAAAAATTTCTTCACTGGAAGGGCTACCAGGCATTGGAACAGGCTGCGCAGGGAATTGGTGGAATCACCCTCCCTGGAAATGCTCACAGGGCGGGTGGATGTGGCACTTGGGGACATGGTTTAGTGGTCAAGACAGCAGTGCTGGGTTAGTGGCTGGACTCCACTATCTCAGAGGTCTTTCTTAACCTTAATGATCTTGTGATTCCATTTATCCCAACAACATCCAGCTAATAGCTGGTGGGATAGTAATGCAGTCCTGGTCAGGAGAGAAAGATAAACCTACACACAGTTTGGGTCCTGAGTCCTAAACAGACCAATAACCATTTGGTAATGCTTCTTCTCCACAGCATGGAGAGCAAAGCTGCTCCATGACTCAAGATTAGCTGGAATCTCACATTATAGTGACGGAGCCCTTGCCAGAACAAGATTTGATTTACAGCAGCCCTTGATGATGGCATTACATACGTCATAATTATTAGGACTGAATTCCTTCTCAGTAGATACCAACATTCAGTTGAGTGACTCAAAGCAATAAATCAATTTTAGGTTTTAAAGAAAACTATGACAAACAAGACAAAACAGAAGTTGCCTTTAAAACTCATTTAATAAGTGGGCTCTAAACTACTCTAGGGTCTAGCTAAACTCTTCTCCAGTTTGCCCCTTCTCTCAGCTTTGTTACTTAAATCAGGTGTAGTCACCTATTTATACCACTTTACCTGGTAGTGCTGCTGGTATGGTCACAAGGGATAACAGAACCTATTTTACCAGGTTTCTAACCAAGCACAACACAGAAATTATTTCAGTCTGACTTCCTAGCTATATACAGAATACCAGAGATGGAATAAACACATGGAATGAGGAAAGACTTCAGAAATGTTGAAGATAAAATGCTAGAAGTTGAGTTCAGGTGCTGAGCCACAATACAATAAAGAACTTAAGAACCAGGTCCACCATAAGCAAAAACACTGCAAAAGAAATCTGAGAGTAATAATAATTCCTCTGTAAAACTATTTTGCAGAGCTGAAATGAAACTGAAACACATTTAGGGTGAACACTGTCGTTCCAGCTCCACAAAACTAGCAAGGATTAAAAAGTGCATTTTGTATTTAATATTCCAATGGTGAGGTATTTAAAACTCCGTTCCTTAACATGTATTATCCTTCCCTCTTCCAACAGCAAGTGCTGTGTGGTGCAGGGAGGAGTCAGCAGATGGCACCCAAGAACCAGAGCACACGAACCCTAATGGCCATTAGTTCACACACAGAGGTTTGGGTTACTCACAGAAAGTCTGGGATTTCTTTCTGTACCAGCCAGGACTTTCCTTTACACCGTGTAATAGTCTAAGTGTCTATAAATCAAGTTTACCTTCACTGTCAAGGTGACTCGCTGCACAATCATCAGGTGCAAGGAGAGATCAGAAAGTAGAACAGTGATTTTCACTTTCATAATTTTAATCTCAAATTCCACAGTATAGGTGATTTTACCCTACTTTTCAGAAGTGATGTTTTGTGTGTGAGAATGTCAGTTGCAAATACTCCCTTTCACCTTCCTCAAAAAAACCCTAAGATACGACCTCAAAAAAGAAAATAACCCTGTCAACCTCCTCAACAGGTGGCAACTCAGGTTAAAAGAAACAGAAGGCATTAACAAGAACCTAAAATTCTCTTAAAAATCAATATCGCAATACTGACACAACTCATGTTTTATGGGTCTGGAGTTAACAGCAGTCCTTATGCTACAAGAATGTAGATAAAGGATAGCTGAAGGTCCTTCAGTAACAAAATAAGATAGGGAAGGCATTAACTGCTAATGCAGAAGCATAAGTAAAAGCAAGGCAGGTACCAAACATTTCAAGGAGATTGGACTATCCAGAAACTGCATATTTGCAGTACATAAACCACCTAAAATTCTAAAAAAATCACTGTCTTCACATGACATTCAGCTTATAAAGAATTTTCTGAAAATCCAGTGCCTGTTAATGTTTGTGTTCAAACTCCATCACCCTTCTGCCCTTCAGTTATACCACTAAAAAGCAGTTGTATTTTACATGAAACTAATTCTCATAGCCACTGCAGATCTGTGCAACACTTCCCCCCCCATCCCCCTTCCCTCCCCCCCATTAGTTAGAGAAAGAACGGGCTGGAAAAATACAGGGTTGTGCTGGGAATGGAAGACATGGAAAAATCTCATCTTCACTCTAGCTACTGATAAGGTGTACATCCATCTCTTTCTGTTTCAAAACTGACAAATATCAGATAAGGATTTAATTCTTAGACCTGAAGTAAACACGTGGAACACAGACACGTAGCTTGGACCCGCTATTTTAAGCAGTTGCTTTTGTTGTCGCCACACCGCGTCAATCAGACCATACATTTTAGATCAACAGAAAGACTGTGATGCAGCAGGGTTCTGAATAGATAATCAGAACTGTGCTTCAGTAAGTGACAGCTGCACAAAAAAATTTCACAAAATCTAAATACATGCACAGGACACACTGCATTTGCTATATGTAGGTCACAAACCAGTAGGGAGTCAGAAAAACTTCCATTCAGAACTGTAAGAGTGATAATTAAGACAATAAAACAATTTCTTTGGGAAATACTTATTAAAAGGTGAAAGCTTTTTTATTTAAATCATTTGAAACTGGAATATAAAAAAAGGAAGACAGATTATCTTCCTAAAAAAAGACTCCTGTACCACTTGTGCTGTGTGTTTCTCCCTCTTAACTGTGAGGCAAAGAGGAGCAAACACAGGAGCAGCTGCATCACAGAGCAGACAGCAGGGAGAACGGACACCAGGTAATGAAATACCTGAAAGGAAGATTTGTAGTTAAAGATGCAAAAGATAAAGGGATTTACAGAAGGCCACAGGAAGGAAGGACAACATAACAGCATTCTGTGACATATTTCTGCAGCTCCTGTTGACAGCAGCAGACCTTAAAGGAATTTGGAAGTGTCTGTGAACAAATCCCTCAAGTCAGACAGTTTGAAGCAGACCTGCACACTTATCCAGAGGAACAGGATCACCAGTATGCAAGAACTGAACGGGTCAAGAAGTTAACTATTTAAGCATCTATCATTATCTATCCCAAATTGTGTGTCTGCTTGTTAAAGGAAACATTCTTGTGAGAATCCACCCAGAAGCTCTGCAAAGGTGAAAAAGTGAAAGCAACCAGTGCCAACTTGCTAATGTATATTAAAAATGTTTGATATTCCATAAGAGGTGGCCTCTGAGCTGTGTCAGTGCTCTCAGTCTGTACATGGCCCAGTCCCAGGAACTCGAAGAAAACCAAGGAAAAAAACCCTCCAGTCCCCAAACTGGCAGAAGGCTGATTTAGAGGGCCTCGTGGTTCAATGCAACACAACTTCAGCCACGTGAAATACCCACTCCCTTCTCTTCAAGACTGCTGGTATTTCAGCCTGAGTGAACTGACTGTGCTTTCAGTCAGGATTACCACAAAATCCAGCTGTTTAACAAAAAAAGCAAACAAAAAAACCAACCAAAAGCTTTCAAAAAGAAATGAAAAAAATAATCAGCATCCAAAAGAGCAGAAGAATAAAAACAGATGAGACGTGTTTCTTGACTTTATCATGGCTTTTATAAATCAGCCCATGGTACACACCAGTCTGTTATCAAGGCCACAGGGGACATCTCCCCCCCAATTCAGGGCTGGTACCTCATTTTCTAAGCATCTTTTGCAGTTCCCAGTTTGTTCTTCCCTTATAAGCCAACCACATGCTGAAAACACAGGGATGAAATCATCAGATTTCTCCCCAGTACTAGTTCCAGTATAAATGAAATGCAAACTTTCTAAATTCTGCATGCTGCAGTATTACAATCTCTTTATGCTTTTTTAACTCACCACAGGGCCAGGTAAAGACAACACACACAGACTTGAGTCCACCCTGCTGCAGTGCAAGAGTTATTTTCACTACTCTCTTGCCAGAGATACTGTACATTTTTTTGCCATTTTACTGTCATCTTAACTTCCAGCTCATTAGTCCCTATCACACTCTAATGCCTCTGAGACATATACATCTACCATATCTGCAATGCCTCTGCTTCTGGATTAAGTTTGAAAGCCCAGTACAAAAGTTATGTAACTTAAGCAGTGTAGAGGGTCCGGAAAATGCAATCAAATTAGAAGAAAATAACCAAAAAGTAACCACATTAAAGCAAGGCAATTTTTTAAAGTACATTATTTTTAAACTATTCATGCACTCACACTACACAGGAAACTGAGAACTTGAACAAAATCCTCACTGATGGAATGGTATCGTTTATCAGCAGATCTTGTTGCCCCAGGATTGGATCTGAGAACAAAACCATGGAGAAATCTTTGCACTACGGCAGCAAATGCTAAAATTTCCATCAGCTGAAAAAGAATCAGGAATTTATCTGGCACAGAAGAAAACCGATTTTCAAAAGCACAGGAGTAATTGATAATTCATATTACCATGATTCAACTCTGATCTCTCAACTTTGTGCTCAAATCTGTTGCAGATTTGTCTTAATTAATGCCACAATCTTGAAGCTGCCATCTCTCCCTTCTCCACCCTGTATTACCTCACACCACCTCCCCATACCCCTCATTTTCTAAGACAATATTCCTCTTCAAGCATTATTTTTTACCCACCTCTATTAAACATTAGTTTATTAGTTACATTTAACTCTCGCACAGTGTTCTTAACATATATTTTGTGTGAAAGATTTGAGAAACTCCCTTAAATAACTGGTAACTAGAGTTATAAATTTACTGTTTTGAATGTGATTAAACTATAAGGTTGCTTCTGTAAACGCATTGTCTTCATGCACTGCTAATGAAGGCTGACCTTCATTTAGCAGCCTTTTCCTTGGGCCAGAAAACTGATATCAGAACTTGTGGATGGATTAGGACCTCTGATGCTATTAAAATAAAGAACAGCTGCTGCCCTAACCACATTAGAATGGCTCTACTGCACTTTTTGATTACTATCAGCTAGAAAAACAGGATTTTTGTTGACTTCAGAGTGACAGTTTGCTGGAGGGAGAAGGGCAAAACTATGTTTGATTATTAGCAGGTATTTGCTGATAAGAACTACTTAGTGGAACAAACCAAAGACTATTCTATAAATTACATAAAGGCAGCTTTTCCCTTTGGGAGCTGTAGCTCTTGCTTGTGTCAGCAGATACCAGAAGGGTTGACTTCTTCCTTTAATATGCAATGTGCCAGCATCAGTTTCAATTAGACGCAGGGAAGTTCCTGTATAGTTCACGGCTGTGATTTATTCCAAGTGTGAGCTGGTGTCTTATCATCTTGGCTTCTATTGCTTTACAAAAACATGCCACACTTTAAGATCACCAGACAAGGAAAAATGGGAAAAAAACCCAAATGAGAAGTAACACTGCTCAAGAATAGCAAGTATTACCAGTTACAATAAATCTTATCATCCCAGAAAACAACATATCCTGCTATCATCCTGGAAAAGAAAGGCTCAGTATTCTGTGTAGATGCAGTCAAACTCCAGTATTTTGAAGAAGGATAATCAGAAGGAAAAATCCGTCAACACCAAAACTTCGTCAGCAGAAGTTCTTGGTTGAACCCCTGTTCCAGCTAACGCTTGTGGAGCTCAGAGGAAAGCCACACCAGCCTCAATGTTCCAGGCCAGATCCAACTTCCTCAAAGATCAAAAGGCATTTGAGTCCAGGAATTTAGTTCTACCTATTACAGGAGATAGACAATTGCCAAGTGGAATCTTAACCTAAATTTGTACAATGTTTAAGGATATCTAAATCAGACCTACTCACAGTTTATCCTAGAGTGTCCATTGTGCTGGAGAAAGGAGTAATTAAGAGGGTGACTTTTTCCTGACTTAAACTCAAGACCTTGCAAGTCCCTATGGCTCCCAAAGGCTGTTTTCTCATGCCATAACAGAATGCCCTCATAAACCTTGGCATGGATTTACTAACACCTTTGTTGAAACATCTCCTTATTCAAAAGTCTGTATTTTAGTAGAACTGATAAGAAAATTATATTCCTGTACAAAAACCAAAAACAAACAAAAAAAAAATGGAAACACTTACCCTGAATGGTCCTTTCCCAGGAAAGATTTCCCACCCACCCTGGTTTGAGATAACACATTCCCTCTAGACTGCAGAGTAGAACACAGCCACAGAAAGCCAACACTAGAAGAATTTTTCCATAGTTGCTCTTAAGGAAAAAAGTACGTTTCCAAATTTAAAAAGCAGACAGTAACTGCTGCCTTGTGTGTTCTGGAAAGAACATTAATCAGTTTATTTTTGTAATTTACAAACAACTAGTATAGTTAAATGCTTTGAAGCACTACTTCAGATCTCAGCTGCAAGGAATACAGGCCTACCTTTAACCCAGTTGGTCTTTTGCCAGGCACGTTCTCCCATCAAAACAGGGGCATTTGTGCTACCAAGAACACTGTGCATGGATGGGAAAATAACCTCAAGTACTGTAACAATTATTAGGCAGCATCCACACGACAGACAGTGGCCTTTCAGACCCAGAAATATGTGTTATTTGCTTTTTGGTTGGTTGGTTGAGGCGTTTTTGTTGTTTATAACAACAAAAATAACAATACCAGCACCACCACAAAAACTCCAAACCACATTTTCAGAGCTGGACTGAACACTGATTCAACTGAGGAATATTCAGAGCTGGGCAATTCCTGCATGCCAACAGCATAATCTCCAGAACAACCCAAGAGAAGGTGGAAGGAATGCCTAAACTAGACTGACAACTCCTTACAGCTCCTTTGGAAATTCTGCAGATCACCTCAAAGGAAATTACCATCAGACCCTATATACACACATAAATGAAAGTTGTCTTGTTAAGAGCTGCAAGAGCAGCCTTAAATCATCTCCTTATAAATATGCATTGACATTCTGAATATGCAAAACACACCAATCAAAATTAACTCATTTTCTTCCTCCAAACCAGAACGAATACTCAACAGATCCCAAATGTCAGTGAAGGTGAACTTCCCTACTGCTCCTTCTCCAGAAAACCTCAGCTCCTTATGGTTACCATAGCACGAGACCTATGGATTTCCAGACACTGAGATGCTTTGTGGATCTTACTGCCAGTCATGTTTAGATAGTTCACATGCTACAGTGCATCCAACTTCATGAAGTTACTGCTTTTCTTCTCTGAGCTCCCCAACAGAACTCACACCTGACCTGTGAGCAGAACACAGGAACAACAGCTACAGGGTGCTGCTGTGACACCACATCCCATTCCGTGTGCCAACACACAACTGGATAACAAGGTCCAGCAGCTATACCATGGGGTAAAAGTAAGGGAGGTTTATGAATGACAAATACAAAATCATAGAATAGTTTGGGTTGAAAGAGACCTAGAAGATGATCTAATTCCAATCCCTCCGCCATGGACAGCGATACCTTCCACTAGACCAGCCTAAGCCCCATCCAACCTGGCCTTGAACACTTCCAGAGATGGGGTACCCACAGCATCTCTGGGCAACCTGTGCCAGGGCCTCACCACCTCCACAGTAAAGAATTTCTTCTTAATATCTAATGTCAACCTACCCTCCTTGGGTTTAAGGCCATTTTAAGGCCAAATATCAACAGCTTTTGCCATTTGTAGAGAGAACTTGTGTAATGAGGCTGAAAAAGACAGGCTTATCACTCCAGCAGTCAGATGGAATTTCAGATGCAGAACATGGAAGGTCACAGGTGTTTTCAGACAAAACACTGTATTGCTCAAAGATGGTTTGTAGGAAGAGTATTTGAAATTAGTTACAGAAAAAAAAATAATGCAATGGAAAAAGAACTTTAGACTGCGTATTTTTCAGAGCAAGAACAGCCTCCTATAGTTTTATTTTAGTGCTTCCATGATAATACAAAAAAACCAGTGCTTGGCTGTCTGCAAACCAGCACCCAGGGAAAAGTGCAAAATAGGATTCCCAGAGGGCAGCTGTGATTCATGAAGGACACTGCTCCTGCAGCCTCTATTTGCAAACTCTGTGTATCTGCATGTTATTAGATGCACAGACAGGGTATAGCAAAGAAATGCTTCCATTTTCACAGAATGAGTAACATTCATCCCATTTATAAAGCACGACAAAGCACAGTCAGTAGATTCCACAGCACGAGACACAGTCTGCTTCAAGTGGCAGTGATAATGTTATCATATCAACCACCACCAACCTTAAAAGGTAGAAAAACTGAAAGTAAAACAAAGCAAGAGCAAGTGTACCAGGAAGGCAGAGTGAAGCCTGCATTCCTTTCCAGCCTTGGAGCCTGACTTCATCTTTGCTAGGGTGACCTTCCACTGGGTCCAGGCTTTTGAATACTAATATTAGACCAAAAAGAAGTGTGCCACCCTCTAAATATAATGATGACTCAACACCTAGAGGCTTCAGTGATGTAATATGAACAGAGAGATTCTGACTTCACAATCTAGATGCTTAAAGCTCAAGTCAAAAGGAATAGATATTTCCCTGCAGACATAAAGCCTGCCTAGAGCCTCCCAGAGCATCATCTTGAATTAGCCTGTAGGAAAAGGGAACCGAAGAAACATTTCACACATGGCAGCAGACACACTGGCTCCACTTTGTTTAAAAGGAGCACTGAACAGACACATTTCAATTATCTGCTTCAGTCAAAGCATCAGCAGAAAGTTTCAGTTCCAGAATTAACATATAAAAGTTAAAGACAACAAAGCAGACCAGTAAGCAGTCCAGTGTCTTTCAATGAACCTTTAAAATAAAAATAGCAGCATGAAAATGTGCTTTGTTGAGAAATCTGAATGCAAGTACTAAGGGAAAAAAGCCTTTACAAGTAAGGCTACAAAGATGTCTTAAAGCATCACCCTTGGACAAATATTTCAGCACCCACCTGAGGTAGCCTTAAGTATTTTTCAGAGTCCAAGTTCAATAATACGTCTTAAAAAAAGAAAATCAAAGGAAGTCTAACAGAGGCTTCTGCAGTAAGAGCAAGCAATCATCCAATATATGTAAATAAAGTTGTAATGTGAAAGAATCCGTCATGAAAATAGTAATTGTTTTCATAGTAAAGTCCTTCTATTAAAATAGGATTATCTTTTCCATTTGCTTGTTAGTTTGACTTTTCTCCTTCCTGCCCCACCCCACCTCCATTAAGCTCATGGTTCAAAAAATGCATTTTTAATCACCTTCATTCCCTAATCTTGCATTCCCACACTGGCCCTCTGCATTGGAACTTACAATTGATACATTGATACATTTCAACAGATATTCACAGAATCACAGACTGGAGGAAGCTGGAAAGGACCTCTGGAGGTGATCTTTTCCAATCCACCCCTGACTCAAGCAGGGCCAGCTCAAGCTCAGTTACCCAGGACCACATCCAGACAGCTTTGGAGTATCTCCAAGGAGAGACAGAGAGACTGCACCACCTCCCTGGGCACCCTGTGGTATCACTGTCATGGTAAAAAAGTGTTTCCTGATGTTCAGAGGGGACCTCCTGTGCTTCACTTGATGCCCGTGACCTCTGCTCCTGCCACTTGACACCACTGAAAAGAGCCTGGATCAGCTTTCTTTGCGCCCTGCCTTCAGGTGTTCACGCATGCTGCTCAGGCCCACCTGAGCCTTCTCCAGCTCAGCCGGCACAGCTCCCTTGGTCTTTCTTCAGAGCAGACAGGCTCCTATCCCTTCGTAACTGTGGCCTCCCTCCTTCATGTCTGTGTCTTCCTCATGCTGGGAATTCCGGAACTGGACACACATTTGATCAGTATTTTCTCATGCAGAAATTGAAATAGTATCTGCTATTGGTTTAAATTACATTGGCAAGAAAAAGCATTTGGTGGACTTTGGCTATCACTGCCTAGGCAGCTTCACCATAATTAAAATGCTCAGAAACTGATTAATCATTCTTTATCTGAAATAAAACCATCAAGTTTAATCGGTGCTCCTTCCAATTTGAGCCAAAAGAATGGGGAAAAAAGGAGCATGCAGCTTCTAAAAGGCTTGAGGAAACACATCCTTCCCCCATGAAAACATTTTCTAATAATGACAGCTTTGTGTAAGCATCTCCTGAGGCACTACAGCATCTGAAGAAACCATCCTAAGAGACAAAGATGCTTCACTTTGACAGTGTGTTTACCAGTCCCAGCCTGAAGGAAGCTGGAGTCAGAACAGAAAGGTTGGTTTTACAAAGCAGCGATATATGCATAACAAAAGCACAACAAAAGGGTTACTGACCAAAGTTTAAAGGCTATGAGTAGCAATTAACTGCTGAAACACTTGCATAGCCACCCTTAGGAGTTATCAGAGTCATGCCCTTTGGCTCACCAGCACAGCTGCTTTATCAGGAAAGCTAAAAGGAGCAGCACCTCCCATTCAGTCACACTACCAGCCAAAAATAAGTCTCAATTTTGCCATATCTTGCTCACATAAATAGTCCCATCAGTTTTTCCAAGAGATGTGACAAAACCCAGGGTAAAGGAGTAATTTTATTTTTTAGATTTTTTTACAATAAGACTTCCATGACCCAACCAAGTCAGTGCTGTACACTCCAAGACACCAAATTAATCTGCCCCTACCATTAACAGCTTTATGCCAAAACAAATGATCAGAACACAGGACAGTCACAGGGACACAATCGAATGTGATCCCAGATTTGCAACAGATTATCCTGCTAGATAATCTTCTCCACACCTTTGCTGGATTTTAAGAACTAAAAAGCTCTGTATTTTCTAGCACTCTCTAAAGAAGGTACAATTTCATTTTCCTAGGAAGGACCACACTGTCCATTATGGAAGGGGAAATAAGCAAAGCCACCTCCCCTCAGCTGTAGCAATGTGCTATCGTACTAAAGCTGCTAAACCACCCTTCACAAATCCTTAAATGCCCACTTTATCGACCCAGTTAACTGGCGCAATCTCCTGATCCAAGCACAGATTTCTTTCCAAGAACACAGGCCTGGGAGGTAGGAAAATATTTTTTGACCAGATGCTCTGTTACTGAAGCAAGATCAGATGAAGGTGGCATTAATCTATATTCCCCTTTTCTTCAGTGTTTAAGGGCAGTCGGCCCTGAGCAGCTTCCTTGAAGCCTGATGGCAAACTCATCTTCAAATCCCAGAGTCCAGAACTCTTCAGGCTCAGAATGGTGAGACCTCAGGGTGCCAAACAAGAGATAACCCAAGCCTGTATCTTTGACTGCAAAGGACACAGCCTTCAGCTGCAAGAATTCCTCACCTTCAGAAAATGAAGGCTCGAACTCAGGCTCCCTACACGTGCCATCATTGCTTTTGACAGGAGACAGAATCCCTTCTAAGAGGGATTGCAGACACACAATACTGGCAAAAGGGTATTTCTGACACAGGACTCAGGACAAACCAAATCAGCTTATCCCCAGCACAGGTGTATGTGCTGCCAATAGCTGCTGCAAGTCCACACTCATGCACAATGTGGATCTGTGTCTGATAAAAAAGAGTTAAATGCCTTCAAATTAAAACCTGTCTTTAGAGAGTGTATTGCTTAGATATTAGTGTGTTAGAAGTTTGAACTTGACATTTCAACCCCTTAGACACTAGAGGTAATGTAACTTTAAAACTGACAGTGTAAATTCTTTACATTAATGCTGTTCCATGATAAAGCCACCCAGAACTTTCCACATCGAGTCAAACCAGCCATTTACAATAACAGGTTTCTCTGGCTTCCTTTAGTAGCAAATTTGTAACTTCCAATCACAACCTCACTTTCCTCCTAAAAGTGCAGGTCAGGAGTAAAAGTCAAAGATACATTACAAAAGTTACACTTTCTGTAGAATGACCACAATTAAATAATTGTAGATATAACAATTACTGTAGTACGTCCTTTTTAAAAGTCTAGTGTACCATTACATATACTTTAGATCAATATATAATTGAAGATAGGACTGTTAGAAGCATTTATGAATAGTGATCGTGTGAGATTTTAAAATTTAGCTTAGCAACTTGACAATATTTTATTTTGAATTCATGTGTGCTCTTATCTTGCAGCAACAGTTATTAATAGAAAGGATTATGGGCATTTATCAACTGGGAACACAAGTACATGTTCTACAGGAATAATAAAAACCATAATCAAGTCCCCAGGTTCTTGGATTTAATGAGAAATCTGAAGGTAATCCCATCTCGTTAAATATAGACTTACAGGAGTAACTACTTACCTGCAAACAGAGCTGTTCAAGCCACAGCACGGACAGGGCGTTCACAGACCTGCACGTGGCACAGAATATCCACCTCCACAACCCAGCTGCTATTCTTAAGACACATCCTTAAGTCCTGCAAGTCTTTGGGGATTGCTATCCCACATACTTACATAATCACCCATTCCATTTTCTAACTAAGCCATCAGCTAAATACCAGAATACAGCTCTCAAAAGGGAAAGCTCAGGAGCAAGTGGGGATAGAATCTCTGCAGGGTGAAGAGAGATTTTCTACTTCTAGGTGGGCTTCTGTTTTCTTCCTTTAAAACTGGACTTTCAGACCCCTTCAACTTAACTCAAGTTCATTACCAGATGGTGAGAAAATTCTGGAAAATGCAGAACATAAATGCAAGATGCCTTTTAGCAAAAGGCCTATTCAATAAAATAGGGCACTGTTTGCCAAAATTGCAATTTAGAGTGTACAATTTTTAATATACAGATGCCCATTTTAAAGCTCATATCACAGCCCTAGTCTGTATTACTCAAACACACATAAGACATCATTACAGAAGACAAAGATGCCTTAAAAACTAAACCCAAATAATTCTACTCATGCAGCCTCAACAGACGCCACTTTCAGTACCTTTAACAGGAGGCCTGTATCCTTAGAAATCTTGTTTTATTTCTCTTTCATCTGTAAATTCCCCCACTAAAAATCATTTGTCCATTCCGGCTAGCTCTGGTCCCAGTGACTTTGTAGTTTTATCTGAATACTTCAGACAGTTTCAGACAAAACCCACTGTACCACTGCCAGCTTGTTTCTGAATTGAAAATTCTGAACAGGACACTCAAGTAGCTTCAGATGTGCCTATAACAATTAGCTCAGACTCATTTCATCAGAGAACAAAGCCCCAAGCTATCAGTTTTATATTCCTGAAGTCTCGTTCAGAAAGCATCCTAGACTAATAAACAGGAACTGAATGCTTCTTGCAAAAGTTGATTTTTTTTATCTTAAGACCATGTGGTTCTCAACATTCTGATTTAGATTAACTGCAGAGTTCAAAATATTTTCATGAAGTTTCTCATGTCTTTTTTATCTAGAAAATCTAAAACAAATGATAGTGAGAACACAGTATTACAGATGAACATGAAAGGAGGTAGGGGTGAAGTGGGTGCTGGTCTCTTTTCCAAATTAGCAATCAATAAGACATGAGGAAATGGTCTCAAGGCATGCCAGGGGAGGTTTAAAGTGGACATTAGGAAAAATTTATCCACCAAAAGGGTTGTCAAGCATTGGAACAGGCTGCCCAAAGAAGGGGTTGAGTCACCAGCCCTGGAGGGATTTAAAAGATGTGTACATGTGGCACTCGGGGACATGGTTTAGTGGTGGGCTTGGCATACACTGGTGCTGAGTTAATGGTTGGATGCAGTCTTAGAGGTCTTTTCCAACCTAAAGATTCTCTTACACCATGAGAAAAGACAGAAAGGCAGCCTCCCATTTTAGTGGTCTGTGATCAGCAAGCAGGAGCAGCCATCACATGCTTGACTTTGCCATCTCCGCCACCCCTGAAGCCAAGGTCGCCATGAAGACACACTTGCATTTCAGTATTCTGCAAATCTCAACAAAAGAACAACATTTTTTGCTGACCTCAGTTGAACAAAAGGCTTTTAAACTCTTGAAATAAATGTCAGGCAGAATGTTGTTGTCACCTTAGAAAGAAATTGTATTTGTGATCTAGTTTCTTTGCACAGGACAGATTAAACTGTTCCACTGACTACAACAAACAGATAAAAAGCATAGGTTTCTCCTGCACAGAAACATGGAAACAGACACTGTACCTTACTGTCCTCATCCTCAAACACAGACTGGTGAACGTTACAGGCGAAGAGAGAATTCGGGAGATCATTGAAATCAATTATTTCATGAAAATCTTCCTCTGCAAAACATCTCTTTAGGCCGTTGTCTCCATTGATAGAGTAGAGTAGGAACTGTCCTCCATCCTCCGGGATGCAGCCATAGTGGCCAAGGCCCCGCATTCCAAAGAAGTAGGAATCTCCCCTCATCCCTGGCAGAGTGGAGAAGATAACACAGTTACACTACATATTTAAACATTCCACATCTACAAATTAACCCAGATATTCTTAAGTTTGGGGATTCCATTTGTGGAAAGTAAATTTCACCCTATTGCAAGGCAACAACTGGCCTCTGACACAGGGCACTAAGACCAGTTTCACCAAGGCTCAAACACAGACTTGGCTTTAACTTCATGTATTAGCACAGGGAAGGCCTAAACACATCAGTACAAGCTTATGAACAAAAGCAGAAGAGACACATTACTTAAGGGCCCTTTGCCCTAAGAGAAAACACTGTGCTATATCTGGGTTTAAGAGAACCACGTTTGTTACTAGGAAGGCTACTGGTGCTTCTGAGTTTGCAGCCAGCTCAGGAAGCATAATGCACTGGGTAAGAACAACTTTGAAAATAACTTTGAAATTTAAACCAGGCGTCATGAAAAAAAAAACTGAAGTTTTTGGAAAGCAGCATGAACACGGCACCATCAAAAACCAGTACAACCAAGACCCATCTTTGCTACAAGGAACACAGCCACTTTTTTCTACAGTTTAAGTACAGAACTTACACTGTTTTTCCCTGCCTATTAGCAATTTCTTTGCATTTTAATCACACTAGGAAGCAAATAAAGTTAAGGGAAGACTGGACTCAAGATGACTCTCAGCACTTTTAGGAAAGTCCTGCTGATTTTAAAGCCTTTATCCCAAATGCATCAGTACAGAAAGGTAAATTTAAGGCACACAGAATGATGGGCACACATAATGAGCCCATACATTAAATGATATCACTACCGTTGTTACGAGAGTAAGCTTCATGCCAGCCAAGGGGAGTAAATTAAGGTACCATTAATGAACAGTGTGTTAATTAGTATAAAATCAAGTATTTAGCAGTCCTTAGTAGACATCAATCTATCACTTCTACAGAGCCCCAGTAAGTTAACTAGAAGTTTACTGGATATAATCTATTCCCTTTTATTTGTTCCTTTCAATAACAATATGCAATCATTAGCTGCTTTTCCTCCTCATAACACAAGGAGTTAGAGTTACATAAACTCAGTGTGCTCATCTGTTCTGATCTGCCCTTGCTCTCTTGCATCCTTGCTATTCTCTATAAATAGCTGTAAATATTAGCTCAAATACACTATATTGAACTGCTGTCCAAAATTAAACCACATCGGCTTATTACACTTAATCTCAGTAAAGCTAAATTATGGAGCTAATTTGCCATGGCTGTGCCTTTCATATAACCTCCGCTCTGAAATGAGATTTGGCTGATGACAGAGCACATCATTCCATAGCATAAGGTTATGGAAGTTTCAGTAACTGTTATTGCTGGAGTCTCAGGGCCAATGACAGAAGTTCTCAAGAACAGAAGTTGAAGCCATGCTCAAAAGTACTGTGTTAACCTGAGGACAGGTTTTCAGGCTATCAAATACACACTTTCTGTTCACCAGCTCAGTCCAATATTAGCATAACTACCTCCAACTAATTTCAGATTAGAAATTAAATTCTAATTGGAAAGAAAAAGCCTGAACAAATGGCAGAGGAGATGGCTACAAGTTCAGCAGTACACATTAGTGTAGTAGAGTTCACCATCACAGCAACACTGCCTCTGTTATTTGAGCCAACTCACTTAAGCTTTGTATCACTGTATATTTCGTGGTAAACACATCCAGGGAAATACTATAAAGAAATCCTCACAGCAGCCAGAAACTTTACTTCAGAATGCAGTATTTTCTCTAGCAAAAAGCGTTAATAAACCATCTCCTCCAAAAACCATCATCTCTAAGCATGTTTGTCATCATGTCTAGCCTGTGTCATTAGGTTTATGACAATGAACCTCAAGCGCAGTATGTTACAAAACACAATTTACATGGCACAGCAGGCTTGTGCCAGTCTCTGGGAAGAATGTCATTCACAACAGGCAAACGACTTGCAGACAGGGAAGACTCTGACCATCTGAGAGTCACAGAAGCTGGACATGCTGAAGTTGTATGAATTTGGATTATGAATATTAAAGCTAAAAAGTTTCATACCTCCTTCCCCAAGGCATAACAAAGCTACTAGTGTGCGGAGAGAAGCAAAGAATCTCAGTCTATTGACAGAATAAGGAAAGTCTATAGGCTTCCTCACTAAACAGATGTTTATTTTTCTCTCCTGGGAGAGCCATGTTATAATAAAGTACTACACAGGAAGCTTAAAAGCTAGGAATTCAGCAAAACCGCTATGACAAACAACAAAACAGAATGGGATTTTAAGTTACAGCCATGGAGCTCAGATTTTTAACCAGTAACAAAATTAATGTACTCTGCAGCAGCCAAGATTAGAAATTAATAAATACTTACATCACATGGCAGTAGTTTTGCTCTGCTAGAGCTCTTGAACAGGAAAAGCTTGTTTCTTTTTTTCAGCCAATTATTGAGACAGATTTGCCCAGTGGGACTTGGGTACGGGCCAAGTCTTTTTAAGGAAGTCACTGTCTCAGGCCTTTTGACCAGCCCTTTTTCCAGGCTTGCAGGTAGGTGTCTGTGCCCACACAGGCATCTTCTACTCTTAAGATACACCCAGAATTCTGATCAGTGTTCCCTCCACTAGCAAGTCAACTTATAATGCTCTGATTCTTAAAGCCTCTGCCCAATTTATGATGGGGCATGCACAGTTAAGAACACCTGTATGGAATAACTATTGTTCCACAGATTTTCCTTTGCCATGCACTGCACCATATACAGCACAGCATCATAGTTAAAACAGAAATCTTACTAAAATACATAGATGTTTCTCCAAGAGAAAGAAATTGCCTATGAGCCTCAGCTTAACGGTAATCAGAGGGGACAAACATACTTGAATCAATAACATTTGTTAGCTGACTTCAATCAGAAGTTATCCTCAGGCATAAGATGGAAATCTTACCTTTTTCCATATTATGGATAATGTTACACATACAAAAATTTACATATATATATATAAATATAAAGAAATCATAACTACATGTCCTTTATTATGTCTGTCAAAACTTAAGGCTCAGGTATCATGTTGTTGGTAGTGTTTTGTGGCTTCTTTGGAATTACTTAGTCATTTCAGGCAGTCCTATGACAAAAAAATATTCTCATTCCAATTATTCAACTAATTTAGAACAAAAGAATTTACATTTCAAATCCCTTAAAACAATTAACGCTAAGTCATGTATCATCCATGAACTGGATTTCCATATAAAATAAGCCCAGTTAAAAGTAATCTTTTATGTAACTATAATACAGTCACTGGATTACATTCCCATTTATGTTAAAATTTCTTTCCACAGCTTCTGACAAAGTAAGTTAACTTCATCCCCTTAGGATCTTTTTTATATTAAAAAAACAAAAAAACAAAAAACCCCCCAAAAAAACTCAGACACACACATAATAGTAAACCATACTTATCTTCCTTGTAAAATGCAATGAGTTCAAACAGAGTTAAGCATTTGCTTCTCCCCTCCCAAATCAGGAGATTTTTCAAATAGTTGAGATACCAGAAGTTGCCATACAGAATTTCAAAAGAAGTGCCAATGCCATTAAAAAAATAAAAATTATACAGTAATACAGACATCATCCAGCACCAATACTGATGCTAAATTATACAAAATCTTAACTGGAACCATGACAGCAAACTCTGTAACAGAATTGCTCCCTTGAGAAGTCTGAGACACTGAGGCAGAATCAAACCTTAGCCCAACAACTTCATTTGACCTCCAGCTAATGCTGAGCATTTGCCCCATCCATTTATTCCCTTTATCTAAAGTTCACCCAAATGTTATCTGTGTTATTTCTGAATTTGGTGTAAGATTTGGACCCTTACTTTTTACTGTGGACCCTCAACTTTAATACATGCCACAGAATGATAACCCTGAGAGTGCTGCACTTTTAACCCTTGGAAAACCTGGGTGCCACTTCCCACCCAGACCCTACACATCACTTCACACTGACGTGAGTTACTTCAAATTTCTCCTCCCATGGTCCAGGTGTGCAAAGGTTTCTAATTTGGGACAGATCCAAGCACAAGCCAAACACCTTTCCCAGTGGAACAGATCAGGTCATGTCAGTGTTCAGCACTGGAGATGCTGTGACCAAAAGCTCTGGGGATTCCAAGCAGGAGCTCTGTGTTCGTTCTGCTACCTCACTATTTTTAGACACAGTACACCTCTAATTAAAATTAACAAAGGCCAGCAGAAAATTATATTCACTGGAGAACAGCAGTAACTCACTGAAGTTTCTCTTTGAAAAATTACACTTATTTAGTGTAAAACTGAAAGGACAAAGATGTACATCTTCTCATGAAGATAGATCCCTGCAGAGTCAAAACCTTCAGCAGAAATTTTATTGAATGAAGACAATTTGAGTATATGAAGTGTCTGAATGGACCAATGCCTTATACACCACTGAGCATTTATAGGTTTATCCACTGTTTTTATGGAAACTAATAAGGCATTTCCTTGGTGAACATTTTCCTGTCTTTAGAGTTTTAAAAAGAAACCCTGAGGGACATCAAGAAACAGACACATATCTCTTGAAATCACTAGGAAACTTTACTTTTTTTTATTAAACACTTCTTGCCATGACAAACAACATGACTAAAAATAGAATAAAGCAAACAAAATGTTACAAATAGAAGCTTTAAATATAATCACTATAAACCAGAAGTATTATTGAGTCCTGAGTGCAAACCTGGAAACCATAATCTGCAGGAATTAAGAAAATTCAGAGGAAAAAAAAAAAAAGTAAGAAAAGTTGCAGTTGTTCTAGAAAGCTCCAGGAAAAGCACGGCTTCCATCTTGGCTCCTACTGGAAAAAACCAGCCCCAAAAAAGCAATTTTTACCATAATTCAAAGGCAGGAGAGAGGCAGGAGAGGAGAAATCAAACCCAGTAAGTAAGATTTTTTATTTACAATATTCACTGACTTTTTTACTTAAAATATTCACTGACTTTACAATAGTAGAGTCACCAGTTTCAGTGGTGTCAGCCTAGGGCTGCATCTCCTGCAAAGCCAACTGGCCCCACACTGAGGGCTCTGTCAGAAGGCTCAAGCAGAACAGGGAAGGTCACAGAGTAACTTACTGAAATTTCATTCCACTCTGCACAATGAACACTGGAGATGAGCATTATTTTTAATAGTGCTAATTCTTCACTGGAAAGCTCCTATGGACTTAAATAGAGGCTTTTTACTTAATTAGAAAGAGCAGAACTGGACCTCACATGACAGGATTAATGAACCTTTGCAGCCTCAAAAGCAACATGGACTGTAGTGACCCCCTCCCACAGCCTTCACCCAATCTCCCACCTGGGCAAACTCCCCTTACAGGAATCAACATTACCAATACAGGGAAGTCCACTCATATTTGAACTCCAGTTTGGTTAGCACCACACAAAAACAGTGCCAATCTCCACTATTTCTCTTACAAAAGTGGCAGATATGAGGAAGAGGATTTTAATTTTTTTTTTTTTTCTAAATGCTAACTGGTGCAAATCCCAAATGTTCTAATCCTTTCCATTGACATTCTAGCCGCATTAAATTTAGCTGAGACTTTGGAACTATTTTTGGAAGCTTTTAACATCCAAAGGGACTATTCAGTTTTATTCCTCTAAAGCAGGACTGGCCAGCTCAAGCAGCCCAAGATATGCACATCACACTGAAGGTTCAGCTGTGCCTCCCACACCAAGGATGTATCCTGAGACCACAAAGGGACTCGTCTGCCATCGCCTTGGTGAGCATCTGCATCTCCAGCCCAGGAGGAAAACAATCCTGGAGGCACCAGTGAACCCAGCCAAGCCAAAATTCCCGTCCCATTCCACAACAAGAAGGTGATACTTTGGAGCAACCAATGCCAGATGTGACGATTCCCTATGATGTTCTTAAGGTCAAGAAGCTGAGCTTTGATCAGTCGGGCACTACAGTTACCATGGCAACATTAAGGTATTCAAAGAACAAAAAAAACCCTGCCCAAACACAAAGAAACCAGAACAAGCCTTCTGAATACCTTCACTTGGCCTCTATGCTAATCTATTTAAAGCAAGCCTGTTTTATAAGGGGCACACAGCATTAGAGCATCACTGGCCTTCAGCCAGAGCTGTCACCTCACACAGGGGTCAGTGGAACACTCGATTAGCAGCCCTCCTGCTTGTAACCTGAAATTCAGAACTGTGCCCCAAATCTTACCCAGAACTACCTACAATAGGAGCCATTCACAGGGCTTAACTCCTAGAAGACATTCAGGAAACGATGACTTGGAATAAAATCTTGAAGTTTCCTCCTCTAAAAGGATTTCCTGCTGTCACATTTAAGCAATTTATAAATAAATTAAATAAGTTTTTTAAAAAATAAGGACACCAATGTGATGACAAACATTTTCAACACAAACAATGACAAACCAAGCTGCTGAATCTGAACACGAACTACAATACATGGAAGAGGACAGACAAACTAGATCACACAGCTGACAACTTCTCAGAAGTTTAAGGAGAATAGGACAGATCCTGCTGTTAAAGGTTCCAATTACTAGTTATCAGAGATGATCATCTACAGAGAATCTTCTTCTGTCCTTGTTTACTGAGATGTGTTTGCATTTTTTGGGATTGTTTTATATTCTCACAGTATTCAGACATCCATCTCTTCAGGGATGATATGCAACTATATAATTTAGTTTCACTGCAAGAATAAATGCAGTTCCTTTACACTAATCATGTATTTTCATAGAAAAGGAGTTTTCCTTTTCTACAGAGCAGCCATTCCAACCGGCTAAACAAAGACCAAACCATTTCCAAGGGTAAAACTTGAAACCCTAAGACAGGTGCTGGTGTAAAGTATAACCCCTGATTAAACTACAATTCTCATTTGTATGATATTTTTCAGCTCTATAAACCTATCCTACATTTTCCTTTTAGGAACCTTCATTAAACTCCAAACTCAAGAAGCAAAGGACCACATTATTTTAAAGAGGTATAAAAGATTCTAGGAGAGGTGAGGAAAAAAAGCCAAACCAGCAAGTTTGGAGAGCTACCTGTTATATAATCATCAAATGATATTGGCTTGGAATCACTGAATCACGAAGTGGTTTTGAATTGGAAAGCAAATTGAAGACTATCTCGTTCCAACCCCCTGCCATGGGCAGGGACACCTTCCACAATCCCAGGTTGCTCCAAGCCCCATTCAAGTTGGCTTTGAACACTTCGAGGGATGGGGCAGCCACAGCTTCTCTGTGCCAGTGCCTCACCAGCCTCACAGTAGAGAACTTATTCCTAATATCTAATCTAAACCAACCTTCCTTCACTTCAAAGCCATTTCCCCTCGGATACCGCAGCCAAGTTTAGAGCAGCCCGAGAAGAGTCCCTCTCACAGGGCTCTAGCGCACCCCAGCCCGGAGCTCCCGGAGCTGCCCGAGCGCCCGATCCGGGTCCGCATCGCCGCGACCCCGACCCGCTCCCAGCGCCCCCGGCACGGCCGCAAAGCCCCTTCCCACCCCCCCGCCCCCGCCCCACGAGCTCCTCCGCAGCCCACCGGGGGAGACAGCGGCACCGACCCCTCCAGAGGGGCAGCCGCGGGCTCGCCGCGCATCGCCCGCGCCCCGAGCGCCGCGGGTGGAAGGAGCTCCGAGGGCAGCGCAGCGTCGGGGCAGGACCGCGGGGCGGTTGCATAACCCAGGTCTGCGGGACAGCACCGCGGCCCCGGCGGGGAATGAGCCCCTGGGGAGGCGGCCGTACCCTTACCTAAGGCTCGCTCGCCCTTCCCTCGCCCGCCCTGAGTCCGCCGCGCTCCGCGCCCGCCGCTCCCTCAGAGCGCCCCGCGCCCGCCCGCGCCGCGCCCGCCAAGGTGGAGGACGGGGCGGCCCAATCAGCACCGCCTCTGCCTAAACAGGCAGGAGGAATCACCAATGAGAATGCGAGAAGAGCGTTGGTCCCGCCTCCCACAGCCCTGGCCACGCCCCCAGTTCCCACGGCGACGCGCCGGGAATCGGTGGCGGGCGGGGGCCGTGAGGGGACAGGTGAGAGGGGACGGGCGGTGTACGGGGACAGATGAGTGGGGACAGGTGAGCCGGAAAGGGGATATGTGGGGACAAGGGATCAGCGAGGACAAGTGACAGGTGAGTGGGGACAGGGGGCAGGTGAGAGGGACATAGGACAGGTGAGCGGGACAGGTGAGGGCATAGGGCAGTGTGAGGACACAGGTGAGGCGGAGCAGGAGCTCATGACACCCCAGCACACAGGGAGCCGTGGGAAGCAGGCAGTGCTTTGTGTTCTCATCGCAAAGCTGCTCTCCTTCAAGGTGCCGATGCCCCCACCCTGAGGGTGAGGTGGGGTGGGATGGAGTAGGGAGATGTGGGATGGGAACAAGGAGGGATGTCATAGGTTAGGGTAGGGGAGAGGTGGGGTGGGAATGACATACAGGATGGGCTGGAATGAGAGTGAGGAGAGGCGGGATGGGTGGGATAGGGTATGGCAGAGGAGAGGTGGTGTGGGATGGGATGGGATGGGATGGGATGGGATGGGATGGGATGGGATGGGATGGGATGGGATGGGATGGGATGGGATGGCAGTGAGGAGGGATGAGGTAGGAGAGAGGTGGGATGGCATAGAATGGAAGTGAGAAGAGGTGATAGGACGAGGTAGGGGAGAAGTGGGGTGGGATGCAGACAGATATAGGATGGATACCCGAACAGTGCTGGTGCACCTCGCCATGGTTTTAGTGATACCCCCCTAAGCCCCTCCCGAGGTGATGTTGTGGGGGTCTTAATTGCTCTGGGGGATGGAGGTCCCAAGACCATTCCCTCCTCTGACCACCAACACCCAAAATGTGCCTTGGAGCGAGCTCCATCCGGGATGGATCCAGTTCTTCAGGCTAACAGGTGACTCAGGGGTATCTCCCCACTACGGACAAGGCCAGAAGGGGCATTTGTAGGGCTCTTAAGGAACGTCACGTTTACAGTGGAAAAAGGCTGATGCTGGTCATGATTTTAAAGAGAAGAGAAAGCCCTCAGATGCCCCCAAGGCACGTTTTATTAAAGGAAGGGCTATTTTCTCTCTTCCAGCTGCACATCCGAAGCTGCTAAACGTCAGAGACTAACACTGATTTTCTGCGGTCTCTTTGCTTTGGAATGTAATACAAAGGGATTTAATCAATAGGGTGATAGAGAAACGTAAACAGGTTTCTGTAAAGATGGCTTTGAAAATCTATAGAATGTAATGAAGAACTAGAAGACTGCCATGTAATTATTAAATACGCTGTAAAAATCTGTGTAAGGAATAATTCTCCATTAGTTAAAAATATATAAAAGGATGTGTGCCATTTATAGCAGCACTTTCTGAAATTAGTAGAAAATAAATGGTGTGAAGAATGAAATCAATAGCATATCCCACCTCATCTCTGCAGACAGCAAAGAGCAGTGCATTGGAGATAGTTGTACTTGCAACAGAAGAGTTTCTTATGCCTTGATGCATATCTGGTTTAGAACCCTTTCAAGGTTCTGCTTTGGTTCTTCTTTTATTTTTAAATGTATAACAGGTAACTTATAATTGTAATTATTATTTTCATTTTTTTGTCCTTGTGCCTAAAATATCAATCCCTGACCATGATCTTACTGCTTTAGGCATTATGCAGAAGAGAAAGCAAACTATGGAACCAAAGATGTTGCTATATAAACTAATCAGTTTTTAAATCAAATTATATGCTTGTTCGTTTTTGTTTTGAGAATTAAACCTGGTAGGATATTTTCCTTTGTCTGCATTTATGTGTGTTCCCTTTGCATGATGTGTTATTTTAATATTCTGAGTAGGAAGAGCATCCACTGGGCTTTTTCTGTCCTGCATTTTATGTTATACAATTTCCTTGTGTCTTCTTATCTACATACTCTTAGCTGTGTCTTGTGTCTCAGTTTTTATTAATTTTCGTATTGGGAGCAATGTTTTAATGGTGATGAAGTTGCCCTAGTGTATGTTTTCCTTGTGGTAAAATAGGAATCTCTACAGTTTTGAAAGCAAGCTAACCTCTGGTCAAGAAAAATCAGGAACGCCAGGGTCAGTACTTTGGATTTATATGCATCCAGGCATTATTGCTAAGATGAAGAGGGAAAAACCCTGAATTCCACTGTCTGCGGTAAAATGTCCTTCAAACATGGTAATTATGAGAATGGCAACAATTGCAGGATTTTAATGCCCCTTGTTACGAGCATTAAAGATTTCTATCAGGAAAGGTCACAAAATAATTTATTATTTAGACATGGAAAGATGGTGTTGCCAAAGTAATAAGATGAGAGCAACTGAGAGAACGTCCTTCATGGAGTCCCACCCTTTACCTGTTGAGGCCATGCACCCTGTGCCTCCTAAAAGCTGTGGTCATCTTCCCATAACCCAAGCAGTTGTAGAGTGCCAAAACCTGGAGGAAGCTGTAATTCTGGAAAGGATACCAAAGGAGGTGATAAAACAGCTGCTACTGCAGGGATACACAAGCACTGCTGTGATCACATCCCACAGAACTGAGTGGGAGTTTGTTACTGATATCCCAGAGCACAGGCTTAGCCCGTCTCCTCCAAATCCTGAGCTGCTCATTATCTCCAGTCTGCACCTGCTTCCCATCTCCAGATTTAATCTGTAAGCAAAAGTGGCCTCTCAAGCAGCCACGGGGAATTTCAACACAACTGAAGCGCTGTAACCAAAACATTTTGCCCCCCCCCCCCCCCCACCATGTTACCCTGATTTCTGATCATCAAAATACAAAACCTGGCTAAATCCTGCAGCCTTTGCAGGAGCTTTGGTGACAAAGTTTCCTCTTTTCAGAAGAAATGAGTAAGTAATGTCTCAAAATCTGTAGATGCTGAAGAAGTGAATGCTTCGTCTTTTACATTTCTGCTCACTGGGATAATCCCAAATTCTTTGGCCAGGTATGGATTATGATTTCTTGCAAATGGCTGAGTCTGGAGATTAGCGTGGATAAAGCAAGTAAAATTAATGTTGACTCTGTCAGCATTATAATCTTGATTGTTTCTGTTACTTTTTCAGAATGTAAAAAACACAGTTGGATCCATTTAGCTTCGTATTTTGTCTCCAGCAGCCAAGACTGGATGCTTAGTAAATCAGTGTAAAAATGGGTTCTGTATTCTCCCATTTACCTTATAATTTTCCAGCAGCTAGGGAGGTAGGGATTTCTGGAACTCATGGTTGAATCCAAGTTACTCCATTTAATAGCTACCAGTGGTTGTGTTCTCTAGGAGTTTTTCCTAACTCTTTTTGAGTCCATTTGTGGTTTTGCTTTCCACAATGTGCTGTGACAGGATAGTTCTTCACTGTGTAGAAACAATTTCAAGTCTTATCCCTGTTTAAGCGTTCCTTTATTACAGAGGCAGTAAATTTATTTTTTATACCTTCTCACCATCATTATAGGACAAGGGGGAATGACCTTAAGCTGAAAGAGGGCAGGTTTAAATTAGATATTAGAAGGAAATTCTTCCCTGTGAGGGTTGGGGTGCTGTGGCACAGGTTGCCCAGAGAACTTGTGGATACTCCATCCCTGGAAGTGTTCAAGGCCAGGTTGGGGCAACCTGGTCTGGTGGAAGGTGTCCCTGCCCATGGCAGGCGTTGTAATGAGATGATCTTTTAGGCTCCTTCCAACCGAAACTATTCTGTGATCATTTTCCAGACTTTAATTGGATTTCCCTCCAGCTATCCCTCTTTCAAGCTCATGTGGTTTTCTCTGTTTTCAGTGGGAGGCTTTATCATTATCCTCTCTAGCCCTTCTAATTTTACAAGAAAACACTACTTTGAAACTTTGATTCTGCTAAAATGACTGCTGATTTTTGCTGGATCTGGAACAGACAAGAGCTGTCTGGCCAAGGGCTCTGAGAATAAATCTGGGCTTAGGAGTCCTATGACTTTGGGGGTCCCCTCATCATCTAAGAGGGGAGCTACTAATTCTTAACATTCAGTTCCCCTTTTTGTCCACTTCCTAGCCCCACCCTGACATTTTCAGAGGGCTTTCCACTTCAGTCTCCAGATCTCCTGCAGTGCTGGAACCAGTGTCTCTGTGTGTGTGGTTGGGGTTATTTTTTACTGCTGTGCACTGCTTTGTACTTATCACCGCTGAACTTCATCTGCCAGTTTATCACCCAGTCACTCAGGGCACTGAGACAGCATTGCCTCGACACCTCTCTGTGTGTGCACAGCAACTGCAGAGCAGCTTAGCTGCAACATATTACAGAGAAAAGCAAAAATGTGCACTGCCTCTCTGTGCTTTTTATCTGCAGAGCATTTTACATAATTCTGGGTACAGGATATAATTGCACAAATGAAAAATTCCTGCAGGAAAGGAGACTGTCCTTCAGCTGCTCTAAAATATTGGTGCCTGTAGTGCCCTTGCGCATGTTACTCCACAAGCAAGTTGATCATGGAGCAGAGCTGTTTCCTTTGGGGGCTTTGAGATGCAGGGAAGCACATACTCAACTGGGATGCCTGTTCTCCCCAAATCTGGAATGTGGGGGTCAGGCAAGTGTGGAGAAGTACCTAGAAGGGGCTTCCAGTACCTAAAGGGGCTACAAGAGAGCTGGAGAGGGACTTTTATCCAGGGCATGGAGTGACAGAACAAGGAAAAACAACCTTAAGTGGAAGGAAGGCAGGGTTAGATTAAGTATTGTGAAGAAATTCTTCTGTGTGAGGATGGTGAGGCCCTGACACAGGTTGCCCAGGGAAGCTGTGGATGCCCCTGGAAGTGCTCAGGTTTGGGCTGGATGGGGCTTGGAGCAATGTTGGCTAGTGGAAGGTGTCCCTGCTCATGGCAGGGGCTGGAATGAGATGATCCTTAAGGTCTTTTTCAACCCAAACCAGTCTGTGTTTCTATTAGAACCTGTGGCACTGCTCTGGAATCCCTGAGCTCCCACCTTTGCAGTGGGACACCCCCTGGTTTTGGCTCTGCTGCTCCCTAAATCCCCTCTCTGGCATATCCCTGTTGTTTCTGAGCATCTTCAGGAGCTGACAGAGGTCAGACAAGGAGCTCATGTCTTTTAAGGCAATGAGAACAGGAACAAAGAATCTTTCCATTTTACATCTACTTCAGAGAGTGAGAGATGTCAAAAAAAAAAAAAAAAAAGGGCTTTTTGATTTCACATTGCAAAAATTCCCTATCTAACATGAAGTCCCAGAAAACAGAGCTTTACTATCTTATAGCTAACCCTCAGCTTTAAAGACAACAAAAATGGCACATCCCCATTTCTGCTGAAGGAATATTTTTAACCAAGAGATGTTTTTTCAGCCTAGATGCATGATAGATCAAGGGAAAAAATGAGTTTCATTGACTTTTAAAACAACCTCCATTGCAAGAAAGAAAAACATAAACCTTTTGTTCTGTAACAAACAACATTCTTACGGTACAAGTGCAGCTCTCGGATCTGAAATATTACAGCCAGATGCAAATTCTCACATTTGAATGAGGATGCTGAAATACAAGGTTTTCTTTTTGTTCCTTGTTTCTTTAAAATTTTGTGGTTTACTCCTGATGTCTTTTTCCAAGTGATCTCTCAGCAGAGTCCTGGACTGTTTATTTCATAATTGGTTCATTAAGGTCAAGGTCTGCACAAGCTACTGTGCAAATTCAAAAGCAGTTTGGAGGTATAGCCACAATTCAAGAGCATGACTGATGATGTCAGCCCAAATTCCTCAAGAATAAACTGTGGTTTGCTGCCATGTGTTAACAAGTAGAAGCACTTGGTTTCTAGGATTTACCCACTCAAAATACAGGAAGCTGAAACATCTGGCTTGTCAAAATGGTCACAAGGTTATAGAGGCAATGACAAAGATGTCAGAAAATTCAATCCAGGAAATGAGCACAGTTTAACCACAACATAAGTTCTGTCTCTAAACACAGTCTTACCTTTCTGGTGCACTGATTTCTATCTTTTTTTTAGATTTTAATTCTCCATGTATTTTGAGGAAGTGCTAAGCATCATGATGATTTTTAGTATGTAATTCTTACCACCTCTCCTGCTATTTCTTACATTTGTGATGAGAATTATTAGAAGTGACTTGCCCATTGTGACCCAAATGGAAATAAAAAAATGCAATGAGCCATAGCTATGTGACCTCAAGCCAAACGCTTCAAACTCATGTACCTAAATATAGACACCTAAATAAATGGCCTGGTTTTCAGAAGCACTGTGTGACTCTCAGAGTTGTAGGTGCTCTGAAAAATCAAGATGCTTATTTAGGTATCTAAATACAGACTGAGCTTATGCATATATTATTTAATTTGCTTCAGAATGTAAACAACTAAGAGAACAAAACTACCAGAAATTCTATTTTTATATGTGCTAATTAGAGGGCCACAGAGTGTAATTCACTGCAAGACACAATTTACTCCTATAAAGCAAATAGTGTGGTAATTAATGTTTATTAATTGCTGAGAAGTAGAATTTAGGAGCCCTAGTTCTGAAGCAGTGCTAGACAGGTTTGATGGAGAAGTCCACTGTACAAGATTTCTTTGCCTTTTATTAATCTTTATCCTTAATTATGGAGATTGACACAGGAAGGCTTTCCAAAATGTCATTCTAAGGAGCTTTGTTTATATTGAGGGGTCATTAAAAAAATTTATATGTTTCAGTCTCTTAAAGTGTGATCCATAATCTTCAAGCTTTTTGTGTTTTTCTTTCTTCTCTGAAATTTTCATTCATTATTCTGACACTTTTAAGTGACTACTGAAGGCATAATTGAAGTATCACGGGAAGCAGAAGGCTGTGTTATTAGTCAGCACATGACACCACATACACATTCAGTTAATAGAAAATAAGCAGCTCAAGCAGGTAAGTAACAATTGAGACTATATTTTTGAGCCTGAATTGTGCCTAGAAGTGAAAACTTACTTTTTCAACACTTCTGCTAAGATGTGTTTGCTTACACACTATCTTTGTGTATGCTTGTGTTTATATCATTGCTTTTATATATTTTAGCACTGATTTTCTAGAGATCACATCAGTGATTGACAGTGGATGGTGCCAGTGCCCCTGTCCTGCCAGCCCTTGTGCAAGGGGAACACTGGAGATGGCAAAATGGTCTTGGTGACACAGATATTTTTGGGCAGTCACAGCTACCACAGCACTGAGTCACTGCAGCAGAGCAACCTCTAAGGAGTGTCCTCCTTCCACATCAGCCAGAGGGAAAGCTCTTTCCCTTCCCCCTGCTCTCCCAGCAGTGTGATGGAGCTCTAGAAGGGACAGCCAGCTCATTCTGGAGTTATCCCCTACCGAGGCACTGATCTGCCAGGCCTACCCTTGCAGTGTTGCTCGCCAGCTTTAAGCTTTTCAGGTATTTGGCATCCTGAATATCTGAAAATCCTGAAGGAAAATGTAAGCTGAGTTTACAGCTGAGATGGGAAGGGGGAAAAAGGGCACTAATGAAGTTCCTAGGGAGGATGAGAATAGTAAATGGAAGATAAAAGGAAAGGAAGGATGAAGCAGGGCCTCTAGTCTGACTGTGCCCTTTTGCTGCTCCAGGGCCACCTTGGGAGCAGCCTGCTGTGCCACGGATGTCTCATTTAGGCAACCAGCCCACCAAGGCATCCCGTGGCATGACACACTCCCAGGCTGTGACATCCAGAGACACACTCCCAGGCTGTGAGATATCACAGCCCAGCAGGCAGGACAGCCCCAGCCTCCAGCTCCTTTGCCCAGCTTCCACCTTTGACCCCTGCACAAAGATGCCAACGCTGGAATGTCTCTGTGTGGAGGGATAAATGTACCTTCCCAGGTGCAGTTGTGGCAGCTCGGGGCAGATGTGATTGCAACAATCACTTGGATTTGTCCTGGCTTGTGAGTATGTAGAAAACCCATTTCCTACAGACCCACATGCCTGAATGTGCAAACTGTCCACAAAACCTCTGAAGCAGGCTGCAAAGCCAAAGTCTGCTAGAAAAGTTTCGCTGAATATTTTGATCAATACCCAAAGGACAGAATAAAACCATCTCCTGCTGAATCAGGCCTCTTTATTATTTTAAGGAACAACCAGGTCATTGTGATGCAACTGGCTTTTAACAAAGTGGTGCTTGATTTCAGTTCACAGTAAGCAAAGACTAGTTGCCAGGTTTTCAGATAGTAAAACATTCTTCGGTTTATTTTTTCAGAACATGGAACTTCAAACCTCAGCTTTAATGCCTGAAAACGCCCTAGTAATTGTCCTTTATCTGCATATTATTCCAGTTCTATAAACAAGCTTAAAATAGTAAATTATAATATCAATATTTGGGCAGAAGAGCATCAAAGGCAACATCTTCAGCTGTACTGAATTACTTAGAGAGCAGAACTCTTTGAGTATCTTATCCATTTAAACCTGGGAATCACATTGAGGGGGCCATGTCACAATACTGGAAAGCACTTGCTTTTCTTCTGGTCTCAAGCAAACTGAAGGACACACTTAATGCTCTCCTGAGCATTGATGGCTTCAGAATAAAGGCCACATAAAAGGCCAATGCCTTGAAATTGCCTGTGGATCTGTGTCAGCAGTTACAAAGACCAACACTGTGAACCTAGTGAAACTTTTGTGTTTAATTCAAAAGAGTGAAGTCTGGCTATGATTGAGACCTTTGACATGGGAAGGTGTGACAGAGCCCCATCTTCAGCTTGGATCCTGCTTTGCCAGTGCAAGACCCCACAGCAAGAGGAGTCTGGACATGCAGTGCTGAGGGACCATATCCACAGAGCCTCTTTTGGCTCCTACTTGGGTCAGATCTTCACAGAAATCACTGGTAATTGCCTCTGAGCAAGGACCCAGGAAAAAGGGAATGCCAAGTCTTTCCATTGCCTAATTACACTTTGTAAAGAATATGATCTTCCTTAGGTTTAGATCTCTCTGCCTAGCTGTGATTATATGATCTGACTATTATGGACTCAGAAAAAGATGTTTTCTGCCTTTGTAGACTGCCTAAAAGTTGCTTTATGGAAGCAGAATGCCCATATAGAGAATTTAGGTCTTCAGACTTTCCTGGTTTATGTTTTGCAGATTCCTGAAAAGTAATGAGGTTGCCTTTTCCTCCTCACTTCACCCCAGGATTGCACACACTCCGGACCAGGAGCTTGTGTTTTGAAAAAACGAGCAATTTTGTTCTCATGACTATTCATATGGAAATGCCATTTCGGTGCTTGGTAAAACAATTCCATTTCCTGATCTACAGCTGTACCTCATTCCAGGTGGGAATCTGCTCATTTTCGTTTCAGTCCACTGCAAAAAAGCACAGCAAGCTCCAAAGGCCCATCCACTACTGGAGAGCTCTGATCCCTCTCAAATTTATCAGGAGCCATTTGCAATCACAGCCAGGGCTGTTACAGTGCTATTGATGGGAGATGCAGGATCTCCTCTCCAGCACTGAAGTTCTGCATTTTGTAACCAGAATCCATGTTAGGCCCTTCAGGAAAAGTATCCCACATGAGCTCAGGACCAGTCATTTGCCATCACTCCTTCCTCACTTGCCTTTTCCAAAGCTGGAAAGATGGTGCATGGAGTCTCTAGAGCAGTAAAAGCCTAGTGCAGCTAAGGGCAGTTAGAGTACAGGTGTAGTTCCTACTCACAGGCAGCTGCCGCTCAACCTTCCAGAGAATGCTCCTCCACAGGGGTTGGTTTTATGAAAGGAAGTTGTCTTTTCACTCAACAAGAAACTTGTCCATAGTCTTTAAATTCCAAGCTTTGCATTAAAGACAAAGTATTTCTGAAGACTGGGGGGGTACAGCTGTTTCATCATCCTCTTAAAAAGTGTGAATTAAGAGATTTAAAATACTTCTCCTGAGTGTTTTGACTGTAACTCTACAAGTAGTGTAATTTACCAGTAGCACACATCAGGAAAACATGTAGTTCATCTGAAGCCTTCCAGACAGCCATTGCTATCAATAACCAGGCAGGAGTGCTCTGGTGAGTGGGAACAACACTTAAAGCTTTTAAGCCATAGACTTTGCAGCAGTGGGTAATTGTCATTATTACCCCAATGTGAGGAAACAGGGATGAAGTGATTCACCCAAAGAGCACAGTGAGTCAATAGGGGAGCTGGGAATAGAGCGCAGAATTCCCTGCATTATCCATTGGAGACCTCAGATAATATCATTTTATAAATGCTCTATCTTTGTAAAGACTTCAGTGCTATAATTATCCTCCCAGGACTCTCATGGAAACAAGATATTTATAACTCCATTAAGCCTTTCCTGGTAATTTTATGATCAAAGTGAAAAACCCAAATAACACTGTGCCAATCAGTTGCATGTCCAATGTCATCCAGAATGGCCACATGATGAAAGCCTCTCCTTGGCTGTTGCAATTAAGTGCTTACTATCTTTTGAATGCCTTTCCTGTGTCTAATTCCCCTTCCACCACATACCAATGGAGAGGGAATATTTTTTGCCGACTGATGAGCCACGCATTTAAAATGTACCAAATAACTGGGAAAGAAGCTTGTTGCCAACGAAGCCTACTGGTTTGGGCTATAAATGCTTCCTAAAATCCTTTCATGTGTGCCAGGTTCACCTAAAATGAGCAAAGCCACCTCAGTATTTCCACTAACCTTTGTATGTCCTTAAAATTACAATGCAGATGCCAAGACTAACTGTAAACAACAGGTTAGGGACCGAGGCTTTTGGACCCTGGTTCAGCAAAGCACTTAAGCCTGTGCTTAAATCAAAATCCATTTTTATTCCCCAGATCCATTTTAAGTGTTTGTTTAAGGCAAAACACATGCTTAAGTCAAGTTTTCCTTGGCACAGTGCTTAAGCCCGGCACAGAGCGAGGGCCTTAGAATTAATTTCTTTTTGAAGGGAAGTCATTATTTTTAGCCCACCTCTCAATGGCCACAGCCCTATGTTTTAGTCCCCAGACAGCTATTTTGAGGAGGTGTACGTGCTAAGCCGAAACTTCTGGGTTCTGTGACAATCAGTGGCACAGAAAAGAGAAAGAGACCACTTGAAATACTTGAGAGGGGCCTTCGGAGAGGCTCATTAGAAGGAAGACAGAAAAGAAGTGATTATTCTGGGAGGTGGCTACTGATACTGTGGGTGATCTTTTCACCGCACTGACTGGAGAAGATTCACTTGCAGGAAGGTCAACAATTTTAACTCAAAATGTTTTCACGAGTTTTATATTTCCACAAGAAATTCATGATTTCAGGAAAAATGTTTATACTCTTCAAAAGTATCAAAAAAGATTTGGCTGGAACGTGTTCGTTTCCTTGTTTGTTTTTTTTTCCCCTGAAACCCTTCTTTGATATACAGTTACTAAAGGAAAATTGATATAACAGAGTTTTATTTCTCATTCCTCATAACTCTAGATTTCCTGTCTCATTAAGGCAACTCCTACCATTGTTTCACTGACTCAGACATTGGAATTATTTATCAGGTAGATCTGGCCTTTGCCATGTCTGGAGGAGGAACAATTACATTTTCTAAGATGTTTTTTGAGGGATGTTCCACTACTTTCCCTTTAATATCCAGACTTCATACAGAAGGCAGAAATAAAAAAGGTAGCTCAAAATACATTTTATTTCTAGGTGGGCTTAAAAATCTTCAGCTTCTTACAGTCTTGTAGTAATGGCATGGATCAAACCTTACTCTCACTCCACTGCTGATATGTAGGACAGCTTTCTAACAGCAGGGAGAGTCGGGTAAGAGGACAGATCCCCCATGGAAATTTGGCACTGCTGTATTTAAAAGCAGACTGGACAAGCACTTGAAGAGGAATCATTTAGATACTCTTAATCCACTCCTGCGCACGGTATTGCAATGACCTTTTAATGCCCGTTTAACCCTGTCCCATGGGAAAGTCTTTCCCTCCCCCAGAAGCTTCTGGATTATTTCCAGGTGGAAGACCCCATTTAGCTCTATCACTTGACCACAACATTGCTTTACTAATCCCCCTCCCTTGTTTTTTTCCACCTAGGAAAGTACAGCAAGTGCCTGGAGCTGTCATCCACCACAGGGCCGTGATGGGATCCCATAGCTAGGCCCACTTTTCTTCACCTGCTTGTTCGGTATCCCTCTGCCATGAACAGGTATTTCTTCCCTGCCAAAAGCCTGCACTTCTAATAAAAATGTGTCCTGCCTTTCAGAACAAATATTTTCATGGCTGATTCTCAAGTGATCAGGAGTTGTTAAAGCCAGTAGCCCCACAGAGGTGAGGCTGCTGCAGCTCCACATCCCTGGGGCCAGCAGACACATCCACAAACGTGTAAAATGTGTGTGCACTGATGGTTCCAGTGGCCAGTGCAGACAGAAACACTCAGCACTCAGACAAAGAGCACTAGTGGCCTCATCCTGCTCCCTTGTCTGGCAGGTCAGGTGAAGGTCTGTGAGTGCAAAATATTTATAAAAGCCATCATAGAATGGTTAGGGTTGAAAGGGACCTTAAAGATCACCCAGTTCCAATCCCCTGCCATGGGCAGGGACACCTTCCACTAGACCAGGTTGCTCAAAGGCCAGTCCAGCCTGGCCTTACAAATATTATGGTAATTTCCAATTTTTAAAATTAAAATATACACTTCCAGGTAATACCACGCATGAAATCCAAGGGAATGGCTTTCAGCTATGGAAGAGACACTGAAACAGCAGTTAAGATTGCAACTCGTGCACAGTTAACCATTATGGGCTAAATTAAAAGTTGGATGAATCATTTTCCGGCCATATAAATCATTGAAGTTGTTTTATCCATCACAAAGGTAAGCCAACCATGTAATGAATTATACAATGTGTTATTTTCCTATGCATGTTATTCCCATAGTTTATACTGTTGTTGAAAGTCTATTTGTGTGAAGGGTTTTTTTTGCAAATACTTTTAAAATTATTAATAATCTTTACTTATAAGACTAAAAATACATGCCAGCTATTATTGTAAATGAAATCTGACAGCAGTTAAAGCATTGTTATCTGAACTTATTTGACAGCTTCTACCAACAACTTTTACTAAGTATTCTTTATAGGATTAAATATTCTTAGATTTGTGCAATTTGTTCTAAGTCACGTGGTAGGGTAAGCAAAAGAGTTCTGGGTATCAGACAATCAGTCTCATGAGCAGCAACAGCTTTCCTTGCAATCACTTTTTACTGGAAGCCAAACATTACTGTCAAACTTCCATTGCAAAATCATGCAAGGACCGATTCTGAATCCGGTGGTGCAAAATAAAGCTCAGCAGAAATTTTAGGTGCTCCAGTGGAACAAGATCCCAAATGCTTGCAATTTTTCCATTACAAATGCATTTTATTTGCAAGAAGTTGGCACTGGTTGTACGCAGAGCAGGCCAGATCTTCACCTACCCACTCAGGCAGTGACACACAAGTCACCATAGTTTATCAGGCTGTGGAGCTGATCCAGAGGTCTCTGCTCAGACTGTCCTGGACTTTGTGCATGAGCACCAGGGAGCTGTACATTGTTATTTATGTGATTTCTTAGTATGAAGCACCACTTTGGCCTTGGTTTGAAGAGCCCTGTAGGAAGCAGTGACCTGGCCCAAGGGAGGTGCTTTTTTGCTGGTTCTGGCACAGCTTCCACACAGAATTTTCAGACACTGCAGCTTTTTGTCCTGAATGTTTGGTTGGTGAGTTTGGTATATTAGATTTGCAAAGTCTGTGAATAACTGACCCACAAATTATGAATGCAGCAGGAGAGCTTGGATTGAAGCACTGGGAGGTGGGCAACGGGGGGGGAGTACAGCTACAACTGCACTGGCTTGGCACAGCACAATATACAGCATTGAAAGTTGAAATCAAGAACTCTTCAGGCAGAGAACCTGTCTGAAGATGTGGGATTAGGAAGCAGCTCAGTGGTCCATCCATGCAGCATGGGCTGCCAAAGAAAGGTCAGCGCTGCACAGGTTTCATTCCCAGCATTTGTACCGGACCCGGAATGGTGCCATGGGTTGCTGTGTCCCCACCAAATGTAAAGGGCTCTGAAGGAAGAAGAAAATCAGTAGAAACACTTCAGAAAATGGAATTACCATTGTGCTCTAACATTAAGATATAAACATTCTTGCATCTTTGGTCGTAGAGAACCAAGATCAAATACCAAGTGTATTTCTTGGCTCTGCCCCATTGAGTAGGGTCTTCATGGTTAATTATTATTCCAGTCACTCTGTCAGGATGACACATGAGCTCTTAAGAAACTCTCACAGTTTTGAATACTTTCAAAGTATTCAAATAATGGAGACTGTGCCATTCTCCCTTAATGGTAAAACCTTTCTGTGTCACAGTTGCTGATTCAGTTTTACTCTAATCATTTACATTCCACCCTGAATATGGAGTGGAAGAGCACTACAAATGCTGCATCTGATTCTGTATCTCTAAAGTATTAATGATCCCCTTCCATATTTACTGGTCTTGTGAGCAACAAGTATCAAATCTCTCGTAATGTTTAAGCAATGATGAGACAAAACATTCTTGTAAGCACTTTGTTGTATAGGCAGTGCAGCCCCACTAACTGGAAGTGCTGGAATTACTCAGGATTTTCCGAGTTAAAACAAAGATCAAGTTATTCATTACATGTTTTATAATACTCCTCTCGAAATTTATGTAACCACAGTTGAGCATGGTTGTTCAGCCAAACCTGATGAACGAATGGTAGAAAGATGGGGAATGCTACATGAATGTATGGATCTCTTACCTCCTTTGGTACTGTATCCAAGAGCACAAATTCATACTTGTACAGAAACAGCACAACAAACAACTGGATTTCCATGATTGCGAACCATCTGCAAGAAGAGAGGAGGAAGCATTGGCTGTCCAGCCTGACCATCGCACGTGTGTTATCATCAGGTAAGAAACAAGGTGTCTTTGACACATTTTACACTCCGTGCCTCAGTTCTGCCTGAAAGTTTATCTTCCATAGGAAAACTGCTGTGGTTTGCTCAGCTTTGTTACTCAGCAAAGAACACAAATGTGGCAGCTGCCCCTTCTGTCTGGTGAAACGCTGGACTGACAGTATCCCTCTGACACCTGTTTTAAACCAGCCACTTATCATTATGGATTTTTCCACTGTATAAACATTTATGTTCTCCTAACACTTGCTGACTTGAAATAACTTCCTAGGAGTGAGAAGGCAGTCAAACACAGAAAAGGCCATATGACTAATCGTGCTATATAAAGTTATATAATGCAGCTGGGAGCCTGGTGACATCAGAGAGCGGTGACAGTGGGAGTTATTATTTAATGCGTCAGCATTAGGATGCAGTTGGAGACCCAAGGGCATGATTTCTTTTTTCTGTAACATTCTCACAAAGGTCTTTCTTAAGCCAGAGAAGATTTTGGATAACTGCAGGTGAACTCCTCCAGGTTATTGGTTTTTAATGCTGATGTGTACAAGAGCTTTCTGCATTCACCACTGTGCACCTATGCCAGATCATGGGATTATTCACATGCAGAGTTTAGACATAAGTCTTAAATACCCAGTTATAATAGTAATACTGCCTTGCTCTTCTACAGAGAGATGCTGGAAAACCTGGATAAAACAGCTGTGGGGGAATTCACAACGGAGGAGGCTACATGACTACACATGGAGTTGGCCTGGCAGGTGTGAAGGGAACCCAAAAAGCCTCACTGACCCAAGGTAACTCCTGCAGAGCCACCAGAATCTGCTCATGGAGCTGCCCTGGGCTCTGGAGTGGGAAGATGTTTGTTTGTTTTCGCACAGCTTCAGACCCAAATTATCCCTGGGATTTCACATTGGAATTGCCTTGAGCTTTTGGTGGCCTTGGCTCAGGGGAATGCAGTGCAGAGATATTTTCATGGCTTTTAGCCCAGCTCAGGTGGCATACAGCCCAAGCTGCAAGCCTGCAGCATCGTGCAAGGGTGGGCTCCTTCCTGTTTGCACAGCAGGGCCCTGGACCCCAGTTCCTGAGGGGACAACAGAGCTGTGCAAGACAAGCACAGTCCACAGGCAAGAACCACCTGATTAGACTGAAGTAGTCAAACCAACATCAATTTTTTCTTTTAGGTAAAAGACATGGCACAGAAACGGCTTTTTGGGAGCTCTTCCCACATCAGTTTGCTAGAATATTTGACAAGTAAGTTACTTGCTAGCTTTCAGTTTGCTTAAATTAGCTTTTAATTTTGTGCTGAACTTTTGCAATGGAGAAATTAAATGTTTCATACATTTCATTTATAAACCTCAATACTGAATTAAATAAAAACTTGAAAAACCATTGTTTCATTCAATCGTATGAAGGAAACCTGCAACCTGGAATCTAGATACAACCCTTGATTTCATTTTCTTCTTTTTTAAGGCCATCACATTATTCTTTTGCAATTATTGCTGAAAATCTTGAAGGTGTGTGTTACTATGCAGACTGCCAAAGGCTCTGAAAGGGCTTTTTTTGTCTCTCAGCAAGAAAAAGTTTCTCCATCTGTTGTCTATGTAGAAATGTTATACTTTTGTATTTGAACAAAAACTTATTTTAAAGATGTTATCAGTGTTGAGAGAACAGCCTGAACAAAGAAATAGGTCAGGATATATAAACAAGCAGCTTTCAGAAACATTGTTTTGCAGCTTTCCCTGTACCTGCAGATGCCTCTTGTGAATTTTGCTGTTGCCCTTGCTGGGAATGAGGCTGTGCTCATATTTAGTTCAGGAATGTGGTACAAGCCACCAAGGCACAGCAGTGAGTGAGCACTTCCCTCTGGCAAACCTAAACGGTGAATGCAGTTTTATTCATTTTGCTCAAGTCTCTAATGCCTTCACGAAGTTTATCTGGCTCTCATGCCTAGCCTGCCATAGGGTGCAGATTCCAGAATGCATATCCTCTGCAACACCCTCAGATTCCTTGCTCCACATGGAACTCAACATAAAATGACTGGTCTTAAGGATTCTTGGTCACCTGTCTCAGAGAGACCAGGTTTTGAAGGCAGAGGGTTGAGCACAGAGATGTTTGAACACAGAAACAAGGAGCAGCTGGCTCCCTGGGACTTGTTCCAGGAAGAGGGACAGCAGAGAAAACAGCAGAAAGAATGCAGGAAGTACCAAGCCTGGCATTGCTGGAGAAGTGAAGTGAGACAGGATCTGCAATTTAAGCCACTATACAATTTCATAGGCCATAATGCAAAGACAAGATTCAAACAGACAGGAGCCAATTAAGACATTTTAAGATCAGCAGAGATGCCAATGGCATAGTAGAGGAGGGAAAGAGAGTCTCAGAGCAATGTTCTGTAGGTTTGTTTAGAGCTGGTTTAAGGCAACTTAAATGCCTGTGTCTGTAAACTGGTGTGTTTGGCAGTGAAGCAACTCTCCCTTGACGAAAAGACATCTCAGCAGAGGCAGAGCCAGGGTGACTTTCCTGCCTGGGTTGGGGGCAATATCCCTTGATACACTGGTCTCAGGTTCTGCTTTTACACTGTGACTTAAGCTGTCTTTTCCAGGAATGAAACCACTTTCAAATCAGTTTAAACAAGGTGCAGATGATGCCAAACATTAGGAGACTGACAAAGAGCAAAGCAAACCCTTCATCTCCAAGTGTAAGAGAAGCCCAGTTCAAGAGAGTTGTTCTCTGCAGGGTTTGGGAATAAATAAACCCCAGCTGTTTCACTGACCTTCCTGGACACTGATGCTTCCCTCCTCCGAATGCCACAAAGCTGTCCAAGAAAGCATTCTTCTCTAAATTTGCCTCTTTCCAACGATCCTGTGGGAAGAAACTTTTTTTTTCCAAATCAGCCTTATATAAATAAAGCTTAACTTTATTTCTTCAGGCTAAAAATGACCTTGGACAGCTAATCCTCAATACAAAGTTGCACTAATGCCATTTTTTTTTTTGCATTCAACCTGTTAGTATTAGAGTCGGGATTCAAAAGTCAACACCAACTCAGGGAAAAGAAATCAGGGTCCCATTTGAAACTCATTAGGTGCCTCAAAATGCTGGAGAGGTTTTCAAAATTACCCCTAAAGCAGTTTTTCTATACCTTCCCATTTCCTAAATCCTGCACCTTGAGCTATAAATGCCGACAAAAATGCAATCCTCTCTTTTAAAATATATATACAAATGCAAAGCAAATATTCAGCCAGTACTGAGGGAAGCCTCGGCCACAAAACTGTGTCATGACACACAAATAGCTCACACACATCTTGCACAAAAACATTTTTAAGACACTGCACAGACAAATGCAAGGTCTATGAGCTTTAACTGGTGTAAGTCAGTGTGTGAGAAATGAACGATTCTCCACAAAAACAGCTTGTCTGTACCCAAAGGGATCCCTTCTCCATCCTGAGTTGCTTTGAGAGGAAAGGAATAACACAAGGAACAAGGCAATATGGGCTGAAGTTTTGGTGGGTGACACTGAGAGAAGCAAATCTCATGACTGCTGGGTGACAAACTGTACCAGCCTCCACAAACTCAGTGCTACTCTGCCAAGTAACACCCTGTCAAGCTTTGGTGGTAAACTCCTCTGATGAAGCTGTCCTAGAGAAGACATAATCTTGCATTTATCTATTTTAGGGTTTTTTTTTTTCAGCTAGGGCTGTTTAGAGCTTTCTGAGGAGGAAACCTGTTAGCATCAAAATCCAATAAAGCAAGAAAAAATCTCAGTGCTGATGAAGCAGGGTCATACATTTGGAATGACAATGTCCAAGGGGTAGTCACTTACTCCTCTTGAAGAAAAAGGGTGAGTTTCTAAAAAAAGCTAACTTGCTTTTTGGAAATAAAGTTACTAAAAAAATGAGCTGCTGCATTAGAGTTTCAGCTTCAGATTTCTAAGAAGCAGGAATTGTTATAAGGGATTTCAAATTGGGAAGAGTTTGTTAGAAGGGAAGTTTTGTTTAAATTACTCCTTGATGTATTTCTATAAAAAAGACAAACTGTTCTATATTGGATGGAGCTAAAAAGAGCAGTTACAAGCCTGCCCACACAGCCACCTGCAGTGGAATAATAATCAGGAAACTAGATTAACTACTAAATTAGCAGAGATAATGCCTACCAGAAATCATCTGACAGGGAGAGAAGAAAACTTAGAATCATAGAATTGGTTAGGTTGGAAAAGACCTTTAAGATCATCAAGTCCAACCATTAACCCAGCACTGCCAATCCACTGCTAAACCACGTCCCCAAGTGCCACATCTTCTAACTCCCTCCAGGCATGGTGACTCCATCACTTTCCTGGGTGAACTGTTCCAGTGCTTGGCAACCCCTGTCTTGAAGAAATTTTTCCTAATGCCCAATCTAAACTTCCCATGGTGCAACCTGAGGCAATTTCCTCTTGTCCTGTCAGTTGTTACTTGGGAGAAAAGAGTGACCCCCACCTCACTACAATCTCCTTTCAGGGAGTTGTAGAGAGTGATAAGGTCAAGATCAAAGTGATATAAAGAAGTACCATGTTCCCTGGAACTTGTCACTGAATTTAAAAGTCTTGTTTATTCCTACCGGCTCCTCCTTTATGTGCATGTCTTCTCTGTATTCAAGGCCATTCTCCAGCCAACTTTAAGCAAGTTTGTCCATGTACTTTCATTGTGAAATAAGTGAAGAGGTAAAAAAGACAGTAAATTACCCACATTAAAAGTGACAACTTACAGGTTTGAACATTTCTGGGTCAGGAAAATATTTTGGATTCCGGTGCAACCAATACGGCGACAACATCAGCATGTCACCTGCAGGGATGGTGAAATTCTGAAAAGGAGAAAAATCTCTAAGAAAAGAGCTAAGTGGGTTAAACTCACAAAATAGTCCCTTCTTGGAACTTCTCTTCCATCAGCAGAAGGTCCTAAGAGAAGACAAGTGAAGGTGATAAAGCCATGTTAAATGTTTGAAGTTCCTTCTTGCTGTTGCTATTTTTTTCCATAAAACCCAAACAGTGGGGAAGGCGGAAGATTATTTGTGTTCTAATTTGGTTTTTTTAGGTATCAAAGATCAGAAGCATTATTTCTGTCTTCCCTGCTTCTTGATTTACCATGCGAGCTGTTTTTTTTTCTAAATACTTTGTTAAACACTTCCTTCAATGCAAAGAAATTCAAAGAAAGCCTTCTATGACAGTAAGCATTAGTAATTTGATCAGTAATCTTAAATAGTCATAAGCATTGATTCCTTGAGAGAGTGGTTTTTTTCCTAAACAGTTCTTTACCAGACTCTTGAATGCTGACACCTCCCTTCTGAATGGTAGTGAAGAGGACAAAAAGGAGTCTTAGCAGTTACTAAAATGTGGTCCCTTCTACTATATTTGTTGTGTCTGATTACTGTTTTACATACCATCAGTATCTTCTATTCAATTCAATTCAACCTAAAATCAATTCAAAATTGAAGGTAAAACTGTGAGCCAAAGAATCCAAATCACTCGTAAATTGATGATGAATACATCTATTAAAAAGAATATATATGTGAGGCTGAGGAATATCTCTACCACTCTAATTTTATCCAGATCTATTGGGAGGACCCTTTCCAGACAAATCACAGAGCATCCTTTGGGGAACCCTGCTTCCCACCAACCAAACCTCACCTTAATTCTAATTGGGTTCATGACTTTCTTCGTGATTGCACCTGGAGACCTCAGCCGTATGGCTTCCAAAGTGCACCATTTCATTAAAGGGATCTTCTTCAGGTCCTCCTCAGAGACTTCCAGTTTATCTTTACCTGTTATGGCATGAGAAAGAAGACTCCATGTAAAAATTGGATTTCAGACTTGTTTTGATACAGGCTGGCATGTCTTACTTAAGAAATATTGGTGAAATAACTTCAGTACTTCAAGGCATTGTTTACACCCCAAAATTTTCTTTATATTTCAGAGTAAGTAAATGGACCCAAATAAGTAAAATTTAAGAAAAGCCACTGAAGATAATTCAAACTCTAAGGTAGGTGGAGATATGGTGTTGGACAGAAGAGGCCAAACAAAGTCATGTTGGAAGTTAAAAGTCTTCCAAGTTTTTCAGTGCTTTCTTAAGACAGTGTAAATCTCAGGGGCTGTAGGCACCAAGGCAAGAAGCCATAGCTGAGCTCTCTGTTAACATTAGCAAATCAAGCAGGGCCGGGAGAAAGGCTTAAGCTCTGCTTCATGATTTTCTCTATTGGTTAATTACTGACATGTTTCTTGATACTGTTTTGACCCCTGTCAACAAAGAGCCTTCCATGAAAGTCTAACTATGGTCCAGGGGACTGCATATGGGAATGACTGCTTCCAATAGGTTGCTTTTTGAGGAAAAGGGATTAGTCATGGGGGGTGAACCATGCTGGAAACATTTACCTCTGATGACAGAAAAGAGAACAGTTCCTGGCCTGGTTTTTTCATGAATAGCTGTAACTCTGGTGAACACCACACCATGGAAAGCACTGAACTGAAACTGCACTGCACTGAAGTGAAAGACCTCATCTGACCCTATCGTGGGTGCTTGGAAAAAAACATAAGATTGGGTAGTACAAAGCTAAGTTTAAATGACAGGAATGAAGAAACAAACACATAATGTTCTTTTCCTACCTTCTTTTTGCTAACATCAAAGGTGGTTTTGCTTAAAAATATATCTTGAGCATATCATGAGTAAAGACCTGAGAGCTGGACTCTATGTTATCAGTAGCACCCTTAGCAGGAGCACTGATTGTTCCAGCCACTGACCAAGTGTGCCCTGTGCTGGGCCAACACAGGTTAAACCATTCCCAGCTTCCAGAATGACGCAATTGGATTTATTACCTGCTTTGCCAAAAACAGAAGCCAGGTCTTCCATTACTTTCTCGTAAATGGCAGGATTAGAGAGTATGAAAGCAAGAGTCCAAAATGCAACCTAAACAGAGATGGAAATTCTTGAATTTAGGGATATGGAACAGAATGACAATATCTTTTTAGCAAATCACAGAGGTAGGTGAAAACATTTGCACTTTTTTTGTATGTGCCTGTTGTAGTTGGGATGCACAGGGAGCTGTGCTTCCTGGGTAAATCCATATCCAAGGACTCAGCTCGTGGGAGATTATGTCTAGTCATCTGCTGTGTACTTATCTTTAGTGAACATTATAAAGCTTTGGTCTTGAGCTTTGAAACACAGAATCCTTTATTTTCAAATAACTAGGTGTTAAATGAACTACTAAATCATCATGCGTGATTAGTTTTAGCTGGGGGAATGAAAAAAAATAAATTCATACTAGTATTAGCAGAAATGAGGTTACATAATTTGCAGGGCATTGTCGTAGTGAGTCACACTAAAATGGGCAGGAAAAGTTTTAATTAACAGCAAAACAAGGAGTAGTATATCCCCTTTAGAAATAATTTACTAACTGATTATGCAATGAAGTTGAAAATCAAGAAATTTAGGAAAGGAGAAAATCCTCTTAAGTAGGATGAAACCAGAAGGACTGGCAGCAGTGTCAGGAGTCTCCCCTCTTGCTGAGCTAGCGGGAGGTGCAGCCTGCACACAGATCTGGTCGTGGGCCATCTGTGCTGGTGAGGGATGAAACTCTGACTGTTATTTCCCAAATAGACCAACGTGGATGCAGCCCTCCTTCTGCAAAACAAATCTGGTAGCTTAGCTTTCCTGTACAGCACTTGGACACCGTGGCTTCACTCCATGGGCTAAGAAGGGATAACTGAATTGTTTCAGATAAAAGGGTTTAAAATGCTTGTAAAAAATGCCCTTGGAAGGTGAAAGGCCTTTTCTTTCGTCATTCCATTCCCCAGAACAGTGGTTGTGACTATTCTGAGAAACAGCAAAATATCTGTATGTCTATTTACAGCTGAGTATTACAGAAGTAAGTGTTGTGGAAGGAATGCCAGTTATCCTGATAACAGACATGGCTATGCCTCCCACTTATGCCAACACGTGAATCCACAGAAACCTCACTGAAATGGATGAATTTCCCTTAGGCTAAAGTGCAGTAATATCCAATCTCCAAAAAAACATAGATATATCAGTTAGGAGCACATATAAAAATAACTCACTATCATGTTTTTCTAAATCACATCTGTAAAGGACATAACTGTGCTGGAAAGAGCTTAGTAGTCATGGTAAATAAAGGATGTTTTTGCTGCTATGGATTTTTCATCTGAGAAATTCCTATAAATGTCTTTGGTCAGCCTAAGCTGTGTTAGATATATTGGGCTTGTTAGCATACTTATATCAGTTTCATTAATCCAGCAAATCCTTTTCTAGCATAGACAAAACTTAACGGCTCTAGAATCAAACTATTGCTTTTCTTCCACTGGCATTTGTACAGCAGATTCCCCAAAATGAAAGAGACAAATTCACTCGAGGATTTACACACAGATGAAGCTACTCTATATTATGCTTTTGATATTCTTTACAATTGGTAGCACCAGGCTATCTGAAATAGTCTCTTCTATAATACAGCCACAGTGCTTCAAAACAGAGTTAAATGCTCTTCACAGCTTAAGACTGTGATCTTAATAGCTGTAAGGCTTATGTTCCTGAAATGTTATGATAGGGGGCAACATAATTTAGGAAAAATACAAGAAGAGCTTTTCTTGTCATTGCTTCTGTGACATTGCAGCCTGGGTATATTTGTAGTGATGCATGTGGGCGTGATAATCCCTTCTTTGGAATCCATGCAGTGTGTGTGTGACCTCTGCTTCAAAGCCTTTCCTTCCCAAATACAGGCTTTGGAACAGGGGAGAGAAAGAAGGTGTTTCTGCAGCTGATGTACTTACAGGCACAGCATTTGCTTGGGCAGCCCAGAGCATCAGGAGACCGTAATTGGGAGCTAGATGTTTTCCTTGCAAGTTATCCAGGAGATGTTGTAGAAGTGTCTGTTAAAAATGAAAGATAATAATCTGTATTTCCAAAAATGTATTAAAATGTAGTTTGGGGCAGGGCTTACTAGAATTCAAGGACAAGTTTCTCAAAGAGAAGTAATGTTAGTTATGGCTTTTTGGAAGGCACAATGTAGAAATGACAGCTATGAAGAGAAAGTGAGACTCACTCACATAGGCAGAATACCAGGAAAACTCAGTGCACCACATGAATTCCTCCTGAATACTTTCACTGCTGTCCATTTCCTTAAAGTTTTAGGGGATTGGGTTCCCTCATTCCCCATTGTTGCTTACACGTAGAGCAAAGAAAAAAAAGAAATCTTTGTTCTAATTCCTGCTCTATTCCTCTGCTTTAAAGACCCTGAAAATGGGAGTAAGCCAGCTGAATGAATGGAAATGAAGAAAATGGTCTCTCTGTTCATGCCAAAAAGGTGCCTGTCATTAAGGGATCATCTGATACATCACCAAATTCCCTAGTTTCAGGCACTTTGTTGGTGACCTAAGCAGTGACTTCAATGGGTTGATATTCTTTGAAACTATAGCAACTGTGTCATGTTCTAGGATCAGCTTTTGTTTATAGTATTTCCTTAAATGCAGGGCAACCATGCAGTTATGGCAAAGCTTCCTGTCTACTTTTCAGAGGGGAAAAGGCTGACCTTGAATAAAAAATGGCTGATTTTTTTCCAAATGCCCACCCAGTCTAAGACACTGAGTTCACGCTTCATACTTCCGGCACCTTCTTACCTCCCATCAACTCCTCTCCAGCCTTCCCTTTCTTTCTGTTAATCTGGTTTATTTTATTAAAGAAGTTGTGGTATGTAAAGCTTTTAAAGTCTAAATAAAACCTGTTTTGTTTAATGATTTGTTCTACAACCATTTGGTAGATCAAAATTCCCAGGCCAGTCTGCCATCACGTTTATCAGCCCTGTCGACAGAAGTCCTGCCAGAGCTAAGGAGAATAACCAGGGGAACAACTTATCTCAGCTTTGACACAATCAATATTTAGGGTACTTGGCTCCCAATCCAGTAATCTGCTATTTTCTACCAGTCTGACTGTTGAAGGATCTGCTCACTCTACACCAGGGTTTATAAATAGTACATGTAAGGTTTTGAAGTTTCACAGCATGATGTCCTCAGAGAAAAAACTGAAGGGTCTTTCACCTCTTTCAACTGCTCACTGCAGTGTGATACTGGAGGCTGGGGTGGGTCATAGCTCTGAACCCTTGCCTTAAAATTCCCCAGGGGAAGATGTTAATTCTCAGAATTGCTTGAAATAAAGTAAATGGAGGAACAGGAGTCGAAGTTATGGGTCTGTCCTACCGCAGGTGACAGCAATACTGGAACATTTTAGTATAGCTATAAAAGCTGACATATTTGACTTATTTCTTCCAGTATTGAAATAATTCCTGCCCTCCACTGCTTCAGTCAGAATACACACCAAAGTCATCTTATTTCCTAGCCTCGGATGTTTACCTTGGATGCAGTCTCTGAAGGGTTGGTCCTTTCAGCATCCAACACGACTTTCTCAAATAATTTTAGAAGCCATTTTTTGGATTTAGACCAGTTCCTGTAAAGACAAGCAACAAAGAAGACACACTTAACTGAGGCAGCAGAAACCAACATTTCCTTTTCCATGAGAAGGACTCCTTGGGTTGTCTTCCAAAAGCCCCTGGGCAGCAGTCAGCTGATGAACAGCAAAGTGTCAGTCTGACAAACAGCAGTGATGACTGGCATGGGGAACAGCATGTCCAAGGCCTTCACCTTGGCCACACCTCCTCTTGAAGCCTGGGACTGCAAGACTCCCACATTTTCCTACCTTTTCATTACAGGTTTCCATTGGGGATTTGGAGAGACTGCTCAGGCCAATCTTTTCAAGAATGATCCTCTCAAAGAAAATCAAGGCCATGTTTTTAGAGCATCCTCAATTCTTTCTGAAGGTATTTTGAGGTGCTTAAGGTGCTATGATGGTCATAAGAGCACTGACAGGGTCTGGAAGCACTTCCTCAGGGTTTGGGTGCCTCTGTCAACTCTGTGACAGTGCATCCACGTAACCTGGGATCGGTGTGCTGAGAAAACAGCTGAGGTGTGGAAAAGAGCAGAGAGACCCCCTGAGGTTGGGACTCACATTTAGGCTCAGGCCTTTGCCCTTTACCCCATTCTGCTGCTCCCTGGCAGGTCCAAGCTGGGCCATGCTCACCTAAGCAAGGTTGTTTCTGCTTTATTGCCAGGAAAATACACAAGACAAGATGAGAAATTTTTTGAAGCATTTAGCTAAAAGCCTGCCTCACCCAAGGGCACACCATCCATAAGGACTGGGCATCAAGCTCCAGGGGAAATGTCTCACATGGTTGATACTCCAGCAAGGTAAATGCCTGTAGTGGATACACCACAATCATCACCTCTGCCCCATTACCTCAGGAAGCATTCAGGCATCTGAGAAGCATATTCGAAGTCCTCATCGTACTTCTGAAAATGCTCTTCAAACTCCTTGATTTCACTCTGACTGGTTGGGCAGATGCCTTTCCCAAACAAAGTGTTCACCACCGCTGGATACATGACATGCCTGCAGGGACAAGATGCCCAAGACTTAGGGCCCACAGGGAAGCTGTTGCAGCACTTTTAGACCAGGATGCAGCACGCTGGATGCCAGCACTGGAAGCTGTGGGAGTCAAGCATCACACCAGTATGGACGGGCTGGCACAAGGCTCACACATCCTTACACTCTTATTGGGGATTTTAAGCGGCGGCAGGAGATACACAGACCTCAGGCTGGTCCTCTACATGTGGCTGAACTTCGCCAGTTAGGGTTTGGTCACTTGAGCAGGAGCAGAAAGGCTCTGGTCACCGAGGTCCCCTTCTCCTCATTGACCATCCCTTTTATTTCAGGTCAACCCACATGAGATTTCTGGGCATTGCACAAACCCTTCTTCAACTAGACACCCTGAAACATCCTTCCTCTGGCTGCAGGTTTCCTGGACAGGCAATGCCTTCTTGGTTTCTTTTCATCTCACTCCTTCCCTGCTTGCTCCTCTGTTATCCTGCAAACTCTGAGCTCCTTTTTCAGACCCTTCTCCTGTACTCCTTAGCTCCAATATACTCTTGTGCAGTCTTTGGTGTATCCCAGATGCTGCTAAGTGAGTATTTCAGGGAACAGTGCTCACTTTTCTGATTTTCTAAAGATCATAAGGAAGAGGGGGCCATCTGGTGGCTCCGTGTGTTTCATTTTGAGGCAGCTAAATAACAATTATTCAGGATGTTGCATTCCAATACTTTTACTCTGCCCTGTTTAGCAAAACAGAACAGATCACCCCCCACCAGATTTCAAAGCCCCTCTCCCTCACGTTTTCCCCCAGTTAATCCAAACTGCAGTGACTGAAGTGAGAGGTGCCGAGTTATTTAACTGCAGTAAAGCTGTATCTTATTGCATTATGCAGAAAAAGGCAGCAAAAGACAATCTGGATGTCAGGTGTTAGAAACAGGTCCAAACCAAAGGCAGTATTTGCCCCATCCCTGGGAGTGTTCAAGGCTGGGCTGGACGGGGCACTGAGCAACCTGGTCTAGTGGAAGGTGTCCCTGCCCATGGCAGAGGGGTTTGAACAAGATGATCTTTAAGGGCCCTTCCAACCCAAACCATTCTGTGATTCTGTGACTATTCAACTTGTAGTACTGATGGATAGACAAGATATAAGGGTTGTCCCAGATAATCAGGAAAAAGGGGTTAAAAGCTTTGTTGCTGTCACATGAAACAAAGGTTTCTTTACACAAAGGATGAAGTTCTGGCAGCCAAGTCAGTTGCAGAGGTCTTAGTTAAGTTTCAAGCTAGGTTTGGCTTGAACATGGAAAGTTTTCAACCTGCCAAACGTTCAATCATTTTGTCTGTTCCTAAGTTCTTTATAAACATGAAGCTTTTATCCCATCTTTTGGGAAACAAGGTTTGTTGGAAGATGCTGTGTTTTCTTTGTCCTTCCAAACAGTCAATTCAGATGCTTCTCCTAACTGGGAGAAACATCTTTACATGAAACCCTGTCCACTCTGTGAGCCACCTGAAACCATGAAGCTGTGATGAGCATCCTGACAAAATTTTTGTAAGACTTCTGTTCTGAGCTCCAGCTGCTTTATAGTAGTAACATTTCTGCTCCCATGTAGAACACCGCTGAGTTAGAGATGTGCTGCAACACTCCCTTACCTTACCAGGTCATTGAGATCGCCTGTGCCCTCCGTGCCCAGGTGAGCCATGTGCTCATGGAGCTCCTTACATAAAGTGCCTGAGAACATGTGCAGATTAGAGGGACTCATTTTCCCTTTCATCATGCTATAGAGGTTACCATGGTTCTGATAAAATGCTTCTGCAGGGACAGAAACTAAATACAAAAAGAAACAGAAACATTTTGGAAAGTAGATTTTCACCAAACGATAGAGTGAACATTTTTACACACAACTTTTTACTCTAATTTAAATGCCTTAACCCTCATTTTCCTAAAGTGAAATTCCCTGGAAGCTTCCTTGTAACCATGTAAAGATTTTGGTTATGCCTCTTCTTCTACCAGTCTGTGTAACATTTTCCTGCCGCATGAAGCTTCAGTGACAGAATAAACAATCCACAGATCTCCCTGCAGCGGGATGTACAGAGACGTACAGGCGCACCACAAAACTCACTTAAGTGAAAAATAATATACCCCAAGAAAAAAACAGTTTGTGTCTCCATGCTATAGTAGTACAACCTCATAAATACCTCATCCATCTCTAATGACTGTTGTACTACAGGGTAATGACTAATTATTGCTACAAGCTGATTTCAAATGAAGTGATAGGACTACTATTGCTCTAAATGAGGTACACACAGGTGGAGTGTCCTGCTACAGAAAAGGACCTGATCTCAAACTGGGTTGCTTGATGGTAAAAGTAATAACAGTCCCTGGATCAGAAACTTCTGATTCCTTGAGACTGAATCCAAATCCCTTGGCTGGTTTACAGTACTGGGTTATCATAGAGAAATTGAATTTCACCATTTCATAGCATGTTCATGGGTTAAAATAAGCATTTAAGGCATGATCAAAAAGCCAGTGGGCTTTTGGTTGGGATTGAATGTTTCTGGGTAAATACAGTTGTTTTCCTTTAAAAAAGAGCCAGGCCTCAGTTACCTGCATTCTTGACAGCTTGCTGTACTGCCTGCTCAAAATTTAAGTCTTCGGATTTAAAAAATGCTTCAGTTCCTTCTTCCTCAGTCACAAAAGTGAACCGTTTTCCCAAAGCAAATATTGTGAACACAGGTCCATGCTGGAACAAAGAAAGATTTCCTATCAGTGCACTGTTAACACATTTTGTAGGAGCCCCAGCACGATTTCAGTGCTGCTGAGAGGTCAGGAGGGAGGAGCAGGTCATTCCTCCTCGGCTCAGAACTGCACAAAGATGAACATGAATCAGACCAAAATTTGCAGACTTACAGACCAGAAGGGAATGTGATATGTGCCTGCCTGACCTCTTGCAAAGTAGAAGAGATTCCTTCTCTTAGATTAACAGCTTATATTTTAATTACATTGCAGTTCAAACAATACTACCTACCTGGATTTAGAGAACCCATGGGATGGATTATCTACTGCATCCCTTGGCTGCCACAGCAAAGTACCAATATTGTAAAAATCCGTAATCCTACCTATTTCAGTCTACACTGTTTTAGCAAAAACTCCACCCTGCATATTTTTAACATTTCAGGTTCCCTTTCCTTTTCTGTCCTTTCCTTTGCTGTCCTTTCCTTTGTTGTCCTTTCTCCTAATATCAATGATTTCTTTCTTGTACAGCTGTTGAAAGATTAATATCAAAATAGCTAACAAGCTTTGAGCAGAACAGATTGACTGACATTCAGGGAAGGTTTCTGATACCATAAATCATTCTTTCATCTTCCCTTAATCTAATATCCCAGAGCCCTCTTTAAACTTCCAACAATAGGCATTCAATTCTGAGTTCCTACATTATTAAAACAATCCCTGATATTTGTAAATACTCTAAACTAGAAAGCAAATGTGCAATATCTACTGTCTATCAGATGACACATAAAAAATAATTCTTCCTTGTTCACATTGTTTATGCCATTGACTTTAACCATTTCTTTTGCTGTCTGTGTCTGTAGTGTAAATCCTGCTTCATCAAAAGCTCTTTGAAGCCAAGGAAAAGATTCCCCTTGGCACCAGCTGAATTTTGATTGTGTCCTTCAACTGCAAATTATTAAAGAAAGAATGACTGTTCAAACTCTCTGGGTGATAATAAATAAAACACTGTTTTAATAACAAGTGTTCAAGGCCAGGTTGGAGGAGGCTTTGAGCACCCCGTCCAGTGGAATTTGTCCCTGCCCATGGCAGGAGGTCGAATAAGATGAGCTTTAAGGCCCCTTCCAACATAGACCATGCTGTGATTCTATGATTCAATAACAGCTAAATTTCTAAGGTTGCTTTTTGATGTCCAAGTCCTCATCATTAGTCTGAATAAAAATCAATGAATCTGTACTGTGCTTGTTTTAAAATTAGATTTTTTAAATTTTAAATTAACATTAAAATGTACTTACACTAATTTTAAATAAAATTAAATTTTAACTAATACCAACCTGCAATAACACTTAATTATTCAATTAAGGTCGCACTCAATTAAGGATGGGAACACTTTATTTTAGGTGATTACATGTGAGCAAGATGTCTGAGCTCCCATAACAGACAACAGAAATCAAGTCTGTTGGACTCCACTGACAGCACTGACTATGTGTCCACTGACCATCTTGATAACCTGCAAACACCCACACAAACAATCTGGGTTTGAATCTCATCTAATTTCCTGCAATCTGTTTAGAATCATTAAAATTAGACCAATACTAAACAAAACTGAAATAAAAAAGTTCCACAGATGACCTCCTCCAGAACAAGTCAGCTTCATTGAGCAGCACAGTGATGGCAGATATTCAAAGACAAATCTTTCAGAAAGCAGAATTTTGTGTCCAAATTAATGACATTTGATAAATGCAATGCAAAATTAAACTACTATAAAAGAGAATCAAACTAATAAAGGCAATCTGCCTCCCCAATAAAAAAGACTTTTCCAAACATGTGAGATGCAGGAAGTCCCAGTGTGTTGCTGAGCCTGATAAATACTCAAGGTGTAAAGAAACTGAGTGGGGAAGGAATCTGAGATAGGGATTACATCAGTGTGAGACAAGTCCCACCCTGGAGCGTTTCACTGAGAGTGATGGACTGAGACCTTGTTTTGAAGGAAATATTAAGAAGAATAGACTTAAACAACTTCTAGGTAAAAACAGTGACAAATATTTCAATTCAAAACTCTCAAGGAATTAAAATAAGAAGCTGCAGAACTGCCTACTGTGATCTGTTAAATTACCCTCAGCAACAGGAGGACAGACAAGCAAATGTGGTGCCAGAAGGACCTGGGAAGTCTCAAAGAGTCATTTTAGTATTCAAAAAATTATAGCAAGTGTTATTAAAGATTGGGATTAGTAGTGGATAAATAGGATGTACTGAAAAAGAGCCTAGTACAGCTTTTAGGGAGACATAAGGTTGTGTAGCATTAAAAGTATTTCTAATTCATTCCTTGGAAGAACTAGAAGTTTACTCATGATCTGGAGTCATTTGAAAGTCTAAACAATGAGAAGACCTAGAAATATCACAGAAGGAGGCTTAGAATAATGACACACTGAAATTACTCCAATATATATTATGCAAGTGCTAATAAATGGTTTTAAACTGAAAGCAAGTAGGTTTGAATTAAATATTAGGAAGAAATTCTCTACTGTGAGGGTGGTGAGGCCCTGCACAGGTTGCCCAGAAAAGTTGTGGGTGCCCCATCCCTGAAAGTGTTCAAGGCCAGGTCAGATTGGGCTCTGAGCCACCTGGTCTAGTGAAAGGTGTCCCTGTCATGGCGGAGGGGTTGGAATGAGATGATCTTTAAGGTTCCTTCCAATCCAAACCATTCCATGATAATTAATTTTGAGATCTTACCTTGCTAGGAAAGGAGAGGAAAAAGGACCACAAACATCTAAACCCATCCTGTGCCTGCATCTTCAATTAAATTTGGTATTCCGACCATTCTATCTCAGCAGGATATTCAGGGCTAGTCAAAGTCAAAGGGATGCACAACATGCATACATATTTCAATAAAAGGAGATTAAGTGGACTTAGATCTCAGAAAAGATGAAAAGATAATCATTATTCTCAGTTCCTCATAATGTAAAAGCTAACGGGCTTGAGATTAGGAGTTAGATGGTTTAAAACCGGACAGAATACTTTATTCATATGGGTCATGATTAAATTATGGATTCACTGCTATGCATTGCTGTGCAGCCAAAATGATACACAAAAAAGGGTAACAAAAGAGATTAGGTCCAATGATCTGGATGCAAATTCCAGCCTGTCAAGTCCCTAAACCTGGAAGCTGGGAAGGAAAAGCAGGAGGCTGCATACTCTCACCTGGGTGTGCACCTTTACACCCTGTAACTGACTATCTCCTAACAGCTGCTGACCCAGACAGACACCTGAGTAACCAGATTGTTCATCTGTCAAAGTGTGTAATTACGCTGATGTTACACTGCAATAAAATCAGCTCCTGGAATGAGCTGTGAGACAGTTCTACACTTGTGTTATGGGCAGGTACCGACAGAGTGTAGGTTCTGCTGCCAGCACTGCATCCAGGTTACTGCTCTGAAACAGCTTTTTAGGAGATCTCACAGCATAAAGAGATATAGAAAGCAAAATAAAGTCCTCTTAGGATTTATTGCTTTCACTCATGAACGCTGGTTTTTTTCCCAAGATTGGGAAACACTTTAGTGCCACAGTGAGAGGCAGATTCGAGCCTACAGGAAAGTAACACTCCAGAAAAATAAAAACTTCAGAAGGATGTTCTCCAAAATCCCAAAGGAAATCAGGGAAACAGCCATTTTCCCCAAGGGCACTGACAGCCATGGAGCAACCACGCTCATCTGAGACAGCTGCAGTTGCACCAAGAGTGCTGCTGGAAACTGGGAGCCCTGGGTGGATTTCCCCTCCCTTGGGTAAACACACACACACACACACACACACAGAGGATCAATGCCATGTCCCGTCTCTAGCTCACGGACTGCAGCATTTCAGTCTTCTATGCCTGGGACCAGTGACAGACCTTTAGTGACTCGGCTGTGGACACTGACTATGGAAATGCTCCGCCAGAAACCTTGTCCTCTTCTCCAGCCTGTTCCCCTCCCCATGTCCCTTGCTGTGTAACCTAGTGAGCCACCCCTCACCCAGCCACACACAGACAGTAAGGCCAAGAGTCCTGGGACAGGGCCCCTTGTCCCAAATGCAATCTACACTCTGAGAGGGATCTATGGATCCCACAGGTCCCTACAACAGTGCAGAACAGTCTCATGGGTTCAACTGAACTTTTCCTGTTTGCCTAATTAGCAAACTGATGAGAAGAATTTGAAATTCCTTACTCTTACCCTGTTTGCAAGGCAAAGTGGGGAGCCACATCCTTTGAACCCCTCATCAAGCAGCTATCCCTGTATTTAATGTTGCATGGTGGCTCTGGTTATTCCCCTGCCCCTCCCAGACTGCCTGCAAAATTTCTTCAACCAGCCATCTTTAGGAGGAAGAGGTGGTATCTTTTATTAGACCAGAGATTAAATATTTTATTAGAGCAGGGGAACTTTCTTTTCTTAGTCCCACTGATGACACAAGGGGGAAAGGAGACAATTCTTCCAGCCCACGTGTTCTTCCGTAGGAGGAAAATAGAAGCAGCAAACGTCAAGCAAAGGGCAGGTTGGAAGCAGTGGAACTTTACTGTGTTACTCCAGGACTTGAGAGAAAAAACAGTGAAGGATAGACACAAAAGGAAATAAGAAAGAAAAGAATTAAGAAAGAATGGAATTAAGAAAGAGATGAGTGTCACTTTGACAGTCTGAAGGATTAATCCAGAGGAGGAACTTTCTCATTGCAAGAGTCTCGCCCAAAGGTAATGACCCTACAGAGATGAAGAGGTTTCACACTGCCTAAAGCCTGTTTCTGCAACACTTTTTATGAGGGCAGCTTGCTCATAACTAAGGTCACTTAACCCTGTTCTGGCAGTATTAAGGAGCCTGGAATTATTGCCAATGTATTTTGCAAGCCCTGTAGTGCCTGTTAATGACCCCTTTGGCAGCAGGATGTGTTTTGTTTGGCCGTGCTCTGCAACAGTGCCTACTCCTTTAAAAGGGAGCAGGCAGGAAAAGGCTTATTTTTCCTGGCCTCAGCACAGCGTGCCAGTGTGGGAGGTGGGAAGGGAGGGGGACTTTCAGGGCCTGAGGGTGATTTAAGGAGAGGAAGGGGAGAACAAACAAGTGGTCCTACTCAGGGACAGGGATGGTCCCTGTGATGGGGCTTCAGGCAGGCAGCCAACCTGGGAGAGAGGGATGGAGACATCCCTCTCAGACCAGGGGGACCACAGGGAGAGGTCACAAGTCCCAAGGATGATGCTAAATTGCTGGACTAAAAGTCAAAGGAAAGGTCCTACCAGCAAACATGCAGTAAAGGGGAGAGATGTAAGAAAGCCTTCTCTCCCTTCTTTGCTCTGAGTTTTCGCCCATTGAAAATGTTTCTTGTTCTAGCTTCTGTCCCAACAAAACCAGGGGTTTATAAAGTCCTTCAGGTGTTTCTGATGCGTGCAGATGTGTCTAAAGGGTCTCCAGGCAAAAGAACACCAAAATTAATTAACCCAGAGCCACTGAGTGTGCATTTGTACCTCAATACAAATATGTAAATGCTTTGCTCGTTCCATCTGTGAATAAACCCCAAAAAAGGACTCTTCTGTCAGGTTTGTTTTAAAATTTCATCCAAGAAATTTTGTTTAAAGTTTCTTGGGGAAAAAAAGGCAACTAAAGTCATAGTGAAACAGCTGTCCCCAAAAGGGACTACACTGGAAAGGACAGCTTGTCAGGCTGCTTTAATCTGGCTGCCATCAGGGTGTGTTTGCAATAGAACAATGAGGTTCCCTAATAGCCTAATATTAGAAGAGTCAAAGAAATATTATGACTGGATTTTTTAAGTGAGGCTTGGCAAATTTATTTAAAGGATTATACAGCATGGTTTCTGAAACAGTAGAAAAATGGGCAGAAATGGGTTCTCTTCCAGTCCTACATCTCTGTGCTACGATGAAAGAACAAATAACTGATGATGGTATGCACAGATGAAAGACAGAGGAAAGACATAGTAATGTAAAATTAAAACTGGTCTGTCAAGCACAAAGAAGCCAAGAAACTACAGATCATACCTATGAGCTTACCCCATCATGCACCCAATATGTTTAATACAAGATTGACAGCTCTTGTTCTCAAAGATCAGATTTAATCCTCTTCTTTAACACCATGAGTTTTATAACAATAATGGCTATAACAAATACTCACAATTGTGACATCTAGCAGTTCAAAATGAAAAAGCAAATTTTAAACATCCAGTATCTATTCATGTAGGATTTTTTTCAAATATCAGGATGTTACAGTGGTTTCATTTTTAGTTATTTTTTGCAAGTAGTGGGCTGTATGATCCTTCAGTATGGAACACTCAAGGCTGATTACATTGTAGTAGCAGGTGATATAATCCCTGAATGAAAGTGGGAAACTGGGGTTTACATCAGTTGTTACTAGCTGTCTAAAACTTAGGCCATCTTACCTAAATTAATAATTTGATCTCTTTCTATCTGACAGACACAGAAAAAGAAATTCAAGTTCAGGGGGTAAATCTTGAACCCCATGTTTGGTTAAGTTTTTTTAGGATGGAAAACTTTGTCTGCCAAGCATGTCTGTGTCTCTCTTGCATGCTGAGGGACACCAGCTGGTGCTCAAAAATCTCACCTAAGTTTAGGCATGCCAATAAGTAGTTTCCTGGTCTCAGCACTTGGCACAGAGCTTTCCACATTATCTGAAATCAAGATTAACACACAGCCAGACTGCAAAAGCAAAATGACAGAGGTCTAAGCAGGATGATTACAACACAGAAATCGTGCCTGGATCAGACCCACAACTCAGCAATGCTGGTGGCACAAAGCTGATTCTTCACCACTTAAATGCTCCTGACATTACAAAACATGACAGGAAAGGGGAAAACTGAATTCAGAAGTTTCTGGTTGCCTTTCCCCTTGCAGGCAGCCACCCTGAGCACGCACTCACGAGCAGGCACGCCAGCACATGCATTACCTTCTTTCTGGCTTGCTCTATAAACTCCAGAGGAGCTTTCCCGAACTGAAACGCAGCTCCAAACCAAGGGATCCAGCTCTTGATGCAAGGAGGGGAGCTCGGGTTTCTCAGCTGAAACAAAAGAGCCTTGACAATAAGGAGTCCCAGGAGTGCTGCCAAGAGCAGAGTGAGATCCATTTTGCCTCTTCGTCGCCTGTCCCAGCCCCAGCAGCTGCTCCACCTGCCGCAGCCCCGGCATGGCCGCGCTGGCCGGGCTCCGAGTTCACGAACAGGGGCCTCTTTGATCAGCCCTGCCAGCTGAGCACTGCCATGGGGACAAGATGTCAAAAGCACTGAGCAGCACAGGGCATAAGCCCTTGTTCTGGAAAAGGCAGAGCCAATTCTGCTCTGTTCTGGGATGAGGACCAACTCTGCTGCTTGCAAAACTTAGATGTTGCTGTGGCAAATCCTTGGACTTTGCTTCAGTTGCTGGAAGGCCACCGGGGCAGCCAGGGACACAGTCAGGGACACTGGCCAAGCAGTGCAGAGCTTTCTTCAATTTAAAAAAAATACAGGTTTTTTTTCAATATTGAGATTACAAAACAGAGAGCCTGTGATTTGCAGGCATTTAGCTTTCAGCAAGTCAGATGGCAAGAAACTTTTGCAGGCATCACGTGAAGCAGAAACTTTGAGAAAGGTATCTCTCACCTGTCTGAGATCATCTCATTAAAGGCTAGATGTGTGTCCAGTGTCTGAGGTGTAGAGAAACGCTTCAGAGGTTGAACTGACAATTCAAAACCTGCTGGTCACCTCTATTATATCACTGCAATGTCAGAAGACAAGGTTTCAGAGAGGTCAGATTAGTTTCTTTGCATGTGTGAAAGTGGCACACCAAAATACTTCCAGAATACATTAAGTATAAAAAACCCTAGGAAGTGCTGTCAGAGCCTACCCCCGCACACCCTTCAAACCCCACAGGTTTGAAGAGAACACAAAACCAGGAGGAGTGGCTGACAGACCAAATGAGTGTGCTGCCACTTGGGGGGATCTCAGCAGGCAGGAAAATGGGCAGACAGGGACTTACCTTAAAAACATAGAATAACAGCTGGAAGGGACCTCAAGGATCACCTGGTCCAGCTTTTCCTAGCCAAAAAAAAAAGGTGACTTTATGAAGTTCAGCAAAGGGAAATGCTAAGTTCTGCCCTTGGGTAGGAACAACCCCATGTACCAGTACAGGTTGAGGAAGCACCTGGGTGGACAGGAACTTTGCAGATCTGTGGTCCTGGTGGACACCATGCTGAACAAGAGTCAGAAATGTACCTTTGCCCTCAAGAGCACCCTGGGCTGCATCAGGAAAAGTGCTGCCAGCAGACTAAGGGAGGTGATCCTCTGCCAAGAAGTGTAGTGCCAAGAGGGGGCTGGAGCATCTGTCATTTAAGGAGAGGCTGAGGGAGCAGGAACAGCTCAGTCTGGAGAAGAGAAGGCTCAGGGGGATCTTCTCAGTGTGTATGAACACCTGAAGGGAGGGAGGATGCAAAGAGGATGCCAGGCTCTTTTGGGGGTGCCCAGTGAAAGGGCAAGAGGCAGTGGGCATGAACAAATACAGTTTAACTCCCTTCCTATACAGGAATAGGTGCACAAACAGGAACCTTTGTACCAGTGCAGACAGGCAGTACAGTAAAAGTACCAGAAATACACCTGAGAGTAGGAGGTTAAGAGCTGTGAAAACCAGGTGTATGTCCTTCATTAAACAGTCATTCTGAAATACCTTGGGATGTTACATGTTGGTCACAGGTGCAGAAGAACAAGCCCATGTACATCAACTGTGACAAAATAGGGTGTTGATCTCCATTTTGTAAAGTGTCTGGAACAAACAGATAAATCACTGTTAACCGTGACATCACTATACTTCTGTGTTTAGCTATCACAGCTCTTTATGTTTATTTCCTGGTTTTATTTTATCCATTAAATTATTTGTTTTCCTATAGAGGGGTAAAGCGATAGAGAGCTAAAGGCCTTATAATTTTGGAGTATATTTACATTATATGCACAGTATATTTTCATTATATGCGTGGTATATTTTCATTAAGTCACTGAGTAGTGAGTTTAAAGTGATCTATGCATACAAGCATAGGTATGACAAGAGGTAAGACAAGCCCTCAAGCCTCTGTGAAGACATTCATTAAAGGCTTTTGTGTTTGTTTTGGTCTATTTTTTGTTTGTTTTTGTTTAGCCTTTTAGGGCGTGATCTGGTGAAGGACAGATGCAAGGCACTGTTGTGATGAGGACACAGCCAGTACGATGGGGGCCACAATCACTGCCAAGCTTTCCTCAGGCTGGGTCCTAGTCTTGGGCAGCAGTTAATGGTTATTCCAAGTGAACTAACGCAGCCAACACCTGCAGATGCGGGCACTGGGCAGTCTGGCAGCCTTTCTCCACCAGCACATAGCTCTCCCAGACCCTGCTGCTGTGTTTCCATCCCATCTGATGTCCACACTCCCTCCCTGCAAACACAGCCTTTGGTCAAACTGGTTTTGGACAGAAACCAAAAAATTCCATCTCACCGAGAACTGAAATGAATGAGTAGGAAGGGTCCTCTCTGCTGGTGCTGTCTCCCTCAGGATTTGCCTTTTAGGAACTCCAGATGTTTGATGGACCTCCATGACTAGTGGCCCTTCTTTTCTCCATACATCACAGAGCTGTCCATGCAAGCACCTACCCCTAGTCAGACTCATTTCAAAGATCCTGTGGGAAGAGAAAATTCTTCTTTGCTGACATCCCCCACTCATGTGGTTTAAAAAAGAAGCTATTTCTTCAGGTTAAAAATGACCATGCAGAGCTGCTTCTTCCATAGGATGTTGCAATGCTATGGGGTTTATTTTAAGGAGGGATCTAGTTACTGTTTTCCATTCCCTAAAGCATGGTCATGGAGAAAAGAGAATGAGACTATACCCAGCGGTGTACAGTTAAAGGAGGATTGTAAAATCCTCGTCCTGGGAGGTTTTCAGGGGACCAAACAAGACCTTGGGCAACCTGATGTAACTCCGAAGCTCTCCCTGCTCTGACACAGGACTGTAAGATGACTGCAGGTGAACTCTAGAGGTCCCCTCTAGCCTACATTATGAGTCAATGATACACAGGCTGATATGGTGTGGCACAAGCTGACCCAAGCCCACAGAACAGCTTTGGAAAGAGGCACAAAGGGCCACAGAAACTTGCATGAACTGTCCAGAAATAGCCTCTGAACCACTCACATCTTCTGTGCAGCCAGGCACATTTGCATTAAACTGCAATATGCCTTCTCCCCATTTTTAACCAGGGCTTTGTCAGGAGTTTGTTTTATCACTGCAAAAATACTAATGAATTTTAACCCCAAAATGGATCCAATTTAATACCAGTTACTGGTGACCAATGAGATAGGTTCTTCCAAGTTCAACTGAATATTTCACCTGCAATGTTACCTTAATTTGTCTGAATTATTGTGACAGGGACCACATACCAAAGCTTTAGGCAGTCAGACAGGGATCTGGGGAGGTGTTCTGGGATAAGTTTCTGTGACCTACAAAATCCTCAAATCAGCACGAGGATTACTGACTAATGGCTAATGATTAACCTAGTGATTCAGCTGAGCCTTAAAGATAAATAAAAAGCTTACCTTGAAATGCACATACCCTAACCTTTCTTTTTCACGATGAGAACCTAAATGTATCTACAATAATTTAAAATAAATTAGGACTGGCCCACAACAGGACTTCAGCATTCAGCCAGGAAAAGCTTTAAACTTTTTACTTATGGGGCTCTGGGCAGTGACCAGTTTCTGCTATCCCAAGCTTGCAGGATCCTTGTTCTAACTGCACTGCTCCGTGACTAATCCACAGATTGCTGCGAGCAGCCCAGCTCGGCACGTAGCTGTTGCTAACGCAGCTCTTACTAAACCAGATCTGGATCAATCCATCCCTCCCGGACGCAGCTGTTCGACACGGGAACAGAGTTTGGGGCTCCCCAGGCAGTGCTGCACAATGACAGCACCCCGCAAAGCAAACATGCCCCACGCCTAATCTTGAGCCCTCATTAATGATTACTCTTTTAAATGCAGATAATGGACAAAAGTGTGCGTGTGTCTGTACCTGTAATGCCGGTTTCCGGGCAAAGAACAACCTCGGTGACAGACTACATTTCCCAGGAGCCTGTTGGCCAGGAATCTCTTGTGTCACTGCAGAAGGACCTTGCAGCTCTGCAGAGCCACTCGGGCTGCTGCAGTTCCCGGTGCTGGCGCTGGAGAAACATGACCTTCAGCAGCTTGTCTCTTAAACCACCCAGAGCTGATCTGCGCTAGGGCCCGCTCTTGCTGCGGACAGACCCGGGCAGGGTGGCTGGGTAGCCTCGGTTCATGTGAGATGCTAGATGTCACCTGCAGAAGAAGAGAGGAGCTTACCTCTTCCAGAGAGATGGCCCCGAGCCAGCAAATTCGCTCTGTCAGCCTGTGCAGCGGCTGTGGCAGAACTAGGTACAACTCACCGTGGTTTTCCGAGAGGGAAGGGGGTCAAATTTACTTACGGGGGGCAGGGGTAACATCAGTCCCCGGATGCCTCATTCCTCAATGTTCTGCTCCAGCAAATCTGCATTTCACCGTGCTAGTCACGGCTTTTCTGTAATCTAAGCCTTGCAAGTGTTTTACGCCACCTGACCATGGCTGGAGGGAGGGTTTTTCAGGATGAAATCTTTGCCTCAGAGACCGAAGGGCTGCAGTCATTAACTCAGTGTAGTTGTGACTAATTTAAGCTTTGCACCGGCTGGGTTTCCAGAAAAAGCCTAAAGAGGAAGGCAGTTCTGTTGCCTAAGTTACAGCAAGGCCTGATTCCTTCAGGAATTTCCTTTCCATAGTTAATGAAGGTTAATCAAAGAAAAATCGACTCTTATGTTCCTGGTTACAGTGGAGATGGCTTTAAAAAATGGAGTTGGAAAGTGCTTGGTGAAACATGGAATAGAAGCCCACTGGCATCTGTGTAGCACTGCTTTGTGACCAAGTAACTTATTTTGAATATTTTTCAGCATGTTCTTTATAATTTCTACAAACTCTTACAGGCAAATAAGTTACATTGCTCTAACTTCTCAATCTTTGCTAATCTTTAAACATGAATACCAAACTTAATGCACAAATAGACTGTAAACCTGCTGAAGCTTTGGGCAGTGACTGCATTCCCCGGGCACCTGAGTCCTACTCTGGAAGGACCCTGGTGTGTCACAGAGGTATCAAACCAAAGACAAGCCCTGCTCCTGGGCACAGGCTGGGAAGGTCCATTGCCAGGCACTCCTGGCCTGGAACTGAAATGAGGGGCAGCAAATACTTATCCATACTGTATCAGGAGCAGCCCTGGGAAGCTGAGATCAACTAGGATCTCCTTCACCAGCCACCAGTTATTTCAGTGAGAGAAATAACAGGTTAGACATGATTTTAGTGCCTGCATAAGAAAAGCAGCCTATGTTAGGGTGGTTTGTAGGACAGATATGTAGGTAAGTTTGTAGGTGAGCCTGATGTGTGTCTCCATTACGATGACCTCTGTGGGGTTGTTCCTGACCAAAACATGTGCTGGCACTGTGCTGGGCAGACTTGGAGAGACCACATGATCGATTGAGAGATTTGACTGGTCTGTATTCAGGGGGAGTAACTGGAACAGGATTTTTAATCCTGAGTGCCTCGGAAGGTACACGTATTGCATAACAAATCTGCAAAACTGTATGTGCGAGTAAGACTGGGTGTTTGATGGGAATGTAATTTAGTTACTTGTGCCCAGAGCCACTTTTAACAGACCTGGATGTGAATTCTCCAGCAATCTCCTGCACCTTGTTGGGTACAGCCCCTGCTGCTGCTGGTGCCTGCCTCCCCTTGGGCCATTGCGGGGCGTTGTGGTGCAGATGTTCCCAGCACGGGAGGTCCCCCTGCAGCTGCACTCGTATTCATGTGTGTTCCCGGCCCTTTCTCCGCAGTGACATTTCCCCTGGATCTCACGAAAACCCGGCTGCAGATCCAAGGTGAAGCTGCCATGCGCCGCGGTGGAGCTGCGGCCGGCCCAGCAGACCCGTACCGCGGAATGCTGCGCACGGCGGCTGGAATCGCGCAGGAGGAGGGCGTATGGAAGCTCTGGCAAGGAGCCACGCCGGCCGTCTATCGCCACATAGGTGATTATCTGCTCGTGAGGGGCCAAGCTTGGGTCCTGCCTTCTGTGGCTAAGTCTTCTGAAGTGAGCCTGCCATATCTTCTTGTACTTTCAATATATCTGTGAGGCCTGCAATTCCACTTTGAAATATATGAGATTCCAGATCAATAATGTCTCTTCCTTCCCTTTCCCAGTCCTTCATGGCTTTATTCTGGTTTCTGGGAAAACAAAATATAAGTTCTCTGTCACCTTTGCAGGAAGGTCTTGTTCAGGAAGCCCAAAGAGACACTCAGAGTCTTCAGAACAAGAAATGTCTTATATGTGAGGGAAGTGGGGACAGATTAGGAAAAAAGATGGGAAAAAATATGAGATTGCAAGCACAAGGGAAGAATACAAGTGCTAGAAGAAGTGCATTAGAGGTCTGGCCACAAATGACAGCTTTTTGTGCTTTACTTAGAAATATGGTGACAGCAACAGACCTCAAAAGCAGGCGTGTGGTTTTGTGCTTGGCATCAGCACAGAGGGAAGCAATGCAGCCCCATCTCCTTAGGTGCAGGCAAAGCTGTGCTGCTTCCTGGCAGACCTGTGGCTCAGCTAGAGAGATTTTCTGATGCTAAAAGGCTCTGGCTCTACCATTGACACCAGGCAACCCCCTCACTTTCCCTGTTCTGATCACAAATGCGAGAGCAGTGACCAGCTGACCCAGGCAAGCTCTGGAGTGTCATAAACCAATGTCTTGATCTCCCTCTCACAGCATCTCCTCAGAAATGGCAGACCCAAGAACTGTCTCCTGCTTTTGTTTCCACAGTATACACTGGTGTTCGGATGGTTACTTATGAACATCTCCGTGACTCCGTGCTTGGCAGGGCGCAGGGTGAAAGCTTTCCTCTCTGGTAATGTTGCATTTTCATGCATATTTATTGCTTGCTTGGGGATTGTCCTTACTGTAGGAATCCTACAGACAAATCTTAGGTCCAAAATGTATTTGGTTTTGGGATGGGATTGATAAAATCTAATACAAAATACTTGTCATGCCTAATGCTACAGGAAGGGGGAACAATGGATAATGCTGAAATTCATGGTTTTCCTAAAAGAAATAGAACCAGAAAATCAACATTACTAGTAGTAGTGGGAGAGAAAGAAAAATTTTATGTATAAGCAAGCAGTTTGGAATTTTAGATGGGCGCTCAGTTATAATATATGGAGCATTATCCCTTCTATACTTTGCCATCCTGCCTCTAAACCTTGAGTGAGGAACATAATGGAACCTTGATTGTTTTTCCTGAGGTAGGTTTTAGCCCTTTCTTAAAATTAACAGAAATATTACTGACTACTTTAACAACCTGCAGCCATCACAATTATTACCTTCACTTTGGCTATTAATATATGGAATAACCATTTACACTTGTTCCACCTGGCTTGTGCTGCTGAACTCTTCAACTTGAGCACTGCAACTTGTGAAGATTTTCAGTGTATTCTGGAGCACAATTTTTCTCCGTTTGGCAGGAAAGCTGTGGTTGGAGGCATGTCTGCAGGTGCCATTGGACAGTTTTTCGCCAGCCCAACTGATCTAGTGAAGGTGCAGATGCAGATGGAGGGAAAAAGGAAGTTGGAAGGAAAACCGTTACGGTCGGTTCCTCTCGGAGCTGGTGGTTGTTTCCCCATTACTGATCACTCTTTGGCCCAGGGTGTGGTTCTCTGTGTTTTCTGCCACCCCTTCTCCCCAGCTGCTCTGTGCCCTTTTACAGGGAGAGCACCCGAAGGCTCTGGGCAGTGGAGAGGGGGATTCAAGACTTCCCCTTTATTCCATTTATACCTGCCTTCCTTATTCTAATTTACTGGTCCCAGGGACCACAAACCCTCACCCATTCTCCATGCTGCAGCACATCCATGTCAGCACTGTACCAGGGGGAGGGGAGGATGCTTTCTGAAGATGGGAAGCTGGAAGAAAGGATGAGGGAAATGGCTCATGCACGATGCATAGGCACAGGGAAGGCTGGCAGACAGCAGGGCTTGAGACCCTCCTGCAATACCAGGACATGCTGCTCTTTTCATCCCAAACTGTTGCCATCATTTGGTGTCTCATACATTCAGTATTGCAACCCAGTGTGGGTTCAAAGGATTGTCTGCTGTTAGCCACCAGATCACTGCTTTGCAAGGCAACTGGTATCTCTGGTAAAATATTGTGGCATGAAAGTCAAAGATCCAAAAATGGATCCGGAGGGCCAGATCCTTGCAGGTATAAATTCCTAATCTTACGTGAGAACCTGGTGCAGCAAAGTGCTGGAATATGCAAAGACTTCGCCATATCTGGGTTGTCTGCTCACTAGTTGCATCTTGATTTCAGGTTCCGGGGCGTGCACCACGCTTTTCTGAAGATCCTGTCTGAAGGAGGAATAAGGGGACTTTGGGCTGGATGGGTACCAAATGTCCAAAGAGCTGCTCTGGTGAACATGGGAGGTAAATGGAATAACTTGGTCTGCAGCACTTAAGGCCACACCAAAGCTTTAAGAAAGAGGAGCTTCTTGATTACCTACACTGGGGCCCTGTTTGGAGCACCCTGCAGGTGACCTCTGCCTTGTGCACCTGTGTTTTGGTCCTGTGGAAATCAAATTACTTAAAAGTAACAGTTTTTACCTGAGCTTAAGGAAGAGTGAGCCAGGAGCTGAGGGGGTCCCACGGTCAGCAAAGCAGGGGCTTCAGCAGCTACAACCCAACACCCAGGTGAGGTGAGCAGGGCAGAGCCAGCGAAGGCAGCCAGGCTTCACCAAGATCCAAATCCTCAGGGAAGTGTGTGCTGATGAGGCAGGTCTGAGGCCAAGCCAGGAAGCTGAGCCAGCAGCAGGGCTGGTGAGAGTCACACAGACACAGCTCAGCATCATCTGTAAGGTAAATCAGAAGATGGGAGCAGAAAGGAGAAGGTACTCACATGTCTAAAGACAAGACTCGGTGCTACAGCTCTCATCAGAAAGTGGGGGCAGAGTGCCCGCTGTGCCAAAGGCAGGAGCCACACTGGAAATGAACATCCTGTGTCACAAACAGCACAGACACCATTTACTCCTGACTGTGTTGTTTTTTCTCATTATCCTGTTTACAGATCTGACCACTTATGACTCAGTGAAACACTTTTTGCTTCTGAACACACCACTTGTGGACAACAGTGTGACTCACAGTGTTAGCAGGTGCCATATTCTCCAATTACCCCTTTTCCACTGTGGAGCATTTCCAGCCTTGCTGTCTTCATTTGCCTCTCTGTGCCAGCAGAAGACCCCATTCTTTGATTTTGATACTGCTGATGAAATGGAACTTTAAAATGATTTTTTTCCTGAAAGAACATCACTTTATAGAAGATAGAAGAAAAAGGATGCAACCATTGCTACAAAACTGCCCTCATTAGAAGTGCCTTGCTGGTGCATTTAAACACGTTTGCTCTAATCTATGGGAGCACAGTGATACGAGTGCTGCAGAACAACATCTTTTACTCCCTTAAATTATGAAGAAATCTACTTTATATAAACAATATTATAAATTGCCTATTGTGGGTCCTTCATCCCTAACTCAGAACTGCACATGGAGGTGAGGGCAGCTGGCACTGGGAGGACATGTAAGCAAGAGCAGTACTAGCAAGCCTCCCAAACCAAATTAATGTCACGAGTTATTACTCGTGATTTTATGATAACTGTTTCAATATATCTTTATTATAAGAACTGGAATCATGATGCTAAAATTGTCATGATACATCTTGGTTTCTTCCTTAAGTGTCTGTTGCTGTTGGCAGTGCCTGCTCCGGGCTGGTAGCAGCTGTTCTGGGAACTCCTGCCGATGTGGTCAAAACCCGGATAATGAACCAGCCGAGAGATAAGCAGGGAAGGTATGGACACTTCGAAGGCCGACTTTTCAGCAGCATATTGAAACCCTGAGTCTCACTGATTTCTCTGGGAACGAAGTGCTAAATTGATAATTTGCTCTTCATCCATCTGGTGATTACTGATTTAGTAAATATCTGGGGGGTATAGTTGAGATGGCCACTGAAGCATAACTGGTTACTCCAGTGGATTTCAGTTCTGGATTAGACTCCAAGGAGTTTACAAAAGAGCTTCTGCTTGTAGAAAAATATCAGCTACAAATTATTTTTGTGAGGGGGATGGGATTTTTTAAAATCATGTATTTGTAATCCTAACACTGTTTGTTCTCCTTGCACATTGCTAGAGGTCTGCTCTATAAGTCTTCCATGGACTGCTTGATTCAAACTGTCCAGGGTGAAGGGTTTATATCTCTGTACAAAGGCTTTATACCAACCTGGATGCGAATGGTACGTGCTTTTTAACTCTCTTTACAAGAACAATTAGCATTAAAACGTGAGGAGTGTGGATGCAGCCCTAACCCTATGTAATACTATGATTTTTGTATGAAAGACATAATGATAGAATCATAGAATGGTTTGGATTGGAAGGGACCTTAAAGATTATCTCATTCCAAACCCTCTGCCATGGGCAGGGACACCTTCCACTTGCTCAGAGCCCTGTCCTACCTGGCCTCGAACACTTCCAGGGATGGGGAGTTCACAGCCTCTCTGAGCAGACCGAGGGTTGGGAACCTCTCTGGGAACCAGAGCAAGATGAGACTGAACTTAAGAATATGATTTTTAAGAGGAGGCAGTTAAATCTAATGGACTTATTTATAGGGTTGCTTGTGTTTTAAGCCTCTAACTTCTGTGTTTGCTTTCACAGGCTCCTTGGTCACTGGTATTCTGGCTTACATATGAACAAATCAGAAGGATGTGTGGAGTTAGCTCTTTTTAAAACCTTCAATATTCACAAAGAGAGAAAAGTCAAAAAGCTGAATCCTCATTCCATGAGGTAGTAGGATCACATGTATAGGTTGTTGCTCAAAATCCAGTCCTTACTGGTTAGGAGCAGCCATGACCTAAGGATACTACTTCATTATCAGACTGCTACATGAAATTTATATTACCCACAGAATAAAATTGTCACAATAATACTTCAACTAGTAGCCAGCATCAGCTTTCTGAACCAGCAAACAGGAATAAAAAAAGTCTACCAAGCATATAGAATATAATACTGTCTGCTTGTTTGATAATTGAGATGGTTCCTATTGTTTAAAGACAAGAGCAGGTTGATCAATGCACTGAACATGTTCTGTGGCTATGCATCTATAAAATTATTTGGGAATTTTGTTTTTAATTGCATTTGCACACAGATAAAGAACTACCTCTCATTAGTTTGATGTCTCAGCAAACCAAGCCTGTAGTGCTAGGTATTGAAAAAGCTAAAAGCAGTTTACCTGATTCCAAATTTGCTTTGCACAAAAAGTGGAAGGGTTTGTATTCCTTCTACTTCCCAGAGACTGCCTGACCTCTCCACTCAACTGGTTGAATAAGATCATGACTGAAATGCAGGAAATCAAAAAGCCTAGTTGATTTCCTGTTCCCAGGAAATCAAAAGCCTAGTTTGCTGTGCCCCGCTTGAAGGACTCAGGATACTCCATAGGGCCAAGAGGAACTACCTGTCCTGTGACAATCTCGGTGCTGGTGTGGCAGACTGGCTCATTAAGGCACCACTTTTCCATTGAAATGCACACTCTGTCCACTTCAAATCTTGGTGGAAATACAACGTTCTCTTCAATAACGCAAAATGTTTGAACAGGAGTGATTTATTTATTCTTAAAACTAAAGCCTTCCAGATTTCATAGGGGAGGAGACTAGTGATGTTTGTTACTAGGTTCATCTTCAGCAATCAAGAGGCAAAAATGCATTATTAAAAGCAATCATGAGCATATAGAACAAAGCTGGCTTTGATTTAGTAATATCTGGTAATGGAATTAATGTAGAAGACTTTGCTCTCTTAGTATATACTCAGGATTTCTTCTAGTCTTTGCAACCAGTGTCTTCAATGTGTCAATTTCTCATTAAATACAGTTTGGGTGTCTTCTTGGCTTGCACTTGTACTTTCTGTTTGTATTGTAGTTCAGTTGTGGCCGTATGCATTTGGGAGTGCACTTCCAGCTTGGAAAACATTCATCTCCCCATTATTAGGGAGTCACAGAATCACAGAACGGGGCAGGTCAGAAGGGTCCCACCTCCTTGCTCAAGGAGGGTCATCCCAGAGCACATGGCACAGGACTGCACCCAGACATCGCTGGAATATCTCCAGTGAGAGGACTCCACAGCCTCTCTGGACAATCTGTTCCAATGCTTGGTCACTGCACAGGAAAGTTCTTCCTCACGTTCAGGTGGAACCTCCTGTGCATCAGTCCAAAGGTTTTGTTCAGAAATACTGATACTTTTCTAGCTGACACCCTGAGAAACTAATCCAAGTTCTTTTTCTGTCTTGCACTCCAACACCAGCAATGACAAACCAGCAAAGCTGCTGCCTTATTTACCTCCCAAGCAGTCCTGCCTTCCATCCGGTTACCCTGATAACCCTGGGGATGGATACACAGCCTTGCCTTTCTATTGGGACAGAACAAGTATTTTTATCATAGAATCACAGAACGGTTTGGGCTGGAAGGGACCTCAAAGTTCATTTATTTCCAATCCCTTGCCGTGGGCAGGGGCACCTTCCACTACCCCAGGTTAGTGCAAGCCCTGTCCAATCTGGCCTTGAACGCTTCCAGGGATGGGGAATCCACAGCTTCTCTGGGCAACCAGTCCCTGTGTCTCACTATCCTCACAGTAAAGAATTTTTCCCTAATATCCAATCTAAGCCTGCTCTCTTTCAGTTTGAAGCCATTCCCCCTTGTCCTGGTGCTCCAGGACCTTGTAAATAATCCCTCTCCATCTTTCTTGTCAGCTCCCTTATGGTACTGGAAGGCCACAGTTAGGTCACCCTGAAGCTTCTCCAGGCTGAACAATCCCAATTGTCTCAGCCTTTCCACACAGGACAGGTGCTCCATCTTTCTGATCATCATAATCAGTATATTAATTATAAGCAGTGTGTTAGTCTTAAATCACTTTTAGCCAGCATTTAGCAAAATTGCCATAAGCTACTTTTATGGGGACACAGTTTGGGAGAATTACTGAAACTCTAAGTTTTGTTAAAATCACCTTGATACACTTCAATGAGCAAAGCCTGGAAGAGAGGTCTACTGTTAAAACTGGATACAAGGAATGCACCATTTTATGGACACAAGGACGTTTTTCAGAAAACAGAAGACAAAAAAAAACCTAACAAAGACTCAGTATGTGTGCTGAAAAGTCCTTACCGGGAAAAAGATAACAAAAGGACTGAAAAATATAGACTAATTTGCATGAGAAGTGAGAAATCAATAACCAATAGAGGAAAGAATACTAATTAATGAAAGAGAATTCTGTAATTTATAAGCAGTGAATATTGTTTGCTAAAAATGCATATATAAATAAATGAAAAAGTTTTATATCTGCATCTGTCTAGAGGCCAGACTTTTGTCAGACACACACACACACACACACACACACACTCCCCTCCTGGCCAAGAAAAAAGTAATGCCTTACTAACACCAAAAAGACAGTGTTAGAGGGTTTTATATATCCCAGTGATTTCAGAGGATTTGGTAACAACAGCACCACTCAGCTTGGTGTCAGCAGCAAACTTGCCGAGGATGCACTCCCACCCTTTGCTTGTGCAATTAATGAAGATACTAAATAACACTGGTCCCAATGCGGACCCTGGAGGGGCAGCACAATTTTAAAATAAAAAAAAAAGAAAGCCTTGTAAATGTCTTGTAAAGAAAAACTTCTTTAGCTCTTAATAAACCTCGCTCTTTGAGTGTGAATTATCAGCGATTCCTGGCTGGTGTCCCGTGGGAGCTCCCTGCCCTCACACCGCCACCTCCGCCCTCACGCTGCGGCCGCCGGCCTCACGCGGCGCCCCGCCCTCACGCCGCCGCTGGCCAATAGGCGTCAAGCTCCGCACGCATGTCCCGCCCCCGGCGCGGCCCTGACCAATGGGAGCTAAGCAGGCTCGGCGCTCTCTCCCCTCACTCGCCGCCGCCGTCCCGCCACCGCCCAGCCGGCGTGGAGCGCTCCACCTTGGGCGAGAGCAGTTCCGGCGGGCTCTGCTCTGAGCCCCACGGCGCCCCGGCCATAATTCCGTAACTCTGCTTTTCGTGGCGCCTCCGCGAGGTCTCGGTGTAGCAGGAGTGGCTCCATGTACCAGCCCGCTTCACCCCTCCTTTTCCCGCTTCCCTTCGCGCCGCTCTCTTCCCCCCCGAGACGATCAAAATGGACGCGACCGCTGGGGCAGCCGCTAACGGCTCCCCTGGTTCACGTGGGCGGCGCGTGCCCTATATGAGGCCTAGGGGCGGAAGGAGGGGCGTTCATTCGCCTCGTGCGGGAGCCGACTGATTGGTCAGTGGCTTCGCCATGAGCTCCGGGTCCCTCGGCCGCGGCGATACCGTCACCCTGCGCATCCGCTCCGTGGGGCTCTACCCCGAGGTGCCCATCGTGCGGCTGTGGGGGCTGCTAGGCGAACGCAAGGCTGACTATGCCGCCCTCCACCGCGAGGTCCAGGCGGCGGCTGGGCCGCGCCTGGCGGCCCGCCCAGAGCCCAGCGGGCCGGGAGCCAGCGGGGCCAGGCTGTGCCCAGGAGAGCTGGCACTGGTGGAGGTGTTGGGCGTCTGGTACCGCTGCTGTGTGGTGAGTTGCAGTGCCCAAGGGTACCGTGTATTCCTGCTGGACGAGGGGTACGTGGTGGCCACATCGGCCCGTTACCTGGCACGGGGCTGCTCAGAGCTCTTCCAGCTGCCCCCGGAGGTGCTGGGCTGCGTCGTGGCCGATGTCATGCCCTCCCACAGTCACGAGGGGACAGCATGTGGGGATTCACCAGTGTCCAAGTGGACAGTGGAGGCAATGGAGTTCCTCAGCTTCCTGCATGGCAAGGAGGTGTCCGGTGTGGTGCAGGAGGTGATGACACCGCAGCTCGTCGTGCTTGAGCTTCCCCAGCTCGTGGCCCAGATGCGGCAGCTGGGCCTGGCCAAACGTGTCTCTCCCAGCTGGTTCTGCCAGGTACTCAGACGCTGCCTGCCTCTTGGCGAGTTAAAGAAGCAGCTCTGTCAGCAGTCTCCTGTGTGTTCCCTTGGAACTTTTGCAGTTCCACAGCTTCTCCATGTACTGCTCTCATATCGGCCTCTGTCACCTGCCTTGGATTACTACTACCCACAGCTTCAGTTGGGTGTGATAGAGCCTGTCCTAGTGACCCATGTCTCTGACCCACACCACATCTACTGCCAGTTGCAGTGCCTGTCCCAGGAAATCTCTTGCCTTTCTGATACCATGTGCGATGCTTATGACCGGTGGGAACAGGATTTATTGCCGAAAGTGGGCTCACCCTGTGCTGCCCGTGGAATGGATGGCCAGTGGTACCGTGCTGTTCTGCTGGAGCTCATTGCTGGGGAGCAGGACCAGCATGCAGCTCTCGTGATCTTTGTGGACTATGGCAGGAAGGAGACTGTGACCAGAGCTAATCTGCGCCATTTGCCTGCCGAGTGTTTTCGCATGCCTGTGGTCACTTATGTGTGTGCTCTTCAGGGTGTTTCGGATGGGGGCGGTGGCTGGTCCCCATTGCATGTTGATTTGCTGAAAGCATTGGTGCTTGGCAGAGAAGTGAGTGCTCACATCAAAGCCTTTAACTCCTTTGAACATCTCTATTATGTGACTCTGTATGGGGAAAATGGCATCGATTTGAACCATCTTTTTGGGTCTCAGGCTTGCTGCTTGGTCAGCAGTCACGGGAGCCAAACTGAGGCTCATGAGCAGCTGGAAGTACAGGAATCCATAGCTGAAGAATTGGAATTGCCGCCAGAAGTGCCTCCTGTTTTAACACATGGAGATTTGTCTGCTGCTGCTGGAGCTGGTGTGCGTCTGAAGACCTGTACTTTTTACAGTGCACAGGTTTCCCACCTCCGAAACCCCTCTGAGTTCTGGCTGCAGCTCCATGAGCATTACCAGCTCTTCAGGCAGCTGAGGCAGTGCATGTGGAATTTTTATTCCCATTCCACAAAGCTGGATGGTGCTGGGTGGGACCCACACCCTGGATCCCTTTGTTGTGCCAGTGGGAGCGAGGGTGTCTTTTATCGAGCGGTGGTCACCAGGGTACTGGACACTGGGGTGGAAGTACACCTGGTGGACAGAGGCAGTACAGAAACTGTGGATCTGTGTGCTGTGAAGGAGCTGCTCCCTCGGTTCAGGGAACTGCCTGCTTTAGCTCTGAAGTGTTGTTTGGCAGGTGTCTCCCCTCTGAGAGGGAGTTGGAGTGAAGCTTCTGTGTCTGCATTTAGGGAGATTGTACAGAACAAGGAACTAAAGATTTGGTTTTTGAGTGTGCAGGGTGACAAATACATGGTTGAAATTTTTGACCAGTCCCAGTTAGGAGAGAGAAGAGTGAGTAAACTCATGGCTCAGGGGGGTTATGCTCAATACCAGAGGTATGAAATACCCAAGACTCCCCAGAAATTAGACAAGTCTGTGACACAGTCCTCTTCCCTAGCATGTGCTGCAGAGGAAAGCCAAATAAATGCAGAGATGAGGCGCAGAGAAGAATGTGACCTAAAGAGCAGTGACAGAGTGCTCGATTCTCACGTGGCTGTGATGGTCAGAGAGAGCCCTGTTGCAGCCATTCACAATTCTGAAAGTAGTGAATCTGTTCTTTCTCAAGATTATGAGGGTAAGAAAAATCTGCACACCTCTTTGAGACAGAACTATGTGGAAATTAAGCCAGGCTCCTCTTGTGGAGGCCACTTAGAAGTGGGGAGTACAGTTAATGTTATTTTGTCATATGTTGAAAATCCTAGTTGTTTTTGGTGTCAGTTAAGTAGAAATTGCCATGACCTTGAGGTACTAATGGATGAAATTCAGGAGCATTGTAAGAATTCATGCCAGCCTCATGTTTGGCCAAATCTTGTGTGTTTAGCACAGTACTCAGAGGATAAAAAATGGTACAGGGCTTTAATTGTTAGTGAAGGAGTTTGTGCAGAAAAAGTAGAAGTCATATATGTTGACTATGGCAACAGAGAGCAGGTGCATCTAACGAAGCTCCGTGCAATTAATGAACGCTTCCTTAGGTTAGAGGCTCAGGCATTCAGGTGCAGCCTTTACAACTTAATCCAACCCAATGGTCAGAACCCTTTTGCTTGGGATGAAGAAGCGATTCAGACTTTCCGGCAGTTTGTTGTTGATTCATCATCTGACCTTGATCTGAAGTGTACAATATTTGCCTTGGCTTCGATAAATAGGGACCTGTTTAACATTGTGGATTTAATCACACCTTTTCAGAGTGCTTGCCATTTTCTCACCGAGAGAGGTGTAGCCAGACCTTTGTTTCCTCAAAAGCACCTGGAATCTTTGGTCCAGCTTCACTCGTACTATTATTCTAGTCATGGTATCAAAATTGGGAGTGAGGAAGATGTTTATATTACACATGTTGAGAATCCATGGACGTTTTACTGCCAGCTTGAAAGGTGTGCAGATACCTTGGCAGAGCTGGCTGAGAGCATCAGTCGCCTGAGAGCGAGAGTGACCAGCACAGGAACCTTGGGGAAGTCTGGGAGCTTGTGTCTAGCAAGGTACTCTGACAGTCAGTGGTATAGGGGAATAATTATGGAAAGACAACCTAAGGCTAAAGTCTTCTTTGTGGATTTTGGGAACACAGAGACAATAGAGACAGATGATCTGCTTCTTTTACCCAATGATGCTTCTGATATCTTGCTTGTGCCAATGCAGGCCATAAAGTGTTCTGTGTCTGATTTATCGTCTGTTTCTAAAGAAGCTGTGACATGGTTTAAGGAAGCTGTCCTAGAAAAGAGATTGAAAGCAATAGTGGTAGCAAAGGACTCTGATAATACACTGCTGGTTGAGTTGTTTGATGGAAACACTCAAATTAATACAAAACTGAAGGAGCTAAGCCTAAACAGTACAGGACTATGCAGTCATGTACAGAATGAGACTTTGTGCTCTAGAAATACAGATGTGACTGAGAGGAATGAGACTGCAGAGTCCCCTTTAAATACAGGCAGGCCTCTTGAAAGTAAAAAATGCCAGCCTGACGCCCAGCAAGAAAAAGGGAGCAAAAGACACTTCAAAGAAGTTGTAAACCTTTTCCAGCCCTCCAGAAAGGGAGAAGTGGCAGCTGGATTACTAGAATCTGATGAGATGGTTAGCAGTAAGAAGGATGCTGTTTTGTTGAATAAAGCAGGGGAGGAGTCTCTGCTCATTTCCCACATGGATGCCCTGTCAGATACTAAATCTGATGTTGAAGGCAGGTGTATAACACTTAAAAATGCATCAGATCTACCACCACAGAAGATAGTGCCAGCTCTTAAAACCTTAGTGTATGTGTCTTATGTCAATGACCCACAGGATTTTTATGTTCAGCTAGGGAGTGATGAGGTTCAGCTTAACAGCATTTTGGAAGTTTTAAACAATGGGAAATCAGTGAAGGACCCTTGTGGACAACTTTTTCAAGCAGGAGATTTAATCAGTGCTGTTTATTCAGAAGACAGCCTGTGGTATCGAGCTGTAGTAAAAGAGAAGACTTCTGACAATTCGATAAGGGTACATTATATTGATTATGGTGATACTTCAGTGATTAGTGTTGATCAAGCACGCAGGCTCCCTAAGGACTTGTCTTCTATCCCAGCAATGAGCATTCACTGCTTCCTAGGTGGACTTAAATGCAAAAACAATGCAGACTGGACAGAGAAAGCAGTGTTTTACTTCACTAAGAGAACAAGTGAAATCCTCCTGTCATGTGAATTTGTAAAGAAGGTTGAGGATAAATGGGAGGTTATTCTCAGTGACCATCAAGGTATAATAACAGTGGATTTAGCTGATAAAGATCTTGCAAGTAGAGAAAGACCTTTTTCAAGAAAAAAAATTGATAAACAAGAGAGCAGTGACATGATAACTGTCTGTGAGCCTTTGACTCCTCAGGTACAAAATGATATTTCCTGTGTAAGTGATTGTAAGTCGTTTATCTGGAAATTTCCAGAGGCGGGTCAGACTTTAAAAATTTATGTCACAGTGGTTAATGGTCCAGGATACTTCTGGTGTCACCGTGCTGATACCAAAGACATAAGCTACATTGAGAAAAACATAGAAGAAGCTGAAAAGCTTGGACTGAACTCTCTGAGTGATGGCAAATCTTGTATTAAAAGTGGTGATACTTGTCTAGCAAAATACAGTCAGGATGGATGGTTCTACAGAGCTCAAGTCAGAAGTGTGAAAGATGACAGCATAGTTGTAAGACACGTGGATTATGGAAGCGAGGAAACTGTTAGCCTGGAGATGATCCGACAGATGCCATGTGAACTGCTCAGAGTACCTGGGCAAGCATTTGCTTGCTGTCTGTCAGGTTTCAGTCCCTCAGAGGGCTCATGGCTTAGTGAAGCAAATAAGAAGTTTTATGATCTAACTGAAAACCTTGTATTAGAAGCTGAAGTAGTTGAAATTCAGGAAAATAAAGATTCTGAAGTCCCTCTGTGTGTTGTCAAGCTGGAAGCTTCTGGCAATAGTATTAACAAAGAGATGAAGCCTTTTTGGAAGGCTAATAAAGAAACTGGTGACAGTGCTTTCTCAAACCTTTGCAACCCCCTAAAGGAAAACAGAAGCTCAAACAGCAATTTGGGTATTTGTCTCAAAGAAACTACTGCTGTTTGTGGATTAGCTCAGGAAGAAAGTGAAAGTGCTTTATTTTGTTCTGATCCTTTCCTGGGTGTAACTTCTAAGTGCTTAGAAACTGCAGAAGCAAATGTGTCAGTGGGAGCTGCCAGTGGGAAGGCAGATGATGGATATGAAATAGGAGAGCATGAGAACAGTCATGATCAAGAGATACCTTTGGCTGAAGGTGACAGTGATAACAGTATGTTGCTGGAACCAATGAGAAGCTGCAGCCCTCATGTTTTGGGAAATGGAATGAAAACTGCAGAACAAAAACCATCTGAAATACTGTTTGGAGAGGAGGCTGAGCTGAAAGCGGAACTGACAGGCAGTGCTCCAGCAGCCAACCTTTTCCTAGGAAAAGAGCAAGAACTGCAGAGATTGCCAGTGCTCCAGGCACAGCCATCTGCCAGCAATGGACCAGGGACATTAGGAGTGCTGGATCCATTGAAAATGCACTTGCCATGTGGTGATATAAATGAGCTCTTGCAGGAGCTAGGGGGATGTATGGAAAAGTCCTCCTTTGGTGAAGGAACAAAGGAAGCACAGGAAGCAAAGTCACTTGAAATAAAGGCAGTATCAGGCAGTGAAGCAAGAGAGACAGTGTTGGAACAGGAGTTGCTGGAGCTGCCAGTTATGAGGGAGGAGACAGGGCAGTTGACAGCTCTGAACCGTCTTGAAATTTTGCCATTACTTAATGAGAAAGAAAACTTGGTGCCTTCAGTTAGTGACAGGGAGAAGTCAGTAGAGCTCATTCCATCTGATGCTCAGCCTTCCTTGGGAGAGAAGATGAAGAAGCTGCAGGCGAATTTGTCTGGAATTCGTGAAACAGAAGCTGTAGTAGATGAATGGATGGAAGCAGACTCTCCTTCTCTAAGGCCCTCATCATCAGGTGGTAGACCTGAGAAGGAACTGCACCAGAAGATGCATGACAAGCAGGCGATGCTAGGAGCCAGATTTGAGCCCTTTCTGGAACTGGTGCTGCCTGATGTTCAGCCTCCTCAGGAGGACAGGGAGGAGGACTTGTTAGGGCTGGAACATGCTGTGCTGCAGAGTTCTGCAAATTGTGGAAGTCAATTTTCATTTCTTTCAAAAGACTTAGCGAATCAGAGGCCTGTTTTCACTGTGAAGTCATGTGACTGCAAAGTTGAGAAACATAAGGGGTGGCAGAAGAAGAAAGATGACTGTGGGGAAGAATGGATGGAACAAGACTTGATTGACTCATTTAAAGAGAGTGGAAATATGTGTGTTCAGTCTTCAGCCTATAAGCCTGGGGAGGAAGAAAAGCAAAATGAGAACTTGGCTGACTGCTATGCAGGTAAAGTATCTAATTTTTAAAAGTTAAATAGTCAAAATGTTGTGCACATTTAAACACGAGAATGGCTTTCTTATAGAAAACGTAATTTTTATTGCCTAATAAGATTATGTATTAGTGTTAATGCTTTGATGGGTTAAGGACAGCAGACCAAGTCTAGTATCTCACGGATAATGTGACAGTCTTACAGCCACTAGTCTTAGTTGGGAAGATTAATGATTTTGAGTGGAAATCCGTTTCTGAACATGAAGTGCATTTGTAAGGCCGCTAGGGGTGACAAATTTTTAACTTAAAAATATCAGATAGTTTGGAGGGCGTAAGGGAGCAGTGTTTTGAGGCATCTCAGGTTTTTTTGAGGGTAGATTTTTGTGGGGTTTTATGGGTTTGGGTTTTTTTTCTCCCTCCTTCACTGATAAGTCATCATTTCTTGTAGCACACCATGACTATCCTTGCAATCTGAAAGGCTTTGCTGTTGGTTCCAAATGTGTGGTGTGGACCTCTCTCAAATGGTGCGATGCTCGCATTTTGGAGGTATCTGAGAAGGGTACCAAGGTACGTGTGGTTTGAATACTCTTTCTGCCTTCTTAAGGTCTGGTCCTTCTTTGGTCTTTAAACTCTGAGTATTTTAAAGAACTCTGTTATAGAATTTAAGTACTGCAAAGGCTGGTTCCGAATTTATAGACTACAGAGAAACAGCAGTGTCTCAAATTGAATTGGATGATTCATGTCAACGTTTGATGTTCCCTTCACATCTTACTCTCTTTTATTGCCTGGGAGTATTGAAGGATCTGGCTCTAGTTTGAGGCACACATATGTGTGTAGTTCTCTCTGACCTGCAAGTTAATGTTCTTCTGTGGACTTGTGTTACCATTAAATGCTTATGAAACTTGACATTATTTTACTGGTATTCTGAGGAGTTAGTGCTAGGACAATAGAAATTTGGGAAGAAACTGAAACTATACTGCAAGTAATAAGGAATCCACAACTATTCCTGCTTGAGTGAAATGTGTATTGCATTAGTGGTTGGTGGGAGTTAAAGTTAGCAATAGAGGATAATCCGGTGGGCTGCCTTGTTCTACTGCTGTTTAAGCTGGGGGACGAATGGGAAGTCTTCAGTCTAGGGGGAATGTGTATCAATGTACACAGGTGCACAGGCATTATACTTATATAAAATGACCTCTAAGTTATAGTTTAAGGTTGCCAATCCAAAAGATTGTTACATAAAAGCAGCCTTTTGGAAGATTGCACGTCTGAGATTGTGGAAGCCAGCTCTTTTGCTGGTAGATCCCTCGGATATCTGAATGTAATGATATTCCTATTCATCAGCTTCCTTCTAGTTCTGATCTAGGAGGTGTTTTGCAGCCTTTCTTTCTCACTATCCTTGGGTTAGGAGCCCAGAAGAGCCTTGAGCAGCCTCAGTTACTATATTCAGTTTTATCAGAGATTAGTATGTTCTTTGCAAGATCCAGACTCCTCAACACCTTCTCAAAGGCAGGGAGTCCTCAGCTGTGTTTTCCTACTGCTGTGTCTTATTTGTCAAGTGCATTGCTGCTGTGCTAGATCCACTTTGGCTCTGTCTGTACAGGTCTTGAATCTCTGCAGTGGCAATGAAGAGATTGTGCATCCTGAGAACGTCTGGAACGGAATTCCTGCCCAGGCTCCCAGATCATCTGAGGTATTGGCAGTGTGATACTGGACTGGGCAGGACAGTACTGACTTTTAGAAAGGGTGCTAACTAATTGCTAAATCATGAAAAATACTTGTATTATGAAGTAATTAGGAAAGAATAGGTCATCAGCCATGGTGCTGTTGATAACAGCATGAATTTCCAGTTCATCCTTCACATGCAGCCTTTGCATCAAAGTGAAAAGTGGGCAGAAAACTAATGTAGTGAGTTATAAGGGGGGGGAACAATGGTAAGTAGGAGCTCAGTAGTGCTGAGGTAAAAAGTTAGTCTAGTGTTAAAAAAAACCACTTCAATGAAAGTCATGGTAATAGTGCCAGTTTCCTAAACAGGATCTCTTTTTGTGTAGGCATTAACCCCTGCCACAGAAAACTTGCAGTCCTTACCAGAGGAGTCCTTACTTCAAGGTGAGTCTACTTTAAGCCCCTAAGTGGGTTGTATACTCAGTGTTTGAATGCTTTTTAATTTTCTAGGAAATGCTTTATTTTAGAAAATACAGTTGAAACCCTAATTTGAGTTTATGTAATGGATACTGTGGTTGGGATTTTCTTTATAGCATTAGCTTTTGTACTGTCAGTTTAAGGGTGACTGCATGCAATGAAAACTGCTACTACTGGATTAGAAACAATTTAGTATTTATTTATTCATCTAATGGATTGAATCTCTTGGAAAAGCTGCCGTGGTTCATCCAAATTATGGATTTTGGCAGGGTTTTGAGCATTGCCATCAGCATGCTGTTCTTGGTCATGTTTCTGAGGCAAGGTGACTAACTGCTAGGCAGAGTCTATTAAGCATTTAGTTTAGGATTTGAGTGCCCCAGTCACATAACCTAGAAATCTAAACCCATAATAATACCATCTTAGCTGATGGAAGGATAGTTTGTGAATAGTTTATGTACATCTTTATTGCTACTTAAAAATTTTGAAGTGTTACTAGTGAACACCTAGGTTCTTTCTGATTATATGCAATTTTCATAGTTATGGAATTGTAGAGCAGTTCTGGTTGAAAGGGGCCTTTCCTGGTGGTGAAAGCAGGGCCAACTAGATCTGGTTGCTAAGGACCTTACTGCCAGTTCTGGAATGTGTCCAGGAATGGAGACTCCAAAACCTGTCTGGGCACTTTGTTTCTGTGGTTGCCTGATAAAGACTGAACTGAGTTGAAGTGGAGATGGCATTTGTGCTTTCAGGGATTAATTGGTAGTTGCATTTCAGTATAACTGTACTGGTTTATGGGTAACAAATAATGAAGCCTGCATCAAAGATCTAGTTGCCTGTTGAGCAAGAAGAAAGGTAGTTAAAAGAATTTGATAAAATGTTAAAATGGTGAATCTACAAGCTCTCCCTCAGTTGCATCACTCAAATGCAGGATTATTCTTGGTTTTGTGGATTTTGTTCTGTTCTTGAACACTTTGCATGGAATTAGCATATGCACCCTTGGCACCAGCATGGGAAAGGTCAGTCAGGGTCATGCAGCCATGTGTCACACAGCTGGATCCTGCTGCACACACGTGCCACTGCCTGGAAAGGCAGTTTGAGTAGGAAATACCTAATTCACAAAAACACCTGCAGTGGCTTTGCCAAGCCCTCTAAGGGATGGAGTGACTTTAACTCAAAACTGAAACCTGGAAGCACTGCTGCTTCATTTTCTTGGGCAGTTCTGCTGTTGTAGCTGTTTTATCTTTGTATAAGTGTAGTCTTTTAATATGGTCCAATATATCAATAATATTTAGTCTGAAGCCCTGTAGAGCTGACTTTTGATGTTACTGCCTTTATACACATTTATAGAAACATCTTGATGGGTCTAATCTGTGTTTATTTCCTGTAGAAAAGCAAACTGGCTGCAGTAGCAATTTAGCTGAAGATCCTCATGTCCTCCAGCATTGCTGAAACCAAGTGACACATTGATCACGAGAAACTGAACAAGTGCCTGTGTATGAAATGTTCCCATGAAAATGTGTTTGTGGGAACAAAAAATATAAGCAAAGCATTGAGTGTTTGTTTTTTTTTCTAAGTGACCAAATATCTGTCACTACTGTACTTCCCTGTAAAGAAATAGTGTTGGTAGACTGTTATTGGCAGCTTGTTTTCTTACAGCTGTTGTTGCTAGGCAGTTGCTGTTAGCTTGTTTCTTATAGCTGTGCTTTCTTAAATAAGAATTTGCCTCTCGAATGGCATTTTTTACTGACTGGGGACACACTGACTTGTATCGAGTTCTTGGTGTGTGGTTCTTCAACAAAGGTTTTTTGTGAGTTTCTGTATATGCTATTGTGTTGTACAGCACTGCTTTCTGATGTTTGCTTTGGGAAAAGTTGCATTGTTAAGTGGTTTTTCCCTCAAAAAAAAAAAAAAAAAGTTGAGGGTATTTTGGGGTTAGGGGTGGGGAGTATTTTTTTTCTCCATAGGTGAACATAGTTGTTTTTGGTTGAAGTCTTGCATTTGCTGCTAAAGCAATGGAAGAAGAATGGAATTGTTCTAAAGCAATGGAAGAAGCTGGAATAAAGCTTTGGCTGGCATATACTGGTTTGTTTATGTGTTTTATTAATGACTTGTGTCTGTTCCTGTACAGAAGCCTGAATGCTGTATGAGGGATGTTCTGCAGCCATTGGTTCTGGTTTGACCCTAACCAGCTCTCTAGAACACTGTGAGCCATGGTAAATGCTTTGAAACATTAATTGCACTTAATTAATTAAACTTGCTGCAAATGTACTAATGAAAGATGAAGCTTTTTCTATAGATATGAAGAAGACCCAAGGGAATAGTTTTGCTGCCACATGCATACAATGTGCTAAGGACATGACCTGCAGCTGTTCTAAGGAGATCTCACCTCTTATTCTCCTTCTCAGGGGTTGAAAAGGGGGTTCTGTTTTATATCTATATTTATTGTGGTGATCCATGTTCCTGTATAGCATCGCTGCTTCCTCCTCTTCAGAAGCTGTGGATTTTTCATGCTGAAATAAGGACTTAGAAACCCAAGCTGGCTGATAGTGAATCTCACAGTAGATCTCAAGTGTTAGTGCTGACTCAGCAAGACAAACACGTGTTTATTACTTAATAAGACAATACACGGCAGTAGGCTGAGAAGAATTTAATTAAATTCTGAAAGACAGCTCTTAGGTGTTATTGCAATCTCATTTTAAGATCACAGATTATGTAAAATATTTAATTACATTGTTAATTTCTTTGCTTCACTTCTTCAGTGTGCTTCAGTGGTTTTATTTGTAACCTGATTTTTTAAATGAACGTGATTTAGAAGACACCCTTCCATGGGGCAGCTTCAGGCAGTTCTGATCCAAAAGTGAGAGCCTTAAACAAGGCCAGCCAGGTGGCTGCTAACAATCTTTGTCCAGGTGCTACCATTGCTGTCTGTATCTGTCAGTGAGAGCCAACTGCTTCTTGTATCACCTTGAGACCATTGTGAATACCTGGACAAAGGTGAGCGCCTGGAGAGTGTTTACTACCAGGAGAGACCTCAGGAGATGAAGCAGTGCTAATAAGGACTGTGTAAAGGGAGCTGCACAGGTGCCACATCTGTAATGTCACCTGCAGTCTGACTGTGATAGTGGTGACACAGACATGGCAAGGCAGGAGCAGCTGGAGCTTTGCCCAAGGGCAATTACAGTTGCTACAACAAGAGTGACCTATTCAAAAGCTTTTGGATAGAAACATCATCCTCTAGGTATGGCACTAAACACATATTTAAGTGGATTAAGCTCCTGTGAGGAGTCCTGTGCCTGGACTTTCTCTGCTGTCAGCTGAACTCTTTTCCTGTAGTTTTTACTGTGACTTACTTTAATAAGACACAGTTTTGAAGACCTCCCTCCACAGGCATCTCTGACTAGAAGCAAAAACTTGCCCCAATTCCCAGCTGTTGTCAGAGCACAGCTGAAATACTTAGTATCTAAATAAAAAAGTAGTGGTTTGGGGTTTTTTTTGGTTTTTTCCTTACACTGCAATAAAGGCTTGCTGAATGCAAACTGACATAAAGCTTGGTAAACCAACCTGTAACTGAATTCCTTGGAGCTCAATCTGTCTCTGCAATCTTAAGTCAAAATGAGAAAGATCAGTTATATATTATTAAGTGATTTCCCCTAAGCTGCCTACAAAGCAGAAGTTACCCTGTTGCAGTATTTCAGAACATACCACTAACTCATTTGAACAGAAACCTCTGTTTTTATGATAATGTAACTTAATGCCTCATCTTTTTTTTTTTTGTTGTTGTTCCACACCCCAAAAGCTTTGAAGGTGTTTAATGCCACCACATGTCTGAGCAATGTCTGGCCAACATTAATGTCCTGATGTCCATGGCATTTCCCATACTTTTTCGTATTCCTTATTCTGGTTCAGCTGGAGATGTGTCAATATTGGTTCCAGGAATAACATTGGGTCCTATGCCATCCACAAGAGAATCCCACTGATCGAAATCTTTCTTAAGACCTATAAGATGGGGGAAAGAAAACCCAAGTGGCCATGAGTTAAGTAACCAGCTTTTTGTAAAACTACACTGACTAATGAAATCAAGTTGGCAAAGTAGGGGAGGAAAATTATTTTAAGGAGGAAAAAAATGATACTCCAGATTTTCTTGTACCAGAATGAAATGTCACTGATTTTCCTTTGAATATACAAGAATACAAAAGTAACTGACAAACCTCTAGAAAAGGTCAACTAATTTTTTCCACTGACACGCTTATTTTGATCTTGTTTTAAACTGGTTATATAAAAAGCTTTACAGGAATTAAATACTAGTTAACTTCATATTTTGCAGTAAACAGATACTTACTCAGATGTTTCTGTAGGAAGGCTAATGAAGCATGATTGCTGATATCAATAGCTTCATTTGGATCTATTTCTCCTTTTAATTTGAAAAATCTTGCAATGATTCCTCCGCTCACAAAGGTGAAGTCAGGAAAGCTCTGATGTACTGACCCCCTGCAAGGAGAAAAAAGATCAACAGACTTTTAAGAATGCATTAAATGGCCTGATTAAAAGATGCACACACTTCAGTCACATGTCTTCTTTAGCAGAAGATAAAACGGGTTAATCTCATGAGCATGCAAGATTTGCAGGAAATTCTGCCCTAACCACAGAAGGGAGGAAGGTGGTACATGCTTGCTGTGAGTTGCTGTCACTGCAACAGCAATAAAGAGTTGGCTTGGCAAAGCACTAAAATCAAGTTGTCTCCCTGCTCTGTGGTGCAGGACACAGCCCTCCCTCCCCTGGCTGCAGAACTGCCCCCAGAAGGCTGTTTCAAGTGCTCAAATGCAGGTGCTGCGTGAGGCTCAGCACAAGCAATTCCTGGGGCAGGAATGCACACCTTGTAGTATCTTAACCTTTGGGTTAGTGGCTGCTTTGAGAAGTCTCTGTCCCCACTGGGGGGAAGTATGGCTAATTTAAACACGCAGTGAACATCTGGGCTGTGGGGAGAGATAGAGTCACAGAATGATTTAGGCTGGAAAAGACCTTTAAGATTATCAAATCCAACTGTTAACCCAGCACTGCCATTCCGCCTTTCTGCAGTTACATGTAACTGCACAGCAAGAGCTTCAACCATGGAAATTACGCATCCTAGGCACTCACTTGATAGTGATCATTTTCTTGTTTGTGTCATTGGAGATGAGCTTCTTAATCTTTAAGATGTTCTCAGCCCACTGGAATTTTTCAGAGTTGATAAAAAGCAGCGGTTGCTGGACACTGTTTTCGTAAATGTCATCACCTACAGGAAGCATCCATACGTCGAGGGCAATGCCACACCTGCCAAAAATATCTGGATATTGGCACAGAAGCAGAAAGCTTGGAAGTTCTGAGCGTGCTTTGAGTTGCATGAGACATGGGAAAGAGAAACTCTCTCTGATACTGAACAGGGTAATGAATCATTTTGTTTCAGAATTATCTCTACTCTGGGGGAAGAGAATGAGTCCATTCTTGCATTTGTTGTTTCCATTGCCAGGTGCAGCTGGACTGCAGGGTCCCACAGCATCATGATATAATAAGATGCAGCTATTATGTTCCACCACATCCCCACACTTGGAAGAAGCATGGCTGGAGAAAGCAAGACACGCCAAACAAAACTTTTCTCCAGGAGCTAATTAGTAGTTGGGGTATCCTAGGTAAAGTGACCTGCTCCAGAACTCTCAAGTGCCAAATGTCTCTGGCCTTGTTTTGCATACTTACCTGAATCTTATTTCTTTGCTGAGACTCTCAATAACTGTAGCACCACCAAAAGAGTGTCCCATCACAGCTATTCTGCTAGTATCAACAGAATCCTGTCAAAAAAATCCAGGTGCTGTAAGAGACTTTCTTTCCCAAACTTACTTTTTTAAAGGGAATAATTTTTAGGCAATAGATCCTATTGAAGTAGGAAGAACATCATTTCAGCTTCGTTACTACCTATCCAGCTTGAGATGACCTGAGAACATGTTCATTGATCTACAGTATGATCTTCAGAACACTTTACAGGAACCAGTTTAGAAATAGAAGGGGGAAACCAGAAGCATTATTAGGTGTTAACAAAATGCAGCTGCCGCCTTTCACTCACCTTTAGGCTGTTCCAGTCGAAATCTGAATGTAGTACATTCGTTACTTCCTCTCCTGAATTGATTTTAAGAATAAGATTGAGAGCTTTGATACACTCCTGTGCTCTTTGCTGCACCTGGGGAGAAAGAGAGGTTGGGACAGAGCAGTGGAAGAAACCATCAGACGTCTGCCAGCCTTGATAATCCCTTGGATGCAGGACTTACTCTGACTTTTTCTTCCCCTTAAGTGTCTGATACAGTACCAATTATTCTCAACTGCAGAACAGAACCATCTGACAAACAAAACTGATTTTTGGCAGTGTAAAGAGCTGAAGCTCTTGTGTAGAACCTCTGCACACAGAGGAATGTATCCCTATAACATGCACCAAAGGCCTTCAACTCCTTTGTCCTGTCACTGCTTAAGAAAAATGGTTGTTGGGATGTGCAAAGTTACACAACTCCAAGGAAGGCTTACTCGCTGCTGCTCCTCAGGCTCACTTTGATGAGCAAATGTCATTCCATCACTTGCCCCATCGCACAATAGCCTTGAAACTGTCTTTACACTGGATAAACCCAAATTAAGAAACAGGGAAGAAGCCTGTCCCATTTTTTACATATACTCATCCTTGAAAACTGTAGTGAAGCTGTTGCAAATAAAGGTTCTCATTGTTCCATATAAGAACAGTTTTTAACTGATATGTCAGTAAAAGAAAATATTCAAGAATAACCAAGGAACAGTAGTGAACTTGGGAACAGCAGTGTTTAGGCAGCCAGCAAGATGTCTGTGCATCACTGAATTTCAAATACATCCCAATCTCCTGACTTCTCTACTTATGAAATTTGCAGACAATGGCTTCTGGAGGTTATTTCCAAGCTCAGACATTACACACTGAGACTCACAAGTAGGACATTGTACACATACAGGAAATGACTCTTGTACTGTTGTCTGTATGGCCCAGGGAGATAAAGAGAAGCACCTCCCTGGCTGAGTTTTCATTAGCTGGGAAAAAACACTCCCAAATTTTAAAGGTCAAGTCTATGCTTGGAGGAGCTTGTCAGTATGGCCATATCATATCTAGCATGGATACTCCTTATTATAAGCTGGAAGTCTGCACTGTTTACATTGTTAAAAACCACCTTCAAGTGTGGTAAAAATTATAAAGCAAACATCCCACTCAGAGCAGCCATGATTCATCTTGCTATGGAACAGTAAACGAAAACTAAAGCAAGCCTAAGGACACATAAACACTTGAGCTGAACTCTTAGTCACTTTTAGGCTGGGCTGGGCAGTAAAAGTATGAAGACACAGAAAAGAAACAGAAAGTTGAGTGGAACCAGAGAAGAAACAGATGACACAGCTCAAAAGTGCAACTTCAAGAGAAAGCTTTGTTGAGGGAGCAGTTTATGCTCCGAAGAAAGCTGCTGTTGGCTTTTCTACTTCCAGGGACAAGGACTTGATCCATTTTTATGTCCCTGAGCCATGGCAGAAGACTGCTCCCCTGGCCAAAGGAGAGTCTGCCAGTCCTAAACACTGCACTCCTGCCACACTTCCCAGAGCACAGAGCCAGCCCAAGCACCTGCTTATGGCGCAAGCAACGCTCCTCCTCTCCAGTTTTCAGTTTCCTGTAGTAGATCCACTCCTTCTCCATGTTAGGTGTAGACTCTTCCTGTGACTCAGAAACAGACCTTCTCTTACAATAATATGTGGCTGAAGCAGATTCATCTCTGTAATATCAAGAGGAGATTATTTCTGGGTATGCATTCCATTTGGTTTGAGATGAAGTCAGCAAAAGTTTTAGATTTCATTCATTTGAAGATATCCAGCTATCAACCAATGCTGCTGCAATTGCAACCCAATGTACACAGACTTTCTAAATAATGCAATAACCCCACCAAAACTTCCACCTCCTTTATATTCTTTCTTATATTCTTTGTTATATTCTTTATAACCTTTGTTATATTCTAATAATAGAAGAGAGACAAATTGCACATCTGAAGAATGACAAATTATATCTTCCCCAAGACTTTTTATTCTAGAGCTTATCTAAGCAAAATTCCCTTTGTTTAAAGAAGAGTTGAGTTATGGGCAGTGTGGGCAGGGCTAAAAATGAGATGTTAGTTTTTCTTTTTAAAAAAAAATCCAGAAGTTCTCTGTTAGAATAAATAACACTCAGTTCAATGTGAGAAAGTTTCTTTCCATCAGAACTCCAAATCATGCAGCATACGCACCTGTGCTCCACAGCAGCCACGATAAAGCCCTGAGAAGCCATCTCTATGCAAATAGCAGAATAGATTGTCCTGCAATAAAAACCACACTCTGGTGAGATGTCATTCTTTCAGTTCCACTGCTCTTTAAATGCTGACCACCCTCGGTATGCACTAGTCCACATTCAATATTTCTTCCATTTGAATTTGCTACCCAGCAGATTAAGTTTTTGTATGCCAGGCATCAAAGCCTGTTCACAAAACCTTGGTACTGTTTTACTGTCTATTCAGAAGGGAAAATGCTACTGATTTTTAGTAAGTAGCACACACAGCACTTTGCATCTTCAAAGAGCTGTCCAAAAATCAACCAGCTAATCTTCACAACGTGCTTATGGGTTGGTAAATTCCTTCACCTCCATCATGCAAAGGGAAAACACAAATGGAGCTCTGAGCAACCTGGACTAGTGGAAGATGTCCACAGAAGAGATGATCTTTAAGGCCCCTCCCAACCCAGGCTGTTCTATTATTCTGTGACCAATACACCATACACCAGCCCTGCTGCTGTTTCAGTGGAGGCATAATGATACACAGCAGCCTGTTCTTCAAATCTGTTTTATCTCCAGAAGATCTCACCCCCTACTGAAAATCTGTTCAGAACCACCCTTGGAGACTGCTGTCTCCATAGACAACAAAACCAGTTTGTCAACAAACTGCAAAATTACCGAAAAGCTCCAAGTCCATGGGAAAAAATGAGAAGTGGGTATTTTTCTCCTGGCTTAAAAGCAGCATTTGACTTTGCAGGACAGGTCACTGAACCTAGATAAAAATGGAAGTGTATGTCATTATTACTGAAATGAGAGAAAACATTTGTTCCTGTGGGAGAGATCCCAAGAATGTGGTGACCACTGATTTCAGAGCAATCACCTAAAGATAAGGTACCAAGTCTCATCCTTAAAATACAGAAGACAAATATGGATCTGATTCTGAAAATACTTTCTACTTGGCAGAAGATACTTTTCTTCTCCCCCCCCATCCACAGCCTGGCACAAGGTCCACATATCTCTTAAACCTTAAAAGTCAGGCATCCAGGTCTTGCTGGTATTCAGACCTTAGGATCTCTTCGACTTTTATATCTTTGCATGTCTTCCTGTGGGATTTAAATCCCAACACACAGGTGCAGCTTACCTAGAGCAAACTGCCCAGACTCCTATCCACAGCAGTCAGGGACTGCCTGAGAACTGGGTCACACTCAGCACTGAGCTTCATTACACAAATCCATCCCTAAAAAACACACTTCTTTGCTAAAAACTATTTTTCAGCCCTGCAGCAATAACATCCTGCTCATGGAGCACTGAGGCAGTGACAGGCAAGGAATAAAATCAGAACCAATCTTACCAACATAGTAATGGAAAAGCCTTTCTCCTACAACTCGGTACATATTAAGGAAGTCAGAGAGTCCCTGATAGTATTCTTTGTCTGGAATCCATCGTGCCTCTTCGATATCTGTGGCATCACATGCTGGATAATACAGGCGCAAGAAGCTTCCCTGGGTTTAGGAAAAATTTAAAAAGAAAAGGAATATTGGTGTTTCTTTATATATAGCAGAGAAAATGGAAGATAAAAATATTTATAGAAAGGGTGAAGAATGCAGCTCAAGAGAATTTTGAGAATCTCATGAGAAAATTATTATCGTATACAGGCTTTGATGCCAATCATATGTCACAATCTTCCTGTCCCTACAGTGAATGTAAAGTTCCATGAGATATGCATCATCACAGGCGGAGATATGCATCACCTCCTCTAGGTTAGCCTAGGGCTTATTAGAAATTTTGGCCTCAATTGTAACTTGCTAAACCAAAAGTACTGTTGTGTACTGTACTCAATTAATTAAGTTAATTATTACAAACACTCACTACCTATTTGCTACACATGGCATCTTGCTAGAACTTTTCTTCCATCTTCCTCACTGGGAATGGTTTGATGATGCATTTTGTTATGTTTTACAGGGCTGACTGTTAAAGTGGTGACTGAAGATGAGGCTAAGAGAGTTGGGGCTCTTCAGCCTGGAGAAGGCTCTCTAATGTGGCTGTAGTGTTCCTACCTCAACTGAGCAGAGGTTGTCAGCAAAGCTCTTGGGCAGCTGCACAGCAAGGGAGCACAATATATCACTCTTCCTCCTCATTAAAATGTTTACAAGTCTCTCCTGGTCCATCTTTCAAAACACAGCTTTGTTAACCTGTGTTTCATTTGCCTCTGTTTCTTACCACCAGTTCAAATCTCTTACTGTTTGCACTCCAGGTCTCCCTGGAAAGCACCCAAGCTTTCCACACTCACAGGGACCCTCCATACCCCCTGGTCAGTCTTTTTCCTTCACAGACAGCAGCAATGTACCAATGCACACCCCAAGGCAACTTCCCAGCAGATGAACTGTGTTCAGTTTGCTTTCGTACTTCCTGGTTTGCAAGGGAATTTGCAACACACTATTCAAATTCACTGTCTTGCTCCAACTGTGCTTTTGGTTTAGCAAGTTACGATTAATGCCAAAATAAACATGAGCTTTGAAATAAAGCCTGATTTCTTGAATACTAATTTAGCAGTTTACCAAAAGTTTGTTTAATGAAGCTTGTTCCTATTCACTTATCAAACTTAAATCAACTTTTGACACAGATACCATCACAGAAGAACTTTCCTCCACTTTGGTAGTGATATTAACTTGATCTCAGAATAGTCCCAGTTAACCTCCCCAATGACTGTTTACCAGAAAGGGGAAGAGGTCATAATCTATGCCTGAGAGAACTGCAATTGTTCATAATGCTTATGTAAAAAAACCCACACAGGCTAACTGCAAAGAGAAACTAATCACTCCTCTGCGTTGATACAGAGTAAGCTCAGTGAAGGAAAACATACAAACCATCGTGAACTGATCACAAGTTCCACAACACCTAGCTAGTCTGAGGAGTAAAAACCACAGCGTAAATGCAAGTGTGTTGTCTCAAAGGCAAGAGCATTTGAAATGGAAACTCACAAGCAACTTGTCTGGTTACTGTCCCTACCTTACTATTGTGGCTTCTCACTGCACTAACCTCTTACAGAATTGACATCCTGTTCTTCTTCAGAGAGATAAAATCTCAAGAACACATCTTATATTTTACCCTGCAGCTGAAACACTGCATAGGCTCATCTCCCAACCCTGCCAAATCTTGCAGGGATCTTTGTGATGAGAACAGCTACAGTCACAGAAACTGCGTGTGAAATCTCCTCAGGAACCCAGCGCAGGAGGGAACAGTGGGGTGAATGGGACAAACCCCCTGGGTCCCAGGAGGCCACAGTTTCTCTGCAGTATCTTGTGTAGGAGAGTCAGAAAGGCAAGGATATTAGGAGGAGGAAGGAATTGCCCGTGGGGAAGGCTTGCCCAGTACACATCCTTCACCAGAACAGAAAGGATAGAAAGCTCAGCTGTGAGTGTCAGCATGGAGCACACAGAAAAGACCTTCTGTTTGATTCATCTGTAAAACTGCAGCCAGTTGTTTCACTAACATTGTGACTTAAATCCAGAAGAGAAAGAATCAAGAGCTTTACCTCAACTGCATCTTCTGTCATTAGGTCTGTACATCCAACCGAGTGTGGTCCCTTTCCTTCAGGGATCCTGTAAAACTTCTCAGTGCTGCTGCTGCTCCACATTTCCATTGGTGCCTTCACAGACAAACCTGGGGAAAACCACAAAGCAAATAAAGGGACCACCATGGCCTCTGTGAACAGATCGCCCACCCTGAAACAAATCCAGCACGCTGAAGATCCAGAATTAGAAAAATCACGATTGAGCCGATACAAAAATCTGGTAAACAAAAATGTGTTCGTGAGAATCAAAGAAATCCCAAATTGCCAACCTGACCTGTTCTACTGGGGATTTTCCTTGTTGTATCCTGAATCCCAAGGAGCAGACAGCACCGTGCACTTACAGAAAAGTGGGATGAAACCTTTGGCTGGCGAGGCCGCGGCGGCACTCGGGAGTTCTGCGGTGCTAAGAACCGCACAGAGGGAGGATTGTGCTGCTCCTCAAGGAAAACCGGCCTGTGCATCAGGGAGAGCGGGGTGTCACGGAGAAACACAACGCCGCAGCCACTTTTCCCGGAGGAATGACGAATGCCGGCTTCGGCCCCTGGAGAGACAAGGTCGGGCTGCCCGAGCCGGAGCGGGTGTCGGGGCGCTGTGGCCGTACCTGGGGTGACCCCTCCGCGCCGGGCTGGCCCCGGCGATGCGCAGAGCACGGGGGGAAGCAGGCGCATCCCGGGCTGGGCTCTAGCTGCCGCCTTCTCCTTAGGGAAGGAGTCGCGGGCCCATCCTTACCCCGGCATCCGCCGCCCGGCCGGGCTCCCCCGGGGCGGGCCCGCGGCGGCAGCACTCCCGGGGCGGGACTCCCGGAGCGGTTTCACGGCGGCTCCTCCCCGGAAAAGCCGCGCTGCCGGCGGCCGCTCCGCCCCGGAAAGGTCCCTCGCAGGCGGCGCGGCGGATCCCGGTGCCGGCAAGATGGTGCGGAAACTGAAGTATCACGAGCAGAAGCTGCTGCGGCGGCTGGACCTGGTGAACTGGGAGGTGTCGGGCGGGAACCTCGCGGAGGTGCGGGCGCTGCGGCGGTACCGGCTGGGCCGGCGGGAGGACTACGTGCAGTACAAGGCGCTGGCCCGCGCCGTGCGCGCCCTGGCGCGGCGGCTCCGCGACCTGGGCCCGGCCAGCGCCGCCTTCCGCGCCCGCTGCGCCGCCGCGCTGCTGGAGAAGCTGTACGGGCTGGGGCTGGTGAACAGCCGGCAGTCGCTGGCCGTCTGCGAGAGCCTCTCGGCCGCCGCCTTCTGCCGCCGGCGCCTGCCGTGCCTGCTGGTGAAGCTGCGCATGGCGCAGAACCTGCGCCACGCCGTCACCTTCGTGGAGCAGGGCCACGTCCGCGTGGGGCCCGAGGTGGTGACGGACCCCGCGCTCCTCGTGCCCCGCGCCGTCGAGGATTTCATCACCTGGGTGGACGCCTCCCGCCTGCGGCAGAAGGTGCTCGACTACAACCAGGAGCGCGACGACTTCGACCTGGCCGCCTAGGGCTGCCCTGCTGCTCTGCCCCTGGACGCACACGCCAGTAAAACCATGGCAGTGCCACCACCAAATATTCGCACACCTGCAAAGGGAGCCAGAAGGAAACTGTGCCCTTCCAGTGTCGGATGGACCTGTTCCTGGTTCCCCTTTGCAGCTAATGGTTCTGTTCATCCATGCAGAGGAACTTCCCTTACACATCCAGCGCTTTGAGAACACGTCCAGTGGCCCAGCTCCATCGTTGTCCCCAACGTGCCCAGTTCCATCATCATCCTTGGTGTGCCCAGCAGCATCATCATCCCTGGCCTTCCCAGCTTCGTCGTCAGCCCAGCAGCTCAGCTCCATCATCCTTAAAGCGCATCTCCATTGTCCTTACATCCCATAAAGCAAAAGTGCTTGGAAAATTTCTTCCCCAATCGCAGGAGAGGATTTTGGTCAGGTTTAAGTACTGGCAGCTTAATAGCAGCTGCTGTTAAGAAGGGGTTTTAAGCCAAGCCAAGTGGTTGTTTTAAGACTGAGTTTAGCAGCTTTGCTGCCCTTTCTCCAAGACGTTGTCCGGGTTCTTCCTTTAGCTATTGGGTGCACAGGAATCTGAGTTGCTTCTGGAAGAGTTTTCCCTTGATATCAAGGAACAAGGGGGAAATGTGTGGACTGTTGGGGGTCAGCAGTAAAAGATAAGGTCAAATACTGTGTTCCTGGAACTGTTAAAAGTTTTGGTGAAAAACTGAATTAAAAAAACCCCACAAAACAATTTTATTTTCATACGAAGTTGTAAAGGGAAGTTTGATGCTTTGAGTTCAGTGTCTTTACTGTGTGGGGTTCCAGCTGACAATTTATGGAACAGGATCTAACTGGAGAGGTGTTAGAGCAAAAGCTGATCTAACCATAACTGCAGATCTGTGGGAACTTTTGCATCTAGCTCATTAGCCAGGAGCTGTTGGGAACTTTGTTCCCTTTTTATCAAAAAAGCAGAAAAACGAAAAACTGTTTTTTCAGTTGGTGAAGAAATGTGTGGACTATTTTATGATATAGTTTCTCTGAGCTTATTCTGATTTTTAAATATTCCAGTAAGCCCTGTTTGCCACCTTCCAAAATTTATTTTTTAAGGTTTTTATGTAACTTATGTAAGTCTGGGGTTTTTGGGTTTTTTTAAGCTATAAGGCTGTTACTCAGTTCTAAAATGTTTTAGCTAGGAATGCTCTCTTTCCTCTTACCCAGGGCTATGAAAGGATTTGTAAGTAAGTGTAGGAAAAGAGCTCTGACTGTCCATCCCAAATCCAAAGAGCTGGAGTTCAGCTGCTGTCAAAACTCTGGATCTGGATGCTTACTGTGGCTTTCTTGAACGGGAAAAGTGTTCAGGTGAGGCATGTTTTGGAGGTATTGCGTGACCACAATCTGTCATCAGATATTACGTCAGGTTTCTATAAGGCAAACAAAATGCTTACATTTCTCCCCAGCTCATAAGCTGGCTGTATTAATGAGAACATTAATTGTTAAAGCAATAATAGATATTAAGGACACTAAACAGCTGGATAAACCCTTTGCCTACTACTGCTGTTCGTACTTGAATTTATTTCAGTAATCATCACCTTAACAACACCTTAACAACCTTTTTCTCAGGGTGTGCACCTTGCTTATAGTAAGAAATGCAAATTGAAAAAAAGTTTCACACCTGAAGCCTGACTTTTAAACACCTTCCCAGCTTCCCTCTAAAACAATGCCATTATTTCTTGGGAAATTCAGAAGGTGCCTAATTCAGGTGCAGGTAAAAATGGTGCTATTTCTGTGGGAATTTAAATAACAGCACAGTCACTGTGCAGGGCATTTTACTACTGAGATGCTAAACTGCTGCTCTGCCCAGTGTGTCCAGCCCTTGAAGGAATTGCAGAAAAGGAAGTATCAAACCTCCAGCCTGTCAGCCCCTGTAATTTACATTATCAGCCCATTCTTTTTGTATTAAACCAACCTTTCATCATTCATCTGTGCACCTTCAGCATCAGCAGCAGAAGAGAAATGGCCCTGAGGCTGTTAAGCAGTGGGAATTGGTTTCCCTAGAAATACGTGGGATAACAGCATCCATCACCCCTGCTCTCCTCCTGTGGTACTGGAAATCAAATTCTGATGTTCTCTGAGAAACCAGGCTTACGTGCTTATATGTGTGATTATATGTCTGTGTGTGTTTTAAGTCTGGAATTTCAGAGCTGTGTTGGTTGTACAGTTGCTGAGACCTGAGGTAAGTGTCCTGCTCCTCAGTTTTTAGCAGCTGGAGTCCTTGCACACCGCTGGCCAGAGCTGGGTCCACTTCAACTGTGATAAACTGATTAAAATGGAAGTTCCAGCAGCATACCCACATTCCTGCTGGTGATTTCAGCCAGGGAAATGATGGCTTTCTTGTGTTCCATGGTGGTTTTACCTTTAGTTCCTGGAACTGAGTTTGTTTTCCAGAGCTGGTGTGCTGTGGCCGCTCCTGGGTGGTTCCCACAGTGGTTCTGGAGCCAGGGATTGAAAGGGCACAGGAAGCAACTCCGACAGCCTCTCCCAACACTTGGATAAACATGGAGGCTTTTAGTAAATTCCAGGGCTGATCCAATGTCAGTATAAATTGGCAGAGCTTCCATGGGCCTGTGTGAACTGGCATGAGGATATGATCCAACATTGCCCTTTTTTGGGCCAGATTCTTCAATCTCTTCCCTCCAGTGCTCTGGGGACTTGCAGCAGGAGAGCTTATGCATGTGAGAGTGACAGGAGAGGGTCCTGGGTGTCACTGTGCTTCTTCCCTGCACCTTCTGAAGTGGGCTTGATGTTCCTCAGGCAGCCCAGCATCTCCATGAATCTTGTGGGAATTTGCTGATGCAGGACAGAGGATGGTGGTGCTGGTGATGGGACAAACTCTCTCCATGCCTGACAAAACTTGGTCACTGCCACCTCCACGAGTGCCTGTCCCAGCATCTGGGGGATGCAGGAGTACACCAGCTCCTCCAGCGAGGGAGGAAGGGGCTGCAGGGGAGTCTGGGAAGTGTGAAAGCCATCAGGAAACAGCAAACAGTTTCCGGGCAGGAGCTCTCACTTAGTGGGCAGCAGGAAAGGAGGTTTTACCAGGGCCTATGGTTTTAGGGGTTTTCTTTCCCTTTTTATTTTTTCTCTTTTTTTTTTCCCTCCCTTTTTATTTTTTCTCCTTTTTTTTTTTTCCCTCCCTTTTTATTTTTTCTCTTTTTTTTCCTCCCTTTTATTTTTTCTCTTTTTTTTTTCCTCCTGACCTTGGCTTTTCCTTTATTTGAAGGCTGCCAAAGCTGGGAAGCTGAGCCTGAGGAATGCGGGGGAGAGCTGAAAGAAGGAGTCCTTCACACTGACGCCTTTTGTATTGCAGTGTGTAAATGGCTGAGGCTGTCACTGAAATGCAAATGTGTGGTTTTTCACTGATCTGAGTTCCATTTTTTTCCCAGTAAGCAAGCATGCTGCATGCTTTAAAGGCTGCTTCCATCCGACATTTTGGTGTGGCTTAGTGCTGACCTCAGTAAATCACTGACAGCAGATCACCATAAGCACAGGGGCTGGGGAACGATCGTATATCTCCCTTCTCAAGATGGGAAATGGAGACTGAGAGAAGCAAATATGGAGCTGGGCAGTTCCCAAGTTTTTGGATGATGGTCCTACATTGGGGGCTAGGCCAGGGCATCCCAGCCTTGCCAAAGGGCACTTCCCCATGCTCATTCTGCACTCCCCAGTAAGATACCCCATAACAGATGGAAGTATCACTGTCCCTCTTTTGCACTAAGTAATCTGTTTTAAATACATCCCCTGACTGATCTGACCCTGGAGATTGAACCAAAGAGCCATTTCTCATCACCAGGGCATGGGATCACTTTGATCCCTACCCCACATGCCAAAACTTCAATGTTCACTGCATCTGGGGGATTATTATCTTAAGCATTGTGATAGCATTTACCTGAGAGCCCCAGCTCTTGTCCCTGCTTTTAAATACTCCATTTTAGGCAGTGAAGCAACTTTTCTGACCCATTGCTTGCTAGTTTGGACCTGCAGCAGGACTTGGGTGGTGGGAAACCTGTCTGCTGGGAACTGTTCCCTATCTGCAAGCACAACACAGAGGGAACAACAAAGCCCTTCCTCCCTCATATCAGCTGATTTTGAAGAAAGAAAGTGTTTTGCTCCCAGCAGGCACAGAAAAGGGAGGCCATTAATGACAGACAGATGGAGATCTGGGCATCTCCCATTCCTCCTGGAGCTGCCCCTTAGAGGATCCCGTGTGTCCCCAGCAGTAAGTCACCACAGCTTGATCCCACATGTCCCCAGCAGTAAGTGACCACAGTTTGTGGGCTGATGCGAATACATCAGTGGGGTTGGTGAGTGCAAGCCTGGGCAGCACCACCACCACCCCTGATCCCTTACCCCGAGGAGCCACCAGCTGCTGCTCCTGGAGAGGCTGGGATGGTTGTGTCACAGGGTAAAGTACAGCCAGGCTGTCCCGGCGGGTCCATGCGGCTGACATTGCAGTCCTCCACTTGTCCCTTGTACCTGAGCTCAGGCTTAAAACAGACCAGGGGAACCACGTCCTAAAACCACCTCTCCCCACTAGCTCCAACAGCAGCTGGGGTGCAGGGTCCTGTGCAAGCATTGGGATGCTGGGTTTGCAGGAGGTGAATTCTGTGCTGACAGAGCACTCAAACCTCCTGCTCTTTGTCCCTTTCAGCCTTTCAGAAGAACTTAGGTGGGAAAGGACTGCTGGAAGTCACCTAATCCAAACACTCACTCAAAGCAGGGCACGCATGGGGCAGCCCCAGCTCTGCATGTCTCAGTGCTGGACAGCTGAAGCAGAGTTTAATCACCCTGGTTGTGAATTATATTTTCCGCTTCCATCTAGTTGGAGTTTTTCCTGCTGCAGCCCGGGACTGCTGCTTCCCATCCCCACGCTGGGCACGGCCGTGTCAGGAGGAGCGTTATTTTTCCCCACGAGAAGATTTCCCTGAACGCTGTCCACACACGCAGAGGCGAAGGGACATGTCCCCCTTACCCCTCTGAACTTAATCCCGAGTGAATCCCACCCTTCCGCAGGGACGCACAGGGATTTGGGGCCGGATAAGGGGCTGGAAGGAAGGAAGAAAGCGGAGGAGCGCGACCCTCGAGGATTGGGGACAGCGAGTGGGAGCTCTGAAGCTGCGTGAGGGGCTGCGCAGAAATTACTCAGCTCCCTAAAATTCCCCCTCACGTCACCATTGCTCCTCCCCGTGCTCTCCCCAGACCCTTTTTCGCCGCTTGCAGAGCTTCACGTACCTGTTGTGCGGTGTCCTGGCTGCCCCCTGCTGCCGTCCCGCCGTCCCGAGGAGCACGATGTCCCCTCAGGCCACCCACGGTCCCCCGGGCCCAGGAGAGCGGCAGCTGCTCCCGCGGGAGGACGCGGCTGTCGCAGGCACAGCGACTGCCGGGCTCTCCCCGAAGGGGAGGGACCAAACTTTGCCTTAGTTTTCAGCTGAGACAATCTTTCTGGGAGAAATCTTCCCTGGGCCTGGAAAACAAGTTTCTGGCATGGAGCCATCGCCAACAAAGCCTGCGCGTCCCCGCGGAGCCCGCGGCCGCCGAGGTGCCGGGCCGGGCCCCGGTAGGGCAGGGACAGGGTCATCTCTGGGCTCGTCGTGTGCGAATTCTGGATCTGCCGCCTGGGGCTGGGTCAAGCAGCAGGAACCCCACGAGAAAATTCCCCCGGATGGGTTGCAACACCCCGTGGAGGAGCTGCAATGCCTGTGGCCGGGGGGGGCACGGCGCTTTGGCTCAAGGTTGCGCTGTAAAAATACAAATCTTTTCCTCTGGCCTTACGAGAAGGGGATAACCACACTCTAGGGAAGTGGATCCCACTTTTGGGTACAGCTTCTGGCGTGGTTGAGGGCGGATTTAGCACAGGTCCCTACTTGTGGGGTAGATGTGCACTCACCCCTCCTTTGCACAGCCCTGGCGTTTTCCCCCTCAGTAATGCTGACTTCAGGGAATTCACCTGAAAACCAGCACCAGTAAGAAAAGATTCATTTTTTGAGAGATCAAGTGCTGTGAAATGGCCCTGTGAGCTTCAAGGCGAGCAAAGGGAGGCAGCAGGGAAGGAGGGGAGGTAAAATTTGGCTTGGCTTAATCACTTGTGAAGTTGCCCCTGTGGATTGTCCCCTTGGAGAGCCAGCGAGCTCCTGGCATTGGATCAGCAGCTTCTCTTCCCTTCGGGTGTATTTGTGTGGGTGAGAGCTGAAGCTGGAAAAGACTAAGAAAGTTGTATGAAAAGGTCCAAGATTTTCTTTTTCCTGTACTTTTGTCCAGCCCTCATTTCAGTGGTGGGCTGGATGCATTGAAGTATGATGTTTTCAGGATAGATTTAATGCTGTTGAGAGGTCTTGAACAAGTTAGAAGATCTCTTTTTAATCTACAGGAACAGGTTCTTCAAGGTTAGTGAGAGACAATGAGGAGGAGGAAGCAGTGCACGGGTGGTTAAAGTAACAGAGACATCAAATCCAATGATACTTCTGTGGCCCAGTAGGAGCTGCAAAATATATTTTTCTTTTCATTATATAATGATTTTCCTAGATGTGTGAGAGTCAAACTCAGTAGAAGAGTATGGGTCTTTCTTCTGAATCTTATCTACACAGTCCAACCACCCAGGCACGAAACAGGCTGTGAATCCCTCTGACCTTTGTATCTCATCTATTTCTTTCAAGAGAGAAGGGTGGAGATGCTGCTGTATCTTTCCAGCCTGGATTTGGCATGTGGTTGGATGTTTATGGGAGTTGTGAGCAGGGAAATGACCCCATCTACCTCTGGCTCCCAAACTGTAGCCCCTAGGATTGCAAAGCTTTCCCACAATCAGCCTTTGCAAGCTCCAATTTTGGTCCTTTTCAGCATGCTAAACATGAAAGCCACACTCTTTTCAAAGCTGTGAAAATTACACCATGAAGTAAATACAGTGCAGAAGCCGGAGCAAATCCTGAAACATTTCTGGTTTATGAGGGTGACTGGACTAATTAGCTCAAGATCAGCTTGAATGCGAATGGAAATATAAAAGCTTTTGATTACACCAGACTGGAGAAAATATTGTCATTTCCATCCTGAGGATAATGGGGTAGCCTAGTGATCCTTGCTTAAATTCCCTGCCAGCAAAGCAGCTGGGAAAAGCCCACTAGCGCAGGTATAATTATTGAAATCCATGGCCTTGCAGGAGCTGAAGATTTGCTTGATGGGGGTCTGTTGTGTGGGGCTGTAGATGAGAATTTTAAGCAGTGTGCCATAGCTCAGTTATTTTCTAGACCCACAGAATGGCCTGCATTGGAAGGGACTTTAAAGCTCATCTCATTCTACCCCCTGCCATGGGCAGGGACACCTTCCACTAGACCAGATTTCTCCAAACCCCATCCAGCCTTGCCTTGGACACTTCCAGGAATGGGGCACCCACAGCTTCTCTGGGCAACCTGTGCTAGGGCATCACCACCCTCACAGTCAAGAATTTCTTAATATTTAATCTAAATCACTCCTCTTTTGTTTTAAGACCATTCTTACTTGCCCTAACATCTCTTTTTAAAAACAAGCTTAATTATTATTATCCCTTTTTACCATTTTCACCAAAGAACATCAGAGGATACTTGCACAGACGTTTCTGTCATTGCAATGAAGTGCTACCAGTAAAAGACCTGCAGCACTGGCAAGGGAGGAGCCAGTTCCCATGGTTAGTGAGCACAACAAACCCATGGCAAATATTCAATGTGGCTTTAGATAAGAGTCCTTTATCTAAAGGACTGCACTTTGCTGCAGATTTCAGTGTCTACAGACCAAAAGTCACCATTGGTCTGTCATCACCGGTTTGAAGAAATTATAATTTTATATTTCCCTCCCCCCGGCCTTCCTTTTTCCTTATTTTTGGATGAGTTCTAGTTTCTCACTGTGCCTGTCTCATTTTTAATTCAGGTGCTGCTTGACCCCTTAAAGCTGCTGAGAGGAGCTGATACATCAGTGAACACCCACCAAACAGCCATCACTGTTACCAGGTGCCTGTCTGAAGAGAGCAGCATGACAGAGCTCCATGAAGCTGTGGCTTTGGGGGACTATGATGAGGTGAAACAGATTTTGAAGGCAGGGCGCTGCGACCCAAACCAGAAGGATGTTGACTGGCATGACAGGACCCCTCTGCACTGGGCTGCTGCCAAAGGTGAGGGAACCCCCAGCCCTGTTATCCCTGTGAATAGGCATCATAAAAGTTGATGCTGACTGTAATTGTATCTATGCTGGCAATAATCACAGCTTGTATCTGGTAATTTTGTCCCTAATGAGCAAAACAAGGTAAAAATGCCCATTTAAAAGGAAACTTTGCATACAAAATAATTTATGGGGTTTCCATTGAAGTGTTTTTTAGCTTTTTTTCTTCCGTCACATGACAATTTGCAATTTATTTGATGTGTACATAGGGAATGGCTGCTTTTTCCCTCCATTACTTTTCTAAGAGGTGACTCCATGAGTTTATTTCTCTTGTACACCTGTGGGAATGAGCAGAAAGTCAATCCCACTGTATTTATACCAGGTATTTATCAAACCCAATAGAACAAAATAATAACTGTGTTTTATATTGCTCTCCCTTTATCTCCCCTGCTTGAATGAAACGCAGGACTAGAGCTGTTTGCAGCTCCCATTTTGTCCTTCACCTTCAGAAGTGTCTGGTAAAGTCAAATATCCCATTGCAGCCCAAACAAGCGATGATGCAACAATATATGATGTATAATTGAACACAATGTAAAATGGGAAACTGGAGCTCTACTTCTCTGTGCTACAGTGTTTGTTGGGATCTCATGTCATGGCATCTGTCTTTGCTCAGAAATCAAGTGTGTGATTTGCTGTTTTACACTTAAGACCATGTTTTTCTTTTGCCCTGATGGATTATTATGCATTTAGACATCAGCAAAGAGAACTGATCTGCTTAACAAAATGAGGGTGAGAGGCTGACATGGCCTAGATGTGGTTGGGAATGATCCAGCTCGGTCAAGACAGTGTGAAGGGGGGTAGAAATAACTTTTTTTTGTTTCTTTAAGTAATTCCACAGGTTAGAAAATGTGAAGGTGAATGAAAACAAGTAATTTCTCTACCTCCTATCAAACAAACCTTTGTTTTAGTAAAGCTGTTCACAGGTTTTCCCGTTCTGAATGTTTAAATTTTATTTTGCATTGAACTAAAAACCGAAATGAAGCAATGAAATAGCCAATTGGTCAATGACTAACTGAGATGTGCTGTTCAGAAATTAGAAAGCTTTTTGATTTGGGTGTTGTTTTTGTTGTAAATTTCTTCTGGAAACAGTCTAGTTTGGAAGAAAATAACCAACATTTCCTCTTCCGTATCATTAATATGATAAAACAAATGGTCAGGTGGGTAAAACCCGTGACTGAGAGAACTATGACCAGCCTTATGTGACCACCTTCTGCATCCTGAAGGTGTAAATTCTAAAGCATCTTCTCTCCTGGTTTTGCCGCACATTCCAAGGGCGGCTGGACCTGGTCCGGCTCCTGGTGGAGCACGGCGCTCGGCACTGCCTGCGCACCGACGTGGGCTGGACCGCGGCTCATTTCGCTGCCGAGGCGGGGAAGCTGCGGGTGCTCCGCGCCCTTCACTCCCTGCACGCTGCCATGGACGCCGCCGACCTCTTCGGAGACACTCCCAGGAGGCTCGCGGAGATCTACGGACACCGGGAGTGCTCCAAGTTCTTGGAAAAGTGAGTGGTGATGGCAGGTCCCGCTGCAGCAGCAATGAAAATTAACCTCACTGCTCCACAGAGGACCAGAACAAACACAGTCTGTTACTTATCTTCCTTCTCAAAGCCTGCTAAAGCCCTGACACACAAGCTGTAGTGGATAAGCAAACACGGGTCTGTCACGGGGCAGCCATGAGAAGATATTCTTTTATTCCCCCGCCTCCTGCGGTTTGCCTTGGTACGTTTTCAAAGTCGTTACCACTTCATGACATCATTTGTTTTTGTAAAGATGTTGCAGAGCAGTTATTAAGCAACAGAAATGAACGCAACAGCTGACAAGTATTAAACCCTTACAGTGACGAATAGCAAATACATGGCTTGAGTTATTTAGGAACAGCCTTCAGCAGTTGTATGTCTGCATACATATATCTATATATGTATATCATTTGGCCTTTCTTATAGTAAAAAAAAAGCCACACTATTTTTTACAGAATTATTCAAAATTAGACCACTTAATTTAACAGGATGGCCACATATTACTTCCAGATTTTGGGAAAATCTTTGTTGTCTTAATTGCTTACAGTTACCACTGTGGCACCACAGGCCATAAGAAATACGCTTTTCAAGGGTTCCCAATTCCTATTTATCTGCCATTGGTTTGGCTCAAGGTAGTTTCATCCTTGTGAAGGTGTTTCCCTGGATCAGGGTGCTTTACTGCAGAGGTTTGAGCTGTGTCCCATCCTGCATCTCTCTGAAGATGTGGGACAGATCACCAGAGGCCAACCAGGTTGTTCAGTGCAAACCATAGTCCCAACTACTTGGAATTTAAATACACTGCCTGTGAAACCTGCATATGCCAGACCCTGGGATGCTGAGAGCTCCCAAAAGTGTTTCCTCCCTGAGTTTTTCTGTGAATTTACAGTCCCACCATTATCCTTCACTTGCATCTCTTTTACCACTGCCACATTGCCAAGACTGTTTTGGTACCATGTGTATCCCTTTTATTTTACAGGCATTTATCCAACTCACAGTCTTTGGGTTGCCAGTGCAACACACGAGCTGCCAAGTTCAGAATCAGGCACGGTGACTGGGCAAATGTCTGAGGGGGCCAGTGCCTTACAAATGCAACATTTCATTAATCCATATAAATCTTTCTATAGGCACTGCTGTTCTTTTGATGTACTTCTACAGCTTACTGCTTCCTGCTGAAATGCCCCATGTGCACCTTTTATCTTCACACAGCACCAGTGTCCTTCCATAGGAAAAGACACCCAAACTGTGCAAAATTCCCTTTTGTAGGGAAGCCACGAGTTCTGGTTTCCAAGCTCTGGCTATTATGGAAGCTGCAGAAAGTTTTGTATTTTACCTGCCCACCCAACACAGAATCACAGAATCATAGAATGGTTGGGAGGGACATTAAAACTCATCTCATTCCAACCCCCTGCCATGGACAGGGACTCCTTCCACTAGACCAGGTTGCTCAAAGCCCCATCCAACCTGATGGATCTGAGCACTGCCAGAATGGGGCATCCAGACCACCTTACAGCTAAAGTCTTGCTGGTTTTGGAGCTGACATGCTGCAAAACCCTCAGTATTCATCTCTTTCCTTCCACACAGAAGTATCAGCTCTTCTTACCCTGAGACTTTCAGTTTAAAGGCATTTAAGCAACCAGCAGCTGACACCCAAGCTTTTAAAATTAGATTTTTTTGCTACCTAGACAGCGGCTAGGTAGTAAAGCTCAGGTTTGCCAGACCTTTGAGAATGGGGCACTATCTTCCAGTGGAGTTTCTCTTTATACTGTTCTCAGCTCTTGGCATACTTAATTTCTATACCAGAACAGGTAAATATTGTCTAACCTAGAGAGTAAAAGTCTGCAGGCTTCTCCCCCTCAATGAATCATTTACAGCAATTACTTGCCTATTTAATGCTGTCCTTTTTGCACTAATCTCACCAGTAATTCTTGCCAAGTCTGTAACATTTGCTGTGCCCTTGGATGTGCTCCAGAGCCATGGCAGTGAGGTAACAGCAGGGATAGGAGAATTGCCTGGATGATGCCAACAGGCGATGTCTGTGGCAGGGAGAATGATTGATATGTTGACAGACAGGTTGACAGGATGATTGACATCCTGGTCTGAGACACCTTAGCAACAGCCTAGGGTGACTCAGGTAGCTGATGAAGGGCTTTCTGAGGGGAATGACTGATTTAAGGTGGAAAACTTGCCTTTCAGAATCATGTGCTCGCCTGACTCCCCTCGCAGCAGCATGGCTCAGTGTGGCTGGGAGATCTACAGACTAGGAAGGAGCTTTGAATGTCCACGTCTAGAACAATTTATGAGATTTATGACCACCTCAAAGCTGTAACACAGCCTGTGGACAGCCGAGAGTTCATCACAGAGGCTCAGGAACACTTTTTGAGTACAACCACTATAATTTCTGACCACAGTGGATGCCTTTACCCTCACGCATTGGCTTCACCGCCTCACATCAGCAAACTTGGAGTTAACTAGGAGGGATGGCTGTCATTTGTAGTGTAATTTCAATTCTCTTCTGCGCCTTCAGATGTGCAGAAGGTCCCAGAGGTGATGTCCACGGTCAGGCAGTGGCAAAGGGAGCTGGGCAGTGTCATGTGCACTGCAGACAGAGAATTTATTGTGTGCCTGCACGTAATGCTGTACAGCACAGAGCAGGTCTGCCCTCCAATTGTGGTGTCTGTGGGATATAAATATGAGGAATATTTTGTTACACAGCATCCCCGCCAGTTTTGGCTATTTGCCTGTCATGCAAAAAGAGAGAAGGGGCAATTTTAAAAATAACAGCTGGGGGTCTGTACCAAATGCAGGGCTCATGTGCCTATCTGCACAGGGCTGTGAGCATACAAATCCTGAATCTGAACTCAGCCCCCTCTAGCACCACCATGACCCTTGCATGCTGTTTGTCTGTCCCCAGGTGTTGCCAGCTGCATGAACTATGTGGGCTGGACCCTGAACCATGCTGAGGACTGCATCCACATGGAAATATTATATGTATCAATATGGAAATATTATTAACATGCAAATATTAGGAATATTCTGCTACCGAATATCGGTACCTCTCTCTGAGGTTTGCATGAACATGCAAAAGTTAGGAAACAGCTTTCAAAACAGCTGCTTCTGAATAGCAAATGTATATTTTGCATCAGATTTGGTTTGCATGAGAAGGACTTTACTGTTGATGCTATGAGAGCTGCCAAGGATGGCACAGAGACCCTCAGCCCATGTCTGCTGCCAGCCCCTCTGAAAAGGGCCAGCTGTTGAAACTGTACCAAAGGGTCCTGCTGTCCAGGCAGGGCATATATACATATTCATGTGTAAATAAATATATATACATAAATGTTTATATTTAAAAGTCTGTAGAATGAGGCTTCTCACTCTTGGTAGCAGATACTTAATAGCAGACAATAGAGTAGTTCAGTTGGAAGGGACCTGCCAGGATCATCTGATCCTATGACCTGACCACTTCAGGGCTGACCAGAAGTTAAAGCATCTTATTAAGGGCATTTTGCATTTAAATGCCTTTAAATACCAGAAGCCATGGGCCATCAACCACCACTCAAAAATTGGCTCTGTGGAGACCTTAGAGCACCTTTCAGTTCCTGAAGAGAGCCGACAAGAGAGCTGAAGAGGGACTTTGGATGAGGGCATGGACAAGGGGGAATGGCCTAGATAGGTAGGGTTAGATGAGATATTAGGAATAAATTCTTGACTGTGAGGCTGATGAGGCCCTGGAACAGGTTGCCCAGAAAAGTTGCGGCTGCCCCATCCCTGGGAGTGTTCAAGGCCAGGCTGGACAGGGCTTTGAGCATCCTGGTCTAGTGGAAGGTGTCCCTTCCCATGACAGAGGGGTTGGAAGGGACCTTAAAGATTTTCTTCTTCCAACAAAGCATTCTGTGATTCTGTGATATAGAAAGCCATGTGATGAGGCCCATCACCATGGAGCCACTGGCTTTGCTCCATGCTCTCAGGTGGGATTGCATTGCACTGATGGGACAGAGCTGTTGTATTAAAGGAAAAAGGATTTTTCCTGATATTGGATGGTGTTTCTGACAGAGCTTCCTGAATCCTGAGTGCCTACAAAATCAAGAGCTCTGCCACCGGAGGAAAGGGTTTGCCTTCTCTTGGACAAGATTTACTCTTGGAATGTCCATGTCTGGATCTGGGCAGTGGCTGGGCCCAGGGAGGTCCCTGTGAGGGGAGGTTGGAGCTGCACCATGCCAGGCACACCACGGTGTTTTCTCGAGGGCTGGTGGCAGCAGGGTTTTGACCAGACCAAGACACAATCCCTGGCCCTGTAATGGGCCCCTGTGAACGGAGCTGTGTCTGTACTGTCCTCACATGTGGTTTGTCTCCCAGAGCAGAGATAGAGAGCAGGAACTACCGCAGGAAAGCTGCAGTGAGAAGAATCCCCTTAGACGAGACAGATGAAGACTGGGAACTCAAGAAAGAAGAGCTTCGGAAAAACCCACCATGTTTTTGGGAGAAGGGCACAGCCTCCAGTCAAAAGAAAATTGGGAAGAAAAAGGGGAAGCAGTAGTGTGCTCTGCCTGTTTGGTGCCTCTGAACACTTGCAATGCAGAGCAAAAGCAGTGGCAGAGCTCAGGCGGATCTGCAGGGTGATATCTGGGTGGATGGGAGAAGTAGATGGCTTCAAGGATGCATCCTTAGAGATGTACTGTAACAATGTCCTTAACAGCTAGAAGTGCTTCAGCTTCTTTGTGTGTTTCTATGTATTAGATCTCAAATTAAAAATAAAAATAACTGCAGAATGTGTTTAAATATACCGATACTCTAAACCACTGCAATGTTTAAAGTTACTGAGATGGCAGCAGTTACCCATATTGTCAGGGAGGGAAATAGTCTTGATCCTACCTGATTCACAAAAGCATCTCAGACTGTGATTCTTCTTGCTCCACTGATGTCTGTGGCTTTCTGGCACTGAGTCAGCCTGGAGGCTCTACATGGACCTGCATCTGGTGATGCCTCTCTCTCTTCTTGGAAGTGGGGTGTAGTTGCTTCTTCTGGATGAAGTTGAGATGTTAATTTTGAACTTTCACTGGACACATGGGTCCAACAGCCTGAATCTTCCATTCCTGGCCCAGCAAAAGGGAAAACATGCTCCCTCCTTGCTGCTTTCAGACAGTTGTGGCTGCCAAGGGTATTGGAGCATTGCCTTTTTGTTAGCATTGCCCCCAGCCATTTTTATGTCTCTGCAAATAGGAATGCTGTGCAACTGGTCCTGAGCTGTGCTTCTGCTCATCAACACTTACCATGGCAAAAGCATTTTTAACACTTTCACTTCACAGTCATAAAATTTAGGATGTGACCCAAAGCAGTTTTCCATACTATGCCAGAATGGGCAGCCATTCCCATTGACTTCTGCCATCTCTCATGTGTCAGCTTCCCCAGGCTGGGCACATCCTGCATCTGTCCCCATGGGCTGTGCAGGGTGGCTGTGCTCATGGACACCCTGTCCCCTCCAGTGCCAGCTGAGTGGGGCTGGTGCACAGGGCAGTGGTGCTGTGCTGGCTGTCACATTCTCAGGTGTTTCATGGGGATGCAAGAAGGGATCTGCAGCGTGGTTTGCTGGGGCTGTGGTGTTTTGTGTGGTAACATCTGCAAGGTGCTGGTTTTGTCTGCTGAGACTTGTGGTATGTGAGGCTGTGAGGGATGATGTTGCACTGGATGTAGGGAATAAGATGGATCCTCCAGGGCTTTCTTGTGAAATTAATTGGGATTGTCATGTTAAAGGATGAAGTGCATGAGCAGCAGCAGGGAAAGAGGGAAGGTGTGGTTGTTCCTGTCCTTTTCCAGCCTTTCCCTGGGGAGATGTGTCCAGAAGAGATGCTGCACATCTGCCTCTGGACCTGAGGTGGTGACAGAAATGACCAATTCAGGTTCTGCTCTGTTCTTGCTGGAACCATTTCGTGTTTCACCTGCTGTGGTGCATTGACTTTGGACAGCGGCCAGATCCCCCCCCAGCGGCTCTTTCTCACCCATAAGGAGGGGGTGGAAAATAGGACAGAAAAGCTGATGGATTGAGATAAAGACAGGGAGATCACTCACCAATTACTGTCATGGACAAAACAGATGTGACAAGCAAAAAATTAATTTATTTGTCTATTGAAAATTGAGTAGGAAAATGAGGAACAAACGCAAAACTAGAACCCGCTGCCTCTACCCCCCCTTTCATCCCAGGCTCAACCTCACTCCATCCGCCGCTCCTCAACCTCCTCCCCCAGAGCAGCAGAGAGGGGTGCAGTCAATTCATAACTGAAATTATAATTGAAAATATTTTATTTAAGTCACATTAATTTAGTTCATAGCATTTGAATGATATATTCTTAATCTCAGTGATGAAAACATCTGTATCATCTACACTGCTTGTAGAGTTGCATTAGAGATTAAACTACCTGTTTTCTATAATGAAATATCAACATTTTGCAAGGACTCCACATTTTATTACAGTTCCTAACTCATGCAAACCTTGCACTTCATGCTTCTTTCTAAGGGAAGAATCTTTAGCAGTGTCTTTTCTAATTTGGGATTGCTGAAAATCAGAATAAGGGAATGAAAACCTGGAAAAGCATACTGAAATACTACAATGAGAAATGTCATACGACTTCCCTTCTTTGTGACATAAACCATACTCAAGACCAAGCATACAAAGTTAATGCTATACATTACTAAGAAGGAGAGAATAGATTTCATGGCTTTGATGTGGGCATCCATGCTGAGGCTCTTCATGGAGTTTGTCTGCATCTTGCATTTGTGTCTCCAGAGGGAAAAGAGAAGGAAAATAGCAGAAAAGATGACTGCCATGAATGAAACAGCATATCCAAAGCCAGCGACAAAAAAAGAAGGGAAAAAATGTTTATCCATTTTGATACTTGCTTTCCAAAAATTTCCGGGTCCGGTGGAATTGTGGCTGTTGCAGTGCGGTTTATCAGCGACGTCGTAGGCAATGATGCCGACAGTCAAAGCTAGAATCTCTGACCCCAACAAGAGCCAGGGCACAATTCTGTCAATTCTTACTTTCAGGTAGATGAAAAACCTATTCCTGAAGTTGGCAATTTTTATGCAGTAAAAAACACAAAGACAGGCTGAAATCCACAAGTTGGAATGATCAAAAAAGCTTTGAAAAAACACAGCTAGTTGAAGTATGGGGTGAACATAAAGGTAATTGGGATAAATTACTGACAGGAAGTAGTATACCCATGAGATGCACAAATACCAAAACCTGGAGCATCCCAGCAGCAGCAAGATCTTCTCATTAGAGTTCAAGGTTTTCTTCTTGACCCAGGCAAAACAAAGCACAGAAAGAATGAAAGTGTTTATCCACATGCCAGCAAATGTCTCGAGGGTGATGATGGCCACAGTGGTGGCTCTGTATGAAGTGACATTGGGTTTCTGTGGAGAGTGACAAGTTTCCATGCTGGAGCTGGGGAGCAGAGCTGTGCTGGCCAAGGGGGCTGTGGCAGCAGTACCTCAGGCAGGGCAGTGGCTGCTGTTGCTGGAGTGTCAGGGATGGCAGGAGGAGCTTTATAGAGCTGCTGCTGCTGCTGCTGGGGGGATTTTGGTGCTGCTGCTGTGGGGGGAGCAGGGCAGGTGCAGGGATGTAAATGTGCTGGGTATCTCCTTACGCGGGGCTGCTGTCACTGTGGACTATTTGAATGTTGGTTCAGGGGGGCTGTGTTGGGTGACACAAACAGCAGAGATGTTTTTTCAGCAGTGGAGAGCGTTGTGGTTTTGAGACTGATCCATGTTTGATCAGCGTCAGGCTTCAGGATCTGGGTTCTTGTGTCCATTGGTTGCCTCCAGTGATCAAGTTAATTTTAGAGGCAGTCATTCAAAAGTATGATTTCTCTTGGGTTTTTTTTTTATATTGTTGGAAATCAGAGCATGGCCTTGAGACAATTTTTGATTTCCTGATAGTACCTGTTGTCTACTTTATGCTTTGGTGTGAGTTTCCTCTCTGGTTTTGCTGACAAAACAGAAAACACAGTGTGGAGTTGTTGGTTTTTTATTTCCTTGTTTGCTTGCTTGCTTCTTTCGTCTTCTCTCCATATCATAGTGAGGAGAATAGAAGTTATTTCTATTACAACAGGTGTCAAGTTGAACTGTCTGTGCTGGGACTGTGCTGGACCACACCATGGCTGGATTTTGGGCTCAGCTCTGCATGTGGAGTCTGGCCCCTTGAGAACAAAATAGTATAAAATTAGAGTCTCACAAGCTGGGTTTTCAATGCATGGAATGTGTGGATCAGGTCTTTAAAACACTGGAGGGAGCCATCCCCTCCAGCATCACTGGAGAAGGGGAGAGATTCACTAAGGCTTTGTCTCTACCACCCCATGTGGAGATTGTGTGGTCTTGGGAAAAAGAAATATTGTAGTGATTAAGATATTACTCTGGTTTAAAGGGTTTTTTCTCTCATTTCGTGAACAGGAATGAATCTTTTTGAAGGTGATAATACAAAAAATGCACACCTGGCCCTGAGCATGCAGTGACTTGTCCCTCTGAGCCAGAGCTGGTGAAAGAAATGAACAATCAGATTCTGTTCTGTTGACGTTGGAACTATTTAATGTTTACATGACCTGCTGTGGATTGTTAGACTTGGACACCTGCCAGACCCCCTCACCCAGCCTCTACTTCATTCTTGCTCTGCGATAGGACAGGAGGGAAAATAGGATGGAAAATCTCATGGGTCGAGATAAGGACGGGGAAATCCCTCACCAGTTACTGTCACGGACAAAACACAGTCAAATTTTGGAAAATGTATTTAATTTATTATCATTTGAATATAGAGTATGATGGTGAGGAACAAGCACAAAACTAGAAAAGCTTCCCTTCCCCCCTCCTTCATCACAGGCCCAAATTCACTCCTTAATTCCTGACTTTTCCAATTCCTCCCCCACAGCGGCACAGGGGGACAGGGAATGGGGGCTGCAGTCAGTCCATAACAAGTTGTGTCCTCCACTCCTTCCTCCTCATGCTCTTCCCTGCTCAAGTGTGGATCCCATCCATGGCCTGCAGTCCTTCAGGATCAGGTGTCTCCAGCGTGGGGTCTCCATAGGCTGCAGTCCTTCAAGGTGCACCCACCCCACCCAGTGTTACAAGTGATAACATTGCACAGAATAGAGCCATTTCAGCAGAAAGAAATGTAAACCCAATTACAAAAAAACCTGATGCTGAGTTCAGTGATTTTTCAATCAGCCAATGCTGAAGCGTTTGAGGAAGGTTTGCAGTATTGTTATTATCCCTTTGTGCCCTGCCCATGTACCAGGTCTAAATGAATTTGTTATTGACAATAATTAGCTCGAAGAGTTGTCTAAATGAAACCATAGTAGTAATTTATTTTTAACTCATTTCAATTTTATAGAAAGAATTTGAAGGAAGTTTTCCTAACTTTGATGTTAAGGAGAAGACATCTGTATAATCTACACTGCCTGGAGAACTGCATTAGATATTACATTATCTATTTTCTATAGTGAAAGATCAACATTTTGCATGGGCTTCAGCTTTTATTACAACTTCTACTTCATGCAAACCTTGCACTTCACACAGGATAGAATCCTTACCAGTGTATTTTTCAGTTTGGGTTTGCTGAGAATCAGAATAAGGGAATGAAAACCTGGAAAAGCATACAGAAATGCATAAATAAGAAACATCTTGGGATTTTCCTCCCATGTTGAACGAATCAGGGTCAAGGTCAAAAATAGAAAGTTAATGCTGTATATTATAAAGAAGGAGAGAATAGATTTCATGGCTTTGATGTGGGCATCCATGCTGGAGCTGTTCATGGAGTTTGTCTGCATCTTGCATTTGTGTCTCCAGAGGGAAAAGAGAAGGAAAACAGCAGAAAAGATGACTGCTGTGAAAGAAGTGACAAATCCAAAGCCATAGATAAAATAAATACGGAAAACATGTTCATCCATTTTCCCACTCACTTTCGAAAAATTTCCTCTCCCAGTAGAATTGTGGTTGTCACACTGCGCTTTATCAACGATGTTGTAGAGAGAGCTGCTGATAGCCAATGATAAAAGCACTGACCCCAACAAGAGCCAGGGCACAATTTTGTCAATTTTTACTTTCAGGTAGAGGAAGCAGTTCCTCCTGAAATTGGCAATTTTTATGCAATAAAAACCACAAAGACAGGCAGAAACCCAGAAATTGGAGCAATCAAAAAAGTTCTGAATAGATAAAAGAAGTTTACATGTGGGTCGAACATAAAAGTAATTGGGATAAATTATTGAAAGAAAGGAATATAGCCATGAGAAGCACAAATACCAAAACCTGGAGCATCCCAGAAGCAGCAAGATCTTCTCATTAGAGTTCAAGGTTTTCTTTTTGACCCAGGCAATGCAAAGCACACAAATAATGAAAGTGTTTATCCATATGCCAGCAAATGCCTGCAGGGTGATGATGGCCACAGTTGTGGCTCCATATAAAGAGACATTGATTTGCTGTGCAGAGTGACAACAAATTTCCATGCTGGAGCTGGGGAGCAGAGCTGTGCTGGCCAAGGGGGCTGTGGCAACAGTACCTCAGGCAGGGCAGTGGCTGCTGTTGCTGGAGGGTCAGGGATGGCAGGAGGAGCTTTATAGAGCTGCTGCTGCTGCTGCTGGGGGGATTTTGGTGCTGCTGCTGTGGGGGGAGCAGGGCAGGTGCAGGGATGTAAATGTGCTGGGTATCCCCTTACGCGGGGCTGCTGTCTCTGTGGACTATTTGAATGTTGGTTCAGGGGGGCTGTGTTGGGTGACACAAACAGTGGAGATGTTTTTCTGCAGTGGAGAGCGTTGTGGTTTTGTGAGTGCCTCCTGTTTGATCCTTGTCAGGCTTCAGGATCTGGGTTCCTGTGTCCCTTGATCACCTATGATGACTGTTATTTTTGGATGCAGTCATTCAAAAACATTTCTTTTGCTAATTTGTGATATTGTTGGAGGGCTGAGGACTTCCTTAAGAAAATTTTGATTTCCTGATTATAACTTTTGTCTGCTTTATGCTTTGACTTGAATTTCTTCTGATTCTGCTGGCAGAAGAGATGACATGGTTTAGGATTGTTGTTTTTTGTTTGCTTCTTTCTTTCTTTCTTCTTCTCTCCAAGTCTTTGTGAGGAGAATGGAGGGTATTTCTATTACAACAGGTCTGAAGATGAAGTGTCTGTGCTGGCACTGTGCCTGTACAGGTGCCTCAAATGAAAATGTTACTCCAGCAGGATCATACTCTGGCTGGGGTTTGGGCTGAGCTCTGTGTGGGAAATCTGATACCTTAATAAAATAATGGAATAAAATCACGATCTCCAAAGCTGGGTTTTCAAATTAGGAGGATATGAATCAGGTGCTTGAAATGTGTCTGCTCCTGCTTTCTATCAGTCCTCTCCAGCATCTCAAGAAGGACAAGATTGTATCTAACACCCCATGAGCATATTTCAGATGCCCTCATGCAACTCAGGTGGCAGCAGACCCCAGTATTTATGCATCTGGATGGACACACAGCTGTATTGGGATCTGAATCACGCTGCACACAGACTGAATTGTTTCCATCAGAACCTGAGGAAGGCCAAGCCTCTTCTCTCTCAATCATCTGTTTCTTTCTCCTTTTATGACATGGGGAATCCTAAATGATACATAAAGCTACCATGGTGTAGCAGCTCATCTGTGTGAAACTGCTGGCTTTGCTCCCTGCTCTGAGCTGGAACAGCATTGCACTGATGAGACAGAACTTCTGTATTACAGAACAAAGGATTTTTCCTGATATTGGATGGTGTTTCTGACAGAGTTTCCTGAATCCTGGGTGCCTACAAAATCAGAGCTCTGCAGCGGGAGGACAGGGTTTGCCTTCTCTTGGACGAGATTTACACGTGGAATGTCCATGTCTGGATCTGGCACTGGTGGGGTGCAGGGGGGTCCCTGTGAGGGGAGGTTGTTGCTGCACCATGCCAGGCACACCACGGTGTTTTCTCCAGAGTTGGTGGCAGCAGGGTTTTGACCAGACCAAGACACAACCCCTGACCCTGTAATGGGCCCCTGCGAACGGAGCTGTGTCTGTGCTGGACTGTACTGTACAGGTGGAGAGCAGGAGCTGCCCTGGTGAGAGGACTCCCCTTAGACCAGAGAGATGAAGGCTGGGAACTCCAGAGGGAGAGAAACCCGCCATGTTTTTGGGATATCTCTGGTCAAAACTAAAATGGAACAAAAAGGAGGAAGCAGCTGTGTATCCTGCCGCTTTGGTAGCCTCTGGTGGTGCCTCTCTCTTCTCTTGTTAGTGGGTGTGGTTGCTTTTTCAGGCTGAAGGGGAGACGTTGGTGTTGGCCTTGCTCTGGACCCATGGGTCTAACAGGCTGTAACTCCCATTCCTGGCCCAGCAAAAGGAAACACTTGCACCTCACTTCTTTCATGTCTCTGTGACTGCCAAAAGTGTTGTAGAACTGCCTCATTTTTAGCAGTGCCCCCAACCCCTTTCATGTCTCTGCTCAGAGGAATGCTGTCTCCAGAACATCCTGTGCTTTAGCTCCCACCTCCATGCCAATATCTCAGATACTCCAGGACATGACAGGAAAGGCCAGAAAACAGTGAAAGTGTAATTATAGAACAGTGAATGGTTTGAGCTGGATGAAACCTTCAAGCTCATCTTAATCTAAGCCCTTCGCATGAGCAGCATTAACTTCCACTAGCCCAGGCTGTTTAAAGCCTCATTAAATTGAAAACCACTTGCACATCCTTATTAAATTCTTCCCCTTTCCTTTTTGTGGGCATGGAGAGAAAGAGGGAAAGGGATGGCCATGGAAATGCAACCCTTAAAAGAAAAGGCTCACAAAAGGCTCACAAGTTTTTTCACCTCCAGTTCAACTTTTCAAATTAGTTTCCTGGGGCCACTTATATTCCCTGAGCAGAAATTCATCCTCTGGGTTGATTCTAAGAGAGAGCAGAAAAACTCTGGAGTCTTTGCACGGTTGCCCTACAAGATGGACATTTTGGACTTATTGGGGGAAAAGAAGACCTGAGAAGCCGCCTGCTGGTAGAGGTGCATGAAAGGTTGCTCTCAAAATGCAGCGGAGATGTTGCTCACAGATTCTTATAGAAAGACCCCATGACCAGCAGGGCTGGTGAGGGCTGGGCATACATGTGAGGTGATGTCCTGCAGGGTATTTTGGTGCCTCTGAATTCTGCAGAGCTTCAGGAGGCCTCAGGTGTTTGGGCTCTACACCTGGCAGATATTCTCCTCTGGGGGGACAAGAGGCCGAGTAAACCCTTCTGAGATGCATGAAAAACTAACCTTGGCACCTGTCATGGGCTGAGATATCCTTCTGTGCCCGAGCTGGTGACAGAAATGAACAAATCAGATTCTGCTGTGCTCATGCTGGAATTATTTCATGTTCAGACAACATGCTGTGGTTGGTTGAGCTTGGGCACCTGCCAGACCCCCACCCAGCTGCTCCTTCACTCTCACTCTACAACAGGGCAGGGTGGAAATGAAGGAGGAATAGAAGATGGAAAAGCTCATGTGTTGGTATAGGGACAGGGAGATCACTCACCAGTTACCATCATGCACAAAACAGACTCGAATGTGGAAAAATGAACTTAATTTATTGGCTGTTGAAAACAGAATGGCATAATGAGGAACAAACACAAAACTAGAGCCCCTTCCATTCCCCCCTTCTTCTTCACAGGCCAAAATTTACTCTTTCATTCCCGGCTTCTCCATCACCTCCTCCACAGCGAGGCATGGGGACAGGGAATGGGGGTTGCAGTCAGTCCATAACAAGTGGTCTCCTCCACTCCTTCCTCCTCATGCTCTTCCCTGCTCTAGTGTGGATCCCATCCATGGCCTGTAGTCCTTCAGGATCAGGTGTCTCCAGCGTGGGGTCTCCATAGGCTGCAGTCCTTCAAGGTGCACCCACCCCACCCAGTGTTACAAGGGATAACATTGCACAGAATAGAGCCATTTCAGCATAAAGAAATGTAAACCCAGTTACAAAAAAACCTGATGCTGAGTTCAGTGATTTTTCAATCAGCCAATGCTGAAGTGTTTGAGGAAGGTTTGCAGTATTGTCCCTTTGTGCCCTGCCCATGTACCAGGTCTAAATGAATTTGTTATTCATAAGAATTGAATTCAAAAAATAACCTAAATGAAATGCTAGCAATAACTTAACTCATACTAATTTGATTCAAAGAATTTGAAGGATTTGTTCTTAACTTCAGTGGTAAAGAGTGAAGATCTGTATCATGTACACTTCCTGGAGAGCAGCATTAGAGAATAAGTGACTTGTGTCTTATAATGAAATAGCAAGATTTTGCATGGGCTTCAGGACAGATTGCAGTTCTTACCTCATGCAAACCTTGCACCTGACACAGGATAGAATCCTTATCAGTGTCTTTTCCATCTTGGGATTGCTGAGAATCAGAATAAGGGAATGAACACCCGGAAAAGCATACAGAAATAGTAAACTAAGAAAAATCACGTGCTTTTCTTCCTTTGTTAAAGGAATCAGTGACAAGATCAAAAATAGAAAGTTAATGCTATATATTATAAAGAAAGAGAGAATAGATTTCATGGCTTTGATGTGGGCATCCATGCTGGGGCTGTTCATGGAGTTTGCCTGCATCTTGCATTTGTGTCTCCAGAGAAAAAAGAGAAGGAAAACAGCAGAAAAGATGACTGCTGTGAAAGAAGTGACAAATCCAAAGCCATAAATAAAATACAAATGGAAAAAATGCTGGTCCGTTTTGCCACTCTGTTTCAGAAAATTTCCTTACCTGGAGTAATTGTGGCTGTTACTGAGCTTTTTATCAGCAATGTCATAGCTAGTGATGCTGATAGCTGAGACTGAAAGCACTGAATTCAACAAGAGCCATGGCACAATTCTGTCAATTTTCACTTTCAGGTAGATGAAGAACCTGTTCCTGACATCAGCAATTTTTATGCAATAAAATACACAAAGACAGGCAGAAAACCACAAGCTGGAACAGTTAAAAAAGCTTTGAAAAAATACAATTAGTTGAAATGTGGGGTGAACATAAAGGTAATTGGGATAAGTTATCGAAAGAGAGCAATATACCCATGAGAAGCACAAATACCAAAACCTGGAACATCCCAGAAGCAGCAAGATCTTCTCAACAGAGTTCAAGGTTTTCTTCTTGACCAAGGCAATGCAAAGCACACAAATGATGAAAGCATTTATCCACATGCCAGCAAATGGCTCAGCAGTGATGATGGCCAAAGCCGTGTAACCATATGAAGTGACATTGTGTTGGTCTGGAGAGTGACAAGCTTCCATGCTGGAGCTGGGGAGCAGAGCTGTGCTGGCCAAGGGGGCTGTGGCAGCAGTGCCTCAGGCAGGGCAGTGGCTGCTGTTGCTGGAGGGTCAGGGATGGCAGGAGGAGCTTTATAGAGCTGCTGCTGCTGCTGCTGCTGCTGGGGGGATTTTGGTGCCGCTGCTGTTGGGGGGGAGCAGGGCAGGTGCAGGGATGTAAATGTGCTGGGTATCCCCTTACGCGGGGCTGCTGTCACTGTGGACTATTTGAATGTTGGTTCAGGGGGGCTGTGTTGGGTGACACAAACAGCAGAGATGTTTTTCTGCAGTGGAGAGTTTTGTGGTTTTGAGACTGATCCATGTGTGATCAGTGTCAGGCTTCAGGATCTGGATTCTTGTGTCCATTGGTCACCTACACTAACCAAATTAGTTTTGGATACACTCATTTGAAAATATGATTTCTTTTGCTGATTTTTGATATTGATGGAGGGCAGAACATGTCTTGAAAGTGTTTTAATTTCCCGCTATTTCCTGTTGTCTGCTTTATGCTTTGGTATGAGTTTCCTCTCTGGTTTTGCTGACAGAACAGAAAACACAGCATACGGTTTGGTGCTGGTTTTTTTCTTTTTATATGATTGCTTTTTTATTTCTTCTCCCCATGTGTTGGTGAGAAGAATGGAAGTTAATTCTATTACAAAAGGTTTGAAGTTGAACTGTCTGTGCTGGGACAGTGGTTGGTTGTATAGGGGCATTATATGAATATATGTCATGGTTTAGGAATGGTCCTCCCCAGTTCTTTGCCCCAGCCATGCCTCTCCAAACCACACTGCCACTCTCTTTCACTCCCCCAATTTCTCACTCCCCTGGGCAGGCTGGAGAGGAGAATTCGAGGAACAAAAGAGAAAGATCTTGGGTTAAGATAAGAACAATTTATTGGAAACAGCAATGAGAGAAGAAAATTAACAGTAACAGCAACAAAATTATTCACACGGTAAAAACTTCTCAATAAAGACAATATCAGAAGGAACCCCTTCTCCCCAGAAGAGAGTCCCTTTCCCTTGCCCCCATTAATGATGTGATGTGCTATAGACTAATGTCTGAGTACTAGCCCTGTCCTCACCTGGCTACTGCAAAAATTACCTCTGTCCTGGCCAGAACCAGGGCAAACTGTTACAATAAAAGGACCACACCGTGGCTGTGGCTTCAACTCAGCTCTGTCTGAGGAATCTGATACCTTGAAAAAAATAAAGGTGTATAAATCAGGGTCTCCAATGCTGGGTTTTCAAATCAGGAAGGTATGGATCAGGTGCTTGGAACACATGTGTCTGCTTTTAGTTCAAATCTATCCACTCTGGCACCATGCAAGAAAGGGAAGGATTCTGTGGGGCTTTGTATCTACCAGCTTGTGTGGATTTTTTGGATGTCCTTGTGCATCTCAAAATGCATCAGACACCTCTGTGTTTATGCATCTGGATGGACACAGAGCTGTGTTGGGATCTGAGAGACATCACACACAGACTGCATTGCTTCCATCTGAGTTTGGTTCAGGCTGAACCTCTTCCCTCTTCAGAATCCTTCTCTTGCTTCCATATTATAGGAAACCACTGGTGATTAGCCTTGATTAGCTGACTGGTTAGGCTATTAATTCCCAATTTCTTCTGAGCAAAACCATTCCATCCATATCTGAACTACAATGCCCAGAAGGCCACAATTCTTTCAGGACATAATCATGGGTTAAAAAAAAAAAAAAAACCAAACTCCTCAGTGCAGGAGTTATGAGCTTGTTATGGAATTATTAATTCCAGTCCAAACCACTCCTAGCTGCAGAAGGAGAGCTGGTGTGTTATCAAGTGGCATTAATTCTTTGCTTGTGTCTGGGCTGTTGCAGTTTAAGGAGAGTTGGGTTGGTTGGTGAGGCAGCCTGATCAAATGTGTGGTCTTTGGAAGAAGAGGTGATGCAGTGGCTGAGAGGTTGCTCTGGCCTAAATGGTTGTTTGTCTCACTTCAGAATTAGGAATTAAGCTTTTTGAAGATGCTCTTACGAGAAATGCACAGCTGGCACTGGGCATGAGGTGGAGCACTGCTCTGAGCCTGTGCTGGTGAAATAAATGACCAGTTCCGTTTCTGCTCTGTTCATGCTGGTGTGAAGGAAACTTTCCTGTCTCCCCACCCCTGAGGCCCTCTGGCAGTCACCCCCCAGCACCAGAGGCTGTCACTGCTGGGACTGAAGCCCCTTCACAGTGGGCAGGTGCCTCACTTCACTCCCCACACACACCACACTCACAGAGCCAGCCCAGGTTTCCTCACCAGCTCGGCCCTGGGTTTCCCACAGCAGAGTCTCAGACATCTGGATCTTTAAAGCAGTTTAATCATGCCACAGTAACACAGAAGCAGCTCGAGCTGGGTGCCCCTAAGGAGGTACCCCAAACAACTGAATCCGTGGGGTTTTGTGTCCTTCCAGTCTATGCACATGATGGTTGGGCTGTCTACATGTCCAGTCAGCAGCCTGGTGGCACAGGTCCCCATGTCCTTTGTTGTGCCAGGCTTTGGCACCACATTTGGGACTCCCAGCACGTCCCCACAACCTGCAGCTCACATTGCAGCTGCCCACCGAGCTGTCTGCGTGGAATGTATTCTTCCACACTGGAACAATTTCACATTTGCAGCCCCTGTAATGATGAGTGGACCTTGGGCACCTGCCAGACCCCCACTCAGTTGCTCCTTGGCTCTGCAACAGAGGGCTGGCAAATAAGATGGAATTACTCATGAGCCAAGAAAAAAGGCAGGGAGATCACTCATCAATTATGCTCAAAGACAACACAAACTCAACAAAACCAGTTTAATTTATTGCCTATTAAAAACAGAATAGGATGGTCTAGGAACAAGCACAAAACTACAATTTTTTATCTTCACCCCCAATAATCCCAGGCTCAGTTTAACTCATTCTGAGATTCTCTACCTTCTCCTCTCCCTCAGCAGAGCAGAGGGACATGGAATGGGGCCTTCTAGACTTCTCCCAGAGGAGGCACAGCGGTCACAGATGGACTGAGCAATGTCCCATGGTGGGTCCATTGGAGAAGATGGAAATGACTTTTCCCAGCATGGGACAGCCTTGACCTGGCCTCACTGAGGCCCCACGTGCCCCCAGCTGCAGCACCTGGCCCAGGCACCCCATACATCTGCCTGTGGGACAATGCAAGATGAAGCCGTGGCTTTATTCCACACTGCACCTTGCACAAAACCCGCGTTCCCAGGGGTTTTACAGAGCCAGAGTCCACAGGGAAAAGGCAATGTCATCAGCAAGTGAAGGCAGGCCAGGAGAGCAGTGACACAGAGTGGGGAGTCCTGTCCTTGCAGGCAGGGGACAGAGAGGACACGCAGGGCTGGAGTGGGAAGGGAGCTCTGCACCCCCTGAGCCCCCCGGGGCCGTTCCTGCCTCGCTGTTTGTGCATCAGTGAGCACCTCTGGGGAGTGACAGTGATCAGTGTGTTCCCACAGAGTTGTCAGCCCCTGCCAGACGGTGATACAGCCCATAATATCCCACAGCACAGAGCCACAGCAGAAAGAAAGGGAAACCAAAAGAGGGATAAACCTCTTGTTTAGTTCAATTGATTCAAGCTCTAAATGTCTTTACTACTGACAATAATTTTGCACCGATAGCTGTCTAAAGTAAATGCAAGTAATATCTTATTGAACTCATAATAATATTAGTTCAACGAATTTGAAATATATATTCTTCTTAATCTCTAAGATGAACATCTCTATGATCTACCCTGCCTGGAGATTTGCATTGGAAATTAATTGAACTTGTTTTCTATAAAGCAATATCAACATTTTGCATGAGCTCCAGCATATGTTACAGTTTCTACCTCATGCAAACCTTGCACTTCAGAAAGGAAAGAGTCCTTATCAGTGTCTTTTCCAGCTTGGGATTGCTGAGAATCAGAATAACGGAATGAACACCCGGAAAAGCATATTGAATTAAGTAGACAATAAACATCAGATGATTTTGATTTTTTGTTAAATAAATTAGAGTCAAGATGAAAGACATAAAGCTGATGCTGTACAATGTGAAAAAGGAGACAATAGCTTTAATGGCTTTGATGTGGGCATCCACACTGAGGCTGTTCATGGAGTTTGTCTGCATCTTGCATTTGTGTCTCCAGAGAGAAAAGAGAAGGAAAACAGCAGAAAAGATGACTGCCATGAATGAAGTGGTATATACAAAGCCAGTGACAAAATTAATAAGATAAAACTGTTCCTCTATTCTGATAGTAGCTTTCCAAAATATTCCTTGGCAGGTGAAATTGAGGCTTTCACAGACAGCTTTATCAATAATGTTGTAGACAAGGATTCCAATAACCAGGGAGAAAATCATTGACCCAAACAGGAGCCATGGCACAATCCTGTCAATTTTTAATTTCATATAGATGAAGAACCTGTTCCTGAAATTGGCAATTTTTATGCAATAAAATACACAAAGACAGGCAGAAAACCAAAAGTTGGAGCAATTAAAAAAGCTATAAGCACCTTGAAGGAATTGAAGTGTGGGATGAACCAGAAGGCAATAGGGGTAAATTTTTAAAAGAAAGGAATATAGCCATGAGAAGCACAAATACCAAAACCTGGAGCATCCCAGAAGCAGCAAGATCTTCTCACTAGAGTTCAAGGTTTTCTTCTTGACCCAGGCAATGCAAAGCACACAAATGATGAAAGCGTTTATCCACATGCCAGCAAATGTCTCAGCAGTCATGATGGCCACAATTGTGGCACTATATGAAGTGACATTGTGTTGGTGTGGAGAGTGACGAGCTTCCATGCTGGAGCTGGGGAGCAGAGCTGTGCTGGCCAAGGGGGCTGTGGCAGCAGTGCCTCAGGCAGGGCAGTGGCTGCTGTTGCTGGAGGGTCAGGGATGGCAGGAGGAGCTTTATAGAGCTGCTGCTGCTGCTGCTGGGGGGATTTTGGTGCCGCTGCTGTTGGGGGGAGCAGGGCAGGTGCAGGGATGTAAATGTGCTGGGTATCCCCTTACACGGGGCCGCTGTCACTGTGGACTATTTGAATGTTGGTTCAGGGGGGCTGTGTTGGGTGACACAAACAGTGGAGATGTTTTTCTGCAGTGGAGAGCGTTGTGGTTTTGTGAGTGCCTCCTGTTTGATCCTTGTCAGGCTTCAGGAACTGGATCATTTAGTCCCTTGGTTAGCTACAATGGCCAAGTTAGTTTTGGATGTACTCATTCAAAAATGTCATTTCTTTTGCTAATTTTTGATATTGATAGCAGGCAGAGAATTTCCTTACGAAAATTTTCATCTTCTCATATTGCCTGTTCTCTGTTTTATGCTTTGATGTGAGTTTCTCCTGGTGTTGCTGACAGAACAGAGAACACAGTGTAGTGCAGGTGGCGTTTTGTTTGCTTCTTTCTTTCTCATTTCATATTTTTGTGAGGAGAATGGAGGGTATTTCTATTGCAACAGGTCTGAAGATGAAGTGTCTGTGCTGGGACTGTGCTTGTACAGGGACCTAAAAAGAAAATATTACACCAGCAGGATCATACTGTGACTGGAACTTGGGCTCAGCTGAGCGTGGGGAATCTGGTACCTTATAAAAAACCTGGCTATAAAATCAGAGTCTCCACTGCTGGGTTTTCAAAGCATGAAGATATGGATCAGTTGTTTGAAACACAGGTGCCTGCTTTTATTTCAAATCCATCCCATCTGGCACCACTCAAGAAGAGGAAGGAATCTCCAAGACTTGCATCTCTCAGCCTGTGTGGGTATTTTTGATGCCCTTGTGCATCTCTGATGGGACCAGGTCCTTGTGTTTCTCCATCTGGATGGACACACAGCTGTATTGGGATCTGAGTCACATCACACAGATACTAAATTGCTGCCATCAGAGTTTGGTTCACGCCGAACCTCTTCCCTCTCTAGTGTCTGTTTCTTCCTCCTTTTATGACATGGGGAACACTAGATGATTATGCTTATTGAGCTAGTTAGGCTATTAGTTGCCTAAATGCTGTCCAAATTCTCTACACCTCTGTTTCAGCTCCAATGCATAAGCATGTTCACACAATCACAGAATCAGCAGTGTTGGAAGGGACTCATAACAATCATCGAATCCTACTCCTGGCCCTGCACCTCACCATTCCCAAGAATCCCACCATGTGCCCATGAGCATTGTCTAAACACTTCTTGAGCTCTGCCAGGCTTAGTGCTGTGACCATTCCTGGGGAATCTTGTTCCAGTGCCCAGCCACCCTCTGGGTGAAGAATCTTTTCTTAATATCCTGCCTAAACCTCCCCTGACACATCAGCAGGCCATTCCCTCCAGTCCTGTCACTGGTCACCACAGAGAAGAGATCAGTGTCTGCCCCTCTGCTTCTCCTCACCAGGAAGCCGTAACTGCAGTGAGATGTCCCCTCAGTGTCCTCTTCTCCAGGCTGCACAAACCAAGTGACCTCAGATATTCCTCATACAGTTTCCCCTCAAGGCCCTTCACCATCGTTGTTGTCCTCCTTTGGATGCTCTCCAGCAGTTTAATATCTTTATTATATTGTGGTGACCACTACTGCACACAATACTGCAGTCATTAAGAGCTGGAGAGAAATGCTCTGAGGAAAACCTCCCATGGAGGGAAATGTGCCATTGCCTCTACCCTAACTGACACCTTGGGAAATAGGACTTTCTTTGTGGTGTCTCTGTAGTACTTGCATTAGACATGGCCTGGCTTTGTCCATCTCTCTGGACTGTTCTTGTTTCATTTGGTTTTCAGTTTTGCTGCATTAATGCCCTTCTTGCCCTTGGCCACCTCTGGTGCTCACAGAGAGCAGGGTGCGCACTCAGGAAAGCACAGGCAGGGAGTCACTGTCCTCTTTCATCCAAGAGTCCAGGGCTGGCAAATCTGAGCAAGCATCTGCCCCTCAAAATGAGGATAAGAAAGAAATGCAAAGCCAGTGGGAGCAGGGACAGGTGAGCTGGGCAACATCCAGGGATATGGTTTGGATATGTAGGGATGGGGTCAGGAAAGCTTTGGCACAGCAGTAGGGAAAGAAGGGAGATGTCGTGGTACCTGTCCTTTCCAGTCCTTTCCCTGGGGAGATGTGTCCAGATGAGATACTTAAGATCTGCATCTGGACCTGGACTGGTGACAGAAATTCCCAGTTCAGGTTCTGCTCTGTGCAGAATTTTATTTATTGATGGCATGCAATGGAGTATTGACCTTGGGTATCAACCAGACCCTCACACAGCTGATTCTTCACTCTCGCCCACAAGCAGAGCAGGGGTGGAAAATAGGATGGAAAAGCTCATGGGTCAAGATGAAGACAGGGAGATCGCTCACCAGTTATTCACATGGACAAAATAGACTTGACAAGGGAAAATCAATTAATTTATTGACTATTGAAAATATAGTAGGATGATGAGGAACAAAGACAAGTTAAAACCCCTTGCTTCCACCCTCCCCTGCTTCCTAAGATCAACTTCACTCCACATTCCCAGGTTCTCTATCTCTTTCCCCTACATGAGTGCGGAGGGATGGGAAGTGGGGGTTGCAGTCAGTTCATAACGAATTGTCTCCTCTGCTCCTTCCTCACACTCTTCCTCTGCTCCAGTGTGGGTCCCTCCCCTGGGCTGCTGTTCTTGAGGATGAGCTGCTTCCAGCATGGTCACTCCATGGGCTGCAATCCTTCAGGATACACCCGCCCCATCTACTTGGCTGTGAGATCCTCCAGGGGCGGCAGGTGGGTCTCTGTTCCACTGTGGACCTCCATGGGCTGCAGGGCACAGCTGCCTCACCGTGGTCCTCTTCACAGGCTGCAGGGGAATCCTTTCTCCAGCACATGGAGCAACACTTTCCCTCCCTTCCCGTGCCTGCAGTTCTTCAGGACTGTTTCTTACAATATTCCTCACTCCTCACTGTCAGGTCTTGTTTTTGTCCATACTTAAATTATGTTTTCTCAGCGGAGCCTTGAGTGTTGCTGATGGTCTGAGCAGTGTGCCATGCTGGGTCCATTGAAATGTCAAGAACTGCCTTTTCCCAGCATGGGACAGCCTTGACCTGGCCCCACTGAGGCCCCATAGGCCCCCAGCTGCAGCACCTGGCCCAGGCACCCCATACATCTGCCTGTGGGTCACTGCAAGATGAAGCCGTGGCTTTATTCCACACTGCACCTTGCACAAAACCCACGTTCCCAGGGGTTTTACAGAGCCAGAGTCCACAGGGAAAAGGCAATGTCATCAGCAAGTGAAGGCAGGCCAGGAGAGCAGTGACACAGAGTGGGGAGTCCTGTCCTTGCAGGCAGGGGACAGAGAGGACACGCAGGGCTGGGGTGGGAAGGGAGCTCTGCACCCCCTGAGCCCCCCGGGGCCGTTCCTGCCTCGCTGTTTGTGCATCAGTGAGCACCTCTGGGGAGTGACAGTGATCAGTGTGTTCCCACAGAGTTGTCAGCCCTGCCAGACAGTGATACAGCCCATAATATCCCACAGCACAGAGCCGCAGCAGAAAGAAAGGGAAACCAAAATAGGGATAAACTCGTTCAGTGCAGCCATTTCAACCAGTGAATACCAAAACATTTCCGACAGGTTTGCAGTTTCATTATTGGTCTTTTGCAGTCAGCCCATGTATCAGGTCTAAGTTACTCTCTTATTGACAGTAATACAGCTCATGGAATTATCTAAACGAAACAATAATTATAAAAAATTATTTAAATCCCAATAACTTAGTTCAAAGGATTTGAGTGAAGTATTCTTAAGTGAGATGGAGAAGAGTGAACACCTTTATCATCTACAATGGCTGGAGATTTTCATTAGAGATTACATTAGTTGTTTTCTGTAGTGAAAGATCAACATTTTGCAAGGGCTCCAGCTTGTATTCCAGTTCCTACTTCATGCAAACCTTGCACTTCACACATGGCAGAATCCTTAGCAGTGTCTTTACCAGCTTGGGATTGCTGAAAATCAGAATAAGGGAATGAAAACCTGGAAAGGCATACAGAAATACGAAAATAAAGACCATCATGGGCTTCTCATCCATTGTTGAGAAAATCATCGTCACAATCATTGTTACAAAGTTAATGCTGTACATTACTAAGAAGGAGACAATAGATTTCATGGCTTTGATGTGGGCATCCACACTGAGGCTGTTCATGGAGTTTGTCTGCATCTTGCATTTGTGCCTCCAGAGAGAAAAGAGAAGGAAAGCAGCAGAAAAGATGACTACCATTAATGAAATGACAAATAACAGGCCAATGAGAAAATAAAGAGGAAAAAAATGTTCATCTATCTTCATATTCACTTTCCATAAATTTCTGAGAATGGTGGAATTGTTACATTGGGCTTTATCAGCAATATCATAAACAAGGATTCCAATAACCAGGGAGAAAATCTCTGACCACAACAAGAGCCACGGCACAATCCTGTCAGTTTTTGTTTTCAGGTAGATGAAGAACCTGTTCCTGAAATTGGCAATTTTTATGCAATAAAATACACAAAGACAGGTAGAAATGCAAAGGTCAGAACAACTAAAAAAGCTTTGAATAGTTATAACCACTTGAAATGTGGAGCAAACATAAAGATAATAGGGATCGATTGCTGAAAGAAAGAAATATAGCCAAGAGATGCACAAATACCAAAACCTGGAGCCTCCCAGAAGCAGCAAGATCTTCTCAACAGAGTTCAAGGTTTTCTTCTTGACCAAGGCAATGCAAAGCACACAAACAATGAAAGCATTTGTCCACATGCCAGCAAATATCTCAAAAGTCATGATGGCCAAAGCCGTGTAACCATATGAAGTGACATTGTGTTGGTCTGGAGAGTGACGAGCTTCCATGCTGGAGCTGGGGAGCAGAGCTGTGCTGGCCAAGGGGGCTGTGGCAGCAGTGCCTCAGGCAGGGCAGTGGCTGCTGTTGCTGGAGGGTCAGGGATGGCAGGAGGAGCTTTATAGAGCTGCTGCTGCTGCTGCTGCTGCTGCTGCTGCTGCTGGGGGGATTTTGGTGCCGCTGCTGTGGGGGGAGCAGGGCAGGTGCAGGGATGTAAATGTGCTGGGTATCCCCTTACGCGGGGCTGCTGTCACTGTGGACTATTTGAATGTTGGTTCAGGGGGGCTGTGTTGGGTGACACAAACAGCGGAGATGTTTTTTCAGCAGTGGAGAGCTTTGTGGTTTTGTGAGTGCCTCCTGTTTGATCAGTGTCAGGCTTCAGAGCGTGGGTTCTTATTTGCCTTTTTCCCTTACGCTGACCAAGTTAGTTTTGGATATACTCATTCGAAAATATGATTTATTTTGCTAATTTGTGATATTGATGGAGATCTGAGCATGTCTTAGAGTATTTAATTTCCTGCTACTTCCTGTTGTCTACTTTATGCTTTGGTGTGTGTTTCCTCTTTGGTTTTGCTGAGTGAATAAAAACGAAAGCATAGGGTTGGGTTTGTTTCTTTCCTTGTTCATTAGTTTGCTACTTTCTTTCTTCTCCTCTTCAGATGATTCTGAATAGAATGGAGGGTATTTCTATTATAACAGGTTTGATACTGCACTGTCTGTGCTGGGACAGTGGTTGGTTGTATAGGGGCATTATATGAATATATGTCATGGTTTAGGAATGGTCCTCCCCAGTTCTTTGCCCCAGCCATGCCTCTCCAAACCACACTGCCACTCTCTTTCACTCCCCCAATTTCTCACTCCCCTGGGCAGGCTGGAGAGGAGAATTCAAGAAACAAAAGGCAGAGATCTTGGGTTAAGATAAGAACAATTTATTGGAAACTGCAATGAGGGAAGGAAATGAACAGTAACAGCAACAATACTGATGTCACAGGGTACAAGAAAAGAAATCATTCACACCGGAAAAGCTCTTCAATAATAGACAATATCAGAAGGAACCCATTCTCCCCAGAAGAGAGTCCCTTTCCCTTGCCCCCATCAATGACATGAGGTGGTATAGAATAACCCCTGAGCTCCTCTGCTGCTACTGCAAAAATTAACTCTGTCCTGGCCAGAACCAGGGCAAACTGTTACAATAAAAGGATCACAACATGGCTGTGGCTTGGGCTCAAGCAACTGTGCCTGGGGAACCTGGTATCCTGAAAAAAATAAAGGTGTATAAATCAGGGTCTCCAATGCTGGGTTTTCAAATCAGGAAGGTATGGATCAGGTGCTTGGAACACATGTGTCTGCTTTTAGTTCAAATCTATCCACTCTGGCACCATGCAAAAAGGGGAAGGATTCTGCGGGACTTTGTATCTACCAGCTCGTGTGGATTTTTTGGATGTCCCTGTGCATCTTAAAATGTATCAGACCCCTGTGTTTATGCATCTGGATGGACACACAGCTGTGTTGGGATCTGAGAGACATCACACACAGACTGCATTGCTTCCATCTGAGTTTGGTTCAGGCTGAAACTCTTCCCTCTCCAGAGTCTTTGTCTTCCTTCTTGGAAGGGGAAGGGAAACTCTTTTTTCCCATTACCCATGGGAAACCCCAGATGATTAGCCTTGATTAGATAACTGGTTAGGCTATTAATTCCCAGTTTCTTCTGAGCAAAACCATTCCATCCATAACTGACCTTCAATTCCCAGAAGGCCACAATTCTTTCAGGATATAATCATGGGGGAAAAAAATAAAATCTCCTCAGTGCAGGAGTTATGAATTTATTATGGAATTATTAATTCCAGCCCAAACCACTCTTAGCTACAGAAGGAGAGCTGGTGTGTTATCAAGTGGCATTAATTCTTTGCTTGCTTATGTCTGAACTGTTGCTATTTAAGGAGAGTTGGGTTGGTTGGTGAGGCAGCCTGATCAAATGTGTGGTCTTTGGAAGAAGAGGTGATGCAGTGGCTGAGAGGTTGCTCTGGCCTAAATGGTTGTTTCTGTCACTTCAGATTTAGGAATTAAGCTTTTTGAAGATGCTCTTATGAGAAATGCACAGCTGGCACTGGGCATGAGGTGGAACATCTCTCTGAGCTTGTGCTGGTGGAAAAAAATGACCAGTTCCGTTTCTGCTCTGTTCATGCTGGTGTGAAGGAAACTTTCCTGTCTCCCCACCCCTGAGGCCCTCTGGCAGTCACCCCCAGCACCAGAGGCTGTCACTGCTGGGACTGAAGCCCCTTCTCAGTGGGCAGGTGCCTCACTTCACTCCCCCCACACACCACACTCACAGAGCCAGCCCAGGTTTCCTCACCAGCTTGGCCCTGGGTTTTCCACAGCAGAGTCTCAGAATCTGGATCTTTAAAACAGTTTAATCATGCCACAGTAACACAGGAGCAGCTCGAGCTGGGTGCCTCTGAGGAGGTACCCCTGTTGAGGTTTGACCCTGGCTAAATGCCAGGCACCTACGAAGTCTTCTCTCTATGCTCTCTCCTGCTGCAGCTATGCAGGGAAGAGGGGAAAAACTAACACAAACACACCTGACTCATGAGTTGAGATTAAAAAAAAATGGTTGGGAGGATGCACAGAGACAGGGCAAGGCAGGCCAGAAAACTTAAAGTTGCAAAGTGATTTATTAACCTAACAGAGTCTGAGGAAAAATCAGAGGTAAAAATAAGCTCTTAAGACACCATTTGTTCACTCACCCCCCTTCCCTCTTAAGGTACCCCTTCTCGGGTCACTCCCTCCCTCCTTCCATCCAACAGCTCTGGGGCAGGGCAGGGTGTGGGGTTTTTCCTCTTAGTCAGTCCATCACCACAGTTCTTCTGCTACAAACACTGTTTCTCTTCTCACCCCCCTCCCTATTAAGACACCATTTCCTTAGCTCCCCCCCTCCCTCCTTCCTTCTAACCAACAGGTCTGGGGTGGGGGCAGGGTATGGGGGTTTCCTTTCATCAGTCCATGAGGGGAAAGAGTCCTCTACTTAGCCATGGGGTCCCTCCCACGAGAGACAGTCCTCTGCGAACTTCTTTGGTGTGGGTCCAATCTCACGAGCAGCCCCGCCCGATTGCTGCTGTCCGAGATTCTCTCCAGGCTGCAGATTTCCAAGCCGAGGCCAGGCTGTTTCCATCCCGGGAGCAAGGCCTTTCTCTCTCCTGCAAGGCCTTTGCAACTCTCAGTCTCTGGGACTCCCACTGGATCACAGCTTCCTGCAGGCTTCCACCTGCTCCTCTGGCGTGGGCACCTCCCCACAGGCTGTGGGTGGTTCTCTGCATCCCCTGGACCCCATGGGCTGCAGGGAGACCACCTGCTCCCCCCATGGTCTTCATCTCAGCTGGCAGAGTGTTTTCAGCTCCGGCGCCTGGAGCATCTCCTCTCCCAACTTCTCCACTGACCTTGGTGCTTCCATGTTATTTTCCCTCACATATTTTTACCTTCTCCTCCTCCTCCTCTGGCTAAAAAGAAGTGCGTGCTCACATTGTTTTGATTTCTTCTTAAATATGTTTTCACAGAGGCGTAACTAACATCTCTAATTGGCCCAGGTTTGGCCAGCAGCATGTCCATCATCTTCAGAGCCATCAGAGATTGGCTCTGCTGGATATGGTGGAGAAATTTCCAGAATCTTTACACAGGACATGCAGGAGCCATCTTTGTACCCCACCCTACTCACTAGCAAAAACAGGGCCAAGCAAAACTACCACAACCCCAAACAACTGAATTCCTGGGGTTTTGTGTCCTTCCAGTCTATGCACATGATGGTTGGGATGTCTAAGTGTCCAGTCAGCGGCCTGATGACACAGGTCCCCATATCCTTTGTTGTGCCAGGCTTTGGCACCACATTTGGGACTCCCAGCACGTCCCCACAACCTGCAGCTCACATTGCAGCTGCACACCGAGCTGTCTGCATGGAATGTATTCTTCTACACTGGAACAATTTCACATTTACAGGCCCTGTCATGATGGGTTGATATTGGGCAGCCCTCAGTCATTCCTTCACTCTCACTCTGCAATAGAGGGCTGGCAAAAAAGATGGAATTGCTTACAAGTCAAGATGAAGACAGTGAGATAATTCACCAATTATTCTCACAGGCAAGACAGACTTGACATGGGGAAAATCAATTGAATTTATTGCCTATGGGAAACAGAGTAGGATGATGTAGGAACGAGCACAAAACCAGAATATTTTAGCTCCACCCCCAGTAATCCCAGGCTCAATTTAACTAATTCTCAGATCCTTTACCTCCTCCACTCCCTCAGCAGAGCAGGAGGACAGGGAATGGGTGCTGCAGTCAGTTCTTAACAAGTTATCTCCTCCACTCTTTTCCTGCTCCAGCGTGGCTCCCTCCCACGGCCTGCAGCTCTTCAGGACTTTTCTTTCTCCAGAGGAGGCACAGCGGTCACAGATGGACTGAGCAATGTCCCATGGTGGGTCCATTGGAGAAGATGGAAATGACTTTTCCCAGCATGGGACAGCCTTGACCTGGCCTCACTGAGGCCCCACGTGCCCCCAGCTGCAGCACCTGGCCCAGGCACCCCATACATCTGCCCATGGGTCACTGCAAGATGAAGTCGTGGCTTTATTCCACACTGCACCTTGCACAAAACCCACGTTCCCAGGGGTTTTACAGAGCCAGAGTCCACAGGGAAAAGGCAATGTCATCAGCAAGTGAAGGCAGGCCAGGAGAGCAGTGACACAGAGTGGGGAATGCTGTCCTTGCAGGCAGGGGACAGAGAGGACACGCAGGGCTGGAGTGGGAAGGGAGCTCTGCACCCCCTGAGCCCCCCGGGGCCGTTCCTGCCTCGCTGTTTGTGCATCAGTGAGCACCTCTGGGGAGTGACAGTGATCAGTGTGTTCCCACAGAGTTGTCAGCCCTGCCAGACAGTGATACAGCCCATAATATCCCACAGCACAGAGCCACAGCAGAAAGAAAGGGAAACCAAAAGAGGGATAAACCTGTGGTTTAGTTTAATTGATTCAAGCCCTAAACATCTTTGCTACTGACAATAATTTTGCATCGATAGCTGTCTAAAGTAAATGCAAGTAATATCTTATTGAACTCATAATAATATTAGTTCAACGAATTTGAAATATATATTCTTCTTAATCTCTAAGATGAACATCTCTATGATCTACACTGCCTGGAGATTTGCATTGGAAATTAATTGAACTTGTTTTCTATAAAGAAATATCAACATTTTGCATGAGCTCCAACATATGTTACAGTTTCTACCTCCTGCAAACCTTACACTTCAGAAAGGAAAGAGTCCTTATCAGTGTCTTTTCCAGCTTGGGATTGCTGAGAATCAGAATAATGGAATGAACACCCGGAAAAGCAAGTAGAATTAAAAAAAAAAGAAACATCACTTGTTCTTGCTTCTTTGTTGAATAAATTAGACCAAAGATCAAAGACAGAAAGTTGATGCTGTACATTATGAAGAAAGAGAGAATTGACTTCATGGCTTTAATGTGGGCATCCACACTGAGACTGTTCATGGAGTTTGTCTGCATCTTGCATTTGTGTCTCCAGAGAGAAAAAAGAAGGAAAACAGCAGAAAAGATGACTGCCATGAATGAAGTGGTACATACAAAGCCAGTGACAAAATTAATAAGATAAAACTGTTCCTCTATTCTGATAGTAGCTTTCCAAAATATTCCTTGGCAGGTGAAATTGAGGCTTTCACAGACAGCTTTATCAATAATGTTGTAGACAAGGATTCCAATAACCAGGGAGAAAATCATTGACCCAAACAGGAGCCATGGCACAATCCTGTCAATTTTTAATTTCATATAGATGAAGAACCTGTTCCTGAAATTGGCAATTTTTATGCAATAAAATACACAAAGACAGGCAGAAAACCAAAAGTTGGAGCAATTAAAAAAGTTAAGAGCACCTTGAAGGAGTTGAAATGTGGGGTGAACCAGAAGGCAATAGGGATAAATTTTTAAAAGAAAGGAATACAGCCATGAGAAGCACAAATACCAAAACCTGGAGCATCCCAGAAGCAGCAAGATCTTCTCACTAGAGTTCAAGGTTTTCTTCTTGACCCAGGCAATGCAAAGCACACAAATGATGAAAGCGTTTATCCACATGCCAGCAAGTATCTCGAGCGTGATAATGGCCATAGTTGTGGCATTGTATGAAGTGACATTGTGTTGGTGTGGAGAGTGACAAGCTTCCATGCTGGAGCTGGGGAGCAGAGCTGTGCTGGCCAAGGGGGCTGTGGCAGCAGTGCCTCAGGCAGGGCAGTGGCTGCTGTTGCTGGAGGGTCAGGGATGGCAGGAGGAGCTTTATAGAGCTGCTGCTGCTGCTGCTGCTGCTGGGGGGATTTTGGTGCCGCTGCTGTGGGGGGAGCAGGGCAGGTGCAGGGATGTAAATGTGCTGGGTATCCCCTTACGCGGGGCTGCTGTCACTGTGGACTATTTGAATGTTGGTTCCGGGGGGCTGTGTTGGGTGACACAAACAGCAGAGATGTTTTTCAGCAGTGGAGAGCGTTGTGGTTTTGGGACTGATCCATGTTTGATCAGTGTTAGGCCTCAGGATCTGGGTTCCTGTGTCCCTTGGTTACCTATGACGATCATACGAAGCTTTGGTGCTCTCAGCAGAGAACACTCGGGGGAGTCTCTGTCCTGTTTTATCTGGACTCCTTGAGCTGCAAAGGTCAACTGAGATGCTGGAAAACAAGTTTGCTTTGATCCTTCAGATGCACTGAAATCCATGTTCATTTTATGATTCACATTTCCTTAAGATCAAGTGAAGAGCCACATAGTGGGGCAGGTGAGGGGGCCAAGGAAAGTGAAGCTGGATTTTTTTTACAGGGATAAGTTGCAGCACCTGGTGGAAAAGGGTAAAAATCAGGACGACTCCCTGTGCCAGAGTTCAGTTCTCATCTAAATGTAGGGTTTTAAGGATGGAACCATGACGGGTTTCCCCAACACTGCAATACCCTCAAGCTCCCAAATGAATATAGATCCTGAATACTGTGGGGTGTTTTAGCAGACAGTGTGAGTTAAGCTCTGTATGGCATGGACTGACCACGGCGTTTGGGTTAGTACAGGACCTGGCACATTGAGCCTTGCAGAGAGGACCACAATATCCAAAGAGATCTTGTCTGAGGCTGTGGTGGAACAAGGGAAAATGAAACCACAACGAGCTCTATGACTACAAGAAACAAACCATCAGCATTTTCTCTCTTCAAAATGATGATGCCCCTGTTTTCCAGGCGATATAAGTGCCAGCAGTACATTATGCGAATATTCATATCACACCCACCTAATTGCATATTTTTGACAATCATAAAGACTTGGAATATGACCCAAAGCAGTTTTCCATACTGTACCAGAATGGGCAGCCATTCCCATTGACTTCTGCCATCTCTCATGTGTCAGCTTCCCCAGGCTGGGCACATCCTGCATCTGTCCCCGTGGGCTGTGCAGGGTGGCTGTGCTCATGGACACCCTGTCCCCTCCAGTGCCAGCTGAGTGGGGCTGGTGCACAGGGCAGTGGTGCTGTGCTGGCTGTCACATTCTCAGGTGTTTCATGGGGATGCAAGAAGGGATCTGCAGTGTGGTTTGCTGGGGCTGTGGTGTTTTGTGTGGTAACATCTGCAAGGTGCTGGTTTTGTCTGCTGAGACTTGTGGTATGTGAGGCTGTGAGGGATGACGTTGCACTGGATGTAGGAAATAAGATGGATCCCCCAGGGTTTTCTTGTAAAATTAATTGGGATTGTCATGTTAAAGGATGAAATGCATGAGCAGCAGCAGGGAAAGAGGGAAGGTGTGGTTGTTCCTGTCCTTTTCCAGCCTTTCCCTGGGGAGATGTGTCCAGAAGAGATGCTGCACATCTGCCTCTGGACCTGAGGTGGTGACAGAAATGACCAAATCAGGTTCTGCTCTGTTCTTGCTGGAACCATTTCATGTTTCACCAGCTCTGGAGGGTTCACCTTGTGCTGCTGCCAGATCCCCACTCAGTGGCTCCTTCTCTCTCACCCATAAGGAGGGGGTGGAAAATAGGACAGAAAAACTGATGGATTGAGATAAAGACAGGGAGATCACTCACCCGTAACTCTCACAGACAAAACAGACCTGACACAGGGAAAATGAGCTTAATGTTTTGGGTATTGAAGGTACAGTGAATGATGAGAAACAAACACAAAATTGGAACATGCTGCCTCCACCCACCTATTCATCCCAGGCTCACTCCTTCATTCCCAGCTTCTCCACCTCCCCCACAGCAGCACAATGGGGTGCAGTCAGTTCATAATAAGTTGTCTCCTCCACTGCCTTCTCATGCTGTTTCCCCGATCCAGAACAAAACCTGGGTAGTTCACAGAGCCAGAGTCCACAGGGAAAAGGCAATGTCATCAGCAAGTGAAGGCAGGCCAGGAGAGCAGTGACACAGAGTGGGGAATGCTGTCCTTGCAGGCAGGGGGACAGAGAGGACACGCAGGGCTGGAGTGGGAAGGGAGCTCTGCACCCCCTGAGCCCCCCGGGGCCCTTCCTGCCTCGCTGTTTGTGCATCAGTGAGCTCCTCTGGGGAGTGACAGTGATCACTGTGTTCCCACAGAGTTATCAGCCCCTGCCAGCCAGTGATACAGCCCATAATATCCCACAGCACAGAGCCACAGCAGAAAGAAAGGGAAACCAAAAGAGGGATAAACCTGCGGTTTAGTTATTTCATTCAGGAAATACCAAAAACATTTGTGGCAGGTTCGCAGTATTGTTATTGCTCTTTTGCAGCCAGCCTGTGTACAAGTGTTGCAAATTTTTCTGTTAAATTAAGAATATACTTGGCAGAAAGTAAACCTCCTTGCATTCCTGTTGGTCCTCACAGATCAAAGGGCCTGGGTGTGGCTAGGCTTAATTTCTGATTATAGTAAATTCAGCGCTGTAAATTGTGTCACTTTCAATAAGAACTTTCACAATCATAGAATCACAAATAGTACATTTTATTGTAGAATCACAGATAATGCTTTTTTTGGTTGAAATACACATTTGGAATTGCCACTAATGAATACACTCATTAGATTAGAGCTAAATATATTTAAAACTACAAAATAATGAAGAACAATTGGTAATTCATTAACCTCAACTTTACCATCAGTTAAGCCTATAAACACAATTTCACCAGGGTACAGTCTGACACATTTGGAAGAGCAAATCTTACCAAAGAGGTGTTCCCTGCTTTTGGGAGGAGAGCAAAGCGATCCTGTTGTGCTGTCTGTGAAGTGGGGTCATATTCTCATCCTCTGCCACAGAGGATTTCAAATGCCAACTCTATACATTTGGCAGAAGTGGAGGTGAGGCTGCGGTCGAAATGCCATCCCTGTTGCTGCCATCCTGAAGGGTGTGGGGCAGCAGTTGATGTGGAAATGAGGGATATCGAGAGTTCTGATTACAAAGGCGGTGGGTCTTGGGCAGGGGCTGAACACTGAATTAGCATCACTCCCCCTTCCACCAGGCACAGGCAGAGGTAAAGGGCTTCTGCCTGATAATCCATCACCCCCAGCAGACTCTCAGGCCCACATGAATTCCTTCACCACACACGGGGTTAGGCCTCATTCCTAAAGCAGGGCTAAATGACTTTGTTAATAACAAAAATATATCTCAAAGATTTAGCTAAATCTAAGTACAATTATAATGGTTTCAACTCACACTAATTTAGTTAAATTAGTATGAATGAAGTTTTCTTAACTTAGATAGTGAAAAGAAATCATCTATGTCACCTACACAGTTGGAGGTTTGCATTAAAGATTACATTACTTGTTTTCTATAGTGAAAGTTCAACATTTTGCATGGGCTCCAGCTTTTATCACAGTTTCTAGTTCATTAAAATCTTGCATTTCATACAGGAGAGAATCCTTATCAGTGTATTTTCCAGCTTGGGATTGCTGAAAATCAGAATAAGTGAATGAACACCTGGAAAAGCACATAGATACATGGATATAAGAAGCATCATGGTATTTTCATTCCACCTGGAATAAATTATTGACAAGATCAAACATCCAAAGTTGATGCTGTACATCACTAAGAAAGAGAGAATAGATTTCATGGCTCTGATGTGGGCATCCGTGCTGACATTTTTCATTGAGTTTGTCTGCATCTTGCATTTGTGTCTCCAGAGAGAAAACAGAAGGAAAATAGCAGAAAAGATGACTGCCATGAATGGAGCAGCATATTCAAAGCCCATGAGAAAAAAAACAGGGAAAAATTTTTTATTCATTCTGAGATTTGCTTCCCAAAAATTTCGAAGGGAGGTGAAATTGTGGTTGTTACTCTGCACATTTTCAATGACGTCATAGAGAACGGTGGCGTTAGCCAAGGCTGAAAGCACTGACCCCAACAAGAGCCATGGCACAATCCTGTCAATTTTTACTTTTAGGTAGATGAAAAAGCTGTTCCTGAAATTGGCAATTTTTACACAATAAAAAACACAAAGGCAGGCGGAAACCCACAAGCTGGAATGATTAAAGAAGCTTTGAAAAGATAGAATTAGTTGAAGTATGGGGTGAACGTAAAAGTAACTGGGATAAATTACTGAAAGGAAGTAGTATACCCATATGAAGCACAAATACCAAAACCTGGAGCATCCCAGAAGCAGCAAGATCTTCTCATTAGAGTTCAAGGTTTTCTTCTTGACCCAGGCAATGCAAAGCACACAAATGATGAAAGCGTTTATCCACATGCCAGGAAACGTCTCGAGGGTGATGATGGCCACAGTTGTGGCATTGTGTGAAGTGACATTGTGTTGGTGTGGAGAGTGACAAGCTTCCATGCTGGAGCTGGGGAGCAGAGCTGTGCTGGCCAAGGGGGCTGTGGCAGCAGTGCCTCAGGCAGGGCAGTGGCTGCTGTTGCTGGAGGGTCAGGGATGGCAGGAGGAGCTTTATGGAGCTGCTGCTGCTGCTGCTGGGGGGATTTTGGTGCCGCTGCTGTGGGGGGAGCAGGGCAGGTGCAGGGATGTAAATGTGCTGGGTATCCCCTTACGCGGGGCTGCTGTCACTGTGGACTATTTGAATGTTGGTTCAGGGGGGCTGTGTTGGGTGACACAAACAGTGGAGATGTTTTTCTGCAGTGGAGAGCGTTGTGGTTTTGTGAGTGCCTCCTGTTTGATCCTTGTCAGGCTTCAGGATCTGGGTTCCTGTGTCCCTTGGTCACTGTTGATGCTCACTCACTGTGGGGTTTGCACTCCTCAAAGCGCAGCCATGGCAGTGCGGTGAGTTATCAAGTCATGGAATCTTAATCTGATAAACATTCATGTTGATCTGCTCTCCCCTTTGTGCTTTGTCTCTTCCTACCAGTCCCACCTCAGTACAGGCCGAGAGGATATGCAGATATTTTCTAAGTAAAATAGTTGAGATCATTACCCTTTTTGCCATTTAATTTTACACAATGTTTTAAGTTTTGCATAATGCAGGAGGAAAAATAAATTGTAAATTGCTGTTAAAATCATATTTATCTCTCCTGTATCTTCTTTTACTGGCCCTGAGCTCAAAGTTGACAACACTGCAGATTATATTATGACATGCAATAAAATTTTTCAGCGGTACCTGAACAATGCCCTGGATGCCAAAAGCCTGCTAGTTTGTCTCAGCACTATCAGTTTATCTAACAAAAGATTATCTCTCTATGACCTTTACCAAAATTACTCCAGTCAGGGAATTTTCCTAACAGCCTCCTGCTCTTTCATCCAGGTAGTTATTTTTTATATATGCTCCTATTTTTAATGTACACTTTTTCATTCTATCTAGAATTATAGATATTTATAATACTTTAAAAGCAGAGCAACTGCTGTTGTTATCATCTGCTTTGTGTTTCAGATCTGAATGCTTATGTTAACCTGGAGGCATTTGACAAGTTTAGTCTTGTGTTGATTTCAAGCCTACAACGGGGAACAGACTTACCTAAAATTTGGGAAGCTGGATGGGTAATTTTTTATTAATGATGTGGTTGGTACTGCTTTGTTATGACAGTTTTTCCAGCTCAGGAGACAGTTGTTTTCTTTCTTGCTTTTATGAAGGACATAAATTTCAGCCACATTTCTGTCTCAGAGTTTTTTTGTGTTATCATGGAGTTAAAACCAGTGCAAGCAGATTAAGAAAAGGTACTATTTACATTTAGTGACACCAGCTTGTGCCTGTGTCTAGGAATCCAGGGTGGATCTGCCCCCAGCTGTGGGAATACTGATGTACAGCAATTTTGGGTGCTTCATACAATGTGGTGTAAGAAACCAAAAGGCACCTGCTGTTCTACCCAGAGTGGAAGAGCAACAGCTTTTCCCATCACCAAGTTTTTTACAGAACTGCAGCCAACTGAAGAATGTGTATGCACTGCCCTCCAGGGAGGACAAATGAAACTGGTGCTGGAGCCCCTCTGCTATGGAGACAGGCTGACAGCTGGGGCTGTTCAGCCTGGAGAAGAGAAGGCTCCGGGAAGATCTTAGAGCCCATTACAGTTTCTAAAGGGGCTCCAAGAGACCCTCTCTCTCTCTCTTTATATATATATATATATATATATATATATATGAAACAAATATATGCCCTCAGAATTACTTATCTTTAGATATCCTCTTTAGGTTTTTGAGTTAAGGGTACTCAAAACCAAGTGGTTTTCAGACTGTCCTGATTTTTCTTCAGTTTTTTCTTTATTTCTCACACCCACTGCTACACATCTGCAAATGTAGCCTTTGTGCTGTGTTTTGACTCTCTTTGCTTGCCTGTGAAAACATGATGTATTGAGATGTGCTTCTCTTTTATTAATGGTGTATCCAGTTCAGCTGAGGTGTCAGTGTCCTTAGAAACAATTATTCCTAAGCTTTGAAGAAGACCCATGCATGCTAGGTGAACGATCAATGTTTTGGCACCCTTCTTCTCCAAAAAAGAAAAGATCTCTGTACTTTTTCCTCTGCAATGTGATGTCTTATGAATAGCTTCCTACCTTGATTTGTTTGGATAAAAACTGTTGCTTAGAAAGGACTGACTCCTTTCTAGGACAGGCCCATTTCCCACTCAGAATTTACTTAAGCTCTCTGCCTTGTGCTGTGGGTGGTGGTGTCATGGCCAAGCCCTTTCCCATCTAACTGCTGAACACAGAGGTGAACATCCTCACTTTCGTGGCCTGTAATTTCAGATGTGAAATGAAGGAGCAGGATTCCATGCCTAAGTTAAAGGCACTCAGGCACTCCAGGGCACATGGAACTTGTGGCAATACTGATGCACAGCAAGCTCGAGATTCATGGAGCCTTGGCTCAGTTGGATCACGTGCCCTTCCTGCCCCATGTCCCCTAAGAAAGAAGACAGCAAAGTGCAGGACAAGAGTTTGTGGTCTCTGAAACCCACCAGAAAACAAAGGAACATCAAACTGGAAGGCCAAGGATTACTGGTATAAGTGACCACTTCTGGAGGCAGAGAGTGGCATGTTTTGCATGGGGCATCAGTTCTGGGGTGGGATCAGCTGAGGGAAAACACTGTCAGGGCATTAATTTTCGTATCTCTCTAACCTTTACAATGTAATGTTAATTATTAATTGAAAGCGGTATTGGGCCAAATTTTAATGGCACTGGAGTGTAATAAACCTGGAATAATTCTGCTTAAGAGTGTGGCTTTTCTCCTGTGGAGTCAAGATTGTAATGCTGACAGATAACAAACACAGGGGAAGGAGTCAGCAACCTTGGGCCAGATGAAGAAGCTGTTATGTGAAATCTGGGTGGGTCTCTCACCAGTGGCACTGAACACATGAAGTTACCACATTCCTCTCTGCAATGTTCCTCCAAGTGGACTTAGGTAGTTGATAAGAGCAATGCCATCAGGTGCCATCCAGGGGGGAAATCTAACTGTTATAATAATGTTTCAAAGGTGGAAAGTCTGACACTGATTGGCTGATGCTTTGTGGAAAGCTCAGCAGCATGCCCTATATATTGCCGGAGATGAGAGCGACCAGCTTCTGCTCCCACCGCAAAAATGGGCTCCAGCATCTTCCCACTCTGCCTGACCCTTCTGCTATGTTCTGTCCATGGTTCTCCAGTCTCTGTAAGTAAAACCTGATTTCTACAGGCTCCTCTCAGTCCAGAGGCATCTCATACCTTATACTGGTTGTTTTCCATTCTTCTTCCAGGTGGGACGCCCCTCTGGTGAAGCTGGTAAGTGATGTGTGAGCTGGCTGGGGTTTTGAAGCATTTCCTTCCACTTGCTGTGTGCCGCCACACCCAAACACTTTGTTTTGACTGTTTTGCAGATGCTGGAGCTGGTGAGATATTCAAAGACATTCCCCACATCAACTTGGGTGAGTTCATGCCTAAATTCTCATGAGGCCTGAAAGGTTGTGGGCAAAATGGTGAATTTTCAGTATTATAAAGGAGTCTGATGGTTGGGTAGTTCATGGTAACAAGAGAAATAGAATCAAATGAGCTCTGAATTACCTTCCTCTTTCTGTGACACCTGAGTCTTTCCAGGACTGTAACCTGTGTAAACAACGGATGGAGATGTCTTTTTTTTATGAAATTTGGACAGACCCACAGTGTTAAGGCAGAAAACCACTGTATGAGTTTGAAGGACTCTGCTGTCTGAACAGCATTTTCTGCTCATCTCTATATGATTTTTATAAAATTTTGCAAACATGGAAAACAGCTTAGGTGTTGATCACTGTCCCACTGGGTGACTCTTGTCACTGCCTGAGAGCAAGCAGAGGTAATCGAATGAGACATGGATAACAGTGCCACCACAAAGGCAGGCATTGCCAAGAAGTAAATATTGAGTAGAAACTAGAAACTGCTGTTACTTTTGCTATTACCTATATCTCAGTGTGTAGAGGCTGGTCCTTATTTATTTTCTCTAGATTCCCAAGGACATTAACCATGTATAAGTAGATTCAATATGGTTTATGAAATGAAATACATTTGATGTTTCATTTACACTATCTTTGATTAAATTGCATTTCAGCTGCTGGACTGGACCTCTTTCAGGGCGATATCATGCTCCCTGTAAGTAATCAAAGGCTTTATGTCGTTTGTCCTAATTGTATTTTTGCTACAAATCAGCTCATTTCCCTACAGCAGATGCATCACCAGCTGTCAATTCCCTTTTCAGAAAAATCAGCGAAATGCCTTAAGAGATGAGACCTACAGATGGAAGTTCCCCATTCCCTATATTCTGGGTGATGACCTAGGTAATGCAGACACTTTATTCAGATTTTAGTTCCAATCCTTATTTGCACTGGAGTCACTATGATAAAAAATTTGCCTTTTTCAGAACTGTTTCTCTCACATTAAATGTTAACATTCACTAATAACTGCTTATTGTAGTCTCATTTATATAAAAATTGTTTTTCTTTCTTCTACAGCTAACACAGCAAACCACAATTTAATCCATTTCAGTAATTTCTCTTTTCAATCATTTTCCCTTTGGTTCCATGTGTGTATCTGTACATATCTTACTTCTCCAAGGTGAACAAACTGCAATGTATTAAAGGGTCTTTCCTCGTTTTCCAGACCTGAATGCCAAAGGAGTCATTCTCCAGGCATTTGAAATGTTCCGCCTGAAGTCTTGCATTGATTTCAAGCCATATGAAGGAGAAAGAACCTACATTTTCTTTAGCAAACAAGATGGGTAAGGATATTATTAATTTCTGTTTAGTTTTGCTGTGTAGAATCAGCCGGTAATTCATTCCATTTGACTTCAGCAGTCTAAAGGTTTGTTGTCAGCAGAGAAAAAGAGGCCACCAGGGAAACAACTCATCTTACTTTCTTAAACACAGAGCTTGCAAGCAGCTGCCGCCCTCTGCTGACTGTCATTTAGAGGATGAGCTCTGAAGGTGAATCCCAACATCTTTGGGTTTTCACCAACTGCTTCCACTTTTCCATCAAGGGTTTTTTCCCATTTCGGTGAAGAACCCCATGTACACCCTTTTAACTTACCAAGAATGTGATTGTGAATAGCCGGAATTTAAGTTTGGAAATTTATGGAAGACAGACCAAAAAAACTGGTGGAAAGACTAATATTTCTAATGTTTTGACATGGCTCTTCTTTAATGAATGGTCTCTCAAAATCTGGAAGGGTTTTATACACAGGGATTCAAGTTTTCAGGAACTGGAAAGATTTATTTTTTTTCTTACAGCTAAGTGTGTTTTGATAAAATATCTAGAAAAGCACAAAAATCTTCTCACTACGTCAGCTGTGCATATTTCTTGTTCTCCCAGAAGTTCATGTTTCTGCCTTCAGCTCTTCCTTGAGTGTCCTATGCCACTTCTCTTACAGGATTACAAACACCATGATTTTTGACAAGTCAGTGTTGAAGGGCTTAACACAGGAAATGTATTTTCACACCTCTGGCCAATGCAAGGCATGGTTGCTGTTAAAAAGGACCAAATGTTGCTATTCTAAATACTCCTGGCTCTTTTCTCTAGCCTAAGTGATTGCAAAAAAGCTCAGCCTGTTTTGATGAATTTAGTGTTTCCGTGTATGTTTTATGTTTCTTGGCAAAATGGCAGCTGATGCAGGACTAAACTTCTGTGGCTCTCACAATTGCAGGGTGAGCTTCTCTGACATAGAGGGTAAGTAATGAAGTGATAGTTTCTGGGGATTAGTCTGCTTTCAGATTAGAGTATTTTTAGAGTATCAAGGCACATGGTCAGCATCTAAGTAAGGATTTATGTGACTCCTTTCATATTAAAAACTTTTATGATCTTACTTTCAAACCAGTGAGCAGACTGAGAAGTTAAATACAGAGAAGAAAACTTTAGTGAACAGAAAGTAAGCTCTCCCTCTTTCTCAGGTGTTGGTCCATGGTGGGGAACCTTCAGACTGGACAGAACCTCTCAATTGGGTCAGGGTGTGACTACAGAGCAATTGTGGAACATGAGATCCTTCACGCTCTAGGATTTTACCATGAGCAGTCGAGGACGGACAGGGATGACTACGTGAATATCTGGTGGGACGAAATTATTCCAGGTGGGTTTGAACATTCAAGTTAGATTTTGCTAAGTGCAGATTTATCAATATCCTGGTTTCACTTCTAGATTTTAAGACCTTCCTAAAGACAGAATTTTAGAAACAGTGGGCCAACACCTGAGGCCACTGTAAACCAAGAAATTTTGGTACAACTTCTCTGGTCAAAAACCAGGGATTGTTTAAGGCCAGAAGAGAGAGACCGTATTTGGAAATCAGGTCTTTTATTTCCCCTTGACTCCAGGACTGGTCTGCTCTCTTTTTTTAAACACATCATTTCCCTACTCTCTGAATCTGTTTCCTTTCGCCATGCAATGCAAATTTAAAATTATTCAGGTGGTGAGCTTTGAGGTAGCTCTTCTTTAAGCAAAGATCCTTTAAAATCTGAAAGGTTTTTACATTCAGAGATTCAGGCTTTCCTGATACTGGAAATATTCACGTTGCACATGAAAAAACCTCAAAATTATTAGATCAGATTGGAAATATGAAATAAGGCTCTGTCCTGCTCTCTCCTGCCCAGTGTGGCTCTGCAGGTTTTTGCTTTCAGGTTTAGTATCATCAGATTCAGTGGTTTTATAAGTTTCAGCAAACTCTTCACAGTCCCCCTGGTCTCTGGGCAGTTTTTCCTGTTGTCCCCTGTGAGATCTGATTCTGTATTACATAACAATGATTTATTTGAAAAGGAGTGACTAGAGGAGGTTTTTATTATTTTTGATAAAAGGTGCAATTCAAGTATCTGAAAGAAAACAATTCTTATATAATCTCAAGCCTTGAACTGAAGACCTTTGTGATTTGCAGAAGGGAAGGGCAGTTGTTATGCAGAGAAACTGTAATTACCCACCAGCACAATCACGTGCTGTTTTGTCTTTGAAGAAGAATGCCAAATATTCTGAAAACATTATTTGCAGTCAGAAGTGCTGGCAAGCTCTTTTTACTTCTATACCAAAGCATGTGAAATGACTCTCTCTCTTTGCCCTAGCAGACACCTTCAGAATGAAAAACTTTCTCTAAGGACAAATTACTTCCCCAAGAAACCATAAAATATGTATGTCCAAAAGCCATTTCAATAGAAACATCATATCAGTATAGTAAATCTAGGGTAAAAGTATCTTCCCCCCACCCCCAGAGATTGCTAGGGCATTCTTTGCTTCAAGGAAGAACAGAAGCTGAAGACATTCCAGGGCTTTCATATTTGTCTCCTTAATGAGTTCCAGGGCCTCTCCTTCTCCATATATGATCTAATATCCTGGGAAATGTTTGCATCAATATTCACAGGTTCTGGAATGGAGTGCATTAATCTGTAAACTTTATTCTTCAGGATTGTTACTATTAAACCACCTAATCTAACCTCCTATCTAGCCCACTCTTTACAGCTCATTGATATTGGGTTTTGAATTTACTGAAGTCAGCTATGAGGGCACAGAACTGCCATCCAAAAGCATTGCTTTGTTGTCCAAATGATAAACACAAATCTTGCTGTGTTTCAATATTTTGTTGTGAAGTAATTGCTTTTGGGTATATAATTTGTGCCTTAGAAAAATGTATCCAAGGGGACATGCTAATGACATTTCCTTTCCATTTTCTCTAAAAATGAAGCACTTTTCTGTTCTTCTACCAGGCAAAGAGCACAATTTTGTGAAGTATGATGACAGCTACATCACAGATCTGAACACCCCCTACGACTACGAATCATTGATGCACTATGAGCCCCTTTCATTTAACAAAAATGAAAGTGTCCCCACAATCACAGCAAAGATACCAGCATTTGATGACATAATTGGACAACGTTTAGACCTCAGTGCCATTGACCTGGAAAGACTGAATCGCATGTACAACTGCAGTAAGTCAGAATTTAACCATAGCAAACTGTTTCCTTGGTTATATTTGAGCCAGGCTGGTTCACCTCCCTTATGTCTCTAAAACCACAAAAGCTCTTCTCAGATGTGCTCAAGGAGGTGTGGGACAGGACCTGTGGTGTGCAGATAAACGCAAACAGTTTATTCCCTTCTCATCCTTTTTTTGGCTCTTTTCACTGTCTTTATTTTTGTAAAAATTAGTCAAGGAAAGTCAAATCATTCACACCTTTTCTTCCCTGCTGCTCCCAGGAGTTCAGACCTGTGGTGTTCTGCTGGTGTGTGGGCAGCTTTGTTGTGAATTTTTGACATGAATGCAGCTGCACTTTGCCCCCTTTTGCTGACATTTGGTCTTAATCAGATTATTTTGTGCCTGAGATTGGCTAGGTCTAGAGTCCCTCTCTGTCAAGGTGTTTGCTACGCTTATTGAAGATGTTATCACCAATCATGGTTGTTACCGAGAAGTTATTGTCCCCTCGGATCTGCCAGCAGAAGCATCACCTTGCAGGCAAACCCAGCTGAACCAGCCTAAGGGTGGACTTTCCCTGGAGTGGAAGGACAGAACCTAAGTTCATCAAGCAGAGCAGTGAGCTGTGAAGAGTGATAACCTCAGCCAAGGAACTGTGAAATACACCAAGGCTGGCAAACAGGCACAGATCAGTCACCATCAGTCACTGCCATGGGGCTTGTCAGCCTTGTGCAAAGAGGTCAAAGGTTGTTGTCTTTATGCAGGGAATCCCTCTAGGGATCAAATGTTTCCTCTTTTCAGTCACTGGGCTCACATCCACTCATGTGAGGGTTTTCTTCTCTGCAGGATGGTTATACTACTGAAAACAACCCCCCCAAAATTAGAGCAGAAATTTTATTGAGCTGCTACTCTGAGGTGACCATGTATGCATTTTTTTTCAGCTTCAACTCACACCTTTTTGGACCAGTGTTCTTTTGAATATGACAACATTTGTGGTATGATCCAGGGCACCAGCCATGACCAAGACTGGGTCCACCAACAGGGCAGTGTGGCGGGACAGGAGGACCACACACTTTCTGGGCGCTGCAGAGGTAAAACAAAGGAACAGGACACTTTCTCAGCTGGGTTTTCTCCAGGGTTGACCACAATGACGGGTTCAGAGAAGTTGTCAAAGACTCCTTACAGTGTTTGCACTCCCACTCTCACTAAACTTTTTTGATTTAGTGGAATGTTGTCCACATCAGCAAGATCAAAGGGGATAAGGAACAATCTTAACTAGAGGTCTTTTAAATATAACCTGGAAAATTATTTACTGCAACTTCCAAAGTCTGTGTAAGAGTTATATAACCTCAGGATAAGAATCAAACAGCACTTGCAGCCACTCATAAATGTTGTGTTTGCAATGCAAATGGGAAGTTAAGCTTGTGGAATTCTAGTTCTGGAAGCAGAAGAAAATTGCAAAGATAGGAGTTCAGGGATACTTTTTATTTTGACGTGGTAATGACACCATTTTTCAGAGGAAGACAGTCTCAAAAATAGCACAGTGAGCTCCAGTCAGTCACAGGCTGAAGTTTACAAGTGAGAATAAAGATTAAATCTCAACAGGCAGTTCTGAAAAGCAAAAACCTAATTTGTCATTGTTTAGACAGGGTAAACTACTACACACTTCCAAGATAAAAGTGACTTCTGTGGTAAATTTTGCCCCAGTACAGAGGGAAGGAATCTTGACCTAAAGCAGATTCACTTATGCTTTGTTACTCTTTGACTTGCTGCACTCAGGAATAGCTTATTTCCCCCAAGAGACACACACCCACTGGAAAGAACAGATCTCCAGCCTTGTATAATGCTGGTAGTTATTGATCAGGCCCAAGAATACCATATAACTCATGAAAACCACCTGAAATTTTCTAGAAATACATGCTTCTAACCCTCAGCTGACTCTTAGTTCTTTTTCTCACCCCATACAGTCTAATTGTAACTGAGTTGTTTATCAGGTAAAATCCAACCTGCCTCAGCTGGGCACTTAATGTGCACTTAGGCTTTAACATCCAGTGACTCAGTACAAAATAAGTATCAATGTTATTTGGAGAGTTAATGGAGAGGGGTGGGTGCCTCTGAGGATCTCCAGAGTGTAGAAATGAATTGCATAAGTAGGGAGTGTCTCTCCTTTTGGGACCTCCAAAGGGTCATTGACTCCATCAGGAATTTAGATAATTTTTGAGAACTGGTTCTGCAATCACCTCAAGTGGTAGCAAATTCTAAGTTTCTAACATAAATGGATCCTAGTCCTGTCCCAGACAGTTTTGATGTCCTGGGTTTTTGACTTATTGCTGGCTAAACCAGAGGAGGAAAAGTACAGCTTAACATTTAGGGAGACTGCTGAAGTCTGCCAGGGCCATATTCTAATTGCCATAGATACTTACTGTAGCCTTTTTTTGACTTTCTCATCAAAAAGGAGGCAGACTCTAGATCATTTGGGGGGTTGTTGCTATAACAATTTCAACAACAGGCTCACAGCCCTGCTTCTCACTTAGAGCAAAGGTGGCCATACTTACATTTAATACACTTAAATTTAAAATAGGTTTAACTGATGGTCAAGTGTCATACATTGCATAGAGCAATCTCTGGCAAGGTTTCTGTGGATATGAGTTCCAAGCACTGTTACCATGTGGAAGGGAATGGAGAAAACTCCCCTGACTGATTAGAGAGAACCTGACAGCTCAAAACCCTGCAGTAATCATGCAGGAGGCTGCACTGTCTTTATGCAGCTGCAGGTTTAACTGCTGGAACGAGATGATCTTTAATGTTCTTTCCAACCCAAACCATCCTGTGATTCTATGATATGTTATCTTGGACAAGAGTCCATGGGACTTTCACACAACAGATAAAATAATTTAACTTATTAATTTAATCATTGACTAAATTGAGTAACTGAAAAGCAACACAATATAGATAAGGCATGACAACTTCATGTGATATCAAGATATGATAGGTGTGCAAATGGTGAATCCTTGTTAATATAAGGATAAAAGTAGACACTTCAAAACTAAAGGACACTTCAAAAATGTTAATGGAAAATTGAACTACAGATGCAGGAATTCTTAAATAACTTTCTGAAGCTGAATAATTGAGTTTTGAAGTGTTTGGGCAAGTTATTTAAAAAAACCTTCTTCATGTTCAAGGTCAGGACAGTGCAAGTTTTGTGTCCAACCCTTTTTTATTACCTTTATTGCTGATAAGAAATTACAAGGTAATATAGCATGTGATCTCTAAGATCTCCTGTTTAGATTATCTTCAGTATAAATCAACTTTAAAAAATGTATTTACTAATTGCTTGTGGTCAGCACTGAATTCTCTGCCTTGTATATCTCTGACATTCCTGAGGAATCCAAATTCCGGTTAGACCAACTAATGCAAAATTGACATGAGCTGACAGCAGTGAGTTCCATATATATGCTGAACTGCTACTCCTGTGCTTACCCCAGTCTGTCTTGGATGGTTACCACAGACCATTTCTGTTACTATTCATGCTGAGTGCTACTCTTCCGCTCACTAAAAGAGTGCAATTGAAATGATGAATTTACACCACATAGCTTTGCAGGAATTGTGTAAAGAGGCAGGCACACACTTTCTAGTCTACCCTTTCTTCCCAGATGCTGGCTACTTCATGTTCTTCAACACCAGCTTTGGCCAGGCAGAGGAGGTGGCAATCCTAGAGTCTCGAATCCTTTATCCAAAGAGAACCCAGCAGTGCCTCCAGTTCTTCTACAGGACCACAGGAAGCCCTTCTGACAAGCTGATCATCTGGCTTAAAGAGGATGATGGCACTGGGAACATTCGCAAGATGAGGAAAATTCAAACCTTTCAAGGTAATTCTGGAAATAAGATTAATATTTGATCAGGGGGAGGATTTGTCTTCCTGTGCCTATGAATGCAGAAGATTGCCTCAGAAACCAAAAGATTTTCCAGAAGTTACTGGAATATCTTGCAATACAGCTAAGAATTTTGGTATTACACCAGGGCATTTAGCAGAGAAACTGTGGGGTGTAATAATGTGATTTTGGTGCTTCTCAGACAAAGTCACAACATTCCTAATGTTATATTACACTCGGTGATTGAGAGGGACCCCAAGCCATGCAGAAGATCAGTTGACTGTGTCTCCAGTGGCTGTTATATGATCTAACAGTGAGCTGTTCAGGTGTAAATACCTGTGCTCCTCTGCATTCAATAAGAACCTCAGACTGATTTTTAGATATTTGGAAATAGAAAAGCATATGCAATTTTGGAAGTGTGAACTGGGTTCCCACTTCAGGTGATTTGCTAAATAGGACAAACTTAGTCACTGCAGCTCCATGTGTTTTATGTTGTAAAAAAAAAAAAGACCCATCATAACCTCTGTATATCAGGCTGCAGCAGCTTGCAGGGAGGGATAATTCCCTGGAGAAGTGCCAGAAAAAACTAATTCTAGCACATTGGATCATTGATTCCCATCCTCTTTCTTTGTATTAGCCCTTAGCATGTCGCCCTTTATACCAGAGACTGTCATTCCCTAATGTGTGAAGTGTTCCTCTTACAACATGTCCAAAGCATAAAGCAATGTGGATATATATTCTAGTCACAACATCAACTTAAGATCTCTAGCCTTCAGGACTCTATGAGAGGTCCAATTGTCTAAAAATGCAGCCAGGATGGATGGCTAGGGGCAAGTTGCTTCACAAGATCTCTAATCACACTGATGGCAATGTTTTGCTTTCCTTTCACCAAAGCCGACAGTGACTCCAGCTGGAAAATTGCCCATGTAACCCTCAACGCTCAGAATAAGTTTCGTTACTTCTTCCAAGGACTAAAAGGCGATCCCAGCTCTTCATTCGGTGGGATTGCTATTGATGATGTCACTCTGACAGAGACCCCCTGTCCCACAGCTGTGTGGGTCATCCGGAATTTCAGCAAAATCCTTGAGAACACATCTGTCAGTGTTATTGAAAGCCCTCGGTTTTACAGCCCTGAGGGCTATGGATTTGGCATCACTGTGGTTCCCAACTACCAAAGCAGTGGCTATGCTCGCGTGGCCTTCCACCTGTGCAGTGGAGAGAATGACAGAGTTCTGGAGTGGCCAGCTCTGAACCGCCAGGCCATCCTCACAGTGCTGGACCAGGACCCTGACGTCCTGAAAAGGATGTCCTCGAGCAGAAGCTTCACCACAAACAGGAACCAAGTTAACTCAGGTAAGGGAGTCTGCCTGGAGGAATGTTGGCAATGAGAGCCAAGGAATCTGAGTGTGGGACTCAGAGATGGGCAGCTTTGGACATATTTCCCAAGTTGGGACACTTTCCTGTGTATATGTGCCCTGTGTGTGACTTAGAATTCCTGTCTGTGGAAGATTGTATAATGTGAAATGTGACACACATGAGGTTGGTGTTATTATGAATAACCCCTGGGATATCTGAGCTTGACTCTAAATACAGATTTTTCTCAAGAGCTGGCAATTCCTATACTACCTGTGGTTTGTCCATTTTGATAGGTGACCTATCACCACAGCTTGATGGAATGCCAGCAGGGTGCAGTATTCTGTTACTTAATAAACAATAATTTAAGTTAAAACTGCATATCGCAGGCTCAGTCAGCTTCAACATAGTCAGTGAACTTCAACCTACATGGTCTGAATGCACAACATTCACACTTTTTCATTGATGTGTTAATTCAGAATTGTTCAGCCTGGAGAAGAGAAGGCTGAACAGTCAGGGTGACCTAATTGTGGCCTTCCAGTACCTGAAGGGAGCCTGAAAGAAGGATGGAGAGAGACTATTTACAAGGGCATGGAATGCCAGGACAAGGTGGAATGGCTTCATACTGAAAGAGTGCAGGTTTAAATTGGATATTAGGAGGAAATTCTTTACTGTGAAAGTGGTGAGGCCATGGAATAGGCTGCCCAGGGAATTTGTGGATGCCCCATCCCTGGAATGATTCAAGGCCAGGCTGGATGAGATTTGGAGCAACCTGGGATAGTGGAAGGTGTCCCTGCCCATGGCAGGGGGGCTGGAAACAGATGATCTTTAAGGTCCCTCCTAACATAAATAATTATATGATTCTATGACTGTATGAAAGAAATAAGAATAATAGGACAACATTGAGTTTGGTACAACATAAAATACTAGACATTTCCTTCCACCTTTTCCAGTGGAAGTTTAGTACATACTTTTTCAGTAGGAGCTTTTAAACATTAAGTATGAATATGTTTAACAGAAGCACAGCAATGCCCAAAATCTACTAAATTCTAAACCACAGGTACTTAAAACTGATGGGGGAGGGTCTTTATGCAGGAGGCTTAGCTGGTGACAATGAGAAGGTAATTTATGTTTTGTTAGTTCTCAATGAAAGATGAGTTGTGGAATCTCAATGGCCTCACACAGACTAAGAATCCCCGTGCAGACCATACCTGAAGATCCCCTTAATTTGTCAGTCCTCTGTGACTTTTTTGTGGATTTCAGGTCTGAACTTGATTTTACAACATAAATCTCCTTTAACACTGTAATGCAGAAAAAGGTCATGTAATACTTCGAGCTGCACAACTTTGTGGTTCTCGTTTTCTCTTTGCAGGTACTGGAGATGTAATATGGGATAAACCATCAATTGCTGGAAGATTTGATGGGTCATGTAATTGCTACAGAACTACATCCTGGGGGTGGAATAACTTCATATCCCACAGCCAGATGAGACGGAGAAGCTTCCTGAAAAATGATGACCTGATTATTTTTGCAGAATTTAACGGTGAGGACCCTTTTCCTGATTCTCCTTACAAAATAGGTGATTCTTTCTATTTTCATACATTCAAATAACTCTTGCCACCTGTCTCCAAGTTCTCTTCTAATGGGGATCAACTTTAAAAAGAATTTCTGTGTCCTAGTATCAGGTGGGTGATGCTGACTAAAGTGATTGTGAGTTCAGAGGGATCTAAATAGCAGTGAGTTTTGGAATGTTAACTTCTTAAACATCTTTAAGCACCCTGACCAGTAGCTATGTCCATTTCTAAGCACTGAACATACTAAAAGACTATCCCCGCTGTGTTTATTTCCAAATAAAATGGCCACACTTGGCAAAATTTTTCAAAGTACAAAACATCACAGATTTACCTAACTAATTTCTGTAATTTCAGTATCATTTTCTATCTTGTACTTTAAATACACAGAACTTGTTGTGGTACAGCAAGAGCTCTGTAAAGGGAAAATGGAAAAGGAGCACACTCTGGACCACAAAGACCAGAGCCCCCGGTATGAGGCACACTACACATAACATCACTCACCGATTCTGATGTCTTTCTCCTTTTTTTAAAGATATAATTCACCTCAATAAGACTGAAGTTCCTGTTGAACCTGTGCAATCTGCCCTCACGGAAGGCCTCGTTCTTGAAAGGCAGAAGAGAGCAGCCCCAGACATGGAGCCCGTTCAGGACCAGCTGCCTTCTCTGCCTGACCCGTGCAACCCAAACCCTTGTCAGAATGATGGAGTCTGTGTGAATGTGAAAGGAAAAGCAAGCTGCAGGTACCACAAACCTCCTCCCTCCTTGCCCTGGCTTTCTTCTTCAAGTGATGAAGCTAAAAAGTATTCAAAGCTACAGATCTCAGAGGTCTAAGCCACCAGGCCTTCAAGGAACAGTAAAAAAACCACTTTACCACAGTTGCTGGTTCCTACCAGCAGCCAGGAGGGGAGGTTTCTTTGCTTAGGGCAAAGAACTCTCATCCTCTGGGGCTTCCAGGGTGTGTAAATAGCCTCCAAACAAGGTGGAGTGCTGTGAACCCTTCCAATGGGAACTGCTCATCCGAGATAGTGCATGTGAGGACCTTGGGGTGAGGGCAGGACAAGGCTCCTGATCCACTGAATCTGTGCTTTGTTTTCCCAGGTGCCCATCAGGACAAGCCTTCTTCTTCACTGGTGAGAGGTGTCAGTCAATGCAGGTCCACGGGAACATCCTGGGAATGACAATTGGTGGAATTGCTGGAACCATTGTCTTAACTATTGTCCTCATTTCCATGATGGCTAGAAGATGAAAAACTGCAGGGGGATGAATCTCAACCTGGTGTTTTTCCACAGCTCATAAGATATCAGTTTTCAGTGAAAAATGATGAATACAACTTGTAGAAAACCAGTCATCATAGGGATGAAAAGCTCTGCCAACAGCTTGGCAGCAATCTGTTTTTTTTCTGAGGGATGTGGCAGTTAAAGTGTGTCATGTAGAGCTGCTGTCTGATGAAAATTCATACACTGCCTTTCTTGTGTGTTTTTTGAAAGCTTTGTTTCTTCATCCCATAGCAAGCAGCAGTGCTGAGAGCCCATGCATTTGCTCTCAGCCACAGTTCAAACTTAGATTAAATAACTGATAGAACCTCTCAAAACACTGGTAAAAATCACACCAAAACACACGAATTAAGATTCTGGAAATGTTCCTACAAAAATTGCTCAAGAATTCTGAAGGGTACAAATCCATATTTATGTAAGTCAGTACATCATCACTCAGTTTCCCTGGGGCTATGCTCGTTTACTTGCACTAATTAGCTAGTACACAGAATTCATAAACTACTACTGCATGTTTTTAGCCAATGCTCTAGCAGGGAAATATTTCCACATTAAAGTTAGTTGCCTTTATAGAAGGTCTCATCACATATGGTTTTCAAATATTCAAGTGTACATCTATTCTCCAAGCCTAATCCAAGTTTTTTTTAAAACCAGCTATAAAACTCCCATAATTTCAACAGGCTCTGGATGAAATTGGAGCAGAGTATCAATTGTAATAGGGTAGAATCTGTTATGGTTGCCATTAAGTTCACATGTCTTTGGAAATTATCGTCTCACAAGTCAAGGAGAGGGGTGGGAGCGTATGAAGACTGGGTCTCTGGTACTACAGTGTGCTGGATAAGGTGTTGATACCCTCAACTCACTGCAGGTATCAAGAAGCAACTGATCTAGTATGTCCTAAGATCTCTGCTTTCAAGGGCTCTAACAGTTTCCACACTTGAAACTTTGATATCCAGGTTTCCTTCCAGAGCAGTTTCTTTGTGTCTGCAGGAGTTCAGAATGCAAATGGTAAACAATCACAGAGGGTGATGCTGCTCTTGTACTTATCAGATACAAGTTAGAAGGGATAGCAGCCAAGGGAAAATGCACTCTCATGGCAGTAGGTTGTACACAGGGAGCTGGCTTCCACTTGGATTCATCCTGCTGATCACAGCAGTCCTGTGAGTGGGGACAAACTATCCATTTAATTAAGGCTTTATCAGCAAGTCAATACTCTGTCCTTCTTATTCTCTGCCTTTGGAATAAAATCAAAACAAACACATCAGCTTTTCCTGCAACACAGCTGACTGGTTGGATCTCATCACAGGTGAAAGGGAATTACAGATCCAACTACTTTCTGCCAGCTGGATTAGGGGACTCCCCCTTGGATTAAGTGGGTTTCCCACCCAAGGTGACAACCTCATAAATCACAGAGGGTTATGGAATGAAAGACAGGAGATCCATAAAGTTGAATAAAATCATGTGGTGCAGATTGCTAGTGAATGTGTGAGACAGAAACTAAGGCAGAGAAGATCCAGGCAAGGCCCAGCCAAGTGCTATCCTGCACATGATTTTGGTGTCCCTAAAGGGACACCAAGAACAAGAATACAAGTTGTCACTGTGAGCTCCAAACACATGTGTAGGCTCTGACACTGTTCCATTTGCTTGTGTAGGCAGAGCCCAAGTCTCCACTGTGCCAAACTACACACTGACTCCTCTGCCAGGAGAGCCTGTGGTGGCCTCCAGTCTCAGATGTCCTGGCAGGTGATCCTGGATGCATCTGGGCCTTGTCTGATGGTCTGGCACCCTTCAGAGCATCACAGCAGGGCAAGTCTTGTGTGGTTGTTCCCTCATCCAAGGCGGGGGCTGGAACCAGATGGTTGTGGGCAGGTATCTTCTCTGTTGTTGACAAGACACCTCATCCTTCCCAGCGTGGCTGGCAGCTGCAGACCCGCAGTTCCACAGGGGTTCTCAGTGCAGGGCTGGTGGCCATCCCTGACAGGGAGGGCTGTGGATAGGCTCCTTCTTGGCTACCCTGGCTCACCTGGCCTTGGGGACAATATAGGCTCAAAGATTTGGGTGATGCTCACAGCAGTGTTGAACCAGGGGCAACCAGGGCCCTCTCCTGAGAGCATTGCTTTGAGGGAGTGCTCCAGCCAGACCACAAAAAGAAAAAGTCCTGCAAGTTCTACTTGGTTCCCACGCTGATTTATTTATGGTCCAGGCAAGGCCACAGCCCTGGTAGGGGGACTGCTGTCCAGGGAGGGGAGTTACGTGACAGCAATCATCAGGAATTGAGCCCTGTGACAGCCTTGACTTTGGGAAGGGGAGGTGAGTGAAGGGGTTTGGATCAGGACAAAGGAAGAATTGGGGTAACAGCCCAAAATACCAGACTCATGAAGGGAGAAATCTGTTGGTGAGCCCGCTTTGCTTGTGCCAAAGGCTTTGTTCCTGCTGCAGAGTGCGGGGAAGGGGCACAGGATCTTTGCTGCCATGTGTTTCCCCTTCTTCCTCCATTCAGCACTCCCCCCTGTTCTTTTCTCCCATTTTATCTTTATCTGTGTCTGTATTCAAGTGAAAGCTTGACCCCAAGTCTTTTAAACTGGCAAAGGTAATTTCTTAGCTGCTTCTCTTTGGTGAAATGTCATGGCTTTTGTAACACTGGCGAGGACTTTGCCTTTGAAGATCCACCCAAAGGTGGCCCTTTGGTGCCCTGCAGCTTGGCAGCACATCCTGATTTCTCCTGCACAGACAGTCAAGAGCAAGGCTCAGCTGAACTGGGCAGTGTGCTGAAACCCCAGAGATGAAATGCCTGCAGAGACATGGTGTGGTGGGACTGCTGTCTGCAGGGACTTGTACTTTACAGTTCATGTAAAGCCTCTTCTCACTCAGCAAGAGTGGATATTCAATATTGCACAAGACACTTCCAGAATGAGTTAAACCAAATGGCTGAACAAGGGCAACATTTGGTAGGAATAATGTATGAAGGTGGGATTTTCAAGTTTCCACTGGCCATGGAGTCAAAAACATTCTGGATTTTCATCTCTAAGTGCATTCTAGTTTTGGTATTACATCTACATCTTGAAGCAAACAGCAATTGCTTTCAATATAAATACCACATTTGAATGATGCTTGATTATTTTCTTCAGTTATCCCCACCTTGCCCATACTAAACCATCATAAGTGCTTCTAACTGTAGGGAACAGTTTCCCATCCTGATTCACCCCAAAGTTCTGGGATCAGACACCACTGGCAAACACAGGCCTGATTCCCCCACAATCCAACAGGGCTGTACCACCTGACTGCAGTATTTGATATTGGCCTCAAATCTAAATCTTCACGATTCCATCTACCATATTGTACATTAAATTTTGTAGCATTTGTGTGCATCATAAATACTTTTCAGGTTATTCTCAAGACAGGAGTCCTGCCTTCAAAGGGGTACATGCTTGAAATAACTGGTTCCACAAATGTAGTATTAGAGCAATAATTTATATAAAACCATTCGTCCTGCTTGGCACGTGGTGATTTATATTCACTACAGAGCTTATTCTCTGAGTCCTCCAAGTGTCATTCTCCTCGGAGAGGAGACCCAAACATACAGACTTTACACAAGGCACTCCTTGCACACTGCTGTGCATTAACTAAATGCAGTCCCCTCTGAGGCAGAGGACAGCAACCATCTCTGTCTTACCACATTACATATCAAGGGAAAGAAAAGTATTGTTAAGGGCATAAAGCTTCCTTTTCTTCAAAAAAGTGCCACACGGAGCTTTCAGTCTTTCCACCTGAAAGAAGACCATGCAGGAATCATCACGGTCTTCATTTTATGTAAGTCAAAAGTGAAGATCTGAAATGGGCCTTCTCAGTTGGGAATTTTTGGTTCCAGAAAGTCTTAAATAGAAAGTGGATACCACTGTGGCCTTTCCAGACAATAATACAAGGGCAGGAGACAAGCTGTGAGGTACTTGTGTATCTGCACAGGCCTTTGGGATCACTCAGAGAGTTGACAGGGGAAATACCAAATCCACTGGACAACTGTATGAAGCACTGCAATTCATGGCTCAGTACTGCATAGTGCTAAGCACCCACTTAAGGGCTGAGAATTCTTCACTCCCAATGTCCTTTCTTGCCCTTGAAGGCCTTCAAGTCCTTGTCATCTCTTCTGGAATTGGCAGACCTTGTAAAATTCCGCCTCTCTCAGCTTCCCTGCCTTACACATTACCCAGAAATGATAATTCCAGAAGAATGCACCAAGGCACAGTTTAGTCAAAATGAAGCAGTTCAGTTCCTGCTGACTTTCCACTTCCCAAGTACTTTTTGTGTGTCTTGGAAGAGGTCCTTTCAGAGTTACACAGTTTAGCATTGGCAGTGCTTCAGTTAAGCAAGGAATATGCCTTGGAAGTGTTTTCAGTGGAAGAGGTGGATGGCTCTGAAGAAGACACTCTGTATTTCCCTGCAAAACAAAGCACAAGGGTTAGACAAGGACAGAGAGCCTGGGACATGTTGGCACTGCAAAGGAAGGACAGTTACACCTGTGCTGGTGGCCAAGGTGGCCCTGCCGTGCTCTGCAGCCCTGGCACTACCTGGATTACAGCAACACCAGCAGCCACAGGACTCGCTGTGCTCGGTGACACAGCCAGGATGCGTCAGCTTGAATTGCCAACTGCCTCAGACCAGTGATTTACTCACATAAACAGAGGGAGTTTGTGCTTCTCCTGGAGCATGGGGACACATCCAGAGCACAACACATCACAGGCTCCTGAGATGAACCCCAGCTCCCTCCCTCTTATGACCACAAGGCTCTAAACGAAGACCCAAGTGCAGGGAGCCCAAGAGCAGAGTGTGGAGGAGTGCTTATAAAAGGTGAGTTTCAGGTGGCAGCCGCAGGGAAAGCAGTGGTGGGCACCTCCCATTCTTGTGGTGGGAGGCTTCTGCATCCAGCTAGTGTAGTCCTGTCTCCGTGTTCCACCACCTAATAAAAAGGCTTTTAAAAATCACTTGATTGGTCACATAAACTTCTTCACATCCCACTTTGACTGGATTGTCACCATCTTCTCTGAACAATGCTTGGATACAAAGATTGGGCACTTAGAAACAAAATAATATTCTAGCAGTACTTTTTGCAAGATAAAGCCATAACTGAAATGGTGGTATCCATTAAATGGGAGCCAGAACTTTTGAAGAAATATATCTCCAAGGTGGTGAAGAGTGAATAATGAATGAACTGTGCTATGGTCTCATTAAGCTCAAAACAAAGCTCAGTTAGTGGGGTTTAGAATTGGTGAAGCATCCAATAATTGTTGTAGAGATAGAAAACTGTGCTGCTAGGATTATGCAACAATTAACTTATTGCAGTTCCTTTGCATTAGAAAATTAAAAACCATCTATGGATGCCTGGAGAGACAAATAAATAGATAGATATTTATCCAGACATACAGACATACAGACCCTGAGAGCAAGAATGAAGGCAAAACCTTGTTTGTGCTTTAGTAAGGGAGATCTATTGTCACATACCTGTTTTCCCACATAAGTTGTTAAAGGTTCTTGAAAATGGGTAGCTCATAGCAAGCATTGGTGTCACCAGGATCAGGGAGGAGGACTGTAAGAGAGAAAATTTGTTTTTTGTCAAAAGACCAGAACTTTCTTTGTAGCCCCATTTTAGGGAGAAAAAAAAAGGTTCCAATAAACTTTCTCTCAGTAATGTGAGCAAACAATCCACAGAAGGCCAAGTTAGATGTTTGTGAGATATCAAGTTCACACATTTGCATGGTTATGGTGGTGATGAAGAAGATCAAGGTTAAAAGAAACTACAAGGCACAAACTGCTTGTCTCTAACTGCTGGCCAGGGAAGATGCTTTAGGCTCTAGAGTCTGTCCTAACAGGCAGTAAGGGGTCCTGGTCCCTTATCTGTGGCAGTATGGCCATTAGGGTAGCCAGGAAAGCTAATTATGTGAATGGGGATTGTCCTCGACGGCCATCAGCCTGAGATTATCTGAGGCAAACTTAACTTGACACGCTAGAGGGCATTGGAACACAAGCCTCTGCAGTCCAGATGCAAAGGAAGGAAGGAAGGAACTTTTTGCTGCTAAAATGAAGTTTCTTTTTCAGTTCTGGAGTGGTTTGAGAATTTCATGGGATTCCTCCAAAGATGTGTTTAAAAAAAGGTAAGGAAAACACATCTTTTTCTGTTCAGTCCTTCTTCATTCATTAGTTATACCTTGGTGGTGGAAATTAGGCCGCGTTGTGTATTGTCACATATCATAACATGGTAGAGGAATAAGGTAAATGAGTCACATATAAAAAGCTTACTCAAAGACCTCGATATTGCTTTATTTTCTCATTCTCAGACCTCAACAGGCTGGAGAAATGGAATGACAGGAATCTTACTGAAGTTCAGCAAAGGGAAATGCAATATCCTCCTGTCCCTGGGGAGGAACAAACCCAATGCCAGGACATGCTGGGCACTGTCTGACTGGAACAGAGTAAAGACAGAGCCAGACTTTTCTCCTTGGTGCCCAGAGAAAGGACAAGATGCGCTGAAAACAAACAGAAATACAAGAAATCCCACTAAAGAGGAAACTTTTCACCATGAGGGTGGTCAGACACAGGAAAAGGCTGCACAGAGAGATTGTGGTGTCTCCATTTTGGAGCTACTCAAACCCCAAGGGGACACAGCTCTGAGCTCTAGCTGACCACGCTCTGATGGGAGTGTGGTGCAAGATGATCTCTGAGGGTACTTTCCAACTTCAGCAGTTCCTGTGGGAGTCAGAGTGATTTGATCCAGTGCTACTCTTCTGAACTGACGGTTCAACTCTAAGGGACTCCTTAATTCCTTTGAGTCTAAGTTCTCATCTTCTTAACTATCCTTGCTCTGAATTCAGCTAACTAGTTCTTTAGCAATACCTGTACAGGCTCTTTTGAACAAACCCTATTCAGACATCAATATAAAATCAAGCTTTATTGTCATATCAGGAGGATGCCAGCACCATAGGCAGCTCAGGATGAGGGGGAGGTGGGTGGTAGAACCAGATTATCTTATTCCCAACCCAAACAGTTCTAAGATTCTTACGTATCCTGGCATTTTTTGGTAAGGTGTTATCAATGCAGAAGTGTAAGTTGAAACAATAATTCCCCAAGAAGCCCCCCTTGCATTTCTCTCAGGTTGTGAATAAATAAGAGTGCCAGAGACATTTTCTGTTTTCCAATTGAAAGTTTCAGCTATATTTTATAGTTTATTTCTTGTGGAATTCAAAGGAAATGTCCACTAACCTCCATCTCATTTTTGACCAGCTGTAATCAAAATAGTAAACTTTGAAAAAGGGGATATGATCTTATTTATGTTGTTAGTGTCCTCTCTGACTTGTTCTAATAAATAATCCAGAATATAAAGTGCACTGGAGAATGTTAGACTAAACAGCAGTAACTGAAATACATTCTTAGGTAAGGGCTCTAACCTTTGATTGCTGTGAACTCCATTTGGACATGGAATTCCTCTTCAACAGGGCTTCTTGTATCTATTTGTTTAAAAAAAATCAATCAGTAAATACAGAAATTCTGTTCAAATTCCAACAGTATTTTGACATAATGCAAGAAATAGTTTGAATCCTTACCTTCTTGTCCCAGAGAGTCCCAAACACCAAAATGAATAATCCCTAGGAAACAAATAATTATATGCATTTTGATGACACCAACCTTTAATTGCAATATCTCATAATTATCTCCAACATTGTACATCACATTATTTAAACTCTGAATTCTTTGATAGAGGGCATTTTTCAAACTGCATATCACAGAGCGGACTGCTGATTTGGCAGGAGTTCTCCAGGCCTGGTCTATTTAAATTCTGTGTTTATTTTGTCTACAAAGTGACACAGATAGTGTGGTAGCACTAAAAGTATTTGGAAGAAGGGACGTTTGTGTATGGAAGACATGTCCTGCCTATGCTCTCCAGGCAAACCAGCAGGTTCCAAGAAAAAGTCAGTGAGTTTGGTTTGAAGAACACAGTTTTGATGCCATTTTCTTAAGAATGGCCATTCTTAAGAGTTCTCTTTAGAGAGAGTAGATATAACTATCTTGTCCTTAAGAAATCTCATTGTACAGAGATCCTACTGGCCGTCTAAATATGTTGTAAAGGTCACACTGACGGAAAACTCTCAATCATGTGTATTTCTGTCAGTTCCTCTCTTTATCATTAGTACTGCTCAGCTGGTCTTGGTGACTTTTATGTTGTTTATACTTGAACACACAAGAGCATAACACGATGCCTCCAGGTGCACTCTAAATGAGAATAGGGATGCTCAAGTTTGCCCACCTGAACATAACAGGGCTGTTTTCCTGGTCTTCAGCAGTGAAGCTGATCCCAAAACTAATGGCAAAGTTGGAAGTTATCTTTAGGTCAGCTTTATCTATAAGGCACCTCTCTCTGTTAAGGGCACTGAGAATATGAAACACTGCTGAATTCCTGGAATGGGTTTCCCAAAGGGCCCATTTGGAATAAAGATGTGTAAGGCAAATCTGAGCTTTTCCCTGCTGTTCTTAAGTCCTGCCAAGCACAGCACTGCAATAATGTCTGTACGTTAAATCATCACAGAGGAAACAAAAATATCTGCAACCCACCTGCAAAGTGTTGAGCAGAGCAAAGAGGATGTGGAAAGCTGGATGACTGGTTTCAATGATGGTGGCAAGGCCAAAACCCCAGGTGAGGCCTAACAGCGGTGTCAGGATGGCCACACTTTTGCCAATTTGAAACAGAGATTTCCTCTCCTGTCCGCTTGACCTATCCCCAATAGTTGGCCTCAGAATTTTTATTATAACCACTGCGGCGATGAACAAGTTTGTGGCCACGATGACCAAGGCAGGTATGACGAAGGCCAGGAGAGCTTTGCTGTCCTTCCAGTTGAGCCAGCACACATCCATTCTCGTGTAACTGTTCTTTGGCAGCGTGACAGCGATGGTGGTGACTGCAATGACAAAGGGGCACACGTACCCCAGGCAGAACGCCACTGCCTTCTGAGCAGTCTTGCTTGTGTTGTGTAAGATGAACACCAGTCTGTAGAAGAGGATGAGGCCCAGGCTCAGCATCCAGAAAAAGACACACAGGTAGAAAAAATGGATGAAGAATGTGGCCATGATACAGATGTCTCTGCTCAGCTGCTGGTTTTGGTCACTGATGGAGGCAATGACAAGGAACCAAACGTCGGCAATCAGGAGGGACGTGGCGATGTTGAGGATACAGACGTGGCGCATGTAGGAGGTCGTGTTGTTGGTCACGTACTTCCAGACCAAGGATTCGATTATGATGCAGACTACCAAGCTCACGATTGAAATGCCCAGGCCAACGTAGGAAATATAATCTTCAAAGATTGGCTCGGAGGATCTATCAGGTGACATCAGAATGGAGAATGATGTCAAGTGATTGCAGGAGCAAATGACATAATCTCCTAAATCTGTGGGTGTGCAGCCACGAGTATCCCAGTCCCCCCTACCATTGTTGAGTGTGAAGTTCCAAAAGACACACTTGGGCATCTTTAGAGACAAGTCTTTCTTTGCAAATGTCATATTAACATTGAACTTCTGGCTTCTGTTGCTGCTCAGAGTTGTTGTTAACAATAAACCGTTCACATATTCAAATCTGTTCTGGGGAAAAATATGCCCAAGTTTTGAGTACATCACACTGACAATGGTTGAATTTTGGGTTAGAGTCTGAATTTCAGTTTCACGAATGAGCACATTGACTGTGAGGTTTTCTGAACTGTGGAAGTCCTTGTTATAATCTGTGTTGCTATTTTCCTTGACAACTATCCCTTGGAGCTGAGCGGTGTTTGCAAAGACAGAAGGAATGGTGTTGTTAACTGGTTGGAGGCGCACGGAAAAATTTTCTACTGACTGCAGTAACACAGAACTTTGTTGTGTATTCCCTTGATTCAGGTCTTCCCAAGCTTCAGTTGTGGAATCATCAACAATTAAGTCCACTGTGGATAGGAAGTTCTGGAACAACAAAAGAATAATGCAGTTACTGAAATCCTTTACAATTAATTGTTGTTTCTGATGGTAATTTATGCATTTTGAAAAATGCAAATTTATGCATTTAGAAGTGCCTTTTGAAAAAGCCCAGCATTTTCTTATTTTGCTCAATCCATGTGCAGTCTTTAGTTGTTAACCCTCTGCATGCTCTGTTTGCAAGTTAAGGCTTCCAAAAGCAGTGCTGTGTGACTATTCTTTTACATATTATTTAGTATTTTTATTTAGTATTTTTATTTAGTATTTTTATTTAGTATTTTTTCATCTCTAACCTGCTTTCCCTTCTATCTCAGCATTCGTGCTGTCTCTGGTCTCTTGGTCTCTCTCATGAAGGGTTCTTCATCTACAAACTATCAAGCCTTTTTGCACTTTTCTGTTCAGAAGAGCAGTGTTTTTTCTCTGGACCTCACAGTCAAGGTTCCCAATTATTTCTAAGGTTTCTTTTGTTATTCATTTGTTGTCACATCCAATTTATTTTCCTTGCCTGATCATGGTTCCTGGAATTTACTCTCCCTATTTCTATTTCAACCTTTTTTTTCTATTCCTACTTCTACTCATGGAATCATAGAATCACAGAATGGTTTTGACATTAAAAGATCATCCAGTCCAATCTCCCTTCCAAGGGCAGGGGCACCCAGCTTGACTTTGGACACTTCCAGGGTTTGGGGCATCCACAACTTCTCTGGTAAATCTATTCCAGTGCCTCACTGCCCTCACAGTAAACAATTTATTCCTAATAGATAATCTAAGCCCACCCTCTTTCAGTTTAAACCATCGTCCCGTGTCCTGTCACTACAGGCCCCAACAAAAAAGTCTTATTTTAAGCCCCCTTTAAGTATTGAAAGGCTGCAATAAGGTCTGCCTCAGGCCTTCTCAATCCCAACTCTGTGAACCTGTCATCACAGGACAGCTACTCCAGTCCTCTGACCATTTCTGTGGCCCTCCCTGGGACCCACTCCAGCATGTCCACATCTTTCCTGCCCTGGGAACCCCAGAGCTGGATGCAATGATCCAGGTGGGATCTCACCAGAGCAGAGGGACAGAATCACCTCCCTTGACCTGCTGATCACACTTCTCATTAAGCAGCTCAGGACACACTTGAGAGTCTGGGCTGCAAGAGCACATCGTTGGCTCATGTCCAATTTTTCATCCATTATTCCTTGTCCTTTCCGGTCTTAGAATTCTGGAGATGTCCACGGGTTCCTAGAATATTTCTGGCTGCAAAGCTTACAGCAGCTTCTATTTCATGCATAGGCTCCTTGTCCTCATCATTTTGAGTTTTCATAAACTTCACTGTATCTTTGCTGTCACTTCATCTCATTCCCTTAACACTTTTCTGATATTGATCCTAACTAACTGTGAAACTTCTTAAGGGAGAACATCATCCCCTGTGACAAAAGGGGCCAAGGGGTTTAGTAGGTGTAGATGAGACTTAAAATAAAACCTTACCTGAATAGTGACCTTCTCTGCCTCTACTGGGATAGAGGAGACCAAATCCAGGATGGTAACGATTGCACCTATGTTTGCTGGAGAATTGTTTATTGTGGTTAGCTCCTTTTCTGTCTGTTCCTTAAGCTGGGCAAGGTAGGAGGGGAGATTTGCTTTTGCTTCAGGGCTGTTGACCAAGGACTGGAAGAGAAGATAACAGCACATCACATCACATCACATCACATGTGTGAAATTCTCTAACCTCCCCCAGAGAAAGGTGACTCTGCATGGTTTGTGGGAGGAAAGAGCTCTGTGGGAGGATGCCAAGGCTGAAAAACAAGCCTGGCACCCATCTGTCAGGTGTAGTGGCCAAGGGGTGGGCACTGTAGAAAGGGCGTGGGGATGAGGTTGGGTTGCTCCTGTGGCCTCACTGTTGGTGTGTTCTGTGATGTGCTCTGGGCTTGTGCCTGAGCTCAGCTCAGGGAACACTCCAGGGCAGCACCTGCTCCTTCTGGATGCCATGGACAAGGTCACCTTGCCTGGGAGACAGAGAATTCATGTGTATGGACATTATCCATGCAGGGCCTCAGGCCCTCAGCGCCCTGGGAGGGGACTTGGCCCTTTCACTGAATGGTGTAGATAGAGCCAAACGTTCTTCATATCTTATAAAAGAAACTTTTAATGCTTCACATATTTTAGATTATGATACGCAAAAATCATGCAACCAACATTTTTGGTCTTTCTCCCCCCTCACCTCCCCACCCCAACCTCTATAAAACCCATGAGTGTTACCTCAGCACTACTCAGCAGGTCATTTATTGGCCCAGACAGACAGTCATTCCTTGCAACCCTCCAGGAGCTGTTGATGCACTGGTAAGTTGTATTGCCTCGGGTAAAACCTTTTGGATTTTTTTTATCGCAGCATGGCTTTATTAATTTGGCCCCTTCTGTTCCAATGCCCAATCCATCAGAGCAGGAAATTTTCTTGCCTGTACAGAGATGAGACAGAGGCAGAAAATAAGAAGCAGGGAGATGAATAAATTACTCCCACAAAATTTGTGACCTGTTCAAACATCTTTAAATTAGGATTTCATCTTGCAGTCTTCATTAATTACGACTTTTCGGGATGTGTATGTCTCACATTCCCAATTTTTATGAATCTTGAAATTAAAAAGGAAATCTAATAAAACTCTTTTTTTTTTTTTTGAGTATTGAATTAAATCAACAAACCAATACCCAAAGATTTAGATTTATCTGTTAAATTACAGGGTTAGTCAGAGGTGGAGTGGGATTATATTGACCATTAAGTGAACTGTAATTCATACAAAGTTTTTCTGCTAAGGTACTCAACACTGCTGTAGCAGTAACAGGAAATTCATTAGGACCTTGACAGTGAGGCCTCAACACCTTTCTGATGAATAGTGAGTGTTGCTAATTGGCTTTGATTGGCTTAGTTGTATCAGTAAGTATCTGCTGATTAGAGTGATTAAAGTAATTAAAGTGTCTGCATATTTATTGCCTCAGTGGGTAAAATCTGGCAGATACACTGATTCAACTGTAGGCACCACTGCTGTGCAAAACCCAAAATTTCTGCATTAGGGGGATGTTCAACATTTCTTCCTTTGCAATTTAGAATAAAAGAGCTTTAGTATCCAAGCTCTTGTCAGAACTAAGCATCAAAGCTGGATTTAGCAATGCTGAATTCTAATTACCAAACATTCCCTGCAGAGCTGACTGGAAGCTGCCCTGGTCTCTGCAGCACCTCACAGAGGTTGCCCTTCTTGTGTTCAAAGTGGAAATGCTCTCCCCCAGGCTGCCCTCCTGAGCCAGATGGCTTCTTCCAGAGGCACCACGATCTTTGATCCTTGTTAAATTGTTGGTGCAAGCCGGGAGCTGCATTACCACATTTCAACACAGGGGACGAAGCCTGGTGGTGCAGCCTGCACCAGAAGGAGATAGGGACAGTAAATGACTAAATTATCCCTGCTTTGGAATGTACCAGGACCCCTCTCAAATATGGCAAAGACAAAACATCTTGTCTATTTATTTTTTTTTAATTGTATCAAACCCAACATTTTCCTCTGTGCCTAAAAATTTCCCATCAGAAAAGGAGACAAAAATTCTTGGCTAACAAAAAGCTGTTCCTGTTAGATGTCACTGGTGATGAATTTGTGGCACCTGATTTAACAAAGATATAGGGATGTCCTATATAACAGCTATATGTCCTATATAACAGCCATAAATATAATATATATAAATATGTATATAACAGCTTTCTTACCAGGTATCAAGCGCAGGGTTATATGTTCACTGTCAACTCCCTGTCCGATGCGGTTGAGAAATCTGCAGTATGCCACCAACTCCTTCTCTTCACTACATTCCTTTTCTGTGTAATTGTACATGTAGCAAAACAAATTGTCTTTTCGCTTTTTCGCTGGATGGATGGATGGATGAAGACAGATTAACACAGATTTGGGGTCAGACAACTAAAACCAACAGAAAGTGTCAGCAAAACTTTATTTTCTGTGGGAACTAGGAAAAAAAAAAACAACTTTCCTTTGTGGAAAAGCTCCCTCTCTGTATGCTGATCTGTGTCTTACTCTCCCCTTAATAAATATAGCAGCTGCTGCATGATCAATAGCTTTTCATTTACTGGTGGATGAGCAAATCCTCCCCAAATCCTCTTAACTGTGCAGGAACCGAAATCTGCTTTGGAAATAATTTTTGAAAATACTCCTCCTGCCTCTACCACAGGTGTTTCATTTCGGCTGGGATACTGTTTTGCTGTTCTTATATGGCTCTTTTGAACTCAGGATCTGTGCCAGACTTGCACTGCTTTTCGGAATGTCTGTGTCTGAGGGTGGGGCTCCGGCTGCAGTTTCTTCCAACAACATATTCACCTTTTTCTTATGTACTGAGGGACTCCTCAGTCTCCACCTGCTTTACTCCTCACCTGCTGTTTTTGCACTCTTGCATGTTTTTTGAGTTATTTTTGGTAGATCATATTTGCTTTTTTTTTCCAAATAACTGTTTTGTAACTCCTGAAAACCTCTACTATATGAAAACCAACTCACTTGAAAACTTACAGTATATAAAAACATGTCAGGGAATTTGCATAATTGACCTGAATTTGAACACACAGAAACTTAGACTTTTGCATCATTAAAGACTTGCCCCCTGTATCCTTGAAGAAAATGGAAGAGGTTTTTGAATTGCATTTTTAATGGTTACTCAACATTTTTCATGAATTAGTAGGTTTTCTTAAGTAATGTTTTCTCAGTACTCATATTAAAAAGTGGCAGAATGGAAGATTAAAGCAAGGAAAAGGAGTTCAGCAATATCCAATCTGAAGAAGTGTCAGGATGCTAATTTCTCCCTGCCTGGCAAGTCAAACCAAATATTGAGTTTACCTATTACGTATTTGTCATTACAGCAGGGACTTCAGTTCAGTATTAATGCCATGTTCCCCAGGCATGCTAACCATCCTAAAAAAAGTCCATTTCCGGTTTTTCACACCCTCAGAAGTACTTCTGGGTAGAATGAAAGCAGTAAGTATGACTTATTCACAGAGACCTAACTGAAAACAAAAAGCTCAGAGACTGGGCTGTGACACAGAGCGAAACTAATGATTCTGCAAGTTTATTGTGTCTTACCAACTGGAAATTCGTTTTGTTGAACCATAAATGTAACCCTGTAGTCTCTCACGGTCTTTGCACTTATGCAGCACTCGAGGGTGTGTGGCACTTGGCACTGTATTGATGTTGCAATGGGGTCTATCAGGATGTTCTGCTTCAGGGGCAAGGAAATCACCTCGATGGTCACATTGGCAGAACTCTCCAAGTTCTTCTGGAAGAATGTGCAGATGTAGGTGCCTAAAAGATGTGAAACAAAACCATGTCTCAGTCGACAGAAGTGCTCCTCAGCTTTTGCATGGTTGTGAATTCTGAACAAGTACATCAAGCCTTGCTGTTTCCAACACTCATAATTTTAACTGTGGGGGCATTGATTTACTGTGTCCAGACTTTGCAGTAGTTTGCAGGGTTAGGGATGCTGTAAATGATCTGGTACAGAGATTTCACTGCCATTGTAGCCAATGAGTCCATATTCACTCACCTCTCCAGTCCTGTGTGGCAGACTTCACTGTGAGCACAGACGTGGCTGGGAATTTGCTATTTTTGATGCACATATCGCAGTCTACTGTTTTTGTGTCATTTCCAGACTGGATTTTCCAACTGATGCTGTCATAATTGTTCACATCACTTTTGCACGTTACGTTGAACGCGTGTCCCTCGGAAACTGTTGAGTTTGTGCTTGAAGATATTGTTACGTGGGCTGAGACAACACAGGACAAAACACATTAGTCAGAGTCACTTCTAATCATTTGCTTGCAAATTCTGCGTGCCACAGAGGCCATGTAAGTGTTAAAGAGCTGTCACAAGTCCCTGCCCCTCACCTTTGCGCAGGTATGTGACTCTGATGCTTCGAGAGCGCCTGGCTCCGTGTCCAGTCTCCAGCTCACACGTGTATGTGGTCACTGATCCTGATTTCTCAGGTGGGCACAGCGATTCCTGGATGTTGAGATGGTACTCAGTGCAGTTTCCACTCAAACTGGATACTCCTGCAGAGAAATAAGCATTCTTTGAAGGGCTATGGATGTCCAAATATACCTCTGGAAAGAACAAGCAATTACTCCAGCTAAGGAAACCTTTGTGGGTTTGTACGTAATTGACAGCATGGCACTTTTAACTCGTCATTGCTGAAGTTCATTCACATCTTTCACCCTGGCAACACTCACAGAGTGGCAACACAGCACTGTGCTGAGACTCCTCCTGCCAGAACCACTCAGAACTCAACAACATTGCTTGGAAACCTCAGGGTCAAGCAAAATGAAAGGTATTTTGGTTAAGCTTAACTTCATTATGGATTATATTTAGGGTGAGTAAAGGCAAGTCAAACAGGAGTAAACACTGCAGATTTTAATATTGTTTAATTTTGAAATAAAAATTAGGAGGTACTTGACAGTCATTCAACTTTAAATCTGAAGAGTGCTGGTTGAGCTGTGAGCACTAAAGCTGTCCCATGCTGCAGCTGATATGAGAGCAGAGTTCCTGGAGGAAAGCCTGGCCACAGGGAATCAGGGGCAAACCAGCCCATGGCAGTAGGCCAGGATCCCCTCTCCCTGCACTCTGCACACCACTAAGTGTCCTGTGTAGAAGTGATTGTGTGCATGAGCTTTGAAGATTTTTCTCTCATTTTGCTGTCCTGCCTTCTGCTAAATTTCATTTACAGGAAATAGTTATCAATAAACAGTTACTTTATACCCATAAAATATTAAGAGGGTAATAGACTGTTTAGGACAATGGTTCATAGATGTTTATGAGCATTTCTGGTCATGTAATTTTGTAGCTCTTTGTAGCACATTTCTTGGTGCTTTATTAATGTTTTATTGGAAAGCTTTATGGGATGCCTCTGACTCAAATGGTATGTGATGGATCACAGCCACAGGTGGAGAGGGAAACAGAGCTCACATTGAGCTGTACTGCAGCCGTTTCACAGGGCAGCACCTGCACCTCATGACTGCCAAATCTCAGTACGTGCTACACGAAAAGTCTTTGTACACCAAGCGTGACTCTGGAGATATCAGTAGACACTGATGCACACACGCTTGCTCTCACAATTAGACCTTACAGAAATAAGCTTTTTGGAAGAAGCTGGTGTGCTGCTGGTCCAGACAACAGTTTCCATCCAGGATGGCACAGTTTAAGGCATCAGTGTATGGAGATGCCCAAAATCGACTGGCACCTGCACAACACATACAGAGTCTGTCCTTCCCCTGCCACTCACACCTTTGGAACATACCCTGTGTTCATCCTAGGACTTTGGGGCAGTCAGTTAGGAGACCTTTGCGCAATGAACAAACCTAGCTGGTGAAAGAAAACATTTTTTTAATCTTACCTGTAATGTTGATTGTTCCATTTACTTTCCAGGAAACCTTAAGTGATTTTAAGTGTCTGTCAATGCAACAGGACAGCAGAAGACCCTGAGCTTGCATTTCAGGGCTGTTACATGTGACATCGATGTCCTCGAAGTTTGGAGTGATATGTAGCGGAAAGACAGATATTGTTTCTGTGGCAGTGTATATCTCTGTGTGAAACGGACTGTTCATTTTCAACATGCACCTGTAGGAACCTGTAAAGCATAAACAGCAGTTTTTCTGGGTTTGCCTCTATATTTGGAATTAGGAGCTACTTCCACAGCTAGTTTGCACATGTCCCTGCTCTGCAGTGGCTCCGCTACTTGCTGATCAATATGTACCCTCAGGTCACCTGCACAATGCTTTCTACAGACTCCTGGTGCCTAATGTATCCAGATTAGGATTCAGTGTCGATGGGTACTTGAGATCAGTGTTCTTGGACAGAAATACTTAAAATCTGGCTGAAGAGGTGTTTTTGGGACCAGTATAATGCCCATAGTCCTTCTGGCAGCAGTATGGCATGGCAAAAAGTCTCCTGCACAGAACGGGTGACAGAGAGGTGCCCAGGTGGACTCTGCTGGAACTGGCCTCGGAGTGTAGGCTCTTAAACTGCTCAGAAGGTATTGCCATAGACAGCAGAGCATTTATCACAGAATCACAGAACATGCTAAGCTGGAAGAGATCTATCAGGACCATTGAGCCCAACTCTTGGCCCTGCACAGAACACCCCAAGAGCCACACCATGTGCCCAAGAGTATTGTCCAAATGCTTCTTGAATTCTGTGAGGCTTGGTGCAGTGACCACTACCCTGGGGAGCCTCTTCCAGTGCCCAGCCACCGTCTGGGGGAAAAATTTTTTCCCAGTTATCCAAACTAAACCTCCCCTGACTCAGCCTCGTGCCATCTCCTTGAGTCCTGTCAGTGGTCACCAGGGAGAACAGATCTGTACCTGTCCCTCTGCTTCCCCTCATGAGGAAGTTAAAGACCGCAACGAGGTCTCCCCTCAGTCTCCTTGAGGCTGAACAGAACAAGTGGTCTCAGCTGCTCCTCATAAGGCTTTCCCTCCAGACCCTTCAACACCCTCATGGCCTCCTTTGGATGCTCTCTGATAACTTGATGCCCTTTTTGTATTGTGGTGACCAGAACTGCCTCCAGCACTGGAGGTGAGGCCACCTCAGTGCAGAGCAGAGCAGAGCAGGACAATCCCCTCCCTTGCCCAGCTGGTGATGCTGTGCCTGATGCCCCCAGGACAGGGTTGTCCCTCCTGGCTGCCAGGGCACTGCTGGCTCGTGTTCAACTTGCCATTGACCAGGACCCTCAGGTCCCTTTCTCTTTCTCAGACACTCTCTTAGCCATGAGTCCCCTGGATGCAGCCAGGCTTGGATTTGAGATTGGCAATCAGAGCTCCAAACTTCCTACAGATTTTAAGTGGGCTTCCCTTTCCCAAGTGAGCAGACCACTTACATAGGAGTGGACACACTGAGGTTCAGGGCATCCTCGATCCAAACAATTTTGGACCCATGACTCCTACCTTGTATGTGTATGCTCAAATACCTGGTCACAGGCTACTCTTTTTGAAGTTGAATGTAGAATTCACGGCCCAAAAAGAAGAGCTGAGTGGGAGCTTGAGTCCAATAATACAAAATAATTCCCCTGATAACTCCTCCCAGAAAAATGCTGGCAGTTTGCCTGTTTCTGATTTTCAAAAGTCCTTAAACATGCAAAAGTGTAACTCTGAGCTCTGATTAGTTAGGTCATGTGTGCGAAGGGGGCAAGGGCATTAAGAAAAAATTCAACTGCAGCCTCGAGTTACCACACCAAAGGGGTGGGAAGGTCTGACAGCCATGTAGTCACCACAGTCTCTCCTGATATGATAGTGTAGCCTGGCACTTGGAACACCCAGCCACATACAATCACTTCAGTCAGTTCACATCTTAATGGCAATGCCAGTCCCTATGTTGATCATTAATGAAAACAACAGGGAAATTATGAGGGAAAGTGTAATTTTCACATTTCCTCTAGGAAAACGCAGCCACTGCATTCATCTTTGCTTTTTTTAGAAACAGCCACATTAGAGATTTACATCTGTTGTTTTAACAATGGAAAATCATACCAGAATCCTTTGTCATGACGTTGGTAATTTTAAGAATTGATCTTCTGGTTGCTAAAGATGTCTCGATGGAATGCCGGGAGCTGTTTGAGATGGTCTGGTCAAAGTGATCCCAGGTCGCATGGGCAAATGTTGAATTTATCTCACAGGTCAGCCTTACTCTGTCCCCTTCAAAAATGTTCGAGGGTTGCACAGTGAAGATTGTCTGATCTGGGAAGACAGAGAGCAACGTTCTGCATTACTGTCACTTCATCTCACATTTTTCAGGTGTCTCTCATCTCACAGGGATCCCAGGTGCTTCACATCAGCTGCAGGGCACAACCTCTGATAAAAGCCATGGGATTTTCCCTCAACATATTCTTTTAGTATCTTTCTCAGCTAAAGATTCCAGAAGGTGTTATGAAGAGAGCTAGAAATATCATTCTTACCAGTACTACTTTCTAATTGGATAGACTGGGAGGAGAAGCAACCAGGTTGAAGTAATCCTCTGAGACAGACAGTCCAGCACTCAGTGCACTGAGAGCATGGTGCCTCCAGGGCACTTGGTCAGGCAACTGAATTGTAGCACACTGTCCAGCAGCAGCGTGGAAAATGTGCCAAGGAAGCCACGGGGAATGTGCTGTCATGTTAAACTTTTTTGCAAGAGTTTTTTGTTTTGCTTTGAGGAGTAAAAAGTGCTGGCAGCCTGACATGCTAGGAGCTGTCTCAGTTCTGGAAATGAATTAATGGTGTTCAGTCCCCCTCCCCTGGACACACCACATCAGGGATCATTAAAAATCACTTAACCTGGAAAAAAAGCCCTAAGATCATCAAGTCCAACCAGTAACTGCGCAGTGGAGTAGCTGGAAAGTTTGGTTTTTCATGGGAGGTAGTGCATGCATGGTCCTCTCATGAAGGTGCTAAGCTTTGGTGACACAGGATAAAATGAAATAGGCAAGAAATAAATCATTCTTGAAAGTCCAATACCACATCATCAACAATATAGGGCAGCTACATGATTCAGGCTAAAAATATTAAAGATTGAAGGAAAGTACTGAGAGCTTTAAACTTACTAGTTATTAGTCTTGTGAAGGTAGATTGGTTTAGCTGGTACGATGAATCCAGAAACTGTGGTACAGCTCTGTTGGAATCTCCAACCTGAGTGAAGCTTGCTGCTCCTGTTCTTACTTCATAGTTCACAAAAACACTTCCAGGGCTAAACAGATACAAGAATGAGAGAAGCACCGGAATTAAACATCCCTGTATATTACTGGTTTTCTATGTTGTGGTGACCCATCTTGCATGGCTGGGAAGGCCTCACAGGGCTCCCTGTGGAGGCTCCTCTTGGGACTCAAGGCTTGCTCTGGTATACAAGAAAGTTGTGCTGCAGCTGTTCCCTAAGAACAAATACCTTTATGTGACATCTTCCTTGTTTGATGTTTATTTCTAGCAAACTTTCCTTACAAGACCTAAAATACAGCTGTATTTAAGTATGTGTGGCCATCAGCAATGTCTCTTTTATGCAAGGTATCCAGAGTCAATGTACTAATTCATCTTCCTCATGGCCTAGGAAATTATGTTAGGTTATTTGCATCCTTTTCCCCTTTGGGTGGAGCTCAGACTTTTCCATAAAAGGCTTTGATCCAGATGGAGAATGATTATGTTTCTTGGACTTTTGCACAGTGATGAATTCTACCCACAATCCTATTTCCATGTTCATAGCTGGGCTTTGTTTTTCAGGGATTATTCTGTTATTCAGTGTGTGTATACTGGGACTGGGTCTAGCCAGAGTGAATGTAGCCTTTGCTGACTTGCGTCTCCTTGAGACTGGACAGAAAGATTTGTGTCTTCCAGGAAAAAAAGAAATTATTTACTTACCTGAAACCTGTTACTGTTGCTGATACAAAGCCTGGTAAACATCTGTAGCTGGCACTAAACTGTAAACAAAGACATGTGACATGGTGTAAGTCCTCTGAGTATTACTGCAGCGTAATTAAAATAGGGAACTCTCCATTCCAGATGTGAGTAAGGACATGTGGCATATCTGTTACAAGCAGCCTGGTGTTCTCCTGGTGTCATGGAATAAATTTCTGTTCATGGTTTCATTCCATGTGTGCCCACATGGATTTAAGCTAGGACCAATAATATGATTTTTTTTACATGCTTTAGGTACAAAAGATCCCTAAATACTTCCCAGTGTATTAAAAGGAATGGGAATATTGCCATTGCCTTCAATGGAGTCAGCTTTGGGCCACTTTGTAGCTCCCACTGCTGCACACTTCCCAGCTCCCCAGAGGGACACCGACAGGCCACCCTCTATCCCAGGCATTTGGGGTAAACACCGTATTTCCTAGGGGCTCTTTCCCTTCAGAGATGAAAAATGAAAATCATTACCGCTTTCTCTAGGTCCACTTTGTATTTTTGGTATAACACAGAAGAAGAATCCTGGAGATCATCCTGGAAGTCTGTGTCGAGTCTGACTGACATATTCATTACAATGGGCTCTCCCATACCGCATGAGTCTGTAAGGAAAGACATAAAAATAAATGGAAAATAATCAAACCCAATGCTTATGAGGTGAAAATCTGCTGAAAATCTGATGAGATGAAACTTTCTTTGCTCAGCGAAAGCTGAAAGTCCCAAAGAGGCATGGGAACGACTCCAGGAATTGGGGCTCCAAATGCAACTAAATATCTGCAGGTGTTTGGGTCAAGGTGAGCCCATACCACAAAGAGAAGGGCTTTAGACCCTGTCTGCAGACTTTGCACATTCACAGGTGGTGTGGTAGCCAGTTCTGTCGTGATGTGCTGTTTCACCACACCTTTTATCTCTATTCTGACCTCTAACCAGCACATGAGCTGCACAGCCATGAAGCTCTGCCCTGTGCCTCCTTACCTTCAGTCTGGGGCTCACAGTAAGGTCCAGAGAAAAGCATTTTCTGCATGTAGCCACAGGGCAGGGCTGGTTCCAGGCTCAGAGAAGGGCAGGGCATCACATCACTGCACACCGTGCTCGGCCAGGCATATCCATTTTCACAGAAACAGCAGCTGCTATTCTCACCGCTGGGCAGGCAGACTGCAGTCAGACAGACAGAGAAATACCACGAGAATGGTAAACAGCGCATAGCTATTGCATGATAAATATTTATCTTCCTGTGTCTTCATGATAGGGATCTCAAAATATTGCCCTTCTTGTGAGTTCATTCGAATGATGCCAAAATGATGATGATCTGACACCTTGCAAATTTTACTCTACTAATTGTAAATTAAATTGCAAATTGAACCAGAAACAGGGACCAGACTGGTACAGGGATAAGTCTGATCAATTACTATTAGGTAATTGAATGGAGATGTGAAGTCTGATCCTAAAATATTACCTGGCATACTGGCCAGGGCCCCATAATACTATTCAGGGTGGATATTTTTATATTGCCTGAGCTGAAAGCAAATGTATAGGCATTTAAAGATTTTAAGAGCAAAGTCATTCAGAGTCCCAGTGGCTAGTGAGGTGTTGTGTTGTTCTGTGTCCTGACGGATGCTGTGTGAGGGAAGGTAACATCATCATAAAGTGCTTTAAAGCACTAAAATAAACCAACCAAAAAAAGCCCAACAAAACATTTCACTGTAACTTTTTCTGCTCTTAATGTGTCATAGTCAAAGTAAGCCATTAACAAAGTGATTTTCACACATTACACGTGACACTGAAGGCCCTTAGAAGATCCATCTGAATGTTGTTTTGGGAACTGTTGAACACTTCCTTTCACTGCTTTATGGGCCGGCGACAAGAAGGTATCAAATCTCTGCTGCTGTAAATGCTTGGTGTGTTTGTGCATCCTCCACGGTATTACTCAGATGTGATGTTGCACAACCACAACTTGTGTAATAAAACCTGTCTGATATCTTGCCCTGTAAGAAGAGGTTAAGTGAGCTCTATCTCATGCAGCCTGTCTCTGTCAGGGTCAGAGTACAGCCTCTCACAGCCATTTACGTTCCAGATGCAGGAGGAGGGAAGTAAACAGTCTGATAACTGCTGTCACAGCTTCCTGAAACTTGAAAGTAACTCAGACTGCTTGTTACACAAACTGCAGCAAAATCCTTTGGCTCAGGCTTCCTCCGGCTTTGTCCCTTCCTTAGGAAAAGCATTCAGAGCTATTCCTAATGCCAACATTATATAATGAGGAGTGGTGAGAGACAGATAAACAAATATGCTGTTGTGTGCTACAGCCTCAGTCTTGCTGGGTCTTCCAGCAGGCAGCAGAGATGGTTCGGTTTTGGTGGTTTCTAAGGGGGATGGGTGGTAAAAATGGGAGACATCAAATACTAAATACTGACAAAACCCCACATTATCCAGAACATGCGAATCAATAACCAACCCACCTGTTGTAACGTTGATGCTTGAAACTGTTATTTGTCCATTTGAAATATTAATTGGAACTGTAAGAATGATGTTTTTGAAATAGTTTTTGATTGGCTCCAAGTAAGACGAATCCTCCAGGCTTATTTCAATGTCAACAGTGTACTCCGGAAGAGGGAGGTCAAGAATTAGCACTGAAAGAGAAATAGAATGAGACTGCAAAGTTGCATTTGAGGGTGAATCACAAATTGATGGCCTCCAGTTTAGCATTTGGGCTCTTCGTTGCTATTTAATGGCAGCTTAGCATGGCATCCTACTTAGGGAATCTTCCTGCTTCCCACTCAGCAGACATTCTGCCTCTGTTCCATCTGCTGATGGAAAGAAATCCAACAAAAGCCAGACTTCTTTGGTGTCAGAGCAATAGGAAGCTGACAAAAATGGCATAATATATTCATAGAATAGCTGTCTCATCCCTTCTCAGAGTCAGTAAGTAGATGGGTTGCCAACCACAGACTGAGGCCACATAGGATTATCCTTCTTTATCTCAACCCATGAGTTTTCTCATTTTATCTTTCTGATTCTGTTCCCCATCCCACTGAGGGAGAGTTGGTGAGCGGCACTGTGGTGCTTAGCTGGGGTTAAACCACAACCACACCTCATCCTTGACGTTCCCAGTTCAGTACATCAAGAGGTGCTGCCCCTAAAAGTGATTTCACCCTTGCTCTGTTACCGTACATTTGCATACGTACTGTTTCGCTTCTGCCTTTGAATCTCTGGATGGAAGCTTTCCTGTCCTAGTGTGCTGTCAAACTGTGGGGGAAAAAAAAGAGGTTGAAGGTCTGTGAAAACAACAAAGTGAAGCTTTAGCTGCTATTGTTGGCAAAAGAAATTAGTGATGAAAATACTGACACAGGTAATTTTTTCCCACTAATCTTGGCCTCACCTCTCCAACTTCCCACCCCATCTTCCTCTTTAAACAGAATATTTCTATTTTCCAAGTAGGGAAGGGTTAAACACCAGCTGACAGATGTACTGAGTTTGCAGATGCCTCTTTGCATATCTCTGCAAGGTGACTGTCCCATCTTAGGAGGATTCCTGGGTCTGAGCTTTGAGCCTGATACGGGGTTGATGAGTGCCCTTAGTCCTGGGCCAGCCTTGTGAACTGCTTGGGAACCCTGGCCACTCAGCCTTTGAATCCACAAACAGGGCTCTGACCACCCTTTGCTGTCCTCTTTGCTCTGAGCTCCCACCTCTGCAGCAGCAGAGAGAGCCTGAGCAGGAGAGGAAAGGGGATTGAACAGCCCTGGCTCCAGCTCAGATGGCAGCTCAGCTATTTTGGGGCCAACAGTAACACACAATTGACCAGGGCAGGCGTAGCACCATTTTGCTGTGACTGGGTTTACACGGGCTGCAGCCAAGTGAGATTCAGACCATCTTATCTTTTTTTAATCGTGCCCTATAAATACATTGGCACCACCGTTAGAAAGAAAAGCTAAAGAACAAGCAAAGGCGCAGGCAGGAAATTCGCTGCTTTGCCAGTTTCTTGGTTCCTACTGAAACCTTTATTTACAGAAAGGGTGAATAGCTTGGCAACTCTTAAGTCATCTCTTTACATAAAGGAACCATCTGGTGTGTGATTAGAGCTGGGTTTCATATCACAGCTGGGCTGGGGCGAGGATCCCAAGGCGTGCTGGCACTTTTTGCACTGCTGGGATGTTACCTTCCTATCAGAGGTTGGCTGCAGGAGTTACAGAAAGTGCACTGTGACCCATGTCTTCCTCCAGGTTTGGACCCAGTGGTTTCCTTTTTCATTTACTCTCCCATTGCATTGTTAGGTTGCTAAATACTTCACATATTTCACACTGTTAAGTAATGACTCATCTGCAGGCTGTACCATGGATCAATGATGCTAAAAAAAGAGGTGTTGCTTTTTTCATGAAAACTCCTAAGTGCTGTGATGGAGACAGCTTGAAAAAACAGACCAAACAAGATATTTGGCCACTGTTAGACATCTGCTGAAGAACAGATGAGGCTGCTGCAACCAGACAGATCTTGGTATGCCAAGACGGGAGATAGTGGTAGAAAGAGCTTAAGGAGTCCCCACCTTCCTCTTCACATTTCCTTTCCTTATTTTCAGCTTGATCAATGTAGGAGGTTCTCCATTCACTCATAATATTCTGGTCTAATAATAATTGTGATGACCAAGAGCTGGTAGATTTGTAGACTAGTTTTCTTTGCCAGATTATATTAACTTCCCTTTGGTCAGACCTTTGGTTCCTCTGTTCCTCTTTTGTCCTTTTCGTTAGGGACTATTTGTGCAGAAATAACAAATCCATATACAGGATGAAACACAAAATGGCTTTCCATAATTCCCACTATCGGAGAAACAAAAGGGATCTGTAAAGATTATTGAAAAAGTGGGAAACTGAAGTAAAATCTCAGTTCACAGGGAACATCTAAACACAAATCACTCAAGAGTGGTGTTTTGGTCCTGTGCACTTGTCCTACTGTTGGGACAGTGTGAGACTCCTGTCACCTACCTGCAAACACAGCACTTCTAGATAGATTTGGTTCCTCTCTCATAGGATGGGTGAATTCCATCCAGGAGCAGTGCCCTGTGGGCAACTGTTATGTAGACTTAGCTCCAGGAGCAGAAACTGAAATCCCTTGCAGACCAACACAGTGAGAAACCAAAAGTGTTTTGTTCAGTGCCTTCTGGAGAGGCTTTAAGACTGGGAAACAAGCAGAGCCCAGTTCCTGCATTTCTCCATCTCTTTTACACACTCTGGGTTCAGATTCTCCACCTGGTCTTATTCTGACTTCTTCCAAGGTTTCATGGATGTAAAGGAGAGCATCAAGGTGCTACAAGCAGAGACCCAAGGAGGACCAGTGGGGCTGGGGAAGGATACTCACTACGTATGGGAATGGATAGAAGTTTGAGCCCTGTGGTGTCTGGCAGCAGGCTGAGACCAGCAGGAACAGGCAGTGGAGAACTGCAGTGATTGGGGATGGCATTTTGCCTGGTGACTTTGCTGTGGAGCCTGAGAAGACAATGAAGAAAAAGGACCAGAGAATTTTCATCTGACTCACACAGTAGGAAATACCAGCCCACTCTACAAAAACAGGGTGTTCTGCCTCCTTCAGCAACTCTGCCTGTTCAGTCCATGCAAGACAGGCCTTAGAACAAGGTCTGTAATTATTCCTCTGCACTGCCATCAGACTGTTTCCCCCATCTCTCCTTTTTCTCATGTCAGCTGCACCTACTCAAAATAGGAAAAAAAAATTGCTCGGAGAAAGCAGAGTCCTAAGTAGATTCCTAATTGGGACACATGAAGTGCAGTAAATCTGCCATGAGAAAAGTTGTCTTTGGATCTTCAAATATCCCTCTCAGTGGTACGTAGGAAATGCACAGCCAGGAGGTGAGGGAACAGTTAGGAATATTGCTGTGAGTGAGGGCCTGTCCTGTGGCAGCAGGGAGAGCTCTGCCACTGGCTGCACCCCACTCTGGAGAGGGCTGTGGCAACACCATGAGCTCAGCCAGAGATTTCTTCTGTGGTTTTTACTCCTGTCTAACAACGGACACAATGAAGAGTGGTATCTCCTGGAAATAAATCTGTGTTTTAGCACACTTCTCCATAAATTGCACTGAAGTTAACAAATAAGTAATCTAGAATCTAAGAACAATGACACACCAGAATATAATGTGGTGCCTGAAATCACACTCCCTCCCCCCAATAACATTTTCCAGCTCATTAATACCTGAGCTAATTTAGTCACACAGCAAATTGTAATGAAGTAGATGAAACAAAAAGGGAGATGTAAAACATGCATGGACCCTTATAACAGATGCTGACACATGTATGCAACCAAACGGAATAGAAAAAGGTACGTGAAGAATACATTATATATATATATATATATATAGATATATAGATATGAATATGCACTTTCTGGTTAATCCTAACAAAGCACTCTCCTAGCTCCAATATTAAAGGCAGTAGAGAGCTACAGAAAAAGGCAGAACCCAAGAGAATTGTGAAAATCATTTTAAGAAAGGAAAGCACTGAGAAAAGTCTCTAACCGTAGTACTGAACAGTGCCACTGAAGAGGGGACAGCACCAACCTGATTAAAATCATGAACTTTTGCAAAATTATCATCTTTTTGCATGGAAAAGGCTGTTCAGCCAAACTCAGGCTTTGCAAGGCAGTGAATCAGCAGGGGAAGGCAGAAAAATCAGCACCTCCTGAGATCAGTGGCTGCCTATTGCAACCACCATTTATCAGAGCTGGTGCTCCCAAGCAAGCAGGGAGCTTTGCTGGCACTTTCATGCTCAGAGGAGCCCATGACAGGAAATGAAAATATGAACATGATCCGTGGTCTCACCTGGTGAACTGGAAGAGGATGGAACTGAGTTTATAGCCAAGCATGTACTCGATGCCACAGCAGGGATTTGTGAGGTTTTCTCACCGAATGTGGTTCTTAGAGAGATCCATCTGGAGTGGGACTTCACCTGGATACTGACCTGGTTAAAAGATAGGAGGCAAAAGTAGGAATAAATTATTTTCTTTTCCAATACAGAGATGTCATCACCAGAGCTCTGCAGGAACATGGTGTAAGCCTGTAACTTACCCTCTGTTCTCAAGTGATGTGGAAAAGGCAGTGATCATGGCAGTGACCATGGAAAGCTTCACATGACTGAGACTAACAAAAGCAAATTCTGCCTGTCAAGATCTACATTGGGGTCACAGGGTCACAGGAAACTGAGTGACTACATCATTAAATTCATCACTGGTAAGTGTAAGGTAGAAAGAAATGATAATAACCTTATGTATTCGGTGATGGACCCTGAACTGACTATTACCATTCAGAAATGGGGTCTGAAGAAAATGCCAACTGAATTCTGAGACGCAATTAAAAATGGAAAGTTAATTTTAAGATATTTTAGGATAGCAATAGAGGAAAAAATACAAAACTAAAACCAAAGCAGAAAACAAAAAACCCAACCCAACATAAACAATGCAAAAGCAAAACAAAAGCAAAACAAAATAAAATAAACAAATAAAGGAAAAAAAAAGAGCAAACTCCGTTATCTAGACATATGAGCTAACATAGTATAGCTGCTCTTATACTCTTATACAGGAATAATCAGAAAGAAGGACGTCATGGTGATTCAGAATATCTTCCCACCCCACTCCAAAATCTATTAAAAAAAAGAGTGTTACAGGCTGTTTTCTTGGTTTTTAGTTGTTTGTTTGTTTGTTTGTGGCGTTTTGGGTCTTTTTAACCAATGGATCAATGTCTGGCAGAATTAGGGGGGAAAAATAAACTAGAGAAAAGGTTTTTTTCTGTTTCCTGGGCATGTCTGTCACTAAATCCAACACTCTACGAAAGAGACTATTTTGATATTTTGAAGACATCATCCACTTGTAACAAACTCAAGACTTCCGTGGATCTGGCTGATCCCAAGACCACAACTGATCACAGTGGATCAAGAGGGAAACATTATAAGCTGTGACACAAGTCACTGAGATAGTGACACGACTTAATAATTGAAGCACCAACAAAACAAAGGTTTCTTGTAGCTTTGTATATTCAACATATTCTCACAGTATATGGTAAAAAACTTAATCTGTACAAAGTGTTTGTATTACACTGGTAATGGGTTGATGAAACAGATAATAGAAAGGCAAAAAGGTCATTAAACAAAATTTACAATGAGGGTAAACAACATCTGGTACAATTTTGCATGTATCTTTTGCCCTGTTCCCAAACTTGCCTTCATATTCAAATGTTGTGTGTCAGCCTCTATTTTCAAACACATCTTTTGTGTGACTTTATGCAGCTGACAGCAAACACCTTGTAAATTGTACGTGTAAGACACCATATAGAGGACGACCCATGTAAATGAGAGCTGGGCTGCTACTCAGGCTTTGGCAGCTATTTAAAGCTCCAAAACATCCCAAGCCAGGGTCTAGAGAAGCCAGAAAACCAACAAACAAGTTGCAAATGGAGAAAGGTGTTAATGTTCTTCTCAAGTAATGTGGCTGTTCTCCCCATTCATTGAATTTCTCAATGAATAAAACATTGCTGTAAACTTTTCAGACAGCAAGTTCTCAAGTATCTGTCTGCCTTCAGTGGGCAAAGCACATGTGTAGACATTCCTCATTTCTCATACAAGCTGTCTCCTGGGAAGCAATAAGTATCTTCAACTTATAAAGCCCCAGAGAGCTAAAGAAGTCCAGATTTGCTACCAAATGCTTGTTCTCCACAGCATTCAGGCTGAAAAATATTGTTTAAAGTTAATTCTAAAATGCAGAGGATTCCTAGAGGTAAATAGCAAGGTCTCATTTTAACCCAGGACATAGGTGAGATACATGACCTTTTTACTTTTTCTCTAAGCTTATCTTTGTCATGAATGTTGCAAAATAATTAACCTTTTCTTGCAAATCCACTCAACACAAGAGTCATCATCACACGTTTTAGAAAATAAAAACACCCAGAGATATAATATGATTTACCTTCTCAGGTGGTTCAAAGAGAAGATCTTCTAATTAGATTCATCTTAAACATCCTCTGCTTCCTACCATAGCCCAGACTGCTCTCTCAAAGGGAAATTACAGGAACTTTCATAACTAGTTGAACAAGTTATTACTGCCCAGAAAAGAAGTTGCCTCTAGAACCTGCACTCAAATTTCAAGTGTGAGGCTGAGCAGATACGCCACTGCAGAAAACCCACAAGGCATTTTAAGAGGAGATATTTCCTGATACCACTCATCAGACTGTACTCATTATTTCCCCCTGCACTGATCTGAGTCCTTCGGTGTTTTATCTGCAGATTAGCAGACTAACCTGTTCAGCTGCTGTTACTCACCTTCTTTGTGCTAACAAAAGAGGGTGTTGAGGACTGAAAGCAGCAAAAACATGTTTTGTAGCTATGGCAAAATATTTGTGGGGTTTGATTTAAATTATAAATGAGAAAACCCCTAAAATGTTCCTACCTGAGCTGGCAGCACGTCCACTTTGGGCTGTGGGAGGCTCTATGGAGACACATTTATGCTCTTACAGAAGCTGCACAGAGATGCAGACCTATGGCTCTGCTGGCCACTGGAATTCCCAGAAACCAGGGGAAATTCTGATGTGTTATGTATATTTCTACCTTGAACAAAATCTGGAGCAAAGAACACACTGACAAAGAGGGGACATCTGTCCAAGTAACAGTGGAGTACTTGTCCCTACAGTGTTTGATAACAGTCAGTTTATCAATGGAACTTGTTTCCACAGCAATGTGTGATGCCGTGACTCACTGAGCTCGTGTAATGTCTGTGGAAAACCCCGGGATTAAGCTCATGTTGTGGGGGTTTATTTTCTAAACAGTGATTAATTCAGGAGACAGGTCTGCTCCCTTTTCTGCAAACCTGGCTACCTGCTGCTCCCTGCAATGCAGTGAGTCAGACCTCAGTCTTTTGCAGCAGTTTTAAGTGATTAAATTGGACTGATGCCATCGTTGCTCTTACAGCGTATCTTTGTCTTCACTGCTGTGGTGGCATCGGTCTGATTTATTGCCCACCCAAGCTAGTCCAGGAATCTGAACAAGCAGAAAACCAAGGCTACATCTACGGCACTGAATACCACCACCTCTCTCCCTCTGCAGACAGGTTTTGTTATGGCCTTGTCCTGGTGCCTTCCAGTCAATTTAACTCCCTGTCCCTGCAGAAAACTAAAGCAGCAATAAGGTGTCCAACTTGCTCTCATCTGAGCGACTCTGATGAGCTTAGAGAAAGGCCCAGTGAGTGCCAGAGCAAGGAGAGGAGCAGGTAAGTGGCCCCAAGCAGGAAGGGAGAAGGAACAGGGGTTGGCAGACAAGGCAGGAGGGTAAGGACAAGGAGGACCTCTTCCTTTCTGCCCTGGCAAGCTGTTCAACACCAGCCCATGGTCTATCCCTACAGAAAAAGCTGATCATTTTCTCCCAGAGTTGCTCCCTTGCCTGACTGCTTGAAGGTTTGGATGAGCATCAGTGCCAGTGCAGAGACTGAGCTGAAGAGGAGGCAGAATTGGCTTAGGTTGAGTTACCTGTGGTGGAGCCACACTTTCCACATTTCCCCATTGCCAGCCCTTGACTGGAAAACTGGTCTGAGTCAAACTAAACCCCTCTTTCCCTAAACCCCCCCTTTTTTTCCCTTTGTTGTTGTTGTTGTTGTTGTTGTGTTTTTCAAAAATTTTAAGAAGGAGCATCCTGGGGTGTGGGAATGGGAAAGAATGTCAGCAAGGCTTTCTTGAAAGAGGGTTTCTGCTCAAGACTTATCATCAAACTGCAGCCTAAAGGTATGAGAAATCTTGGTTTACTTTGCAGGAGAATGTGAAAATTATACAATGTCAGAGCATTAGGTATGTAATCAACTTGGTATGTGAGCACAGGGGATGTCCTGATCATCCTGATGTTTTTTCCTGTACTCACTCATCATGCACTGTCATGTCACCAGAAACTGTGAACTTCCTGGATTCTGAAGATTTAAAGTTTCAAGCCCAGAACATTTTTTTATTTAAACCTCTGAGTCTGAGGCTAGCCTTCACAGGCTCAGGAAAGCAAGCAAGAGGTGTGTTAGAGGACACCTCCTCTGAACCAGGAGCAGTCATCCAAAACAAAGCAGAGCTATGTGGATCCTGTAATTCACTGTAAATGTGTGGTTGCAAAAGCATGTGAACACATTTCATGTGTCATGACAGACCAGGGTGTTGTTCCCACATAGGTGCACCCTGGGAGACACTGTTCAAAGCGAAAGCAAATGTGGAAACAACTTAGAAATTAAGCTCTCTTGACTCCCCCATCCTCATTCCAGCCCTGGACATTCACATTTCAGTCTCATCTCTAGAAATGAATCTCACCAATTTGTGTAATGAAACCCCATTGTCAATTGTATCCAAATGTAGCAAAAGATGCCAGAATCTGTCAGAAACTGGATGTAACACTGCAGGTTCTTATGCCATCTGCTATTCTTATTATTGAGTCTAAATTCTGTGTGTACAGCCACTCAAAGTTGTGTTTTTAACGTGTGAGGACAGAGTGAATCCCAAGCCTATAGGAGCTAATAGGTAGACCACTTTGAGATACAAGTTTTTGGGGTGAATCTGACAATGGGGGCTTTGTTTATTATCTGTGTCACATGACTTTAGACAGTTTTGCCCACCTCAGTCTTGCAGAAAAACTCTGCAGAGAGTCCTAGGAAATTGCTACCTAAATTCACTCACTGTAACAATGTTGAAATCTCATTATTGATTTTTTTAACAAATATTTTAACTTTAAGACCTGGGAGGTAACAGAAGTGCACTGTGTGATGCTGTTGATGTTTTGGCTGGAGCGCTGTGTCCGGATGTTGCTGTATTGGAGAGCATCCAAACCAGAGCCATGGGAATGCTAAGACAAGAGCATTGTATAACCTCAGTGACAAGAGCAAGTATAATCTTGTGGACAGGCTGAAGGTTGTTCAGATTAGATACGACAGGACTCAGGTATGGACACAATAACAGTTTGTCCCTTGAAAAAGGACTGATATGGATGTTCAGGGCGACAGCTGGGTGAAGGATGTTGTGGAGTCACACAATCTAAAGCAAAGACAAATATGCTGGCGATTATGGAAAATATGTGATTGTAACATTTAGAAGCACTAAATTAGGCTAGCCAGGGCAGCTGCAAAGTTCCCTTCAGTGGAGGTTTTTAAGGACAGGCTACAAAATTGCTGACATGGAAGAGAGCCTTTGATTCTGCCTCCATGTGAGTTTGTGGCAATGGGGTGACAAATTGTTTGCTGATCTCTTCCAATTACCTGTGTATCTCTACCCCTCTTCAATTTGTGCAGTGAATGAATTCCAAGAGGTTCAGAAGAGACGTGCAAGGGCAGGCATCTGTGTTCTCAGAGCTGTGTCTGGACTGACCAGGGCAGTGACTGTCCCCCTGTGCTTGGCACTGGTGAGACATCAAAAATCTCATGTTCAGTTTGGGGTTCCTCATGACAGGAAGGACATTGAGGAGCTGGAGGATGTCCAGAGAAGGGAACGGAGCTGGGGAAGGGTCTGGAGCACAAGTGTGATGAGGAGCAGCTGAGGGAGCTGGGGGGGCTCAGCCTGGAGAAAAGGAGGCTCAGGGGGAACCTTCTCACCCTCCACAGCTCCCTGACACAGGAGGATGGAGCCAGGTGGGGGCTGGGCTCTTCTCACATGTAACAAACAACAGGACAAGAGGAAATGGCCTCAAATTGCTCCAGGGGAGGTTTCGATTGGATATTTAGAAAAATTTCTTCAAGGGAGTGGTGGTCAAGCACTAGAACAGGCTGCCCAGGGCAGTGTTGGTGCCACCATCCCTGGAGGTATTTAAAAGATGTGTACATGTGGACTTGAGGGGCATGGTTTAGTGATGGACTTGGCAGTGTGGGGTTAATGGTTGGACCCAATGATCCTAGAGGTCTTTTCCAATCTTTGGTTCTACCTTAGACAAGTTTAGGAATTCCTTTCTGGACCACTGCAGCACAATATTCTCACTGGTTTAAGCACAGAGGACGTAAACTTTATCTACAGCCTTATCAAGGATTTACCCGAAATGACCATTCCAGAGGAGGGCTCTGGTTCACACCTTTTTCTACATCGGTTCACATTTTCCATCCTTGCCCATGAAGTATTTACCTTTCCTTTTGACCTATGATTATGACTTTAGATTACTCTATTCCTCTGTAAGCCTTCCCGTGAATTGTTGATGACCTTTTTACATACCCAAATAATCCACATGGAAAATGAAAATAATTTAGCCCCACCTATCTTGAGGATCAGGCTCGAATCACACCGTGACCACGCAGGACTTCCTGCAAGGACAAGAAGACTTTGTAGGACTCATGTTTGTAGGGCATGGGAGCTGGAATAGGAACCACTCAGCCAGATGACAGCACAGAAAACACTGCCTAGCTGAATGTCCTAATTATCACATTCTCCAGGCATTCCTAATGCTCTGAGAGCATCCAAAAGAAGTTCCTGGGAGCATTTTTAACACATTCTGGACAGTGCCAGCCAGCCCTGGAATGTTTTCCTAGCCCTCCTGGCACAGTTCACAGTTGGACTTACTGCTTGTCACTGGAGAACAGCAATCTGCCAGATCAGTGAGGGTATTCTGCATGAATAAACATCAACTGCCACAGTTATTGGCTAAGCATTAACTTGAGAAAGCAGGAAGGTGAAAAAGAGCCTGGCATGTTTGGAGAGGCACGAACAGCGTCCTGGTTGCTGGCCAGCTGTACAGCTGACCCCTCAGGGAAGCGGTCACACCAAGGCTGGACCCCTGGCCAGCCTCTGCCATGGGGCTGGGTGACAATACCTCTGCACTTAGAGCCACATCACTGTGTTAGGACAGGAAGGGTGTCTGTGGCAGGGAGGTGATGCCCACAGGATTCTTGGGGATGGTCCTGTGCACAGCCAGGAGCTGGACTGAATGATTTCAGAGGTTCCCTTCCAGCTCAGCATATTCTGTGATTCTGTGACAGCTCATGGCTCCTATGGCCTTGCCCGTGCAGTGTGACACAGACACCTGGGTTCTACCAGAGCCAGAAACAACATGCTGCTGGCCTTCTGTATAATCCCTGGCAACAGGGCTTGGTAGCTCATTTCTGGTGGCCAGGCTGCTTCTGTAGACATCCTCTTAGACCTGCGGCTCCTTACTTGGGTTCCTTAGCTCAGGTAACCTCTGTTCACCCACAGGGACCTGGCCTATTCCACTTCATCCTTCTGTCTGACTCACCAACTCCCTTACACACAGACACATCTGGAAGCATTTCTTATCCTGCCAGTCATGTCTTCTTTCAAGAATCTTTGTGACAACATTTCTCATTTGATATTAAAACATATGAAAGGGAAGATTTCCTGGATCTGGATGCATCTTAAACAGTGTCCAGCTCCCAAGCTCCCCAGTACAAGAGAGACACACTGGAGTGAGTCCAGCAAAGGGCCATAAAAATTACTAAGGAGCTGGAGCATCTGTTGTACCAAGAGAGGCTGAGAGAGCTGCTTAGCCTGGAAAAGGAAAGACAAGGGGGGAGCTTGTCAATGTCTAAAAATAACTGATGAGAGGACTTAAAGATATACCTACCCTGGAGTGGCTTCTTTGGTAAAGGGTTATAAATACAGAAGTTGGAACAAGCACTTCTGGTTTAGAAGACACAGAGTTATCCTTCCCCATGCAGCCATCCCACAAAAGGGTATTTTATTCCTGTTGGCTGAAACCTTTCTACATGCTGTGTCTGGGAAAGTGGCCCCTCTCGTGCCAGAATGGAAATGAATACACCTTTGGCATCAGCAGGAACAAACAACTCTGCAGGCCCAACACATCTTCAACCAGGAGGCCTTTGTGAGGTGGGTATTAGCCCACAGCCTCAGCTCTCGGCCCTCTTCTCGTGATGTAACGCACGTCATGGCTCAGTGAAGCAATGAGGTCCCTCTGTGGTCAGGCAGCCATATTCTGCTGTAAAATCTCATTGCAAAAGCCTTTAATTCTGTGCTTTTACTCCTTTGTTCACACTGAGAGACCATTCTCCATCCTTCCTGATGGGCTCTGGTTGCTTAATGTCATGAACAGATTTGCCCTTGGCTGGATCCAAGGATTCTCTAGCCCAGTTGGTTCTTATCCAATATGGGCTATTGCAGAGGCCCTTGGGAAGAATTTTACAAAAGTGAGGTAAGTTTGCAGCAGCACATCTTCAGAATGTTTTTCCACTTCTGTCTATCAGAGCTGCAGGGACTGCTGGAGGCAAAGGCAGGTCACCGGTGTCCAACAGCCCTAATGGCCTATTAAGCTGATACAAATGAAGTAAGTAAGAAAACCTAGGATAGTGTCCAGAATCCGTAATTTGCAGAAGCAAAGAGGTCTGAATTCCTTTGCTTGCATTGAATCTACCACTCATTGGGGTCAAGTTTGATCCTAATTGTCAAACTAGATGGCACAAATTTTTCCATGGCCTTGTACCACGTCTGTCACTTTTACATTCCCCATCAGCTGTCGAGGCTGAAGGATCCTATGCCATTTTAGCACAGCAGTCCCTCTGCCTCTTTCCTACTTGTTCTACATCTTTCCAATTCGGCTGTATTTTTTTTTTAAAACTTAGTTAAACTCAGTTACCCCTATGCCATCATTTTCCTGTGACTTAAACAACTCTGCCTCCCTTTAGGTATTTTGGATGAAAGGCCTATGGTGCTGTGAGATCTGAGGACGTGAAGGATGCCTGGGGAGAGGAACCAGGAGCTGCTGCAGGTTAGAAGGTGTGAGGGGAGAGGTCTGTGGCTGGCACTGGACAGTTTGGATCCATGGCTGCCCTGCTGCCTGCAGCAGCTGTTTTTGGTTACCATTTGCAAACACCTATGGAACATTTTTCCAGAGTCTTGAACTCTGGGGCTAAACCCTTGTTTTCAGTGCCTGTCCAGTTTGTTATTCCTCAGCCACAACAGAAGAGCTTTCCTTTCTCTGCATAAAGCATGACCTTTGGGTAGTGCGTAATAAGTTGGATGATCAGACAATGTTTGTTTCAGACAGAAAACACACAATGACTTTAAGAAACACACACCCAGGCACAACAATATTTCATGGGAGAGTTGGCTGAAAGGGAAAGGGGGGACAGGGGAAGTTGCACTGACCTTAGATAACACATCTGAATGAGAACAAAAATAAAATAAACAGAAATTAATCAAGGACACAAAACTAAACTGCTTGGTGATAAGGATTCAAACAGGCAATAAACAGGCTGTGGCATGCTTTCTCTGTGATGTTTGAGGAGCTGTGTTATTCCAGCTCTGTGCCTAGCACGGTGCAGGGGCCTGAGTTTGATGGGATGCTCAGGGATCTCCAGGACAGAAGCAGAGGTTTTGTTTTCCAGGGGAATAGGGGGGCAATTTTTATTTTTGTTAGTTTTGTGCAAAGAGATGCCATGGCACTGATAAGTGAAGGGATGAATGCTCCCCATGCTATGTGGCACGTTAATATTGCCAGGCTGAAAACAGTGATAGCTGAAACCTAAGTGAAATGGCATTTAAATCAGCACTTTAGTGGAAAATGAAAGCCCTGCACAATTCTTGTCTTCTTCCTGGCAATTCTTTTACACTTCCACTAAGGTTTTTCTTTACTCCAGCTAAGGCCTCCTGCTTGACCTTCATGTTGGAGTTTTGTTGAAAGAACAAAGAAAAAATTTTTTTTTAAAATCTAAACAATGAATTCCGCCCTCCTATTTCAGCTCTTTGTATGCAGCTGGGCACCACATGTTTTGAAAGGCAATGGAAAAGCACTGGCCACCTCACCTATGATGGTTGGGATGAGAGAAGGGACTCACTCCTGAACCCTCCCTTCTCCTCCTTGTGCTTTTTGGAGCATCTGCAGTGGGGTGCAGGTCTAATTCACAGCAAGACACAACACAAGATATTTGAAGCTCAGCACTGGGGAGTACCAGGAAGGAGGAACTCTCCAGGTACTCCCACATCAGTGTGGTGAAGAGTGAGGTCTAACAACATCCGTCGCAGAGGAATTTCCACGGGCTGCAATGAGTTTTGGATTGGGTCCCTGAGTCAGGCCAGACATTGGTTACTTCTATAGACTGAAGTACTAGAAAGTCTGATGACTGCGTGCTTCCTGCTCATTTCATTTTATTAACCTCTTGATTTTTTTCCTGTTATTGCTGGAAGCACAGCTGGCCCTGTAGGAAGCTCCTGTAAGTTGTGTAGGTGTCAGCCTTTTGGAGTTTGTACAGTCCAGCTCTGGACAGAGGGAGTTTCCTGCCTGAGGGCCTGGCTTGTCACACCTAGCAACAAAAATGTGAAAGTACAAAATAGCATCCACCATTTGCACATAGAATCATGTAAAGGGAGGGAAATCCCTCAAACCAGTGAAAGCAGGTCTCTGTTGTCCATATCTCTTAATTCCCTTCTGTAATGATAAAGCCTGAGAGAAAAAATAATTTTTTATATTTTGTTCCACTGACCACTTCTAGCTTTACTATTTTTGTACTGATCTGTCTTTCAAAACACAGGATAGCTCAGACAGGCTAAATAGTGCTGCTGTTTAACTTCTTGGAAGGCTACACTTGTCTATAATATTTTCAAAATTATCAGAACTCTTATTTCTTCATCATTGGCCTTAGGTGTGAGATTAAGCCACAGTATTGTCAAAACAGATGAGACTAGTTTTTTTTACTAATGTGCAGAGGATTTTAAGGAACAGCAGACTTCAAAAATGCTTATTCTCGTTCAAAATTACATCACACTTCAGCCTGAGACCAGGGATGATCCAGATTCACAAACCCCTGTGGTGCTTGTTGGGCTCACATGGCATAAAAACACAGCAATGCAAAGACAAGTTACACCTGATGGCAGGTTTGCTCACGAGATACAACACCAAAGAACGGCATTTTTCCCACCACAGGCAGCATTTGGAGAGCTTAAACAAACACCTGCCATGAGATGCAGGGCCTGAGCAGAGGAACTGCTGAGGTCTCCTTCTGCCTTGTTTTAGGAGGGCTGTTCCATAGCCACCACGATCCCTGTCCCAGCCGACGCTGATGCCAAGACTCACAGAAATCCTTCAAAGAGCAGTGTGGGCTGTTCCCAGCGAGCAGCACAGCCTGGGCTGTCCTGTTTGGGGCACGTGGAGTGAGCTGTGCCCTGACCAATGGCCCTGGGGTTAATTCACCCTGCACTGTTGCTGTGACACTGTTTCTCCTAATTCTAGCTTGGCCTAAAGTCAAACGCACGTGTCCAGAACAGGAAGGTTCTCCAGCTCCCCTGCCCTCAATGGGATGAGGCTGGAGCTGAACTTTGGTGGCATCTCCCACAAAAAGTTTTCTGAGGCCTTTGTGTCTCTCCCTGCTGCCTCTACAGATAAAGTAAGCCTTACTTCAGTAGGAACCTCATCTGCTTTGACACCCTCAAAGGCACCTGTGCTTACATTAGGGACAAGGGAAGCTTCAATTAACTGCTGTCAGATGGATTAAGCTTTTTTTTTCAAGTTTGGTACTATGTTGTTGGAACAGTGCTGGAACAACCATTGCAAGGCTGTCCAGAAACAAGGCACTTAGGAAAAGAGCAGGCAGCTTTTAAAGCAGGTTTTCAATAATAACACAGACCATCTCCCCCGTAAAGACAGGCTGAGACCTGGGGCTGTTCAGCCTGGAGAAGAGAAGGCTCCAGCTCTTAGAGCTCCTTCCAGTGCCTAAAGGGCCACAAAAAGGCTGGAGTGACAGGGAGATGGCTTTAAAGCAACAGAGGGTAGGTTTAGATTAATTATTAAGAAGAAATTCTTTACTGTGAAGGTGGTGAGGCCCTGGCACAGGCTGTCAGAGAAGCTGTGGCTGCCCCACCCCTGGAAGTGTCCAAGGCCAGGCTGGATGGGGCTTGGAGCAGCCTGGGATAGTGGAAGGTGTCCCTGCCCATGGAAGGGGTTGGAAAGAGATGAGCTTCAAGGTCCCTTCCAACCCAAACCATTCTGTGACTCTATGATTTTAACATGTTGTGTGTCCTAACTACAACCAGGGACAGGGGTTATGAACAACAGCTGAACTTTTTAAGCCATGGACTTGAAACAGGATGGATAACAAGAGGAAGGAAGGAAGTGCCATCAGTTCTGTTTCATTGCCAGAGACACTTGAGGCATGCACAGGCTCATCCAGGATCTCAGACCTAGGAGCAGCCAACCCAAATTTTAGGGACACTGTGCAGGAATTTAAAGAATTTCTCTCTCAAGAAGGCACAGTAAAACAATTTCAGGAGCAAGGGGCATACTATGAACAGCCTGTCATAACGTTGGGACATCTTTGGAATGCAGATGGCTTTCACACACTCAGCCTGATGGTCATGGAGAGCCAAGCCTGCGCTCACAGGATTGAGCCGAAGCAGGAACTCTAGTAGAGCTTTTCCTCTGCGCATGAACAATTGGGGGAAGCTCTGTCGTTTTGAGGAATTTCCGAGGACAGTAAATTACATACTCAATCACATCTCTATTATGTTTTGAGGGAAGGCATTTGGAAATTAATATTTCGTATTAAGAATTAAATAGGGAACACATACAGCTCTGCTACTCACAGGCATCCTCAGACCTGGCTGCCACAGTATTTTCACTCCTGTTGAGGTGGGTTTCAGCAGACCCTGGGTTGGCAGCAGCCAACCTTGTAAGCAGGTTCTCTATGCCTCAGTTCTCTGCTGCCAAATAAGGATGATATTTGTCTGTCTCTGCTTCACAGGGTGTTTAGAGAGACCCTGGGGCAGGAAAAACCCATCAGTGATTGCCCTAATGATCTGATAAAGCAAGACCTGTGGAAGAACCTAGAAGGCAAATGAGATGTGGCTCCCTTTTCATCCAGGATGAAGGAATTCAATGCCAGGAGTGGTCGATATTAGGTGACCTTTGAGGTCTTCCTGAAACAAGTATTACTTTGTGTAAATCAGCCGATGGTGATGACACAAGAGGGTTAAGGGTTTTTTTTCCTGGGCTGGGAAAAAACTTCTGTTTATTCAAAAGTGGTCCATTGGAAGGTGTCTGAAGGGTGAGCATATCCTGTTGTCGAGGGCTGACTCTGGTCTGAAGCTAAGCACCCACACACTCACTCACTTACTGCCCCTCTCTCAGAGGGACGGGGGTGAGAATAGGATGAAAAAAAGTGCAAAAACGAGTGGATTGAAATAAATAAAGGTTAGTAAGTGAAAGAAAGAGGAAAGAAAAAAAAAGTGATGTGAAGGCAATCCTTCACTACCTCCCACAAGCACATGTATACCCAGAAAATGTCCATGAAATGGCAAGTTTGGAAGACAACCCTGACTCCCACCACTTTTTTTTTTTCTTTTTTTTTTTTTTTTGTTGCTGAACACGATGTTATATGGTTTGAAACATCCTTTTTGTGAATTCAAGTCAGCTTTCCCTGTTGTAATCTCTCCCACCCTCATCCCACCCACTATAGAGTCAGTGGGGAAAAAAGAGGAAAGCCTTGATGCTCTGCAAGCACTGCTCAGCAACAGCCAAAACACTGGTGTGGTGTCAACATTGTTTCAGCCACAAATCCACAACACAGCACCTTATGAGAAAAATTAATTCAATCCCAGCCAGACCAAGCACACCCATCTTGTTTGGACTGCTCAGATGGGAATTATGATGGAGAGGGGAGGGCTTTGGGGCAGAATTCATTGCAGGCTTCCACAGGAATAAACTGAGTTTTGTAAAAAATATATAAACTGTGTGCAGAGGCGGTGGATTAAGGCTAAAACATCCATGTCATGTCATGTCATGTCATGGCTGTCAGAGTGAAACCTCTTCCAAGCCACCACTGGCAGCAGATAAGACTTTGGAATGGGCTGCAAATGTAGTCAAAACCTCCTTAACAAAGTCCACTGGTGCTGCATTATAACATGCAAATATAGAACTCTAATTACTAGACAACCTGCAACAGCGAATTATCTGCTCGGCAGGAGCTGATCTTTTCTGAAAAAAAACCCCAACCAAACAAATGTGGAAAGGACCATGTGTCCATCTGAGAAAAAACAAACCATTTCAAATCTTCTTCTGCTATCTCTGTCCCATTTTCCCTGCTCCTACACACCCACCTTGTGCATTCCACCTCATCCACATTCCTAATACAACCTGTCAAGGGCCACTATCACAGCCCCACAGTTGCTGCCCTCACCCAGGGCTGGCTCAGTGCCCTCAGGATGCTGCCCAGCACAGATAAGGAGGACGAGCTGCTGCTGGTTACCAGCACGGCAGGTGCTGGATCAGATTAATCCATGGGCGGTAACTGTCCCCAGGCAGGCTGAGCCACATGCAGGATCATTTGAGAAATAAACTCTGTATAATCGTGTAATTATGGCAGATCTGCTCATGAATGGCAATTGAACCCATCCTGGAGATCACGATCCTAAGAAACTGTTTCATGGAAAACTGGAAATGGTTTTCTGCAAGGAGTTTGGTTTCACTGCTGATTCATCCCATTTGGTCTTAAAAAGCCATGATTCTTGCACAAGGCTAAGATTAACTCCAGCAGCAAACCATTTCAGTTTCAAGTGCAATACAACCCCAAAATAATGATATTCTCATGGATGATGCAGTTCACTTCCATGCTTGTCTGCTGTCTTCTGGCAAACTGAATCACAGCCCTGAGCGGTGGCAGCAGCAGGTAGGTTTCTTGGTAAAGATGAATGGGTTAAAAAAAGGAACTCTAGTAAAGGCTGCACTGGTCTTTTGTGTTATAACAATGAGAGGAAGCTCTGCCTAGTTTGAGGAATTTCCCACGTCTCCAATTCAGATGTCGGAGAACTGCTTTATTAAGCCTGCCTAAGAGGTGTTAAAAAAAATAAAAATAACCAAGAAGATCAGGACAAAGATATCTTCCCAGTGCCTACGCATGTTCTCTTTGTTTTTTAAACCTGGATCACCGGAGGCAAACTCAGACGAATCTAGGGAAGTTCAATAGTGACAGATGCCAAATAGTCACACCAGGTTCCTGACCCATCACTGAGTTCAGTCAAGCGTCACTGCTACCCAGGTGCTAAAGGTTTGCTCCCAAATCTCCCTAAATATCACTTCATTCTGCAGTGTTGCCAGACATCACTGGGCAGGTTAAGTGACAGAAATAGATGAGAAATTTTCTGGGTGAGTGGAAAAGCTATGGGTTGCGAAATACCATTTTCATCATGCAACAGCAAGTGATGGGAGCAGGAAAAATGGAGCCTCGGGCTTTCAAATTCACAACATCCTTTGCCTTGCTATTCCCTTGCCTGTCACAAGCTCACTGCCTCCTAAAACTGTCACTGAAAGAGCGAGCTACAGCATTCAAACAATAACACCTTTCTCCCCAAAATCCAAAAGCTCCTTGTGCATGTAGGCGAGCATCGCTTTTCCATGATGAGGAGAGAGAAAAAGGTTGTACAAGGTCACACTACAGCTGTGCTTTTTTCCAAATCATGATCATTTAAGCAAAGTGGATACTGCTACACCAGAGATGCTTGGAAATGGAGCAGAACTTTTGGGGGTATAGCCATCAGCAGAAGTGAAAGCAAGAGAAATCCTCCCTGTATCCCCCTTGACACTAAGCACTGCAGCAGTACTCCAGCACTTCAACACACTCCCATAAAAGCGGCTTTCATTTAAGCAGCTGAAAACACAGATGGAAAAGAACAGAAACAAGATAAATGTGATGCTCACAGACAGTACAGAGCAGTTTCTCAGCCTGTGGCTGTGGGTGTCCCTCTCCCTTGTTAGCAAGTTTCACCTAATATGAAACTGAGGAGAGACTGCTCTTAAAAGAAACAAACCCACCGTTCTACACTAACAAAAATAGAGTGCCTTCATCTGCATTGCAAATTCCAGTCACTCTAAGTAGAAAACAATGTGGAAAAAAATTCTAAATGCTATTGCAATTGACTTTTTCTCTCTGAAACTCTGCAGCACGACTTAGGAGGTAATAAACGCCATCAGGATTAGCACAGCAATTTCCGTGCATGTCCCTCTTCACCTCTGCAGCCTTGGGCTGAAACTGAAGCACTCAGAGCCTCGATTAGCATTCACTAGCCAAGCGAACAGGCAGTAGCACTTTGTCAGAAGCTTGAATGGCTTAATTCATACCCTGAAAAGCCAAAAGCATCCTACAGAAAACTGCCAGCTAATCAGCACACAGTGAAACACGTGCCGATTGCAGTTCCCCTGGCAGAAACCTGCAGCAGGTTTACTGGTGATGTAAAGCTTGCAACACAGTGCCAGAATCTGGCCCCAAAAATTCCTTCAAGCCACCCTTACCTGTCCCAAACTGTTAAAGCAAAGCCACATTCCACACACAGCATCCATACCTGTAGGACAAGTGCTGGTTCTGTCCGAGTCTTTTCCAATCTTGTCCTCTTGTGCTGGGATGGAAACCTCCCATCCAAGTGTCACCTCCTGTCTCAGCCTCTGCCCTTTGTTTTCCCAGGACCTCCAGACACACCTGCTTTTTTCTCTGTGTGCTGCTGCCTGTTGGGCTTGGGGTTTGTTGTTTTTTTGTTTTGCTTTTCTTTTAGGAACAAATTAAAGAGCCCGTGAGCAATTCTCGGTGAGCGAAAGAACCTTTTGGCTTGTGGTGATTTAATCAAGCAAACCCCGTGACCTCCCTTTCCTGCGATCAGTGGGAACTGATCCCTTCTCCACCAGAGCAGGGTGGAGTTGCCGCTAAAAGGCACGAGCTTGAAAGCTGGAAGGGCAGGACAGATCTTCCTCCTCCGTTTGTTGTGTCAGAGAACATGGTGATTCCTGCTGCTCTGAAACACGGAGGTGACCTCTGGCCAGGAAGGAACCTGGAAACATTTTCTAAGCGATTTCCTGCCGGTGGGGGGAAAGTGGATGTAAGGGACACTTGGGCGGGGGTGCTAACAGAGCTGTTGAGGAGTGTGATTTCAAGATGAGCAGAGCACTTCTTTGGTCATCAGGGGTGTGGAAGTAAAATAATTTTTTTAAAAATTTATTTATTTATTTATTTATTTTTTAATCTAGGGTAAACTATTCTGAGAGTCTCAGTTGTCACTATACTGAATGACCTGGAGCCTACAGGTGCTCCTCAGACTTTCAGCTACAGTGCCTTTCATGGAAGGGGTGCTGAGATACTCTGCAAAGTAATATTGGAGAGCCATTCCACACGGAGCTTGTGTTCAGCAACACCCCAGCAATGCATCTGCACCATATGGGCTCCTTGTCAAGGTGCAGAAGAAACCTGGGCAGGCTCATGCCTCCGGAACAACTGTTCCTGGAATAGCCTATGAACTGCGCTGTGCAGGTCCTTTTGCCTCACTCTGGGGCTCCCAGAGTGGGTTTTTTGGTCACTAGCCAAATGACTGTACCCCTGGAATGTGGGGATGGTGCCCCAAAGCTCAGTCCTGGTTATGCTGATAAATGACGGATGCTGTTTTGGCCTCCACAGAATCACAGAATCATGGAATTGTTTTGGTTGGACAAGACCTCTGAGATCATGGAGTCCAGCCATTAATGCTGCGCTGCCAAGCCCACTGCTAAACCTTGTCCTCAAGCACCACATCTACACATCTTTTAAATCCCTCCACCACTTCCCTGGGTGAGCAGTTCCTTGCTGTTGTCTCTCCTGTCTTTGCACCATCTCTGATGTTCTTGCAAGGGAACTGCAGCACCATGGCCTGACATCAACCCATCAGACGGCCCGTGGTATCTCTGGTCCAGGTGCTATCTCTGATGAGCAATATCAGCTTCTGCCTCTTGACTGCACAAGTAGCTGAGAACAGCTTGTCCCATGGTGTTTTAGGGTCTGACTTAAGTGTATCTGGACCATCTTTCTGAGGATATCTTAAAATGGAAAACTGTATCCAGGACTCCAGACTCTATGGGTAATAGCACCCTTCTTTCTGCACACAGCAAGAATTTATTTTAGCAACTTGATATCTCCACTCGGGATCACTTTTAAGTTACTCTGCGTGATGCAGTTCATACTGCAAAAGCAGGAAGGGACATTTGGACATTTCATTGCTGGATACACCTCACCCACGTGCTCACTGACAGAGACAGAGAGGGAGCCTGGGCAATATACCCCATCTTTATCTGTTTTTGATTAATGAATGTGACCCATATTTCCTTATATTTTACAGCAACCTCTGTATCTGGGGCATCTCACTACCTATATCCAATATAAATCATTAATGCCATGGGTCACTAGAAGGAAAATATAGCAGATACTTTGCTTTATCACAAGCCTGTCCTGTCATCAAGGAATATAATGACTTGCAACGCTCTAATGTGCACGTGGACAATAAAGGGATATTTCAGTTGTCCTGGTGATCCTGGCAGACGGCAAAGAATTAACCTTTGCTCATACCGGAGAGAGCAAGTCCTGACTCACTTTGCTGTAATGTGCTGTGAAGGAAGGAAGTAATGAAATGTCTCATTATACATCTGATTTGAGGAATATATTTAGAACTGACTCTAGTTCTGAAGGCTGCATGGTCCCACACCAAAAGTAGCCACATGCCCTGGACTGTCTCCCTGCAGCCAGTGGTCAACTGGAACTATTTATGTTCATGAACAAGGTGTCTGAAGATGACTTTTTTCCTGAAGCACCAGGAATTCATTGCAGTGACGGAACAACCAATTTGGGTATTCAGAGTACTTCAATTGTACACTGCCATTGCTCAGCTTCATGGCTTTCTTTTAGGTTGAAGTGACTTGGGTTTATAATGAGGATTTTTTTAAGCTAGTTACCTCACTTGTATGAATTTCATCATAGCAGGCTGATGACTACAATAATGTGTACTGTAATCATCTGTCCAAAAAGCTAAGTGGATATTTAATCTTCTAGGAAAAAAGCACAGAAAAAGCAAATGTGAGAAACTGAAGCTGAGAAACTTAATTTAAAAGCAAAGGTCCATATTTTTAATAATCTCAGAAATCGATCTTACATGTAAACCTCTGTGTGATTCACTAATTGACATATCTGTATCACAGCTGGCTGCTTTCCTACATGAGGTGCTTCATTTTTCTTCATTATTTGGCTTACGTAGAGATACAGCTACCTGACATCCTTAATCAAGGACCTACTTTTTCAGCCTTTAGACTTACTGGAAGTCTTTTATTATTAAATTAGGGTTTTGGGTGCCTCAGTGGACTGTGGTTTTAACAACGTGTTTTGTCTGAGGTTATATAAAGCTTCATCTGCTAAAAGCAGTTATTGACAATAGGTAACCAAGGGCCTTCGTAGCTGATAGGAAATCCCAGTGCAGAGACCCAGGCCAAAGCAGGGACTTTTGGATAATGATGGAGAACTCGTTGAGCTCCTGTGAAAGCCAATCAAGGAAGTGGAAGACGCCTGTTACTGGTAGCCTTTGTGCTCATGCGATTGTTGGATTTCCCTAGCAGAATACATGCCGTAATTCCTCCAGGGATTTCTGAGTCCCTTCCCACAAAGCACAACCCACCCATCCCTTTCTGAAACTTCAAGCAGCTTCCTCTGGGTTCACTGGGCCCTGTTTAAAATGGATGGGTGCAGGCAATGGCCTATTTTCCCATCGTTTCATCTGACAATGGACAATGAAGGAAATGTTTTTTTAGTGGCATGCTACCAAGCAGAAGTGACCATCACCCAAGAGGCCTGGATGTGGAGGGCTCTGCAAAGCTGTATCCTACACAATATGAGGCTTGAAGACTCCATACAATGCAGTGTACTGTGGAGTCCCCACTTATTATTGTAATTATCTGCACATAAAAGTAATTAGCAGAATTTATAGTAACAACACAGAAACCCAGCAGTCAGGAGGGTACCTTTGTGTTGAAGGTGTACAGACCCAGAGTTCCAAAAGAAGAGGACAAGTAGTGGCTGAAGATACACAGATGGGACAGGATGGGCTCACCAGGAATGGCCCTGGTCCTGACGTGTCAAAGGGACAATGCTCAGGCTAGACATGGTGTGTGCAAGAGCAGACATCAGCAGAAGGAGATGGAAGAATGTTGCCATCATCCAGGAGGTGCCACCAGTGAGATGGACAGAACCCACGGAGATGGAGGGAAGAGGCTCTCTCCTGGTGCAAGAGTTGAGCAGAACCTTCAGGATTTAGGCAGGGCAGGTATGGGAGCTCTTGAGCTGTTAAAACTCCAGTAGTGCACAGACTTTGGCATGGGAGTAACCTCACGCACATGAAAAATTCAGCTGGGATTGCTTTCAGGGCCAAGACCTTTCTTTTGAAGTCTGATGGATGTGGCACATAGTCCAGCACGGTGGGGAAGCTGATGTGCTAGACTATGATCCAAAAAAATGATGTTCTTCTCCTGGGGCAAATGGTGGGAAGGTACAGGGAGAGAGTTCCAGGAGCTTTTGGTCTCGTCCCCATGACAGGCACAAAAGTGGGGAGATAGACTCTGTGTGTACTGCCTTTCCTTATGTCCTCATGCTCCTTTCACTTAGCGCTCTATTTACTCAGTACCTGATTTATTTACAGGAGAGAGGAAGCCTTGCGTAGGTGGGTGTTAGGATAATAAACTTGTCCAGCAAGATGTGGCTTTGAAATCCTTGCTCTGACAGCAAATGTCATCTTTGAGATTAAGGTACAATACTTAGGGCAGGTCCTCCAAAGTGTTTTCCGTGCTTATGAAGGTGAAGAAGAAGGAATTAGCCATCTGTGAAAGACTCCAAGGTGAAAGAATAGAGGCTGTGCAACCATTTCTGATTCCCATTTATAGCACACTGACTGAAGTACACATCAGGGCATTGCATATATATTTAGTTCATAGATTTGTATATCCTTTCCAGTGAAAAGAGACCTTTTGACCCAGTCAGAAAATGTCTGTGAATCATGCTAGTTACTAGTAAGGAGTGTTCTGGTCATGCACCTACTTCCCAGTCACCCCTCTGCCCCAAATGTCCACCACACCAAATGTCCATGGAGCTCAGATCGCTCCATGGCAGCTTTGGAGCCACCTCATGGATGACTAGAGGTAATCAAACCCAAGAAAGGCAAATTCAGAAAGGGTTTATGAATTACAGCTTGCAAAGAGTCCATATGTACAAATAAATACATATTTATATATGTGTGTGTGTGTGTATATATATATATGTATGTATGTGTGTGTGTGTATATATATGTATGAATATATATATATATATAGATATGTATGTGTGTATATATATATATTTCATTGATGCATCAAGGCAGTTACTCTTTTGCACAGAAAATATCCAGGCAAAGCAGAAACTTCTGGCTATACACAAACCTTTGTATTTGGTACAATTCCATATGAAAGGCACTTTTTTGTCTGATCTGTTTTCTCCTTTGAAGACATGAGTGAGACCATCATGTGTTCCCTCTGACCCACAGGTCAGATTTTTTTTTTTAAATTAAATTAATTTCTTCTTTACTCTCCTTTGCTCTGGGACAAGAAGCCAAAGATCCCTGTGCCACATATTCGTGGCACTTGCAAGAGACAAGCCCATGTGTATTGGGAGGAGAAAACTGATTTTTGTCACACTGCTTTGTGTATTGTGACATTTGCTAATTCCTTCTCTGACACTTTTAGACTGATCTCACAGCTTCTTTGAAAGACAGAGTGTTGTGAATTAGTGTTTTAAGGTCTCTTAAAGAATCAGCACTGTAAGTATTGTCAAAAGCAAATTTAATAAAAAAGTGAAAATGCAACAAAGTTTGTTGCCAAGGTTCTCTGTCCTACTGACTGGATGGTTAAAGCACACACAGAAAAAGGAAACTAGAACAAAAAAAAAAAAAAAATCAATCCATCTAAACCGGAAATTCTTCCAAAAATCATCTACATGGAGACTGGTGGGGAGTCTGTGTGGGGGAAAGGGTAAGGATAAAAAGGACTAAGGAAGACCTTCCTGTTGAGTCACAAGGTTCATAGTAGATCCCCTTGCTAAACTAAACCCCAAACTTGACCAACAATTTAGGCCTAAAAGTTTAAGAGCACTGAAACTTAACAGCACCTAGGCTATAGGTTAGTTTCAATTATTTAACAAAATATTCATATGGAATTTACTACAGACACAACAGTGATTCACTTACAGGCCTAACATACAAATCTAAAGTACTTAAGCCTCTAGGACAGCAACATTCACAGCGCATTTGCATATTCACGCTCACACACACAGACCTGAAGGAGGGTGTACAAGGTACATACCTGTGAAAATTCCCTGAATTCAGGGAAGTGCTGATGTCGGATGCCTTTGCACCTTCTCAGTGTGTGAAGGGCTGAGTCTCACTGCGTGGGGATCTCAGCCCAGGATCCATCACTGTCACTCAGCCGTGGTCCCCCAGGGATATCCAGCCCGGGAGTTGTGTGGCTCAGAGGGAGCTGCTGGTCTCAGCCCACTGCGGTCCAGGAGAGCTCAGAGGGTCTCGAGTACCATTGCTGAGAGTCACAACAGACTCGGCTTTGGTCATAGCAATTTTCCACCCAGGCTGCAATTTGGATCAGTAACTTTCTTTGATAGTTCAATAATAAAAACGTTGTTCCACTTGGGTTGTTATTCAGGCAAGAAAAATAAGTTCCCAAGGCTGTTAAAAATGGGGGCTCCTTAGCCAGGACTGGTTCCTGGGAGCAGACAGTGTTTCTCACTCGCTCGGAGGAGCTCAGCACAGGGGCTGCTCATCAGGGCTGAGGCCTAATGAGCATTTCTGGGACCACATTGCAGTCCAAGGGGGGAGTGGGGTTTGCACAACCACACATTTTGCCATTTCTTGTAATCTCATAGTTAATAAATACCTACATATTTCCTCTCAGGGGCTGGGCTAAAGAACAAATACCTAAAGGACAAATATGTTTCTTTTGGCTGCTTAGCAGATGAAAAAGCTGTCCAGATAGTCGAACACAGAGAAGTGGTTGCCAGCTACATGGTGAAGACATTTGTCAGGCCAGCAGCCGGATGGAGCCAGCCAGGAGTCATGTGAGTTGAGTGATGGTGTTAGGAGGGTATGGAGAGTAGAGAAATGAACTGTGGGCAGCATGGGAAGGTAGGGGATAGGTCTGTTGGAAATGCAGGAGAAAATTGGAAACAGAGCCTTGGAGAGGACACAGAAGGACTACAGTAGGACCTAGAAAAGGTGAGGTGGCTTGACTATTGCTATGGTGAGTATTATAAGGAACGTAGCGGGATTCCAAGATCTTGCAGTAGAAGGTGTTGGATAGAAAGCTGGGGGAAAATTCCTTAGTTCTGTGGTTCATAAAACAACTTTTTCTCTTTACAGTTCTATGCTAAGCAGGTGGGAGGTTGCTGAAGAATCCCAAATGCTCCTGCAACCTAAGTACTCTGGAGAGAGAAGCCCAGGCCAGTAGCCAAGATTTGGGGCACAGCAATGAGCCTGGAGTCAGAGCAGTGGGTAAAGGCACCCTGGCTCCATTGGGGGAGAATTTAAGCAGATTTTTATCAGTGTTACTGGAGGTGAAGAGGCAGTTCACCTGAATTCCCATCTTCTAACAGAGATTTCCTTGTTTGCTTATAGCTCTGTGAAATGAGGAAACTCTGCCCTGTAACAGCAATAAGGAAGGGTAAAGTTTGTTTTCTTGGTAGATTGGAAGGAATCTGGTACAATTTAGTTGCTTATCAAGAGAATGCTGACAAAAGCCACTCCCACCCCTCCCAAGAGGGGACCACCTGGTAGAATTTTTGCATTGGCATGTTTGCGTTGGATAAACTTCCACTGAGAGGCTTTGCTTTGTGCCTGATACATGATGTTCAACAGTCCAGTCCATTTGCTGATTTTTACGCAAGATAGATGGGCCATGAGGAACTGAATTCTACCACAGATCAAAGCCACCAAGAGATATCCCAAATGCTAGACAACGCGTTACCCTGAACCTTCAAGTGCTTTCCATTGGCATGGAATGTCCAGCACAGACTCTGACTGACTTGCAACAGCATGTTTCCAAGGAAAATTCCATTGAGAAATTCCCAGGAAAACAAACCAAAAGGCATTTTCTGAGAGACCGAGAACGTGGATTACAGCTGCCTGGGTGGATGCTTAACCCACAGGGGATGGAGAGACCCAGTGCCCTCACTGATGGGCACAGCCCTGCGGCACCTGGACAAGGAAAGCAGAGCAGCTCTGCTGACCGGATTCAGCCTCAGTCCCACCCCCAAATGAGCCCTAGCAAAGCTGCAGGTCCAAAGTGAAGCTGGGAGGTCACGTCAGCATTTCCATGTTGGGATTAGCAAGGTATAAGGCTGGGCAAACACAGAAACACAATGTGGTTTGGCCAGGGATGGAGGGAGAACATAAATGTGGCTCTGAGCCAAGGCAGGGCTTCCACTGAGGTGTCTCCCAGCTCATTCTCACACCTTGGCTGTCTTCCCAGCACTGTGATCCCTGGTACACAGCTGCACCCTTGCAGAGCTGACCTTGAGCAGAGAGAATAAAGAGGAATAAAGAGCTTGCCAAATTAGTGTCCTCAGAGCCATGACGCTTGTCCTTAGACATCCGAATCTATGGAGAATGGCTGCTGGGAGTATTTCAGTGAATAGAGATGCAGTTATATTGCAAACCTCAAAGTTACCTAAACCAAACATCTCAGGAGGCAGCATCTAATTTCTGAGCATCTTCTCCTACCTTAACTCTTTGCCCTCAGTTCTGTGTCCTGTCTTGCCATTACACACGAGAGGGACTGGTTGCCTTGGGGCTCAGATCCAGTTGAGGGAAGAGCAAAGTGCTGTAGAATAGGTATTGAGCACCAAATAATTTATGTCTTGCTAGATATGGGATCCTTCTTTCAGCAGCCCAACTTAGAGGCTTTTGCCGTGGTCGGGGCCTCAATTGCACTAATGGCTTTAGTTTGCCATGCTCTCTGTGAGGAAAAAGGAAGAAAAAAAAGGAGAGTGACCAATAGGAAAAGACAGAACATTTAAAAAAAATTAGTTTATTAGCAAGGAAAACACTCATCTCAGTGTTAGAGAACAAAGGAGTAAATGCCAAAGGGGTCAAAGGCCAGGCACAATCCTGATTTGCAACTCAGTTCCCCAGATCTGAGATCAAAGTTTGGGTTTTCTTTGGCTCTTCTCTCATTTGCCAACACCAAAAACACCTCCGTGGTACGGGGTCACACCAGTCTGATCCCTCAGGCTAAGCTTGTCATCTCTGCCACCCATGCAGAGCCGATGTAGGAGTCGCTGAAACAGAACCTGAAACGGTTTTGGCCCGATAAAGATGGTGGTACAGACTCCTTCACATCCCTTGGATCTGCTGGGACTGCATTGTATTGGTATTTCTGAAGTAAAACAGTTATGGGTGTGAGGTGCTGTGTCCAACAACAGCTTTGGCTGCAATGTGCTTGTGCTTTTCAAAATAAACCACTCCCTGGCCAAAACTAAGTGCCTGTAGGGATGTCAGTCCTTAATTGTCACTTCAGGTGCCAAGTTCTGTGTCCCTTATCAGTAATACCCCTCTTGATTGCTCTGAAAGTCCTGACATTAGCCATTGCCTAAGTCTACAGACACCTCTGCCTCCTCAGTACTTATTTGGATAAATCCATGTTCAGCTTTGCAACTTTGGAGAGTCCCTTCCTGAGGAGCTCCAGCAGACCCAGATATCATCCAAGCAGGGAGGCATTTATGAGGATTACAGACTAATCCTGGCCAGGCCAGATATCTTGGCCTGCATCTTCCAGACTTGTTTTCCCCCAATTGCCGTTCAGATCTCACTTCTAGAAATTATTGGAAAGCCTGTGGGATTGCAGCTCAGTACAGAACAGATCTGGACAGAAAACTCTCACTGCACAACCCAGAAACCCCTCCAAGAGAGAAAGTGGAAAACACAGGACAGGGCAATACCAAACAATCAGGTTAATGCGTCCCCAAAATGCCATTTATGGATTAAAAAGGTCTGTGTGTTTATTAACTAACACACCTGGCCCTTTTCTTAGTGCAACACAAAGGTGGTTCTTTCTGAATGGTTAGCGCAGAAATGGATTAAAAATATCAACAGTGGACTGTGTACATAAAAATAAACCCCAATCTTAGTTTACCGTGGGCATTCAGCAAACTCAGCTGACACTGAGCACAGGTTTGACCTTCTCATTGGACCCAGCTGAACAGAAAGGACAGAAATATTTGGCTTGAATTTTCTCTCACTTCACTTTTGTGCCAAGATAACTTCATTGGCACCAGTATAAATCCTTCGTTGACAAGGGTGGGTGGAGAGGATGATTAGACCTGTGGACTGCAGGTACAGCTCCTCCTCTGGGGCCCTTCCTCCTCAATCCCTCATCACTGAATGTGCTGATCCTCACAGAAAGGCTGATGCATCACAGGCTCTCTCCCAGCCCAGTTTTTGGAGTGCCCAATCTGTTCAAAGGACTGGACAATGGAGACTGAAGATGACTGAGATTAAAGCTGGCTGAAAGCTGGATTTTCCCTCCAGCTGAAACTCTTCCCATACAGTAAAACATATATCCTGCTCTGGGACCTTAAATGAGAATCTCTAATAGGTTCTCTAAGAGAAGAAAATACAGGAAAAATATTTTGAAATTTAAAAAACCGCTATAACTATCTGGGATTGAAACAGAGCCTTATGCAAGGCTGTGGATGGTTTCTCTCATCTCTTCCAGTTGGTTTCTAGCACTGTAATCCTGACAGGGTTCCATCCCTAGTGTTGTGGAGTCAGGCACGTTTCCACAGCACTTCATTTGTGACAGAGTAGCATTTCTTAGCTAAAAAACATCCATGAAGAAGACTCACAAGCTCCCAGCACTGGCTTTTCTCCTTGTTCCCATCTGCACACAAGACTGATCCAGAGCAAACCTTCTACCTTTGCCTGGGTCAGTTGCACATTTCCTGGATTTATTGTTTGCCCGCTATCCTTCCTGTTACGAAAGGGAAGCTGGCAAGATAAATTTATTGGGACTGGTCTGCACTTGAAAGCACTGTCCCTGTCCTAACCCCAGTGAGGAATGCAGAGGATAGGTCCTGTCCCCTGACACCCCTCAGAAGGGTCTCAGAGGGGCGAGGCTGTGCCAGTGGCAGCAGGTGAAGGAGATGTGGATTAGGGGGAGCCTGGCTGGATGTGGCACATCCCCTGCTCTCTCTGCTCTCCCCAGATCCCTTGTGCAGCAGCTGGCTCAGCACACTGCAGGCTCAGAGCAGAGCCCCTCACTGTTAGATTTTAGTCCTGCCAAGGACTACACACCACTGCCAGCCCATGCTTATTCTCCTGGGCAGCACCAATCTGTGCACACACAGCCACGATGTCCGAAAATGGCCAAAAATCAAGGTCAGGTGGGACAGTCACCAGTCCCTGCTGCTTTCTGGAGAGAGCAGTTTTGCTTCCTCCTTCTGCTCCAAAGCTTCACAGCTGGTCAGCTGCTCCAGATGGTGCACAGCCCGACTTTCACATCAGTTCTGCTTAGAAATCCACATCGATCCAGCTCAAAACAAGGCAAATCTGACCAGCCCGAGCTGCATGCTGCTGTTGGTTGCAGGTTGTCCGGTTCCAGCTACAAAGGATGCTCGTAGGATGTCTCTGAGAGGCTTCAGATGAGCAAACTCTGTTTGTCTTGTCTTGAGTAAACAGGTGACACTCTTTGATAAGCAGACAGGATAGAAGCAGGAAGGAAAACCTGAGGTATGGGTGTCCAGCAGCACTGCAGGCTGAGCAAGAAAATAAATCTTGCCCTTTTTTTTTTGTGGTAGGGAGAGTAAGGGAAGCCTTTCATCCAGCCTGCTTGTTTTAAAGGGAAATGTTTCCAAGAATGGAATATTTACTTAGTATTAAGTGCAGTCTTTGCCAAGCATTGAAAATGGTAGGCTTAGCTGTCTTAGTTGTCTAGTGAGAGCCTGTCTGACTACTTCTATGTCAGAACCACTGCAGAAATCCTGAGAGTTTTGTACCAAGCTCAAAATTTGTCAGGCAATTCCAGCCTTCCTTTCTAATTGGGAAAACTAAGACATTGGGAGCGCTAAGTTACCAAAAATACTCAAAGTCCTTGGGAAGCACAGCTCTTCCAAACAGCACAACCATTGTTCAGTCCTTCCTGGACCCCTTTCCCAATTTTAAGATGAACTTTTGCCTGGCATAAGCCCCATCAGGACTGGGTGGCATGCTCCAGTCAAGCTGGAGTGAGCTGTAGGTGAGCCTGGCTGCTCTTGGTCCCTGTGCCCTCCCCTTGCCTGGCACCCAGAGGATGCCCTGCTGAAGCAGTGGGGCAGGAAACCTCGTGGATGTTTCCTGAGCTGCTTTGTAACCAGCGGGGTGGGATAAAGCAAAGAGGCAGGTGGAGGAACTGCCTGAGATGCCACGTCAGGGACAAGAAAAGGATATGGTTAAGAGTGTGAGGAGAGATGATCAGCTCCATTCAAGCCCCCATGTGTCACGTAGAGGAGAGGAAATAAAGTCAAGTGAACTCACCCACATGAATTTTCCTGTTTGAGTGGTTTCAGCATAAGATTTGTATCCTCCCATTTAAATATTATATTTAGAGAGGAATTTTGTCCAGTCCTACCAAGAAGTCTTTGCTTTATTCAGAGAAGCAAGATGTTTGCACAGATACTTCTCATGGGACCACAGGCACAGCTCCAATGGCTTTCTTTAGATGTGAAGGACAAATCCTTTTAAATCAGTTCATTCCTCCCTTTGGGAGCTGTGCAATTCCATTTTGCTCCCTGAGCAAATGAGAAAGCGTTCCATGCTGGCAGCCCAGGGGACTGCTTTGTACGACAAATGAGTTTTCCTTCAAGAAGGACCCTCTAACTCCCCGTGCACATGGGAAGTACTGAGGGAATTAATGAACATCTCATTCGTGCCAGTCTCTGAGTGATGCTTGCTCCCTGCTACCCACGTGCCCTGTGCTATCTGCAGTGACCTAGCAGCAGCTCTGGCCATGCCTCCAGGTCTCATCCTGCTCCTGGGAAGCTGCATGCGGCTCTTCTGTGCCAAACGTGAGCAGGAACTGGAGTTTTCCCAGTGCTGCAAGTCCACGAGCACCTTTGGGGACAGAGGGGACCCGGGGGACAGACAAGGTGCCCGTGGGAGTCGCGTGAGCTGATTTGTGTTTATGCAGCAGCACAGCTGTGCGGGGGCTCTTGTTTTCAGGGAGCAAAGTTCTCATTAATTTGCTCTTAGCACGCAAGAGCTAAAATTCCCTGTGCACTCACAGGGAGGGTGAGCTCCCAAGGTTTTAGGGCAGCCAGCAGTTAATAGGATTTAATAAGTACCCACCAGAGGTGGGCTCAGATGGAGTGGATCACTAGGAACCCACCCATCTCGAGTCATCGCAGCCAGAAACCTGAGAGAAGGAAACCAAATTGGGCACTGCTGCGCTGGCAAAGGATGAATCAGTTGATTTAACAAACAGTGGGTTTTCAAAGGAAGAAAAGGAAAATGTTAACAGGAAGATAATGAGTTACACAGGATACCTAATCACTTCTGCAAAGCTTGATCTTAACTGGTGACTGTCCTTATCTCGGTGTCCCCAGGGAGGCAGCTGTGAGATCAAAAGCTCTGGAAGTGAGAAGGTGAGTTTCTAGTGCGATGAACTCTTCAGGTCTCTGAGGACTCACACGGTGTGCAGGGGCTGGAGGGCATGAGCTGCAGCCGAGGGAAGGGCAGATGCAGCACAGCCAAAATCTGCAGCCTCCTCCCACAGAGGGTGTGTGGGGAAAGCAACCCTGAGAGCAGTCGCACATCAGTCCTCCATCAGCGAGGAGTTCTGCCTCTGCTGCCCACCCTGACTCTGCAGCTGGCAGCCAGAGATGGGCTTGGTCCAGCGTGTTTGTTCCAGCTTGCTTAAAGCCATTCTTGGTATTTATGGCTGATGCAGAGCCAAAAATATGTCCAACACCCAGTCAGCTGGCTTTTCTCTGAGCTACACAAATCAAATCAGCCCTTAATTGAATTCCCCTCTGTTGAGGCAAACTGGAGCTCGAGCACTGGGATTTCCTTGGATTGTTCCCTCCAGTGAAGCTCTCATCCAGTTTCACTCATGTGCCTGGCGCTTTTTAGTGACCTCACACAGAGCGGTATGCAAATCCACATGATCTGGGGATGCTGTCAGCTGGCAGGAGTGAGGATGAGCATCAAGCCATAAATGTGGTGTGTTCAGGTGCCAACACCAGTGCCAAAGGCAGCACACAGCTCTCCTGTGCCAGCAGCTACAGTGCATGTGAGGCTCGCTGGATTAGACTGCTCTTTCCCCAGTTCCACTCTGCTTGCACTCCTTGCAGTATAATCTAAATTGTCCTGTGAATAAACTGCAGGACAAGGAGCTCCACGAGCCATGGGAAGCTGCTGCTCCACTGGGACCTCTGTGTTCCCTGTGGTGCTGCACTCCTGCACCAGTGGCCCTCATTTCTCCCCTGCCAAAATGGCTGTGCAGGTTTGGTGCAGGTCTGAAGGTAGTGGCCAGGTTCAGTCAAGAGCCCAAGTCCTCAGGCAAATTGAGGTGATAAAGCAGGTCTGAGGTCAAGCTGCAAAGTCAGCTTGCAGGGCAGGGGCAGGGGCAGGGACAGGGGCAGGGTCACGGTAATCAGGCTCAGAAACAGCCCAGTGGTTACCAGAGGGTCCAGAGATTCTTTAAGGTTGAAAAAGACTTCTAAGATCACTAAGTCCAACCATTAACTCAGCACTACCAAGACCTAAGCACCACATCCTCATGCCTTTTGATAATTTCCAGGGTTGCAGATTCCACCACTTCCCTGGGCAGCCTGTCCCAATGCCTGACTACTCTTTCCCTGCAGAAATGATTTCCTGATGTTCATCTAAACCGCCCTTGGCATAATTTGAGGCTGTTTCCTCTTGTCCTGTTGGACACCCATATATGTGAGGCAGGTCCAAATAATGGGATCAGCTTTTGGCTCTGCTGTCTCCAGTCTGACCACAAGCCCTGGGAGCCAAACCACTAAAGTGGGCAAGCGGAGGGTGCTGCTAATTTCCTAATTTCCTAAGTACCTAATTTCCAGGCAGCATCCCACCATCCCCATGACCAGACCATGGGCACCTCTTCCTCAGTGATCTTCCTCCCAAGCTGGAGGAGGTGGTTTCAGACAAGGTCTTTTCACATCTTTTCACAGTATGTGGTCATTCACCTCATAAGTGACTCCAAGCCCCATAGGAACCTTGTGTCCTTTCTCCCTTGTGTGAGAGTGACAAGAAGGAGCCGACCTTCTGTGTCACCAGCTTTCTGTGGTGACAAAGGACCATTTCTGGCCATTTCGGCTGCCGTGGCTGCTCCCCATCTTGGGGCCAGCCTGCCACCTCGTGTTCAAAGCTGGGGATTTTCAGAGTGGTTTTGCTTGGGGCATTGAAAATGCCTCAGGCATTATTTAATTGGTTTTTATTTAGGACTCCTGAAGCACAGACAAAATGAAGAAAACCTTGAGGAACTTTGCTCTGTGGAGGAGTCAGGGTGCAGCAGCAATCAGCCCAGTGTCCACAGGCCTGGCTTTGGTGGCACAGCTGATTTTGGGTAGGTTCTTGTCATGTGTTTCACTGCCCAAGCAAGGGCGAGCACCTCCTGGATCCCCAGAAGTTGTTTTAGTCTGTCCCTGCTACAGTGCAGGATTTGGGTCCATTCTTGTTGTGGCATTCCCTGCAGCTGTGTGTGATCTTTCTTGCCTTGGGCCTGGCCCATGATTTGCAGCACCCATACAAAAAAAGCCTGGGGAAGCTGTTGCTTTGTTTTACTGAAGCTCTCTAGCATTATTGAGGGGCTCCTGGGCATCAGAGACAGAGATATGAGCCCCAGGTTCCACTTGTGGGGTGTCAGTAGCCATCAAGTGTGGCTGGGGCCAGGACAGATGCTCAGGGTACCTTGCACAGCCCTAAATACCTGTGTGAGCCAAGGACTCCATGCCCTCACACATCGCAGGGGCTTCACCTCAAACTGGAGCCTGCCCTCCTCCCACTTGGCTGCTTTTACTGCCATCACTCTTAATAAGCATTAAGTGTTCTTTAGAAAGGATAGATGTTTACAGGGTGTAAAATTTTTTCCAGATTATTTTCTAGTTTTTCCAAATACTCCTGAGAGTGTGACAAATCCTTCTCATAAATCCTATTAGTAGTTAATGAACCCAGAGGGACATGTGCCATCATCTTGTTGAGCTCTGCTGTAGCTTTCTACAGAGATTCTCTTTTATTGCTCCCATCTTTCATAGTTTATTTCATATTTCTCTTTTCTTCACCATAATCCGTTCTACCCCTGGTATGCCATTTTCCTCCTGTCCCTGTTCTTTCTCAAGCAGTGGGATGTGCCATACATGCCCCACTCATGGGACAGGCACACAACACACATATGATTTACAGACGCTCTGCAGGACGGTACGGGTGAAATATTCACAAAAAAACCTGATTTGCCCAACTGTATTGATTTTTGCAGATCCCCACCAAGGGGTGATGGCACTGGGGTAGCTGTTCCCTGCCCATGGCAGAGGAGTTGGAACTAGATGATTTTATGGTCCCTTCCAACTCAAACCATTCTATAATTCCATGATCCCAGGAAAGCAGCAGTCTTCACTCAGCTTTTACAGTGAACCTGTAGGGACAGCTGTAGAACGGTGATAGGTCAGAGACAGCTTAGAAATGGGGAAAAATATCATTTTGTCCTCCTGGTTTTGGATTTAATTTCTCACACAGACCTGATTCCTCTTCTCCTTGCAGAGGCAGAGAACTTCCCAGCGGAGAAGGGCTGGACACGTTTGATTTCAGTTATCGTTCACAGATACACACATGACTACCCAGTGAGTGAGGACTCGACCAGGCACTGCACAGTGCTCAGCGTGACTGTGCCAAAAGTCAGTTTCTGGGGCTAAGTGGAGGCACCAGCTGCTTCCTGAAATGTGTTGGACATCACGTGTCACGTCTGTGTCTGGTGTGACGCGCAGATGTCACACTGAGATGGTGCAGTTCTGCCTCGTGAGTCACCCCAGGCCGAGCAAGGCAGAGTTGTGCTGCTGGGGCTGCAGTGAGCTGCCCTTTCCTTCTCCTGTGGCTGGGCCAGCTGGGAATGAGCCTGCAGGATCAGCTGTGTGTGTGCTGAGAGGAACCCAAGGAGAGCTCGATGGTGATGATTTTCCCCCATTAGCAGCGCGCTGTGGGCGCAGTCTGGCAGAGTGGCACCCATTGAATTCTGCCCGGGTATTGAAGAGCCTCTTGGCAGCTCGGCTGGAGGATGACTTATGAGTTTGTTTACTTGCTGGGTCTCCAACTCATGTTCAGTGCAGGCCAGGCTGAGTGAAATGCTCACATTTTGCTAATATGGCATGTGCACATCAGGCATGAAGAAACATGCTAGAGCTGCAGAGACCCAGCATTGTGTGTGCACTCATTTGGTTCCTCGCTCCTGAACACCAGTGCTGCTCGAGGCAGGAGGTAAGGCCACAGCAGACCCTACTGTTGGCTTGAGCCTTGGCTGCTGACCTGCTTATCCAAGTGCAAAATGGTGTGTAAGATGATTAAATCATCTTCCAAAGAAGGTCTGGAATCCCAGCTTTTCCAGTAAACAACCAGGTAACTGTTTACTGGAACAATGTGAACCCTGGCCAAGAAATTGTGCAGAGTGCTAAAAACATTGAAAATGACCCCATATGTCCTCATAGCAGCAAGTCCTTTAATAAGATGAAGAACAAGCACAAGGCAAATTTCCAATTACTTTAACATGCATAAAAAATCAGTTTGTGCCTGGTCATGGCTGTGTGATCTTACAGTGGAATTGCTATTTGGTACTGACTTGCTCTTGCATCTTTATTGCTTATTTAAAATGTGCCTCTGCTTGGACTGGAGTTTTGTAATAGCGGCACTTTAGCCTTCCACGTCTCTTGCCTCGGAAAACATCACATTAAAACTTGCTCAGCTGTACAAATCCCAGCCCTGCAGACAGAATACAAAACATCGCTGGCGCCTTCCTGGGCTCCCTGCAAAGCACTGGCAAAGCCGACCCCAAATCTGCAGCAGTGATCACACCCCTGTGACTGTCCCCTCTCCCCACACGCTGTGACTGTGCCCTCCTGGCTTCTGCTTCAATGTGACAACCTCAGCACATGCCAGATGTGCCCCAGCACTGGAATGCATCTACCTCCACTCCTCCACAAAAATGTGTTTTCCTCCCTTCTAGAGGACAGTTTTAAGTTATTAAGTGTTTTCCTGCCTCCATGAGCTGGGAATGGTGTTTCTGGCATGAGGAGGTGCTGGGCGGCACAGGTAGTGCAATAAACTGATGTTGTCCTGCTCTTGATGTTGTCTGTGGCACCCAGAACCATTGGGGGTTTTGTGACAAGTGTCTCCTGTCCCAGCTTTGTCCCACTGCTGTGTGGTGACATGTCCCTCTTTTTGCTAAAATCTAACTTGGTTCATGGACATAATATAATAGCCTTGAAAATAAGGGGGAATCTCTTCTCTCGGCTCATTCCCAAAATTGCCCTCAAACTCCCTAAGATGGGAATCAGGACAGAAAAACCCCAACAGTGCACATTAGGATGTGGTCTTGCTTTTTTATTGAGACAGAGAGAGCTGCAAGTGAATTTTTTTTCTTGTGGTTAGCCTTGCAGAATGCTTTTTTCCCAAGTTCAGGCCTATCCAAGCATGAGAAGAGTTTCTTGGAGGTAGAAGGGCATCTGCTCAAGTCCTGTAGGAACACCCAGAGTGCTGAACTCCTTGGCTGTGTGGGTTCAGCTGCTGAAGGACCAAGAAACATCAAAGCCTGCTGAGCCAAGCCCTGCACAGGGCTTGCTGGTGTTGGCCCCAGGGAGCCATGGAGGCTAATGTGGCCCTGAACAGTGATGAGCCATTGGCCCAGAGCAGCCTGTGGGTGACTGAGTGATCTGTGGACCTTGTACTGGCAGCAGGGCAGAACCTCAAACAGCTCAGAAATGGGAAGTCAAATCAGTCCCGTGGAGAAGTTAATTGCCAACCCAACCCTGGTCTGTAGGACTGGACAGTTGGCACTGGAGAAACCTTTGTGACTTCTCTGGATCAAGGACCAAGAATGTGGAAAATCCCATCTAGGGATCCCATTTCCTTATGATCCCACTCCCCTCTGGACTTGGTTTTCCCACAATCTTTGGTTTTCCCCTTGGAAAAGGCGTGTGCCTTTCCCTTCAGCAGCCCTGTGGGATGGAGCTGACCCTGTGCAGAACTGTTAAATGTTGCTGAGGTGCAGGCGGGCACCTTGCTGAGACTGGAAATTGGGCAGGGCAGGGTAAGGGGATGCTGCTTCATGGTGCTGCACACCTTCTCTGCCACCGTGGGTGTGATGTAGAACTGTGACATATTGGTGGAATACAGGAACTTCCTGAGCTCTTGAGGGGTACAGATCACAGGTGAGCATTTCCTTGCAGAAGAATGGACAGCACATGGAAGGAGCAAAGGGCAAAGGCTTCAGAGGCTGTGGAAATCTGGTAGTCCTTGGTGCCCCTCACATATGTTATGTGCTCAGTGCTATAGAATTATAGAATGGTTTAGGTTGGAAGTTTGGAAGGGACACTTAAAGGTCATTTTGTCCAAGGTCCCTGCAATGAGCAGGAATGTCTTCAACTAGATAAGTTTGCTCAAAGTCCTGTCCACCCTGGCCTTGAACTCCTCCAGGGATGGGGCATCCACAACTTTTCTGGGCAACCTGTGCCAGTGATCCACCATAATAATTGTAAAACACTTCTAATTTAAATCAATCCTCCCTCAGTTTAAAACTATCACCCTGTGTACTGTTGCAACACACCTAGCTAAAAAGTTTGTCCCCAGCTGAACAGTTTGTCCTTCAATTGTGTTGTAGACAAAAAGATCCTGCCCAAAAATATGTTTAGGAGCATCATTCCTGTGTAAGCTCCTAACGTGGCAGCACCCATGGGAGATCCTGTCCCTGGTGGGATCTAGGTGCTAGGTATTGTTCACACATCTGGCTTCCAGCTGTTGTTTTGGCAGATGTGCAGGGACCTGGGCTGGCTGGAAGAGAGCAAACACAAAATGCAGGGTGTCCACCACGGGAACAGAGCTGGGAGAGGATGTTCTGTGTCTCTGCCTCCAGCTCAGTGAATCACATCAGCTGTGCCTGGACAGCAGCCTCCATTGGGCACGTTCCTGGCACGCTGCCCCCATGCACAGCCCTCTCTGTGCTCTCCTGAGAATCATGAAGCTCAGCTGTGAGCAGCTTGACAGAGGATGTAAAGAGGCTGACAAGAAAAACCTATAGGAACACGAGGAACTCACAGGCTATCACAGCCTTCAGGGAACTGGGGTGAAGTCATGGCAGAAAGACATGGAAATAAAGTCAGACAGATATGTAGACACTGCTAAACCAAGCCCAGTGCAAAACAAGCCTGAGCTTATTGTGTTTTCAGTGTCACCTTTCTCCACCTTCCAGAGTCTAAAGGGGGCTTATGAAAAAGAGGGAGAGTGACTTTTTACAGGGGTAGATAGTGATAGGACAAGGGGGGATGGTTTTAAACTAAAAGATGAGAAATTTAGATTAAGAAGAAATTATTCCCTGTGAGGGTGGTGAGGCCCTAGCACAGGTTGCCCAGAGAAGCTGTGGCTGCCCCATCCCTGGAAGTGTCCAAAGCCAGGTTGGATGGGGCTTGGAGCAACCTGGGATAGTGGAAGGTGTCCCTGCCCACGGCAGGGAGATTGGAACAAGATGATCTGTAAGGTCCCTTCCAACCAAACCATTCTGTGATTCTGTGATTGCCATGTTTGCAATTGCATGTTTGTCTGTGCTCAGCTTTTCGGTACAAGCACTTTGGAGTTCACCAGGTCTTTGCACATTTATTCTCATGGGGGCTGCATTTCTGCAAATGTAAGGTTTGAGCCATTTTTTCTTTTTAAACTTTGCATTTGCTTTCCTAATGTCAGCCTCCAGAGGGCGAAAAGCCTTCGGAAAGACGCTGGGAATCGCTCCAGCCAAGCTGGAGGTGATCTTCTTGGAAAACCGCAGCAGAAAGACCCGTCATAGGGAATTCCGCCCCCAAAACTGTGTATTTGAGACTCATTTCTGTGATGACGTCTCCGGCTCCCAAGCCTGACCACTGCTGGGAAGGCCAGGGCGGTGGACAGGGTGAGGGAAGGGGAACATGAATTCCTGAGTCAGGCCTTCCTGGAAAGCTTTAGGGATGATGAGACAGTGCCTTCCGTCAGGTGGGAAGTGTTTTTGGTGGTTTGTCCCAGGAGCTGCTTCACAAGGCAGAAACCCCGGGCGATGCAGGAAGGTCCTAATGCTGGTGATGCAGAAGTTATTTACGATATCCTTGCAAAGTGCTGTAGGAAAGAAAGGGGATCTGCCACTTGCCAGTTTCGGAGGGGGTACAAAATCCTGCCGGATCAGCACATCCTGGTGCTCTAACCCTAACCCAAAGCCCAAAGGCATTGAGAAATAGGTCCCAGGACAGGACAGCCGGTATTAAAGAAAGGGTGGGATGCTTTTAAAACAACACACACATTGCTGCTTGTTGAAGACACCCAATTCCTGGAAGTGCTGAGTGCCTGCTCTGAAAAATAAAAACAAACAAACCAGGTATTTTGTGTATGTCTACAAAGAAACTGGAAAAAGTAAGAACTGGTGGGAATATTGTAGTCATGGCCAGAGAGATTATTGTCAGAATAAAAGGGTTTTAAGAGGGTGTGGAGATAAGATGGAATGAGATAAGACAGAATGGAGATAAGATGGAATGAGTTTGGTAGTGGAAAGGAAATGGTGCTGAGGAAGGCGACCAAAGGAGAAATAGGAATGCTGGGGCCCTCAGGGTATGGAATAATTCAGTGTATACATACACACACATCAGATATACCAGTAATAAACCTGCTCTAAATAGTATAATTCAATTCTGGAGTATATTTATGGTGAGATGGGAGGTCACAAGCCACAGGCTTGCCCCAGGCATGCTGCTGGGCTACAGGAGGATGCTGCTGTCAGCAGCAGGGTCCCAGCACCGCTGTATCCATCCTGGCACCATCACTGAAACAGGCTGAGTAATTAAATCATTTACTCCTACATTTCTGTCAGGTCTCATTACACAGCACCTGAGTTATTTTTCCAGTTGAATGATGGCCTGGATCCTACCATGGTGATGCTAAATATCCCATCCCTGATGAAAACCACAGCAATAGCCTCAGAGGGGGTATTTGGTCAGGGCTGGCATTTTCTTCTGCAGCAATAATGCTGTCAGGATATAATCCTGATGTGGGAGTGGCCCTGCCTCATCCCTTATCACAGCTCACCATGGGCAGAAGGGGAGAAGTTTGAAGAAGGGATGCAGGGAAGATCAAACATGAGAAGGTCAAGGCTTCTTGTCCTTGAAAAGAGGTGGGTGGAAACATGGTGAGGCTTATGGAACTGGGAAAGGACAGGCTGTTCAGTGCTTCAGCCAATGACAAATAAAAATAAATAAATAGATGGATAAGGGCATCGGCTGACGTTGCCAGGCTCAAAACAGACAAATCAGGCAGTGTTTGGTACAAGGTCTGGCACAGAAGATTTGGATGGCAAAGGCTTGTCCTGCTTTCTCCAGAGGACCCTGGGTGGTCCCAGGAGAGAAAGCCATGGAGAATCACCCAGCACCCAGAGAGCTCAAGAGCTGCAGGCTCTCCCCAAGCCACAAACTGTCTGAGACTTGAGGGTTTGCAGAGGAAATGACATTATCTGTGACTGTGCCTTTCCCAGAAATCTACTTCTGGAGCCAGGGACAGGACCATGGGGTACTGGGACATGTCCCTGTCCCATTCTTATAACCCTTAGACTGCTGGAAAGCAACTGCAGCAGAGACAGCCCTGGCAGAGCCTTGACTGACTAGAAAAATCCATAGGAATTTTTAGGAAATCCATAGGAATTAATAGGAAATCCAATAGTACAGCTCACCTCAGCTGCACTATTTCTCACCTGGCTTTAGTTGCACAGGTGTGGGAGGCTTTTGCCAGCACAGATGCTGTCCTGATGCCAGTGCAGTTAGAGAAGCACCTGGAAACTGATTCCCCATGTTCATCCATCTGTGATATTCCAAGCTAAGGGGTCTTCCCTCTGCCTCGGCTGTCTCTTGTATCCAACAAAACCTGATTTTTTATTCTTTTTCTGCACAGTCCAGCATTAACAGCACAGACAGACCAACTATACTGAAATATGCATGGCTTTTAATCAAAAGGAATAAATTATAATAGACGCAGATGCCATTTTCTATGGCTAGGGCTGGCATAAATATCTCTTACAAAAAAAAAACAACAAAAAAACCCCAAATACCAAAAAACCTCCTTTTCCCCTTGTCTGCTTTCCCATCTGAAATAATCACCCTGGCCAAAAGCTTGTGCAGATCTGGCTTGGGCTCACAGCAGGGTTTTTAAGAGCTCCATCTTTCAGTTTTAATTTGCATGTATCTGACATTGGAGGGGCTAAACATCAGCACAGCAAAGCTTATGTGTTTTTTTCATTTTCACTTTTTAGAGCATTACTGTGTTTTGTAGTGGTTTATACTGAGAGAGTGTCAAATACAGGGAGCACAAACAAGGCTGTTGTCAGTGTAAACCCACCTTCACTGCATTTCCCAGACATTTTCCCTATGTTCTGCATTTTGTGTCAATGTTCAACATGCTCCTTTAATTTCCTTTTCCTTCTTTATATTTTTTTCAGAAAAAAATAAACCAGACAAGGTTTGAAGGCAAAGAACATGCCGAGTGCTTCAGAGAGCTTTTCTAGCGATGCTTGTCAGGTCCTTCATCTGGAGCTGCTCGGCTTGACAGCCTGTGAACTCTCATTTCTTTAACCAAAGCCCTGAAAACACGATATTCTGCTTAAACTACCCTAACCCTTTAAACTACTCTAACCCTTTATAGCTGTTTAAGCTGCTTAAGACTCAGCTACGGTTCAAATCAATTCAGATGCTGAAGCGTGGCGGAGTAGCCGAATGCTATAAACTCTCCTGGCTTTGAAATGATCTTGAAATTGAAAATTGTTCAACTGGTAGTATTTAAATATTCATTGCTCTAAATCTAAGAAAATTTGCTTTTAAATAGGATTGAACTATGAGCCTCAAAGAGATTTGCAGCACAAAGCCCCATTTGCAGAGAGCCTGAGTAGCAGTTTTCGAGTTATTAACTTGTGCAGTTCGGAAATTCCTCCTTAAGTGGCATCTTTAACAAATGCTTCATGAAATTGCCTTCAACGATCAAAAAATACAGATGCAATTAATTTGCCTTGAGTTTTAAACCTCACTGGCATCAATAAAATGAGCTGTATTTTATCTCCCTGGCTCCCAAGCTGAGTGCAAAACCTGGCAGTGACATAAAATCAGTACGGCTCGATGGTTTTGTGCTCGTTTCCTCAGCTTCATTAAAGCAGTTGTGGTGGGGCTGTGCAGTCGCACACATGGACAGGCACAAACCCAAACCTGTCACTGGAGAGAGATGGAGTGAGCCCAGTCCCAGGCACAGGGCGAGTTGTTTTGAAGTTCCAAGGACCATGAGGGCCACCCTTTGAAACTGCAGCAGTTGTGTGCATCAATAACATAGCCCATGGGTCACTGACAGCTTCTGGCCCTTCATCTCAAGGGTCAGGGGAGGTGACACCAGCCTGCATGAGGAGCAGATGCCTCCATGTACAACATGATGAGATGTGCTCGTGGCCAAGTGTTTTTCCAGCGAAAAGAACAGGATGTGATTTTCCTGGCTGAACCAGGGCGAGACCTTGTTGAGTCACCTCTCTGGCCTCCGCCTGACTGTGGAAGCGAGTTAAATATCAAACTCTCCAGCAGAACCCATTAACCAGCTCCATCACTGCCAGGAGCCCCTGGGAAGCAGTGGGGAGGGGTGTGGTGTGGCCATGTGCTGGGCACTGAGCTCCTTTGAAATGCCCACCAAAACCCCGGGGGACCCAGGTCTCAAGCTGAAGGTTGCTGGGGAGCTCCGTGCTCGTGGCAGCAATGGGGATGGATGTCCTCCACACCACCACGTGTCCCATGTGGGGCTTGGTGGGACTCCCCCTGCACCTTCACCCCAGCTGACAGCGGCTGCAGGTTCTTGGCGTGGAACTTGAGCACCTACATCCCACAAGGAGATCCTGCAAGCCCCACTCAGCCCTTTCAGAGATCACAAAACCATGGAATGGTTTGGGTTTGGAAGGGACATTTAAAAGTCATCTCATCCAACCCTCTGCCGTGAGCAGGATCCTCAATGAGACCAGGTTGCTCAAAGTCCCACCCAACGTGGCCTTGAATATTTTCCAGGGATGGGGCACCTACCACCTCTCTGGGCAACCTGTTCTGGTGTTTAACCTTCATGGTAAAAAGAGGGTGGTCTAAATCTACCCTCTTTTCGTTTTAAACCATTACCCTTTGTGCCATGACAACAGGACCTTGTATAAAGGACCACTTAACCTTCCCAGCAGCCTGGAACTGGTGCCCAGGCTGGTACCAGTCATGGCAGTATTGGGCACGTGTTGGGATACAGGGACCATCCCTGGCCTTTAATGAGGAATTTCAGGTGCTTTAGTGGGCCTGGTCCTGGAGGTTTTCTAGAGCTTGAAGATGGGGCATCTGTGGGGCAACTTTAATGTGATAACATCAGCTTGTCAGAGGCTCCAAAAACCAAGAAGCGCAGGAAAATAGCTGCTTACTCTGGTCAAAATACACATTTACTTTTATCTTCAGAAAAGGTCTCCTCTGGAAGGAAACAGCTGCACATTTAGAGATGGGAGGTGTAAGATGCCAGCATTTAAGTGTTAAAAATTACACCTTGTGCTTTTTAACCAGGCCTTGGGGAAAAATGTGAAGGAATGACGCAGATGATGGGTGCTGCAAACCTTAATGTCACACTGTCACCACTTCCCTCCCTTCTGCTGGAGCTGCCAGTGGGGAGCATCTGGCCTTCCTCTGAAAACACCTGCCATTTATTGCCCCAGCAATAAAGGCTGGACTGTGAACCCAAACATCACCCTTGGAGTGGCACGGTGTGAACCCATGCGCTGACCACGGGACCACCACTGTGGTGGGGCGGCTCTTGGTGGCATCCTGCTGTCACCTCTAGCCTGGAGAAGGTCTGGGAGAGCCCAGCAACTCTCATGCCTCTAACAGCCTCATCTAAGAGATGTTAATTGCGCTGTGCTTGCTTGAGCCCCGGCTCTATAATTAACAGTGCTGCATCAGCAGGTGCTGATGCCGCAGTGATGATCGTGCAGCTCGTGTTCCAGGAGTTGCTGGGACTCCAGACAAACGAGGGGTTATTTCAGGTGACTTGCCTGTCATGGAGTTTCCCTGGGTCTGTCCATCCCCTCTGAGAGCAAGTTTGCCATGTAATGGCAGTGGTGGATTTTTTATGGCAACTAACCAATTAGTCTGATTGGGAAACGCTGCTGGAGTTTGAAACAGTCCTGTGAGTTTTGTATGGAGACCCCAGTGGGTGACACTTGAGAACGGAGAGAGGACCTGACCTGGGGAGCTAACCCCAGGGTGGCAGTGAATACAGAATCACAGGAATTCTTAGGGTTGGAAAGGACCTCTGGGGATCACCCAGCCCAACCCCCCTGCCAAAGCAGGGTCACCTGCCGAAGGTGACACAGGAACGCATCCAGGTGAGTTTGGAATGTCTCCAGAGAGGGAGAAGCCACAACCTCCCTGGGCAGCTCCGGGGCAGTGCCAGAGGTGTTAACCCCAAAGGGAGGGTTTGCTGCCTTAGGGGAGATGTTTTCACATCTTCAAACACCCAAACCCCAAACTGAAGTGTGGAGTCCCCTGGGACTCTTGTACATTAGGGCAAGTGTGCCAAAACCAGTGAAGGTGAGAGGCCTTTTAGAATGTACACCAGGTGCTGTATTGCTGCCTCGTCCACTGATACACATCTATTCACTAAAAATCTGGCATGCCATCCTGGTTTGGCTCCTCCAGAGGGGTCTGGAATGGGACAATGCACATGGGGGTCAGGGTGTCAGGCCCAGTCCAAGACCCACATGGCCATCCATGGTGCTGCTGGCACCATTCCTCCACGGGGATGGTGTACAGGAATGCTTCACCTTGGGCGTGGATGCAGGAAAACAGTTCCCTCCAGCCCTTCCCACCCCACATCCTTCCACCCCGAGGTGCTCAGGGATGCAGCTGAAGGACACAGAGCAGGGGGAAGCAGAGCAAGACAAAGGGAGTGGGAAACAACAGTAATGACTTGGGGGTCTTTCAGTACGAGGGGCAGAAAGCCCAGGTTACTTTTATTTTTTACATCAAAACAGCTTTTTTTTAACCCTAGCATGGAATTGCTCAGGGGCATACTGTGCTTCTTCCACAGCACATGCCCACGCTCGTGAGTTCAAAGACTGCGTCTGCCAGGGGCCTGCCAGAATTTGGTCCTTGCTGGACCAGCTTTTATTTGCCTGCCAGATCCAGAAAAATCTCGTTGATTCGACTCTTTGGCACTTCATCCCTCACGCTCATGGCACGACCGAGTAGCTGCATTTACTGAGCAAGTGTCACCCCCAATTTGTGTCACTGCAGGAGGGAGAAGAGCCAGGGCTATTACGTATTTATTATATTAATGTTCCTATTTCTAGGCTAACAGCAAGACCAAGGGGTTTTTGCAGAAGCCTGTGCACTTTATACCAGGCAACAAATCCTGATTCAGCCTGTTACATAAATTATTTATCACAATCACAGAAAGTCAGAGGAGGGGAAGGCTGGATTAGTCCAGACAAGGCACTTGATGGAAGCACAGCAAAAGCAAACCCACGGTGAGGAAGGCTCCTGACTTCAAAAGGGCAGAGCTCACAAACAGCATCACCAGCACCTGGCTGCAAATGCCACCAATGTGAGGACAATCAGGGCCTTCTCAGCCTGGAGAAGGGAAGGCTCCAGGGAAACCTCACTGTGACCTTTGGTATTCAAAGGGGAGTTTATAAAAAAGTGGGAGAGCGACTTTTTACACGGACAGATAGTCACAGGACAAAGCAGGATGGTTTTAAACTGAGAGTGGAGAGATTTAGATTAGTTATTAGAAAGAAATTCTTTACTGTGAAGGTGGTGAGGTACTGACACAGGTTGCCCAGAGAAGCTGTGGCTGCCCCACCTCTGGAATTGCCCAAGGCCAGGCTGGACGGGGCTTGGAGCAAGATGGTCTGGGGGAAGGTGTCCCTGCCCATGGCAGGGGGTTGGGACAAGATGAGCTTTAATGTCCCTTCCAACCCAAACCATCCTGCAATTTTCTGATTCTGTAAGATCCAAGGTTAGTGCAGAGGTGGATGTTATTTCAGCTTTTATCAGTGACGTGTGCCGATGGCATGTGGCCATCTCCATGCATTGGGTGTACCAAGGAGGACCAAGGTCCAGAGCAGCAGCAGAGTGGGAACTTAAATGCCCAGGCATGATACAAAATCCTGAGAAAACCTGACTTGAGCCCAGGGGAAAAAAAAAAAGGAGAAAAAAAAAAAGAAGCTAGGGAATGGGATCACAGTCTTCAAATAACTCCAGGAAGGAGCCAAGGGGCAGCCAGTGGAGGATAAATAGCAGACAGGGAAAATATTTAGTTTAGCTAAAAGACCATATTGACACTTAAACAAAATAAGATTATCTATCTACAGATACATTTAATTAAAAGAAACTTGCCATGTATTAGAGCAGAAGAAAGCAGAGGTGAGAGAAAAACAAAAAGGAAAAAAGAAAAAGCCCTTTTTAAGTTTAAATGCCATTATAAAAAAGGAAATTTTATAAGATGGCAACAGCAGGGGTGGGGGAAAGGGTTGATGTCCCATTCTTGTACTTTCTCAGGGGATCTGACTGCGTGTGGGCTGGTTAATTCATCTTTACTGTCCAGACTGTTGAATGTTTTGGGTGGTTCCCATGCCTGATTTCAGCTCAGGCCAAATCAAAGGCTGCCAGCCTGCTTGCAGGGCCCATCCAGGGGGCAGAGGGCAGGTGGGTGCTCCCTCCCCACAGGAGAATTTGGAGGTGCCACCTGTCCTGGAAGTGGCAAAGTATCAGTGCATCCTCTTCCCATCACTGCCAATCTCTGCTCCACCATCCTCCTGCCACAGAGATGATGGCCAGCTGCAGGGGAAGGTCCTTGGGAAAGGAGGAATAGGAGAAAAAACATGAAAGGAGGGGGAAATTAGGTTTTCGCCACTTGTGGGCAGCTGTGATTTCCAGGTGTGAGCCCCCTGGCCCCGTGGGGTTGTTTTGCTTTACAAAGCCAATTGCTCCACGCACCAATTTTGTGTCTTTCTTCCATCACTCTTATGGGCATCACTGCCATAGTCCTTGCACAGGGCTGAGAGGAGCATCCCTGCTCTGGGGAGACAGGACAGGCCGGGGAAAAAGGCAGGAAGAAGTGGTTTTCTCTGGGAGCAACAGGGACTGAGGATAGAGGTTAGGCTCTGGAGCTGGACCTTCCTACCAGCTGCACTTGCTGAGATGGGGCAAGAGGAAGGCAGAAGGTCTAACCAGGGAGCCAGCATGGCCATAGATTTATTTCCAGCTCAAAAATCTAGTTTAAAGGTCAGATTACTTAATGGAAAGCATGGTTTTGGAACACTGCCTCCGTCCTTCCTCTTTTGCTGAGGCTCATCACTTCACACCCCAAATCTCACCCAAATGCTCCTTGGGGGAGGCTGGTGGAGGGGCTGATGGAACAAGACTTTTCTCTGAATTTCACCCTGGGGGTTTTTTCTGATCAGTTTGCTTATGGGGAGTTGCATCTCTGCCCTTCAAGCTTCCCCACTTGCAAAATGACAGTAACACTGCCAGCCCCAGTAGAAAGGCACCTGGAGCTCTGCTCACCAGGGAGGGTGGTAAGGCAGCTGATTATTCTTAAAACAAATTATCAGCAAGGGAAGAAGCCACAAAAAGCATTCATCAGCTATCAAAGGACCCTGGAAGATCAATTGTTTAGTTAATATCATTCTTGCCAAGTATTAGCCTGGAAAGATCAGAGCTGCCACAAAGTCAGGCAGATTAATGTCCTGCCCCAGTCCCAGTTTCCTGCTGAGCCTGACAGGTCCTGGCAAAAACTCCTGTGCCCAGAAATGCATTTTGAGACCAGCATGCTTACAGATCATTTCCTTCAAACTAAATCCAAATGAAGTTAATCTCATCTCTAGTGGGCAGGGAGCAGACAGGTGAAGCTGGTGCAGCAGCCAAGGGGTCCCTGAGGGGATTGGAGCAGAAATTGGGGAGCAGGAGCAGAGACACAAATGTGCATTGGCCACAAGGGCTTGGGGCATGGTGCAACTGTGAGCTGCCAGAAACACCCACAGCTGCCACAACAGGCAGGTCCTCCGTTATCCATCCAGGTCCCTCCACCTCAGAAAGTAAGGAAAATTAAATTAAGAGTATCTGCAAAGAAACGATAAAGCTCATGGATGCTCACATGTGGAAGCAGCAGCTGCATCCTCAAGTTTGGTGTGATAAACACATCAGGGGTTGCCATCAGGCATGTCCTCAGTGAGTACACAAATGATGGCTCCTCTCATTTCTCTTCCATCTTCCCATTTCCAACCAGTTGCCCTGGAAACTTCCCCCTCGCAGCACTCGCAGGAGCAAAGTCCAAGAGGAGAAAAAAGAGCTGCAAACACTTTGTGGTGCAAAGCTCGTGGCCAAGAGATGCCAGAGGATTTTGGGGTGAACTGTGCCCGTAACCTGCCTCCCTCCCACACTGCACAGCTTGCCCCTGTGACCCCAGTGATGGGCACAGACCACATCCCACAACATCCTCCACATCCCACAACATCCCCCACATCCCACAATATCCCCCACATCCCACAATACCCCCACATCCCACACTGCTGCCCATCTCTCCACAGGCTGTTCACACAAAGGCTGCACAGACCATCCCTCCTACACAGACACTGCTGCACTCCATGGAGAATTGGCTGATGTACAAGGAGCCAGAGGGTGAATGACCTCCCAGAAGACCCTGGGGTGCTTTTCCAAGCGGGATGTAAGCAGCCACACCCAGAGGGTTGCAATTAATTTCCCATTAGGATAACCTGCAGTTTGGCTGAGGTAGGAGGAAAGTGCACAAGATGTCTTTCTTCTGCAGAGAGCACCTGCAATTCATGGGGGGAAAAAAAAGAAAACAGAATTAAAAAATACAATCCCAATCCTCATTTGCACAGGAGGAATTAAAAGACCCTGGACCAGCAAATCCTGCCACCCCGAGGGTAAAGGTAATGTCCACACCTCATGTCCCAGCCCCAGCAAGGAAGGCTGGGGCAGCAGATGTTTTGTGCAACCCACACGAGAAATTTCGGTCCCTGCTCTGAAGCAAGATGCCCACAGCAGGCAGAGGAGGCTGTGCTCTCATCATGCTTCCTTTTGCCCTCTGATTCCACAGGCTCTACCATCCAGGACTGCCACCCCAGAACCCAAATCCCACCCCTCAGTGTGATTGAACGAGGCCAGGCAAGGGGCAAACCCCACCTCTCACCTACAGTGCACTCTCAAGTACATTTTCACCGCAGATTTCATATAAAATGCACTTTTATGCACATTTTGTAAAGATCTTTACATTCACAGCTTTACCTTTTTAGCCAAAGACTTCACCCATTTGAGCTGCACATCACGGTTTGTGCATCGCCCAGAATGCCTCCAATAAGACAAAGATGAGAACAAGGACAATCTCTGCTCCCGTGGAGTTATGCCTCCAGGTCATGAACCCATTGATCCCACCTGCCTGGTTTATTTTCTTAAGGCTTAAGAGCGCTGGCTCAGAGGAAGGGTGGGGGCACAGGGCTCCTCACACCGCCCACGCTGCCAGGAAATACCCTGCCTGTACGTGGGGCTCAGCTGCTCTCAGATATTTTTCCCTGCACACCCCCACAGACAGAAAAGATTTATGTATTATACACCTATAAAAATATATAGTAATGATATAGGGAAATATGCAAATATGGAAATAGCATAATACATTAAAATATTTATGTCATATATCGGAATATATAATGTTTAGATAAATAATGAATAAATCTATTGCACACACATATACATATGCATACAATAAAAAGCTGAAAATCTGAAATGACAGAGCCAGGGAAAAGGTCAACATCCAGCTGCAATCAAAGGAGGGAACCATGCTGGAAGTGTGCACAGCACAGATGGAGCCAAGGATTGCCCAAATCCCGGCCTGTTCCACGACCTGCCATCAAGACGAATTAAATGCATCCCAACAACCCAGGGACCAAAGAGCTTTCTCGTGCCTCCTCAGCAGCTCCAGGCCAAGGCACTTCCACAACATGCCTGCTTTGTGGTGTCAGCTGGCTAAATCCTCTTCCCAGGACTGTTTTTCTTTTTGCTTTACCTTCAGAGCCCATCAGAAAATGCGAGTGGCTGCCAGGACAGGCAGTGGAGCTGCAGGATGGGTTGGTGGTTCCCTGGGAGGGTGACATGATGGCTGTAATGCTTACAACGATACATTTCCCTGGCAGAACCTGGAGCATCAGAAAAGGACAATTCCTAATTTCCCAGCTGGACTTGCTCCAAGAACCTGCTAAGGATAATTTAAAGCCAGCTATTGACTGAGCCCAGAATTGTATACCTTCCCTCCCCTCATCAATTCTTGCCCAGGTGGATCAACATCCACTGCTCCCAACACCTCTTGCCAAGAGGCTGATATTGGGCTGCACCTCAGAACTGCAGGCACCCAGAGCTAAAAGTTTCATTGCCACCAAGGAAAAACTCCACCCCAGAGCTCCCAATAAAGGCTCTTGCTATTTGACGCTATATTTCATCCGTGCATGTGTTGAAAAGTTTTAATGGTGTACCTATGTATAGTCCTGCACCAGCAATTTCCAGTGCCAGCCAGAAGGAAAACAAAGCATTCTCGGTAATAGAAAACACTCTGGAGCCAAGTAAACAAAATGACAGTCTTATAAACCAGAAGCATTTGTCCCATTAAGGATTCAATTCGTAGACAGAATAACAAGGGATGAGTTATTTGGAAGCACAGACTTTAAGGACATGGGTAATGTAACAGCAACAGAAATGCTGTGACTGCAAGACCTTCGCTCAGGAGTGACTCAGCACAGCAGCTGCTTCCTGGAAAATTAATACTTCAGCCTCCCCAAAATGCCCACAAAGCCTTTGAGAGCTTGCAGAAACCAGCCCTGGAAGCCCCATCAGCCATCTGATCTGTCACTGCTATGGGAATTAACACAGGTCCCCCACCCCAGTGCAGGGCGGGGACCTGCAGGGAGCTCCAGCAGTGACCGTGGGGACTCAAGGCAGCGCTGCCAACAGAAAGCAATCCCATTTTGGCCTCAAAACTACCTCGTCACGACCCCCAAGCTCCAAAATCCTCATCACCACGGGCACCCCAAGCAAGCCCCTGCCCCAACCCAAATGTCCCTGAGCAGAGGCAGCTGTTAAGGAGGTTAACGCAGAATCATGTCAAGTAACAAACACCTAGTATTTATTAATAAATTAGTACACCAGAAGGCAATTTTTCAATTCATTCCCCTCTTCCCCCACTCCCACCCCTTCCCATGGGGCAGCTTACGCCACCCTCATACCATTATTTTTTCAAATTGAGCGTAGTACAGACTGTTCGTTACGGGAGCATAATAATTGCAAATATAATCAGACAGACTTCTTACGATGCAGCTTTTTGTCCCCCGCACCCCCCCCCCCGCCCCCGACCTCTTTTAATAAAAAGTGAAGTGTGATTTGAAGAGACTATTGAGACCACATAAGGTCTTCGGAGAACTTATCGGCCACGTCTGTATAAAAAACAAGAGACACGAGTGTAAAAGCATAGCTTGGTTTAAGTCTTACAGCACGAGGAGAGCGGGACCACCGGCGGCCTTCGCCTCCCCACGTCCAGCACCAGCTCCCTTCGGGACCCCACCACTCCCACGCGTGGCAAGGCAGGATAACTCCTTACATTCGATGGGAGGCAAAGGACCTTTCCATCGCCTCGAAGGTTGGTGGGGCTCGACCCTTTTCCTTGCGGTTTAAGCGCTTCTGCTGTAGCGTATTTAGGAGCGCGATGCGTTGTCCGGGTAAAAACCATACAATAAATAACCGTGCTAGTAAAATCTCTGCAATGGATATGAGCCAAACGAGAGTACGTTAAAAAAAAGAGTCAGCTCGGGTGGGAAGCTTAGCTGCATTAAGAGACAGTAACCAGCAACAACTGGGGTGGGTTTTTTGTGTGTTTTTTGCCATTTACTGCCCCGAGGCGAGGGAGGAGGTGGGAGATGGTCACTCCGAGCGACAGCTTTGACAGAGGAAGGGGGTTGCAGTGCAATCCCCAATTTGATGTGTTAGATTATACCAGATTCGTGGTCTTTTAGTTCATTAACTGCGGTTTTGTTTCGTTTTTTTTTTTTTGTTGTTTGTTTTCTTTTTTTTTAAAGTGCATCGGCTGATCTGATTGGAATGAGAACAAGGAGAAGAGAGGCTCGGGGAGGGGGCAGAGGGTGCAAAGACTTGGACTGAGCGATAGAGTTACAGTGGAGGGGTGCAACGCTGGCAAACTGCAGCCCCTCCAAAAAACCAAGGACACCTCAATGAAAATACTGGCCGTATATTCTACAACAAAACCTGCCTGCGTATTGTTGGTCATCTTAACGAGTGCCAAGCTAGCTCTAGCAGATATTCGGAGAGCGTGTGGTGACCCAGTGCCTACAGTAAATCGGGAAGGTGGCTATAGACAGAGTCCAGGAGGGTCTGGCTGGCTTCCTGGCTCTTGACTCCAGCGATCTCAAATAACCTGTCCAGCTTGTCTTCGGCCTGCGGGATCTCCTCGATCACGTGGAGCTCCTCGGGGTTGAGGATGTGCAGCATGTCGTCAAAGATGGGCTGCAGGTCGCACGGGTCCAAGCGCACCTGGCGCAGGACGGTGTCCTTCTTTTCTGTAGGAGGAAAAGGGATTGGTCAAGAAAGTCCTCGAGAAACCTCTGCTAACCAGGGTTTGTTCTGCTCGGTCCATTCCCTGGTGCCACCTCTGGAGAGGGACACGCCACAAGGAGAACCGAGGGAGAAGGTGGAGGGTGACAAGTGATGGGGAGGGGAGAAGCTGGAGAAGGCAGTGATGCTGAGGCACCTCAGCCAGGATCCCACAAGAGCAAACACAGCATTTGTAAATGCTGAATGGCCAGTTCGGAAAAGTGAGGGCAGGAGGGGAGCCAAAAAAGCTGAATTCTGCTCTTTCAAGTTGTTTTTGTTGGGTCAGCTTTACTTTCGCACCCAAGTATAAATTTGGTAGATTGACTGAGCTCACTGTTTCACCTTCATCAGAAGTTAAAAGATGATTAAATGCAGCAAGTTAAATGCAGTAAATTAAACCCCCTGGAAAAAAAAGGTGGGGTGACTAATGGTACTTTACATCTTCAGCAAACAGGACCAAAAGTGTGTGTGGGGGGGAAAAAAACCGAACAAAAACAAAACCAAAGAAAAATCAGTCTGGAAATTACATTCTCTGGTCTCATTTCATGCAGAAATGCACAGGCCAATGCAAGAACCAAAATCAGGAGAAACAGCCCCTGAACACCCAGGGATGCTACAACTTCCCTGGCAGAACTTCAAGGAGTTAAAATCCTTTAAAGATGTTTTTCTGTCTCAAATCTTTATCATCTACGCTAACAGGATATTCTGGTCTGGAGTGAGGATGTGATAAGCGTATCCTGGAGAGCCAGTTTCCCCAGTTATTTACTTTAATGATATCGTGTGCTGGGCAGCTCTACCACGTGTGCTGACCACATGGGACATGCCATGGTGTCCCTTCTGTCCTCCCACTCTGCCCTGCGTTGATTTTGGTACCTTTGGTAATAAAAGAGCCTGTCCGGCTGAGCGCGGAGGAGCCGCTGGAGGTGGAGTCGCAGCGCAGGAGAGGCTCGGCTTCGTCGACAAAGAAGCATTTCTTCTCCGAAGGAGAGGGCTCCACGGTGAGCACGGCCGCCTCGGGGGGCTTGGGGCTGGGCGTGGGCGCGGGGCTCACCGGGCTGGGGCTCACCGGCAGCGCCAGCTTGTCACCTTCCAGCTTTGGGGGGAGGAAGGAGAGGGAAAATTAACTTGGGGGATGTTACACAATGGGCCCAGACCCACCTGCACCCTGGTTTTCAAAACACCCCAGCCCACCCTCAGCAACGGGTGACCTGTTCTGCTGGCCCAGAACAGGCACAGGACGTGACCCGGGGTGGACATCAGCGCTGGCATTTGGCACATCAGGCAGGAGGGGTGACATAACCACACCCTTGGGACACCTGGTAGGAGCAGCCACTGCACCAGCAGGGCACATGCAACCACAGCAGACCATTTTAGCTGGGTTTTCCTCCTCAGATTCAGTTTATTAAAGCTCAAAGCACAGCTCTTGGGGGAAAGAGGTGATGATGCCCAAAACCTGCTCCACATCTATGGTTTGCTTGAAGCAAGGCACAGCTCCAACCAGTGCCAAGGCCAGCAGGGTGAGAGCTGTGAGACCCTTCGGGGATCTCCAGTGCAGCACACACCTCTGACCAGCTCTACTCATCAGCTCCACTTCAAATGAATTATTTGTTTGCCCCATCTCACCCTTGCTCCCGTGGGCACCTCATTAAAGCCTGACGGAGAGGTCCATCCCACCAGACTCCGGGGTAAGGAAGGACAGGCAGGAGCTGGCACTGACCACAGTGTCACCCAAGTGCCTTTGCTTTTTCCTGTCCTGATGTAAGCAAAGGGTAAGTGTTTGGGTCCACAGACCCAAAGACATCGTGAGCAGCAGGCACTGGGAAGCAGCACCATTTGACAAGTGGCAGGTGACAAGTGACAGGATAAGATGAAATGGCCTCAAGTTGTGCCAGGTGAGGTTTGGATTGGGTATTAAGAAAAATGTATTCACCAAAAGGGTGGTCAGGAATTGCAATAGGCTGTCCAGGGAAGTGGTGAAATCACCGTCCCTGGAAGCATTAAAAAAACATGTGGATGTGGCACTTGGGGACATGGTTTAGTGGTGGACTGGGCAGTGTTGGGTTAAGGACTGGACTCGATGATCTTACATATCATTTCCAACCTTAAAAATTCTATGACTCTATGATTTGGGTGCTGGTGTGAACCTGCTTCCTAATTCGACTCTACTCTGCATGTTTCTTCTTGAAACTCCTTCCTACCTCCAAGGCAGCAGCCAACATTATCTACCCTCCTCCATCTTTCAGTGTCCCCTCAGGGTGCAAATCTCAAGCAGAGCACTTCTACTTCCCATTCCCTGCAGGGATAAGATGCCTAGGCCAGCATCTTCACATCCCTGGCTGGCAGCTTGGGCCCCTCTGCAGGTCACCAGGTCCCTCTAAACAGGTTGCTTTAAGGGCCATCTAATATTTAACCTTCTTCCCAAACCCTGCGTCCCTGCTTGACCTGCCAGGGAAAAGAACTGCAGGCCCTGTCCACATGCAATTCCCTCTCCCAACAGCATTTCACAACCCTGTTTTCTCCTTCTCCAGGGGAAAGATCAGACTATTCCTGCTAACAGGCTTTTGCCTACTGCCCAGGGATAAAATGCAAAATTGGGATTAAAGGCTGTGGGAAAGGGAGCTGCTGAACCACCTCCGCGCCGGCATGGATGTGCCTGAACATTCCTCATCCGTGTCGAGGAATTCGCCACCCACAAATCACATGTCTGCTGGGACGCCCATTAGTTCACATTAAATTAACATTGAAGCCTGTTCCTGGTAGAATAAAAGGAGTTTTTTTCTCCCCTCATTGAAAATAAACAGGCGAGGATTTGTTCTAGCTCGGCGCATTACGCAATAGGCATGTTAAAAATAAAAGTCAGCTTTAATTTTTAATTAAAAGAATCTGCCTTCTCCTCTGAAACTCCCTTTCCAGTACAGCTCATCAGAGTTGGAGATAGAGAATCAGCTATGACCATTAAGGGGGAATATCAAGGGAAGGACCAGGGCAGCAGCTGGCCACTTTCCAAACTGCTCTGCTATCCCCTTTAAAAATAACACAGACTTTTGGGGTTAGTTTTTCCTTTTGCAGCTCATCTACCTAACATGCAACCACAAACCCACCTACCAATTCCCAAAAAGGGGCCTTGATGACTGAACAGCACTTGGCCAAGAGAAGGCAGGGAGCAGACAGCTGCCCCAGCTCTGTCTTCCCAGAACCAACTCATTTGGAGTTTAATTAAACAGCTGCTAAAACACGCTAGGAAAGACAAAATCACCTGAGGTTATTTGACTGTAGCTGTCCCCGGAGCCCAAAGCTTTCCAAATAGCTGAACGGTTGCAAGCTTGAGGCAAAGCAAACAGGATGCTTGGATGTGTGTTAATATTTAAACCACGGGAAGAAAGCAACTGGGAATGAGGGCTTTGAAAGACCAGGGAATGCAAAAGGTTGCTGCGAGGTGAAGCCTGTGGAATAGGTGTAAAAACACACTATTCATAGCCCATGACTCACTGCATTGAAACCATCTTGGCCATTCCTATTTTTATGAACAGCGGTGATTGAAACCAAGCCCTGGCTGGGGAAAAAACCCACAAAAAACCCTCTTCCAACACTTTTGCCTTTCCAGAGCCATGGGATTTCTCACCTTTACGTCCTCATTGCTGGGCTCCTGCGCTTGCCACTGGGGCTGCATCTGCACCTGCAGAGAGAGACACGTGGGACACTGTTAGATGCACAGTCCAGCCCAGGAACCAAAGGCACTGCAGTGGCTTTGTCACATCAGCAGCCTCCTATGACCCATCAGGAGTGTTCTGCCAGGTTTGTTTTTTTTTTTTTTTTTTTTTTTTTAGGGTTTTGGTTTTTTTTTTGAGCACTGCACCAAGAGATTTTCAATGCCAAAAAAATGTTATTAAAAAAAATCATAAAAGCTCTGGTGTACTTGCAGCCCTTTAGACTGCGGCTCAAGCACCAGCATCCTCTTGGATCCCAATGCATCTGGGAGGGTGCTCTAAGCAGCTCAGGGTGTCTGAAGGTCCTTCCTAAAAGGAAGAAAAGGGGTCAGAAGGGGATGGAGGCAGAAGACATAGGCTTTGTTTTCTTTCACAGCTGCTCTCACCAGCTCTGTTTGAATGGGTTGGTCCCATTTGCTGCCTCCGTTTTACAGTACTGCAATAAAAGCTTAGCTCAGACAAACAGAAACTGCAGCTGCTATGCTAATATTAGGAAGGAGCAGCAGTAGGCACTAAAAAACACCCTTCCCTCAGGCGATGCTTCCCAGCAATTCCTCCTGCCGCAAGCAGGCGGGAACAAAAGCGGGTGGCAGGTTGGCTGTGCCCCTCAGGGATGTGGGGGGGATAAATTTAGCACCGAGGCAGCCTCTTCCCAGATTCCCTGCCAGAAGATGACACCCGACTGACACCAGCCCTTATTCCCAGGGCTGTTATGCCTCCGCAGGGAATGCGGCAGGAAAAACCCTGGCACAGGTGATGCTGCAGGCACAGAGTGGTGCTGCTGTGGGATACTCTTGCTGTGGACCCCACAGGCATAGGGAGGATCCCTTTGGACCAGCAGCTCCATGGTGCACAGGGTATTTGGGGATCCACCTTCAGGGCAGACAGACCCTGGCAGGTTGAACACCACTGGCAGAACCGTGGTGTCAGAGAGGGGCAGTGATGGTGTGCGCAGAGCAGGAGGAATGTCCTCTGCCAGGATGGGAAGGGCATGAGGGTGCTGGTGTGGGAAAGCCCAGACCTCCTTTCCATGCCCTTCATCTCACCCCAGGTTTCAGGAAAACTCCTCTCCATGCCCTTCATCTCACCCCAGGTTTCAGGAAAACTCCTCTCCATGCCCTTCATCTCACCCCAGGTTTCAGGAAAACTCCTCTCCATGCCCTTCGCCTCACCTGTCAGGTTTCAGGAGAACACTCAACCCATCTCTGTGGTGGAACCTCACCCCTCGACACAAGGCTGCCCAGGGCAAGAGCTACCCAAGTCAAGCCTGACATGACCCAGGATGGGCAATGCTGGGGCTGGGGAGGCTTTAGATGCCACGACCAAAACTGCAGCCACCCACAGGGGAAGCAGCTCTTCCCCATCAGCCCTGCCATGGCCATCTGTGGGCCGAGTGCTTCTCCAAGGAGGACATGCTGCCTCTCCAGGAGAGCCCCTGGTGGCTTCTCCTTTCTGTGGATTTGCCCACTCATTTTTTCAACTCAAACTATAATGAAGAGGTGACGAAGCTCTGATGAAGAGGTTCCAAACCCAAATACAGGCTGAGTTAGTCGATACTGAGTTTGGCTAGTAGAAGAAACCATCTTCTAGTTTCGTCTTATGCTCTCAAACCCATTACAATGCAAACACAGACTCCAGGAGATGTGGCCACCACAGCAGGGAAACCTCAAGTATCATTGCTATATAAAGTTTATATTTTTGGGTTTATGTTGTTTCTATTTGCATTACTTTATGAATTATTACATTTTGTTTATTGCACATTCTCCAGCACAGTTCAAACCCAACCTCATTTTGCTGAAAATCGAGTAATGGCTTAGAGCAAACCTGGAGTGATGCCCACTCCAGCAAAACCCAACCAGCCCTACACCTTCCCCAGGGCTCTGGCCACTTCATCCTACAGCTTTGGGCCTCAAAACTTGATGCAAGTCCAGAAGGCAATTTCGTTCTTTCCCTGTCTGCCTGGGCACTTCCCAGCCCTCAGACCACAGCCCCCTCTGGCTGGAGAATCCATCCAACCACTTTACCCTCACTCCACTGCTGACAAGTGAACACAGCGCAAACTTAATTCCTAATTACTGGGCCCAGCCCAGTCCTGCATTGCCAGAAGAGGAAGTGAAGGGAGCTGACAGGGACTGGATCTGAGGAACGCTGCTCCAGGCTCTTGACTACCCTCTCTCAGGGCTTTGACTTGTGAAAGAGCAAGAAAAGGAGCCAGAAGGCACTGCCACAGCCACGTGCCTGGACATGGGGTTGCTTTCACATCCTCTTCTCTGAAATACCCCAAAACCCCACAGCTTAACCTCACACCAGCCCCAGCCCTGACACATCTGCTGACTCATGGGATTATCTGCAGCATGAAATTAGGCACAAAACTAAACCTTGCTGGGCTCGGGGCTGCAGCCTCCCCCTCTCCACTTTCAACATCTCCCTTATTTCATGGTTTTTTTTTTCCCAGCTCTGCTGAGGCTGCGCTGCTGAATGTCCTGAGCGAGGCTGTTTGCTTCCCTTCCATCCAGTCCCTGAAATATTTCAGCCGAGGCCAGCAGAGCCATAAATAAAACGGTAAGAGCTTAAAGCACTGCTCACAGCAGCACACTCAGGGGAGCCAATATGGCCCGGCCGTGCCAGCTCCACCCCAGGCCAGCCCAGGTGAGCAGAGCCCCTTGGTAACTGTGAAATTCTGTTGTGCACCACAAAAAAAATCTCATTACCCAGTCGATACACTGAGCTTTTCTGATTTTAACCCCAAAAATGGAGAACTGCAGTTTGCTGGGATGGCAGTGAGAAACCCCTCCCTTCTTGCTCCCTCTATTCCCTATTTTTGTTGTCAGCACCACTAATTTGGGATGTGCCTGTGCTTGCTAAGCAGTGCCCAGGCTTGCACTGCCTGACAGACCTGCCTGCGAGGGGACAGATTTTGTGAACCTTGAGTCCAACAAACATTTGTGGCCAGGGCCAGGCTTTCACAGGAGCCCTGTGAGTTAAATGCACCCCCAAAAAACCTTCCCACAGCTTCTGCGCTCGCTGTATTTTCTGGCTCAGCTGCAAAAAACCCCGAGCAAAATGATTCAGAGGGCTAATCTCGGTTTAACCTAAATTCATCCAGCGCCATGCAAAACCAGCATAATCTCCCACAGCTAAAAAAGCAGGCAAGTCTGCAGTGGAGCTGTTCTTCACCTGAAGGAAAATGTTCCTGCCACATGCCGTAACGCTCCAGAGACTCCCATTAATTCCCATATTCCTATCAGGGGTTGTAAATATTTGGATTTCGGAGCACAGAAGGCTGCCAAGGGAACAGGATGCTACAGGAGAGAGCAGCTTTGCCTCCATAGGTTTTACAAGGTGAAGGCAGACACCAGATAAAGGATTTAGGACAAGAATGCAATACTGGGTGGGATGGGATGTGTTTAGGGTACTGTTTTGCCATCTAAGAACTACGTTGTTCAGTAATATAATTTTTACCTGTGACTTGGGAGTGTTGGTTGGCTTTTTTACAACACAGAGATCATGGGAAGAGACAGGGAAACTCTGTTTTGCGCCTAAGGATGCTGGGCAGAGCCAAAGGCACCCCAGACAGCACAGCCATCCATGCATCCATCCCTCCTGGGCTCTGTAGGACACACCAGCACGCACTGGACACTCGCTGCTGGCTCAGGTCACACTAAGGGCATTGTGCTGTTACTTGGACTCACAAAATGGTTTGGGTTGGAAGGGATCTTAAAGCTCCTCTTGTTCCAACCCCCTGCCGTGGGCAGGGACGCCTTCCACCGGACCAGGTTGCTCCAAGCCCTGTCCAACCTGGCCTTGGACAGTTCCAGGAATGGGACATCCCCAACCTCTCCGGGCAATTTAGCCAGAGGGAGGATGCCTGCATTTGCATTGCTTATGAGAGTCCTCACTCTCCCCACAGCACAAAAAACTCTTTTTATTCTTTTTTGCCAGTTTTGGTGGGGTTTTTTGCAAGTCTCCTTCTGCAGGGCTGGAGAGCACAGACCCACTCTTGCCACCAATAGGGTGACCCACTCCTCTGGATCACCACGCTGGTGCAGAGAGGAACTGCCTCAATTTGTCTGCATTTGGATAGACAAATCACCCAGGGTCAAACCTCAATTAGCTCTAATTAAAGCCTTTCCAACCAGCAGATTTAAAAAAACCCCCCAAAGATCAACCTCCATGCCTGCTCCTGGCATTGAGCTCTTGGCTCCCTGGACTGCTGTGGTGATGATGAGCCACCAGCACAGTTCTCCAGGGATTTGGTCTCCCGTGTACAAGCTGCTTCCCACATCCCCTGCAGGGCCATTGTATCACCACCCACATCGACAGCGCCAGAGCCAGCTCGGGGAGAGGAGGCAGACAGGTAACAGCAGGCAGCACCCCACAGAAACACAATCTGCACCCCGGGGCGCTGCCGGGCTGTGACAGCCCACACACAGCTCCAGCATCTCCAGGGCAGGGCAGTGGACAACTCCTATGGCTGATCGTGAGGGATGCTCATCTGAAAACGCCCAATCAGATGAATAGGGAGAGAGCACTTGAGAGCTTGGGTGAATTTGTTAAAAAACAACTCCTTTGCTGAAATAAGCCAAATTTCTCATGTGGACTTGAGCCACCTGCTCAAAAGATCAACAACTCAATTTTACTCATTTCTAGAAAAACAAGTGAAACTGAGGGGGAACCACCCCAGAATCCAGGTGTGCTGAAGACAACAGGTGTGGAGAAGACAACAAATTGTTTTATAAAACAAAGAGACACAGGAAAGCTGATTGGGAAGTCCAGGAGACTTGCATACAGTTATCCCTGGGATTTGGGTTTGCTCATTCTCTGGAGTATCGCTGTATTTTCAAAGTTATGGGCACAGCTTGTGGTTACTCCATCACTGGGAGTCCTCCACCCTGACAGGTCACCCCATAAACCCTGCTCCTGGAGCCATCACCTGCATCCTGAGCTGTTTGATAAGCACAATCTCATGGTCTTGGCCAAAAGAGCCAGGGGCGCTTAGCACTGCAGAGGCCAAGCCTGTTAATGACGTGTTGTGCTGAAGAACAAGCCCTGTGCTTTATCTGGTGTCCTTGCCCAGAGCTTTGTCACAGTCTTCAAAGTCAAAGCAGTAACTACGAGGACAGAGGTTACTACCTGCTCCAGGAGAGCAAGAGCACAACATATCCTTTTGGGACACATGCCGGAAACTTTAATTCACATGTGCCAAATGGCAATTTTCTCTCCCTCTCTTCTCTCCCTACACACAGCTTTGTCTTGGGCTTTTAATTTTATTTTTTCCATCAGTGAGAAGGCCACATGCTGCTTAGCTACTGTAAGCTAGAAGGAAAAAACCAGCAAGTGAGCAGGAGCAGGAGAGATCAAGCAGCTGGCAAAGTGAACCTAAGATCAGGACAGGACATTTGGCACACACCTGACTCAGGGTCTCTCAGAAACACAAGCCCAGGGTTCCTGCCAGCACATCCCAACTTTTGATTTCACACAATGGTCACAAGGGAACAAGGTGTTTCATACACTAAACAAAATTATTTATGTGACACAGTGAAGGGATCAAATGAAATAATTTAAGATATGCGACACAGGCAAGGGATCACAGTGCCTTATATAGGGGGAAGTCTGTGATGGTCAGAACAGGATTTGGGAATCCCCTGTCCTGACCAATGCTCTATTTCATAAGCTCCTCTTGTCCACCTTGCCAGGTCCCCACCAAGAGCTCAGAGAGGTCCGCAAGGACCCACCCGCTCCCCTTTGGGTCTGGGTCACTGCTAAGGCAATGGGAAATGTTTCACCAATGAGTTTAGGGGGAAGAGCTGCACTTCAACCACCCCCGCCTCCATCTCTACCTGTCCCACTGGCTCCTATATTCAGAAAAAGACTCACTCTTCACTTTTACAAACACTTCTAGGAGACCACCGAGTTATCAGAGCCAAAAAACTGAAACAAGTAAGGCAGCATTAGCCAAAACAATCTGCAAAGGTCACTGAGGCACCTCCCAATAACATACACCTGGCCAAGAACCTACTGCAGGATTTTCTGCAGCAATTTATTTATTCTCCCAAAATATGGGACAGTTTGTTTTAAGGCCAGAGATGCCAAAGAACAACAGCTCTGGAGGACAGCATGCATGGCCTCCCCCATGCTGCCAGTCACCATCTTGGAGGAAGCAACATTTAGTGCTCAAGGATACTTGACCCTTCTCACAAAATCGATGGCATTTGAGAGCTAGTTTAAAGGGGGATGCTTTATCCTCCATGTCCCTGGCATGAGGGCTCAGGAATCTGATCCTCCTGGTGATCTTCAAAGATATATGCACAGCACATGGGATTCTAGAGCTCCTCAAAACTTTGGGATTTGAGCAAACTTTGGCAAAGCCTTACTCAAAAGCAATGCACAACTTCAACACAAGCCCCCGAGGAGCTCCACAAACGGAGCTGCTTGGCCACGAGCTATGCTCGAGGCCACAGCCGTGTCCCATGCCACCACATCTCACAAGGTGCGACCTGCACCAAACCCAGCCCGGCGTTACCGGCGTGGTGTCCTCCATGAGGCCGCGGATCTTCTCCACCACGTCGTTGCGGCGGTGCTGGCGGAGCGCGCTGATGAGCTGCGCCAGGCTGGCCTCGGGCCCGCGGATGGTCCAGTGCTGCAGGGCGGCGTAGGCGCGCTCGTGGTCGGCCGCGTAGCCATTGGAGAACGCCGCCACCTCCCGCTCGCTGGCGTTGCACAGGAACTGGTAGATGTCCTTCCACTGGCTCCCCACCTGCGCCGCCACCAGCTTGAGGATGTCGATGCCTGCAGGGCAGAGAAGCCACAGGTGAGGCAGGGGGGTCTGCAGATATCAGCTTTAGCAAAGCTTCTCTCATCCACAAGTGGCCACGCTTTGCTTTTCCTAGGTAGGTCTTTGAGATTTTGTTGTTATTATTTTAAGACCTTTTATGAGTGCAGGCTGCAGAGAAGCAGCACCTGTAACATGCTCAACACCTGCTATGCATGTAAAAAGGGTGGCAGATCCATCAGCTGCTCCAACACACCCTAAAATCAGTAATATAACTGTGAAATTTCCTGCACTCTTCAGCACAGGAAGACCCTGGATACTCAGCCACCACAGGGCTGCAGGAACAGGGCAGAGGAGCACAGGCTCACCCACACGCCTGCATCGAAGGCACTGCCTTGAAAAAGAGCTGGATTAAGAGGTGAGTCACCAAAGCACCTCGATAAAGATGAGTATTTCCATAACAAGCACATACAGCAGCTAGGATTGCATTCAGAGCCATTTCCAGTGCAGACGGGTGGGATGACTCAGCCATGGGGTGGGAAATGCTGCGCCAGGTGAGCATTGGGTGAATGGATCTGGTGAGAAACCAGAGAGCAAAAAGGCAGATTTACCCCAGAAAAGCCCTTGAGACATCCTGCCTCAAGACAGTGAGGGTTTTCTCTGTGTAGGTCAGGGAGCAATGCAAACAAGACACTTATCCTTGAGTCTACTACAGGTCAGGAGTTAAACCTTCAAATAAAACCGTATCTCCTCCAAAATAACTAATTAACCCTGTTTTATCAAGCTGAGCAACACCTTGTTTCAAACAGCAACATGAAGGGTCAGCATCAGTGACCTGCAAAGAGAAACTCACTTTTTCCAGAGAGATAACCACACCTCAGGTTTCCTCCTGGGCCAGTGTGCCCTCATGGCTACAGGGAGCACTTCTCTTTCCCTCTGCAGGCACAATGGTAAAAACAGCTGTTTACAGAATAATATCATAGCCAAGGTCCTTCCAGCTGGCCTAAAATATAACAATTTCTAATGCAGTTTAGATCAAACCTCCTAACTGCACCTTCAGTTCACAGCTCTGTTCTAGCCAAATACATACATACATACAAACAACAAAAAAAAAAATCTATAAAAGCTATACAGCCTGATACAGCTATCCTTTTTTATACATGTGCATGTGTATATAGACACAGATATGCGGTACTCATTTTTGTATCTCGTTATGTATTATATAAACATTTTTTATAAAGATGTGTTTATGTATATGTATATGGCCTGGACACCAGGTGCCCAAGAAAGCTGTTCTATCCCTGCCCTCCTCAGCTGGGCAGGGGACAGAAAACATAACAAAATATAACAAAAGACTCATGGGTTGAGATACAGGCAGGGAGAGATCCCTCACCAGCGACTGTCACTGGCAAACCAGACGCACCTTGGGGAAGTCAGTCTGACTTTTTGCTAATCAAAGCAGAAGAGGGTAATGAGAAATAAAACCAAAATCACTTCCCACCCACCTCTCCCTTTTTCCCAGGCTCAGCTTCACTCCTGAATTCTCTCCCTCCTCCCCTCAGCAGTGCAGGGGGATGGAGAATGGCATCTGTGGTCAGTCCACCACACATTGCTGCTCCTTTCTCCTCTCCTCTTGCTCCAGCATGGCTCCCTTTCACAGGTCCTGCCAGCAAACTTGCTCCAGCATGGGCTCCTCTCTCCCCCTCCTTTTTCACTGCCCCTGGTGTCTATAGAGCTGTTGCTCTCACATGTTCTCACTCCTCTCTCTACTGGCTGAAGTTAGCAGCTTTTTTTAGCTCCTCTTTTTAAATCTGTTGTCCCAGAGGCACTCCCACCATCCCTGATGGGCTCAGCCTTGGACAGCACTGGGTCCATCCTGGAGCTGGCTGGCATTGGCTCTCTTGGACATGGGTGAAGCTTCTGGCAGCTTCTCACAGAACTCACCCCTGTAGCCGCCTGCTACCAAAACCTGACCATACAAACCCAATAAAATATACACATACATGTAAAAAGTACCTATTCAGCCTGATATATTTTTTAATGTATTTGTGTATATCTGTATACATTACACATACTTCTGTATATCTCTATATATAACATAGGTATTTTACATATATATGTATGTATGCTTATATAAAAAGAACTACATTAAAAAAAACTATAAAGCTTCATGAAGATATTTTTGACCAAAGCTCACTTAAGGAAAGCTTATCAAGACCTGCTATATATAGACTTTAGTTTTCACTTCCAAACTAGATAACACAGCCATGAGCCCACAGTACTTGGAGCATCCACAGACGGTGCTAAACCTGCTCTAAATCAGGAACACCAAAGTGCAAACCACATTTGGTACTTCCCCACCCTCCTCCCACCACAGCCACCACAGCTCCCTCCGAAGCTGTTTAGACACGTGCTTATCCATCTCACATGGAGTTGTGAGAGTCGGGGCTTCTCCCATCAGAAAAGTTTGGCCCGCCAGCCCAGCATGGGGATACAGCCCACCCAAAAAAGCCAAGCCAACCACAAGGCTTGGTTTTAACTACGGAGAAAAGGCTGTGAATGTGCTATTGGGATTTATTCTGGGGTTTCTGATGTGACTCAGATCATTAGGTGCTGTTGCCCATAGCATTACAACAGTGTAGCTGGAATTAAGCCTGGTTTTGTTAACGCTTCCCATTACTCAGATGAGGACCCAGTGGGACTGAACTGTGTGCTTCCAGGAAAATCCCAAATTCCTCCCCCTCCACGACTTTGCATCCAGGCTGGCTGTGCAGAAGGACAGGCAGCTCAGACCACACTGGCAGCCAAGCCCTTGCACCATCTGATATCGCATACACGGGTTGATAAGAAGCCCCAAAAGACAACTCAGGTTTGGAGTCAGGTTCTTTAAAGCAACAAATCCAACTGCTTCTGGCATAAAAGCAGCAAAATGCCAGATTTATGCAGTGCTGCTTGATTTTATCACTCAATCCAGGGGATAAAAAAAGTAAAAATCCGTGAATACAAGTGTGGAAAAAGCTCTGCAAGGCTTGTGCACCAAGGTAATGCCAGCAATGCAAAGAGGGATGAGCATGTCTGATACTGCCTATTATATACCCATATATAGATATATATAGATAATGACTTATGCACTGAGATACAGAGATGTATATATAGAGAGAGCATTTAAGTCGTTATCTCACTGTATAAATCTTGCAGAGCTTCTCTGCTCTCATATTCAGCAATTATTTTTTACCAGGTTGATATTATATATATATATACACACAGAGTGAGAGAGAGTGAGAGAGAGAGAGAGAGAGTGAGAGTGAGGGAGGGAGAGAGGGAGAGAGGGAGAGAGGGAGAGAGAGGGGGAGAGAGAGAGAGAGAGAGAGAGAGAGAGAGAGAGAGAGAGAGAGAGAGCGAGCGAGCGAGCGAGAGAGAATGCTGCCCATTTTTTTAAATACACACACACAAACGAGCAAATTGGGTCTCCTTGCCAGTGCTGCCCTGCAGTGAGACAATGAGTTATGGCTGGGTGGGAGCTTTGCCCACACCCACTCCCATGCACATCAAACACACAGAAGCATTAAAACATAATTTGCTGGTTTATGACCCCCGTGTGGCATATCTAGTCAGCCCAGAAAAGGGAAAAACCCATATACTACCTGCTCCCACGTACATATTTAATGCTGATAAATCCTAGTGTTTACAACTGCTGTACTGCTGAGAGAAGTTTTCAGCTGCTCACAACTTGATTTGCACAGGTTTTATGCGGCAGCACGACATTTATGTCCTAATGTTCTCCTTCAGGATTTATGACAAAGTGCTCATGCTCCTACTGACATTTTCAAGTTTAGTATATTTAATCTCACCGTTCAATAAATTGGGCCCATAAACATGTTTATATCCCTTGGCAGTAACATCCCAGGGCACGAGAACACACCAGGCAGCAGAGGACTTAATGGCGCGTAATAATCTTTGGAGAACAAATGTTCCATTAAAAATGAATTTGGAAATGTCTACCTTAATACTATAAGAACCTTAAACTCATTTTCTTGCAACTATTAAATGAATTTAAGGCCCATATGTTCACTACATCCACTACAATATTGTGCAAACAAAACCCCAGAGAGATATGAAGAGATGCAGACAAGAGCGCAGATTTGGCTCCAGTCAGTAAGAAAAACACTGCTCCCTCTGTTCTTAAAAAACAAGATTAAAACCATTACATGACAAGCTGCGGCTGCACGCCGCCAAGTATTACTGCTCACACTAAAATAAAATGGTAATGCTTATAATAAGCTTACCGTCCTACTACTTCCATATTTCCAGAAGTCTTACAAGTTATTCTGCAGAGCATTATGAGTGCTGGAGCATCCTGTTGGGATGGGAAGGTGCCTGCCATGGTGTGTGGAGCGAAAATCCCAGCTCCACCCTAAGTCCTGGACCATCTCCCACCTCTCTCATCTGCACACCAGGGATGGAGATGGTGCTCAAAGAGCTCCACCCAGCCGCAATCCCAAGTAAGTAAAACAGCCAAGCACAGCAGAGATGGTGCTTTAACCCACCCATTTCACCCTTCCCATGTGAGGCTGGTCACAGCCATGCCGATGCTGTGATAAAGCTGCTCTGAGCTTGCCACAGCCTGAGTGATCCTCCTTTTCTGTCACAGGCCACAGGAACAGCATGGGAGAGCTGTCACCATCCTGCTGCTGAAGTGGGAGACAACACCAGCCCTGTCCATCATCACCACTGATCACCCAGCTTTGCTCACGCCGCAGAGAATGGAATTAAAGAGAACACCCACATTTGCATCCAGCTGAGCTGTGTTTTCCATGGTCACCCCAGAACAGGCAATGACAGCACCTGAAGGATCCAGGACATCCATATGTGCCTTAGGTACCTGAGCAGGTGGCACTTCAATTGCCATTATCTTAACATTGCACGTCTCTAAATGTCGTGACAGGCTACTCCATGTAGCCCCCTAATATTTTAAGGTGGTGATAACCCCACCTTCAAGCCAGGACAAGGCCAACATGTTGTGCACAGCCCAGTGTGAAGCCCAAGGGATCTACACACATGGGAACAGAGGCACAACCAGGCACATCTACAGCCAGGGCAAAGTGGGACAAATGGAGACAAGCCTGGAAATGGACAAATACCTCCAGAGAGGCACAAGCAAACACCAGTCCAGTTCATCTACAAAGATGCTGAGCTGAAGGGAAGACCTTCCTGCAGAAGCAAGGCCCCCATCTCACCACAACCTCCTGTCAGGTAGTCATAGAGAGCGAGGAAGTCCCCCCTGACCCTTTTTTTCTGCAGGTTAAACACCCTAAGCTCCCTCAGATGCTTCTCCTCAGACCTGTACTTCAGCCTCTTCGCACCTGCTCCATTGCCCTTCTCTAGATACTGCTCATTTCTGTCTCATCTTCCAAACAAACACGATTTCAGTTTATTCAGTGACTTCCACTTGCTTGTTTTGAATCAGGTTCAAGATTTTTCTCACCCACTTCCTGCTCTTTCAGATGTGCCTCGCCTCACTGCGGCACAGTTTGATGTAGAGAGAGCAATCAGTCCTTCCACGTCACCAAGGTGGTCATCAAACACGCACTTGGGACTTGGCTGAGCTTTAATGCCTTGTTCTGGACAAGCCCCATTGGTCTCCCAAGCCGCGCTATTTGCAGGTTGGACACGGACCCAGTTCCTCAGCATCACTTGGCCTCGAGCAGGGCGAGGAGCCAGGGTGGTGTGGGACCATGACCAGCAGTGCTGGCACGCTCACACACAGCACCTCCAAGGCACTGTTTCTCTTCTCTGCCATTATTTTTTCACATCCTCAAGCAAACTCGAGAGCGGAGGAAGAGCTGCCCCACCACAGTGACACCCCAGCAGCAGACACAGGGAAATCAAACCACAGCCACAGAGGTGCCGAGGCTCCTTCCTCTCCCCACCCTCTCACAAACGAGATGTCATTGTTTTCATTTTCAGAGCTCAAGTCAAACATCTTTTGGTGTTTTTCAGAAGAGTGCTCCTTAAGAAAATGGCACCTTTAAGGGGAAATCTCATGGCCAGCGCACTCCCAAGCCATGTGTCCTCTCATCGCCCTAATAATGAAGGGATACAGCACATAAAAGAGAATTAGCACAGCATGAGTTCAAGTTTTATAGGTGTCTTACACAGCTGGGAAGGAAAGCTCAGATCTCCCAGGACCTATGGCATACACAGATTCATGGAGTGAGCAGCTCAGCAGCCCAGGGCTCCACAGACAGCTTCATGAAGTTTCAGAAAGGCTGATTTCAGGAGACTCCATGCTCCAGCCCTTCCTCACCAGGGACAGGTCCCACCATTCTCCCACAGCACCGGGGTGAACTGACCTCGACCATCCCAGTACCAACCTGAGCTGGAGCACCTGGAGCTTCCACCACCTGCACACTGACAGAGGTGTTCCAGGCATGGGCAATATCAGCCTGTGCACCACCTGCTGTGACAAATCCTGACTGTGACAGGCAGGCTGGATGAAGCACCACAGAGAGCACAGCCCAAGGGCACACACAAGTCAGACAGAAAACCCACAGTGATGCAGCCCAACCCTCCCCTACACCCAGATAAAAGCTCCAAATCTGCAAAGCCAGATCTGCTCCTGAGCTCAGCCCACCTCCCTCCTCCAAATATCCTCCTGACTCATGTGAAACACGGCCACAGCAGCCTATTTTTGTGTCTGAGCACACACTGAGAGCCTGTACAAGCGAGCCAGGATGCAGCACATCCACACTCCAGCTGACAAGATACCTCAGCTCAGCCAAACCAGGACTTAGAAATCCCAAGTGTACAACACAAATACCTTCCCAAAAATGCAAAAATTCCACTAACTGCTGCCAAAAAGAGGAGGTTATTGGAAACTCAATTCCTCCCCCTGCCACTCAAAATATACTTCAGTTCCTAAAATGAGGAGGTTTGAAGATGTGCCAGGTCTTGCACCTGGGTCAGGACAATCATCAGTATTGGCACAGGTTGGGGGATGAAGGGATTGAGAACAACTCTGTTAAGGATTTGGAGATGCTGCTGTGCTGTGCCCAGCTCTGGGGTCACCAACATAAAAAGGATGTGGACCTCTTAAATCAGGTCCAGAGAAGGCCACAAAAATGGCCAGGGGGCTGAAACATCTCTTCTGAGAAGCCAGTTTGTTCAGTCTAGAGAAGAAAAGGCTCCAGGGTGACCTTACTGCAGCCTGCCAGTACCTAAAGGGGCTGTAAGAGAGCTGAAGAGGGACTTTTGATATGGGCACATAGTGATGGGACAAGGGGAAAGAAGGAATGGCCTAAAGCTGAAAGAGGGCAGGGTTAGATGGGATATTGGGAAGAAATTCTTCCCTGTTGAAGGTGGTAAGGCCCTGGAACAGGCAGCTCAGAGAAGCTGTGGCTGCCCCATCCCTGGAAGTGTTCAAGGTAAGATGGGGCTTGGAGCACCCTGGGACAGTGGGTGGCAGAGGGGAGTAGGAACTAGATGATCTCTGAAGGTCCCTTCCAACCCAACCCTTTCCATGACTCTAACAAGAACCTTTGTCAGGCAGGAGGAGAGGACACATGAAGACTTGCTAGTGATAGAATAGTTTTCCCAACCATGGAGGACAGTGCTATCAGACCCTCCCAGGACCCAGTGATTCATATCCTTAGGAAGCGTTGTTTGGGCAACAAACCACTCATGATACATTTGGAGTTTGTTTCGTTTTTCTTTTTAAAGGCGAAAAATCTTGCAAGGCAGAAAGGGACTTCTAACAATCATTTCCCACAAGCTCTGTGGAAAATAATTCAGCCAAACCAGGCCACGGAGAGAAGTCTGTGATCAGCCCCATGCAGTTATGAACATGTTTCCGACCTGGGAACTTGAGAATCAGCAACTTGAAATCAGACCTCCCTTCCCAATACATTCCATGGAAGTCGCCTCTGTAACAGCCCCTTGGTCCAACCCTCCCAGGACCCATCCGAGCTCCTGTCCACCACCATGGGATGCTACACCAGGGACCCACAAGTGGACTTGCTCTTGCTTTAGTCTGCATGAGAATGGCCAGCGTAAGTATTTTATGTAATTATTAAATTTTAAACGGCTTTTGCAGAGTTAATCTTCATTATAACCCTCTGGGACAGCTGGTAACCCTGAGCACACACACTGCCACAGCCAGAGCCATATAAATATCCAGACACCCACAGATGCCAACCCGAGGATTAAATTCACCTCCTGCATTTTTTTTCCCCCCAGTCTTGGAGAGCAAGGAAAAAACCAAAAACAACTCAACCTTGTTATTCGAGGAGTGATGTGTGAGAGCCTCACTGATGTGAGAAATCACAGCCCTCCCGGCGCTGAAACTGGTGTCGGGTTTTTGGCAAAAACACCCTGGGCTCAGAGTGGTTTTCTACAAGGACAATCCTCCTCTCCTGCAGAGCTGCCCTGCCTCCCACACTCGGCCCTACACCTTAATGGGCAGGCACAAATCCCAATCCCTCATTAAATTAATACAGGGGCCACCCAGGAATTTTGACCATGGGATAATTTGGGTTTTCTCTTCTTTTCTGAAGCAGATTTGGGAGCAAATGTTCTAGCTTCCCAGGGCAGCTCCCCGCAGCCCTGTACACACTGCAGATAGATGGCTCGTGTAGCAACACACATTAAAAGTGATCAAGCACCAATCTTTGGTGCTAATGCAGTAAGGCTGAGGAACAGGAGATGATAAAACCTGCACATGATTAGGTTTCTTCCTCTCTAAGCAGAACACCAGCCTCCCACATTTGCACTTTCCAAGGCTCCCTTTCATCATGAAGCCCTGGTCAGCTCTTGCATATGCCCTTTGGAAACCACAGAGCTCCCCAAAAGGACAAAGATGCTTTTTGGACAAACCTGAGCAATGTTTTACATTGAGCAGTTTGAGGAAGATGGTGTTCTGAACTTGTCAGATGCCACCCCGATGCTCCCATGGCAGAGGTTTGTGCTGCAGGTAAGAGTTGCTGCATCCCACCCAAAGCAGAGCATTGTGCTCGTGTGAAAGCAAACACAGCACGAAATCCAGCAGAACAAACTCCAGTGAGGGAGCATCCATACTCCTTGTGGTACCCGGCACATTCCGGCCTCTTCCAGTTTAACCAGCTCCCTTTCTGCCTGGGTCTCACCCTGCGAGGTGGACAGGCTGTCAGCAGAGGACCAGCACATCTGCACATCATTGAGCTGCAGACGCCAGAGCAGAGACTGCTTTGGAAAACAAAACCAAACACAACACCTTCTCTGCCTCTCCATTCTGGCAGGTGGACAGACATCAATCCCTCATCTCACGCTCTGCCTGCCAGAGCCGTATTAGAGTTTGCACACAAGCCCAGGGCTGCTCCTCTCAGCCGTAGCTGCAATTACCGAATTATGTCAGCAGCAATGGACACACCTGCCCTCCTGAGATGCTCTGGGCATCTCTGCCCCACCTGTGGTCTGGGCACAAAACCTCCAGGCCACCACAGTTTGAGGCTGATGAAGCTTTTAACCCCTTTTGCTCCTCCTCATGCTCTGCAGAGGTGCAGAAGAGTTCCCAAGGGTGTGTTTCCACAGCAGCTCCTCCATCCTCACCCTGCCTCCCAGCACGATGCTCTTGCTGCCAGCTGGGGCTTGTTCAGGGGCTGATCACAGGGAAAACTATCTCTACCAAAAGAACCACCACACTGAGAGGCTTTCATCTCATTTACTCACACAAGCACTACGGAGGGGCTCTAAAGTAGCATCCAGAGTCACCACACAGACCTGCAAGTGCCAACCCTGCAGCAGAGTTTCCTCATTCAGGGTAGCAGTTAAATAGGCTTGAGGAATAACATCCTCAGCTGGACTGCTTCCATGCACTTGCTTCCCTTCAGTAGGTGATGGATGTCCAGAAAAGACTGACTTAAAAAGCCCACACAAAACCTGAATGCGCTGTCTCTTGCAAAGAATCACGTAATTTTACTCCAATAAGCATCTTCCAACTAACCATAAACGAGTACGTGATTCCATCTGAGGAGCAGCCTGCAACGACCCAGCCATCCCCACACCCCCCCTGGTTATGCCCACGTGGGGATGCTCTGGAGCTGCAGCACAGCATCAGGATCCCTGAGGTACAAGGATCCAGTCCCCCTTCAGCACCCTCAATTACTTCCTCGGGAGCAGACCAGGCTCAAGCCTAGCCCTGGTCTCTCAGCGACCAGGATGCACGCTAAGGACTACTCCTTTCAAATCACCAACCAAGAAGATCCTGGCTCCCAATGTGCTGACAGCTGACCAATCAAGACCCCCAAATCCCAACACCCCCCATCTCTCCAGCATCACGACTCAACTCGCCACTGTGATTTTGAGCCATTTTTAGCACATGATCTTCTACATGCAGTCAAGCCTCAGCTCCACCCCAGCTGCAAACAGCTTTTGCAGAACAGCTAATTTCTCTGATTATTTAACCAGAGGCTTCCTGGCTTTGCTCTCACCACCCACTGCAATAATGTGCAATTACAAGACTTGAAGAAAAATAAAAGGGAAGTGGCATCTCATGCCAGGCCAGCACTGCCAAGATCTGTTCTTCGGTCTTTCAACTCCAAAAAAACAAAAATCACTGAACTCTTTTCTTGCCTCCTGGCATATCATTTCAGACAGCTGCTTCTATACACAGGTTTTACCCTAACATTTTAGAGTCTTTGTCTTTCATCCTCTGCTACTAAATGGATGAAAGCCAAAGGCAACGCTATCAGCAATTTCTGCAAAAAGAATTCAAGCCCATCTTTATGTTTGGCATAGACTGATGGCAAATTTGGCATTTCCGAGGCATTTGAGAGACAGGCTCCAATTCTCAGTTTTTATTGAAAGGTTTCTGCAAGCTCATTTCCTCACCTCTGGAAAGGTCTGAAGAAAGGAAATGGGTATTTACTAAAATAAAGGCATGAGCCCAGTGTGTGGAATGCTCTTGATCTTCTAAAGAAAGAAGTTATACAAGGTTAAACCACACAGCCCTATCAGCCCTGTACCCACGTCACTCAGGCACCACGTGGATAATTTCTCAGGAAAACTCTGACAAACTGTCAACTGTTGGATTCCTATCTGCAGGGCTGTAAAGTAAGAGCCAGCTGAGGCAGCAAGAGGTCCAGCTTCTCCAACCAGAGCTACACTGTTCTACCTTCTCAATCTCTCTCTGACAGCCCCTGTTGCGTGGATGGACACAGATGTGGAGGAAGGCTGGCTGGTAACTCAGGCCATCGGTCATTGCAAGCTCTTCCCAGACCTCTGAACCATTTAATCCAGTGAGAAGCACTGGCATTTGCTGCCTTGGCTGGAACATATCCATGCTAAGGACACGGGTCTAGTTTTAACGCCAACCTCCCAAGCTACTTCTATTTTTATGTTTGGGCTGTTATTTAAGGCATGTATTATGACCAGAGAGAGGATAGGGCACACATACCAGCTCACAGAGAGATGAGGACAAGTGAACCTTCTTCTGACAACAACTGCTCATCAGGATCACACATCTATATCAATTATTTAAGTAATCCAGGAATCAAGTCCCTTCAGGAACTGGGTAAGAGTTTGAGCCCCTGCTTCCACCCTAAACTCCTCCTCTTTTGGTAAGGAGCCCAACCACAGTGCCACGTCCTTGCTCCAGCACTAAGCAGAGCTAGTGCCACCATTACCATGCTGCACCCACAGCCTCAGAGCAATAAATAATTTCAGTAATAAAATCCCCCGAACAGGCAAAGCCTTGGATGCCCACCTGGTGCCTCGGGAGGCTCAGGAGGGGTGCCAGTGTGAGGGCAGGAGCCCAAGCACAGCTCCTCTGAGGAGAGGCTCCAGTGCCTACGTCAGACCCGGACTTTCCTTTCAAAGGTTAAAGCTGTTTACTGAAAGGATTAGGAGGGAGGAGATGGTAAACTAGGAAGAAGTGGGGGTAGACTGCAAGAACTACGTAAACAGGCAATAAACACACCCCAGCCCCCTACTGGTGTGCCAGCCAGCCTGTGGATGGAGGTCATACAGATGTGGGTGCACTGCCAGCACCCAGCCCAGGGGCTTCATCCCCAGCCAAAACGATAGTTTACACCCTAATTGATGGTTCTTTACACCCCTAGTGCAGCCACAAACCAGGCTGGCACCTGAACCAAGGAAGCAGCTGCGGTCCTTACATCTCAGGAGGCTTTGCACCGGTTGCCTACCATGGAGGGATCCACACAGCAGCACAGAAGAAGATTTCCCCTCTGCAACAGCCTGAAGTTTGCTCCTGGATATACTCACCCCTGTCTGAAATGCTGCTCTAGGATGAAGCATGATTTGGGTACAAACACTGCTGGAGCAGCAGAAAGCTAAGCCATGACACGGCAGCTCTGCAGAACATCTCAGCTGTACAGTCAGTTATTAAATAAAAGGTCAATTCCTTTATGGCACTACACCTCTCCTTTCAAGTAAACAGTCTTAAGAGCCAGACATTTCAACAGGAAAAGCAGAGAGGGATTTATGCACCACCGCAGAGGAGAATAATTTCCATATCTGACACGACAGTGCAGCGCCACCAAGTAAGAGCTAATGAGCAAGGCCCTTCCAGCTAATGCAACACGATTTGGTTTGCACTAAAAGCAAGACAAAGCATTAATTGGTTTGTGCCCGTCTGCCTGTCTTGATTGCACAAAGTTCATCTCAGGACATTCGGTGGCAGGAGGAAGTCACAAAGCCCCCCATGCCAAGAGGGAACCCGCGTGACTGCTGCACGAATGACTGGGAGTAAGGAGCCACTCACCTCCAGATCAGGGAGGTTCAATAACACCTGGATGGTTTATCACCTAGTGTGGTTTTGCTGTTACATCCATCTTATTTCCCAAGACAAAGGGAAAACTTAGCAAGTATCTTGTGAAATCGATGCAGCTGTTAACAGGTGACAGAGAAGGCTGGAACGACTCACCCTGGGAAGCACAGAATGACATGTGAAGGATGCTGTCCCCCAAAGGATGACGACATCTGGGAGGTGAGGTTTTATCTAAATGGGTTAAAACAGGTCATTGCTCTCCACGTGAACCTTCTCCTATCTGCAGGGTTTCTTTAACCTGAATCATGCTTAGTGACCCAACACACAGCAGTGCTCGCAAAGGCAGCTCCAGTGTGGCTTCCAGAAGGACCAGCTGCAGCATGGGCACTTTGGCACGGTCTGAAACACCAGGACAGAATCCAGAGCTGCACCCACTCACTCTAAGCAGCATGGTCGTCTGGTCCCTGCACTTGAGCATTCCCCATCCGCTACAAACTCAGCCCTGCTCTGAGGTGCTTCAAGAAACAGGAAAGTATCAGAAATTCCACCAACTGCTAATTAAGGTCTTTGAGGAAAGGGTTACAACAAGTTAACAACAACCGCTGGTTTCTGACCTATGAATCATGGCCAAAGCCACGCATTCTTGGTAGTGCCCACAAACAAGGATGTTTAATAAGGTTCTGCAACTCCATTGCACATCACTCATCACAGTCTCAAGGACCATGCTTTGGGTGCCACAGATTTTAGGGAAAATAGCATGCAGGAGTTATGGGGAAAAGTGATCAAAAACAAAAAAAAAAAAAAAAAGTTTAAGAAACTGCAGCCCAAGAACACAGAAGAGTTAAAAGGAAACTGATAAGCAACACAAATACAAGAGAAGGCAGAAAACCAATTCCAACAAGACCTTACTAGTTGTATAAATGAATTAATGAAGGCAAACAAAGTGTAGGTCTATTAATCAGCAGGAAGGTGAAGAGAGTACACAACAGAAGACGCCCTATTCAAAACCTTCTTTGCTTTGTACTTGAGCATTGAAGGATGACTTTCATCAAGGACTGATCTCTCTTAAACCTTCCAATCTTTGTTCAATTCATTCTTTGTTTGCCCCCCTCCCTTGTTAAATGTGCTTTTCTAAAGGTTAACTGCGAGCGGATGTTTAAGGTTGAACAACGTCAACCCAAAGTAAGGACTCCTCAGTCTGCACAGGATAAGGGAGGGTCAAAATCGCCACAGGAGCTTTGCAGAGGAAGAACTGTGCATCCCAGTAGGGAGATCATGGCTGCCTGATGCTCACAGTCACGCCACCATTAATTAATCACTGATTTTTATAAATTTCAACTTAATGATCAAAACACATCATCTTTAAAGTCTCGTCAGAAAGCGGACAGCAAATCATCCACTAAATAAACAGAAAACACTACCAAAAAAGTGAGTCCAGGCAGACCTGAAGACACTTTTGGAGCTGAGCACATCCAGGACTCAGGCTTTAAGGACAACCTTTCTGGCTCCAGTGTGGGCAAAGGGCTTGGGACACAAGCCAGCGCTTGGGATTTAGGGCTAAGAACTGAAATTGAGGTGCAGCCAAGAGGTGGGGGATGACTCAGCCTTCCAGAAACAGACCAGGGTGAGGGGATCAAGGACGGGGGTGAGGGGATAAAGGATGACACAAAAGGCAGCCAGACCCATGCCTGAGTCACCAAGGAAATAAGGATGATGCGAAACAGAAGTGGAAAGGAAAGGAAAGGAAAGGAAAGGAAAGGAAAGGAAAGGAAAGGAAAGGAAAGGAAAGGAAAGGAAAGGAAAGGAAAGGAAAGGAAAGGAAAGGAAAGGAAAGGAAAGGAAAGGGAAGGAAAGGGAAGGAAAGGGAAGGAAAGGGAAGGAAAGGGAAGGAAAGGGAAGGAAAGGGAAGGAAAGGGAAGGAAAGGGAAGGAAAGGAAGGAAAGGAAAGGAAAGGAAAGGAAAGGAAAGGAAAGGAAAGGGGGGGAAAAAGGTGTCTTCATTCAAAATCATTCTACCAAAGGAAGAAGGGGAGAAGCTGGAGAAGCTGGGTGAAAAGGAGAGAAGCTGGAGTGAGCAGGTGACACTCCCTCCATTAACCCTTCCTTCAGGAGCAGAGACACACCATGGGAACTGGAAGGAGACCAAGGATGATGAAACATCAGAGGAACCTTAGATGGACCTTACCCTCACAAGACCCACCAAATTAGGAAAGCCACCTGTCACTGGCTGTGGGGGTGGCCCCTCCACAGCCCTGGGCTGGAGTGGGGAGGACACCACACGGTCACTACTGCTCACCATGCCCATTGCAGTAATAGATCCACTTCTCCCTGTTCTGTGTGGGGGTGGTGGACTTTTTCATAATAGCTTTTTCCACAATGGCACTGGGATCTTGCCGCGGTCCCTTCTTCAGAGTCCGTGAGCTCTTTCTGACACTGCACACGACGATCACCACCAGGACCAGCAGCAGGAAGAGGACGATCATCCACGGCAAGTGCTCGTTGATGTCGAAGTGCTGGTGGACGTTCTGCGAGCCTCGCCGGGGGGGCCTGTATGGGATGCTGGGCTTCTCGCCCCCCATCATCTCCAGGGATGGCTGCTTCTCCAGGGCTTGGCTTGTCTGCTTGTGCCGGTAGCTCTGGGCCTGGCTGGTGGTGCCGGTGCCCATGAGGGTCCCGCTGACACCGTCCGTCTCGTTGGCTGAGGTTTCGTTGTAGTACCGTGCCCGCTCCACCATGCTGCTGGACGCGCGCGGCGCTGGAGAGGGGACAAAATCGGGAACTGAAGAGTTCAGACCTGCGGGAGGAGAGGAGAGTTCAGTGTCACGGCACCGGAGATGCGATATGGCATCACATCACGGGCTAAGACCTGCCTGAGCATCGGCTTGGCCAGCAGACAGAAACCCAACGCCAGGCAGCGAGAAAGAGTAGAGGTGAAGTTGAGGTTTGCCTCTGGGAACAGATGGGTACGGTTACAGAGAGCTTCAAGGTAAAACTGACCCGTACTGGTTAAAGGCTAGTGGCAGCTTATTACAAAAAATTAGTTATTAAAGGCATGTTGTCAGTCTCTGTTGGTCCCACATGCAGCATTTGTCAGAAAACCAACAGCTTTGAGCAAGTTGTTTTTTCTTTCTTAGGTTTATGAACATTGGTTTTAGCTCATTTGTGGAATTTCATATTTGGGCTAAAGGTACAAAAATACATGACAATTTGCAGGCTTAGTATCTTTCCACTGGGTTTGTCAAGGAAGCACAATTATTTTTTTATCAGCCCTGCAAGCAGCTGCAGATGAATCAACTACAAAATAGGTCTTTGAAGCAATCAAAGTTCCCCCTAAGAGCTCCCCTTCCATCTTTACCGAGTTTCCTTATCAACTAACACCTCACAGATCCCAGCCAGATGTGAAATACGAGCCAAAGCCTGGCAAGAAGAGGAAGAAGGGACGTTGTGGCAAAAACTACAGATTATTTTGGAAAGTCATCTTTTGAAGATTGTGTCTCATCCCTGCTGAGACAGAGAGTGGGTGTACTTGTCTGTACCTGGTATTACCCCCAACTTGATTACCCAAAACACCCTAACCAGGACACAAACAGGGAAAACACTTCAACTTTTACGTAATTGTCGACAGCTGATTTCAAAGTTCAGGAAACACCCTCCTGCACACTCCCAATGATACACCAGCGTCTGGGCAAGCTTTGAGACCTCACAGAGGTGAAGCGCTGGAAGTCCACCACTGTCAACACTTCCCTGCTGCTATATTTACCAACTCAGGTCTTGAAGTCATCAAAAGTTGCATTTTTAAATTAAAATGCCTCACTTGAGACACTGCAGGGAAGTTGCTTTCCAGGGCGGGCAGAATACCACCTCAAGTGGAGTCCTACAGCAGCCCTGAAATCGGCCACAGCTAAGGCATCACCACAAAGGCTGTGATGAAGAACCACTTCCAATTAAGTGAGAGAAGGGGGAATTCCACGTGGCTCTCCCCACCAGTGGCAAGGCGTGTAAATCTTAAGAGATTAAAGGAAAAAACCTACAGGACAGCCCAGGCGCCTGCAGGGCTGATTCAGCAATGGTTCCCATTCAACCAGTACTCTGACAAAGATCAGAGTGGAAGGCAGCAAGGAAAGCACAGGCACAAAAGCAGTGAATCCATCAGAGGAGGAGTCGCCCTGATGCAGGGAGACTGCAGCAGGGGTTTTCCTGCTGCATCCCAACCCAGGTTCACCACAACTGCACAAAGGCTTGTGCCATAGAGACAGGAAAAGAGGCTGGGCAAAGTCATGCCCTTTCAGCCCAAACAGTAGAACAGCCAGAAGTCCAATCAGGACCGTAGTCTCAAGTTAAAATGTTATTAAATGTGGTTTATTACAAGTGAGGGCAACTCCATGCCAAGAAGCAGAAGCATCTACCAACCAGGCTTTAGACCAGGTTGCTTTTTAACAGCTTAACACCAACCCTGACCGAGGCAGAAACACAATCCCTCAATCAAAACCACACCTGTGTTTCAGGGATAGACATTACCTTTGGGAAGATCAGAGGTTGGTGGAACTTCATAGGGCTGCTCACCCGCTTCGGTGCTTGATGAAGCCAAAGCCGTGTTCGGAAGGGACGCCGGAGAACCACAGACGTTGTCACTCTCCTTCGTCCCCGGCTTGATGACCACCATGTTTTTCCCAAAGCAGTCAGTGTAGGGTTTGCACTTCATCACACTAGAAGGCACATCAGAAAAGGTACCACGAGGGCACGGCTTGCACCTGACGTCTTCGGTCTCGGTTCCTTTCTTGCGGACGCCCCAGCCGACCGGGCACACCGTGTAAGGGACGCAGGTATCGTTCGTCTGAAACGTACCAGACAGGCAAGTGCACTCGCGGTCAGTCAAGGCAGTACAATGAGTTTTCTCAATCATTGGCAGTTCGCAGGGTCTCCTACAAGGGTGGCACCGCTCTATGCCGTTCTCATGCTTGGTAAAGGTCCCATCTGGACAAGGGCTGCACTCTCTTAAGGTACTCTTTGTACAGTGCTTAGACACGTAGGTTCCTGCAGGACATTTGTCACAGGTCAACTCTTCGTTGGTGGCACGGTCGAGGTGGCGGTACTTGCCAGGGGAGAGGCTGATGGCATTCTGCTCAGAGGTCAGCTTCGACTGACCATCAGCGGTGCCAAGGAGCATGAGCAGCTGGAAAACAAATAGGAGGTATCAGCCAACAACAGCGTGCAACTGGCGCCCTCTCTGCCAGTGACCCCCTGTAGGATCACAGGGGGTGACCCAGAGCTGTGGGACCACGGACAAGTTACTGCACCCAGGGGATGGAGCTCAGCGAGGCTGGAGCGGAATGGAACTGGTGCCGAGGGCAGCGTGCTCTCCAGATGCATCCCCAGCTACGATTATAATTGCTTAAATTTGACACCACACTTCTCGGTGAAACTAAGCATCATTTACACTGCAACCCTGCCAGGGTGGTAAATACTGCTAATTGTGTTTCAGCAGTACGTGCTACCTGGCCACCCCAGGAGAATTCAGACCAGCTTTGCATTTCAAGGCTGAGAGGCTTCAGCACAAGGCAGGCGCTCGCCGACAAGACAAAAAACACATGCAGATGGCAGCTCTGACCTGCAAAACTTTCCTCCTGTATTTGTTAATCTGCACTTGTTCAAATAGTTACCTTTCTGAGTAACCAGGATGAAATCCAGGCTAGCGGCTGTTTCTGGACTATTTCTCAGCTCCTCTGCCTTTCCATGGTTTTTTATGACCCAGTGCAAGTGTTGGGTTTGGCGAGACCGCAAGGGATGTTCTGCTTTGAGTCTCCAACCACATCTGAACCCACTCTAAACCAGCTGCATTAGCAACAGGAGAGAAAACCCGGTGCTATTTTTGCACTCTTCAAGGAACTCTGCTGTAACTCAGCTCCTCATTGCATCAGACACAGGTAAAAGGACACTGAACTGAAACCAGCTGGGCTTTGCCACATGATGGCTATAAATCTATCTCTACTGATTTCCAATCCCAAGGCTTTATTCCCTTAATTCCTTTGCAAAGATGCTGCTCCACCCCCAAGAAAAGCTCCATCTACACCAAGAAGTATCTCTGCTTCCTCCAGAAGACCTCTGGTCCATGGATTTAATGTCAGTTATGGCAGCAGAGATAAGTCACCAAGAACAAAAGGCATATCCAAAGAAAGGCTGACACAGCATGCAAAGCAACAGGAAACGTTTTCAAACAGCCACAGGCTAAGTTTGGAGGAGAGAGGGAACAAGTCAGTATTACCTTGAATTTTCAAACATTTTCTACACTGAAGGTAAAAAGACCAGAGACCCTAACGCTGCTCAGCTGCAGGGCCAAGCACATAAATCACTTGGCTGTGTTATACAATCCCTCGCCTCTTGCTCTGCTACCTATTCCGGGCTATCAGCCAGCAAGAATATATTCAGAAGGAAGGGAAAAAAAAAAAAAAGGCTCCTAACAACATGACTCTGCAGAAGACACATCGTGGCAGAGCCGCAAGCTGCGCCGCGTCATTTTTGGTGCAGTCTCTCGCTTCCTGGAAACACACAGCACATTTCTGTTTCACCTGCTAAATAATTTACGGCTTGGGATTTGTACAAACACACTTCACATTTTTATTTTTTTAATTTATTTAGTTTTCTCCCCCTGAAGCAGCAATTACAGAGCAGGCAGAAGCAGGCAAGCCCGCAGGAGCTGACGAGGATCCTGCAGCGGCCAGACTAATTACGGCACATCAAATTAAAAAGTGGGGCTGCCCTGGCAGGCAGCAAAGGCTTACAGGATACATTTTATTTTTCTCCTCCCCTAAGACATGATTTAACAAAGCGCTTAGCTGGCTCCAAGGAAACCTGCCACCCTCCCCTGTAATCTCCCTGACGCATCCCTGAATTAGCAAACTGGACTCTTAAGGTGGCAGGAGGGGTCACCTGTGTTACTCACCCTCCTCCTGTGTCAGCGCCGAGCAGGACAGGGTGACAGGAAAGGCAGGACAGGCAAGTGGCTCTCCTGCCTCACCAGGAGTGGGCTGTGTGCTGCTGTCTCAGATCCTGATTTCTCCCTCTGCATCAAGCCAGACCTCGGGAAATCCATGGACAGCCCCGCTACAAGCATGAGCTATGGGCTCCCTCCTGTTCTCCCTGTTCTTCCCATTCCAGCATCTTTCCATCCTCCACCCGGGTAACTAAAGCCTGGAATAGCACTCGGTTTGAGTTGGCTTTTCTGAGGGTTTTTTTTAAACCCTATCTCAAGAAAAGCAGCACTGGTATTTTTGAACATCTCAAGATCTTCAGCTGCACATACGCTTCCAAGCTTATGGAGAACAGCAAGTTCCAGTGGGGATGGCTAAGCAGCATCGAGCATCTGCTATTTATTCAGACTGGCATTTCTGGTCCCTAAAATAATCCAACTGCTCAGGTTTTGCCGCACTCAGATCTCTGAAAGCGAAGGCCAGGAGCAGAAGGACACATTCAGCAAAAAGGAGTGTCTCCTGGTTTGGTCTCTCACCCTCAGGGCTGCCAGCAGCACAAAGACCTGGACCTTTCCGGCTGACACTCCCAGTTCCAGTGGAAAAAGCAACCAAGCATTGAAGAGAGCTCTGCTGAGCCACTGCACTTCATTTCATTACTCTGTTACTAAAGGAAGTGTACAGGGTAACAAAACCACAGAAGAAAACAGAACTGGTGCAAGACAACACTAAACAGCAGAGTTGGTTTCAGCAGTTTCGTGCTCTCTACGCTCAACGCAGAACAAAGAAGGGCTGAAAGGGACAGGGGGCCCTTTCCAAAAGGGTCAAGTGGGACAGGGTGGCTGCAAGCCCAAAGAGCATCCCCAACTCAGCGCCAACACCCTGCACCGCACAGGCAAAGGCACCTCCCAGCCACCTTCACCCATTTCAGCACATGAAGGTTTTATGGTACAAGGAAATCAGACCAGTCTGGGGGACACCATCATTGTGACCGCCCCACATCAGGAAACGCTCAGACAAGGGGACCTTCACATTCAGCTGCAAACAAACCCTTGGTGCAGCAGCACCCCACAGCTGGTGTGAGCATGACCCACCCCAGCACCACCCAGCCCAATGACTCCATCTCAGGGGATGCCTGTGCTGTGCTTCCATCACCTTCTTCAACAACTCTGTGCTGCAGGGAGACCTGACAGGCACTCTGCACAGGAAACAGCTCTTAGGGGGCCACAAGCTGCCTAGGCATGTGCACAGAGGATGCAGCTGCAAACACCTGAGAAACCTGGTCTAGGGGCTGGCATTCCTGCCCACGGCAGGGGGGCTGGAACTACATGATCCTTAATGTCCCTTCCAACCCAAAGCCATTCTATGATTCTATGAATATGGCATCTCATTCAGGGACTCAAACCTGCACAGTGACTCAAAACACCAGCAGAAAGTTGGTGAATCAACTTTCTGTCCTGAAATTTGTGCCCTAAAATGCTGTGACACCAAGATTGTCATAATCTCAGGTTGTGTACAGTGCTGCCCTGCTGCCAGCTTTGTGGGGACACACCAATAAACCTGAAACTAAAGTAAAAAATTTTAAAGAATTATAATAAAAACAGAACACGAATGGCAGCTAAACACAGGGCACTTGATTCTGGCAGAGAAGAGCAGGAGCAGAGACCTGCAAGTGAGCAGGGACCAACAGTGCTAAACTGATACTCTGGGAGTGGTTTCCAAGCAAAACCAGCAGAATTTGGTAGAAGTGGCAGCTGGCTCTGTGGCAATGCCTTGGCACAGGCTGGGGATGAGCTGCATTGCCTGCCGCCCTTCCCAGAGGTCAGCTGCACCCTTCACCGACAGTACTGGGAAAGTGCTTGCAACATTAAAGTAAAAGAAATAAATATATAAAAACACTAGAAAGAAAAATAAACTGGTCTGAAAGTTTTACGGTAACTCGGCAGACAGGAGGAGCAAATGTCCTGCCCTGATCACTGCAAAAAGGATCAAATTACTCAGTCCAAAAAAAGTTGCCTGTGAGGAGGGTTCTGAAGAGCAAGGCAAGTTTCTGCTTCTTGCAACATGACCAGCTATTTCAGCTGGTTTGGGGTTTGTGAAATGGGAGCCCAGGACTCACTGCTCAGCACTTCCTTTACTACGTCTCAAGAGCGAAACACAGGGAGACGAGAGAGCCAGAACAGCAGCAGCACAACATCTGGTCCCCATGAAGGAAAACCCAGCAGCGAACCCTGCAGCCAGCGACCAGAGCTCGGAAGCATCCCCGCCAGCCACAGTTTTGCTCCAAACAGATGAGAGCCCCCAGCTTTCCAAAAGCCCCAAGCTGAAGTAAGATGATGTCATGCTGGTTCCAGGGAAGGGCTGTGGGGGAGATGGTGGAAACTACCTTGCAGTAGTCAGTGGGATCCCAAAAAATCCTCCAAGCAAATGAAACCACAGCCAACACCAGCCCCACACAACCGCTGCCAAGCTGCTACTGCTCCAAAACCCAGCAGCCAGGCAGACTTGGGGTTGCCGCACCAGTAAAAGACCCACCAGCTATCGATTTGAACATACTTCCCTTGACCATACTTCCCTCAGGCTGGGAAGACATTAAACTCCTTGTGTGACCAAAGGGAGAAGCCCAAAATGTTGAAGGTACTGGATGAAAACCTTGGGAGGATCCTATCAGCTCACAAGCAAATGAGAATTTTGCCTTGTTTGCTTGTATGATCACACACACAGAGCTGTGAGAACACACACGCACAAGTAACATACATGTGTGTTTGCTAAGAGTCTCACTTCACTCCCCAAAACTACTGCTGTATTTCCCCACACCTTTATATCACTCTTTTTCCCCCCTTTTCCCCCTACACCCGCCATTCCCCACTGACCTCCAGGATGCCAGCTGGAGCCGCATATCTCAAGCTCCCCATCAGCATCTCATCTTCCAGACATGCAGCAGCTCTGGCTTCTCCCGGCTCACTCCTCCCAGCGGGAATCCAGCACTCGGGAGCGCCCAGCCAGCACAGAGCACGGACCCAGTGTGCTCTGCCACTGCGCCGAGTTCCCCTTCGCCTTCAGAGCAACGAGGCTGCTTCCCAGCTAATGCCCTTCCAGCTTTAGATTATTTGTTGTTTACTCGGATTCCTGTCGAGCCAGCGCCAGCTTGCTCAGATCCACCTTGAGTTCAAGAGCAAGTGCTCTCCTCGGTTACACAACCCAGCCGCAGCAGCTGCGGCGTCTGCCTGACACACCGAATTACTGTCTCTCCCCAAACTGACGGGATGTAGCCCTAAAGCGCTCATTGGAAGTGCCCTACCTGGGAAGGTAAATGGGGAGATAAAGCTGACGGAAAACATTTCCGTGATAAGTCAGGGCAGCCGCCTGCCATTCGCGGCGGGGAGTTCTACTGCCTCTCCAAAGGGTGGCAAGAAAAGGAGCTGCGGGGCGGGATCGGGTGGGTGGATGGATGGATGGATGGATGGATGGGTGGATGGATGGATCCCTGTCCAGCGCCGAGCTCCCGGAGCAGTGCAGAGAGCAGAACAAGGATCCGCTCAGCTCTGGCTGTGCGGCACAGCCCTGGCTGGGGGATGCCGCCGCCTGCGCTAACCCGGGGATGGGGAGGATGGATATCGCAGGGAATATCGCACCCAGCCGGCATCCCCTACCAGGACCCGGGGCTGGGGCGGGCAGCACCCCCCGGGGAAGGCGCAGCGGAGCCCACCGAGCCCCCGCGGCGCGGAGCGGGGTCAGCGGGACTCCCGAGCACAGCCTGCCGTGCCCAGCTGCCCCGGGCCGGGCAGCCCCGCACTGCAGCACATCCCCCCCCACGCCGCGGACACGCGGATGCCGCGCGGGCGGCGCACGCACGGACCGATCCCCCCGCTCCGCGCACACGCGCGCACTCACCGCGAGGATGCCGGCGAAGGCGGCGGAGCTCCGGCTCGCCGCGGCGGCCCCCATGGTGGTGGGGCCGCGGCTGCGGGCGAGGCGCTGCCCGTGCGGCCGCGCTGCCTCAGGCGGCGGGGCGCGGGGCCGGCGGCGGCCGGGCGCCCATGGCGGGGGCCGGGCCGGGCCGGGCCGAGCCGGGGCCGGGGCCGGGGCCGGGCCGGGCGGGGCGGGGGCCCTGCCGCGCTCCCACCTGCCCTGCCCTGCCCTGCTGCGGGGCCGCCGCGCGCGCTCTGCCGCGGGGGCGGCGCGCACGTGGGGGCGGCGCGCGCGGCGGGGCCGGGGCGGGGCCGTGCGCTGGCGTCACCCGCCCGCGCGCCAGGGCGCCCCCCCGCGGCGCGGGGACAGCGCGGGACAGCGCGGGGGCGCGCGGCGGGGCTGGCGGGGGCGCGCGGCGGGGCTGGCGGGGGCGCGCGGTCCGTCCCGCGGTGCCCGAGCGCTCCCCCATCGCCCAGCCCATCCCCGGGGCAGCGGCAGGTCCTGTTCCCCTCGGGGTTTGGGGAGTGCGGAGCTCGGCCGTCCCAGGGTAGCGCCCGCGGAGAAATTGCAGCTCGGGGGGTGTTCGGCACCGTGAGATTTGTTTTATTTTTCGTGTTCTCCGATGTCAGACATACAGGGATTTTTTTTTTTTTTTTTTTTTTTTACAGAAAGGGTGGCAGAGATTGTCCAGAGAAGCTGCGGCAGCTCCGTCCCTGGAAGTGTTCAAGGCCAGGTTGGACAGGGCTTTGAGCAGCCTGGTCTAGTGGGTGGCATCCCTGCCGCTGGAATTAGACAGCCTTTAAATGTCCCTTCCAACCATTCTATGACTCTATGAACATGTAGCACATTCCCTGTGGTGGGGGAATGCATCAGGGAGCAGACACATTCCTCCATGGAGGAGGATTAGCTGGATGCTGAGGGTGGCCACAGCATAGACGGTGGCCTCATGTTGGAAAATATACCAGTTTAACATTTTTTTTTTAATCAGAAGATTTGTTCGCCTTTGCCCCGGGAAAAGGAATTTCAAGTTTCTTTCCCAGGCATTGTTCTACCAGGTGAGGTCTGATGAGTTCAACATATCAACAGATTGGGAGTAGCCCAAAAGACCTTCAGCGGCCATTAACAGAACATCAACTCCAAACCTCACCCCCGGCATGGTCAGACACACATAGTCTAAGAAAACAGAGATAATAAGGAATATCTAATTAGCATCAGAGGCGAAGAAATCCGGATCCAATAAGAAACCCAATGTTAAGAACTATGCAACTTTGGGCCAATGAACACTGACCCAATACATTTCTATGAGTTTTGACTGTATGAAATACCTGAAAAGTCTTGTAAAAGCCATGTGTCATGGAATGATTCTATCTGCACACCCGGGCTACGTGTGGATGAGATGATTTGTGTTGCACATCCTGGTCAGAAAATAAAGCAATGCCTTGACTCTCTAACATTAAAAATGCTGTTGGAGGGTTTTTGTTTTTCCTGCAGTTTCAGTGACTATTCACACCCATCCTGCAGCATCTGAGCAGGGTGGACAGAGCAGGGTGGTTGTCACACTGTCCATTGATAGCTGTGGCAAGTGATGGAAAGAGGTCCAGGTTTGTCCAGGGAGTCAGGGGGAATAGGAGATGGGGTCAGAGTCAGCACTGGAAAGGATGCAACATGTGTCCAAGGTCCTTACAGGCGATGGAAATACAGATGAGACTTCAGGGTTGTCTTCAGAGAGATAAGGGCATTCAGGGTTTATAAGTGCAGCAAATCAAGGCTTTTTATGACTCTCTGCATTGCTGGTTGTCTATTGAGGAAAACACCCAAGCACCTTATTTCCAGAGCCTGCAGAAATCCTGTTGACCAACAATCACCTTCTGGAGGTGTCCTGAAGGCAGATGAATCAAAGGAAGGTTTCAGTTCCATACCAAAGGAAACAGCACAGAACTTATAAAATCCTATCTAAAAAAGGGAGGGGGGCAGGGGGGAAGGTGGGGTTCTTCCTCTAAAGAAGTGTGGATTTGATCCAAGCCCTTCTGAAGCTCACAAGAAGCCTCATTCTCATTTCAGGGAGTTTTGAGTCCAGCTAGAAGGCTCCTCTCCCAGGCAAAGTGGAATTTTTCTCCCCACATTTTCTCCATCTCTAATGCTGGAAGAGAGCTGGAGAGGAGTAATGACCCTTGGGAGCCTGGGAATGAGTCTGGAGAGCTTCTCTCCCAGAGCTGGGGTGGCAGTGGCAGGACTGCTGTTCCCAGGAGGGGATAAGACCAAGTGTGTCACATGTGAAGGGAGAAGATGTTCCTCCACAGCTGGCTGTGCTGCTGTGCAAGTGCTGCGGAGCCCTGTTTTGGGCTGTGCCTTCCCTCGGGGCCCCCAAACCTGGGAACAACGAGCTCTTCCCAGGAGGTCAGCGAAGGGGAGCCTCATCCCAAAGAGAGATCATGATGCAAACCAAGACACAGCAAGGTTGTTCAGAAGAAATGGGATGCCCATCGCTGCTTTTAATTCAAAATAAATTGGGCAAATAATAGGCAATAACACAACTGGGTTAACACCAGGCTCGTGGGTGGTGGAGTGAATGTTAAATTTGAAAATGTGTAGCTCTCTGATGAAATACAGGGCAGATCTTGGTGCAGAACTAGGTGGGCTGGTTGTGTCTGGGCTAGGAAAGGGTTTGAAATGCCCCAACAGCACCAACCCGTGCTGGGTCCATCAGCACTGTGAAGGGCAGCGTTCAGATTATAGTAGGGAAAAGCAGAAAAATAATCATCTGGAGGACGGAGTGACTCAGGGGATTGGCAATAAGATGGATCATGTTACTGCTGTGGAATGGATTCCAATTAGTTACATCCGCTTTTAATTATTATTATTTATACAGAACCTAAAGGCAGTCCACAGATTATCCAAAAATGCACGGGCTGATCTGTAAATCCCCCCTCGCTCCCCCCGGCACAGCCCTTGCAATGACAAACCCCAGTCACGCTGCCTGGACTGGTTCATACTGGCTGAGACAGAAATTGCTTATTAGTGACCAACTTGCTGCTTCTCCACTTTTCTCAGTCTTCAAAAGGAAAATAGGGAACGGGTGACTGAGATTGGAGTTTCGTGTTAGGTGTTTTTGTTGGAAGCAGCAGCAGCTCAAGAAGTTCCTCCTCGCCTTCCTGCATTCGGTTCCTTTTTTCCCCCTTGTGCCACCCCGTGAGTCATGCAAATACACCCAGGTCAGTGAACTGGTAACTTTAAAAAAACAAGAAGGAGGGTTTTTTTAAAATCAGAGTTGGTGAAACTCACTGCTCATGTTGACCAGAGGCTGCTCTTTGTTAAGCTGGTGGTGGGAGTCCAAGTGAGCGATGGAGAGGCAGCCACTGACCTTGTTTGCCACCAGAAATCAACTTCTCTTCAACATCAAGGTCTCTTGTCTTGTGAGGAAAACCAGTGCTCCTGCTTAGTCACCTGAGGCTTATTCAAGCCTGTTCATGAAATGGGAGCAATTGTTTCAACAAAAGAAGCTATTTGGGAAATTTTAAAGAATGTGCTACAGAACCATGGAATCAGAGAATGGTTTGGGTTGGAAGGGGCCTTAAAAATCATCTCATTCCACCCCTCTGCCATGGGCAGGAACAGCTTCCACTAGAGCAGGTTGCTCAGGGTGCTATCTGACCGGGCCTGGAACACTTCCAGGGATGGGGCACCATCACTTGTTTCACTCTGTAGAAACCAGAAACATTCCAGGAAGTGATTTCTCATCCCTGACTTGCACTAAAAAAAGCCAGGCTAATGGTGCAGGCATCATTTCCTTTCAGACTCTCTCATTCTCTGTACATGGACCATTGCTTCCACATCTCCCATAGAAACAGAACATTTCTATGTTGGTGTTGTTTATGGGAAAGTAGCTGCTGCATGGGAAAATTTGTGGCTCCAGTCCATATAGAAGCCACAATTATAACTTGCATTAACATAAATTGGGAAGTTAAATCAACAAAGCCCATAGACTTCCCTGGGTGAGGGAAAGGAGAGTTTGGGTGGGCGTTCTCACCCTTCTGACCCTCCTTATGATCTCCAGGAAATTGGGAAGGGAAATGTCTACCAAGAGCAGATGTTCCCAGCAGGAATATATAGATATATACACACATACACACATATACATAAACACAGTCGTTTCAAGCCAGGTGTGTTATCACTGATGGATTTCCCACCTCAGAACCCCGTGGGATGTCACAGCCAGGAGCCTGGGAGCCAGGGGAAGTGAAGTGTGGCAGTGTTGGATGCAGGTTTGGTTGCCATCACACCTGAGCTGATCTCTCTTCTGGAAAATGTGGATGCATAGCTGGAGAGCCTGTTTTTCCAGAGGACTTTCAGGAAGGAGAAGGAGCGTCTGATGGCCAGGCCAAGTGCATGAACACTACCCCAGCCCCGTGCTGGGTGAGGGCTGTGAGATAACAGCAGGTGGAGGGGGAGGTGAGGCTGCAGGTGAAGCACAGCTGCTCCTGCATCTTCTCCCCTGGTGAAACAGAGGGGAGAGGCTCATAGGGCAGGCATCTCACATCCTTCCTAGGTCAGTGACTTGCTGTGAAGAAGTTTCCTTCCTGCCCCCCGAGTCATGCGAGTGCTGTCAAGCAGGACAGCTTTTATCTGTCTGAAAGCCACAGCTGCCTGCACGCCCAGTTTGGTGCATGTGGAACAAGCCCAGCAGCCACATCTGCACCTCTCCAAGTTAAAATAATGGATGCATTTAAGGCTTCTTGTTTTGGGGTTATATCCCTTTGGAGTCTTGTTTGCAGGAGGTCCTTCGGCTCGGGTGCAGACTGAGATCTGGACACAGAAGCCTGGACACTCATCTGAACCTCACCAAAAGCACTGGGACTCTGGGCAGCTCACACTGTGCCCTCATTCACCTCCCTCCTCCCTTCCTCATTCCTTTCCTTCTCCTTGGTGCAAGTGCTCTGGGGCTGAGGCTTGAGCAGCACCTAACAAAGCTGAGCCTTGCTCTCAGCTAGGGTATCTTGATGGTCATGAAGCTGAAATAAAAAATGATGAAGAGCATTTTTATGGATAAACCTGAGAGCCTTGCAATGTCCCTGGGTTTACACTGAATTGAAGCAGCAGATTAAGTGGGGTAGCCATGAGCAGAGCTCAGAGCAGAGCTCAGAGCTTCATGCTAAGCAGAGGATCATGTGTTGTCTTGCTGCTCTGAGGCCAGCATGACCTAAGTGGGACAGGGAGGTGACAGGGTGACAGGATGGTTTGCAGAGCTTTCAGATAGCTCTGCAAAGCTCAGTATGAGTTTCCCAAAGCCAGTTGCTTTCCCAGAAGGATTGTGCGCTCCTGTAAGTTCAACATCAAATACAGATACCAAACAATCCCCCCTGCAAATCTGTTATTCATGTCAGCTGTGGATGCAAGATCCCTTCTGTGTCAGATTACCTGGGCCACGTGATGCTGCCAGCTTTGTGCCTTGTGTCACCTGCAGGACCATTGCAGTGGCACAGGCAGCCGCTGCTAATCCAGCCTATATCCCCCTGGTACAGAGGGGAACCAGCAAATAACTCTCTCCACCCCTACCCCAACAGGCTTCATTCCACTCAGCACAGCACACTGCTTTCTTTGCTCCAGTGGGAGCTCAGGGCTATGCAGCCTTGGGAGTTCATTTGGACCCCCCAGGAGAATGTCACCTCTCAAGTGACTCAGTGCCCCAGCTGCCCCCAGAAGGACAGATCTCATTGCTGAGGGATCACAGATGGTATTAGCCACAGTTTAAGGTTTTTCCCATATTCCTGATATTAGGGGGACTCCACAGCTCCCTTGCCCCAGGGCTGAGGGCACACAGGGCTGTGCCCAAGGGGTCACAGCCACCAGGTAATGGTGCTCATGGGGGAGGATGGTCAGGGTGACAAGTAGCTCACGTGGGGCTCTGCTGTCCCTGAACATCGCATTTGGTCTATATTGGATACAGGGCAGTTAAGGGTGACAGCAGAGAAATAAAAAGAACTTAAAATAGTGCCTGCCCAGGTGATACAAGCATGCATAAAACTCAGTGTCCTTGAAAAGGGGCAAGGGGCTGCCTCCATGTGGGTTAGTGCCACCCAAAACCGAGACCCAGAGCCTTTCAGAGGCTCCCACGGATATCAGGGGACAGCACAGTGGTGGGTGAGGAAGGCAAAGCCTCCCCTGCATCCATGAGGAGGATGAGGGGCATGGAGGAGACCCTGGATGGGGATGGCTCAGGAGGCAGGGGGAAACATGAGGCTGAAGTCAGAGATGACACAGAGAAAACCAAGAGGGAAAATGAGTAACATATCAGTCTCAGCACAGGTCGGTGACGGAGCCTGGGCACATGCTGGGTCTCTGAATCACCGCGATTTGTGCAGCCTCAGCCCTGGCAGCGCTGGGTGTTCCCTGCCACGTCGGCTGAGTGTGGCTGGGCAGCCTTTTGTCCAGAGCGGTCAGCAGTGGAAAATGTGCTGGAGCAGCCTGGTGTGACTGGTGGCAGCTGCCAGGGGTCCAGGCAGTGCCTGGGTGTCCTCAGCTCCACAGAAAGCAGGGCAAAGTGACTCGGAGGTGTTCACATCTTCCCCAGGCTCCTGCCGTCCAGCACAACTCTTTAAAAGCCTTGCCCAAGCTTGGCTGATTTAAATCACTTCAGGCTGTTTAATCATCACATCAGCAGACAGACCTCAAGGACTAATTTACAGACTTTACATTGGTTAGGGTAACCCAGTGGGTTGTATAAGGAGCTGGTTATGCCATGATAAGGTTTTGGTGGAGATGAAGACCCAGGGAGCAAGACTTCCAGCAAAAGGGAGCTCCAGCCTTGCATTACACAGCAGCTTAGGAGGCAAGAGGAGTCTGTAGGAAACTCCCTGCAGTCTGGCACTCTCCTGCCTTCACACATTTTAACTGCCTGCAAATCCTCCTCCGGGAAACTGAGAATTAGCCCCGGTGCTAAATGACTTTGGAAGAGAGAATCCTTAGAGGGGATTATTGCTGGAAAGAACAACACGGCTGAACGTGTAAAGCAGTGAAGAGGCCACGGGCCAGCTCCTGGGAAGGACACATCCTTCCAATTTCACCAGTCTCCAGATCCTGGGCAGTTCCTCAGTTCCCTCAGCAGCTTTCCAGACTCTCTCTCTGATGGTTTCTGCTCTGTTCACCACCGCAGTTTTACTCCATCTGGGTAAGAGGGAGAGGGAAGGGTAGGTCCCACTCCTTGGGCTCAAATCACTTTCAGCCATGACTTAAAGACATCACCTTGAGCCAGCCTAAGAGCTTGCCAGCACAGAGGTCTCATTCCTGTCCTTTCTCCTGCAGCTCCAGGCCAGCAGCCCATCCTCCCCTCTATCTTAACCCTCGTGCTGGGTAACTCAGCGCTGACTTAGCAGAAGCCTGTTCCCTATTTTCACTCAGTTATTTTTGTGCCAGATTAGTAGTTTGGGTGTGTGGAGGCTGCGCAACACCAAATCTGATGCAAGGGAGAGAGACAGGGTGGGGGCTCCAGGCAGCCTGTGGGTGGAAGATACCCACTTGGGATACAAATTCTGCGGCAGAGCTGATTAGGAGGTCACATGGGGTCAGAGGAGAAGCGGAGATGTCATTTGGGGTTACAAGGACAACTGGTGTTAGAGACCTGAGGCTGAGGGAACTGGGCAAGGCTGGTAAGAGATTCCTGGGACAATCCCAGCAGCAGTTTGGGAATGACTGCTGTGACATGGCGATGGCTGGGAAGTGCCTTGGGAGCACTGGGGTTGCACCAGGCCTTGCTTGCAGCTCATCTCACCCTGAGCCCTGTCCCATTGTCACCGAAACTGCGGGAAAAACAAAAACCCTCCAACAGCATTTTTAATGTTAGAGGGTCAAGGCATTGCTTTATTTTCTCGCCAGGATGTTGCTCTGGCCAGGATGTGCCACAGAAATCATCTCATCCACACACAGCCCAGATGTGCAGAGAGAATCATTCCATGACACATAGTTTTTACAAGATTTTTCAGATATTTTATACAGGCAAAACTCATAGAGATTAATTAGTTCAGTGTTCATTAGTCCCAAGTTGCGCAGTTCTTAGTTCTTGGTTTCCTACTGGATCCGGATTTCTTCACTTCTGAAGTTAATTAGATCTTCATTCCTTGATTTTTTTATCAGTCTTTTCTGGAGGAGATGTTTCCAACTCTGCCAGAGGCAGTGTCTGGGTAGATGTTCGTAGATGGCCGCTGATGTTCTGGTGATGTTCTGTCGATCTCTTTGGGGCTACTCCCACTCTGTTGAAATGCTGAGCCTGTCAGGCCTCACCTGGAGAAACAATGCCCTGGAAAGAAGCTTCAGTTCCCTTCCCCCGAGGCAAAGGTGAACAAACTTGGCTAAAGTAACATAAAAATTTTTAAACTGGTATGTTTTCCAACACCATCGCTTGCTGGCCGAGTGGCAGTGGGATGGTGGGATCCCAGTGCCATGGCCATGGGACCAGCCTGGGTAGAGCAGCTACCACATTCCTGCTCTTAGCACAGTTCTTTCCATTCCACCTCTGGGAACCTTCTCCTTAAGTCCTGAAGTGTCTATGCAGCAAATTGTCCTTGAAAATGAGCCAGGGCACTGCCCTAAAAGCTCTGGATGCTGCAGCCAGGGTAATTCTGTAATAAAGGCAACCTTTCTGGCAGCACAAGGGAGTAATTAAGGAACCCTTAATTTTTAAGGGTCCTCAAAAACACATTGCTAGTTTCTAGCCAGAAACATGGGAAAAATAAGTCAAACCAGCCTGGGTACTCAGGGGACTATCCTGAGTATCCCTACAACCCTTCCCCCATCATTCTCCCTCTGCCCTCCTTCCCTCACGCCATGCCTCAGCCATCCTTCCCCTGCTTCCCTTCCCAGCCATTCTTCCCCACTTGTGAACAAAGAAACTTAACAAAACAGTGCTCCGCTGAAGGGATGGGAGGCGAGGGAAACAGGAAAGAAGATAATATAACAACAAACAACCTCCCCATCCAAAGTACACAGAGGAGCGTTCATGTCTCCCTTTCTCTTTGCTTTTCTGTGGCCTCTAGGAAAACTGGCTACTGCCTCCATCCCGCAGCCTTCCACTGTGTCAGCTCACTCAAGCTGCAGGCTGTGCATTTCTCCCGGCGTCAGATATCCATCCATCCATCCATCCATCCATCCATCCATCCATCCATCCATCCATCCACCTACCCCCATTAGCCAGTACTCATCACTGATGCCCTTAGCAGGAACCCCATATTGTCCTCTCTCGGAATAAGACTCACTAATAGAGTCAAAACCCGAGGACAGCCCATTTTTTATGCACAATTTTAGATACTGGTTGTGCTGAGCCCAGGTCTTGAGGTCACGGAGTGAGAGAAATTTGACCCCAGAACTTGCAGAGCTCCAGTTTCCATTGCCAGGCTCACCCTGTGCTCAAGCAGGAGTGGAAGAGGAGTGACTCCAAATCACAGAATCAATAAAGTTGGAAAAGACCTCTGAGATCATCAAGTCTGACCTATGACTGATCACCACCATATCAACCAGCCCATGTCCCTCAGTGCCACATCCAGTCTTCCTTTAACACCTCCAGGGATGGTGACTCCACCGCCTCCCTGGGCAGCCCATTCCAATGTTTAACAATCCTTTCCATGAAGAATTTCCTCCTGGTGTCCAACCTGAACGTCCTCTGGTGCAGCTTGAGGCTAATCCTGTCCCTTGCAGCCTGGGAGAAGAGGCTGACCCCCACCTTGCTACAACCTTTCTGGGAGAGAGCATGGATCAGGACCAGGAGCGTGGGGAGGTGTGCTCTGCCTGCATGGCCTGGAGAGTGACGTGATGCCAGCGAGGACAGGCTGTTCCTCAGCTCGGTGCTGTTACCAGATGAGTGGGGGACTTTAACGATCACTGGGTTTGGATAATCAAATTCTGATTGTGACAGAGGAAGGAGAGCTGCCCTCCCTGTCCCTCCTGTGCCCCACGCCAGGCACTCAGCCCCCTGCCCTCCCACAGGGCTTTGTTCCTGGGGGTGACGCGCAGAGCCTGGACGTGACTGTGGATCCCACACCCCCATGACGCCCTGCTCTCTCTGGGGTTATTGTGTGGTGCCCAGAACAATGTGCTGTGGTTAGGGATGCCTGGGAGAGCGCCGGGAGGCTCCCTGCTCCCCCTCTCCCTGCTAGTGCTGGGGGAGGCAGCTTTTGGCCATCTGGTAGCTGTGGGTTTGGTGGAGGTCCCCCAGCAGGGGAGGAGATGCAGTCACCAGTGCTGTTCCTCGAGAGGAAAGCCAGCGTTTGGCACTGCTGAGCCACAGATGCGCTGTGTGTCTTGGGCATAGGATGGCCTTGGGCACTGTGGGATCACAGGACAGCTCATGTGGGAAGGGACTGCAGGAGGTCTCTGGCCCAAGCTCTTCATCCTGCCAGCTCTGGGGTCAGACCAGGTTGTTCAGGGCTTTACTCAGGGGTTTTACTCAGTCCAGTGTCTGTTGTGCTCCCCTTGTGCACCTCTATCTTCATCATCTCCATATCCTCCCTGCAGGTATTGGGGGTCACTGTCAGGTCCCCACCAGAGCTCTCTGTTCTCCAGCCCTGAACCCTCAGCCTCCCCTCCAAGCTGTGTGATCCCACAGGGCTGTGTGAGCTCTGACCGCCTTGGTGGCCATTCCCTGGCCTCTTTCCCATGTGTCCCCATCTCTCCTGTCCTGGAGGCTGTTGCAATATCCAGTCATGGTGTCAGCAGGGCTGAGCAGAGGGGAAGGATTGCCTTCCCTGACCTGCTCTGCCTAAGGCAGCCCGAGGGCCTGTTTGCCTTCTTTGCTGCGCTGACGCATTGCTGATTCAAGGTCCTTTCTGCACAGCTGCTCCCCCACCAGCCACCCCCAGCCTGTGCTGTAGCCTTGGGGTTATTCCTTCCCAGACACAGGACTTGGCATTTGCCCTTGATCAAGTCTATAAATACCCTTGAAGTATCAAGCTGACTTACCTGAGTCACAGGGACTTTTGCTTTTTAATGGTTTGGAAAGTCCCTTCTAGGGGACCATGCCCACACCTTAGCGGGGAGAATCTGCTAATTTGGGATGTTGTGATGGCTGGAAGCTCAGGCGGGATTATGGGTCAGTGATATAACCAGGAATAGAACTGCCCTCATAAGAAAACCTCCTGCACCACCCAGTGCTGAGGTGGGGACTTGGGGAACAACTGGGGGACATCAGATATGGCTTTTCCCACCAATGTGTCATTGCAAAACCCTCAGGAGTTAGGGGCTTCTGTGTCCTCCAGTGGCCATGGTACTGACAGGAGGGAAGGGAAAATGTGACCTTTCTGTCTTTGGGAATCCCTTTGGCTGCATGGGTGGGATGTCCCTGAGCACACGTTCTGCTTGCACAGCTGTTCTGAGCAGTCGGGGGCACATGCATGTGCCTGGCAAGCACCTCGGATTTGGGTCATCTGGACTCCTCTGACATGGCCTGCTGGTTCTTTCCCCTTGTGCCCAGGTGCCCCCGGACCGAGCCAACACTCAGAGACAGTTTGCTGTGGAGTATATTTGGTCTGGGATCTATTAATCACCTTCCTTTGCTGGGTGTGTCCTTTGGCCAGCAAGTGTGTCAGGAGATGGGCATTGCCTTTGGTGGGGACAAGGCAGAATAATGTTCTTCCCTGCACCTCTCCTATGCAGACAGGCTGAGAAAGTTCAGGTGGATCAGCCTGGAGAAGAGGAGGCTCTGGGAAGACTTTAGAGAGCCTTCCAGTAATTGAAGAGAGCTTATAACAAAGAGGGAGAGCATCTTTTTACACAGATAGATAGTGATAGGACAAGGGGAATGCTTTTAAACTAAGAGACAAGAGTTTTAGTCTAGATGATAGGAAGAATTTCTTTACTCAGAGGGTGGTGAGGTACTGGCACAGATTGCCCAGGGAAGCTGTGGATCCCTGGAGGTGTTCAAGGCCAGGTTGGATGGGGTTTGGAGCAACCTGGTCTAGTGGGTGGCATCCCTGCCCACGGCAGAGGGGTTGGAACAAGAAGATCTTTAAGTTTCTTCCAACACAAACCATTGCATGATTCTATGATTCATGTGAAGTGAGACATGTAGGCACATGTAATTTCTTTTCTGTGGATGAAGACAAAGACCCCCTTGGCTCCCATTCTTCTCCATCTTACCACAGCAGCCATGCAGGGTCTCACCCTCACCATAGAAAGGTCCCTTCCCCAGACCAGAGTGTTTATTCCCAGGACTTCCCCCCCCCAGGGCTGCTCATTCATTTCTTGCAGACAGAATGGAGCCTGTCAGAAGAGCAGATGCAGAGCAGGCAGAGCTCCCCATGAGACCCTTCACCAGCAGAGATGATAAACAGATGGGGAAATCTGCTGGGAAATGCATTGACGTAAGGAGGTGAGAGGCTGCAGCAGTGTCCCCAAGGAGGTGGGACACGCTGAGAAAGCTGCAAGCAGAGCCCGGTGCACAATGGCTCTTTGATTCCCCCAGACGCTGCTAATGGGCCGTTTCCTCTCCCAGCCCTCCCTGAGGATCCCACATGTCTTGCCCGATGTCTTGCCCTCCCCTTATCTCTCTCCCTGACTTCTCTCTGGGATTTCCTCTGATCAGGCTGCTGGGTCATCCCAGGCTAGTGTCCCTCGTAGGATCCCTCTGTCCCCAGAGCTGCTGGGTCCGAGGCATTTCTCCTCACATATTACTCCTGCAGCATATGTGTACAGAGCGTGGAGAAGCCTCAGCCTTCCCATCCAGAGAGAGAATTGGGCTCAGCTACTTCAGGAGCCCAATACCTGACAGCCCTCCTTGGAGGGGTTTTCACACCAGGGCTGCACGCTGCTGCATCAATCCTTCTTGGAAGGATGGGGCCATCCATGCAATTGCCATCCTTGCAATTATTTGCATATTCTACATGCTATGCCTCTCCCTTTCCCTCCAAAAATTAAATGTGGGAGCCCCTGGCAGCCCACTCTCCCAGCCAGGCTACCAGGAGAGCAATGCTGGGACCACCACACCGGGCACAGGAGGGACAGGCACATGCCTGAGAAATTCATCCCTACAGCATTGAGGTGCTGAGCAGGTCTTTATTATCAAATTTTAATTACCGTGGCTGAATTTTAATAGAGAAACTGTGCAATTCCACTTTACATCCCATCCCCCAGGCCAGGTCGCTCGCGTCACAGTCCCTGATGTTGCGGCTATGGGCTTTTTTGGCTAATGCAGCAAAAATTCTTATTGGATTTGGAAACACAAGAAATGAGTTGCCCCAGGGGAAGGGGAGGCAGAGGGCTGCCTGGCATGCAGAGCTGCCAGGAGGCTCTGACAGCCAGACATATATTGCTGTTTATAATACTTAATAGCGAGCAGCTCTACAAAGCCCTTTCTTTATTCATTTCTCTCTCTAGCACTTCACAGCATGCAATAACTTGGATTTATAAATTAAACATGTTCCTTGTTTTAATACATCTACTTCTTATTCCATAGTCCCATAATGGGATTTTTAATTGCCTGTCATAGAATCGTGCATCCTCCTGGCAGCCTGGGAGTGCGAGTGTAGCCATGAGTTCATTGGCCCATGTTGGTATTAAATGGTGCATTTAAATCTTCAAATTAACAAAGGCAAGGAACACGAGCGGGAATGTGGAACAGTCATCATTAAGAAGAATTGTTTTCTGTGGCAGAAAATGAGGAAAACCAGGCCAAAAATACAAACAGATTTCCCTCCCCCCCCCGCTCCCCAAAGGGAAAAGCGTTGCACAGTGTTTTAATTATTGCTGGGTTTATTTTCAACTGATGCGTATCCAACAGCTCTTACCCAGATTAGAGTCCAAAGGGCTGAGGCAGGGGCTGGAAGACCCACGCCAAGGGTGGCCACACACACACATTCTCTGGTGCCTAAATTGGACCATCCAACTCCAGACCCCTGTGCTGCTGCATTTGCTGCAGAGCCACGGCTGCTGTTCCCTGTTCCTGTGCTCAGCAATGCTCAGATGTGGCTGGGTGAGGCGGTGCAGCCAGGCTGACCCTGCCAGAGCCCAGGAGCCCTGGGCAGGAGGGGACACGGTAGGGAGGAGGAGAATGGGGCAGTGGTGCTGCCCTGCTGCTGTGCTCAGCCTCGGTGCAGCCCTGTGTGCTGCTCGGGTCCCTGCACCCAGAGCAGGTGTGCTGGGGGACAAGGAACAGGAAAAGGCAGAGGAAAGGCTAACAGCGATGGAGCTGCTGCCCTGGTGCAATTTAATGTGATTTCCTCTTGCAACACTCAAATTTCTGCTCTTTGTAAGAGCTGGCTGTATCCAAGAGCTTTTTATCGCAGCTTCCCCTTCCTGGCAAAACAAAGTTAAATCCTTCAACCTTTCTACTTTTTTGTATCTTAATCTTTTTAAATTAATTAACATCTTCGTTGAAGTGTGCCCTAAATAGGAGACTTGGTCCAGCTGAGACCTCACCAGCATGGAGGCAAGTTGAGCAATTACCTCCTCTGGCTTACACACAGCAATCCAGTATTGCATCCAGGAAGGAGATTTTCTTCTGTTGGTGTTTTCCCAACTGCAGATTTCTCATCTCCATCCTTTGCGAATGGCCATTCCTCTTCCATTTCTGCTCTACTGTCACTGGATAAAAGCTCCCTGGTGGGTATCGCGCATTTGATATCGCTCCTGCCACAGCCACAGTTTGTGCTGCTAATTCCTGGATTTCATCTTGTTCAATTCAGCCTTTCTCTCCAATTTCTCCAGGTAGTTTTGAATTCTCATCCAGTCTTCCCAGGTGTTTGACATCCAGCACAACCTGCGTATTTTAGAAATGCATTTCCTGGGCCATCGCTTGAATCAGTCAATGAAAATACTGAATAGAATCACCTTTATGCCTGATCCAGGAGGGCTCTGCTCAAAATCTCCTCCTTGTCTGACTGAAAACTACCTGCAGTGATTCCAGATATATTTTATTAAATTGTTCCTAAATTTACTTTCTTATATTTCCTTAATTTAAGAGAATTGGTAAAGTGTCAGATGGGACTATTTCAAAGGCTTTGCCTAAATCATGGCACATTTCAGCTGCCCAAGAGGGAGCCTGAGCTGAACATTACTCTGGTTTGGGCAATTTATTTCTGACAAATTCATCTTCTTTTCGTATTCCTATGTTCTCCTCTGGCTTTGTATCAACTGTTTGTTTAATAATTTGTTCTGGGACTTTTCCAAGGCTCAGAGTTAGGTGTATAAATCCTACTTTTTAAAGGGAGATATTGTACCTGCTGGTTTCTGCTCCATAGGATACTTCCTAGCCCGAGGTGTTGGGGAAGAACATCGCAATTCCTTCCTCTGCTGACCTCCCACGGGATCGTCCTCTGCTTGTGCTGACTCTGTCCCACCTAAACCATCTCTGGATGGTTTCTTTCTGCTCCACTCCTTGGTGTGATTAACTGGTAATTACAGTCAGTCAGCTGATGACAAGGAACCTTTTTTGTGAATGCAGCACTGGCCTTTCCCAAGTCATCCCTTGGTTCCTCTCCTTCCTCTTTCTTCTCCTGATGTATTTACAGATCCTCCTGTTGCCTTCCCACCCTTGTTAGCTGAAACTCATTCAGGCTTTCCTGTGTGGTTTCACAGTGGGGCAGTTTTTGATGGAAATATATAATGAGTTCCCACAGTTCCCAGCTCCCTCTGCCCTGGTTTGCAGCAAGACCAGGACCAGTGTTGGGCTCAGTGTTCGAATTTTCTGCCTTCCTCCTGGCAGGGTAAACCACCCAGTGCCTTTAGGGCTTTTCCCTGCTGTGCTGGCTCTCCTGCTCCCTCAGGAGCTGCCCACAGCTTCCCCACGTGTGCCAAAACCACCTCGTTTGTGTCCGGCATCCCTCTGCCCCTGCTCTTGCATCTCCCTGTTTGTAAGACAAATTAATTTTGCCACTTTGTGATTGCTCTCCCCAAAATCACTCTCCCTCCAGTTCCCAGCCGGCTCCTCGTGGTCAGAGTCTGATGGAGGTACTGTTTGTCCAGCTGAGCTGAAATGTTGTCCCCAGCATCCTCGGCATTCACTGGACTGGGATTCTGTCTCATTTCCAGCTGTGGGTAATTAAAATAACATCCCTCATTTTCACTCTTGTTGATATCTGGAAGAACCTCTCCTTACCTCCTGCTCAGCTCTCCTGCCATGGCCTCGCTGTGTGCCCTTCTGGCGCTGCCTTCCTTTCCTCTGCTCTTCCCAGATTTTCTCCGAAAGGACAGAAATAGGTTTCTGTGCTGTGCATTCTCTGTGCATTGTGTCATCATTGTGACTGTGTCTTGAGAATTCACTCCCGGTGTATTTATTTATCTCCTGGAGACTCCCGAGGGAGGCTGTAATCACTGTGTTGACCCTTTCCCTTTGTTCAGTCACCCTTAGACCAGCACTGTAATTTCTCCGAGAAAAATGGATCATCCCCCACCTCCTGTAACTGTGGACCTCTGCCCAGGGCGGGGGGTTCTCAGCTGTGAAAATTCAGCCACCAAAATCTTTATTCCCAGCCAGAACTGGCTGCCTTTTCTTGCACTGCTCATTCCAGTGACCACACAGTTTGAAGAGTGAATTTTTTTGGGATAAGGATCGTGCACCTCCCAGCTTTGGTGTCCCACAGGCATCCAAGCCTAAGCACTGAACTCTCTCCTTTTCCATTGCCTCCCAGGGAATCCCAAGTTCCTCCAAACCCCACAGGCACCGAGGGCTGGGGCTCACGGGTTTCAGCTTCCACCCAAACCAGCAGGTTAAGCCAACCTGCATCACAAAATAGAGACCCAGCATGTAGGAGAGGGGTATTTAAAATGGAAATTGGGTTCTGAGATTGGCCTCAAACTGTTCAGGGAAGTGTTATAATTAACCGTGAGATGTCTCTGCAAATGTTGCTGGCTGGAGCAAGAGATTCGAGCATCCTTCTCTGGTCTTATTCTCCAATGCAAGAGTTTATTTACTGTACATTTCAAAATAGAGCCCTTCCCCCCTCCCCATTTGGTGTGGAACAAACAATGCTATGTCTCTCCTGCCACTGCAGTATTAGAAAAAACTGGGTCATGCATATAATTCTGCAGAGGGAAACAAAAGGCCATTCTGCCCCTCTTGGATCTTGTATTTATGGATGCTGTGGCACATTATGGTAATTCTCGCTTGAATCCAGCATATAATTAATAGCTAATAATTAGGCTGTGGCATTTTTACATGCAGATACAGGGAGAGATTCATGACACAGTAGACAAGACAGTAAAATATGACTGACACATAAAACTGCTTGCAGGCTTTCCAAGGCACCAGATTCCCATCTCTGCTTTTCCTTCTGGCTTTTCACACACTTGTGTGTGAAAAAGCTCTCTCATTTTTGGAGGGTGTTGTTGATAACGAATTCTTTCCTCTGCTTATATTCTGTCCCATTTAAACAAAAAAAAAATAATTGCACCATGTCTGCTTGCAAAGCTGGACAGTTGATGGATGTATTAGAAGTACAATATCGACATCTGTTCTGGACTCACAGAGGGGTAATTCCAGGAAGGTGAAATTGTGGGGACACAGGAATATGGTCACATACACTTGCTTGTAGGCTATACATGTCACTTTTATAAATTCTCAGAGCGGAAAAAAACAGCTTTGGTTTGATGAACAGCCTGAAATCACCAGAAATGAAATCTAGTGTAAATACATTGATTTCTGGCACATTTTAATGTTTCTTTGTGCTCTTCTGTGCATTTAGCCAAGTATTGTCTCTCATATATGCACCCAGTGACTCGTTGCAGTGAGAGCAACCTCAGGCTGAAGAGATGAAAATAAAATAAATAAAAAAATCCCTAGAAAACTGTTTCCATGGCTGTGACTGAGAACAGAAGTGTTCCTGCTTTGCTGAGGTCAGGATGTGACATAACCACTCCCCTCCCTGCAAGGCTGAAGCAAAGGAGGTGATGAAGCAAAAATCACTCCCATTATCACACTGGGATTATCAGACATAATCCTGCAGGGTGAGATGAGGTCTCAGGGAATAAATGTTGTCCTCTAAGCACGTCCATCTCTGCACGCTGCTGCGCCTCCCTGACAAATCTGGGGTAACATATGGTCCAGGAAATCAAAGCTACGGACCCCCCTCTAACTTCCCCAGGCACACACACAGCTCTGCATCATTACACATCACCTAAATATTAAATATCTGCTGCACCTTTTGGTTTGGGGGTTTAATTTTTGAAGAACAGCCAGCTAAGGCTGTGGGTGTAGTGGGTTGGTGCTGGCTCGATGCCAGGCACTCATCAAAGCCTCTCTGTCCTTCCCCTCTGCAGCTGGACAGGGGGGAGAAAATCTAACAAAGGGTTCGTGGGTTGAGATAAGGACAGAGAGAGATCACTCACCTAATACCATCACGGGCAGAACAGACTCAAATTAGAGATATAAATTGAATTTATTGCTAACAAAATCAGAGCAGGATGATGAGAAGTAAAATCAGACCTTAAAAATACCTTCCCCCCACCTCTCCCTCCTTCCCAGCTCTGTCTCCTCCCCCAGCATCTCGGGGAGGCAGGGAATGGGGGTTATGGTCAGCTCATCACGCCTGGCTTCTCGCTCTGCTCGGGGAGAGTTGTTCTGTGGCACCGTGGGGTCCTTCCCATGGGAGACAGCTCCACATGACTTCTGCACTGTGGGTTCATCCCATGGGCAAGAGTTCTCCACAAACTGCCGCCATAGGAGTCACTCTTCTGCAGGGTGCAGTCCTTCAAGGACAGGCTGCTCCAGCGTGGGACCCCATAGGGTCACAAGTCCTGCCAGAAAACTGCTCCAGCATGGGCTCCTTTCTCCACGGGTCTGCAGGTCCCTGCCAGGACCCTGCTCCAACACAGGCTTCCTGCAGGGTCACAGCCTCCTCCCAGGCATCCCCCTGCTCTGTTGTGGGCTCCTCCAGGGGCTGCAGGTGGATCTCTGCTCCCTCATGTGTCTCCATGGGCTGCAGGGGCACAGCTGCCTCACCCGTGTCCTCTCCGTGGGCTGCAGGGCAGTCTCAGCTCTGGTGCCTGGAGCACCTCCTGCCCCTCCTTCTGCACTGACCTTGGTGTCTGCAGAGTTGTTCCTCTCACATATTCTCACTCTGCTCTTCTCTGGCCCCAATTACCTCGCCATAATTATTTTCCTTCTTCTTAAACACGCTATCACAGAGGCATTACCACTATTTATAATTGATCCCGCCCTGGCCAGCAGTGGGTCCATCCTGGAGCTGGCTGGGACTGGCTCAGGCAGGCATGGGTGAAGTTTCTGGCAGCTTCTCACAGCAGCCACCCCTGTAGCCCCTTGCTACCAAACCCTGGCCATGCCAACCCAGCCCATGGGTCTGCAGGGCCTCATTGCAGCATCTCCTGCTACTGCAGGGCCTGTGTGCCTCACCTAAGAAAGCCCAGTGGGTGTTATTTGTATAATTGTGGAATGGTTTGATTCGGAAGGGACCTTAAAGAATATCTCCCTCCAACCCTCTGCCATCGCAGGGACACCTTCCACCAGACTGGGTTGCTTCAAGTCCCATCCAGCCTGGCCTTGAACGTTTCCAGGGATGGGACATCCACAACTTCTTTGGACAACCTGTGCCAGCATCTCTGGACGACCTGCGCCTGTGAACATTTCCCCTCATTGACACTCCAAATAAATTGTGTGACTCAAGGCATTGGAAGGACTTGTGAGATAATGAAAATCATCAGTATTAGAGCTGATATCGCTCTAGAGCATCCCATTCCGAAGGATTTTAAGCAGCCCAAGCCCTGGCACACATCCCTGTGTAGGTTTGCTCCTGCTGACCTGGAGAGCACAGACCTGATGGCTACAGTGCTCCTGCTCCTATAACCATGGCAAGCACATACAGCATCTCTGCTACCCCTTGTTACAAAGGGAACTGGGGGATGCAGTCCCTTGGGATCACCGGGGAGAGCAGGAGGTGTGTGGGGCTGGGGTGAGGAGCTGCAGGAACAGCCAGCCCCTGCACACCCTGCCCTGGAGGGGACAGGACAGCTTGGTTCTGCTGCTCTGGTTAAACATGCCTTATAACAGGGTCATCCTGCCACCGATACATTTTGCCACTCTAATCCATGGAATTTCTGGGCTTAGGCAAATGACTTGACATGTCCTGTTCCTCACCTGCCTCACCTGTCTGCCCAGCTCCCTCCTTGCTGGTTTTGCTCCTACTGTAGCCGCTCCTCTCTAGATGAAAAGAAAGAAAAATGTGAGTAGAAAAGAGGGAGGCTGAGGCATACGCACATTTCATTTTTATGGGCATTTCACTGTATTTCATCTGTCTTTCATTTAACACACTGGTGACATTTATGTATTTCCCGAAATGCCACCTAGGAAGGAAAACACATTAAGAACAACTTGACATAAAGGGTGAGGTATCCTTCAGTGGGCCTGGCTGGAAATGTGCAGAGCAGCCTGCAGGCACAGGCATCCCTCTGTGCCCAGCCATCCCTGGAACCTCTGGGTTGCAGGGGTGAGGTGCTCCAGCTCCATGCAGCAGAGCAAAGCAGCTCCTGCTCCTCGGTTTTGTCTTATGTGATCCAGCTGCCACATGGAAGCAAAGCTGCTGTCTGGAAAATAGGACTAATTTTTGCACAAAAGTGCTCTCCCACCTTCTCTGGCTGTGCTTGCACTGTGTGCTCTTCCTCCAATGCTTTAGTGACCTGCCCTTTCTAGGAAACTGCAGGCAGGCATAGAGGAGACCATCACAACAATAATGGTATTAGTAATAATGATGATGATGAAGATAATTAGTGCTGGGATGCAGATAGCTCCTGGTTCTGGGAAGCTCCCTGGTCCAGGCACACCAAGGTAACAAGAACAGGCTGGTGAATTATTTTGCCCTTCAGACACAGGAGCTTTGGAGCTAATAAAATCCATCCTTTACCAAGGAACTGCTGCTCAGAGCCTTAATTTGAGTGATGGATGGTCTCTGCTGGGAACAAAACATCTCTGCAGTTGTGGCTGACAAGTTTGGTACAAACACCAGGACCACACTTCTTATCCCCTATATTGTATATCACAGAATGTTTTGGGTTGGAAGGGATCTTACAGATCCTCTAGTTCCAACTCCCTGCCATGGGCAGGGACACCTCCTACCAGACCATGTTGCTCAAGTTTTTTCCAGTCTGGCTTTGAACACTGCCAGGGTTGGGGCATCTGCAACCGCCCTGGGGAACCTGTTCCAGTGTCTCACCACCCTCACTGTAAAATATTTCTTTCTTATACCTAACCTAAATTTCCCCTCTTTCAGTTTGTACCCCTATGTGGCTTTTCACTTGCTGTGGCAGCTTGTGAGTGCAGCTTAGCCCATACAGACCATCAGTCCTCTGTCCCCTAACCCTGGGAGAAGACCTCACCCGCCGCTCGTGTGTGCCCTTCCCAGGGGAAGGGGTGGGATGCTCCACCAGTACCTGTTTGTCCTGAGCACAGCCCTGGGGCTCTTCAGTTCCAGGCTCAAGACCAGCTCTGGAGCTGACCTCTTTCATGCTCCTGGGCAAATCCCTGGCAAGGGGACAGTCGTGCCTGATGCCAGTCTCCGAGGGGAGCACAGAGCTTCATTAGCTGATGTTTGGGGAAGGCTTTGGGCAGGAAAGGCGTATTCAGCGTTAAAAATGAATGAGCATCAGTAATGCCAAAAATGTGTGTGATAGAGGGATAGAAAGACAATATCAGAGGACAAAATGCTCAGGGAGCTGGGAGCTGGCCCAGACAGAGCCCCAGCTTTGCCAGTGCCCAGGCAGAGGGCATGGCTGCAACCCTGGCTGTGGCACAGTGTCCTTCAGGGACCAGGGGCCCAGCTGGCTTGTCCCACCTTGTCCTGGCACACGGAGCAATGGAATACTCATCACTCTCCTGGAGAGCGGTGAGCAGGAGATGTGCTGGTGCCACTGTCCTTCCATCACCCCTCACCACAGCCCTCAGACTTGTTGGGCTGCAGACACCTCCCTCCCCCTGAGAAATGGGTGTTCCAACAACCTTCCCATGCTTCCCTCCCCATCACTGCCCAGTTTTACATCTCCAATGCCTCACTGAGGAATGACAGTCCCATAACAGCACTGGACGCCTTGAAATGGGAAAGCAAGCCTCTGCCTATCGTGTTCATCAAGCAGATCTGCTTGTACAGGGTCTGTAACAAAACTAGCAAGCATTCAGCAGGTATCTGACAGGGAGCAGCCCTGGGAAACCTGCGTCACTCCTCCTCCCAAGACTGAATGTCATCCTTGATCCAAACCAGGAGGCTGCAATTTCCTTGGCTACAGGAGCGGGTCAGAGCGGAGACCTCACCACAGGGAGATGAGCCACAGCTCTCTGGCCTTTCCTTGCATTTGTCCTGAAGAGCTGGGGGTGAGAAGACGTGGGAAGGAGGAGCATGAACACAGCAATGACTGAGAGGTGAACCTGCTGGCTCACGTGGTTTCCCTGCTGCTCTCCAGGGTCCATCTTGCAGTGCAAGGAACCTGCTAGGATCCCTGTCCATGGCATTGCTCCATGGAGCATCTCCTGTCCCTCCCAGGCAGCTCAGCTCTTGGCCAGCAGGAGCACAGAGGCTCTCTGCAACTCCAGCAGAGTTCCCAAAGGCTTGGATGGGAAAGGACCTTATAACCCTTCTCTTCCCAGCCCTTGGGCAAAAAAACATCCTTGATCTCTTGTGTATTACTGCAATATCTCCCTTGTGATGCGGTTCTGTAAGAGGGAAGGAAATGTCCCCTGGTCCCATACCCAGGTGAAGGTACAGCTCTCATGCACGCATGCTGCAAATACACTGTGCCTCGTGCTCCCGGGGAAATGAGGACATTTCCTCCTCCCTCCCTGAGGAGCACAGCTGAACTGCTTGCAGGGAAAGCGCTGCCAAGCTTCCCAGATGAACTGCATGTCACTTCCCACGTCCCTGGAGTAGCAGCTCTGACATTGAGTTAACAAGTGCTGCCAGCACGCCAGGAGCATTCCCCCTTCTGCGTGTTTTTCCAAACCAAATCCCAGCTCCGAGCCCGTTCCACCAGTGACCCACTGTCAGTGTCGGGCAGCGAGGCAGAGCAAATTTCATGAGAACCAGGACAATTACAGCAGGGACCCAGAGAAGCCTTGGAGCGAGACTGATGTTTCCCATTGCAGTGGGATCTGCAGAAGGTTCGTGCTGTGGGATCCAGGCAGAATTGGGCACAAAGTGCAGCAGGACAAGGTTGTGCTGTAATCAGAATTTCTGCTCAAAAGCAGCTTTCCCAACACCAGTGCTGCGTGCAGCCTTTCACAACCACAGCTTTCCCAGCCAGCCCACTCCAATCTAAGGGGGGGAAAGAAGGGAAAAGGGATAAAAACTGTTTGATATTTCTCATTCAAGAGAGAGAAAGATTCAGAAGATGGATGTTGGCCACAGGGCTTCAAAGACATGTCTTCAAATTTCTTCTTTATGATAAATATCATGTGTGACCCTTGGCAAATCAAAAACTTACACTCCATTGGAACATCTCATTTGCTTTCTTGTTTGACACAGAATTACAAGATGCAACCAGCTCCTCCTGTTGAGTCCAACAGCTTGTGTTTGACTAAGGCACAGATTTCCCATCTGTTCCTCAGTCTCAGTCCTTTTTGCTGCAACATCACGCTGTGAGCTGGTACAGATGATCCCCCTAAATCCCTCAAATCCTCTTCTAGACACAGCGAGTCCCAATTCTATAGGCACTGCCTGTGCTTCTTGTTCTCCTGTATATCCCACTGCATGGAGCAATATTCATCCCACGCTGTTGGAAGAGATACTGTCCACAGTACAACTGTCACTGCACTCACTGATTATCCCACCAGTCTGTTTGCAATCCCCAGCTTTTAACAGCAATTATATTTGTTTTTTCCCTCAGACTAGTGGCAGAGTTGATCAGTACTACTGGAATTAGCAGCTCTGTCTGCAGTTTTCAGTTAAGAAAACTGAGAATTTTGTATTCCCTGGAGCTATCTGCACCATTTCAGGCTAACTGGGTGTGGCACAGGTCATTCCTTTCAGATTATCCTACATCCTGTGAGGCTCTGACACATGGACTACTGCCCTACAGCAGCCCCTCCATGGGAAGACCTCAAGAAGAGCTCATCTTTAACAGAAGAAGGGGAGGAAGCTGCTGGAAGAGATGCAATAGAAGGATATGGAAAGTCCTGGGCTTTGGCTTAGTTTAAGACCTTGCTGTCCTCTCCTACAGCCTTGCTTCTTGCTCTTCTGGAAATTGGCACAGTGTTCCCAAAAACCAGCACAGCGGTGCCTCCAAGTCTCAGCACCTGGAGGCACAGCAGAGAGGGGTAAGAGAGGGCTGACAGTGCCAGAGCTGACTGGGAGGCCACATTTCCTTGAAATTACACTGGGATTTGCAGAGTTATTTTCATGTGGGATTAGAAGGGAACCTCAAACAACATTAAAGAAATCAAAATCCTGTAGTTTTGTTTTGGAAACACATCACTTTTTTGAAGGCAAAGCTGGCTTCCAAGATACCTGGCAGCTCTTGGATCAAAATAACAGAATTCCCAGGGGTCTCAGGGCTGCTCAGGGGACAGGGAGCTGCCAGGAGGCACCATGGCAGATGCCTCCATTCAGTACAACAGGTACATGGAGACTTTTTACTGATTGCTGGGTTTGTTATTTTATTGTAGACATCCTCAGAATCTGACACGAGATTTTGAAGAAGGCCAGTGGTGGAGGTCGTTGGGAGGGGAAGGACGGCTAGTAGGAAAGGGAATAACCAATTTCACACCCCTCAGGGCATTTAGCTAGGGCCACCTGATGATGCCAGCAGAGCACAGAGGTGCAGATGAGGCTGGGAATGAGACCTGTAGGGATGAACACACATTTCTTCCCAATGTGTTTTTTTCCTTTCATTCCTGCACTCACAGACAGGCAGGCTGCACTGCTGAAATATCCCCTACATCTCTCCCCTTGTTGCTGAGGGTCTCTGGGACATGTCATGTTCCAATCATCCAATACAACATCAGCTGCTGTGAGCACAGACCCAAAATCTGCTATCCCTGCCTCTGCTCCTCCGCCCCATGGGCCCTCATTGAGCACAAGCCCAGTGTATCCCAGTGCTTATTTGAGGCTGGGGGCTACTGCCAGGAGAAAATGTGACTGGTTAATCAGGGACAGGGGTTTTACTGATGAGAAAAACAGCTCGATATCGGCTTATCCATATCAGCTTCTCCGTATCAGAAGTTAAAATCACAGCCATGCTGGTACTGCTCAGCAATGAAGGAGCTGATGCATTCCCTGCTGCTGATGTGAAGATGATACTCAAGGAGAGAAATGTTTTAAGGAAAGTGGAGCTTAGCAGAGCTTTTGATTACAGATTTCAGTCCTCCAGTGATAACACAGTGAGGGTCCTGAAACAAATTGACACATGAAGGTTTTTAGACACAGGCTATTATCCTTCAGGGCTGATTTGAAACAAATCTTGGGGGCTAATTCTAAAATAGTGAACACATCGCACAGCAGGGCACAGCAGGCATTAACACGTTAAAGCCTTGTCAGCAAACACACCTTTCACTCATAAATGCCTGAGAACTTTGCCATTTACCAGTCAGCCCAGCCCAGGATGCTTTTGGGATGCCTTTGTATGCCAGCCCAGGGCCCAGTACAGAAAGCAAGGCTCCCTTTCATTGCCATGAGTCACGAAGGCATCCTTAGGCAATAGATCTTCCAAAGATTTTAGTGCTCTTCAGGCTGGCCCTTTACAAGGTATCAAGCATCTTCCTTGTGCAACCTTTACCCTGTCCTATCCTGCCCAAGCTGGATGAGTAATGATAAAACCCAGCACGGAGGCCACCCCCTGTTTGCTTGGATTTTCAACAAGACTGAGCCTGGGGAGAAGGGCCCCACACAGCTTCTGACCACGGTGTCAATTTGGAGCCTGCCAAGGCACAGGCAGAACAGTGTTTTGCAGCTCAGCTGAGGGGGAAGGCGATGGGGACCAGAAAAGGAGGAGAGGAGTGACTGGAGGACACATGAAGATGGGAGAGAGGCACTGCTGTTCATTCCTAAGGCTACTGTCCATGAAAGCACTGCCCTCACGCTGTGCAGGGCTGTCCTGGCTGGAGTTATGGGGGTGCTGAGCCCCTACCCTCCTGCACAGCCTGACCAAATGGCAGGAGGATGTCTCCTTCCCTGTGCTCAGGGGTGAAGAAGTGAGGCACGGAAAGGCTGAGGATCTCAAGGAGCAACAGCCCCAGCAGCACAGATTTCTCATGGCTTGGGCAGCCCTTTTGGAGCTGCGGGGCTGCCACAGAGAGGTTGGAGCCTTTTGCAGATTTCGAGGTGAGAGCAGAAATGTGAGCAGTCACTGCAGTCCCCTGGTGGTGGCTGCCACGGGTGGCTTACCCAAATGACAGCTGCGATCAGGGGATGGAATTCCTGATTGGAATGCATCCTGGAATCTGGGCTCTTGTGACACACCAGCTCTGCCCCATCCAGCCGTGGTGCCTGGCGCTGCTCCTGTGCCGTCCTGCTGTGACCGCACCTCCTGCCAAAGCAGAGCAGGTGGGACAGGAGGGAAGACACCTGGTGCCTTTCTTGCTCTTGTTCACCACTTCACATTTCCACCAAACTGGCCCAGGAAGGTGGGCCAGCACTAAGATGCCTGAACTGCAGTCCTGCCCAGCCATGGTGTGGGCTCAGGTTCTGCACAGTCAGATCAGTTCAGGGAGCTGTGGCTCCAGGGAGGACATGGGACTGAGTTGAAAAGCAGGGCAGTGACTCTGTAGATGGATGTCGCTATTTTTATAGTGCATGTGAGCTGGAGTTCTTTACATTTCCCTTCCAAATGGTGCCCACAGTGCCCATGGGACATCCCCTGGAGAAGCTGACCCTGCTGAACACAGGGCTCTGTTGGGCAGGTGGGAATAGGCAGAGCATGGTTTGTTCTGTGCTCTGGGCAGGCTGTGCCAGCTTCCCTGAAGAAATGGCTTTCAGCCACTGTCTGTCCAAATGAGCACACTCTTGCCTTGATTTGTCTGGAATTAGTCAAGGGAGCCAAAGCTCAGCATTGCTGAGAGAGAACATTTTTATTTCCATTTTGAAACATCATCACTTTTAGTTTAGTCTTGTAAAGCTCTTCTTTGCCTTTTCTCTGACCTTGAGGTTGCATGGTTTGATAAGGCTGCATCCATACTGTTACACTTTTACCTTTTAAAGGAATGTGTGCACCCAGTTTGCTGCTGGGGATGGCCCCTGTGTTGGGTTAAGTCCTGAACCCACCCCAGGAATTGCTTGGGCAGAGCTGTGGCCAAATTTGTGTCTGGGGCTGTCCCACCAAGATGAGCATGCAGACAACTGGGCACCAGTGCCTGTACATTGCATTCACACAGATGGGGCCTTTGTGTCCCTCTTTGGGACCAGGCACACTGCCACCATGCAAGTATGTTCTCTGGCAGCTCAGGGTCAAGGATTTTCCTTTGTGGAAATTAAAGTGGGAAAGTTTCTCACTTTCACTTCTCCATGGCTTTTATCTTCATAAATGAAAACACTCAGGCATAGAGGAAATAAATAGAAAAGTGGAGGTAGTGGGAGGAAAGGCAGCGGGGTTTGAAAAGAAACAACACAGCATTGATAACGGGGTTGTGGTACCAGTTTAAGGTGGGGTTCCAGCTGAGAAATGCTCTGCACAGGCAGAACAATGTGTGTTCCTTGGGGATGGAAGGCTTTGAAGCAGCTCAGCACAGGCAAAGGGGGGTGTTTTCAGCCCAGATCTGATAACATGACCAAACCCCCCATTCACAGGCAGCCTCCTTCAAGTCAGCTTCAGCCCACTGAGGAAAAGCTTTCTGTGCCTCTTCAGTGCAGAAATGGTGCCATGCCCTACCTAAGCAACTTCAGAGACCTTTTAAAATCATAGCCTGTGTGGTGAGGGAGAGGACAAAAAACACTGTTACAGTGCAGTACCAGATTACTGAAGGACAAAGGAGTCCAGGAAGGCTGGTCATTCTTCAGGGAGGAAATCCTAAAAGTGCAGGAGCATGCTGTCCCCATGTGACGAAACATGAACTGGTGGAGAAGACTTGCCCAGCTGAAAAGATAGGTTTGGCTGAAATGCAGGAAAAAAAGTTTACCAGCTTTGGAAGAAGGGGCAAGCAACTCAGGAGGACTACAAGGATATTGTGAGGTCATGCAGGGAGAAAATTAGAAGGGCCAAAGCTCAACTAGAAATTAACTTGGATACTGCTGTACTAGACAATACAAAATGTTTCTATAAATATATTCACAACAAAAGGAGGGCTAAGGAGAATCTCTGTCCTTTATGGATGCAGGGGGACACACAGTGACAGAGACCGAGGTACTTAATGCTTTCTTTGCCTCAGTCTTTAAGCCTTTCAAAACCAGTTGTTCTCCAGAAAGCGAGCCCCCTGAGCTGGAAAACAGAGATGAGGAGCAGAATGAAGCCCCCAAAATCCAAGGGGAAATAGTCAGTGGCCTGCACCACCACTGAGGTAAACAGGAGTCTATGGGGCTGGATGGGATCACCATCCCTGGACGTATTTAAAGATATGTAGATGTGGCACTTGGGGACATGGTTTAGTGGTGGGCTTGGCAGTGCTGAGTTAAAGGTTGGACTTGATGACCTTAAAGGTCTTTTCCAACCTAAATAATTCTGTGATTCTAATTTTAGATGACAGGTAAAGCTGCAGCCCCTTTTGCCAGCCTGGATGCTACTGTGTAGGTAAAGATCTGTTTACACGATTTAAATTCCCCAGGCATTTGCCACCCGTGACAAATCTTCCTGATATCTCCATAGCAATCTGCTCTGGCTGGAAAGGATGCACCTTTTCCCTGACTGTTCCAAGTCCGTGCTGTTCCATAAAAGTGCTTTTGGCTTGCATCCCCAACCTAAATGTATTATCCATGGAATGCAATTTTCGACTCCGCACGGTCACAGGAGACAAACGCCAGTAAATTGAGTTGCCAGATAGGAAAAAAGTCAAGCAGATTGCACCTCTAGAGGTTTCCAGCACTAGGCATGGAAAGAAGCGATAGAAGCCTCTGTTCTGGGCTGTATTTTGTGCAGTGTGGTGGCTGGCAGCTGCTGAGTTAACCTTTCAGTGCCCAGGGGCTCGCCCCGGTGTGGTCCCCACGCTCTCGGGGCTGCGGTGGAAATGAGCTGAGGTGCGAGGATGCTGCAGCAGGAGGGCAGGGCTGCCGGGGTGCTGTGCTGAGGAACCCACGCTCCGAGTGCCATCAGTGCCCGGCTAAAGCCGCGGAGAGCAGCGGAGATGGGCAGCGATGGAATCACTGTGAGCCCAGCCCGGGCCGGACAGGATGGGATGGGCATGTGTTAAAAAGAGACAGGATGGGATGGGCATGTGTTAAAAAGAGCAAGGTAGGGCAGGGAAAGGTGCCAGGGAGAGCAGCGGTTAGACAAAACCCGTGGGGTTTGTAGATTTTGGGGCACCTCGGAGTTTGCCCAGGCAGAAGCGCAGCAGCGCCCGCAGCTCCAGCTCCCTCCGGCGTGCGGAGCCCAGCCCCGCAGAGCTCAGAGCCTAAGCGGGCACAGCACGGCTTGCAGAGCCATCTGCTGACGCAGGGATGCAGCGCAACGAGCGAGGTTTTTTCTCTCCTGGAGGTTTTTTTCAGCTTTGTCCATGCAGTTGAGAGGTTTCTCGCAATACAGCTCACGGGCAGTACAGACGGTGCGCTCTGGCTCCTGCACACAGCTCAGCACAGGAATTGTTTCACTCTGCCAGCCTGGCACCTGCTTTTCTCTATAAGACATGTTCCAATATTGCCCCATCTTTAGCTATGGATCCGTTGTGCAAGACAAAGAAGGAAGAAATGAAACATTTTTTGAAGCATCCTTGGAAGCCAGGGCACATACCCTTCCCTCCTCGACCAGGAGCTCTGCTTGGAATCACGGCACTGGGAAATAATCCATCATGTGGACACAGGCCTGCAAGTTGCTCGAGGACACAGCAGCATCTGGAGCAAGAGGGACAGGCTGAGCAGAGCTGTGCTGAGGCCACAGGGCTGCAGACCCTGAGTTACCAGGGAGGAGGGGGCACATCTGCTCTAGCGAAGTTTCTTTCCATGCCTTTTCTCGGGGCAGTTTTTATCTGCTGTAAATGCACACTTTTATTTTGCATCAGATCATACGGATCGCTGCCTTCTCTTTGATAGCAGCAGAAACAAACCTTTTCTGCCTGACCTGGGTCTGCAAAACAGACTGTGTTTATTCCACGACAATGCCGCTTCTTTATTTGTGTGCAAACAGCAGGCTTCAGAATGAGCATGATTCCGCTTTGCAAAGTGCCTTTGGGTAGAAATGCACCTTTTCTTTAAAGCTATAAACAGATACTGTGATTCTTGGGTTGGCAGAGTAGATGTTTCACAGCAAGCAGAGCTTACAGGAGGCTGGAAAGAGCTGCTCTTGTGGCAAAATGTGGACATTAGCAGGATGGAGTTTGAGAAGATCATAGAGTGGTTGGCGTTGGAAGGAATATTTCAAAATCACTTTATTCCAACGCCCCTGCAATGAAATTTTTCACTAGATCAGGTTGCTCAAAGTCCCATCCAACCTGACCTTGAAGCTTAGGGTGACTGACACTCTCATGACTGCTGTAGTTGGTGCTCATCTTGTCCCAGATGAGCACCCATGGGTGGCTCATCTCCTCTCTGCTCCTGCCCTGGCTCACACTGTTGGTTCCAGCTGTTTGTGGTACCAATCCACTGCATCTATGTGCATCTAAGAGCCTCCTTCCCAGCCGGAGCTGGGCTTGCTTTTGCGGTTTGGAGGACCCCTGGTTATTCAGTTCATGATATGTCGGCAGAGGTGAGATGAAATCAGGAATAAAGATGAAAAAATTGTGACCAGGCACAAAAAGTCATGATAGCCATTCCCCTAGGAAAAACAGGGTGGGGAAGAAGAAAGCTTTTAAAAGCAAGGTGAGAGAGCTGGGTCTTTGTGCTATTTTTGGCTTGCCCAGAGTGGTGCAGGGTGGAAGAGTGCTGCTTGCTTATTAGAATATGCAGAAAAGGTGAAACTGGATCGTGCTACTCCTGATACAAAGGCTCTCCCCATGGCACAGAGCACATGTCTGGCCTCTTTTCCCTGAGCCTGGCTTTCATGCTGGCATATCTACACTTCGGTGGACAGGGGCTGACATGTATCAAACAAAAAATATTTCAGTTCTGTGTCTGCACAGAATCTTGATAGGAATGGGCAGATGTTATACATCACATAAATAATAAACATGTTCATTCTCTCCAAAAAAACCAACCATGTGTGAAATAGCATGTTACATACTCCAAAAAAGAGCCTTTACTTTGCCCATTACATTGAAATGCACCTTCATTGTGTACGTCATCACTGCCAAAGCATGCAGAATGCCCTTGATGAATTTGTTACTGACTTATAAGTGTCTATTTGTTTGATTTTAAGGATTTTTTTATGACCCATAGCAAGCCTGGGATGAAACACAGTATTTCTGGAGCATTTTCATTAAGGCAGCTGTTGCTAGAGTGCTTTATTGGCCTGACTGATTTGACACATCTCTCTTTTGCAGCACTTTCCCTCTAAGGTTTTATTGTCTTATTTGGTGTTATGTTAGAGAACATCTGTAAGTCAGAGACATTCGTCAGTGCCATCTAACAACAGGCCCAGTGTGACAGTGCTGTTCTCAGCCTGCTGCCAGTGTGAGACACCCAAAGGGACACGAGGCTGCAGGTGGACAGGTGCTCATCTTTGCTGGATGGTGGCAGCAGTCCTTCATTCCCTTCTGGGGGGGTCTGTGTGGCTCAGGAGAAGATGGAGATGGTAACAAATTAGGATCAGAAAAATACTGGAGCAAATCAGACAGCAGATCATAGAATCATTTAGGCTGGAAAGGACCCTTGAGATCTAATCCAACCATTGACACACCACCACCAAGTCCATCACTACCTTTTGTCCTTGAGTGCCATGAAATACACATCCTTTAAGTACCGCCAGGTGTGGTGGCTCCACCATTTCCCTGGGCAGCCTGGGCCTCAGTCTGAGCTGGGCCAGTTGTCTTACTCTACTTTGCACCAGCTTGCTCTGAACTGTGAATACAGTCTTGTTTTCAGTTTTCACTTGACCTCTTTCCCGGACCTGCTGCATGTCAAAGACATCAGGTGACAAACACTTGGCAGGGCCACCTGCTTCCTTCCAGCCCTGCTGAGACCTCCCTGCACTCCCAGGAAAACAGAGAGCATCGCGGGCTGGGTCACCACAGGCTGCTGTGACATTTGCTGCTGATCTGCAGCAGCCTCCTGTCTCTCCTTTGTCCTTCTGACAGCACGGAGAGCACCAAGATCACAAGAAGGCAGCATTGGGCAGTGTGGGAAGTACAGGACATCTCTTCAAACAACCTCCCATACCGTTGTTTGCAGCCAGCCCTACTCAGCTTTCATCTGAGATCCGTCTGGACAAGAAACCCTCAGTTTTCCTGGTGAATTCCACTCAGTTTGCCTTGACTAAGCTGCAGCACTTCAAGACAACCCTCAACAATACCAGATTCCTTTTGGCCCTGACCCACTGCCCCACTCATGACCTGGCAATAGCCTACACAGAGCTGTGCATGTGGACGTTAACCAACCTGGACAGCTCTGCATGGTGAGATAAATCAGGTTTGCAGGGCCAGCCCCAAGGCAGGTGGCTTTTGATAACAGGTAGAGCTACACACAGGTACATCAAATGTGTAGAATCATAGAATTGGTTGGGTTGGAAAAGACCTTTAAGACCATTGAGCCCAAGCTTTAACCCAGGGGTGTAAGGGATGTACCTGCTGCCTGTGGCTTCAGCAGGAGCACCACGGGGTGAGGGGGCACCTGGGGAAGATGGTCTCTCCTTATCTCTGAGGATATCTTGCATGGCCAGGGTGTTTGTGGGCAGGCCACAGTGCTCACACAGCCAAGAGGGCTCAGCACTTGGCTGTGGGACAGGCAGGGTGCAGAGCTCAAGCAGACATCAGCTGTGGGGATGCTCTCCTGCTTGGCTCGTTGTATTGATGGAGGATGAAAAAGGTGAAGGCTTCTTGTGACTACCTCTCCTTTGTGCTCAAGAGCTACAGTGAGCCTTGGTGTAATAAACACAACTCCTTTGATCTGTCAAATATCTTTTTTTCAGGCAGCTTCTCCATCTAAAATCATTTTTGAATGAGCACCATGACCAAGACACCAAGGAAAAAGATGGAGGGTTTTTTTGCCAAATGCTCCCTTCTTCGGGGGAGTTCGTGTGAGATCTTAAGTTTGACCTAGTTTTGGATGTGTTTTTTGAAGTAATGTGATGTCATCTTAGACAATGAGCAGATTGAACTTTGTGGATCAACCCTCCTGCTGGGCCTGATGGATGTGCAGAAATGGCCAAGTGCCCTCTTGAGTGGGGTTCTGGTCACATGGAAAGAAATTTTGGCATAAGACGCTGTGCCTCTAGTTTTGCTTGGAGAGCCTTCCCAACATTTACACCTAGGAAAGGATGCACAGAGAGAAACACGTTCTTCTTGAGAGCCATTCTGGATAGCAAATTATTCATGCATTTCCTTAATACAGGATCTTTCCTACATTACAATAACTTTAATATTCCTACAAGAAATTTGCCATCAAAAACATCAGGTTCTGTAAAGACTCTGTGGTTAATTAAGGGTTGCCCATGCCAGCATTAATTATGCTTTGTCAGATTATAGTCAAAAAGGTCTAATTTCAAAAATTATGTTCTTAGTGCAATTTAATCTGTGGCACGAGTTCATTAAATTGTTCTGAATAGGAAAAGTATTTTAAAATTAAAAAAAAAAAAATTAATGCTCTTTTAAGGTTCACTGGCTTCCAATTTTGCTCTATCATACCAGAACATAGGTATTGGACAGAAGATTTCAAAATTACATAAGCTTGTAAAAGTGAAACTCTATGTATGCTACAAACTTTACCACCAGCTGTCAATATAGCCCAACTCCTTCTGCATCACTGGCATATGTAGATGGTAGAAAATGAGATGCTTATTTTTTATATCCTCTAATCACTAAAACAAGAATTTTACCAGTTTGTTATTATATATGACAGGACTATCTAATATATGTCCAAAGAACAACTCATGCAAACTTTTTGCAAAATATGACACACGTATTTGGTTAAAATTTTCAAATGAAGAATGAGTCCTGTGAAATTTCACTTCGGTCTTCACTGAGGAAAAACTAGGACAAGGACTTTTTTTAAAATATAATTTTCTTGAAATAATTTTCTCCCACTTTACATTACACAACAAACCCATGATTTCAAGCATGCTACTGAAATGAGCCCAGATACACACCTGCCAACAGGTCGTGCTGAAACACAGGGGGCTGAAGCACTGCTTTAATGTGAACATTGACTAGTTTTTTTCTGTGGTCACACAGAGTCAATTCATCTTTTATTAGTTTTGCTTTCTTCAGCACATCATGCATTAGTTGTACAATTCCCCACGAACTTTTCTCCAGACCAGAGAGTGGCTTTCCAGGAATATAGGTCTAGCGTGGCTCTTCGCACCTCCAAACTTCTCCTTTCTGTACCTGCCTAAATTAGATCAGCTTTATTCCCCTCCTCTACCAATTTTCCCATACAGGCTATTTCCTTTGTTTGGTGACAATTCAGTTTATTCTGAAAGAAATGTGTCCATTCATGGACCTCCCTGAATTAATACAGAACATGTAAAAGTTTAGTTTTTATTTCAGAGTCAGCTTGCATGGAGACAAAGCCCAAGATCTGCTGAAAGATCGCCCTGTGCTTCATGAATGTTATGCAGACATGGGGAGAGAAAGAAAGCACACAGAAAGAGAGCACATCTACCTTGTGTAATATAGAAAATATCTGCTTTACAGAAATGGTCATTGAACAGTTCAGAATTCAAAGGCTGCTCAGATCAGAGCTTTTGCCAAGGGACTTGGCATTAGTGAGCAGAAATCAGCAATCCTGTAAACTCCAAGTGTTGGACACCCTGGATGAGCATCCTGCAGGGATATGGCTTTTGCCAGAAAGGAGGAGCAGTCCAGAGACACAGCTTTGTGTCCCTGATCCAGAGTGGCTGCAGCTGGAAAACAAAGCTCAGCTACTCTCATGAGGCACCTCGGAGCATGAGTGAAGAAGAAGCTGGAGAAGGGAATTTGGGCATGGGGAGCCCAAGGTTCTCCTGCTCCTTCTGCATCTTTCCCTGGCTCAGGAGGTTCTCAGTGACAGCATGAGGAAAAGCTCATTCTTCTCTGTGGTGAATTTGAGAAAGGCCTGTGGTGGGAATGGATCAAGCTTTGCCTATGGCTAACAGAACTCCAGGCTTGGAAAGTGCTAAAATTTTTATGTTCTGTGTCATGTTTGATTCTGAAAAGCACAGGGATTTATCTCCACCAGATGATGGAAAACTGGCAGTTAAAGGGTTAGCATGGACACCCCCAGGATGTTTCATGCCAGAGCTGCCAAGCAGGTGGGAAATGACCACGGGTTAGCAGTGAATCCTGCAAGCAGAGATGAGGAATCATTTTTCTTGGCTCAGCCCACGCAGAGGTGCTACAGACCCAGGAACAGAGCAGTTCACCCCAGAGCAGAGAGACCATATGCAGACCCAGCACCACAAGTTATTACTAGTTATTTTTAAACAGGATTTTTTTTATTGTTGGTTTTAATTTTTTTTTTTTGTGAAACATTAGAATACTTACAGCTTATCTTTTCCCATATTTATTTTGTAATGATGCATCCGAAAAGTATCAGCTGGTGTTCTTTAGCCCAAACAATATATTTCTTGCAAAACTTCACAAGCAATTCATATCTGATTAAAGTTGGGCAAGACATTTTTTTGCCCTAACTTCAGACCTGCCTTTCTATTATGCTTCTCATGAAGGAAAATGTTTGTTGTGAACAATAAAAGGAAAGTCCCACTTTCCTGTGAATAGCTGTAACATCAAACCTCAGCCTTTTATATAATGGATTCCTATTCTCTCCCTGGATTAAAGGGCAGCCTAAGTGAAACATTCCCAAGAAGATATGTGGAAAAAAATCCCCTAGAAACAATAAAAAAATTTCCCAAACAACCAAACACTCAGACTCTGTCCTGTGCCAGAGCTCTCTGCTTTGCTTTTCACCTGATTATCTGCGAAGAAATGCACAGATTATCCCAGAGCAAGACACAGGATCTTTTCCCCTACACCACAGCTTTCACAGGGAAAGAAGAGACCAAGCAGATGGGAAAAAAAGAAGTAGAATTTCTTTGTAAAAAGCAAGAGGACAAAGATGTGCAATATAGACAAGAAAATGTGAAAGAGATGGATGACTCAATGACTCATTGACGAAAAGGGAAGATGAAGCCATTTTTACCATCATGTAAACATTAATTAAATCATGTTCTGAATGGGGGCACTGATGGTGACTCCCTGTGTGCCTCTTCAACTCACTGTATCATTTTGTCTCTTCCTGCCAGGCAGGAAGAACTTTACCTGCATTGCTAAACTGTGAGAGATCAGTTAATGATTGAAGAGGGTTTTAAAAATGGGAAGTGTGCAGCAATAAAACTGGTAAATACCAGGTGGCTCAAGCTTTGCCCTCGGCTCCCAAAGGCAGTCAAGCATCTGGCCTTTTACATTTTTGTTCATTTTGGAACAGGCTCACTTTTTGCTTGGAATAATGTTTAGGGAAATGTTACAAAAAACTACTGTCAAAACTCTCAATTCTGTTCAAATAAAAATATATTAAACAGTAGAACTGAAAAATAACAGAGAAAAACAGTATTATGGAAACACTTCAGAACTGTCAAAATAGTGTTTCCTGGCTAGTGTGGGAAATATTCAGAAAATACTCAGAAAATATTTGAGTTTGGGTTTTTCCAACCTTTGGTAGAGCAGCTGTTTAATCATACAGTTAGGTTTCAGGTATTCAAACAGAATAAAATGTGCTTTCAATGGTCAAATTTTTCCTCTCTTGCATGCCTATTTATAAAAATGAAGAGATATCACTGCAAAAAATTGGTGGTATTTTGGTTAAAAGGTATTTTCTTACTGTTACCTGTCAGACAAAAGCTAAGCTACTCTGCTGTGAGACAGAAGCCCTGAATCAAATGGATTTGGGCATGATGAATTCCTGTGACTGCTATAATCACAGGGACAAAAATGGAGAGCACAAGAAGATACAACAAGGAAATTGAATGAAAAATAACATGAGGACATTCTCCAAAGATATGAAAGATGAGTTAGTCCAGCATGTGATGGGAAAGGAGGAATAATAATGGGTGGCAGGTTTAAGGGCTTTTTTTCCTTCAGTAGTCATTTTAAAAAAAGGAAGTTTATTTAAAATGCTTAAGTAGCTGCTGTAAGCAGGATGAGATGTTAGCGATCCTCCCCAAGAAGGCAATGAGGACAGAGGAGGTTCCAGGGCACTGGAGAAGAGCAATCAGGGTGACTTCAGAAAAGAAGGAAGGGAGGTCCATCGGAATTGTCATTAATCAGTCTGATTGCATTTTCGGAAAAAATAACAGAACAGTGTTTGTAAAATGCAGGAAACATCTAATTAAGAAAAGTCAAAGCAGGTTTGTAGACAATCGGTTTGTTCCATCAGTAAGATGCTGAAATATCCTTGCCAGTCCAGATAGCATTGACAAAGTTGCAGATGGAATACATATCCTTGGTTTGGGAAAAACACTTTAGAAGAGATATAGCCAACTAATCCCTTTCTAGAAACTTCTAGACAATTATAGAAAATAGACAAGCTGGAAAAGATTTTAACAACCCTCAAGCACAAAAAGACTCCTGAAAAGAGGGAAAGAACTGTTCTTCTTTTACACTGTGAAGGGAGATAGAATAATCAATTTAAATTACAGAAATTACACTTGCACTGATGTTTTGAAGTCCCAAGTCACTGAACCGTTCCAGCTTGTGTTTGCTGCAGTAAATTCTGTCCTCTCTTGCACTGCAAACCAGTCCTGCTCCACAGTAAGTGATTTGTTTACACTAAATGCTCTCCTTTGTGGGAAGTTGATCTGGTAAAAATCATTATGTTATACCTCAAACAGTGAGTCACTGAGCTTCCTCTGGAGCAGGACAAATGAGATACCTTTCACAATAAACTACAAATAATCCCTGCAGATCATGAGTTCTGATTGTTGGAAATCCTTGCAGACAATCATTGTAAAATTTCCTTCCTCTGTACAGAGGCTCTTTCTGCATAATAAAGAGTGTAAGAGAACCAGGGTAACCATATGGTATTGCTCCTTGTCAACGAATATCTTCCAATGAGCTTTTTTCTTTGAACCTGTGCACAAGAGGGTGGAAGACGGCAGAAACAGGGGCAGTAGTCTGCAAATCTGAAGATCTTTGTTTCCTTTCCATAGCAGGTTTCTAGGACAGATATGCAGGCAACAGACACTTCAGGAGCAGAATTCACAGTGCCTAAATTCTCTGTGGGCTGAATGGGGAAGTTTTCAGGCCAATATTGGGATGGTGACCACCAGCAGGATGCTCACAACACGGGTAGGAGCCTTCTGAAGGTCTCTCTTTGCTTTTTACAAAATGGTGGCTTTACAGATTGACATAAAAATCCAGCAGAGAGTTCCCTAAGTTGCTCCAGTCACAAATAAAGACCCCGCAGTCAGAAAAGGGTGGCATGCTATGGATGTTTATGGGCCCATAGGGGCCTTACCTTAACAGAGGTGGAGGCAGTCTCTGCTGAATTGATCTCATTAATTAGAGCATAATAAGGTGGGGATTCAAAGCATTTCAGGAAAAACTGCAGCTGTAATATGAATTTTTCCTCCTGGGCAAGAGATCTGGGCAGTGGGGTTTCTACAAGGCGTAGGCTTTGCCTCTGGATGCCTATGTGGGATCACAACATTGTGGTGTATGTTACACAACTGGAGTGAATCAGACCTGCCAAGGGTTGCCCTATTTCTAAATTCTAAGTAGCCCTTGGCCAAAAATTAAGTCCAGAGATGTCTAGTCCAGACAAGTGTTTACTGTAAAACGTGAGTAACAGTAGGATTCACATGTACCAGGCTCCCACTGAAAATGCTAGCAGCTCCAAAGCAGGCTATGTGCTTCAGATGTCTTCAGTGCTAGAGGGGTTCCTCATTCTTTAAACATTACAATTTTAGCTGAGCTTGCTGTGGTATGGAGCTCCTGGTGGTTAATTTTCAGTTGTGCTCCTGTGGACAGAAATGTGCCATTCTGATGCAGCATGTGCACAGTGCAGATATGGGGCAATTCATTGTTGTGGCCTGCTGCCATATCACCATATTATTATCCCTTAAGAGGGAAACAATGCAGATTTATGTTTTGCTTGAGTTCTTTGTTTTGGTTATTTTTTGTGCAAAATTGTTCCAAATTATGTCAAGGACAGGAGAAGTTGGACTAAAACCATGATCAGAGATGCTGCTGTCGGTGAGGGATGTTTCTGTGAACAACAAAGTCAGTGATATATTCTATTGCATAACCCTAAAGAAATCTCTAAAAAGCAAAGTGCTACCTGTGTTATCTCCAGACAGTCCCCAGTCCAACCCCTCCTGGTGTGAAGAAGCTTGCTGTCAGTTTTAGCAGCTGCAGGATCAGAGGCTCTAATGTGAAACAGTCACTTCCAAGAAAAACGTGTCTCTGTGTAAGGACATGAGCTAGCTGGCACAGTGCCTCCCCTTCCACTGCTTTTGAAGAATACACAAGATTCAAACCCTGAATTCACTTGCAGGTTTTTATCCTCTGCTCAAGACATTTTACATCTCCTTGGGCTATTTGTTTTTGGAGACAGACTCATGGTGCTTCCCAGAAATTAATTAACAAATTCGCAACCTCTTTTGCTGGCTTGCAAAACAACAGCATGGATGAATGCTCCACTGATAAGGTTTTAATGTTGAGTTGTCAGAGGCACAGGTACCTGACAGCTCTTGAAGATTAATTATGGAGCACAGCTTTCTCTGTTCCTGTCTGCCTGCTCCAAAGAGACAACTGTGTTTCCTTCCCTTTAATGAAAGTGCGCTGTAATAATAGCTTGCAAATATTTTACCTCTGGAAGCAATTACTAAGTTTGTTTTAAAAGCTGAGCTAACACTGAAGACATGTTTACTTTGCAAGTAGACACCCTGTATTTGAGCTATTACATTTCTTGTTACTATTTTTAAACCAGTGTTGTGCAGTTGTGAATGCAAGTTGCTTCATCTGCTACAGCAAACACCCTAATTTGTTAATAAATTAGCAAAAGGGGAATTGAGGGAGAGGTTTCAAGAGGAAAACAATGTGTTGGGAAATCACCTCAATTCCAAATTCAATTAGAAGTGTGTGATGCTGCCAGACGCTGTCGGAGCCATAATGAGCTGTGTAATGCTCGCAGCCCCTCTGCTTCCCTCCCTCTGAATGCTTCTCCATTCCCTGGTGCCTGCAGCTCCTGCTCAAGACATTTTACACCTCCCTGGGCTCCTTGCTCCACATCCATCACTTTCTGTCTCCCGTGGGACAATGATGGCAGTGGCCAGGGCCGGGGCTGGGACATGCTGGCCTCCACTGGCAGTTTCTAATCCTTGCTATAGCGCTGTAAACCTTAATCTAAAATGATCTGTACAGACTAGGGCCAGTCTCACTTAGCCTGCTCTTGTGAGTAGCTTCAGATGGTTTCTTTCCTCAGTGAATAATTGCCACAGGCTCTTATGTCAGGGATTACTCATTTAGTGGAGACCACCTTTGGAAGTGGCTGCTGGCAGGAGTCTGAGTCACAGTCAGTCAAATTCAAGGGAAGTTGTTCTTTTCTGGATATGAGAGAGCTGAGGAAGATGCAAGCTGAACAAGGTAAGTTATTTCCATTTCTTCCAGGCTCCAGGTTTGGTTTTTTTCCCTTTCCTGGGGAAAGCTTGGTGTCAAAATCCTTCTTTTAGCAATTAGGAAATGTAGGCAGTGTATCACACACCTTGTGTTCGTGACTTTCTGAATGAGAACCAATAACGCACCTTTGAGAAGAAGCAGGCAGCCTTATATCCACAACGGGTGATGTTGAGTTTTGTGAAGTGCTATCCCATTTCCCCTCAAGAATACTGTGCTACCACAGCAGCAAAATATGGGATGCATCAGAGCCACCTCCCCTCTTCCACCACCACTACACATTCAAGGTCATGTTGAATGGGGCTTTCAGCAACCTGACCTAGGTCAGGATGTCCCTGCTCATTGCAGGGGGCATGGACTTCAAAGCTCTCTTACAACCTAGACTACTCTAAAATTCTGGGGTGTTGTACCACAGTACAACCCAGTACAACCCTCTCCTCACATCCTTCCTTTACTCCTTCCCTTTGACCCTGCACTGCTCCCTTTTTACTCCACTGGTCATCTCCTTTTGGCATTTTGGTGAAGAGAGGAAAAAGGACAGCAGATGGAAAATGGGGGTGCAGCTCTTCCTTGGGAGGAGAAAGTCAGTGCAACACAGACCTGGCTCTGTTTCCTTCCTACACGGGGAAGGAAATTAGGATTCTGTCACACAATGAAAGTACAAAACTGCCTCATTGTTCCAAAAAGCCATGTAAGAATATAAAGTAATTTTTTTTGCACAACCAAGGTTGATGAGAGGTCTTCCCACCAAATTCGCAAGCAGCAGGATCAAGTCTGTACAATTAAAACGGGAGCTCCAACATCAAAGGCAGGCAAAGAAAGGGCACAGCGTGAGCTCATGGGATTGTTTACTATCCAATGTGCTCTCCACATTTTTAAAACTTTTGCTTGGATCTCATTTTCCTTTGAACTCCAGGCAACATGCATATTTAGGCCCACTAAAATGCATGATGTTTTCTAACAAACTACAATGCAGATTAGATCAATTCTTTAATCTCACGTTTTCCTCTTAAACACTGCAATCAACCATTTTATGCTCGGTTGGATATAAAATTAACCCAGGCACTTTAGCTTTATTTCAGGATGTTCTGTATTCTAAACTATCTAAATTTGCTGGGAATATGCCAGGGTCTTCTCATCCATAAAGGTGAATATAGTCCAGATCTAAACAGAAAGTGCACAGCTGCTTTACTGTGAAAACACAGGGCGAGGTGGAAGCACATAACATTTTGATGGATATTAAAGAGGCCACAATCACAGGCACTTTTGTCCAGTGAAAATGAACAGCATAACACAGGGTATGCTGGTGAATCTGATTAAGCAACTTCAGAAGAAAAATCAGCTGAAGAAAACATTTTAAAACTCTGAAAAACTCTACACCAAAACCACTGCTGACAACGTGAACCACTTGCAGTCACTATTGCAGCTGCTCTCTGCCAGTGTCTGTCTCCTATGGGCAAGTGTTATCCTTGAGCACATGAATACTGTATGGTAATAGTCAGAGAGCTCTTCTATTCTGTAAAAAAAGGGTCTCAAAAGTACTGGGAAGCTTGTGAACAGGTCATTGTGATACTGGAAGGGAGACAGACCTTTATGTAATTTACAGGAAGTGCTTTTAGCAATTTTATGACTACAATTTCTATAAATATCTGTTGTAGAAAAAACACAAGGACACAAATAAGCTTTCTCAGGAAAACAATAAACTGTCATAGGCTGACTACACCTTGCAGAAACTATACACAACGGCTTTGGTTTATATTTTTAAGAAGTAACCTGCAGCCTTCAGATCCTACTGGGCTAAACTCTGTTTTTCTAAAATCTGCCTATTGATGGATTGCTCTTCTTCCATTAAGTTCTTTTGATTCTCTGCCTGGGCTGAACTAGCACTGTTTTCTTGTACTTCTTGGAAAAAGTTTGAACATGGGCAGAATTGTGGCCTGTGTAATTTCCTACAATCTGGACTTTTGGGGGCAAGTTTTTTGGGGACAGGTGTTTCACAGTGCTTAATGCACTGCAGCCTCTTTCCAGCAGCCAAGTAAACCATAAATGTACTCTCAGCTTTTCTACAGTACTTGTGGAAGGCCCTGGATGGCAGCCATAAGGGCTGGCTTTGATTATCTGTGAAGGACTGTTGTGAATATTGGTTTGAGCCCCAGACCAGACACCTGACAAAATTTCCTTTCCCATCACAGTAATGAATCACAGTGTTTAAAATGACAGCAACTTGTTAAAACAACTGGAGAAGATAAACAGAATAACATGGAATGACCAGGTGCACTTTTCCCAAATTCAAGCAATAAACAAAATAAAAATTTGAAGTCTCCTTCTGTAATTTCAGGGTTTGTGTCTCCAGTACTAACACCCCACTGGCAGGCTCTGAGCCCTGTCTCTCCTTCCAGGATAAAAAAAGCTGATGACTCAGTTCTGAACAGCCCTTCAGCCAACCCGAGCTCCTTCTGGCTCCTCTAGCAAGTGGTCCCTTTTTGACCATTTTTCCTCTTCTTCAATCATTTCTACCCCAAGACCCAATTTCCCCCAAGGATCCTCTTTACTATGGCTCCTTCTCTTTTTTTTTATTTTGTATTTTCATGCCCTAAAGCTACAAGCTGTGAAAGATCAGACCAGTCACTCCAGCCTGTTTTGGCTTGGTGAATTGGCTCAGGTTTTTCTTGTGTTATAGTAATTGTGTAATTTCCTCCCCTGTCACATGTCTTTTTTCTTTACTTATTTTTTAACAGAAATTCTCCAAATATGAAGAGCTTAAACGAAAATCCAACATCTTCCAGATGGCCTCCTCAAACATGACTGTTAATCCATTTCCTCAGGTTCCTTCTCTGCTTCCAGACTCCAGCTGTTTGCTCCCTCTTTCCAGGCTGCCATCCTTTTAGAGCTTTCTGAGTGGGGTTCTCGTTCTCCTCTAGGCTTCAGGCTTTTGTCTCCCAGGCTCAGCTCAGATCTATCTGATACAAAGCCTTTGTGTGAGGTAAGTTTCCTCTCCAACACTTGTGCTCATTTCCTGGAGAAGGCTTTTGTTTCCCTGGCCTGTGTTTGCTCTATGGGCTACAATTCCTTATCAGCCTTTTCCTCCCTCTGACCTCCTGTCTTTTCAGCTTCTCTGGTTTGTATCTGTGCCTGCAGCTCCTTTGCATTCCCAGGCCACTGACTTTCTATTCTCCTGCTCTGGTATTGCCCCACTGCTGCTTGGATCAGGCTGTGCTCCCGTGTCTGGACTGTCCGAAATTGGGGATAGAGGTCACTTTGTGAAAACCAGGTGACTTCTAAAATTAGACAGTCAAAAATACAGGCAGTTATAACTTATTTGTGAGTGTTATAACCTCTCTGGGGAATGACTTGAGTGGGTTTTTAAGGCAGCAGGTGAATAGCCGGTGCTTCAAAGACAAGTATCATCTTGAAGCCTACTACAAAAATTATCAGCATTCCCTACAAATGGCAAGATATGCAGAACAGGCCTCTGGATTAGATACCAACTCTTTTGTAAATGGTTTTACAGAAGGAAATAAAAATGGATACACAATTTAAACAGAAATGAATAGTGTATGTGGAGGTGAAGAGGAAAAGGACAAAAAATGGTATGGGCCAAGGGAGAATTAGCTGTTGAAAAAACCCTAAATACATGTGAAATGCAACACAGCAGAGGAATAGGAGACTGAGGACTGCATAGGGTGGTATGGTTGTACTGACAAAAATAAGCAAGTAGAAGGAATAAGGATCTTCTCATTTTCTAAAACAAGAAGTTACCATGTAAAAATGGCATAATGGCTCTTGTTTTTTCCTCCCTCCCTGCAAATACAGCCGAGGAGCACAGAAGAATGTGATTACTAGATCACATGAATCACAATTTCTAATGGAATTTGCAATGATGTTACCAGATACTGCCATGACACTCATTCTACAACTTTCTTCAGACCTTGTAGAGCAAAATTCTAGAGTCTACTAAAATTAGACATATTTTGTGTCTCTTTCCTGTATTTGGTAGGGGTAAAATTCAACCCTGTGCATATTTTATGTGCCTGGTAATAATACCCACTCATTCATTGCAGAAGAGGCATTCTGTTGTCCTCCTATGACACTTCCTTGGGATTGCAGCTGGAAGATATGTCACAGGGACTTCCCTTTGTTCCCTGCATGAACTAGACACTTGTGGCAGATGCTGGATTGGCAGCCTCACAGAAACAGATACTCCAGGCCACAGCTTGCACAAGTGGTGCCAGTTCAAATGTCTGCCTTGTGTATGACACCTATCAGTGCTGCTCGATCACATGGGTTAATCAGCAGCTGTCAAACAGCACTGCTCCAGCACTCCTGAGCCAGGGTGGTAACTCACCTGCTTAATGTTGTGGGACCACAGCCAAAGCTGAGAGGAGGTTCCAGTTTTTTATTTCAGCCTTTTTTTTTTTTTCCTTTTAGAGCAGGAGAGAGTTGTAGTCATTACTGCAGGTCTGTGTCTCTACCTGCCCCTTTAAGGATGCCCTTCTGTCAGTCTGAAAACTTTTCCTCCCTGGAAAAAAGAAACAGCGTGAAAGTGGGAGTGGAGTGTGATAATCCATTGATAAACCCAGTCTGATGAGGAGCAACTGAGAGAGGTGAGGGGGCTCAGGAAAGAGGGAGGCTCGGCAAGGACCTTCTCGCTCTCCACAACTCCCTGACAGGATGTTGTAGCCAGGTGGGGGATGCTTTGTCCTCTCAAGTAAAAAGCACAAGACAAAAGGAAATGGCCTCAGGTTGCACTGGGGAGGTTTAGATTCGATATTACAAAAAAAGTTTTTTTCAAAAAGGTTGTCAAGCATTGGAACAGGCTGCCCAGGGAAGTGGTTGTGTCACCATCCCGGGGGATATTTAAAAGATGTGTGAGTGTGGCCCTTGGGGAGGTGATTTAGTAGTGGACTTGGCAGTGCTGGGTGAAGGGTTGGACTCGATGATCTCAGAGGTCTTTTCCAACCTAAACAATTCCATCATTCCATGCTATGACTGCAGACTTCTCAGCTCGTTGTGATCTTCACTGTGACTGCTGTCACCAGGACTCAGATTTGGTACTGCTAAGCTTGCTCTGGCACCTGTGTGCTGTATTGGAGTCCTCCTGGATGTTTGGATGTCAAAGGCAAAATGGGAATCATGAAATCCATGCTCTGCATTGTATCAGCCTATAAATGTACACAGGTGCCTGTGCCTTTCATTTCCCATGGAATGGTAAGAATTTGACCCTTGTTCCCAGAACTTGTGAAAGATGAACAAATAGGTGTATACATACAGCACATGCACACATACAAACATACATTATATATGTGTGTATGTAAATACATGAAGGCAGGAAATAAAGTAACCAAGTCCCTTTTTCTGCTACTAAAGCAAATCACTGAATAATAAGGGCGGGGCTTATGTAAAAGGAGCAAGCTTCATCCTGAGAACAATTAATGTCACTTTCTCCAAACTCCTATATGAACATTGTTCCAGAACATCATGGCAGTGCTTGGCAATAATATCTCCTTTTTAATTTCCAGTCTAAGCACATCCACCACCACATTGTGTCCATTGATTCTGAGCAGTGCTGCTAGTAAGCTTTAGTCATTTCCTCTTCCTCAGACCTGCCCATGGATGCTTTTACAGAGAGAGCATCCCTCCCTTCTCAGACTTTGCTTTGTGAGACTAAACAACTTCTTTTAGACTGCTCACACCCCAACATGGTTCAAACAGGCCTTGCCTGTACCTTGTCCAACCAAGGTTGGACATGATGATCTCCAGGTCTTTTCCAACCTAATTGATTCTGTGATCCTGTGGTTCTATTCCAAGCTGAATTTACATCTCTTTAATGGCTTTGTTTTCATTTTTCAAGAGTAGGTCCTACCAGTTAAACGATGGCATCAATCTTTCCCTATTCAGTGGAAACACCTCTCCGGATAAGCTGAATAATCATACCTGTAATTTTTTTGGCTGCATCATGTTAATAGATACAGCCAATTTGTATTCTGATTTCTCTTCCTGAGATACACGGATAGTTCCAGACTAGTAACTTCTCACCACTGGCTTAAATGCAGGACCTTGCACTTTGAGCTGTTGTCTTTCACACCAAAAGGCTTAAAATTAGTAAGAATATAATTGGATTAGGCCAGTATTTTACTACTTTCTTCCCATATCAAGACTTCCTCTTTAAGCAGCCACGTCTGAGGCTTGTCTCACTTTCGGGTGTATGAATCAATCCCCAGAAATATGAACTAAATCTAACCCTGTATTGTCCAAACTGCACTGTTCATGTTGTTTGCAAAGAAAACATTTCAACAGCAGAACACAAAGGCAAAGCACAAAGATGCTGCAAAAGGAATTTGTATGATGGCATTTTCTTTATCAAACTTCAGCCATCAAAATCTAAGCTGGCTGTGTGTTTTTCCTCCACAACCACCAGAAAGATGCTGGCACCTCTCCAGGGTTTGTATCACTCAGGCACTTATTTGAGGGTCTGATGAACTGTTTCCCATCAGTGCCTGCTTCTTCCTTTCCACAGATTGTCAAGTGAATCCTCATCAGCAGAGTAGCTGAAGCATGCACCTAAAAGCAGATGAAATGAGCTTCTCCTCACTGTTTATCTTAAAATCCAAAAGAATATTCCAGTCAATGACACTTGGATTTTTCACTCATTGAGAAGAAAATGGATCACAGAGAAGTCACCTGGGATGTCAGAGAACTGTTTTAAAAGAACTAAACTCCCTATATCTGGTCTTTATCAACATTTCATGAGACAAACATAAACACTGAAAGAAAGACATGGAATGTTTAAACCATTTCTCTTTCCCCAGAAGCAAATGGTTTTTAGAGTATTCATTGCACAAATTGCTCTAATTACAAACTGGAGCAAGAATAAGTTTTGGAATTCTGATTTCACATGACAGAGCACTGATTCTATGGTGGAAAAAATGGCTGAAACAGGTAATTTCCTCTGATCAATCCTATGTCACCATCTGCCCCTATATCAGACCAATTCTATCTTCTAGGAGCTAACTCTGAAAAAATATGGTCTTTTAGCAGACCAGTGTGTTTAAAGAAAACTATTGTTCTCCCTCTTGTTTGTGACAAAAGGTAATGAATAGAGATTGGGAGTTCCTGAGTACAGCAGGAGCTCTGGAATAATTAACATGCATTTCTAAAAAAGAAAGAATTTGATGTGAAGGGCCAAGGCAGAAGGATCAATTAGATAGAAGAGATTCTGATTTCCAAGTCCGGGCTGGAAATAACACAGATGGAGAAGTGAAAAAGAGTACTAAACATCACGTCTGCAAACTGTTCTCAGAGCGGATGTTTTTGGGAGAGTGCCAGCTAAAGGATTCAACTTTTGGTGGGATAAGTATGTGTTATCTATGCCCAAATTTGTGGGTAATCAACTTGCAAATCAGCTGATGAGTTAGGTAATTGTTGCTTCCTTAGAAAAAACCCACTCAGGTTTGCAAGTATCTTTGATGATACACTTTTGGCAACACAGGGAGATGCTGGAGCACATTCCCCTTCTCTGTCACACATCCCTCTCTGTACTTTCTGACAGGCAAATCCAAGTCCAAAACCTGCAACAAACTATTCTGTATTAATTTCTTTGTGGTGTTTTCCTCTGCACACAAAAAGCTTGCAGTTCTTTGAACATTTATCAGGAGAAGTAGTGATAATCTCAGTTCACCATCCCACTTAGAATGAGAATTCAAAAATATTTTACTTGTCAGGCCTTAAATCCCATCTTCTGTTTGCCTCTCTAACTTCATTGGCTCTGAAGGCAGGACTGGAGCGGCTTTTCCTCCTTCAGGCTGGGATTTTGGTAACAGCTAAAGTGGGAATAGAGAGTCAAAATTTACGCTTGTAGCCAGTGAGTGGAACAGAAAACTCATATTCTGCTGCTTTTTGGTAATACACTGTGGTAAAATGAATAATCCCCAATACTTCTTAGGAGAGAAAATACAAGGCGATCAGGTGCTTCTGAAATGCTCAGTCTGTTGTTTGGCTCAGTTTGCTGTCTCTAGAAAACCTGATGTGTATTCTTGGCAGCAGGCATCAGTGCCCCGAGGGAGAGGATATACAAGCCTGCAGGAATGTAGATAAACATCTAAGTTCTTACTCTGCATAACAACAACAACAACAAAAATCAGTGAAAGCCTTCAAAGGGCTGCCAAGGGGCCCTTCTTCATAGTTACAAGTACCTAAGAGCAGAGCTTACACTTCTAATTGAAAATATTTCATATTTAATAGATCCAATCACAATTCTGAGTTTTTATGACAACAGAAAAAATAATCTATAGGGTTTCATTTTTCTGGGGCCAGGGAGGGAGAAATGGGTTTCCTTTCTAACACTGGGCAATGTTTTCCTTGTAGTAATGCCTAATGGTTTTGTCAGTTGTTATTTACATAATAACTTTGAGAACCAAAACCAGGAAACATTATTTTGTAAAATGTAGTAGCTTGCTGGAAATAATTATACACCTCACAGAAGCATCCACTGACTCCAGAAGCACATAGAGTTCAGTTGGTATAACTGAAGGTGAGGGTGTGTAATTGTCAGGGGAAAGAGTATTTTATTATAGAACTTTATTACAGCGGGTATTTGGTCAACTCTGGCAATTCCACAGATGTACAGACTGACTGCCCTTTGGGAATGCTATTTATAAACTCAAAAGCGGCTGAACAGCACTCACAAAAAGGCTGCCAGTTTCAAGAAAATTAATGACAATCTGACATTGTTGGAAGATGAAGAGAAAAGAGGCTTTGTGCTAAGCTTAAGGCATGAAGTGTTTGCACTGCTTTGTCTTGGGCTCACTGTGGAAGTCCAGGGTATTGATGGGAGCACCCTGCTCACAGCATTGTCAGCTTAGGCAAATCAAAACAGAAAAATGTAAACTTACAGGTGACTTCACATCCCTTTCTCCTAAATGCTCCCAAGAGAAAACTGTGTCTTCATGTCCTGGAGTCTTCAGGGTGTGACTTCGCTGTACTTCCATTAAAAAACAATCCACAAGCAAACCACAAAGAAAACCCCAAGACAATCACACCCAAAATAGTTCCCTGAGGGCAAGTACTTTGTGCTGACTTTCTGCACCTAATCCATTCTTTTGGTGATAGACTGGTTTTATTTGGAATTTTAAAAATTGCAGTCGAACATAGTTTAAGTGCAAGTCCACACTGCTCTAAAGACTAACAATTCCCTGCATTAAATTTTCCTGCCGGATTTAGAAACTGAACTTACTGAGCACAACCATCAGATGAGCACCAGAGCCAGCACAGGAGTGAGAGAGCCAGAAAGAGAAGTTCAGTGTGAAAGAGTGACACGTTCCAATTGCCGTGTCAGTGCCTCAGCTGCTGTTGGCAACCACACTTCAGCACAAAGGGCCTGTACAGGTATCAGTGACTGTCACGTGAATAAAAAAGCACTTTCAGTTGATATCGTGGTCTTACCTGTGGCACAGAAATGCCTGCTTATACATATGGTGTGTGCATTTAGTGTGATACAAGTGTTTATGTGTTAAATGTTTTAATAAAACTCACTGACTTCTGAGCAAACTTTATATCTTCTGATCATTGCAATTAGGGCTGCATTGCTGTTACTGATGGAGTGAGGGGAAAATTACATTGCTAATGCTAACGCAATGTTTTGTGTGAAGTCATCTCTGTGGAGAAAAGGCTTTGTATCCTGCTCTCAGAGTGTGTGTGAGAGCTGTTACAACAACAAGCAGCTTTCCGTTACTTTTATTTTGGAAAGACAAAATGGCTGAAGGCCACAGCTGTTGATTTATTCAGATGCCGAAGGAAACCATTAGCCCATTGGACCCTGAAGATGAGATTCCTTTGTGCTAGATGTTAATATAAGGAAATCCCAAACAGGGGCTGCCAAAAGAATGTAATACAAATGCAAAATGCCAAATGTACCTAGAAAGGAAGGAGGTAGATGGTTGCTTATTAGAGTAGACAAAAAAAAAAACCTAAAAACCAAACCAGTGAAAAGCAGTTTGCTTTTTTTTCCCCTTCTTCTTAAGTACAGTGTGATGTACAATCAAACTGTGAGATACGAATTCTCCTGAGTTTAAATCAGAGTATCTTTGAAGCACACAGCTACACATATGGTTGTACCGTTAACGACTGCATGTCCATGTGAACTGGTTTTTATCAGCACAACACGGGTGGAGCTGCTCCACACACTCCCTGCTGTTTGCAGCTTTGTTTTAATTAGTTGTAATAGCCCAGTATAAACGAATTGCATCCTCAGAAGAGAGGCGAAAGAAAAAACATAATAGTTGTCATCAGGGTAGGCAACTCCTCTTTCAGATCGCTGCTATAATGGCCTCATGGCAGAAACATGATTAATCTTTGCCTGTACTTAGCCTGAATTTCACAAACACCTCCCTCTACCCCAGTGGTTTTCTTTCAAGATTCAAAAGTTACAAGTACTTTATTTCATACCTATGTAGAAGTGACATTTCTAATACTTCATTCAGAACTTTCAAAAAATATTTAGTACTGGACAAGCTGTCATCTACAATAATGCTTAAATCAACACTGGTTCTTATTTGAAGGACGTATTTTTATATGACACAATGAGGCCACAGAACGGAAACTCGTCCTGGATCCCTATCTTGTTCTCAGCCCAGCAAAACGGAGTAAGGCACAGGAGCTTTTGGCATGTGGCAAAGGAATGACACAAGGAAAAGGAACAGTACTCACAGTCAAGGGTGAACTGATTATAGCAAAGAGAATGGGAGCTACTGAAGATGTTGGTAATAATGGAGGAAAAAGACCAAGGGTGGTTGAAACAAAGGACAGAGGAACAGAGGAATTTGTTTCCGCTGGCTGATGTTCCTCCACCTTTCCAACTAAGATTTTAATCAATAAAAACAAACCACGTTTGTGGTGTTGCCACAACAGTTTCCAGTTAAAGACAAAGCAAATCAGGATACACTCCCAGTGACCATATACTTTCCCTCATTTTGGTTGGTTGCTTGCTTGCTCAATGTGTAAGAATGCAAAGTATGGTTGGTTTACAAAGCCATTTGTCATTATTTTATAGACCAGTTCTTATAGAGTTCTTATAGATCAGCACTGACCCACACTCCATGGTTCGAAAAATACGGCACTAGTGCATGATTCTTTCAATATCCTGAAAAACGGCCCCACAAACTCCTTAGTATCACCAGCTGTGATCTTTGCCGTACCCAGCTGGTTACAGTTTTTCAGTCTCCTTTAGCAATCACCTGCAAGACAGGCTCTCACCAGTTGCTCTTTGCCTGGCTGGAGGAAACTGTGCTGTACTCAGTGCCCAGCCTGTGACCTTGTGTAGCTGCTAAGATGTGCCCTAATGGAGTGTCTGCAGTGGGTAGGAAGAAAAGGAAGAGCAAAGCTTGCTTTGCTTCTTCAAATAGTGATAGAATCTGAGAATCATTAAGGTTGGAAAAGACCTCCGAAATCAATGAGTCCAACCTTTGACTGGGTGCCACCACCGTGTCAACTAAACCAGAGCACTGAGTGCCATATCCAGTCTTTCTTGAATAGTTCCAGGGCTGGTGACTGCACAGCCTCCCTGGGCAGCCCATTCCAGTGCTTGACAACCCTTTTGGTGAAGCAATTTTTCCTGATGTCGACCTGAACATCCCCTGGCACAGCTTGAGGCCATTTCCCCTTGCTCTGTCTGCTCCCTGCTCGGCTCCACCCTCCTGTCAGGGAGTTGTGGAGAGTGAGAAGATTCCCCCTGAGTCTCCTTTTCCCCAGGCTGAGCTCCCCAGCTCCCTCAGCTCCTCCTCATCACACTTGTGCTCCAGACCCTTCCCCAGCGCTGTTCCCTTCTCTGGATACACTCCATGCAACCCCCTCCACAGCAGTTAAAAGAAAAATAGGTTCAATATTAGTATGCAGGCTTATTTTTCCCTTTGCTTGAAAATCTATATTTTGATAAAATTTTTATTTACAAAGTAAATACTCTGTGTTCTTATATTTTCTCTCTTTTTTTTTTTTTTGAATAAGAGTCCTTCTTCCTTCTGTGGAGTGAACAGATTCACCTTCCACTGAGTATGCAGTGAAGGGAAAAGTACTGTGTGTTGAATGACTATTTTCCCACAGTTTGTATGTTTTTGAATGAAATATATCTGCTGCTGCTTCAAACCAGCAGAGGGAGTTTTCTCATCCAAATAATTTTGAAACTTCTCAACACAATCCTATTTTTTCAGTAATGTTATGTTACCTGGCAGGAACTGCTCTGAAAAGGTGAAATTTTACAATCCAGACTGTTAACTCCTTAGTGCTAGAAGCTATTTGCTTCCAGTCAATTTTTATGACTGTCATTGTGCAAGAAGTTGCACTAGAGAATTAAAAGCATGAAAAATCAACTCAGCTGGAATGTTTGAGAGCAAACTATTTGGTTAAAGGGGAATGTACAATTATTGCAGTGCATGTGCCATTCAAAAGTGCATGAAACCACAGCGTGGTAACAGCTGAGACACTTTTAAAATTTTTTTTTTTTTTTAATTTTTTTTAATTTTTAAAGTCAGTTCCTCTATTTTTTTTCACTCTGGAGAGAAGCTTTGAAAGTTCCTGCTTTACGTTTCTTTATTTGGAAATAATGGAGTAATTTTAAGATGACCACAGTGGCAAAAAAGTTCAAGTGAAATGTTCACTGCTGCAGTACTAGGGAAAGAGTCATTATTACTAGATTTTTTGTGAGAGAAAAGAAATCAGTTCCAGTGGTGACAAATTGTATCATTCTTATCTTGTGATATAAACCTGCATAGCAGGAACTACACAATGATTTCTCTCGTAAAATGAAATTACAGCAGTTACTGACGTTAACAGTGGATATTATCTTGATCAGGAAGTATGTCACAACTCTTCCTCTCTCAAAAGCAAGCTAAAAATTCAGATATTCCATTAAGCTCAGTCATAAAACACTTAAAATGCTAATATTTCATTTTTAAAAGTTTTGTTGAACAGATTTGTGATAAAATTATGCTCTTTTGGGGAACCTAATTGGGTTTGAAAATACTCTGAAACAAATATGCACTTTTATAATTCCATAGAGCCAGAATATCAATTGTCTACACCTTGAACTGAAAGGAAGGTCTGAATAAGAAGCAAGATCCAGTGTTCCCTGTATATCTATCTGTATATGAGTAAAACTATTTTCAAAGGATTGCATAAATACCAATTATTGCCTAATATCCAAGGGTAAATGGCTCATTAAATTTTTCAGCTTTTACTGAAGTGGAAAATGAGGAAGGAACTCATTGTAGGTGATTTAGAAGGCAATTTTCGGTAAATAATCATTTAGCACATGACACCAGACATAGAGCATAGAGAAGAGAAATGAAGTAGTCATGTGGTTTAACAGTTGAGTGAAAATAGTCAATAGCCTAGCACAGATGTATTTTCTTTACATGTATTATAATTGCCAGCTCATATGAGAATGCTAAATATGGGTCCCCGCGCTGCTCTGAGTCACACATGAGCAGACTCTTGCACTTTTCCAAACCTCAGTGCCATGAAGTCTTGTCAAACTCAGCGAAGCGTGAGGCAGACACAACTGCCAGTGCCACACGCCTCACGGGCCACAGCCCAGCTTTAGACAGAAAACTGCACAGAAGCCTGTGCAGGTGATGGATTCAGCAGCATCGCAGGCAGTCACCCACAGAGCAAGAGACTTGGGCTCAGCAGCCACCTCAGGAGTCCCCCCATTACTGCCTCACTGGCGCTGGAAGCACAGGACCAGTGGATGCTGGTGCATTATCATCAGAGCGGACGGGCTCAGAATAAAACCCAGGTTTTGTACTCAGGCTGCTAAGAAGCCTTGAGCCAGCCCTGGCCAGAGTTATCAAGGCATGTTGAAATAAAACACAATTTCACAAAGTCAGTATCTTACCTGCCCACAGCATAAGAACTAAGAACCAGGGCTTTGCTCTCCAGCCTGCTCTAGGCTGAAGGGAGGGGCAAAGGTGGCTTTATGTCAGCATGAGTGAATATGAACTAGAATTAGATTTGGCCCTAGTTCAGACCAGCTTCCAGAAAGAAGGCCACATGGGGCTCCTTCAACACTCTGTAAATGTGTACATTCTATTTCTCATCTCTTGTTCATGCACACTTAGCTTTGTGGCAGAGTTTAAAAAAGTAAAAACTGCTACATAAGAACAACTTTATAACTCCCCTCATCCTTTATCCTTCTTTTTTTAGCATGTAACTACAGAGGAAGTGGAAAAAAGCGATACAGCAGACAGATGAGGATAATTCATCCTCATGGAAGTTATTTTCTGAATTTTTATTGGGAGTGACTTGAAACTCTAAGGCTGATGTTTCCTTTCTATCCCAAACCCCCTCTTCTTCTTAAGTACTGCAAACCTGGGGGTGCAGGGAGGTTGTAGTTTTATAAAAAAAATAAATTCTCCTTTTAAGGGGAGCATCATGAACTGTTTATCAGCATTAAACACTGCACTTGCTTCAAACAAATTCTGACTATAACTTGTACATTTCCAGTTCTGCAGTTGAAAAAAATGGAAGCACCTGCCTTGAAGTATGGTGAAGCAGATAAAATACCATAATAAAATACGATATATATAATGATATATCTGTTTATACACTCGGACTTCACATTTTGTCTTTAGTGCTCATAATCTGACTCATTTCCTGTTTGTGCGTCATGAGAAAGATGCTAAGCAAAAGCTGGCTCCTGGAAATACTTGACATTCTTTTCAGGCTAATTTTGTCCTGAGCTTGGCTGAAACGGCTCATTTGGAACCACTCATAAAAGGATGTCTGCAGCAAGGAAGAGGGAATATTTTCATTTCAGAGAGCCCTGCTGTGTTATATTCCCTGATTTTCATCAAAACCAGACCATGTTTACTTGTCCTTTTGGCCTCAGGGTCAGGGTTTCTTCTTTAAATCGCTTCAGTTCTAAGTAGTCGTTTCACTCATTCCTGAGTTTCCCACAAAAACCTAGACAGTGGCAGCCTGATATAGCTTGGAGTATTTTCCTACATGCATCTGAAGTAAAAAAACCGAAAACCTGCACCCAACAAAAAAGACCCCTACCGTATAAACTCTTCAAAAGCAGTGCACAAGCCCACAAATGTGTGCTTGAGGTTCATTGCATTGGCCAAGGGTGTGGTTAGGTTGGAAAAGACCTCTCAGACCATCCGTTCCAACCTGTGACCAAACAGCACCATGTCAGCTAGCCCCTGGCACTAAGTACCATGTCCAGTCTTTGCTGGACATCCCTCCAGGGATGGTGATTCCACCATCTGTGAGCTGCCCATTGGAGTGTGTAACCACAATTTCTGTGAAAGGCTCCAAGCTGAGCCCCCCAGCTCCCTCAGCCATTCCGCATAAGACTTGTGCTCCAGACCCAGGGGAAGAGGAGGGCTTTGCACTGGGAAGCAGGGCAGGGATGTGGGGTGGCCTCAGCATTGAAGGGGGTGGTGAGGGGGATGGTGCTGTCTATGAGCCCTTGAGGTCAAGAGGGCGAAAGGAATCCTGCATGCATTAGGAAGAGCATTGCCAGCAGGTCAGGGAGGTGATCCTGCACCTCTGCTCAGCTCTGCTGAGGCGTATCTGGAGTGCTGTGTCCAGTTCTGGGCTCCGTGAGAGACACGGAGCTCCTGAAGTGAGTCCAGTCGAGACTATGCAGATGATGAAGGGAGTGGAACATCTTTCTTAGGAGGAAAGGCTGAGGGAACTGGGCCGGTTCAGCCTTGAGGAGAGACGGCTGAGAGGGGACCTCATCCACATCTGTCAGTGTCTGCAGGAGGGCTCAGAGCATGGACCAGGCTCTGCTCCGTGGGGCCCAGCAATGGCACCAGAGGAACGGGCAGCAACTGATGCCCAGGAAGTTCCACCTGAACATGAGAAAAAACTTTCCTGTGCAGTGATGGAGCCCTGAACAGGTTGTCCAGAGAGGCTGTGGAGTCTCCCTCAGTGGGGATGTTCCAGAACTGTCTGGACACAATCCAGTGCCATGTACTCTGGGTAATTCTGCTTGAGCAGGGAGGTGGAACCAGATCAACCACTGCGGTCCCTTCCAATCTGAACCATTCCGTGACTCTTTGAAGGGGGCTGTGAAGAGCTGTGAGGGGAGTGATGAGGAGGCTGATGAAGGGGCCGTGAGGGGCAACGAGAGGGTTATGGGGGGCTGCAAAGAGGCTGACGAGGCGGGTGATGAGAGAGCTGAGAGAGAGTTATGATGAGGGGGTGACGGGGGGGTGATGAGGGAGCTGTGAGGGGGTTATGAGGAATGGGTTATGAGAAGGGCAGCGATGAGAGTACTGCTGAGGGGCTGATGAGGGGAATGATGAGGGAGCTCACGAGGGGAACGATGGAGGGAGCTCACGAGGAGAACGATGGAGGGAGCTCATGAGGGGAACGATGAGGGGGCGACGAGGGTGTGATGAGGGCGTGGCGAGAGGGCGGAGCCGGGGCGGCCCCTGCCGTGAGGGGCGGTCCCGGGGGCGGGGTCAGAGGCCCTCGCGGGGCGGGGCCGCGGCGGCGACGTCACCCCCGCCTGGCAACGGCGTGGGGGCGGTGGCGGTGGCGGCGCGCGGCTCTCGCGGGACTTGGAGCCCCCCGCCGTGGGCGGGGCGGGGCCGCCGGTGCCCGAGCTTGGCTGAGGAGGAGGCGGCGGGAGCGGCGGGACGGGACGGGACGGGCGAGCGGCTCCTTTGCCCGGGCTGTCTCTGCTCCGGGCCGCCCGCGGTTCGGAGCCGCCCCTTCCACGCCCGTAGCGCCACGGATGGAGCCGCAGTACTCGGCTTGAGCGCGTCGGCGGGACCCGGAGCCGCTCCGCCGAGCCCGGGCGGGCTGGCGCAGCATGGGTGAGCGCGGCGGGGAGGGCGGCGGGACCGGCCCCGGCCCCCTCTTCCCGCTTCTCCGGGGGCTTCTTCGCCGCCCTTTGTCTGAGGGGAGGGCGCGCACTCGCGGGGCCCGGGGCAGCCCCCGAGGTGCCCGGGGCGGGAGCGGTGCCGGTACCCGGGGGCCGGTGGAGGAGCCGCCGGGCCCCGCAAGTGCGGCAGGTGTTCGGTGAGCGCTCCTTCCTGGGAGAGGCCGGGGCCGCTCCGTCCCGCCCGGCCGGTCCCGGGGGGCTGCGGAGGGGCCCGGGCCGGGAGGAGGGGCCGGGAGTTCCACGGGGTTTGGTGGGGACAGCGAGGTGTCCAGCAATGCCCGGTGCTGCTTGGAGGGAGTGGCTTGGTGGAGCATAAAAGTTTATATGGTTAAATCCAGCCCTTTCACCTTCCCCCCCCCCCCCCCCCCCCCCGCGTCAATTTGAGCTGCGCCTTCGCCCATTTCTCTACCAAGGCGAGAGGCACTCGCTGTATTTTAAAGAGAGCGAGTGTAGAACGACTCGGAGTGTTCCTGTGTTCGTGATGTGCCAGGTCAGGTTCACGTTGGAAACAGTCGGTTGTGCTGGGTCTGGTTTTCAACGTCGGCATCGGCATAGGGAAGTATGAACGAGTGACTCTTGAGAGCCGTCTTTGCTTATAGGGACTTCTCCTTTATAGAGACTTTGGACTCCACTGGGGTCCAAAACGCTGCAGGGATCATTTTGTCTGTCTCTGATACCTCCACCCGGACTGTACCGCCTGCTCTGCTGTGCTGTGTAACACCGGTGTACTCGCGGAGGGTGTGTTGTAGGGGGGCGAGTGGTACTAGCTTCAGTGTTGTGTGTGCGTATGCTGCTCTGTGCAAACATGCTCCGTCAGTACGGCATTAAAGCTTTTTAAGTGGAAGGATACCTGGATTTTGGATAGCTTTTCTGCCTCCCTGTTGTGCAAAAATGGAAGAAATGCACGGTGTGCAGATCAAACGTGCAGTTAGTGAAGTGACAAACACTCCTTCTGGCTGGTGTTCTGCTGATTATCAAGATCTGCTTTCAGTGTGTTCGTCTCAGTGGAAGTTGTCTTACGTGGTCAAAGCACATTTAAAATGAAATCTCAAAACATAAAATGAAATTAGCATTTTAAATTCTGGTAGAAACCACACATCTCACTTTTGGATGGTTTTTGTGATTATTCACAATAGATAAGACTCGCTCTTTATTTCTTTTTGGGCTGCATTGTCTTATTTGCAAGTGAAAAATGTCTGTCCGGGTCATTGTAGTGGCCTGTGATGGTAGTTCCTAAAGCATAAAGGCTTAGTGTGCTAATTCAACATATTGAATGCAGGCTGTAATGCTGAAATGTGAAATACCTCAGGACAGACATATGGTAGGTTTGGGTTATTAAAATCCCTTGTATATTCTATTAATATGGTTAGGAGTACTGTATTAGGACTGAGTCCAGTTCATGATTGTATATGATTATTATATGATATGGTTTTATGTATTTTTGTCCTTAAGTTTCCTTTTCTAAAGGAAATCCTCTTCTGATGACAGTAATGAGCATGTTATTATTGCTCCAGAGATGCCTGAACTGAGTGGGTGCACACACTGTGTCAAGTATTGCTGTTGCGTGGGTTATTATTACCATAACAGTTTGTGTGTGTGCACTTATAGAGCAGCTCCTGCCAGAACGGTGGCCAAGCTCTAGAAAGGATTGTAGAATAATCCTAGAGCCTTTTAAATGGATTTTCTCTGAAGGTAGTGTCCTTTATTCAGGTTTCCAAGTGTTTCTGTCTTGTGGTCAAAAGGGTTGAGGAATGTGCAATAAAACATCACTAAAAATAAGAGTGGAAAAAGAAGTAACTGTAGCTTACTCCGCACTCACTGTATTTAGTGGTTGCCTCACGTTTTACCTTGACAAATCATTAGCTGATTATTTTATTACTGGCCTCATGGTAGAGCTGGCTCTTGATAAGAGATTGTTTGTCTTTTATGTCAGCTTGTGGAAGGGATTTTACATGTAAGAGGTGGCTTGGTGGGGAGTGTTGAGGTATCTTTGACAAACTCAAGGGTTTTGGAAATTCATGGAGAAGTAAGAACAGGCCAGTATGACACTGGAGGAACCAAAAGGAGAAGGGCAGAAGTACAGAATGCCTTGGAAACAAGTTCTTTCATGTTCTTTTGGTAGCTGGAAATTAATGTTTCAAGAGCATGTGTCATTCAGGTGTCTGAAGGATGGGGAGGGGGATGTGATCAGAGGTGGCACACACAAGACTATATAAAGGTACTGGTAATGCCCGGTGATGCCCTTGAGTTCTGTCCTTATAATTCATTGCCTTCTGCACTGGATTAATCCTGTGTGTTCAATATATGACTCTAGAAAGAGCTAGAGAAACAGATTATTTAAAGGGAAAAATGTATTCCTGTTTTCTAGGGGGAAAGGACTTTATTTGATTGAATTGTCTTTTGCTGTGTTGGGTTGGTATTCTGGAGAGAGGTGGAGTTCTGTGTATTGGTTCATGGTAACATCAGTCTGGTTTACTTCTATGGCTCAATAGCAGATCATTTTCCTAGTTACAGCCGAGAAATGGTGTGACTGTGGCTTGCACTTAACAGGAAGGTTAAGTTGAATTTGCAGCATCCAGCTAATTGTCATATGGCTTTATAACAAAGAACGAAATATTCCAGCAACAGTTGATAAATTGCCACAGTGGGACACTCTAACCCACTGAACTTGTCAGTATCTTCTTAGCTACATGCATCCCTCCCTCCTTCTTTATTTCTTAATGGCATAGCATAGATGAAGAGTCCTTATGCTGGTATTCTTACCAGGAAATATGTAAGGTGGGATGTGCAGTTGAACTTTAATTGGGCTTTATTGAAGAGTAAAGTGACTTAATCAAAAATTCAGGTTGTTAAACCCTTCTGTACTTGGGTGCTTGGTGAGCCTAATGTTGGGCAACTGTACTTGTAGTGGTCAGCAAAGTGGTTTCTTACTACCATGTTCTTTATTGCAGACAAAACTGTAAGAGAGGTTGATATAAAATTGAGTTCTTGAAGATGTATGCCTAAGCTGCTGGGAAACCAAATTACAGTAACTGGGAAGAGTTGATGGATCCTGACTTTGGGTCAAGACAGAGGAGAAATCCCATCAAAAGGTGCTAGAGATTCTGTCAGCTCAACTGTTGCTTTTTTTGGTTTTTGTTTTTCCCCCCAAGGATGTAAGAGCTGTTGTGCTGAGAGCCCTGACTGTGAGACAGGTAGGGAGGAAAAGGCTATGGAAAGCAGGTTTGTAGTGGAGGGTTGTTGTATTTTTTTCTTTTTTCTCCTTTTTTCTTTTTTCCTTCCTTTTTTTTTCTTTTAATAAAAACCCCTAGTCTGGCAGTTAGTAATTTATGAACTTCCTCAGAGGTGTTTGTGGTTTCACCAGAGCTTTTTTATAGATAGTTCATGTCCCTGGTTGTCCTTTTCTAAGGGACTCAAAAAAACCCGGTGGTTTTTGCCAACCATCACTGTCTGTGACAGAGGGAGTCCCTTTTTAACATATATGGGAATGTGTGTGGGAAATATATCCTTTCAGTGTGAGGTTTTTTGCCCTAAAACTGCTTCTTATTCTGCCTGACTCCTTTGTGTTTTTGAGAAATGGTGGATGATTGGTGGCTTCATACTCAGAAGTCTCTCTACATCTACTTTCGTCATGTACCAGTCATTCCAGGTGCTGGTCACCTTTACTGGATAGTTATTTTAATATTGATTGTGTTTTCATCTTGTTGAAGGGAGTTTTTAATGTTACTCAAGAGCTAACTTCATACAGGGGTGCAGTTACATTTGCTGTCTTAGTTTTTTTTGTTTTTCTAACAGTTCTTGAGAGTTTTTGTTTCAGCTAGGTAGGACCTTGCCCTTGAATTCACCTCACCTTCACTGGCTTTCTCCATTGTCTGCCTGTGCTTGGGTTTTTTTTCCTTAGTGGGTTTTTGTTGCATAAACACAGGAAACGTGTGGTTGGGCACACTGTGCTGTCTGGGGCCAAGCGAGGTGGCTGCTGGTCTGTCCTGCTCCGGCTGTCACAGCTCTGCTCTTCTCATTCCTTTTGCTTCCTTGGAGATGCTGTCACATATGACTGCTGGTCTGGTAATTCCCTAACCTGGCTTGATAAAAGTGATTTGTTAGGAAAGAGCAGCAATGGAAGTGCTTAAAGTGACTAAAGTAATCTTGACAGAAGTGGGTAAGTCAATCAGATTAAATTTGTTGCTAGTGTGTCTGGGGTGTAGCGATTTCTAGCAGCTGTGATTGCCACCTGGGCACTTAAAATGTGTCTCTGGTCCACCACAGGAGTTTAACCTTTTTCTTCTGCTCCTTTTAAAGTGCGTATGTTTGTCTTTTTTAAACTGGCATCCTGTATTTTGTAATGTAGCTAAATTACATTCAACTTTTTCTTTCCTGACACTTTTCCTTTCCATAATGTTGCTTTTTGTCTCTACTCTGAATTGTGAGTTTGCTAATGATCTAAAATGCGCCCAGCTCTCAGTAGAGGTGATGCTGGAGCCTTTGCTGTCCCTTATCCTGGACATGGGGTGATGACAAGCAGATTTCTCCACTGCTGTTGCTGTGGTGGTGGAAGCACAGCCCTGCTTGAGCATCACCCATGGCTGTCCTGGCCCTCTGGTGATAGCAGGACTGAAGCACTAAAACTGCCCTTTCGTTTGCCTGTTTTGCAGTGTGAACCCTTGCGGTGTTAATAAGTGTTCCTTTTACCCTAAATTATTCTGGTTTCCAGCATAAACTTAAGACTTCATTTGGATAATGTGACACCAGCACTGCTGTTTACTTTCTCTGACTAATGCCAACAAGTGTTTTTGGGTGGGATTTTGTTTTATTGAACTAGTTGGATGCAGAATTGACTTTCTTCATATTAAATCAGTATGAAATACTTCTTTGTCAGAAATCTTGAACAAAGAAAACGATGCATTGTAGATATTTTTGAACAAAAATGTAAGTCCTGCCACTGCCAGAGTCCTAAATCAGACTGAAGGAGAAATCACAGTATGTGTCTTTCTGCCAAATGAGTTAAATCTTTCCACTTTTGGGGTGATGTACACTGTGGTGAGTATAATATGAGGTAATTTAGACTGTTAAGTTAACATTTCTTAAAGGAACATTTACTGCCTATAACATGCTCATGACCCTGAGATTGGCTCAGCTGGTCAGAGCCTGGTGCTGAAAACACCAAGGCTATGAGTTCAATCCCTGTATGGGCCATTTATTTAAGAGCTGGACTTGGTGATCCTTGTGGGTCCCTTCCAACTCAGAACATTCTGTGAGATCTGTATTAGGCCATGATTGCTTTCAGCAGAATAAATTAGAATATAATATTTTGAATAATTAAAAAATGAAGCATTTTCCTTTAATTTCAGCAGTTTGCACAGTGCTGACCTGTGGTGTTACAGGTGAGGGCTGCAGCTGGAGCTCTCCACCTAGTGATGAAGAGCTTTGTGATTGCAAACTGAGTTTAAATTTGACATTGTTAAAGAAACTCAAAATGAATGTTACAGCTTTCATTGTTTCGACTAGATAAAGTGTTACTTTAAATTATTTAATTGGCTTAAGATTGCACTGTTTCTGAACAGTAAGTAAATCACTGTAAACATGATACTTTTTGTCATTAGAGGCAAATGGTTTTGGAATTAAGCAGTACCAGGCAGTCTCATTATTTTTGCTTCTGCAGCAGCAGAATCTCAGATGCTGTGAATAGATTTTTGTGGATAGAAGTTATTAATGACTTTTACTTCAGTTTCAAATAAGGCAGTTTTGCTTGAGTTCCTGGAAACTTGCCTGACTTGCTATTTGGAGAAGACTCTTAAGTCATCAGTTTCTACCTCATTGATAAAATTACGAAGTGGTCGGCCTTAGTCAACTGCTTTTGACTGTGGATATAGTGTGTTCTTTTGAAGCTGAAGTAAAGACTCAGCTTTTGCTTGCCTCTAACTAATGAGCATTGTCCTCTTCCCTTGCTTGTATGAACAAAATAATCTGAAACTTGCCTGTCTTCCTGAAGTAGCTTTCAGCCAGGCTGGCTCTCCAGAAAGTGAGACTGAGCTCATGGTTGCAGGAGGAGGATGAGGATGCTAGTGATACTGATATCAACTGCAGCACATTTACAGCACTTGCCAAGTTGGCCCTGATAAAAAATTTTTAACTTCCAGTTTTGGCACTTTAGTTCAATAGTGGATTTACTGGTTACACACCAGTATAGGGTAATGCCTCTTACTGTGTTTTTATTTCCCCAAGTTGTATTGTTTTTTAATTTTTCAAGAAAAATACAAAAGCAAACTTTTCAGAATGTTTCAAGTTGTTTACTCTCAATGCATCTTTGGGACTCGGGGAGAAAAGTCTCTGTCTTTGCTGCTTGAAGAAATAAAAGCACTATTTTCATGAAGTGAAAGAGAATCTCATCACTTAACTCTGAATTTGTACTTTGAGCTATGAACAGATTTGTTTTAAGGCTGCCTTGCATGTAATCTCCCTTCTCCTGAACTTGTGGTGTGGGTGCAGTTTCAGGCTGTTCTTCAGAGATAACTTGGGGCTGCTGCCAGAAAGGGCCTGAGCTGTGCAGTGCCTGTGTCTGGCCTGTCCTGGCTGCAGTGGCTGTGAGCCCTGGTGTGAGCTGCTGAGCTGGCTGGTGTGGGAGAAACTCCTGTGCCAGGTTTGCCACCACGTCAGCAAGCGGGATGGCTCACTCTGGCTGCACTCCTTACCTCCTGGGCAAGAGAGTGGATGGGACTGAATTTCAGGAGTCAGGGAATGTAGAGTGTTTTTCCCTATTTCATTTTAACCTTAAGTTATTTTGCACTAGATTCACTCTGAAATTTTGTTTCTTCTGAGTATCTGTATTAATTGTTCTCCCTAAGTGTTCGTGATCCACCAAACTGATTCACACCTTTATTTTTCTGTATCTTTCAAATGCTTTTTTAACCCTCCCAATCCATTTTAAGCCAGCGAAGCGTTCCTTTTAAGCTGTGCCTCTAATTTGCAATTTTTTATAGATTTAATAATACCTTTAAAGAGAAAGTAGTTTCTAAACAACTAGAACTTGCTACTGAGGTGCCTTTTGTATTTTTGTAGATGTTGGTTTTGGTTGTCCTCAGTAATGTGTATGTTTTGAGAAGAAGACTGAGCACAATATGTAAAAATGTTCCCCTGTCTTTCTGTATCCTGATTTACTGCAGTTGTGCTGGACTTGCAACATTCCCATCACTTAAATGCTTTTATGGAGTTTGGCTTATTTAGTACTATCATAAACCAGTAAATACAAGATTAAGTAGAATAAGCCTGCTTAAAACTTTAGGTAAATCACATTGCTGTTTGCACTCATTTTAACATCCAAATATTTCTGTCAGGGAAGTTATTAATTTTTAGAACAAACTGCCAGGAGAATGCTAGATCCATCATTTCTTGATATAGTCAATCCCCTGGATGATGCAGATATCAGTGTGTTCTTTAATCTTCCCTTTTGGCAGATTTAGTGATCATGTGTCTATGCAATGATCTAGTTTAAGACACTGGCCAGAGCTGAATCCAGCTGGAAGAGAACCAGCTGGCTGATTTGGCAGCAAACTAGACCGACACACCCTGGAGCAGCACAACTGTGAGACCAGCACAGGGGAAGAGGTGGTGCAAGGGGAATGAGTAGGGAGAGACTGTGCAGGGTCGGTCACTCCTTTAGCTTGTGATTGTTGGAGTTACTGTAAAACTCTGGTCTCTGTAAGTGACTAAAGCAATCATTCCTGAAAAGCAGAGCCCATCTGTTTCACGTCCGAAGAGGTTGAGTGAAGACTATTCTTTTGTTAAGAGATTTTTGGTACGAGTCTTGACAAATTTAGCAGGATTTGCAAGCTACATGAGTGTCTGCTGGGTGGGCCATGGGCCGTTTGTTTGAAACCTCAGTGTCCCAAACAGCACTTCTTGCTGTGTTCAGCTGAGTTAGTGCTGTTCAGAGCCAGGTGAAATGAGATGCTGTTCTGCAAGTGGGGCAGTGGAAGTGCTGAGGTGAGCAAGGCTTTTGTAGTCATGAGGATAAAAGCAAATATGTTAATCCCATGCTCTTGTGGGTATGGTAGATAAGGAGACAGCAGATCTTCTTGTAAAGTGCAAACAGCAGAATGTAGCCTTTTTATGAAGAATAAATTACCATGAACTGTGCTGTTTTGCTCTTGAAAATCAAATACAGGGCTTCCTTTGCCTGACCCATGTGTTACTGAAAATACACCTCATCCTTCAGCACAGGGAAGGAGAGTGTCTGTGAAGTGGAAGATGATACTAAAAACCATTACAGTGACATATTCACATTAAAAGAAACATAAGTCTAACAGGGGCTGCTTTTGCAGCAGTCTGAGTAAGGATGTGGTGCAAGGACGTAGTGGAGTTGGAAGCTATCTGAGCTGGCACCCTTTGCAGCTTGAGGAGAGCTTGAAGGCATTTCTTAAATCATTGTGCTCTGTAGGGTTATGTATGTAAATTAACAGTGTGGGGCTGTCAAGTAAAAGCACAATTAAGAGTGTATAAAATTGCTTCCTCTTAGTTCCATGTGCTCATCATCTTACTAGATGCTTATTTTGTGGGAAGAGAGTTTATTCTGTCATTCTTAATGCCTCATCCTTAGTGAGAGAGAGCTATAAGGCACACGTATGGATTGTAATGTAAATGACTTCTAATATGTAGGTTGTAGAAGAAAACCTGTGCTTGTAGATAACCAGAAACAGAAAGCCTCAGGCTGGCTGAATAGCAGATGAAATAAAGCTGTTTATGAATCAGGAGATGTGCTGTCAGTAGAATAAGACACAGCCTGCCATCTCCATGCAGCAAGGAGACTGTGCTGATTTCCTGTCAAGACAGAGTTGCTGGATCCTTCTGTTCACTGCTGTATCCTGGTTTTTCGGTTCTGAGAGGCAACTGAAGTGCTAAATCCTGACCTAGGTGATTGAAAAAGCTGAGGTTATATTGCTGACTCTTCTCCTCTCTTGATTTCACTTTTTTGTGTGTGTGTGTGTAGTTGGGTCCCCAGGGTTATGCCTATAGCTGTGAAATACATGGGAGCAATCAAGAGTATTTCCTTTGTGTTTCTGAAATCCAAACTACTCTGTCAAGTGACTGTGTTGAGAATGGCAGGGATGAGGGTTGGCTTTCTATGAACTTGCCTCGGGTGCTTTGTCTCCTGACAGCAGCAACTGGTATCCCTTGCCCCAGACAGCTTTTTATAAGCTCCTGTAAGGCCTCTGCTCCCTCCTCAAATTCTTCAAATACCAATCGTTGTATTACTATCAATTAGCTCTGCAAGGCACAGCACATGCAGTAGCTGCTTCCAAGTTGCATTTTTGGTGATCAGCCAACCATCAGGTTAGAGGAGCAAGACTCTTGGGGCAGTCCTGAAGTCTTTTCGTCAGGAAGGACTGAGATTTGAGTGCTTCAGTGCTGACTTTGCAAAAAACTCTAAAAAATCAAAAATGTACAGTTCTTACTTTAGAGATGCTGCTCTTCTGGCATGTTTCAGCCAAATGGGTGTACAGGGGAAGAATTATTGGGAGTGAAGCAGGAGGACAGGCAGGCAGGGATGCTACCATGATGCTGATTCCTTCAAATGCTCAACATTATGACCAGGTACCTAAAAAACTCCACAGTGATTGACGTGGAGGATGATTTATGTGCTGCAGTAGAAATAAACTACCTTGCTGTCTGCCAGGGGACAAGAGCAGGATAGTAGCCAGCAGGTCATGGGGAGTTCCCTACTCCCTGGCACTCCCAGGACTGTTTATAAAATACTTTACCCGGTTTTGCTCCTCCCTCCCCTCAAATACAGTGGGAATGCCACCAAACTGGAGAGTTGAGAGTGGTGGTGAGGCTGGTGCATATGGTGTCCAAGAAGTTGGTGTAGCCTGGAGAAGAGAATAATTGACTCCTTGGAGACACAGTGAAAAATTGTGAACCAGTGCCTGCAAGTTAGGACAGTGGTAATTCCTATTGAATGTAATGTGGAAAAATTATTATGAGAATTCAGTATCAGAAAAGGTGCTCAGTGTGGCTGTTTTACCTCCATCTTTTTAAGACTTCTGAAATGTATTTGGACAAAGCCTTGAGTAACCTTATTTGACTTTGTAATTAACCTTGCTCTGACCAGTTTGGAATAAGTAACCTCCAGAGGTCCTTTCAAACCTTATTTTCCTGTGATTGGAAGCATTGCAAACCATGCAGATTGAAATCATGATCTTAATAAGAATTACTTAAATCCTTCTAAATACATGTTGCAAAAATGGGTATTTAAAGGACTCGATCTCTGAACTTTTAGAACATAATTGACCTAATGAAACAACTTTGCCTCCTCTAAAACTGATTGGGACTGTAGGGTACCCCTGAGCATTTGCTGTTTTGACTGGCTTTTGTAAAAATCCAATTCATAAGGATTTCTTTCTGTGTTTTTCTGTCAGCAGTGCAGTTTATTGCGTTGATTAAAATGTCCACGCTAAAAAGTAAATGAACTTTATGTCATAATCAGTATGACCTGACAGCATGGAGTCAGATACAGACACTTGTTCCTGTTTTAATGCTAAGCATATTTTGTGGTTTTTGCAAGATCCAAATCTGGGACCATTCAGACTCTTGCATCATGTCTGTTTTTAAAGATGAAGGGAGCACTTTGTGCATGCTCTGAATAATGCTTTTAAGTTTTTGTAAATTTATTTCAAAGCCAGATTCTTGCCATGTTTGCACAAGTACTAATTGTCATTCAGAATTAGATATGTGCCAAATCGTAGGCTGTCTATCAAAGCATTTCTACATTTCTTTAGAGCGTAAAAAGGAGTTTTCATTTAAACCCAAAAGGCTTTCAGAGACTTTCTTGTTTTCATAACTCTTGAATTCATAACCTGGGGCTGTGATCATTATGTCCTTTTTGGCTAGGAGAATCCTGAAAAAAAAATCTGCAGGAAGAGCTGAAGCTTTTGTAGTAGTGTGGAGTCCTGATACTGAAGGAAGGAAACTTCAAATACAATTTTTTATTTTTCAGGGGAATGACTTTGTAAAAAGAGTTATCAGATAAGCAACAGAGTCTTCAGCTTCAAACTTACTTTTGTGAGCTAATTACCTAATAAAGGCTTTAAGCGAACACGTATAAATATGGTGTTGACCTTGTGGTACTTTCACTGCTTATTTGGTGCTTTGGATTTGAACAAAATACAAATGAGGTATGATTCTTTTGTTCTTCAGTGCTTTCTGGGATGGCTTTGTTTTAGTAGAATTCGTAATTTGGTGTTTTGTGGCTCACCTTGAATGTTTTGCCAAATAGATGTTATAAAATTAACTTAAGGGAAGGAACAGAGGAAGAGGCATAAATCTATATATGGAACAAAGTCTGAGTCATGACTTCAGAAAATGTGGTGTGGTTTTTTTTTTTTAATACATTACCCTGTGCCGTCAAAGATCCCTGGTTTTCTCTGCAATGTGAATTAGTAGCATTTTTTCACTTCTGCTCATGGAGATATATGGAGCCTTTCCTGCAGGTGTCATCTCTCATTTCCAGGCTGGTTTCTTGGTGTGGACTCTGCTCAGACTGAGGGAAATAGCAAATAGCACAAACCATCACTTTCTGCTTCATGTCACTTCCCAGGCAAAACATTTTGACCTCCTCTGTCCTTAAAAGGTATTAAATACCTGGAGGTGGTAGAGATTTTATTCTAATACTTCCCATTTCATGTCTTCTGCTGTAGAGAGGAGCCCAGCAATTTTGCTCATAGAAGTGAGGGGGTTAATTAAATCCACAGTTGTAGCATTTATTACAATTATGACTGAGTTTAAGGGAAGTATTTCTGATTATATTGGAGGAGACATGATGGGATGCAGTGATGTATTCCTAAAACATTTTCCCCCCATCTGGCTGGCAATGGTGACTTATCTACAGCATACAGTTATAAAATTATGAGGGTATGTGTGAAGATGATTTGCTTTAGGTAAGTGAAAATTGACAAACATTGGATTTTCAGTTGTGTTTTATCACTTACAGTGTTAAGCACTATAATGTACTTCAGTAAATTACAGGAGCCTGGAGTAGGAAAATGAGGCATATATGGTTTGCATCTTTCAGGGCAGGCTGCTGGGCAGGATTTCTGCTATACTGTTTAGTCTCCTTCTCAAAGTCTCTTGATAATTGTACCCAAGCCAGCACAAGAAAACTGGTGTTTGAGATGGTTGCTGTTAAAATGCAACGAGTTTCTCATTAGTTGAAATAATTTGGGAGGAAGAGCATACATTTTTAACTGTTTTCAACTGTTCATTTTCCTAATTATTTAAGACATTCTTACTGGGCTGTAAAATTCAACACAAACTTTTTATTAAAAATGCGTGGTGAGTCATTTCTTGGAGAATGCACCATGGCCTTACCCAATCTGAAAATGCCAGGCGGATCCAGGGCGGCTTCCAGATGGACGAGTTCTGTGCTGACAGAACCAAGTCTCCTGGCTTTAGACTGTCTCAAGGGTAGACTGCTATTTTTGCTTTATTTAAATTTTTTTTTTTTCTTAGGCAAGCTATGGATGTAGAGGAATTGTTGCTTTAAGTAGAAAATATTTGTGCTAGAGGTGGGTGATGCAGCACAGAGCAAGTTACAAAAGAAGTAAGGAAAAACAGCAGATACTGTAGGGTGGACAGAAGAAAAAAGAAACTTGAATACAGTTGCCTTATTACAGACTTTAGACAGCACCTGGAGCTGGCTGGGGATTGGAGTGAAGGTTCATGATTGGGATGTCAGTGGCACAGCAGTGAGAAGGTGTTTTTGGGAGAAGTGTTTAGTGGCTGAAATTAATTTCAGTTTGGGCGACTTCTGCAGAGTTTTCTGTCAGCTGTAAATGTAAAATCAAAAATGTAAGTAAGAAACTTCAGTGAGAGATACGAGAGGTCTTGTGGATCAGAAGAAACCTGTGAAAGTTATGGGATGTGTCTGAAAAAGAACATACTAATGACCGCGATTTGTTAATTCATTTGCATGCTCTAACAAAAAATATCATTAAAAGATATTTGTGCCTGAATCACAGCACGGTTTGGGTTGGAAGGGACTTTTAAAGATCATCCATGGGCAGGGACACCTTCCACTAGGTCTGGCTGCTCAAAGCCCCATCCAGCCCGGCCTTGAGCACTACCAGGGATGGAACATCTGCAGCTTCTCTGAGCAGCCTGTGCCACTGTCTCACCACCCTCATCAGCAGGAGTTCCTTCCTGAGGTCTAATCCAAATTTCTCTTCTGTCAGTTTAAAATCAGTGCCCCTAGTCTTGTCACTACAGACCTTGGGAAAAGTACATACAGAAAGGATGCAATAAGGTGTCTGTTATAATTAGAAAGTAGAAAATGTGGTGAGACCTTATACTATAGGAAAATAACAGAACTGCCTTTGTGCCAACTTGTTCCTTCCTCTCTTGCAGTGGTACTTTTCCCCCTTTTAAGCTCACAGTACTTAATCAACATGGGAAGCTGACAATAGCCGGGCTGTTGATGCTGAGGTCTGAGGAAACAAAGGTTCAAATGAGACTGGATTTTGTGAGAGTATGTTTCAAGGTTGTTTTGTTGCCTTTTTTTTTTTGTTTGCTTGTTGTTGCTGGTTTTCTCCATGGTGTGTGTTTATTCTGCCTTCTTTCTCTTTTTCTTAAAAGCTATCTTTATAGAGGTTTGAAGTATCCTTAGTGTAAGCACTGGAGAGTACTTACTAAGTTTTTAACAGATCTTGTAAACCATCACATATCCAACAGCTTTTTGGTAGTGACTTGTGATAGTAAAGAGAAACTATTCCAGAAGGATAGTATGTTTTCTTGATATTAGTGCAATGATTTTTTGATTGAGAAGACTCTGATATTTAAATTCCTGAGGTTTTTAAAAATCTGATAGAGGAATGGGAGCTGGGGCTGAAAGATTGAACTGTCCTGGCACAGCACTTTGTCCCAGGGTGCATCAGGCACAGCATTGCCAGCCAGACAAGGGAGGGGATTGTCCTGCTCTGCTCTGGGCAGTGCAGCCTCACCTTGGATACTGTGCAGTTTTGGGTACCTCAGTATAAGAAAGATATTAAAGTGTTGGAGGGCATCCAAAGGAGGACAACAATGATGGTGAAGGGCCTCGAGGGGAAGCTGTATGAGGAGCGGCTGAGGTCATTTGGTCTGTTCAGCCTGGGGAAGAAGAGACTGAGGTCAGACCTCATTGTGGTCTGCAGCTTCCTCATGAGTGGAAGAGGAGGCGCAGGGGGTGATCTCTGCGGTGACTAGGGACAGGACCCGAGGGAACGGCCTGAAGTTGTGTCAGAGGAGGGTGTTAGAAAAAGTTTCTTCAGCCAGAGGGTGATTGGGCAGTGAAACAGGCTTCCCAGGGCAATGGTCACAGCACCAGCCTGGCAGAGTTCAGTAAGCATTTGGATGATACTCTCAGGCACAGGGTGTGACTCCTGGTGATCGTCCTGTGCACGGCCAGGAGTTGGACTTGATGATCCTTGTGGGTCCTTTCCAACTCAGCATATTCTGTGATTAACTGGATGTTGGCTCGGATGGGGGATGGTGCTCTGACTGGTCAGCTCTTGTGCTGGGGAAGTGGAAAAGGGGCCTGTTGGGACTTCGGCCTGACTGCTTCATAGTGGCTGATTGCCCTCATTCAGCTAATGCTGCTTTGGACCTTCTGAGATGGTGTGTGTTGAAGAGACTGTGAAGGTTCATGCTCACTTCAACATGAAGTTGCTTTAAACAGAGCAAATCCAAACTTTGTTGGTATCCAAACTGAGTCCCACCTGGGTGACAGCAGGGTGTGTGTGGTGCTTCCAGAGGTTGGGTGGACACAGTTGAACTGGTTTTATGTTGAATCACCTTGGGTCCAACACTGTGAATTTGTATGTATTGGAGGCATCTTTAGTGCTTGAAAGGATTGTTTGTTTGCCCAGCAGCCTGAACTAATAAATTGTACAGATTTAGGTTCTCTGTCTTTGAAATAATCCACGACTGGAATAATCAGCTTAAAGCAAATTGGGAATTGTGTATGCTTAAAAGAAAATGTACATAGAATGGCATGAAAATCTTTCAACTTCCTTGGCATTATGTTGTATTATTATAAACTAAAGCAAGAATTCTGATGGCTCAGGGCATTTTGCTTAAAACAAGACCATAAGTCAATATTTGGATATATGAGGTCAGCATTATCTTTAACTGCAGAGAACCTCCTCTGCCACATCCCTTCCTTGTGGCAGCAGAGTTTGCTTGGCTGACACACGGGATCAAAGCTTCAGGAGCAGGAAGCAGTGTGACTGCTCTGGTACAGAGCTGTTTGGCAGGCCTGGAGCTGGCACGACTGGTGTGGCTCCCTTGGGAGGAGGCACAGGTAGAAATGGCTCTGCCATGTGTCACTGATGTCCAGAGGCCATTCAGGAGGCACCCGACCTCCTTTTGATCTACTGTGAAGGTAAAACATCTCATTTGTGATATTTAACGCTTGCAGTAGCCCTTGTGATGCAACTGTTTGCTAGTCCTGCATGTGGAATATGAATGTGATGGCTCTGCATGGCTCAGCTCAGTGAAATGTCTGCTCTTCTGTATGGTGTGGCTCAAAACTAGTGACTGTACTGTTAAACACATGTAAACAGCATGGTCTCCATTAGCTAATTACACTCTTTCCTTTTTGAGTTTCTTAATAGCTGGGAACTGCATCCCTACCATCGGAGTTGACAGGAATCCCATGGCCTTGTATCAATAATGTGTTATGTTAGGATGTGGTTTCATGGCAAATTTTGGCTTTGTGCAAAGCAGCAAGTGGTGAGGGGTAAGATGAGTGCATCTGTAAGGGGAAATTGCTGGTGTGAAGGACCATATTCATATTGCAAGTTTTGGATGTTTTTATTGTAGTTTTATTGCTGTTTAGCATCCTATGGATGTAATGCCTATTAAAGATTAACATGCATTTCTGTGAAAAAAAATCCAGATCATTTGCTGTGAGACTGTTCCACACTGGGTTGAACCACCACAAATGAGAGTGGTTTGGAGCTTCAATGAGCAGCGTGCTCCTGATCTGGGCTGTAACAGGGATGTTGATACTGGTTTAGGTTGGGTTTGAAGCAGGATGTCTCACCCTGAAACAAGACATTTTAATGAGATAAACTTGCAGAATGTTGGCTCTAAATAGTTTTCTTTTGGGCTGTTTTCTTTATCTGATTCACCAGTAGTATAAATAACTACTAATTTAAGCACAGAGCAGGGGGAAGGGACCATGTGAATGCACACAGAAGAAAGCACGGGATCACAACATCCTCAGCTAAGATGTCTTGGAAATACAACTTCTTGAGTTTCCCACTCTTTGTTGGTGATGTAGCTTTATTGGGCACCATGAGAAGGAAAGCAGGAAACACTGTATGTTTCCATCTGTTCAGGGTTCGGTCTCTTGGCTGCTTCTCAGTTGGATGCTTATTGGGGTGTGAAGGGAAGGACTTTTGCACAAGACCAATGCTCAGTGGTTTCGCTGATGGGGGGAAATGTGAGGTGCTCCCTTACTCAGATGGAGGAAGAGTAAACCCACTCTGTACCCCAAAGGAATACTTGGATCTTTGCGGAACTGGCTATTACAGTTATTTGTAAACAAGAGAGTGAAGCAGATGCAGCGCCCGGAGGAAGGAGCCTGGCTGCAGAGCAGCGGCAGCTCTTGGCCAGGAGGGATTTGTCTTTGGTTCCAAAACCCTGGTGCTCCCCTTGTGTGTGTCTCTACAGGAGGGCTTTGTAGACAAAACTCATGCAGTTTTGGGAGCAGGAACGACAATTTTAAGGGCAATGGGAAGTCTACCAGGCCACTTTATTTAAGCATCTGGGTTGTCATCAGTGACTCAGGTCAGGGTGACAGGAAATTACATGGTATTGAAGTGGAAAGAAAACATTCTTACAACCACTACTTATGTTCAACACTTAATGGAGGTGTTTTCATTGTTTAGCATTTAAACACCTGAGCTACTTTTTCAGAGTTAAGATCTGTCTTAAGTGGCCAAACATATAGTATGGTATTAGTATTAAACCAGCTGGAATTCCTATAGCTCACAAATTGTAGGAACATTTCTATAGGAAAGCAACTGGAAGGAGCATTCTCCTTAAGTTCAGCACCTGATTTTGAAATAGTTGTGAAGAAAAATATCATAGTTAAAAGGGTAAGGTTGTGTCCTTTGTAGTCTTTTGTCTCAAGTGTAAACTTTGCTATAAAATGAAATACCTTTGTAACTCTATGTGACTCTATTAATACATAATACTAGAATTATTAGGCTTGGTTTTATAGGAGACTGAACTTTGGGGGTTTTATGTGATAAATGTACAAGTGGAAACAAAAGTAGTAATGAAATTTGTTTTAGGCATCTAGCAACTGTCTGTTGTGATAAACTGGAAAAGCAAAAGCTCAGTTTCTAGTCTGACTGCAGTTCTGCTGGCAAGGTACTTCTGGAGGTCACACAACTTTCCAAGACTGTCATTCCAATAAGTGACTTTGAATCTGAACTGGCCTAAAACCTTCCTGAAGAGATGTTTATAGAGCATGGCAAGAATTCTTGCTGCTTTGCATTGGACTTTGTCGTTCCAGGTCTGCAGCAAGTTTCAGCAAGGCTTCCCAATATATGCAAGTATTTCAGTTATCTGATGAATCCCCCTCCCCTTTTTAAAAAATAAAGTTTATAAGCTATTAAAGTGTGTTTTTCATGGGATTTATTTTAAATCTGGTTTTTGTCTTTTTTTGGCTACTCCAGAAAGGTCACTGGATTCTGACAGTGTTGTAATACCCTAAACAAAGTACCAAGAATGTGAAATTGTGCTCTTTGCTGGATGAGTATCTGGTGCTTGGTTATTTCTGCTGAAGACGTAGGCATGCTAGAATTTTGGTATATTTTCCACTGTCTTCCTTGATTTTTTTTTTTTTTTTTGGTTTCTGTTTTAGGGCTACCAGAGGGCCTTAGTTACCTGTAATAGCCAACTTCAGAAAGAGTCTGAGAAGCTGAAGACATTGTTTCAGATCAGAGAAGATGGGTATGATGTGGCCATGCTTGTTGAGAGACTTGCCCTCTGCCTTGGCACTGGGCTGTGGTTGGCAGAAGAGTTGGTTGTGTAAGGTTTGGAGAAGTGGGGAGTCCACCAGTGCCAGCAGTGACTTGTGCAGGCAGTGTTGCTGTGTTGGCTGACTGTGGGAGCTGTTTTGTCAAAGAGGTGTTAAATAGGACACTTTGTGCTGTGGGGAATAACGTATTCTGGAGTTGTTGACTGGGCTGACTGACTTTGACATGTTTGGTCTGTTTTATCACAGAATCAAATAGTTTGGAAAAGATCTCTGTGGTCATCAAATCCAACCTATGAGCAAACACCGTCATGTCAACCAAACCTTGGCACTAAGTGCCACATCCAGTCATTCCTTAAACACCTCCCTGCACTGCCCATTCCAATATCTAATCACCCTTTTCATCCATTTTGTGAAGAATTTCTTCCTAATGTCCAACCTAATTGTTTCATTTTTGTTTTGTTAGTGAGGTTGTCATCTTACTAAAAAGCAAGAGCTAAACAGACTACTCCCACAGTGCCTGCTATAACCATCTCCCCCCAAAATGTCCAGTCAATAATTTTTTCCTTAGCTCTGTTGATTTTAATCAGTCCCTTGCCCCTGAAGATAGGTCAGAACCTTCAAAAAACACCATCTATGAAGTTCCCTAAGTGTATTGGAAAGCTGTCATAGCTGGAGGACAGTATATTTGGACAGTATGCTTATATCTGTTTAAGCGAAATTTGTTTGGTTTCATTTTGTCCCACTGTTTTTGTGTTTTCATTGGGCACTGCTTGGTCTTTTCCACACCTGGATCAATAAGATTTCCCTGGGCCTTTTCCCAGCGCTTTCAGCCTTTCCTTGTATGTGGATACTGTGAAAACTTAGGAGAAAGTTGTCTCCCCCTCTCGGGTGAACTTTTGATGTTTCTGGATGTGCTAGGAAAGCACAGTAAACCTCACAGTGTTCCTTCTTAAGCTTGAGAAGACTATTTTTCATCCAAGATTTGATCATTATGGACTTTTAAGCTACAGATAATTGATTTGAGTGGGGTTTGAAATGGAGAAAGCAGTGTAAAAAAGCAGGCAGGAGACAAGAGAGGTGGGTTTGATAGTGTGTGTTGTTGAGGAGTTTTGCTGCACCTTTTACCAGTTGAGAATTTTAAAAAAAAAGTTTTGACCAGCTTATATTAATGGAGTCCAGCTTACTGCTGACTGGTTGCAGTGTGTCTTTTCTTTAGTAAACCTTTTAAACGAGAACTTGAAGCATTCAAAAGCATTCAGGACTAGTTCAAACATTAAGAAGTATACTTAGTCAACTAATGTAATTTTTAGTTGTTATTATAAGGAGTTGTGATTCCTTAAAAATGTTTTCTGTCATCACTGGACTCTGTTTTAACTTGGGCAAATATACTTTGGGATGTTTCAGAGGGTTGTTTAATCTGGACTGTTCTGGCAGTACAGTAGTTTCTTGCCCATCACACTGAAGTGTGAATTACTTGGATGATTCAAATAGTGCTACTTGTTAATATTGAAAAGCAAATTACCAGTGTTCTCCTTGAGGACCAGGTAGTAGCAAGAGGTGAGATGTGTAGCTCCTTGCTGTTTCTCTGCCATCATATGAAAAAAATGTATGGGATGAAACTATGTTAACATTCCCCGTGATGCCTTCCACTTTACAGAGGAGGCAACAGAATTCACATCTGGTTTGTCTATGTATCTATGGGAGTGAGGGTGGCTTTGAGAATCACTGACAAAATACAAGAGAAAATTCAGCACCTAAATTTTGTGTAAGAAACTGATGTCTGTTTACTGCTATTTGTCTTTGGAACATGAAGACCTGTGGATGGTGACTGGGAGCTTCTTCAGGTTCTCCATTGATTGTTGGCATGACTGAGTCCACGTTTTATAGTCTGGAAAGGTGACCAAAATGAATGTGCTCTGTATTTCAAACACAAATACAGAAATGTTCTCCCGAGGGAATAAATAAGCTTTCAGTAGAATTGCTTCATGTTGACACAGTGTGGGTGTGATTATCTGCTGCTGCTGTGGAAAAAGGACCAGGTGTTTGGCAGTTGAAGTCACTGCTGTGACCATTTGTCATGAGTGATACTCTGTTGTGATCCATTTTCCATGTTTAGCTTTGTAAAGCTGTCCTATAGTGTGTATATTGAAGTATAGTACGTGCTGTTGTGCTTCAAAACAGTGTATCATGAGAGAAATATGTGATGTGGATATTTCTTACATTTTTATGTGTTTATAGGTTTCTAAAATGGCTGGGTTAGGTTGGTTGGAAGGTGATGTTTTCATTTCCAGACTTAGGTGATGAATGGCTGTTGTCTTTATGATTCGTGACTGCCAGAATTTCCTGTATGTGTGGCAATATTTTATGTCAGCCACTCAAGACAATTCAATGCAGAAGCAAGACAGGACTGCTCTGTTTGCTGCAGGCAGTAATGGGGGAATATGATGCTTTGAAACAAGCTTAGAGAATATACTTGGCAAAAATAAAGGTCTGCAGTACAAAAGGTGTATGCTCAGAGTTCCAGGTGTGTATCATAGGCAGGTAACTCCCGTGATCACTCCTTTTCGTAAGGACGAAAATAATTTTTTTTCTTAAAGGAAAAAAGTAAAACTAAGTCTTCATATTTATATTCTACTGGTTCCTTTGTTAATAGTTTATTCAGAAAGAAGTTTGCCAGACATATAATTCAAGCATCTCTTGCATTCATGGCACCATCATGTACTTCTCTTTTTTACTAAGAGTTTTCTGGCTTCAGCCGTAGGCAGCAGAAGGATAAAGGCTTCGCTGCAATCAGTGCAGCTGCACTTGTGATCAAAACTGCCCACAGATCAGAATTATACATTGATTTCATGCAGCTGTAAGTTCAGTTCCAAGGAAATAATACTTCTTCCCATTTGATTCCTTCATTTTTAAATTAATGGTTAGATATTATTATTCACTGATAAAATAGATTAACCTGAGAAAGAACTTCTACAACCATTCAGGATTTGTGTCTTTTAACCTTGTGCTCTTGTGCATTGTGATCTGCAGATGAGAGGGCGGTTTCAGTGAGAACAGTGTTAACATTTGGCAGTGCCTGGCTATTTGACTGAATTTGAGTGAGAGAGAAGATTATTTGATTGCTGCAGGTTTGTGGAAATTTCTGGCATGAACAGAATTTCTTGATGAACAAATGGGTCTTTATTGCCAAACAAGCTCAAGATGTCAGTGAGCAACTCTAGTGGATCTTGTGCAACAGATGGACAAGTATGTGAATACACTGCTATGCTCCTCTGAGTAAACTTAATTGTATCAAAAGTAAAGTTCATGTGCTTATTCTGTTTCATACAAACCAAATGACTCTGAAGGAAGGCGCTTTTTACACATCTGTGCAATTTAAGTTGTATGATATTGTCAATCGCACACCTTCGGGCTGTATTGCATTTCTTGGATCAAATCTGCAGAAATTCTTTGTGTGCAGCAATTAGTTTTTTGCAAAGTAGCAGGTTCAAGTATGAGAATTAACAAAGCATTTCAAGTATGTACTGTACATACAGTATTTGGTTCTTAGCCCCAAATGTGCACTGAGGAAGAAGCACTTGCGCTGTGGGCAGTGATTCATAATTGGTAAATCTTCAGCTGGAACTTCATGGGGAAAAAAAGCACTGCCAGCAATTCCTTCCACCACACATGAACAAAAGCCTACCCACCACCACCAAAATATGACCCAGTGTCATATTCCTAAATTTACTTTATTCTAATTGGTGATCATCAAATTGTTTCCTCTGCTCCAAAATACTCAGGGAACATTACAATTCACAGATGAGCGTTGCTGTGAGGGGAATGCTTGTTCTTAGCATTCATTGTTAGGCCTGCCTTTTGAATGTGCAGAGCTTTCAAGTTGCATTTCCAAGTCTGGGTTGTATTCATTGTGCATTTTTTTTTTTCTTTTTTAGTGGACTATATTGTGGAATATGACTATGATGCAGTGCATGATGACGAGTTAACGATCCGAGTTGGGGAAATCATCAGAAATGTGAAAAAGTTGGAAGAAGAAGGATGGTTGGAAGGGGAGTTAAATGGCAGAAGAGGCATGTTCCCTGACAATTTTGTGAAGGTGAGTTTCCTGCATTGGCTTGGTTTTATTGTGATGGTGTGGCAGGCTCATTGTTACTGAAATGGTTGGAATATGCATCATTTGTATTTGTAACAAGGTGATTTTTTTAATAGGAAGACATTCTAGGTGATTACTTTTTTTAATATGCTTTTGAAGATCTTTTTTTAAGTTCTGCTGTTTGTTCTTACTCACTTTAGCATTTCTTTTGATCTGTACCCTTGCACTGTGTGTTCTTTCTCCTTCCTACTTCTGCACTGCACCAAGTTGTTTGTAGCCGTGGTTACCTGCTTTAGTGGGATGAACTGATTAAAAAAACAAGACTATAAAAAAACCCTAAACCTACCCCTACAGAAGACATCCAATTGTGAGAGAGTTTGGAAAGTGGGGTCACAGCTCAGTCAGCTCATTTCTAATGAAAAGCTGCATCCTCAGGCTGTGCTGATATGGGTGCTTCAGCCTGGATCAAGCTGCTTTATTTGAAGGAGCAATTCTGCCTTACCCTGGACTCCCTGCTGCTGGCATTGCCTTTTTTGTGACTCTGCAAATTCCTTCGTGTAACCCTTCCATATAGTCCAAATGAATGCCTCTTCTGAAGTGAAATTAATTCTCTGCAAATCAGAACTATCCAGTGTATCTTACTGTGATGCATTCATGTTGTTAAACCTAAGGGAATATTGGTCCAGTGCTATAAATACTTCTTTACACTTGCTTACTTTAAATTTGACATTTTTTCTGAAAAATTGAAAAAACAAAATGACTCATTTCTTATTTACTGTGGATGGCTTTAAATATTTTCTTTTTAAAACTGATGGGAATAATCCTTCTCACAGAGGGTCTTCTATCAAAGGAAAGTTTGTACAAATGCCTTTCACTTGTCTAACATTTTCAAGTTGTTGATAGTTTAGTTCAAATTCAGTTTTGGGGTTTGAATCCTATATAAATAGTAATTTGACCTCAAGTGGTGTTTTGATGATTATTGTGCTGATGTTATTAATTAGCTCTCAAGTGCTAATTAAGAGCATTAATATAGGAAGAAAGCATCAGGCTCTCCTCTTTGCTGGTTTGTGTGTCATCAATTTGTCATTCTCCTGAAGTGCAAAGAGGGGTTGGATGTGACATATTTCTGTGTTAATTACCAAACTTGTTGTTTGTTTTCTTTCCCTCCTGCAGCTGTGGCTTTTATAAACTTTGTTCAAAATTATTTCCATCCTGGCATCTCAGCTGCAGGTATTTTTAACTCTCCAGCTGTTCATATGTGCATGGCATGGTCAGATGTCCTGAATTACAGGGAACAGTCAGTTTTCTAGAAGGTGTAGGGGTTTGGAGAAGTAGAAGGGAAGCTGTGCAGAAGAAAATTATTACTTTTGTTTCACGACAACAGGGGTAAGTTACCTTCTCGCTGCTGGAGCTGGGTGCAGTTATGAGGCTGATCTTGGGAACTTTTCTTTAAGATGGTATGTTTAGGCTGGAAGGCTGTTGAGCAGTGATGAGACCATGGGAGAGCATTAGTTGTTAGGCAAGTGAAAGTTGTGTGTTTTCTTCGTGGTCAGTTGAATTATAGTTTCTTCTTAAAAGTTAATTTACAGGTAGTGCTAATTTTAGAGACTATTTCTGGGAAAGCTGTTGGAGAAAAGTTGTTGCGTTTTTTTTTTCTGCCTCCTCCCAAACCATTCTCACTTGCTGCTGTAGTAGGGTTGCTGGATCACGCTGCAGGATCTATGGAATGCTGTTATGACCAGACTGCTGCAAGTACCAAGCCTCAGCAACTAAACTGAAATGCCCCAGCCTGGCCTGGTGTGCTGTTAACAGCGGCAGGGTGTGGGTGAGCTGCTGGAGGGAGGTGGAAATGAGCTGAAGCAGGGCTGGACTTTGGCCTTGTGAATGAGGAAGGTCCCTCAAGAAATGGATTTATTTGTTTGCTGCTGTGAGCAGTAGCTCACCACCACCACTGGGAGTGGTAAGAACAATGAGGATGCTGACGAGGCATGAGTATTGCTGACTTCTCATGACCCACCTGAAAGGGAAAGGAAACGTGAAGGTCTGAAAGAGGACAGAAATATAACCAGAGAGGGCAAATTGCTGTGGGCAGGACTAAGGGTTCCACCAAGTCTCACATGTTTGGTTGTAAAATTCTGGGACTGTACTTGAATATTTATTCCATCCTAAAAGGATCATTTTACTCTCCTGTTATAATTGCATGCATTAAATGGGGATCTGGCCTGAATGCATTATGTGGTTACATTTGTGGTGGTTTTTTGGTGACATACATCTATACATACTGATTTGTTAAGAATTGCACTGAGGTCAGGATATAACCTCTCCAGACAGACTATGGATGGTAATCTGTGCTCATCTGGAAAAGATTAAAATTTGAAGCTGAAAGTGCATGTGTTATCCACTAGATTTGCCTTCATGTGTAAAATTTAAAAACATAATAAATATGACAGATTAAATTGGGTGAAGATAAATATGTTTTCTTTTTCAAATGTTAGCTGTTATTAGAGAAGATAATTTTTTTAAGAAATAAGAGTCTTTGATTTTCATCAGTGGAAAGAGAACTGGGGGAAGGCTCTAATTCCAGCTAGTTTGTTTTTGCTAATTTTGTTAGTTTGTCTCTTCTTCATTCTGTCTGAGGGCAGGAGAAGAGCTAGTTGCCTTCGTGCCAGCTGCAAACTGTCCTTGGCCATCAGGCAGCACAAGGCTGCTTCTTGGCTGTTTGAAGGACAAGCAAAATGTGGACAGGAGGATTATTGCTGCCTGCTGTCTGAATGTGTTGGATGCCCCAGATTCAGCCTGTATCCTCACTGCTAAAGCAGATCAGTCCCCTTCTGTTCCCTCCTTCTGGGCTCTGCCCATACATTGGATTTACTGACATTTTATGCCACTTCTCGTGCTTTGACAAATGCATCTTTTCTGTTTGAAGTATGACTAAGTGCTGTCAACTTCATTTTGGGTTGTTAAAGCAGGAAATAGCTTTTTGATTGTCTTCCTTTTATTTCTCAAGTCTTCTAAACACTGCAAAATAATTCTAAATTGTGGTAGCAGGTTTGTTTCATGTAGTGATAACAATTGGGTCTTTGCTGCCTGAAGTGCAGCACAGGAAGCTGAGACTGTGTTTTTAATTGGGTTAATTTGTTGTACAGTGTGGGTGAGCTAAGCACTGTGTGACTTTGAAATACTCCCATGGAGAAGGGAATTTATGGAAGCTTCCTCTGGAAACTGATGTAATGCTGATGCTTGGTACCTTATATCATCTGGTAGCTTTTTGGTTGGATTTTATTGGATTCTACCCAATCCTTTTGCATTCTGGTGGGGAAATCCTGGAGAATGATCAGAGCTTGGATCAGGTGCCTGGTTCCTGGTGCCAGCTGGGACCAGGATGGTTTCTGTGAGCCCATCACTTGATGGGTTAACCAGCAATCTGTGAGATGGTCTGTCCAAAAAGAGGCAGTTCTTGGTGCTGACTTCCACTTGCATGATTTTGCATTAAAAGTCAGAGAACAGGTAGACTGAGATGAGGGGAGCCCCATAGAGCCTCTGAAACATCCTCAGGTACTACTGTGCAGGGTCACTGCGTGGGATGGGGAGTGGGAGGTGTTGTAAAGGTGGGGAGAGAAGTCAGAAGTGGGATGTCCAAAGCAGTCCTAAAAACAGAAGATGGTGGATGTACTATAGTTGAGTACAAGTAGGTTAAAAAAAGGTGAAACAATTACACTGCCTACTTGAGGAGCTCATTTCCTTGAATTCACTTTTCAGTGTTGTGGCCTCTTAAAGATGTTCTGCCTGTGTTGCAGGGCTGGATTTTGGAGTGTGCACACTTCCAGTGTTATTAACAAAACCTGGTGTGAGATTCCTGTTTGAACTGTGTGCATATCCTCTTTGAGTGGGATCAAATTAGAGTTCTTGTTTCTGACATTGTTATTGCCATTTTTCTGCTTCTTCCTGTATGGGCAATTTAGAATAAACAACTTCATAAATTCCTGAAAGGAATTAGCAATGGAGCCTAGCAGACTTTTATTGTTTTCTTTTAGAGCAGCTTTTCCTTTCTAAAATCCATCACAGTGAAAGATGTGCATGCATTTGTTTGTCTCCAGTGTGATTTAGAGAAGTGCAGTAATGCTGTTAGATGGAATGTGTGAGGTTTTTGGAGATACCAAGGTGTGTGGAATGTGGAAGGCTTTTTGGTTTTGGGTTAGGTTTTATTTCTGTTTGCTTCTAGACTTTATATAATATAGAGGAACAGTTCTCTGAAAGTAAAGATTAAGAGTCCAGGCCTCCCCTTCTTCATGAAATCCCCAGTCCTCCCTCTCTGTCTGGCCCAATGAATCATAACTCCTTTTTTTTGCATTTACTTTGACAAGATGGACTAAGATTCATTTTTTTTGATTTATTTATTTGTTTTGAGTAGTTCTGTTCACTTTCCAGACACTTGTTGTGTCGATAACTGAAAGTAGTGATTCGGTGTTCATCCTTCTGCTTATTTTTTTAAGGTTTTTGTCCCTGTGTAGCTGAGAAGGTTTTTTTTAAGAACCGTAGTTCCTTGTTTTATTTCATTTATTGCTATCTTAGTTTTGTAAATAGCTGTATTGTGAGTAATAGGCTTTTCATGGTAGTAAAACCAGTTTGATCATAAGCTCAAGGCAGTAACTCGGATGAGGGAGGAGCAGTGGGTAGATTAATCAGTAGCTTTCATTAGTTAAGGCACAGAAGTTTGCCAGCAGGCTCTGGGGACATTGTGGTGAGTGAGTCGGACACTTCTCCGAGCGCCTTTGGGACATGGAGCACCTCAGCCTTGGAGCTGCTGCAGGGACAGCTTCCTGCCCGCACAGGTGTCTGCAGCTGCTGCTGCTCTAGCACCGAGCCTGGATCCTCTCCAGGTTAACACGTGAACTTTGCTCACTGTGACATTTTTCTTCCTCCCCCTAAATAAAAAAACCCTGCAACACTGGGCGTGTTCGAGCAAATATGTCCTTGGAAGTGGTAAGCTTGTTTTATTTTCCCTATATTCTTAACATCAGATATTGTAAACAAACTTTGCATTTTGGGGTAGCGAATGCGAACAGCATGAATTTAAAAGTTGTGCTTGCAATATGATTTTGAGAATTTATTTAATTTATGGTGTAAATTCTATGGTGTAAAAAGAACTGTTTGTGTAATAAAATTAATTGAATTTATTTTAGCTTCTGTCCCCTTCTGTAGTATAGAGAAATGCTTAGAGACTGCAGACAGCTACGGTGCTTGCAGGAAGCCTTTTTAAAAAACTGATTTGTTTTTAGGTGGTTCTCTTCTGTCTGACTTCCTGGTCTGTGTGTTTGTGGAAACAAAACACAGCTCAAGCCTCTTTTCTTCCCTTTTCACCAGCCCTAGACGAACACTTTAGGGTATTAGCACAGCTGACCTGCCTTCTTAAGCCTGTCTTTGCTGCCTCTGTCCTATGTTCTCACTGGAGGGATGCTGCTAAACACAAGTGTGCTGTGAGCCAGTGAGAGAAGTTTTGACTGAAAGCTCCTTCAAGCGTAGCATCTTCCTTAATTCCTTTTCAAAAATAGTAAATTGACCTCACCCAGAACTTTAAACAGGAATCATGGAGTCGGGAGGGATCGCAGACAAAGACAGACTCTTCTTGGTTAGTTCTAACGTGGGCACAGTTAAAAAGTGTAGTAACATTAGTTAAAAAAGCAGATTAATAAATAAACTTTTAAGCATTGTATGTAGGTTAATCCATGGGCATTTACTTTGAAGTAAGTATGATGTATTTAAGGAATAGAATAAAATACCTATTTCCAAAATGTTGGTGCCTGCTCCCTTTAAGTATTCTGTCCAAAATCTTTGCATCCAGGTAAGGCTTGGAGAAAATGAGATATACAGCAATTTATCAGTCCTGGTGGTCAAATGATACTTCAGTTTATACAGCCTTTTCCTTTGCTTTATTATTGTCTTGAAGAAACTGTCACTGCAATGGGTTGTGCAGGGAGGTGACACTGAGTGCTCAGAGCAGCATTGCTCCACAGGTAGAGTAGGCAGCCCTGCTGGTAAGAAGGTGATGTTTGCTTCGAAGCTGGCAGTTCTTGTTTCTCAGAAACAGAGATTACATGCCAGATTGAAAGTCATATTAAGTAATTTCGGTTTCAGTGCTGAGTATATGAGAGAAGCGCTGGGCTCTTTGTCTCCAGGCCTGAGCATTCAGGCTGGTGCTTTAAGACCTGTTGCCAGTACTATGGTGCCACCCATTGTTCCTGCTGATTTTTGTTCAGGCTTTTAGGGAAAATAGGGCCGCTGGAGGAGAGTGCTGTGTCAGGGGGTACCTTGTGGGTTTGCCTGAGCTGCACCTGCTAATCCAATCCATTGGCACGTGTCTGGAATTTGTGAGAATAGTGATAACAATTCCTGTGCTTGTGTGGTGAGAGACAGGTCTCTGCTAGCCAGGTGTTTTGTCTTGAATAAACAAGGAAACAGTCTTTTCCCAACTGGAACGTCAAGGTAAATGGTTTGGGTGAGCCTTTCTTATGATGGGGAAACTATTGTTTTTAAAAACAATAGTAAAGAAAATAATCAACTGAAAACATTGACAGATATAACCAAAGGCACTGATATGTAAGTGTTTTTGCTGGGCTTCAGAGCTCACCATGGATTGTTCCTGTGACTTTCCCAATTGAGTCACTGGATTGACTGCTTGAGTTCATACCCTGTGAGGTTTCTATGTGATGTGACTGTATCTGGTACGAAGAGGGGAAGTCTGGTGGTGTATTTGAGTTTGCAGCACGGAGCTGCTGTTGCTGACATGGCTGTGCCCTCACAGCTATTTGTGGGCACCTGTGTGTCAGGTTGTATTTTCATACTATCATTACGTCCATACAGGAATTTTATTGCCTTTCTGGTATTGGTTGGGAACATGTGAATTATTTCATATTCCAAGGCAGTATAGGTATGTTGTTTAGAAAGAAAGAGCATGGAAGTGAAATGACTATTTGGATTATTTATCTTGATGGATTTTTAGATCTGAAATGTCACAGATGTTTTCCTCAAAAGCGAACTATTTAACTTGCAGGAAGTTTGTTGAAATGATGTGGCCCTTTCCCTATTCAAGATGAGCACCTGTGCTTTAAGATGTTGAAAAAAATCACCTGTCAAGAAGATTTCACATTGTATTTGCAAACTGTTGTTTCACTGTAAAAGTCCATGGCATTGTGAAGTCCTCAATGGCTGAATGTGAACACAGAATGAGGAAAACACTGGTGCTTCTTGTAATATTTAGTATCTTAACATATATATATTCCATATTTGAAAATACTGTATTGTCAAGAGCATGAGAGAAATGGAAAGAGCTTCTAAATTTTGAATCAGTGGCAGCACTGGTATGGAATTTTAGGGAACTTAAGATGCTGTTCTGAAGGACAGCAGGATAAAGTGTGATTAATATCCTTTGTAAATACTGCTTAATATGCTAATTATTCCCTCTGATTTGAGTTATCCAAGTTTGTTGATCATACCTATGCCTCTTGCTTTTCTAAATGCCGTATCAGCTTTACGTGATGTTGCTCTGTGGTAGCTGCACACTCCTGGCTACTCCCAGAGCTGCTCTGATTGAGTTGTTTAGAAGAGGCAACAGGTTTATACATGTTTCTATTCCTGTAGTCACATGAAGCAGTCTGCTCCTTTGTCCTTCCTTATTTAGTTGTTACACTTGATTTGTGTGTAGTTTTACTGCTTCCTCTCTGAGCACAGAAGCAAGGCAACCATTCCCTGGCTGGAGGCTTCAAACAGGGTGTGCTCCACCAGAAGGTGTTTGCAACCACCATTGAGTAAACTGCACAAAGCATTGCTGGCATCTTGGGCAGCAGTGTCTGAGTGGGCTTGTGCAGGAGCCTGACTTTTAAGTTTAGACCTTCTGTGTGTACAGAAGTCTAAAATACAACTGTAAGTATGCACTCTGGAGTTAGCATATGTAATAAGACCAAAGAGGTCAGTTATCCAGGAGCTGTTTGCTGTAATGTTTGTTACATCCCAGGAGGCTCTGGCTGTACATTCCAGCCCTGTAATTTTAGTCCTTTGCCATATGTGTAATAAATCAATGTGTGTGTACACTCAACACAGTTAATATTAAATCTCTTTTCTCTTTTGCTTTTTTATGAGGTAGAATGAAGTAATCTAAATGTGAACTTGAAGCTTAAATCTGCATGAGGGTAGCTCATCTCTGGCCTGTTGTCTCCTAACATTTGCACCTCTTTTGAATTTTTTTTTGGGTGGCTCATCATTTTGGATGGGGAAGTTAGCTTTCCTCTACTGTAGTGTTTTCAGTATTAGGTTTAGCTTCGAATGTATGTGTTCCTTGAACACTTTATCCAATATTATGAGCTGATCTGAAAGTTTATTGTGATAAATATTTTCTAGGTTTAACAAGCTTTCTGGATGCTCCTCACTTCCTAAAAATAATATTTTGGTGTATGCCTGTGAATTCATTAGCCTTGGACTTGGTGTAATAAGCTTTTGAATTCTTAGAAATGGGTGGTGATGAGGCTGTCACAGAGCTGCTTACAAAAAAAAAAAGCAGAAAGCAAGATGCAATTTCAGTTTAAAATGTTAATGTATTAATCTTTGGCAAAACTTAATCTTTAAACCTTTTCTAATCTCCACTGAGACTCCAGATTTATATTTTTGACACTTATTTGACAATCTCTTAGGTATTTAATTTTGTGTCCTAGGCAAGAGTTAAGAAGGGATGTGGATGTGTCAGTGTTTTAACTTGTGGCCACGAGTGGAATGCTCAAGGTTTTTCAGGGAATGGAAAGAGATGGGTGCCTTGGAAAAAGGATGCAGGGAAGAAGAAAGCTGAGTTTGACAGAGTGGATGCAGAAAGACAGGATGATGGTGAGAAGGAACAAGGATGTTCTGAGTTAAACATAAAAGTGAACCTGTAGTGGTTACTGGATCCCTCATTTCTCTGGACGAGCAGTAGAGGCGCTTAACAGGGAGAAGGGAAAGAAATGTCTTCCTGTCTTCCCATAGGGGGAAAGCTGATAAAACACATGTGCTGTGGGAGCTGGAGCTCTGTCTTGCCCTCTGCCACATGTGATTCCTGGTTTCATTGATCTAAAACATGATTTTGTGGCTGGTGGTTGACAGAACATTAACTGTTATTCTATAAAACAATTACAAGAAATATAATTAAATTTTCATATATATATATTAGCAAATATAATAGAGAAGAAATGCAATCAGCATTTTAAAATGGTTTTATCTGGCTGCGAACATGGCAACACCATAAAATATTCTTAAGGTATTACTTTCAGAACTGTTTTTAAATGAACTTTTTTCATAATTAAATGGTTGGGAAACATTGATGTAAAGATCTGTGCTTCCTCTAGTTACTCATATTAATTTAGGATTCCTTGCTCCGCTGTTGGTAGACCTGATGAGCTGACTGCTGAGCTTTCCTGCATGTGGGCTTTTGTGTTTTGTTTTAGGTCTCACGTGTTTTGCCAATATTAACAAGACTTCTTGTCAGAATCTGTTTGGACACTTGCTTGGCACAAAATTCATAGGTATCCAATTCTCCATGACAAAATTGAATTATTTATATATATCTAAACTATATGCATATATAATAATATTTTTATAATCTTTATCAAAATCTGAAATTTCACGCCAGCCTTCTACTTTACCTCTGTAGCGTGTTCCTTATAGGAAAGTTCAGCTCTTTGTCTGTTCTTGACCTTCAAGTATTACAATTATTGAATGACTCAGGTTTTAGCCTGTAAGTCTGCAGCAATTCAGTAAATTTTTTATGCTTCTGGGAGATCCCACTTACTTCACATTGCATCTTGTGAGAAAGAAGTGGTACCTTGCCTGATTGATGATGATGTTTTCATCCTACACAAGGAGACACTATGATTAAAAGATCCATATTTAGCATAGGCTATAATGCATTTAAAAATGTTGGTAATTTGTTAAACTGTGTTATGTAATGGGGGTGTGGTTTAATAGAAGGCAACAATTCAGATTATGAAGAGGCAAAGGCAGAGAGTGATGCTGCCTCAGTGTTGATTTAGCCTGATCCTGGGTCAGCACTTAACCCAGTGTTTTACTGTTAAACATTCCCTACTTCAACCATAAATTAAGCCCCAAAAAAATCAACCCATGACAAGTGTTAAACTCTCCAGGAGGTAAGTTGTCTTGCAAAACAAAGGTTATCAAGCTTGTCCATTATTCAGATGGTAACTGCTTTCATCTTTAAGGTGATTTGTTTCCATTTTCAAGAATAATGTTTAATCCTCTGGAGAGTCAAGGGCAGCCTCTGACCTCTCCCAGCCAAGCTGTTCTGTTGGGAGGTGGAACCTGCTCTGATTTCCTGAATGCTCCCGGGAAGGAGCTCAGGAGCTTCTCAGCTATTTTGGTTCATGTATTTTCTTGATGTTTCCCTTTAGTTCATGTAAAGTAATGAGAAAGATAGGAATTACTCATCTTTCTTTCTTTGTCTTTATTAAATATTTTGCCTCTGGGCACCTACATTAAGGATGAGAAATCATGTTTTCTAGTCAAGGAAGAGGCAAAAATGAAAGGATATGGTATATCTAAGATTTAAGTGACTGGAGCTGTTAAGGCTGCCCTGTGCCTGCTTGTCTGTTGCTGTAACTTAAACTGGAAATGTGGTGCTTAAATACTTAGTTATGTGAAGATTTTTGTTCTCTAGAAACTGATGTTTCATTGGACTTGAACAGATTATGGATGACAGTCTCTCTTCTGTAGGCAGCTGTACAGATTTTTATATGTATTTATATACAGTCACATTTCTATGTGGTTTTTTTTTCAGGAATGGGATTTTGCAGGCTGTAAACTTGTATAAACAAAACTATTGCCTGGAGATTTATCACAAGCTTCCACTTCCTCCCCCTCCCCTAAAATGACAGGTTCAATTCTGAGTTACTTATTTTCTACTCAGTGAAACATGAGTCATGGACTTAATTTGCCAGTCCGTGGGTTCTTTATTGCTGTTCTGATGGGGAAGAAAAGAGAGGAGATAATGGTATGTGGAGGCTCAGACATTTATCTTTGTGTATTCTTCATCTCAGCCTCTTTAGAGATTGAGACCATTATCTGCTGCTTGAGATCTTGCTTTAAAATGTACTCAGCCACTAAGAGTAATGCTCATCGGTTTTGCACAAACTGATGTTACAGTGGAATTAATATAAGAAGTCTAAAGATGATTGTTCTCTTTATAATGGCATATATAGGAGGAGATGGCAGCTGATGCCTTAATATTTATACTTGAAGAATCTAGCTAAGGATTTAGATTTGCTAGATAATGAACTTCTCTGTGCCCTATAATTCAGGAATAGCCTTCGTATTTTTAACTCCTGGCTTTTGAGACGATCTGACCTGCTTTCTCTGTCTCCACTGCCTGGCTGATTTGAGTGCTCTTGGCTTCTGGCGAGGGAAGTGGGGAGGATCCAGCTGTTCCTGCTGGAGCCATGGGTGGGCAGGCAGCTGATGGTGGGGAGGCTGCTCCCGGCTCGCCTCAGAAGTAGGTCAGGACTGCCCGCTTGTTTTCACGGGCATCATGAGGCTGTGAGTGAATTTACATGTGTTGGATTTTTGTCTGCATATAAAGAATAGTTCTTGCATTGCACTTTGCTGCACCTAAGCGATTCTGAGATTTTTATATGTAAACATACTGATTTCCCTGAGGGATTGTTAAACTGTGACAGGTGCAACTAAAGCAAAAAAAATTTTTTTTTTTGGCTGTTGAGTTAAATTTATACTTGTTTTTTGCATATCAGCCCGTAGTGATTTTTTAAGTGTTGTGAAATACACATTTAGTGGAGATTATGAAAACTTTAAACCTTTATGACTACTGCTGTAGTTTACAACAGAACAAGTGGGTGGTTACTTCCCAGTGGAGTGAGTTTTACGCCAAGAGACAGTCTGTATTGACCTTGTACTGCCAAGTTATAAATGCATAAAATCTGTGCTGCTCACGGAAACACTGACAAGCCTTGAACTGCAATGGACTGGTAGAATAAAAATATTAAAATTTCCAGCTGCAGTTAATGTCAGATTTTCATTTTGGTTTTGCTGGCTGCCAGTGGCCTCATCTCAGAAGAAGATGAAGTGTCTTGGAGCTTTTTGTTGGTACTGTCACAAAACAGACTCTCTGATAATTTGGATATATGAGGCTGACTTTAAAACCCACCAGAAACAAAGAAAGGAAACTGCCTTGTGAAGCAAAGGGACAGGAGTCTTGGGCATGTTCAGGTTGGGTACAGTGGTACCTCAGAGGTGAGACAGTGTGGTGTTTCCCAGCCACTGAAGTTCAAGCAAGCTATTTGGGAGAGATGTAAGAATTGCAAACTCCTGTTAATGTTATTAATGGGCCATGAATTAATGTTTGCGTCAGTATGTGTCTGTTTTCAGACACCCAGACTGTCTTTGTTTAGAGATTACTCCCTTTGTTGAAGGAGTCATAAGGATGATGCCCAGAATGATGCCCTTGCAGGGGGTGATGGGTATGTGTGTCGGAGGATCCTCATGTGTGCTTTTGAAAATGAATTTTGGAGCACTTCCGTGCTGTTAGAAGACTGATGTTAACTACAGGGTTGGGGTGTAGTGGACTACATGCAGGTGGGGAGACCAGGGATTCCTGAATTTGTTTTAGTTTCGTTTAATTGTAATATGGTTTATAATGTCCCAAGGAAGGATAATTAATGTTGCACTACTTCTTCAACAAGGAGAACAAAAAAATAGTGTTTGCTTTACAAAACTTTACTTAAAGGATAGCAGGTTAAATATGGAAAAAGCAGTTGCTGGGCTATCCATGCCTTGCTTACTTACCCTTTCTGTAGTTCTTCGTTAAAACTAGATTTATCCCTGGCTGCTGTGGCAGAACTCTCTCATGTGCTTGTTTTTTCTCTTCTTGTTGCAAAGCAGCTCCATGTGATGCTGCGTTCACAGTGCTTTCTGTCACACAAAGTAAAACAGAAAAACCCTATCGGCTCTGATTCAAACCTGGCTGGTACCAGTCCTTTTACCCACGTGTGCTCATCGTAAACCTGACAGATTTGCAGTCTCCCTGCTCTTTTTATCACAGCCACCTTGAACTTTCCCTTGTATCCTCTTTCCTTTTGTGTGTCTTGGATTAGGACAGTTTCTCTTAACTGTGTATTGAAGTGTTCAGCTTTCCTGTCTTGGCTGTGTGAGGAGGACACTGAGAGTACCTTTGTGGTGCTACCAGACTCCCTGTGTCTGATTCTCCTTTCTGGTGTCTGCTGATGAAATTCCTCATCAGTAAACATTCACCCTTGAATCTGGCAGCAAGATTTTCTGCATGTAATAGCTACACACAGGATTATTTTAGATCCTGTTTTTTAAATGTAATTCCACTGTACTGTACCTTCTATTAAAATTTGCAATTGTCTTGTTTTATATCTTTAAAGTATTTTTTAATCTGTCAGCATTTCAGGTAGTGACTCAAGCCTGACAAGAAAGTCACTCAGGCATTCCTCCTTTTGTTTTTGGGTCTTTGGTCTTTTGTAGTGGGCACTGCTTTTGCCTGAAATAATTTCCTGTTGTTTATAACCTATCCGTTATTTTGCTGCCTTTGATGCTACTGCTGGACTTAAAAGTAGATTATCTTTGTAATTCAAATTACTGATTAAGGTGATGCTTATTTCACAGTGTGTTCTAGCATTTGGAAGTGGGGTGTGTTGGTTTTTGTTCATTTTTCTTCTAATAAATTAAAAAAAGAGAGAGATCATGTTTTTAACCATGCCTGTGTAGGGCTTCCCTGTTTCATCTTTGCATCTCTGTGGTTTTTACAAAGTTCTTGAAGCCGCTGGTTCTGAGGTCTCATGCAAAGTGCAGGGGAAGGAGCCTGCAGCTGACTCCTCACTAGAGAAAGTGTTAAAATTGAGAAACCTGGGGAAATACTAATTCCTGGAGCAGCTTGGAATTTTTTTGAATCTGTATAAATTGCATAATAAAAAATTCATAATTTTAAAAATTATGAGGCAGGCAGAAGCACTCTAGGCAGATTTTCAAGTACCAGTATGTTTCTAAGGTTAGCAGAAAGGCCTTGTCAGAAAGGCAGCTAGGAAGGTGTTTTGGAGGTGGCAAACTTTTCAGCTGTAACCAAATTTAATTGCTTACGGTTTTATCAGACTTGTAAGTAACTGGCCAAAAAACAGCTATAGGCCAGAGAATGACAAAATCTTTGAAATGTGAAATGTCCACTCAAATGGAAGGTAGGCAGAATGCTGTGCTATTCAGCAGGGGTTAGTTTTTTGTTTGTTTTGGGGGTTTTTTTGGGCTTGGAAGATGGGATGGATCTCAGCAGAGCTAAGATCTCCAGGGCAGAAGTTACTGCAGAGGAAGGAGAGTAACAGCAGGAACTACTCTACTGTTTTCTAAAAAGCCTTTTTATGTAATGGAGATGAGTGGGAGGAAAAATTGTGCTGTCTGTAGTCTTGCTCTGTCCTTTTGAGAAATAGGAAGATGCTTTGGTCTGTTTAACTTGAGGTTTGTATTATGTTTGAAAGCATCAGTGGGTTTTCAGACCTGTTGAGTTTTCCAGCTGGACAGCTGCAGTAAGAAAGCTGGGCTTTAATGGTCCAAAAAGCACCAGACAGGTCCTGGGGAATATGTTTCGCATATTTTTGGCATTTTGTCAGTGTATGGGCTTTGTTGTCTTGAAGCTCATGTTCAAGAGTTCCCATGACATGAGTAAGTGTATATATATGCCTTGCCAACACTGTTTTCAAGTATTAAATATTTTATTGCAGCTGCAGCTGCAATAACTCATGGAGTTGTTAACCAGTGGCTGCTGATGGTGGGTGCAAGAATTGTTCTGAAGTGGATCACAAGAAGCTGCAAGTACTTAGGGGTGTTTGCATCCCCAGGGATGTTGTGGAGGCAGACAGGACCATGGGTGCAGAAAGGGATTAGACAGCTCCAGCTGCAGGCATAGGAGGGGGAGAAGAGGTGATCCATCTGCCTGATGAAACTCTTGTGGGTGCTCTGGGACTGTGGGAGGATCTGAGTTGCAGGAGCTCTAAAGAGCATCTGGGATTGTGGCTGCTGGGGGCTGTGTTCTGCACTGGATGGACCATTGATCTGACTTAAGGGGTTTCTTCTTGTGCAAAGTGATGATTTCCTTCTTTGAGACTATCTGTTCTCCAATGGAATCTCATTTAATGAGGTGATGCAGTACAGTAACTGTTGCTACTTGGCCTTTTTGTCAAGAACTGGTGCTTTCTTGTTTATAGGCTTCTCAGTCTTGTTTGGCACATTCAATTCCAATGCTCACATCTTAATTTAGAAAGATAGGAAGGTGAGAGGCATTAACCAGAAAAATTATATCTCTGTTATTTCCCTCTTAGATCTTTCCCCTCACTTGCTCCCACTCTGTTTCTTGGAGCTGACTTTCTTTTCTACTCATGTCTTTCAGCAGTGCAATTGCATCTCATCTATAAACCCTTGGAGCTTTCTGAGGCAGAGGTGATCATCTAATACAGTTTTATATTCTAGAATATTTTAGTAGCCTATCCTATGGTCTGTCATTGAAGTAATATTTATTTTTGTAAAAATGTTTCAAATACAAGCTCTTACATAAAAGTTGTAATATGAGACTTCTAGGCTCAAAGCTCCTTTTCAGAGTTGGAGTAGATGGCTAAAATGCTGCCCCTGTTTCTGATTTTTCTCAGCACATTACCTGTTTACTAACAAGTTTGTATGGAAGGGTCAGGTTTATTACAGCCTTGGGTATGTTTAGTTGCAGGATGAAGCCCATGATTTTTGAGTATAATATGTCATTATACCTCAGATGGTAAGTACCTGAAATGTGTTAGTCCATGGAGCACCTGTCTAAAAACACTGACCTCTTGGGTGATTGAGCGGCCTCTGAGTCTTTTAAATCTCTTGTTTCAGGAAGTTAAGAAGGATGTAGAGCCCAAGGATGATGCTGTGCCACTCAGGAGGGAGAAATCTGGCAATGTGGCCAGCCTTGTGCAGCGTATGAGCAGCTATGGGCTTCCAGCAGGAGGATTTCAGCCTCATCCCCCGTCCAAAGGCTTCAAGAAGAGTATGTGTTCTTTCCAATTCCTTCGATTGTGCATGCTGTTGACATGCATTTTTAATATAAACATGGATTATTCAGTGCATGACTTAGTTTTAAGGTTATATGGAAAACTAGAAACGTAGGAGGAAAAACTGTGATTCAAAGCCAAATTTTGCTCCTGTGTGTATGGGTAGAAAGCTTATATATGTAGCTTTTAAAACCAGTAATGGGGATGAATTTTCCTGTGAACAGGATTTAGACCTCCTTCCAAATGTCAGAGAGCTCTCTAACTTCATGTGAGCTCTGTATTATCAGGTACCTGAATGAGAGCTGCAGGCCTGTTCATGATAATCAAACATTTTCCTGTGGTCATTTTAAACGAAATGTTAAAGCATGAAAACATTAAGTTTTGCTGCAAATTCAAGGCTCTGACAAGGAAACACTGTGTAGTTCAGATTCCTCCTGATAGGCTTGCTTCTGGTGTGAAATAAGGTGGAGTTGGTGGCATCAAGAAAAAGTGGTAGTTTTCCTTTTGTTGTAACAGCAACCCTTGGGATGGCCAGGAGTGTAACACTGGTGCTTCTGTGTCTGTGAGTTCTATTTTATAATGCAAGTGTTTAAATCATGGTGACAAAACCTAGAGCAGAAAACTTACCATTCCCTGCATCCAGCAAATGGACTTCTGGTTTGTATTTGGACATACCAATCTCTTATAAGATACTGCTTTAAATTACTGCGGCTGCCTCTCTCTTACAAGGTATTGAGGGCATTTGTGATTTAAGCTTGCTTTTCAAAAAGAATTCAGAACTTACTGGTTCTGGCATGTTTGTGCTTTGAGGTTTTGCCTATAAAAAAAGAGACATTATTTGTCTTTTAAAACCCTGAAATAGGACCACCACCTTAACAAATTTGTTGAGAACTTGTTCCAGGAAACTAAGGACTCAAAATCACTTTTTAGTGACTATGATCTGTGTGTGCATGTTGGCAGCAGCACGTAGGTGCCTGTTAGATGTTTACACAGCACGCTTTGGAAAAATCTAACCTGAAAGATTAATGTTGTTCCTAGATAAATGCAGCCTGGCTCTGCAAGGGAGTCAATGTGATCCTTATGGGTCCTTCCACCTGGAGATACTGTAGGATTCTGTGAACATGATCTGATACCAGTTCATCTCAGCTGTTTTTCTGGTCACCCTAACCCTGGGATATTCCCATCTTTACCTTGTCACATCCTCATACTGGTGGCTGTGGCCAGGGTAGTAGGTGCAGCTTGGTCCCAAACTCTGGAGGGCTGTGGCTACTCTCATCCTCCTGGAGAAAATGGTGTTCAAGTACTTCCCTTTAGGCATGCAGCTGTTTACCTGGTGCAGTGATAGTCTCTGCATTTCCATTTTACTTGCTGTTCTCTTTTTCCTGGAAGACTGTTTAAACAGCTCCTGCAGATCCTGTTTACTCTGTGTCTGGGCAATCACTCTCCTTCCAGAGCTTAGTTGTCTTTGCATTTCTGGTTTTTCACTTGCTAAAATGAGCTTTACAATGTTAAAAACAGAGTTAAGTTTCTTTAATAGCAAGTTTCCATGTGCAGTGGAGCAGGTTGTCTGTGCCTGCTCAGTCCCTTGTGTTGTTCCCACATGCAGCTCTCCCTGAATTTTCGTGTCAGGTGGGTGGTAAGCTGCAGGCAGAATTCCTATCAGTTAGATGTCTGCTTTTATTCAGCAGAAGTAGAGAAGGTCTGCTAAGTGATGGCAACAAAGGGCTAAATTTGGTTTACCCTATACAAAACAAAACAAAACCTGAAGCCAGACAAGTTGTTTTGGAAAGGGACAGACTTGCCTGCAGGCTGCCAGCCCAGCAGTCCTGCGGCAGCAGTGAAGCTGGGGTGCTGTTCTCTGAGAGGATCATTTCCCTTGCTAGGCTATTCTAGGGATTTTCAAAAGTGGGAGACAGTACTTCCTAAACTGTGTGTCACTGAAAACAGACCTCAGAGGAGAGAGAGGGTTCTGGATGAAATGGTGAAATGCATCCATGGGTTTCCCCCCCACTATTAGATATAATTACACTATGAAAAGGAACATGGAAATCAGATTTATTCCAAATGGAAGTGACTTTTTAATCTGCCTTTTTTTGGTATCAGTTAATCTCCTACAAAGCAGAAGCCTTGAAAGCACTGCAGGAGGCGGTAAAGGCCAGTGAACCATTTATTGTAATTACTCTTAACTGAACAATCTCTCCGGGCTCATGCATGAGTTCCAGTGGAGGTAAAAGAAGGGTGTATTATGTGGGCAATTATGTGTTATTAGAAATAACCCATAAAGCTTCATCTTTCTGGTTTATTTGTTTCTTGCATAGATCATATACCAGCATGTAGAAAACTCTTGATTTGGTGAGCCCTCTCAGAAATTTTAGATGCTGAATATTACGCAGATGCCTGGCCTGTTCTGTACTGAGGATGCTGGGTGTGGTTTTCTAAATGCCTGACTTTGGACTTTGAACAGTGCTATAATAAGACAAGGATCAATCTTGGAGGCAGTATCTGTGTTTTGAAATATCTTAACGCAGCTAATCTTAATTGCTGAAGCTTTAGTGTGGAAGCAGTACAAAGTATAAGAGAGACCATGGAAATTACGCAGCTCCTGTAAGCTTCGGCTTTACCACTTCAAGCTTTTGATTAATATTTTAATTTAAGCTGTGGCAGATTGCTTTTGAGGAGGATAGGGAGCACGCATGGGTCATAGCTCAAGATGATAATTGCCTTCAAAAGCATGCTGGCTGCTCTGTTGTGGAAAAGGTCTGAAGGCATAGCCTCTTGTTTGAAGGAGAGATGCATAAACTCTCCGGGTTCAGCAGCAGCATCACTCCAGGATATGTGCAGGGTAATTAGGCAGTGTGGGTTCACACCGCTGTGGCTGCAGGGCTTGGGTTGTCGGAAGGCACTTCAATGCTCTCCCCTCTTGGTATGTCATTTTGCCTTTTTAATGCCGGCAGAGCTTTAACGATAGGGGCAAACAGCTAAAGACTGCACTTGATTTTAATCTTGCCTTTGTCAAAGACTGCTAATTGACACTTAGTTGAATTACTAGATGCCATACTGGCACTGAGAAAAAGGTTTTTTTATTCACAGATAAAAATGAGTTTAGATTTTGAAATATGAGCCCGGCAAATGTTGGCATTACCTCAGAGCTGTGTTTAGCAAGTTCTTTGTTAGAGGCCAGAAGGTCTGTAAGCTCTCCGGTGTTGTGCACAACACATGGTGTTCCTGCTTTCAGGATTGCTTAAGGACTGGAGGCTCAAACTTGAACATTTTCTTCCAAGCAGGTGCTAACTGGCAGTGATTGTAATTCCTGCAGATTTTGATCAGGAAATAACTTGAAAAATCGCTCTGGTTGGGATTTACCTGAGTTGCTTGTGTGAACACGCTTTTTGCAGTGGGTTGGTAATTGGTGGTGCAGTGTTGGTTTGGGATCGGCAGTTACTTTCCAAGCTCCCTGGAAGCTATGGCTCACTAGCCTAAGGTGACACAAGCAAACTGTAAAACCAGCATCAAAAGCAGCATAGGTTTTTAGGATGGTTTATGGGTCTCTGGGAGCTGAGTGTAGGAAAGACAAGTCTTCTGTTGTGAGTGTTCTTACTTTTGCTGTTTCCCTTGAATCAGAGTCCAAGAAGCGGCAGTGCAAAGTGCTCTTCGAGTACATCCCGCAGAATGAGGATGAGCTGGAGCTCAAGCTGGGGGATGTGATTGACATCAATGACGAGGTAAGCTATTCTACGGAGCTGACCATCCATGTACCAAAAGTCAAACCATTTTGGTTGATTACTTGTATTACAAGCATTTTGGGAAAATAGCATGGGAAGTAGTGTTTTTGCAGCTAAAGTTAATAATTTGAGTTCTTTCTCTCACAATCTGATACTAATCAATGAATGTTACATGTTTAGAAGAAATACTTGATCATCACAACAATAAATTGTGGTCTGTTACGGAGATTCATTTTTTGAAAGAGTTTTACAGTTCTTTGGCCCTGTCTGTGTGATCCTTGGCTTTGGGATGCTTATGCTAAAACTGTTGGACCACTTTCTTTAGGCTGACATACTCCAGATTGGTATAGGTGAAAAATGTGATTTGACTTGATTTGCCAGTTTCATGCCCTGTTGTAAACTCATTGAGTTGGAGTGGTGGTCTTGCGTCTTTTCTTACCCATGCGCTTCCTTGGTATCTGTTCCATTTAATAGCAATCATGGGAGGGCTCTATGTGTGGGAAGAGTGTCTCTTCCAAGTGTGAAATCTGTCAGGGAAGCTGTGGAACAGATCAGAGCCACTGTGGAAGGAACCTTTTCAGAACTGGGTGGAAAACTTCTGCACAGCAGGCTCTGACCTTCACTGGTGCCATCTCTTCCTACCAGCTCCCTGAGGCTCTGAGGAAGGAGGATGAAGCTTTCTTCCTAGCCATGATTGGTGGTGATTTTTAAGTAGCTTTATGAGACTGTGTTTTTCATGTGCGTGACCCTCTTTGGAAGAGAGTGCTAACCTGACAGTTGCCAGGAAGGACTCTTCCATTCTGCTAGCAAGGAAAAGCTATGCCTTCAGATGCATTTGCACTAATCCTTCTCGAATTTAATATCTGTAAGTAAACAGCGCGAGTGACTTGCAAAACCTGCTCACTAAACTCACAGTTTCATAAATACCTTTGTGTGGGGGTGTTTTTAAAGGAGTGTTCCTGTGTAACCTCAGCAGTTTAATTTGTGGCTGGTGCCCGTACTGGCAGTTGTGATTGGATGGTCCAGGGTAGGCTTTCATATGAGAGAGCACATGCAGTGAGCTATTGTGGAAGCTGCTGTTTTGGTTGCACACATCACCATCTGAATTATTTCCAGAGGGGTGTGCAGTGTCATGTATCAGAGATGACCAAGTAGCCAAACAGAATAAAAAGATCAGAGCATTTCCTCATCTGGTTTCTTAAGGAAGCATGGATTATATTTTATTATTTTAATTTTTTTGTTAGTCCCCATGCTTATTCCTTTCTTAATGATTTGAAAATATGTTTTTGTAGCACCCAGTGTTTGCTACTTCTTTGAAAAACTGTTAACAAATTTTTAGGGAAATGCTACCTGATGAAAAATGTTGCTGCTTACTATAATCACAGAGCTGTTTGCACACTGATTTTATGGTGATGTAGAGTAGACCTGACAGGTGTAGACTATATCTGTCTGCTTCATGAAACTGCACTGATGGGACCAGAAGCGTAAAGAATGGTAGAAAATACTGTCCCATTGGTTGTGCAGTATGTTGGGATAACTTGTCTTAGGTAACTTGTCTTCACTACTGTCAGATGATTCTCTTCTGTTTATATATAAAAGGTGCTCTTTATGTGCATGCAGATGACTCGTAACTGTTACTTCAAGGAAAGATCATTTGGTACCTCTTTCTATGGGGAAAATAAGGTAAAATCAGCTACACGAGGGGAGCAGTTCTGTCAGTTACTTGAGAATAATTCACTGTTTAGCCCTTGACTAATTTTCATGAATTGAGTAGTTGCAACTGAGACCACTGATCATGAAATCAAAGATGGAGGCAAATGGGTTCAGAAATTAAATGGCTGATATTGAAGAGAGCAGAAGTAACTTGGGGAAGAAAATTGTGCTTTATGCTGACTGAATCCACAAGGTTTTTTGTTTATAGAACGTCATGTGGGTTTTATGCATCAAGAACATTTACAGAGTGCACGTGATGACTGTGTCATTGCTCTAAAACCTTTATTTCTCCTTTATATCTTCCCCCCACTCCTGTCAGTAGCAGCACTAAACAGCAGATTTATTTTTGTAGTATTATATTTTTTGTATTTACATACTGTTTTTTCAAGCAAAATAAAATTTCATATAACAAGTAAAAAAATCCTCAAAACAGGTTGGCAAAGCTGCTTGTTTTAGCCTTCTTCCCCATTTTTTGTTTAGAAGTCTGAGTTTTTCATAGAAATAAGTCAATGGGATTCACACTGAAAAGAAAGTTCTGGTGTGTGTACCAGAGCTGTATCTCCCTCTTGTGGAAATGGGATCATCTGGTAAGATTTCAAAGTGGAAGAGAAGGGTTATGAAATTGTCATCTGTGTTGCTGCTGCTAACAAATGTGCATGTGCTCTCCACCAAAGCATGTAGAACTTCATTAGCCTATATCTCAATGTTGATTCAAGAAACCTTTTCTGGTAATACAGTTTGTGTATAGTCAGGGTTTTTTTAAAGGCAGTATGGTGATGAGGCTGAAGTGAGTGTGCCCAAGAAATTTTGGGTTTGTTCCTGAGTGCCTCTGAATTGGCATTGCTTTGCTTTGCTGTAAAGTGCTTTGCTGACCACATTTCTTGGCAGAAGAATAAATCAATGCTCAAGTTGCTTTCTGTATCATAAGCATTAAAAGTCCCTTTCTCGTGGCTGCTGGGTGAGTGGTGTGGCTGAGTTCAAGGCATTTGTATTTTAGTTTTCGGTCATGTGTTCTGTAAAGCTTGAAGTACCAGAGCTTGGGCAGCACTTGCCAGTAATCTCTGCTTAAAATTTGTTTCGGAGGACCAGCCTCTGAGTTTGGACCATCCTCAACAAAGCTGTATTTTTGCACCAGGGTGCCTTTAAAAATAACAGTGCTCTTTTCATTGCCTCTGTCTGTAGCTGCCAGGTTCTGCTTGGGCTCTTCTTGCCTGGAGGTGGGCTGGCCTTTAAAAACTGTGCCTGTGTGTCAGGCGTAGTGACCTACAAAGCCACGCTAAAAAAAGATAATGCAAACAGCTGCTGCTTGGTTTGCTTTTTTCTTTTCCTCTTGGTTTCCTTCTTAAAAACAGCTTTCCAGCCCCAAACAGGGCAACCTAACTAAAAGATTCTGAAAATTTATCTTAATTATGGTTTTTAAATAGCACTCATTAGGTAAACAGACTGAATTTATTTAAGACATTTTGAAAACTGTTCATAAATTTGAAAACCACAACTTTTAGTCAGTTGGCATAGTTTTATCCCATCACCTCTTCATGCCCAGCTTTTGCTTGTTCTGCTTTAGACCGTGTGGGGTATCCCTGATAAACTTCCCATTAAATTTTGGAGTATTTAAATGTAAATAGCACCATAGGAATCCAAGCACATAACTGAGCATTAGACTAATGATGTTCCCTAATTCCTGAGGACGTTTATTTGTGGATAGCAAAGCCAAGAAAATTTTACGTCTAACATATTTCTGACCTTAGGACTGCGTGTGCCACCACAAAATCCTCATGGTCTCAGCAATGTTGGTTAGCCCTGATGGGCAGGTCCCTGTCCCTGTGGCACATGTAGAGCCAGGCTGTGCTGTTCAGCCTCCTGCTAGAAGGAATGGACAGCTTAGTTTTCCATTACTCTGTGATGTCTTTAAGGACTTTCCTCTGTTCTGCCCAATATTATCTGTAGAAATTTTATCTTTGAAACTTGTGTCTTTTGTTCGAAATTGTGCGAAGCTGCCCAGTGGATGTGAGGCCAGTGGGAACAGGAGTGGTGGCAACTGGACAAGACAGAGGAAGAGAAGCAAGAATGCATAAAAATTTCCGTAGACATCCAGACTAAAAGTTTCATCTGTATTTCATGAACATTTTAATATTTTCTTCTTCTGTTAAATGTGCTATGCCTCTTACTCTGGCTTGCGAAAGTTGATGAACATTTTGCTGCTCTTCTGGATTAACTGGCATGGGGCTAATCTCATGTTTTAGGATCATTGCTGTAGTGATACAAACAATATTAAATTGTTTTCTGGCTCTTCTTTTTGCCTGATGCTTGTACATCTTCAATAGGTTTCTTTATAAAGAAATCATGGTCATTTGCACTTTACCTGAAGTTGTTTGTAGAGTTTTATAAGTGAACTATGAGTGGAATTGATGGGAATTTCCTTTTGCTGTCTTGGTAATGTGCAAAATATTTCTATACAGGTAGAAGAAGGATGGTGGAGTGGAACACTGAATGGCAAGGCAGGGTTGTTCCCTTCAAACTTTGTGAAAGAATTGGAATCAACAGATGATGGAGAAACACAGGATGCTCTGGATGACGCAGGTAATGTTCTGTTTGTTGCAAACCCTTAGCAAAGTAATTTTTGATTTCTGGTATAATTTGGAGTATTATGGTTATAGTACAACAAAGTTGTAAAGAATTCAGTTTTCCTAAGAATGGTGTTTAATTTCTTTCTAGAAAGTGTTGATGCTGAGTATGAAGATACCTGTCCCGCTCGCAGTTCACGTGTAATAAAATTTCAGTCACGGTCTTAACCTTGCAAATGTCTGTTCTACATTTTAACACTAGAAATTTCATCATATTCGAAGTTGATATTTGTAGAATTAGGTATAAAATGACTCTTTTGTTCAGTAGCTTTTTTCAATTGTCTTCTCATAGACATGAATTCTCTAAAACAGAAAATTTAAGTGTTTAGTCAAGTCATTTGAGAATTAAAACTTGAATCAAAACAGTGTGGAGAGCCTCAACTTAAAATGAGTCCAGGGAAGGAGACCCTGGTTCTTAGGCCTTGGATTATGTTTTAATCTAAGAAAGAACTGTTTTTAAGGTAGAATTTACATTTGGCTGTTCCTTTCTGGCTATGACTGTGCAGCTGGGGTAGAAGCAGGTGCTCTGTGGCTGAACAGTAGCTGAGTGGTACCAGGCAGGTCTGTGCTTTGCAGGCAATTACTCTGTTCCCTCAAAAATGCACTTTAGAAACATCTCAGTCTGTGAAGATCAGTTTGAAGGGGACTTTTGATATGGTATTACTGGAACAGGAATGTTTTTTGGGAACTTCTTAGCAGGTGTTAATTGATTCTTAAAGACAGCTGTGCAATGTTCAAGGAAAACAGATTTTTTTTTTTTTTTTTTTTTTTAACCTTGTGGTTATATGCACCCTCATTTACATGATAACCAGTATTGATTACTTCAAACAAGGGCTTGCTCAGACATGGGGAAGAAGAGTGAAGAGCCTGGCTTGGAATATTTTTTTGTAAATTGTGGAAATAATTGCAGTAGCATAAAACGAGACTTGTTTGACTTGAACAGTCCTAAATAGCTCAGTGGCTGTCTCCTTGGAGGTCAAGTTCCTGAGTTTAGTGGGGTCTGGTGCAATGAGTTTACAAATGGGTATGTGTTGGTCTTAATTCCTGAATACTGAGATTAGTGAGACTAAACAGTAAATTGAAGTAATTGTGTTTCCTGTCAGTACCTACCAAGTTGGTGTGTTCAGCCCCCCATCCCCCAGGGTTCTGTTTAATGCTCGGTACTTTCACAGGATCTGGAGTATTTTTCAGTTCCCTCCTCACTCCTGGGAAACAGTAACTTCCTCTTTCACTCAGCTGTGGTTTTTCAAACATGCACCCTGGACTTTTCCCACCAGTGGGATGTTTAGCTGTCCTGTGAGATATCTGAGGGGGATATAACTAAATAAAGAGCATCTGGGTAGACAAAAGTTGAGAGAGGAACTGAAGTCAAGAGAAATGGAGCTTCACGGTACCATCAAAATATTTTAAGTTTATGATAGAGGGAAGAGGCTTTAATCTTCATTGCAGTTCACAATCCTGCATGGGCTGAAAAGAACTTGACCCAAAGGCTAAAATATGTGGAGGCCGTTTTGATTTTGGATTATAAAAGCTGTCTGGTTTTACATGGCTGTCTCCTGGAATACTGCATGCAAAAATTACTTGCCTGTGTTTACTTATTTGTGGGCTTTAAGAGGTTTAACCATAATTTAAAAACTAAAAAAAAAAATAAAATAGTTTCAAAGCTCTGAACACCAAAATTGAGTTATTCTCTGAAATACATTTTTGGGGGGGTGGCTAAATGCTGTCCCTTAAAACTGGAAGATTAAAAGAATTATAAATAGTTGTATTATCCAGCCATGATTAATCTCCAACAACTATATCTGGTTTGAATATCTGGTTTGGAGCGTTTTGAGCAATAGGAAAATGCCACTTTGGTGCCTTGAGAGGCATCACTCTACCACTGAAACACACTGTTTTCCTGTGGCAGTTGAAATGTGTTTGGATGCATTATGGATCTTTATTGATTATCGCTTTCTGTGGCTGTAGCTGTTCAAATGAGAAGCTTTTAAATGTTGGACTAAAATGCCATTTTCAGAGAGTGCGTAAACAGTGTTTCGTAAAACTAATGGAAAACACTGACGTTAATAGGCTGTGGAGCCTGAGTGCTAATTGAAATAGCAGGAATATTAGTGAGCTGTTTAGTTGCCAGAGTAATCAGTGCAAAACTGATGTAATTTAAGTTGGTCTTACATTAAATGTAAAATGAGAACAAATGTGAGGTATTGCAGCTAGAGTGGTGTTCCTAGAAAAGCTGTTCAGCAGGAGCAGTGCACAAAGCTGTGCTGCTTCCATTTGTTTCCCAGAAAAGCAAATAAATAATTTCAGCTTTTAAAATAGCTTTCCCTTTCTTACTTTATTTTCAGAGCCCGTTTTCAATAGTCCTACCTCACCTGTGACTTCTCCAGGAAATGGGAGTGAACCTGCATTGGGACCAGCACAGCCAAAGAAAATCCGAGGTGTTGGGTTTGGAGATATCTTTAAGGAGGGCTCAGTGAAACTTAAAACAAGATTATCCAGTAATGAATCAGAAGATAAAAAGCAAGATAAGGTTTGTCATTGTACATATTGTTCATTTAGGGTTTTCTGTGAAAATAATTTAGGAGATTTGGAATCTGACCATAATCCTCTCATAGGGTACTTGCCTATAAAACAAAACAAATCCTCTCAAATTTCTTTCATAGTAAGTTGTATTTAACATTGATTCCAAAAGGTCTGTTCAAATGTCTTGGTATTTAAAACATAAGAGACTGAAAACCAAGCTGACACAAAAATTGTCATTTCAGAGCAATGTGGTGAAAGATACAATGACATCTCAAGCACATCTGCAGTGTGAGGTCTCTCATAATTCACCTTGTAACAGACTTTGTATATAGTCTGGGACAAGATTTAGTCTACCTATGCAAGTTAAACTTGTCTTTTAAAACAGAATATTTTGGCGTGTCTTTGTGTTTTGGCTTATTTGGGGCTTTTTTCTCAAGTTTCTCAAAGATGTTGAGATAGCTGTTCTAGGTGTCAACTGCCATTACCTTCAGTGAGTGCTGCTAAGCTTCTGGCTTCATAAATTACTGATTGTGTAAGACTGTAAGCCTGAAAAATGCACTTTCAGGTTTTGGCATCCTCATTCATTTTCTTTTCCCCATTTTTGTGAGTGAGTTGGAAAAGGAGCACTTCTATTCTTTGTTGTTTGAATTTTATTTTGATTTGAACTCGAGAGTGATCTTAACCCTTGGAAGCACAGCAACGATGCTCAATCCTTTATCTTGAACTTATTATTCCTAGAGCTTTTATACGGACTTTCAGCTTTTGATAAATTAAAGGTAGCTGAGATAGTCCAAAGTTTCAGTTTTGACTCAGGTGGTCAGTTCAAGAAAGCTTTTAAAGCCTTTATCCATTTCAGTTTTTGTTTGTGGATTATGGTCATTAATGCTTTTTTGCTGAGTGATTTGTTTTCCTCTGCCATGGTAATAATTGTAATGGTATAGGGCAAAAGGTGAGGTGAGTCCCTGGGAGGAGGAGAAGGACAGAAGCTTCCTTGAATGTGTTTTCCCTCAATAGCAATGTTCAGAGCAGTGACATGGTGTGCGTAGGGTTTGTTTCTGATCTGTCCAGATCATCAGATGCTTTGGAAAAGAAGACTTGCAAATGTGTTGCCTTCTGTTTAAAGCTCAAGGAATGTTGCCTCCTAAAGAATGTGTTGTTTAGAAAAGAAGGTCCATGGCAGACCTTAATGCATCCTTTCAGTATATAAAGATGGATATATAGATGGAGAGAGACTTTTTACTGAGGTCTGTAGTGACAGGACAAGGGACAATGGCTTAAACTGAAAGAAGGGAGACTTAGGAAGAAGAGATGGGAGATAAGGGAGATGTTTTTCATGGTGAGAGAGGTGGGGTGCTGAAACAGCTTTCGCAGACAAGTTATGGTTGCCCCATTGTTGGAATTGTTCGAGGCCAGACTGGATGGGGCTTTGAGCAGCCTGTTTCAGTGGGAGGTGTCTGTGCTTATGGCAGGGAGTTGGACTTGGATGGTCCTTGAAGGTCCCTTCCGATTCAAGCCTTTCTGTGATTCTGTGAAGGCACATGGATTTTGCTCATTTCTCTCCTGACTTTGTCCCTTGGTGTGGCAGTGTGTGGGATCACTACATCTTCACGTCAATGCCGTTAGAGTAGGTTTTCAGGACCCTTCAGTTTGCTTTCTTGTCATGAGATTGATCATTCAAATGGGTGTATTCCTACTTTCTACCTTGTTTTTTGGGAATATAAAGAGCCTATCCAAACTCTGTGCAATTAACATAAAGTCTGCTCAGACCTTTTGAATTTTTCCATTCGACTGTGTATAAGCAATAAAATATGCTGCTGGTGTGCAGTTTTGGTTGGCCTGTCTGGAAAGGTCTTGTGGGCTGTTTCTCATAAAGAGAGGAAATGAAGTGAGAAAACAGTTTTGCATAGCTTAATGTCAAAGAAATAAACAAATTAGTTTAGCACTTCATATTCCTCTTACACTTGGTGCTAAAGTCATCCCAAAGGTGGACAGACTTACAGAAGAACACAGAGAGCCCAAGGGAGATAATTCTCATGGAGGTCTTGTGAAAATAGATGCCTTCCTTGGATCTATGCTTAACTTGCTTTGGGGTTAGATGAAGGGATGCTGGGAGAGCATTGTCAGTCTTTTGAGACAGCAAGGAAAAGAAAAAAGCTGTGCAGAGAAGAGAGGGCTGTTTTCCCTTGGGAAATCTGGAGACTGTTCAGCACAGAAAGGCTGAGCACTGATGTATCTGAAGTGCTCAGGAGTGTATATGCTGCAGGACACAGTTCCAGCTCTCCCACCGTCCTGCCTGGGCTCAGCCTATTTATACCCTGTCTGCCTAAACTTCCTCTCTTCTAATTGCATCTTACGTTGGAAGGGGGAAATGCAAAGAACTCTTTCCATGTTGGAGGTGTTTAATCTCAGAGGTGGGTTATTTTAGTGCTTCCTTCATATGCCATTCTGGAGAGAGTTAAATTGCATAGGTACTGCAGGGACATCCCGAGTGACCTTGGCTTCCTCTATGGTATGTCAGAGGTACCAAGCACCAGCCTAAAGGCACTGTCTGGTTGTAAGGAGAGTAAATCCAGTTTCTCTGACAGTAGAAGACCTGTGAAGTTGAACTGTAGATGAAAATGAGCAGAGTAACTAAAGGCAGTGGGATTTTTCACATCAGTAGAGCTGTTGGGGCTGCTCAGGTAAGTACTGACTGGAAGATCATATTCTATGTTTGTAGCTCTGTGGGTGTGAAGAAGTGGATGCAATTGAAGCTGTCGGAATCTGCTTGGCAGCTCAGTAAGTTTCTGTGGGGAAAAATAAAACATTGTGTAATTTATTTTGGTTAGATGTTAACTGAAACTTGTGGCAATGCCACTGTGCTTTTTCATTCTGGAGAAATCTCTAGTGACACTTAACCTGTTCTTACAAGTTTCTGAGAGTGAAGGAAGCTGGGATGGGTTTTCATGTGCTCTTTCATTTGTCTGAGTAGATAAAAACTGATTGTCTGAGGTGGTGTTTGGCTGTTGAATATTCCTGCCTTATTCCAGCGCAAAGTGAGCGTGGTCAATAAAGTTAACCTGAGCAGAGCTGTTAAATAACTGTTGCTATTATGTGCTGCAGGACGCAATTTTCAGGCTAATGGGAGAGTAACACCTGGACCTGCTGAAATACAATTGCTGAAGTATAGTTGGCCATGTCCTCGGGTCAGCTTCCAGTTTGAAAACTGTGCTCTGTCTTTAATTAGTAGACAAATTCTAATTGCAGTGTCTGTAATGAAGTAAACACAGTAAGCTAAGTGCTTAATGGGAAAGCTTATTGCATCTCTTGGAGGTGGTAATTTGCATCATCTCAGCTAATGAAGAATTGAGTGTGTCTTGTAGCCTAATCAAAAACAAAATTCTAAAGAATTTTTGTTAACAAAATTCTCTTCCCTTCATACAGCCATTACCTAGCCATCCCCCTGGAACAAAGTTAATTCATTTTCCCAGTATAACAAAACCTGAAAACTCACCTGAAGTAATAAAACCAGAAGCTGAAAGTAAACCAAAAGGTAAGGCTGATGGGCATTTACATCTGTTACATGGTAGACCTTTCTTAAGAGCTATTTGGTTGTCAATTTTTGTTGTGCAAAAATGTGAAACTTCTTTTTATACTGGGTTTTTGTGTAATGTTCTGTACCTTTGAGGAGTTATGCAAGTGCAAAAAAGCCTAAAGGAATTTTTGCTTACATTTCCATAGAAAAGGAATCAAAAACATTTGTAGGGTTGTCTCCAGAACAAAATAAGGCTGGCGTATGAACTTTGATTGCAGCAGTCCCTTTGCATTAATTTTCTGTTGACGTGTTGAAAGGGATTTACCTTCTGCCTGGTTTAATTCTGATGGGATTCTGGAGAGCTATTTCCATGGAACCGTCGCCCAGCACAATTTCTGTCCCTAAATTACACAAGTTCCTTCATAGGCTCAGGATTTTCTGTGGAGGTGGCAGTCCGCTGTTGTAACTGTGTGCAAAGTTTCTTGCATCAGAAAGTTGAGGTCTATTCCTTCCGTAATCCAGTTCCATTGTGGTTCTGTTTATACCTTTCTTTTATTTTTCTTTTTTATTATCTCTTAAGAATTTATGACTTCATTTAGTTGCCAAATGGAACAGTTTTATCTAGAGAGATATTTTTAAGCCAACCCAAAACATCTTGTGGGAGTGCCAACCCCATACAAAAAACTAACTTCGATTATGTGATGTGTAGACAACTCATTTCCCTACTTCCAGAGCAGACATTTTCTCAACTTCCGTATTGTAATTTCAAGTATATTTTTATGTGGAAATACCTTATTTTGGTGTGTTGTTTTCTATGGAATGCATAATTTGCAGAAATAGGAAAACTGTGACGTGTTGCTTTTAAACCATTCCAGTGCTATTGCTCTGAGAATCAGCAAGACAATGTGCAGCCCTGAGCATTGTGAAATTTGACTTGTGTAAAACTTTGCATAAAAATTAACTCGGCGTAAAAAAACCTCGAACATTCAATGCTGGACACCGAGAGCATTCAGTATTTAGCTCTTTTCATAGTTGCAGGTACATCTCATGCTAAAAGCATGGAAGTTGGACTAATCCTATAGCCATGCTGAGTCTCTGTTTCCCAGAGAAACAAACACATCAGAAAGGAACTTAAATATGACAGTAATAGAAGCTGTAGGAGAACATCAGTAGGTAATACCTATAGATACCATATAAGAACATCTTATAACCTTAGGAAGAAAGCTTATTTTTCTTCCTTAGTGTTTTTATTTAAATATAGACCATAATGTAGTTTCTGTGTCTCATCTTCAATTTTGAGAGACCAGGTTTAAATTAAACTCTGTTCATCTCTTAGCAGATAAGCAGAGATCTCTGAAATGTTTGGACTAGAGTGGTTTATTTTGCAGTGGGGCTCTGCTGTTTCTGGAAGCTTATTTTGGCCTCTGGTGCAAATATGTAACAATATTTTCTTAAAAAAGTAAAATAATCATGATTTGAACCCTCTTTCTCCCAATTATGTTAGGATACAGTATCTGTGATTCCTGATACGTATTGTTAGTCTTGAGTCCTCAGAAAAGACTTAATTTAAAATAACTTTCCTTAAAAATATTTAGGAAAGTTTAAATGTCGTGAAGTTAAACTGGAGTCTTTCATAAACTTAACTACCGGCGGAATACCAGGCTCACAAAATAAGATGCTAAAGGGGCAAATTGTATAAACTCATCTCATATGTGGACAGGATTCCTGCTGGTGCTGATGCTGGGGTTTGCAGTCCAGCATGTGGGCACGTGGGCAGGGTGCAGAATTCCCTGTCTCCAGCTTTCCTGGCAGCTGGAGCAGAGTGAAGCATCTCCTTTCCAGTACTGCTTTTTGTCTGTTGTGGGACTTGGTGTATGTGAGGAGGAGTGAAGTGCTTGGAGGAGGAGAGGAGATAAAGGATTATCCTGGCCAACTCCCCAGGCATAAGGAAATGCATCTGTTTTTACAGAATCAGGATGTAGCGAATTCTATTACAGTCACTCATTACTACTGAATAAAATCCTTGAATTTGATAGATATTTGTAGTGTACCTGCTGAATTTTTTTTTTTGAGAGTCGGTGTGAATTTTGGGCTTTGTACCTCAGTTTAAACATTCATCTCTTTGACACTGTTCTTGTGTTTCTGTAATTCTTCATGAACCGCCATATAGTCAGACTATGGCTGAACATTTTCGATTACTAGATAAGACATCAAAATAATACAAGTTCTTGTACCTAAGATTACTCATATGGTTACTTATCTATGCACATATGTACGTATATCTCTATATCTCTTTAAGCTTGGCATACTTTTGCATTTTAACATAGTGGTTGCCACTGACTGTGGTAGATTTTTATTTGAGAATACAATTAGTGCAGTTTTAAACTAAAGATGTATATCTGGATTAAACAAAATACAAGAACAGCAAAAAGATTTGACTGCAGCTCACTGATTTATTCTCTTACCACCCCGCAAAAGGCCATCATTAAGATGGTTCTGTGACTTGATGTTGTGCTGCTCTAACTGGGAGGGTGACACAGCTGCTCATTGTGGTGTCAGTGCCAAACACCTGATAGGTTATGGCAGCACCTAAAATCCCTTTTGTTTGCTTCCTTTTTCTTAGTGTCAGCTGTAGAAATCCATCCTTTTTATCTGCTAAATTATTTTAAATGTGCTGGGGTTAAAAATTCTATGTTTATGTATTTTGGCTATTCTTGTTGTTTTTGTTCTAGTGTGGGAAAGGAAAACAAATCCTCTTGCTTTTTCACCTGAATCGTTATCACAATTTTAAGTGATTAGTTTTGAACTGTACCAAATGGAAAGAAAAGAATTATTCCTTCTGCTTTTGCAGAAGAGGCTGTGACTGAGTTGATGGCTCAGATGAGTGCTGATTTCAGGTGTTTAGCCAAGGAATGCCTTTGCTTCAGTTACTTGGTTTCACTGCACAATTTCTGAAGTTTGCTGGTTGAAATTTCTGTCATTGTACATGTTAATAAAGGATGTCACTTGAAAACAAGTGCCTATGTTTAATTAGGATTGCAAATTTAAAATTTACATCAATTTTGAAAAAATACATATGAACTCTAATAAGCTTGACAGCATTTTTGTCTAAAGTTGCTCAAAATTGAATATGTAAGTGCTCTGGGGAGGGTTAGATGGGCTGTTAGAATTTTAACTCTGATACTTTTAACTCCTCTTTCCTCCCTCTGAAATCAGAGGGCTTGAATTAAGTTGCTCTTGTGAAAAAAATATTTTGGGGCTTCTAATCCTGACTTCTCAAAGATTTATCTCCATTGCTCTATAAATACATATTTTTATTTTTCTTGTGGTATGAGCAACATATTGAACGCTTGTTAAGTGGTCTTGGATGGCTAGTGTAGAGGGGAGGTGTGATTGTAGAGTTAATTTCTCAGATCTCAGACAGCTTTAGCAAGCTGTTATTATGTAGGTTACTACCCATGGTATCCAGATTAATTGTGTTCCTTTGTTCCAGCCAAGGAATATTGCAGGACAATATTTTCCTATGAAGGCTCAAGTGATGAACTCAGCTTTAAAGAAGGCGAGATCATTCAAATAATCAGCAAGGTAAGAAAGTTCAGTCTGCTCTGATCATGTATTTGGCTTTGGTGAATTTTGTACAGGCGGGCAGTGTGTGAACTGCAGAAGCAGGAGAGTCTGTTGGTGTAGATATTCCTGTAGACTTGATTTGTTTCATGTGAGAGCCAGCTCTTTGCTTCTGCACTTGATGGAGATACAGATAACTTCAAAGATTGCTCCAGAGCAGGAGGTTATCTTGGGATCCTCAAGGGCCAGTGGGATCAGTGTATACTTTTTTCAGTGTACACTGAAAAAGCCTTTTCAGTGAAGAAATTGGAAAAGCTTTGCAAACAGCCCCTTTTTACCTTCAGAATCTGTTTTTTCCCTGATGATTCAGAATAACCATAAGAAATTAATTATACTTCCTGGCTGTTAAGAGAAATGTAATTATTTAGTTGAATATTCTCATTTGTGTTGAATTCTGGAGGTGCCTTTTTGATAGATCATCTTGTTGCAGAGATGTTTCTAAACAGGAAATTAACATACCCATACTTAATTTCCTTGCACTGCTCTGCAGTCTTCTGTTAGCTCATAGGTTGCTACGTTAAGGAATAATTTTTCTAAAAAAAGTGGAAAGTTTCATCTTCAACTTTAACACAGTTGCAGAAGAAAACACATTTTTCCTTTAGTATGATTTTAATTTTATGGAAAAGATGGCCACTTTCTTAACAAGAAAATTGATATTATGAGCATCATTGATCCTAATTACAGTGGAAAACAGTAGTTAGTAAAGGCCGTTTTGTAAACACAGCAGTCCTTGCCCCATCTTCACTGCACTCTTGCCTCTGTCTTTTTAAACCAATTTACCTGAAACATACAGTGGTCCAAACTGGACTGAAGAAAAGTTGTCCAGAGTGAGTGGCATCCCTGCCCATGGCAGGAGGTTTGAACTGGGTGATCTTTAAGGTCCTTTCCAACCCAAACCATTGTAGGATTCTGTGATTTTTTTTTTTTTTTGAATCTGAGCACAAAGGAGAGCTGTTATTTATGCTGCTAAAATACTCTGATAACATCATCCTTTCTGTTATGGACAAAGGCCTTGATCCAGTAAAATCTTGTAATGGATTTCTGTGCCACTGAATTAATTCTCCATTATTTTAATGTCTTTGGTCTTATATGGTTATTTTTCCCTCAGTAGGTTTTTTTTTCCTTTTGTTTTTTCTTTTTTCTTTTATTTCTTCACCATTTTCAGACCAGTAGAACTGACCCATCATGTCAGAATCACTTTTATTTGTTAGAATTGTGTGTCATGCCAATAACATTTGAAGTATTTACCGAATAACTTGCTGGTCAAGGAAGCTGAGAAGATGAAATGTTGTGTGTTAGGTCATAACTGCGTTTATGTACTTTCCTTCCCTTTGCAGATCTTATCCTTCTACCCTTATCTTATGTGACGTAATATAATTTCATCCGGCATTTTAGAAAACAAACAAAAACTGACCAAACCTGATCTGATCTGTAGCTGTTTCCCCTTGCTAAGTTGGCCAATTTCGGACAAACAATTACTTTATGTTGTGTGTAAAAGGGAAAAAGTTGTTGTGTAACTGCATCTGTTCTGGGGAAGAAGTAAATATTGGTTGAAATGACCTGTTGTTTATTTTAGGACACTGGAGAGGCAGGCTGGTGGAAGGGAGAGCTCAATGGTAAAGAAGGAGTCTTCCCAGATAACTTTGCTGTTCTAATACAAGAGTCTGATAAAGACTTCCCTGTAAGTTCTTACATGTATTGTTTAGTATCACAAAAAACTATTCATGAAAATGCAAAGAATAAAAGAGTTCACAGCACATTATGCCGATTAAAATATTAAAATTGTGGCAGTTTTAACTTCATCTTGACTTAGCTGTATTAAAGAAGAAATACATAAAGGTTAATCTTCGTGTTTAAGCTTGTTCATAAGTACTAAATTGAGGCATGTTTTTTGAGACGAACTCTAATTAAAGAGGATGATCAAGTCATTTAGGAAAGGGTGTAGTTCTGATAGCATGGTGTTATGTGTTACTGATTACTGAATTAAACCCTTACTGTTTAGAAAGGAGATAAGCTGTTGGGGTTTTTCCATCTCAAGTCCTTAACTAACTATGATCAGAAAATGCTGAATGACCCCTCCAGGTCTGACTGGGATTTTTCCATGTCAGAACTTGCCAGTAGGCTGCTGTATAGGAAGGATATTCTTTGGGTAGGATTTAGAAATATTTTTTCACCATCTCATGTACTTGTAGAAATTCATATTTTCATGTGGTACTCATTGATCTTATAATTTTGGCATTCATTTTACAGTTTTTCATGTTCAGATTAGTATGATGTTTTGGTTCTTTCACGTTTGTGCTGCAAAGATGGTTGTGATAATTCCCAAATGTACATCAACAGCAGGTGGAATGGATTCAGCTCCAGATCAGGAGTTAGTAATTTATCATCTATCTTGAGTTGCCTCACGTGCTCAGGAAACCTACCTACCCTGAGTCAGAATTTTCTTTTCAGATGGATTCTCAGCTGTGCAAGGGTGGCATAAATGCCATGACATACAAGAAGAGTGGGTAGGTAGTGTTGCTATTTCACAATACAGAGTTGCTCCCTAGAGAGAGGGGGGGGGAAAACCATTATTTTACCATAAACAGCATTTCCTTGCTTTGATCCTTTATTTTGCTTTATGTGCTGTGTCTCAGCACAGGGATTCACCTTGCACTGAGCAGCTTTGAGCTTCAAGGCATTGGATTGCTGATGATCATAATCAGCTATTTGATACCCACTTCATAAAAACACAGACCAGAACCATGTAATGGCAAGTTGATGCTGAACTCTTTAATTGTTTTTGGTATAGGCAGCAATGCTGCACAGCTGGATAATGTAGTTGCTTTTCTGGGAAAGAAAGAAAATACAGTCTTGTTAAGTTCACTCGCTTTTGTGTCCTCTGAAACCAGAGAGAGAAATTGAATATGGGTTCTCCTGCTTGCTTTATTACATTTTCCATGTCAGAATAAAATCTTGTGGCATAAAGAAGAGCTTATTCAGTAGCTGTAGGGGCACAGAAGTGAAATCCAGCCATAGCAACTGTTTTAAAAATACCCATTGCAAGGCGTTTTTGGAGGGGTTGTGTGAGACTGAGCCCATATGGTTTCAGCAGTGCGTGTATAAAGAACAAATGGCTTTGTAGGCTTTTGTATCATTTTATCAGGGAATCTTGTCCTTAGTACAGCCATAGAGGCACCTCTTCTGGGGCAATTTCATGAATTGCATTCTGAGGATGAGTGGTTGAGATCTGTCCTGAGAGGTGCCAGTCTTCTTTCAGCAGAAGAGAAATTCAACTTCAGGTGTATCATTAAGGGAAGTAAAAGTGATGAGCGACAGTTTCAAAATAGTCATTTTAATGCACAAACTGTTGTATTGTGATACTTTGTAAATTTTTAATAGCTGGCATAGTATGTCTATCTTTCCCACTTAAAAATATAGTGATAAGGAAGCTCAAATCAATGTTTTTCTTGTAACTGCAGACTTTGAGAGAAATGCTGCCAGCATCTATTCTTTTTCTCTTACCTATGTAATGTAAAAGTCAGTTAATCGAAGCCATTCATCTGATAGTTAATTTAGAAACCTTTTTTTAATGTAAGTGAGCATTTTTGGTTCAAAAATTTACCTGGGTCCTCTTTAAACTGGCATTGCACTAACTAATATTGAGGTTTATGTACTGAAGTTAAAAATGAGTGTGATCAGGGCAATTCTTTGGACTAGGAAAGATGAATTTCTTGGGTTTTAGTTCTTTTTCCCTCTGTTTATGCACATCGCTGAAGCACTGATTTCATTTGAACAGACCTGAATTTTGTTTCTGAGTTTTTGTAACTGGTTGTCTGGGAGATATCAGAGGAATCATTCCAGGTCTTTGTGTTTTCTGTCTGCGAATTGATTGCCTCCTTTGTGAAATACTTTGAAATCAGCTAGTAAACAAGCTCCACATTACAGAATGCAAGACAAAACACAAATGAGGCTGTCTTGGATACAGAGAATATCTGTTTGCTTGCTTGTTTGACGTTGGGATTTTTTCCGCTTCCATTTTGCAGAAGCCAAAGAAACCTCCACCTCCAGTTAAAAGTCCAGGTATGTAGTATATTTGTGGTGGTCTGAGAAAATACTAAATTTCACAAGCAGTGCATGACTTCAAAAGAAAACTTAGAAGTAGCTTTTTGTTTCCTAGTAATGCAGCCACTTAGAGTCACACTTTGAGGTTACCTTTTGTACTTTATCTATTTTGGTGCTGCTGTATATTTTTCAAAATTATGATGGAGCCTACTTTGGAAACATTTTAATAATGGTTTACCAATTTCTGGGCTCAAATGAGTGTTTGTAAATGGTATTACACTCCTTGCAAAAGAGAAAACACAGCTTGGTATATGTCATATTTTTAGTTCATAACCAAGATAATTAAAGCTCTTTGAGAACTGTCTTTTTTTTTTTTTTTTTGCTTTTGCATTCAGCTGCAAGACCTGAATTGCCAACTGGAGAGAAGAAATTCCTTCCTTTGAGGCCTGAAGAAAAAGGTAAGGACTGTTTTCTTCATGGTGGCTTGGCCACTCTGGCAGAAGGCTCGCAGTTCAGGAGCCATCATAGAGACTCTCTACTGAAGTTGTCATGTCTGTGATGTTACTGAAATGCCTTTGGAGTGGCGAGAAGAACTGCTACACTCTTTTGTGATGTTTATTTCTTGTTATTGCATTATGTTCTGAAAATTGGTTATTGCACTGCACAATAACATAGTTACTATTAAATTCATGAAAAGGTAGTTCTGTGACAGTGGCTGCAGTTTTGAGCAGCAGTAGTAAGTTATTAGCAAGGTTAACTGCTGCTTCAAAAATCAGTCTGATCAAAAACGTTTTGAAAGAAGTACACAGAACAGTTGCAGCAGTCTTTAGATGTTGCAGTCACAGTGCTCAGAAATAGAGATTTCTTGTCCTGTTAATTCTTGCCATATTCCATGTTTTTCTTGCCCTGTTAATTCTTGCTATATTCCATTTTTCAAGTTCCACTGAATTTTGAGACATTTACTGCTTTATTCTTAAAATTTAAAGTACACTTTTTTCCAGAGGCAAAGCTACTGTTGTCACCCAAACAGATTTCTAAAAGACTTCTCTCCATGTTTGAAAAATTTGCCAAGTGAAAATGTTTGATTGTGTTTAAAAGTGAGAAGCTTTAAATAAACATGCTGGCTGGGCCTTGTAGAGGAAATTCTGATGTCACTGCAGGTTAACCAAATTGCAAACCCACTCTGTCCTGTGAATGGTGAGCTGTGGCTGACTGGTATTTCTACAAGTGAGGCTGCTGATGGATTTCTTGGCTTCCTTGGGCAGTTTTTGTAACCCCCATTTTAAACAAGCCACCTTCTCAGCTGTTGCATGTGAAAAACACTTGTTAAAGTCAGTTGTTTATTCTGTGTGTGAGCAAAAAAGTAGTTTTTATCTGTTGGAGCAGTATCTTCAGGTGTGGATTGAGATCAACTGTATGATTTCAGAAGTGTTGATCACTTGGCTCTTTTTAAATTCTTCTCAGCTGAAGCAAGTTTAATTTTAAACTGGTTCTGTCTGGCCTACAGTGTTAATCTTTGCATAGTTGAGCTCAACTGTTCATGGAGGAGTAAAGGAAAAGATATTGACACCATCCAAAATATATAGGAATGCGAAAGCTTATGTAAAATTACATAAGGTAGAGAACCCTCCTTTACTGAACTACAGGAAATGATGAAGGCAAAGTTTGTCCTGTATTCAGTTGTGTATTAGGTCATAAAAGTTACTTTTTAGGTAGCACTAGTGTTTTCCTGGAAGATATGCCCCTTTATCAGTGAGTTGTACTTGTGGAAAAATAACCATGTTAATACTAGTAATTAAACTCATTAAGTATGAAATTGTTCTGTAATTAGTTCTCAGAAAAAAAAAATTGAGTAGCTCTAATCAGAAGCTATCAAACCATGCAATTTTTATGCCTATTGGGAGGCTAGTAAATCTGCCTTTAATTGCAATCAAAAATAGATCAAAAATTAAAAGCAGTGTTTCTGTATTTATAGTGAAGAGCACCTGGTGGTATCATGTAGAAATTTTTGTCCAGTGTAAATGTCTTCAGATTCGTATCTTTATTTCCATTACTAAACTGCTCATTTTTAGCCAACCCTCTTTTTCATTGAGGAGTAGAATCCAAAAAAGACATGTCATTTTGTCCAGCAGAAATGCCCAGTTTCTCTGCTCATGGTGAACCTTGGCCTTTGGTATTAACTTTTTCCACTTAGCTGTAGACATTTTTTATATTCTGATTTTGAGTGGGAGTATTAGAAGGGAGAACTGACAGATGTGAGTTCAGGAATAGGATTCGATGACAGCATTTTTTCTGCCCTGTTTGTGAGCTCACTTATTTTTAAAAGCAAAAGAGGTTATTCTCAACTTGTGCTCAGCACAGCTTCACTAAAGCCGATTGATGTGCAGTCAGTACTGGCTGGGGTTGGGTGTGTAAAACGGGAAATGCTGTGTGTTGGGTGGGGAGGCAGGAGTGGCTGGCGCTGCTGCTGGGCTGCTTTGCAGGGCAGGCAGCCCCACCGTGTGGCAAATCCTTCCACTGCTTCAGCTTCCTGGGTTTTTAACTCTGTGCTGAGAGAGACTGGAAGGAGATGCCAACCGGTTTTGGTTTTTGTTCATATCTCCTCCTGATGTTCAAGTGTCCCAAAGCAGGAAGACAGTTCTGCCCCGGACAATGCTTTTGGCAGAAGTACCTCTAGGATCTGTTTACTTCCCAATATTCCTGTGAAGGAAAATTGGCCTCTTCCCCTTTTTAGAATTGGAGGGCTGACGTGCAGTGGCTGCAGGACTTGTCCAAAGGAAATCAGTCCTAGACCTGGCAGTTCAGGTACTTTGCTGACATGGAACTGAAGCAAATCCCAGCCCTGCTCCCAAATCCATAGCATATGTAAACATTTTACATCAGATCAATACTTGGTTAAAAGCAAATCCCAGGAGGGGAGGATGGGGAGAATCAGAGCTGAAGGTCACTCTCTCCATTCCAGTTTACTGATCTACTGCCCTATAAAGGCAGTAACTGTAAAGAACTGTAACCTCTCGCTGTAACCTAACAATTATTGTTTTTAATCCTCAGTTCTTTGTGTATACTGAACTGTAGTGTGGTTTTACAGGGAAAAGTAGAAGGTTTGCTCTGGCTACGCCACAGGGTGGAGTTAGGACACATGGGTTGAATTTTTCAGTGTCCCATATGTTGTATGTCAGCTTCTCTGGACAGGGTTCAATTAGGTCATGCAGTCATTGAACAAATAAATACAATTTTGTTTTTATTATCCATACCTATTTTTTATTTATTTGTAGGAAGGTAGACTTTTGATAAAATAAATTCAGCTATCCAGATAAAATCTCATTTCTCCTCCTCCATAGATAAATTATGCTGCTTGTGTGTGTAAGAAGGCTAGTTACAACAAAATAAAAAACCCTACCTCTTCAAAAGGACATAAAATGAATTCATAGAAAAGACAAAGCAGTACAATGATTTTTTTTGTTCTTAACTGTCATTTATAGTGCAATAATGGGAATCCATAATTTATTACTACTGTTTCATGTCAGTAGGAAGATTTATCTTACTTTCAGATAAATCTTTTTGGGCTCAGGTAAGTAGTTTGTGTGTTTTGGTAAGGTATCATTTAAAACACTTGCGTATCTATTTTTCATTTTGATCTTCAAAGAAGCTATTTCTGACAGAAGTTGCTTTCTAATTGATTAGCAGTGTAAGAATTCTAGACAACATGGGTTTTTTAAAATATGACTTATTTTGTCAGATGAAAAAGGAGCTTTGGATCAGAAGCCTTTGAAGCCACAAGCTCCTCAAGTACCACCCAAGAAGCCAATTCCTCCAAGCAAGACCAACAGCTTACTGAGAGCAGGGCTCCTGCACCCAAAACGTCCGGACAAACCTGGTTTGCCATCATCTGCATCCAAGTCAGTATGACTTAAACTGCACACACCAAGTAGATTTGATTTGATTTGTTTGATCTTCCTTCAGGGATGAGTTGAGAAGAAATGTGTGTTTTAAGGGTGAAAAGGATGCAAGGATAAGTTTTGCCTTACACATCTGAGTTTCCTAGTTTTCCAAGTCTCTGTCAGTGTGAACTTAGACCTTTCCTCTGAGAAATGAAATGCTTTGAGACATGGAATCCATCCGAGAGTCAGTATTAGAGCATAACTGACCATGATGAAGTTGCACATCTGGGGGCTGCTGTAGCTACAGTAACAGGGTGGAGTAAAAGGATCTGTTGGCAGGGCCCTTCAGAATTATTCTTGTGTTGAAAAATCTCTGAAAATTTGAGTTGCCTCAGTGTTCAAGTTTGAGCACTCTGTATAGGGTAAGATAGATGGAAAGGAAGGACTGAGCACAGGTATTACCTGTGCTAAAGGTACTCAGTGTGGCTCATGTCTTCTTCTGGGGAAGGAACCACTTCCATTCAGACTCTACTCTTGACCCTTTTCAGTTGAGTTACTGGATGAACAGGGACAAATACTTCTTTTAGATCCACTTAATTTTCTTTTTTCTCATGACTTTGAAACGCTGACTGAGACTAATTTTGCATCCATACAGTCTCCCACACGTAGAATTTTCCTTTCTGTCTCTATCAAAGTATTTGCTAGGCCCTTACCCAGAAGTGTAAACAAACTGCTGATGGGTAACTGTCCCTTTGGGATGCTCCTTTGGCTTGGAGGAACCATGAGAAAGTGAGGTTGTGATACACTTGGCCTTTTGCACATAAAGCAGACAGCTGCTACATCAAAGAGCTTGCACCTTAAATACCTTTTCAGTATAGAATTGTGTTATATTCACTTAGTATTTTGGAGACTTCCCAAAGTAAAGATTATTTCTTTTAAAACCACAAGTCATATTCTCTTCCAGCTTAGAAAATAATTACTGCTCTAAAGGGATGGACATGTGCAGTTAAATATGGGTCTGTAGTAAGCTGTGAGTCTTTAATAATTGAAACCTTTAAATCTTAGAGATATATAAATGTCTGAAAGTTTTAAACTTTTTTTTAGGAAGATCAGGCTGCTGTCTCTTTCTACTGCAATAAAACTTAAAAATAAAGGCTTTGGGAGGTGAATTAATGACATGGAAACACAGTTTATATGTGGCATGTACAGGCCAGCCAGTCAGCATGGGTTTGTGCTGGCAAGAATTGTAAAGGAAAATGTTACCTGTTCTTTTTTGTTTATTTATTTTGGTGGAGGATTTCTTTGGGTTTTTTGATTATTGTTTTGGTTTTTTTTTTGGTGAATGATGTGAGCAGATATGGAAGGAATGCATGGTAGAACAAAAGCTACAAGGTAGCTTTTTCTATATCCATCAAGAAATAACTTGTTCTTGTCAGCCTTTTTTCCTGTACGGGAAGATTTCTTTAATGTCAAGGAGTCAGTTTCAGAATTATTTCAAGAGGTATCACTGAAGGTGTTGTTCAGCTCCCTTTTTTTTCTGAAGTGTAATAATTTGGACTGAAGTAAGCCAAAGTGTGTCCTATAGTAAAAGTTCTGGATTATTTTCACAAGGGTTTTGTACACATCTGACAACTCTGCAAGAGAAATTTGCTTTCATAGAGCTAGAATTGATCTACAGAGCCTTGATTTTAAAACAGGGCTTTTGAAAGTGGAAGAATCTACTGTTATTTTTCAGTTTGCTTCTACTTCTTGGTATGCTTCCCTTTTAAACTATTCTCTTGACTATGTGTGTTCTGTCTTGTTTTTTTCTTACGACAGAACTAATGGAGAAGTTGTTACTCTTCGACCAAAATCTGAAGTTGAGCCAGTAGCAAAACCAAAGTTAGACTCTGAACCATTACCACTCAGACCAAAATCAGTAGAGGTAGATTCACTTGTGATAAAGAGCTCTAAAGAATCAGGTAAGAAAAGAAATGTTCTTTTGTGCCTTTCTGTTTGGATTGCTGTGTTTTACAGGGCTGGAATAAGCTTTGTGAGTGATTTACTCAAAATGCCACAGAGTGCATTTATTGCCTGTATTTTTTTAAAAGTGCTGTAGGCAGCTGAAGGTAAGAATCAGGAGGGGATGAACAGATGTCACCAGGATATTTGCAGGTAGCTGGTGAGCGCTGGGTTGTATCAGTGGGCAGGAAGGGAGAAAAATAGATAATGGTTTGTTCTAATTTGAAAGCTTTTTTTTTTGCTGCCACTTTTATCTTGAGTTTTTATGAAGTTGTTTTTCTTAATGGCTGGTTCAGTTTGTTCTGCTTTTGCAGTTCAGATAACTTTGCTTTTCTAGCTAACTTGAGAATTCTAGATAATACCATTACCTTTGGCCTCCTGTGAATTAGTTCAGAGCTATTCTAGATTTTGACTTCATCATACCTTAAATTTGGGCCATAAAAAAGCATGGAGCATTGTACATTCAAATATCATGCTTGTGGCTTTGCTTAAAGCACCTTGAGCCAAACCTGGTATCTCTTTAGTTCTAAATATATCTGGTAAAACCCTTGACAGTGGTTAAAGCACCCACATTTAATGATCAGAATCTTTGAGCTTTTGTGTTGATACCTTTTGTCCTTTACTGACAGTGCAACTGATACCAGACTTCTGTGTGTCACTTAGGCAGAGATCAGCTGCTGTGGGCATATTTTTCTAAACTCTTAATTATTTTTATGATTTTTATTTTTATGATCAACCACTTCAGAAAAAGCTGTAGTGAATTATACTCGCAGTTCATCCTGCATATCTCAAATGCCACTTTTCATCTCAGAAAAGATTTTAGTAATAATAAATTTTAGAACACTAAAAATTTATTCATTTTTAAAGGCAAATTATGATATTCTGGTTGTAGAATAGTTGGTTGTAAAGTATAATAAATTCATCTGGAAGATAAAAATAATGCGTTAAAAGAACTGAAGCAGTTTATGAATAGAAAAGAATACTCCTGACTTTTTTCATTGAGCATGTTAAAATATGCCTTTTAAGTGTAAATACTTTATATGAGGAAAGGTTAGTTCATGTATGTTTTTAATACAGAAGTTATACTACTCAGATTAGATACTAGAAAAAAAATTTTTATTATGGGAGTGGTGAGGCCCTGGCACAGGTTGCACAGAGAAGTTGTGGATGCTCCATCCCTGGAAGAGTTCCAGGCCAGCTTGGAGAGGCTTGGAGCAACCTGGGATAGTGGAAGGTGATGATCTTTAAGTTCCCTTCCGACCCAAGCCATTCTGTGATTATTAGCTATCTAGCTAGTATAATAAATTCTATTATTATTTCTCTGGGATTCTGCTAGATGTGTTACTGTATAGCAAAGTATCCTTTAACTTCAGGAAAAAAGTCCCTATGAGAACAACTGGAATATATTGTTTTTAAAAAATTTTTGTTCAATTATCTTGACATCTTTAATAACCAGGGTGGCAACATAGTACCTGTGTTATTAGGTATTCGTGTATATGCTACAACTCAGAATATTCTGTGATATAAAAAAAATTATACAGATTTACAAAAGAAAATTATTGATTTTTTTTGCTAACGTAAGTTTTTACAGGCTTATGGAGAGATTAAAGATTTTAATACTTAAATGGGGCAGAGGACAGAGGTGCACAACAGACTCATGGGTGAGGTCTGTTCAGTGCTGTTTGGTGCAGAGGAGGCTCCGGCAGTTCGTGTGGGGCTGCAGCCCTGACAGGGTCAAGGAGCTGCTATTGAAGGAAAGCTTCAAAAGTCCTCTGTTTTGTCAAACTGACATCCCTTAAAACAATCTGCATAAGTCACTTCTACTACTCTTGTGAAAAGGGAGTGATCCAAACTCCTGCTAAATGTAATGAATCTCATGCTCTAATTCTCTATGTATTCTGCTGCTAAAGATATAAAACCCTGTGCAGCCAAGGCTATGTAAAATTATTTTAAAAAAAAGAAAAAGTTGGGTCCTTATATAAAGTTTAGGACTGTTGAATCTTACAAAAACTAGAACAGGTATTAAAAAATTAGGTAAAACAGGTGGCTGGGGCTGGCAACTACTTTACCAGAGTCTTTGTTTTTAATTCTTCTCCCCCTCTTTAGAATATGATCCTGAGGTGGGTGAATTTTTATGAAATTAGGTTTTTTTAAAATATGGGTCCTGGTTTTTTGCAGCTTAGTTTGACCGTTTAGTGTGGTGTAAGTTGAGCCACGTTCAGTTTAGTATAAGGAGAAGCTGTAAATATTCTGTAAGGAAAAAACAAACCACCTCATACCAAAATTAAGTCCTCAGCCATCAGATAAGGACAACTAATGAAAACCATTTAGAAACATTGATCACATTGAAATAACTCCTTTTGAAACTTTATTTAAAAACTGCATAAATGTTTCTCTGTTTGATTAGAATCAAGGTACTGTAAGAGACTAAAGCTGTAATACTGGCATGCTGAACATGTAAAGCAATTCTGTTTCTTCTACAAATGTTTCTTTTTCCTGCTTTGTAAAATAATTTTTTTGTTCAGAATCTTTTTCTAGACATTCCTCTCCTTGACTTTTCTTTCCAGATTTTGTTTCCTATCCTGTTTGCCATGTTTCCCTTCTTACGTGTCAGGAAATTACCCTACCCTTCTCCATTTTGGTAAGATAACAATCTCTAAGGAAATCCAAATGCTTTATTCCATACACATATCCTCTTCTTAACATCGTGAGCGTGGTTTTCAGTTGCAATTATTGGTACTAAAATTTTGGGGTTTCTATTAAAAATGCACTTTTTTTTTGTTTGTTTGAATGCCTGTTTTCCTTAGCTGTTAAAGAAGTTACTTGAAGTAGACTTTTCCATTAGGAACTGGTGGGGACTAAAAGTAAGAAAAAATTTACCGTTCAGCTACTGATAAGCCAAACTTGGTGTTTGTTTGTAGTGAAATGTGTTCAGTACCTTTAGCACGTCTGGTGTATGTAGGCTGAATGGCTTTATCATTCTGTGCACACAAATAAGCCAATCATGAAGTTTTTTGGCACTTAAATAATTTGTAGCTTATATGTGTCCCCTAAATTTTTGGGGTGAAATCTCAGCAAGATGTGTAATAGAAGAAAGGGTGCCATCTTTTTACCCCACAGATTAATGTGAGTTCTTGTCTTCTAAAACACTGGATAAGTTTCACTTTTATTGTGGGTATTTAAACCCCAGCCACATGAGATGGAACCATAATTTCCTCAGCCACCCTTCAGCTTTGCTTCTTTCTGTGAAGGCTTTTTAAGACAAACTGCTGTAAGTACACTTGAAGCATTCACAAATCTTAACAAAACCTCTCATCTAATTGTACCTGACAAAGCTCCTAACAGCTCTGTGGTGGATCCATGGTAAACTTGTAGAAGAGACATTTCTAATAGTCCATCCTACGTAACTTCCAGCTTAGCTCATCTTCCTAGAAATAAAGGTGCTCTTGCTCATCCATAAAGTCCTTTTTTGACCCAGATTATCCCCTGATGTGTGGTATTGCTCTTTTGGCACTACGATATGATTTCCTTTAACAGTTGCTCACAGGCTGTCTGTAAGAATCTTAATTGATAAATCACTTTATTGATTGAAATGGGTGTACACTGTGAACTTTCAGGGGGTTTCTTCAGTGTGTCTATTGGTTTCATGGTTTATTGGTTCAATTTTCTCTTACTAAAAATGCTATTTAAAAAGAAAAACAATCAAATAAACTCCCTAAGCCCTCAGTAAAACAAATCAACCTACCACCACCAAAAAACCCAAACCCCACCAACCTGTGTTTTAATTTCTTCCCTATACCAAAGCAATAAATAGTATAAGTAAAAACAAAAATGCAAGTACAGTAGAATTCCCTCTGACTGTAATCTTCTGGCAAAATCTTAATGCTGTGCAATTCTCTCAGATACAGTTTCCTTTAGAAACTCTTAGAAATATGGAAAAAATCCTTGGCTTTGGTGTCATCCCACCATCCTGTATTTAAATAATACACAGTTTAGGACTATAGCAGTCTTCATCTTCAAGCCTTGTGAAATATTGTGGTTCTTTTTCCCCAAATGTTACATTTTTCTTAATATATTCTTAATATACCTGATGTTTACTGTTTGTGGAGACGGGACTGGCATTACAATCATAATAGCAACTAAATTTATAATTGTTACTTAAATTTCTTGCCAAATGATTTGTCATTTCTGTGGAATGACAAAAGAAGGATCATTTAAAGTCAAAAATTATTGAGATGGGGGAAAAAGGCATATATGTTTTTCTTGTTACCTTTCTAATGATACCTAACTAATGGAAGTCCTGATTCACCCTTTAGCGACCTGGTCAAGTGGAAGGTGTCCCTGCCCATGGCAGGAGGGTGGAACAAGGTGATCTTTAAGGTCCCTTCCAACCCAAACCACACTGTGATTCTAAGGCAGGTTCATACTCTGGGATTACTGATAATTGAGTAAAGACCATGAAGATACACCCCATGGTCACTATTGCTTGCAATGTATTAAGTGAAATATTTCATTGGCACAGACTAGAACAGAAATCCCTTCACATTTATTTCTCCCTCATCTTCTTTTCCGTCAGCTGCTTGCCATTCATCGCTTTTCTGTTTCTTCTTTTTTTTTTTCTTCCCCGCTTGTTTAATTGCAGGTGTGATTGCATGTTTGCAAAAGGCTGTCTTGACATTCTCTTGAATAGAAGTAAAAAGCAGCAAAACTGATTGGTAACAGTGCTATAAATGTTTTCTTTTCAACAAGGGAATGGGTGATGAAGTAGATCTGATCAGGGCTTTCCAAAAGAGGTGAATATTCTAAGGACTTCAAGGATATTAATGAAGAGCATACATTAAAATCAATTAAAACATTCAGTGGAAAATTAGCACTTACAGGTATAAATTAGATTAGACAATGTGTTAGTAAAATTTGCATTAATCAGATGAGTTTAAGTCATCCAGACACTGAAAGGGTATGAATGGTCTGGCTCAGTGTACCCTGGGCTTTTTTCTTATCTGACCTTTAATGAGAATGCAGATAAAGACGTATCATAGGTTGTTTGCTAAATCATAATGTCATGTAAGAATCACAGGTCACCAAAAAAGAATCAAACCCAAAATCTGGAATGTTGCTTGTAGTGCCTCTAGTAAATGCTATGTGGCATTTTAGTTACAGTCTATAGAATAAGTTATGAATTTGGTTGGTATAATTATATATAACTGTAATCTTACGTCAATGCTTAAATAAAAAACACAACTCAATCTCATTAAACATCTGTTGCCAGGTAAGTATATTTATTTTTGTGGAGAAAAGGTTAAGAAGTCCTGTTGTTAGCTAGGTGAAGTGTTTGTGTTACTAAGACTAGTTATGTTCAGCTCTTCCTATTAACAACTTTTTTCCTGAAGTTGCCTCCTCCCAGAGCACGTTAAGCATTTCCGCTGATCTGAGAGAGTTTGCCTAGAGCTGTGAGCATGAAGAGATTATGCAATCACACAGATCTCTTTGCTCATTAAAGTACGAGAGTGGAGTTTTGAAGTGTTTAATTAAAGACTTTATGAAGTTGTGTATTATCTTTAGGTACTATATATGAAAAAACTACCCTGCACAGACATAGGTGCAGTTAATGTCTTGTTAACTTCCACCAACGTGTGGAGTACACCAGTGTGTACTTTACCATGTTGCTTTTATTTTTGTCTTAGTCACTAAACCTGCATTTTCATGCTTTTCATGCAAGTTTAGGTACAAGAAAATATACTCTCAAGTAGTTGAATATGGCAGCTCTTAGGAAAAGTAATAAATATGTTTTCTGCAGATGCTGCTATGTTGCTAGAGCATTTCTTCTGTTCACAAGAATTAAGTTGAATTTAACATGAATTTAAATCCTAGTTGAATTAACTCTTAATTTTTTTGAAGGGGGAAAATACAGTTTCCCCGATACGTCAAAGTCATGCAGTTGTTTCAAATATCTCATGTGTTGTATTTTGCTGAAAATCCTCAAAATGATAAGAATTCTGATAACTCTTTTTTTGTGTTTTAAGTTAGAAAAAAGTGACAAAAAGTACACAGCAAAACCTTCTGGTCTTGATGGTGGTGTCTGTTTTCATCTTTTTGTAGATCTGTTAAGCTTTGATGATGTAATAGCTACCTCAGATAATCTGTCCCACCCGACTGCGAACCGGCCCAAGATGCCTGGTAGGAGGCTGCCTTCCCGTTTCAATAGCAGTAGTCCTGTGAGTATTTTGGGGGCGTTCTCTTCGTAGGGAACTACAAACTAACTTCCCAGGAAGCAGGACTGCCCTGGGGAACAGTCTTGTGTGCCATTTACCTGAGAGCAAAATGCTGCCGAGGTTCAGTTCCTATAGACTTTGTGTGGAGGGAAGTGGATGTGAGAGAAACAACTGGAACTGTGTTGCAGCTGCAGGAGTCTTTCTGTTCTGTGGGGTGTTGCTGCAGGAAATACTCAGCTCTTCTGGCATCACTGATGGTGAAATAGGTGTTGTACATACACACAGCTCTGAAAGTGTCTGTCGTGACTTTGACGATTATCTGCTTGTAATTTAAACTTCTGATTTAATGCTGCTGTAGCGTGGGGGCTTGTGATCTTAGTGCTGATGTGAGATTGGCAGACAATGAGAAGCAGGTGGTACAGAGTCCTTGCAATCAGTTTTTGTCCCTGGATGTTGCATAGTTCAGTCATGCCAGTTACCATCTCCAGTTACTGCCCATTTGTGTTTATGAAAGCACCTACAAGCTCCCAAAAGCATCACAGACTTAAGTATTGGAAATATGCTTGAAAATCCTGCCCAAGATTCCTGTGTCTAATTTAAGTTCAGCTGAATGTGGGGAAGGAAAAGTTCTGACTGTCAGGGACAGAAATGTCTGCTAGTGTAGCAATTTGAGTTACTTGGTTTTCCCCTTTACTATTGCATTTTTAGAAATATGTGAAAGTGTTTGTTTTTGTTGGGGGTTTTTTTTGTTTGTTTTGTTTTGGTTTTGTTTTGTCTTTTGGGGGGATTTGTTTGTTTGGGTTTTTTGTTTGTTGTTTGTTTGTTTGGGGGTTTTTGTGAGGTTTTTTTGTTTGTTTTTTAATTTACTTTAATTTTTTTTTATCCTGAAAACCTTTTCATTCTTTATGAATGGTTTACCAGGCAAGTCAAAATATGAGTCCAGAAAAAAATTTGAAGGTGCAGAAAGAAGAAGAAAGTGCCAAACCAAAGCCAGTTGAAACAAAGAAGGTATGCTGGTGCCAAGGAGCCAGAGGAGTACCAGGCTCTGGTGTTCTGTTCATCCTGGTCATTTCCAGTACAGGTTGATGCAACCATCTAAATGCCAGTGCTTGTATTTAAGTACAAGTGAGCTGTGTCATTTAGAATAAAGTTCATAGTAAAAGATTTAGTGTTGAAGTTCATTTATACTTACAGAATGCATGGGTTCTGATGAGAGCTGTTGTATCAAGTGGTATTTCCCAAATAAGTTCCATATCTGCTCAGCCTTTAGTTTTCTGACAGATAGAACAACTGAGCAGATCAGCAAAGTAACCAAAAGTTGGTTTATAATGATCCAATGGGATCCATTAAATCACTTTTTATTTTTAAAGTATAGAGGACTGCAGTGTGAATACTTCTTTGAGTGAGTACAGGAACTTCAAGTAAATCTTTAATTAAGAGCTGTGTAAAGTAATCTCATATACTACACTAGTCCATTTGAACTGGACATTGTTTTTTACCTTGTACATAGAAAATTAGGGGAAGTTGTGCATGTTTAGCTCCATCCTGGTACAACCTGTGTGCTGTAAGTGTTCAGTTCATAAAAATTTCACTTAGCTTTCTATTTATTTTTTCAGCCATCTGCATTCAGCCCACTGATTCCACCTTCATCTCAGAGACCAAGTTCTGTCATACTCGACTTTTTACCTGTAGACTTCCAACCTAAAGGAGAAACAGATGATGAAAAAATTTCTGTGGAAGAGCTCAGGACTCAGATTAATGATTTAATGGGTTTAGTAGATGCACTGAAGAAAGAACATGGGTAAATATTTCCTTGGTCAATCTGCAAACGATTATATAGACATCTTATAAATGTCTTTACTGCCAGATTTTAAGAAAACTATTCCGTCCTAATAACATATTAATACATTAATTCAGATATTTTCTATTGAAATTGATCCTACTAAATGTCCTGAATACACACAAATTTGATGTCAGAGTATTTTTTGAATTTGTACGCATTTTTTCTGTCCTACTTTGCACTCCTGCATTCATGACATCTTTTTGAAAGTATTTCTTAAGCAGTTTGTGCTTTCATTGCTATGAAAAGTAGGTAATTTTTTGTAGTAATAAAATAAATACATGTGGAGGCCTTCTGTAACACTGTACCAATACTTGTAGTATTGACATGACTGGTAGGACCTTCTATTCTAAGTAATTTGTTCTCTTTGTAGAAGTTGCCAGGTTATTTTAGGTTATTTTAGCTTAAATTGAACTTTCCAGATTAAATAACAGTACAAATTTTAAAGTAGCCTCCTTAAAATTGGGGTTAAAAATTAGGGATAGGTGCATAGCAACAGGTAAGAAGTGTTGAGAGATGGTGGAATCTTGAGGTCCAACAGATGTGAGTAACAGTTCACTGGTGGGCGTGTGCCTGGTCATGGGAATTCCACGTGGAAAATTTAAACAAGGCCTGTGCATCCTGTCGTCAGTAATGTTAAGTTTCTTCTTCCCTTCTAACTACTATTTCTATCTTAACTCGTATTAGGAGAGAACTGGAAAAACTAAAGAAGGATTTGGAAGAAGAGAAGCTGTTGCGAAGCAATCTGGAGGTAATGTCACCACTTTGGGAGGGCATGGGTAGCTTAGGGGTGTGTGGGCATTGTTCTGCAATTTGATGTCACAGGAAAGTCTTTACAAACATCTTCAGTCTCTTTTTGTGTTGCTGTTTTAGTTTGTGATTGAATGAATGTCTCATGAGGCATTTGGATGTGTAGAGAAGATCCAAGTTCAACTTTCTTTTTCTGGAATATTGTGTGTAACAATGTGTGCGGATGTTGGGATTGGGAGTTCGGTTTAGTGCTGCTGAATTCTGCTCTTTGCTAAAAAAATGTCCAACTGGACAAGTTTCAAGAGAGACAGTTAATGCTTTGCATTTATAAGATTGAAAGACCTATTTAATTTAGGTAAGCAAAAGAAAAGCAGGGCAAAAGTAAACTTCTCTAAATTTTTGATGAATTGTTTAAATATTAAGTGCGGATAATTTGCCAAAAGAATAGAATGCATCTGAAAAAGTTCCGTATGAATGAACGCCACACCTCAATTTATTGATGAAGAACACTACCTGCAGTGCAGTATGATACCATTAAGTAGTTAATAGGATGAGCTCATTGTAGGAAATCATTTGAGTCTGATATTTGAGCGGTTTATTTGTGAAATAGTACATCTTACTACTTGAGACACATGAGAAGAACTTCTGTTGAAGCCTCTCTTTAATGTGTTTCCAAAGCAATCAATGAAGTTGCCTTAAATATACAGTGGAGATGAAGAGGAGGTGACTTCAGGTGTCCTCTAAGTCCATTTGAAGAAATGCAAATTAATCATGGCAGTGTTTTAAATGAAGGCTGTTTTAGGAAGTTACTCTGAGGTGATGGTGCAGCATAAGACAGGGACATGTTGAGTGATTCCATAACCCAACTTTGACTGCTGTTTTTGAGAGAGAGTTTATCCAGACAAACTGATTGATAAAATAGAGGTGTTTTTTTTAATTTTAAAAAAGTTTATACCAGAACTGTAGGCAAATTTTTAATAGTTTCAAATTCCTGTTTATTTAGCAATACAGTGGTACAAAATCAGCTGTAAATACTGAGCTGTCAAATGCTTTTATGGTGCAATACTGAAATGGCTTTGAAATGTAAAGGTTTTAACTTTGGTGAAAGCTCTGAAGACTTTATAGCTACTTGAATACTGACTTTCTTTTCAAAATGTCCATTTTTCAGCTTGAAATAGAAAAATTGAAGAAAGCAGTGATGTCTACATGAGACAGCTATGGACTCAATGTTTTTAACTCGCCAGGAACTCAACGTTGAACACAAGGAGAACTGACTCTTATTTCATTATAACGGATGCTGGTGTTCTACAGTCTTAAAGAAAACTATAGTAAAAAAAAAAAAGGAATATAGTCTTATATTCAGAGAAATAAGAAAACAGAAAAGAATAATGGTGTAATTTTTTTGCCAATATAAAAGAGGCCTTATTTCTTACTGTGCTGGAATTGCAGACCTTATTTTTTTTGGTTTGCTTGAAAATACTACTGAATCTGTATAGAAAGGAGAGGGAATTCTTAATAGATTTTTATTGAATACCTGTAGCTTAATTTTTAAAGAGATCTATACTATAAATAGGGTGATCTGTCTTTGCAACTAATCTGTAAAATAGTCTGTTGGAACGGATGGAATAACTGTATCGTAATTGTAGTCACTACTTTTCTCCTACATGCAAAAGGGAATATATGATATTTGTATAATTCGGGCAGTCTTACCCAGGGTTATGCTGTTGTGCCTGTCTGCAGTGAGAATATTAATACTACGCTGTTCATAAGTTGAGTAATGAGATAGGAATTTGCTAGTGCAATGAAGCAGGTGAAACTCCTATGCATTGTAGAAAGATTGATCTAATTGGAGTAGTTCAGCAGAACGTTTGTCACTTGCACTATTGGATTAAAAAGGGATTTAAGACTGAATCATGAAATCATGACAAAATTAACTGTTAAAACCACAAAATGCAAGGAATACAGAAACAAAGAGTCTAGAGTCCAGTCTTAACTCAACCTGTTGTGCCTAAAATATTACAGTATACAGCATGAAAGAGTAAACCTTAAGTCACGGCGTCTGTACTTCTGTGTTTCAGAACTGAAGTCATCAATCTTTCTAGTGGTTCAATATGCATCTTGATCTGTTTTTACAATAGTCAGGTTTTGTTTATTCTATATCTCCAAATAAATCCCTTTGGAACTTTGATACTCTCAAAAGCTCTCAATATTTATATATTTATGCCATAAACTTTCTCAGTATATTGCGTACCTCTAAACTTAGCAACATCTTTGTATTTAATGAGTGATTGGAACAATTGCTTTGACATCATGGTGCTGGTGTCCAAGACGGCATCTTTATTTTATGGAAAAGAAGTTGAGATCTTGTGGATTGCCATTACTTTTAACCCCTGGGCTCAAAACTTGCACCAGAATAATACACAAATAATATGCAAAGTGATGGGAGACAATGATATTTATTGCTGTGTTTGTCTGATTAAAGAATTAAAAACCATACAGCTCTAGAAAGTCAGTCAAATGCATTAGTTCTGTTAGTAATCAGCTCATCTTCTTCAGGTCTGCTATAACTTAAAAGACAAAAGCATGCCACATAGTTTGGCAACTTCACCAATAAAGCAAAGTAATTAAGCTTCTCTTCATGGGAGTAGTCATAAATATAGTAACTATTCAGTATGTCACTTGTTCGAGTGACATGGAAGTGTTACTTTTTGAGAGTGTACCTTTTCCACAGTTGATGTGTCATAAAATAGAAATGTCAAAAAGTCAGTTGGGGGAAGTTTGTCTATTACTGATTCAGATAGTTCATGAAATCTGATTAATACACTATGCAGGTATTGAGTAATATTTGCTGGTCAAATTGGTAATAAGCTGATTCACTCTTAATGCTTTTAACTTTGAATTGCCCAAGTGCATCACAGATGAATTGAGGAATCACGTTCCGCTCATCAGACACTAAACTCTTGCCTGGAATTCACACCTGTAAAGCAAACAGGGGATGGAAAAACAAGAATTGAGCCTAATGGAGTACCCAGTCTCCTTGTACAAGCTCTTCACTGTGATTGGAGCACGAAACAAATTTTGGAAGGGGTTGCTCTGCAGAAATTGTGCCTGTGTGTGAGCTTGTAGAGGATGAACAGAACAAGACAATCAGTTAAAGCCACAAATGAAAGGTGTTTGTTATTTAATGGCCTTTGTTCGCTATAGCAATAAATGACCCAAGTGCAATGACTTGATTTAATAAACCCTCCTTTAAAAGTCGCTGCTATGAGTATTTGTAGCCATAAGGAAGTTGCCCTGATGTGTGTCTGTCTTGTCTTCAGCTAGTGTTACATACTGGAGTGGAGGGGGAGAGGGTAATGGTTTTGAAGACATTCCACAGTACAAGTTCTAAGAGCTGTGTGCTTCACTGACTTGTCTACCGGTGCTGTACAATGATGCATGCTATCCAAACTCAGCAAATAAAATGAGTGTAAAAACCTCTTCAAATGTCTGCTCAGTTCTGTTCAGGAGTGTTTGGTATGGCATTAAATTCTTTGCAAGGAGGACTATGGGGGATGGAAGCAAAGTATTTGTAATAGTCCCCCCGGAAAGTTTTCAGATTTCCGTTTACTGACTGGGATGCTCTGACCCCTGACTGTGTCAGGATGGCTTAAGATCCAAACAGCTGGAAAGCTCACTGTTTTTCTATGAAAATCTAACTGGGAATCTTCTCAGGGATCTCTTCATTCCCCCTTTTTTTTCCTCTTGGTCCATATTAAACTGACTGTGCATCTTCAGAGGCTTTTAAAAAAGATCCTTATCACCACTCAGTAACATGGGAGTATTAAATATATAGTGAAGAACTGGAGACGGAGGGAATGGCATGTGTAATAGGGATATGGATGGGGGGAAAAGGCAAATGAAGAACAGAACAACAGAAAGGCATTTTTAAACTGCAAGGTTTTTATTCAGTTTTAAGGTTCTCTAAAAAGCTTCTGTTAGCATACAAGGTAGAGTTTAAAAAAACAAAGCAAAATTACGGGCCTACTTATTTCATTTTTTTCCACAAAGATGACTTTTTTCTTTAATATTCATGGGAGTGAAGTTTCTGATGGAAATCTGTGACGTATTAAAAGGCTTGTCTTGGAGTTGTGTAGTAAGGTATCTGTTGAACTTCTAAATAAATAGCTTTTATTCTTTTAAATTATAAGCGCAAATCTGTTAGCCCTTTCCAAAGGAAATGGTAAAACCAGGCTTTCACAGCTGCCTCTTGGCTGCTGTGGAAGTTACCTGAGATGTTTCTGATCTCTGAGAAAGCAAGTGGTGAGCACAACGTCGAAGCAGCTGGTTGCAGATCTTGGATAATTGGATTTTGCAAGAACTGAGAAGACAAACCCCTCCCTATGGGTGCCTGGGCACACGCCTGCCTGTGTGTGCCTGAGGAATGCAAACAACTCCAACCAGCTTGTAAAGTGTGAGACTGATGCTGCTGGGTCAGGGTTTCAGTCTCTTTCCAAGCCCCCTGGGAGAAGTGTGTGCGTGTGTCTGAGGGTTGCAGGGTGCTGGGCTTTGTGTCCTTCAGAGAGCTCTTGAGGAAGTGTTTGAGAATCAAGGGGCATTCAGTGTTGCCATCACAGTAAAGGTTAAGGGAGAGTGTAGAAGCACAGCTCCAGGTGACATGGAGAAGAAGCCTTTTAAAGTACGTCTGTACCTTGACATGATCTGTTTTTTGGTCCTTCTTAAAGGTATAATTCATTAATTTCTATCTGGTATTGTATGAAGTAATTTAACATTCCCAGGTGGGTTGTGTTGGCTGTGTCTGCTTGTGCCTCACTAAATTGCTAATTGATCCGATGTGAGATGGGAGGTTGGCTGTTACCTTCCTTTAGGCTAAAAGTGGAGACATGTCTGCAACTGAGGACTCATTGGAGTTGTGAACAGCAGACAAAATGACAGAAAACCCCATTAGCTCCTGACCAACACATTGCAGGAATGTGGGAAATTAGTGACCAAAGCTTTTCCAAGTCAGTCAGGACTTGAAGGAGTGTTAGGAATTGCTCTTCTGTAGGGATAAACTACTTGCTGTAAGTTTCTGGCTTTTGGATGTGAAGTGATATTTAGAGAGCCAGAAGTGACCATGGCACAAGGTCCAGCAGATAACTGTCACCCCTTATGATGGGTTAGCCCTAAAGAAAAGGTTATTATTTGCCTGTTGAGCTTTTTAGCTGCCCAAGGTGGTGTCAGTAGTGCGATTTTGGATTTATGAAAGGTAATGCATTAGTTAGACCGGGTATTGACCATTAATGTTTCAAGGTCTTTACAAGACTTGTTTGGAGAGGTTGTGGCTGCCCCATCCCTGGAAGTGTTCAAGGTCAGTTTGGACAGAGCTCTGAGCAACCTGGTCTAGTGGAAGGTGTCCCTGCCAAAGGCAGGGGGTTGGAACCAGGTGATCTTTATGGTCCCTTCCAGCCCAAACCATTCCATGATTCTGTGAAATACAGGAGCGCAGAAGCTGCTGCCTCCACCCGGAGGAAGGGTACCAACCGCCCAGCTGTGACTCACTGCTCTGGACTCCTGGCAAAGGTGGCAATCTGGCAGTTTTGTGGGCGTGTTTGTGACTTGTTTTGTCATTTTGCAGTGCAATACCTTCGTCTGCAGGTTCCTCAGCCTTAATCCAGTCAGGCAAGAAAAGAAGCAGCTGATGCCCAATGTTATTTCTTCATGGGAAAACTCCAAATGAATCGGAGCACTCGGGCAGGGCTGGGTGTAAGACAGAGTGAGACTGGGGCAGGATGGCAGCAGATGAGTGGTTAGACAGTCACGTCTGAGACCTTGGGGATCCCTGCCTGGGTTAACTTTGCTCACAGTAGAATCCAGGCTTCTAAAAACGGTGAGTACTGTCACACATCATTAGTCCAGAGCTGTTGCAGAATTAGCAGTGGTCTGTGAAATTGGCTCATTCATATCCTAAAATGCATTTGATTGTTGAGGCTGTCTTTACTTTGCACTTTTTTCCTCAGTTTTATATTCTCTTCACTTCTGTGAAAATAATTAGATATCTTAATTAACTTGATTTTTTTTTCTTAGAGTTTTGTAATTGGTCTCTAATCAGAGTATTGTCACTTTTAAGAAAATGTGGGGGTTTTTTGTGGCTAGACATAAAGATAACTCTCCTCTTAGAACTTGCTTCACTTCAATCCACCCTTTCCAGCTGTGATTCCTTTAAAAATGCAACTAGTACTATTCTGGAGAATTAAGAGCTTTATTTTTTGTCCTTGGATGACCATGTGAACACTAAAGCCTCCTGCTGCAGCCTTGACTTGCTTGGTAGCAATGGTAGGTGATCATGTTATGGTGGTTTATTGAGTTTTGCGCAAGCCATGAGGCCATTCAAGCCCTAAAACCAGTAGCTTAGCAATGGATTTAGTATTTTTAATACAGTGCAAATTTGTAGTGTATGGGAAAATATATTTCTCTAGCAAATTATGACAAGATCAGTATAAATCTTAATTTTGTACAATGTGTGCTTGTAATTTTTTTGTGTAGGACTCCTTTCCCTGTAAACTTAACTATAGTTTGTTTTCTGGAGTAGTGGAGAGGGGGAGAGAGGTGACTCCAGGTGATGAAAGATCCTTTGGCCAGAGACTTTGGGTCCAGCATTGTGGGAAGCTGTAATTCCCATAGTTGTCATTGTTTGGACAGATCCCTCTGGTAGCTGTGCCCACGTGGGGCCAGACTGCTGTGCAGTGCATCCTGCCAGAAGTTAAAAAAAAGGAAATCCTGGGGTAGAGGAAAGGATAGCTCTGTAGGGTTTTACAAAATATTCAGTTTTACACCAACAGGAGTCATAAGGGATTTGAACTTAAGGCTGTGAGCATTAACCAACATATGGATTACTTTTAAAATTCATTATCAGTTTGGTTTTGGTTTTTTTTTTTTTCCTATTTTAAGGTGTTCTTTGATCTCTTGTAACCACTGTCCATCCACTCTTGCTCTTTCCTTTCTGTTCAGAGATTTGAAATGAATTGGAGAAGGAGGATCATCATCTGGGGACAATTTCCTGAGCCTGGGTGTGGAAGTGTCCTCTTTCTAGAAAGTCCTTTTCACATGAGAGGGTATTGCCACCTCAGCTGCTCATGTATCAGTGTCCTGGTGAAACAGACGCCTCTGGAATAGAGGAGTATCATGGTTACAGCTTCTTAAAAGGCAGAGATTATTGGCAGTAGATAGCTTATGATAGGAGATAAATCATCCTCTCTCTGTATATGCTTTCATGTGACCCCGAGCCACTATCTCCCTGGTTTTTGCTAATGTATCAGTGACTTGCTGCTGTCTTGCTTGTTTTGCCCCAAGTTTCTCCTGCTGCTCAGTGGTTGCCTTGGGAGGTTCTTGCAGTGCAGGAACTGGGTGGTTTCCAGGATGAGTCAAACAATGCAGCCCAGCGAGCTCAGTGTTCCACTGGTGACAGGGGCCCATGTCTCGGTGAGTCCGAGATACTTGGAGATGTCCCAGATTTCTGCCTCACTCACAGCTAACAGCCCTAGGTGGAGTTCCACTGGTGATTAAATACGAAATGAATGTGAATTAATTAATGGTGAGACACGATGAGCTCAAGGATTCCGAGCTGTGAAATGGAATTAGGGCTATGAGCACACAATAAACATTTAATGACTGCAGAAATTGGAAAAGAATTCGGTGCAGCCTTTCACCTCAAACCTGTAGGTGTTTCCCAGCCACCTCCCGTTCTTTGGCAATATTGGTCCAACTCTTTTGGTTTGCTTCTCCTTATCCATTTCAGTTCCTTAGAAGAGCTAATGGCTGCTAGCTTTTACCCAGAAAATGCTTTTCATATTAACATTTGAATTCAGAGGCTGGCACGAGGCTCTCCTTTAGAGCTACCTTAGACATTCAGTGCATCAGTTGAGCTCTTATGATAATTTCATAATTAAATAATAAACCTACAGATCTAAAAACACAGCACAGTGGACAAACATCACAGATGAAAGGGGCAGCCGGCTGGATGCCTGGGCCTTTGATGCTGTCAGATGGGAGAGCTTGAAGCCTCTGGATGGCAAAACACATCAGTGCAGGACCCCTTCTGCTTCTGATCAGCATCATCTGTGCTGATCAGAGCGTGTCGGGGGAAAATTGAGTGCCTCCTCTCAAGGCATGGTACTTTGATGAGATTTTTCATGTTGCCATCTCCTGAGATTCAGCTGTCGTCCTGTTTTGCCACTGTGCATTTGTTTCTTGCTTTAGTGGTTTAGCTCATTAACCACTGTTATAGTTTCTGGGGGGTTTTGTGGGGTTTTTTGTTGGTTTTGGTTGTTTTGTCTTTACTTTTTGGTGGTTTTTTGGTGTTTCGTGTTTTTTTGTTTGTTTTTTGGTTTTGGGTTTTTGCTTGTTTGTTGTTTGTTTTTTTAGTAAATTAGTAATTTTTTTTTAGTAAATTAATAATTTTTTTCTTTTTAGTAAATTACTTAATCTCCTCCTACATGGGGTGATAGAAGATCAGTGTCTCAATTCTTCTGAACCCTGCTGCTTTTGCCTTGGACATGTCTAGCATCTAATAATCAGATTCAATGTACCACATTGTTTTTCCCTCATTCCCTTTGCTGGATTATTTTCCTCCAACAAATATGCTTGTAACAAGTTGCATCCCAGGATGTTTAGCTTTTACCGAGGACCACAGAAAACTTCATGGAGGGAACAGAGGTCTGAATCCTTCTGCAAAAGAAATAACTTTTTACTTCAGTCTCTTGTTCCTCAGATTTTGAAATCGGTCCTGAGTGCCCACATTTCCTACTCACATGGCAGGAACTGCCCAAGGAGAGCAGAGCGTTGAACCCAGTGGAGATGAGACTGTCTTAAATCACTTCAAAAGGGACCCCCAGGCTGGACTGCCTTAATAAGTTCTCCAGCTTGCAGTTTACAGTAAATTATTAATGCAGTAACTTCCAGTGTAAGGACAGATTTTATTTCTTTCTTTTCTAAGAAAGGGCTCACAAATCATTTGCAGTAAAGATAATAAATTATGAATGTCTGAAAATCATCTTGCAAGCCCAGCAAGGACAGTCTTTGTCATAGGTTTTACTGCTTTTTCCCCAGTCATCAGATGGTGCTCAAAAAGTGGAAACAGAGATGTCTAAGCTTCTTTAACATCTTTCTTCCAGGGGGAAGCAGCAAATGCGTGGGGATGGATGTGAGGGTGATCCAGTGCCTGCTCCTTTGGGCTGTGCACTTCTTCCCAGCCACACCACACAGCACGCCCAGGGTGAGTTTCACTGGACCAGGCTGCTCGTGTCCCCATCGAGTGACTTTGAACACTTCCAGGGTGAGGCAGCCACAGCTTCCCTGTGCCAGTGTCTCACCACCCTCACCACAAACAATTTCTTCCTCATCTGAGATCCTGCGCACAAGCTCAGAGTGCCACTTCAGTAGCAGCTTCCAACTGTAGGCTTCTTATATAGAGGCAGACTTTAAGTAGAGAGTTCTCAGTTGGTCTGTGCAAAGGGCCACAAGCTCTGCATTCTGGACCTCAAAGGATTATTTTCCTCTTTAAACCCTTTCTTGTTTGTACCAAGGGGTCATCTTTTACTATTTATGTAAACATTCACTCTACATTCTTCTTATTTTTCAGATTCTCAGTAATGAATCAAAGACTGATGAGCAAGGTACAGTGACTAACTACGTGCCTTGGTTAATGCTTTGTGAGATGTTAAATTATCAATACTTTACACCCCTGATACTCACATCATGGACCATGGTACGCTGCCTTTCACCTTACAACATCTGCTTGGTTTATTTTCCAGAATCCTGTATAAATCTCATTCCCTGCCAAGCCAATGGAGCAATTTGTATTCAGCCTTGCTCTCCCTCCTTCCACGGGGAGACAAGCTTTGTCTGTGAAGACAGAAAGTGGCAAATGTTGTCAGATGCCTGTGCAAGTCTGGATGTTCAGTCCCTTTTCCAGGTGAGGAAATTGTTGTGCACTGACTTTGGCTGATGCTTGATCTTCTTGCAAAGGCAGCCCCTGCTCCCATGCACCTTTCGTCTTGAGCAAAGGGAGCTGGGATCCTAAAACACGTAATACTTTGATAAGAGACTCTGACTTTATGGAATCAAAGAATTGTTTAGGTTGGAAAAGGCCTCTAAGACCATTGAGTCCAACTATTTACCCAGCACCACCATGTTCACTGCTGAACCGCATCCTCAAGTGCCACCCCCACACCTCTTTTGAACACATCCAGGGGTTGTGATTCTGCCACTTGCCTGGGCAGCCTGTTCCAATGCCTGACCACCCTTTCAGAAACTTTTCCAATATCCAATCTAAATCTCCCTTGATGTGACTTGAGACCAAGTCCTCTTGTCCTGTTGCGTGTTACCTGTGAGAGGAGCCTGACCCCCATCTCACTACTACCTCATTTCAGGTAGTTCTAAAGAGTGATAAGGTCCCCCTGAGCCTCCTTTTCTCCAGGCTGAACTTTCCTAGATCCCTTAGCCATTCCTTATCAGACTTTGCTCCAGTTCTTCCATGATCTTAAATTGGGTGACAGGAAATAAATTCAGAAAACTCTTGTGTGGACACATAATTCAGAAATGAAGTTGCCTTGTTCACTTGGCTGGTGTTCCTCATGTGGATCTAAACCAAGATAAAACCGCAGTAGGATGAATGTGAGAAAAGGACAACACCAATGTGTGTAATAATGATGATCATGTCAGATGATTTATGACAAATTCTCCTCAACTGCAAGATCCTTATTCAAGTCACTTCAAGAATAAGATGCTGCATTTAGTTCTTGCCCCTTCCTTCATGCGTGTTGTACAATCATGACATTTTTCTTAGGTGAGCTTTCGATCTTGGTTTCAGTCCATCTGGCACCATCTCTGCACACCCAGCACTGGATCTTTTGTCTGGTTGTAGCTGTGGCTTCATTTTCATTCTTTTCATTGTCACAAATCTATTTTGTCCCTGCAGAGGATATCCCAACGTGAGCTCCCGTGCTCTGGAGGACATGGTGGTGGTGCTGGAGAGCATCTTCCTTTTGTAGGAGAAGGAAAGCCAGGGCATGGGAAGCCTGGAGATGGAGCAAAACATTTTGGTGCTAGGAATCATAGCTGCCAAGCTGATTTTTCATGCATCATCCCAGATATCCTGTCTTCACCAGCCATCCCAGGAAACATTGCTGATATAGTAGAATTGCTAAAGAAGATTTCCCTGCTGCTAGCAGAGAACGTCACTAGAGGAAAAATGCAGGTATTTACTTTTATGGGCTTTGGGAGTTGCTTTGGAGCTTTCCAGAGTGTCCCGACAGTATTTTGTCCTTATGGCCACTGTCCAATGAAGTGGTGGCTGTAAGTCACATGGAGATCAACTGGAAAGAGTTTCCAGAGTGGGATATTTTATTGTCAGAGAAACTGTTTGACTTATTCATGTGGGATGAAAATAACGCTGTGGAATTAAATTTCTTTAAAAGCAAAAGTTTCAGGAACTGCTGTTACAGGCATGGGATAACAGTACAGGGAAGAAATAATTTTTTGAGTATGACAGGGGAAGGCAGCCTTGGAGGCGCTGACCTGCAGCTCTGTTGTCTTGTGTTGTACAACAACAACTGAGATCTTTCCCTGATTAACTCAGAAGTCAGAGAGTGGGGGAAGAAATGCAGAGAGGGCAATATAAATAGTTTCTTCTAACATTAAAAAAAAAATAAATTCTATTTTGCTTGTTTCAGAGCTACAGCAGGATAGCAAACCATATTCTGAACAGCTCCATCATTTCCAACTGGGCTTTCGTAAAGGATAGAAATTCTGGTTCAATATTACTGGACTCAGTGAATTTATTTGCTGGGAAACTTCTTCTCAGAAATGGCTCAGAAAGTATCCAGGAGCCCTTCATCGCTACCAAAGGCTACAGCATACACAGAAACACTTCAGGAAAGAGCTTTGACTTTTCCATGGAGTTCAATAGCACAGGCAATATCACTGGGCATGTGGTGATTCCAGAAGAAGAGCTTCTGAGGTTACCCAGGGCTTCCAAAGCCATCAGCGTTGCGTTTCCAACTCTCGGAGCCGTCCTAGAGACCAACCAGCTGGATCCCGCTTTTGTGAACGGGATGGTGCTGTCGGTGTCTCTGCCAGAGGAGCTGCAGAGCATTCTGCTCACCTTCGAGAAGCTGAACAAGCTGGAGCAGGCGGGGGCTCGGTGCGTGGGGTGGCACTCGGCCGAGCGGCGCTGGGACCCCGGAGCGTGCGAGGTGCGAGCCCACAACGTCACCACCGTGGTGTGTGTCTGCGCCCACCGGCGCCGCACCTACAGATCCTTCTCCATCCTCATGTCCCCAGCCACTCCGCGGAGCTCAGTGCTGGATTACATCACGCAGGTGGGCCTGGGCCTGTCCGTTTTCAGCCTGATCCTCTGCCTCGTCATCGAGGCTGTGGTCTGGCATCACGTCACAAAAACTGAAATAACCTACATGCGCCACTTCTGCTTGGTCAACATCGCGGCCTCGCTTCTCGTCGCTGATGTTCTGTTCATCTTGGCAGCTATTGTGCACAACACAACCCTCAACTACCAGCTGTGTGTGGCAGCCACTTTTTTCCTTCACTTTTTCTATCTTGCCTTGTTTTTTTGGATGTTTGCCCTGGGCCTCTTGATTCTCTATGGATTATTATTTATTTTTTTTAAGATAACAAGGTCTGTATTCCTAGCTGCAGCATTCTGTATTGGATATGGATGTCCCTTGGTCATATCTATCCTCACTGTCACTATTACTGAACCAAAAAATGGGTATTTAAGGAGTGGAGCCTGCTGGCTCAATTGGTATGAGACGAAAGCCCTTTTGGCCTTTGTTGTACCTGCCCTGAGCATCATTGTTGTGAATCTGATTGTGGTGGTTGTGGTTGTGGTGAAGACTGGGAGATCCTCTGTTGGAGAAGGCTGCAAGTCACAAGATTTGAGCAGCATGATCCGGGTCAGCAAAAACATTGCCCTTCTGACACCTCTGCTGGGCCTGACCTGGGGGTTTGGATTAGCGACAATCATCGACAGCCGCTCTCTGGCCTTCCACATTGTGTTTGCACTGCTGAACGCCTTCCAGGTAAACTCTGGGACGCTGGGAATAGTATGTGTGCTCAGACCTTGAGCTTGGGATAAAGGTACCAGATCAAAGAGGGGCTGGCAGCAGGTGCTGTGTGTGAAAATTAGGATCTCATCTTTCCCTTCCACTCAGTGTTTTCCCATGGTACATGCATGAGGCATCCTGGGTTGGTGCCGTAGGTGCGGATGGGTAATGGAACAAACAGATTTGGTTTGAAGTGGGATGAAAAATTAATCCCATGATTAATTTCTGTTAAATGTAAAATCCACCAGTCAACGTCCATAACTGCAAGGATGTCTGATCCTTATCAATAAACACACAGAAAATTGTCACTTGCCAATGATGGTGACACTGGCACAGGCTGCCCAGAGAAGCTGTGGCTGCCCGATCCCTGGAAATGTTCGAAACCAGTTTGGACAGGGCTTGGAGCAATCTGCTCTAGTGGAAGGTGCCCCATGGCAGGGTGTTGGAGCTGGATGATCTTTAAGGTCAATTCCAACCCAAACCATTTCATTCCGTGACTGATTCCATGGTTTTGATTCCCATCAGCACAAACACCCAGTGTTACCTGAGGCACTGCAGCTCAGGTTGCACCGAGTGGGCTGAGAAAGTCCTGGTGTGTAACCCATCAGTCCAGTTCATAGTGAGAATTAACACAAGTTATATCCATTCCTGATGTTCCCGGGGAGCCCACGTGGATAAACCCATTTTGTGCATTGCTGTTACCTGAATCACAGGTGATGAGATCTCTCCTTAACAAAACGATATCTAGAAACACTTGAGGAATATCATGTGGTTATGCTGGTTTCGTTAACTGGTTTTGCAATTTCTTAGGGATTCTTCATCCTGTTGTTTGGGACCCTTCTGGACAGAAAGGTACTTATTCTGGATTATATGAACATTTTCTACACCCTGAGAAACTGTTCCCTTTAATGATTTTTGTTTAAATCTGCAGACAAGAGAAGCCTTAAGGATGAACTGCCTTTCATCAAGGCGGAAGTGGGGTCTAGAAAAGGTAAAGTTTATTTATTTTTCTTTTAAAGGCTTAATTTACCAATTTACAAACCTTCTTATTTGTATGTGGAAAGAATGGAACCATCCACTACATCTTACACAGTTTACCATTTTTCAAAGGCTGTTCTTGCTGAAGGACATACAGGTATCTCAAAAGTCTGCTCAGGATATTAAGCTTCTAAATATCAGAGGTGGTAGTCAATAGATTTTTGTGACTTCTGTATAACCTACTGCTGTGGTTACAAAGTTAAAAGTGCTATTTTAATCTGATCTCTTCATCTGCGGATGGCAAAGCCCTTTAGATAGACAATGCCAGTGACTTTATTTCCCCCATATGTGAATTAGATTTACTTTAAGGTCACTGAATAAGGAAGGAGCGGGATTAGGAATCCCAAATCCCAATAGAATGACCTGGGTGCTGCCTTCACAAAAATAAGGATCTGTATGCCAGCAGAGCTGCTTTAGGATGTCAGAGAGCTGTTCTGCTTTCAGCTGAGGGATGGAAACCACTCAGAGCCCAGCCTGTGTGTTTGGTGCTAATTGATGTGTACTCATGAGAGCTTCAGGTTCTTTTAATTAGCAGGACAGTTCATTAAAAGCAATGTTTAACCCTTAAGGAAACAAACTGTGTTTTAGCAGTTTCCTATGAAAACTTTGGCAGAATTGATGTGTTGATATCACTGACTTGGTGCTTCCTACCTCTACTGGAAAACTTTTGTCTGTTATTCTCAGATTTCTTTTGGTACCAAGGCTTTATTGGTTTCACACGATATTTATAAAAGGGAATCCCCTTTAGCTGTCTCAAGAATTACCTGCAGTGCTCTTGCTGTCTGCCAAAAGAAACTGTGTCAGTCCAGTTTGGACACGGGAAAATTAATTTCCTTGCCTTTTTTCCAGGCTATTTCTCAGCTGCGACTCTTTTATTGAAAGATGCATAAGGTCTTCCAGCGACAGTGTGTTCAAATGTACTTCTACTTGGTTTATGAGAGGAAAATAGAGGGGTTAAGCCAACTATTCCTCCCTTCTGAAATGAGCATTTGGGGCAGGAGTGGCTGTGCAACTGCTGGCTCCTCCAAATTTAATAAATTGAGATTACAATTATTTTACAGATCCAGGAAGATCCAGTAAAGATGTTTCACATCTTGTCAGGTGTTAGGTCAGGATTGAAAGTTTGAAAGTTAAAATTCTCCGAAATCTCTGCCTATGTAATAGTGTGGAAACAACAGATGGAAATGTCACTAATCCCATGACTCAGCAACATTTGATAAAAGTATTGGGTGATCTCACTGGGCAACACTTGATGTGGAAACCGTGGCTGTGTGTGCCTAAGAATTTGGGTCGATGTTGTCACTCTCCTGGGTGGAAGAAGGCACGTGTAGGTGTTTACTGTGGGATAACAGAGGGGAAAGATGTGAGTCATCCACTTTTGTAAACTTGTGTGTAAACATGGAGTTTGACTCATTAGAGCTGGAAAAGGTTGTCATAGCTGAGATGATTGTTTAAAAAAAAAAGAAAAAAGGTCTTGTTTCAGAGAGCTTCAGGATCATAGGAATGTTTAGGTTGGAAAAGACCTCTGAGGTCAAGTCCAACCATTAACCCAGCACTGCCAAGGCCACCACTAAACCGTGTCCCCAAGTGCCACATCTACATGTCTTTTAAATACCTTCAGCGATGGTGACCCCAACACTGCCTTGTTCCAATGCTTGATAACCTTTTTGGTAAAGGAATTCTTCCTCATATCCAATCTAAACCGTGCCCCGGCACAACTTGGAGCCATTTCCTCATATCCTATCCCTTGTCCCCTGGGAGCAGAGCCCGACACCCACCTGGTTCCACCCTCCTGTCAGGGAGTTGTGGAGAGCCAGAAGGTTCCCCTGAGCCTCCTTTTCTCCAGGCTGAGCCCCCCCAGCTCCCTCAGCTGCTCCTCATCACACTTGTGCTCCAGACCCTTCCCCAGCCCCGTTCCCTTCTCTGGACATGCTCCAGCCCTCAATGTTTTTATTGTAGTGAGGGGCCCAAAATGGGACTGTGTGCCTGGGGGTTTAATGGTGAATGTAAAGCACCTGGAAGGGTTTGCAGACTCTTCCTTCAGGTCTCCGAGTTTTCCCAGACCTGCAGGAACCTTTCCTGTGGGCCACATTGTAAGGTGACCATCTTGTGTTTCTCACACAAGGATCCTGAGGCACCTCCTGTTTGCAATGGACCCTCCACCTCCACGGATGATGTTTATAATCTGACCCGATGTTTTTTTTCCTCCTAGTCCTAGCAGTGGACTGTTGTCTTCAGTGGATCTGACCAGTGAGAAGAAAGGGAGCACTTCTTGCCCAGAAATGCTGGTTTGAGGTGAGCTGGAGTGCCTGACCAGCTCAGAGCATGGACAGCACTGTCTGGGAGCACAACCAGGGGAAGCATCATGAAAACCAGAAGAGAAAAGGCCCTGAACCTGCTGTCAGGAGCAGGAAACCATCAGTGTTGCTGCAACCCTTGGAGGAAACATGCTGAAACATAAAGCTTGTTCCTCACCTTTGTGAAAACTGCTGTGAGGAGAGTTTGTCCTCGTTTGCCATTTCAGTACTTCAATTTCTTTCCTTTTTTCTTTTTTTTTTTTTTTTCTTTTGTCAGTGCAATAAGGAGCTGTACAGTATATGGAGCTGTTATAAAATAGTTTGATTTTTAATGTGATATACAAATGTTGAGCATTATCTAGCTGGTTTTGGCTGTCTTTTGAGCAAAACTGTTATTATTTGTTGCCTCTGTATTCATCGTTTCCATTTGTCCTCCCAGACTAATGGCCAACTCTGTTTCTGCATTGCAGCTGTTCTCTCCCTCCCAATATTTGTTGTCTCCATCTCAGTACTTGTGTGTCAGAGGAATTGTACAAAGCACTTTTCTGGTTTGTCAGGACACAATTTTCATTTTTTTTTCCTGTCCTGCAAAACAGTGACAGAGATAAACAAGAAAGAGGACTCTGCAAAAAACCAGTTTCCCTCTTTAGTTGTGGGAAAGCAAGCTTGGAATATTCTTCAGAGATGAATCAAGTGGATGAAAATCTCCCTTGCAATGTCCGAACAAAGAAATTGTTTTTCCACATGAGGTGGGGTATCTGGTTTAATTAGAAAATCTGTCCTCAGTCTGAGAAACCCTTTCTAATGAAGGCTTTGATAGAAACATTATTGACTGTTGTCAGGATAAAGTGATGATTTCAAATGAAAATAAAGTTGAAATTTTGTCATTGTTTCTATTAAGTGGTACTTATCCTTCTCTACCAAAAATGTAGATAATTGCCTTGTAGTATTAGCTGGTATTACTCAAGTCAGAAATCACTTAAACCCATGTGGCTTCACATACATTTGAAATATAGAAGACTTAAGCAAAATAATACAGTTTAATGTCATCAACAAGCCTTTACTGAAGAGGGAGAAAAATGCCCTGGCATGGAAAAATCCCACTGCCAGCTGTTCTGGTGGGAGAAGCTGAGGAGGGTCTGGAGGGCAGAGCTGTGCCTGGGCCATGGGGCAGTTCTTGTCCTCAGGACTCTGTTGCTTCCTCTCTTCTTTCTTTGTAGACTGTGTTCCTCTTCCAAGGCTCCTTTCATACAGACCATTTGCATGTGGGAAAACTTTATTCAAACAGAGCTAAAATTAGGTCTATGTGCTGCTGAAACAATTTTTAAAAGATCATTACCCCAAGGTCTGCTTCTTGGTGTCGTTTTATTAATGAAATAAAGATTTTTTTATAGCACCTGAAAATTTAAGAAAACTTGCCACAACCCAGCACCTGCCCTCCTCTCACATGTGTGCATGTTAATCCTCAGTCTGTTACAACAGTAGAATTTATAGATGGTCTCAGATGTGGCTTCCTTTATTATAGACATCCCCTCCTGAATCCCAGGAAATTCAGCAGGAGTCTTGCCCCAACAAAAGCGCCATGAAAGGAATCTGTTTCATCTGCTGTTTATCAAAGGCTGTTTGAAGCATGGTGCTTATTTTCAGCACCTGGCACATATCAGTGTTTCACCCTGTGTTTTATGGTCATTTAGGTATTTAAAAATAGCTGGGGGTAGGGGCCTTTACAGAGAACCAATTCATGGTCCAGGATGAGGAGGAGCACTGAACTATTTTTAATACCCCAAACTTAAACTGAGCAGGAGCATTTCATGAATAACTATATTTGAGGGGTGAAAGCTATAGCTGTCCTTCGTGGGTTGTAAACTGTTATTTCTGTTAATGCCATGGGCTGACAGCCCAGCTCTAATTGCAGCTGAGGAGAGGGAATCACCAGCGCTGAAATTCTGCTAATTTCCCAAATGATCTGTGTAGCAACAGCTTAATAGTGTCAGTGATGTGTGGGACAGCTGGACCCCCCGATGTGCAGGAGCTTTGTTTGGAGCTGTCCCACCCTGTCTGACAAAGTGGTCAGACCTGAAAACCCCCAGTGCCCTCCTTGTCAAGGTGTCACAACTCGTTGGACACCCCATTCCTTTCCATGGAATTACAGATGATTCCTTTCCATGGAATTACACATTGGTTGTGTGGCCAAGCATGACACAAACATGGTCTGTAGGGCTATGTCCTTCCAAAGCTAAGTCTCATTTCAGAGGAAAGCACAGTTTGGGACATGCAGCACTATTTCATCTCCTGGCCCACAGTGAAGATGCTCCTAAAATCCCTGGTGGATGTGCTCTCAGGAAAGGGCCCCTTGGGAGCCTTCCTCCTTCTCTGGTTCATTTCAGTGGTTTTGTTTAGGCCAACAGCACCATGGGAATATATTTTTAGTCCAGAAATCTGTGAATTCCATCAGGTCAAACTTCTAAACTCACCGGTGCTCCATTCCCTGTCCCCCAGGTGAGATGTTCCATTTGTATCCTGCAGGAAGGGCAGTGCTGATTACGTTGTTTACAATTTCTAACAATATATTCTGTATTATAAAGCAGATTATTTTTGCTTTCATTCTCTCAAGGGGGATACAATCAATATCAAATTGATACTGATGCACAGGAATTTCCAGATGAACGTGAGGAAGAACTTCCCTGTGCAGTGCCCGAGCACCGAACAGAGGCCGGAGAGGCTGTGGAGTCTCCCTCACCAGAGATATTCCAGAGCTGTCTGGACACAATCCTGTGCAATCTCCTCTGGGATGATGCTCGAGCAGGAATGTTGGACCAGATGACTCCACTGGGGTCCCTTCAAACCTGACCCATTCTGTGATTCTGTAAAATACCATTGGAGTTGTTTAGGATTTTAACTTCCCCGATGGATTTTAATGTAATGAACTATTTCCATGGCTTTGCTCTGAACACTGTTGGAGGTGTTTTTCTTCAACAGCTTCCATCTGGGCACAACAGAGAAACCTTTCTAATGGTGTAAAGCTTGTGAAGTTGTTTATGTGCAATCTGTGCACCAGGTCAGATGTGGTTGGACACTGTGCTCCTTCAGGCCCCGCAGTTCCCTGTTGCATTTGAAACCCAGCCTGGCTCCAGTGGCACCCTGGGGCTACTCCAGGCTTTGGAAAAAGGTGCATGTCCCTTCTGATCCGACAAAAATAGTTCATCTGTCACTAATTACTGCAGCCATGTGCTAAGGCTGTTCTTTTACACAACTGGAAAAAGTCATGCAAGGTCTATTTATTTACTTAACTGCAGCCAGTCAATGGAATGGCACTTTTATTTGCAGTGCTAAACTTGAAAAGCCCAGTGCTTTCTTGCTTACTTAAGCATCAATCTTTAATTATAGCCCTTCAAGCCATGTGTAAGATGTATGTGTACCCTTTGGGTGCTTTTGTTTCAGGTTGAGACCAGTAATAAATCATCTCTTTGGGCTGTTTGAGGATTAAGTGTTGAACAATGGATTGATTAGCACGATCATTCCCACCCTTGGGCAGTGCAAGTTGAATTTTATAATGTAATTCCTATTCATGCTGCAGCTTCTCTGGGCAGGGAACAGGCAGACTGTTGCAATTACTGGGCTGTGGGAAGATGGAGTTATATTTAGCTTGAGTTAAATACCCCTGTTTAGGAAGGATAAATTAATAGAGGAGTGTTTTGAGAAGCACTGAATTTTCCTTACCCTGGTGTTGTTAAAGAAGCTTTCAGTACACAATTACTGGGCTCTGTGCAGTGGTGTGAAGGCAGAACCCCAGCCTGTGAAACGGTCCCTTGTGGCTTCAACACTTGATCCCAGGCTGTTCTTCCCACTTCAGCATTGATATCAGCAGCCAAATGTGAATTTCTGGGGTTAGAAGTGGCCATCTCCAGAGAGATCTCTGGAAAAGAAAGATTCTTTCAGTGTATTTGCATTTCTCTCATTGTACATGCATTGATGCCAACTTTTTAAATACACCCCACTGCTCATTAGCAGTGTCTCTGGCCCACATCCTTGCTTTTAGAATGTTTTCCTTCCAGAAACGTCCCACTGATGTCAATAGTTCATCCTGACTTTCTGTGTGACAAAGGAGCAGAGCTGGGCTTGAGGTTCCTCTCACCTGTTTAAATCACATCAGGTCCATCACCCTGCTCTGTGCCTTTCGGATGTTTCCTCAGAAAATGATCCATTTTTTTCCCTGGGTAATGGCAATTACTCTTGCAATCCTTGTTTCTGTCATGCTGCAGCTGAAAATCTCCCACATTGCTGAGATGGCTGGCTTGGGAGCTCTGGGACAGCCTGGATTTCTTCTGCATTATTACAAAATATTATCTTAATCCCTGCTCACTGCAGAGAGCCCGGGGGATTCACTGGGGCAGGGGGAGAGGGGCAGCAGAAATCCCCTGGTTATCTGCTGTGCCTCCAGCGCAGGCACTGCTGCGGGGCAGAGCAGGGATAGGGCAGAGGAACAGAGGATTTGGACGTTTTTATCAATAAACCGTAAAGCTCCTGGAGTATAATGTGTGTCAGGCTCTGTCAAAAGATCTGTTGAAGACGAGACTTGAAGGCTGACTTTGAAGTGTGCTGATTAGCACTAAAATTCCCTTTAAAACCAACTGCCAAACCCTAAGTGTCTTGAAAATGGCTGCTTTTGGGAAAAGACTCACTGATACTTTTTTAAAGCTTTTATGTTTTAAGCCTGAAGTAACTGCTGAGATTAACCAGGGCTTTCTCTTCTCTGATGTGATCAAACCACCTTTCAAGCTTCTTTTGATAGATTGACCTGTCTTTCCCCTTTCAGAAGAGGAGCTGTAGTATTGAATTTGTATTGATTTCCATTTTCGGTAGCAGACAGAAGACTTAATTTAGTATACAAATGCACCTATCAGGTTACAAGCTGTTTTAGAGTAATAGGAATTTAGGTCTTCTTCCTGTAATGAATGTGTGTGAAAACCTGCAAGGAAAAAGGAGCTCTCCCAGGTAATCTGGAGGCTGCAGGTGTTTAGCAGCAGCAGAAGGGCACTCTGTGGTGGATGCTTCACTAAAGAGTGTTTATGAGGAACAAACATGAAAAATGTGATGCTCCTAATGAATATGAGGTCCCTTTTTTCTAAAGGAATGCTTCCCATTTTTCTGGTTAAAATCCTAAATTAGAATCACAGAGTGGTTTGGGTTGGAAGGGACCTTACAGATCATTTAATTCCAACTCCCTGCCATGGACAGGGACACTTTCCACTATCCCAGGTTGCTCCAAGCTCCATCCAACCTGGCCTTGAACATTTCCAGGGATGAGCCAGCCACAGCTGCTCTGGGCAACCTGTGCCAGGGCCTCACCACCCTCATAGGGAAGAATTTTTTCCTAATATTTAATCTAAATTTCCTCTCTTTCAATTTGTACCCATTACTCCTTGTCCTACCACTGCAGTTCCTGAAAGAGAGGTCTCCATGCAACCTTCTCTTCTTGCAGAATGATTATATTTTCATCATTCTGGTTGTGCTGCTCCTTGTGAAAGGTGACTGAAAGACACCAATTCTAAGAGTTTTGAAGATGCTTTTGCCCTTGAAATATCCTGGGGAGAGTCAGTCTGTCTCAGGTTGCACATTTCTGTAGCAGCTTTTGGATGAGGTTTATGGTTTTGTTTTCTCTAGCAACATGTTTCTCAGCGTATTAATTTTTTTTTGTTGGTTTTTTTGTTTGTTTTTTTTTTTAGTAAGGTGCTGTAAAGGTAGAAAGTGGTAGGCTTATTCTTTGGCTTTATCACCAGACTGAAAGGTGTGTGTAAGTATTCACATGTATCAAAATACACTGCACAGACCTTCTTTGTGCAGTAAAAAATACATCTCTTCATGCAATATCAATAGAGGCTGTGCCTGGAATAATTTATTTTTGTTAACATCTATATAGGGTTTTGGATACGTAGAGCCATTTGAAATAAAACACTGAACCAATTAAGCAAAATGCCTTCGACAGGATTAAACTTTACCAATTTGTGGCCAGCAGCAAAGATTTGGTGTCTGTTAGAGCTTGTATGGCTTGGGCCCCAGAGCAATGCAATTGTTTGTTGCCTGCACTCATCTAAGGAAGATGAGGAAAAAGAAATTAATTTCTTTTTTTTTTTTAATCATCAAAGGTACAGGCAGTAGCTTCTCAGAGAGAGGCTGAGGCGAAGGCAAAAATTTTTCCCTAAAGGCAGACTGAAGGATTTTAAGAATGGAAATTATATGGAATATGAAAATATGAAAAAAATGTGGAAGAAAATAAAATAATTTTGCTTACAAAGAAGTAATAATTTTTGGTTAAAAAAACCTAACTTTTTTAGAGATTTGCTCTTTTATTATCAGCCAAAAAGGAATTTTCTGGGGGGAGTAGAAGGATTCTTTGCCTCTTCTGAAATGGTCCACCAAAAGAATTGTAAGGAATTTCATTATGAGAAGTCAGTAAAAACAATTTTTGTGTATCTTTTGACAGGGTTGAATGTGAGAAGAAAATTTGGTTTTGAGTCCTTGTTCAATATTTCCTGGCTGTAGTCTTGACCCAACACTGACTGTTCTTCCCTTTTTTTTTTTTTTTTTTTTTTTTTTTTTTTTTTTTTTTTTGCTGCTTTCTGTCACTGCAGGAACTTTGTGGTAGATTTTCAGATGGGCTGTGGTTTTAGGTTCTTCTCAGTTCTCAGCTTGTTTACTCACATATACTCAGTGCAGAGCTAAAAAGCATCTCTGAAACATATTTTTTTTGCTCGGTATGAGCAGAACACCTTTGGAAATAGCTGGCCTGACTCTGTGTCTCATGGAAAAACCTCAGCCTGGGGCACTGTCATGTGAAACCAAAGATGAGCCCAGGACAGGGAGCAGCACTCAGGTAAAACTTTGGGCTCCTTGCGTGACCTGGATAAAAGCATTTTTTAAAAGCCAAAGTCATCTTGCTCAGCACATTCACACTTTCTTTTCCCCGACAAGATAGACTCTGAAGGTGCAAATGTAATGGAATCTGTCGTTTTAATGTCATAGATTTTCACCCTCTCATCAGTGTGAGCACAGGCCCAGGGGGAATTTGCGGTGTGAGCTCTGAGCTCTCCATCCTGTGAAGAACCTCATTTATCAACCAGAGCCAGCTGCACAAAGCAAATCTGAGGGGCAAGTTTTTTTAAACCACAAAATTACATATTTGAAGGAATAATACCCACAAACACACAAACTTGTTCTCTGTATTGACAAAATCCTAAACCAAATATCAGCTTTTTCATCTCTGAGGCTGTGGCGTAATCTTACATAATTTTTTCAGATATTAACAGTTCTGAAGATGAGTTAGAGATCGATATAGTCTCAGATCTTATTGAGGTTCTCACAGAAATCTATAAGAAAAATACAGGGAGTGTGTAAAACAATTCTCCATCTCACTGAGCCCAACTCCTCACAGGGGTAGTGTAACAAAAAGAATGCATGAGATTATTAAATACAGCCCATTCTCACTCATTTATAATCTCTTCCTCTCGCTGTGTGCAGGATGATAACCTGTGCTCACTGCTAAGCATCTCTGACACTACCCAAACATATCAGGAGTAATGCCAGCAAGAGCCAGCCCTTTCTGTGATTCCATTGAGCTGTTGGTATGAAAAATGTTCCAAATTCAGCCATGTCTTGCTGGGAACTTTCTGAAACTTCGGGTATATGCATGTGGCCTTGTAGTTTCTGTAAATATTGACCTAACTCTTAAGAGCAAAGGTGATGAGGTGAAGACCTCAAGTCTCTTGGGCAAAAAATTCACCCAGCCTTCAACATGAACCTTGCCATCCTCTCCCTGGGACTCTCAAACATGTTTTTGCCTTTTCCCACAGGGAAATTTTGAGGAAATGGAGTAATTTGCAAATGGAGGCATTTGCAGCTGAGTACTTTCCTTAGCCTCTGTCCCTCCCTCAGCTCTGTGACAGACTGTGCAGCGTTCTTTGGGCAAAATGCAATTGCCCTGGAAAAAATCCACGTCTGTCTGTTCCTCCTGGAGGGGTGAGCCACAAATGCTCCAGAGCATCACTGCATTACTCCCCCATGGACAGTCGTGGGCACTGTGAGTGTCTGCTGCTACCATGGGTGGGTTAGAGATGGGCAGGGAGAAGGAAGAGAAAGGAAGACCTGGATCATCTGCACAAAAAAAATTATATGGCCAACACATGTGAATTTGTTAATTTTTGGTGTGGATGTTGTCCCATGTGAGTAATGAGTCTCCTTTCTATATCCTGCCTGATGATTAAAATGTCTAAAAATGACAGAACGATGAGTGGACAAAACTGGAATTCTATTTTCAAATTCATGGTGCCCATGTTTTGTGGAAAAAATTTGGGGTTCTTCCAAATTCATGAACATTTGGATAAACACTTCATAGAAACAGTAAATCAGCTTTCTCCCTATGAAAGCTTTCATTTCCAGATTTATTTGCTACCAGAACTTGACTTGTGTGCAGTTGTACCACAGACTGTAAATACAACAGGAATAACAAATGTCATCTCCAGTTCTGCTTCCTGTGTTATGGGCAAGCCCGAGCAGATGTTTTAGAAGTCCAATTCATCCTCCCTTCTTCCATTTTCTTCCCCAATCCCTGTATTTGTTCCAGGCTCTTTCCACATGGAGTAACTGATACCAGTTTGGGACCTCTCTGACTGAAGGTTTAACTGAAATTTAGCCAAAGTGTGTCTAATCTAAAAAAATGCCCAAGACACACTTGGCAATTAATTCACAACCTTCCCCTTCCTCCATGCTTGACACATTCATCTCTTTTTCTTAGTACCAAAATACAATTCTGCTGATTTGCCTCTGGAACTAAATGCACTCTGAAAATCCCCTTTTCTGAATTGTTTTGCTAGATTTTCTGTGCTATTTGGGATTTTTTAAAATCCTCTGTCATTGGAGCTGCCTGTTGCATTCTAAGATGTAATCACATCTTAGCTAAAAAAAGGCTGAAAGAATTCTCTAGGCAGAATAATGGAAACATGTTTCTGTCTTGGCAAGTTAATGCACAATTTCACTTTTGCACATGTACAATGGCTACATCAGCTGAACATTTTATGCTGTTGGTATTTATTTTCGTTAGAAATGTGAGGTGATGTGACTTTTCCTGTTACTGTCTGATTTCTCTTTAGGGGAAAATGCCAGTGTGACCTGATTAAATCAACATTCTTGAGGCAATTTCTGGCTGTGAACTTTTCTCAGAAAAAATCACCCGTATGTAGTGATCATCTTGAACTTTAGCATGAATTAGGCATGCATTAATTTTGCTGGAAAATCGTTAATTAAAAAAACCCCCTAAATTATGCCTTGCAAAACTGTTATGCAAAACTGTTAAAAGCCAATCACAAAGGTGTAGACAAGTATCTCTTTCTTTTAGTGTTGTCTATGATGACTAGTGAACAGTAATCTTAGAAATATTTATATTTCAGGACTCCAAGAATCTCAAGAAGATTGAATGAATGGTGTAATAGATATAGAAAACTACTAGCTAAATAATTTTAAAATTGATTTGGGGTGTAAGGTGAAAACATTGTTGTGAAATGTCTGGGACCCTCTAATCAAATTGTTGGGAGCAAGAAAGAAAACCTTACGTGTATATTTCTGCTTAAGAGCAGTCATTTCAGATTTACAATCTGAAGTAAGAAGCTGGCATTATAATGTCATAAAATGTTCAGAAAAAAAATAATAGTGGACAATCTCAACCTCATGTAGCTGGCAGACTGTAGATTTTAGCCAGAAAACCTTTCCAAGCTTGATCAGACCCTCATTTGACTGTGACTTTAGAGGACCATATTGCAGTAATGAATCAAAATAAAATTATAAGACATCTCTCAACCATGCACACAAAGGCAGGTGGATGTGTTTCCAGTGATGCACTGGAGGCTGCAGCTCTCAGGGCTGGTGTGTAGCTGCTAGGCAGAGTTAAATACATTAAATACATTATCCTGGTAGAAATGGTTTAGTGGCTGATCTGAAATCTGTTTTCTTTTCATGGCATTGAAGGACCAGGGACCTCGTCAAAGCAAAGATTTGAATAGTTTAGTGAAGTACCTATAAATATTCACCGTTGTATGAGTGCCTGCCTCTCATATAATGGTTTCAATTCCCTTAAGTTCTTACGAGTGAAGAAAAAGCTCACTCACACCTATGTTTTTTTCTAGAGTTAATTTCCAAAGTATCTCTAACTTCACTTTTGTTAAAATCAGAAAAAAAATTGCTGGATAGAAGTAGAAAACTTTTCTGTTCTTATTGCTAAAAGAAATTGCCAATGTGCTGTTTCAGCTTGATCTGCGCTTCCTGGTTTTGGTCAGGTTGAAATAATGAAGGAATTTAATTGTGGCTTCTCTCTTTTTCACTGCAGAAATTAATGACAAAACACTTTTTCCTACAGAGAAGCTCAGTCACCTTGGAAATATGCACTGCACCAGCTCCTACCATTGGCACACAAATGTGCATCTTATGTATAATTTATGTTGATGCCCTTGAATAATCTAAGCATGCTCAGCAGTGGCTGGTTAGTGTGTGATTCCCTGACTGAATCTTTTTTAGAACATCTTTCCTTCAATAGGAAGGTCTTACTCATTTACCAGTCCTCAAGGGATTGCTCTCGAAGTTGTGAAAATTCCAGCTATCATTCCAGTAATTACCTTTTATCCTTCTGTGCCTTCCGGGGAACATTATTGTCAAATGGTGTGTTTGCAGTTCTAATGATGTTATTTATTAAATCATATTCTGCTTCTTGGCTAGACTTTTTTTCCAAGTTCCAGTTATAAAGTCCCGTCTCTGACTAGAAGCTCCCAGTATGCCAACAGAGATCCTAACACTGGTGTGTCACCTTTTAGAGGGAGAGACTGCAAACAGCAGGGGATTTAAAATAAACAAATAGATCCTTTCTGAACACTTGGAATGGCTGAGGTGAAGGCTTATCCACCATCATGGGTTTGTATGTTTTCAAATCTTTTATTCCTTTAGGAAGAAAACGTTTTTAGAGGATAACACTTCAGGTTGCACATTTTTTGACTGGAACTTTACTCAGTTACCACAGGGGACACTAAGTTCTTATAATGCGAAGGCTCTAAAATGAATCCACTGAGTGTAGAGGGCGCTTACACAGCATTTTTCTCCATCCCTCTGATGGTATGATATCTACTGCAATAAGAACATCATGAAAGATGGGTTTAGGATAAAAATTGGATCTGTTCTCATTGACATTTCCAAGCCTGAGCCAGGCTCTGCTTGCCATGGCCATGAGTTCCATCCTCACCTCTCTGTGCTGTGGTCACTCAGTGCTCCACCTCTCCTTTGGTCTCTGACTCTCAATGAATATAACCTGTTGGGAGTATTTGAAGTAATTTCAGTGCCTCATTTGATTTTATTCACCTTGTAATTCTTACTCTGCTCACTTTGTCATCTCCCAATTAATCGACTTTGGTCTCAGAATATCAATCATCTTGCTAAAAATACACTATCATAGTAAAATGATTTAAAAGCATATTGAATTTATTGTATTAAACATGCTTAATATCTTAGATCTATAATCAGAAAATATATTCTCTGCTTCTTTGCATGTTGAAGTAATTAAAAGTCACCCTGAGCCATAGTTTGATTTATATAAAAGGTTTTAGGATTTAATGATAGCTCACAATTTGAGGCCCATAACAACATTAGCTTTGTAACACTTGGCATAGTGTGAAAAAGAATTAGTCATTAAGAGCTGTTTCTTTTGCTTGTGGAGAAAAGGTACAAATAATACAACACCTGTTTCAAGGATTAGGCAACACTTTTTTATGTTGTTAACACAACATATTTTGTATAGAAGCAGAGGTACTTTTGCTTCCTCTCCTATTAATGATCAAAAAGCCCTTAAAACTCAATTTGTCCTTATTCAGGACACTTAATTGCTTTTTTTAAAAAAAAAATTAACTGCAAAGGTTCTTGGTCCTGCTTCCCTTACTAAGAAGTGAAGAAGTAGCACTTTTATTCGAAATACATTGATAGAATCATAGAATCATTAAAACTGGAAAAGACCTTAAAGACCATCAAGGCCAACCAACAACCCGGCACAATGACTAGAAGAAAAAGGAGAGTTTATTTGCAGGAATTGCTTTTACTACCATTTACACCCTGTGTAATATTGCTGTAGGGTGACACAAAAATGTCACTCAGGATTATTGGGGGACATTAATTATTCTCTGAAAAAAAAGAACTTAAAAAAAAGAGTCAAATCTCATCGACTTTAATATTTAAAAGGACAAAGTGCTCATAAACCTCACAGACTGGGAAATTAAAATGTCAATATTTTCTCAGAGTCTGGGTTACTTCTATATTTGTAGTTCCTTATATTCCCATCTAACTGTTACAGAGACAAAAGTCATTCTTAGTCCAAAGGGAAATTATGCTTTTGTCTGATTTAAGTCACCAGGAATACGCCAGGTCTGTAGCTGGCGCTGATGCCCATCAGGAGAAGGTTAAACAGCACGTGCTGGGTGAATTGGCAATGGGAGCATTCTCAGGATCACAGCAGCTCTGGCTCTGGTGTGAGCCAGGATTTCCATGCTATGAAGAAACTCTGGTTGCCAAAAAGTGGTAGCTACATCCAAGCCCCCTTTTGGGAAATGTTCCTGGCCCACAGTTGGGATTTCTGGGTTGGGTGCTGGTTTGTCTTGGTCAAGAGTATGGCCAAACATTCAGCTTCAGTGTAGGGGACAGATTCAGTGCCAGGGAAGGATTTCCCAGAGGTAATGTGGGCCCAAAAATCTGATATTTCACATCTCCAAGCACATCTCCAATGCTTTCTGGATACCTCGAGAAATATAATTATTTTTTGCTGCTACCTCCTGTTGCATTTAAGGTAACTGTGTTTAGGGCTGGGGTTTTTTGGTGGAAAAACTGCTAATCTAGTGATAGTCTTCCTATCACTGGACTGCATGCAGAGACTTCCCTGCACCCACACTTGCTCTTGCCCAGCTGGGACAATCTGTGTTGGCAGGGGACATGAAGACAACCCAGAACACACACAGCAGTCTCCAAAACTCCTCATGGCTCCTTGGTTGTCTTTCCAAGTAAATAGAGCACAGCAAATAAACTCCAGCCCTACGCTTGTGGGTCTGGGAAGATGAGGAGACTGGTCCAAGGACTAAGTGTGTAAAATGCACAGGGAACCAGCAGTGCCTGGGAAGGGAGCAGGGAGAGAGGGGAAAAGCAAGTGACGGATGAGGCTGAGGTGTGGAATTGCACAGGGAGCTGAAAAGGGGAGATGTCCCTATCCTGAAACCCTAAAGGGGATTTTTTGGGACTGTTGCACCATAGAAGATGCCATTTAAATGAATGAGGATGTATTTTCAGAAACTCTTCCTCTTTCTTTTTTTCCTTTGAGCCTCTTTCATCTTCCAACCCATTTTACTTCAACACTTTTTTCTCCTGCCCTTACTGGTTTGAAAATGTTTCTTTTCCCCCCCCTACCTTCTACTGCTGCTGCTGCCTATTCTGCATTTATTTTCCTTTCCCTCTCTTTTGCAACCTCTCTTTCTCTTCTCTTCAAGAGATTCTGCTTTATAGGACAGACCTCGCATTTCTTCTTGTTTGCTGCACCCAAAGAGTACCCAGAGTAAAGAAAGACCTGAAAATATAATTTACACATGTTGTTGCCATTGGACATCTCAGCTGGTGGCCTCAGCCGAGTCACCCTTGTGTAAAACTGCCTGATCTGACTGCTGCAGTTCCTTGATCACTGCTCCTTTTTGGAGGTCAGGCAGGCACAATCAAACCTTTTCATTGTGGTGAATGACTCCAGGGGAGACTCATGGGAGATCCTGGGAATCAGGCACATAGCACAAAACTTTGCTTTTAAATGGACATGTGTGATAGGGGATAAATCAACAACGGTGGATAAAAAACATTCCCGCTGTTTCTTTCCCCTCTTTCTTCCAGGAGAATGGAGCTGAGGGAAGCCTGGAGCCGTAAGTGATGATAGAGCAATGTTGCCTCAAGGATATGGGGATCCATCAACAACTTCAGCTTCTCATGGAATCACAGAATCATTTAGCCTGGGAAAGACCCTGAATATCATTTGAGTCCAACCATTAACCCAGCAGTGCCAAGCCCACCACTAAACCATGTCACTCAGAGCCACACCTACATGTCTGCAAAATACCTCTGGGGGTGGTGACTCCACAGGCTTCCCTGTGCCTGAGAACCCTTTTGCTAAAGAAATTTTTCAGATCACTTTCACTAAATAAAAAACCCTCAACAACTCAGAAACCAGAAAAAAACCCGCAGTTCTTTTCACACCTTCTGTCAGGTTCTGCAAATGGCTTATTTTTTTAGGATGTGATACCAAGACAGTCTCAATCCTCTCTGCTGTTGACTCAAAAAGGTGTAGTCAGACATGTAGGCAAACACAAACCAACCATCAGGCTGCCCTTGTGTCCAGAAACTGAACTAGCAGGAGCTGAAATGAGAACCACAAAGATAAAAATATTATTATCTCTAAAGGGTTGTGTTGGAGCAGTGATGACTGCACAAGCAGAGACTTATTTCTCCCAATTAAGAGAAATAGTTTGGATGGAATCTTATCAAAACCACTTGCTAAAACAACTGGCATAAGTTGGATTAGTTTACCCAAACTGACACAAATAGCAGGGAAGTTTGTAGCTGAAAGAATGGCAGGTACAAACCCAAGCACATCTCTCCAAATGAAGATGGACAGGGAAGGGATTTGCTGCTCCAAACTGTAAATTTGGTTGTTCCCCTTGCTTTGCCTATGGTTCTGCTTGTCCTTTATCTATGTTCTTGCAGGTTTTTGAAACATTAAAAGAGATATTGGAAATTTCCATTTATTTCTGTTTGTGAAGGAATCAAGAGGTTCAAAAGTTATTGGGGTAAACTTGGGCACTATAATTGTGTAGTTCTCCTTCCCCCAAGAAGCTGAGCAGCAAGTCAGCTGCTTAACTCAATTTCCAGAATTAATATGTATTTTCAGGGATGAAGAAATTAAAAATGAGTTTTTAGGAAGTACCTAACATCAAAAATTCTAATTTCCAATTTTTAATTGAACTACATTTTCTCTTTAACCTACTTCCTCTTTTGAATGATTCCATGATAAAAGTGCTTTTTGGTTTTGGTTTTGTTTTTCTCATGCTTACAGATAAAAAGCTGACAGATATTTAAATTTTGATGCTCCACATTTCACCAACTCCCATTAGGTGAGATGGATTTCAGCCTGCACATTAATTATCTTAGTATGTCATAGGATAAAGTCCAGAAATCCTCTCTCCTGCACTTTATTGTCTGTTTCCTTGCTTTGTGCCATCCCTGTCCCTCCTCTCGGGAAATTGGAGACCATGGGCTGAAAGCAGAGGATCCCAAGGTGTCCCCAGTGCTGGAGAGAGGCCTTTTTTGAAGTGAGATGTACCCAGATGGCCTGAGAGAACTGTCAGCAGGTGGCCTAGTTTGAAGCTGTCTTTGGCAAGTTCTGCACACCCAGAGGACAGAATTAGTGGCTTGATTGATCACACAGATTTTATATGGCTTAGTAAGGGAAATACATTGCTCCATGCAGGAGTGAGAAAGGAGACATTGCCTACGTTTGCAGTGGAGGCTGGTGCAAGTTGTTTTGGAGGGATGTGTGAGCAAAAGTTAGAGCTGGGACTAATTTCAGACTTAGCTTTCCAGTTCTAGAAAAGTTGGCATTTTTAGAGGGCAATTCACTGACTACTCTCAGCTGTGCACTCTTAGTGAGGAGAAATGGCCTCTGTGAGTACATATTTAAGAAGAAGGGAAAGAAGGCTCGCTGTTGGAGTGAGAATATGTAAAAGGAACAGCTCTGCAGACACCAGGGTCAGAGCAGAAGGAGGGGCAAGAGCCGCCCCAGGCTCTGGAGCTGAGATTCCCCTGCAGCCCCTGGTGCAGCCCATGGAGAGGCAGCTGTGCTCCTGCAGCCCATGGGGCACACAGGGGAGCAGAGATCCACCAGCTCCTGGAGGAGCCCACAGCAGAGCAGGGATGCCCAAAGGAGGCTGTGACCCCCTGGGAAATGGGGCAGGGTCCTGGCAGAAGCTGTGGCCCCATGGAGAGAGGAGCCCAGGCTGGAGCAGGGTTTGTGAACCCAGAGGGAACCCCACTGGGGCAGCCTCTTCCTGAGGGACTGCAGCCCTGGGGAAGGACTCACACTGGAGCAGCTCATCCTGGGATCTGGATCTGTCTCCTGGGAGAGGGACCCACACTGGGGCAGGGGAAGTGTGTGAGGAGTCCTCCGTCTGAGGAGGAAGGAGTGGCACAGATGTGATGAAGTGACCACAGCTCCCTTCCCTGTCCCCTGCACCACGGAGGGGAGCAGGGCCAGAAAATCCAGGGTGAAGGTGAGCCCAGGGAGAGGGCAGGGGGTGGGGGAAAGGTGTTTTAAGGTTTTATTTCAGTTCTCATTACGCTACACATCTGCTGGGCAAGGTGTCTCCCTCCCAGAGGGTGGGTCCCTGTGGAGCAGGGGTGAAGGGTGGGGGCAGCAGGGCTCCTCCATTCCAACAGGGAAATCCTGGGCATGTGCACAATTGCTCCACTTGGCAAATCCCTCGCAGCAGTGATATTTAAAATACCATTCCAAATGGTGTGAGTGGATCCAGCACAGTCCATGATCCTGCTAACATGTTCTGGCACACAGAAGATGAGCCCCCAGGAGGGGATGGCACCCACCTCGCTGAGCTCTTCTGTGCCTCAACTTTGTACTGGCATTGTGTTAATTGTGTTAATTAACTGCATCACGTGCTGTGATGTGTGACTTGGAGGTTTGCACAGCCTGGGCCTCTAATGAGTCCTGGCACCTAGTTCTTAATGAGACAATAATAGGAGTAGGAGCAGCTTCATTGGATACATCCTGGTGGATGAAGCTCTTGCACTCAAATTCCCTCTTTCCATTCCATTTCATGTAGCCGAGATGAAATCGCATAAGCAGAGCAGAGAGTTAAGTTTTATCTCAGTTGATCAGTGTGACATTAAGCATCAAACCACAATAATTATTTTTTTAATAACCATGTGAGTTATACACTGAACGTTTCAAGCACCCTGCCCTTGGCACATGACCATATTTGCTCTGCACTGATGCTCTTTCTGCGGCATCAGGATTCCCCTGTGGTGCTCTCCAGTGAGCATGGAGCTTCGTTGTGCTTCGTGCTGGTTGTTGAAAAGACACCTCACAGTGCTGTGGTGTACCAGCAATAGAAATACTGCCATTCTGATCTATTCTTTATTTGCTGTTGCATTAAATCAATATTTTTTTAAAAAGCTGCTTTAAAAATAGGAAGAAAAATTGAATGAATGAAGTGGCAGGCTGAAGGATATTTTTCTCTGTACCTTTTCTTTTTCCTGTACATTTTTTTTTTCTAAAAAAATCAATAAAGTATTCAGTTTTCTGTCCTTGCAAGCATGTTCAATATTGGCTTTTATTTCTCTGTTTCTCATGGTACATGCCACTTACATTCATCCAAGCTTGGGGAGAGCAGCAGTTTCTTAGTTTTCTTCTGTCAGTGGAACATTTTCCAGACTGTGGGTTTTTTCCTCTGAGATTCCTGAAAAAATTGTTCAACAACTTGAATCCTTAAGTCTTACCTCTTCATTAAGCCTGAACTAGTCCATGAGACAGTTCACAACATTTGAACTTCATCCTCAGCCTGGCCTGGTACAATCAAAACCTTGTAGATCTCCTCAGTTTTGTGGTTTGCCTGGAGTTATTTTTATTCTATTTTTATTAGTAAGCTTCTTTCCCAGCCATCTATGAACCCTTACTCTGCCAGGATTTTCACTCACATGTGGTTCTTTGCTGGGATTTTGCCATATGTAATAGGACTGAATCTTACCAAATATGAGCAAATCCGAAGTTTAGGGCTACTGAACAAAGACCATGATTAAAAAAATAACCCTCTCACCACTTTTCTTATTTTGCTGTTAAGATGCTGCATGAGCCAGGAAAGCAAGTCAAGACCAGTTAAGATGGGAGCTGAGGACTTGACGTCAATGGTCTCTTACTGACAATGACAATGTCGTATCACCAACACCACCTGCAATAAACCAAGGAATAAACTCAACTTCCTTGCATTGCTGCCTTTCATGAGTCGCTAGCCATGATTTATGCAAATCTTAGAGATTTAGCCATGATTTCAAACTTTCCTAGAGATAAGTGACTGTCATTTGACCCTGGCAAAATGCCAGGCACCTACAATGTCTGCTCTCTCTACTCCTGCCACAGCTGTGCAGAGGAGAAGAAAAAAACTAACACAAATACACTGGACTCATGAGCTAAGGATTTGATGGGGAACCGCACGGAGAAAAAGGGGAAACTGGCTGAAAACTTAAAAACTTAAAGTTGTAAAGTGATTTATTAACCTAACAGAGTCAGAGGATAAATGAGAGGTAAAAATAAGCTCTTAAGACACTGTTTCTTCACTCACCCCCCTTCCCTCTTAAGACACTGTTTCTTCACTCACCCCCCTTCCCTCTTAAGGTACCCCTTCTCGGGTCACTCCCTCCCTCCTTCCAACCAACAGCTCCAGTTGGGGGGAAGGGTGTGAGGGTTTTCTTTGGTCAGTTCATTAGGGAGAAAAGTCCTCCACTTAGCCATGGGGTCCCTCCCACGAGAGACAGTCCTCTGCGAACTTCTTTGGTGTGGGTCCAATCTCACGAGCAGCCCCGCCCGATTGCTGCTGTCCGAGATTCTCTCCAGGTTGCAGATTTCCAAGCTGAGGCCAGGCTGTTTCCATCCCGGGAGCAAGGCCTTTCTCTCTCCTGCAAGGCCTTTGCAACTCTCAGTCTCTGGGACTCCCACTGGATCACAGCTTCCTGCAGGCATCACCTGCTCCTCTGGCGTGGGCACCTCCCCACAGGCTGTGGGGGGTTCTCTGCATCCCCTGGACCCCATGGGCTGCAGGGAGACCACCTGCTCCCCCATGGTCTTCATCTCAGCTGGCAGAGTGTTTTCAGCTCTGGCACCTGGAGCATCTCCTCCCCCACCTTCTCCACTGACCTTGGTGCTTCCATGTTATTTTCCCTCACATATTTTTACCTCCTCTTCCTCCTCTAACTAAAAAGAAGTGCGTGCTCACATTGTTTTGATTTCTTCTTAAATATGTTTTCACAGAGGTGTAACTAACATCTCTAATTGGCCCAGGCTTGGCCAGCAGCATGTCCATCATCTTCAGAGCCATCAGAGATTGGCTCTGCTGGACACAGTGAAAAACTTCCAGAACCTTCACACAGGACATGCAGGAGCCGTCTTTGTACCCCACCCTACTCACCAGCAAAAACTGGGCCGAGCAAAACCACCACAGTGACATGCCCCTGAAGGACTTTGATTTATATTTTACATCTACTGGTTTTTGAGTCCATAGCAACTATCAAAGTCCACTTTAAAGAAACTACTGTTTTGAGAAGAACCGTGTTCCTGCTGTCTCTAGGTGCCAAGGGCTCTGGGTGATGCTCTCAATTACACCCATCTTCTCCCCAGGGGTGGTTTTGGAGAGCTCAGAGCACCACATCCCAAGAGCTTTCCTGGTGTCTGCGCTGTTTTGGTTTGGAGGTTTGGAAGGTTTAGAAGACTGAAGTTCTTACCTAGAGTGCATTTTCTCCTTTGAAAACCATGTACTTTTCACCTTTCTCTGCCAGGGTTCTTCACCCCCTAAATAAAACATGGCATTAACAATGAGCATGTTCTGCAGAGCAGCCTCAAACCAACTGAGCGTAAAGCTCTGTGCTCCTGTCAGTTCTGCAGTGCACTGGTCTCAAAGTCTCTGCCACATAGGGTAAAGACCCCATGAAATTCAGAAAAAATAGCCTGGATTTTGGGTCAGTTAGAAAGTCCCTTTCTGGAGTTTCATGATTCCTCCCTTTAGATGCAGTGCTTCTTTGCTGAAGGATCTGTGCATGCCAGGGAGGGGTGAGCAGGCTGGGACCAGTCTGTACCCAAAAACTGGGCTACTCCCAGTTGCTTCATTAGAGAAGGAGAAAACAAGTTGTTTTTCCATTTTATGTAACCATCAGAAAGTGGGATCCAGCCTTGCTGTGAGATTTTGCCCTGGCTCAGAGGAATCTCCATATTTCTGGAAATCATTTTCTGCCTCTTATCTTCTTTTACCATTTTAGGAGAGAATCCTTTGTTTTGTCTTTTACTGGTAGAACACAATCCTCCCACCTCTGACAAGCATAGAAAGACACCCATGAAATCATGATGATATTTTTTAAGTGAAACAAAAAAAGTGTCATCATCTCTATTTATCTTTATTAGTAAAATGTCAAGTGAAGTCATTGTTTATTAAAATCTTTCAGTGACTTCTGCAGCCTCTTAATTCCTAGCCCCTGGCAGAAAGGTGATAAGGGTAAGTGTCAGGTTACCAAGCATCTGAAAATGTTCTCTGCTGTATTCTTTCTGTACCCAGGACTGGGTTCAGTTTGCTGTGTTACCTAAGAAAGTGATTCCTGACCAGACAGCTGCTTAAAGGGAGCTGACTTTGTGAGATTCAGCTGTACAGACTCAGAAATCTGCCTCAGGGAAGAAAATCGAGGGTCAATCCCTGTATTTGATCTATGTAAGCCTCTTTTGCAGATTTCAGATTTTATTTTGCTGCAGTGGGGATTGAAAGTCAGGTCTCCAGCTAACGTAAAAATTTTCTGAGTTCAGGGTAGTGATGGTGATTTACACACACATCTTTTTCCCATCCAGCCCAGTCTTATAAGTGCCTGGTGGTGCTGGTGAAGAAAAATGAAATGTGATACTGAAAGATGCATTTTTTACCTCTGTGAAAGCACCTTTTAGGACTGCAGATCTTTTTCATCTCTTACCAGAAAAGTAAGATCAACTTGCTGCGAAAAAGCACCTTCAAGTTTGAAAGCATCGTCGTTTCTGTGGCAGGGGCGATGCTCAGGATTCCAGCTGTGCTGGCAGGAGGGACCAGCAGCATGTGACATGTGCTGTGACAGACTTTGGCTGGCTCTGGCCAGCCCCTTCCTCTGCCAGCTGTGCACTCCCAGGGTCCCTCGGAGGAGCCCCTGCACTTTGGGAAGCTGCCTGGCACAGACAGAGGGGCAGGATGCTCCAGAGAGGGAATTTCATGGGGTGAGATGGATGATCGACAGCAGCTCCACTGGGGAGAGGGAGAGAGGGAGGAACAGCGCAGAATCCAGAGTCTGGGAGTCCGAGATGGGAAGGGGGAGAAGGAGGGAGAGTGCCTCGTACTGAGGAACAGAATGATTTTCCCCTCTTCTTCTTGAACTCTAAAACTTGAAACACCAAGGGCACTGTGGATTTATGCTTTTACAGATCACTGCGGTGCAGACTTTGAAATGAAAGCAGCTGTGGAGCTCTAGGGGGGATGCTCTATACAGAGTTCATTAATAAGGTAAGTCCTGTTTCTCCTGTCCTTGTAAGGTGCTGAAAGTGTGAGTGTTTTCATGCACAAGAAAATGCAGGTGCAAAATGGTATGCCCAGATACACACCTGGATGTGTACATTATCTATTTTCTCTGTATTCTTAATTTAGGTCCATTTTCATATTGTCTTCACTCATACTTAGTTTCTCACAGAATCCTTTTGATTGCTATTCTATTCTTCTTCGCCTTCCTGTGGAATAAAATGTTTCATCATAGGAATGAAGATGTCGGGGTGCAGCCTTCTGAAATGTGCCTGAGAAATTTAGAAAAAAGTTCTGGCAGTTTTGATATTGCACGGTGTTATTTATTCTTTTCTCTCCTCCACCCCTTCTGAAGGCATTGGAGTCTCCAGGCATGTGTGATATAACCAGGGATAATTTCATGATGTAACAGGACTGGTCAGTCTAATGGCATTTTGATAAATATTGTCCCTTTTGGACTTGTGTTTGCATTAGTCATTCTGGAGTTCTGCACAAATATGGAATGAATTTGGAAGAGAACTGATCATTTGTGTCTTTGGGCAATACCAAGAGCCTAAGACATCAATCGATTTGATACTGATTATCTGATTGGTATCAGTTTTGTGCTGATCACTGGTTAATTTCAAAGTAAGAAATTAAAGTTAATATCCCAAAATACTCCCTTGCAAAAAGAGAGAAATTATTTGCAGTTGTACAACTGCAGTTGTATTTGGAGTTGTACAACTGTAGGTCAGCACAGTGTCATGATGGCACCTTACACCAAAGAAAATACAGTTCTTTGCATTTAGCAGAACTCTAAGCTTCATTTAATAATAAAGTAGCGCTGAAGTACTCACCCGAGAATCAAGCATCAGGAAATACTTGTATTTGCATGCAGCTGGAGGAGGTTTCTTTGCTGACCTGGACGCAGGCACCCCAATTTGCAATGAGGAACGACCTCAATAGTAAACAGGCAGCAAAAGGACAATTTTAATATCAGTCTCAGCCTGTAACAGGAGGAGGGGGATCCAGCAGAGAGAGCGAGGGAAAGGGAATCAGCATTTCCAAGTTGCATTCCCAGCCCCTGACTAGTTAGATGACTGCACGTAGATGACTGAGCTGCTCTAATTAAGTTTATGAGCTGGAAAATAGTTGTGCATTTAGTTACTCCAAGCCTTATGTTTTACATGAGAAAGGATCAGATGAGATTCCATGTGCTGCTCTTCCAGGAAACCACTTGTTCCTCCCTGGGGCAGGGCCAGGCTTTTGTGTGTCTCCAGGACATTTGTTTAGTGGACAAATGGACAGAGCTGTCGAAGCAGAAGGACAGGATTTCCTCTGCAATAGGGAACTTCCATGTAAAAGTTTTCCAGGAGCTTAAACCAAAATTTCAGGTGCTGTATCTTGAGATCTGACATTGCCTGTCTGTTCTTCAGCTGGTCTTGTTTCCATGGCTTTTCCTTGTTGCGTGTTCTCCTGCGATGCTACACTTGGGGTTTGGTTTTCTTGGTTAAAATGTCACTTGCAGGGTTATTGAGACTATTTTTTGTCCCTCTCTAAATGATGCTTGCCTGTGTCTGCTTTTCATTTTCTCCTAGACAGTCTCTGCTGATTATGTAGCTCCCACATTTGAGTGGCACATGCTTTTTTCACAAGTCAACCTCAGGAAAGCAGGAGTGTGAAATGCTGTGCTGCTGCTGCCATAGAAATATTCAATAAAACCTTTGCAGCCTCCCCAGACCCTGTGAAATGTCTGCATCTGTTTTCTTAAGCTTTGTTTTGGCTCCGGTCTACAAAGACAGACAGGTTCCCTCTGCAAGATTAGGAGAGGGGCAGAGCCAAATATTTGTCATGTTCCTTTGCTGTAGCAGGTTCACAGAGCTGATCTGGTCTGGAAACTCCCAGGAAAAATATTGCAAGAAAATACGGCCCTGTCTGCCCCAGACAAAAGCAGGGGTGGGTGCCCTGAAATTCGTGATCAAGGTGAGCTCAAACATGGATGTAAGGAAATTCTGATGTGTCAGAAGGATCCCCGGGAATGCAGTGGGAACACAGATCTTTCCCTCCAAGCTATCATCACTGGGGAAATGTGCAAAGAGTGATCAGATCTTGCTGTGGGGTTGTTGTGTCGATGCTTTGCAGTTAGGTTGGGTTTGTGACTAAAACCCAAGTGGAAGGAAATCTCTGTTGTTGTTTATCAAACATTTACATTTACATGGCTCTTAATTTTAATTTCCCCAAGTGAGTTTTTCTCGGTATTTGTTAAACACTTTCTCTTTCATCAGATAAAATAATGCTTGTGTTTGAATTCAGGTTATTCTGAATTTATCTTATTGCTTTCTTGTCACCTTCCTGCACCCAGAGCTCTTGCAATTCATGTATATTTTGTGCTATAGTATCATGTTGAATTAAAATTTTTTCTGGAGTTATTGAAAACACTGCTGATGCCCGATTTTTGCCAAGTCAATATTCTACCACTCTTCTCCATCTGCGTTACCTGTTCAAGGCACTTGAATTTCCCTTCCTTGTGCACAACCCTGTTCATAATCCATTTTTCTTTAACAAGGTTTTACCAAGGCTGAATTCAGCAGATTATTGGACCTGCACTGATTACACCCCTGAAATACTGAAATTAATCCCTAATATTATTCTTCCCCGAAAGGATCTACCTATATCAGATATCAAGGACTTGAGAGGAAAATGAGTCTCTCTGACTTAATGATGTAAGTTGTTTAAGAATTGAGTGATCTCAATTTTTTTTCTTTGAAAATTTTGATTAACCTCAGGAAAAATGTACTTCGTGAGGCTGTGATTTCCATTATTAGGAATAGTCTGGATACTCATCTGTATCAACGAAACCAGGATTTATCTTGCTGTGAAATCAGATAAGGACTGAAGGAAATATTCCATGATTTGCATGCCCCAGCACCTTCAGATTCTGTTCCTGGACAAAAAAATATATATGACCATTTTCAGGGATATTAGCAGGCCAGAAAGCATTATTTGTTGTTTTATTGAACAATGGGAAAACAAACCCACAAATAAGTTGTATAATATGGATGACTTCAGGCTTTTGGATGTTACATGTCCTCTGGATATTGAGGACTAACTGTATAAATATTGAAAACAATAATGCCTGTGGTTTTTCACATCAAACATTGAAAACATAGCAGGCTGCTGAGGCAAATCTGAAAATCCAGTTTTGATCTCTGTATTGTAAATAGATCAGTTTTCTTCTGAAGATGCTGTCCTGGGGAAAAAGCCCCACAAACTCAGATCTCAGAGTATACCTGCAAAATCTTAGTCCATCAGAGCTAAGAAGTTTATTTGTACTTCTTTGTACCTCCCCATCCCTTAGGACACCTTGTGGTTTATAATAATTTTCCAAACCAGCAGAACACATTATTCTTGCTCGGATCACTGACTCGGGAGCCCCTGCACCAGAACACATTATCCCATCACCCCACCTTCCCCTGTAGATTCAAATTCCCTCCGTTTTCCTTTGGGGGGGAAGAGGTTGAGCAATTTGCTGAAAATTGCACATCACGTAGAAGAAAGAATGAGACTTGGCAGGGCCCAGAGGATTGCTCTGTGCTTGGTCCTCCAGACCTTTCTGCTCCCTCAGAAGGGTAGGGGAGCATAAGAATTTCCTTCAGAAGATGGGAAAACAGGTAGAATATGGAAAAGGTGGTAACAGTCAGGGCCATTTGGTTGCTGTCACTCAAGTCCTGCAAAATGCCATGATTTCGCAACTGTGTGTGAAAGTTCCCTGGATTTGCCTAAATCTTAGGAAAAATTTCAGGTGCTCTGTAGCAGCAGCCAAGATTTTTCTCCCCCCTCCTGCAGTGTGCTCCTCACAGGAGGAAGAGATCAGGGAGGTTACCACTGCTATGTGTTTGATTTCTTTCCTGAAAGAGGTGGGGATGGCATGTCCTGGCCTTCCTCAGGGTAAGAAGAGCGTGGCCAAACCATGAAGGACACGGTGAAACACCCCCAGTGAGAGGTGAGGAGAGAGCAGGGGCAGAACTGATGCAGGGCTGGCAAACCTCCATTGATTAGGCCAAACGTAAAACCTCAGATCACTTTTTGTCTTTAATCTCAGAAGTTTTGAGGCTTGATATTGACATTTTATAGTGTCTGAGTCAGGGTTTTGTATCTCCTGAGGCTGGTTATGGTGGAACAATTCCATTTTAAAGAATATATTATTTAAAAGTGGAATAATTTGTATTCATTAAAGATGAGTGTCTGCAGCACTGATATAAGCACAAACCCATTTCTAATAATCAGAGTGGCTTGGTTTCTTCTGTTGTGGTTTTAAATCTGTTTTCACAAGCACTGGGGGCCTTCCAGCACAGAATGTGCTGGACAGAGGGTCAGTAGATGGGCTGGATGGCAGCAGTGCTCTCTGCTCCCAGCTTTGGGCATTGGAGATGTACCAATGTGGAATCCTTTGGTCTTCTGAGGCAGAAAAACCAAAAACAAACCAGTCCTTAATAACTGGATTATTTCCCAGTGCTTGTCCAGGTGTCCACCACACTGGATGAAGCGCTTATGTCATAAAATGTCTTTGGAGAGCCTGGGTTTTAATCTATGGTTATTAACCAGAATCAATGAATCAGTTATAGAAAGGCTTGTCTTACCATTCACTTTTATATTTTTCTGTTTTCTTTTTAGTGCTTGAAAAGTGTACAGCCTTGGTAACAAGAAGGTCTCAACAGCAGCTGTTTTGCTCTGCAGATGCACTGCTGTGGGTCTGCACTGCTGTGGGTCTGCACTGCTGTGGGTCTGCACTGCCTACGAAAGTGAGAGTAGCTGCAGACACTGAAAACCAATCCTTAAGGAGAAGGAAGCACCCAACACTCACACTAGGGGACTTATAATTGCCACGTTTTAAAAAATTATTGCATGTTTTTCAAAGCCCAGTAATAAGTCTTACAGCATAGTCTTGAGACTGAAATGAATTAGAAGCACCTAACTAGAACTTTATTTAAAATATCTTTTAGGGTTTAGCCTGAGATGGGTACCACACACACTGAGGGTGGTGGGGAACAGGCTGCCCAGAGAAGCTGTGGCTGTGCCATCCTTGGAAGTGCTCAGGGCCAGGTTGGATGGGGCTTGGAGCAACCTGGGACAGTGGGAGGTGTGCCTGCCATGGCAGGGGGGTGGAATGGGATGGTTTTTGAAGGTCCCTTCCAGCCCAAGCCATTCCCTGATTCTGTGATCTGAGTACAGCTTTTCCCTCACCCCTGACCTCCTGGGGCTCCTGTGTGATGTTGCTTTAGGCTGTTTGGGCAGACCTGCTGTGCCAGGCAGGCACGAAGTGTTCTCCTGATACCAACTGACCAAAAGTTGTTGTTCCAAAAGCTCTCTGTTTCTCTCTTGTGGGAGAAACATGCCACGTACCAGATTTACTGTTTTATATCATTATTGGCACAAAAACAACAGTGGGATGTGATGTGATGGAGCACAGTGGACACCTGAAACATAGAAAATGTTAAACTTTTAATTTAGTGCATTCAAGGAGGTGATTCCTCTTCGACAGGTGGGAGTGAATCTACCATAAAATAACCAGCAGCCTGGTGGTTAAACAAGTCTACTAAGCACAAAAGACACGTTCCCAGCCCATAGTTTGAATCTTCAGGATTTAGCCCTAAAGTGAGGCTAAACAAAGCCCATTTTTTCTTAATAGAATCTCCTCCACTACACTAGGAGACAAAAAAACCCCCCAAAACCGGAAAAAGGATGTGCTCTGTAACTGTTTTGAGATAAGTTTTCTGATCATTGCTATTTATTTTCCTAAACAGAGTGGCTGGTTGCACTATTGGGAAATACCTGGCTGAGGATGTGTGTGGCAGACATGGTTCTGGCAGTGCCAGGGTGGTGTGGCAGAACAGGCAATGCCCCCTGGGACCTCTGGCTGTGCTTCCACAGCCCCTGACTGTGAAAGGAGCTCCTCAAAATAGCTGGGGAAGTGTAGGATAAAAACGACACTTGACAGCACGAGCTGGGATCCAGCAGACACTGAGAGCTGACTAACTTTGCTGGGGAGACACTGAAAAATGGATGAGAACTGGACAAATTAGAGGAAGAAATAATTATCTTTTTTCCTCTTAAAAAGATAGTATTTGCGGGCACTAATTTATCCTTTTAGCTTTTGTTTTTTACAGACTCAGATAAAATTATTCATAGTTTTATTGCTTTTAATTTATTATGAGAGAGCAGAAAATTATTTCCTTAACACAATTGATAGTGCTATCACTTTAGCTGTATTAATCTTTCAAAACAAACGCTAGTGACTCTTTCTGTGAGGTGACTCAGGGTCCATGGACATCTTTTGTTTCATTTTGTCATTTATCCCTTGGTAAATTAATCTGCTTTTACAAATAATTGTTGCACTTGTCTGTGGGCCATGGCTTTGGAAATAATGTTTGATTTCTGGTGCTCTCTGGTCAAGTACATTAGAGCATCCCTGCCACAGTGATTTCCACAGAGGATTTTGGCAGCATCAGAACAGTTTAGTTTCTGGGATTCCTATGGCACTCACTGCACACTGCTGTTTCCCATACTAAATAAATTTTGTAATTGAGCCACAACATGCTTTTAGTTTTTTCAGATTTTTTTCTTTTTTAATGGCTGACATTAATATTTCCTTCATTTGCCTGCAAATTTACAAAAACGCTTTCCTCACTTCATACCAGTTTGCCTGTTTTTGCATAAACTGAGTACATCCATTTTTGGCTGGCTAACATAAGCACAGTGATTGTTTTCTTACTAATTTAGATTAATTAATAGTTTAGATTTCTTAGTAGTTTAGATTCTTACTAACTTAGATTAAGGACTTCAGATTTTGCCACTCTGTGCCCATATTAATTTAAGACCCATGTAATATACACAATAATTTGAACCTGGGCTGGTGCAATTCCCATGTGCAGCTTCCCAATGTGTTTTAGGAGTTCCCAGGAACCTGCAAGCAGTGAGGATTGGTTCAAGAATGGATCACTGGTGTTTCTACTAAAATAACATTTTATCGTCCCTCTTGCTGACTCATTAACTTTTAGGAGCTGCGAATCAGAACATTTATGACTTTTATCAGGCTTTTAAGACTGTGATACCTTATAAAACACATGTATTAATAAAACTAATGGAGTTAGCCATTCAAATCTTGGTTCCTGAAATAATTAATTTGTGAAAATGCACATCCCCTACATCTGTTAGGCTTTGCTTTCTAGTATGAAATATATCCCTCTCCATATTTTTTTACCCAATATTTAGACAATAGATGCTGATTAGGTTTATGGCTTTTCTTGACTTGGAATTATGAGAGAACTAATTATTCTGACCTGTTAATTACACACTTTTCTGTTTTATGCACTCTAAAAGTGAGATTGATTCTGGAATAAAGGTTCATTTTGGGGCCCACGGTTAATTCCTGCTTAACCAGGATGATGAACATCCTTTAAAGCCATAATCATGTATTAACTCCCTGCATTTTATGTCACCATAACAATTTTTTTGTAAATCAAGTAGAGTTGGTTTTTATCTTCTTTTATATGAAAATTAATTCACCAGACATGATTAAAAATAATGAGGAAAGCTTGTGTATCTACTTGGAATTGAGACATTAATTTCCTTTTATTATTGTTGAAAATTTTCAAGAAATTATGTTCACTCTTTGCTTAAAGCTGAGATAAAGTGTTTCTTTTTCAGCAACCAGAGAGGATAGTCTGTCACAACATTAGCATCTGCAAGCAGGTAAACAAGTTTTACTAAATGAAGCAGCAAAATCTTCCATGTCTAGGTGGATCAGAGAGGGCTCCCTCCTGTTCCAGGGCTGTGATTTATCTGGGAAACCTGCACCTTTGCTTTAAGGCAGATTAGAAATCCCAGTGTCTGGATTTCTGGCTGGGTTTACCATGCACAGAAGTTGAAATTTCTTTATAGCTCCTTTTTTTGTGCGCTTGGAAGTAGCACAATATTGTCCTTGTGAGCCACCTGATTCTGACTTGAGTGGGAGATTCTATGGTTGCTCGAAAGGGGAAAATGTCCTTAAAAACTTTGCTGTTTGTATCAAACCCCAAATCGTGCTGACAGCTCCCAGATGTGCTTTTCCATTTGCATCACTTCAGCCTCCCCAGGGTTCAAAGGCTGCAGCCACAGAGGGGCAGTGGGACCGTGGGGGATAGAAAAGCATCAGGATCCTTTAAAGGCCAGGTGAAACCTGGATCAAGACCTGTGGCTGTGATTGGATGGGCAGGATGGTCCTGATTATTTCCCACGTTCATGCTTTAGTCCAGCCTTTTGTACAAAATGGTCTTTTTAGACTTTTAGGCTATCCAGGCTGTTGTACCAGAGTACTTGATCCAAACCTAAATGGTTGCTCTGCTGTCTGGAACAGTAAATAATTTTTAAAAAAAAAAATTTAAAAATTGAATTAATTAGCCTTTTTTTTGGTTTTGTTTTTGTTTTTGGTTTTTTTTGTGTTTTGTTTTTAACTTGAAAAAAATAAATAAAGAAAAGTAGTGAAGCTGCTTAACTTTAAACAGGTGATGCTGCTTGGAGCCATATGCCTCGGTGACCTTTTGTTTTCTCCCATGTCTGGAGTAGCAGTGTGCCTTCATGATTCAATCCCCTTCAGTAAAATTTTATTTTCGAAGCTAGGACAGGAGAGAGAGAGTTGGGAGGGCTTTAAGTGTACATGGGCGCACCTGGCCACACAGGTGTGTTATTGAAAAGATTGTCTGTCTTCGAGATGCAGAGGAGGGAGCAAATGGGTAAAATAATGAAATATTTTTTCCTTCTCATTTAATCTCCCTTTAAGTTGGACTTTTGAGGGGAAAAAATTAAAGAGTTTCACAGCTTGTCCCAGGACCCACAGCAAAAGTTATGGAAGCCCTGAGTCAAGTGCTAAGTCCTTGAGTGCCACTCCTGCCCCATCAAGCACTGGCAAGAGGAATTGGGGTGTCTGAATGCCCTAAATGGCTCCTGCCTGAGTGATTTCAAACATGGCAGAAATTTTTATCTTATGCAGGAATTCCTTGCTTTACTTCTTCAGCTGTCCTGGAGGGACAGCTCGTGGGTGTTTGCCAGATTCCCATTTTCCCCTATCAGGGTTCACTTTATTTATATTAGCACATTTAACCTCAATAACCCATTTCCACACAAAAGAAAATGGAGAGAAAACTCAACGGACCTTCCCAGATGAGTCTATTATTTAATACTCCTGCTGCTTCAAAATTCCAACAGCCAATTTTGTTTATAACTGTGGCCATGAGAAGTTATTTACATTGGAACACAACGCCTAAAGAACTCCAAGGAGAATTTATGGATGTAATTTTTCACTTATCTGTAAAATTTGCAGAGCTGCCATCTGCAGACAGTGCCCCTCAGGATACAAAGAAATTGCTGGGACTCTCTTCCTAGTAATTCCCAGTGTCTTGGAGTTGTGGGAACCATGTGTATAGATAAAGACAAGCAGTGCAGGCTCAGCTCCAGCTTTCCTTGAGTCCTGTGACTGGTGATGAGAATGGAGGGATCAGCCCCTGCCCCTCCTCTTCCCTTCACGAGGATGTTGAAGATCCCAATGAGGTCTCCCTTCAGTCTCCTCCAGGCTGAACAGACCGAGTGCCCCCAGCTGCTCCTCACAAAGCTTCTCCTCCAGACCCTTCCTCATCCTTGTGGCCTCCTTTGGATGCTCTCTAATAGCTTGATGCCTTTTTCATAGTGTGGTGCCATGTGAATAATGATGTTCTGGGGTAAAGTAAGTCATGAACTAAATCCTGGCAGGATGCTTTAGGCAGTTTTGAATTGCATCCTGAAATGCCCTGGGACGTGTCAGAGCAGAATTGAAGATGGGAAGATGCATCCTGCTTATGACCAAAAATATCTTCACATTTTCTAACAGCAGATGTGATCTATTGCTAACTCTGTTCTTTTGTTTTTCAGGCGCTTAACTGGCCATGAGTGGGATGGCATCAGATCACAACAATTCCTCCCAGGAAGAATACATCCCACACTATCTCCAAAAGGAAGACCCCTTTGCATCAAAGCTTTCTAGAGAAGCTGACATCGTAGCTGGCTTTTATTTGACAATAATTGGTAATGATTTTATAATTGGTCTTTGAAATACGATTATGCTGCTGCATCCTTGCAGCTCTCAAAGAGGAGGCAGAGGCTGCTGTTCATTAGATGTGTAATTACATATTTTCTCATACTAGAAAGAAAAATCTAGGAGGGAGGGGAAAGAATGTGTTAGAAATATGGTGTCAACAGTTAATGTCAATAGATAATGCTGCTAAAGGTAGCAGAAAGTGACTAGCAGTAGATGTTCCAGCAGAAAGCGAAGAAATAAGCTTTTTTAAAAAAAATAACTGATAGGTTGCTACCCTGCAGTTTAATTATCCCTGGGCAGAATTGGGTTTTGTTCACTACACCATGAGGGTTTTATGGCCTGTTTTCAAAGCCTGTCTCATGTGCCTACACAGCAGTGAGCACTCTCAGATGTGCTCATGTGAACCTTGCTCATGTGAACCTACCCATGTCCTCCGTTACACGTTACATTGAGCAATATTTTCTGCCTAGCACCCTCCCCATCCTTTTGTGTTGGAGTCTTTTACCAGGTTCAAAGTGAAATTTCAAGCAGAATAAATGCAATTATCTGTTGGTTAGTGCACACAGCTGATAACTGGGACTGATTTCCCTTAAAGCATTCACATGCCAAGGAGTCATCATTCAGCAGGAAAATGCTGGTCTCCATTTCTTCTAGGGATAAACTGGTCCCTCTTCTTGATAATTTGCCTTCTTTACTTTATGGAGGAGGGCAGAATTGCATCTTTTTGTGTCCAACACCTGAGGGAATGGCCTGAAGCTGAGTCAGGGCAGGTTTAGGTTGGAAATCAGGAGAATACTCTTCCCCCAGGGGGTGGCTGGACACTGGAACAGCTTCCCAGGGCAGTGGTCACAGCACCAAACCTGCCAGAACTCAAGAAGAGTTTGGACAAAGATCTCAGGCACGTGGTGGGATGCTTGGGATTGTCCTCTGCAGGGCCAGGAGCTGGACTTTGACAATCAATATGGGTCCTTTCCAACTCAGGATATTCTATTTTCTATTCTATTCTATTCTATTCTATTCTATTCTATTCTATTCTATTCTATTCTGTTCTATTCTATTCTTCTTTATATATTTTCAGTTTCTTTATGCTTTATGGCTTTAGTTCATCGTTTCACACAGCTCAACAGCTATTTTCTCACTGAGCTGACATAGAACTGTTCCACAAAAAACTGGGCTCCAGGTGTCAGACATCTGAAGACAAGGCTGAATACAGGGTGTACAGTGATCCCTTGACATGTTTTTCAGTTTTAATTCATTCTCTAGCTCAATGAGTTCTGCACAAAATACCAAGAACTGTCAGTCAGTCCTACCTTTGTGTTTCTCTTTCTTTGTGCTTTTACATTGCTCCTTCCTACTCTGTCTTACTGCTTTTCTGATCTAAGTAATGTAACCTTTTCCATAGTGGAGGTAGCAGAGTTTTTATTTTTATTTCCCTTCTACTTATGTTTCTGTTTATTTCTCATTTCTTTTCTCCTTATGTCTTTATTGAAAAATATTATATTTGCTGTATTTAATGTAGATTTATCCTGTTCCAAAAATTATCCCTGTCAGGTGTGAAAAATCTTGAAAAACACAGACATGATCAAATTAAGAAAAGGAACAGGAATCAAAAATTTCCAGTGAAAAGATAAAGCCAACCATAAAGGCACAGATTTTCATGAGCAGTGTGAGGAAACTGAAATTATAATTTGAAAAGGTCTGATAATCACTTTGATATTGGACTTGTGGACTCGTTATATCCTGTGGCCCAAGCCAGGGAAGTTCAAGCCACAGTTTTGCTGTAGCTGTATGTAGCTATACACATAATATCCTACATTTAGCTCTGAGTTGAACTTAATTTGTAAAGTGCTTGTTTTGCATTGCATTTTAGTTGGTTAATTACTTTCCCTTGTGGGCATTACAAACTTCACTAGCAGCTTTCATTAGAGCAAATTATGGTCTTCACATATCCATGTAAATGCTGTATTTGCATTTTCCTTGGACTTGGATCTGTAGAATAAGGTACCAGTGGCACCCTGAACAGATATTTTTAATTCTTTTTAGTAAAGATAACTCTGTATATAAGGACTCATTGCTTAGCTGCTGGTCAGTTGTGACCTCAGCCATTTCAGCAACTTGTTTCAGGGCTCATATTGCACCAGGGAAGGTTTAAATTAGATATTAGGAAAAAATTCTTCACTGAAAGAGTGGTTCAGCATTGGAATGGGCTGCCCAGGAAAGTGGTGGAATCATCACCCTTGGAAGTGTTCAGGAAACAAGTGGATGTGGCACTTCATGGTATGGTTTGGTGGGCATGGTGGTGCTCAGTCAACAATTGGACTTGACCATCTTGGAGGTCTTTTCCAGCCTTAATGATTTTATGATTCCATGTTTGTGGTCTGGTTATACAGCTGAAGTATTGCAGTTTGAAATAGAAAAATAATTTTTTTTTTGTCTGAAGAAAATCAGGAGTCTAGACTAGCCTGTGATAAATTCTGTGTGAGTGCATGATCTTTTGTCCTGAATTGCCATGTGTAGCTTTCTAATTGTCTAGAAAAAAAAAAAAAAAACAGACTATGCACAGGGTTATAAGAATCCAATTCTTTGGTCTTTGTCACTTCCCCCACGAGCCCTTTCATCACTGCCTTGATTGATTCACTGTACAGTGGGCAGGGTGACAAAGCACTGAGCGGGGACCCGCTGGCTGTCAGCTCCTCTGAAACCCCTCGGCAAGTCACTATTGATCTACAAACTGCTGGTGCACGCTTCCTCAGCCTGTTATGAAACAGCTTAATTGAAAACAAAATCCTGAACTTTTTAAAAATTTTATTTTCTCTGATGGTTTAGCACTGCTGTCAGGTTGGAGAAATGAGAGTTTATTCTTCAGTTGGTTACTTGTAAACACTTTCCCCTCTCGCTGCAGGTTGTGTGTCTCAGCCTGGCTCTCTCTCTGCAGGTGTCATTTTTTTAGTTATCACATCCTTGGCTCTTAGTTTGTATATATGTAATAGTGCCACAGTCCCATGGACAGCTCTCCTGGAAAAGAGCCTTTATTTTATATCTAAGGAGTCTTCTTCCGCTGTTTCCAACCCACCAGAGCTGGGAGCCTGCTCCAGCAAGGACTCAGCTGACAGCTGGCAAAGTCATTTAATAGCAGGAGAAATGGAGCGTTAGATGCCTCATCTGTGGAGATGATATAGTTTTGACCACCAAGGAGTTAAAAAGAAATTGCGATAAGCAATTGTCAGACACAGGCATAGACAAAAGGCAACACAAATTGTCAATGGATCCCTTCCAGCCGTGGGATTAGGAGGTCACTGGGCTGGGGCTGTCTGAAACATTGATATTAAAAATGAGCAGTTGCTTCAGAGCAACTTGGCAACTTCAGAGCTGCTTGGCTGATTGAGATGTCTCTCTAGACTGCCAGTCAGTTGAAAAATGTTCAGGAAAATGTCAAATGCTTTCAAAAGGTATTTCAAACTGGATGCTGGCGCTCTAGTTATCCTAAATATCACTGGAGAGAAAAATGGAATTAAAAGAGAAAAGGATTAAAATATATTAAAAATGCTCACAGCATTAAGATTCGTTCACTCAGCTGCAAGGAAGAAAATGATTCATATGAACACCTCTGTGTGCTTATAATTCAGATTCAATTTGCAGAGCCTTAAGAATAGGTTCTTCTTAAAATTTAATTCACCAAAGGTAAATCAAATTTGATGAGAAAACCTAAGATCAATAATAAACCAGCTTCTATAATTCTGTTTATTTTAAAAAACAATATAGAAAGCAATACTGGCAATATATAAATAAAGTTTCCAATAAGTGTCGCATTTAATAGTGAAAAATTCAAAATCAAAGTATTTTTCTTCTGAGTTTGGTAAACTTTTGGTTCCACAATCACTCATATTTCTTGATAAATAGTCTGGTTTTAGCCTCTGAGAACCATTTCTCTCTCTTCCTCGTGGATGTTCCCAGGTTAGCTTTCCTCATATTGGGAGGACAAGGTACCCTTGTCATTCCTTTGATGGACCAGAGTAAATAATAAAATGCCCATTTAAATACTGGATTACTTAGTACCGAATTACCAAATTAATCACTAAATAATTAAATACCCATTTAATTACTGAGCTTCAATTCCTGAGGTAGGTTTTTTTCACCTTTGGTTGTGACTCTTGCTCCATGAGAGGGATCTTGTGTGCCCTCCTGTGTTTCCACAGCAAAACTCTCACTCTGAGCTTAAACTCTTTCAAACATGAATTAGTGAAGACACATTTTTCTTTAAGGGAACTGGAAGCCCTACAATTTTTTTGTACTGGTGTGATTAATTCCATGGCAGATGAATCACTTGCAGTGCTGATCTCTCCGGGGCCTTGGGTGGTGATATGGAAAAAAGATGTCAGATAATATGAGAAATATCCCTGCTCATGCACTGAGTTCCACCTGGAAGTTAAAATCAGATTATTCAGATGAATTTTGTAATTTTCCTTTCTTATGATAGAAATAAATTTTAATGCAAGATTTAAGATTTGGTATTAATACCTTAATTTACACTATATTAGAAATGTACCCTTCAGCCTCTTATTAGAGTATTTAATAAATAAATATTGAGGTGGGTCAGATTGTGGTCCCTGTGATTACACAGAGCTGAATTTCGTTCTTGTGGCAGTAAAAGTGCTGGGTTGGTCAGAGCAGAGGCACTCTGGGATTTCTGTGGTGAGCATTCCATCGATGGCTGTGCAGGCTCGGGTGGGGAAGGCAATACTCTGCTGCAGAGGGGAAAACAGCATTTGCCGTGGGAGGGATGTGTCTGCAGCCCTGTCCCTGTGAGCTGCACAATGACTGTGAGCTGATCATTTCCAGAGGAAAATGCCCAGCCTTAGGACAAAAGATTCAGGCTGAAAATATCAGGGAGTTTCACTGATGCATCATCACAAGGAAGACGGAGTATTGCTGTTTTTGGGGAGGATTCTAACTTGATTGTTATTCTGTTTTCCATTATTACAGGGATCCTTTCAACTCTGGGAAATGGGTATGTCATTTTTATGTCCTCAAAGCGAAAAAAGAAGCTGAGACCTGCTGAGATAATGACTGTTAATTTAGCAGTGTGTGATCTGGGCATTTCAGGTAATTTCATGTTTTTATTTCCCCTCTCTTTTACTATCTCACCATTCTGTCTGGCAGCAGCAGGAGACATTCCTCTGGAAGCCACGGGACCACCAAATGCCTTTTGCTACTAATATTTCTGCTCTATTATTTGCATGTAAATAACAGAGAAGGATGGAAAACAACATTCCTGAACGACTCGATGGGAAGAAATGAACAGCACAGAGGAAAAATTATGGTTGATTTTATCAAACAGGCAGAGCTCCTGTTCACCCCAGGCCTGGGCAGGTCTCCAAAGGCATCCTTGTGCACCCCAGCACAATAACCACAGAATATCTTGGTATGACAGGTGCAGAAAATTATGTTTTCTTGCTGTAGGTGTAATAGAAAGGATCCAAGTGCCTCAAAAATACATGTTTAGCCAAATAATTGGAAAATGCCAGTGGCCATCACCCCATCTAATAGTTTTCTCTCTAGTGACTGTCCTCCTTTGGATCAGAAAAAATAAGCACTTGTGTCAATCTGTAGTGTACGAGCAGCAACAGCCAACTGGGAGGATTTTTATCACAACCCCACAGTCTGGATGTCCTGGAATGGGAAGAGAGAGCTTTGGAGAGGTTTGTCCAGAGGTGCAGAGATGGTGCAGAGATGGTTGTTTTGGCTCTGGACATGAGACTGATCCAGCTGCTCATAGGGAGACACAGGAAAAGGGCTGGGTGTCTTTTAGAAAAGGATATTTTGGGTGGCAGACAGTCTGATGGGTATCAGGACCCAGCTGCCCATGGGATCTCCCCAGTGCCATAAAAATGGCATTATATTCCTGTGCTTGCAGAGTCATCTGTCCCCTGTGTGCTGGGGCCTCTGCCCTCAGCTCCAGCGCACCCTTCTCCTGCCCTTGTCTCTGCCAGATGCTTTTGCCCTCATCTAAATGCCCAAAATATCACTGAACAATGTAAAATGATGGCTCCCAGCCTCCCCAGGCTGACACTTTGAGCTCTCATGGCACAAGGCCAAGGAGCTCCTCATCCCTGCAGATTCCAGTGGTTTTGGTCAGTAAAGATGGATTTCTGAAGGAAATACTAATTCAGTAGAAGAAAGATGTTGGTATAAATATCACTGCTACCACACAGAGAAATCACAATTATTTCTTTGGCATTTCTACTGTGCAATGCAATATTTCCATCTTGCATTATTTAGAAGTCAAGGTAAAAAACCCCAGACTGGCTTTTTTGCCTTCTGTGATACTTCAATTTTCTTTGTGTTTTAAGAATCTGTCTTATTGGGCTCCTGTTTGAGTCCTGTGATAGCCACTCCAATGAGAGGGAGTGTTTCAGGAGAATTTCCCCAGCTTTATATCCTGAATATTGCCCAGAGAAGCTGTGGCTGCCGCATCCCTGGGAGTGTTCAGGACAGGCTGGACAGGGCTTGGAGCAACCTGGGGTGGTGGAAGGTGTCCCTGTCCATGGCAGGGGGTGGAACAAGATGGCCTTTAAGATCTCCTGTGATCCAAAATATACTGTGATTCTATGATTTGATGAATTTTAACAGATATCTCCTAACCATAAAAACTGCGTGTCCCAACTATTCAGATTGCAGCTTGTTTGGGACCCCTCTTAGTGGGAGGGCTGCTAATTTCTCTGTCAAGGTCTGTCACACCACTTGGTCACCTTGCTTTCTTCCATGGGGAATCTCAATCTATCTGTGTGCTTAAATTTTGAAACTAAAAAGAGTCATCGGCACAGCCACGCACGGTTTTTCTCCCTTCTCTAATTTTTTTTAATTAATGGAAGGTGCTAACTTGAGAAATGCAATGTGTTCTGTCTGCTGGACTGATTGAAGATAGGATCTTTTTCCCCCAAATCTTCCTATTTCACACACTTGTCTGAACACGTTGTTGAAGAAAAGAGTTTTGCTTCCTGCAGATTTCCACGGGGTGGCACCAGCCCCTTGTTCAAAGCTGCTTTGGGCTCATTTTGCACTGACCATGCTCTGGGCTGCTCCGAGCCCTGCTGCTGAAGAGAAATTTGATTTTGTGCACGGAAATGTGTTGGCCTTTAAAGCTGTTACTCATTTATATGACTAAAGTTGCTGACTGTTAGCACATACCCTAGACCTTGCCTTATTTAATGTTTTTTGTGAAATCTTAATCACTGAGGTCAGCTTTTGCTTGAAAAATTGAAAGTGCATATATTCTGTCCAGCGAATGATTGACCTGAGCACAACCTGCAGGTTCAGGCAGAACTTTCCTTACAGGCTTAGGCTGAAAGAAAACAATCCAAAAATACCTTGTTTAAAAATAAATCTTATTTTGAAAGGTTTTTAATCCTGATACTTTTGGCATAGGAGATGGAGCAAAGGTCATTTTCTGCAAGATTTGATTTTGGTAGAAATGTTTTAATTTTCGGTTAAGAATGAAAAGAGAATGCTTGGGTTTGCATCAGTTTGATATGAAATGGAATCTTTTTGAGAACAATCCAAAATATTTTCCTACAGATCCCTTCAACAAAATAAAGATTTTTGTCTTGGCTTCTACAAATAGGTTACCTAGTGGAAATTACAGTTTACAAGATCATTTTTGCACTCTTCGTAAACAATTCACTGAGCTTCTATGACATTAAAGACATTTTGGTTCAGCCAGGGAAACTAGCCCAGGGCAGCTGAGATGTTTTCAAACCCATGAGGTGCTCTGGCTGCTCCTGTGCAGGAAGGAATATAGTCACAGGAACATGGAATTCAGTATTTAATTTTGTTTTAATGTTGCAGTTGGAATATTCAGGCCTGGGAGAATTTAAGATCAGGCTGGTAAGTAAAACTGAAGGGTTTGGAAAACGTGTGTTCCTAGATTATAAATTTTTGAGGTTTTGGTTCCATTAAAGTTGTTGTTTTTTTTTGTTTGCCTAAATTATGACCATGAAAAAGTTCATAATTAGGAGAAAGTGGAGATTTCCAACTAGAAAATTACAATTTTAGAACTTTCTCTTTGTCACAATACTTGCAAAGAATATGAGTAGTGTAAACCTGCCTTAAGGTGAGAACAGAACATTTGACCTGACTTCACTTCTTCCATTATGCAACTCACTTTTACATGTGGAGGGATGAGCTAAAGTGCCACTAAAGAGATAGCCTCAAAAATAGGTTTTTTGAGTCATTTCCCATCTGTTTGGGCAAGCTCAGAATGTTTTGGTGTCTGTGCCCAGGAGACTTGCTTGGAGGCACCCAAGGAGTGTGTGGCACGGAGAGGAGCTGAAACCACTTCTGCAGATCAAGTCCATATCTTTCCTTCCCACCTAACACTTTACCTCACTATGTATCCTACTGCTGGGCCTTGACCTTGCAAAAGTCCTTTTGAAGGAAAATTTCTTTACCTTGTGCTTGAGGACACTCAGTTGGCTATAAGATAAGCTTGGTTTATAAGATGTAAACCAAGCAGATCTGTGCGTGTTTCAAGATCAGACTCACCGTCACCGCTCCTGTTTCTGTACTGGTGTGCGGACTTAACACACACTCTGAAGTTTCCAGTTTGGGAAGAGCCTGCCCATGGCTGGTTCCAGAGTGTTGGTTTGCCTCTGGTTCCTGTGGTCTATAGCCAAGCAGCTCTTTCCAGCCCCCCTGCAGGCTTGGCTCATCCTGCCCCATCATCAGTGCTGTGGGATCAGCTACAGCTCCCTCAGGGTCAGCCCTGTGCTCGGAGGGCACACAAGCCATGGAATCACAGAGTGCTTTGGGCTGGAAGGGACCCTAAAGACCATCGCATTCCAACCCTGTGCCATGGGCAGGGACACCTTCCACCATCCCAGGTTGCTCCAAGCCACATCCAACCTGGCCTTGAGCACTTCCAGAGATGGAACAATCACAGCTTCTCTGGGCAACCCATGACAGTGCCTCACCACCCCCACAGTAAATATTTACTTCCTAATATCTCATCGAAATTTACCTTCCTTCAGCTTAAAGTCATCACATCTTCTGTGCCTGAAGCCCTTTCTCCTCACTGCTGAGCACTTTTACTGGCAGTAGTTTTGTGCAAAGGAGAGGGTTTGCCTTTCTGATGAAAGGAGATTTTCTCAATGGTGGATTTTTTCAGTAGGCTGACATTCTCTTCTCCTTTTGAAGTTGTAGGCAAACCCTTCAGCATCATCTCCTTCTTTTCCCACCGCTGGATGTTTGGCTGGATCGGCTGCCGCTGGTATGGATGGGCTGGTTTCTTCTTTGGCTGTGGGAGCCTCATCACCATGACAGCTGTCAGCCTGGACAGGTACCTCAAAATCTGCCACTTGTCCTATGGTAAGACAATTATATTTTTATATATAGGTAATTGTATTATCTATGACTGCAGAGAAACTGTATTGAGTGCTGTAGTTTACTACACTGAAATTATACTTAACCTCTTCAAAATGTTTTTCTTAAATATAGAGGGGAGAGATGAGAGAAATGTCTTTGCATGATCCAAGTAATCCCAGTTAAATTCATTTTGCTGGACATAACACCCTCACTGTCATATCCTCTGCTGTCTGCATAAGCCATGAGTTTTTGTAACCCCTCACAGATAAATCACTTTGTGTCTATCAAGGCCTATTAGCATTAACAGATGCAAGTATTGCACATATTGCAGAGTCTTACAGGCCAAACCATGAAAATATTCCTTGTTAGATGCCTAAATTCCTCTGGTGGCAAGCTATTTAAAACACCTAAGGGATTTGGAAGGCCCATAAGTCGCATTGTGAAATCGTCTCTCAAACATGGAAATGGAACCTGAGAGGATGAAATTAATTTGGCAGTGTAAGGTGGTACCACCACATCAATCAATATCTTGTACCTCTGGAATATGATGCATTGTATGCTTCACTCTTTCCAGTTAAATGATATTGTCACAGTTTAGAAAAGATGTTCTTCTTGCATTGTAAGGGATTAAATTCCCATCCAAATACAGGGAATGCTCAAGGTGACTTTAAAAGTAAGAAACACCTTGCCCACATGACTGGAGGGACACAACAGATTTCTTTATGATGACATATAATATCAATCATGTTAAATTATAAGGAATGTTTGCAGCTAGGAAAGGTAAGTAAGCCAGTCTGTAAAAGCAGATAAAAGCTGTGGTTCTGTGCTAAGAAGTGCCATTATAGATCCTGGTGTGTCCATAACTTTTCCCTAAATGGGAGTGCAGGGGAGGTATCCTTTAGCTGAGTTTTAGATACACCAATAATATTTAACAAGATTTCAGTTCTTTCTATAGAAGTCTTACCAAAATAATTCAACGGCAACCCAAATCATAGACAATTTTTCGCAGACTTGGTGAACTGAAGTGAATATTTCATGGCTGGCTACATTCATGCCACCAGCTGTGGTGTTTAACATGACATCTTAGTTCATGGAAGAGAAAATGCTTCGAAACCTTTATCCTCAAGGGCTCTGATCGTGGTGGTCCATACATAAGGATGGAGAGAAATAAACAAACATGTTTATCATGCTCAGTCTAGGTGGTTAAAAAATGTTTCTCTCTTAATACTTACACTATTGTTGCTTTGTTTTTCCACCCCTGAACTAAACCAAATGCCTTTCTGTCTCTCAGCCATCATACATGAATACATCATTTGTCAGGCAGTGTTTGTTTTCCTTTCAGTGATCTGGAAATGCAAAATCAGCTGGGAGGGGATGCTGGACACATCCAAATTACCGGCGTTTCTTTACTTTGGTTTTGTTTTAAGTCACTCTGAAACCCTGAAGAAATTGTCTTAATGTTAGTGAGACATGACTGAAAACTCCCTTGTGAGTCAGGGACTGCAAACAGGTTGGAGGTTCCAGGATGGAAGGAGATGTTATAACACCATATTCCAAGTTTCTGCAAAATTAAAAAATTTAAATTTGCTAGTCCTGAGTCCTACATGTTGAACATGTAGATGACGATGGAAACACTGCAAACTGAACTTTTTTCCAGATGAATTAGAGCTGTATGCAAGATGAGCAGAGAGCTAATATTCTGATCTCCAGGAATTCTATTGGCATTTAATAAAAAAAAAAGGGGAAGGACACATGAAAACACCTATTACAGATACTTCTGACAGGACACACATGGTGATTTTCTGTACTGGAAAACAGTGACAAAGTAAAATTAAATCATAGATATCTTATTTCCTTGGTAAAGCCTTGTTTTTCAGACACTGAATTTGAACTTTAGTCAGGTAATACAGGAGAGAAAGAATAGGAAATAACCTAAGTTACATTAAAGAATTGAAATTAGTGGACACAATTCCCACGACTGGGAGCTGGTTGTTTGGATTGCTTTAGTTAGGACTCTTCTCAGTTGTAAATCCACACAACTTATAGCAAAGATCTGCAATACAGGAGAGAAAGAATAGGAAATAACCTAAGTTGTATTAAAGAATTGAAATTACTGGACACGATTTCCATGACTGGGAGTTGGTTGTTTGGATTGCTTTAGTTTGGACTCTTCTCCGTTGTAAATCATCATAACTTAAAACAAAGATCTGAAATAAGGAAAAGTGGAGCCTTCCCTGTGAGTGTGCCTTTGTCTTCATGAGGTACAATGGGACCTCAGGGTCACTATGGACACCAAGATGACCACAGCAGAGTTGTTGTCAAGCACTCATGCAAACTCATATTTCACAGGATCACAGAATGGTTTGGGTTGGAAGGGACCTTAAAGACCATCCAGTTCCAAAGTCCCCACAGGGACAGTTTCCATCAGAGCAGATTGCTCACAGCCACATCCAGCCTGGCCTCAAACACCTCCACCTGACACGACATATTCCATCATGCCAAATCCATCTGGGCATCAACTTGTAACTCTTGAATTTCCTCCCAGGTACCTGGCTTAAGAGACACCATGCGTTTATCTGCCTGGCAATAATCTGGGCCTATGCTACGTTCTGGGCTACAGTGCCTTTTGCTGGGGTGGGGAGCTACGCCCCCGAGCCCTTTGGGACCTCCTGCACTCTGGACTGGTGGCTGGCACAGGCTTCAGTGGCTGGACAGGCTTTTGTTCTGAGCATCCTTTTCTTCTGCCTGCTGTTCCCAACTGCGGTGATTGTGTTTTCCTACGTCAAAATAATTTTAAAAGTCAAGTCGTCCACCAAAGAGGTTGCTCACTATGATACCAGGATTCAGAACAGCCACATACTTGAAATGAAGCTGACCAAGGTAAGAAGGAACATTTATCTCAGTTTGCTTTGTTGAGTCACAGAAGCAGGTTTGGAGACAATAATGCGATGCTCTGAAGGTTCTTTTTATAGCTTTCTCCTCTCTTACTGTCAAGATGGGGTAAAAACAGGAGTGGAAACATAATTCTGTGATTAGGGCACTTGAGTCCCTGAGATCATGATTCACTCTGAAGCTCTGCCACAGCTTTCCCGTGTGACCTTTCAAGTCATATCATCTCCCCACCATAAAACACCCTTTGCTTTCAGAAACAGTTGTAAAGACTAATTTAAGGTGTTTGATGTGCATAGGAATTATAACAGAAAACAGATAGAGAGTAGATTATTGTAGCAGGGAAATAAAGCTTTCAGACAGTTTACATTCCTCTGTTAATGAAGATATAAACCAAAATTGGTCCTGTGACACTGCAATTGTTTTAATGCAAACAATTTATCAGTTGGGCTCAACCATGAACTGCTGATAAAAATGCACTGAAGTGCTAAAATTAATTTTCCATCTCAGGCCATATCCTGTTTTCCCTTTCTGATTGAATCTATTTTCTCTTTGGCAATGGTGACAGCCATGATCCTTGATCCTGGTTATTGCGCCAGGAAATCTCTCAAAATAAAGGCTTGTATTGAACAAAATCAGATTCCTTATCTGTAAAAGATTCACCAGCCTCTGTAAGCCATGCCAAGAGTGAGACAAGCAGCAAGTTTTGCTTGGCTGATCAAATTTTATTACAATTTTTTTGAGTTGAACTGGAAGTTATATAACATACACCAATAAAGGGTATTGTGTCTAAGCATATCTGCAAATCTCATCTACGTACCTGTACCGCTGGTGCTGCCAATACAGCTGGTACAACAACTGCACTTGCCTTTCAAAAGGCTGTTTCAAATTGTTACTTTTTTTTTTTTTTTTGGTGGTTATTCAGCAAATTTCTTTTGAAGAGCAACGGAAACTTTTGATTTGAGGTTGCGGATTTTTTTTTTTCCCGTATTAGGAGGATCATGTAAAACTTCAATGTGATCTGAATTGCAACACCAGTAATTTTCCCTCCTGTTTTGGATCTACACTGGAGAACATAACGTTGGGATAAATATAAATATGGAGAATTCGTCTCCCTTATATTTCATTTGACTCCACAGCACAATTTATAACAAACAGGCTGTGCTTGAGATTCTTGGCTCACCTGCACTGTTCCTTCAGTGACAGACAACAAAAAGAACAGAGCACAGGAAAGGTTATACAATGTCCAAACCCCCTGTTCTTTTTGGTGAAATTTTTTTTGTAATCTAGTCCTGCTAATTGCCTTATTCCAAATGAGTGCACATGTGCTGCTCCCAGTCTGGATGCAGCAATAATCTGTCAATGGCAGCAGTATAAAGACAGATGTTTTTCAGGGTATATTACGGTATGGCATCACTTGAAGTGATATCAGGCTGTGACTGAGTGCAGACAGGCTGGTTCAGGTAAAGTACACAAATCACAGATTTTGGCCCCAAACTGTTTTTCTTTCATATTTATACTGAAATTTCTTGTGGTTACATTTCCTCACATTATGAGGAAGTATTTTACTAATTTACCAGGAGCTCATTTATCAGAACTAAAATATTTAACATAAATTTGCTTTTTAAAATATCTTCATATTATAATGTAGTACAAATCTATGATATGGGTTAGAAGAAAGAAATGTAGACATTGTACTAGAATTCTCACTCTCAATTAAATTCCCAATTTTCATAAGATCTTTTCTCAGAAACTTTCGCAGCTTTGATATTATCTGCATATTATCCTAAAAAAGAGATTCTGTGTTTCAGAAGGAATCCCCTCCTTAAATAATTTGAATTCAATATCATACTACTATTATTTTCTGAAATCTCATTTAGTTTCCTCATATTTAGGCAGACTTTATTGCATTTTTAAAGGTCTGATAGCAGACTCATTAACTGCGCTGTGCCAGACGAAAGAAACACAGGCAGTAGATAAAGAGGCAGAATTTGTTCATATTGTAAATTCATATGAAGAAGAAAGTTATCATTTTGCTTTTCCATTCAGCGGAATGCAATTCCCTTGCATTCTGCCTCGCTCTGTGCTGTGCTGCCAGTGTCTGCCTCCTCTGGATAAACCTCACTGTCTCTTTTCTCCTCTCACAAGGTGGCAATGTTGATCTGCGCAGGGTTCCTCATTGCCTGGATCCCTTACGCCGTCGTCTCGGTCTGGTCAGCCTTCGGACGGCCGGACTCAGTCCCCATCCAGTTCTCAGTGGTCCCAACACTGCTTGCAAAGTCAGCAGCCATGTACAACCCCATCATTTACCAGGTCATTGACTGCAAGTTTGCCTGCTGCCGCTCAGGAGGGCTGAAGGCGAAGAGCTCTTTGAAGAAATCAAGGTAATTTCTTCTTTGAGAAGTAGGATACCTTTAAGAACGTGATATTCCAAAAAGTACCAAACTAAGGTCTACCAAGAATCACAGCTTGTTGAATCTCATTTCTTGGTTCTGACCATGACCATTTTGATTTGGGATTTTTCTTGCCATGAATTTGTAAATTTGTAAAGTGACTCTAGGCGTACAAAGAGAAGCAAGGAGACAGTCCTTATTTTAGTTTCAGCTGCAACTCCATTGATATAGCTTGGAAAACAGTCCCATTGGTTTTAGTAGGTTTTGAATCAATCCTGTCTTCCTGATCCTTTTCTTTCATGTCATCATATGAGTTTCCACCAGAAGGTGTTGGCGTCCTCTATTGCCAGTGAAGCAAATGGAAGAGAACTGTGTTAATTCCTTCCATAATTAACCTGTTAATACTATTCTTTTCGGCCACAGAATCAGCATGGAGAGACAAAAGTTCCTTAACCACCCAGAAGGTACCACTCACACCAAAAAACCCCACCTCAAACCAGACAAATCAAAGTGTAATAAAGTCTCATAAGAATGCCTCTTTTTTTTTGTAATTTACAACTTTCAGGCAAAATTTGTGCTGAGCACCTGTGGATATCCTGAAAACACTATGCACTTGGAGGGAAAGTGTTTCTAGTTCTGTATTGTGCCAGACAAGTACCTTACTTCTGTGATTGAACAATGAGATAATGATGGGCATTAATCTGACAGTGTAGACTGGCACAAAGGCCACAAAGACCATACCACATACAAGTGACTGTGAAATAATAGAATTCCAATGATTTGCTTCAAAGGCCTGAAATGTATGTGCCTCAATAGAGGCAAGAAGGACCATTTTATAATTAATATTATTCCCTTACCAATTCCAGCATTTTTGGACGTGTTGCTCAGAGAGTCAATCTTGAGCTTCCACAGCTTCTCATAGCAGATTGTTCCATAATCTTGCACTCAGATTTATTTCATCTGCAGAACATACAGAGTTTATATATGTTGTAAATGCCTGAGGTGTTGAATTCATAGTTTGCCAAAATCGTTTCTGCAGTTTTAGTCAAATGGGACACAGATCCTTTGGCGGATTTTTGGTAGCTGGATTTGCTTTTTACCTCTAAAGGAGTTTTCACCAAGTCCCTCACCCAGAATGCAAGTCGGCTTCTCTAGGGCTATGCAGTGAACAAAATGACCTGAAGGATTCACTTCCCAGAAGCAGGAACTTAAAATCCGAGTTGGTATGAAAAAAATGAGCCTTGTCCCTTCTCCCCCCACAGGACATACACCATATCTGTGCCCGGGGACTCGGCAGCCGTGAACGAAACCCAGCTGGAAGCATGAGCGCTCATCTCACACACAGAAAATGAAAACCTGATGACAAACAACCCTACTGGCTCAAGTTCCTCTTTCTGTAAATGAATTAAAACATGGTGACAGGTTTATTTTACTCCCTATTCCCATGTACAAAGTACAGTTCTTTCCATTCTGACCAAAATAGTGTGTTAGAGTTGGGTAAATATTTTAAGTACTCAGAGGAAGAAGAAACAGAGAAAATTTGTTTTTATTAAAAATTTTCCTCCACTTCAGATGCTTTAAAATACCCTTTTCTTTGTTCTTTTTAGCACTAACAGAAATGATAGTTTGGACGATATTTTGCCTCAGGGGAAGGAAAATATTCATAAAGGCCAGTTTTAGTTTACCAAAGCTAATCTCCCTAAATTCCTGCTGCAGTCACTGGAGAACTGGAACATGAGAGAAAGGATTCCTTAGAGGACAAATCTGAGTCGGAGCTTCACTTTTCAGGGCTCTGAATTACACAGTGGGGAAACATTAGCTGACTGTATTTCCCTGGTGAGCATTTCTCCCATGCTGAGGCTACAAGCTGTCTTAGACCCATTGTGACTTCAGTCCTTCACTATTCAGAAATATTTTGGTTTTAGTCAAGGCAGCATCAGAAGTGCCACACTCATACACAGGCTCACTTTATGAGATACAACAAATCCTTACTCAGTTGTGAATAAGAGGGGAAAGATCTCTTGCTCAAATTGTGGATTCACTTAGGAATTATGAACCACTTCGTAATGAAAAAGCTGAACCTAAATAAAGTCAGCTCAAGCAAAACTGAGCAAACCAATATTTCACACGTTTTTACCATTCTCTGGCATAAATTACAATGAAATATGATGGCAATAAGCAGAAAGATTTGACTTCTTGATTGATAACTGAATTTTTCACCTTGTATTTTGCTCATCACAATTTTTTATGAAATCACTTTGTGAAATATGAAATGGCAATACTTTACTCAATCTAAACCACAAAACCAGATTCAAAACGATGCATTTGTGAGAAGGGTAGGAGCACTGGTAACAGAGGAGCCTTTCCAAAGTCCTTTAAACACTAAATCCTGGAAGGATGAGGACTGGTGACTTTTTAGGAGAATGAAGTTCTGTAAGTTCCTAATGCATTCAATAGAAAAAAAATTGTGCCTTGAAATGACCTGCAGAGTAGGGCAGCTGAAACAGTTGTGTTTGATAGGAGCCATAATTATTCCTATTACCTCCTTTTTCTTTTTTGAATTTATCTTAAGGTAGAGGCATCACTACAGATCAAAAATTAGCATTTCAGTATAAGCAGATTTTTAATGTTTAAAGTAATGATTTTGATGTTTCTATGTAATTTCTTCAAGAAGGATATGATTCTATTAAAATAAGTTAATTACAAATCAAAGAGTCTCCCACACAGCTGACTGTTAAAAAGAGAGAAAGTTACAAGGGCAAAGCTTTGTTCTGAGTTGTTCCTTTAAGGAAAGTAAGCATTTGGGAAAGAGTTTCAATTACTTTCCTGTTTAATATTTCCTGTTTACCGTTAATTTATCCTACTGTTATTTCGGAATTGTGTTTAACATGCATTTCCTGCCACACTGAACTGAACTTCTTTTGTAGCTAATCCATGGTGATATTGAAATTGTTTTAAACAATAATATCATAAAGGTTTAATCTGATGTTTGTTGACATGTCCCAGCACTCCCATTCTGCTTTTTTCTGTTGCTATTTGCTCAAATATTTAGACCACATAGCAGAAGTAGAATTTTGTAGAATTTCCTAAGCTGAGTAAAGTATTGCTTCCTCCTCTGCAATGCTTTAGCAAAACAAGTTTGAATAAATATGAAGAGATCTTGCAGAGGTACAAAGACTTGCCATGACAACAATACATTGTTTTGTGCTAATTTTTTCCAAGAAGTGGAGTTCTTTCATTTCTAGAGACCTTTCAGCATAAGACAAACTTATTTCCTATGGTTGCAAATTGTGCCCATTAGTTGATCCAGAGCAGAAGGCATCTTTTACAATATTTGCAGACTTGGTTATGAAGCCATTAACAACCTTCTCTCAATTTTCCTGCAACTTTTATCATTTCCTTCATCCAGGCAAACTTTTGTTTGTGTCTATAGGTGTTTATTATAACTAAGGTGTGATGTAAATCAGATGTGCAGTGGCCCTATAAATGAGATTAGTTGTTGGTAAAATTGTAGGAATTGCTCAATAGTCTGGCCAGATTTAGGGGTAGATCAACTCAATTTTGTACATGAACCCTTCCTCTAATTTAAATTGGGAAAGCTTTTCTCTTTATTTATTAAAATTATGTACTTCCCTCAGAATTGCTGCTGCGTCATTCCAGGAGTGGATACACACTCATGGTAGGGCTGAATTTTATATTTTTAAAGAGTGTAAGATATTTTTGGATTCTACTATAGAGAATGTACTAGATACATGTGCTATCTAAAGAGTTCAGATGTTTAGTAAACTGTAAATATGAACTTCCAGGATAATGATAAACATGTTTCTTATGACTTAAAAACCTTTATTTTAATATGACTTAAATTTATTTATTTTTTTATTCAGTGGCATAATTATTTTTGTCTGAAAACTCTGTTTTGCCACTACTGAACAGTATCTTGCTCTATAAAAAACTTTAGGACTTTGTGCAGGAGTTAGAGACAAGTTTATGCTGAGCGTGTGTTTAGGAGAAAGATATTTCCCTGAATCAAGCAGGACATGCACATTCCAGCATGCAACACTTAATTTAAATGCAGAATCTGAACCTAGGAGCAAATGGATCTCATTGGATTCAACGATAAAAGAGAACTGGAGCACTTTCTTTTTTCACCTGTATATAAAGCAACTCAGACAATTTGTGCTCTCTTTGGGATCACAGTGGTACAGGAATGAGGGATCTTATCATGGATTCAAATTTTCAAGGTCAACTTTGAATTGATTTGAAGGTTGTAGCCAGATGGTTCTAAGGATAATACTTTGCCACAGATGCTCAGGACAGAGTTTCTCCTTCTCTGTGTGTTGAGGTTGATAATTGATTACTATATCAAACTGAGAAATGTAACCTTGGCCTGAGGTCATCAAAGGCAGTGAATCTCTCACTTTGCTGTTCTAGAAATCTTCTAAATGTTTTACAAGTTTCAAACTTACGTTATTTTTTGATCTGGGCTTTGTCAAAGCACCAACAGTATAAAACCTACTCAGGGTGATGAATAAAGAATACAGCTCTGAAGATTTCTTTATTACATTTTCATCCTTCTTGTTACATTAAGAAATTTCCTCTTTTTATGTATAAACATGAAACTAAATGTTTTTCAATGAAAATAGTGCCATCAAAAAAAATAGCTATAAATGAGAATCTTTTATTATGTAACCTTTGTGTGCATTCAGACTGAGCTGCCAAGAAGAAAATTCCATTTGAATTCACTGTCCATGACTTGAAGGAAGTAATTGACACAGGCTAAGACTCCACTTAGATAATGATCTGACCTGGACAGTAAGATTAAGAGAGTAATGGGAACAACACTGTATTTTGAAGTGATGGTGAAATTATGCAAAGCATGTGGATATGGAAATTTTTATTTGTCATTTTCAGTCATAGATGAAGAATGACTATAAACCTTCTGCAGACATGGAAATCTGTTGACAATGAAGAAATATCAAGATTTAAAATGCCTGAAGAGACTCTTGAAATAGGGAAATTAAGGAAACTTTTATGACAGAAAAAGTTGAAAAAAATAAAATACTGAAAATATAAGTTATGGTTGTGAGCTTTTGGAAGAGAGTAGAGAGCATTTGTCCATGCAGGGGAGTGCAGCTGCAGCAAATTTTATTTCTAGACCTGTAACAAAAAAGAAAAATACCCAACCCAACAAGTGATTTGTTAAAAACATTTATCACCCACAGCAGAATACTGCTGATAGCAGAAGATTTTTGGCTTTGTGGCATCGAAAGGGAAAGAGAAAATTGATGTGTCTTCATACAAAGAGAGCGTGATTAATGAATGACAGGCACAATGATAGTGAGTTGGATTCCTTGGTGGAACTTTTCTCTTGGCTGACAATGTCTTTTGGAGGTTGTCCCACCTCCGCTGTGTAGGGTGATCTTGGTCATGAGAATAAATATGAATAGCTGCCTAATGACTGGGCACTTATTTCTCCTGTAATTCTACATTATTCATTTTATGTTTGTGTTTCTACCTCTTCTTCCCACCAGGGATCTTTCAGACAGATCAGTCTGCATCCCCCAGGAAAGCCGCTTTGACATGTTTTTAGTCACATTTCCCAGCTCAGGATGTCCCCAGATGAGTCTCACCCTGGGTAAGAAGCTCTTAACAAATGATGTTCACCATAACACCAATTTCTCTTCTTCCCTCCTCCCACGCAAGGTGTGGTTTGTTTCCTCCACATCTGTATTTTCCCAAGTTTCACAAGCCTTTGCCATTCTCTGGCCCCAAGGAAGAACATTTTGCTGCCTGAAACTAGGTTTTCTGGAGAGCTGCTGATAAGCACCACCATTATGATCATCACATTTACAAGTTCTTGAGCTCTTGAGCGTCCCATACTGACCTTTTTCTTGTCTACGTGCTTTGCTTTTCAGGATGGCTCACGTTCTCCTTCACTTGGAACACAGTGAACATGGTGAGGGCTGTTTTAGTAAGCGCCTGGAATGATCTTCGCATTCCCAGTTCCTCCTGTTTCACTTTGTAGCTGGGGGAGCAGGTCTTGGACCGATAAGAGTAAAACCTTTTGAAATAAAAGGCTTAGTTACAAATTTTCATGCTGTCATTACTTTGGAAGCCATAGGATGCTTCTCTAGTTATGGATAAAAAGCCTTTTTCAGTCATTCACTGCAGTTTTGTGTTTCAGTTGTGTAGAGAATAAAACCCACCTGGTTTGTTAGAGATCTATTCTGAGAGACACATTCAATATCAAATCAGGCCACTGCAACAAATGAGTGGAAGTTGCTGATAAACGTTTGGTAGGTTTCCTGAGTCAGTAAGATTGGTCATTGGTCTGTATTTTGGACGTAACACCTAAAGGGAGTTTTGGGAGTAGATCTCTTAATCTTTGTGGAATATAACTAATAAATCTGTGAAATATCAAGTAAACATTGCACTGACCAAAATCTGACATTGCACAGAACATATTTCAGACATAGATGGTAGATACATGTGTGGTAAAAAAAAAAATTTAAATTATAAATAATGTTTACATTGCATCAAGCATAATCTTACATTAGTGAAAATATTAAACATTTAGCAAATAGGTACGTGTAGAAATTAGCATGAAAATAGAGATGGGAAGACCATTTTGGTTTCTGAAGAGGGCTACACAGAGGCTCAGCATCTTAAAGTCAGAGGCTGGTATGAAAGTCTTGCTCTTTCTGCACCAATCTTGCAAAACATATCAAGAAAAGGGTCTCACCTTAGGGTTTTGCATTCATGCAGGGAGTCTGCAGCACCTAAAAGTGTCTCCCTGGAGCACCTGAAGATCCTCAATCATGAATTACAAGCCATTTTCTCTGTTTAGTGTGTAGAGAACCTGCCTGTCTGTCTGCAGTTCTGCTCCCCATAGCTAAGAGAAGTTTTAGGGAAAGCGTAACAGGGAAGAGAGAAAAAGGATAATGTTAAAGCAACAGAAACTAAGGTGAGAGGGTGACAGGGTCAAGCTAAGTAGTCTAAAAGAGAAAAGGTCTGAGAGTAAATTATATCAGTCTATAAAAAACTTCGAGGCAATAATAATGTAAATGAAGGGAGGGAGTTATTTGCAGTCTCAGAAGGTGATAGATTGAGAAGTCAAAGCTGGAAGCTAAGGCAGGAAAAGCTGGAATGGGACTACCTGAACTACAGGAGCATTCAGGCTTTGTTCTCAAGAGGAAAGTTGGGGCATGGTTACAATGTGCTCAAGAATAGGTTGTTTAATCTACCAACAAAAATTATTAACAATTGGCAATATTTCTAAACAGCCATTTTTAGTCCTGATATCTGAATATCTGAACATTTTCCTAATTTAAACACCAGTAGGATCTCATCTTAGGACCTGTGTGTGCTGCTGAAGCAATGAGTGCTGACCTTGCTGTACAGACAGCTGGATTGTTTACACTGGACCTTGGCTTCCAAAGAGCCCTCACTCAGTGAAACTTCACTTCTAATGAAGCTCTTTCAAAATCCAAAGTTGGTGTAATGCAGTGGCATGTGCAGATACTGAGGTAAACTTTATTATGAAAGAAGTAGCTGTGCTTTCACAGTTACTGGATGAGCTTTTCAGAGAGGTATCATTCTGCAACACTTGCAGTTCAAGCTAAAATAAAGTGTTGTAATTACTGCCATGGACAATTTGTTGGAATAAATTATTTTCAGCTGTGCTATTGAGCTTTTGAGAATACGATAATAAATCTGGGATCCCAGAGTCATTAAATTAAAATACACCAAACAACCACAGGGAAATTACATGAGACAATTACCTTCAGAAAAACATATATTAGTGGTTTGTGAGCTACATTTTCATTCTTAGGAATTATATTTCTAATAGAGTTAAATTTACAAAGATACCAATAGACTTTTGGTGATATTGGCCCAAAATGACTGAAATTTGATTGTGTTCTCAAAGCTTAGGTGTATTAATTGTACAGAAATATATTCCTACTACTAAAGGTGTATCCTATTAAGAAATAATTTAAAGTGCAATTCTTTGTGTACGTGTGCTGTATTTATTGTTTCAGTTTGTTTGCAGTAGGATTGTATTCACATTTAGTGTCCTGATAGTGGTCTAGGCTTAGAACAAGAAACCACAGGCATGTATTAGATAGATTTCTCTTCTGTTTAGGGGATCAGACTCCTGCCTGCTGAAAATAGGTGCACACCTGCTTGAAAGCCCGTGGCCTACATCTCTTTTCAATTTCTAATGTAAAAAAGGGATCCTGTGTTTCCTTTGCCCTGCTCATCTCCCACCACAGCAGCCTCACCAGCCTTGCTGGAGTTGCACCAGGTTAAATACACCCACAACAGGGAGCCTGGGTCCATGGGGAACAGGGAAAGGAGGCAGAAGGGTGGGCTTCTTTCTCAGTTAAAGATGAGAAGAACCAGGAACAACCCCACCAAAAACAAGGTACTGCTCTGAGATTGCAACAGAAATAAAAGGAGAAGATCTCTTTTCAGTTTTAAGGGGCCCAAGAAATGCCAGATGTACTCCCACCTCCTGGCAGCTGGTTCTCCAACTCTGATGTAAACAGCTAGACCTTGAGCTGAGAGGGTCCTTCTGGCTGAGGAGACCTTCTGACTGCAATAAAGTTTTGACTTGGCTGGTAGCACAAAGGTGAGGAAGGCTGAAAGCCTCTTTGTTCCTGGCTTTGAGTGATTTTGGCTTCCTCCATGTTCTGTTCCATTACAGTCCGTGAAAGATGCACTTGACCTTCCCAAGGACCCCCCGGAGTACACAGCTGAAGTGTCAGTCACGGCATGCTGGTGTTGTAAGCAGCACTCAAAGCTGGAAGAAACTAATACAAAACTTCCTAGAATATTTATTACTGATTCTTTTCAGCATGTTGGAGCTTGAAGTGCAATGGAGGATCTGAATATGGTGATTAATGAACCTCAGTGGTCAAGGAGGTGGGAGAGTTCATTCACTACTACGATTTTGTAACTCACAGTATAAAATTCAATTGTTTGTGTCCATCAGTGTTTCCAACACATTGTGTGTCAGTGCAATGTCCTGGAACTGCAATCACCATTGTAAGAGAAAATTTATGGAGCGAACCTGTAAATAACTGTGTAAGTTCTCAAGTGGTGTTGCTGAGTTAATATGTTGTTAATATATAACACTGTGTTATGAAGCAGTAAAGAACTTCACTTACTGGCTGCACTTAACATCAGGGGACACTTTACTGTCACTGTGTTGGAACAACAGTGGTGATTTTCATTTTTCTCTGCCCTTTTTATTCCCCTAAACACACAAGCAGACAGATGACATCACGGGCAGACTTTATTTTCTGCACTTTGTTATCTGAATGTGCTTTCAAATAAAGCAAGAGAATGGATCAGTACTGTTACCTGTGGTTTTGTCTTGCATTTTGATCACAAAATTGTATGTTTTCACATCAAAGCTGCTTTTGGTGCCATTTAACTGCAATCCATAACCTGCATGTGTCTGTGGTAAAATGCTTTGCCCTGACTGAGAGTAGGTTTAGATTGGATATTTGGAAAAAGCCCTTCCCTCTGAGGGTGCTGAGGCACTGGAACAGATTGCCCAGAGGAGCTGTGGCTGCCTCATCCCTGGAACTGTCCAAGGCAAGGCTGGACAGGGCTTGGAGCAGCCTGGGATGGTAGAAGGTGTCCCTGCCCATGGCGGGGGGTTGGAATGAGATGATCTTTAAGATCCCTTCCAACCCAAGCCATTCAATTGAATGACTTAAATGGCTGCAAAAAGTGTGCGAGGATCAGTTCAGTGTGATGAGAGACAACCAAAATCTCCACTTGAGAAGTTATTTGCGGATACTCTGATTAAAATGATTCTCTAAATAAAGAAAAAAATACTCTCCACTCATTTTCTCCCCAACCCCAAAAGACAGTTGGCAGCTCTGATCCTACAAATCAAGGTTTGGGAGTCGCCATGGTTTGGGCATTCTGGAGTGCTACCTGGACAGGATTTTAACATGCCTGAGAGGTCATCAAAGTGAGATGGTCTCCTTCTTACTAGCAGCTCTGTCCTGTTCTTTGAGACATCTGAGGAGAGTTGAAAACTGGGGAGAAGGATTCATCTTCCTTTCTCTGTTCATTTGACAACAGGTGCACAGTGGAAAACCTTGCCAGGCAGTGCTGGCAGCAGGTACAGAGACACAGGCAGGTGGAGGCTTTTCCTCCCAGACCCATCCTCTCCCCCTCAGCAGTAACCTGTCTGTAAATCTGACCAGCCAAGGCTCAGAAAATGCAGCTTTCCTCAGTGCAAACCTGAACGCTGGGTGGTATTGACTGGACTTGGCATTGTTTCAATCCCATTTTACTCTGCCCACACGGTGAGCCCAGCTACAGTAAAAAACTTGGTGAGAGGAACTGGGATTGAGTTGGGAAATAGTGCCAGGAGTCCTGGCACACCACATCTGCGCCATTCATGCACAACTCCAACACACTGTCCCAGGAAATGGCAGAAGAGGGAAAGAACTGGTTAAGGGCAACAAAACCAAGGTAAAAAACATGGAACAGCTTCTGTACAATGGCAGCTTAAATGGACTCGTCTTGGAAGAGAGTGGAATATGATGGGATATAGTAGGGGCCACAAATAGCATGGAAAAGATGAAAGGATCATATTTACAGATTTTTTCATGAAGCAGGAGTCAGAAGGCACCAAATAAAATGTTCCAGTGTAAAACATCAGACACAAGGCAAAGGGAAGGACATGCTTTGTCCTGGCAGCACATCATTAAGTGGTGAGGGAGCATTCATCCAGCAGCAGAATTCGGGCCGCTGGCTGACTGTGCAGAGGCTCTTCGTGATCACACAAAGGCAAAGGCACAAAGTGACTTTTCTGCAGGAGCCACAGGAGTTCTTCCTGGCCGGGTCTTGTCCCACAGAGGTGACATAAAGAGTGTTACCTGAAAAGGAATTCAAGGATGCTCAAACAGACTTTTAATGACCCCAGGGAGGGATGGTCCTGCCCATATCCTATGGGTCCAGCAAATCAGAGCACTTTGATGTCATTGAGGCAGGTTTAGATCCAATGACAGGCACTGAAGAAGGCGTTTTGTCTTTCTTTGAAGGTCATACTTATAAATGGCTTAAAAATAGTTCTCTGAGTGAATCAGGTGTTATTTCTCTTAGCTTTCTTCAAAGCCAGAATAAAAGAACAGATTTTTTCCCCTTTCTTTCGTAGACATTACTCTGATATCCTGAAAAAGAAACTGGTTTTTAAAACTGAATTATGAGCAAATATTTATTTTTAGATCAGTAGGAAAACTATAAGATCAGAGGGAGCACCATAACAGATGTACTCTCCATGGAGATTTGGAGATTAGCGAGGAGTTTTCAGCTTATGGTAAGCTTTTTCTGGAGTTGAAGCTGAAAATAAAAGAATTAAATGAGGATTTAAAAAAAAGAAGTGGTTCTGGTACATCTAACACCTACATGTGGATGTTAAAACAACCAGGGTTTGCAGTTAGAAATGAAACAGGGGTTTGAATCCCAATACAAATTACTGATTTTATTGTATTAAACTAAGACTTGTTCTTTATCCAATTTTGATTTTCAGGTATAAAATACTATGAACCATGAGTACTTCTATGACATAGTGCTGGAACAACTCTAAATCTCACAGTCGGTGGTTTGGGCCACCCCTGAGATTTTAAAAGCCCAGCTTGACTATAGCTGCAGTCCGAAGGGTGCATGGCTTTGATATGTGGGAATCTGCCTGGGCCAGAAATAGGCTCATAAAATTGCTGTGCAGCAAGGAAACAAGTTTGAGTGAACCCCTCTTTAGTTTTACTGCCATTTTTCCAGGGGTTCACCACGTGGAAAGGATGGTGGTGTAGTGAAGGCAATTTTTATTCTAGGGACCTAATATTTAAAGCAGATGGATATTCACCTTGTGGAAAGCAGTTGCCTTTTAGGATATTTCAGGATGGTCAAAAAAAATTAAGTTTTGTATTGGATTTTTTCCTCAATTCCTCCTCTTTAGTTTTAAGAGTCAAAAAGAACAACAATGAAATCAGAAAGTGGAATGACTCTATTGGACAAAGTTTGAAGCGGATTATGCACTGATCTTGTTTCTCTGAATCATTACATTTTATATTTTATATTTTGACTTTTCCAGTTTTGATTCTGTGCTGATGGATAGGGAGAACTTTTGATTCCAGCTATACTGGTTAAAAATAACTTCTCAGAATCTTTTTCTTCTTAAAATATTATGGTCAGAAGGAAAGCTGTGATGGACTTAAAGGCTGCACACATCCAGTGTGAGTCAAATGTCAGCCTTTAGTCTAAATACCTACCTAAATTCCAAGTGTAATGATGATGTTTTCCCCATTTTCTATTACGACTTTTGAAAGCTTTACTCAGGATCCAGCATGCTGAGCAGTGTGGGGTGCACACAGAGCAAGGGCATGATGGAGGTCCAGGTGTCCTTTTCCTCCCACTGGGAAAAGGGATTTTAATCAGGGTCTACTGTATTTCAAAGAATCTTGGTCACATGCTTGTACCACTAGTTTCTCTATTTTTCTCTGGCCCAGCTGCTATTTAACTGTTTCAACAAAGCGAGTTGTTGTTCTGAAGAGACTGAGAAGTAGAAATTGAGACACATATCCATACCTTTCCATTAAATATTTTTGTGCAACACGGGCTCTTGTCCAAGGAATTAGATGGCAACCTTGAAAGCTCCACGCCAAAACCATAGGCAAACTTTTTCATATGGCTGTGAGGCTCAATTTCTACTTCTCTGAACTCTGCCTTTGCCAAATTAACTCTTGTTGTTTACGCCTGGCTTCCCTGGCCGTCCTCGACCAAGGCGCCAGCACCCAAATGCTCAGTGGCTCGACAGCCGCGCCGCTCTGAAGCCTGGCGTGGTTGGATCACGCAGAGGAAGGGCTGCCCACAGTGATGGACTGACGAGGTGCCAATAAAATAAGGCAAAAGAGGCAAAGGGTTGTGGGAGGGAGTCTCCCCCGTGGTCTCCTTCATTATGGAAAGGGCGAGGGGATCCGGGAGGAAGAGCCATGGAGGGAGAACCCCAGGGAAATGTCCCCGTGCAGACGGTTTTAAGGGGGGTACCAGCCAATGGGGTAAAGGACAAGGGGAAGGTACAGTGGTCAGGGGTCCAGTAAAAACATTTGGGGGGGTACAACAGTTCAGCACCAATAAAACTTCAAACATAACAGAACTTTCAGGAAGAAGGGGTTAGCCCAAGGCTCTGGACACGCCTTTCTTCAGGAACAAGGGGTGGATCTTAGATCCTGGTTCCACCCCTCGAGTCCTCCCCTAATGAGGAGCCTCCTACAGAGGAGGTGGAGCTGGAGCATGAGGCAGTAGCAACCAGGGTTGGACCTCCCACAAACTCTTAGTGACCAGTATCTTAAACTATGAGATCAGTCTTTGCTGGAGTTATTTCCTAGGAGAGTTCTTCCTTACCACAGTGAAAGAAAAGTCTTTTAGCAAGGGATTCATTCGTTTAAATAGAGCAAGGGATTAATTCATTTAAATAGCGATGAATCTTGCAATACTTAGAATTTCTCCTGGAATAATTGTGTGGGTTTTGAAATCCCTTAGTGGAGTGCCTGGAAAGGTGTTTAGGGTTTTGTATAAATCAATAGCCAGAGGATGTAGTTTTGTGCCTATCTCAGGATTCTGCATGAACTACTGCTATATGAAGAAGAAAACCAGGAGGAAAAAGAAAGAAGAACAAAGAGGAAAAAAAAGAAGAAAATGATACTCTAACTGAAAACAATTTGCTGCTCTGTCCACATGTGCAGCAAGGTAGATTTGAGGATAACAGAAGAAAAAAATTGAAGTCTTGATAATTATTGAAAGGAAGATGAGTGAAGGCTGAAGACATCATGAATGACAGAGACAAAACCACCAGCTTTAAATAAGAGAGTTTGAAGTTTTGTAGCTTTGAAGTTTTCTATTCATGTTCCATTCTCATCCAATTCATAATCTTCCAGAGGTGTGAAATACACACTGGATTATAGTCATGTGGAGTTTTGCATAGAAATTGATAGGCATTAGTGCTCTAATGAATCATAGTCTTCTTTGAGCAGGCAGTGAGCCATGGCACATTAGAGAAGAGAGTGAGGAAATGATGATGCCCACTTCCTTGGTGTGTTGAACCAGACTCGAGGCTGAAAAGAGCAAAATGAAATCGCTTATCCAGTGGTCACACCAAGCTCTCCCTTCAAGGTGTGCCCTTGAGGCATGAGTGCAGGAGCTGCACATTCAGCACCCACCTCTCTTCTCTGATGCCCCACTGCTGGGGCACTGCACAGACAGAGAAACCTGGGCATGCTCTGGCTGAACCCTGCTGAGCAGAAATAGGAGCACAGCAAGCTGGCTTAACATCCCTTTTGTTCTTGCCTTGTGCATAGGACAGCTTCATGGCATAGCAAACTCTTCCAAGGTCACAGTGACTCTCAAAGACAGGCAAGCAAAAATATCTGCAGCGCACTAATATTCTGGCTGTACTCCACCACCCCCATTTTTTAAAAATTGGCTGCCATTTTCTCCATCTCCTCAGGGAACTGCCTTTATTCCAAAGATTCCTCTCAGTTTCAGTGTCAGTTTGACTTGTCTGTGTAGCTAGATTGGGCAATAGTCCATTGGCTATGTCGTTATGTAGCTGTGCAGATTCCTATCACTCATTTCTCTTCCATCTGTATAAAGAGATTGGGTTAAGACAAACAACCCTCCAGGGATGCTGCTGGGATTGGTGCCAGAAAGGCCTGCATGCCACCGAGGCATGGCATAGCATAATAAAAGTCATGTTGAGTATCGCAAACTTCACCCACTTTTGGTGCCAGAACCTGTTGCTTCCAGAGGTTTTGCTTTAGGATTTGAAGGAACAGAAGGAAGAAATCACCATGTGGCGCTATTTACCGAAAAGCTGTATCTCACCAAGGAATGACAGCAAGAGAAAGGTTTGCACCGGAATGGCTGAATAGAAAGAGACATCATCAAGTAACAAATTTGTTTCCACACAGGTGGGCATATAGGGATCTATATTAAGCACTGTCACAGCCCTGCAGGGAATATATCCTCAGTCTGCCACATTTATTGCGGCTAACATCAGTGGCAGGGACATTTTCAGGGATGTATTAAGCTCTGCTGTTTGAAACATGGTTGCACCATTCTGTGGAAATACAATGGACATGTAACTGTGGTTAAGCCCTTTGAAGAAAAAGGGTTTAGTGGGCAGCTGACAAATCATTCAGGCTTGGCGTGGGGAGTGCTTTCACAGAGGGTGCACTGAGATAAGAAGAGAAACCATAAATTCTTGTAGCCAAACATGGCCTTTTCAGAAGGTTTTACTTTGTTTTTCTCCAGCTCCTTTCCTTTTTTCCTTCTCTGGAAAATTCTCCCTTTTCTCATTTGTCGCAATTTTTTGTTCATTTTCTTATTCCCTGATCAGACACAAGCCAGGATAATGTTTTTATTACATTATAGTCTCATTTTTGAAATGTTGCTGTCAACCTGGTTTTTGTAAATAGCTTATATGCTTTACTTAAATATTGCAAGCTTGTTAATGTCAGTAAGTAGCATTTTTCTGGCTTGGGTAAATGCTGAAAGATATACCAATGGGAAAAAAAATGTTTCAGACAAATAAAAAGTGACAGCAGATATCTTATGAAGAGATGTTTATTAGAATTACAGTCTTGAAGATTTACAGGAAGAAAAAAATAAAAAGAAGGTGCAGTTCATTTTCAAAGAGATTGGTTTATTATATTTGTTTACCTTCATGTAAATTTACTTTACTTACAAAAGGATGGCAACTGGATGAAAATGAAGTTGTGGAGCAATTAGAGAAAGACAGGGTGTTGTTTTGTTTCCAAATACCAAATGAGCCTTGTGCTTCTCTGAGGTCAGGTTCAGCTCAAGTTAGGAATAGTGTGACACCTCTGACAGATTTGTATTAACAAAAGAGACATATTTGGCAAAACACTGTTTCTGCAAGAGAAAAATCTAGACTCTCAAGCCTTTGAAAGTGCTCAGGAATGGAAAGTTATTGTCCAGGGAAAAATCCCTTTGCTAATCACAACTGAATTTCTTTTCTCCTCTGCTGTTAATAGAGACCACATGTATATCAGCAGCAAAGGAAGCATAAATAAACTTTGAAGAATGCCACAATGAAGACTGTGTTCATCCAAGCGCTGATATTAAAAGTACTGCCAGCTAGATGGGATCAAAGCTGAGCTGGAATACTCACATTTAATGTGCATGTGATTACTAACACTAGCCCCTTTAGGATGCTTCCTAGAAGAGTAATATCCAATGAAGGGACGCCAGTTCCCAGCAGGTATTTTCAGGGTCTCCCTGAACATGCCATTTCTGCTTTTGGAGGTTTTGCTGCGATACCCACAAAGCCAGAAAAAGTCTGCCATGCTTTTGGGGCTTCCAGAGTTGGTTCACTGCTGATAGAGGAGGCCATGTGTGGAGGGAGATTCGTGGATGGCCGCCCCGCCCTCAGTCTGCCCTGCCCTAGAGGCCAGGGACAGCCTGGAGGAGGTGGACACTGAGATCTAGGCAACGCCCCTGGGGTTGGGTTGAGAGAGGTGCCGGCTTCGTTCCCGCCCCTTGTTCCAGCTCTTTCCCTGTCCGTCAGGACGTAGGGCTGGTCCTGGGTGTGGCGAGGCACCCGGCTCCGCCCAGCCTTCTGGCTTCTTCCATGCTCCGGTCTCCCTGGTAGGTCCCTGGACCGGGGAACCGCCTACGAGACATGAGGATTGGTTCTGTTCTAGTTGTATCCGCCCCTCTGGTGTTTGCTCATTGGTTGACTGTTTTTGGTTATAAACTGTTGCACAGCCCTTGTCGAGCGTTGGAGAGACTGGCTAGCAGGTGCTCCTCACCCCCGTGTCCCTTACCCCAATAAACCTGCCTCGGTCTACCAGCCACTCCACTGCCTCCTGTCTCTTTGTGACTGCCTTGCCATTGGTCCAAGGACTGGGTATCGACAGCTCAGGGTCGCCTCGCCTGCAGGAGAGACAACCTCCCCGTGACCCCGCGAGGGTAAGAGGCACACGCCTTCAGCGGAGCTCTCCTTGGACCTGTCATCTGCCTACCGCCTGGGCTAGCTAGACAGTCCCGGTCGGCGCTGGGCCATCCGGAGGAGGACCGCTGCCTAAAGGAATTAGGCACTGGTCTTCTACAGCCATGGACACAGGTCCTGGGCACACCGACCCTCTTCAGCCGCTCTGAGCTGCCTCCTTGCTCTGGATGGGGACACACCAAGGCACACCAGCAGTTGGCTCCTAACTCTAGGACAGGGTGGCAACAAGCGTTTTTTTCTAGGAGCAGCTGAGTGTGAGCATTTTCCCTCCGTCCCAGAACAAATTCACTGTGTCCACTTATGGTGTCTGGCAGATGTTTCAGAGGAGACTGCATTTGCAGTGCACAAATACAGAGCATAAATAATAAATATAATAAAAAATAAAAGGATAATCTCTTTTAGGCACATCTCTTGACTAAGAGTTGAAACAAATTATGGGGAGAAGGGGTGGATTCCCCATTCCTTGATGTCTTTAGTTCAAACCTGGAATTTTTATATGGGAAAACTGTTTCTTGCTACAGAACATCAAGGAGGGAAATGATGGCTTTAAAATGCTTTTTATTAGGAACAGTAATGAGAAAGCCTCAAGGTTTCAGAAACTGGGGATTATGATTAGGAGCAGAAAGGTTTGTTGCCTTCTCCTCTAACTCAGTATCTCAGAAAAATTAAAAAAAGAAAACCTGGAGTTAGGTAGAAGAAGCCTCTTAGAAACAACAACAATAAAACTAATGATACAAGTAGAACAATGTAATTATATGGAAAATAGGAATGCATATGGATCAGGCCAGCTGAATGGAGTATAACCTAGCATGCAGCAGGAATGAGATAAAGACATTCCTGAGGCCATGCACATTGCTTTAGAGAGACAGAGAAGAAGAGAATTTACCAGAAAGCTTAAGAGAAGACAAGGGAGCAGCATTTTTCAAAGAGTGAGTGCGATGTTGCTTCTGCCTGTAGCAAATGCAACAAAACTAAAAGGAAAAAACCAAGGGCAAGATCTTGGATCCCACTTTTCCTGGTGTGTAATACCTGGTTCCTCAAACAGAAGTGTTGACAGATGGAGGCTCTTCAAAATATTGGGGTGTTTCTTTTTCAATCGTTTTCTGCCACAGAGTTTAATAAATCATCATTGCTCATGACTGTTTCTTTTGTGCAAAATTCTTGAAATTAACCTGTTGGAGAGCCTATCCAACAGCTGCATGGATCCATACAGCCTTCAGCTCCAGTTTTAATGATGCAGCAATGGCAAATGTGTAGTTTGTGTAGAATCTTAAATTGCTGAAAAATCTTATTTTTAGTAACTCACATTCTCAAGTGTTCTAAGTTTGCTGTCGAAAGCTGAACCTTGGAAAGCAACAACAGATCACAGAGCCCAAGCCTGCCTAACCCAAGACCTTCCATTTATCTTGGAGGAGACCTGGGTGTGTAAGACATGAAGAACTGGAATTATTTCTTGACTTCTTGAATTCATATTCAGTAATATTCAAGATGACTTCCAGAAGGCAGTTTGGATATGAACACTTTACATAGTAGTAATTATAATAAGTGAGATAATCCTATCGTTTAACTGTATGATGCTGTAGCTGGCATAGCTGTGGGACTGCCTTGCATGACAGGGTAGGCAGGCAATTTGGGGGAGAGAGGTTTGCCAGGCCTGCGATAAAAGTAGATAATAACTAGAAACAGCAAATCTGGCTTGGACGGAATGAATATTCAGGATTGAATTAAAAAGTCTCTGGTTTTGGTGGATTTTTCAAAGAAAATTTGCACAATCTTCTAAAATCAGCCCTATTTCTAATGCCAGGCACTGCTTGCATTTTCAGAGGAAGGTGAATGGTTTTTAACGTAACCCTGAATTCCAGACAATATATACTTTTCAACCTACATATTTAGCATTTTAAAGGAAGAAGGCCTCTGACTGAATTACGCTTTTAGTAAGAACTTGGAAAGGCCAACCGAAAAGAAAAAGGAAAGAAAACAATTCTTTCAAGTTGCTGAGCATTACTTTGTTTCCTTTTCCTTTGTGTCAGTAGTATTCCCTTTAGAAATTCCCAAAGGATGTGTGATTTGAAGACACACACTCTGCCTCTTGGCTGCAAGCTAATACATGGGATACACCCAGACTGACCCAGCAATGGGATGAAAGGAAATTTTCCATTCCATTACCCTTTATCCTGGCTCTTTAAAAGGTAGCACTGTTGACAACGTGCCAAATGTCGCACATAATGAACCTTATGAATCACAGTCATTGTTCCTTGGGGGTAGAGACACAGTACAGAGGCTTTTCTATATATTAACTATTCAGTGATTCAGGCCTTAATTGGGAAGGAAAAGACTTGAATGGTCACTTGGATGTGTGTCTTTTCATAGAAATATGAGAGAGTTTACTGATCCTTCAAGCACTGAAGATGCTGTACACGTGGTAGATCCAGCTGTGGTAGATCCAGCTGTGGTAGATCCATCTGTGGTAGATCCAGCTATGGTAGATCCAGCTGTGGTAGATCCAGCCCTCCCCCCAGGAAAATCAGTGAGAATTTAGCATCGATGTCAATAAGAGCAAAGAGGAAAACAAAGAGGAGCACAAGAGAGCTTTACCATGGCCATGTGTACTCAGCACTGGTGGGGCAGGACCTCGAGTACTGTGGCCAGGCCTTGGCCTCTCACTTCAAGAAAGACATTGAGGGTCTGGAGTGAGTCCAGGGAAGGGCAACGAAGCTGAGGAAGGATCTGGAGCACAAGTAGGTAGGTAGTGTAGATTTTGTTTTAAAACTTTGTTTTAATATCATAGATGTGTTCAGATTGACTTCTGCAACAGAAAATGGTCCCTAGCACTAATTCATCCTTGTACAGATGGAGCTTTTCTGCTCAAAAAAATGGGCACTGTGTGCCAGAAGACTGTTTTTTCCTTCCATGTCTTCTGTGACTATTCACAATGCCTATACATGGAACTGTATGCATATATAAATTATAAATCTGCATCAACAAGCCTTTGTGTGGAACAAAAAGGGATTTTTACATTATTAGTCAAGGCTTTTTCTATTTTTATTTCCCATGGAAAAATTTTGATGACAATTAAAAGGAAAAGAAAAAACCACAAAGACTTTCATAAGTGTTTCTTTCTATTTTAGGTAAAATTAGAAAGGATGAAAAAACCAGAATCTCGCACTATCATGTTCTTGAATATTCAATGTATGTGACCAATTCTTTAGAAAAAGTCGTGAAAACTCTATCTTGTTTCTGACATTGCTGTTTTAATTGGATCAAGGTCAGCTAATTGGTATCAACAAACGATGGTATATCCAACAAATAATCTCGATGATAACAAATATAGAATAATTCCAAGTTATAACAAACTTTCCAATACTCCCTTTCGATGTTATATACAAGGTGCTTTTCAGGACTTGAGTGTTCTGAGATCTCCTGCAGTTCACCCATTGACATAGAGGCCCTATTAAGGAAAAGAGAGCTCCAAACCCCAGCAGAGAAGTCCTCTCCCTCATGGCACAAGAGGTGAGGAGAGTAATCCAATAAAGGGTCAGTGCAGGTTAATGCACAAACTATTTGTGTGTAGTTGTGTCTTCATTTTCAACTGAATCAGCTTTGGACACCACAGAATCACAGAATCTTTCAAGTTGGAAAAGACCTTCAAGATCACCCTCTTGTCAACTTAGTGTCATGTCCAGTTGTTTCTTGAACTCCTCCAGGGATGGTGACCCCACCACTTCCTTGGGCAGTCCATTTCAATGTTAAACAACCCTTCACATGTAGAAATTCCACCTGATGTCCAGTCTGACACTCCCCTGGCACAGCTTGAGGCTGTGTCCTCTCATTCTGTCGCTTGTTGCTTGGGACAAGAGACCAACTCTCACCTGGCTACCCCCTCCTTTCAGGGAGCTGTAGAGAGCGATAAGGTGGAAGTCAGGTGGTCCAAACCTCAGGACCACCTCAGACAGGGCTTTCTTCAAGGCCACTTGGGTTTCACAGGGCAGTTCCATGTCCAGCTGAGCTTGAGTATCTCCAAAGATGGCAATTCCCGGACTTCCTGAGCAACCTGTTTCCATATTTGACTACCCTTATGGCAAATCCATTTTTACCTTATATCTCATCAAAATTTCCTTTGTAGTGTTTTATGCGCACTGTCACTTGTCCTCTGATTTTGCTCCTCTGGAAAAACTCTGGCATTTCCTACATTCTTTAACCCAAATTAGACTATGGAAGTCTCCTGTGAGACCTGCCATATGGCTTTCTTTTAAATAATATGAATAAACCCCACTCCCTCAGCTTCTCTGTGGATGTCATGTGCATCTCCAGCCCCCTGAACATCTCAGTGACCTCCAACTGGAATGTCCCCAGTCTGGCAATGTCCTTATTGGAATGTAAGGGAAGGCATGTAATTTCATATTACACCACAAAATTTGAACAAAATGCATCACATTTTTATCCCTTATTGTGCTGGAATCCTGAGCCCACCTTATACCTGCCACAGTGTGCAGCCATAGAACTCTCATGGTGCAAATGGTTCAGGCAATGGGCTCTGCTGCTACAAAGAGAAAAAAATATTTTTCAGTCAGAGTTTGGGCCACTGCAGAGTGTCAGCAAATTTAATCCCAGGTTATGAAAGCTATGCGGACTTTTTTCATGTGAACAGAAACTTATGAAATTTAGCTTGGAGGTGAGTTATGTGAAAAGCAATAGGTAAATAAATAAAAAAATAGGTAAAAAAAAGTTAAAAAGATAAAACATTAGGTAAATGGGTAAAAATTGCCCTGGTTTATCAACTGTGTAGCTCTACATATTGGGGCAGATGGAAAATAATGTATCAGTGAAAAAAAAAAAGCAACAATCTGGAAAGAAGATTCGTCTTCAGGGGTAAAAAAATTGAATAAAAGGGAAAATTGGCACCTAGATAAACAATGGAAATAAAGAAATGAATTGCTAAGGTAATTCCTTCTTCTTAATGTGGAGCCATTTTCAAGGTGGAATCATGGGTATCATACTCTCAGGGAGAAGTGGTGTTTTCCATCCTAAATTATTCTTTTTGTAAACACTTAACATAAAATATTGTTGGTTGATTTACCAGTCACCTTCACACTTCACTACTTGAGAACATTTTGTTTGTGCTTAACAAAGGCAAAGAGCTCTCTGCTGCTTGGGCTGCCTGTTTTTAAATGTAAATATGAAGACATATGTTTGCTTTTGGTTTTGACCTTTCTTGGTGGCTTCTGCAGCTGATGAATCTGAAATGACAAGAGACTCTCTTCCCAGCTGATATTTCTGCTAAAACTTTGGCTAATTGTAAAACATGAAGGAAAACAGAGGAGCTGGCTGTAAAATTGCTGTACTCAATAACCTCAGTATGGGCCATTGACGTCAAAACAGGATGATCAATTCCTGGAAAAAAGATTTAAAGACCCACTAGAGAAGAATCTCAAGTTTTAAGAGAGCAGAAAGCTATTTCTTACTAACTCAGGACTGTTCTATATATACCAGAGGAGAGTGCATATCTTGATTAGAAATTCATATTTATACATAATGCATAGCAGAAAAATGTGGATTTTAGGGTCCTTTGGAGATCCCAGAGAATTTAGTCATCACAGCAAAGCTGTGCTGAGCAATCTCAATTGAATCAGTTTTTCATTTGCAGCCCTTATTACTGAAGGCAGTGTGATTTGGTGTGCTGAAAACAAATGCTCTGTATCAATTTTCCCTACATTTACTAATGCTGACACTAATAAAGGCAGACCACAGAGCACTGCACGAGGAGAGGATCCCATTTTTGAAGAATATACATTTCCAGCAATGTCTCAGCTGGCAGGGGAGTCTGGGCAGGGGCTGTGTCCCTCTGCTTGTCCCCTTGTCCTCGTGTTAAATGCAGATTGTAGATGCAGGACTGCAACCACTGTGAAATCCTTCCTAACTTACCATTGTGCAAAGTGACTGATTTGTAAAACCTCAAATATTCAAATACGACTCTCTTTGGGTACTTTCCCCCATCGTTACACAGATGGGAACCAGTTCACTTGACTTATGGACAAACTTCAGGAATTCATCATAGCAAACTTAGTGTGGGGAAATAATCTCCTTTCAGACTCCTGCTTGGGGTTTATGGAGTTGCACCAGAGATTAACTTTACATCAGCCATGGCACAGCTGCCTGAGAAGAGAATTCACCCCACCCTTTGAGAACTTCTGTTCCCCACAGACAGAAATCTGCTGGTTACTGTCACTATGAACATCCCAATAAGAATTCTCACCTTCATTCACAAATAATCAAAGAAAATTGGTGGGCTCTTTGCAAAACAATGATCTGTTTGAGGTGAAAGCAAAGGCAAGAACACGAAACAGGCAACACGGGAAGTACCAAAACTTAAGTACCATAACAATGGCTGAAATAATGCTGATTTTCTAGAATTATCTCACATTTTAGGGCTGCTGTAATTACCTTGTAGGTATTAAAACTGTTCTTCAGCATTGCACCTGTCATAAACTGTGGCCCAGACAATGTGCTATGACCACAGCTTAGTGTTGCTTTTACAGAGATGAGATAGTAGGTGTTCCAAAGTGGAGTTAAAGGACTGTTTGTGTCTACAAAGAGCTGCCTTTCACATGAGACTCATCCTGTGTGTTTCAAAGATGAAGTAAACAAGAACAGAGAAGAAGGAAAAGTGAAACAAAAAATAGACAATGGGATTAACCTTTCTCTGAAAGGCCAAAAATGCCAGTGTGTCCAAGACTCCTAAAATAAACAGGTCCTTCTGAAAAATGCATTTCTGTCTCAACAGCCACAGGAGTGAATTTTCTCTCCCTGTGAAAGGGAATAAAGGAATAGGAATTTGAGGAGTTTTTTTGATTAACATGATCCCATTGGAACGCTGAGTTTCTGACATGGATTGTCAGTTACTGATTTCGGGGTAGCAAAAGAGAAATCTACAGCACAAGGACAACGAGATTGTCAATGAAATCATGTAGTGGGAAATTTCACACCCTGGAATGGAATATTTTTTTCAGATGATTTATAGTCTGTGGAATTCCTGCTTTCAGCAGTACCATGTGGACTATAGTGACCTTCAAAGAGGGAGTGAGTTATTGCAAGGATAACAAGAATGGCAAGAGAAATTCTAATAAATAAGAGCAAAAAACCCCTTTTCCTTTGTTAGGGGCTTTGAACCTTGTCTTTCAGACATTTAATTCGTACTTTGTGGGCATTCACTCTTTCTTGATGGCATTGATAAGTCCCTCCTACACAAAAAGCTTATGTGGCATGTCTACGGTTTCAGTAGGACTTGATAAAGAATTTCACCTCACTCATGAAAATCCTGAGCCTGTATTCTTCTCATCTCTCGTTGGGCAAAATTAAAGCACAAACCTCGTCTCTCTGGTTTCTCTGGGCAGTCGGTGGAGGGAGATAAGGACAGGATAATCTGCCATGCACCAATGTAACAGTGATATAATCCCCTGGCACAGCTCTGCTGTTTCAGAACATCAGGCAAATGCATGAAAAAATGGGTAGGCTAAATTTGAAATTAATGCCAGGTTAATCATTTAGAGAGATGGCCCTGTTCTGTGTTTTATCCACATGCACTGACAACCACTTTCAGTGCAGGGCAGGGGGAATGGATGTGCACAGAGCAAGGAAATGCATTCTCACAGCACTCTGCAAACGCAGCTCAACCATTTTATTTCACATGACTGTCCCCCAAAGACAGAAAATACATGCACACTTATTTTCTTTATTTGACAAATCTTTAATTAGAAAATCGGTCTTTTCTTTATTACAAAATTTCACAGGCTGATAAATCTTGGTAGGTTATAGAGAGAATATTTTTTTCATGAACCTAATATAAAAGTTAAAATAAATAACAGCATTCATCAGATTATCTCTCCCCCCTCCCACTATGTTCCCAATTACAAAAAAACTTATAGTCATCAATTTTTATTTAAAAATCATAAATGTATATTGCAGCCTTTTATGACTTGAAGGGATGACATTAATATCTGATGATTTATTAATAATTTTTTGTGGCTGACTGGCGGGAGTGGAAACACAGCAGGCTTAGCTCTTAACCCATACATGGAATTTTAATGTTCGAAATTCAGCAAAACAACAACCTGCAGGGGAGCACATAGCAAACTTGATGATTACGACACTGTCTTTCCAAAAAGAAAACTTCAAGCATTAATTAGCATGAAAACACTGAATCGATTACACAGTCAAGCTTGCAGTTTCACATCACAGGTTTGGCACTGGGGTGCTGCTGATGGGGTGCTGGTGTGCTGTGCTGCCCGGGAGGTGTGGGCACGCCCAGGGGTCAGGATGCTCCAGCTGGACACGGCAGGGCTCCACTCACACGGGACCGACACAAAGAGACTTGGGCTAAAGGGGCAGGACCGCAACCTGGGCAATTTTACAGAACTGCATCAAATGACATGGCCACTACTGAACTCACCCATGCAGCGACATGCGAGGGCACTTGGAAACGGCCCCGAGTTTGTTTACGGCATGTTTACAAAGCGGCTGCTTCCCTGGAAAGGAGTGTCCAAGCGGTGGAATGAAATCTCGTATGAAAAATGAATATACAGTATCTACATTGCCTTATGCTCCTCATTAAAATGAAGAACAGTTTATCATTCATACCTAATTAATAGAACAGAGTCTAAAGTCTGGGATTTTGTATCTATTTTGCATAGTCCATTTAATACCCGGTATTTTCTCACTTGCATGATTAGAGTCTAAGAGAAACAGTTAAATAAATACACAGTCATTTACATAATGTCACAGTTTATTTAAAGCATTTTGAAGCTGAAATGATGAAAAGGGGACTGGGTAAATTACTTGGCAAACTGCACATAATTTATTACTACACTGAGCAAGTATATTGCACTGTCTAAAATAGTCACTGTTAAATTGCCAACTTTTAGACACTGTCTAGATAATTTTCTGTGATTTTTACCCCCCTCCCCCCAAGCTACAAATATACATACAGTTTTAAGTCTGGATTGTAATGGAAGCCCTACTGAGAATAATTGTTGTCACCCCAAGGTTGGGATCAGCAATGAATATAGCAACAATGCAGCTCTTCTTGGTAGACACTTCATTGCTGATTCCCCTGTACGTATCCAGACCTCTTTTGAGGTGCTTTTGTCAACACATTCCCAGATTGTTCTCTCAGCAGGCTTGTTCTAAAGCCCACTGATGCTCATAAAAATATTCTTGTTTCTAGGCTTCAGGCAAGTCTCAGGATGTGCCTTACTCAATCTTCATAGTTTTCCTGTTATTCCCTGGGCATAAGTTTGCTGATATTTGGCTGTACCCATTGTTCCATCTGTTGGCTGTCATCAGAGGAGGTTAACTCCAAAAGAAATCCCTTCAGAATCACACTCACCTCACCTCACCTCTGCATCTATGCATGAAACAGAACATCTGAGAATTCATCTGTGCATGAACTAGAGCTCCCAAGCTTCCTTCCTCTTCAGCAGAAAGAAGGAAGTACTTTTAGGGCACAATTCATTCCTCCTGGATTTTTCTCGCCTTTGCTATGACACAATGGATTGTGCCCAGGAAATGCCTGCTTCTGTATTTTGGCCTAACACAGACTCTAGAGAAGTCCCTATTTTGGCCAGAAAAATCACAGGCTATTACATTGGAGTCTTGGTTCATACCTATATGCTTGGCTTGGAAGTTTTAAAAGTAGTCATAATTTACTTGTCAGCACTGATCAAGGTCAGACAAAGTTTAACTGCAGAAGCCATGAGGTTGTTTATCTCAAGCATACTGAAAAGTCTGATTTTGACACTTTTCAGGCAACTGCCACCTTGAAATTGCAGAGGTTCCTAACCATGTGTTTTGCCAGAGGATGAATTTGTCTTAGCTGAGACAACATAGCTGGATCAGAGATGCTATCAAAAATATAGAATGAAATTGAGTTATCTTATTTTTGCCATTAATCATCATAAAAAAAATCATTATGATGTGCAGGTGGTTTGACTTAACACATGGATGCATTTCAAGCTCTTCCACATGTTTCAAAATGCTGAAGGTCTCATAACTACAAGTACTGTGTACTTAAAATATGTAAGGCAATTTTTACATATTCAAACTTCTGATGTCAATGAGACCGAAATTTGGACTTCGTTGAGCTGGTGCTCAATTTCAAACATGAAATTAAGTGCAGAAGGTAGCTTTGTGTAATAGATGCAACACAGTCTCCCTTCTTAATTTATCCTGAAGTTCAAAAACAACAAGGAAAGGTCAAAATGAAACAGCTTAGAAAGCATGGCATTATCTCCTCTTTGTCCTGAAAACATTGTTAATAACTGAATGGATCCTGGGAAAGATTTGGACTAAAAATATAAGATTGATATTACCCTGGGTATTATTTTAGCATCTGTTCTTGTATTACTGCTCAGTCTATTGACTTCTGTAAAAAAGGCTGCAGTCACTCATGTTCCAGTCAAGTTATACCAACAGTTTTGGAAACAGCCCTCTCTTGCCCCCCTACAAACTGATGCAAAATCCTGCTGAAGTCAAAGGGGCATTCCCAACAGTTCCAGGAGGCTGTGGAACAGCCCTCAGTGCAAGGAAGTGAAATACAGAATGAGCCCAAGTGGGAGCCTCTATCCAAAAGGACTCAAGTTTAAAAGCTGTCACGTAACAAATCCTTTCGCGAGCTTTTTGCAGCACTCAGAATATTTGGTGTCAATACACTGTGGTGATGGCCATGGCACAAAGCATGCAAAGAGTCTCTCAAAAAGCTCTTCAGCAAACACCTGACACACTGCCCCTAGGAGACCACAATCTAAATGATTTCACAAAAATGCTGGACAATTTAATGCTCAGTGGTAACTAATATTGGGAAATGTTAGAGAACAGAAACAGAAAATGAATTTTATGTTGGAAATGTACACAAGCCATCACCCTTTGCAAAGCATGTGCTGAGAAAGCAGAACCTTTTGCTGATTCATACTGTAAATTTTCATCCTCACAGACCATGAACTAAACTCTGGGTCATGAGCTAGTAAAATTTATCATTTGATAACAAACAGCTTTTAAAATATATATATACACACACATAAAATAAATTAATCATTTATTTGCATTTGGCAATAAAACATGAGGTTGCTCATCCATTATTTATCCCTGCAGTGGAAAACAAGAATAGGGATGCAAAATTTCACTGAAACTTTTCTTGCTTGTGCTGTACAATATTTCATTCTGAACTAAAATCCCAGGAGTCCTTCCTCCCTTAAATTTTGATCCAGAGCAATAAGCAAAACTTCTGCACAGATGGGGAAACACATGGTACTCCTTACCCAGGCTTTCAAGCAGAGAAGAAATGGCATCTTGCTCTTTTATTTTTGCTATCTTTTTGGGTGTTTTTTTGTTTTTGTTTTTTGTTGTTTTTTGGGGTTTTTTTTCTTTTTTTTTGGAATAATCTAATTCCACCCACCACAAGAGAAAACCTAAGATAATTACGAAAGTAAGAGGAAGATATGAGGGTTGAATCCTTGCTTACTTTTTGGCACAATAAATCCATTGCAAAACTGTTAAATTTTACCAATAGTGGAGTAATATCATATAGGCAAGATAGCATAGGAAATTTCAGAGGCAACTATTACCAGGACTTTCTCATTGTTTTTTTGACCTAAATCTGTTTCTCTTTTTCCATCACCCCTCTCCAGAGCTGGAGCTGCCTTGATGCAATCTTTGAGCATTTTTTTTTTTTTTTTGAGACATCCTAGACATCAGAGCCCTGTGAGCTCTGCCCCTTTCTTGTCCTTGGAAAATGCTGTTTTATCAACACTTGCTTTTCTTACAAATGGTGTGAAAATTTGGGTTTACTATTGGGTTTGACTATTTACTAATTATTTTTATTATTAGTTTTATTCCTAAATCCTTAAAAAGATGGATTAGTAAATCATTCATTTTCATGTGTTTGAAATGGGATCAAGCATTTCAATATTTTTGCCTCAAAATATTATAATTCAGTTTGTTGAAGTTAAATCCTTCAGTCCTTGTCCTTGGGACGTCAAATTATATTTTCCTGTCATTGGATGCTGTCTCCTCTTAGGCCTTAAAATTTCAGCATCCTGACTGGCCCAAAGCTGGGCTACCTCTGTTTTAATGCCAACACAATTCCCTTGGGATTCAATGCTCCCATGACTCCTTTCTTAGGGAGATTTTCAGATCCCCTGCCTTGGCACCCCATGGGGTGTGCTCTTTGGCTGTAGAGCCTGACCGATACACGGTGGAGAAACAGAGCTTTGTACAGCAGCTCCTCAAGATGCTGAAAATCATCAGCAAATGGGGTTTAACATTGAGGTGATGTCGAGGAGACAGTTTATGGCATGTGATTTGGGAAATTTTACCAGGGATTAACAGGATTAACCACATTAATTGTGGTTAAGAGCCTTGGGGAGAGCAGAACTCCAATCCTGCCTTGAGAACTTGACAGCAGCTCAACCAAGGAGTCTTCCCACCTTCAGCTACTCATCAGTTGCTGGACATTTATTCAAAATTTACACAGAGCAACCTTGATAGGTTTTGTTGCTGAGTGCAATGGGATCCTGGAATGGCTTGGGTTGGAAGGAACACAATGGTAAATTTCTCATGCACGAAAAACTTCTCTCTCATCACTCTTTACACAAAGAATTGACCTTGACCACATGCAAACACACACCAAATGTTTGCATGCCCCTCTCAGGACAGCAGATAGCCACACTGCCAGCAGGTAAATAATGGCATCTTTCTCTGCAGAAAAAGAGTTTTCAACAGGGACCAAAGCAAACCTTGTTTCAGAGTTAAGCAGAGCATTTACTTATGGCCATGCAAAAGCTTCCACACAAGGTAACACCATGGGCAAGGTGTGAGAGCAGAGGGATGTGCACACTGAGGAGCACATGAATATCTTTCAAAGAGACTTAATCTCTGACAGGACAAAATAATTCTGTGTACTTCAGTGCAACACCTTACAACTCCTTCAAGAAGCTGCTCATGCAGATTAACACATTAACAATGTCCTCTTATCCTGTTCTTATCTACTGCATCTCCCTTCACCTCCTCAATACACTCTTCACCGCGTTATCTTGCATTTTACGCTTTATCTCTCATTCTCTTGTCAAGGAATTATGTTTCTAGGAGTGTCAGTCTGTCAGCTACTAAGATGACATAAAAAGAAATTTCTGATATAACGTTATCTAAAGCCTCAGATCTGGCTCCCCACACACTCTAGAAATTTTGAATTCTTTTGTTCCTGTTGATCTTAGAAAAATTAATGGTGTCTGGACATAATAATCCAAGAGCAATACACCACATAGCAGGTTTTCTCTCTGCCATTCCTGACGACACCATGGATGTATTTATTGTGGCACTGAGTTTCTCAGATCCATGTGGTCTGCACAGCTTCCTCATTTTTCAAAGTTTTTCATTTAGGATGCTAATTATGTCAGATGCCAGTAAAAATATGTTCTTGACAGTGGCCCTTGATGTAGAAATAATTTGTCTCTTCTGCCCGCTTTATCTAATTAAAAAGTTCTCATTTTGCTTTGCTCTTCTTAAACTTTATGGAGTTTTGGGTCACAGTGAAAAATTTGCTCTATTTCTTGACTTACTCAGCTAAAAGGTACTCAGTGACTTGACAGTCTTTGTTGTGCTCTTATTTATGTGGTTTTCAGTTCCTGACAAAAAGCATTCAGGTACAGCTGTTCCCAAACCTCAAAACAGAAGGCAGAGGTACAAATCATATGAGGGCACAGTTTTATACTAAATCCCAAATGCTGTAGTGAGTGAAACCAAATCCCCAGGTCCAGACTGTGTCCACTTGGCAATGACTTAAAATTCCAGTACGTGTACAAATAATTTCTTGGACAAGCAACTCTGTCATTTCAAGGCATAATCCAAAGATTATGGCTCATGCTGAAGGCTCTCAAGTCAACAGTGAGATTTCTGAAACAATTCCAGATGACCTGAGACACATCAGCACAGTGTAGCCACCTGCAGAACCGAGGGGAGGAGGGCAAAGTTCTGCCTCAATATTAAAAACCCCTTGTCTGTAGAGGTTCTCTGCTTCCTTCACAACTGTGTATGTCCCTTGCCTCTGCTCCACCTACATCCAATTTCCACAGAACTGGCCAGCACATTTCCCAAAGTATTTTCTTTTTGAGCACTTAAACTGTGACGTAATCAGGATTTAATTTTTGCTTGGATTTATCTTCCAGAATACAGACTTATTGTTTTTGAAGAGCTGATCATGCAATTGGGTCAGCTTGGGGAGAGCTCTATATAATGTGACTGATTTCACTGAGCCTCTGTCTGAATCTAAGGAACAGAACTGAGCTTTTCCTTCCTGTTGATGAAGGTAGAGGGTTGAGACATCAAAGGGATTCTGGCAGGATTTTAGCAAAAGCTGCTTTAAGTTGACTTTACCTGCATGAATAATGAAACCTATACCTTACTTATTAAAAATGAATGACTTTTTAAAAGATTAATGCATTTTTAACTGACTTTGCTTCCCATTTCCTTCTGCAATACACTCTTCGGTGAAATTTATTTGGTCTATTTCAGTTTTATTTCTAGGCAATTTCACATTTTTTGGGTTCTCCCATTAACACTAGGATGGCCAGGATATTCGATCACATCTAAGGATTTTTGAGTCCTTGATTAGATATCCCTTACTGGCTACAAAAGGGATGAAAGTACAAGCTCTGAAAATGGCCTTCTCAAAGTTCTCCGTCTGTGGAGCTCTGCTAACAAGGCAATCTCAAAGCTGCTGTACAGCCAGGCTTTCAAAGCCTTTGCAATGATAAAAGTACATTTCTACCAGACTTTTAAAAAATCCTAAGCACTGAGCCTCGATGGGAGCCAGGCACCATCTTTAGGAATCTCTTAAAAATTCTACCTTGTTTCCTGACTTTTGTAGATGTTGGCCACCTTAGGTCATTAGTGCTTTGTGGAGGCTGCTTATACTTTTGGCAGTGTTTCAAGGGGGTTTCTGTTACATTGGAACTTTTATTTTGGTTCAGCCACATCTATTTTTAGCAAGTCAGCACATGAATCGCATTTTTCAGGAAGCAGCTGTCAAGGGACTCTTCGTTAGATTTTATGAGCAGGAGATCCCTTACAGTTCTGCGGTATTAAAAGAGCTATTCCTCTGGGAATTCCTCTGAAGAATTAAAAATAGAAAGTTGGCTGATTGAGAACATAAATGCAAATTAATGCTGAGGAGCTATTTATAGCAGGATGGCCAAAATGATAAGGCAAAACTATTTAGAGAACTTGCTGTCTAATGTCACAATGAAGTCTAAGGGAAAAACACCATTGTTTGAATGTCAGGGGTTGAATTAGATGCTTGAAAAAGGAGCGAATAATAATACACAGAAGTACAAAAAATTTATATGCTACCGAGCTGTCAGTTGCTACCAATTGCATTCCCTTTAAACTGAGGCTTTTCCATTATGGGGATGTCAGAAAAAGTGATGATGAGATAAACTTATTTGTATTCCATCCATGTAATAATTGGTTTGGGGAAGATTTTAATGTTACAGTGCAGAAATGGATGCTTTTCTATTTAGAAAGGTGCCTGTCATCTCTGTGGCTGAATATGGATAGAGAATATGTGCCAGTGTAACCTCATTTTTATGATCACAGTTATAATCTTAATTTACAGCACAGGCCAAAACATTGCTGATAGCAGGAAAAAGGATTTCAGTGAATGACTAATTATTTTGCACAGTGGATGTAGCAAAGTACTTAGTCTGAACTGCCTGTAAATATAAAAACTTGAATTTTACTTCATTTGGAGCTCTCAGAGGTCAAACCCTGCTCTTCACTGATTTAAAAGCCAAAGAAAATGTGACTGAGCATGACCATCAGTGAGGACAGCACCAACCATAAGATCTGCTGCTGGTGCTACCTTTTAGACCCCCAGTCATATTTCAGAACTGTCATTAGGAAGAAATTCTTGGCTGTGAGGTGGCCAGGCACTGGCACAGGTTGCCCAGAGAAGCTGTGGCTGCCCCATCCCTGGAATGTTTTATGCCAGGCTGGATGAGGCTTGGAGCAACCTGGTCTAGTGGAAGGTGTCCCTGGATGGCCTCTGAGGTCTCTTCCAATCCTAACCATTCTGTGACTCTGTGACATGCCTTGGGAGAAAGGGAAAAAGAAGGCTGAGAAGGTAAAAGGAAATTTGCAGCTCACCCGTGGAGACAGGATGTTCACATCTCCATCCATCACAAGCCTGTGGTGTTATCCAGAGGGTGTGGGGTCTGTGTGGGAAAGGGTGACTTGATGAGTTTGGGGTGCTTGAATTTCCATGTAGAAGGACAGGTAGGAAGGATGTAGAAGACACCAGGAAAGTGGAGATATAAAAATGAGAACTACAGCCAGAGTGGGAATATAGTTCTGAAAATGCCTGTGGGAGACTTCTTGGTTTGAAGCAGGAGCAAAGAAGGGACTTTCTCTGTGCCAGAAAAGCTGCTCCCTCCTGCCTGGAGGCTGTGCCTTTCACATGCCTCATAGGTGAAAGAGGAGGATGCTGAAGAAATAGCTGAATTCTTTATTGATTTCTCCTGCCAACAGAAATTACTTCAACCTCCAAAATATGGATAATTGCCAGGAAGGGAAAGAAAAAAAATTAAAGCCCTAAAAATAGATTTACTCCTCTCTCAATTTCTATTAATTTTTTTTCTTCTTTTGACTGGTGTTAGACATTATAAATATAGGAGTGGGGTGAATTTTCCCTTGCCTTCTGCTGTTGCAGATTTACTAATACTCTGAGGGCTGTGGACTCCTTCAGAGATGCTCTCTTTTATGATGTACCTGAGAAAAAGATTAGGACTGCAAACTTCCAGCTATTTGTTGAGAGATATTTGCAGGCATCTTTGAAAGAAAATGCTCTGTAACTCTGAAACTATTCTGAAAATGCTGGAGCCTGGAGAGGTTTTTTAGAATAGAATTCTGTATTGCCACAGGTGCACAGTTTATTGAGTAGTCCTAAAAAGCAGATGTTTAACAATATTTTTCAGGGCTGTTCTTGCTAACCTCTGTTGACACCATTACCTTAAAAAAAATTAGTCCTTAAGTAGATTTTGACCTTACATAAGAAAACATTGTCTTCCCAAAATCATGTGGTGCTTTGACCAAGAACTAAAGAAGTCAGGTAAAATTTGAGCTGGTTCACACACGCTCAAGGGATTATATTTTGTCAGCTACTTAGAAGAGACTGTGTTCTGCACAGTACAACAGAACAAAGAGATATGAGCCATATTTACCTTATCTGAAGACAGAAGAAATAACAGCCTTATCTATATGATGGGTCATAAGTCTTAAGTTTCAAATTTACAATCATAACAAGTCATTCATTATATTTCACATTATTTCCTCAGCAAGAAAAACACCTTAAGTACAAATTTTCAAGTCAATCTGAAAATCTGGTAAAATTTTCAGCATCACATGAGCTGAAAAGATGGCACTTTAGCAAGCAGAAGTATTTAGTCTTCTAACAAGAAGCCAAGAAGAAGCAACAGCCTGGTTATGCTATGGGAGCTCCTTTGCATCACTAAATTTAATTTTTAGCTTTGCAGCTTTTTTCCTCAACCAAGAACAAAGCAAATCCCATTTGCAACTGGTCTTTATTCCTGCATTAGAAGGAATTAAACACCCAGCTTCTTGCAGTTCAATAAAGTCTTCAAATCCTGCGTGAACTAAATGAACAAAGCTCGTAAGAACACACTTCTCTCCTACAGACACCAGTGGAATGTGAGCATGTGCTTGGAAGGTATGGGTGAAAGTGGGAATATTTGTGCTTGTGAAGCTATGCCTATGGATCCCAGGGTTAGTTGTTGAGGATCTAAGCAAAGGTACTGGTTTGATGTTGAAATGGCATGGCTGTGCTGGTGTTTGTGTCTCACAGGACAGCCTTGTTTCAACAGAGGAGGGATGAGCTCCAGCAGGGGCTGTGCTGCACAGCTCTGCATCTGTGCTTGCAAATTGCTGTGTCTCCTCACCATCACAGCCCTACTCAGTGGAGAAAATATCTGCAAAGTTGTAAGGTGGCACAGGTTTGGAATTCAGTAAGTAAATTCCCTTGCGCACTATAGGATGAATCTAAGTAAACTATGCTTACATTAATCAGTGAAGTTTCTTCTACTTTGTGCCTGATTTTGCTATTTACAGCTGTTTCAAACGTGCATCAAATCCAAATGATTGCAGCTAGAGTGATAAGCAGCAAATCCATGGCCATGCAGCAAGGAGGATGTTTTGGGACCTCGGTGTCAAGCCTTGAACTGTTCAGATTTACTCGTGGGAAGTGTCAGTGCTGGAAAACCCCTGAGAGCATCTGCAGGAGCCTTCACCTGCCCAAAGTGGTGGGGAAAAGCTGCTGTAGGCTGATACAGCATTAATTGCAAGCAGCAACGACTGCGCAACGAGACTGAGCTCTTCTGCTTGATCCTGCGGCTCAAGGGAACCTTGAAAATCTCAGGGGAAGACTTTCCACTCTGCATCAGTGATTATGCTTTCAAAATGTCATGGATTTGTACATAGAGGAGCGATGATGAGAGGAATATATTGCCTTGGCTCATTCCTTCCAGCCCCTCAGCACTTGAATATCCGGTTCTCCCAAATCACACAGAGCAAGGGCATCTATAGGATGAAAGTAAAGGGATTGCGCCCTGGATCTTGAACTCAGTGTTTTTGCATTCCTTTGGAATCAGCTGGATGTCTTCAGTTGAAGAGCAGAAGAGATTGAGACGGTTCTGAATGAAAATGGCCAAAGTCATCACAGTATATAACACAGTGGATAACTTCCAGAATAGAGATGACCTCCTTGTCTATCATAGAGCAAGAAGCATTATGGGATTCCAATTTAATGTGATAAAATGTCATCATAAATATGAAATTTTAAAGCCATCACTCAATAATTATAATTAGCCTATGGCAAACAGCTCTGAATACTAAAGCAACTATAAAAGGTGAAAATTGTCTTAATTAGCAAAGATGCAAAAAATGTGTGAGACTGACTCACGTCAGGGAAGGCTCCAATTAACCTGGCCCAGATTGAGATAATTAAGAGGGCAGCTCCAATTGTGTAAAGGATGAAAAACTTCTAGTGTGGTATGAGGTCTTGTATTTTTCCATCCCTGGGCCTGTTCTTCAGTGCTACCTTCAGGCACATCATCTGTTTGCATAAAATTGTTTCCTGAGCTGGCTGCTGAAAACCAGACCTAAATCCAGCAAGCCCTGAGGATACTCTGCAAGCCCTTTTTGGTTATTAACTCTTTCAGTGAGTATTATCTATTCAGCAAGCTTTCTGCCTGGATGCTGCACACAGCTCTCCAAGCTCTTGTTCAGTACTATTTTGGGGAAGCCTAGACCAGAAGGATTGGTAAAATTACAACCCCAGACAAACACAAAGCAAGAAACCATTTCATTCTATATAGTGGAATCTTGTGGACACACCACCTCACAGACATCTCTGATCATTACATTGTTGATAAACTGGTCAGCCTGGACTGATCATACACCAAAAAAAAATATGTGGCTGCCTCTCATGGAAGAAGTGAATGGTCTTTAAATGGTTAATGGTGGTTAAAATGTCAATTGCCAAGAGGAGATCATGCCAACTCCTTCAAGTCCAGATCACAGGAATTCTGTTCTGACCTGTCCTGCCCTGCTGATCACTGTACAAACTCAAGGTCCTGCAATGGGTGTGGGAGCCAAAGGTTCATTTAGTTTTAAGAGCAATAGTGAAGTTACTGCTGATAATTGAGGGCACCAGGGATTTCTGCACAAGCCATTCACTCAGGCACTCACTCAGCCTCTCATGAATATTTTGTTTGTATCCCATACTCTAAAACTCAGAAATGTCTGTGTGAGCTCCAGCCATATATCTGAAATACATGCTAGAAAAACCACCAAGAAGAGGAGAAACGGAGAAAAAAGCCACCAGCACAACTGCATCATTCTCAAGTGAACTGTAAGTTGCATCTAGAAATTCAATACTGGTCATGAATGAAATGGCAGAGTAAAATATGCTCAAACTTTTCCAGTATATGATATTTCTACAGGCACCACAACCAGCCAAAATACAGATCAGTTCTTGGCAGGTGATGGGTTCTTGCAGCACCAAAAATATCTCTGGAACACTCCATTTACAAGAAGCTGTGCCAATCCTTTGAGCTGAGGGACACATAAATTTCTTTTGTTGCACCATGAGCTCATAGAAACTTCAATGATACCAAGCACTGCATTTTCTGTCCATGTGCTGCCAGGAAGGTGCCACCTGACTTCCACACTATTCATGGATTTCTGAGGTGTGTGAGAGAATCAGCAACTCAGAACCGATCTGAGATCCATGCATCAAAACATCACCAATGGATCCATCCATCCATCCATCCATCCATACCATACAAGTCCAGTACTGAGAGTACAAGGGAGTTATTTGCACAATGACAGCAATGAACATGGATTTTTTTTGGACGAACAAAAAACTAAAATGTCAATCTGTATCTAAAAAATAACTTAATTGAAACTCTTAGTAACTGTGATACTTTAGTAGGTCCAAAATTATGTTTTTATGGGGGTTTTTCGTGTTTGAATCCATGTTACTTTTAATTTCATTTCTGACATTAAATTGATCTGCGTTTGCTTTTAGTTTAAAAAAAAACTCTACAAATACAATTAACTGTAACTATATTATTACTATTATTATTATTATTATTATTTTTAGACAAAAACTGGCTAAAATTCTGGAATGAGAACTGCAATTTTCAGTGTAAATTGAGCAGACCAGAAATAAAATGCAACAGAACTCTAGAATGCAGGTTGGAACAACTGTCTTTATCACTGGAGGGCAGCATAAGTACCAATATAAGCTAAAATAGCAAAACCCCAGTATCTTCAACTGTGACTTTATCTGCCAGAACAGTAATTGCTGCATCTTTATAGTAGCCAGCCACAAACAAGAGATGCTGCAGCCAGCAGGTCAGACCTGCCTCTGAAAGACAGATTTGTTGTCATTAATTTTACTTCATTGTTGAAATTTCCCAGACCAAACACAGGTTGGGGGGGGTTGAGAGAAACTTCTCATGGCCAGACAATTCCTGACAGTGAAATCTCTTTGCAAAACATGTATTAAACTTTTTTTTCTAATTGTAATAGCAAATATATTTGCCAAAGCCCTCATCATGTTATGGCTACTACTAAATTTGCACGCAGTCCCAACCCTTTGGGATCTATCATTTATAGCCAGACATAGACTACCCTGTTTCTAGGAGCTCAGTGGGTTGAAATGATACTCTAATTGTTTTATTTGCAACATGCACAGAAAGCTTGGTCAAAGTTTTCTGTGCCCTTTGCAATGAAGAGGAGAATTTCATGCCACAGTTCTGGGCTATCTTTCCTTATTCATAACAATTTATGGAGTTTCTGAACTCTTCCTTGGAACACAGTGAAAAAAATCCTTTCATTCTCTAGGGTACCTCTGTAACTTTGGGTCAAATCTTCATCCTCCCTCATGAAAATGAAGCTAGCAGAGAACCTGCACAAACAGGAATGGCAGCACCTATCTCAGGCCAGGAGAATCATAAAATCATGGGATCATGGAATGGTTTGGGTGGGAGAGACCTTAAAATCTACCTAGTTCCAACTCCTCCTCCAACTTCCCCCTTCCCTGCAGGGACACCTTCCACTAGACCAGGTTGCTCCAAGCCCCATCCAGCCTGGCCTTGAACCCTTCTGAGGCATCAGTGGCTCTCTGCTTCATTCACCTTGGCAGGTGTCAACACCTCCTCCCAAGTAAAGCTGTATTAGTAACTATGATGTAATAGAGGAAAATTATTTTTTCCCTTGAAATAAATCCATAAGAAGAACAGAAATTGTCTACTTTATACTGACTTAGTTAAATGAAACAAAAAGAGAAAATGGAAGAAAAAGAGAGACAGTCTTATGGCAGTGTTAGTAAATTAGTTGGTTAAGCAGTTCTGATACAAAAGCCTTAAGAGCAGCTAAGGAACTGTGCTTCATGTGCAACTATAGGATTGATTTCCACAGGAGCCTGTGCAATGGACTGACAGGAGGGCACTGAAATGGGACCAGCACAATTACATTGCTACAGCCGAGTGTCTGCTGTGTAGACTGAAGTATTTGGCAGTCCTAAATTCCTAGACAGAAACTTGGTAAATTGCTGTCATAGAACTTGTGATTTCCAACCTCAGCATTACAATTTTGATGACAATATTTTGACTTAGGTAATTCCATGACTGCTTGCAATTCCTCAGTATTAATCCTCAGTATTAATCAGCAATAACCCTCAGTATTATTCTACTAGCACGAGGTTTTTGCCCTTGATATTGCCCATGTTTGGCAATGGAGATGTTTAGCAGCTCAAAGACAGAGCCACTTGATCATGTGGGATGACAATTGGCCTCTTTCACCAAGGAGAGTTTTCCTACCAACAACTAACAGAGACAGTTTTCTAGCAATATACTTTTTTCAGTGTCCTTTGGAGTCACTAGCTGGAAAAATCACCTGGGGAGTAATTGATTCAGAAATGGAAAATAAGTATGTCTCTGGGAAATAACCTGACAAAGATGGACAGACCTACATCCTGGGTCAGGTGTTCTCTCCAGTATGACTGGCAAGGTTGTGTCTTCAGACCCTGCTCTACTGCCTCCTTTTCACACAGAATCACAGAATGGTTCAGGATGGAAAGGACAAATGGAAGACATCTAATCTAACCTTCCTCAACCAGGGCCCCTTAGAGCATGTTACTCAGGATCACGTTCAGATGGCTTTTGAATATCTCCAGAGAAGGAGATTCCAAAACCTCTCTGGTCAATCTGTTCCAGTGCTCAGTGACCCTCAGAGTAAACAAGTTCTTCCTCACATTCAGGCGAAACTTTCTGTGTTCTGTTTTCTGCCTGTTTTCATTTGAGATGAAACCAGGTACATGGGTAAAGACAGAATCGTAATCCAGTACATTCCCTCTAGAAATGGTGCCGCAGACCAGAACTTCGGGATACAGACAGAGACTTGAAGGCAAAGTCCAGATATTCCCACTCGCACTGAATGGAGGAAATGTGAGTGAATGTGTGAATGATTTAATGTGTCCTTAGAAGCTCCCTGTTAACTCCAGGGTCTGAGGGATGCTCCACTGTAACCTACACTACCCAGAGCAAGAGAAGAGGTAGCACAGAGGGAGGGGCAGATCTCCCAAGCCATGGGGCAGAGCTGGGAGCTATGTGGGCAGACCTTCCCAGAGATGGTCAAGAAATCCTGGGAAAACAATGTCCCTTGCCTTTACGCTGGAAGGGCTCGAAATTCCAACTCTACCACTGTGGGAAGAGGAGCTGAGAGCTGCTGGGGTTGTGAGGAGAGGGGAGAAGGCTGAACAAGAGAGCAAGAGAAAACTTGGTGAGAAAGGATCCCTTGGCAGGAGTGTTTGTCAAGGAATGGAACTGGATTATGTTCTGGGGAGACAATTATGTAGCCAGCTCTGTCTGGGAAATTGAAACATTTGGTTGCATTTCGCACAGCTTCAGGGCACCTGTAAATTGCCTATCTGCAGATAATCTGTGAGGGACCATATGCCAGCTCAGGGCTGCCAATTCCCTGACTCTGACCCACTCTTCCCAAGTCCTGAAATGCCCTGTACCTCTTGTGAGGACGGAGGTGCCAGTGCCTGCTGCTGCCCAAGGTCTTAGCTCCACATTTGCTCTTAAAAGAAACCTGTTAGTTTCCTCTAAATCTAAGGCAACAGACACCTGACAAAATGGTCCTGTAATATGGATTAATACTGAATATCTTCCTGTTGAAGAAAGGGGAAATTCTAACATTTATGAGTAACATATTTTATTGAAGATTTCAGTCTTTAAAAGATGTAAGTATTTGGTATAGAATTTCAAGCTCGGTAAAAGGCTGTTATACAAATATGGTCATGGTAGAATCTTGAAAAATGTTAACAGTTTTCAGCAACAAGGGAGCTTTACAAGGGAGGAAAATCAATATTGACTTATGCTGTTTATCCCTAGCATAGTGAAGTTGCCTACACCTGAGAAATCCCAGTAATTAAACATCTAATCTAAAGTTACACAAAAAAAAGGTTAAGCAAATCCTGCAACTGAAATGGATGTAAAAAAGCTGACCATTATGGGCTAAAACAAACAAAAACAAAAAGAACAAGCATTTCATTAAAATAAGGGGCAAATGGAAATAAATAATGGCAAAATATTACCTGTATCTTTCTTACAAAACTTGCTTAATTCAGCCCTTTTTGTAGCGACTCTTGGCTGCTCACAGCTGCAGTGGTGTGCTGCTCCAGTCACTGAGCTGCCCTCCTGGAGCCCTAATGGCCCTCCCAATCCCCCAAAAACAAAGTGAACACTCAGACTGGTTGCTGCCCATCACCCCAGAGCTACTTCTCAGCATTTTCATTGCAGCTCCAATGAGCAAACATGCCACAGGGGGATTAGTCTGACCCCATTTTATGCACCTGCCCTCAAATTTGTGAGCTGATTATCCCAGACTATTCCCCAGCTCTGGCACCTGCTGCCAGACTCATGCAAGGACCCTAATCCTTGTGTCCATCTGAGCTCAAGGAATTGCAATGCATATTTCTCTCCTTTGACTGTAGCCTGGGAGGGGACACCTTCAATATCTGATTTTTGCATGTCCCTTTCTGTCTGATCATGTGCTTCCATAAAGTATTGGCTACAGACATCCCAGGGGAAGACTTACTTCATGAAAGGACAGTTTGCCATTAGACTCTTAAACGCTCACAGTGCCTGTGTATCTACTGAGTTTAGAAAACATTGCTGTTTTCAGACAAAGTTTAAAAAAATAATTGCTCTTGGAAGAAACAGAGATTAGTTACACTGAACCTTTCTAAGGGTCTTGAGGAAATGTCTGGCTTAAGAACTTCTGTTTCCTTTTCAGATTAGAACATCAGTTTTTGCCAGTCCTCAGACAGGCAAAGACTTATGTGCATATGTTTATGTGCATCCTGATGGCTCCACTGAAGCCAATGGGATTACTCACCAAGTTTATGGCTTGGCAGTTGCATCTGTTTTTGCACAAGTGGGGACTTGATTTATTTTTCTGGTGTGCATAAGTGCTCCTTACAAGATGCAGCCCCAGGACATGTGATTCTCCACTTATGTCCTATTTATGTCACCATTCATATTTAATTTAATTAAAAAGCAACAGATGATGCTATGACAAATTTTACACTAGGCATAAAGCCCATTTTTTTTTGGTGGGGGGCGTTATTGTCTTTTTTATTGGCAAAGCTGAATTTAACTTCATTGAGCAATTCCTGTCTTACTCATAATAAAGGCATATCCAGCACTTCTCTAGAGTGCCACTTGAAAGAAATAATGAATTATACTAAATGAAAAGTTTCATTTTTTTTCTATTAGAAATGAGCTTTAACATCATAAAATATTGTATTCTCATTCTGAGTCAAATATCTTGTTATTTTTTTTCCAGGAAAAGTGCTCAGCAAGGCTTTGTTCTTGCCTGAGTGTGTATGACTGTAACAAATCACTACAATGTCCCTGAGACGTCTTACATCGGGGAAATTGAAACCCTGAAAAATATATGTGCTTGGCACGGTTTTTCACATATTGTGAAATTGCTACTATAATTGTAAAATTTAGTATGTTATGGGAAAAAGGCCTTTTCTTTTAAGGCCTCTTTTTCTGCAAAGCTTCTATTTAACTTGAAGCACAGAGATAAGTGCATCCTTATTTAGCTCAGTATTTAAACACGTGCTTAAATTTAAAGATGTCCCAGTCCATGAGACTTTAGAATTTAATTAAACTAAATAATTTACTCGAGTACTTTGCCAGATGAAGACCTTCAGCAGTAAAATACCACTATGAGCATAGGCTGCATTGCTGTCTAAAGTTATAACTTTGAGAATAAATCAATGAATGTCAGGATTGTTCTACAGCCCCGAAGGAGGCTGACGTGGTCTGTCAATGTCCATACTATACAATATTCCTGAAGTCTAAAAATTGGGTAACTAAATAAGTTGTCTGGTTGGAATTGCCCCTGGGCCTTGCTGGCACCCAGACTGTGCCCAGGGGTTGCTGGGGAGGGAGCTGCTTTTCTGTGCCAGGGACTTCTCTAGGTGTTTAATAGCTTCAGAGATTAAATTCCATTACCTGTGTCATTGCAAAACCTGGAATCCCCTGGTCTTAAGAAGATGGACCCTAAGTTCTGTGCTTCAACTTTATCATGCCCAGGAATTGGTCAGGCTCCATGATGCTGTTCAGGAGCAGTGTGGTTCTCTGAGGCAGTGAGAAGAGAACAATTTCTTGTTTAGGTCATGATGCTGACCCTATTTAGGCTTTCACAGCTGGATGAGCCCTCTTTGAAATTCTCACCCAAGCACAATAACTGCAGTTAGGCTGAGTCCTTGACCACTCTTTGCTTTTCCACCTCATGGTGAATTCAGAACTGAATTTTGCAATGACCTTTTTCAGTAGAGGCAAAATCACACATCCCATTAATCCTACATATTTAGTATTTGGGTCTGCATGTTGGGAATGAGGGCTTATGCCTGGGGAGGTACATACTGACACCACTGCTGTCCAAATCCTCCAAAATCTCCCTTGACATGGAGCTGAAACCAATGGGATTTCCTCCAAGAGAATGTCTGCTTCTGGCAGACAGGATGTTTTTGTAGGTCAGGGATTATCTTCAATGTGATAAGTGTGAAAAAAGTTCAGTCCTTATTGATGAAAGAAAATAAGATCAGAGAAGTATCAAGTCAGAATTGCAAGATGTTGTGGACTAAGATTTCTCTATTCATGGAGACTTTTACTCTGTTTGATTGACATCTCTATTCAAATTCCCGTGTAAAAAATGTCTATCCATGACTAAATCTAAAATATTTCATGTCCTATTCTCAAATGGCTTACGGAAAAAAAGTGATGCTTCTTGTCCTTTACGGAGGAACTCAGTGCAATATCCAACACAAATGGGAAACTGAGCGGAGAGCTGCCACACTGCCTTACCCTGGGATATTTCCCTTCTCCAGCAAAAGCTCTGCTAATCTCTTGATGATTTTGCTCTGTAAGCAGGGTAGAATCTGATGTGCTGATATTGCCCACATAGGGAAGGAGATGATTATCAATCCATGTTAGGAATATTGCCTGGAGTATCCAGCAAAATGATGCAGAGGGGTTGGAACTAAGCAGGACACTCTTGAGGTGCCAATCACTTTTCTCTAGTTAAGGCTGTATCAGCATTTCCACTGGAATATTTGTTTCCAGAGGTTTGTACAATTAAGCCTGGAAAATGTGCTCTGGACAGAAATTCGACAAAGAAATGTTCCAAGCATGGGCAATAATTTCTTTTTAAGGGCATGAAGAAATGTCCATTTATTTTTGTTGCTGATACAGAAAAGCAGAGAAAAACTAGGCATTTCTATGATAAAAGTATGCTGAAAAATAAATGCCTAAAGGAATCACAAGAAGTAGAAGTTTATGAGATAAAAACCTCATAAAAATGGAAATTTAAGCTTTTTTTTTTCTGAGTTTTCTTACAGATACTTTTCTGTCTGAAGAAAATATTTAGCTGTTTGGGCTCTGTTATAAATTAGTTAGGTCTGTACCACAGGCTGCACTTTGAAGCATCGAAGCATCTTCCATTTATTTCAATGGAGTTATGCTCTCAGAATTTTCAAAAATAAATAGGGAAATTTTGAAGAGGTTGAGAGCACACAGAGAAGAATAAAGTACAAAATAAGTTGAGCTGCGAAAGGAAGATAGCCTGAGGGAGTGGGAAAGAGAAACTCTGTTTTAATGAGGAAACAGGAAAAAAATGAGAATAGTGCTGTGGACACACTGGTGTGTCAGAGAGGAAACAAAGGGAGCTAGGAAAGATGAACTGCTTCACACTTACTTGTTTTCAGCAGGGTTTTGATTGTCTTTGTGGGCTAGAAAGCCAGATCCTTGTGCTTGACCTGAACATCCATAACCCACCTCAAATTTGTGGTTAAGGAGGTTAATGGTTAGGGGTAGGATGAGCATTCAAGTTTCACTTTGGATCCTTTTCTTTTAAACCATGAAGGAGGTAGAAAGAGATGGAAAAATTATTGAAGAAAAAAAAGAGATTGCATTTGGGAAAGCCTGTAGGATTAAAAAGAAATGCTTCAGAAATTTTTTTCTTCCTGACTGCCATATCAGAAGAAAAATTAACACCTCTCCATTGTTGGGCAGGTGAGGTGATGTGTGGGGCACTGTAGTGAGAAGAACACCTCTAAAAAAAACCCTAAAATCTTCTCGGTCGGAGGTGTATCAGCTTGTGTCAGCCTGTGAGCTGCTGTGATCACAAATTCCAATTTACTCCTGGGGAAATTACAAATGCCAGCACCCAGCATGGGGTTGGTACCAGGGGTTCATGGTATTGCTGCTCATAAGAAAGCAGAGAGAGAGCGAGTGAGGAGTGAAATACCTGTGCTTGCATCTTTCAGCTCTCACCCACACGCAGCTCTGTCAGGGAAGGAAGTAAGCAGTTCTGAATCTCCTCCCTGAGGGCATGTGAAAACAAACATGGAATCCCTTCCTTGCTGTCCATGGAAAACAGGTCATGGAGAGGTCCATGCTGAGGTGGAACAACCTGCACTAGCTTGGTGTGTGACATTGTTTAATGTGAGGCAAGGCTGTGGTGAAGAGAATCATTTTAGGTGATGGATGAGCTGTTTTCCATATCCAGTTTCCTTTCCTGTTCAAATGCCTTCTTGCCTGTGTAAGAGGTTATGAAAGAAGAATCAAAGTTTTATCTGTCTATAATAATTTGATTACACTACACTCCAAACAATGTTTTACTTGGTTTCCACTTCACCTTAATTTTCTCGGATATCCTGAACATCAGTGTTTGTTTAAAGCCTTGTTGGAGGAGAAGCTGCCTCTTTGTGAAGAATCCCTTTTCCCCAACACTACAACACATCTCTTGCTCACTGACTGCCTAACTTTGCTTCCTTACAATGTTTCCTAGGAGATCAAATGAGAGCTTGAAGTACTCAAAAACCTAGTGTTGCAATGAAAAATAACTTATTAAAGTTTATAATTACTGAAAAATTAATCAGAGTCTTAGCATGGTACTTGCGTAAAGACAATAAGCCAAGCTCTTGTCATAGTGAAATATGGAATAACTACATTGAAATAAATCTTAATTATGCCAGAGTTACTACTCAGTGTGACTTAATTAAGAGTAGAGCAGTGAAAGCCTTTGGGGAAAAAAGAACACTGATTACACAACCACTTAACTGCATATTCTTCCTTCCCCCTGGTTCTTTTCCTTCCCATCGGAGAAAATTTCAAAACTAGAGTTGTTCAAGAAACTTGACTAGACATTAACATGTGGCAGGTTACATTCTAAATAGAAATTGTTTGAAGTAAAATGTTGAGAATGATAACCCTGAAGAAAATCTCTTTAAATTATGCATACAAGGTGTCACACATCCATACCTGTCTTAGCCTTAAAAATGTGTTGCTTGGTGAGGCAACAAACTTATAAAACGCAGAGTGGTTTGAGAAGGAAGGGACCTTAAAGATCATCTATTTCCAACCTCCTGCCAAGGGCAGCACACTTTGCACTGCTCCAAGTCCTGTCCAGCCTGGCCTTGGATACTCCCAGCAATGGCGTAGACACAGCCTCTCTGGGCACCTTGTACCAGAGCCTCACCACCCTCGCAGTAAACTATTTCTTCCTAAAATCTAACTTAAACCTACATCAAGTACTGGACAACAGAGGTGAAGATTTGACTGTAATAAAAAAGACAGAAGAATAGATTAAGGTCAAAATAGCCCCCAGAGGAAAATGTAAAGAAATAGACCTTCACTGCAGCCCCCAAGTGCAGCATGCAACTATGGCTATAGAGTATAGACAGATATATTGTTCAACAAGCATGCCAACAATGAAAGAGGCTCATTTGTCATGGTTTCACTTCTTACCAGATACAAGACATGCAAAGTCAAATATATCGTGGCAATAAATCTCTTGACTTCAACAGAGTTATCTCAACAGTGAGTTCAAAGCAATATACTTGGAGGGAATGAAACCAAACCAAGCAGGAGATGCATATAGGGTTCTTGAAAGATTATCTAGACCATATATAAAATCACACATTAAAGGAATGTGCACAGTATTGCAGGGGATTTATGATAACTGGGGGAAAAAGTGTAGAATGATCCAATATGCAGCTTGTATCAGTGTCAAATTGCTTGGCATGAACTATGTGCTTTCTTCACAGCTTATGCAGCTCCAGTCGAGCTGAAAAGGTGCTGTAGAAAAAGGTATAATGTACTGAAAAAACTCAAAAGAAAAATAAGCAAAAACAAGCAGAAGGAATTAAAAAATGAGGACTCTCCATCCCAAAATTATTCCAGTTTTCCTTGTTCCACAGAGATTGATGTATCTGCAGAAGTAACAGCTGCACTGGCCTTTTTTGGTGGATGTGGAAATTGGTTGACAAAAATAGCAAAATGACATCCATGGAAGATCTGGTTTGTTTTCTGCTTTACTCCTGCATCGACACAGAAATAAAAAGCATCTAGTCCCAATGTGTGATCTGTGTTTGGTGCCTGTTATACAAGTGCTACTGCACAAGCATGACACTGAGAGGAGATGGTTTGACACCTTATCAAATTCTAGTTCATTTGTGTGAGCCCACCTTTAGTATTGACATCTTCTGATGTCTCAGCTCACCACTCTCTGCTAAGGGAATTCCAGATTTTTAAACAATCTGTTTTGCATAAAACTTCATAAAGAACAAAACATGAAATTTGAGCTGAGTTATTTCTGGGATTTATCCCTAAAATCGAAGCTTGGGAGACAAGTTTATAATCTTTTCTGTTTCTATTGATATTTTGTCATTTTAAATGGGGTTAATCTCCTCAGGTGTGGATGAGTCAGCATTGCTGATGTCTGTGTTTGGACTAATTGTGCTGAGCTTCCTTGATTACCAATGGACAGAAATCTGCATTTTGAAAAATGTGATTCATTTACTCCTAATATACAACTGTAAAATAGATCAGGAGTGTCTGTCACTCTCTTATGGCCATAAAGGAAGTTCAGATATAAATATCTTCATTGTTAATATCCGAAGTCAGATGAGATGAGTCCTGGCCTTGATGGCTTTGAAAAATGCTCTTTCCCACAACAAAATTCATGACAGACATCGCTGGGACACATCTGGGTAGTGCAAGGGAAGACTAGGAATTTCCCAGGGGACACCTCCAAAAGTGATAATCAAGTGCTGCAACAACCCAGGTCTTGTGTGGGCAGTAGAGGAAATGTTAGAAGAGGCATGGAAATGTTAGAAGAGGCATTCACGATGGGCTGTTCAAAACAGGGTGAATATTGCACAATGATGTCAAGATGCAAATCAAGGTCAGTAAATACTTTCCAAATAGAGACACATTGGAGCCATAACCCAACATTAAAACGTCCCCTGCTCCTAAACTTTACTGAACAATTTAGATCTCAGTTCTGTGTCTGGCCCTTGAATATTTCGGGTCAAACCAGTAACCCTGATCTAGCTACCCCTGAAGTTTAGATCTAGATTCAAACTTTGGAAGCTTTGCCTGTCTAGAAAGTTTCTCTCTCTCTAAGACATGTTGCACTCAAAAATTTCCTCAAACAATCAAGAGCTTTGACCACTCCTAAAACACAGAGGTCATTTTTGGCAAATGATAATGGCAAATACAGAAAGTATAGAGAAGAGGTGAAATTGCATTCCTTGGAAACAGAAGCAGCTCATGAACATTAGAACTGGCATTCAAATGGCTTTTTTTTTTTGTACTGCAAGTGAATTTTTTCTGGCTCTCCCTAACCATGAAACAGTAGGAAGAGGTGAGACATGTCACATAGCAAAGAATTCACATCTTGCAGAGAGCTTTTTAGTAAAACATATGTACACACCCTCATCAGCAAACTCTGCAGGTTTGAGACTGACTTATCAGCCACAAATAGACATGTATACACATTTTGGAAGGCAAACAGCTTCCAGATTATCTTTTAAAGGTACCCACAAGTAATACAAAGTAGACATAGACACTCCATATAGTGATATCTTTACACAGTGTCCTCATGGATACTATAGGTTCAGGAAGACATTGCTCATGGAGGTGATGCTATACCATATTCCAGAGAGTAGAAAGCAAGCCCTTTTAAAATACTGAAAGGAGAGATCGACATGGCAAGCTCCAGTGCAGAACTGGGCCAAGAGCAAACTGAAATGGCTAGATCTGTTTTCATCCCTTCCCTTGGGCTACTAAGCTGAATAGTTTACAAAGCAGAGAAAGTCATTCATAGTCCTTTACAGTACAATTTCTAGTGCCACATAGTAACTGCGGATTTACTGCACTCTCCTGTGAAATTTCAACTGCCATAACAAAGCTTTATGTTGCAGATGATCAACGCTCAAATATTTAGGAATAATAATAACAATAATTTGCTCTCCCTTCCCCTTCCCACAGGGAACCGATCTGTCTTCTTACAACTAGGGGTTGATCCAGCCCTATGCAAACCTTTACAAGGCGTTTTTTTAGTGTGTGACAAGATTTTGAATAATGTTTTGCTTAAAGAAGGGGAAAATCCCACTTCCTGCAGCATATTGCAGGGACCAGCAGACATATCCCTTCATTCCTTGGACCAAATATATAATGATAATACTGTGCAGGTGCTCCAGAGCTGACTCAGCTGCTACTTGGTCACATTGTGCCTGTGAAATGCAATCCATCATTACGTTTAAAGCGCCTGCTTGATTAATATTCAGTATTTAATGTCAACACCGATAAATTAGGATTCAGAAGTGTTACACTGCAGGAACTGCAAACAGTGCTGCAGTGGCGACGGCCTGGGTTAGTTTTGTGAGATCTGTTAATTCAAGGGGAAATTTGTAATTCAGAAATACCAAAATATGTGTATGGTATTAACTACCAGCTGTGACCTTTTGGGATAACAGTGATATGTCACATTTAAAGGAGCTAAATGTTAAATTTCCAAATGGCTATGATTATTTCTTCTCCTATATAAACAGTATCCCTTTGCCATCCATATTTGCAATAATGCTCTAATTGTGGTGTTACAGATATACAAGGTATACTGGATTTGGGAAGTACTTTGGCTTAGATAGTTTTAAACATTTACTTCCCAAGTGCATAGGTTTCATCTTAACTGACTTGTTCAAGAAAATAAAAAATTACCATGGCATTTTCAATCTCTATTGGTCTTGTAACCTTTTCTCATTTGAAATATTGTTTCTTTCTTTTCCGTGGACAATTTTTTCAAACAAATCTGTCTTTTTCCCTAATGTTTACTGAATGGCAACTCTTTTTTTCACCTTTGCTTCAGTCCTACATATGACATATTAAGCAATTCCCATTAGAGCTACAGTTTGAGACTCAGGAACACTTAATGGCCAACAAACTCTTCCCTGGTGGAGAATGAGGATTCAAAGGAAACATTTGAGATTATTTCACTTTCATTATTTTGTTAAAAAAAAGTTTGCACCTTGAGGTGTCATGAATACCCCTTCTTGATCTTCCTTTGCCTTGTCAGACCTGGCCAGCACAAGCAGCTGAGATCTTTGCTCTATTTTCCCTGCATCTCTGTGCAACGCTTTTTTAAAAAGAGAATATACTATTATATTTTTCTAAGCCTTTCAGACTGCTGTAACGTGATCAGGATTCTCCTGAATCTCTATGCATTCGATCTCTTCTCGTTCCTTCCTTTTGGCCCGTTTCTTTTTCTTGTGGTGCTTTTTGGAAGGTGGGAAAAAGGTTAGAAAGACGGGCAAAATAACAAAACAGTGCAGAAGTGTGCAACTGCCGGCAAGCAGCAAGCATTTGAACAGTGTGAAGGTCAAGTTTGAAGGCACAAAGAGAAGGGGGACCAACCCAATAAGAAAGGAAGAAACGTTCTGCAAAATGGCTGTCCCATGCTCTTGGAGGGAGTTCTTTATACACTGAGTTCGGGTGTGCTCAGTAGCTAATACAAATGTATAAAGCAGGGGTGCACAGTGATCTATGGCAAAATTCAAAGTGTAGATAAGGCACAGTATAGAAATGCAATCCATGTCTACATTCCATAAGGTCATCAAGCCAAGGACACCCAGCTCTATTGAGGTGACACTGAGAATTAACCAGAAATTTCCCAGAGGGTGGATAACCAGGAAAAAGGTCAGTATTAACACCAGCAGGATGCCAAAACCAGAAATGAGGACAGGCATAGTTACTGATAAACCATAGTGGTCCATGAAAACAAAAGTAGGGTTGAACACAATGAACTTGATGCTCTGTATAAGAGACAGTGGTCTCAGCTTCTCCAGCAATTCCACCGCTTCCCTCTGTGTGTTTTCACTAGTCCTGGCCACAAGGTACAAACGAGAAGCAATTATGTTGTTCTCATCTCCAGCTTTGGAGAAAATGATGTCATTTTTGAAGTGCTGAAATTCTGGCTTTTTTAAAAAGGAGCTCTGGAGGATGCTGATAAAGTCACTTTTGTTGGTTGCACTGATGTTACCCACTCGAAGGTATTGGTAGTACTGTTCAATCCAGGACACGGTGTTGAACCCCTGGCTGAGCATTTTTAGGTCTTCTTGCACAGTACCATTCCAGTACTCCAGAGGTTCGTAGATGTAGAAGCCTATCACGGGGCTGTAGTTGCTGAAATACTTCTGCTGTATGAGGGCATAGGACACGCTTGGGGACTCACTGGCAAGAAGGTTGATGATGTTGGCTCCGTCATTAATCTGTAAGCACCCCATAAAGGAGAAAGAGGCATAGATGAGATACAGTATCACCACAAATGGCTTGACGTAGATGTTGGTAATCCACTCGTTGTAGTGCTCTCGGAGGAAATGCTGGATAAAGTGGTGCTGGTACGGGTTGGTCTCGTGGTGAGAGGTGTGCTGATGGCCATCGTTCATCATGGTCTGGAACCACACAGGTTTCCGGTCCAGGTATTCTGCCGAGGGGATTTTACAGCAGAAGATGCTGTGGTACCGGTTCTGCTCCAGCTGGCCAGCAAAGACCAGGCAGGAGCCAAAGAAAGAGAAGACGTAGAAGTAGTTCAACAGGATGGAGACACACATGTTCTGGCAAAAGACTTTTACAGCTTCGATGTTGGTGAAAGGGCTTGCCCCCATGCCGAAGGCGATGAAATACAAGGAGCTTGTCATCGTGTAGGAGACCATGACATCCGAGTAGGCATCTGCTACTCGGTCCTTGAATGGCAGATTCTCTCTGGTCCGACGCCATCCCGAAAGAAGTTCAAACACTCCTTTGGTTCCATGACCTGAAACGAGAAAACAAAGTTTATATGTGTATATACATAAAGAGGGTCCAGTCATCCCCCAGGTGCTTCATCCTCCAGCAGTAAAAAAACCTTTGTCAGCTGAAATTTTGTTATGTTTTTGCCACCAGTTGAACAAGTGGAAGACTTGGAAAACTGTGGTCTGTCTAAAGCTAAATACCAGATTCATCTGCAGGTGCTTAAATTAACAGGCCTGATACCCTGAGATCTTCCATGCTCAGAAAAAAAAATGAAGACACTAATTGATTTTAATGGACATTGAATTAGTTCCCAAATGGAGTGCAATTACAGGAGAACATGAAGTTTAGTTCAGGTCTGGGGTTCATTCTAGAATTTCCTTGTGTCATCTTACCACATCTTTCAAGGTTTAAGGGATTCAGCTTGAAACACTTAAAAACACAAGTAACTACATTTTCTTCCAAAGAGTATAAATTAAAGGGATTATTTGAGAAATCAGTGTGTGTCACCAAAAATGGGATGCCTTGGTTCTTCATGCAAGACAAAGCAAAAATTATACTGTAAATACAATTAACCAGAATAATTGTGTCATAATTCTCTGCCTTCTGAGTGAAATTGGAACTTTTCAGTGCTAGTACAGAAGTTTCCACACTGTGTGAAAATTGACCTGCTGGTAGTAATTATGGAGAGTAGAATATTGGCTAAACCATTGGTCCACATTAATTATCTAGAAAATGTATGGATCTATTTTCTATGATTCTGTCTCCCTTTGTCTCTTTCTTTCTCTGCTATCCAGAGCTCCTCCTGCTGACAAGGAGTTCCCTCGGCTCATGTGAGAGGACATTCAGAAAAGTCAGATGTGGTCAGTATTCCATGACAGGTTTTGACTTTGTAATCCATTCCTAAGTATTTCAGACATATGATTTGTAAATAAACTAAAATTTAATACAGACTTATTTTCATTTTACTTGTCAGTCCCAGTCTAGGAATTCTACAGATATTAAATTTTGTGACAGATTGGTAAAACTGGAGCTGATCTTAATGGAAAGGAATAAAAAATAATATCCATTATGTATCATGGATACATATTCACATAATGTGGATGTTGAAAAGAATGTATATACACATGCACATTCTTTTTTTTTATCAATAGAGAATTTCAGCTTGGGGGAAAATAGAAAAGCCAACATTAAAAAAAAAAACAAAAACCCATCCAAAATGGTTTGGCTTTCACATAACAATTAAATTTGGCATTCAAATAATAATTAAAACAATTAAAACAATTAAAGCCACAAATTTGAATTTGGTTTAGAAAGTGGAAGGTTCTCTGCACTTTGCATCTAGACCAGAGAAAATTCTGACCAGTGTGAAGAGACACACTACTGAGCAGGAAAAGAAGTAGGAGTAGATTGCAGATGTTTCTGCCTCTTTTTGTGGACCTTCACTCCCTGTAGAAGAATTGCGTGAACCAAAGCAGGCACAAAGCAATTTTCTTGTATCAGAACCAGAAATATGACAACAGGAGACTTGCAAATAATCAAGGGTGTGCAACGAAAGGTCTGTTGAGTTTGTCTTTAGATATAAATTGTTTGGATTCATACAGCTGCTTATGTTGCCCAAAGCAGACTCCTGACAGCCATTCCAGACAGGGAAAATTACAGCATAAACTGTCAGGTTCTGTGAATGTTACCTGCTTTACTGCAGAGCAGTGTCCCCAGTGAAAGATAAACATAGTGTTACAGAAGTCTTGCAGTTAGCAAAAAGCCTGTGTGGAAATGTTGCTCTCTTATGAACCAGCATCTCAGCTCAGGAGGGACCTTGAATTCCCTAGTAAATTTAGGGTGAGCTGTTCAAATTCTCAAGGCACAGCTGTCTTGTCTTGCACACTGTCATTTTTGGGCCATCAAGCAGAAAGAATTGGCTCCTTCAGCTGCGTAAAGCTGCAAAACCAAGTGACTTGAATGCAATTTTTATAAGTTTATAGCAAGTGTTTAAGTCCCCTGCAGGGTGTGGACCGAGCTGGCCGGTCACCACTTCCAGGACCCATGTCCTGGCATGGCTTAATGTAATGGTACAGGAATCACAGAACCATTTAAGTTGGAAGTGACCTTTAAGACCATTGAGTCCACCCATTATCCCAGCACTGCAAAGCCACCACTAAACCATGTCCCTCAGTGCCACACCTGCACATCTTTTAAATGCCTTCAGGGATGGTGATTCCACCACTTCCCTGGGCAACCTGATCCAATGATTGACAACCCTTTTTGTGAAGTAAATTTTCCTAATATCCAACTCCTTCAGCAACTTGAGGCCCTTTCCTCTGGTCCCATTGCTTGTCACATGAGAGAAGAGCCCGACCCCCTCCAGGCTCCACCCTCCTGTCAGGGAATTGTGGAGAGCCAGAAGGTTCCCCCTGAGCCTCCTTTCCTCCAGGCTGAGCTCCCCAGCTCCCTCAGCTGCTCCTCATCACACTTGTGCTCCAGACCCTTCCCCAGCTCCGTTCCCTTCTCGGGACATGCTCAGCATTGGAATGGGTGAAGCAGAGCACCACCAGCTCTATCAACAATTAACAGTAATATGGACTTTTCTCTCCTTATTACAAAATCTCAGTATCTGCCCGCCTGCAAGTTTATGTTCACAGTTGCACCTTTGCCATGTTTTTATTGTTATTAATTTTATAAGTGTTAACACATTCTCAGTGATGAGTACCTGGGTGCAATTAACCTTGGGGTAGGTGCTCAATGATTAATAGAGAGGGGTTTTATTGTCAAACTTATGTGTGAAAAGCTATACAAGAGTATACAATAATGTGTGTGCCCAAGCTTGTGATAATGTTCAAAATTAAAATACTGTAATTAAACTCTAGGCTTTTTTGCAAATAAAACAAATAGTATCTTAAGGAAAAAGGTATTGGTATTTTATCTTCTTTGAGTATCAAAATTAGCACTGATTTTCTTATGTTTGTTATTATATAAATGTAAAATTTCCATTTATTCCCCTTTCACAAGTAACTTCAGATCTATCACACAAATACAGGTATTGGGGAATACAGTGCAGTAATTCCCTTGCTGACACAAGAGGAAATCCTTGCCTGACTGATTTTCCCATGTCATTACTCTGATACCAAGCTTTCTGGTCAGCCTCTGTTGCTCTCCCAGATAAGCAGGTCTATTCCCTTTCCCCAACAAGGACACAAATCCATTTTTCCTGAACATTTCCTGACAATTCTCAGGATTCAGACAACACAGTCTATAAAATTCTTCAGCTTCATTCCTAATGCCACAACAACATTGACAGTGGAGTTAAGTTCACTGAGCAGTTCTAGGAAGGTTCAGGGGGTCTTTAGCTCTGGGTTAAAACTGCCAAGTTTCTCTGGTACTAACATGACATGAATGAAGTACAGCAATTTTTTATTTGCTGGACAGGCAATGGCCTATGACTACTTTAAAGGAAAGGAGATGAGAAATTTTTATTCCATTATTTGTGAGGGTAGGAGAGCAAGTAAGGGAAGCTGAAGAGAAGATGGAAAAAAGAATGCATTTGCTGCCTCAAATTTAAAAACAAATGATCAATTATGAGCAGATATTTAAAATAAGTTAGAAGAGGATAGGAATAGAAAAAAAAGAGTGAAATAAGAGATTAAAGACCACTTGATTGAGTAAAATTCATTCCACCTGGAGAAATGAATCAATTAACAGTTAAGCCAAAGCAATCTCTGAACAATTAGAAATCATCTCAGGGGATAAATGTAGATGGGGTGGTCCAAAAAGAATGGAAAGAAGCAGCAAAGTATCTATCTTCAAAAAGAAGGACTGCAGCACTGTTTTGAAATGGGGCATGATTTTTAAATTGAATCATAGAAAGATTTGAGTTGGAAGGCGCCTTTAAAATCACCTAGTTCTAAACCTCTTCTGTGGCTGACATTTAAAAAAAATGGAAAAAATAGGCTGAGGGCCCTGAAGAATAAAACCAGCAAACAATGGCCTGTTATTGATATATGAAAAGCATAAAGATAAACTGAATGAGTTGGGCTTTTTCCCCTAATAGACTGGAATGCCAGTGTGGACTCAACAACATTCAATATAAAAATGGTACAGGGACAGCAATCAAGTCTTTCTCATTTCTACTTGGAGAAGGAGTAGAAATCACTGGTTTCATTTGCAAAAAAAAAAAAAAACCCACCCAAAACCATTTAGATTAAATACCAGAAAAAACAAATCCTTGCTTCTTTAAGCTTCATCAAACTCTGGAACACACTATCTAAGGAGGTCATAACATCTTCTTCATTGCAAATCTAAAGGTTAGATTAATAAATGTTAGTGCAGGTGCTGGGTACATCCTGTCAGTGCTGGGAGGCACATTCTGTTCAGATTCCTGAGGCCCCTTACTTTCGCACCATCATACCTAACTCTGTCTTGAGATGCTCAGGATTTTTTAAGCATGAAAAGCAATCTGTCTTCAGTGTTTTCTTAACCAAAATGTGTCCCTTCAGCATCTGATCTGCATTTATCACTCCACATATTACCCACTGATACCCCTGTCTGGAGCCATGAGGCTCTGCTGGAAGGATTTTGGCTGGCTGCTGCCAGCTTTTGTAAACTTTCTAGGAAGGAAGATCAGCATGACTCTGCACTTTTTTTGCATAAAGACATAAAGAAGATTATTTGCCGCAATAGGTGATAGCAGTCAATGTGGTGATAACCTTGATGTCTACATTATATTTCAAACAAACAAACAAAAAGTCTTAGAAGTGTCATTGCACAGCTTTACTCAGCATTTCTGCACTGAGACACCCAAGTATCATATTCAGTTTTCATAAACACACACACATAACTTGCCCTGTATACAAAGGATGAAGAGACAGCTTTCTTTTAAATCATAGTGATGGACAGGAAGTATATTTTTATGTTATAATTCTTTGCTGTAAGTCTACTGGAAATAAACTTTTTTTTATCTAGGAGAATTACTATTTTTCTTTTTTTTTTTTCTTTTTTTCTTTCCATCCCCCTGGGAATAGGCAATTCATGTCCTAGAGAGACTCATGTAGTTTTATCTAATAAATGCCCCATAATAGCAGGAGCCATGGTCATTAGGAGCATATTGAAGCACAGAACCATGGCATCATAGAGTGGCTTGGGTTGGAAGGGACGCTAAAGACCATTTAATTCCTACTCCATGCCATGGGCAGGAGCACCTTCCGCTAGACCAGGGTTCTGGCTCTTTAAACTCACTTACCCAGCTTTATCGACTTGAAAATACACCCCATTTTAGAGAGTTTAGGTTCACATCATCACTTTTTTTGCAGCAGAACAACTTTGCATCTCAACACACTGCAGTGTAGGATGCATTTGTTTTTCTGCTAAATCACTAATATTAGTATCATTAATATTGGTATCCCCACTCACATTTAAAAACTGAAGCACAGAGATTAAGCAAATTAATCACAGTCACCAAGGACTGTCTGCATCTCAGGGAGGGAAGAAGCAATAGAAGAACTTATTAAACTACTTCTTTATGAAGAGTCAGTAAATCCTTAGGGATTTTGATGCAGAAGGCAAGGAAAATTTGAAGCTTGGTCATACTTTAGGTAGCAGTAGGAAATGTGTACCTTAATCTAGATCCCATTCCACAAAGGTGAATCTCAGCACAATGCGTCCAGCAAAGAAGTGTACCTTAACCACAACACTGAGTAAAGTAATTCCCAGCTTGATTAAAGGGAAGGAAAAGATAAAGTACATTTTTTAAAACTAATCCAAAATGTAGGTAGGAAAAGAATGGTTTTAATTTTACATCTCTCTAGGTACTTGTAAAGTGATTGTAATTGAATTGTTCACATAGTTGCGTTGTTGACATTTTCTTCTTTATTTAGTTTTGCCTTGGCTCTTGTGCTGCTTCAGTGGTAACTGGGAGGGTCTGATGAGGCAGCTGAGGGACCAAACCACTCTCACAGCGGTTACTGGTTCAGCCTTTCTCCAGAATCTCAGTACCAGAGGTGAAGTCAGACCTCATCTTACCAGTAAGATGCCTGGCATGGTTAAGACTTTGGGGTTAGAGGGTCTAACTGTGGAAGTGATGCACTGATCAGTAGCATTGTCCAAAGGGAGGAGTGTCCTTGAGCCATAGGAGTTTTCAGTGGTATTACAGTATTTGCATCTTCTGGACGTGTCAGAGCTTACAGCAATTCATACATAAATTCTAGTCAAGATCTCTTGCTGAATCTCCTGCAGAAATTTTGTTTTTGCTGAACCTATACTTCTTTATTTCATTTGGTACATGGCATGTTGTGGTATTTAAAAGCATTTAAACAGATAAATTAAATCCTTTCTAGGTGCATTCTCCTGTGAGGTCACTACATGCACAATTTCTTCTCTAACCAGATTTATGCAGAAATGCTGGTAGAGGGTTTTTACACCCTGCTGTGCCTTTCTGTCTCGAAAAGTATTCAGGGTAGAATTATTCTTTCATGTAACAGATCCCTATCATAATAAATTGTCTAATTTTCAAAACTGGGTTTTACAGAAAGAATGTTTAACCAAGTGCAATGGAACCTCAGCCGGCTGAGCCATCATCTTTAGTGACAAGGACCTCAGGGAAATCTCCAGTGCTTCACATTATTGCTAGATTTTAACACTTGACAAACACAGCAAATTCACAAATATCATCAACGAATTTAGATATTATGATTTCCTTAAAAATATTTCTGCTAGACTATGGCTACTTTGCTGATCTGAACATGTCGGTGACTTCAGCTTCCAAATTTTGGTGTATCCCCATTACAACATGAAGCTCCTTTAAAAAGTAACAGTGCATCTTGGGGCACTCCTGTTAAATATACAGACTATGCCTTCATGTGTACTCTGAGTAATTGCATTTATTTCTGCTTGCATGAGCACTTCTGAAAGCCTTTTAAATAATTTTGGGAATTTCCAATGAGACTGAAACATAAAAGAGTTGGTCTCCTCATGGGCATTTCAGTGGAGTCTGGCAGACAGCAATCCTATGATTGTTTGAGGCTGAAGAGCAGTGAGGAGAGAGGTAAACATTTGATTCTGTCTGGTGTTGGCTGTATAGTGGTACTTCAGAAAAGCTCAGTATCAGCCTAACACGGCTCCCATGAAATTCTGCCAACTTCTCAACCAGAGCCACAGCTGTAGATGCCTGTACAAGAAGGAAATGGTGTAATGTTGTAACAGTCATAGCTTTAGTTCCCCCTTGCCTTCCAATATCCTAAGAAACACCAATTTATAAATTAGATTAACATCAATCTGTTGGAAACAGATTAAAAGTGGTGGTTCATGTGCTCTTTTGGTTTCCTTTCTGATATATTTCCTCTTCAGTTAATTCATTCCACAGTCCCTGACAGCCCCCTCACTCTACCCCTTCCCATCCACCTCAAAATAAATGTCCTGGGCAGTACACAGAAGCCCAAAAATAAGCAAGCAACTATGGGAACTGAGCTAAACCACATGGACATCATTTACTTACACATCACATGCCTTTGGCACATCCTTGATCTTTCATCAGTTTCTGTCTCTCATTTTGCAGGCTCTCAAGGCAAAGGCTGTTATCCCTGTTTACACAGAGACCACCACAGTAGGACCTTGATCTTGATTTAAATTAAGAATAATGAATGCTAATTAGAATTTGCCATCTCTGATTATGAATTTTATCCAGTTTTGGATCTTTCATATTGAAAAGACCTTTCCAGAGCTTCCCCGTAACATCCCTGGGTAGAAGCCCAGGATGAGCCCTGGAGATGAGCCAAAGACCTGCTAGCCCAGACACAAATGTGCTTCTAACTGAACTGTAGTGACACCTCTTTGTATTCAAGGTTCGCTTGCTACAGTTCATTTTAAGGTCAAATTCTACAACTTTTCATGCCTAGAGACTCTTCTTCTTGTTTGAAGGAATAGAAATATTAAATAACAGCCCCCCCCCCCCCACCCCGGGCATTGAAATAGAGCTGAACATGGAGAATGTTTCAATGGATGTGATTAACAATTGGGCTGCACACCTCATTAAGGGAGATTTACGTTTGAGCTAATGTATACTGCTTGCAAATTGTACATAAAGTTGGAATCCTGCTTAGTTTTCTGCTGTGCTTAGCAATGAATTAGAATGCTTTTCACTGTTTCTCATTCAAGCCTTTTAATGAACATTATAAACAAGAACTGCACATATGGAAATTGCTATTTATTGATGGGAGTTTAAGTGACATATAGAAGACAAGATAATGAATTTAGATCAAGTCTTAAATGAATTTACACTCATTTATGCTAAAAGCATAGGATGGATTTGTGACACTGATCAGAACACTTTATCACCTGGATTTGATAATCCAGTAACATCCAAAAGAATAAGGTGCTAGTGAGACTCAAGGAAGGAAGATGTTTTGATCAAGTGTAGATTCTGGTATCCAGCAAAAATAATCTATACTTGAATCATTATAGAAACAATATGTTTGGTCATTTGCTGCTTTCTGGCAAAGAGGGATCAATTGTGTATTCTTCAAGGAAAAGCGAAAAACATGGTTAAATAGTTGGAGAAGTAAAAAGAAAGTGTAAAAGAATACATGTCCAAAAAAAGACCATTGCCTTTGTAATTCTGAGAGAATGAAGAGAGCAAAGGAGCCTTTGAAAGGAGTGGGACAAATTTCTGGAGTTTTATCCATGAGGCAAGTGTATAATGTTATCAGTGGTGGGACCCAATTGTGAAAGGAGAAAACTTTTTCTTTTTGGTGACAAGGTACATTTGTCTGCACAATCTGAAGTTTCTGAACCGCAAGTGTCCACACATAAGAATCAATAAGCAGAAAAAGTTAATTCTTTCCCCAGTGAAATTATTCATTGTAACAACCAATGTCCCCATCCTGGAAGAGTTGGAAAATCACCTGGGCAAAGCTTTGTGGGGATTTATCTCCCTTTGAAAGAGATATAGTTGCTCCGATCATGAATATTTTTCTTACATTCCAAAGTCTAAAGGGGCACCATCTTTTCACTGTGACTGTAGAGCTGGTGCTGGAGTTGACTTGTTTTGAAACACACTAAAGAGAGTGAGCACTGCATCTTGGCTGAAGCAGCTCATTTTCTGTTGCTACCCCAGGGACAAGTTCTAGCTGAGTAGAGCAGGGCTAGCTTCTACCTTGATAGTTACTGGGTCAAATCCTGTCAAATTCCTACACTGATAACTCCTATTTGGAAATTACTCCAGCTGGTGACACTGTGGTGCAGAGCACAACAGCTCTGTTCCTCCCCGGCCACTGAGATTTCCGCCTAGACTGCTTATCTTGATGTAACAGCACACCTTTACTGCAGTGAAGACAGAGCTTCAGAGCAAAGGGAATGAACCTGTCTGCTGACAGGGTGATATTTTTAACAGCGTTGTTAGTGCAGGATTTGCTGGCATTTGTTTACCTCAGAAAAGGGATGGGAAGGCAGAGCGGGAGGCGACATTGGCCTTTTGCTTCTGTTTGCTGGGAGTGAAGGAAATACAGCGACTGACTCAGCAGTTTGAAAAATGGGTATTAAACCTCCCTTTCCCTTCCCAAAAAGCCCTGTTTTTGCTCTGCACAGGAACGTGGAGGAAGGCTGCTCCACGGATCCATTCGGATCACAGCAGCCCCAGGGCTCTGGCTCAGAGCATCCCACCAGTGGGGCTGCTCAGGCTGGGAGCATCCTCACAGTTCCCTGCTCCAGGGTTCAGGCAGCTGCAGGCAGCTGCTGCAGTGCCGTGGCTGCTGCCCTGCTCTGTGACACACAGGCTGTGCTGCTGTCACGGCAGCGCTCCACGGGAGCAGCAGCCTTCTCCCATACTCCACCTTGTCCCTATAAATTTAGCCAAATTGCCAATACAGGATGTTTAAATTACATGTATGTTATTTATCAGACAGCAGTGACAGGGAATGCTGTAGATGCAGGAATTCATTCAGGCGAGCTATAAAATGGTTATAAAGATGTTCAGCACTCCTCTGCATGGCCAAAAGCCTTTCCTCAGACCTAAAAGTTTCCTCTCATTAGACAAGGGGTTAAAAGGAAAATGAACCAAAGTGAGAAGAAATGATCTATCTGATGACTGGAATAAAATCCTTCTCCTTAAATTTCATTATGCAGCTCTATTGAGAAATGGAGACTGCAACATATTGATGCTCTGCCTGCTGCTCCACAGCCTGCAGCTACACTTGTATCAAATTGGTTCAAAACCCTGTAACGCTAATATGGACCATTCGGGAAGTTAAAAGAACTTGTACACATTCATGGAGGAAAATTGCACGGAAAGGGTCATTAAAGTCAGAGATAACATATTTGGATGCACAAGTCAATGAGCCGAGAAGCAGTGGGAGCCTGGGGGAGTGTTTTGGGAAAGTATGACTTGATGCTCGACCTATTGAAATCCTCATTTTTAAAGCACTTGCCATTGGTTGCCATCAGAAATAGGATGCTGAGCTAGATAAACCCTTCGGCCTGAGTCAGTCTGAATGCTTTTATGTTCCTTTGTGTTCATGGGGTTGACTGCATTAAAATCCAAATGCACAAGAAGCATGAATTAAAGTTGTGCAGCTCTTCAGGCCCTTAAATCTGGCCTTTAAGTTTTTGACTTTACTAATTTTAGTATTGTAGCAATACCATTTAGAAACCTGTCTTTGAATTGATACAAATACTTGCCTCTTTCACTGCCTGGTCTCAGGTCCCATTTACCCTTGGCACTCATGCACAGCAGTGATTAAAAATTGATTATTTTGCCGTGGGATGATATAGCAGTGCATGCATCGATTCCTTCATGCACTGAATATCATGACCTCTGTGAGATTGTTATGGGTATTATACCAAAATTATGGCAGGGAAATTGAGTCAAAAAGTCATCTAGTTTTAATCTATCAAGCTTTAAACTGTCTAGTTTCGAACTACCAGAAGGATCCATCAGTGGGCTCATGGCATTGACCAGCCTTGTCGTGCTCATGTAGCACAGGACTTTTATTGCTATTTATATGCTTAAAGCCTGATATCAATCAATAGAGGTATATGTCTTATTTTGTGGATTCATACCTTGGATATTGGACCAAGACACAGCAGTAAACCATACAAACTCACAAATATCTGTTAAAATACCTTGTTTTCCTAATTTTTAAGATAACACATGACTGCTGCTTTCCCTGCAAGCCCTAGACTCCTTCCCTCGTTGTTTTTCAACCTTTCCAAGAGTCAGGGCTATCACCAATGAAGGACTTCTTCCCTTCATGGCTCTGATTCACACCCCAAATCACTTACCAGAGGACTCCATGAAGAGATGGAATTAGACCAAAAAGCTCTTTCTCAGGTTTTAAGACATGGCCTCACCTTCAAGCTGCTCCTCATAAACCCTGGTGAAATGGTTGTAAATAAAGCACAAAAGGAGCATGGCAAAACTCCCACAGACATCTGATACACCCAGTGTTGCCATCAAAAACATGAGTGGGTTGGCTTGTGCAGGACTTAAAAAAAAACCTTTTCCAGTTAGCAGCATTTAGCAGCTCATTAATGTATCTGAAACCTGACCTTTAGCAGTCCATCCCAAGGGGAGGATCATTAAGCTTTTCACTTAATTATTATTCTGGCTAAACTCAGCCAGAAAATTTAAGGCTAAACTATAGTCTTGGAACAATATTTGAGACACAGTTCTGTTTTGAGGAGAGTTCTTTTTGCTTGGAATACCAGGAGCAGTGAGTCAGCTGGCTGCCCTCCCTTTTCCTGTTATTATTTTGAAGATCCATGGTTTCTGATGGAAATTATTTTGAACATGAAATTAGTTTGAACATGTATTTTCCTAACACATCAAGGATTCTGGAGAAGTAGTGCTTTCTCTGATGAATCTTTTGCTGTGCATATGTCCCTATGGAGGTCATTGGAGATTCCTAATCTGCATCCATTCTAACAAATTAATTATTTCTAGGGTTAATTTTCTGTCACAGAGGCCAGCTGGTGCAATCTAAGCATGTAAACTATGGCATGTTATTCCTTTAGCTTCTAGAACAGAGTGGCCATGCACAATCCTTAATTTGCACCTGGGAATTATTTGGGAAAGTGCCATGGACTGAGCAAAAGCATGCCAGGAAGCATGCAAAAAAATTAATACTGCATAGACAGTCAGAGCCCTGGCCCTGTTCTGTTTTCGAAGAAAGGCTGTGGCCAAAGGGTGATGCTGTTCAGCCACTGCAACAGCAAAAGGATCACATTGATGTCGAATTCCTGAGTTCTGTTGAGGTACGCAGCTTTCATGTTTATATCTATAAACTTGGGGGATCTATAAACTCAATCCCTTTGTGGACATGACAGAAAGCACGGTGTGCTAATTCAGTTTATCACATTTTTATAGCAATGGCTTCACTGGTTGAAAGCACCTACAGTTGTACTGGTGGGAGGGCCAGGGACTGCCTTGCTTTATAGGGTGACTTTGTAGGGTCACAACAGGGTGTCCCTAGTGCCAGCTTTAGTACCAAACCCTCAGCTGTTTTGAGCCCATCACTCTCACTTGACTTTATTGTGCATTCACTAATTTCTCTGACCATTAAAACCATCATGGCAATAGGAACTGGGGAGATGATCTCTGCCCCTCCTTCCATGCTGCTCCACTTATCCTTCCTCTCTAAAAAGTCTGATTACCCCTTATAAGGAGCCCAACGTTGTAAAAGAAAAATGAGGAATGAGGAAACTGCTGGATCAAACTACTTTAAACCTTTAATTTTTAGTGCTTCTGATACACTTCAAAATGTTGTTTTGTCAGTCATTGAAATGGGGGTAAGGTCGAGATAACCCAAACCCAGACCACAGATCCCATTTAAAAGCTTGGTACATATAAGTGAGAGATGTAAAAAATCTGGAAAGAAGCAGACTCGTAAGTCAGTTAGCAAAAGAAGGTTTTGCTTGCTAAGCTCACAAGAAAGAAAATTATAATCTACGCCAGGAGCAAGGTGCTGACTGTTCCCAATGAATCACTGATCTCATGGAATGCTTCGTTTTATTACTTTTATGTCAGCAAAGCTTTGTGAGAAGCACTTCACGATGGGCTCTCAGTACATTGAATTTACACAGAAAGCCAAATAGCAATAAATATAAAATGAGCCATATTTGTAAATCACTGCAATTTAAGTGTGGGACAGAATGCAAAGTTATGCTTTGTTTTAGAAAGAGATTTTAAGATTGCTTGCCTCCTACAGGAACCTATATATCAGCTTATTTTAGTTGATTGCTTCTGAGAATGTTGCCCATTCATCCCAGTGATGACATAGCAAATTGCTCTTTCCCTTCAGTTTTAAAGAACCAAAAATGATTTTAGATATTGTCATGAGTTATCATTATAAGACTGAGCCAGAAATTTGTACCGTTTCAGTCTATATCTCTCAAGCTGATAAATGGTTGTTATAATGGTGTTTTCATTCATAAGGCTCCAACAGCACAGAACACACTTAAAAGATTGCTAAATACAAACCAGAACACTCTGGCAAAATAGAAAAATATTTCAGCAAGGAATATTAAAATTCCTTTTCTCACAACAGTTTTGTCTGTGGTCTGTAAGATATCTCATCTGTGGAAAGTGGAAGGTGTCCCTGCCTTTGGCTGGGGAGGGGTGGAACTAAGTGGTCTTTAAGGTCCCTTCCAACTGAAACCATCCTGATTCTATGATTCCAAAATGTATTTTTCAAGAAAAGCAGTAATGAAAACAGAAAATGTTCCCATAAAATGTTCCCATTAAAAAATTGCTACACAATCTGCATGTTTGTAACCTCTTTTTAGATTTAGTGTTATTCTTTCATATGAAATGCTAATAGTAAATACATTTTCATTTTAAATGGGAAGATGAAAGCTTCACGTAGCCATGGACATGGAGTTCTGCTGCCCTAGCACCAGATCACTGCAGTCCTGTGCTGTTTTCTCAGACAGAAATATTGCTGAGTACCTCAGCCTTCTCCTTGCCTGGTGTTACCAGTTTGCCAGCTTTTTTTATCAGGGGGTTATACTTTCTTTGACCTTCTTTTTCTCATCAACATGCCTCTAGAAGCCCTTCTTTTTACTCTTTGTGTCACTAGCCAAGTTCAACTCCAGGTGTTCCTTGGTCTTCCTCACCCCATCCTTACACAACAGATTGTGTCCAGGATACCTGTCCCTGCTTCCACTTCCTGTACATTTGCTTCCTGTCTTTTAGTTTGACCCTACTCAGCCATGCTGGTCTTTTGCCTTCATTTTCCTATTTCTTGCTTCTGGGGATTGTCAGGTCTTGTCCTCTGTGGAAAATTTCCTCAGAGATCCTCTAGCTCTGTTCTGCTCCCCAGTCCTTGAGAGAAGTTCCCCAGGGGATCCTATGGACTAGCTCCTTGAAGAACTGGAAGGTTCTTTTCCTAAAGTTCAGGGGGTTAACTTGACTCTTCACCTGAGATATATCCCCTCTGCCTCTCCTTCCTCCCCCATCTCTTCTGAACAGCCTGTACCCGTTGACAGCTGAGCTCTGGTCATGGGATTCATCCCACCAAGTTTCAGGAATGGCTACTGGTCACAGCTTTCTAGCAGCATGGTGGCTTCCAGTGTCTCCTGTTTGTTACTTATGCTGGGTGTAGAGGTGTTTGTGTAGAGGCACTCCAGCTGGGCTTCCTGAGGAACATCTCTTAGTTCCTCAGAGAGGTTTCCCTGATATGTCTCTTTTGGCTTCGGTTGCCTAAGGGAATCTGGCTCATTTCTGTAAGACTTCAGTTGTTCTCTGGTGTACTCAGCTTATCTCAGAGTAACAGCTGAGGGTCTTGGATAGCACCCACAGCTTGTCATGTGCAAGCCAGACATTATCCCTCTTGCCCTTGAGATCTAGGAAATCCTGTCTAGTCCATCTGGAGATCTACAAGTGTCTGTCCCCTTCCACTGACCCCAAAGAACCTCAAGGAGACAGAGCTTCAGATGTTGCCAACTCAGTTATGCCAGGTGGGAGGAATCCAGGTGTGTGTAAATAAAGACCACAATTATCTCTAAGGAATTGGCTCATTTGGTGAGGCAGGGATTTGTACTGGGTCCAAGGAGGTGGCTGGCAAAGCTGAATTTCCACATCATGAAGTGATCAAGCAGATGGTCGTATTTTGGCTGGTACGTGTTGGGGTTTTCTCCACGAAGTATTCTGAGACAATATGTGTCGATACAGACTGAAAGATGTTGTGGAAATATTACTGTTAGGAGGTCTGCCTTCTGCATGCCAACAACAGCTACAAGAGATGCCCTTGCACAGTAAAGGAGCAATATCTGATTAGCAGGGAATAAAACTGTGGCATCAGCAGATCATACAAATGTTATGGTTGCAAACTGCCAAGAACCTGTTGTCAATTAATTTTCTCACAAACCATTCTGCAGAAAATTCTTCTTTGCCTTTGTCACTAGCAGAACGATGATGGCAGATTTTATTACTTCTGGAACAGCAGACTGGGAGGTGGTGTATCCAGACAGACTTGCCAGCAGCCCAGATGAAGGCAGGGTGTGTTCATATATTTAGTCTTTGCTTTCTGAGCTCTCAGGTATGAACTAAGTAGAGCAAAACCAGAAATGCTCATTCTCCTGTTGGCCTTTTTTCTCATTTTTTCTTTTAGCATAGGTGGTTGATAGACCTTTCCCTCTCTCTCTCTCTTTTTTTTTTTTTTTTCTTTTTTTCAGATTTGTTTGCTCAGGTGTAACTTTCTTCTTCTACAGGGTCTACTCCCTGGTTGAAGGGTGTTCAATATCCCCTGGCATTTGGTGACTTTCACTGAAGTGATTCTTGCAGCTTGTCAGAAAACCCAATCCAGCCTTACTGTGAATGATCTCCCTTCTTCTGTACCCCTGTTTTTCTCTCCCAGAGCAAAAAAAGCTAGCCCTGAGCTTGCCTTAAAGAGAAGGCAAACTTTTGATGAAAATCACAAGTTTTTATTCAAAGGAAGCAGCACTTTGAAGCTCTTGGGCCACAAGGATGAAGAATCTAATTTAAAAAATCTAATCTAAAAAATACAGGTATAGAAGGTATTTAAGTCAAGGGTCCTGTTCAGCCAATTCTTTCAGGTTTCTTAGGAGACAACTTGTTCACACATTCACACCACAAACAGTTCCCCTTGAAAAAAGGACTTTGGAGAGACTCTAACCTGCACAGGCAAAATTTGACTTGAGTATTTAGTTGGAAGAAGCAGCTAAACAAAATGAGATATCTGCAAACCTTTTTTTGTGCTTGTATTCATAAATTTTGATGACTGCTCTTGAAACATCCCATCATGTCTGTGTCCCATCCACCTCTTATTTTTTACTAAAGAAGATTTCCTTAAGCCTTGTTGGAAAGTATTCAGCACCCAAAGGAGTGTCTTAGTCTTACTAGAAGAGTAGATTTGGAACCATGAGGAATCTTGGTGGGATTTTCTTTTATCTTTATTATTTCAGGACAGAATTTTTGCCATTACATCTCACTTTAGAACCACAGAATGGTTCAAATTGGGAAAGACCTCTCAGATCATCAGGTCCAACCATTAACTCAGCACTGCAAATTCCATCACTAAACCATGTTTCTAACACTACATCCACACTCTTTTTTAACACTTCCGGGGATGGTGACTTCACCACTTACCTTGGCAGTTTGTTCCAATGCCTGACCATCCCTTCAGTGAAGAAATTGTTCCTAATGTCTGATCTAAACTTCCCCCAGTGCAACTTGAAGTCGTTTTCTCTTGTCCTATCACCAACCCCCATCTGGCTGCACCCTCCTGTCAGGGAGTTGTGGAGAGTGATGAGGTTTCTCTCTGAGCTTCCTTTTCTCCAGGCTGAGCCCCCACAGCTGCTCCAGACCCTTCCTCAGCTCTATTCCCTTCTCTGGACACACTCCAGCCCCTCAATGTCTTTCTTGTCATGAGAGGCCCAAAAGTGAGCACAGCATTTGAGGTGTGGTCTCACCAGTGCCCAGCACAGGGGGACAGTCACTGCCCTGGTCCTGCTGCCACACCATTGCTGATACAAGTTGCTGTCTTGCACCATAAATTTTGGTTTTGGTTTGCTATAAATCTACAGAGTACAAAATGTAGCCAACCTTTTTTTTTTTTTTTTTTTTTCTTTTCTTTTTTTTTTGTAAAAAGACATAATTCTTTCCTTACCTGCTCTTAGGAGTTGGCTTTAAAAGTGCCTTTAAATGCCTAAACCAAGTGAGATGAGACAAAGCAAAAGAGTAGAGAATGTCTCATTTGGGGATTGTGTCACTCATCTGGGACTGAATCCAGTGACATCTCTAATCAATCACTGATTTAACAAATATTGCCAGGGCACTCTAACAGTGCCTGGATAGGCCTTGCCTCCCCCAGAGTGCTCCTGCTGCCTGGTGGTGCAGAGACTGTGCTGGACTGCGAACGAAGTGGGCACTAATTCTCTCAGGTAGACAGGGAATTAACCCTGGAACTGGATCTAAGCAAGTGTAGGTGCTCTTTCCATTGATCTACTGACAAGAAGGGGATACTTTTCATCATTTGTTAATGCAGGTTTTTTTTCATGTCCTTTACATTTTTTCCCCCAAGAGTCTAAAAAAGGGATTCAAACCAAACTTAACATTTTATGTCAAAGCAATTCACTTCTTTTTCTTTTCTTTTTCTGGCAAGAAAAGGATGGAGAGTTGGATGTAAGTTTTTCAAACTTGAGACGCTCAAACTTGAACCTGAATTTTACAAATGCATGAAGAGCTTTTCCTATAGGAAATCCCTGGGTGCTTAAATGTAAGTTGGTAGACTTCAGAAAATGAAAACAACTTCAAAGAAATATTTAGAGAACTGTGAGAAGAATCTAGGCATTTCTCTGTAAGATAACAGCCTCTGTAAACCCTTTCCCATGAATTCTAGATATTTTAGTATACACAGTCCTACTCTAACATCTGCCATACTCAGCTTGTTCACGTTCATTTTTCAGTCCATAATTAAGTAAAACAGGAAGGAACCAGCCCGATGGTCCCTTAGCTCCCACTCCCAGCTGATTTCTCTGTGAGGCTGAACAAGGCATGTCCTGATATTTGTTTACTCTTCAAAGGCACCAAGACAAGGATAGGCACCTGAGCTTCCTCTATAGACAAAGAAACGATTAATTGGATCTTAAAATAGGTGGGATGGATTGTTCTCTGGGGACACCCACTTCACGTCACCAACTGTTGAGGGAGTCTAGAAGTTTAATTTTCAGGCTGATAACTCTAGGTGAGATGACATTTTAGTCACTCTTAACATTAAAAAGCCAATTAAAAATGTATGCAGACATCTAAACTGACTGGTAGACATCTAAGTAATTTCTCCTTCTACCTCAAAGACAATTTTGAAAATCCCACTATGTATGCATGTGTAGACATATTGACATTTGATAGATTTCCCTTAGTAACTTTTGAGATTTTATTATGCTCAGCTTCACAAATGTCACCTTAACAATTTTCTTGAGAATTTCTTTAATCTAAAACAGCTGAGGAAGCACTGACAGTCTATATTCAGAGAAAGATGAGTGCACCAAGCTAATTTAGTATTTAAGTGTCTTTTTATCTGCTTAAAAATTTACTGCCAGCCAACCTACAATTTGTCGCAGGTTTCATGTAATAAAATATGATGAGAAGCCCCTACTGAAAAGTCCACCATGATAATTCTGAGGTGGGAAAAAATGTTGAATGCCGTGGACATTTATCTTATAATATTTTTAACACAAAAGCACTAAGAATGAGGCTTTGGGCTTTCACAAATTCAAGTCAATAACTTTCACATTAAATCCTAAGGATTTTGGTTCTTCATAACTCATTTTACTGAACAGTTCTTTTTGCTCTAAAAGGGCTTTTGAATTTTGTGTCTTCTCCTGTAAACCAAGAAATTTTGTGTTTTCTTCTGTATCTCTTTGACATCAGTGTAGTTTAATGATTATGGCATTCAGAATACCAGTGTAGGTGTTAGGGAAATCAGGCTGACAACATCAGTGATTGACAGCGTCAGTGATTAACTGGGAAATATTACCCACGATAGATAGCGTAGAATTGTGATTCAAGAATGGGGAATCCCTCAAGGACTTGAGTAATTTCTCATCGGGGCAATACTTCCATCACAAATTCTGGTATGAATGTCTCGTTTTGTTCTTGCCAAAGTATGGCAATTACTGCAGGGTGTCAATTAAAAATACGACATTTTCCTGGGAAACGTGCCACACATTAAACAGAGGCATTTGACACATGCGAGACATAAAAAGCACATGAAGATGGACTAATGATCTGGCATCCATTACTTATGTGAGAATGAAAATATAAGAATCACTAAAATAAATCACCTTATATGTCTTTTCATTCAACTTTGTGCTTCTTCATCAGGGAAGGATATCAAATTGATGGGATGTGACCTGTTCTTGACAAATTCATGTTAACTCTTTCTTTTCACATTATTCTGCCAGTGTTTGCAAACTGATTATTCAACAACCTTCTTCTCTCTCTTTGTGTCTTTCACAGTTAGGTTGGCCAGTCTGTAAGTTTCTGGATCCTTCTGGTTATGTTGCTATTTAAAGATAAGTATTATGTTTCCCTAGTCCAAGTCCCTCTGGGACCTGTTCCTACAAGATCTAACAGAATAATTGCTAAAGTTTGCAGGATTATTTGAGATAGTCTCTCAAACATTTGGAAATTAATTTTCATCAGGTGCTGCTAGGTTGGAGACATTTTCTTACCTGACAACATATGGTTACACAAAATCAGCAGGGACTCCATTCAGATGCCCAATCAGACATGCCCAGGACTGGAGTATTCAAGGTACTCAAACATGACTCTTAGATTCATACTCTTAGATAATTCATACTCTTAGAAAATTGTACTGAGTCCTGAAAGTGGAATGCATTTGTGGAAAAGTGGAATACATTTGGTCAACTGAAAAGCTCTCTCAGCTGTGTTTGTTTACTAATGATGAAATCCAGTGGTGGATTTCATCACTAGGTGGTTCACTTATATTTTGGATACTTTGATACATGCTTCTTCATGTCCTTTTCTTTCGGCAGCTGGAAGCCAGACAGAATATATCCCAGGGCTTCTTAAACTGCACAACATATGTGCCATAAGCAGCTGAATCCCAGCTTTGACCTCTGTTGATGCAATGGAAACCGAGAAAGCCTTATCTCAAATCAGGTTATTTAAGCAGCTGAATCAAATTCTGTTGCTCAAGACATACATCTGCAGTTCCAGAGTAATGCTCATTTGTCTTTTTTTTTTTTTTTAGATTTTCAAATGTAATTTTTACCCTAATGTTATTCCTCCATAAAGCAAGCTATACTTTGCAATAATCCGACTGTATGGCTTAGAAATCATGGCGATGTTAGGGAAAGCCATGTGCTAACAGCCCAGGTCTTGTCCATTGCTCCCTAAAAGAGCAATCTAGATTTTAATCTCCTTGGCACTCTTCTTGAAAGTCTATTTTTTTCAGAATTATCTAGATATTTAGTTCATGCCATGGTTGGTGCCATTCTTATTTCACCTATTCCCACTGAGACTGGGTGTGAGCTGTCAGACACACCCATTGTCAGACTGGACCCCTCACCACTCATTTACCAATGTGCAATACTGGAGAACTCCAGATTTATCCTCTTCCTGACTTAAAAAATAATCTATAAAGGTAGCCCTGTGTTGTTGTGATTGATTCATGTCTTATATAAAGAGATCAGAAATAAACCATACAGTCATTTTCTGTTCTTCCGGCCTGGTTTGATTTCAGTTTTTTGACAGTGATCACTCTAATGCCCATTTCCCATTGATTGTATCTCCTATATTCATATATAGGAGGGTTATCCAGCACATATTCCCCTTTATCAGCACCAGCTGTCAGTCATTCTCACTATATTATCACCTTCCTTTGTAGCTCCCAACTATCTTTTCTATATTTTATTGAAAATGGAAACAAGATAACTCAGAGCTGAATTTAACGCACATTGAGGTATTTTTTTTGCCACTGTCTCTTCTGAAATGTGCTGCAGGTTAGTGAAGACCAGGTTTCTAAAGCTGTGCTATGCAGTCATTTTCAGTGGGTATCTTTATATCATTACATTAAAAAATGCCCAGGAATGGACGACCCAAACATATTTGTCATATTTGTGATTGTCAGAGGGGTTTGATCTGGGCCAAGTGAAATTCTCGTAAATAGATCCCAGGCACAGCTGAGGATGTATTATAGGCCAGGAACTGTTCCCAACAGGAAATTTGGATATGGCCACTCTCTTTTGAAGGCTATGAGAATTGAAACATATGGATGTTATCAGACAATGCCAGCTGGCCTCTGGGATAAAGAATAAACAGTGGCACAGTCTTGGTAACTGCTGTGGATACAGCCATTGCTTCCAGAGATGGAAGATACATAAAACTCTTAAGAGAGTGGGAGTCCAAGCTACAAATTACTGCTATTTTTTTTTGCTTCCTTGCTACATACAGATTCTGCTTACGATTGGAGAGACTCCATTTTCTTCCTTGGAATTTCATGCATTTGCAAAACATTTGGAGTGAGTTTCATCTGAACACATGTAACTCTGAGCTGTTTAGACACTCTTTTCATCCACAAAAGAGGAATGCTTTTAGGGGACAATTCCTTTCAGTCTAGCAGGGCTTCTAAATCAGGAGAGATGAATTATGACTCAACAGCACATATTTCATCCCACTGACTACAAAGAAAACTTACAGTGACCTGCTGAGGGAACCATCTCAGACAGTTGTACCATGTATAGCTCATCCTTTATTTCTTCTGGCTTCTGAGAGTTTCAGAATTTCAATTTTGCCTTCTAATTAGTTTTTTTTTTTTTTTTTAAACAAGGCTCTTGCTGCTCATCAAGAACTAGTTGACATCATAATACTGAATCCAAAAGACTAAAACAAAATAAAACAAGCTCAGGATAAATTTGTTGTCTTTCAAGTTTTCTGTGATAATAAATGATTTATACTGTGTAATTATTTTCTAGTCTTCTTTTTAAAAAATCTTTCATCCAGTTACCTTATTTCTTTTCTGTTTTTTCTAGTTTGGACTTTGAATAGGAATTATGATCAATGTACATCTTATCTATTCTCCTTCAGGAATTTCCCAATAACTTTTTACTATCTTAATGATTTTATGTTTCAGAGCCTGGCTAACAATTCTAAGGCATTCCCAAATTATTCTTTTCTGTAGATGAGAGCCAAAGAGCTATAACATAAACTTCTCCTTGGAGCAGTAAATTCAATCATGTATTAATAAACACACACTCTCAATTCACTCCTTGCCTTTAAACTCTGGAATATTTCTCCCCTATTAGTCAACAGAGACTCCCAAGCTGTCTCAATTCAATTGCTTGTTCAGATTGTCAGAATAAATAATTAATGCAGTTCAGTAATTCTGTGCTTTTTTCTCCCTGACTGGTAGAGGTGTCTTATGAACAAAAAAGCCTCCAATTTTTCCTAAATCTTCTAAGGTGCACAGAAAATTAACCCTCACCTATCAGTGGGCTAAGATATCCAAATACATTTGGGGTTCTGTGTCATTGTTAAATCCAATTACCTTTCCTGGGCTGAGAGTCATTTCCCCTCTGACTTGAAGGTCTAGAGAAGATGTTTGTTTTGTTCATGGGTTTTGCTTTCATGTTGCTGGCTGGGCGAACCATAAACATCTTTGCTGATACACCACCCCTTGGCAGAATTTAAAAAAAGACAAATGAACCCTTCTCAGGAAGGCCACAATATCCTGCAATGGATGGAGTCGTCTGTTATTCTTTAAAATAGAGGGGGCAGATGCAAATCTCATTTAATACATGACTTTGTTTCATCTAGTTCATTAATCCCATTTTCTCACCTTTTTCTCCTCCCTTGTTGGGTGTGATTCTCTTTCAGTGTTTGCAAATGGACTTTGTCAGTTGTTTCATTCAGCTATCATGGTCTGTCAGTGAAATCCTGTGTAACTCCGGCATGCGGTGACACACAAACCCACAGGCCCTCTCCAGTTCTCCAACATCAGCTACTCTGGAGCAGAAGCCCCATATAAAGTTCTCTCCCTGTCAGGTGAAACTTTCCAACTTACATTCATTCATTCATTCAACACTTATCAGCTTGGTGTTAAGAGTCTTGGAATGTTTACATTCCCAGACCTGGCACCAAACAGAATTGTTTCAAATTGCTGAATTGTTGGGATTGTTCAACCATTGGAAACCATTCACAGAAATAAAAACCTTCTCCCTGGAAGAACCTCCTTGGAGTTTGACCATCCTTGTCAGGGTTACCATGACAGCCTAGGAGAGGGTGCTCTGCACGTGTAGATTTACTACTTAGGAAGAGGAAAACATGCAAGACGAATATTTGACAATGACTAGAGAAAGTTCCAAGATCAGAAGCAGATAAAGTAGATAAGAAGTTAATATTGACAGCAGTAGTTATCAAGTAGGAAATACAAGTAAATGTGGTTGGGTTTTTCACCTTGTCATGTTCCCTTATGCCACTTTAAAAGGTTGTGGAGGCAAGAACTGGATCGCCTGTTTCCAGAAGACTGGAATAATCTAAGGGGATTTATGAGGATTACCTGAACGTGTTTGGAAGTTACTCTCAGCAGCATGAGCAGGCAGCAGGTTCTATCAGAGATGTTTCTTTATCCTACCCACTCACAGGTGATGCTCCTCACTGCTCCCAGCCTCCCTCTACTACTGCAGTTCATAGAAAATAATACCTTTGGCCTTTTCCCTCAAAAGGCAAGAAGGTTCTCCACCTCTTTCCTCCTGCATCTTACACTGAAGCTTGCCTAATTAATTTTCTTACTGCAACACATCCTTAGAAAGAATAAGCTGTCATTGCAGTAAAAATTTCTTGGTTCAATATGACAAGGCTCCAAGGTGAAATTTTTTCCAAAAGTAGTGTATGCCTTATAATAAAAAGAACGTCTCTCTTAACGAAAGTGTCTGGAAGTCAAGTTTTCAATCAGTATTCAGCAAAGCATTTCTGTCAGGTTAGCAAATATTGGCAGAGTCTTGTCTATATCAGGAAGAAAAAAAAAAAGTAAATATAAATTGAAAAGCTTAATTCAGAAAACTTAGACTTTGCCTGATCTGTAGCTGTGGAAAAGAAGAGATCAAGAAATGTTATTTTTCTCCTTTCTATCTTTCTAAAGATGAGGTGGAGATGTGAAGGAAGACAGTTTTTCATATTTTCTGCAAGCATTTACTTTGCTCTAAACATGAAGTTCATCTTGGTGATGAATTTACAGCATTTTAGAGTGGTTGTGTGCTTAGGATGAATTCAAATCACAAAAGCTTCCACGTTTACTGGAGAGGTTGGCATTTGAGAGAAGCAGAGGTGACAAAGGATGTCCTACCAAAGGTACAACCCCTGTGTGCCTGGTGTCACATGAGGCAGGCAAGGCTTTGTGGCCTCTTTTGTGTTTTTCCCTTTTCCCACTCTATTGGATCAGATCGCCAGCCTTTTCTTAAAAAAGAAGAGACAGGGAAACCTCAAAGCATTTCTCTTTTAGATGTAATACCAACCAAACATATTGCAAGCATTAATAAAAGTGTGTTTGGAAAACACTCAGATTTAAACAGTGTTTTGTTTCACTGGGTGTTTCTCCTGCAAAATGGATCAAGTTGTACTGGGCAAGAAGGTGTAAAATGGAAACTAAAGCAGGATACCACTCATAGCAATTCATTTTTCTTTATGATGAGGTTACATTCTTGTATGGTGAAGTGTCCTAAATTCAGAAAGAGCTCAAATTACCGTGAAATACCATTTTTAACAATGGACCATTACCTTTGAAAAGCCATTTGGCAGTAAATATATTTTACTGAAATATTGTCCAAAGACATCTGTCAGGATTAGAGATGCATTAGCACAGGTTCTTTATAGCTCAAAGACTATAATGTATGTTTTTTGAAGAGATTCAAATGCGGGGGAAGGAAGAAATTATCTTCTCTGATGTTAAGCTAAACAAAAATCTAATTTGCAATAATAACCAAGAGTATTCAGCTGCAGTGTTGTGGTAGTGGCACCAGCAGTGCCATCATTTCAGAAATGTGAGGGCGTAGAAGGACCTGAAGCATGAAGAAATATCAGCCCACTTCCTTTTCTTACGCAACTTTTCTAAACACGTGTAGGTGAACACTGTAGGTGTGTTTCCACAAAATCAGCTGCACACCCACAGCAAATCTCATTCAGAATAAAACTGCACAGTATTTCAAGAAGCAGTGCTTAAAAATAACAGCTCAGACTATCAGAGTCAGTGAGAAAAAACAAGTAATTTTCTGTAAGAAAATTCATATTTTGGTTAAGTTTTTCTAGGGTAATGTTAACTCTTTTACAGTTTCCAGTTTCAGGTAGCTGGAACTTTTACCCAGTCTCAGATTGGTTAAAATTTCAGATGTCTATCAACCAAAATGTGTTTTTTGTTTGTTTGTTTGCTTGCCCAAAAGCAAGTGTTTGCTGAAAAGCAGAGTCAATAGTTTTCTTTAGCTTTTGTCAGACAAGCATTACCTCGGGGGGAAAAGCATGTGCTCTCATGCAGAAATTCTTTAGCTGAGAATGCTTTGAACAAATTATTTTCTGATCAGCGAGGCTTTAGAAAGAAAAAAGTGAGGGAACATAAATGCAAATCCTCCAAACTGCCTTGCATAAATGCTGTGATGAAGCCTGACTTCATGTCACACTTTCTCAGCTTGTGGTCTCAGGGCATCTGGAAGTGCCTGGAGATGGAGATGCCTCAACTGCAGCAATGGATCAGTCCCTGGCAAAGATAACATCAGGGGTGGTTGGGAGTCATCTTTCCTACCTTCAGCCAAGAAAAGAGGAATCTAGTTCCAAATGCTCTCCTCTGCTCCCTCTTGGGGCACTGGAGAGAAAAAGAAAACTCTCCAAATAGCTGATACAGGGACATCTTTTTGTAGAGAAATATTAAGAAGTGATTTAATAATTATTGTGGTTTATTTACTTCAAAATATTATCCAATGCCTTAATCATTCCAGACAGGGTATAGATTATTTTTCCACATTCTCTTCCCTGTAATGACTGATCTTCTTAAAGAGCTTAATCTCTCAAAAGAGTTTTTATGAAGACTGATGTGTAGGCAAGATCTGAAATTTAAAAGTATCACGAATCTTGTGGTTCAGTCTGAGAAAAAATAAATTGACATAGTGTGTGTTTCAAGAGAGAGCTTTGTAAATGCTGGGATGTGGAACAGAAGTGGCTAACCCCAATAGCTGACACTTTTGACTTGAGAAGGTATTCCAGCAGAGTATTGAAATTCCATGTACATTGTTTGCCATGCAGCTTTGTTTGGGTTGGAAGGGCCCTTGAAGGGTTGTCTAATCCTCCCCCCTGCCATGAGTAGGGACATCTTCAACTACATCAAGTTGTTCAAAGCCCTGTCCAACCTGACCTTGAATGTTTGCAGGAATGGAGAATCCACCACCTCCCTGTGCAAACAGTTCTAGTGTTTTACCACCCTCACTGTAAAAACGTCTTCCTTATATCTAATCTAAATCTACCCTCTTTAAGTTAAAAACCATTACTCCTTGTCTGATTTTAAAATATCTGTCCCCATCTTTTTAATAGGCCCTGATTTTCCTCACCATCATTCATGGTGCTGTCCAGACCTATGGACTAAGAGTTCAAAATGCAATGGTGAAGTAATTGAAGCTGCCTGGGAGAAAATAATTTGAATTATTTTTTTAGTAGAAAAGTTAAAATGGTCTTAAGCACAGGGGCACAAGCCAAGTCTGCATAATAAACAGGAAGGTTGTTCTAAAACATCACTACCAGTTTAAGCTTCCCATTCTGGGTGTCTGTGAAGTGTGGCATTACTTAAATATACTGCACATCATAAAACGTGAACATTGCTCCAGAGTCTAGACTGCGACTCAAGAAGGCATCCCGTTGGGAAATATGTAAGCATGTATTTGAGTGATTGGATTTTAATGCATGTTTAAAGCTAAGCATGAACAGAGATAGAGTTATGTCTGTGCTTAAATACTTTTCTGAATTGTCATTTCAATTATACTGTCTTAAACCCAAGTACATCTGCTACAATTTCTTAAATTACTTTGGATTCGCTCCTCTGTAAAAGACCTCCATTGGTTCAGCTTCATTTTATTCAAAGCTGGTCTCTAGTCATATAAGAAGTTGCACCAAGGATGAGTCTGTCCTGATGGAAATTAGGGAAGGGGTGATTTTTTATCTGTCACATCCCTTAGGCAATATAAATACCCAGTAATTTTTAGCAATTCTGTACAGAACATTTCAAACGTGTCTATGGTGGAAACCAAAGGTAAAAACATTAATGGAAAACAACCTAGAGGAGACCAAAATATTTTCAAGCACTTTTAAAATGGTTGGGGTTTGTTTTGTTTTAAAAACCCCTGAGAATAAAAACATTCCGTATATAGGCTGGCTACTGGAAAAAGTCTTCCTTTGTTTTTAAATATATTGAATTTAGCTTCCTTATGAAATGTTTGTTATGTTCTCTGTTCTTCTTTTGAGCCTGTAGGGATTTTTCAACCTCGTTAAAATGTGCCATCTGCCAGAGACATCCGTTATAAAATTACAACAGCATAAATTTATGTGCCTGCTTCATTCTTAGGAGAAACACCAACACCTTGAAGTTAAAAGAAAGTAGCAGGATTTTACAGACCTGCTTTCTTAAATTAGGTTTCCTCAATTAGCACAATACAATCAAATAAGGCAAGTTCTCACTAGCACTAAAGAGAGAAGATAATTTCCCTTGTGAGGCCAGCTAAGGTTATGCGATTAGTTCCATCCCAATTTCCAGTTCAGAAAAAGTGAAATTTTTGCTTGGCCCCTCAAAGCATGCTATAAATAATAATAATTTAAAAAAAAGATAAAAAAGATAAAAAGAAATTAGATATAAATATCACCAACTACGTAAAAAATTGTACCTTTGCTGATATTGTTATGTGATTATATGGCAGTCAAAAACTTGTGCTGTTTTGCAAGACCACAGATGTGTTGAGGTATTTTTTACTCCATTGCATTTATAAATTTTTCCATGACAGATAAACAGCACCAGATCCCCCACAGGTGTTAGAGAACTTAACCCTACAGAGTTAACAGGAAGTATTCCTATTCCAGCCAGTCAAATAGTTAATCCACAGATATTTTTTTTCCTTTTGGCAAAAACCATCAACAAATAAATAGATTTAAGTGATAAATTATGGAATATACCCTGGTTGCAGTGAATGCGATTATCACAGAATTCTACAGCAAAGCTTAGATGAGACTTTTCTCTCATGTTTTAGTTGTACACAATTCATCAATTCAAAAATAGAAGAAAAAACATTTTAGAGAGACCTAAGAATAAAAGATCACTTTCAGTTTATCAGGCGTGGTGGGGGCTCTGTCTCACTGTGAAGATCATATCTTTTCTGCTTGTTTTCTCCTAGCCTCATCTGACTGCCTCTCAAAAATGCCACCAGCAAAACTCAACAGAACTATTTTCATGGACAGAAGAAGTCACAGTGAAAATTGTTATGAAAATAGCAATCCAATTAAAAAAAAAGGAAGACAAGATCCGGATACTTGTGTGAGTAGTGTTGGAGTAACAACTGATGGTTAATGCTGAAAAAGACAAGCTTTAGCAGGTGAATTTTGTATTGTATAGTTTCAAAAAAAAGGCTCATCCAGTCTAGGTCAGTACTAGCCTAAGGATGGGGAGGACACAATATCTGTGTAACTTCTCCATGGAGGGTGATACTCAGTTTACATGCTGCTCCCTGGCTTCACCCCACCCAACTTTAGGCAATTAAGAGGCACCTACATTAGGATTTTTTGCACTGGTCTTCTTTATAATGACTGGAAGGAGTGGTTACTGAGATCAGGAACACCTGCTGGGGATCTCTCTTTCCCTTTGGCTGTAGAGAGCCTTGAGCAGGCAGGAATCTCAGATGAGCATCTGAAGTTAGGAGAGAGCAGGAGGAGCCTCAGGGTGCACCAGAGGAAAGTGCTGGATACAAATGATGCATTTCCAGGAAACTAGCCATGAACTGAAAAAAAGGGTCTGATTCAGAGGCTGTTCCTCATGACTTTCTGTCTTCAAAACCCAGTGAAGGAGGAAGTTTCTCTATCATGCTTTGAGAAAAAAAAAAAAAAGGCAATGGGAATTCAACTTCACCCTCCTTTTTTTCCCCGTGCAGGGATGGAGTACTTAAGAATCACCTTTCTGTTTAAGGACTGTGTAATCATTAGAGGAGTGAGGTGTAATGCTGTGCAAGTGGGAATGAATGAGAAATGAACTCACAGCAGAAAGAAGAAATGCATTTCCCAGCAATGACTGGGATGTCCTGCAGCCTCAGCCACACTCTCTGCAGCCCAGGCTCTGCAGGGGGATTTGTTGTACCAACAGGTGCTGGAAGGGGGGAAACATCCAAGCAGCGATGACAAGAACAGGATTTTGGTTTTTAGCATGTGTCTGTTGATTGTCAGTGTTACAGGCTCTGAGGTGGTGAGAAGCCTGCAATGTGTGTTCCTGGTTGTCATCACCTCCACCTCTATCTGTTCGAGCATCATAGCCTGCTCTTAAATAAACTCAGTTTTCCTTTCCCTTTGGCTTAGTCCTTCCCTTTATACGAGTTCCCCCTTTGCAAGAGCCAAGTTTCCTTTGGGATGTCATTACTAACAAACCCACACGAACTGTACCTGCTGCCAGGGCTTCTCCCTGCTCTCATCACTCCTCATGAGTGTGTTTCTTCCTCACGGTCACATTCCTCCCCAGCTACCACCTGCCCATTTTCTGTTTTCCTTCTCTTGGGCCCCATGCAATGTCCTTGGGGAATCATAAGATTGCAGCCTACATTTTCAGATGTTTAAACTCATTTTTGGGTACCATTTTGAAAAAATCTTCGTCTGTGTTTTTGGCAAGGGCTGTGAATGGATGGCTCACACCAGATTCAGTGGAGTTAAAGTAAGCAATAACACAACGAGGATGAGAATGTTCTGTCTTTCATTCTTTTCCTATTTTATTCACTTGATTCCAGAAATGCAAGAATTTATATTGTCAGTCCTAGAAGGGAGGTCACATCAGAAAAACACAATGGTGCTTTTGGTATTCTGCCCTACAAAGAGTTTTGCTTAAAAACTGCCAGTGTCAGTTGCCTTTCCTCATGGAGGAAGGATCTTTCAGCGCACACCAAAGCTATGTGGCATTAAAAACCTTCATAAAAACCCCAGCCTTCAGCAAACCTGAGATAATACTCTCCCACCTCTTGGGAGCGGAGCAAGCACCATTACTGTATCAGGAGACCCTCAGCCCTACCCCACCAATGCTGTGAAATTTGCTTGGTTTAATCAGCCCAGAGTGTGTTCCTGCTTTGTCAGAGCTCAGATTCAGCTGCAGGAAAAAAATGCAAAGCTCTCACAAACGAAACAAAACTCTTTAATTCTATCCTCAGAAATACAAACATATATTTATACAGTTAGTTCTATTTTAAGATTGCTTTCCCATCTCATTGGATAAAGTAACTAAATGCCAGTCTGATTAGGGAATTTAAAATTTTGACATCTAGTTCCACTAAGGAACTAAGGGTGCTGTTTATGGCAATTAAAGACGAATCCCATTATTTTGCTCTCTAGCAGAGCTTAACCTTTGGAATGCCTGGACTATAATTCCTAGAGGTGATTTTTACAGTGATTTCTAATACAACAGAGAAAGATGTTCGAGAAAAAAAAAAGGAGAGGAGAGGAGAGGAGAGGGGAGGAGAGGAGAGGAGAGGAGAGGAGAGGAGAGGAGAGGAGAGAGAGGAGAGGAGAGGAGAGGAGAGGAGAGGAGAGGAGAGGAGAGGAGAGGAGAGGAGAGGAGAGGAGAGGAGAGGAGAGGAGAGGAGAGGAGAGGAGAGGAGAGGAGAGGAGAGGAGAGGAGAGGACAGGGTTTAAGTGATGAATTTCTGTTCTTGTTCTCATGTATCTGTTTCCTGGGAGTAAGTTTCTTAAATCATCAGCTGATTCCTTATTAAATTCTAGAGCAGGTAGTTTTTCTATGACTTGTTTTTTCAATGTAATCTTCCAGCACTGTGGTTAGAAAACCATCACCACCATTCTTGGTAGTGATGCCATCCTGATGCTTTTATGGAAACAGTGCTGATGTGTGGGATTGGGTCCATGAGCCTGTGCTTTGTGAGGCAATGGGCTCCATCAGAGCATCACCCAAGGCTGAAAATAATGCTCAGGGAAAAATATTTGGGTGAAATAGCAGAGCTGAATTCATAGTAAGCTTCACCAAACCAAGAGTGATTGATGTTAACTCCACCACATGTTCGTCTGTTACTTTGAGCTGGAAATTCCAGCCTAATAGAACTGGAAATTTTTGTATTACTCCTCAAAAGCATCAGAATTTAAAATAGGAAGGACAGTTTAGAAATATTGCTGCAGAATTTTGTGTCCCTATGTTGTGTTATGTATTCTATGTTATTGTAATAGTAGTTAACCTGATAGTGAAATGTTTTGGGTTACATTTTCTTTTTTGTCGTGATCTAGCCCTGCTTCATTGTCTGTCTGGAAACTAGGAAATTCAGATCAAAGTGCCCACAGGCAAGAATTGGACTAAACTCAGGAAGGCATTTAGAAAATAGAGAAAGTTTGTAATTACTCTTAGAATTGAGTTGAGACTTTTATCATCTTGTTTTCTTTCTGCGTTATCATCTGGCATTTGTCCTCCCTTGCACAATGCAAAGGAAACCAAGGCTGCCAGGACGTTTTTCGATGCAGCCAAGATCTATTTAAAGCCTGTATTTGGAAGTATCTTTATCTCTTACAAATGTTTACACGGCATGGCACGAGAGGACTGTCTCATGAGCCTGAAAGCTACACAGGTCTCACATTATGCTCAGGGAAGTTGCAGATGAACAATGACCTGGTGCAAGCCAGGTTATTCAGCCCACACACTGCCTGAGGTAAAACCCAGAAAAGATGCTCAGGAAAAAAATATCAGGGGAGGATCTCTCCATCCAAACAGGAAAGTGAGGCCAGATGTTTATGGTAGGGATGTTAGCACAAACACTTGCTGGTGCAGGTGGCACTCTGCCCTCTCAGGTACCCCTGGGTGAGATGTCCAAGCTGAGAACAGCCTTCCACCTTGCAGCAAAGGAGCAGCAGCTGCTCTGGATCCTCCAGAGACCATAAGGGAGATTGACTGACCTTTGTAGCTGTGTCCTTCTCCCCGTGACTGTAAAAGCAAATCTGCATGAGGAGCAGCTCTGGCATATCCTTGGTCTGTTATATCAGCTCTTCATGAAAATGGTCATTCCATTGCTCTCCTGCCCTCTGGTGTTGTCCAAAACACCTTAATTCAGCACAACCACTAAATATCTGCTGAACCCATTCTTCTTCAGGAGACTTTTGTCATAGTTAGCATAAGGATTAAAGACTTTCATTAGGGGAGACATTGCATTGAACTATGGGCATCCTGATGTAAATACTAATTGAAGTTAATAGGTTTTCTTCTCGCTTCCATTGGTATTAAACAATACCATTTGCAAGCTCGTTCAGGCAGGTGTTATCTTTAAATGACATTCATGTTTAATGTCAACAAGCTAGAAATGTCAATGTCTTGTGAACCTGTGATTTCATAACTCATCCTCTACAATATTTCAAACAAATCACCCCTTCCCTTTTCTCCCCAGATTTTAATGGAGTGCTTTAGGATATTGGAGTAAAAATATATCCTTTCTCTACTCTGCATGCAATGCAGTTTTAAATTTAAGAACATGTGGAAGTTTATCTACTGCATCAAGATAGGTGGTATTAATCGCACTGATTTTAGAGATCTGAATCATCTGGTGCATCTGGTCTAGACCAGTTGTCAGAGTCTGGCTACAGTCAGCTGATAGAGACAGGCACCTCACCATAACACTAGGCAGGTAAAATATGTAGGATTTATCACTTTCTAGGGCAACTGCTTGGCACCAGTGATTGTAAAAATATTTAAGACAATTGATTTGTCTATAAAACTAAGTTTTGAATACTTAAGATGAACTTTTACAAAGGTATTTACCACTCTCCACGGGATCTAAAATCTTTCTGCCCAGATAATAAGGAGCTCAAATTGCTCTTTGAGCTTCAATCTCATTTTAGTTATTAAAATTAATCTTAGACACAAAGGTAAATAATCAGAATAAAACTGCAAATGTATTTTAAGAGTGGTGGATTAAAATCAAGCAAAATTTTGATTAGATCAAGAGCCAGTGTGGTTTTATTTATCTTATTCCCAATGATGGCTTTAAATCCAGAAAACACAGACTTCACCAAAATTTTTTTTTAATAGTAAAGACTTTTTCCTCAGCAGTCTTGGTGACTCAGCACTCAAATTACCATATTTCAATATATGACCCAGTGTAATTAGGACAATATATATTTTTTTAGCTGGTTGTTACTTTTATGCTGTAGCTGAGTCTCCAGAATGAGCAATTTATCTCAGTGACGACCCTGCCCTCTTTACAGTATTAAACGGCTCATACATTGCAGTTGTTACATGAAGCAGCAGAAATTGGAAGACTCTGGACTGTTCTTTGGAAAGCTCTTTTCTTCCAATCCCCTCATTTCTGCAGTGGCAGATGCTTGCATTTTCAGACCTAGGGTTTTTTTATGAGTTTTCGTGTTTAATGGCACTTTTTCTGTGCTTGCATAGAGCACAGGAGAGTATTTCAGAAGACCCTGAGAATGAACTTAATCTCTCTCAGCTTTAGCCATGCAGAGTTTAGTTTATACACAAAACTTTTTGTCCTTAGCTCCCTGTCTTGTCAAACACAGAGAGATGAGAACATCAATGGGAACTCCAAACGATTTCCAACTCCCACCTGGGGGTGGGAAGAAGCATTCCCTGGGGGTACTTCTCTGCTTGGCCAGGGCAGGCTCAGCCTTAACAACCAAATGGTTTAGACCAAATGCTTTGTTTTAAATAGCTAATATTAGAGAAGATGCATTATTGTATAAATTTTCTTTACATGGCAAATCAGACCCTCTGCTGCACAGGGCTTGCAAAGATCTCAGGGAAAATTATGTAAGTCCCTTTTTCCTTGAGGCAGCAGCTCCTGACAGACACATGGGATGCAGCAACAGCAGGCTCATGATCATGAGGGGCTAGAAAGGTTGAAAAAGGCATCCCAACACAAGGGGACAGAGTAGGGATGGATGAAGAATGGGAGGAACACCACAGAGCACGAAGGTGAGAGGTAAAAAGGGTGCTAAAGTAGACCTACCACACTCTGCCTTGATCTGAGCGGCTTTGGTTGGCAGTTTTCAGGGTCCTGTCTTGTCTCAGAGCAATGGGGCAGAGGAGCAGGCAGGAAAGAAGGTGAGAGGCAGAAATCTACAAGCTACAATATCCTCCTCACTTGCGGCCATGGGACAAGAGTGTGGGACATCAAACAGGTTCCTGACCTGCAGGTCCAGTGCAGTAACAGGATCTTGGCAGTGGAGGAGGAAAGGTCTTGCCTTCCTCAGCTCACAAGCTCGTTTGATCTGTACCTTGATCACAAATTCTCAGTCCAGCAAGAGAAAAACATCCAACGATTTGATCTGCAGAGCCAGCCCAGCCAACTTCATTAACTTATTAAAAATGGATTGATGCAAAACCTCTCCCCAGTGCTCATCCCAGCATATATGTGGATGCAAAATATCATGCAAATTAGGTAATTAACTGGGTTTTGCTTCATTAATAGATAAATCAGAGCAATAAGAGTCTTCCTAAATACTAACTATGCATTTTTTCCAAAAATAGGACAACTAATGCAATTATTTATATTAGATCTTTTGTATATGATCACAGAGCATAAAAAGAAATTAGAGTTCCATGTTTATTGTTATTAAAGAATCTCCCTAGCCTCTTTATTTCATTTGACTTAAAATAGACAGCAATGTTTCTATTGTGATTCATTAATTATTGGACTCACATTTTAAATCATAAGTCAAAGATTCCCACTTTTAGCTTGTCCCTTTTTATACTGGAGTTAAGGTTATGGCGGAAGGACAAAAAGCTAAAGCTGAAATTATAATAAATCCTCAGATGAGCAAAGCAGCAAGATGCCATATACTAATCTGTACTTTTGAATATTTTATTTAGAACAAATAAGAATGAGTGAACTGCAGCTTTTGAGCATAGGCCCTTCCATAGAGCTGAAACGCCAGCTGAAGGAAGACCCACTAATATTTAAGACATCTGGCTTTGGTTTCCTACCAGATCTGCCAGTATATGTGACCCCTTCATAACCATATATGATCACTTCAGAAGTTTCCAAATATACATTCATGGTTGTACACTTCATTATACAGAACTGCTTGTAGAGGGAAATGGAATTTCAATTATGCTGTAATTTTTAAGCTGTTTTCATATACCGGTATTTTAGACTAAAATGCTTTTTTACTTCTTCTGTGCCACAAACTGGGCTTATTGAGCAAGCAATAAGTAATAAAAAAAATTATAAACACATCATGTCAGTTATGTGAAAAATGGGCATGAAAATTATCTCAAATTTAACTGCAATGGTGTTGTCTCATCATAACTACAGCGTCGTCATAGTAGCTATTCCTATTGTGTCTTTTCTTCTGTCAGGGTAGGAATTTATTATATAGGAAGACATTTAAAATATTTTAGCTAACACAAAGATGAAATTTCTGACATTAAAACTTCATCAGAATAGATTGTCTCTTTTGTTTGTTGTCTATTTTGGAGTGGGTTTTTTTTTTATTTCTTTTTTTTTTTTTTCTCTCCTGAGCTTCATCTTGAGTATCTTCACCCATTCAAGGACATCCTTTCAACTAAAATATTTCTCACCACACTTCTCCATATTAGGTAGATGCTTCATTTTCATACAAGGAGCTGCAATTGGCAGAGGAGCATAAAGGAGCTTATTGTTTCTTGCTCTGTGTCTCCGGCTCAGTGCTCAGATCAAAACCCCAGAAGTTTTAACCTCCTTATCTACTCAAAAAAACATGCTTAAAGGAGCAAATCTGTATTTAATCCATATTTAAGTGGTAACTTTGGAGGTTTTTCTTACTTAAATACATTGCATTGCTGGAGGATGAAACAGGATAAAGCCTTGTCAAGAGTCTTGCAATGACGGCTGCTGTTTGCCCGTCCCACATGTGCTGGCAGCCACTAAGCCAAAAAATGAGAGTCTCTTCATAAAATCACTCCATGATGCAGCTGTGCAAAACTGCCTGCTGCTGCTTTCTGGGAGAGCAATGCCTTGCCTGGTGTGAAGGCACATGGCAGTGGAACTGTGTATTTTAAGGAAGAATACAACAAATCTGTGGTACCTGGACAGCCCCAGTTCCACAGTACACTACTGCCTTGGGAAACCTCCCCCCACTGGTGACTCTGGATGCACTTTCCACCTATCCCTGAGGTGAAAAAGAGAGTTCTCTTACAAAGGCTCAGCCCTCGTATCTCACCTTTAGCATATCCCATTCCTATAAATGCTCGTTTATCTGTGAAATGCCATATGCCAACTTTCTGGTAAGAATTTGATATGATTTTCCTACCCACATATGTGACAGTAGATATTCTGTCAGTGCAAGTCTCTTCAGGACATTGCTGATCTTATAACCCAGCCAAGGTTAATTATTCTGTGACTTCAGTTAGAGACTTGAACAGAAGGATGCTGATATCAGCTAGGGATTATTAAACTATTTGCCGTTGCTGTTGCTACTTCTCTGGTGAAGCTGGTGCCTCCAGCAGCTCTCTTGGCACTGGGGCTGATCTCTTGCTAATTTATCTTTTCACTGAGCAAAAGAATTTTTCTCTTCTCTCCTTTGTCAGTCAAGGTCTAGTGTGTCGGAGGTATTTCCAGCAAGACTCTGACCTTCCCAATATCATTATGGCTCCCCAAAGTGGATATGGTTATTCTTTCCTGCTTGTAGCTCTTTGGGTGAGCCTGTCTGGGTGCAGACCAGCAGATGAGCCATATGCTACCCTTCGTTATCCTCTTTAAATGCTAATCTGCCCTTGAATGGAGGTCCCAGAGTGCACAGTAGAGACATATATAGCATTAGAGCAGCTGTCTCAGTCCTCCTGACAGAGTTTTGGTGGTGGCTCACGGCCAAACATGAAGGAAGCAGCTCTTCCTCAGTGGTGCAATGCACCTCCACCTCTGCAACAACACCTTCCTCAGCCAAGCAACCCATGGCCTCATTACAGCCCAGTTCTGCTGCACCCGTCACAAACAAATCCTTTGTAGTGAGAGAAAATATTTCAACCACAAGTAAATCAAATTAGAAAGTAGTTTTAGTGGCTTCTTCTCTCATTTTGCACAGCAGTGGCAGGCCCTGGGCACCTTCCCAAGCAGACATCTGGCCTCATCCATGGTTCCTCCCACCTGGGTTCTGCAGCGCCTGGGTGGCATGATCCCACACCAGAACATGCAAGGAAGCCACAAGGGACGTGTTAAATTTCTAAAGCCAGGTCTCCTCTGTGACATTGTTGAAATCTTTGAGTTTTGCTTTCTCTCAGTCTTCAGAATGATTTTGTGTTGCCAGGTCCTCAGAGCCTGGAAAGAGTCTCACAAAATAGGGCCATGCTATGAGCACAGCGATAATAAAAGCAGAAACCAACAGCATATCTGCTGCAAGATATCCCAGACAAATTAATTTCTGAGGCAATTCCATTGACTTTGATGGACTTATCCTGTGAACTCAACCATAACAACGAGAAGCCAGTACGAAAAGGGCATGATTTCTGCTATTTCCACACTGATTTATTGAGAAGAGTTTTGGGAAGTTGGAAGATTGATGAAGGGTGAAGTAGAGGCGCCCCTTTTCTGGCACACCACATACATATTTCGTCTGACTAAAAAGCCAGCAATATTTTTTTTTCTAAGGTAAAAAATACAGATTCATTTTAATCAAGTATCTTGCAGTATCTGATACAAGGAGCTCTCCTGTTTCACGATGCTCCCACTTCTCTGCTCTTACCAGCACCAAACTAGCAAGTCCTTCCTGACACAGGGATCACGGGGCTCTTCAGAGCTCAGAGCAATCAGTGGAGGTCCTTCCTATAGGCACAGGTTTACCTGTGGTCAGCTGAGGTGGGGGTCTGAGAGACAGGTAAAACCTAAGAGCTGCACTCTGCCTGAAGGAGCAGGAGCAGGCTCCACTTGGACAATCAGGAGCACAACTATGGCAGCCCATGGCAGGTTGGCACTCCTCAAAATCCAAAAAGTAAAGTGCTGATGAACAGCATATCCGGGCTCATTTTCCTGTTACAGCATCTGAAGAGCAATGAGAAGATTTCAAGATGTAGGAAAAGGTGTCAGTACTGAAAGCCAAGTACTTTTTCGTCAGTCAGGTCCTTTGGTTCTTCTCATCATGGTTTGCCTCCCACCCCTCACATGGAACTGAGTTTTCCCAGATCCTGGGAGCTGGTGTGGGCAGACACTACAAACCAGCCCCTGGGTGAGCAGGCAACACATGTCCCAGGATTGCTGGGATGGGGCTGGAAACAAATTCCCCTTCTAGCCTTACTGACTGCTAGGATCCTCTGCTGCTCCACACAGATAAGCTGAGGCCTTAGTTGTCACTTGGAAGATTATTGTGTTTGACTATTAAAAGAGCAGCGTTAGCAAATAGGAAAAGGCAACAAGGAGACTATGGATTATGGTTTGACAATGTCACCTCGTGTGGGGATTACCGGCGCAGGCAGCAGGCATCTAGCACAGAGGGATTTACAAGGATGCTGCCTGTAAGAAGAAGTGGGGAAACACTATTATCCTGAATTCCTTAGGAACAAAAGATGATTTGCAAAGTGGTTTGAGGAGGCTCATGGGCACGTCATACACTTGATGCAAATAGGAATCAAATGCTGTAAGTCAAAACAGAGAAAAAAGAAAGACCACAGTTGAATTCTGAAGAGCCAAGGGCAAATAAGGGTGTGGGAAGAAAGGATAAAGGAAGAATAGTCTGTTAACTACATCAACCAGGGAAAGCCTGGAATACAGAAGGCAAAAACAAAGTGTGGAACAAAAGGTATGGCCAGACGAATCTGTGGAAGTAGGGAAATAATACGACCATATCTCTAGGAAGTGGTCAGCAGCAAGTAAAATTGCCCCAACAGGGATAAAAAGGAAAAAAAGCAATATAAGCATTTTATTTCCATTCCCCTTAAAAATTGTTCCCTGCTGCTACTAGTTCTAAAGATAGATCACACTAAGAAGCAATTTCTGCTTTCCAGAAAGTACTAGGTTCCCAAATGGTTTAGATATTGACTTAATCTGTTATACTGGAAATCCAGTACCCAGTATTGATCTAAGGAATGCAAGCTACCAAAAGAAAGCCATAAAGAGAGAGCTGCGATGAGAGAAAACTTTAAGTAGCCTATTCCTGCCCTGTGCTAGAATCTGAGTCGCTGTATATAGGCTGTAATCTGCTGTGAAAACCAGGTTGTGATGATCACAGAACCAGCAACTGCTTTAAGAAGCAAGTGCTACAATTTGGTTGAAGAAGAGTTTGAATTTGAGCTCTTACTGAGACTTATTCATTCACTGTATTTCACAAATCCAGTGTTCTCAGCCTTCTCATGTACCATACCAGTGTGAAGGAATGTTGTGACCAGTTTCACTGAATTACTGCCAGTTTGTACTGGAAAGACATAAAAAAAGGTGTCAAAGAACTGAAGATGTGAAGAACTAATCATGCTGCTGACCCTAAGAGGCAGACTGCGGCAATTGCTAACCACAAGAACCAGCTTTCATGTCTAGACAAAGCAAATATCAGCATTAAAGAGGAAATACCATTAACAAGGTACCAGATAAGGGAGGTAGATGAAATTAATCTCTGTGTTGAGAGGCAGCACATGGTTTATTTAAACATATGAGCATTTGCCAGCTCTCTGTTGGGACAGCCACAAGGTAGAAACACTGGAAGCGTTTATGAAAGAGCAAAGTTTTTAAGATCAACGTGTAGCAGGAAGTGATATGAAAACAGAAACCAATAGAAGAGATACGGTATGCCTTCATTAGAGAAAATCTTGTGACGCAACATCTCATGGGGTCCTACTGCTGTATGAGTTCAGGCAAAATGTAATCAAAAGCCAATGAGCCATATGGACAATAACAGCTTTCCAGTATTTTTTACACATGTTGAATTCATATGAACAAAAACATGTAGGCATGGACGAGTTTGTTGTGTGAGTCACAGCTGCTCTGAAGAGCCTAAAAGATAGAAATTTGCTAGAACAAATGAAGATGAATACCAAAATATTTGTGTATATCAAGTGGTCAGTGGACTTCGTGCACTTATCAAAATTTTCTAAGAAAGGTTTTGGAAGTTACTTTGGATTTTGGTTGTAATGTGAGTCTTCCAAAATGCCATTAAATAGCAGAGTGGTTTTATCACCAGTCTTGTAAAATAAAGGATATGCAACAGAGATATGAGCAAAAGATTATTCTGCAAGAATATTTGTAGGAGTCTGGTGAGTAAAGACAATTATCCAAATTTCCCTAAAGGCGGGCATAAAATAGGAATAGTGAGATAAAGCTGAGAAGCTAAAAATTTAGGTTGAGCATAAGCAAATTTGATTTGTTACACAGACAGAAGACAAAATTTATGTTCTTCTGTAACAGAAACTTCATGTGTTTTGAGACTCGGGGAAATTATTTTGATCATATGCCAAATGACTGCAACCATTCATTTCTGCATCAAAATTGCAGTTTTGAGGTCTGAACTGTACACTACAAAATGAAGTCTTAGTCTTAATTTTTTTAACCATACAGAATCCATCAAGCCCTGAAGAACTGGCCCAGTGGTGAGTTGCTTTCTGTGCAAAAGAACTGTGTCTTTATTCTGATATCCAGTGGTTTTCCTGGAGCTTCTAGACACAGGGTTCCTGTTATGCCATCTCCACCTGCCCTGCGCAGCTGTTGACTGATACATGAACATCCCATTCCTCCCACTGGACTCCATTTCCGGTCTGGTTTGAAATATACTCTAGGAAAGGCTCAGCAGTGCCACAGAGATGTCGCATACATGACAGGCATCTACATTTTATCAGATGAGTCCCCTCAAAATGCCAATGAACATCTTCCTAAAGTCATTCTCCTAACTGATGTCACCTTCCCATTCTTCTCTAACAGACTTTCCCCATTTCTTCCTCCCATGTTAACAGCAGCAGCACACTGGGAATTCATATTCATTGCGTTATCTACTGTGATCTCATTGTTTTTTGTTCTGGGGATGCAATTGCTCATCTTGCAAATGTGAATACATTCTTTGTTTCTAGATGCATAATCCAGCACTTAACTGTGATGGAGCACATGTTGACAAAATGAGCTGCTTAACGATGTGCTTGGGCTGCGTTTTCATTATTTTTTATCTGCCAAAACTTGCATTATCCAAGAAGTTTACTACTATTGATTTCTTTTTCATTCCAGAACATGGGGAAAGATGTTGAATACCATAGCAGACTTTTTTCCCCCCAATTATTTATGACTTTTCAGCAGGAAGAGCATGCATTTACGATTTAATATTTCATTATTATATTTAATATAAGCTACAGTGATTTAATGTAGTACAAATACGTGCATGTATCAAAATGTTGTGCAGGAGTAAATCAAATTACCATTATTTAAATACAGACCATACCAGCATCGTTTCTTTTCTCCTGTAAGCTTGGAGATTAATTTTTAAAAATCAGGTTTATCCAATACGACATATTTTCCATACTATCATGCACATTTAAAAATCATTTTATGGCATAAAATTTGCTTATTTTTTCGAGATAGATGGTTGATTTAGGGTGTTAAAACATCTGTTACCATCATATTTTACATTACGTTTTTTGAAAATGAAGTTGTTGGAACTTTTGTGCTTAAATATTTTATCTAATAAAATGTATAATTTTTCCCCCCAGAGGAAAAGTAAAATGAGGTTTTACATTGGAAATTAAAGCATGTGAAAATTATGAAAACTGGAAAATGATCACTTCTTTTTCCCAGGAAATAAAAAGTTTCCTACTCTCGAACTATTGACATAATTCTTGACCATTTATTTTCAAAGGAATTTATGAGAAATAATAATAAACTGTCTAATTTTGCTGGAATCTGGTCATATTTGAATTGAAAGCTTTAGGGACTTGAATTAATTCAGAGGAGATGGTGGAAAAAAAACTGGTGGAAGGGCTGGAAGGCACCTCTTTTGAGGAACATCTGAGGGCTGCAGGATTTCCAATATGAACAGTGTACTCCATTTGCCTTTTTAAGTTGTTAGTGCATCGGTTCACAGTTCCACACATTGTTGAGAGAAAAGGGAAAGAACCTGATCTGCAGGTTAAAAAAAGTCTCTATTTTTCAATAATTTCCATGATACTTTCCCTTTTCCTTACTAATGTCAGGTAAAACAATCCCCTCTGGGATTTAAAAACCTTCAAAAGTGCGCCAGTAAGAGACATTGAAAGGGACATTTGTATCAATAACTGATGAAATTAAAAGTATGTTCATCTTTTCAAATAAACATTGAGTGAAGTCCAAGAAGAGTTTATCAATAGCTAAAATATAAAGTTTCCTAAGGAATGCATTATTTGCTGTGCATTTGGCAATGCAGGGGCAGGTCCTGGGGAAGTGGAATGCAAACAAGACAGGGTCTGGCAAAGGAAGTCACAAAAGGCAAGAAAAGGTCTCCTGGAGCACTGACAATATTCTAGAAATTGAAAAAGCTGGTAAGTGTCTTTTTCAATTCATGAACAAAACCCAAAGTGGTTAAGGTTTATCAATTTCATTGCTATAAAACTGAACCACATATAGAGTTTTTTACTTTCTAAAATATTAAATAAGTGGATTGACATTTTTGCCTTGTTTTGCCCAACTATCTGTGTTTATGCATTTGGGCTTGTCTGTCCTTGACCATCAATTACTTTAACAGATCCTGACCGATTTTAAAATCATCATAAACTTCGACACTTTTTTTTAAAAATAATCCATAAAGGGATTCTATTACTTTCCCTTCAGGGAAAGAATCAGTATATTAGAGGTCAAAATCCACGTAAGAGAGATCTTTCGAGACTTGCTTCATTAACTGCGTTGCCTGACTTCAAATAACCTGAGAAGAGTTAGAACATCTCCATCTATGATTAGTAAAGCCATCCCTACATCAATATCCTACCAAGGTTATTCATTTAAAAGCAGGCTAACTGCATGATAAAGTTCTTACTGTTTCTTAGCTCTGATGGGAGAGGCGTGGGAAGTTCACATGAAGGAATCCAAAAGGATTGCTCGGAGAGGGACTTGGACAAGGACATGTAGTGACAGGACAAGGGGGGATGGCTTTTAACTGAAAGAGGGTGGAATTAGATTTGATGGTAGAAAGAATTTCTTTCCCGTGAGGGTGGTGAGGCCCTGGCGCAGGGAAGCTGCAGTTTCCCGGTCCCTGGAAGTGTTAAGGCCAGGTTGGACAGAGTTTGGAGCAACCTGGGATAGTGGAAGGTGTCCCTGGCCATGGCAGAGGAATTGGAGCAAGATAATCCTTAAAATTTGCTCCAATCCAAACCTGTGATTCTGTGATTCTATGATTCTACTTTTGCAGTAGAATACAAGGTGACTCAAGCAGCTCCCACTCCTAAAAAGGGTGCCTTGAAGTTGGCTGGGAGTGTGATGCAAGGGATGTTTGCACTGGTGGCTTTTTTTCCAAAATACTCAGCTTTTGTACAACTCCAACGTGGCACTTTCTGGTAATGGTTTTAGGAGAGCAGCCAGCAGCTCTCCTTTGGAGCCATCTCTTCCAGCTGCTCCCAAAAGAAGATCGTGCTTTAGATGGGTTTGGGTTTTGCTCATTGAACAGTTTCCTTTTGTAATGATATCTACTCTAAGCACAAAGAGGGTTTTTGTTCCCAGGTCTCCCAGTCCAGCTGTAGAAGGTTTAAATTGCATTAACAGAAAACTTTGTGTTAAACAGATTCCAGTTACGGTAGAAGGACAGAAGCTTTCATTGCTCTGCACTCAGTATGCAGAACACCTCCAAACCTTCAGCTTCTTGCAACTCTCTGCCCTCCCTGGAGGATAATAATTTCTCAACAGTAACAGCAAAAATATCAACTAGAAACTTAAAGAAACACTGAGTTTTTCACCCTCTAGGGTGTCACCAGGTGCAGTAATCTGCCATTAGGTCCCCTTTATAAAACAATGCAAGTGGTCCCTTTAGTAGGTTATACCTGCAGTTCCTGAGTTTGTGCAAAGTTTGCAGAATGCTCTAGTACTGAATTGTTTCATGGCAATGCTAGTGAAATAGTTTTCTTTAAAAACAGGTTATCAACAGCAATGGAGTTCATAACACTGGGAAAAGCCATGGTATTTAACATTTCTGGGGCAAATTTGCATTTGAATATGGGTTGGGATATGGGGGTAGGGCAGGTCTGAGTGTCATATCAGGCTGTAAAGGAATGCTTTTTCTCCTTGGACTTTAGGAATATAGAGTATGAGCAAAAAATTCCCTAGTGCTGCAATGCCAGGGATGACTGCAGGAAAATGCAAGGACAACATGCTGAGGCACAGCTACTTGGAACTCAGAGGGATTTTAGAGACTGCTGAGCTACATAATGTGGCCATTGCTTCCATCAGTGAAATACAAACACATCTGGGTAAAAACCAGCATCTGCCTACCAGAGCAGCACCTGCACAGTGCTTGGAGCCAGGCAGTGCTCACCAGCACTGCACCTGACCTGCACAGCAGGGGGAAACAGAGGAAGAGACAAATGCAATTATCCTCACTGAAAACCAGCCAAGACAGTGAGGACAGTGTGCTCACTCCTGCAGAACAAAAACTAAAGAGCCTTTTTAGTGATCCACTGCTGCAAAAGCCTGAGGTTTTCACCCCGTTCAGCCCTGTGCCTGCATCTTCAGCTGCTGCAGCTCTCACTGCCTCTTTGACCGTCCAAAATAGCATCTCCTTCCTCATCTCACCGTCACACGAGTGTGGATGAAATGTGACCTGTTTCTCCATGTCCTGCAGGACTGGCGCATGGAGAGCCACAGCTGTCATACCTGGGAATACCTTTCTCTGAAGGGCCAGGAGCACAGGCATATGACAATGCCATGAGTAACGTGGGCTGGTGCTGTCATTTGTTACTGTTCATGGAGCAGTGAGCCCTGAGCCAGTGTGGGTCCTGCATGCTGGATGTGACTGCAGGCAGTTATCCCACCAGAGAGGAGAAGTCACTTCATGGGAAGGAAATGGAGTGAAAAAGGACCAGGAATGGAAAGATAAAACTGAATTATTAAAAGCTCAACTAGCTAGTGGCTGCACAGAGGACATATAAATGATACAATACTGAGTAAAATCTTTTTAGTTCGTTTGGTATTTGCAATAGACTCCTTAAGCCTTTGATTCTATGCAAAGTTTTTAACATTGCAGATGAATATAGCAGATAAATATTGATTTAGAACATTTGGCAAATGGTCTATTGAGTTCTGTATCCTTTTTCGAACTCTTCAGGGAAAAATTATCAGACTAAAAGAAGGCAGCTATGGGAAAATTTCTTCACAAGTGAAATTTCTTTGTACCCATTTTTGAACTGGGTTTTTTAGCATGGTCATTAATTTTTATGCTTCTTCCTTAGGGTTATGGTTTAGTGTTGCAATATTATTCAAAATAATGAAGATGTTTTAGCTAGCTGTGTAAAAATCCAACCTTTTCTTCATCAGGATGTTATTTGAGCCACAACCATAGCTTACAACAGTGGGTTACAGGGATGATTTGCACACAAAATCCATTCCAGGAGAAAAACAAATACATTTGCTGCCTTTCATTTTTGCCCAAAACCCAGAGGCACAATTTTGGATTTCCCTGCAGAGAATCACGGTATCTAAGGCAAGCAGACAGCCTGCTTGATGGAGCATAGAGCATTCACTCTGCGCTTCCTTGAGTTACAGTGCCCACCTTTCCTCCCCAGCTGAAAAGAAACCACAATCCAAGGCTGAATTTTTCTGCAACACACCAAAGAACACAGGACACATCGTCAGCCTACCCCACACCTCCTCTTTTCTGTAGATCCACCATGCTCCTGCAGACACCAGAAGCCACCATCAATCTCCCTGTGTGGATGGTATTCACAGGAAAGTGAGAACTAATAGTAAAATATCTGGGAGAAAAAGATCTGGCAGGAAATTATATCCAAACTGAAATAAGCACAGCCCTACATATAAAATATCCTAAAAGTATTTGCATAATACACAGATACTGTGAAAAATTACACTCCACAGTGGGGCCAGACAGACCCTGGAGTTATAGGTCCAAACTGTAGCAGTGGAAATGTAAGAAATACCTTTATAAATTTACGGCTTTTTAAGCCCTGGAACAAGCTGTCAAAGCAGGTTGTGGAGTTGCTATTGGTGCTATTCAAATTCAAGGCTGAATTTGTCGGTGCCCTATTAAGGATGATGTATGTGGAGGTAAATAATTTTTGCCATGATGCAGCTCCTTTCCAGCCCAAATTAGCCAAAGGTAAATGTGATGTACATCGATACATACTAAGCACAAGGAATGAAACTCCTGCTTAATGAGATCAACATGCAGAAATGGTGCATCCAATAAAGAACCTCAAATAACCCAGGCGCAGGAATGAGCATTGCCATGAAAAGGTAGAAAAATGAAAGCAAGAGGTGTTCAGACAAATGTGTGAAGCACCTGAAGAGGAAATATCCTTTTCTATCAGAACTGAATTTGTATATTAATTGAGCAGTAATCATACATTTGAAGTGCAAAAACAAACCATTCTTTTTAGCCTTTGAATTTTTAGCTTAAATCACGCCCTCTTATGAAATTACTTTTTCCAAAGGATTTTAGAAATGCTTGCAACAAATTAGAAGTGGTTCAAATGACACCTACCAGCCTGTTAACTGCAGATGGAGAGCTGAGCAAGAAGTTTTAATAATATAACAACAATAACAGAAAATTGTATTTGGAGATTCTCTTGGGACAATTGGGTTAATTGAGTTCCAGCTAGAGTCAGAAGGAGGAAGAGTTTACCTGACTTTTCTCAAGCAACAAACCCAGACAATGTCTTTTGTATTTGCTCTGTCATTAGAGAAGGTCTGGCAGTGATGGTCTGTTCTTGGGCAGTGGCCCAAGGGTGAATGCTTCAAGCTGTGCTGAGCCTCAGAGAACCTGCAGCCCCATGGCCCTGCAGCCCCACCTCCCAGGGTGCAGCACCTGCCCGGAGGGAGGAGGACTTTTGGGTTGATGAGAGACCTTCTGAAAAGTCTCTACAGGAAAAGAAGGGCTGGAATTCCATCTCTAAGGGATTCAAGGCAGTTTGTTCATATTCACTGCCCACGTATCCATGTATCTATGTCTTAGATCTTATGTACATAAGAGAATCACAGAATCACGGAGTCAGTCAGGCTCAAAAAGACCTCTGAGATCATCGAGTCCAACCTATAACTCAACACCACCATGTTGAGCAGACCTGAGTGCCCCATCCAGTCATTCATTTAACAGCAGGGTGGTGACTCCACCACCTCCTTGGGCAGCCTGTTCCAATATCTAATCTCCCTTCCTGTGCAGAAATTCTTCATCACGTCCAACCTAAATGAGATTAACACACAGAAAAAGTGCATCCAATAAAGATCCTTAAATAACCAAGTCAAGGAATGAGCCTATTTTTCCACCTGAAAACCACAGCACCTCAACCATTAAAGTCTAGGAAGTCACCCTTTTTCAGAGATGGATAGAACCTTCCAGAGATTAACACAGCTGATCCCAAACATCTACTAAGCGATTGCCCAAATAGCTCTGGAGTTTCCTATTTCTCTCTGTTGCCTGCAAAGGAAGTGGAGATTTTGTCACTCAGTTAAGGGGGGAACATTTGGGATGCTTGGATTGGGTGCTACAAACCCTGCTGTGGGACTGAGGCTGGCTGGGCTGCTTTGTGCTTTCCTTTCTGAAGGTGTGAGAAGGCCTAAAGGACTTGGTCAGAGATAGTCTGCCCTCAGCTGTGCTTGAGAAGAGGATAGTCCCAGTCCAGTTTCTGCCTCTTCCTAGCCTTTAAGGAATAGCTTCAGGACCAAGGCTGCATGGTGCTAGTGCAGCAGATTGTCCCAGAAACCCTTTAGTCTTCTACTCAAATTCTATAAAAATTGGTCTTGGGTGGTTAACCTTTCCTATAAAAATGGAAAAATCCCACCCACTGCAACTGGGAATAGACTTGTCAGGAAATACACCATGTTATGGGGAAACCAACTATACAAATATGGAGAATTTCTAAACCCATTCATATGAATTATTTGTGTTAGATGCCCATCCAAATAAATAAAATAAATAATCTTAAACGTTTTTATATATTCCAATTTTTTTCCCTCCTGACTTCCTTTTTTTTTTTTTTTTTTTTTTTTTTTAATTCCCATTTCCCCCTGTAAGAATCAAGAACAGAAATTTTATAATTAAGGACAAGGTACTTCCAAGCCTTTAATGATTTACTGAGTGGTGGGGACATGAACTGCTGTTACATCTAAACAACAAATGCACTGAATTTCTAAGGCATGGAGAGGTGGAGGTTTATGTCAGGGAGTCTCTTTTCTCTAAAGGTTCATTCTCTTGCTTCTCATCCAGACAGGAGGTGATGGTATAACACGAGATTCGTATGGGATTTGCTTTACTGCTGTATCAAAAGGACGAAACTAAAGTCTGAGTCACTCATGAAATGTTTCTGTCACATTTGTAATCAGAAAGTCATTGCTTGAAGCAAAGGTTAGAATACTGTGATACTTCATGTACAGGTAAACTAGTGACAGCCTGTACTTTGGCTCTCACATTTGTCTTCTCAGGTCTGAAAAAAACAAATTCCTCATATGAACTAGGATTTTTTTTCCTGCAATTTTCCATGACTCTGCCACTAATATAATACTGTGACATCTCAAATTTGCTGAAAGGTGATCACCAGTCATTATTTCAACAGCTGCCATCTGAAAGAGGTTAGATGGCTTCTATCTGAAATGCTAATAGCTGCCCTGGAGTCTTGTCTGCTTTTGCCTTGATTCCTCCTTCCATTTGAATAACTCCGGGGAAGGAATAATGGGAAATTTTAACAGAAAATTCTGCACTGAAAGTACAATCTCTGCCATCTGTCTTGAGCCCTTACATCAGGCATGGGGCTACTGTTGGATACAGGAAGCCTATTGGTTCCTCAAGTTTTTGCATCTCTTTCCTACATCTCCACCAGCAGTGTGGTTACTGGCAGTCACGGCAGCAATATTCCATTGTGTGTAGGGCACCTAAGGAGATTAACATTCTCTAAAGACTCAGTCTTAAACAGCTGTTCCCACAAATATCTTATGTATTTCATGATCAGCCCTTACAAATGACAGGAAATATTTCTCACATCCACTGTGAATCCAGCCATCTAAGAAACAAGTACCCTTTATAGTGCAAAAAGCATAATTACTCTATAATTATATTGTAGGTGTTTTTTATCATAAGATTTCCACTAAAATACATAATGAAGTACTTCATGAAATGGCCAAAAATAATTACAATGTAAAATCATGTAATTGGTACACCTGCATTTAAAAATACACAGTTGGGACCCCAGCTGAGTTAAATCATTATCTCCCTGATGATATCAGTCTGGTTCCTGTGCATTAAAAAGCAGATCATGGGAGCAATAATATCTCAATTATGTAGTTAACCTTCTGGTTATATTAATTAGTGATGATTAGGCATGGGAAACCATAATTATGTCACGTACATAACACCCCTTTGAAATTGCATATGAATCCAAACACAAAAGGCAGATGTGAACATCTAACCAGGGCTAGAACAAATCTGAAACTTAATTATATGACCCACAGTCTCCCGTCTGAAACACAGCCAGTTGTGACAACTCTGCTCATGTCAAATTTGTAGAAGAAACTGCAAGTTTTATTTGTCCCAGAAGAGAAATGCAAGGTAGAACTGTCCCATATTCTGATTTCAGATGGAGGTTATCAAATTCTGACTTAAAAAAAAGACAAATAAAACATCTAGGCCCAGTTCAGTTAATAAACAAGGAATCACTGAAACTAAAGAAACACCTTTTCATTAACTCACAAAATTTATCCATTTGTCTGGGGTATGAACAGCTACGAATCAGCCTCCCTTGCTCCTGCTTGCAGGAGATCCTGGCAGCTAGAGCATGATTTGCAGAGGACCTTTTTGAAGAGTTTCTCCTAAATGACCCTAAAAATGCAGTGGTAGACTGAGAAAACTGTTTTTCATGAGGCGGCTGTCTGAGGAAATGGTGGTATTGGGAAGAGGGAGTCAGAGAAAGAAGGATTTTCCACCACTGTCCTCAGGCCTAACTTAAGACTGAAGTTTTTCACCTCCAAGTATAAAGAAGAGAAAAGCCAATCTGAGCTAACACTCTTCCCCCAGTACAGCAGAGATGTGCTTTATCCCAGCAGACCATTCCCTCACAGCAGGACTACAGTAAATAATTATGGTGGAGGTCACTTAGTCTAAATTTAGAAAAATATTAAACACTTTGCTTTTCTGTAGGCTTCTGTCACCTACTGAAACCCAGAGAAGCTCTGCACTGCAAGAGGAATTGTGGACCTAAACATCCAGGGTTATTCCTGTCATTCAGATGGCAGCATCCTGCCACCTCTGCGGGGAAAAGGACAAGCCCAGAATATCAAAAAATTTCCATTAAAATTGATCCTTTGAAAAGTGAATGTTAGAAGAAACTGCATATTTTTGACCAAACAAAAGTACTTTAAATGGACGGTTTGCAAATGTCAGGTTGAAGTGTTCCAAAGTTGAGAGCTGCCAGAATTAAAGCTGCCTGTGTACTCTGCATTGTACTTGCAGGGTCTTTGTCACTGTTATTGCCTGGTTTTATTTTTTTTAATCTAAGTAACTTGACTTTGAAGGTTTGACTTGCAAATCTGGCATTTGCAGCTCAGGGAAACCCCACCTTGCACACTTTTCCTTCCGTATTCACTCAATTATTATTTGATGTGCTGTTTGCTTTCTGCTGTGCCGGCAGCAAGGGACACTGGAACAGCACGGACCAGGATTATTTATTGACCCACAGAATCAACAGTCTTGGGGGTTTCACTGTGTTTACTCTGGGGTGTCAGATCAGCCCATGATGGCCAGGTCCAGCAGAAAACCCTGTCCAGTGAGGGCCCAGGTGAGTGAGGCCCTGAGTGTATTCTGGGCACAGCAAGGTCTCATTAGGTGGCAGTGTCCCTTAAGGGACTAAAGGCACATGGCACTTTGCAGAATGTAACCCAGTTAGGCTTTAGTAAGACATTCTTCCTGTCTTTTCCTTCACTAAGCTATAAAAGTGTTGCCTAATATTTTCAAGCAGCAGCTCCGAAGCACTGCAAGCTGCTCTCTAATGATATTTTCGATTCAGTCTGAGACTCCTGAATGAAATTTCTGAAGAAGAGTTACATAAATGTTTTCTTTTTCAACCTGAATTTCATTCAATATAATATTATAGAAACAATCCTTGCAAACATCTCACTTCAAGAGAGGTTGTTTTTTTCCTTTCCTTTTGCTCTTGGCAGTGGCTGTGACAAGAATGACAGCGCAAAACACAACAGAAAGTTATAAATGCTACTTTTTCTAAGACAGCAAACAAAGTCATGGACTATCAGGATGGGAAATTGAGGCACTCTGTTTTCAGAAACTCCCACCTGTATTTCACCCTGGGGCTGCAGGGAAGGTATAAATTGAGGAGCTCCTTGGGAATGGCAAGTTTGGGACCTGTCAAGCGAAGATAATGTGCCACCCATGTCTCCAGCTGTCTAAAAAGGGACACCAGCAGACAAATACAGTCTAGGGAAGGTGATTTTCATAACTTCAGGGTTTTTTTGCCTTTACTTCAACTTGCTGCACAAGCAAGGCAGTGCCTTTTGGTTCCTCCTTTGATATGCACCTCCTGACACATCAGGAAAATGTTGCCAAAATCTGATAACAACCATGACTTCCTCTTCCTCACCGTCATCCTTTTCTCCGTTCTCTGTTTCCTAAGCCCACACCTCTCTCACAGATCAGGATCCATCCCTGCCACAACCTGGCATGTTCTTCTGGCTTTCTTCCCTTTCCCCATCCCAGCACTTTGTTTCCATCAGCTCCCCTGACACCACAGAGCCATGCACATCTGGCACAGCGCAGCCCATGCCGGGGGCCATTTTCACAATTTAACAGTGCAGATGACTGAATTAGAGGCTTTGGCACGACCTTGTTTATCACTATTTATGAGGCTGAACCAAACATGTAATTCCTTGGGGTCTTTTGCCTCACTCCTCTCTTTCTCTTCTTGAATCTTGACCATCCACTCCATTCCACTCCTTCACACCTCAAGTAGCTGCTCCAGAAATTTTGAGAGCAGGATGGGTGAGGCCACAGCTCAGCCCCTTTGTTTAGTGACACAGATGCATTATTAGGGCATAGATTAAACAGGAGGTTGGGGTGGGGGAATGCATACACCCACAGGAGATTTTTCAGGGGAAGATAAGAAAATGTGTTTTTTTGGCAGGCTGAGGTTTTAAGAAAAGTATAAGACCATTCTTCAAACCTTGACTCTGGCTTGTGGTTTTGCATACTTAGTTTTGTCTTACCATAACACAGTACCTGGTCTGGAGAACTAGAAGTGTGAATGGAACTTAAAAAATTAGCTGTAAAAATGCAGAACTCTGGCCACAAGTAAGATTCCCTGCCATCAAAAATCCAGCACGAAGGTGTTTAGGTCTGGGCTGCCACCACTGAGATTTTGCAGAGTCATTGCTGGGGTTCAGACTCGTGGTATGGCAAAACTTTGACAAACTCGGATGTGAGGGCACTGAACAAGGTGGCCTCCATAACTGGGCACCTTTCCCTCTGCCTTTCCAATGCAACTTCCCAGCAAACTCATCAACCACATGGATGCACTAGAAGTGCTTGGAAGCAAACAACAACAGAAGGAATGAAAGCAATTCTTCTGCATAAAGAGCTAGGTTTTGTATTTGTTCTTCTTCTGCACCTTCCCCCACCTGGGTGAAATACAAAGGAAATCTCTACCGCTGATCTGGGACTTCACAAACCAAGGGATTATGTGCCACAGATCCTGACAGGCCCCTGTGCTCACAGCCTGGCAAGCACCACAACTGTAATCTCCTCTCTGAGATAAAGTCCATCAATCTTATTCTTACACCAACCTGTCCCACTCAGCCCCTCAGGCAGAGCTCCAAGAAAAGCCCTCCTTGGGAAGGATGTTAAAATCTGCCCTTCCTTGGTAGCCTCCTGTTTAACTTACTCTTTTGGCTGGCCTCCCGTCAAAGTCGGGTCAACAGATATCCATTTTGTCTGCTGAGCTGACTAGTTTTCAATAACAATTTCTCCTTCATTCTGTAACGGAGATCAATAAAACTGCCCCTCTCTCATATTGGCCGAGATTCCAGGAATGTCATTTGCTTTTTATTGTTGCTACTGCTTTGTTTTGTTTCCATTTTTCTTTTTTTCTTTTTTTCCCCCCTTTCTTTTTTTTCCTTTTTCTTTTTTTGGCAAGGCACAGATCAATTTAGCAAGATGAAAATGACTTAGACTTTCACTCAAAGTAAAATCTGCACTTTATAACCCAGGATGTAATTTACAATCCTGTCATTAAACTCTGTTAATCCTATTATTATGAAGATAAATAATTACCCATAGCGAAGAAAGGGATTCCCAACAGAGTAGAATTATATTTTCCATCAGTAATGAAAAATATCCCTGCCGCAGTGACACTGGAAATACAGATAGTGAGTACTCCCAGGAGTCCCAGGAAAGGTTTGCTACGCAGGCAGTCCTTCATGGAGCTCGAGAGGGTAGCAGTCAGGAGAATCAGCATCAGGCTCACCAAAATCTTGCCCCTGGCCAAGAGACTGGTCTGGTGGAAGTCCTTCCAGAGGCTAAAGGATGCTAGTGAGTAGAGCTGCAGATCCTGGTGATCCAGCTGCATCTTGTGCATCAGTTTACAGAATTCGCTCTCCCACTTCTCCCCAATGAGGTCCTGGGTGACAGAGCCATACGTTTGGAGGTAGTAAGTGATTTGGATGGCTCTGGCTGATTTGACTCTCTGGTCCTTGCTGTTTGGCACTTCCATGACCCCTCCGAGCTGGTGGCCAATGAAACTGCTCCTTCCATCCTGGGAGAGAAAGCAGAAAAATGAGCATGTGGTTATCGTGCATAGGATGTGATAAAGTGATAGACTCTCTCTCCCCTCACAGACATGCTGAGCTCTGCCCAAACACCACTGCACTCAACAGGAGCTGTGCCATTCACCTCAGTGGGCTTTGGGATCTGTCCCTGCTCCCTGCCACAGCTCTGCCTTACTCATCACAGACTCATTTGTGTTTCTGTGCTGCAGTTCAGGACTGCTCAGACACTGCAGTCACAAATGTTCCCAGGTGTTCAGGACTGAAATGTTGCATGCAAGCTCCTCACCCCATGGGAGAGGATCACCTTCTACATTTAACTGATGGACAATGATAAATCTCCAATTACTATGAAAAAGTTTGAGATGAAGATTAATTTCAGGAAGATTTGTGATTTCTTGACACTTTGGAAATGATTTTTAGCAGTTGGGAATGTACAGAAAATGAAGACTGATTCCTCAATATACAGACAGATCCACAAAGTTTAATAGTTATTCTGTCTCTAGAAAAATATAATTAAAATTAGACTTTTTGAATTGTTTATTTGAGATTTCATGGATTTATATCAGTGGCACAGAGACAAGAATCTACCTTGCACCTCAATTTAGCCAGGATTTGGGTTTTTAATACATTTCAAGAGTATAAATCTTATCTGGTCTCGCTTATTTCGGTATACGCTAGGTCATATATAACTCCAGGACAATCAGTAGGGGACACATCAGGTCCACTCAAGATCAGCCTCTGTCTATTAACAAGACCAGGCCTTTTTTTTTTTTTTTGTTGAGTTATCTGGCCTAATTGAAATACTTGTCTGGGATTTTTTTTCTTTTATTGTAAGAAGGATTTAATAAAAAATGTCCTGTAAAAACGGTCCTTGCTCTTAAGCCACTAGTTGTAAGATAACTTCATGTGCCACTTCCAAGACAGGGGAAGCCTGTGTGGGTTTAGAAGATCAAATCCAGTTGCAAACTGAGGAAGAAGACACAGTGAATAAAATTGTCCCAGCACAAGTAATCTCTTTGATCAAAAAGTCTAAATCCAGGGATTAAGCATCTGTTGCACACCAAGTAACATTTTGCTTTCTCCCCCACATAAATTGGATTATAAGTTTTCAGATTTATTTCCTCTTGTATTTAATAAAAACACAAAATTATCAAGTCGGTTGATGGCTAAGCCACCTTGCAGCAGTGAGCTCACATGAGATAATATTCTTTGCCCGGGCACACTACTGGAATGAGCTGACAGCTTGAATTTGGGAGAGGCTCTGCCCTCCATATGCACACACGGAAGAAGTCATGAGCAAAAGGCCAGAACCATTTGGAGAGACATTTTAACATCGATTACATCCAGCATTAACCATTTCTAGAAGCACCTGGGCTGCATGCAGGTCATTATCTGAAATAGCTAGACCTGTCTGTAGCAATGATTCCCATCCTAAGGAAAAAAATCAGTGAAATGAGACTTTATGAAACATAGGTGTCTTCCAGCATGTTGGCTCATAGAGCAAATAAATATCAGAAATTGGGAGGCAGTGTTGAAAATGTTTTATGTACTCACCTTGCCTTCAACCAGGTATGTAAAGGAGGTAATCCTCCCACTGAGAAATTTCTGCCTATGCCTACTTTCATGGCAGGAGCTCACACTGTTCCCAGCATTTGCCTGCCACAGCCCAGGGAACGTGACAAAGTGCTTTTCAGAAGTTCATTTCTTTCCCTATTCCCAGTTGTTATTTCCCACCGAAATAGCGGCTTCTGGCAAGGGTATCCTGGCACGAGCTGACACGAAAGGTGAACTGCAGTCGAGTGCCAGCTTCTCAAATCACCTGAAGCCTCATTGCAAATGTCACATAAGCAGAGACAGCTATCACAGAGGGGCAGCTGCTGCTGTTCAGACTCCAAAAAATCCTTGTCCCCAGCATTTCATGCCTGAATTCTGTTTAGATTTTTTATTTCTACTCTTTCTAAGGAGAGGTCACACCTAACAGTCAAACACTCACAAAAAGCACATCTCCAAGCTAATTAAGGCTTGAGCAATGCAGTCCTGGCTCACATCGGATGCAACTTTGCAGCTAAAAATCCCCATTTGGCACCACTTTGAAATTTTAGAGAGAAATTTCACATTTCCTCAGCGTCTGGGCAGTGCTGACATTCAGAGGCTTGCAGGCTCTGCAGGATGCTTTAGCAGCACAGCTCCCAGCCCAGACAGAGCTCTGTAATTCAGGTTTCATTGATTCACTATGCAGCAGGCACGGCAAGGTTATGGGAAACTTTGTGATGACCATCTGCCTTCCCCTGCGAAAGGTGCAGCGAGCGACGGCAACATTTCAAAGGAGGCAGCAGAGCAGGCACAAATAAATCATGTTCTGCCGTATCTCCCATGAAACAGCAGATAACGGCTATTTTTTACACTGATGTACAATAGGGCACCCAGCTCATATGTCAGCAAAATAGAGAGTAAGCTTTCAGATGGAATCGAGGAAATCACAGGCGCCCAATTGCTGTGAGGACATTTTGTCCATTCTTTTCCTTCTGGAGGCAGATTGTTCCTATCGAAGCAAGGGGTTTGCTTTTGCTGCTGTTATAGAGTGTGAACATGGACCTGGCACCACAGCACTTGAGAAAATGGGGATCTTCTCTAATACAGCTTTTGGAGAATCACAGAATCATAAAATGGTTTGGATTGGAAGGGGCCTTAAAGATCATCTCATTCCAAGCCTCCTGCCATGGGCAGGGGCACCTTCCACCAGTCCAGGTTGCTACAGACCCTGTCCAACCTGTCCTTGAACACGTCCAAGGTCGGGACAACCACAGCTTCTCTACTGTGGTTACACTCTTAGCAAGGAAGACAGAAGAAAAAGGTGGAAAAACATTTGTCCATTCATCCCTTTTACAGATGACAATTGATGTACGGGAAAATGGAGACCCAGTGCTGCTGACATGAATTTCAGTACCTCCCAGAGTCCAAGCCAGGAGTTACTTCTTGGAGTCTCATGGGAATTTCAGGGGAGTTATTCACTGCCCAAATTCTCTGTTGTCCTCCAGGACCACCTTAGTAAAGAAGGAGGCATGAAGAGCTAAACTCCCAAACTAAGCCTAAGGTTTGGGAAAAAAAATGTGGCTACTGTGACTTGTATAAGAGATACCTGAAGAGCCAGTCAGGTTTTGAGCAAGATTCCACATAGTTCTTCATGAAAAAAGGTGCTTTCTGCTGATAATTAGCACATCCTTCCTGGTATATGCCTACATGCTGCTATTTTTAATTTCATAACAATAGTTTGGTGTTTCAGGCTACAGTACCCTTACACTTTTTACCTACATCTCTTGCTACTCTCTGATCATATATGCAAAAAAACAAACCCAAATAAATAAGTAATAATAATAGTTACTGGTTCTACACGGTTTTGTACCCATGTATCTCCAGAGGATCTACAACAGGAGATGTTAACTGTCTTTAGCAAGGTCACTTGGATGGTTGGAATCTTGTTTCAGATTTCAGGGCTGTGTCTATGCGTCTTTCTCTTTTCTAATTTTTTTAAAATGTCTGATGAAAACAGTGTCTGTTCTCCCAGATTCTGATGGCAGGTAATTCTCTCCAGATCTGAGCATCTTTAAAGATGCAATGAAATATAGATCACTTGCTGGGGCATGTGATATTTCATCTAAAACAGGGGCCAAGCACAGTTCTTTGCTTCAATGGACAGTACTAAATTGTTTTTTGTGCTCTCCCTTCTCTTTTGCCTAGATGCCCCAAAGCCATTTGATATATTTAGACTCTGAAAGAGAGGAGAATGAGAACTAAGATGACAGGCAGGAACAGCTTCACCCTCTGTTTCCCTCAGCACGATGGACTTCGCTACCTGTGTCTATGCAGACCTGACCTTGCATGTGGGTGAAAACCAGTTCAGCAGTAAAATTCACCAATGGATCCAGAATAAACCCCTACCATGTTTCAGGCTGGAAATTTATCTGTAAAGGATGCTTGGACCCTCAATTTCCTAAGAAGATACATAAGTGGCATGAGAAGTTTGACTTGCACCAGAGCTAAGGGCCTCTCAGGTTAGAGAAAACCGGCTGATCCTACTGAGCTAAATATCTTTTGCTACTGATAATAGCAGTAGGCACAGATCCTCTCAGCATGCAGCCCAGAGGGACACTAGAAATACCCCCTTACTACTGAAATTACCTGTGACCCTGGTTTTTTTCCTTAATGTTTTCAGTGCAGCTGCTTCAGGCCCAGCTGCTTCAGGCCCAGCTCCCACCCGGGGCTCTGTGCGGTCTCTGCAGCACCAGGCCTGGGCAGGGCCTTACCATCTGCTGGGGTATTTTCTTTGTCCAAGAACACATTAATTTAAAATGGAAGTGGGACTGTAGTCACTAAAGCAAATGGCAAGGAGGATCAACTGTGGGGATTGGCACTGAGGGATGTGGTTTAGGGGTGGGCCTGGCAGTGGTCAGTCAATGGTTGGACTCAGCGATCTTAGAGGTCTTTTCCAACATAAATTATTCTATCATTCATCTCTGCTTTGAATGGCATCAACCTTCACTGACTTTCATAGGAAAAAGAGAGGGTTTGAGGTATTTTTGAGAGAGTGTGGCCCCTGTCTTAGATCCCTGCTCAGCAGAGGTTGGGGCTGGCGAGAATTTTAAAGCTCCTTTCAGATCCCTGGCAAGGAGGAAAGGAGCCCTTGTTCCCTACTGCTTGATCACTCTCATTCAAGCACTCCTACAGGACCTTTGCCAGCAAATTTATCTCTCTTTTTATTTTTCTTTAACCACTACCTCTCATCAGCTGGAGTGATGGATCATTATCAAGCTACATTATAGAAATGTTAGGATAAAGCATGACATCCTGGTTGCATGCTATTTTATCTTAAAAGCTTAAAATGTTCAACAAAGGGCAACCAGGAATGTCTGCTGAAATACATTGTGTGATAAACATCCTAATGAAATCAATGCAGTTGTTTCTCCTTCTGATAAGGACATTCCTACTCTACTGTAGGTCACAGAAAGCATTATGCTAACAACCACAGATCTGAGGATGAAGCAAGTTGCTTTTCAGCCAGTTGCCACTTTTCAAGGTAATAAAAATAATAAAAAATTTAAATGCCCTTTCATTTAAGGTTTAACATATTGGGCGGCTTGTGTTCCCTTCAGCCTCACTGTACAACTTTCAAGGGAGCTTTTTCCTCCTCAATCAAACAGATTTTTCTGTCCCTGTCCCCAGTACAGTTGTGCATGGAGACCTTGTATCAGTCGATCCCTGTTACACAGCCACCAATGACCAAACATTCTTGCAGTAATGCTGATTCACATCAGCATTTTCCCACACATTTTTATGTAACAATTTTCCTGCCCTTGCAGCTGTGTAGGTGCTCCTGCAGTGTTTGCTGTGCAGCTGTTCTGTATGGATGAAGGATGGAGGGAGCATCCAGAGCAGGTGAGCACTGAGGGCAGCACATTTGAGGTAGAGCTGCACTTTGGCTGGCTGGGAACAGGGACACAGTGACGGCCAAGGGGTCTGTTCACACAGCAAAAATGAAATGTGTGAAAGTGGCCCTGAAAAGTTATCCATGAAATAATTGTCTAACTCTCTGCTGGAATAAAGAATAATTCAGTTATTTCCAGCTACCCACCAATGATGAGGCTTGGCTCACCAGCTGGTCAAGCAAATTTGGTTTATAGTCACTGTGAAGAGTCAGGCACATCCAAAGGATTATCTGCTCCTTCCTGAGGTACAGGTCAAAAGCAGATTTATTCTCTGCAGTTGCCTACCTCTCTCCATTTAAGGCAGAGGTGCAAGATTACTTAAGACTTGACCCCAGCTTTTATCATGCTGAAAACTGCCTGACCTGTCTCATCATTCCTGGCTCATATTGGCCCCTTCACAGACACGTCCTGCAGGTTAACAAACGCACAGAACTTCAGCCCCTTCGGGGAAATCATGGACCACTAGTGAAAGAGAAAAGTACACAGAGCACCCAAAAGGGAAACAAAACCATCTGGCACCTCTTTCTGATGACTCTGGGCCTGTGCTCCTAACCTTAACAGTTTTGGGTTTCTAGTTTTTGATGAAAAAGACAAGAACAGAATAAAGTGTTTCAAGAGAATTATACATTATAGTATTAATAACAGAGAATAAGAGAAATATCCCAAGCAAATTAAAATAAATCAAATTATGGAAGAATTCATAAGGGTGCAATAGCAAAGTGTGACTGCTATTAGAGAGCTCTTCTCTTTGGAGGAGCTTTTGGAAGTGGACAGGCTGTTTCTGACTGGTTCTCCTCACTTTGTTCCTTCAGTATCACCCTGTCAGGTTTTCTGAGGATCATGGCATGGTCAGGGCTGGAAGGGACTTTTGAGAGTCACCTGGTCCAACGCCCTGCAATGAACAGGAACACCTTCAACTACATCAGGTTGCTCAGCCACGTCCAACCCAGACATGAATGTTTTCAGGGCTGGGGCATCAACCATCTCTTTGGACCAGCTGTTCCTGTGGGAACACTGGGCATCTCTGTCAAGACAAGGGAAGGACAGAAGCAGAGTAGAAAAGGTTTTAACTTCACCTTCTTCTTCCCTTGCACATCCCTCTGGAAAGAAAATACAAGATACATCCTCTCCCTCTTAGACCAACTCCACTCCACTTCCCTCCTAGACTATATTTCATCTTTGTCTCCTTTCCAACCCCACTTCATTCTTTGTCCTATCTTCAAGCTCTTAATTTCTCAACTGACTTCTTCACTCACAAGCTCAGATTCCCATTTGGTCCTTCTCAGATCCTGTCCCAGTTCCTCCTGGAAAAGAGGAACAGATTAACTGCCCAGCAGAGCTTTGTCCCAGCTGTCCTGAATGGCACCTGTGCACCCAAGGACACAGTGGTGTCCTTGAAGCTGATGAGCACTACCCACATGGGCTGTGATCACTCCCCTCCCTGGGTGGGAAGGGTGCTGCAAGATGGGGGAGTCACAGACAGCACAAAGAGAACCACAAGCACTGTGAGATAATTTTGTGGCACAGCTGGTCTCTCTGCTTTTTTCTGCTCTCACCTCCATCAGGAGCAGGACACAGGCACAGCAGTGAAACAGCTTTGGCATAGACAGCTCAGGCAGGTGAGCTGGTGTCTGCACACCAGCCCCACGAGATGGGTGCAGGGGTGAAGGGCTCAGCTTGCTTCGGATGCCCAGCAGCCTGGGGACACTGGGATGGCACGCTCAGGAGGAAGGTGGGTGGCTCAGCACAGCTTGTCAGTGACACAAGTTCACCTCCACAAGAGATTAATATCAGCAGGACCTCTGAAATTGTAGGTTACCCTGGGTGTGTAAATATACCAGGCCAGGTCTTAAAACACGACTGTCCTCTTGTTTTCAGCAGGCACAGAGCCCCTGCTCCCTCCTCACTGTTCACTGTCCTTGGAGTTTGTGCTCTGCCCTGCCCAGGATCACAAACCCTCGAGGCAGGACCTTGGGATCAGTCTCTGCTTTTCACAGCCTGTCCCTGCCAGTGGGGGAACCACAGATCTAAAGGTAAGGCTGCATCTGACCTCTAAATCCTCCAGGATGAAGGATGATGGTAAAAGTAGTCAGTGCAGAGCAGAACCTTTTCAAGGGGAGGCCACATGGGCATGGGAAATCACACGGGAAATCCAAGCTCCTGCATTGCATGGTGGAGCCGTGACTCTCCACCTATGCAAACTGGGACAACATCTAAGCCTCTGCCATCTGCTAAGCCATGAAAAATGTCCAGGTACAATTAAAAAAAAAAAAAAAGCTTGTCTCTGTGGTCTTGTCCACAGCTACAGTTCATCCCAAAGGATTTTGTTTGTGCCAAGGAGAAACACAGGAATGAATCACTGACAGCAATGCCCCAAGGGAACTGCATAAACCGCTAATATTTGGATATATACAGTTAAACACTCTCACTGACATGTGCAGGAATGTATTTGAAGAATGCATTTACCATTTCTCATATTTGGCAGTCTCTAGTAATCTATATAATGAATACTTCTAATCAATGAATACTCAAGTATTAATTCTGATTTCCTCCACAGCTCAAGCACAATATTAAAAATGTTCAAAGGAAAGGAAGAAAATTGCAAAGAGAATAAAAAAACAATAAATGCTTTTTCAGTGCGGACCAGTGGTCCAGCTATCCCAATTTTCAATCTCTGTCCGTTTCTAAACCATGATGCACCAAGACAGTGTCTTCCACGACACAGATGGATGATGCCTTTGGGTGTCTCAGAGCATTGTTGATTTTCCAGCTCTTCAACAAAAAAAGAAATTAAATGAGCTGCTTGGAAGGAGGAGGAAGAACGGAACTGTTCGATTTTTTAAACAGAGAAATCCTTTCCTAAATGCAGTGATTCAAATTATATTAGCAACAAAAACTAAGCAAATGAATGAATTAAAGCTATCTTGTATCCAAATGAAATCCAAGAGAGTTTTGGTATCTCAAGAGGGTCACGCCTTTCTCGAAGTGAAATAAACAGGACAAAATTCAACCAAAATTCTTTCTATCTCTGGAGAATGTTTAATCTTAAGCTTTCTTGAAGTCCATGGAGTTGTAGGTTAAACAAGATCCTAATTGCTAAAGTAAAGAATATAGCTGAAAACACCAAAAATATAGAATACCTTCTTTCTTGTCTTCTTTCCATATCAGCAAAAGCAAAAGTCATAAAACTGCTTGGAAACCTTCATCACATACTCCATAAGCCCAAGCTGAAGAGGTTTGGGTGGATGAGAAAGGGATCCAATGACTGTCACTAGCAGGGGATTCTAAAAAGGGGATACAGGTTTGCACTGACATATTTGTGGGCCCTCTTGTTCTATGAGCATCACACTGTGTGCCTCTTCTAATTGCTTCCCCTACACCACTTGAAGTCCAATACACAGAAGATATAGGAAGGAAACCTGCCAGGAAGCAAAAGGGATTGGATTTGCCTGGTTTTATTACTTAATTTAAAGGAAATGTTAAAAAACAAACAGCAGAGAGTAAAAAGTGAGCAGTAAAGCATATCCACAGGAATCATTTAAGCTCTTACAATCTGAAGTTTCAATAATGACACAGAAAAGGGTGCTTTTTCTCTTTTTAAATTATGTTTTATGTTGGCAAACATGTCTTTAATTTTATCTGTCTCTGTTCATCCTGTTTCCTCTAGGGACCAGCAGCCAAAGTACTGAAACACTGCAAAAATGTTCTATCAAAGGTAAGAAGAAAAGAAGTAACTGAGAATCAGACAGAGCCAAATGTGATGTGGCAAGATTTTGGGGCTAGAATGGTTTTGAGGTTAATTTATAACTCAACTGGATTAGCTAAGCCCAACCTTTGAATAGAAGACACTGTCCTGCTCTTATCCAAGTCCCAACAGGAACTTCTGCTCTCACAATGCTCAGTAAGGTGTAACAAGGCACTGCACAAAGCAGATACAGTTGAGGACACTTAACACTTCTAGTTGAAAATTCCTCTTTTCTAAGAGATAATTAATCAGTTTTGCCTCTTTTTTATTACTCTCAAATTTGGCATTGTGAAGCAATTTCTCTACCGTGAAGCATCCCTCCCTTCTCTCCAGCACACACTGTTTTTTAATGAGTTTGGCCATTTGTTAGCTGGAGAGAGCCAAAAAAATGTCTAGTTTCAGACGTTTTCCTTTTTTTTCTTTTTTTCTTTTTTTCATGGTGCTGGACAAGAATCTGGGAAGGGGAAGTGGGAATGAGGCATTTAAGTAGGCCTGTCTTTATGCATGAAAATCTAACTGAAGCTGGGGTTCTGCCGACTCCCACCCAGGGTACTTTTGAATTCAGTACATTCAAAGAGATTTTTGATTCCCACATATGGATATATTTGTAAATTCTGTCTCAAGATCACCTTGTAACATGTACCCTTCATGGTAAAATATTATGCTCTTAGTAGCCCATAGAGATGAAGGCGCTGTCATGTGCAATCCTCTAACAGGTCTTCTTTAATTCTTATTCCAGTTAAAAAAGCAAAACCCATGGCATCATCTGGAATTGCCCAAAAATATGTAGATACGGTGTCTGGGGACATGGTTTAGTGATGGACTTGCCAGTATTGGGTTAATTGTTGGACTTGATCTTTCCAACCTAAATGATTCTATGATTCTCCACTTTGGGTTTCCCATTGCCTCTCATCACTGAAGAGGTCTTACACTGGAAGTTCACTGACACTATGAGGGTTAGATTTCTGTATTTTCTCAGTCATACTCTGTGGGAGAGGGGATCTACAGCAGCATGAGACAACCAGAAATTTTTATATCATTCCAAACTTGTCACATAGAGATGGCAGGGAGTGACACTGACCAAGCTCAACATGCCTGGAAAAACATCTAGATGCAGCCTCTGTGCTGTGGAGGTCTGGGAGGACACAAACAAAGTCCAGCAGAAGCTCAGGTCTCAGTTCAGACCATAAACACTGATCATCAGTGAGGTTCTGGCATGGCCCAGGACCCTGCTGTGCAAGGTGCTGTGTGAACACACAGCTGGAGAAGCTGCCCGTGCTCCACAAATCTTCCCATTCTGGTGCTGAACTTTCTTTAGTCTCTGTATTTCACAGTGTGAACTGGTGATGCTGCCAAAAGAGAGGTCCCTTCCCTCTCTGTCCTAAGATTGCATCTCCTCCCTGCCAAACTTGGGAGCAGCTGCTCATGTGGTGAGTGGTGAAATGGATTGGAGAAATAATCCAGGTTTATGCAAACTGAACTGGAGGAAAAGAAGAAGAAAAACAAAAACAAAGATTGAATCCCCTTATCTCCTCCTTGCTGCCATCTGGCAGAAGGTTTCTTTAATTTCTCTGCTCTGACCCCCCAGCCTGATGGTGATCTCGGCTGTGCCACACCTGCACAGCTCCATCCTCAAGGTGGCTGTATTTCCCAGCCGAGTATTTGTCCTTACTCTGGGTACACAATCCCTATTATCTTCAAGGACAGTTTCTGATTTGGATGTGCCTCTTCAGCCAGAACGAAGCTCAAAACACGAGAAGTCAGAATTTAGGCTCTGAGGTCCTGAGTTAGCCTGCTTAACCTGGGCATCAGGTTGGAAATGTCAGGACTACTGTGAAAATGTCAGAACTACTGCACTGCCTGCTCCAGGAAAAAACAGGGCATCTCTGGAGGGCAATTTTGATCTTAAATGCACTGAATCTCATTCTTAGGGATTTTAATCCTCCTAAAGCCAACAATGCCCCAAAGCCTAATTTAGGTACCTTCATAAAATGCTTAAAGTTAGGTTATGTGTGTGCCTAGATGTATATGTTAATGTGGTGCTGCTGTTAAGAATGAGCTCAAGATACTCAGTAAGATGAATATTTAATTACGGTGTATAAGCACTTCTGGACAAATGCAGAATATTCACTGTAAATAATAATAGTATTAACAGCCATCTTTTCAACTTATTTCAGATGTTTCCCTACAAGACATCAAAGCTTTTCTTCTCAAATATACATTTTACAATTACTTTAATGCAATAGATGTTTAAAAAACAAAAAAAAGAGGCTTTTCAATATCACCTACTGTGCAAAGTAATTTTTCAATTTGTATTAGTATAATCTATCTGGAAAGGTTTTGGTTCTGGCACAACAAGAAGGACTGGACTTTTTCATTTTAAAACAAAAATGCTGCAGATGGTGGGACCTTGTGGTATCTAGCCACCTTTGGATTTCAAGCAAATATTTAGGGAAAAATTCTGATAGACTAAGCCAAAGAGTAATCAGATGGTAAAGCACTTCCAGATGATGGAATTTCAGCATTTGTCTTCTGAGCACTCTGCAAAATATCTGTCTCCCTGCTGCAATAAACTGCCAATATCTGGCAATCTATTTTGGATGAGGATGGCATTTAATTCCAGTTCCTTCAGTAGGAGCTAATTCCTTATTCAGATTAATGTATTTTAGTTCTTTTGCAACTGTCTAATAATAATTTCCAAAAAGAGTTTTTCAAAACCCTGTCAGAGATTTGGAGTGAGAAAAACTTGCAATGGACTTGAGAAGGAGCCTGGATTTTCCCCATGGAATTATTCTGGGAAGTTTTTTTCTCATATCAGTGCAAATGCAGATTATTCCCCAGGATTTTTGGAAACACTTCATCTGACACGAGCCTTTTCAATAAAGATCTCTAGATTTAGCATAACCCCATGCTTACAGAAATTTCATGGAACTTTTTTTGGTGTTTTGAAATAAATGTATAGTGCCATTCAATGCACCAAATTTTAAAATTTTCACCATCTGAAAGGTTAATGCATAATATGAATATTATTTCTCTGGTCCATGATGTCTCTGAATGGTGAGTTTCTCCTGACCTAATGTTGATGTTTAAAGAAACAGAAATGCATTTTTCCTGGAGGTTCACCCTTCTATCCTCTGATTGCACATTGGGACCACTTTAGATGAGATGCTGAATACAAAAGGGCTCAAATTAGAGGAAACAGATCCCATCTCTGGGATCAGTGTTCCTATCGTGACTCTCTGCATGAGCATCCACAAATTGCTGCATCACAGACCCCCAGCAGTAGGGTCACAGTGCAGCTCTGAAGACCAGACCAAGCCCCATCCACTGCAGCAAAGGCCCTGATGTTGTGGTCAAAAAGAGGAGAAGAAATGGCCTGCCTCCACTGTTCTTTCCACAAACATCATCGGCCATTTCCTAGACACTTGGTCTGCAACCATGTTCAAGTTGGACAAGAAATAGTGGGAATGATCCAACTGAATATTTCATAACTATCCTGTTCAGCTAAGTTTTAGGACTGACTGCTGCCATAATTTTTCCCTGGCACAACCAGAATACAATTAAGAAATGACAAAATTCAACAGGGACAAAATGGAGCCAATTTGTGACATTAGGGGTATGAGGATATTCAAATTTGAAGTGCTTGGGAACAATCAAAAAATCACAACATGGCAAAAGGACTTCGAAATCATCCAAATCCAAATCAGGTCACCCATCAAAAATCCACAGTCAGCACAAAACTCCAGAAGAAGGCTTATTTCATTCTAGAAAGACGAAAGAACCAAAGAAAATCGACATTCTATCAAAGCTTCCCTGATAATTTAACACATCTTCTACAACCTCCAAAGCACTGTTCAAGCTCTGCACAGGGAGCTGTGTGTGTCCTGCTGAGCTTGATCTGCAAGAAGGTGAAGGAGGAAGGAGAACACTGAGTGCTGAAATGTCTGCACTTGCAAAGCAGAGTCAGAAGTAAATGTAAGTGCCCTTTCTCTGGGGGCTGCAAAACTCCAACTTCAACATTAACTTTGTCTTTGACCTTGGTCATGTCATTTAAGAGCTGCACCTTCACTTTGAGATTTTCAGAACTCAGCTAACAGGAATCAGTTCCGAGGGAAGACCCTACATTGCCCTTTGGGCACCAGAATGCAAACAAAGCTCTTCAGAAAATGGTAATATTTTCTGCTCAGCTTTGTAACTGCTCTGGATCCGTCTGTGTAAATTCTGTGACTCAGCTGCTGCTGATACGTCCTCCTTACTTAATATTATCTGTGAGCTTCACTCCTATGCAATTCAATTCCGTTTCCCGATAATTAATAGAGATGTTAGATGAGACCAGACCTAACACAAATTCTCCAGATACCCTGCAAGATACCTTCCATAAACTTGTTACATTATCATTTATCATGATTCCTCGTTTACAATCTTTCAGCCAGTTTCCAACCCACATGACTGATTTCCCATCCAAGCCAATCTGAATTAATTTCTCTATTAGGGTTTCCTCATAATCTTGCGCAGGCCAGGGAATGGGTTAGAGTGACCTTATAAACCTTTTATGTTTTTGACCTCTTGGTGTTACATGGAAGAGGCTCATAAAACTCCAACAGCTCTTTGAATTTCTCCAGCAGCACCACAGCCCTCCTTTATGATGGGAAAAATCAATATAAAGGAGAAGTCACAGCAGAATATGAATTCTTAAATGCGTAGCCCTGCACCAAAACCACCATCCCACACCCCAAAATGCTTCTTTACCAAACAGCATCAGAAATGTTGTCCTTTCTGTTCACTCTATCCTCACTGAAGAGGCTGCAGAAAAAGCCAATTCAAATTATTTATGTATGAACCTGAGTTTTTGAGCTTCATCCTGGGCTATTCCCTATCCTGGTTACCTTTATTTTTAACTGTTCTAAAGGAAATGAAAACACATCCTATTCTGCCTTATTTTTCTTTGTTATTTTTGCTACTTCAAAATGTAATTGGATTTTCTACAATGAAAGTATCAGAATAGTTCCTAAAGGAGCTTTGTTCAGATCTGTTAAGTAGTGACAAATGACCTGTTTTAACTTGCCTTTTGAGGTGAATATTGTGATGAAAAGACCATGGATCATATGCAATTACAGCATTTGGCATTTATATAAGACAAATTTCCCTTCAAGGATGTCCTCGTTCTCCCACTTCCAAAACCTGATAGTTGAGGCAATAATATGGTAAAAATTGTAAGGATACAAGCTTTCTTCTTTTAGGAATTAAAAAAAAAAAAAAAAAAGCCACCCTTTCTTTAAAATTGAATTCCCCAAACCAAAACATCAAATGCTTTATGAGAGCAGGGGAGCTCTTAAGCTTGTCAAGCTTGCAAAATTTATTTTAGGGTATATACCTAAAATCTAATGCTTGTGCTAATCTTGAAGCCTAGGGAAAGAAAGGAGTGGAGAGACATTTGTAAATCTTCAGAAATGTTCACATTTCTCTCCTGGTGTCTCAAATTTTAATGCCATTTACAAGGACAAATGTGTTGTGCACCAACTGGGTGACCAGTGTTTTCTATATGCAGATGGGAAATCAGTTATGGACTGGGAAATTAATGGTTAGTTAACAAAGAAACCCACTGTTAGAATATTTATTATCACACATTCCAGCCACTCCTGAAGAGAAGTGGGTTTGTCTTCTGTATGCAAAACTCTACATGGTGAAATCTCTTTTGGGGGATGTTTTGTACTTATCTGTGAATAAAACCACGCTCAAGGAGTCAAGAACATGAACAAACTGAACTGGATTTTAAGGAAAAAATGCACATGAATATTTCCATGTTGCATCTACTTGGCACTGAATTTGTTAATTTATTTGGTTAATGTATTAAAATCTGCACTAAGAAATCATCCTGGAAAATGGTTAGGAAAAAGGTGATTTATATTTAAGTCACAGATTCTGTCAAAGAGATGGAATTGCATGATGAAATACTGCTAGCAACATCTTTCTTCTTAATGAGCCGCACAATTTTTTACAAACTAAACAGGCTTGGAAAACTGGAAGCCAGGATCACTTGTCCCATCGATACAGTGCCTTGTTGCCTGGTGTAAAACTGCATTAACAAGAGCCAGAGCACCCTCCTGGGGGTTACATTTGTGTGCAGGGGGACTGGGCTGTGTCCTCAGATAGCTGGGTGACTTTATTCTGCTGCGATTTTCCTTCCCTAAAGTTTGGACATGGGAAAACATTTCCTTTTAAAGTGACTTTGTTTTTTTCCTCCTTTATTATCTAATCTAAAGTAAAATGTGAGAGAAAAATAATTTTTGAATAATTTTGAAAGAGTACCCAGAACGAACCATTTTAATATTAAAAAATGTGAACATTTTGTTAGGGGCACGTCAAAGTGAAACTGTGGGAGCATTCCCTTCTCTTTCCATCCTCCAAAATGAAACTAGGGGCAGGGTAGATAATGCTTCACAAATGCTTTTGGTTTCAAGAGTACTGTAACTTCAGATAAAAAAAGATTCAGCTGAAAATTTTTGGGCCAGCCCTTCTTGCAGCACAGGTCATGCATGATTTAGTCCAGGTAATGCAGGACTTAGAACAGAAGCAGTAAAACACTCCATGGCCACCACTGAATCGTAGCACCCTTTAGGAAGCTGTTGGCACATGTGCAAAAATGCAGCGTGTGTGGGGTAAGAATAACACCTGCCCATCAGCCTGACAACACTTGTGTAGTGTTGGTGGAAACAATCATGCAAGGTGTAAGGAAAGCAGGACCCTGTCTTACACGAGGGCAGCTTTTCTGTCTTGTTTCGGTGCCAAAATTGGGCACGAGGTTTAGGTGCCCCCTGAACTGGCCCTGTAGGTGGTGTTTATCCTGAAATATTGCGGGAGGATATGTGTCAGGGTTTAGGCTTCCCTGTGGAAGGATTCAATGGCACCTCCCAGGTGTCCCAGCACAAGGAAATAACTGTGGCAGACTCACCCCTTAGGAGATTGATCTTTAACCCCCCTTGCACACCTTTGCTTACACTGCATTGTAGTAAGAGTCTCAGTGGTGTGTTTTGCCTTCTAAGGTGTGGGGCAGGAAGGCAGGACCACCCTTTACCTCCTCAGATGCCCTCAGCACAGACAAACAGGTTTTAGGGCTTGTGTAATTGGTATTTTTGAAGAAGAATTGTTCTGCAAGACACCAAAATATTTGCCATCATATGTACTCAGGAAACATTACACACATGCAGTGCCAACTAATTTTTTTATCTATAGATCATTACCAGACCAAAACTTTCTGCAAATTAGCCAGCAAGGGACATGCCAGTCTCACAACCCATATCACCGAGCAGTTTCCTGGCTGTGACGCCAGTTTACTGGCAAGAGTAGACTGGAGGAGGGTGTGTTTGGTGGCAAAACATAAAACAGGGGAGAGAAGCTGATCTGGCCAACTCACAGCTGTGAGGGCTGTCTGTTGTCTCACAGAGCTGCTGCTGGGCGTGCAGAAATGCTGTTGTGTAGGAATTGCCTACCAGTGCGTGAGCAGTGCTAAGAAGAAAAAATCTAAAGCAAAATTTCATACCAGAGCTGCCACCAAAAAAAAAGATTGCCAGTTTGCCCTTGAGATGATTATACTGTAATTCTTTTTAGCTGGAAATCTTCCCACTGCCACCAGGTCACCGTTGCTAGTGTCATCAAAGATCTCCAGCATTCCACCTTAAGCTTCTGCTCCCAAATGGCCTGACCGGTGTAAGAGGGAGGGTAATTCACACCCAGTGAGCCCAGGGCTAGGGCAATGCCATGTGCAGCGCCACTGCGTGTGATCATCTCTGCGATTCTCAGGGGCTCGGCCACTGCTCTCTCCCTTTGTAGGGTGCTTCACAGCCTCACTTCCAAGAACTTCCTTTACTGCCTATTCTCCACATGAGCATCTTGCACCTTGCTAGGCAGGAAAACAGAGAACAGAACTAATACAGTGAGAAAAAGAGGTGTAAAAGGCTTTATAACTTGCTCTTTCGCCTCTTCTTGTCTTCCCCTCTCCTTTCCATCACACACAACACCTGCTTTACTATTTTATTGAAGACTTTCATTTGTATTTAAAGCTGTTTTACAGCTCAAGTCCCAGCTGCATCTCACTGTTTGCATTAGGAAGGGGCACTGGATGTGGGGTTTGCATAAATTAAAAGCTTTCAGCAGAAATGCGAGATCACGGTTTCCCCAACTCAATTCACTTCTGGAAAACCAGTCAGCAGGTTTTTCACTGTGACTTCTGTAATAACCACTGCACACAGGGCATAGAGGTCTTTTATCTCTTAATGTCTGAAGAGGTTTAATATGGGTTTTGCTCTTAGATTACCATTTTCCAAACGCCTAGCACAGCCTTACCTGCATCACTGCTTACCAACTAACAAAGATATGCATGTAATGTGCATAGCCACATATGCATAAAGGATGCTAAATAATTTAAGAACTTTTTTCTGGCCTTATTTATTAATCTAATTTTGTCCTTACAAAGTTCCTCTCACTTCTACCACAGAATATGTGTAAGGATCTCCTCTCCTCTCCTCTCCTCTCCTCTCCTCTCCTCTCCTCTCCTCTCCTCTCCTCTCCTCTCCTCTCCTCTCCTCTCCTCTCCTCTCCTCTCCTCTCCTCTCCTCTCCTCTCCTCTCCTCTCCTCTCCTCTCCTCTCCTCTCCTCTCCTCTCCTCTCCTCTCCTCTCCTCTCCTCTCCTCTCCTCTCCTCTCCTCTCCTCTCCTCTCCTCTCCTCTCCTCTCCTCTCCATGAAAATATCTTTCTCTGGCAATATGTCACATCTTCTAATAAATTTTGTTCCCTTGCCTTGCTAGCATGGTGGTATCTGAATTTGTTTTAATTCTTGTTACAGATACCAAGAATACCCATTTGCTATAAATCTAAAGAGAGAAGTTCAAAGCCCTCCAACAGCTAACATAGCCAGTACAGTAAGGGGCTGCTAAGACATTTTGGAAGAGCATAGAGATGGCTGTTATAAGAAGAGACCATGTCAGTGTAGAAACATTAGCAAGCATTAACCAAATATTTAGTAAAGGAAATAAATATATTTTTATGTTGTCACAGGATTATCTTTTTTAGGAAGACAGCAAAGTTCTACTGGGCTTTCTACCTTTGGCAAGCAAATGATATCCATCCCAGATGCATGGGGATGAGCCATTGTTACTAACTGAAGGGGTTTGTAATTGCATCTTGCTCTTCTCTCCTCCTAAACAACCTTCCAATTGCTTCTTTATTATTATTCACATCAAGGCCTGGCACTGCACAAAAGGCCATGTCCCCCTGCAAGTGCTGACGAAACTAAAAAGTGGAATAGCTGGGAAGGAAAGGCAAGAAGCAGATGACCAAGGTCATCCAAAAGGTCACTGGAGAATATTTTCTTTGCAGTCTTCTTTATGGCCACTGCTCTCGGCTGCTGGATTGGAAGGAATGAACCCCACAGAGAAGGAACTTGCTGTCTACATCCCTGGTCAGCTGGAGCTGGAATGTGCCTCAGAGATTGACAAAGGTAGGTTCTGAACTGAAGAATGGCAATGCAAGAAGACCTCCCAAACACTTGTTAGGGCTTTGGTTGGTCTCTGCTGCCTTTCTGCCATTTGTTTATGTTGGAATAGCTTATCCTGGCACAGGTCAATCCATTTTCATGTCCTGGTGCACTCAGGGCTCATAATCTGGTCTTGCTTTTACAGAAGAGAGTTACTTAACACTTGGTCCATCAGAGCCAAGGTAGACACATTTCCTAATATACTAAGCAAAGGAGGGAGTGGAGAATTCTCCCAAAAATGAAAGGAAACACTTAATTTCTTGCCCATGCTGAGCAGACAGGCTGCCTAATCCCATCTGCAAGAGCTGATATCTGCAGGGACATCTCCCAGCAGGGCACAGCTCCACCAGCCCATCCAGGTGAGGAGGGTGAGGAGCCCTCCCCAGTGGTGCTGGACAGTATGGAAACAGAGCTGGAAGAGTAAAAGGGTCTTTTTTTCCCCAAAATTAGTTTCTGAATCTGTGAGCCAGAAGATGCTACTAGGCTTCAAACATTTTCCACTTGCTTTCATGCTACTGAGCAGCTATTCCGAGCTCAGCCTGCCCAATCCCGTCTGCATCTGAGAGAGGCTGAGATGAAAACTATCTGCAGCCTCCAGCCCCCCTCTTCTGATCTCCTCTCTGCACATGTTTTATTATTTTTCTTTGACTTGGTAGATTTTTCCAGCCACAGAGCACTTCACAAGACCCTGAGCCACATGTTTAGATTGGGACAGGTGGTGTCACAAATGGGTGCAGAGCCACACTGCCTCCGAGGCAGCATCTGCTCATTGGAGTTAGGGCAATCTTACACCTTAAGTGATTTTAATGAAGGAATAATCAGTTTGTGGATACTATCGGTGCATAGATGCCTAGTCTGGTGTAGGTGGGCTCTGGTTTAATATCTTTCCTGTCCCATGGAGGTGGCCCATGCCTCAGGGACATCTGAGGAGGGATTAATCTTAGAGCAGTCAGAAAGACTCCACAAATGCAAATGGAGCAAGACTCATTTGAAAGTACAGCTGTTAATGTGAGAAAAATTGAGAATCTGGCCAGTAGCAAAACTGCAATTAGAGTTTTCAAGATGTTAAACGAATGCAAGTAATGTTTCTGCTTAAGCAAGAGCAGATTCAATATCCAGCTGACGTGTTTATCACAAATGTGGTAATAGAGATTTCTAGTTTATTGGCTGCTATTTTGCCTAGTGTTCATAAATGACTGATATTTAATTAATTGAAGACAGTATTACAGAAACCAATCTGCTGACAAAGGTTCCTTTAAACCAGCAGTTGTCATATTTATTTTGATCTCAGACAGGCAAGTTCTCAGTTATTATCCTTTCTCAGACAAACTAGCAAATAAACATGAAAAGAAACAGTAAAGATGAAATACCTGAAAAAATGTTTTTGTGCTTTTTTTCCCCCTTCCAGATAAGGACTATATTCAGATATTTTTTTTGGTGGAGGGGGTCTTTTTTTCTGGAATAGGACAGCAAATTTTCTGTGGTTATAGGCAAATCAGGGTCAAAAAGCAATGTCTTCCCTCACATTAGACGGTACACAAGAAGAGATCCTCATGTACTCGATAATTCTGTCTATCCCAACAAATAAACTGTGTCTCAGACCACATTCTGGCCCTGGAGGCAGGGGCACGATATTCACTTCTAAGAGCACTACACACTGTTATCAGCAGGATGGAGTAGATTTACCAAGCAGGAGTGGACTCTTTCCCACGCTGTCTCCCAGGTCATGCCCGGTCACTGTTCTGGAAGCTTCAACTGACAAAAACAACACTGATATTTGCCAAAACTTGAGATTTAACAGTTTGATGTCTGATGGCGAGTGTTCAGTGCAGATTTGCCGAGTCTACACAAGTTAGGGCACAGTCCAGACCCCAAGCACAGGAACATCACTTTTATGTCCTGGGATAAGGAAAGCATGAGCAATGCTTCTCCAAGAAGTATCTCAAAAGTCTTCCTCAAGGCTTTATACATCTAGCTTTGTTTTGCTGCTCTGCCACAGTCTATCTGCATGACCTTGGGCAAGTCACTCTCTGGCTGGGCTGCAGACTGCAGTGTACAGGCTACAGTGTCCCCAAAGCAATGGGAGCTGGCATTTTCCTACAGCCTGGTTCACCTGCACCAGCTTACAATGACCCCTGAGTTGCCAGAGTGGATTTCAAACCCATCTCAGGCACTGGAAACCACCCTGCAGTCTGTGCTCTGAACGTGGCTACCGTGTCTCTGCTCCTTCTCTGGTGAGTGGAGAGACCAACTTCGCGATTTACGGAGGGATAGTGAAAGTAAAAGTATTTAGGGCTATGAGTTCTTCCAACACTACAGCACACAACAGCTAAACAATTACCCTTCACATCCAGATTTCCTCAGGAAAAGCCAAGCAGTTTTATCAGATTTTGCAGGACGATAACAGCTGCTTCAGAAGTGGAGCAGTTTGCTGGAACCTGCTTGAGTGGTTCCCTCAAAGTTCTCACGGGAGACCTGCCAAGAGCTCACCCCGTGTCAACCTTCAGCCAGTCTCTCCTGAGAGATTTAAACCTATTTGGCCTCCATCAGGAGATGAGAAGAGAGGCAAAGTGAGAGCTACTCACAAGGCTTGAGGGAGGTAAAAACTGTAAGATGTTTTTGCAGCCCCCAGATGATAGAGAAGGAGTGGAACAACTCAACATTGTCATTGTGGCGCTCAGACCAGTGAAGTTTGACACTTGACCCATGCCAGCTGCAAACTAAACATGTCTGGGGCACCTTCAGGGTTTGTAGTTCCCCACATTGTTCTTAGAGGAATTTTGTTCAATCTGAGGCCATAATTAGAAGAACAAGACAGAGCAAAACCTACCAGTATTAGCCAAGCAACTTGACCTTTGGGAAAGTGAGGCAACCTAGAAGATCCTGGTGAGTCCTAATGATGCAGGAAAGTTTAGCTGAGAAGAATCCCAAGGGCATGGGCCACTGAACGGGATGAACACTGCCCCACACTGAATAAGAGCAGGCAGATTTGTCCCTCTTGTTTGCAGTCCCATAAGGTTTAGCCATAACTTTTCCTTAATGTCACAAGTCAAGTACAAAGAAATAAAAAACCTCACAGATACAGCCACGGGGATTGTTTGCCTTCACTGAACATCCAGAAACTGATGTGCCCAAGCGGGTGCAGCATCTGAGATATTTCTGGTTAAACACAACAAAACACTTCAAAACAAGAAACATAGACCAGGATTCTACAACCTTTGCTCAGCGGTGCAGAGAGAGGTCAGTAAATAGCCTGGGAGCCTGGATTAAACCAAGACTTTGCCCACAGCTTGAAAGAGGACAGGAGATGTTTGCCCACAACTTCCTAACCCTCAGTAAATGGGACAACAGAGATGACAGAGATGAACTAGAGAATTAATTTATACAAAGGAGTAATTTAATCCCGGCAGCTGGAGCCAAAGAGACCAGAGAAATTGAGTCTCTACAGACATGCCATCGCTGAAGACCAGCCCAGGCTCAGGGCTGACCACAGCTCCATAACAGAGTCCTTACCATATAAGAAGAAGGAAAATTGTGGCAAAGAGTGTTTTTCTTTCTCAGTAAAAGCAGGAACTCTCCCTATCCACAGAAATGTGTTGCAATTACTGGATTTTCTCTGAAGTGCAGTCAGAGACTTTGGTGACTTTACCCTCTTTCACTGGGAAGTAGGTAGAAAGCAGCCTGTTCTGTCCAGCTTTAAGCTAAGGTACTTAAGGGCATTTATTCCCTCACCCAGAAGATGATACACAACAACTTCTTGGGGGATGGAAGGTGCTGGGCTGGTGTTTGGCAGTGCTCAGAGTTAGACATCTATGCTTTGGGAAAACCTTTCTCTCTGTGTGAATTGCCTGCCAATCCAATAACTAACTAATCCAGACCACATTATATTTTTCTTTGCTTTTATCTTTAAAAAAGGAGGATCTGTAGGCAATCTTCTAATAAAAATCCACATTGCAAGTGGCCCCATCCTAGTTTTGACAAACTCAGTTTGGGTTTCTCTACAGAAGAAAATTAACCTGGATTGAGAGAGTAGGGTGACTATTTCTGTATAAAGCTGGTTATAACAATGTTAGTCCAGATTATTAGTATTCACCACTGAACTACCTTAATTTTAACTTTTAAAATAAGCAAAATGTAAAGGAAACACTTTAATTCTGCAGTAGCAGAATTGCCTTTGCAGCAATCTAGAAGATAAAATTTGTTCAGGGGTATTTAATCCAGAATCACTTGTTTTTCTGAGCACTCTTTGCTCTCAGGACTTTCCAGCAGTAACAAGGACACCTTTTCATTTCCACACACTCAACTCAGGCTGCCACAACTCTGCACAAAGCAATTACTGTAACGTCTACAGCCATGGGACCAAATCCAAGCAGTTCCACCTGGCCCTTTTACTGAAGCAAAAAGACCAATAAAATCAATTTATGTCTCTGCTTCAGATTTCGGAACAGGGACTGACTTTATGGGATTTTGTTCTGGTAACTGAACAGTAAGAAACAAATTATAACTTCAGGATCTTGGTGCTGGTACTTGTAAGAGCACTATCTCCTTTATCCCTGAGGAACCCTGAAAAGGGGGCCCAGATAACCCCAGAGATCTCAGATTTACAAGAAGGAGCATATCCTCTTCCCTATGACCTGAGACATGAATGAGTTGTGTGCTAGGGAGTTTGTTACATTCAGTTAAATAAATCCTGCCTCTGGTGCAATGCCCAGGGGAGCATGCAGATATACTGTAATCCACAAAAACTTCTTTCATGAGCCACCTGCAGACTTTGTACCTTATTTACTCACGGCAGGTTAGTCCTGGTGAGTGGAATTTCTCCAGATGGGAGGGAAAGCAGATGGGTGCTTGCGTGCCAGGGAAATTGTCCTGAGATAATTGGTGCCAAATTGTTTATTCTTTTAATTGGGAGGACTGAAACTTCTTTCACCTTTTACCTCGTTTCAACTTTGCTGTAAGCCTCTAGCTGGTGGGATCCATCCCAAAACTCCAGCCCATCCATCAGTGACAGAGTTAATAATTTTCGCACCAAGAGAAAAAAAAAATCCCACTTCCCTTCCCCTTCTTTGCATGCAGGTAAAGAAGGCAGGACACCTGAAATTGCTCCTGGCCCAAACCTCCTGCTGCTCCTTCAACACTGGCAGAGGAAGGGAGATACAGGACCTCACTGTGCCTTTGAGGAAAGCTTTTTCTGGCCACATTAAAGACAAATTATCCCACCACAGCAGTGAGGCTGGAAAAGGTTATAGTGCAAACCAGTTCTCAACCCCCCACCGACCTCCTGTCCCTTTTTCCCCATATATTGAACCTTCAAGGCATTGCAAGGTCTCCCGGTGCTCAGGCTCTTCTCCGTTCCCTTCTTCTCCTGCTCCGGCAGCGTCCAGTCCCCCACCCTCCCTCCTCACCCAGAACAAAAGCAAGGCACTGGATTCAGCTTCTTCACGAGGAAAGCCCAGATCACACACATTTCCATAGAGAGAGATAGATATGATTATATTTCTTTTTGCTGTTTAGGACAAGAAATGAAGTGCTGCCTCTTTAATTGGCAAAAGCATGCAGTAAGAGCATACCTTTAATTTAGTGTTGGGATAGCTCACTTGCACCCTGGCTGTTGTCTTATTGGAGAGGGCAGCCTGCCTCAGATCCTCTAGCACTGAAATAATATCATCCAGCACGCATTTCTTATCCTGATTTCTCAACACACACAGATGGGAAAAAGTATAATTATAGCCTTTGTAGTTCACCTTCATTTCCAGCACGGCTCGGTGGATCTGCAGGATCACATCAGCCTGATGCAAAATATTGCCTCCGGGTTTGGAGAGGAGAATCACCCTGCCATACCTCCCCGGGGTGTGCAAGTCCGAATACAGCTGGCTTTTGGATTGATCGAGGGAGAAAAGGCTGCTGGCTAAGCTCCTCTCGATCTTGGCCAGGCTGTGGCTGGGGGCTACCAGGCTCTCCAGGTCAGTGTCAGGCTGGAAGCGGTTGAGCAGGCTGAAGCCGAAGATGATGGTCAGGACTGCGGGCACAGTGAGGAAAAACACCGGATGCCTGCTCACGAATAAGCCCAGCTTGTAGAAAAACGACTGGAGCCCTCTGTGTATCACCTGCCGCAGCATCCTCCACCAGATCCAGCCTGCAGATGCTCCTGGCCGTCTTAGAAAGCACATGTGACATGTGTAGCTCCTTACCCCTTCCTGCCAGTTTCCCTTTCTCTCTCCCTCTCTCTCTACTACTCCTTTAAAAGACTGCAGCAAGTTGCAGCAAGACAGCCAAATATTGATCAATGGGGTGTGTGTGTGCGTGCGGGTGTGTGTGTGTGTGCCGGGGATGGAAGGGACCGGGCAGGGGAGGGAGGAGAGGGGGGGCCCTTGCCTTTTTTTCCCTCTTTCTCTTTTTTTTTTCCCCGCTCTCCTCCCTCCCCCCAAGCCAGGCAGCATCGCCGCCCCCCTTCCCCTCCCTCCCTCCCGCCCGGTGCCCCCCTTTCTCCGGCGAGGCTCGGGCGCTGCACCGGGAACGCTGCCGGCTCCGCAGTGCCCGCTCCGCTCCGCTCCGCTCCGCGCCCCGCGCAGCCCCGCGCAGCCCCGCACAGCCCCGCTGCTCCGGGCGGTGCGGGCAGTGCTGCCGCTTTCCCCCTCCGCCCCTTCGCACACGCACACACACGGAATTTGCGGGGCCGGAGGATGATGCTGCATTTTAACGTCCCCCGACCCCTCCGCGCCCCTCCCTCGCTCCCCCTCCCCATCCCCGCCGGCTGCCGGAGGAGGGGGAGCTCGGCCCGGAGACTTGGCGATCCGCTTCCCCCCAGCAGCAGCAGCAGCAGCAGCAGCAGCAGCCGCGCTCCGCTCTCGTCCCCTGGTCCCACGGCTGCAGCATCCCCACGCCGCACTCCTCTCTCCATCCCCCGGTCCCGCGGCTGCTGCATCTCCTCGCCGCGCTTTGCTCCCATCCGCTGTCCCACCGCATCCCCCCGCGCTCCACTCCCATCCGCTGTCCCACCGCATCCCCCCGCGCTCGGCTCCCATCCGCTGTCCCACCGCATCCCCCCGCGCTCCACTCCCATCCGCTGTCCCACCGCATCCCCCCGCGCTCGGCTCCCATCCGCTGTCCCACCGCATCCCCCCGCGCTCGGCTCCCATCCGCTGTCCCACCGCATCCCCCCCGCGCTCGGCTCTGCCCCAGCCGCGCTGTGGCTCTGGGCGGGCGGGGGGGACACCCGACACACGGCACACGCCTCTCCAGGAGAAGCTCCCAGCCCAAATTTCCCCTTTCCCCCATTTGCTGCCCGGGGTCGCCCAGCGGAGCTGCCCCGTGCTCCTAGGAGGAGGAGAGTGACCCCGGGAAATGCTGGACACGAGGGAAGGAAGGGGAGAGGAGCTGCTCCTTTCTGCTGTCCCACACCCTGGCACATCTCCCTGGGGCAGCTGCTCTCTCAGCAGTGACCCAAGAGAGGTAGGACACAGCTCCTGACACCCTCCAGATGAAAAAGAGGTTTTCCGAGCAAAGACACCAGCAGACCATTACATAAGAGGAGGAAAATTCTGCAGCTCCTTCGGACCAAAGGAGAGCAGCAGAGAAATGCATTTGCAGCAGGCGAGCTGCCCACCAACTCTCCAGGCAGCAAGCTCTGCTCCTCTGGGAGCCTAAGCCAGGACTGCTCGGGACAGCAGGTCCAGCCCCAGCAGAGCTGACAGCCCCTTGCAAGAAAGGCAGGAGGAAAGGCAGGCTGGCTTTGCAGGAGCTTTATATTTCACTTGTAATTCTAAATCCTAGAAATGTTATTAAAAAGCAAAACCCAAAAAATGCAGGTCTCTGCTTGGTGTCTCCCCTTTCACCAAATTTCTGCTATGTTTTAGTGAGTTTTGTCAAGTGGAAATTATTTATTTTGCGATGGGACCAAGGATACTGCAAAGTCTGAGTGAACAAGGCTCTTCCATAATAAACCCCTACAGAAACAGGAGGGCGAGAGGAAACTGGGGGACTCAAAACAAATGTCAGTTAGCAGCCTCTGCCTGATTCAGTACTAGACAAACAGCAGGCTGTGCTCAGCTTGAAGAATTTTTCAGTGTTTTGGAGAAGAAACAGCATATTCAGCAATCCCTTTCATGCTGACACCCCTACGCACACGCTTCCACTGCTGCTAATGGTTGGACTTGATGATCTTTGAGGTCTTTTCCAACCTTAATCATCCTCTGACTCTATGACTGTGCGGATGAACAGGACTTGTGGAGAAGGAGCCCATCTGTGACAGCTTTGGAGGCTCTGTGTTGGGTTGTAGAGATGATGATCCAGAGTGGGAGCCTGAAGTCCTTCAGAAGAGTGGAAATAACTGGCTTGGTAACACTGGCTTAATTTTTAGGTATTTGATTGGGTGCTGCAAGCACATCATGGCTTTCAAATTCAGGCTGTTTTTATTTAGTGGCCTAGATATTGTTATCTGCAAATATGGACAGGAGCTCTAACAGGCAACAAGAAGGAGAGGTCTAAGGTGGGAAGTTCTGCAGGAAAGACCCTGTCAGCCATCTATTTGCACATCTTAAGGTATTGCCTTCCTCAATAACCCCAGGAAATGCTAAGCTCCATTGGTACATATTACAGCTCTTTGTCTATTTTATGATGTACTTATGCCAATGCTTGAGTGCTCCCGGTGAATAAAGTCTAAATGCACAGGCTTTATCGAGACTTTGTACTTACACACAGAAGTGAGACCTTGAGTGGGAAGCCAGAGCCTGGTTCCTAATTTCTGCACATGCAGGCTTGTACCAGCCCCTGAGAGAGTATGTGACCATGTCTAAGGCATGCACGGCAGAGATGCCTGGGCACTGTGGGCTTGGAGCCATTGGATCCCTGGCACCCATTTCTCCTGTGGCTGGGATGGTGCTGGAAGTTGGCCTGGCAGGGAGAAACCTGGAATTCCTTCTCTTGGTTGCTGTGGCCTTGCTCAGTGAGTCCTTCACAGAGCTAATCACCGCTCAGGAGCTTGGTCTGATCATGAAATGACAGAATTGTTTGAATTCTAAAGGACCTTAAAGGACCTTGTTCCAACCCCCTGCCGTGGGCAGGGACACCTTCCACTATCCCAGGTTGCTCAAAGTCCCATCTGACCTGGCCTTGATCACTTCCAGAGACTGGGCAGCCACAACTTCTCTGAACAACTTGTTCAAGTGGCTCACCACCCTCACAGTAAACAATTTTTTTCCTAATATCTAATCTAAATCTACACTTATTTAACCTTAAAACCATTCCCCATTGACCTTTTAGGTCACAGACAGTAATTGAGAGGATTCATTATAGCCAGCAACCACAGCAACAGCTCAGGAGCACAGCACAGGTTGGATGGACCGCCTTGGGACAGGCAGGTCCCTCTAGTGCCTAAATAAGATATGGCAAGGGATGATTTTTTTTCTGCAGCTTCCCCAGGTCTTGGACACCACCAGGACAACACCAGGACATCTGCCAGGATGTTGCCGTGGAGCATTCCAACACGGCATGGCTAAAACACAGACCATACAAAAAGGGGGTAAGGAAAGATGCGCAGCAAAAGTAGTGACTGAGTCCATGCTGCTTCCTTCCTGAGCAGGAAAATAAAGAATAGTGCCAAAGGGCACTGCCAGCTGGCCTTGCCTGTCGCTAGAAGTACACAGTAACAACGTGTAATCCGGCATTAGTGCCGGTAAAACTGGCTTAATTTTTAGATACTTGAATGGGTGCTGCAAGCACATTGTGCCTTTCAAATTCAGGCTGTTTTTGTGTAGTGGCCTAGATACTGCCAATCTGAAAGCTCCTGCAAGTGCTGCCCCGCAGGTAATGTGGATGATAAAGTGAGCAATGCGTTATATTGGTCATCCCAAATGGCAAAATCCATGGAGGATCTAAAAAGTCAGCTTGAAGCACGTCTCTGAAACAAGCAGAGCATCAGCACCTTTTCTGAGATCAGTGCTGGGATATGCTGATATTTATATCCTCCCTGGTGTCATCCGATGAATCCTCTTTAAAGTGGAGTAACAGACATGTCAGGGATGTTAGCTGGGGGAACTGAGTGATGGTTCACAGAGTCTGGAGCTCAGAGAAATAGCAAACCACAAAAAGAAGCTAAAACCGCCAAAATATTTGAGAGGATTCAGCTTGGAAAAAGTGCAGGTCTGTCTGAGGAAAATAATTGAAGTTGCCTGTTCCCAGAAAGGAGACAACTTTGGAAACAAATGATTCAGCACAAAGAAAATAATGTCAGAGGACAAGGTGGACACGGTTTTGGAAAAGGCATTACAGAGCAGAAAGTCAAAGCAAATCAAATTTATTTCCAGGGTACCCTAAAGCAAGGAGGATGGGAACAGTCCCTCTGATTCTCTGATAAGGCTGCACTCGTGGACTGTCTCAGCTCAAAGGGCTACTGAGACACAATAGTTTATATAAGAATTATCAACGGGCTTGAGGGGTTGGCATAGGTGCACTGATTAGGTACTGAAAAAGGTATATTGAATGCCCAGGAGCCAGGCTGCCATATGGAGACTCAAAAACAAGTAAAGGCACAAGTGGTCCTATTGACACAGTGATTTTAAGTTGTTACAGTTTAATAGCTGGGTGGATATAGTAAAAATTAATGGTATAAAAAGACATTAAATAGTGAAAAAATAATGCAGGGGGATAATTCAGAGTAGCCAAAGAGGCTGTGTATATAAAAGTAAAGCAAACTTCAGTCTAACAAGTTGTTCATGTTCATACATGTTTATGATTTTCTACCTCAAACTGAGAAAGTAAAACTCGAATGTGCTATACAGTTTTGGAAATGTGGATTTTAAGAAAAAAAATCCCTTAGGAATTCTCATTTTGATTCTGAACTTCATTGAACAGCAGGGCCAATGCTGCACAGGGAGGGCAGGGATGGGAAGATGGAGACAGAGAAGGTTTGTTTATCCTACTGGGGGATGAGAGCAGTGGAGAAAGGATGAAAGAACTGGGGTGACCCTTCAGGGAAAAAAACACAAAGCAAAACCTGCGGCTACTGTGGTTGAATTGTCTGTTTTGTTTCTGTGCAATGTGGTGGTCCTGAAAATAGTTGAGAAAAGCCTTCCAGCTGACGAAGTGGAAGGAATGAAACACTGGGGTGACTTTTAGGCAGGATATCAGGCCCTGTAGGACCAGAACCTGCACCCATTGGCACTGGATATTTTATACAGAAACACTTGACACTGCTGAAAAGTGTGGACAGCCAGGCTGTCAGAACAGGCACAGGAGGCTGTAGTGGTAATAGCGAAAGAGCAGAAGCTAAAGAGCCTTTGAATCTCTGCTATGGGTGGAAACAAGTACTGGATCATGTATTGATATATTTTCAAGTATTCAGCTTTATTGCAAAAGTTTTATTCCCCCAGTTGGGTTCTATTTCCTTAAGTAGCTGCAGAGCAGTTGGGGAAGTTGCTGAAATACTGCTCACATAAGTAAAGATTGTCAGGCCGGGATTTACAAAGGGTTAATACTTGTTGGATAAACTTGGTCATTTCTTTCACATATGAAAAGCAAATTTTGAAAAATATTGGGCGTAAATCCAGTGCTTTATTCTACATTGAGTAGAATGTTTTGTCTCTCCTACAACAAGTTACTCTAGTTTTGAAAAGAAAAACTTGTTAATTTAAAAACCCAGCTTTTGGGAACATATTTTAAATATTTTTTTTCCCTGATTAATTCTGAAAATCTTATTAAATTTCACATTTTTAAACCAGAAATTAGAAGCTTTCTTGGGAATTTATTAGAAAGACATAGACAGGTTTTCTCCTGTTTAGATTTTCTTTTGGTTGCAAAAATATCCTTGCCATTTTCTGAGCTTTTTTAGCTAATTCGTGCTGTAACCTGATAAAAGCTCCCAATGTTAGAAAAAAACTGCAAGATCTGTAACAAGTAAGAGCATCATAAAATGCATAATGTTAATGTTATTATATTTCTTGAGAGGGCTGAAATATTAAAATGCTGCAAGAACACAGCTTGCGAAGATAGCTGGGAGCAGCAGGCAGTTAAGTAATATGTTCTGTGTGGGTGGGGAGGTTAAGTTGTGGTTTTGTTTTCTTTTGTGAGAGAGAAAATATTGATTCATCTGGAGAAAATGGAAATGACTGAGGAAGCTACCTCAGATGAGTGAAAAAATCAAACAAACGTGGTCCCACATGTGCTCCTTATCACTTCTGCAAAAATTAAACTCCATCTTTTCAGCTCTTGCTGCTGTGCTTCCTACTATCATAAAAGGCAAACAATGAATATTCATTTCTTCTGTCACCATATGACTTGCTTTTCATGTCCCTGCCTATTTGGAAAAGTACTTTGAAAACAAAGGTGTCTGCTACCGCCCATCCCTAGATGGAGATCCCTGGCACTGTCAATTATATGTGCTACCCACGTCTTCCGTGAGGGCTTTGCACAGACACCAAATCTATGCTGTGAGTTTTCAAACTGACTGGGGAAAGTACTGCAATGTATTTTTAATGTTGCAGTTCCCGAGGAAGGCGGAAATCCTCTCCTAAGCACAGGAATCCCAGTAAGAAAATAGATGGAATTAATTTTTGGTCTGACAACATCTTGGATGCTTGCCTTGTGTTATTTCACCTCCTCATGGAGAACGGAGGGCGGTGCTGTCCTTCAGCCCAGATCAGAGGGTGATGCCACAGAGCAGTGCTATTTTCTGTCTGCAAAGGTGGGGTCGGGATTGAAAGGCAATACTACAGATCTTGTAGGAGAGACCACCTTCGTAAAACATCCTCCTGAGAGGCTTCTTGCTTCTCCTTTATTGCATCTGCCTCTGCTAATTCTGTCCCCTTGGTCTGCTGGTTTGGAGATGGCCTGAGACGGCCTTTGCTGTGAGTCCTGTGAGGGCAGAGAGGAGTGCGGTAAGAGAAGCTGCTACAGAAACTGATGAGGAGCAAAGAGCAGCCAGATCGAGGACTTTATTCCTTTGGACTGACATGAAATCAAGAAATATGCAATAAATCTCTCCTAGTGGTGTTGTTGGCTGTTAAACGTCATGAGGGCATGGTGGTTTCAGTAAGAGGTAAAAAGGAATATGAAAACTAATTAATTTATTGTGTAGGAAAGGAAGCTGAAGATAAAGTACTTTATTATTCCTAAAAGCTGCATTGCTTTAAGATATTTATAACAGGGAGCCAGAGAATTTGTTTCATGAATAACAAACCTACATGGTCATGAGTCCATGCAAAATGTATCAGCACAGCTTCTTTCTGTCTTTTAGAGAGTAATGCAACGTTTGAAAAAAACCCAGATCAACAAACCCATACCAAAACCAAAAATACAAAACCAAACTAAAACTAACAAAGAACAAACAAACAAACCCAAAACAACAATAATAAAAAAACCCCAAGAACACAAACAGGAAAAAAAAAACCAATTCAAAAAACCAAACCCAACCCAGCATGACTGTGGTTGCAGGAGCGTGAAGTGTTTGAGTGCAGCCTGCAGGGGATATGGTCTTGTTCCTGCCTTTGCCACATTGTCCCTGCAGAATGGTACTGAAAAGGCTCTGATCCATCAGGGCTGTAAGTGTTCTGTCAGCTTGGGACATCAGGACACATTTTTGTGAACCACTGAATGTTCCCAGCCTCAGTTGTGATGGGGGTCAAGCTGTGGATGTGACTCTCCTGGTAAGTCAAGCAGTGCCAGGGTCCAGTTTCTAGCTCTGGGTCCAGCTGGCACAGCCTGTCAGCGTCTAGAGCAATGAAGTATCCCTGGAATGTCTCTGGAGTAGGGTAGCTGCATCCAAACTGACCATTGGGAACAGACCCTGGCTGGTGCTGGATCCTGAGCCACTGTCAGGAATGCGTTGGGAAAGTGTTGGTTGTTTTGGGCCAAAATAATTCCAGGCACCATTCTGAAACTGAAGAATATAGATGATTGCATTCCAGTGCTTGGGAATGTACCCTGGCAGCATTTTATCTACTGACAGAGGTAATTATAGGATGGGATTTGCCGAATCAAATGTAGATGCCAACATTTGGGACAGTTGTCTGGGTCTACCCCAGACAATGTATAGTGGATGACGGGAAACACTTGGTCATAATTTGTCTCATCATATGAGATCTGCTTGTCACTAAGTGGATGTCTAACCACAGTCACGGAGATTGCTCCATAAACGGTGATTTTGATTACACTGACTGTAAGAGGAGCCCAGAAAGACCAGATCACTACACTGTGAACAACATAAACCAGCATAGACAACACAGTGTGGTAATAGTCCAAACACAGGTATTGAGGACAGTGCTGGAAGCAAAACTGAGAAAAAAATCTGTGACAGAACAGTGATTCAGTCTTGAACTCATAAACAATCCCTGAACGACCTTTTCCTATATTTTATTAAACTTCTATCCTTTAATGCTGCCTCAGCTTGTATCTTCTGGCTGCTTTCACAAGAAGTGACTAAGTCTGTGTATATCTGAATATATGGGGACCTGATTCTGTTTGCAGGTCCCTTGGCAGCAATGTAAGAGCAATCGTAACAATTTGCATTTATACACTTCCTTCCACCTGATAGCCTCAAAGTGCTTTACAAATACTGATTGGTTATATTTCACATTACTCCTGTGGGATGGTTATAAAATAGAAAAATAGGAGAGCGGATTATGAATGACTGGAACTAAGACATAGGCAAAGAGAAAAGAAAAACAGTGTTAGAAAAAGGAAAGACTTATTTCTTCATAAAACCAGGAACTCGGTGATTTTGTCTCCACTTAGACCAGCTGGAAATTCAATTTTCATGCCCTAAATTCCTGGCAAAGCAAGAATTTAATTCAGGTCATATTTTGTCCTTAATGAAAACTCTGAATGCTCTTAACTCTTGACACAGCACGTACTATACCATAGAGAGCCAAGGTGATTCCCATGTGTGGTATTAGGTTTTTGTCACACTGGATTAATTTAATGAACTTAAAAGCAAGAAAGGCTGTGTGAATGATACAGATTGCCCTATCAGTTGAGACTGTAGATTTATATAGGCCAAGTGATCCAAAGGGACATGATCCAGTTTATCTGACTCAGTGTCAAGTTTCTCCCAAAAGAGCTGAAATTCCCAACGTGGTCAGCAGAGATAGAACAGGGTGCTCCGGAGGTCTCCAGGGTGATATCTTCCCTGCTTAAATTCAGTCACCTAAATTAGATAAAGTGGATCTTTACAAGGGCTTCAAGGCACCTGTCATCACTACTTGCCTGGGAACTTAGGTGCTTACCGTAGGACTGCCCTGATAGGAGCCAAAATTCCAGCTGTTGGTTAGAGAGTCAACCCAGCAAAGCTGGATCCCTCCTAGGGAAAAGAGATATAAGAACAATCAGAGAATAAGATTGGAAAAGCCCTCTAAGATCATTGAGTCCAGCCAATGGCAATTGCAACCAGAAACATGGCATAACAGCAGACCTAGCAAGTCTTTGCAGAATCCTACGAAGAACATCCTCGTTCCATCACAGTTTCCCATTTTGACAAACCCTCTTGCAGGTTTGTGCATTACCCTCTACTTAATCTCATGTCATTTGCCTTATTAATAAGATGTGGAGCCAATTTTTTAATCAAAATGTTATGCAGCAAAAAGTCAAACACCAGACTGAACTCTAAATAGATTATAGCTTTGTTATTACCTTAATTAGCCACCCTTGGAAAATCATCAAATATTTAAATTGCATTTGTTTTATGAGATGTTTTCTGTAAAATTTTGGTGACTAGTATTAATTAATTACATTCCCTCTTACTTATTTATTCTTCATTAATTTTGCCTTCCCTGCCCCCCATCAGTTCTGTTTTTGATGCTGCTGTGGCTTTCCCAGGAGATATAATTTGTTGTTTATTATTGACACATATTATTCAAAAGGCTTTGGAACATCCCCTGGATTCTGGCCTTTTGGAAAAACATTCCTCTAGAAACTCTTGTCCATGCAAGATACCTCTGCCTGTAGGTAAATTTTCCTGTGTTTTACAGAGACTCTTCTTTTTTTTTTTGTGATTTTGTTCAGCAGCTGTGTCAGGGATGTCATTTCAGACGACTTCAATGGGAGGAACACAGAGGAAAGGAGAGAGAAGTAGCAACTGCAGAATAAAAAAAGCCCCAGTCCCAAATGAACCTGTTAATTTTGAAATGTCAGAATTAGTACAGAACAGGGAGAAGACCAACAGGCAATTGTGACCTGACACAGTTTGACACTGTCACTACTGTCTCCCTCATTACGCAAATGCACTCCTTCTCCTTTTCCTGCTCCCTCTCCACATGCATTTAGTGGTTCTCTAAAACTGTCTCCTCTAAGTAACTTCTGCCTTTGATGAATCCTAACCCCCCCCCCCCAAAAGAATTCAGGTGTCTGATGGTTTGGATCATTCCATGAGGGAATGGGCACTGCGATACATCACACTAATTAACGTTTTCTTTGACTGGATCCTCTCGACTCTTCATCAAGATAGTATAAATATTTGATAACATTTTTACTTCTATTTTCAACAAGAGGATGAAGTGTGATCAAATCAGATGGTTAAAAAAGAGATGCCAGAAACAGAGGAATACAAATTAAAGTAGAACAAAAGTAGAAGAGGCTGTGAGAACGCTTAGATTAATTTAAATTGGATTCTCAGATAACAAACGGAAAATATCTTGGAAGTTTTGTCAGATGTCTGTGAACTCCTAGAAGTCAGGTAAGGTCCCATAAGATAAGATAAAGGAAATAAAGTGGAGGTTTTTTAAAAAGAAAGAGGAGGAAGAGTAAGCCAAAGGCTACTGACCAGTCAACCAGACGTAATGAAACAATAACTATCTGAAAGCTCACAGAAGGAAATGAGCAGGGATTTGGTTTTGTAAAGAAAAAAATTGTGAGCTCCTTCTACAGTAAACTTCAGAGTAGCTAAAAGCAGTTGTTAAATACTAAACTGTAGGATGTCTGCTAATATTGTTTAACGTTATTTTATCACAAATAACAAAATGGAGGAAGGTGGTCATGCTAAATCTAAAGTAAGATGGGTGGAAAGCTGGTTAGAAAATGCCTGCCTGGAAGTAATTATCATGCATGTGTTTGTTTTCCAAATGGATATACTGTGGCAGATTTTTCAAGGCTCTTTTTTTGATCTAGTATTATCAAGTAGTGTGAATTATGAGGATAATCATTAGGGAGAATGAGTTTTCACTTCATCACAATCTGAGCACGCTTCAAAAAGAGTACAGTAGTGTCCAAAAGAGTCCAGCATCACATGAAATGTGTCTCTAAGACATGTCACTTAATGCTGCTGCTTACCCCTTAAGGCCTGATATGGTTTAACATCAGCATTGTTGAAAGTTATAAAGAGATGAGCCAGAAATAAACTTGATTTGGGCAAGTGCAGTCCAGAGCAGAAATTTTAATTCTGAATGAACAGCTCAAGGATAAGTTGCTGTTTGAAAGATCCTGTCTCAATGCTGTGTTATGATAGTGTGCTCTAAACTTTAATTTCTACTTTTTGGATAAAAAGTGTCTCCTCTGTTCCATTTGTTGAAGAACCATTGCTTATACATGAGAAGCCATAAGGAGACAAGATAAGTCAGGGCTGATATAATGTGACTGTCATCTCCTACTCCCATCCCAAAGGGGACATAAATCACCACAGCCTCTGTACTTTCCCCAAGCTGTAGAGTGCTCTGTCATTGCAGTCCTCTTTCTGTGTCCCTTGCAAATTCGTATCTGTATGACAGCAACTTTCAGGAATCAGTACCCACTTCTCTCATGCCATTTGTCCAAGAAACAGCCTCAAAATGCATCAGACCAGCTGCACCACAAGCCAGTTCCACTGCATGGCAAGAGATGCCATACCTCAACAAACCATGAATTGATGCCTCAGTCACTAATTTTCCTCTGATGTTCTTTGTTGAGTGTAATTATTGGGTTTGACTTCAAGATTCTGTTATCATCAGCATGGAAAAGATTGCCTGAGCAACTTGCTGCAGCAGAAACATCATCGTTTGTTATCAATGGCTTTTAATTAAATAGTAATAAAAGATAAACTAATTTTTTCAAAATAAAATTTACCTCTGTTTAAATACTTCTGTTTCTGTCTCCCACGAGGTCAAGTTGCTCTGCTGAAATGGTTATGAAACCTAAGAAGAACCTCTTTCATCTTTGCTAAGCTGATTCCAGTGACACACTCTCCCATGGGGAGGGATTATGAAGTAGAATTTCAGTAAACTAATTGCACGGAGCTCTGCTATAAGTCAGCCTGATTGCCCTGTCTTTTTTGTGAATGGCTCTGTCTTGCCAAAAGGAGATGAATTAATTTGTCTTTTAGGAATGCCATGCCAAGATCATGAAGCACTTTGCATATTAGGATCAACTTATTGAATATGATGTGATACTCTGAGAATCACAGAATCATGATAGAATCATAGAATGGTTTGGGTTGGAAGGGACCTTAAAGAACATCCAGTTCCAATCCCCTGCCATGGGCAGGGACACCTTCCACTATCCCAGGTTGCTCCGAGCCCTGTCCAGCCTGGCCTTGGACACTCCCAGGGATGGGGCAGCCACAGCTTCTCTGGGCGCCCTGTGCCAGCGTCTCACCACCAATATCATGCTCCTTCCCCTCCCCAGTGTTTATGAGATTTGTTCCTAGTCCTAAAGCAGCTCCCCTCTGCAAAATTCTCAGTTCTTCTTGTTTTACCTATTTTCCATCCTCTTGGGACAGTACTGGGCCCTCTGAGAATATTCCTTGCAGAATGTGTATGCAACGGCAAAGAACAAAGGAGACACAACGCTCTTTTTTGAACATATGGAAAGCAGATATAAAAGAATTAGTGTGCTTTGCATGACCTTGGTGACTGGGAAAACATGAAACTTCATCAAGTGAGTTGCTGGATATTGCACCAAGACCTTCTAACACAACAGAAAAGAGGCAAGTGCTGGCGCCAACTGCCTGGAGAAGGGGCCCAGACTCCACCATCAGAAGGTTTCAGGAGTCTGCTATGAGTTTTTAAATATTCCCTGTCTTGAACTGTGGATGCAAAACTCAATGGCTTTGGAGCAGATTGTATTTCTCCAGCCTTACCCTCCCCGGGGATGAAAAAATGAAAACATAAATGGTACTTTTTTTTCCTAAAACAGGAAGAGAAAGGAAAAAATACTTTTAACATATATATATATATATATGTTATGTTCACCTTCAGTGCTAGGCAGAATCTGGGACACACTTTTGAAAATATTTGATATTCTGTATCTGTATGTATTTACATAACAAAATATACAGAATAACCCAGAATACCCTTATTTAGGTCCTCTGTTTTTTCATGTCTGTTTTGCTGAAAAAGTGTGAATGACAAATTTCTTATTTTCTAAAGATGTAATTAACTTCCCCTCCCCCTGCATAGTAGGTGCCAAATGACTTTCACATGGATCCAGGAATTTAATTAAAGTACAGAAACCAAGGGTTTTAAAAATAATTTTTATTAGTTAAATAAAATTATCTTAAATGTCCTAGATGCATAAGCAGGGTTGGAGAGCTTTTAACAACATGATTTGCATCTGTGATGAAGCTAAACTGTAATATGTACAAATAAATTGAACAGATAGTTTCAGAACTCCATAAGATTTTATGACAGCATCACCATAGCAAATGTCTTCTTTCCAGACAGAAATAAAGAATTTTCCCACCTTTTTGATTCCTGAATTCCTGATACTTGCTCTGTGCTTTTCACAATTTAAATTATTTCATGTTTTTATAACTTTAGTAAGAACCCTGAACTTCTTGAAATTAGTTTAAATTATTTATATAAATGGAAGTAATATCTCAGTCCTATCTTATTCTAAGTAGATTAACAGAAGTGTCAGAATTTAAAATTAAATATTAAGGACAGTTAATATTGAAATAAAACCATAATTGAAAATCCCATCATTTCATCTGATATAATTAACTTTCATAACTTTATCACCTATTCATTTTTCCTGTGATTTCAGTTTACAGAGTGTATTTTCTATTGCAATATTGAAATAGTATGCAATAGGTAGTCATGAAATTCATTTATGGAATGGGCTGCAACTCACATTACTTTGGCTGTTTAAAAATCTGTGCCTTGTCTTATCAAGTTAGGTAGGTCCCTTAATAATCATCAAAAAGACATCTTCACCAGGAGGTTCATCGTAGACTTTTAACTCTTTTTAGATGGGTATGAAAAAGCCTTTGGACTGTCTGTCTCCAGATACTGTTGATGGCTCCTCAGTGATTAGTTCAGAGCAGACCCCCACCCTTCAGATCAGGGAATTACAGAATGGTTTGGGTTGGAAGGGACCTTAAAGATCATCTCATTCCAACCCTCCTGCCATGGGCAGGGACAGATTCCACTATCCCAGGCTGCTCCAAGCTCTGCCAACCTGGCCTTGGACGCTTCCAGGGATGGGGCAGCCACAGCTTCCCTGGACAACCTGTACCAGTAACAAAAAGTAAAAGGCTTTTTCTAAAATCTAATCTAAATCTTCCCGTTTAGTTTAAAACTGTTCCCCCTTGTCCTGTCACTCCCTCCCCATGTAAAGGTGGTCGAGTCAGGTGGGATGACCGCACTCTCAGCAGCTCTAAGTGTCACTTGTGTTCTCAGGTGCCATCGTTCATCCAGGGTGGTTACCAAAGACATCACCCCTGGGAATTGGGGTGAAAAGCCCAGTTAGAAAGGGCATGGAAGGATCCCTGTGTGCAGAAATTGTGGAATGTTTTAGGAAATCTGCTCCCCTTCAGTATCAATGCTAATTAGCAGGACTCTGTGGACTGATGCAATTAACAGTCACAGCAAGCACAAAGAACTGCATTCACCTACCACAAGATAATCCTGAAACAGCCTTATCATGGCACTCTGGCCTTTCCTTCGGTGCCCAGGTCCATTTTCCCCCTAGAACTGCTTTTTTCAAATGCTGATCATTGGATGTTCAGGCATTCCTAGGCAGTACCTGTGCTAAAGTCCAGACTGTTGTGCATGGAATATCAGGGTTCGTGTCCAGATCAACATTCCTCTCTAGAGGGGTTTTGGTCTTGGGTGTTTTTCTTTCAGCTAAAAAGAAAGGAGAGTAAAAAATCTTACTGCAATGCCATTCCCCTGAGAGAAGGTGGAGCAATCTCAGGAAAACCAGGGATGAGAAAGGGACCAGAGTGAAGTCTGAAGGTTAATACTGTGCCCTTGGCATTCTCTGCACAGGAAAGCTGCCAAGAGATCCCTTAGTCATGCTGCTTTTTCTGGAGGCCTTTTGACTTCACTTAGGTGGTGAATGGAGAGCTGCACACAAAATAAATAATGTTTGTGAGATCAAATGTCACCACAGCATTCTTCTCACATGATGGTCTTTACTTCTCAGTGTATTTTCCTTTGGAAACACCATTTTCACCCCATTTCAGATACTCCTGCTTGCTTCTCTTTATATCCATTCTCCAGACCCTCACTGGCATGGCCTGTTCATGACACCCTGCCCACTACAGCAGCTCTGAATTTTGTTATATGCAGCAGCAAATAAAAGCACAACCAGCTCCTTTTCTACTTCCTTTCTTTGTTCAGCAACAGACTGTGCCGTCTTTGGGGGAAGAGATTATTTTTACCAGTACCATACTTATATAATAATAGTAATAATAATAATAATAATAATAATAATAATAATAATAATAATAGTTTAATAGTTTAATAGTTAAACACAAACGTAAAATATAAAAAATTAATAAATACCATCACCACCAATAACAACAACAAAAGAGGAGTGAACAGTGCAAAATGCTCATCTGAGGGAACATTTGTCCAACAAAATTCCTTACTGTGAGGGTGTTGAAGTATGGCTTAGTTTCCCCGAGGCTGCAGGAGCTGGCTGAGAGAAGAAGGCAGGCAGACGACGTCAAGATGGCGAAAGGGAAAAGTTTATTTACAGAAAAGTTTTTATACCATTAATATTCTAGCAACTATTGGTCAGAAAAGAAATCCACCTCCTAAAACCATTGGTCACAGCCAAATAACACCTGATACCAAACACAGAGATTAAGAAAGTAAAAGAATGCAACTTATCTATGTTCTCCCTGAGAAAGAGCAGAAAGAATTTCAAAACAGTGCAACCACAATTCCCCCTTTTTGTTTTTTTAAAAAAGAAAAGCAAACAAAGGTATTGTTTGCGGTCCCCGCTAGTTCCCTAAGAAGGGAAAATGAGCTCAGCATGAAGGATCTGCTTGGCAGTGGCCAGCTACCAAGGAGATCCCGAATTAAATACCGGCAAGGGGTCTGCCAGTGGTGGCCAGCCACTGACAGGGCCCAAACCAGCCGCTGATTGAAGATGAACAGGGAGACTCTCAAGCAATGCCATAAATGATACATCTATCAAAACTTAGTTCTATTGAAAGTTCTTAATTTTCTGACTCCATAATAAAGATAAAAATTCAGTCTCTGCTTGTAGAAGGGCCATCTGCATGATGGTCAGCATCTTGATCATTGTTCTGAGGTTGCTGGTTCTGCTTCTGAAGTCGCAGATCAGGACGAACGCATCTCGCAGGCAGCCACTGCACTCCAGTATCTGTGGAAACGCAAGCATATCCACGGCCCCAAGTAATAAGCTCATGGGGGCCTTCCCAGGTGTTAGTGAGTAGGTTTCGAATCCAAACCTTCGCCCGGGGCAAGCGCGACTCGCCCGATGACTCCAATGAGAGAAAATGGTTCAAAATGACAGGATTATTCGAATTTGGTGGCACAGTGAGGTGATTAATTGTATACAAGGCTTTTTCCAGCCGGCTCTGTGGTGATTCCCCATGCATTCCCCCTTTTTGTTTTTCCAGAACGCGCTTCAGAGTACCATGCGCACGTTCCACAATTGCCTGACCAGTTGGGGAATGTGGAATACCAAATTTATGGTCCACACCCCATAGGTGCAAGAACTGCCGCGTCTTCTGCGACGCGTAGGCAGGGCCATTGTCGGTTTTCACCGCAGATGGCACGCCCAAGACCGAGAAGGCCAATTTCCAATGGGCAATGACATCACGGCCCTTTTCTCCAGTGTGAGCAGTTGCCCACATGGCTGAGGAGAAGGTGTCAATAGACACATGCACATACTTAAATCGGCCAAATTCAGGGATGTGTGTCACATCGGTCTGCCAAAGCTGCAGGGCCTTTAGGCCTCTGGGGTTTACCCCTCGTGGCAGAGGTGCAGCGAGTCCGTGGCAATCAGCACAAGCGCTGACAATGTCACGAGCCTCGGTTGGCGTCAATTGAAACTGCTTTTGCAGAGTATGTGCACTCTGGTGGAAGAAATCATGGGAAGCTTTGGCTTGTGCAATTTTGTCAGGCTGAGGCGCCATCCATGCAGGATTGGCTAGCCTATCAGCCCTGGCATTGCCTTCTGTTATAAAACCTGGCAATTTAGTGTGGCTTCGAATGTGCAAAATGTAATATGGATGTGTTCGAGCCTGAATTGCATTCCACAAAGCTTGTAATAATGAAAACAGAGCCGCATTATTGACTTCCTTTAGAAGTGAACAATCCAGACGTTTGGTTATGTCTGCTACATAAGCAGAATCTGTGACCAAATTCAAAGGCACCTGAGAGAACCGCTGAAAGGCCAAGGCAACTGCCTTCAATTCAACCAGTTGGGCAGAGCCTGACTCATGGCTTTTCAGCACCTGCCATTCGGATCCCTCCTTCCAGGTAACAATGGCTTTTCCTGTTTTCCCAGAACCATCCGTAAAGACAGTGGGTCCACGCACCGGCACCCGACTGTTCTTTGGTCGCAAGGCAAGGCTAGTTAAATTTGCCAATTGCAATAATTTATGACTGGGCAGGTGATAAGCAATCTGCCCTGAAAAGTTCTGCAGTGCACTTTGCAAAGGAGCGCTGTTAGCAAGGCTCCATTCAAAGATGTCCCTTGTAATTGGGACTATGATGGTCGCCGGATCTGCAGCCATCAACTGCAGACACCGATGACGGCATTTGATTATCAAACACGCGACCAATTCGAACAGCGTGGGTGCTGTCTTTTTTGGCTGATGGGGCAGAAAGACCCATTCCAGAACGTGCAGAGGGTCGGCCCATTTTTTGTTCCATTGGCCGATGATACCTGTGGGATGGAGATCTGGAGCAGTGATAAAAACAGTGACATCAACAGAGGGATCTACTCGATAAACCTGACGAGCAGAAACAGCTTGTTGCACCTCATTCAACACTCTTCGCGCCTCCGGGGTCAATTTCCGAGGTGAATTCAGATCAGGGTCCCCCTTTAAAATATTAAAAAGCGGGGAAAGTTGCGAGGCGGTCAGTCCTAAATAAGGACGTAACCAATTAATAGTACCAAGCAACTTCTGAGCATCATTCAGAGTTTTGATAGTGTCTGAAAATTGCACCTCTTGGTGTTGTACAGTCTGATCCAAAATTTTGACCCCCAAATATTTCCAAGGAGGCTGTTGTTGAACCTTGTCTGGGGCCACTTGCAAACCATAGGAGTGCAGGGCAGCAAGCAGTCGAGGCTGTATCCTCCGCAACTCATCCTGGGTGGATGCTGCCACCAGGATATCATCCATATAGTGGTAGCAGAGTGCCTCAGGAAACTGCTCACGGACTCCAGACAAAGCCTGAGCAACATACCATTGACAGATTGTTGGGCTATTTTTCATACCCTGAGGTAACACTTTCCATTGAAACCTCTTTACAGGCTCAGCATTGTTAATTGCGGGCACCGTAAAGGCAAATTTTGGTCTGTCGTTGGGGTGCAAAGGAATTGTGAAAAAACAATCCTTCAAATCAATGATCAGGATTTCCCACTTTGTGGGGATCATTGTGGGTGAGGGCATACCAGGCTGTAAAGCTCCCATGCTTTCCATCACTGCATTAACTTTGCGAAGATCTTGCAGCAATCGCCATTTCCCCGATTTTTTCTTAACTACGAAGACGGGGGTATTCCAGGGACTAGTAGAAGGCTCAATGTGTCCCTGTTGCAATTGTTCCTGAACCAGCTGACAAAGGGCGACTAATTTCTCTTTGGGCAAGGGCCACTGTGGTTCCCATACGGGTGTTTCAGTCAGCCATCGCAAGGATAGCGTGCGATATGGTGCGCCCTTGCGTACAGTGACCCCTATTAAAAATTTGTTCCAATCCGAACTCCCCATGCTGCCAATACATCCCTCCCCCAGAGGTTAAGTGGGGCCGAAGTAACATAGGGCTGGATTACAGCCGTGCGACCCTCCGGGTCTTTCACCAACACATGCCGTTCACTTAAGTGGCTCCGTGTGGTTCCTCCCAATCCCGCAACAGCGGACCCCACAGGGGCTAGAGGCCACGTAGAAGGCCATGAAGAGGAGGAAAGAATTGTTACATCGGCACCCGTGTCGAGCAAACCTCGAAGTCGAATTCGACGGGGGTGGGCTCTTGGCAGGATCAGAGTGCACGTCAGCTGTGGTCTCTGATTAGAGATGTCTGCGGCCCAGCAGATCTGCGGAAGGTCTGGAATCTCAGTGTCGCTGCTTCCGCATACTTGCTGCTCTGCCCTGGGAACAGGAGACTCAAAAGGCACTAAATTAGCAATGAGAGTTTTCTCAGGGATTGTGATAGGGGGGCTTGGTGTAGAAACCATAGCATGAATCTGGCCCACAAAATCCCCATCTATAACGTCCGGATGAACAAAGATTCCCTGGTGGGTGACCTCAGGCCTCCCCACCAGGAGAGCACCATACCCCGGGCTCAGGGGTTCGTGCACATCCAAGGGGACTCTGTGAAGGTTACCAGAGTCTAGGACAACTGTCCTGGCTGTGTAGACGTTGACTCGGGCTGGCCCTTGGGCACCGTCTCCACACTGGCCGAAGGGGCCGACACTGGCGACGTTGGCCCGGGCTGGCCCTGAGGCGGCACACTGACTGGATAAGCCAGTGGTTGCAGCCTGTTTTGGGGGATTGATCGGGATGGAGGGCGGTACCCCCGTTTTGCGCCTCCCCTCCCGTTTCCCGACAAAGGTCGGCCGTCTACATGGTATCTAGCTCTGCAATATTTCGCAGAATGCCCTGGTCTATCACACCTCTCACACTGGGAAACCACAGTCCCTGCATTTCCCTTTTTCTGCGATTTAGATCGCCTTCGTCTGTTCCCAGGCTTGGGCCGCTTCTGCCTACCGCCAGGGTTTGCCTGACCAGGTGACAGAAACGCAGCCAAAGCGGGCTTCCTCGAGCCTCGTGGTATCACCTCGGAGCACGCCTCAGCCATCTGTGCAACGGTGACATCGCCTCGCAATGTCTGTATAATTCTCTTGCAGTCGTCGTTGGCATTGTCTCTTGCCAGTTGTTTGCACAGCACGTCTCTCACAGTCTCATCTTCTACTTGTCGTTCCAAAGCAGCAGCCAAGCGTTCCAAAAAGGAGAGAAACGGTTCAAGCGAGCCTTGTCGTATCATGGTATATGATATCTTTCGCTCCGCCATATTGAATGTCTTGAGAAGGGCACTGAAGCCAACTTTTTGAGCCTGCTCCAACACTTCAGGAGCCCATCTGGCCTGCAGGTCAGGATTGTCGTAGGGTTTAAGTCCCATCAGAACTTCCACTCCAGCCCCCTGTCTAGGGCTGGCAGGAAGTAAGCGCGAATTTTCTTCCGCGGCCCTCTGAGCTGCTTGTCTCCAATTATTTTCAAAAACTGCAAATTGCATAGGGTGAAGGAGGACTTGGGCCAAGTGCCTGATATCATAAGGTGCCAAGAGGTCACTATTAATTGCCCGAACAAGTTGCATGACCTCAGGAGACCCAAGTCCATATCTTGCCACTTTGTTCTGCAGATCCTCGACCACCCTCCAAGCTATAATACGATGGCTATCTGTGTCGCCCGTGTTTGGGAGTGCTTTATACACTGGAAAGGCCTGAGCATCGCCTTGCGGAGCATTAGTGTCAGCCTGGGCTATGGGCTCATCTGCTGAGGGCACCACGGCTGTCAAGTCAGTGTCCATTGCGTCAGGCAGAGGCTGAGACATTCTCATGCGTGTGAAGAGATCCCAATTCCCCGCGTTCAAAGCTGCGACTTTAACAAAGTCCCAATATTTTCTCGAAGTCCGTGTCTTTAAGGTAAGTGAGCATTCGCGGCTAGGCCACGGCTGGGTCTGCAGCAGCCGCTTCTTCCTCCTCTGTGTCACCTCTCTCTTCTTCCCACGGCCAGAGAGGGTGTCTACATCTGTATCTGAATCTTCCATGCGGGCCTCATCCCCTGCCCCTACTACAAAGGACGGAGGCTCATGGAGTACGGGCAGTGGCTGGGGATAGAGGACCTCCACAGACGATATATTCTGGGGAATGGAGGGACGCGGGACAGCACCTACGCCTTCTGAGTCAGAAGAAGGGGTAGAGGGCACGGATCCTGCATGTTCTGTGACTATGGTAAGCAAGCCACGATTGTCTGAGGAATGCCAACTGGCCAGAGAAGCAGCCCTGGAATCAGATGACTGCCTATCAAGCCTGCTTTGACGAGCAAGATCCAATAATTCCAAAAGAGTATCAGAAACACTATCAAATCTTCGCAACACACGGTCCAACAAGACCGGGAAAACATCCATGCGCTCCAACACACACTGCAAAGTCGCAGGGACCAGATCAAGCTTTTGAAAGATGCGATCCAGAATTTCAGGCGGGCATGCAGGGGTTAAACACGGCATCTCAATCGGCGGCGCCGCTGCTGCGCCGCAGGGACCGCCCCCCAGGGGCCGGTCCGAGCCCGGCCCCGCGCCTGCCTGTTCCGCGGCCCCGGGGCCGGGGCCGGCCGCTCTCGCCGTGATGGGGGGGGAGAACAAACCCCCGTGGGGGGGCACCGACGGTTCCTGTTCAATACGGGGCGGGGCAGACGCGGCAGGAGCAGATTCAAGCCGCTCCGCGAACCCTCCTTCCTTTGAAACCAGGATAATAATTCACCGAGCAGATCATCATTGATCTTAGCTCGGACGGGGTCCCAAACATCGTGGCCAGAGTCCGAGGGAGCCCCCGACTCGTCAGCTGAGTCCGACATGATGTCCCCAAACCCGGGAGGGCGGGAGGGGAAAAAGGTGGGCAGGGAGGGTTTCTCCTACCGCAGAAACACACACCGGCGTCACCAAATATGGCTTAGTTTCCCCGAGGCTGCAGGAGCTGGCTGAGAGAAGAAGGCAGGCAGACGACGTCAAGATGGCGAAAGGGAAAAGTTTATTTACAGAAAAGTTTTTATACCATTAATATTCTAGCAACTATTGGTCAGAAAAGAAATCCACCTCCTAAAACCATTGGTCACAGCCAAATAACACCTGATACCAAACACAGAGATTAAGAAAGTAAAAGAATGCAACTTATCTATGTTCTCCCTGAGAAAGAGCAGAAAGAATTTCAAAACAGTGCAACCACATTGAAGCACTGGCACAGGTTGCCCAGGGTGGTGGATGCCCCACCCCAGGAAGTGCGCAAGGCCAGGTTGGACAGGGCTTGGAGCAACCTAGTCTAGAGGAACATGTTCCTGTCCGTGTCAGAGCATTTGGAACTTTAAGGTCTTGTACAACTCAAACCATGCCATGATTCTGTGATTCCATGATAAAAGATTACATTAGATTTACTCAACCCACATCTATTTCCAATATAGGCAAAAATGGAGGTACCCATTATCCACTTCTAGAAAGTCGTGGTGTTCATACCTACACAAATATGTCCTGTTTGACTCTGCCCACCACCCACCTCTACTCCCTCCAGAGACCATTTGATGCTCATCTCTGCCGAGCTGATTCTGATGCCAGCAGTGTGACGCAGGGACAAACGTTTTCTCCTTGTCTCCCCTCCCTCCATGTGCCCCCCTTCAGTGGAATGATGATTAAAAGGATTAAAAGGCTTAACAGCAGTGAGAACTTCAAGACTGGAACATAAACACCTCCTGGAAGAGGTGGAGGGATTTGTGTCCAACTGAAGCTCATGTGTCAGTGAACCACAGCAAGGCAGCTGCTCAAAAAAACGTATGTTGAGGTAAAGTAATGCCTTGCTGAAGCCTTCAGGCTGAACAAGCCTGTGATTGGCCTGCAGGACATCTCATTCCTTACTGTTCTTTATTCATTTACCATAATGGAAATAAAGAAATCGAAACAGGAGGGTCTGACAGGGTAATAGGCTTGTGATGTTCTGAAAATAAACATCTACCTGCGTTTGACATTTATTATCCATAAACTGCTTGGCTTCTTCTTGGCAGTTTTATTGTGTCAGGAGACCATTATCCTGTCACACACTGTATTGCACTAACATTATCCCTTAAGCAAATTTTGATACTGAATTTACAGGTCTGTGGGTATTCCCAGGCTCTCACCACTGAAGGCTCAAAGCAAGGTAGGGCAGGGCTTAGAACACTCAGGTGATGGGTCTGCATGGGGTCCATGGGATGGATCAGTTCAGCTGCCTGGTGAGGAAGTGGGAAAAGTCCTGGCAGCTGGATGGACAGGGGGCCTTTTTCCTTCTTTGCAGAGCTTCCTACCTGCATGAAGGGCATGGAGCAAGGTGTGACTGCAGAATTACAGCCTCTCCATGGATGCTAATAATTCATTTACTGTGCCGGGGAACAAATAAAAGAGCAACCTGGCAGTACCATGAATCTTGTGGGGAATTATCACCCTAACCATGTGCCCAGTAATGAAATTTTAAAATAGAATGCAAACAGAACATGCTGTTAATTTGCATCAATTAACTTCTGCATGAAGAGACAAGATTCTCAGATTGGTCAGATGTGGTTCCTGACAAAACTGACCCATTGCAACAGGACAGTTATGCTCATTCTTGCCATAATGTTTTGTAGTGTTTCCAATACCACAAAAAAAAATTAAAATTTTAGCTGGCATTTATTAATTTGTGGATCTAATGAAAAGTCACTGTTTATAGTTTGCTAATACCTCGAAGAAATCTGTACTTCCTGGAAGAAACTACAGAGACAGTTTCTCAGTATCTCAAAGATTTATTGTTTTAGAAGAATTGATAATTTCTCTATCCAGAGACCCATGAGGACCATCCCTCTCATTTGCCTAACTGATGATTTCTCATGTCGCAATAAACAGGAATCCATGAAAAGCAGAGACCATAGCCTATTGCAGCTAATTAATAAAACTCACAGACACAGTTCCCAGGATAGAAAGCTGATAAAGTTTCCAGTGCTGAGAGTCTGTAGCAGCATTTTGACCATCTAGTTCAATTTCATTTATAAAACGCATGGTAGTGCCTATACAGAAATTCCTGCCTCCTTCATCATATGACATCACCATTTGCAAAGCTGCTCCTTCTCCAATTTGACCACTTTTATTTATGTTTTGCCTTCAGCCTAAGTTTCCTTCTTCTGTTGCCCTCCATAATCCAAACATAGAGGCTTCCTGTGAGCCTTCACCCGGAGAACATAAGCTCTACCTTTGGGATTTTGATGTTCATTAGAAGCAGAGGCAATATTTTTAGTTTTAACAAGAAGACTTCACTTCCCACTGAGGGACTGAATTTCCAGTATAAGATGTGCAGCCCTGGTAAGGAGGCTGTGGATATTAATTTGGCAACTTTACAGTCTCCTCTTTAGAGTTTCATGCTGCTTCCTGCTTGCAAAGAAGCCAATCTTGCCAAGCTGCCTCCATAATTTCTACTTTCCAATACCTCAGGGTATTTGACAACTTCCAAATTGTTTATCGGTACCTTCAGAAGGGGAAAGTTTGACACTAAGGGCATTGTGGTCCTGCCTGACTCTGGCAAGTGTGCACAGCTCCTGATGAATATCAGACAACATTTATGTAGAGACACCATAAGAGACATAAACATCTGTCCTGTTTTCCAATGGCAAGGTAGGCATGATCTAATTTACATTTTTTCCTTATTTCCAATTCTAAATGCATAATTTTCTACATTACATCCTTGTCATTTTCTAAGTTTATGAATGTTAGACTCCTGGAATTGCCTTTCTCACAATAGCCTTTACTTAAAAATACATTAATTTTTCAAGCTGTAGTGTCCTATTTTTAATATCTTTCCTATTTTTAAAACAGCATTGATTCTATTTTCAGCCACCTTTCCTTCTGAAGCACACTAAGGACTCATGCCTAGGTAGGAATCAGATGACAAAAAAAAGTCTCATGCCAAGAGAGGAAGATGCTCTAAGACATATTTTTTATGCAGAAGGGATAATGTTAAGTGATGATGGTGCTCAAGGCTGGTATAAACATTCACGTGTATTTCCTCCACAGAAATTTCAAGCACCTTATCGATCTCAAAGTTTCATTGCCAGTAGTTTTCTGACTTTTTTTTTTTCCCAGCCAGAAATTTTTCCCTGAGCAATTATCCCATCACCATCTTCTGTCTGCCAAGAAGCTACTGGAGTCGAGTAGATGTCTGTAATGATTAGGGATCAGTTTGACTGACACGTCAGCCTGCCACAAACATTTGCAAAAGCCCTCCTGTTACAAGACTCTTTTATTTGTGAGACAATTCAGAGGTCTAAGCTCAATTATTCTTCATTTTCTGGGCCCCCTGTATGGTCAGTGGGGAGGCAAATGGCCCATGGGGCACCATAGGCCATCTTGTCTTTAAACCAATGGGATAAATTTCCCTCCAGAGGTGCAGTTTTCCTCCCTGAGTGATTTGGAACAGCCTCATGAGTGCAGCACTAGTCAAATCGCTTTGCAGGATCCCTGAGAGCATTGACCAGGTTCCCTCTGACCCCAAAAGCAATTTAACCCACCAAGATGTGGGTGGCAGCTTGGAGATGTCTGAAGCTGCAGCTGAATCTCAGCCTCGACAAGCTCAGAGAAGAGGCCTGAGTTTGAAGAACAAAGGTCAGGTGAGTCTAATTCTGTCCTTTACAGTAAACCCTGCCTGATTTGATATTTGGTACGTTTCAGGCTACGGCTTTTTTCTTCAGCGGGCTGCTGAACATTGTGACATCCCTCGTCATTTAATTGATTGTTCCTTCTCCAGGTTAGATCATCTGCAATTACTTCCATCTGCCAAAATCTTCCAAGATCAGAGAGTTTACAACAAATACCTTTGTCTCATTGAAAGAATTTGGAGTTTTGCCAGGGATTTCAATGAAGTCAGGATTTCACTCCTAAAATTTTTAGTGTTATTTTATATGCTAAGACAACGTAATTTGTTTTTCCTGGTAAAGATCTCTCTTTAAAGGAGGTTTCTGAAAACTTCACTGTTTTTTTTCACTCAGACTTGCCAAAGAAAGTTTGGCTGGCATCCAACACTGAAACGCATTCCCTTTTCTTCCTCCCTAACTTTCCAGTGACATTAAAGAGTATGTGCATTAAAAAAAAAGCCTAATACATAATGCAAAACATATCTGGTGGAGGAGGGTGTGGAAGACATCAATTTAGCTTTCGGTCACCAGTCTCTGTTTTCCTTTCAGTTTTTTGGCATGATTGCATTAACACCAAGTTTCACAGATCAGTACATGTCAAGAAACATCAGATGTAAAATTATGTAGGTATTTTAAACAAAAAGGTAAGCATGATATATTTTCATAACTTGGTGCTGAGCATAACTGTACCAAATCACATGAGTTTGTCTTGTGACGGCAAGTGAAGGGCAGGAAGATGTAAGAATGAAAACTGAGGAAAGAGAATGTTGCTGCCTGAAATAAGCATTGAGGAATGGCTCAGAGAGCGTAAAATGTAAATTTTCTTTACATCTTCTAAAAAATTAGCTTAATAAACTACCAATGAAAGGGAACCTAAGCAAGAAGTAAATAGCTGTAGGGTTTTGTTGTGTTTTTTTTTGGGGGGGGTTGTTTGGGTTATTTTAATAACAAAGCAGCAACGTGTGTTGACATTCTTACCCTTCCTATATTCAGTGTGTTTGAGTGGTAGGAAGAATGAACAACTGAGTCTGAAAGCCATTCAGAAATCAAAAGAAATATAGATTTCCTTTGGAATATGTAGCTTTGTTAAAAATAACATATGATCAAATGGAATTAGTCTTAATACAGACTGTCCCAAGAATCCATTTCTGTGAAGAATCTAATTCTTTATTGAAAATAGCAGGGCTTCAAAACTGCTGAGGAAAATATAACTTTCCTCTACAGGAGAAAACTTTATCCAAAGTTTATCAGCTCTATAGATTCTATAGTTACCTCTAGATAAGAAGTAAAGGACCTATGGAGCCTACAAATTCTGCAGCAGCAGCCAATGGCAGAGATGGATGAGCACAAAACCTCTTCACTCCCCTCAGATTAAAGCTGATATGAGTTTGTCAAGTGCATTAGTTTAGAGTTTCAATCTCACTGAAAAGCCTCTCTGAAATGACAAGGAAAGCAGAGTCGCACATGTTTATTCTTCATGGTTGGGATCCTACCAGAAAACCGTGTTCCAAGGTTTGATTTTAACAATCAGAATTAATGCCATTACTGGTTCACAAGGTAGGCTTGTAGGAGATACCTTTGCCAGGGATACAGGACTCAGGGATGAAGGACAGGTTGTTGCAGGAAGAAGACACAATAAATGCTGGGAAATTGGAGATCTGTTGCAGGCATTCACTGAGTGTGGAGGAAGACCTTCAGCCAAGTGAGAATATTTTCTCTTTTCTCCCATGGAAGACATAGTCTTTGCCAGAATTTGTGCATAACATTTGTAGAGGCTGCAACTCAATAGCAAACATGAGGCTCCATCCTGAGGGAAACACTGAGATTTGCCCAATTGGAAACAATTTTCCAAAATGTTTCCATCTTAAATCAGGATGAAAATTTTAAGAAGCATATCACATAACTCATAACTTTTTCAATTTAGAATTGTCATTTCATAGTGAAATGTTAAACCTAAATTATTTTCTCTCTTTCACTTTTTTAATTAGTTTTTTTTTAAATTTATCTTTCCTGAACTGTAAATTTAGTCTCTTTTTCATGGCAAGGAACCATGTACACCTCTGTCTTCACTGTTTTTTAAATTTTATTTTAATATTATTAACAATACCTTCTGCTGGCAGGCATGAGGAAAAGCTTGAATCCTATGTGAGTGTATTATGCAGGCAAATTTCATCCAGCAGAGACTTAGTTCCCATATATAGCCATCTTAATATGTTCTCATGATGAAATATTAAGGAATAATGGTAATATATGTATGCTAATGCATTCAAATAAAGTTCATATTAAATCTTGTTTTAATGAGGGATAAGCAAGGGCACACTCTCTGAGCATCTTGAGTCCATCTAATGTGCTAATCCTGATGTGCTGTGCCTGCATAAGGAACTCCAACAGCAAAGGTTTTGTGCTTCTAACAGGGCGAAAGATTCACAGATTCATGGAATATTCTGAGTTGGAAGGGACCCACAAGGATCCTTGAGTCCAACTCTTAAGTAAACAGCCCATATGGGGATTAAACTCACAGCCTCAATGTTTTTAGCAGCAGGCTCTGAGCGGCTGAGCCAATCTCGAGGTCTGTGTGCACACCTGAGCTCCTCCAGTGTCCACACTCCAAGCTGACGAGAAGTTGCAGAGTCACGATCGGTGGAAAGCCAGCTCTGGTGCTGCACAGGGAAAAGGGATTTCATAATTCAAAGTCAGTGTCATGCTACCATTATTAATAACTTCTAGCCATTGCAGGTTGTGGGTTGAGTGAACTCATACCAGCCTCCAAAAGGCCATGAAATCAGCAGATTAAAAGCAGATTAATCGTGTGTATCTCCAATCCAATGTATTTAAAGTAAAGCTCCTAACAACTCCGGTGATATTTGGATTAATCCCTAAAGAGTGTATCACTTTTCTAACAATGGCTACTGATAATATTTCAGATGCAACTTAGAACCTAATATTTGGAATATCATGGACTATTTAAGGTAGATGAGCCCTGACATATTAAGATGTGAGCTCTGCTCTGGTACAAAAAGTCTCCATAAGCCTGACAAATCCAGACATCACCATTTAATTGTCCTCTGACTGCTTTACCCTGAAGCACAGATCCCTTTGGGGCTGGTGATCTGAGCTGTGTTTTGTGCTTCAGAAACGTGCCTGAAACCCAAACTTTGCAGTCAGAACTTAATCCAAAGGCAAACAAAGTCATCAGGAAAGTTTGGATTGTGTCCTTTGGACTGAGCAAAAGAGCCAGCAAATAAGTTGCTCTAATTTTTTTGAGGGGTTTTTTTTTCTTCACCTCTTTTAGAGAGTAATTAAGCTTTGTGGCAGAAATTTTACTTGGAAGAAAAAAAAAGAAAAGAAGGAAATAGAAAATACTTCCAATAGCAAATTTACAAACCTGGAAGCATAAAAATTAACTTAAGAAATTCTTCTAAGAGACTCTAAGGAGGATCCATCTCACCTAAGGGGTATAATGAGTTCATTCTGTGTAACTGTGGCATAACTCCTGTCCAGGATGGATAAGTCTGGAGTCAGGTTCAGTTTTGCAAAGGTAAAGTTGTACCAAAAAGCCATTTATTTATTGAAAGTGATCAGTATCATGTGTGATACAGATAAAAAAACCCAAAGCACTGTTGCCCTAACACTGATTTGTTTGTTCAGAAACCTCAAATGAGGGGACACCAACTAATAAACAATCGTTTTCTGTGAAACCAAGAAACAGGTATTGAGATCAAGGCAGTGTTTGAGAAACAACTGTCCTGGGAAGAAACACAAACTTTGTGAATGTTAACATTTGAAACAAAGCTACAGTGAGGAGTAACTTCAGTGCTATGATCTGGAAATACACAGAATATTTCCCGAAACTCCCAGGAGATATGAGCTCACCAAATTTGCTCTATTACTCACTATAAGAAGGCAGAAATTACCTCCTTTTACCAAAGTCCTTCTGAAACACCATTAAATGGCCTCATCCCATGTTTCCCCCACTAAGCACCTTGAAATCTCCTCCCAGGTCCTTTCACTCACTCCAGAGTCTTTGGTACCTCCTAAAGTCCTCTAAAGTCCTCCAAGCCCTCAACCTCAGAACCCACAAACCCTTAGTGGCCACTTCCAGCCCACCCTGCTGGCCCTGGGACCACCTACCACTGCCAAGAAGATCAGAGTTAGCCAGGCGTTATTGTGAATTGTTCTCCAAAAAACCTTTTAACTGCCTCACCCTTCCACACTGTTTTTTTTTAATGTATCCTGAAACTGGGTTCATTTGGCCACAGAGAAAGGAATAAAGATTGTCATTGCTGTGTGAGGACTCGAGGGTGCTGCAGGACTGAGGGACAGAGCAAGGCAGACAAGAAAAGGACAAAGAGAAGGTCTGGGGGGAAGATTGGTTCAGTAACCTTAAAGACAAGTCTGGAATAATATGGGGAATATACAAAAAATATGAACCTACTTGCAGGGAATTAATTATTGAAAAATGCAAAGCAATAACTGTATGACTGAATTCTCCAGTGAAATTAATTATACAATGAGGCAGTTATTACAACAAAAATATCCAGTGATCAAGAAAGGTTAAGAGTCTGAACAAAGAATGTGAGCTTGCAAACAAAACATTTTCAGGATGTGATGGACTTGACAGCCTCGACATGAAACTTTTAGTTTGGGTTTTTCTTCCCCTTTCATTACTTTCAGATCATTTCATAAGGAGTTGTTCAGCCTGGAGAGGACAAGGTTCCAGAGATACATTTTTGACTTGCAGGGGGCCTATAAAAAAGGTTTTATCAGGTCTGTTGCAATAGACTAAGGGGTAGTGGTTTCAAACGAAAAGATATTTGATTTAGATTAGGCATAAAATAGAAGTTTTAGACAATGAGGGTGGTAAAACATTGGAACAGGAACTCAAGAGAGGTGGAGGTTGTCCCATCCCTGGAAATATTCAAGGGGGTCTGTCCAAACCAATCCAGTTGAAGATGACCCTGCTCATTACAGGGGGGTTGAACTGGGTGACCTTTAAGGGTCCCTTCCAACACAAACTATTCTGTGATTCTGTGATAAGACCAGGTGATGTGGGGCCATTATTTTATCGGGGGAGGGAGTGAATACTTCAGTTTGAAAATAATCAGTTTCAAGTAAATGTCAGTATTTGCAGTCAGAAACAGTTCTCCAAACAGTATGCTAACTTTCAAACTTCTATGGAGCCTTTGTGCAGTGAGTCTACAAATCACTGAAAAATTACACCCAGGTCTTCTACAGCACAGATGTGAGAAGCTGAGAGGAGGTAATGAACCATTGGTAAAAGGGGTAAGGAACAATTAAGGTCAGGTTGGACAGGGCCCTGAGCAGCTCCATGTGGGTGAAGATGTCCCTGCTCATGGCTGGATGACCTTTGAAGGTCCCTTCCAACCCAAACCACTGTGGGATTCAGTGAACATGAAAACGGTGCACAGATGGCTTCTGGCTGCACAGGGTGGGACAGCCACAGCCCCGGAGCAGTCATTGTGAAAGACACAGCTGAAAATCTCTTCTGGCCATGGAAATATTTCATCATGTCACTTTATAAGCAGAAGAGGGAAGAAGCCCTGTTCAGTGCCAGTGATCCAACTCACTTGTCCTGAACACCTCTCACAGCGCTCAGGTTTGGCTGTTCCAGAGCACCAAGGCTCCCTCTGGATCTCATCCAGAAACATCTCCTGTCAAACCTGCTCATCACATGGAAGAACCTACTGCCTCGAACATGTATGAACTTCATTCTGTTGTGCAGTATCTGTGCAATTCCTGATGATATCAGTAGAGTAGAATTTGGATCAGGAAACTGGGGTAATTGGAAATGTAATGTGGCCAATTATCTTTGCCATTTCCATCCACAGTGTGAAAGAATAATGGGGGAAAAAAAAACCCGCCACTGAGTTTGTCTTCATTGCAGGGTACTTTTTCAAATTTTATTGAGATTTATTTTTCTGACTTAAGGAAGGAAAAAATACCTAGTGAAAGTACGTATCTTGCACATGGATATAGGCTGAGAAACTGTCACAGCTTCCCTGAAAAAATCACTAGCCCGGTGAAGAAAATCATCAATATTTAATCCCTTGCCTTCCATCTGATACATGGCTCTAATTGGGAAGCAACATTCAAGCTTTTGAATGTGACCTTGTATGTTGATTAGGTTACTCCCCCAGCAGTTGAATCTCATCATTTATCCCAGCCCTTTACAGAGAACACTCTGCATAATGTGGAACATTCAGGTGTTCAAGGGAATGCAGCTGCCTGCGGGATCACTGGGAAAAATATAGACATTGCAATCCTGCTCCTTGTAGAAGCAGTAGTCAGAGAGCCTCAAATAGGATGTTTCCTGTGTTATCTGGAGCGAAAATCATAACCAAAATGCAATCCCTGTGGAAGGGAACTGCTGCACACTGCAGTGCAGGCCATACACCTTGTGAAGATTACACCCACACCCAAATGGTTGTCCCTCCAGGAGCAGAGCACACAGGAAGTGTGTAGGTAAGTTGGTAGAAAAGGTGGTGAAAGCATTATTTGCATTTCATTAGATACACAGCAAGACCTGATTTAGTACTTACCTATGCATGAAAGAGCATAAGTTAAGATTTTTATTTGTATGCTCATAGCTTATCCTCTTTCTTGCGCAGATAAAATCATACATGTAACACAGCTATATTATAGCTATAATTATATATAATACTGTAGTGCATTTAATTGATATGTAATGTTATATTTATATAATTATAGCTACATTACAGCTATAATTACATATTTAATCTGGGCACCGAGGCACAGGAGGGCCTGCCACCTTGATTGCTGATATTTGTGTAGATCCTCTTCGCTTCATGGAGGAGGAGCTTTGGTAGGTTTTATATGCAGCACAGTGGCCATGATAAGCACCAGGGAGTGTTACTCCTGATTTAAACTCAGGGGTGTGATAAACTGTGTAATGAAATCTCAGCTCTGCACGTTGAATGTGATCTCTCAGCTAAAATAACTCGGAGCAGATCACTTTGAATGCAAGGGAAATTAAGAGAGTCTGTTCATGGGTCAGTCCTTTTTACCATCTCCTCTTCTCTCTGAGAATTGTGACCAGCCTAGATCCTGCCCCAGGAACATTCCATGTGTGAACTGAGGCTGGAAACCAAGAGCCCAAAAAAACTCATAGTCGTGATGATTTTGTTCATAGGTAAGAAGTGATACTGTGAAATCTATTGATATGAGGGAATTATCTGCTAAAACCTCACCAAGTCCAAATCACAGGATGGGATGAGCTCTGAATGGATGCAAACATCCTCTCAGTGGCCAGCTGAGAGCAGCTCAACCTTCAGTGTGTCCCTGACTCGCATCCAGGGTGGCTCCAGTGCAGGCAGCCATAAGGAATTGCTCTCATGCATCAATCACAACAAGCTGCTCATGTAAGATTGTTTTAGAACACTGCTTCTGTTTTCCTGACCACCTGAGTTAACATTAAAGTAGCTTGGGGTAGGGTAGAGCTTGGGCCAAGCTCCAATACAATATCCACTCCATGGCTGACAACCCACGACAATCATTCCAGTGTTTGACAACTCAGAATTAAATTGGTAAAAAGTATTGAAAAATTATTGTGTAAGTTCCCCCCACCACCATGTTTCTCACTTCAGCCAATGCTACTAATTAAGCCAATTTAAACCTGAGCAATAAGGCTGAATGCAGATGTAGGGGTGTTGCACAGGGTGTTGGGCACATGAAAGGTAAGCAAAAAAGGACATTCTTCCCGTTGTAAGGCTGGAATCCTGCACCACACCAGTCTGTGTGCTTTGGAAATATGCCAAAGGAAATCTTATTCCTATGCATCTATCCTTATTCCTATGAACTGTGTCCTGAAAACACTCTGGGATCTGGAGGATGTGCCACCTCTCTTATTCTGGTTACAAAGCAGCAAACTGAAAATGAAGAAACAAAAAACTGTGGATAGTTTGCTGTACTTAGTAAGAACATTTTCCTCTGGAGTGAGTTTTGCTGTCTTCCTGGAGGTTGGGTTTGGTTCAGCTGCCAATTCCTGTCACCTCTTGCTGGGCTTATCCTGGTATTTTGCTCATTGTCAAATTCTGCACATGTAGAGTCAGAAATAAACTCCTTAAGGTTGATTTTTCACTTTTTCTGTCTGTCAGGAGTGGGCTGTGAGGTGATTCTGATTTCTTTTTGACCTCAGTCCCAGTTCATGACCATCTGCAAGTACATGGTAAATTCAACAATAAGAACTGAATACAGGCATATTACATTGGGGTTTGGCAGATGCAGGGATGTTTCTAAAACACAACCTCAGACTATTCAGATTGATCTCTGCCAACCCTTAGGAGATATTTCTGCAGCTCGTCTGACAGGGTCCTGTGCTTTCAGTGCTGATGAACCACTCCCTGCAATCCGTTTTCTGTGTCAGCAGGCAGATTTATATTAAGTAAAAATCCTGAGCTCCATTTCCTTGTTATTTCCTTCTTTTTCATTTTGGGACAGGAATAATTTCCACAAACTTTAAAAGTCTAACTGTTATGACATTTCTTTAGCCTGGCCAATTGGATGAAATCATCCTCAAGACATATTCAGGGATCATTGAATTCTCTGTGTCTTAAGCTGAGCTGATTGACTTTCAGGGAACATCCCTGTCCTCTCTGTCTGTCTGTCTGTCTGTCTGTCTGTCAGTGTGTGCTAACACAGACATCTCGAATGGTATTTGTCTCGATCCACAGCTATTGCAGGCGGCTGCAGGAAGGTTTCCGTGTGACCCAGGAGCTCATCACAACTGCTCACACATCAGGCATTAACACTTCAGAAATGCACCAGAGCGCCTGAAACTCTCCCCTGGCTGGGGCAGATGTGACAGGGATCCCATGGGTCACCTGTGCCTTCCTGCACCTCCCTCCAGGAGGTGTCCAAAGGTCCCCAGGCAGCTGTCCCCGTGTGAATGGGGCTGGCACAGGATTTCAGTGACACAGCCCTGAGGAGCAGTGAGTCTGAAGGTGTTTCACACTGACACAGCTCTATTTTGCTGACAGCTGAATCACAGCTAATACAGCTGGCCACTAGGTTGCAGCTGAAGCTAAAATCACAGAAAAAATTACATTTGCTGGAGCAACCTGTGCAGATTCTCATTGCTAGCAAACTATGGCCTTTAAACTGTGCACTTGCAATTCAGTAAGCAATGATAAATATTGCACTGACAGACACCATTACTTTGCTTATTCATTTATGTAAAATTCATGTAAACATGTCCAAACAGCACAGTATTCTGTGCCAACCATTATTAGAAGGCATTAGCTTCATTTTGTAGAGTAACCAAGCTGGAATAAAGTAAATTATCAATTCAGTAAAGATGAGAGGTAAACACTGATCCCATTTAAATGTGTGCCTTGGAGTCTTATAGAGAAGGATAGCTCCAAATGTTTACAGATTTACCTTTATTTCAGGTCATTATTTTCAATAAAGATGGGGATGACTCTCACAAGATTACTCACATATTTAGCTAGAATTGAGCTAGCTGTTTCAATGCATTTTTAAAAGCCATTCACATTTAGAAATGGTTTGAATAATTGCATTTAAAGATAATGGCTATCTTTTTTTTTTAATCTTGCTGTAGTCTCTACAGCTACTGTACATAAAAAGAAAAAGTAACTCCTTCAAAATTCTTTAAGAGGGTAATTTCTAATAGATAAGCAAAAAAGGCACCTGTAAAGAAACTGATGATGTTACAGGCAGTAGTTTGCAGCACCCACCTTATCCAAATGTTATCAAGTTTTTATAGACATTGCAAAAGAAATGAGAAAAGGAAATGGGAGCAACTATATTTATTGAGGCTTGAGACATCAGGTGCTAAGAGCCTGGATACAATTTAACTGGATTAGTATATTTGCAGCTTTTTGTCAGGAAGTGTCTGTGAGATTTAGAAACAGCTTGATGTGATGGAGAGAAATCCATCCATGTAAATATCATGCCTAAATGATAAGCTTGATTGATGACTCTGATAGTGTTATTTTTCAGAATGACTGAAAAGGAGAGAAGAATGCAAGTTCAGGGAAGGGGTGGAGATTAGGAATGTTGTTTTAGCAATGTCAGGTTTGAACAGAGACATAAGTCAGGCGAGAGATGTATCGACATCTTAATTGGGCATGGGAGATGGATTATGGCTCATTTATAGAGGAGTGTTTCATTTTTCTTTGCTTTGCATGAATGGAATCTCTTCTCTCCTAAATGTCACAAACTTCCAAAATTGTCTGTGTTTTTCAGGCTTGCAAAAAAAAAAAAACCTACGAGAAAAGGAAGACATGTGACTGAATTGTCAAGAATGGCTCTAAGGGGATTTTCTTCCTTTTTTGGAAACTTAACTACTTTGAAAATTAGGCCCTTCAAAACTGCCAGCTTCCTTTAGAGATGTAGACCATGATAGTCTTCCACGAGGGTAGTTTTTTGTAGAGCTAGTAATAGATAGTAAATAATAGATAGGAATTCTTCGCTCATAGGTTGGTTTTCCTGCGGCAGATTTCATGTGAAAAATCTCCCCACCCTTCTGGGAAACAGGAGACAAATACATACACTAAAGGCTAAACTTCTGAGGAGAAAAGACTACAGTTCTGGCTTTTGATTTAGATTTATCCATCACAGAACTTCTCCACTTCCACACACATGAACAGAGCAGAAGAGGAAATGTTCTTAGTCGGTGTTGATTTTAGAGGATTTTAAGTGTCAATACCAGCCATCAGTTGTTGCCCTTTTATTTAAATGCCCCATTTCAGGAAATGCAAGAAAAAACCTCCTGCCATCCCACTCAGAAAGCTGCCATCTGCTGCAAGACCTGGGATCACTGTCATGACTTCCAGCATCCACTAAAAAAATGATGAAGATCAGGAAAAAAATGAAAAATGTGCTTCTGGCTAAGGCTGTTATATAAAAGGAAAGAATATGAAGAGGTCTCAATAGTCAGCAAAGGAAGAAACAAGGTAAAGAGTGACTTAGAATATTTTATTCATTTACCCCTATCACTTGCTGTAAATTCTGACAAAATACAGCGCCCATCTTTCCTCTCTATCTAATCAGAGGAGAGACACTCTATTTTTCATGTAATGTAATAGAACACAGTGTAACCACCAGACAATAAAAGAAGATACTATAATGGCTACTCTTTTAAGAGCACACATTTTTGTTGTTGTCAGACACCCCTCGTATGGGAACAAATTGAATAGAGCTGAAGGTAATACATAATTCTGAAGAATCACCTAGCAGGCAGCACAAAAGGACACTGGCTTTGGGAAATATTGGAAAATCGTGGCTGTATGAGCCCTACAGCTCCAATCCATTCTAATTCAACACAAAGTTTTAATCAAGATACTCCTTTAGATTAATCCCCAAAGTTTTTCTTCTAGGCTTTCTTAAATGTGATATCAAACAGTGAAATAAGTTTACCATTTCCAAATAATTTAATATCAGCATTACCATTTTTATGGGCAATTGAACAGCTAGCACATATTAAATGTGGCCAGTTCCTCCATGAAAATGGTGGGTATGGGGATAAAAACATAGGAAATATGGCCTGCAAGGACTATCCTGATACCACATTCCATGCACAGGAAGTAGGAATTTGTTCATCAGACAATATGTACCCAATTTTCAGAATAGTTGATCACTCAGAAACCTGACTAAAGGTGCTGACATCTATAAATGGTCGTCACTTAGCAGTCAACCACTCACTTGAAATCAGACAGGATTTTCTGGAAATGTAAGACAAATCTGGAAATTGCTCTTAGTGGATGGATGAATCTCCAAGGCAAAACAGAAATGAATTCTTGTACAAAATGAGTGATATTCTAATCAGCCTGTCCTTGGAATGGACAGGGTTAAAGCAATCAGAGTCTTGTTTGCAAACATAATTTGCTGTGCTATGAAGAAATAAAAGATGTGTTCCTTTCAGTTAGAACCAAGTAATCAAGAAATAAAAAATGACAGTGTTTTGGTCTCAAGGACTGTGTCTATGTCCTCCAAGGGGCACAGAAGTCTTCATCTCCTCTCCTGCTTCCGCACCTTCAGGTCTGCCCAAAGCCTCCCCGTGCAAGGACACACACGTGAGATGGGATTGATTCAGCTGACCAAGTACAAGGGTGGAATTCAACTCAAGCTGAAGACAAATACATGTAGGAGTTTCTATTTAGGGGCTTGGTGCTTTAGGGGATCAGCTAATTTCTCAGTACATAAGTGCCTGGTGGCATATGAGATGCAATAGAATATTTAAAACAGTGACATAGGGCTGAGATTCATTTTAAGATTTTTTTTTCTGCTCAGAAGACTTTCTGAGTTTCATCAGATGGCTCATTCCACTGATATGTGAAATACCAACTTGCAGAGCACTCAGCACAGCAGATAAGGGAGGCAGGATAGATTCTGCACTTAATGGTTCATCTTTCTAGATAGCCATGTCAGCATTTCGTAGAAGTAAGGCTTCAATTTTTGCTTAAAATATGGATCCAGTAACGCTGCCAACATGCATTTATCTCTGTCATTGAGCTTGTTGGCCACAGCAGGAGAGGACACAATTCAACAACTACATCTCTTCACTGGTGTTCAAACCATAGATCCCTTTATTTCAACACAGGATTGCTGTATATTCCAGCAAATGGCAATAGTCAGATTTAACAGTTTTAACAGTCCAACAGTTGGACTCAATGACCTTATAGGTCTTTTTCAACCCAAATGGTTTGATGATGAAAACCATAATAGCAAAATTTGAGGAGAGACATTTCACAGAGTGGAGTAGTCCTATAAATTTCCTTCCCAGTGATGTCCAGTTTCCTACATGTTAAGTATTGGAATCTACTGAGAGGGATTTCTCATTAATGGCCCTGCAGAAAGTCCCTGTAAAGGACTTACATGTAATACTCTCATGGCTGAGCATCACCAAGGAAGCGAAATTACTAAGATCTACAAGGAAGATCAGAGGAAAAAAAATCTCACTGTTAAGAGAGGACTAAATGATCTTGGTCTAAACAGCGTAATAAAACACATTGGAAAAGAGAGAGAGAGAGAGAGAATCCATTGGGGCAAAAAATAAAGCTGGGGAGTGAGAAGAACTAATAAACTTAAAGGCCCTGATAATCACCAAAAAGTGTTTTAAAATCATCTGTGGAAAATGTAAACAACAGGGACACGAGGAGCTTTTCTCTTAGGCGGTGCTTTGTTGTGGTGGCACAGGTACACTCCAGCTCAGGCTGCATCCCCTTAGGGCTGGCAGAAGCCACTGCTTGGTCACTTCATGCAGTTCCAGTGTCACAGACTGCCTGTGGTCCCTGTAGGTCCAGGCATAAACTGTGTGGGAAGTTTTCAAGGTCACACCAAAGTCGACAGCTTCTCCTGAGAGCGCAGGGGCCAATGTCCATGGTGGGCTTTGCATGGTTGTGGTCTGGTGCAAACCACACAGCCTTGCTCAGGAAGGATGAGAGGGGCATTTTGGGGAAAGGAAAACAGGGGATGGAAACAAGAGACGGAGCCTAACAATTTTATTTATATTTAGGATGCAATTTGTATTGCTGTAAGAGTTAGTAGTCTTTCTACTCAGAGCACAGAGATAGACATTTAAGGTTTAATTCACCTGACCAGTTTCAATCACTAGTATTGGGATGAGAAACTGAAAACTAGACAACTACACCGTGCCAGTGAAATATTCCTTGGAAAGTTTTGAAGGAAATTAGGTACAATATGTTTCTTCTCGGGACAGGGAGTAGGAGGTTGTAAGATTTTACTTTATTAGTATTAGGCACATGTACATAGATATGAAGCCCAGCTGAGATTAAGGGAAGATGATATATATCTAATAAGCAAGCAGTTTTGGAGAACATTTCAGGAAGGCATGAGGTAGCTAGTAAATTTTGTTTTCACTGAGAAATAGTTAGGGTTTTTTATATAAATATGGGCTTGTTTCAAGGTTGGTGGTACAAGTAATTATATTTTATGGAGATAACAGATTAAACTTTCAACACCCATATCCAGTCAGCTGCAATGTAAGAGCTAATAATAACTGTCCTTGGGAAGATTCAAAGTAGCATCCAGAAAAATCAGAAAAGGCCAGCACTGACATTCCTGAAATAGCCAAGAAAAAATAATTGCTATGAATAAACAAACAAAAAGAAAGAATATCTTTGTACTCCAGAAAGAGACAAAGTATAAGTCCAATTTAAAATAAAAATCCTTTGTAGGTCACCTTAGAAAGGAAAAGCTCACAGGCACCAATAAAATAAGAAGTGCAGTAAGAATAAAAAAGTTTGGGAGGAAACAAGTTTGAAAGGAAAACTCTACGAACTACAAATAAAAGCTGCCAAGTTTGCAAAAGAGAAATAATTGCTTTGAATGAGCTTCCAGGCTTTAATATCCAAAAGAGGTGAATAATGATGGCAGAAATTGATAGGAAAAGACAGATCACTTGAATATGTTTGAAGATGAAAATCTGAAGTGATAGAGAAGTTTCTGGCATAGGATTTAGACAAAGAAATAAATGACATTGACAATACACTGCTGAGGATGGCACTTAGTTAAAGGTGAAGAGCTTGGCAAGAAAGCACAGAATGTTTTTGACTGATTACTTCTTTCTTTTTCTTAAATAAACATTCTTAAATGTGATCAGAAACTAGGTCTAGCTGGTGTCTGTGACAGGTCAGGCACTCAACATGCTCAAATTCATGGATTTTTCATCTTAGCATAAGTTGCAAAACTTTATTCAGCATCACAGATCAAGGAGACTCATTTGAAGAAAACTATCATAGAATCATGGAATGGTTTGAGCTGGAAAAGATCTTAAAGATCATCCAGTTCCAACTCCCTGCCATGGGGTGGAACAGCTTCCACTAGCCCAGGTTACTCACAGCCCCCTCCAACCTGGCCTTGAACACTTCCAGGAATGGGGCAGCCACAGCTTCTCTGGGCAGCCCGTGCCAGGGTCTCACCACCCTCTGAGTAAATAATTTTTTTCTAATATCTAATCTAAATGGTTCCACTTTCAGTTTATTGCCATTCCCCCTTGTCCTATCACTACCTACCTGTGCAGAAAATTTCTCTCACTCTTTTTTACCCACTCCCTTTAAGAACCGGAAGGCTGAAATGAGGCATCCCCAGAGCCTTCTCTTCTGGCTGAAGAAGACTCTCAGCCTGCCTCTGTAGGAGAGGTGCTCCAGCACCCTGATCATCTCTGGGGCCTCCTCTGGCCCCAAAAAGAGAAATTAATAATGAAATGTCTGTCTTAGGATAAAATGCATTTCAGCTTAGAAACCTCTAATCCTTTCTCCATTATTATAAAGGGAATCTGGACAGCTCTGCCACGTATTAAAATAATCAACTGTCAGCCATATTTGTCTTAATATCCCACAAGAGGCCTGACCACAAAATTGTACAGATTACCTTGTCAGAGTGCAAGAAACCACATGCTCTCCCCCTCATGCACAAAGGCAAACTAAAAAATACCATTTCCCTAGTGTCCTGAGATCCCAAAGCTTCCAGTATGGAAGGCAGGGAAGTGCTCTTCTGTTGCCTCAGATGTTACAGATGTTAGCACATCACTCCGTGCTGACACCTTGTTTGCTCTTTGCATTAGTACTCAGACATGTTTCAGGGCTCTAACATGGTGGTCTAACAGTGAGTAAGACTGAGGCACATTCTTTGTTGATAATTCACTGATGAATTAACTTGTCTCTGCATTCAACCCCGGATTCAGAGTTTCCTTCATTCCTTGGTTGGGACAGAATCCTTGTTATGATTTATGGCAATCCTTATTGTGATTAATAGAGCTCTACATTGTTCATCTCCTGAGCAATGAAAGCAGGATGCTTATTCAGCACAGGGAAGACCACATGGTCTCACTTTCATAACAACCAGCCTCAAGGCAGGCTTCCACATAAAGTGTTTTTGAAACCCTGTTTCTCGCTGACAGAGAAGAGATGGCTAGTTTTGTGCTTTAGCTCTCTGGTTTTTAAATGCTCTTAACGTATATGTTACACATAAATTTTGTGATGAATCTTCAGTGTATCAAGGCTATCATTTAAACATTTTTGTTTACTAGACTTCAATATTTCAGCTGCATAGCATCAAATACAACAGTATGAAAACTGCTTGATAAAATGTCAAGGAAGAGATGCTACTTATAAGGAAATAAAGAGCGTGAGAGAATGTGGGAAGTAAGAATATTAAAAAATAAGTAATGGGTTGGGGCTTTTCCCATGCTGATCAGAAATCAGCTTGAATGAGATGCACATGTTTACACTGCTTAGAAAATATCTGCAATTACTTTATACAGACTAAAATAACTTAATACAAAACTCACCTGATCATTGTACAGGGAGTCAGATGATTGTATACTAGGTGATACACTAATAAGAGAGAAGGTTTCTATGCTGAGTTGCCCTTCCCTGGTACTGAACCTGTGATTAGGCTGAGGTTCCTATTCCCAGATATCCTGAAAGCCTCACAAATTAGTCTCTGTACACAGGTAAACTAGCTAAGATTTCTTCCCAGTGCATTAACCACCTGCTCGGGTAAACATGGAATTGTGAAGGTAAACAGCCTAAAACTAATTACTCCTGTAAACACTGATTAAAAAATGCAATATGACTAATAATGAATGCCTACTAATACTGCAATACATCCTATTTAAACACAGGTAATGCCCATTAATGTTTCTAACCAACAGCATTTCCTGACTTCATTTCTAGCTTATACCTCAAAGTCACTATGCACAGCCCAAAAAGCTGCACTAATCTTCTTGAAGCTGCAGTAGATATAAATAATTAATACTTGCCTATGCAAAAGCTGACTGTCATGAAACTGCCCTGTAAGGGGTAGCTGGCAGCAGTAATTGTCAGTTCCTGAGGTATATCTCTCAGGTACTCAGCTCTGTGTGATCTGAAAATGAGGTGACTGTCATCGCTCACCCCCTTCAGCTTCAAGAGCTGTTTCCTACCCTGTGCTGAAAAATGGTTCTTAATTGACTTGAGTGAGACGTGGACTGAAAAGACGGAGAGGTTCTCTTTATGAAACCTGTTTCGCTTTGCACTGGCATGGATTTAGGACTGCTTTAATGACCACTTCTTATTTCTCAGTGAGAACAGGTAGCAGAGAGCTTGAGGTTCAGTGACCTCTTTAACTATTCTTAGATCCACAAAAGAATGACAGATTTCACACCAAAATCTGCCTTTCGGAGTAGATATCAGGACATTGATGTGACCTGGGGACCCTGCAGTAGGGTCTCAGGGTGGCTGTGGTGCTGTGGTGAGAGGGGCTCTGGACCCCTGCTTCTAACACCATTTGTGATTCTTTCAATGGTTATTCAGTGAGTCTGCCAAGAGGGAGAAAAACCTAATTACAGAGCAGTCCTTTGAACAGGGCTGTGGTTCACATTTCTTGATGCGATCCCTTTTTATCTGCAATGCTGGCAACTTTAGAATCAATATCTAAGTTTAAAAGGGTGTAGTTTAAGGAGCATGGTGTTTCTATTTATTTTCTTCCTTCATCGCATCAGATTTTCATGTTCTTTTTACAGTTTTGGTAAATACTGCCACTATTCTAATATCATACTTAAAAATGAATGCCAAAGTGTAATGAAAAGGACTTTTATTTTAAGACTTCAGTGGAAGCAGAAGGGACCTGCAAAAAACAGAGGAGCACCATAGGATCAGGATTCTTGTGACTTTTGAGAGACAGGATCAAATATTTGGAGCATCACAGAGACCTCAAGAAATGGAAGGAACAGAGGAAAAGCCAAGGAAAAGTAATAAAGGTCAACATAAACTATTGAAGAATGAAGAAAGTTCTCTCTCAAACTCTCAAAGATATTTGGATGTCTAGAATACCTTGAACTAATAATTTCTTCTGGTTTTCACTGGGCATTTAGGTACCTATCAATGCTTAATACTTTAGACATTATTGTGGCTGTCCAGGCATGACTATCCGGGGGAAATGGTGGATGCACAACAGCCACCTGAGACAGGGACAGAATGGAAATAGTCAAGGTCAAACAAGAAAATTCATAACCAGGCCTGGCAATGGGAGCATGGCTCGAGGGAATCCTCTGTGGAAATTGCTGGCAGACACAGACAAAGTTATTGAAACCATGTCCCAAGTTGTTTCACCCAAGGACATTTCGGGGGTGGCACTGGAAGCTTGCAAGAGTTGTTGTGGTAAGTTTTAGGCTTTTGATAAGATGGGGAGATAAACTCCTGTGGGTTAGGCTGGTTGTTTTGACCGCCTGTTGGCTCGTTAGCGCTAGAGAAAGGGAATTGTTTAATTACTGTTGAATGGGGATCAGGCCAAGATTTGGCAGATCGGTTGCCCAAACCTGAAGTGAACACCAGCCCCTGCTCACCCCACAAACACAGATCTCCTGAAGGCATGGGAACTAAATGAATTTTCTAGCCAATGCACCAATGACTACAAAAGAATGTGAAGCTTCAAACTCAGACCCTGCAGAACACCACCCCCTCATTTCTTCGGAACACAGCCCAGGCCTTTTGCCAAAGGTTAGGGCTGGTCATCGTTTTCTTTGTAAAATTGTCTCTTTGGCTCTTAAAAAAGTTCTAAACAAAATCTCTTAAATGATCAACAAAAGCTCTTAAATGATGTTATGTTGAAGATGGAAAACAGAAACCTGCCCCTTCCAAACATCCAATTTTGAGTGTTAGTTTGGTTTAGTCATGCTGTCCAAAGTATAATAGATAATACATTTTAATTGGACAAATCCTCACCCAAAGAGTTCAATGAGAGAAATAAATCTTTTTCTGGCTCTGCTGTGTTTGACATAGACTCAATTCTAATCTCATTTACAGAAGTCTGACCACGACTGGCTGGATTGAAATCGACTGCATTTTCTAGTGTGAAAATAGGATCAGGCCCCATAGCTACAATTATGAATAAAAATGGTTGTATAAAATAAGGGTTTAGGTTCAAAGGAATCCCACTGACTGACTTAGACACAAAGACTTTTTTCTGTGAGGGTAAGAAAAAAGCACATTTTTTTTTTCATACAGATAAGAAAGAAATGTCTAGCAAACTTCTGTGCTTGGTCTGTAGATGTAACCAGCCTTAAGCTTCATAACACATCTGGGTGAAGGAAATTTGATGCCTCTGCAGACCCCTTTATTTTAATTACTTTCATGCCACACTGAGAAGTTATGACCAAAACACTAAATTGAAGTAAAATAGACTAATAGATCTGTGGATGCAGGAGGATATATCTTTGTTTATCCATGAATGGAATTTATGGATTTTTTTGCTTTTTTGCTCTTTTTTTTCCCACTGTTTTAACTCTGATTAGGTGCCTTGGAGACGTGGGATCATCTGGCTTCTGAAAGTGAAGAGCAGGAAAAAAATTAGATTTTGCACTTTGCACTCTGTTCAAGTTAAATGGTTTGCTCACAGCTCTTTGCCCTGTACCCTCTCTTCTGAACCCAGTACCGCCATATGAAATGCTGATTATTTTCCCTTCTCCTCCCCCTCATCCCCAGCCCTTCCCAGTTTACCCACTGCCACTGGTTCCATCATCTTCCATCTCATTGATCAACCACCAGACCTGGCCACGGGCAGTGACTCCACCATCCTCCCATTTCAAACCACTTATGTCTTGAGATTTCTTACCTTGACAGATCTCTTTTCCAGAAATATCTGTGGGGTTTGCACTGAAATGATTTTCCCCAAGACTGGATTGCTGATTAAAGCTACTTTTCCCGTAAAAGATTTCTTTTGAAGATAAATCTGCAAAATTGAAAACCCCAATGCCCTGAAACTCAGTGATTTTACTTTTATGGAGTCCCATGGGAATAATGGGTCAGTACCCTCATGTTCCTCTTCCCAAGCTCAGCTACGTGGCTGGCTTACAATTCCTTTGGGGTATCGCCTGTGCAAGAAGGAGCATTGTGGTGAGCTCATGGGGATGAAGCCTCAACAAAAGCTCTACCTACAAAGGAGAGAAGGATTTAAATCAGTCACATTATTACTGCTGTGAGGAAGCATAACATTATTTCTCAGATAGAAGACTTAACTTGGAGGCAAACACCTGGTGGTATTAGAATTTGTGCTAAAACTTAATTTTTATGGAAAAATATAAAACAAGGTAGCGTTCTTGCATCAAAACCGTGCAAGAACAAAACTCCAAATCTTTCTAATTTTTTAATTTCAGCCATCATCAATGAGCTCTGTTCCGGCCCCATTTTTTGTAGACTTGCAGATTTCTGACGGTTTGCTCCCACACCTCCCAGCCTCTTCAGAGCATGATTGCTGTGATTTTTCTGTTCATTCTTCTGAGGGGGTTTTTCACCACATACACATCCACTCTTCTCTTACTGCATCAGTTTCTTGCCCACCCTCTGCGTCTCAGCCCTCTCTGATTATTTACTGCTTTATGTTGTCATGATGACTTGCACATGGCCCTCTTTCCTCGCTAGCTGCCAAATTCAGCTGCTAATTTTCCCACTCTTTTGACATGCCTTTGTACCTTCTTCTATTCAGAGCAGTCACATACATCAAACAATCTCCATAATTCATGGTATTTAATTTTTTCATTGGCAAAATGTTCTCAGTAGCAGAATTGAGTCTTCTGATAAATGCGCATTCTTCAGCTTTTTCTCTTCTCTTTGGTTGTGAGAACGATCCATTTTATCTCTGCTCCTTCTGTAACATCATAATTTCCATAATTCATTAACAATTCAAGAAAAGTCCCTTTGCTTGTTTCTCATGTTCTTTGAATCTTGCTGATGCTACAGGATACCGCTGTTCTTTCACCAGCAACACAAAGCAAGCTGTTGTTAACTGGGCTGTCTTTAGACAGACAAGTTTGGGTGCCATATAAAATCAAGCTGCAGTGTGTGGTACTGGTCCAGGTATCCATCGAGCCTCTGGAGTTTTTCATCTTTCTCTGTGAGACTACATCATGGTGTCATCGACTTTCTAAGTCATTTGGAGCACTTCATGAGCTGAGCTCTGGTCCTAACTAATTTGTGCCTAAGTTTTCAAAGCTGTGTGAGCACTCACTGAAAGTAGCGGAATCATGCAAATATGGAAAAACATAGAGAAGTTCACAAAGTTATTTGCAGACTCATCCAAGTGAATTTTCTTTTCCTCTAAGTGCTCAGTCAGGTTTGAAACAAAATCACAGGAAGGAAGGTGTCAGGAAATCAGGTCATCAGAACTGTCAAAAACGATATGTGAAGAGAAAGTTTAAAATCTAAATCTTACAGCTTTCTCATTACTCATAAATTTGTGAGGTAACGAGCTCAAAAACATGGAAGATACTAAATCGTCACTAAATAAAGTGAAGAGCCGATAACAATTCATACTTTTTCATATTTCAATCTATATTTACTAATAAAGGTGAACATTCATTTTGAGTTTTCTCTGACACTGGGTGTCAAGTGAAGGAATTGTCACTGATATTGCATCAAACCATTCAGCCCACCTCCAACCTTCTCATTTCGTCATGCCTCAAAAGTAAAATCAATACCTCCACCTCAAGAGTATTTGACAGATGATTCCCCCAAAAAACACACAAGCCTGTTCCATGTCTTTCACTGCATAATGCAAGAGAGAAGAAAAGAAAGAGCTTTATCCTAGCAAGAAAGAGGCCTATGGCCTTGTGAGGCATCAAAATTCCGTGTCACTACTCCCATACCTTAACTTGAGCAAATGCCAAGTTCCCTTATTATGTCAAAGCCATTTGGGATTTTTTCTACTGAAGTATTCAGCAATGCTTTCCATCATTTTGGGGTAAGATACCCATGTTTATAGTATCCAATAAAATCAGACAAGGGTCTTTTTTTAGTGCTGAGGTCAAGGAAGGTGAATCACCTCCAATCTCCACATCTGTTTCTGTACATCTCTCACTGCCTTCCCCAGTCCAAATTGCTTACTGGGAACCACCCCTGGCTGGTACTATTCCCTGCTCCAGGCCTGTTCAGTGTCTGGGAGAGTTTTGGTTGCCGTGGGCTGTGCTTGGCATGGACATTGCACGTGCAGCATGGGCACTCATAGGCAGCACTTGATCCCATGTTCCAGTCCCAATTTATTTACTAATATAGGCAAAGTCTTCCAGATCTCTTAAATACTACATAAAAAAATGTTTAAAGATTAAAAAAAACAGCCTAAAAAAAAAAAAAGGAAAATATATGTATTTATTTTGGACAATGTCCATGATTATTTACACAGTAGAAGGCTATAGCAGCTGTATTCTGAGGAGTATTCATCTATCAAAACTGATTGTCCCTCATGCCTCTTTTTGACCAGATCACCGCTGTCTCTGAGTGAAGTGTGGCCCTTTTGGATGCGTTCATTTCATCCTAAAATGGATGTCTAAAGGATGTCAGAGACATTGCAGGTACACTGAAAGTGTCTGATTTTAAACATTGATGTAAAGACACTGAAAAGATATTGCATATCTAAAATTAATAAGTCCAAGGGCAAGCGCAAAATTAACTATGCCCTAGAATATATGATCTCGTGACTGTTGGAACTCTAATTTCCTCAACAATCCAGCAGTTATATATTTAGGAAACATCTACAAGGTGTGTAATGGCTGAGCCAATGCCTCATTGGCTTTTGGCTAACAATCTTTTCTATTGTGATTTGGGAAGTGTCTGTAAGCAGAACTTTATAGCATAAATCTCTCTGGTTTTGAATTAATATTAGCTGCATGCTTTGCAGATGAAAAGCATTATGTGATAGAGGAGCTACCCAGCATCATTTATCTTCTCTGACTTTCCAAATCTGGGAAAACCGTGGCAGTCCCAGTGATTTAATTAGTGCTTCCACTGTCTGCAGGTGCTGTCTGTGAGGAATTGGGCTGGCAAGAGGGAAAGGTGAGGCACAGATGGACACCCAGGTGCTCTCCAGTATCTTGGGTTTTTAAAAAATAAAATTTACAGTCAATCAAGGAGTTTAGGAAGATGCAGGTACAATTTAATAGCATCTAGATGGAGTCAGGTACTTAAGTTCAAAATCCCACCCCCTCCTGGAAGTGTCCAAGGCCAGGCTGGATGGGACTTTCTTTGAGCAACCTGGGATAGTGGAAGGTGCCCCTGCCCCTGGTCGGGGGTTGGAATGAGATGATCTTTAAAGTCCCTTCCGAACCAAACCATTCTATGATTCTATGAAAACTTACATCCAAAAAAAACCCTTTACCCAAGGAGACACTTGGACTTAGAAGAAATCACCCTGTTTGCCATGCAGGTTCTCTAGGTAAGCACAGTTACATTTCTGAGAGCAAAATGGAGCAGTTCCTGCTCTCAGACACCTGGTTTAGTCAGACTCAGTGAGCATCAAGAATTTGACATTGCTGTCTGTTGGTCAACAAAACATCAAAACGAGCAAGTCTACTCACAGCTCTATGATCACAAAAGTCAAGTGGTAATATTTTACATACTTTTAAAATTCTGCCTCCTCCATCTTCTACCTGAAAATTAAATGAGGACTTCCTCCAGAAGTGGAGGACTTAGATTTAAGCTAGCCCTGTCTTCCTTTCTCCCATCAAGCAGGTTTCAGAAGGCCCATAACTTCAGAAAATAGGGTGGAAAAACTCAAAATCTATGTGATAGAATTTCCTACCAGGTGGCAAAAGGGGAGTCCTAAATTCTTGAAGTGTTTCACAGGAAACAAAAGTCACTACATTAAAAATATATATAAATAATACATTAATGAAATAAAAGTCAGATATAATTCTAGGCACCTAAATCTAGGGCAGTTTTTCATCTCATCTGTATGACTAGAATAATAGAAATCACCTACGCATGATTATTGTAACTAAAACAAGCTTTGCTGCATATTTCTTTGTAGAGAAACCTGACGTTTTCTTTGAGATTCACTCTTTTAAATTATGGATACAATTTTCACCTCCAGCAGACAGCTCCAGGTATGGGATCCCACGGACCTGTTTTCTTCCCTCGAGCTTCTAAAAACTGGAACAGTCTGGGAGTTCAAAGAAACTTCTCCATGTAATATCATATAATGATTACCTTGCGGACTCTCCCCACTCATACAGATGGTTATTCTGGATCTTGCTCCCTGGGGAATCAAATTTTGAGCAAAACATGTCTAAGTTCTTACCTCTCTTCTTCCTTCATTCCCTGTGACATTTTTTGGCATCCTTTAGATTTAGGGTAAAACCAACTTCCCTGCAGTTTGGCAATGACAGTGACTGGATATCTGTATTAGTAGTAGGAATCAGTGAAAGAAATTAGTAAGAAATTAGCTAGAAATTAGTAAGAAATTAGGCTCTTTTTCTTTTAATCCAAACCAAAAATGTCCATCAGAGGGAGGCAGCTTCCACAAAGCCAAGCCTTATTTAAATTCACATCCAGCTTTTAAATGAGCTGGATAGCTTAATTGCATTTGGTCAGTCAGTGGAATTTCCATTCTCTAATTAAGTATTTGTAACCTTCCAACACAGACACCTTTGAAGAGGAAAAAACCCAATGCAACCAGAAAACAAAACCAGAATTCTCATGTTCTTTTCTTTGGTTGAGGACATGATATAATAATAGTAATCTGTAGAGGTGAAAAAGACAAACAGGATTAATGAATTTTAGAAAACGTAAGCCATAATGTTTGATTGTTTTGGTTTGACTTTGATTGGGAAATTGTGCTTAGGCTAAATTGAGCTAACATGTAATTTGTCAGCTGGGCTAAAAATGCTGTAATTGTTCTTTGCTCCTGTCACCCTAACAGAAGAAAAATGAAAAGCAAACTCTCCAAAGCCTGGCTGGGTCTCTGGCTTGTTTGAGTTTCTTTGCTGAGGGCTCTCGAAGGGCAGACCAGAGCCACGCCTGCTGCCATGGAGATGTCCCATCCTGCCAGGAGACCTTTCCACCATTTCCCAGCAGTGGAAGCATCACCTTGGAAGGTGCAGTTTGGCTGAGATATCACAAAAGGGAAGGAATTGCTGCTCTGAGGGACTTATTCTACACTTATATAATGTTCAAAATTTTTTTCAAGAGTTCCAAGGAGAGGAAGTGAGAGAGGAAAAGAAGACCTTGTTCTGGCTTTATTGGTGTGAAACAGGCAGGTTTCATAGAATCATGGAAAGCTTTGGGTTGGAAGGGACCTTAAGGACCATCCAGGGCAAGGGCAGGGACAGTTTCCACTCGCCCAGTTTGCCCAGAGACCATCCAGCCCTTAAACACCACCAGGGAAAGCTTTCCTGGCTTTCACCAAGGCATGTGAGGTGTTCACTTGCTAAAGCCCAGCAAGTGACACATTTGAGGCGGCGCAGATAAACTGTGACTGCAATCTCCACTGCTGATTTGCAGTTTATAAAACAGCTTTCTGCTTGTGGGAGTTGGCAAGCTCATGGGAGTCCAGGAGAGCTCCTGCTGCTGGCAGAGAGGTTGGAGTGGCTGAGTGCACGAGGGCCATCAGGGGTCACCGCTAATGACATCGTTAATTGTGGGAGCATCGCACCTTGTGCTCAGGCCGTGGGTGTCACCAGCCAGGGTGGGCTGCTGACTGCAGCTGCCAAAGCTGGATTCTACAGCTACACCTGCATTAATAAATTAAATAGTGCCAAGGCCCAAGCACCTCCTCAGTTGTCAACGCTGTCACACTCCAGGACCTGCCAATGCCAGGAAGTTTCATAGGTGAGTTCTCCTCAGGTGGAGAGATGCACTCAGATTCCCCATGGTGAAAGACACTCTCTAGGCAGGAAGAATAAAAGGGATCACCAAGAAAAACACTCTCAAAAAAGTCAGGATCCCAGGGCTTCAGAGAAGAACTTAAAACTGAAATAAAAAGGTATTGTGCATGTATCTTTGAAGAAGGAATTCCTTGATTTATCAAGATTATTCAGAGACTGGACCATCCCTTAGCTCGGGAACAGCTGCACAGGTTTTGGTGCCATTTCTTCAAGAAGGCGAAGATGTTTTGTTACTGCTCTCCTGCTGCTCTTTGCATGTAGGAGGAAAGTAAGGAACAGAATAACTGCACATTTCTATTTTTCTGTACGCTGTTCTTTTTCCTACTTATTCCCCCTCCTTCATTCAGCCATCATCTGCATAGCAGCAGTCAGCCAGTATAAATGTCCTTAAAAGCAGGAACAAGGTCAGCCCTGTCCCAGACTGGGAGCAGAGGTTGTCTTGCAAGGAGAACTGCAGCTACCGCTTGATTTGACTTCCACTTGCAAATGCTCTTAGCCCATGGCATGGGGTGCCCTGAAATTGTTATGGGCTGAAATATTTACATCTGAAATATTTACATCTGATATATTTGCATTTGCTCTTTGGCTTCAAATCTGATGTCTTTTTGTTATTATGAAGGTGCAAGATACAAATTCGTCGAGCTCATATGAGCTGCTAAGATTAGCCATATTGTTTAGATAAACAGACAAATGATAAAATTACATGAAAGCATATTTTCTGAACATGCCCTCTGTTACACACCAATCATCTGCAGGATTTGTAGTCTCCTAGAAAACTGTCTCATTAAACCCTACTGTTTCAGAATTCCTGCTCTTTCTGTCATCTTTCAGCAAATTCCATTCAGATTCAAATTCCCTGTACTGGATTTTAACTCGAAGACCAAGGTTTTCTTAAAGGAACAAAACAGCTTGAAAGGAATCCTGAGAATTTAGATTCTGACTACAATTTCATGGTATCAGAAAATCCCAGAATGGGTAAGGCTGGAAGGGAGCACAGAGGGTCATCTGTTCCAAACTCCCTGCTCAAGCAGGGTCATCCCAGAGTTCTGGCAAAGTCCTGGTAGTTTCCCTGCAGGTTTCCCCAGAAGTTCTGGAAGAAATTTTGAGCTCAGAACTATATTTTAGGAAAAGAAAAGTTTCAAGCTTGAAACTTATGATCTTATACTTTTTTAAAATTTTTTTTGTTTGGTTGGTTGGTTTTTGTTTGGTTTTTTTTGTACACAGAGAGGATTTTCAGGACATAGAATCATAGAATTACAGAATTGAAGGGACATTAAAGACAATTTAGTTCCAACCCTTCTACTATGGGCAGGGACCCCTTTCACCAGATGCAGAGACTTAAGTGACACAATTCTTCTACTGATCTCAGATTTTTTTATTGTACCTCCAAGATACAGCTCTTTAAAGTTAGACACTAATGGATGCAAGAATTTTAAGCAGTATTCACCATGTTTCTACTCATGTTCTTCTAATCACTTTACTCTGGGGTTATTGTTTGACAAGGGACTTGAGCCAAAAGATGTGGAAACAAAGAATAAGTGAATTTTTCCAATGACCTTGAACAAATGCCATGAGTAGTGCACACATGTGCCTGATTCAGTCGCGAGCCTATAGGAGGTTTAAATTACTCTAAACATTTAAAGCAGGCTGAGCTATATAAGAGGCTCTAAGAATTTAAACAAAACCACTTCCAAGATTTTAAGTAGTTTGAGCATTATCTTTGCCTGGCTGAGCTTTACCTTAATGGAAGCCAAATTAAAAAAAAAAAAAAAAAAAAAAAAAAGTTCATTTTTTTATAGGATCTGGTTTTAAAGAATAAAAAAGCTTTAGCTGCGAACAATGTATTTGGGAGACAAGGAGGTTAGATAGGGTAGGGGGAGCTACTTATAAATGTTGTGGGCCTGATGGCTTTGGATGAAGGAATTTAGCTGATGTTGAAGCATCAGACTTAGCTAAAGAATTGAAACAAATAATATCATCTTTCCACCAATGTTAGATCACCTCTGTATGGTGACTGAGTATTTTTTAAAAGGTGCTGTGGGTACAAATGCCTAATGAATAAAAAATCCCTAAGTCTAATGATTCAAGCAATAAATCCACCTTTGCATTTCCTGATTAAATTCATCAAATATTGACACTGCACACACATCCAAACATATTTCAAAAACCAAACATTAGCTGAGCACAAATTAATGTGTATTCTTGAAAGATAACTGCACCAGGACAGTGAATGAAGAGGAATTGAATTGAAAGCTGGTGGCCTTTACAGATGAATGAGCTGATACAAGCAATTTGGGTTGATACCAATTAATGACATTGTGCAGTTAAGGAAACAAAGAACAAGTGCAAAAAAAAAAAAAAAAAAGGATTAATTTAATTCCTTGAAGTGAAAATCTAGCCTTTCCCTGGACTACAGAGTGATAATGGAGAATAAGCTCTCAGTTACCATGAGCCATGCAGACCTGACACAAAATCTTCAGTTTGCTTTGTATTTCCCTGGCATTTTCCCCCTCTTTTTATTTAAATTTGCTTTTATTTCCACTCTGTCTTTCTGCCTTTTCTGCGCTGAGAGTATCTGCATGTCTGGTATTCCATTAAAGAATTACTTTAAACCACAATTGCTTGTTTTGACACATGATAACAAAACATAGACTGTACCACTGATTGTCCTTGTGTCTTTCCTAAGGGTAGAGCATATCAGGGGTCTGGCATCATGATGGGGGTGCACTTTATTTATTAGAGACAACAATTAAGAAAGCAATTCTGAGATTTTACTAAGTTTTATTACTGGCTGCTCACCTTTTTAGAGAGTATTGACTTTCCTGTTAGAACAAAAGCGTCATTTGGGATCTACATTGTCTTCCAAAAAACTAATGCAATTTATGTGTTACTTCATCTGCAAATAATTCAACCCTGTCTAGAAGTTAATGGTTAAATTGGCCGAATTAAGGTGCTGTTGCAGAAAATCGAGTCATATAAATGTTGTGGAAAAAGAAAGTGTAAGAACAGCGTTTTTGTAAGACAAAAATTACTATCCGACAGTATCGGATCCGTCGATGACACTTTGAGCACTTATGGCAATATCAAAATTGCTCACAGAATTGTTTATGTTTTCTATGTTCACCCTCTGCAGTCAGGGCTTTGGAGCCAGTGTGGGAAGGGAAAGGAAGAGGGAGGTTGCTCAGCAGAAGCATCTTTATTAGCCGTACAGTGTCGTATTCAGTCAGTGCCTGGGGTTTTTCTGGGCACGTTGAGGGCTGTGCAGGAGCACACCTGAGTGCCTCTCCAGGCACACAGAGGGAAACAGCCATGCCCAGGCAGGGTTTCCAAGCCTGGCTGCTGTGCCAACAGGATTTGGTCTGTGTTATTGCACTGGGCTCCTCTAAAGGGTTTGAGCCAGCAGCAAGGAAGGAGTTTGCCCCTTGGCCTTCTCCTCACTGCTGAACATTGAATAAACTGTAAAACCAGCAGGACAAGGAAAATGAGATTGCGCTTTTCCTTAGGAGCCACTGAGTGTGCTCAGGGGATGGTGCTGGGTGGGTCAGGAGAGCACGAGGAGCAGGAGCAGGAGGAGAGAACCTGCAGCAGGGCAAGCATGGCAGAGTGTGAAGTGAACTGCTCCCGATCCAGCCCCGCCACTGAGGCTGAACAGATTAAAGAAGCAAATCCATCTTTAACCTCTGGCTGACTCCCAGCCTGCTCCCACCGACTGAGTCATTACAAAATGGATTTTGCTTCCGCCAGTTTGCCATTTGCCTTCACTCTTGCATAACGTGCAAGTGCATTAAGAATTACTTCTCATTCTGTGAGGGAACACGTGAGTTTCTTTTTAACCCACCGAGCTCAACACACAGAGCAGGCACTCAGTAATACACTGAGGGTAAGAAATGCACTGTCCTCACACACTCGTCCTGTGTTTTTCACTCCATATTTCTCAGCAACTGAATTATCCTGTTGTTTGACTTGGCATGGAGTTGGTTTTGCTTTTTGTTTATAAAATCATAGAATCATGGAATGGGTTTAGGTTGGAAGGGACCTTAAAGATCATCCAGTTCTAATCCCACTGCCATGGGCAGGGACACCTCCCACTAGACCAAGTTGCTTAAAATTCCATCCAACCTGGCCTTGAACAATTCCAGGGATGGGGTATCCACAACTTCTCTGGAGAACAAGTTTCAGTGTCTTACCACCCTCACAGTGAAAAAATTCTTCCTAATGTCCTGATATTACAGTGACCATCATGTTTTCCAAAGTAAATATCCTCCTACTCACCAACACAATTCTGTTCCCACCACATCTTTGTCAGGGAAGGGATTTGCTTTTGCAAAGACTGCTTTAAACACACAGCTTGCCTTATGTGTCCTTATTCCATTTTGTCAGCTGGTGATGCCAGGAGGGAGAGGTGGGTTTACTGCCAGGTGACAGGATTGCAGGGCTCGGGGAGGTCTGTTTAGTGGCAGAAGTCTGAGCAGGAAGCTCTTTGCTGCAATTAGCAGTAATTCTCTGAAGGGTGGCTGGCAGGAGGGTCCTGCTGGGGAGGGAGGAGGCAGCCAGCCTTTCCCTGTGCCAGGTGTCATAATGTCTTTGCTGGACCTGGTGGGAAGATCTGGAAGGAAGCAGGGTGGGAGGGATGTTAAATTTCTGCTCTAACTGGGAGGAACTGAATGCAGCTGGAGTTGTAGGGGATCTTCCTGGCAGGAATGTCTAGCACAGAGCTCTTTGGCAAATGTCCTTTTGCTGTTGGCGGGGGGCTGCAGTGAGGCAGAGAGGTCACTGTCACCAGCTGACCTTCAATGAGAGACAGAAGGACATCTGAGACACCTTGCCAGGGGAGCAAGGTGAAGGAAAGGAGAAGGGTGCACATGCCAGGGCTGTCCAGGGCTTCTGGAAATCCTGTTCTGGCATGTGCAAGCATTGCTTTGTGGCAGCTGGACTCAGAATCTATCTCTAAGTTTAAACACCTCCTTGAATCATGGCAGCATCCTACCACTGTGTGTTTGCTGGATCCTGTTCATAAAATATTTATCATGCTGTCTCTGCATCAACAAGGTCTAAACCACACTGAAACAGGAAACAAAGACTTGGCTTTAATAAGATAAATGATGTTTTTTTATCATTCATTAACCACCATTTTCCTTGCTGCATAAAAAAATCTGCTATGTTTTGGAGGGCAAACAGATATAGAAGAGAGGGGTCATCCACAGGAAAGACATTATTTGTCACAATTTAAGATTTACTATAGGAGGTGTGGGCAAGGATGTCCCAAGGGAATGTCCTAAATGCTGTAAGATCTTGTGATAGATTGGACTAATAATAGATATTTATTTCCACTGGAGATGCCGGCTAATGGCCATGATAAAACTCTATTATGAGATTAGATTATTGTTTTTCAATTACATAAGGTTCAGTTTTCAGAGGAAGGGAATGCAGCAAGATAATTTAAATATCAAAGTTATGTAGTCAAAAGAACGTGATGCTATTTCAACTCTCACCAGCCATTTCTGTAACAGATCATTGCAATTCCCAGAATTTATTCTGCTGTCCTTTCCACAGCCCCAGCTCCTGGAGCACGGGAAACTCAGCTTCTCTTTTTTAATGCATGAGAAAGTTTTTTTTCCGGCTCTTACTGAGGCATGGCAAAGTTTGCAAATGTGAATGCCTAAGAAAATAGGACACATGAAAACACCCTTTTTTTGTTATGTTTTTGGGTTTTTGTTGTTATTTAACCTCATAATTTTCAGCAAATCTTCCGATTCCAGTCACAACTCAAAATCACCAATACTGCTTGTGGCAGAAGTTCACCTAACCCCTGTCTCAGTGAGGCAGACAACGTAGAATGTTAAAACTCAAGCTTAAAAAAGGCTACAGAACAAAATTAATATCTTGTCTGAATTTTCATATGAGTGAAACCTAATTTCTCCAGCATGCCTTGATCCACAAAGCATTTAAATGCAAACGCAGTGACAAATCACATCCGAATGTTCAAAGTATGAAAGAATGAGTATTTCTGTTGCACTTGATTCTTACATAACCTCATGTTTTCCTTAAAGGCCTGAAAATAAAGTAATTGTAATTATTTAGCTGGTTAAAGTGATCTTGGTACAATTTGCAAGAAAAGTATTCTACATGTCCAGTTCCTTTATCCTGTTGAACTCAAAATACAGACTGGCATCTTTGCAAGCTCTGAATTTCCTCATTCTAAAAAGCATGAGATTGTTTTAATGCATTTTTTTTCTGCATGACTAATATATTGGGCAGAGATGAACCATCACCTGATTTTTTCAGTAGAAAACTATGTTTCTCCCCTTGGGCCTATGATATCCAGAAGCCCAAGAAAAGCTGTGATTGGGATTTTAATTGAGAGATTTGCCAAGGGTGAAAGTGGGTTTTAAATTATATGGTGGAGGACAGAACCATTACATTCCACTGCTGAGTGGTACTATAGCTGTGTTTGCCATTTACAGTGTGCAGTCAGGCTTGGAGAGATAAACCTGGAAAATAATGAAACAGAAAGGAGTTATCTATCATCTGTGTTTCATTGATTGCTCAGAAATAGCAAACCTGTGGTTAGGTTGAACACATGGGAAAGAAGTATGTATTACCCTCCATCAGTGCAAAGGATCAGCAGTGTGGATGGGCGATTTCTGATGTGACAGCCTCAGAGCCACAGTAGTTGCCCTGATAGCAGCAGAATCAAATGCATTTTGAGTCTGGCTTTAGATGAAGTAAGCAGATACAAGACTTTCCCATTTAAGTGGAAAAGAAAGCCCAGAGTAAGCTGGAGAAAAGGCTTCTGCAGGCAGCTGCCCCCACACAGAGCTCCTGTGCAGTGAGCAAGGCTTGCCCCAGGCAGACATGGAACAAACTCTGCAGGGAGGTGCTTTGAACACTAATGTTGGGAGAAAACAAACAAACAAGAAGCACAAACCGTGAATGTCCCATCCCTGGAGGTGTTTAAGGTCAGGTTGGACGGGACTTGGAACAACCCGGTCTAGTGGAATGTGTCCCTGCCCGTGGCAGGGGATTGGAATTAAATGCTCTTTAATGTCCCTTCAAACACAAACCATACTATGATTCTATGATACTTTATTTTATGGTTATAAATATAAAGAATATCACATGGGCCAGGGCTAGACTTTCGTACATCCTTCCCACTTAAAATCCAGATGCATCTGTGTTCCAGCTTAGAAGAGTCTGAACTCATCTGAACCACCGACTTTATTTTCCTTTTTTTTTCCATGATTAGTCATTAGGTCTTTACAGAAAGTTTATACTTTTCCCTATTTCCTACCAGAGCATCAAACTATGATTTCAAGTTTCTGAACACCTTTGCACAACAGAATGGCAACAAAGTGTAAAGTGAGTGGAATCAGAAGAGTAGAGCACATTCCTGATCCCAAGCGTTTCCTGAGTGCTCACAAGAATCCCATGCCTTAACCTTGGGGTCAAACATTTGCTGTCATAATGCTTATAGCAGAGCTCAGAGCTTAATTCACTCACAGCCAGTACTGCAGATACCAAAATCAGCAGAAATATATTGAGTTTAATGGGGTTTGGAGTCAGGTCATGCCAGAGGAAGTTTATTCCTGGGAGCCATGCACTTCTTGGACTGCACACACACTGTCAGCACAGGCAAACGTTTCTATAAAATGTTGGGTTTTTTTCACAGTGACCGAACAGCCTCACATGCCTTAGATTGGGTGGGTCAGTTTGTTTAAAATAAGTTGAGGTCTACAGAAAGTCAATATCATTTGAGTCTTTTAGACAAACTGCAGCATAAGAAACTGCTTTGATTTCATTTCTCAATATTTTTTCTTCATATTGTATTAAATGACCCATGACTTTGATTAAATTGAAAATTTAATGTATTGGCATTTTCAATGCCTTCAGATTTATATTTTTTCGTGGTTTCTATTTATATTCCAGTTTTACTTTATTATATTTCTAGGAAAAACTCATTTCAGAGTACTCTACCAGCTGCCACATAATGAAATCCAAATATCAGAGAAGTTACAATTTTTTTGCTCCTCCAAGTCAGGTGGGACCAGTTATTGTACCAGTCTTCTCCAAAGGGGTTCAGAAGGTTTGGGCCCATCTTTGAGCTAGATTTTTCTCTTTTGCTTACATGAGCAAGATACAGACACCAATTTAATTTTTAGAGAAAGCTGTTTATATGTGAGGAGTCAGATGCTTTCAGGGAAATTCACTGTACCTTGTGGCAAGATATACAGGGAGCCACAGCCACCACCTGCTGAAAAAAAGACCTGCTTTTCCAGTTTTAAAAGGATTGCCAGAATTGCTGGTTCCTGCTGATATTTTCCTGTGGCTGAAAAAGTGTAACCCTTGAGCTGATTTTTCTGCAGAAGATTCAAGTAAAAATAATTCAAGTGTTTCCAAAGTAAAGAGAGAGTAATACAGGATTTTTCCTACCAAGAAAAAAAAATTAAACCAAACCAAATGTGATAGCAGTTGCACGGAGGATTCTTGCAGGGTTCAAAACCTGCAGGGTGGCTGATTTTGAGAGGGATCCTATCTAACACTGTGAGCATACTTTTTATCCTTCCAATATACATCCAAGCCAAACTAGCCATGATTTAGACTTCCAGAGTTCTTATTAGGATGATCTTCTTTATTAGGGTTGATTTAATGCTGAATTTGTTTGTGGCAGAGGATGTTCGAGCCTACTGCAGGGATTTTCCCTATCTGCTGATTGAACCTGCGCTGTGCAGAGTATCTTTGAGCAAAGCACGACTTTCACCTGTGGTTATTGCTCCTCCAGGGGCTCTGCATGTGACGAGCTCCAGGACTGAGAAGATGAAGTTGCCTCTCCTGTGCTCTCAGTGCTTCCTGCAGCTGGCAGCCTGACAGAGAGGAGAGTGGAGAGGGCAGCCTGGATCCAGCACAGAATGGGGGAATGGAAACTGGGAATGAGGTGCAAAGTAACAGCAAATAAAGGGTGGGACAGGACAGATGAAGGCCTGGAAGAAGGAAGGATGAACAGAAACAGAAAAAGGGCAGGAGAATAAACCGGAAGTTAGAAGTTCTACAAAAGTTGGTGCAGAGGGTGCAGGAGAGAAAGGAGGAGGAGGCTGAAAAGAAAGGGTTATAATTTCCCACCAGGGAAATTATGTCCTCTATAATTCAAAGCTGGTGTCAAATTTTGGCATCCTTTTGCTTCCCAGGAAACTGCTGTGAGGAGTGAAGGCATCTCAATGTACATGTCCATGCAAATTTTCCCTCTTTTTTGGAACACTGTGTGTATGTGGATGCACCTACTGCCTCTAAAGGAGACTGGATAAATGGGATCCATATGTTCCTTGCCCTTCAAGCACTTGGCATTATAGCCTAAAGCTAAACCTCTTTATTTCTGAGTATCAAATGAGTCCTTGGCTACCCATTGGGAAAGACAATGAGGTGTGCCTTTATCGCAGGCACAAATGGGACACTTAACAGGTAGACCACAAATAAAAATAGCTGTTCGGCACTGCAGAAGGAAGAGGATGGAGCTGGAACCTTAACTCCTTCCTTAAGTATCAGACAGCAATCAGTACAAATTATGGAGCTGGAGCTTTTGGCTCTTGAAAACATGGAGTCTTTGCTTCCCTGCCTCCTCCTCTCGCCACAGCTGCAAGAATCCAGCTGAGACTAAGAATGTTGGGTTTTTTATAGCACTTGTAAAAATCAAGTCCACAATCAAGTAGACAAAGAAAACCATCATGAAAGGAAGCAAACATCCGGCCTCGGTGTGTGCAGGGAGGCTGGCTGGAATGGAACCTCTTCAGCACAGCTGAGAGCCTGCTCAGCAGTCTGAGCTGGCAGCCTTCAACTGGCCCCTAATGAGCCTCATCAAACAAACAAACAGAGAAAGAGGCTTCACAAATTAGTGCCAAAGACAAGTGCTGGATGATTCTTATGGTTTTGTGCAGTGCCTACATCCCCCTTGCCTCTGGAGTTGGGGGGAATCTGTCCTAACCTCACCCCTCCCAATGTGGGGCAGCTGCTCCAAATGGGACACTCACCCTTCTGGGGCCTGCAGTGCAAAACTGCTGTGCCTAGGGATGAGCCCTTGGCTCTTTGGATAAGACAAATCCCATCTCGAGGTGCCCCCACCACTGATGATAATGACCTGCCCAAATTCCTTGTATGGTTGTTGTCTCCTGCTCGTGGGTTGTGAGAAGGCTCCAACTCAGGGGGCCATTGCCAGGATGAGGAGCACAGCCCACCAAGTCGCGTCTCAAGAACACCATCCCACTTTCTTGTGCTTCACTGGCTTATTGATGAGCAGCATTGTTGTGCCTGTCTGCCTGAGGTGTTCTTCTTTCTCCTAATACAGTATCTCATGTCAGAAATAAAATATTAACATTTTGCAACACAACTAGGGGTATCCATTTCTCTCTCAGCACAGGACCATATTCTTCAGTAAAATTTGCATGTGATATGAAAATATGGAAGGAATAGTACATGCTTTCCTATGCCAAAGTTTCCTTCCTGTGGCAGGAACTGCAGAAACTGCTTATTAAATTCCCTTTTTTCCCCCCAAAGAGCTCCGGTTTGCAATAAGAATGGAGACTAGAGAACGATTCTTACATAAAGCCAAACTGCACAATTCTGCCTAATTATTTGTCCTTGAAAGGAGACCTTGTAATCTATCTTCTGATGCATTTTTTCCCCCTCACTGTGAATCTTTGCACAGCTGTCCTCATGACAAATATCATTTGATCTGGGGATAGCCCTGTCTGGAGTGTTCGCATCAAGAGCCTTTTCCAATAAGCTGCAGCTCCCACCTTAATGAGAATAAGAGCCTTATGACAAATACAGGGCTTTCAATAGCAAATACAGCTTCTGCACAGCACACTCCGGTCTCTCCTTACTGAGGAATAAACTGACAACTTTTGCTTCCCTCTAGTTAAAAAATAGCACAAATACTGCAGTGTTTGCATAGAGGAGCAAGGCTTTGTTTCAGTCTTGATTCCTCTCTCAGAAAGGAGTGTTGGGAAGGCTCCTAGGGAAGTATTTACCCCATCATCTTGGTTATCCTGCACTGAAAAAGGGAATGAGAGAGCCCAAATGGTGTTTTTATGTCTGAAACTGAACAAGAAAATGCAATTCCAGGATACTGCTAACATGCTTCAACCACTTGCTGTCTCTCAGACCAGGCTGGACCTGGACCAAAGCAAACCGCTCTGAAATGTGGAGTTTGCTGCATCCTCAGCACCGGCTGGGGTGGATGGATTTGCCACTGTTGGTCTGTTCATGTAGGGAATAACTCAGGAGTGCAAGGGCAAGGATGAGGCAGGTGGAGCTGTGGGCTCTCAGGTAATGCCAAAGGGAGATTTCATCAACAGGGTGACGTGGGGATGTGTCTGCAAGGGAGAACAGCAAGGAAAAATAACAGGAAAAGGCTGAAGGGTTGGAGCTATCTGAGCAACCCAACACTGCTTCTGGAGCTGCAGCCATGCCAGATACCAAAATGAGTCTGGGAACTGTGGGAGGAGAGGAAATGTAGCCATGGGACATGCAGAACTTAGGGAAATCAGCTGCTTACAGCATCAGGGCTGCAGCGCATTGGACATTGGAGGTGACACTTTGGACGGAAAATATAGAATTCACAGAAATCATGTGAATTCTCAACTGATTTTAGCTTTTACAAATCCAAGCCTGGATAAATGAGGCTGCAAAAAACCAGGGTGGTCCCAGTTTCTTCAGTCTATCTCCATCCTGCTTGCAGACTGAGCTCAGCAGCACTTTCCTGGACACTCACCACGAGCTGATTTCACGTATTGAAAGCACACCCAGAATCGTGGCTACAGGTTAAGGCAAAGCCCAGCTTTATTTAGTGAGTCCTTATCCAGCCAGAATTAGCATCATCTTTTCTAAAATAAATCTGAGGAACAAAACACAGTGTCTAAAGGCAGCGACCAGTGAATCATAGTGAATTGCTGATGAAAATGTAGCTTGGGATTGTTTGGCATTGCACCCCCAGTGATGTCAGCCGAGTGCAGTGAAATGGAAATAATCGATCTTATCCTGCCTTGCTTGCTGAAGCACTGACTTGGCATCAAGTTGTACAAAGCAAAACTTTTGCTTTTGCTTTTTGATGCTTGTTTTCACTTTTAGACTTCTGAACATGTTGAAAGGAAAATTGAGATTTTTGGTAAAAACTTTCTGTTTTAGAAAAAATTATTTTGGATTGCACATGATTTTCATGAGCTGTGTTGGTCAGTCTCACTTCATGTGTTCTGGCAACAGTGAAAAAGCCAAACTAGGTTTATTGGTAAACTGGGTCTTCCAGCTCTATCCCTGATTGACATGTAAATTTGGAAGACTGATTCATGAGGAATCATCTGTTTGTGGGAGGCAGCCACTCTGTTAATCACTGAGGGCAGCAGTCAGGGCTGGGTTCAGTTTCTAGGGGTAGGTAATAAACGCTACCCTGAGCCTGCACTTAAAAATGTGGAAAACTCAGTCTCTGTACAGACAGTGAGTGATATTTCCTTTCTTCAGACTCTTAAAAGTACAGTATCATCCTGAGGGCAGAAAGACAATGAAGAGAAAGAAATAGAAATGACAAACTAACCAGTTAGCCTTTCCTTTCCATACAACAACATGATAACACATTTCTCTCATTGTTTCCAGATGGAGAAACTGCGAAGGCAGCTGGAGGTTTCCCAGCTCAGATGCCCCGTGACTCTGCTGACTCCAACTCATTACACAATTTTTTTATTTATTTAACAAAAATTCCTCCATTTTTGGTAAAGTAAAACATGAAAATTGAGCCTTGTCTGTTGGTTGCTTTTATGCTGTGTTGGTGAGTCTCACAGTGCAGCATCATTTAGCAGAGAGCAGCCAGGATGGGTGTTCTGTGTTCTGAGTGCAACAGCGCAGAGCTTACAGTGGGGGATCCCAGAAATGGGAAATAGTGCTAATTCAGGGGTGAAACTAGAAAAGACAGTGCAGGACCACATGTCCAAGACAATGAAGCTTTTATTTTTCTCGGGACTTTCACCCCTCTTTAGGAAACAGTTCCTGTTTTGAGCCCACACCAGCAGGATTACAAGCACTTACCTTCACTTGCTTTTCCAGTTTCACCATGAGCACGTTGCAGCTTCCTTAAGACTTGGCAAATATTGCAAGTAGTCATCCAATATTTGTTTATCTCCAGAGTTCTTCACTTGTGGCTGAAAACTGAATGAGTGCAAGATGCCAGGTGGATATGGATATTTACTTTTATCAGAGAATCCACCCAGCTGTGTTGTCATTCACACCACCTTAATGCCAGAGCACATCAGAACCAGAGCAAAATCCAGTTTTTTTTTCAACTGAATACAGCAGTCGTACAGGGCACACTGGCCTCAACTAGTTAATGTTGGTGGTTAATAATCTGCTAATTCATTGACCATTTCTTATTCTGTCTTTGTCTTTCATTTATTGTGTAAGAAAATATTTAGCCTTTGGAAACAGCATCTCTGCAGGGAAGCACCAGCATGGGAAGCTGTGCTTAGAATGCCTTCTCTTACATAGAAATGTTAAAAGTCACCCATTTTTCACTGAAATGTAAGGAAAAAACTTTTACTGTGAGGGTAATCAAGGTTACCCAGAGAGCCGGCGGAGTCTCCATCCTTGGAGACACAAAAACCCCACTGAACACAGCCCTAAGCAGTGTTTGGAGCTGCCCGTGCACTGAGCAGGGGCTGGAGCAGGTGACCTCCAGAGGGGTCTTCCAACCTCAAACATTTTGTGGTTGTGTGAATTCTGCACAATATGTAAACAGTGGACAAAATTCCGGGGGCTGGAAACTTCCTCTCTGAATTGAGTCTTCAACAGCAGCAAGCAAAGTCCTCTGACCTGACCGAGGGCACATCTACAGTGCAGCACCATTTAGCTGAGTCCCACCAGGTGTTCCGAGTGTAGCAGTGCAGAGCTTACAGCTGGGGATCCCAGAGGTGGAAAGCAGTGATAATTTAGGAGATGAAGCCGGAAAAAATGCAGGACCACATGTTACACCCCCGTAAGGGTGGGGAAGGGGAGCAGCACTATCCTGCAGCTGCAATCCACAGCTCTGGATCAACACTGCCCCTTGGCTAACACCTGTGTGTAAGGGTTACCCGGGACCCAGGGCTGGGCTCTTCTCTAGGTGACCTTACATGTTTGCATAATACACTTCTCCTTGTAAGAGGAACTCTGATGTCTGTCCCAGGATTTAGTAATTCAGCAATTTTGGAAAGGTCAGATCTGGAATTTAGCCTATTAATAAAAACGTAGGCAATTCATCGCAGGCTAAGTGGTAATTTCAATTTAGCATCAACCTGAAGGCACATACCTCATCCTTTTAGCTGGCTAAATTTATCATTAATAGAAGCACTGAAGTAACCGATGTCATTGCTGGCAGTGCACGGATCTACCATCAGGATCAGATGATGAATATAATTCCTGAGCTGCACAGAGGAAGGGCAATCAGTTTAACGTGGATGTGTAAATAAACGCAAAGGGTTGGCTTCTCAGACTGAAAAGAATGGAGGGTGTTGGATTTGCCTTAGGCAGTCAGTGGTTCCAGTTGCATATTTTTGAGACTTCTCTTAGTAATTCTAATGGCATGACTTAGAGGTTACTGTTACTCACATGAACATGGCTTTTTCTTGTTTTCAGGTATTTCCATAAGGCAAATTGCTGCCTAAGTTCAGAGACAGGAGTATTGACTTACAAAAACCTGAAGAAACAGCCTATAATACCAGAACACATGAAAAATGGAAATACTTTCCTTCTGCATGTGGAAAACCAAGATATAAAGGGCTAGATTTGCTCTTTGTAAGTGGAGAGCAGAGGGGGCAGCAAAGAGATGCAGGTACATCCCAAAATCAAATCTTAGTTGGGTTCAGGTTCCTCCTGCATCCTCTCTGTCTCTCACTGTTGCCTAGAGGAGCAACACAGAATATCAAGTCTTCCATGACGGGCCCTCAGGCAGATGCTAAAATGAGGTGGGGGTGAATTCCCACATAAATAATTTGCTCCAGTTGTCACAGCTTGGGATAGCTGGGTGATTAAACAAGGTTTTCCAGAATCCTGGTTAACATGTCCACCATAAAAGAGACTCCTTGACCCTTCAATAAACAAAAAACTTCTCTGTAACAAATACAGAGACATCACATCTGCTGCCTGTCAGCCATTCCAGGTGATATAATCACCATTTTCCCCTCAAATTTGTAAAAAAACAGCCAACAGCAGTCTCAACACTAAGATATAAGCATCCATTGTGGGCAAAAATAGTATTTTGCTCCTGAAATCCACTCTGTAGCATATAATCAAGAACTGGACTTTTTTATTATACTAATAGTGAGGTATTTCTTAAAAAAAATCCCTTGACTGCAAATGTTTTGGCATTTTTTCTCACCCTGAAAGAGAAAAAAAACCACTAAAGTATCAATCACATTTGCAAAAAGAAAGTTTCCCCAATAAATGTTTTTTGTAAGATCTCTAAAATTGCAGTTATAATGACAAGCCCTTTAAAATGCATTGTTTGGAGTTCCTCTGGATATCCCCTAGGGCATTCTGCCTAGACTGACATCCTGTCCCTGGAAAATTTTAGAGGAAATGAAGCTTCACAGGTCTCAGCAGGAGAATGTTTCAGTTGAAGAAATGCAAGCAGATTCACAGTTTAGGAATTTCAGTGGAAACACTGGTGATAATTAGACAGAAATTCCAGTCTCTTCAAATAGATTTTGCACCAGTTCATCAGTATTAAAAACATCTTCCCCCAAATTGTTAAGATTGTGTAAAAAGGTATATGTCTACATTTTAAACTTTTTTTCTTTCTAGTCTTAAAGCTAGTCTTAAAGTCCTCATATAATGAAGAGTTCCTTATATTTAGAGTCAATATTCAGTCCCTCCTATTACTTGTGAATATGTAAATGAAAGATGCATTCATGTCTAGTGCACTTAGCAGCTGAATTTATTTTTATACCTAGAAACTTTGTTAACCACAGACCTTCATCTTTACCCAGTCTTCATCTGCTGATGAACGTGAAGCCACTACTGGCACTGTAGAATATTGCTGGAACAAGGGGATAACACACAAAGCTGAGTGGGACTGGGAGAAGAAACAGGAATGGTGACAACGGAGGACTTGATGAAGATGCTGGGTCACTCCCTAGGGTAAGTACAGTGACCTTGAACTTTTGTCTTGGGCACAAAGAGAATATTTTTTCACCCCAAGTGGAAGAGGAGAGAAAGAGGAAGGAAGGAAGGAAGGAAGGAAGGAAGGAAGGAAGGAAGGAAGGAAGGAAGGAAGGAAGGAAGGAAGGAAGGAAGGAAAAGAAAGAGAGAAAGAGAGAAAGAGAAAGAGAAAGAGAGAAAGAAAGAAAGAAAGAAAGAAAGAAAGAAAGAAAGAAAGAAAGAAAGAAAGAAAGAAAGAAAGAAAGATAATGAAAAGAAAGTAACAGCACTCTAATGAGCAATACTGAAATTTAAGAGGATGCAGGGACTGAGATTATTTCTAGTTCTGACTCAATGACCTCATATAGTGGGAAGACACACAATTGGGAGTTGTCCTGGTGTGAGATGTATCTGGACAGAAACAGGCAGCTGTGCCCCACACCAAGGCTCCTTCAGACGTCTGTTCAACATTCATTCAGGCTAAGAGTAATTACTTTAATTTTGTTAAGATATTTTGACCCAAATGAGTCAACATTCATGGTAACAAAAGGTTTTCTGTATCTATTTGCATCAGGGCAGCTATTTGCATCTATATCTATAAGCACCAGAATTAAGACTATGGAGAAACAGCTATTTTTTCCCCTCAAACACAGCGTTTTGCAGAAACCAGAAAATGAAGAGCTGTTGAGACACCAACCCTATATACTTGGACATGTGGGCTGAACGATATTCCCCTGTCAGAATGTCCTATTGTATTTATCTGCTGTAAGACAGATGACAAGGATCAGTGGGAATTGTCAGTTTTCTGATACTTACTGGCTTTCACCCAACCTTTATGTTTGCACTGGGCACAGTCAGTTTTCTGAACAAAACTTCCTTCATCATAGAAGTTGTACCCACATAAAAACCCTCAGAAAAAATATTTTGCTCCAAGTATGATGTAATGAAGCCATTGTTTCCTTAGATTTTTTTTCTCTTTTTTATTTATTTTTTTTTTAATGGCAACATGAGTAGATGAGAATTCAGTGCAAGACTATGAAAAAACTTAATTCCCTAAATAGTTAGCAAAGTCTACTGTGAAATTTCAGCCAGGATATTAGTCATCAGAGCCCATTGTCCATTTTCCAGGAAGACTCTGATTAAGATAGATTTATGACCAGGTCCTGCTAATGCTACAGTAAGAACTGAATATTAATGATTGCCAGTCAGTTTGAATTAACCTTTCTTGGAGGAACTAGAGTCAGGATCTCAATTTATAATTTGACTTAATGGCAGTGGGTTTGGCTTTAAAATAATCATCTAATATGCCATTACTTGAATATTGCAGGAATGGAACTCTAAAAAAATGTGATTTGGTCACAATAATATTAGTACATTAAGAAACCATATGTAAGAAATTTCACTGACATCACAGATATAAGGAAGAATTTAAAGACATTTGAGCTGCCCTAGGGTGTTCCTGGTGTCCCATACCTATTCCAGAGAAGTGCTTGTCTCTCATGGGTTCTGCTGGCTCTGTGTGAACAGCTAAAGACTCCTACAGGAAAGCAAATGGATCAAGCCTTGTTTATTTGCCAGTCGTGTGGGCAAACATGGTAACATTTATTCCTTTGTGAAATTAATTGGACAGCAGGAGTAAATTGAAGAAGAGCTGCTCTCCTGTGGTTTCCACAAGCAGCCCATTGTTGTGCCTCTGCTTTTCCTTTTCTGTTGTTTGTCTCAGGCACAGACATGTAGCATTCTGTGGCTCATCAGGAGCCTGAAGCAAGACAAAAACAAACCTGTGAAATGTTGTATTGCAATGGAATATTCAAATGAATGTTAATCATCAATTATTTAGGGTAATGACAGCAGATTAGCAAATTTTTCCATATATAAGCCTGCCTAAACCACACTGCTCAGTCTCCATGTCCACCTATGAGGGCACAAACCCTTCCCATCCCTCACTTCACTGCATTGCAACCTCCAGCAGAAAATTCATCTGACCTTAAGCCAACTCCAAAGCCCTGCTAGGTCTCTCAGTGCGACAGCACACCCATCTCAGCTCATTATCGTGCCCAGATCAAATACAGGAAGTGGGCTGAAGCTGAAGGAGTAGGACATTGTCTAATACACAAGCCCAGTTGATAAAGTTTCTTCTATTCCAACCTCTTGTTCTCCTTTTATCAATCCTGATCACAGCAGAAGGGTTGTTATAAAAAAGGGACCTGCAATCTCTACACTGTCTGCTCTGCTGCTTTGCTGAAGGCCTTTTTTTGGGGGTGAAGCACATCAGGGTATCAGTCTGTCCTCAAAGCAGAACTGATCTGACCATATGCACACACATTCCAAGTGTCTCAATCTGCGTGAAATGGTCAAATTCTCTGTACAACATGAAATTTTCTTTGCCTTTCATCAACATCTGCCTGACATATTAGTTAGCCTGGTTTGTGAGGGTGAAGGGATGTCTCTGTGACCACAGTGGTAGCTGCTATAGACCAGTTTCAATGGGAAAGGGGCTTAAAAAACACAGTTCAGTATCACAAAAGAAGTGATCCAACTTGGCATACCATCTGCTAAGTGCCTTGTTACCAAATATCAGCTGGGGGAAAAAACTTGCAATGGGTTTATGTATAAATAGAAGATGTCAGTTTGGAAGCTTGTCAAACCAGCAGTTTTCAGGAAACTATTTGTAGAAGAAAGATGTCAGCTTCCAATTTTATTTTTGTTCTTCTCTTGAAGATGTATCTTAGAATTGACATGATTTTTTTATTCTTTGCAATTAGGCAGCAATCAGATTCCTTTTATCATAGTGTGTTTATTCCTCCTTAGTAGAAGTCTTGTAGTAATTGACCTATTTTCTATATAATTTTCACAGCTGAAGTGAGATAACCCTATATAAAATAGTTTTGAATTGACTTATTTTCGTATTCTTTACACAGATGAAGAGAGATGGTCCTATATAAAATTAAACCCTACTATTAGTATTCTTCCTCTTTCTAGTGTTCATTTACTCATATAAATCCCACTGGCAATAAGGCAATTACACCACAGATGGTAGAGTTCAAACAAATTAGATTCTACTCTCTCCTCACAAATAGCTTCACTGCACAAACTTCTCCAAAGCACGTTTGTGCCGAGCCCTCATCTTGCCACTCAATTGCTTGCATAACATCACTAAAATGCTCTCCTTTATCTGCATTTCCTCTTCTCATCTGTGCCTCTTCACAGGCTCCTTCACTTGCCTTAGCTGGCCCCTCGCAGCCAGATGCCCTTCCCCAGTTAGTGCCCTCAAAATGCAAGCCAAACGTCAGGTGTTCCATTACTCCAAGAGTGCTTTTCCCATATTTTGCTTCTTTCCAATCACTCTTTCGCCCTCCCACCTCCCTACATGTGCACATGCATTTGCCTTCTATCTCCTGCGTCCCTCAGAACCCAGACCGTGTGTCCTTCCATGTCCACACAATGGCTTTTTACAAGGAGCCTTCAACTCTGGTTGCACCAAAGGTTCTGCAGTGCTGGTCCGCAAGTAATTATTGTCTTCATTAACACAGAAAACCCCTTCCCCTGCAGGTTTTGCATAGATAGATAGATTTATTCTGATTTCAGCAATCAGATCAGCTTGACTGCTGCTGTAAATTAGAGGAATCGTGCCTTGCCATGAAGGAGAGCTGGGGCAACCTCTCTAAATACAGAACAGATGCTGATAAAGCTTGAGGAGTTGGATATCCCCCACCATCAAATCAAGTTCTGGAGCAATTCAGAGCCAGAAAGGCCCCAACATGATGTTCCTCTGGTGGAATTGCCTCAGAAGAATTGACACAACAAAAGGAACAGAATCGCTGTCGCTAATTCTCTGCGTCTCTGGGTTGGGTAACCTCAAGTTCTGGATCACTTCCATCCAATTTCAGCCACAGCAGATGCCTACTCCACTGTGGGATGGGAGTGGTCCAAGGTGAATGTGCCTTTGGACACTCTGCCTGTAGTGTTTGTGATTGAAATTCATAGGACACTCATCCTCAGAGTAAAAGGGGCACCTCTAGCTATATTTATGAAGCTCAAAGGAAGACAGAATGACACCAGACCTGTGTATTTCAGCTGAATCAGAAAAGAGGTGGACAGAGGACAGGAAAAATATTCAAGAGATCCAATTTCAGCTCCAGCATCACAGAGTGAAATCATGAAATTCTGAAATCAATATTTGATCGTGATCTTAATCAAATTTTAAAGATTCAGCAAATCCTCATGAATAGTTTTAATCTTAGTGGTTATAGGAACTCTTCCCTGCAAATAGCAGGCTTCACATTTAAGGACAATATCAGATATTTACCACACTAAAACATAAGAGAGTTTTTAAATGACTACATTTTACAAATTGATTTCTACTTTTCGGGTGATTGGATTGATACTTCCTGAATTTTGCGAGTGAGCATTTTCTTCCTTAATTAAAATTTGCATTTAATTCTTCCCTTTTTAAAAGAAGTTTCTTTTATTGACAAAAACAGCTTTCATAGCTGTTTCATAGCCCACTTCCAGGACCTTCTTGCTACTAAAGGTATTGCAATCATAAAAAATATAATCAGTCTTTCATTTACACAGAAATCTCTGCATGGAAAACCAGAGAATGTTAGCATCTGCCTCCAGGGTTTGGATATAGAAACTAAACTCTGTCCACAGCACAACTGAGAGTATTTTAACTTAAAGAAGTTGTAGTATCTACTGTCCTTCATCTAGAAGGTATTTGCAGTGCTCTGTATGCTGTATGCAACCAGATATGGAGGCAATCCTGAAAGACTAAAGGGGACAAAAAGATGGAGGATTTGGATGTCATTATAACTTGCCCAAATAGTGAACATAGAGAAAAACTAATAAAGATTGACTGCTCTGGGAGTTGAAGAACCTTATTAAGGTAAAGTTTTGCAAGGAAAAAAATATTGTGAAAGAGATGGAAATAAATAAAAAATGAAAACAGGCAGAAGCGCCGGGGGGGGGGGAAGGAAGTGGATAATTTATTTATAAACAGAAATTTTAAAATGAAGTTGCTGAACAGACCAAGGGCCACATTTCTATTGTGTCCTGGACATATCTTTTCTACTGTTTTTGTCCTGTTTGAAGTTAATTTCTCTCTTTGTTTCTTTACTTATTCCTTTCTTTAAAAAAAAATAAAAATATTTACTTCTTGACTACTGGTTATAGTTACTTGCAATTACTTCTAATTGCTTTTAACATATTTAACTTCGGAGTAGCAAAGCCTCATAGCAGCCAACAGCAAATATACTCATTTGAGATGTACAGCCAAGTGTGTTAAAGATGGGAAGAGGGGAGTTCCAAGTGTCTAATAATAACATCTAAATAATATAATTTGATGTATATGTTATATAAGAGATAATATCTAAAATATTCTGGGTAAGCTTTTATTTGACTCAACTGAAACATTAAATTTTGAGGCGGAGGGGAAAAGCCGGAACTGATGTAAGATGTGGTCATGGTGTCTTGAGGAAGTCTAGGGTTAGAGAAGACCTCTGGGACCTTGTCATGGAGCAGGGAAAATTCACATGATAGCTTTAAAACTTTTCTTGTTTTGAAAATCAGCAACAGCTGGAAATACTGGAGGCAAAGCACTGAACTTTAATACGTGGCAAGGCATTATTTCTGTGAAATGCTGGCTCATGTGCTCCAAAAGTGAGAAAGGGAGCTAAGAATGGCAGTGTCAGAGCAGGAAGGGCTGGTGGTTGGCTGACCATTGCTTAGGGAGGCAGCAGCCTGTTAAAGCAAAAGATTTTATACTGCCAGACCCCATTCAGAAGGGAATTGAACAAAAGCATCAAAGGCTGTTAAGGAAATATCTCAGCAGTATCCTTTCCAGTGCCAGGATTCTGGGTCTGAGCAGGAGCTTCACATTTGATAGAAGTTGATGCAAATTCACTTCCCTTCATGTTGCAGTAGACCTGAGGCATGAAAAATCAGCATTCCAGATGGACAAAAACCAGCGAGAAGCCAATAACACAACCATGAGCCTTCCTCAAACCACATGACTAGAAAATAAGGAGTACTGTTACCAGCTGGAAGAAGATCCGTTTTAGTTTAGGAAGAAGATTAATATGAAAGTCAGGAAAAAACCAATGCAAATATGTTTTTGGGTAGCCAAAAAGGATTGATACCACAATTCTGAAAAACACCTTTGGCCAATGTTGATTTTAGAGCACAATAAAGGGAACTGCTGAATTTATTACTGCAAGCTAGTTAGATGGAAATAGAGACAGAAATAGAAGTACTGGTGCTACAATCTGTCTGTTTGATATGTACATGTATAAAGGAAAGAGTAATACTTAATTTGTGTTCTTTCTCAAATGCAGAAAATTGAAAAAAGTTATATTTAGGTTAAAAGAATGGCTTGCAGGGCTGAAAACATCCTCAAATGTATCAGGAAGAAAAAAAACATTAAAAAAAGTAGGGAACCAGTCAGATATGCAATGATGCAGAGAAGTCAAATGTATTAAAAATGTATTCTATTCTGTAGATTGAAAGAAGCAGAACACTTATCACTTTAGCATGACAAAGTATTATCCAGTCCATAAGTTACTCAGGAGTGTATTATACCATGACTATGAGAAAGAAAATTCTTTAGTAAAGCAAAATAGCTTGCACCTGAAGTTAAAAAAAAAAAAAAGTTGGCTCAGAGCATTGTGGACAGCTGTTGTCTATTTTCAGTATACCTGGTACAGGCGCAGTCCAGAATGATGGAGAAATCAAAACATCCTAATTTTCAGAAAGTGGGCAGGGATAACCCAAGTAACAAAACCCCCTTCTATAACCCTCAATAAATTAATGGAAAACATGACTGAGTATTCATTTCTCTGAGAAAGAAATAAGGAACAAGGATATAAGTACTACCTCTCAACGATGTCTCTTGAAAAATAAATCATGCCACATAATCCTGATTACATCCTTCAGGACACTACAAGTTCAGCTGATAAAGGAGACAGTAGAGATATAATGCTCTTAGATTCCTACAATACATTTGACTTTGCACAGAACAATCTGATGAAAATATTAGAACATTACATTAATAATAATTTCCAGTTTAAACAGATTAGACAACAACCCAATTTCAAAAAGTAGCTGCTAATGGGAAGTAATTAAATGGAGAGATTAGCTGTCCTTTTTTATGAGATTGGGATGACACATTCATTGAGCCAGTAAAAATATCTCCTAGTAAATTCAATAAGAATAGTCAAATTTGTAAATCTCCATTGCAGAGCAGGCAAATCCGGGGGTCTTGATTACTATTTTTTTAAACATTTCCATTTTTTTGAATTGTCACAATCTTGAATCACAACTCTTTGAATTGTCATGTATCTCCACAAGCAAGGGCTGCAATGCAGGTATGCAGACTAGGGCCTGTGGAGCCACAAAAGGATTTAGGAGTTCTGGATGGGTGATCATGGAACAAAAAGGAAAGCTGAGAAGGAAAAGTTAATTGTTCATATGTCACTGGCAAAACTGAGACCAGAATGTTACTGTATAGTTTTGATTTTCACATTTTATGAGGAATAGTAAAATGCAGATGAACAGGTTGATGGGAATCGATGCAAGGTGGATACATGCTTCAAAAAAAAAATGGCAAAATTATCTTATATAATACCAGATTAAAAGAAGGAACAAAAAACAAATGTTTTTCATATTTTTCCAGGGACTGTGCTCTTAGCTGATGGTTTCTGTTTCTCCAGATGAAGAAGAAATGCCTTCCTTCAAGGTTGTGTAGCAAAAAGTAAAGTTAAACTAAGATTTGGAGCTCAACACAGGCAAAACTTAGCAGAAATCAACGGCCCACTAGAGACACTGAGCCAGGTAAGAAGAGATCTTGTTGCATGGACGCCATGGATTGCTAATCCCTGTGCTGGCAGATTTTAAAGTGATACACCTTTCTCAGGGCAGTCCTGTGATGCCTGAAACAGAGGTTGAAACAAATTAGGAACATAAAATGCAGACAAATTTATTCAAGGCCTTCAAGGTACATTCGGGCAAGCAAAAGTCCCCCTCAGGGACTGCACCCAAAATGGACACGGGGTCATGAGCCCTTCACCTTTTACAAGTTCTGTCCCATTAGCATATTGGCCCCTAATTCTCCAATCGCATCCTCAGGTGATGATGTTCACCACCCCAGGCCCACTCCCCCCATCTCACAGTTGTTTACATATTTTCAGGCCCTAAGGCAATGAATATGTCCCTGAATCTCTATTCAGAGAGCCTTGTTTGGCCAAAGGTGCTGGGAACAGAGGATTTTAGCACTTTGTAAGAAGCACAAAACTGCAGCAAGTTACAGATACATGCATAGCAAAAAACTAGAAATACTTGAAGGCATCAGCTGAACACAAGCCAGGCTGGGTGGGAATGGGTTGAGAGCAGCCCTGGGGAGAAGGACTTGGGGGTGTTGGCTCATGAGAAGCTCAGCACGACCCATCAATGTGCACTTGCTGGAGCACCTCTCCTATGGAAACAGGCTGAGAGAGATGGGGCTGTTCAGCCTGGGGAAACCTTGAAGCCCTTTCCCATACCTAAAGGGGCTATGAGAGAGCTGGAAAGGGACTTTTGACCAGAGCATGGAGTGACAGGACAAGGGGGAATGACTTTAAACTGTCAGAGGACAGGTTAATTTAGATAAGAAGAAATTCTTCACTGTGAGGGTGGTGAGGGACCAACACAAACTGCCCAGGGAAGCTGTGGATGCCCTGGAAGAGTCCAAGGCTGAGTTGGATGGGGTCCTGAGCAACCTGATTTAAGCAGAGGGGTTATAACTAGATGATCTCTGAGGTGCCTTCCAACCCAAACTGTTCTATTATTCTGCGGTCTTAAAAATGATATATGTAGACTGAGAGGGGTGGAAGAAATCTTTCCTTCATCTATTTATATTCTGAACTGGCCAGAAAAGAGTCAGTAATGCTCTGCAAGCTGAAAAACTTCGTATTTCCTCAGCACTATACCTTGGCTCTGTGTCACATTTTCGTACTCCCAGCAATAAAGGACAGCAAAAATGTGACTGAAGCAAATGTTGCTGAAGAGAGAGTGGAGGTTTTTCCTGCACTCATTATAGCTGTGTTTTGGCACCAAGGAGGAAAGCTAAAAAGCTGTTGGTGCCCTCTTATCTTAACATTTCCATCCCAGCCGTAGGCAGCCTGCAATGAAATCACATTTTCTAGTGTGCCATAATGTTACAGCAAATGCTGCCATTCAGCTGGGAATTCCATTGCCCTCCAACCAACAGTCAGGAAATTCCCTATAGGATAATTGACAGTCTACTGTGAATTACACAGCTATAAATAGCACTCCATGGGTGCCTGGTGAAAGGATGATAAAACACAAGCACAAGTTCAGTATTTATGAAGTCATTTGCACCACAGAGAAGTATTTATCACTGTACTTGCAGTTTTTATATTTTTTCTTCCCCAATACATATAGAACAGGGAACAGCCAGCTATAAAGAACTGTGAAATATGATCTTTAAGAAGTTCACTCTCTCTTTCATTTCTGTATTCTTTCTGTTCCTGCTCATTTGCTAAAGCTCCTGCAGCACCATTCATATCTGATCAATTTTATTCTATCTCTTCCTCCAAACTGCTTTCCCATCAATAAACCTCCCGTGTTCTTCAGATCATCACAAAAGGATGGGTGAGGATGGGTGTGCATGTATTCTCCTCGACACACCTGTGGGTTCTGCTTTCTGGAGCACAGAGACACAGCACTCAAAATTCCCCTTTAGTAAAGAAATTAATCTCTCATTTTCTATTCTCAACATTGAAGAGACAACTTGAATGATCATATGGTTGATTAGAGAAGAAATGCCTCCCCCTGAACGATGCAGAAAAATTTAAATTTAAATATTAAACACAGCCTTCAGGAAGGCTGGAGACAAATACCAGCAGACATGACTTATTTTTGCATGGACAGTGTGCCCTTATCCACATATACACTGCTTCCGCAGTATATGAAACATAGATTACTACCCATGCAAATGAGCATTAACCCAAATATATCAGTGTTTTTTATTCCCATATACTCAGCAGAGGCACACAATGGCAGTGGAAGGAATATGGAGATGTGCACAACTGAAACATCCCTCCAAAATATTAATTTCCATCCTTGCTACATTAATGTTGATCGAATGAATGGCTTGGAGTTCTGATCATAGAAACTTTTGGATCCATCAATAAATATTTACCATTAAAAGTCACTCACATTTTACTGAAAAGAGAAGTAGAAATATAAATCCTTAAGAATGGTTCTTAAACCAGTGCCACTTTTCCCCCCTGACACAACAGTCCTCAACCTGCTCTTTGGGAAAAAAAAAGAAAAATGTTAGTTAGGACAGGCTGGGGCCTTCATATTTATTTGAGGTCAATCATCCTAGTTCCTTGACAGAAATATATTAAATAGTCACAGAGAATAAAAAAAGAAGCAAAAAGAGGATGCAATATTTTGTCTCCATCCTGCTCCTACTGCAGAGGAGAACAACCATACCACATTGTCTCCAATGCCATAAACACAATCTCATATTTTAACAATTATTTCAGTTCGACATTGACCAAGAGGTTATGTCTGACTATCTCTGAAAAGTATCAAATCTATACCTGATTGGGTTTGTCACTGCACATTGCTTGCTTTTGGGATGTGGTTTCCTACAAAACTCAGTCAGTAACTGGCAAGAAAAAGAAACTAATAAATAAAAGGAAGAGAGCAAAAAGGCGAATAAGAACTAACAGGACAAGAAGAAACAAGAACACAAGTTTCATATTCAAAGATCGTGGAGATGCGATAGAAACCAGATCGTTCTTCTTCATTTTGTCCAGTGAGAATGTCTCCCAGGATAACACAAGCCTGATGGTACCACAGACCATCCTGGTGTGTCAGGAAGTAAAGATAAAGGGCCTTTCCATTTGTATTTCATTCACCTGATCTCAATGTCACATTAAGTCCTCCAAGGGGAAAAGAAGGATATTCTCACTCTGTTCTTTCCTCGTTTCAGGTGATCAGCTTTTGTTCATTCCCTTCTGATCATGGTCACCAGATGTGATCCCAACATTGCTCCCAGGTGGTATCAGCAGACATTTTTTCTGAGGTGCATTAAGTGCTAAACAATGGCAAACCTGCCATTAGTATCTTGTTTAATGAGCAGAAGAATAAATTACTGAGACTCAGCTGATGTAAAGGGATTTATTAGACTAATCTGACTCAACTGTTTATCTGAGTCATTCAGATAAATCTTCTAATTCATAATTTGTTAGAAGTGAAAGTTGCAATTTACCTCTTCTCCACTTATTGCTTTATCTTATCCATTTAATTGGAGGTTGATTTCATGTCAGGGCAAAGACTTTTTCATCCTCTGCGCTTACACAAAATCTTTCACAAATGCGTTTCTGATCTCACTCACAGATTTAATTAGCTCGGTGTCTGCTTATCCAGACACTTCTATGGTCTTTGTCATTCTAAAAAGTGTGAGCAGGCAAAAGGAATGAAAAAAAGAAAAATTGCCTAACTCAGACTGTATGAATGAAATCTGTGATATGAAATAATAAAGTGATTCACATTTTCATTATTATCAGTCATAACCAGTTGGATTTCCTGACAGAAACTCATCAGTTTGCAGACTATTTTCAACATTCGTACTGAACATTCACTCCAAGAAGTCTGGCCCAGAGAAAAGATTTTCATCATGGTAATTCTTCATCAAATACTCTCTCTGCTCCTTCAACTCTCTCAGAATTTTATCCCTGCTATTTAGTTTTTCTTCTACTTTAGTCCACTGAGCATCACAGACTTTTATTTAGGCTACGATCCCAGAGAGGAAAACAGTCCTTATTTTTGACTTCATCACAATCCTGAATGTACATTTAAGGCAACATACATTTAAGGCTGTGATTAGGCCAAATCCTCCTTTCCTGACCTGGTTCTCTACAATGCTCTTGGTTTTTTACTAATAAGACAAAACTGCAATAAATAGGAGCTGATTTTGAATGAAGGAACCTTACACAAATGAAGAATCTTTTACTTGCAGCCAGACAGGGTTTTTCCATACGTTAAAAAACAGTAAAACCCAGACATAACACTACAGGCATGCAAAGGAAAAAGAGAGAGATGAATAAAACAGAATTTAAAGGAAGTCACACCACATGCAAATAACCATATCTGTAAGTGATGCTCTGAAGAGAGAGAAGCTTTCTAAAACAGTCTCAAAAGAAGAAAGGAGGCCAAGCTTCGACTATTTTTACATAGTGTCAATTTGCAGCTCATCAGCAGGACAGTGCAAGGGAGGATTATGCAACTCCTTCAGGATGGTTATCCTGTGAGGAATGTAATTAGAAGGGCTCTGCTCTCAAAGCATGTCAGTCTTGAGAGGTTTTCTGAAATGGAGATAGCTACTACCCATCCTGAAAATGGGTCAGGGTCATGCAAAGGGAAAAATTAACGCAGTGAAGGTGTCGGTGTAGCAGGCTTTTTATCCCTCCCTTTCCCCCCTGAGGATGGCAAGGGCAGTCAGAGAAAAGGCATCCCCCACTCACAATAGGGTCCAAGGAGGGGCAAAACCCTGCAGTGCAGAGAGTGATCCTGTCATCACTTTGGTGACAGCACTGGGATCAAAAGAGCAGGAACTCACAGTAACAGCTGGGAAAAGACCAAAGACAAGGGACAGGAACAGTGTTCCCCCTTTAAAGAGATAGGTTTTTGTCCACTGTAGATCTGCATATCCCATAGCTCTGGACTGTGAAACAAAGCAAAGGCTGTGTTTGCATTCACATGTTTCAATGGCAGTGTTCTCTGCCTAGTTATGCAGCAAACAACTGCACTGAAACCAGAGGGCAGGCTGGGATTGCAGAACCAGGAGCAAAAATGATTCTGTGTGCACAAGCTTCCTGCAGCATTCAGGTACCAAAGCACCTGGCAAGGTGCTCAAGTTGTTCTCAAGAGACTCCAAGGGCTAATGCCAAAGTAGGTGCAGATCCTGTGGTGCATCTGTCCTCCCAAATGCTAGACTGAGATCACAAGGCACCCAGCTCAGATGCAGGAGTGTGACAATTTGTTTAGCTTTTCAGCCACTGAATATAAAACATTTTTTTTTTCTCACTCTTATTATTCAAATGTGGATAAATTTTTAAGCTGAAAGGCTTAAGGTCATTATTGTGCTTTGTGTACCATTGCTTTTGAGCAGAGAAATAAAAGATGTAAACTAATTGAGCCATTTACTCCTGTAAAGGGACCAGAGCATGGTAACAATAGCTGCCCCTATTCATTCATTAAGGTGCACAGAATATGGACTTAATGAGCATGAACAGCAGCTCTGTCTTTGCAATAGATTGTCCTGTTACCGATCCATAAACTGTGCAGGATTCCAGCAACGTGCTCCAGCAAGAGATTTCTATGAGCCAGCCCTGTCTTACCGAATTGATAATAAAAGTCACTCTGCTTGGAAGAGAGAAATCAGAAGGCATCTGATCATCTGAGCACTGACTTGCATATGCTGCTGTAATGATAATTTCTCAGCTGTGCTCTTCAAAGAACGGGAACAGAAGTACGGCCAGTGTCGTTGTGCCGTGTTGTTTATCTCAGACAAGTGGCTCCAGCACTTATTTTCATCAGTGAAAACAAGCAGGCTGACCAGTCTCCTTTCCTCTTCGCTACCCAGAGTGCATAAACAAAATCTCTTGTCCATACACTCTGTGTGCATCTACTCAAGTAATGCGAAGACAGATGCTAAAGGGAAGCAGACAGCACCATCAGGCTTCCCTCTAGGAGCATCCTACATTCTCTGCACTGGAAAGTGTGAGCTGTTTAGCACTACAGAAGAAGCAGAGTTATGGGCTAATGCTCCTCTTCCCACCTAAGTACCAGCCCAGACACCAAAATTAATCATAAAGGCTCCTCTTTATATTGACCTGACCCTGGCTATGTCCATTCTCACACCGCCTGGAACTGATAAAGCTATGCTCATCAGGGTGTTAGGATGTTGTAGCTCAAAACACTGATTCAGACAGTGCTACTCAGAGTCCCTCCTGACTCTGCTGTCAGTGGGCAGAAGGAATCACGAGTCTCCTACTGACATGTGCTTCCAGCAGGTTCAGTGTGTCCCAAACAGCAGCATCACAAACCAGCCCATAGCACACAGCGGCCTCAGACCGAAGATAACACCCAAAACTTCCTGGGGGTCTGCAAAGCTCTGAAGTTGGTAATTTCCAGGGGGTTTTGTGCAGCTAAGAAATAATCAGCTATTTTTAAAACGTAACAGGGAAGGCCCTGAGGAATTTGCTAACTTAAAATAGGAAAGAAACACCCACACCCACAGCCTGTTTTAGATCCAAAGCAATGCACTAATGAAGATTCTGAAACACAGAGTCCCCCTCAGAATTTAATTTTAGTATCTTAGCTGCTTGTCTTATCTCAAAAATAAAGACTCTAAGAAAAGAAAGTCAAACACCACCCACTCCCTTTACTACATCTGTGTCAGAACTTCCACTAATCTCTCTTCCCCTTGGCTGCAGGCTTTTTTATTTTCTGGTTAGAGGCAAGGGATTTTCCCATTACCACCTGCATTTTACATCCTAAAGATGTGAAATGTCTTGAAACAAGGAGCAGCACAAAACCTTAAGCTTTGTTAGATACAGGACCTAAACTGAGCACCTTCAGTTCACCTCTTTGCAGGGACAGGATGTGGCATCTGGTTCACCTCCTTGATTCAAGTGGTTTGCATATAGATTTGTTTTGCTCTTTCAAATATTCCTCTGGATTCCTGGAGGGAATTAAGGGAATGAAGGGAGGGATGAAGGAAGGATTTGAATGGATCCAAGAGAAGGCCTTTGTCCATTTGATGCAGGTGTCTGACCATACTGATGAGTAGAAGTTCTAGATGGTTCCTTGCCCCTCTGGATACATATGGCATCATACATGCCTGAGTTCCTCTCAGATGCCATGTGAGGTCACCTAAAAAAACATCATCAACACCTGTAGAAAACTCCAACTTCTTCCTATCAAAATGTAATGTGGCACACACAGAAGAAACCTGGAGGATGCTTGAGGGAGCAAACCTCCTGAGGCAGATGCTGGTCTCAGTGAGCTGCTGGAAATCACTCAGACATGGACAATGCTGAGGGTTGGACAAGGATTGAACAGCTGCTCTGGAAGAGCTTCAGTACTGAAACAAAACTTGCTCCACTGAAATCCAACCCTCTCTTCCTGCATTCGTCCATGGAGTAATTCAGTCTTTCCCTGCTGCTCAGCTGAAGGGGATTCTCTCTGCCTCTTGAAATACAGAGGTTTGAGGGTAACACCTGATTGAGTCCTCTTGGGTGGATCCTTTCAGAGTGAATGGTGTGGGCTGGGGAAAGGAGGAGAAAGACAAGATAAACCTACCTATGTGTGGATGTAGAAGAAGATGAATATGTAAGATATTATCCATTATGTATTGAAAATTCCAGAAGTATTCTGGGCTTCTTTCCTTCTAGCATGAAAAAATTATATATTAATAATGAAACAGTGTATACCTTAGCCATACTCCCCCATGAACACATTTACTTGGCTGTAACTTGAAATTTTAAATATTAAAGTGAAAGGCTTGGGACCTATTTTTCAGCTGAAATTAATGGTCTTATTTTTGCCTCTGTTTTAGTTGGGAAACTGTCAATCTCTGGTTTTGCTTCTTGGAATACAATTTTCTCTTCATACCTGCAAAAATGAGGCCATAGCAACATAAGCCCAGCAGCATTAGGCAAGACCAAATTGCCTCTGGAACAATCCAGTGTTTCTCATAATGCTCAATAACAGATGCTTAGTGAACGTGAGAAATAAATTAGGCAGAGTAGTTGATTCTGCTAAAAATATGATTAATTTAGGGACTTTCTGAGTTTGTAAGAGCACTCCTGTTATCACATTTAATAATTTTTAGAGGCCCTTTCTTCTTGCTGGGTTTTTCTCCTTACCCAATCATTTTTAATCCATGTAAGGCCATTTTTTGGCATCTCAATTATTCTCCAACAGTAAGGCCCATGGTTTCATTAGGCATTAGGTGAAAAAAGCACTTTTACTTTATTAGGTTTTCCTTAACTGTTCTGAAATAAATTTTGTTTTTTTTTAAATTCAGCTTTTTCACAACACTCATTACAGACTCCTCCATCAGATTTTCCTTTCAGCCATTTCTTCTTCAAGAAGATACATTTTTGCTCTTTTTCATTCTCCTTGCATAACATTTTTTTGGTGTTTCTAGGCATCCTCATGCCCCATCTTTATAACTTTTCAGGATGGGCTCATTGGTATTCAGGATATGGGCAAGGGATAGATTTATACAGTGGCATAATGATCTGTTCTGATTCTTTCTTCATTACTTTTCTAATGCATCCCAACATTTTATTTGCTTTTTTGACTGCTGCCGAGAATTAGGATGAGGTTTCCAGAGAACTGTAAATATCCAACTGCAAAGTTGAGGCAAACTATTTTTGCACATACAGTCCCTGATCTAGTTTTGTTGAATTTTAGCTCGGCTGATATTAGTAGGACGATTTCAGAGATACACTGGCATAACAGCCAGGCCTCTGAAGAAATGCTACAAATGCTCTTGGGATGAAGAGTGTCATGTGAATGTGCTGCATTTAAACTAGGTGAAGGCAATTTGAAGAAAAGGGAATTTTGCTCTGACTCTGGAAGCTGGTGCTGAAAGCACCCATGTATACAAGAGGACAGTTCTTGCTGCTGCAGGCTCCAATCCTCCCTTGCCCAAACATCTCACCTAAGAATGAAGGAGTTTTACTACAAAAGTGAGAAGAGATGAAAGGGGATCCACTCCTGCCACGCTAAGCACAGATGAAAAGAAAGTCCTTGCTTCAAGGAACTTCTGATCTAAGTAATATAGAAAGAAACAGAAAGATGAGGACAGAAATAATGACAGCACAAACAAATCAGTGCCAGGATGTGTGCAGTTCTGGGGCACCACAATATAAAAAGACATTAAACTATTAGAGAGCATCCAAAGGAGGGCAACAAAGATGGCAAAGGACCCTGAGGGGAAGCTGTATGAGGAGCAGCTGAGGGCATTTGGGCTGTTCAGCCTGGGGAAGAAGAGACTGAGGGGAGACCTCACTGCAGTTAGAGCTTCCTGATGAGGGTGAGAGGAGGGGCAGGCACTGATCTCTGCTCTGTGGTCACCAATGACATCAGCCAAGGGAATGGCCTGAAGTTGTGTCAGAGGAGGTTAAGGCTGGATATGAGGAAAAGGTTCTTCACCCAGGGGGTGGTTGGGCACTGAACAGCTCCCCGGGGAATTGTCACAGCTCAAAGCCTGGCAGAGCTCAAGGAAACTTTGGACAATGCTCTCAGGCACAGGGTGTGACTCTTGTCCTGTGCAGGGCATGGAGTTGAACTTGATGTTCCTTGTGGATCCTTTCCAACTCAGCTTATTCTGTGTTCTGTCAGGTGAAATGGCTGATACAGATGCAGGAGTTTTGCAGAGGAGATTCCATTTTTCTGAGCGGAAAGATGGCAATGGGGAGAAGATGGAATGCAGGAATACAAAGAAACTCTGAGAGACTGGGGTCCAGATAGACGGATGTGAAAGCCAGTGTGAGAAAGGGTTCTGGATTTCACAGCTGAGGAGGAAGGGAGTGTTGGCAGCAGAATATCACAATAGTCTGTACTGCCATGGAGCCAAGAAAAGACTGCAGTAATCATTAACCCTTAAAGCACTGGGGCCACTGAAACTTAGAGGGGCAAGGAATGAGTGAGACAGTGTTTAACCTCAAAAGGCAGGTAAGTGACATCTCATCTGATACCACAGCCTTGAGAAACAGAGACAAGAAGCTGCAGTGCTGGAGGGATTTATTGTTATTCCCCTTTGTTTTCTCATCCCTGGCAGAGATGCAAAGCGTGTTCACTGTTCCTGATCCTGCCTTCCTAGAGAGTGGGAGGAAAAGGATTACTCTGCGGCACTGAGCGACAACAGTTGTCCCTGCGCCATGGAGGAACCATGGTGCACACCTTCCCAGTACATTTCAAATTTTCTTGTCATCCACTTCTGCCTAGTTTTCCTCACAACAGGCTTAGTCAGGGCTTTTAAAGGAGAGCTGCTCATCAGATGAGCAGATTTTGATGATGGAAAGGTGTCCACACTCAATTTTCTGAATGACTTCATGTCACGGCGCTGCCTGCTGTAGATCCAGAAGCTCCAGGAAAAACATGAGGTCCATTGGCAGTGCAGACTTCAAGGTCTGAGAAGGAAGGGGGCTGCTATTGCCCCGTGGGCAGCAGAGTGCTGTTCTTCACTGCTCTGGGATGCTTTCAGCAACCCATGGATGGTGAGAGAGTTTTCAGAATCTGAGCCCACTACATGTGGCATTACAGAAAAACCATCTCCCACCTGCTTTCCAGCACAATTCAGCAGCTTCCTTGATTACCCATCAGATCAGTAATTTACCAAATTTCGTGTCATGCTGACCAGCTGCATCTGATCTCACAGCTCATTTGGTAAAACAGAAACTGTGCTGTTGCAGCTCAGTCAGAGACAGAACATCTGGCTCATCAAGCTGAGCAAACAAGACACTTATCAGGATGGTGCATTCTCCATCTTCATCATCACTGAAGCCTCTTCCTCTTGCCGTTACCTAAAACATCTGAAACATCTCTGTTATGTGGAAAGAGAGAGTAGCAGGGTTTTTAATTTACAAATCGGGTGTAACAGTTCAATTTGGTTTTATCACCCTCTTTTCGGAAGCTTCCCCTTGTGATAAAACAGAAAGGCACATGATCTTGGGGAAATAGAGAGTCAGTTTTATCTTCCTTCCCCCTGTCCTATTCCCCATGATCAGGAATCTGTACTTTGGCTAGTTCTTATACACATACAGTGGTTCCCCGGTGAAGTACAGAGCACAGGCACACTGCAAGGCCACGTAGAATTCAGTTCACAACCTCTTTATTTCCTCTTCTGCCTTCATTAATTGATTTTTTCCTTCTGCTAAACCTAGACCCTTGTGAAAAGAGCTTTTTCTTTCTCTCCCTCACCCAAGACTCCACAGCTTCCCCAGCTTTATTTGCATCTTTTGTCTATTTTACTGTAGGTAGTATTAAAAGACAGAGGGAGAACATGTTGCAATGATCACACAAATTCAGTGTGGCCTTTTTTTATTCCATTAGCATAGAGGTTTTTGGAAAGCATCTTGAGTTTTGTAAGCTATTTGTTGCCATAAGGCTTAGCTCTTCTCCAGACCTTTTTCTCCAAGGATCTGCAATTGCTCTACAAATGTCAATTAATTAAGCAGTATCCATGCAGAAAGTTTCATAATACTCATTTTAAAATGAGAAAACTAGAGCAGTGAAAGTGTGGCTGCTCATTATCAGCTAATAGTGAAATTAGAAATAGAGCTTTGGAGTCTCCCAAACCTTGTGTTTTAATAGATTGCATCTATCTCCATTATTATTCAGAATGGAAATGTTTTTAACCCATATTTTTAAAAGGACTTCTCCCCTTCCTTCTTCAGTGCAACAGAAAACTCTTCCTTTTCCTCATAACAAATATCATGCAAGTGTAGTTCTCTTCATTAATAGAAGGGAGCCTCTCTCATACCTGAAAGGAATCCATCTTTAGCCCTCCTCGCCCCTTTTTTTCCAAGACCTTTCTGGTTACCAGGCAAGCCAAAATCAGAACAATGCAGTATGACAAATCACAGCAGGGAAATTAGTGCATTCAATTCCTGAGTTTATGAACAAATCACCTCTCGCAAATTGGAATCACTGGACACCTGTGGAATCAGCTGTCATTCTTTGCAGAGAAAATGAAGCCTTATGAAGAAAAAAATATTTGTGCAACCTCCTTGAAATGCCTGGGGAGATTTTCCTTGGTGTGGGAAACAGAAACCTGGGTAAGTCCCTCCTTGCTTAGTGATTTAACTACCCTGGTCTCGCACTTCCATCCTCACTCTTTGTGGTTCCACCCAATTTTCCCTTTGTGTATGATCTCCTAGGATAACAGAATATTTTGAGTTGGAAGGGACCCACAAGGATTGTCAAGTTCAACTCCTGGCCCTGCACCGGACAGCTCCATATTTTAAGTGCTTTAATCATTAATCTGCTTAATTTTAGATTAGCAAAAATGTCTTAATACATGCAGATTCTTTTGAATTTCCCATGAAAAGTGAAGGAATAGCATCAGGAAGATCAAGCACATGTCCTTTCCCCAGATTTTCAGCTATTTTAAGTGTCTCCTCATTCTGCTTTCCACCTGTGGAGCACAGGTGGAATATGCAGCCTGCAGACACAGACTCCATCACCCCATTCAGACACCTAAAGCCCTTTATGTGTCTGGAATCCAATCCCACAGGTAGCTGTGCTATCAATTTACCCTCTACAGTGTACTTAAAGGGAAGCAAGGGATGTGGGGAAGGAGAGCAGGAACCCAGGCTGAGCTACACAGCCTTCAGCACCTCGTGGTCCAGTCTCATCCCTTCCTCTCGTGTGCTGCAGTGCACAGCTTTTTAGGAAGTCACCACTGAATAATATGGCTGCTCTAAATCTATGCCACTCACACTCAGTTTTTTCCTCTCACACAGCATCTCTAAAAGCACTGCCACAGAAACGAGACCATGGGGACTGAGGCTGATGGCAGAACACAGAACCTGTTCTCACTCAAAGCCACTGCCAAGGGGACAGCTTTTCCAGCAGGTTTCAGAGGCTTGTGCTCAGAGCAATCTCCCTCTTTAGCTTCCAGGCAAGCGCTGGTGTTGTATCCAATGCCTTGTTGAGGGTGGCCCCTCATCAATGACTGACTTAAAAAAATGAAGAACCCAAGGAAATAGTTTCACACTTTAGATCCATTACCCCTTGCCCTGTCACTTCATGCCTTTATAAAAATTCTCTCTCTGTCTGTTCTGTAGTCTCCCATCAGGCACTGGAAGGAGCTCTAAGGTCTCCCTGGAGCCTTCTCCAGGCTGAACAATCCCAATTCTCTCAGCCTTTCCTCACAGGAGAGGTGCTCCATCATCCTTTTCTATATGCTGATACTGCACAGTGCTGGCTCCATTTCATTCATTTTATTAATTTTATTCTATGTGGACACTTCCACCCACAGCAGTTACCCCAGGATTCCTTCATATTCAAATGGGAGAAATAAGCATATTTAGGAGGGAATTTATCTCATCAGCTTTTGCTGATGTCTAAAATAGCTCAAATGAAATGCAAACTAAAAGAACCCATCTTTCTCCATTGATTAAAGAGGAAGCCTGAGGGGTTAGATCAGATATAAATGTCAGCATTATAGGCAGCAAGATAGGTGAGATGAATCCCAAATTAACTTACCAGTTAGATATGAGGGGCAAAGATAGAAGAAAATAGAAAATGAAGACATTTATAAAAGATATACAGATAAACATTGCCTGGCCAGAAGTAGACCTCAAATCCCATTTCAGTCCAACTCCTTGGCTCTTTCCCTTCAACTTCCAATTAATTCTTGTACAGCATGAGTGCACTATAAAATTCAGCACATAATTTCATGCACAGAGATAAAATTTATATATACTCAATATATACTTTAAATTAAACCTGATTTTTGACCCAGTGAGTTTCTGTTCCTGGAGGTCAGCAAAACTGGTGTTTTGAAGTCTGGTAATCATAGAGGCACATAGGCAAATAAGCATATCCTGACTTTAGTTCAGTGAATAAGTGTTATTTCACCTCTCAGTTTTCACATTCTTGCTACCCCTGGGGCTGCTAATGTAATTGCTCCTTTCAAGAATTAATTCAGGAATTAAAATTTTACTAGTAACCTATGTGATTGGTTGGATTAACTGAAAAATTGTAGCAGTGAATGTCTGAGATGACACAGGATCCACTGACTCAGTCCCATCCAGGAATAAGAAGAGTGATTGCTCCACTAAATAAATAACAACCTTGGCTTTTCCTCAGGTGATTTTAACACTGAGGTCAGTGAATATTGATAGTCATTAAGATAGGTGTGTTTATATATGAATACAATCTGTTGGCATATTTTAAAAAAATACTCCATACAAATTTAGGTTGGGATTTTGCAATGAGGAGTAGGGAAGTTTGGCCAAAATAATGCCCCATGCAAGCAAGGTTGGCAGAATGGGACTAGAAGGTCATTGTTTCCAAACCCACTTAAGGTGTACTTGTAAAATAAACAATGCTGGGGGACATCCTCTGGTTCTCATGCCAAATTCTATGTCCTGCCCTTATCCACAGAGATGAACTTTCTTAACATCCAAAACATCACCCAGCTGGCCTTTCTGAAATGAGCCCTGGCCTGTTCCAAGTCTCAGGAACTGTCTGAGAATTGCCTAAAATAATTCTGGCTTGTTCAGAGAAGACACTGGCAGGGGCTGCTCCGACCACTTCATGCCTCACTTGAGCTGTGGATCCTCTGTTCTTGCCCTGGCACTGCTCAAAATACCAGAACAGGCAAAATCCAATTAACTCTTATGTCTGTATGTACCTCAGTTAGATGCTTAGATTGCTCTAATTAGTTTTTGTTTGGATTTTTCCCCAGATCTTTCTCACGAGTGGGAAAAGGATGATAACCCACACTGGGAGTCACATCAGCCATGACATAAATGGGCTGTGTTGTACCTGTGCCTGGTGTGGGTGTTGGTCTGCTCAGAGCTTATTGCAAACCTTTCTGCCCGTGGTGAAATAGCACCCAGAGATTCTGCATCCAGAGAGGAAATGCAGGCTATGTGACTCAAGAGGAAGTAATTAGTTATGTTCTTTTTTCCCCCCAAAGGATAAAAGTGGTGGTTTGTTTTTTTTCTGTTGGGTTTTTTGAAACTATCTTGTCTTTCAAGTGACTTTAATATTGTGTAGCATATGAAGATAACTATTGATTGCGACTCAAGCCCCAAACAAATTCACTGTCTTTTTGCATTTAAATTTAGTTATTTTAGCCCTCATTTGTACTCAATCATTTAATTTTACCTACTGAAGTAATTCTCCATTTGGGTTTTCTTTTTCTATTTTTTTTCCCCAAAGTGAATATTTGCATTACCTGTTGCAATAACTGAAGCTGCTTGTCACAGCTGACTGGGCACCTGTCGGGTCAGTCACAAATTCACAACATATTCTCCCCTCCAACTCCATTACATACATGTGCAAAGATGATTTTGCAGAGGGAATTCAAAATGAGACCACTATCTTACACTGCAGGATGAGAGGTGAGCTTTCCAAGATGCTATGGTCCCAAAGGTGGTTTAATCACAACTCTGCTCTGTACCATGAAATACAATTATTTTATAGCTAACCAATTTCAGAAATGCCGAAGTTAGTCTGAAGCAGTGACTGTGCTGGGCTTGCATCTGAGCCAGGAGGATTTGAAATTGATGTGCTTGCAGGAGCTACTACAGATAGATTATTTGTGTGGAATGGCTTTTGCATTCCTCCTTTTGTAAATGCTGAACGTCCTGATTTGTTTTCAGGTGCTACCAAAAAGGGCAATTCCCCTCCCTGTAGTCCTGCCCACCAGGAGCCAATCTCAGTGACTGTGGCCAGCAGAAATTCCCAGCTGGGTTCAGCCCTTGTGGTGTCCCCCACGAAGTTCTCTGAAGGAGATCCCCATGTCCCAGCTCTGCTCTCAGGGTGTGAGTCCAGCACACAAACCCCCAGGGAGGAGGGGATGCACTCAGCTCTGGCATCAGACAACTGCCTGCAGATGATGAAATAAGACAGGAGTAATGGGTTTTGTATTGAGGGAGGTGTGGAGAGAGCAAAGCTGCTTCCCCTGATGACCACCTCCCTTCATGACCTGTGTCTTTGCAGGAGAGCAGGACTTATTTATTGAGTGAACTGCATATTTATTGAGTGAGCAGCTTATTGAAGGAGCAGGGGTGAGCAGGTCATTGCCAATAAACCACTTAATGAACTGGGTCCTTTTCTTCTTCATGAGTTATGCAGACTGATTTTCATATTTTGTTACTCAGTGAGTGCCTGTGACAATATTTTTCACCCCCAGAGACCACTTGAAAGTTGGCTGATGCAACTACTGTTTCAAACCTTCATTCTAAATAATATGCTGTTGGTTCCTTAACCCAACACAGAATAGCTTTGCTGCTCAGTGGAAGAATTCATAATCCTCACAGGAATTTTCTAGATGGCTGCACAAAGATTTCTGATAATGGCCCTCATGCAAGAGCAATTCTTTGAAGGATAGGCTGCCTTCCTTCTCACAAAAGTGCTAGACTGGAAGCAGCCTCATACAAAAGGTCTTTGCCAAATTCAAACATGGTCTGTGTGTTACTTGAGTCTCTTCTCCTTCCTGTAGCATTTGATATCCTTCACTTGTTATACTAAAGGAGCAGGGAGCTGCTTGGGCTGTGAGGAAAAACCTGCAGAATGCTGTACATATCCAGGGATCATCCAGTGTTTCCAGAAAATATCCTAAAGGAAATGACCTCATTCTATGGAATGTGAATTGTTTCTCTGCCTCAAGAGTGTCAATACCTGAACAATTTGAGGAGGCAGTTTAGTGGCATGCAGAATGCTAAGAAGAATTTAAACTCTATGAGGCAATGCATTTTTTGGTACTCTTTCTACATCTGTTGGAGTTCTTTTGCTCTTCGTGCTTGTTTTTCTCTAGGATTTCCAAATCATGCTGCTGTTTCTGTGTTTTTGTATCTATATAAATACATAAATCTGAGTATCTGTCAGACTCCCTGGAGCTTGTATTATAAACAAATTATAAACAAAGAGCCTAATATCTCCATAACTAACACATTCCACCTGACTGTTCTCTGATAGGCAGCAAAACAAAGCTGTGACATACATTTTTGAAAAATACCTTTGAGATTTCTCATGTCCTAGGTCATGACAATCCCTTTCAGAAGGATTTATCTGTAAATATTCACATTGCTTCATTTATCTCCTTAATTTCACCCTAAGACCCATAAAACTTCCCACATCTAGCCACCCATGTGGCTTTCTAACTTTATTTCTGTCTGCAGGCCAATGATCTTATTTCTTCCTTCTCCAAATATCTGTGCCTTAACTATTTGCCACCTTGTTCTTCATCTGCAAGTTCTCTGGGTAAAAAAAGGGGGTTTGGTGTGTTTGTTTCCAGCATGTTATAACACAACACAGTGAAAGGCACCAAACGGGATGTATTTGTGATACAGCTGTGTGAAAAATAGCCAGCATTTGGCTGAATTTTATTTTCTACCTCTGCAAAAGCAGTCGGATTCAGGAACATAACTAGAATGTTTTTTAATGTTGTTTTTCAGTTCTGCTTTACCAAACAGCGCATGGTCCTGATTGATCTGAGAGATTTTATCTTGGGGTTTTGGGCTGAAGTTGGTTCCTCTGCCCAGGGAGCTCCTAAGTCCTTTCTCTTTGTATCCTCAGTTCAAGATCTGTACCTGGGAGCACTAATGAGCCTTTCTCTTCCTGAACTGTACAGACTCCTGAATTACACAGATTCTTGAAATACTAAGGGTTTGGTTTCTTTTATCACTTTTAGGACCCAGCCTTTCTATAGAATGGAATCATTTAGGTTGGAAAATACCTCTGTAATAGCATTTCCAACTGCTAACTCAGCACTGCCAAGGCCAACACTAAATCATGCCACATCTGCACATCTTTTAAATCCCTGCAGGAATGGTGACTCCATCACTTCCCTGGGAAGAGTGTTCCAATATTTTACAACCCTTTTGGTGAATTCATCTTTCCTGGTATCAAATCTACACCTTCCCTTGTGCAAGTTAAACCACTCACCTACCCTTCAGACTTGTAGGGCATCATTGCCCTGTCCTAACCATTTCTGCACCTTTGCTCAAGAGGCACTGAATTAAGATCCAAGTTCTGCCTCTCAGCAAGCTCTAAAGCAAACCCATTCAAGCATTTTTGGTTATTGATATCCCTCTTTTACAATCTATCACACTGTGTCAGTGGGAACTGGAGCAAGTTTTCCTTTAGCTGCCAGCACTGGTAACCAAGGTGTGATTCTACCCTGTATCTGGAGGAATTTTTTCTGAAGTAGAGATTAAATCTTGTGGTTTGATTGTTAATTTGCTTTCTTAGAGGGAGGAAGTAAAGGCAGCAATGCTGTCAGCGTTTGTGTGGCTGCTTGTCCCATCTTTTCGACCTTAATCACGCAAATTTGACAGAGGAGCAAAAGCCTCAGGTACATCAATCTTCTGGAATTTTCATGAAAAAAGCATTAATAGAATGACTCTGCCACTGACTCTTTAGAGGAAGGATCACAGTACAAGATAAATTTTTCATGCAGTTTAGATGCAAAGATGTTGGACAGTGGAAAAGACTCAGGACATGCTTGAATCTTATTAAATAGCAGAAAGTCGCACAATGCAAAAAATTTTAGGAAATTAGACTTCATAAGTTTTGCTAGTTGCAAAAAACTTGTAAAATTGCAGATTCTCTCTGTGCTGTCCATATATATATGAAATAATCAGAACACAGGAAAGATTTATTTTAAAGCAGTTGTGCTATGAACTCACAGCTGAAAGGACTGCTTCTTTATCTATCAAAAGTTCTTTGATGTTGCTTGAGACAAATGTGGACACATTTCCTGAAGAACTGGTTTCCAAAAAAGCAATGCAATGCAATGCAAACTGTTTATCCCAGAATCAACCAGGTTGGAAAAGACCTTTGAGATGATGAAGTAAGGCCTTGAATACCTCATATGAAGAAGCAGCGAATCCCCAAATGAGAAATACCTCCTTCATGGCATCATGGTACTCATGGTACTCATGTGGCACCACCACGGAATTGGTCAAGGCAGCTGATCTTGTGAACACCGTGTCACACCCAGATACCTTCTATGTGTGTAATTTCTCGGTCCTGTTTATGAAAGACTTAGAAACGATCTTCAGAACTATGCCTAGAAACACAATCATAACTCTATTGGATGTCAAAAATAATTGTATCATAGAAACACAGCGATCTGACACATAGTAATTTCCCTCAAATCTCATTCCAGCTAGTCACTAGCTTTTGTGCTATAATTACCTGCCTTTCTATCTCTACTAACCACAGGGGCTACAAATGTTATTACTTCTGTTCTGATTAAGTACTCTGCTCTGCTCAGATACCAACTGCCTTTTTCTTTGAAATGGCCTAATCAGCTAACATAATTAAGTTATATCCAAAGCAGTTTCCAAACTCTGCTTAGCTTGAGGCTCTCTGGTTCTGCTTTAGAACCAAAGTCCTGTGAAAGCAAAAGCTTGTCTATTTTTCCAGCTGTCAATAAGAATGTCTAAGAAATGGTATTTCCTCTCTTTGCAAGTTTTGACTCACTTTTTACCCATAAACTATCACTGTATAAAAATCCTTGAGTCTTTTCAACCAGACGTTGGCTGATTCTCAGCTCTTTGTAGGAACTAAAAATATATTTTAAGCTTCCCCCTCAAAACAATACAATTGCAAAAATAAAGAAACCACACAGCATGTTAGGAATTATACAGAAAGATATTTGAGGGTAAAGATATGCACTTTACCTGGAATCTTTTACCTTTTTGCACTCACACAGAGTGGAGGCCCTCAGGTTCCCGTGTGACAATTCCCAAATATGTGGGAACAAAAGCCATGGGACAAATATAATAAGATAACTGAGGATTCAAATTTTTACAGGCACAAGGCATTGCTTAAAATGACTTCTTTTCTGGACCATTGAGTAAAAGCTCTGACAATAAGTTATCTGCAAATTTTAGTCAAAGTTTATTCATGGGAATGTCCAAAGGAATTGAATAATCCTGAGATGTCTGCAACGATGGACTCAAGGGGCAAGAATGAGTCAGCATCAGAGTAGGGACAAACCAGGACAATTGTCTGAGAGGTCAGTAGCCCCCAGAGTAATGTCAGGAAACACTGATCTCCTTCTCTCTTTAATCTGAAAGCCATTCTGACAGGAGAGCTTCCTCCATTTGCTGCTTCATCACTGTGGGAGGAAGGAATAAAGACATTACTGTCAAAAGCTCTGAGATTCTGCACAGAAATGGCAGCATCTCTACCGACTCTATCCCATTCCTCAGGCATTTCTGTGTCCTTAAGAGTAATTTTTAGTGTCTAAATTAATGATGGACCTGCAATCTGAATCTATATATCTTATAATCACTGCCAAAGACTGCCATGGGAAGATTTGTTTGTGGTTCGGAAAATCATAATTTGCTTTACTGTCAGAGAAAATTTATGAGGGAAGTTTCTCCTTTTCTGAACCCAAATCATTAAATAATGATTTTTTTTCTTTTATTTTGGCAAATTTTATCCATATATTTGAAGATATCCATATATTAAGGATTATCACTGCATCTCTACAGAATGATACAAACAAGACAGTGAATAAAGGATTTATAGAATCATTATTTGAGTTACAGATGCTGAAAGATTTTTCTTCCAAGATAATGAGTATTCCTTATAAAGAAGGAAGAATGACTGGGTTTGTGACTTTAATTCATAATAATGCCAAATCCCTATCTGAAAAAAAAAATAAATCCATATTCAGCAGAGTATTTGCTTTAAATGACAGCTTGAAAGGGCTTCCCTCCGGAACATGTAAACAGGAAGATTCTCAGCCTGTCTTCTTCCTGTCTCAAAAATTGTGAGCAGATCAAGGAAAAACCATGGTAGTGAAACAAACCTTTTCCCAACTGTTTCAAGCTTATTTTCTCCATGTAATGCCTGTCAAGCTCTTAGTAAAACTAAAGGGATTTATTTGCATTTGAATCTGAGCAAGTACTGAACACCTCATTTCATCTTAATTGTATGGACTGAATTCTGCAGCTAAAATGGAACTTGTAGTTGTTAAGTAAACTGAAATGCTCCTGGTAATTGATTGCAAAGAACCTGCATGGTTTGTGCTTTATTCAAAAGGAACTGAAGGTATGTCTTGTCTTAGAGTGGAAAGTTCCCTGTCCATGGCAGGGTGGTTGGAACCAGAAAATCTTTGAGGTCCCTTCCAACCAAAACCATTTGGTGAATATATGAGAAAGAAAATCCAAATATAATTATGATGTAATATAATCAAACAGAAGCTAAATGTCACCAAGATTAAAATATGCTGAATTTTCAAACATTCTTATCACAACCATGGTCTGGAGCCCCGTTGGGCATGCTTGCTGTAAAAAAAACATCCACGGACATATGCATAATATTTATTTTTATAGAAGATGTGCATTGACAGCTTCATAACAAACAGCAAACCTCCCCTTTCCAGAGGAAAATTCAAAATGAGGAAGAGACTAGAAGGTGAGTCCAATCCCTGGGCGCAAACCCCAGCCACCTCTCTTGCTGTGGTCCAATTGGATTTGCAGCTCCCAGCAGCTACAGACCCCTCTGGGAATGTGCAGACCCCAATCTGCAAGTCCCCTTCAGTGTCTCAAATATAGCAGCTTATAGCTGTGATCATCTGCCTTTTATATTGGGAACACACTCACCCAGGACATGACCTGGTTTTCGTTAGGAGTGAAAGGGGGTCATCAAAACTTCTTCCTCTGCTAAAGCTCCTTCCGCCTCTCTAACTCTGCTGAGGTCACGAGAAGTTGGACAGGATCGTAGAACTGAGATACCTAAATGGCATGGTGCTAAAAATATATTTATTCAGAATGGCTAATTAAGGTGAATGACTACCAGTCTTCATTAGCACTGAAGTGGTGTTAATTTGATTAGACTTCTGGCCTAGATAGACTTGCAAGGCATTATGTTCCTAATGCAATTTCTCTAACGAGAAAGCATTTCGGATGAAATGTTACCCATCAGTGTCTTTCTTTGTATAAATATTAAGTAGACATTTGCCTTTTAATGCTGATGTAATTTTTAGGGAGCAGGGAAGCAGTGAAGATGTGACATCTGTATCGCCTTGGGATATGGGGAGAATGTGAGAAAATAAACTTGCAATTCTTGCTCCAGTTTCATTATTTAAATACTTTGCAATGTTTTCACAGTAGAAAGTCATACTTGAAATGTGCTCATCAAACCTGCCTTTCCACTACACACACCATTATATACTTCTTGCTCTTAACTCAAAACTCTCTCCAATCAATATTTCAATGCTTAAACATAGTTAACATGGCAACATAAGTTTCAGACTAGGAAAAATGCCTTCTGCTGTAATACTTTTACCATAAGCCTGGGAGGAATAGGAGGAACATACTGTTTACTTATTAATTAGAGCTCACAATGATCTGTGATGGAATAATGCTCAAGAAAAAATACCCATTTAGTTGGACTATGGTTACTATAGCACAAGAAGTTTTGCTTAATGACTCCTGAACTGTAAGGTTTAGCCATCACCAGAAATCTAGATGTGCCTGGTCCCTCTCTTGCATCTGATCTCCTTCACATGACACAGACCTCATTCATCCTCCTACCTCCCTTCTCCAAAATGTTTCCTCCACCTAGTTTTCCTCCACTCCCTTCCTTTGTAGCCATAATTTAATTCTGTCTTGCTTCATCTATAGAAACAAATTAAGAAATAACATCACTTGACATCACTGCTGTGGCAAAATTAAATATTCCTCTACCATCATGAGATACTTTATGCTGGATCTGTCATTTCCTGAAGAATACTTAGACTTATGAAAATCTCTTGTAAAGATACACAGGGGGGAACCAGCCTCCATGAACTGGAAAACAAAAGCTCTAACAAGGGCAAGTGAGACTTGCAATTCCAAATTTATTACATGCTTTTCAAAAAATATCAGTGAGAAAAACTTTACATTAATTTGTATTTCACATCTTTTGTATGTGTACATAAACATACTTTTGAAAAATAAGATTGTGTGGCAATGACAGTTCAGTGGTTTTGAGTAAAAGATGATGGAGAACTCTGCAGAAGTAAAGGATCATAATCTGGTCCATGGTGGATAAACTTATCCTATGTTTTATTCCAATTTATCTTCTGGTCTTGAGCATGGAATGAAAATTCTTCAGATGGCAAGTACATGCTTGGCTCTTGGAATGACAAAACCAGTGACCAAGGGAGCCATTACTTTGACCTAATGTTTTCTCTTTAAAAACTCAGCACAAAGCCAAACAAAACAACCCCCAAAAAAACAAAATCAAACAAAAAACCCCAAACAAACAAACAACAAAAAAAACCCTAATGTGTTTAAAATGTCATACTTAATCTCACTCAAAAATTTCCACTTTTTAACTAACTAAATACTTTTAAACACTTTTTCAGGTTTGAGTCAACTACATGACATAGGTTATTTTACTTCCCTATTAGAAACAATCTTTGCCAGTAATTAAGAACCTTAACAAGATGAAGTCAGAACAATTAGAGTGTTTAATACTCTGTTGGGCCAACATTTCAGTAAAGTCAGTGCCCAGTACAGATGGGAAAAAATGGAGTTTATATGTGTGTGTGTGTGTGTGTGTGTATGTGTATATATATATACACAGAATTGGAGTTTTAGTACTAATGCCTCCACAATGCAGGTTGGGAATGTTTTTTAATTTATATATATTATTTAACCTTAAAAATGCAGATAACTCCATGGCAAATGGCCTGTGAGTCAAGCTAAGCTGGAAGACAAAAGCATTGGGAGGAAGAGGAGAGTTCTGGACTCATGGTACATGACTGTAACTGTGATTCATTCTGGCTGTCAACACTATCTTGCTAAAGAAATAACTTTATTTCCCCTCTTTCAAAAAAAGCATTGCAGAAGACAGCTCAAGAGAATGGATTAATGGTTGCACCCTTGTGTTCAGTAATATTAAATTCAGGGAATGTTTTTTTCATCATTGAAGCTTTATATGTCATTAAAATTTCTGAATAGATTTATATAAAAGCTTCACCAGGATTTATAAGGCCAAGTTTTGAAAAAATGATGGTCAATAGCATTGTAAATGATGATAGTTCTCCCAAAATTAAAATGTTGGCATCACAATAAATAAGGAACTGCATTATAAACTGGTAAAATTTTCACATGCACCAATGCTCCCAACCACTTTATTACCCTTTTAGAGGACAGAAAAGCAAGGATTTCTATTTCATTTAATCAAAGCAACTTGAATGTCTAACTCCGTTCAGCAAGTTTCTGCAGCCTCTGAAGATTTATGTCCTTTTTAAAAAAATTAGATTTTGTGTAAATATTAAAGACTGACCTAATAAAGATGTTACAGAATCTAATGGAGTTACATTAAACAGAGATGTCCCAGTTTAAATAGCCAAACACTCAGTGATGTTTCTTAGTGAAATACCCTATTCTAAATGTTTTCCAGGGTTTTTTTAATAGTTATTAAAAGTTTTTTCCATGAGATGGACCTTCTCGCCTATGGACAAAATAAAGTATCATCTTCCACACAAGCTGTTAATTATCAATTCTATTGAAACAAATTAATCTAAATTAAAATCTTTTGAAGAACAGAACTCAGCTAACTTTATAGACATTAATTAGATACATATCAAATGAAACTGGATGTTATCTAAGGAAAAGTGAACAACAAAAGTTGCTGTGACAAGTTAATCCAAGTGAAATCAGGTTTAATAACTTTAGGTTTCAGGACAGAGACACAATGTGTATCTCATATAAAGAGTAGGAACAGCCCAGCCTATGCTCTAAATTATATCCATGCAACATATTGATTGTGAATTGTTAAGTCAGAAAACAGAATTCATCACTTTATAAAGCAAAAAGTAAGGAGTCAGTACATGCACCTCTTCTAGGTATATTCTTGCCTAAGTAGCTCAGGATGCAGTTGAGGTTTCACCAAATGATACTTTGAACCTATTGCCATCACCCATTCTTCTCACCTGTATTTTTTTTGTTACCTTCTCTATCATAAGGCTCACTGGAATTGAAAATAAAAGTATAAAAATTGTTTTAATTTAAAAATATAATTCTAAGATTGTATTGAAGTTTTTCAGGGAAGGCAGGAGTGGATCTACCCAAGAGAGCATAAAAAATGCAATGGGGAGAAATAAAACCATTCATTGTTCTTTGCAGATTTTCTGGTCCCCTTTTTCATGAAGGCGGAAAAAATCTCCCAGCTTATTTAACATTTTGTATTTAAATAATTTATTAGATACCAGAGAAAAAAATGTGCAAATGAATTTGACATAGTACAAGGGTGTTAAGGATAAGGATGTCAGTTATTCTTGGATCTGTTTTTCTACTACATAATCTTAGATGCACTTCAGAGAGAAAAAAGTGCACTTTGAGAAGAAAAGGGGCGCACTAGAATATTTTACTTCTTTTTTACCAAAGCTCAACCGTCACCTTGACCTTCATCTTTGCATTGTTCCTCTCTGAGTGATGCCTTGTCCAAGCCCATTCCTGTCTCTCCAATTAGAGATTTCCATCCTCTGTGACAGGTCTGATCACAGAGAGCCTGAATGCACTGCTCTCCTGTCCTGATGTGGGGGGAAATGGGAGCCTTGTTCCAGAGCAGGTATATTTTGCTGTTGTGAATTTCAAAACAAACCTGCTTCCCTCTCAATCCAGTCAGAGCTAATTGTGCTGGTTCTTTATGATGCCCAGAGTGTTACATTTATTCTCCAGAACCTAGAGGTGCCATGGAGTCCCTGTGTCAGAGAAGCAGGGCTGAAAACTTTGTTAAGATGTGGCTTTAGTCCTTCAAATATGTAGATATGTTTCTTGCCTCTCATTAAGGGCTGAGTTATGCCATGCATTGGAAGAAGGTGCACAGGTGCCAAAGCTGTTGAAGATCTGAGCATTCACCAATACACAGCATTTTCACCTGCAGAGCTGCTCAGGTTTCTGCACACCCTTGGGGCAGTCCTGCCCTGATTATCTCAGTGATGAGGAGCAGGATGCTCAGATTTGGTACCCCAGTCCCTGCAGGACACAGCAGCTGGTGACAGCAGGTCTGTGCACCCCTGGTTGTGCTCCCTGGCACTGAAGGATCCTGGTGCAGGTTGGCTTTAGTGGGGCCACAGGCCTTTAGGTGCAGGCTGTGGCTCTTTTCCAGTCCAGATATCGCATGGCTGCTGTTAAAAAGTAATGTCTAGAGTGGGGAAGAGAGAGTAAAGGACAAAATAATGGCTTTTATTTCAGCTCCTCGGCTTAGAGCCCTCAGAAAAATAGTTGCACATAACTGGGAGAAAAACTTACCAGGACCCCTCCTGCAGTTTCACATCCTGCATCTTCAGTAGATGGGCCTTGTAAATATAGAAACATTGAAGCAGAGAAACACAGAATATCCTGAGTTCAAAGGGGCCCACTAAGATAATCAAAGTTCTGTCTCTACACACAACAGACCCAAGAATCCCCACATGTGCCTGAGAGTGTTGTCCAAACATTTCTTGAACTCTGGAAGGCTTCATACTCCTGCAACCTAAAACATGGGAGTGGAAAATGTGATCTCGGAGGAAAGAACAGGGTGAAGGGAATGTGTGGATATGGAACTAGAAGCTCGCTCTGGTATTTCACAAGTTTTGAGATTCAAGAGTTTACCAGGCCCTGAGGTATTGGCATGGGCACAAGCAGTTAGTAGCAGCGTTAGAAAATCACTGATTAGATGCTGCAGAGTGCACAGCTGTGAGAGAGTCTGCAAACAGAATAAGGCCATGAGGAAGGAAAACCACCGACTCAAACAAGCAGTTTTGCAGGAGGGCCAGGAAAGAGCACAGATGTACCTTTGCCTCCTTCCACAGCTAACGTTGCTGTGGATGGAACAGGCTTCTAGATGGAAAAGTTTTCAGGGAAAGATCCCTTGTGAAAGCAAGCAAATAAATGCTTTCAGCTCAAAAAGAGCCCAGCAACAACTAACCCAGCTTGTCACTTCCTTTATTACAGCTTGGAAGCCAGGCGGTCCCCTTGTGGGACTGAGGCTAGCGCACGGACAAAAATACACAGTTTTCTTGCCAAATGGACACATTTGGAGAATCTGTTATTTCATCATGATGAGACATTTAATTTGCCTTGCCATCTAATAGCGAAAATGGAAAAAAAAAGGGGGCTCTAAAGCACAGCGCTGATGTTCCAGGCTTCCGAGCTCCTCTCCCTCAGATAACACATTTCCTGCATTAACGAGATGGAGGCACTCATGTGTGGTGCAATAAAGACAAAACCAAGTGTTCTTTCACAATGTTCTGTCAAATCCTCCAGGAGAATCTGTGGCTGCAGCTTTTATGCCCTGATTCAGAATTATATCAGAGGAAGATATAAAAAAGCAGAATTCAATATGAGCAGACTCATTTTGAAGGCTGAAGAAGTTTCTAAGCACTATAACAGTTCTAGGGCATAATTAGGCAGAGGGCAACATAATTAAACAGAGGGTGGAAAGACTAAGGCCTAGTAAAGTCTTTAAGGGTTTTCTTTGAGGGTTATTTTTTCTTTCACTGGACTTGATGGAATACAGATTTGACTTTAACTGTATGTGCTAAATTTGTCCACAGCTTTACTGATGAGATTGTTCATCCTATTTTTCACCCCAGGATGAAGGTTTTGTTGCTAGTTAGATGAAAACATGTAATTAATCAGGAGTTCTACAATAGCATGCATGCCCTGTATTAAAAATATGAATCAGGCCACATGGGCTTCTTGCCTTTTTTTAATGAAATCTCGTTGCATCTTTTCTTCCTCATTAGCTCTCAGAAACAAAAACCAGAAGCCAAAATTCACAGTCCAGAGTGCCTCCCACGTGGGACTCAGGCAGGTACTACCCTTGATGTGCTATGCAAACAGAGCGTTTGCAGTGAAGGTGTCACTGCCCTCGTGTTTGGTCCAGCGTGTCCTGTGAGTCTCTCCGATGCTTCTCAGCTTTCATTTTATTAACTCCTCAGTACAGCTGTTCCTTGTATTTCTTTCTATTCCTCTTAATGATTTTTTTTCCTGTGGAAAGGGAGAGGGTTCACAAAAAGGTACCATGAGTAAGACAATTCTGGAGTTCTACAGGGCAGTGTGCAAGTTGAAGTCAACCCTTAGGTCTTTTCTTATAGTTAAATGGAGGGAAAAGAAAAAGTACTTTTAGGAAACTTAATCTGACTTGATTTGCTTTAGAATGGGAAGGATACTGCTCTAAAAATGCCTCAATTCAGAGGCAGCCGGGGTGACAGCACTTGTCACAAACGTGGGTGTCTACATCCGGTGAGACGAAACATGCAAAACTCCCAGAAAACATTTCCAGACTATGTTCTCTTCTTTGCCGGTTTCCTCAGGATGGATAAGTGTGCACTTGCTCCGCAGAAATACAGCTGGAATTCTGCAGAAACAAAAATCGAAGTTTTTACCATTCTTCTTTTTCCACCTGTAAACCTACTACAGGGCTTCATTTTATGTGGCATCCTGCAGAAGAACTGTACCTCAAAAACCAAACATGTAAATAATTAAATATGAAGATAAATCATCACTGGGAGGAAGGAAACAGAGAGGTGATTTAGACGGGGAAACAGAAATTCATTCTCAGTGGACGTTTGCTGAGCCAGTGTAAGTCAACGAGGCAGAGACAGAGGAGGGCTGCTCCGAAAGAGTGGAGCCTCCGAGGAGAAATTCCTGACATGAACAGTTGTAGATCTGTGTCGAGGTACATGGGGAAGCTGAGACAAGGGGAGGAGGGAGCAGGAGGCAGAGAAGGTCTGTAAAGGGCCATGACTGCAGGCACTGGGAAGAAATGTAAGAAACTCCAGTACCTACCTGAAAAATAAAGGAATTATTTGTTGAGGTGAAACTACTCCTGTAAAAAGCTACAGCTCTTTATCTTTGCAGTTATTTTTGCCTCCAGTCAGCTTGTAATGCTCACAGCCTGGTTCTCTTTCCATCAATGTTCTTCCAGCAAACCTTCTCTGCTGTGCATAAAGCACCTATCAATTGCTCACATTGCAGCAGCACCCCTATTTCCTCTCACAGTGAGATTAAACTGTTTCTGGAAGCTGCCGACCTTGGCTGGTCACTAATGGGACATTGCTTCATTACTCTGTATTTTTATTTCTGCTAAATCATCACTTAGAAGGGCTCATATGGGAATGCTCCAAGGACCTTTTAGGATTCCATTTAACAGGTGAGACAACACTAAAATATGTGAAAAAAGTTTTCAAGGTTTCCAAAGATGAAAAGCAAGAAAAAAATATTAAAGAAAATGTCTGTTTTGCTCATTTTATTGGTACAAACAATGATGTTTGCAAATAATTTTTTCTCACAGAGACTCATCTGCTGGAGAAAGTGTGCAGCTGAGGTGGGAACCAGCTTTCATGAATCCAGCTAGGACTTAGAAAAAAGTATTTGTACCACAAGCAATTAATTCTCCTGAGATTTATTTAAATTGCAAATGCAGGAAGGAAATAATTTCATTTCTGCCCTGTTCATCAGAAACTCCACCCTATCCCAAATCTATCAGCATCAGATCCAATCACAAAATATGTAAAACAATGTCATCAGAGCAAACTTTAATTAGGAGATCATACCCAAAGGGCTTGGCACTTTTTTTCTAATTGAGAGTTTTGTCCCTTTCAAATTAACATTTCAAAAGATGTCACAGGGAGTAAAGTCTTGGTCCTTTCCATCAGTTTTAAAGTCCTTTAAATTTGGGGCATTATAGAAGGAAGAGATGCGATACCTATGTGAAATTATTAATTTTCAGGCTGCTTGTTTAAAACAGGTCGATTTCTGCTTTATGAGAGGTTTATTTATGAGGAAGGAAGGAAGGAAGGAAGGAAGGAAGGAAGGAAGGAAGGAAGGAAGGAAGGAAGGAAGGAAGGAAGGAAGGAAGGAAGGAAGGAAGGAAGGAAGGAAGGAAGGAGGGAAGGAAAGGCAAATCATAGCACTAAAATATAAAAAAAAAACCAAACCAAACTATGAAGTTTAGAAGTTTTTCTTCCAACTGGTGCTCGCTTTGCTCAGGTTACCATGACAGAAGACTAAAATCCCCAGCACAGGTAAGGCAAGGCTCGGAGGCTGCCAGGAAAATATTGGCAGCAGCTTCTTCCGTGCTCAGAGGCATTTTGACAAGGCAAACTGACTTAGTTACAATCAGCATTTGAATGGAAATTGAAGAGAGCAGCTGCTAAGTGGTCTTCTCTTTTATTTCCCTTGATGGAAGGAGTAAAAAAATCAGTGGTTCTAGATGAGAAAAGATTCATGTGAGATATTATGAGCTGCAGGAAGTAATTGCCATATGTCCTGGTAGGTGATCACACATTCAGTACCTAACTCTGGCAGAAATAACATCCCCCACCCATTCCAGCTCCCACGCTTTCCTTTTCCGATGAACCAGGAGGGAGGGATGCTCACCATTGCTTAAGTGACCAAAGCTGCAGAAAGCAGATGGTCTTTTTATTTTCATCCTGTCCCTGCTTACTGCAGGGCACCAAACCTCCTGCAACTGCCAGAAACATCTCTTGGAACCATCGGAGGACAGAAGGGCAGGAGGGATAAAGAGGGAGGAGCCATGGAGAAGAGCAGTGCAGGGAAGTGAAGGGCAGCCAGGTCCATCTCTGGGAAATTCTGAGCCCTTGGCTCCTGCAAGAAAAATCACAGAGAGAAAAATGGATGAATTTAACCTTGGAAAGGAACCAGGATTTGTGGGCTGTCACTGAAGGAAAAGTGGTTCTTTTTTCCTTTTTCCTGTCATTGCTAGAGAAAAAAATAAAGATCAAAAGAGCAGCAAAAATATCACTAGCAAAAACCAAGACTGCTGAGGGAGAAACAGTATCATGATCTAGCTCACCCTAAAAAACAAGAATCAGTTTAATTTATTATTTGAAATAATACAAGGGGCTTTGTTTTTTTGTGGCTTGTCTGTTTGTTTGTTGTAACTTGATTGATGCTCTGTGGAACTGAATTTTCAAATATTTCCCCATGTCAGAAGACTACATTTTATCTCAAAATGAAAGTTCAGTTATTTACTCAGCAGGGCATTAAAAAAATGGGACCTTCAGGGAAACAAAAGGAAAACAGTAAATATCAGGAAATTTGTCATAAAATCACAAAAGTCGACAGCACTGGCAAAATAGGAGAGTTTTTGTGTGTCGTGACAGTGTTCCAAGTGCTGCTTTACTCAGCCAAAATAGGCACCAGGCAACCTGCAGCAGATGAAGAGGTGTTTGAAGTGTCTCTGAGCCATTAAGTTTGCAGGTGATGCAGCACAACATGGCCTGGCCAGGTCAGATTCGTGTCTGGCTGGACCTCTGCTCTCCGTGCAGAATTTCCCTGCTGGCAGCAGGGGCTGGCTCTGTCAGCCTGCGAGAGCTCTGCTGCCCATCCTTCTGGTCCTGCACGCTGCCAAAATCAGTGCTGATTTCTGTGCGTCTGAGGCAGCCACTGCAGCCCCTCTTTGCACACAGAGACCTGTGCAATGCTCTTGGCCTTGCAGCTCCTTCCAAGGCAGCTCAGATGGACAGCATTCTGAAAGAACAGCATTTCCATTCCAAAAGGACATGCTGCTTAGTGCCTGGAAAGAGTTCATAGAATCATGTAATCACAGAAAGGCTGGGTTTTAAAGATCATCTCTTTCCACCCCTCTGCCGTGGGCAGGGACACCTTCCACCATCCCAGGCTGCTCAGAGCCCCACTCAGCCTGGACTTGAACACTTCCAGGGTTGGGGCAGCCACAGATTCTGTGGGCAACTTGTTCCAGTGCCCCACTACTCTCACAGTAAAGAATTTCTTCCTGATATCCAATCTAAATCTCAGGTGTAGGCTGCTCCGTCATAGTCAACAAACTTCAGATGAGAGAAATCCACCTTTTGGGGAAGAATGAATCCATGAGGAGCAGTGGACACTATCAGCACCCAAAGGGTTGTGAGCAAGAGGTCTTTTACAACATTAAGGATTCTATGTGTAATGTCAGGAACCACAGCAGCATGAGCCTCTAGTGAGGAGACTTCAGGCCATGTGTGATTTCCTCAAAGTCTCAGACACACACAGTCTTATCAGAGAGCTGCATCAACCCCTATAACCTTCAAGGTTGATCAGCACAGCATTTACTCAGCTTGCACTGGACCTAGGAAAAGGAATAATTAATGTTTTCAGGAAAATTAATCTTGCTGGGAGCACTCAAGCACTAGCATTAATCTTTCTAACTATTACTGTTGCGCTATTGTTTTCTGCCTTGTTTATTGGCTTCAGTTATCCTTGACCTTGCTGACTATAAAAAAAATCAGACAAAAATTTTATGTAGGCCAACAAGGAGGTCAAATTAGAAAATACAAGAGAAAATAATTCATTTTCTTAGCTCACAGGAATTAGTGATCTGATCTACTTAGCTATTCTTCAAGGTCCTTATGCATCAAAAAGGTGAATAAGAATGTGTTATAAATGAGAAGACAACTAGTGAAATTTGAACAGTTTTTCTAGGCTGCTTGAATACCTCTGAAGTCAGTGCAGCAAAATGGAAGTGTGGGGTCTTGAGTTGATTTTTATACCAGGAGGGAGGAGGACAAGTAATGTAATGTCAGTATCTTTGGAAAAATATGGGATGTGAATTTGCTGCTCAGGTTACAGTTTATACAACAGAATGTTTATTATAGGAATAAGCTTTCATGTAAACATTAAATGTTTGCAGGACTTTAGGTTTGCTGGAGAAACGAAGCAAAAAAAAGTGGGAAAAAACCTGCCAGAGGGCAATGATTATTGATCTACATCAGGGAACAGTTCAGGGGAGCAAAGTGAGCTTCATGAGTATATAGTCTAGTTAAGTTACTTGGAGGTTTGACTGTGCACAAATCCTCACCCCTTCCTTTGATATTCTGCTTCAGACACAATGCTGACATTTCCATCAAATTGAATGCTCTGGAAAACAGGAGATATTGAAACTACATTTTCATCTGCTTTTGTTTCTGGGTTTTGTTCCAAACATGTGATTTTCTGAAATTCAAGTATTTCCCTTCAGCTTATTGAACTAAGTTCAAGCACTGCTTCATTGGTGTAGTAATCCCATCAACAATTACATGGGTTTTTGGAGCAGTAGTCAGGGTGCCTTCAGCTTTCACCTTTTGGCAATGCTTCTGGCTTGGATTGTGTCTCTCAAAAACACAATTATGTGATAACCAGTAGGAAGACTTTTGGCTGAGACTGGAAAAACTAGTTTTACTCTAGGTTTGCAATCTAACAGAGAACTCAACATGTGAGAAGAGAACAAGGGTACCAAGAATTAAAGTACAGCTCCACAGGGAATTATGGCACATTATGTGGAAAAAAATTAGTTCTGAAATAGATAAAAGATAAAATGTATTGGGACTTTTTATGTTTTGGGGTCTTCTTAAAGCATTATTCCAGTAATTATTTATTAGTGATTATAAGAGAGATGAAAATGGGGGGGGGGGGGGGTGGAGATTGTGTTTTCTATTCGATTAACTGAAGTAAAATCAATAAACTTTCAGATACTTAAACTTTTCTTCAGGTCTGAGAAAAGGCAAGAAACTTCAAAGCTACTTTGAGAAAAAGTCAGACCACCTACAATCTATGTACGTATTGTGAGTACCCAAACAACTTGAGGCAAGAAGAGAAAATTTGTCTTGGCTTTTACAAATGATATGCCCTTACCAATGTCCCAGTCACCTCCAGGGTTGCTGCTTATATAAGGAATCTGTCCTCCTCAGGACAAAACAAGATAAAGTTCAATCAGCTGAGAGGCTGCAAATCCCTTATCTGACCCAGCTGGGCTCATTGCAGAAGGAAAGTGTCCAACTATTTTCCTGAGCACTTTGTTTTTTCTGCCCACACACTACCTTCAGTCTCCATCAGGTTAATAAGTAACTGTTGCTATATTTCAGATTTTTAAAAATTGTTTAATTGTTGAGGTATTGCATGAGTAACAAGCTTGGTTATAGAAGATGTCCTCAGGTCCTTGTTTCTACTTCTAAGGATAACAAATAAATGATCCAGCAGAGGACCATGAACACTACTCTTTATCTGGAAGCACCCAGATGGCTTTTGTATGCTGAAAATTCCTATAGACTCGAGCTTAAAGGAACTGAGATTTCACTATGGGTTCTTCCTAGACAACTGAAGAATCCAGGTGATGGTAGATTTAAGGATACATAAAGGGGTTAAAAAAGACCCAGGAAATTATCAGAGGAAAAAAGAATTTAGAAAGCCAGGGAGAAGTAAAGCAAAGTGGTGGGAAGGCAGCACTTTTCCTTTTCTGTCCATAAAATGGGTGGAATGAAATGAGGGACTCGGGAAGGACACAAGTCGATTCACTAATCAGGAGCAGAAGTACTCAGAAATCTTCAGATATTCTGCCTTCATTTGTCATTTGATCACAATCAAACCATTTGTAAGGACTGTTTAGCTCAGACAGTGTTGGTCCAGGAATTTGGGAGTGTTTTGATGAAAGCTTGTTTGGCCTCCCACCTAGACATTTCTCCAGGACTGTCACAGACCAACCATTACGGGTAAACTTACTGATAGATTGACTCAGGTCTTGGATACCAGATTCTCCTAAAAGCCACAGATCATCTTGGGTCCAAATATCTGAGATCATCTCATGGAATCAGGCTTTGTTTTGTTGTGAATCAAAAAAAGAATACATTTTAAAATATGAAAATCCTCTTTGAAATAAAACTTCTCCACTAAATGTTGCATGGATCAATTTTATGAAAAATTATGGAGTCTGGGCTAGTTAACTTTTTGGCTTCTCTGTATGGAATTCTGATCGTTTGGTACCCTCTCTTTGAAGCTAGCAAGTCCTAATGGTGCTTATTGTTCCCATTTTTAGATTCTGCGGTTCTGGCTTTCACTCTGTTCAGGGATCTCCTGGGTCTGCAAAGACCTGAAATCTGGCCAGCGCTTCAGGCAGGAATTAAGCTCTGGTTAAGGATAAGTGGGTAGGAAGGGGATATGTGATGTGAGGATTGTTCTGCAGCCTCCAGGGCAATCAGCACAGAGCAGCTCCTGTCTCTGTACCTGGACTTGCCTGGCACCCAAAACAGGGCCACATCCAGAGAGGGCATTGGGAAAAGCTGTTGGGAACGGATAATACAAACATCATTTACTAAATCAAGTGTACCAGGGCAGAGATCTGAGCCCTGGCACATGGCTGTCACTGAAATAGTCCCTCTTGGTATTTTCACCAGTGAGTTAGCATTGTTCCAGTGCTGCCTGGACACAGCCACTAGCCCTGGCCAGAAATATTCCCAATAGGAATCCTGAATGTATTTTTTCCTGTTTAGAGGCAGAGAGTGTTTAACAACAAGGTTGTGTCCAGAAGGTGCCAGCTGGCTTTGGGGCCAGTGAACAGGCCCTGGTGCTGCTCAGCGTTAGAAGTACAGCCAGTGCAGAGCCCTCTCCTCCAGCCTCTGTCCCCTCCATCTCCTGTATGGATTTTCCTCAGAACCCTCGTGTATCATCAGTTCTGCTGTGATCCACGTATCAACATGTTCCCCAGAGCCTCTGGGCTCAGAGAGACACCTTCCCAACCCTGTCCCTGTCCTCTGCCATCCAGAGCTCATTCTGATGGGATTGCTTTCCATTCCCAGATGTGCCAGAGGCTATGCCCACAGATTCTCATTCCCGTATTCCTTCACAGCATCCGCTTTTTTTTTTCTCTCTCTCTCTCTTTGAATCCACCATTTAGAGTGTCAACACTTTAAACTGTTGGGAAACAGTAACACTGAGGCAATTTTTACACTGGGAAGTGTCAATACGTTCTGTCAACTGTTTATATGATATAGAGGCAGTGACAAGAGCTGGTTACTGACAGGATTTCAGCACGTCTGTCTAACACCAACGTCTTCCTCCTCACCTCCCACACCTCACCAAAATCAGCAGGCTTCTGCTTATATTAGATGCCCTAGGATATTCCACCTGGTTTCCATCTGCCAGATCAGAGGGATGTGGGTATCTATACCTTCCAACCCCATGCAAACAGCTCAGGCATCCTCTGGGCATCTCAAATATTCTGAACAGCTATGTGCCTACACCAGAAAGGATCCTTAAAAGTTCTCTTCACTACAGCAAGAATTCAGATTTTAAGATTTCTGTTGTACCTGTTGACACCTATGGACACCTGAACTTTGCTTAAACTGTGCTGAATCACTCTGTAGGTTCCCTCCAGTGCATTATTTGTAATGTGCAGATGCCTTGGGTAACCTGGGGCATCACAAGTGTCACAAAAACATCTATGCTCAGGCAGCTAAATCCCATTCCTAGAGCTCCTAGAAACAATTGCATGTTGACAGCTACATTCAGACCTTTTATCTCAAAGAGAGTTACATCTTTGAGGTCAAAGCTAAAACTACAAATCAAGTCCTTCAAATGCTTCACAGAGCAGATTTTAAAGCATTGTGTCTTACATTTTCATTGACTTTCACAGTACCAAGAGCCCAGCTCAGTTCAAACTTGTGGCCTCCAAAATAAAGTTTTGCTTATATTAGTAGCAAAGGAAAATTGCACTGCTACACTATGTAAACAAGTAGTTAAATTTAAATCTTTTTCTTAGCTCCTTTAAGTGTTAGGAGAAGGAGAAGGAGAAAGAAGGAAAAGGCAAAGGAGAAGTTTTCTTCACTAATGGGGCAATGCAACACTTAAAAAGTTTGTCCAGTCTCCAAACTTGGAAGTTTTCAAGACTTACTTAAACAAAGCCAACATATGATCAGATCCAGTCAGCAATATTCCTCCCCTGAGTCAAAATTGGACTATGGGCTTCCAAGAATCAATCCAACAAATATCTCTGCAATTGTATGATCTAAAAGCCTTTAAACTTTCACATACTACCTAAGACCCCTTGGAAGACTAGAGGACAGATTTTACCCTTGGATTGGCACTAAGATTTCACTGATATTAATGAGAATTATGAACACGTGATGAAGATGAGGTTTTGGGCCCAGAATGGAGATTCAAATGATATATTTGAGACATACGTCAGATTCTTTAGAAAGATTTTACAAGTCATACTTTTGCTGAGAAAGGTCAACTGACAGGCATCTTATTATTAATGATAATTTCTAATAGAAGAGATCCTTTTCTCTGAACTGGAAAAGACATTACACTGGGATGTGAAACCTGTGGCTAGCCAATGCCATACATCTTAATAGGGCTGCAGACCTTCCCATGGGAAATGCTATCAAATCTTTAAAGCCAATTTATTGAAGGAAATTGCAGACAGCTTGAAAACATCCATGATCCTTTATCCTGACATTGGCTTGTTAAGATTATGCCATGACTTTGTGTCACTGTTCTTTCTTATTTTGGTATTTCATTTTATCTGACTTTGACTTTCATATCATGTCTTATATATCATTTTGCCTCTTCCATCCGACCATCACGTCCTCCCTTTTCCTATTTCAGGTATGACAGGATCTATTTATTTTCTCCCGCGTGTGCTCTGCTCATGCAATTAATGAACGACGGTTGTGGGGTATTTTCTTACAAAAATTTATTTTCCCTGCAAATGACACCTTCCATTTCACAGATTGGCCCTTAGGTAGGATCTTTGAGATAAGCATTGAAACCATCGTGAGTTCGGAGCCCATGGCCCACCTTAGAGTCCCTGTCTTAATTTCTTCTTAATCTTGGCAGTCCAAATTCCTTGTCCCAGCGCTTTCATTGTTTTTTTAGTAAAGGAGGCAAGTAAGTCAAAATCTTTTCATCGTCTTTACAATAGCTTTTCTGTTTTCACTGTCTGTCTGAGGACAAAGTTGTCAGATCGTAGTTCAGTTCAACTGATAATGAGGACACCACAGCTTTATAGTCTGGCTATTTCAGCTGTTTACTTGCAAGACTGAGGACCATGATGAATTTTCAAACTTTATTGTTTTCCACCTGAGGAAACAAATATCTTATAAGAATAGAAAAGCAGGCTCCTCCAAATTGTCAGGATGGAGAAAATAAGAGACTCTACAAACAAACAAAAAAGGGAAAAGGGACAGAACTGGCCAAGCAATATTTTTTTTTATTATTTATGGCAAATGAATACTGTTTTTCTTTTCCTAACCTATTGTCAAATTTAATTTGAAAATATTGAAAATTTTTACTCAAAAGAAGTAAGAACTCAGAGATGGAGTCTGAGGAGTAGGTATAGTGCTTTTCCCTTTGAATTGTTTTTATGAGGAAAAAAGTCCCCAAAAGTAGCTAAAAGGCAGACCCAGTTTCACTCTTTCTTTAACCCCTTCCTATACCTCATCCAAGAGAAGCTTAGGAAACTCCCTTCCAGAGGCAGGGGCATCAGTCTGTTCCAGTGAGAAAAGGAGCTCCCCTTCTGTTGTCGGACTTCCCATTTTCTGGAGAACTCTAGTTATAGCATGGAAAAGAAATTCCTTTGTCACTCCGAAATGGTACTTAAATTTATCTTTTGACTGTTCCCACTTTGAGTTAAAATGCGTCATCAAGAATAAAAATCTTGCTCTGATTGATTTGTATTTTACCACAAATCATAAAGTAAAATGACAACTATGAGGCACTGTAACATTTCCACTCACCTGAAGACAAATTTCTTCCTCTGGTAAATCAAGGTTTGAATTCCAGAAATATGCATTACTTTCCACAGAATAAGAACAAATGTGAGTTAACGCAGACTTAAAGATTAAAATGAAAGAAAATTTGCATTGGATTTGTAACTACTTAATAAGAAAATGTAGAATTACCTTCTTATGCCAATAGCTTGGATTGTGTCTGAAGACAGAAAAAGAGTCTGAAAAATTATGTCTGTGATCATGGTTAAATAGCAAAGATGCAGGGATAAAAAAATAAGATTTTTATGGAAAGTGAAAAATAATGTTAAGAAATTCCAAAACCTAAGATATTTTCAAAACTCGGTCATTTTACTTTTCCTTTGTCTCCTCTCTTTGACTTGCATATAGAAAAAAATAATGGCCCCTAGGTTTGATGGGTAAAAGAAAGGTTGTGAGAAATGAAAGGGAATGCTATATTTCTTTTCAAAGCAATTTTTCAAAAAGATAACATTTTTACAGAACACAAATTAAAATATAAAGGTAAGAAATATTTTAAAAGCCTCTCAAGCTCTACAGCTCCTCAGTGATTGATTAAAAAAATTGAGAATTGGGAGATTTTAAAAATTGCTATTTATTTATATGAGTGCCTACACATGCGTTCCTACTTAACAGTAATTGCATGACCCAACATGCATCAAATAAAGTGTGAGCAATTAAACCCCTTTTCCAAAATACACCTCAAGCCCTTAAGAGAGCTAAAGAGCAATTACAAACAAGTGAACAAAGGACAGTCACAAGATTTATACTCTGTTTTGGTTGATCCATCTCAAAGCATAAAAGAGGCATAAAGAATCTGTCCATTAAGAACAAAGCTTCCATGATCTCATTATTTGGCAAGGAAAGAACATTGAAGATAAAATGTGCTCTTTATTAGGAAATATTTGCATTGTTTGAGAACTCTGGATGGTTAACAAAAATTTTGAGGAGTAGTTTAGGTGACCCTCAGATCTTACAGCAGTCATAGTGAGTTAATGGATGCCCCTGACATCTAAAGCATTGACAGGCAATTACTCTGGCCTGCAGAATTTCAGCAAATGCTGGTTATATTTGTCTTCTTCCAACCATTGGTTTTCACCATTCTGCAGGAAATCGCTTGAAAGTGTGGAAAAGCATTTTGAAAATTATTTTAGCTGCATACTAGAGCGGCAGTTTCTACACCAGAGTGCTGCTGCCACCATGGAAACTACACTCGGTCAAGCTGGGATCTTCATCCAGGTGTCCAGGAGGGGACAAATCCCATAACAGACTGAGCCTGGCTGGCTCTGTGTCAGGTAAGCAGTTGAAGCACCTTAGAGGATCAGAAAACATTCAAAGGAAGACTGGAGAAGCTGATGTAAAATTGCATCTCAGACAGGGAACCATGGAAAGAAATCTGTAATTGTCAACTCCCTGACAAAAATAGAAACAAACTTTATATAATGTTGTTGCCATATCATGGTAGTGGAGAGCACACACATCTCTAGATATTTTGAGAGCATTTTGCAGCAAGAGTTTTATTTGTCTCAAAAACCATCACAAGAGTCAACATGTTCTCATAAAATCAGTAGGTGTACATAAGTAACTAAAAAGGGAAACAAAGGAAAACCTCATAATTCTGAGTTATTATAACATATTTGCTCCACCACATCCTATTGCTTTTATTGGCTAAAGATGGATACAGAGTGCTGAAAACAGAAAGAAAGTGTCTGAGTCACAGGAAGGAAAAAACCAGATAGGCATAAAGAGTCTTTAGCAGAAGATTGATGGCAAATACCCCTCTTCCTCAGAAGAAAGTTTTGTCGTAATATTTCAGACTACAGCCCAGTTTCAGTGTTGCTTTGTCATAATATCCCAAAAGTTGTGAGGGTGATAAACAAAATCCCTCCTCCTGACCGTACCTCAGGACTCAGTCCTGCTCTGGGCTCAGAGAACTGTGGGTGGGGAATCCTCCTGGCTCCCAGGAATGCATATATTTGGGTGAATCCAACATCCTGGCAGCTCCCTGCCAGCGTCCTGTCCAGGCCTCATGGCATAAGCAGTTTCCCACCGCTTCCCAAACAGTAATTAGTTTTTTAAACTGAGCTTGGGTGTTTTATGATTTCCTAAAGCTAAATATGTTCCATCTCATTTAAAAGCCGATGAGGAGAGTGGGAAGCGCCTCAGTCAGTGCTCCTTCATAAGTAAGGACAAATGTCCATGACAACTTGAAGAAATTGCCTCAAGCTGCACCAGGGGAGGTTCAGTTGGGTATTAGGAATAATTTCTTCACCGAAAGAGTAGTTAAGCATTGAAACAGGGTCCCCAGGGAAGCAGTGGAGTCACCATCTCTAGAAGTGTTAAATAAATGAGTAGACACAGCATATCATGACATGGTTTAGTGAGCATGGTGACACTAGATTGAAGGTCGGACTTGGTGACCTTGGAGGTCTTTTCCAACCATAACAATTCTATAATTCTGTGACACTCTTGCTACCCTTGTAGGACAGCAGCAGCCCATGTCACTCCCTCACCAGGCTGAAGTACATTCCTCTGTCCCTCAGACTTTTGTCTCTCTCACCATACCTAAAAAGATGACTGAATTTAGACAGAATTGAAGTATTTGCTGTGCTTGGCCCTAGCGGAACAGAAGCTCTGGAGACACCAAGAACAGAGCCATCCTCCCCTCAGCAAGGACAAGATGGACACTGGTGTGGCCATTGCTCCTCACCAAATGTCCAGCAGGGTGACCTGCCCTCTCTGCAAAATCACTGCCACTATAGCCACTGCAAAAATTCAGCTGTTTTCTTACTATTTTGCCCTTCCCACGCCAGGAGTTTGTTGTCTCTGCTGTTACCAATGTGGTCTCTGCCTGCTGAAGGGGAGGCTGGCCTGGCGCTGTCCTCGGGGCACCATTAATAATCCTCCCGCAAGGACTAGGCGAGGAGAAAAGGTCACAGGCTCCCAGCCTCACTGGCACTTTCCCTCCCTGCAAAGGTAATCTAGTGAGCTATGGGAGATGAAAAGATTACAATTCCTTATGTTATTGATATGGACCAAAGGAGATGAGGGAATGTAAACAGCTGGGGAAAAAGCACAGGGGAGAAAACAGAGACGGAAAGTACAAAAAGGAAAATAGGCCAAGAATAAATTTGCATTTTAAATTCTGCGGAACTTAGTCTATTAATAAGTAGACAAATCTGTCAAATCTGCTCATCTGAATGGAAGGTTTTATATCAGGCTGCACATCCCCAGCAGAACTGCGTGAGGAGAGAGACAGCGAAAGCCCTACACGGAAAGAGTCGGCAGCTATCGATTCCCTGTTCTGAGGGGAGCATGGCTGACAGCAGGGCAGGCTGTCCTGGTTTGACACGGAAAATGCAGAGCTCTTTAGCAAAATCAGATGTGTGCAAAACAGGAGGTGGCATCTTGGAAATGCTCCTGCCTGTGCTTGACTTGACCAAGTGGGAACAGCCATTGGAAAAATTGCAACAGAAATTAAACTTTTGAAGCACAACTTAATCTTGATGTTTGATTTTTTAAGAAACTCCAGGGTGCATTCTTCCCGAAGTGCCATTTGCTGGAGGCATGCCATCAGATGTTGTTTCATTCAAGATACATGCTTCTAGTCTTAGAGGTGAGAAATAAAGGATGAACAACCTGGGTCCAGTAAAGACATTAAAACCAAGCAGCACCCTGACATAAGACCAACTCTATTAGAATGTTGTTTCTTAAGTGTTATGACTGCTGGGACCTGAACCATGACTTGCAAGTTGTCAGGGCTGCTAGGACTGTGCCTTTTCTTGTCCAGTCCTTTATTATTAAGGTTTTGTTTCCTGAATTGCTATACTTAAACTGGAACATTGAGCCATTCCCCCACAGAAACTTCTCCCAAATCGCCCTTTCAGAAGGAGTCATCTGAGGTGACTCCACAACAGACTGGCAGTTCTGTTGTAGTCCAGAATTTGGTATTTCACTCTTTCTTTCCCAATATGAGAACCTTTCTGGGTTTTTGTATAAAGGCAGTCCCTGCAGTGACTCACCAGCCACAGGTAGGTGAGATTGTGACACTCAGAGTGTGTCTCAAGCTGAGGCATCTACTGCCATCTGAAATGTTGTGGTCTGTTGTGTCCCACAACCTGATGGGACAGAGGACATGGGTCCATCTTCAGGCTTTTTGTCTCTCCTGCCAGCCCCAAGCAGATTCAGACACGTGGTGTGATTTTTGGGGGCTATATTGTGCACAGCCAGGGTTGGAATTGATGATCTTTGTGGGTCCCTTCCAAATAAGGACATTCTACGATTCTATGATTTTTGGGATATTCCAGAATACCTCAAATGGTATTAAATGCCTATTTTATAAGTGACCGTGTCAAATCCCTTCAACTCAGCCATCTTCAAGGCTGAGATACCTAAATTTAAGTGAATAAACTAGGTGGGTTTATGGACACTAAGAGCATAAATATCTATCAGCAGAAAAGATCTTGTCAGTACTGTTTGTGGAACCTAAAGAATAATTCAGCCAGAGAGTTAGGAGGGGTTCAGTTTGGACATTTGCCCACAGATATTAGGCATCACAAAGTATTCCTTGGAGGGATGTTCTCCTTCCTCCACTTATAGTCAATGAAGAAAAATTGGCAACTCTAGAATTCATCTAACCTATTTCAGATGACTATTTTTGGATGTGATTGTTTGCAACCTAGAAACATCTTTTGTTACCCCTGTCCATGTCAAGAGTCTGTAAGAATACCTCAAAGGCATAGAAGTACAGAATGGGCAACGGGGGTCAGGTGAAATGAATTCCACAGTTTGAGTCATGTTGATCTGTATCTCATTTTCAAGCCATCCCATAGACCAAGGTTATCTTGTAAAGACACAAATCCACAAGTTTTTCAGGCCGTTAGGAGCCCACTCTTTTGCTTCAGGATAGGCTGGTCTAAACCAACTTCAAACCAGAAACTGAGCAAACATTTTTTCTGCAGTATTGATTTAAGACTAATAATCTCTGCTGATTGGCAAGGAAGGAGGCTGTGTCACTGTGCTAAAGACTCCTCAGGACATGCTGTCTGAGGTGATTTGTACCCAAACCCTTGGTCAGTTCACTTCAGACTAAGATTACCTAGATGTACGAAAACCAAAAGAATATGTTCAAACTCCAGCCTTAGGTTTGACCCAAAAATACTGGACAAAGTTCTTCTCAAGGTTATTGTCTTAGAACCTAAGGTCTTCTCTTGATCTTTCTGACTTTCCATTTTTTAGAGGTAATATCAACACAAATAAGCATGTTACAATATATGTTGGGCTGTTTTGGGTTGTTAATGAAGTATTTTAATGCCTTTGAAAATTTGGATCACAGCCTTTTTAGATATAGTATAGTTTTTATTCAGGCAGTTTGTATTTATTCCACCCAAATCTGTAAGTCAAGGTCAAATATTTTCAGCTTTATTTCTGCGCAGGACAATAAGCAAATATTACCATGAGACTGCAGTTTCGTATCACAACAGAAATACTGAAAGAGATTATTATTCATTATTCTGCTAAATAATGAAACATTTTTTAGGTGGAAAGAAAATCACAAATAATACAGCTCTATTTTTGCAAAACAAATGGCAATGGAAAAACCCCTCCACAATATTACTAGCTGGTGTTATATCCATGAAATGCAACAGTAATACATACTTGCAGTGTTGCAAAATGCGTAATTACAATATAAACAATTTCTAGAAAGAAGTCTTCTGTGGTGATACTTTAAAACAGAAAAGCATTTTGGCACCAATAAAAAGACCTAACTATGACATATGTCAGAAGAAATATATGTGCTTCAATGAGCTGCTAATGCAAGTTCCAATCACCATGGTCTCAGGAGAAACAATCTCATTTAAAAGTTGGCAGTCAATTTCAAACTGTACTCCTTCCTTTCTGGTCTCCCCTAATTTAATATATAGCAATAAAAACATTTGGAAATAATTTGATGCCAAATAACATTAATAATTTACCTTGTGACAGTCTCTGAAATCAAATAGTTTAGTGCTTCTAATGAAACCAGTAATGTGTCTTCATATTTAAGCTCCGTGGTCTCCAAAGAATTTGAGAAATGCACTTATCTGTATGCTTTGAGATGGAATATAGGCAGAATTTGGCTGCAGATAGACATCATAAGGATATCTCCTTTGTGATTAATGGGGATTATATAATCTTTGCTTTTTAGTGAGTATTTGTGTACTTTATATTAACTGCCCAGGATCAGTTAACTCACAGTTTATATTTATATCCAACAAAAAACTATATTGCAATTCTTAAGTACTATCCTGTGTTAACAATATTTACTCAATATTTTAATAATTATCCTAATCAGTTATAGGATCAAACTTTAGATCAACATATATTACCAGATTTTAAAGAGGAAATCTAATCTGAAAATAGCCCCCCAGGCAAACATGCAATTAGCATGATGAGCCACCCACAGGTGGGGCTGGATGGTAATCTGCAAATCCCTGTGCATGTTTATGAGTCAATTACATCCTTTTGCAGTCATGTTGTTTTGAGGAGATTACAATTCTTTTGCAGAAGGTTTGTTTTTTATCTTGTTAAGATGGAGTGCCAGCCACCTGTCCTGGAGGATGTGCCAACACCTGGCCAGCCTCTGTATGCCCAAATTTGTCTGTGTGTTCCCCATGGGGATGGGCCACATTCACCATCAGGACCAGAACAGGAAGGGAAGCCACTTGTCCTCATTTCTCACCCCTTTTAATGACCAGGGAGAAACCCTTGTGTAAGTGTTGTTCAAACTCTGTCAGTCAATAGCTGCTATTACAGTAGGGATCGTTACAGGAGCGTTCTGTCAGGCAATGCCTTTATTGACGCTGATCACCATTCATTCCCTTCAGTGAAGACTCAGAACAAATAACACAGAGCAGTGAGCACTAGTAAGTTTAGAACAAAAAAAAGTCCACCACTGAAATTTGTCAATACAAACTAGATAGGCAGCGCTGGCCATGCCAAGGAGAAGCCAGATACACTATTGGGAGAAGTGTCTGATTGTGAGAGCTGGAGTACCAAAAAAGGAATAAAATCCAATAGCACAAAGTACAGGCTTGTGCCCTTAGGGACCGATAACAAGAATTTCTACTTTTAGGCGGAAATTTATCAGTCACAACTAATGAAAAGTAAAGGGATTTGGATGCCTTACGCAGCGGCTGGATGGCTGCAAGCCACTGATGGGATGTAGCTGTGAAAAAGGCTAATGCAAAGCTTGTCTGTTTTCAGGAGATGCAGAGATCCTGCTATCATCTACAGCCCTCCTGAGACCTCAGTTAGAGCATCGTTGTCATCCACAATTAAGAAAGACCAATTCTAACTGAAAGAATAATGAAGGCCAACACAGTGATGTTATGAATGGAGAACCTGTCTCTAAATGGAGTAAGTAAAAGAGCTTGGCTTAGGAAAACAAAGACTAAATCTTGTATGGTTACTTGGCCTAAAAGTATTGGCACCTACACTCCAGAAAGACACAAATACTAAGTAGCTAAATGTGGGTAAGGAACAATCAGTTATTTACAGACTCTGAGGGTTGAAAATTGCAAGGTGAGTGTATGGTCATCAGATTTTGGAATAAGAGAAATGAGAGATATGACAAAGGATAAGATGGAGGGGGGAAGATCAGAGTTAGGACAATGGAATTTGCCGTCTGAAAATGGAATTTCATTAGTTTATGAAAAGAGCTATTTAAATACCTCTTGAAGATATAAAGAAATTGGATTTGGTAACCCAGGAACTTCCCAGTTTTGTGCTCTCATGAAGGGCTAGCTGCTACAAAACAAAGGTTACAGAGTCTTATTGAGACTGTTAGGTATTTTATCTCACTTTTGCTTGTTTAATGCTTGTTGGACTCAAATCCAATTAAGTGTTTAGGATCTCCTCTTAATCTACTGAGTTCCCATTAGATTCAATAATTCATTTATTTGGGAATGAAGCAACTTTAAAAGATTTAAGGAGCTCAAATTTCAAATGGAAACTCTGTCACAGACAACACTGGGAAAGTGCAAGATAAGAATTTGGGGACGATGATCACGTATAGAGCAGAGCAGTGTTGTCCATAATAAGGGTATTTATCAGCTTTAAAGAGTTCCAAGGCTGAAAAGACCTCTAACTTTACCTCTGCTGTATTTAAAAAAAAAAAATACCCACAATATTAACCTCCATAACAAGTATTGTACTTGACTATAACATGTGTTTGGCTATCACATAAATTCTGGAAGTGTGTGCAGTCTTGACTCGAAGGCGTCAAGAAAGGGTGAATTCATCAATTCTAAAGGTAGTTTGTTCCAGTGATTAATCATGGCTGGTGTAAAAAGTGTGTGGTGCTTTCCTAATTGGAATTTGTCTGCAAGATTAAAGACCCGTTTTATATCTGGTATTTCCTCCCAGCAGAGGTTTATGTATTCTGCAACGAAGCCAGTGTTTAAGCTCTGTCTATATGGCACTCTGGCACCATCCCAGCTCCTTATCAGAGTGAGACTAAGGCATATGTCATTCCCCTCCCATCACCCACACTCTGACTTCTTTGTAAACAAAATCCTGGCTTCCAAGCAGCGTGGAAACCATGGCTCAGGACTAGCAAAAAATCTGAACTCCAGGGCATCTTCTTCTCCCTGCAGATAGATTAAATGCAAGCACAGTATTTTTTGTTCATCAAACAAATTTTACCATGAAATATAATTTTTCATCCTGGGAAAAAAAAGTGGCTCTGCTTCATGTTGCATGGGATTTCAGTGTTAGTTTAAAACTCATTTTATATTAGCACTTTATATTATATTCCATTACTAGACTCACCAGTGCCATGGCCCTGGTGAAAATGACCTTTCTGCTCTTACTTTGTTAACACGTTTAAAAGATACTCTGTCTGATTTTTCCACATAACTATAATGGGAGGTCAGATTCTATCACTCATCTCTTGTGACCCTATATACTTCCAGTCATTGTCTTTCCCTAGGATGCAGTTCCTTCTCTCTTGGTGTGATAGCTATTCAGTATTCTACTAAATCCTAGTTAATACTGTGGTCTGGAAGAAACCTAACAAGGAACAGTATCCTTAACCATTAGGTTTTTCATGACCTTAAAAATGTGTTTCCAGAATTAATTTGGATTTTTTCTTGGCTTTATTTTGGTGAAGGGCTGAAAAATAATCAGGGAGAGAAGGTAAGATATTTATATTTTGTCTTTAACTGACTGTCAGAGAGATATTTTGTGTGTAGTACCTCAGAAATGGTATAATAAAGCCAGGAAAATACAGAGAAGGCTGAAATGGATGATTCCTCGTGTGGACTGGCTTTCCTGCTAAAAGCAACTAAGACATGTAGGACTAAGTTAGTTTTGACTTTTCAGCCTGGAAAAGGTTACTCCTGAAGGAAATAAAAATTAATGAATGACAAGGATAGAGTCAATAAGAGATTGTTGCTTTTTGCCTCTTCCAGCACAGGAAGAACTAAGGGTCACCTATCAAAGCTATTGGGTGACAGGTTCAAACCAAAGGCAAAAGTGATTTTTCTCAGCAAACACAATTAGCTATGGAGAGCTCGACTACTACAATGGGTATTGTGAGTACCACAAGTTTTGCACATGCTCAAATGAAAACTGGACAAAACAATATTACACTGAAGTTACTAAATGCACAGAAATTGTAAAATTCTCAGGAAATATTAAAGCCTGGGAATATAATAAGGAATCATCTTCTTTTTTAGTCCATTCCTATAATCTTTCCTAAGCATTATTGTGTGTGCGTTCTTTTATATAATGTCTTTTATATAAGAGCCTTTGTTACGGATCAAAAGGCCAGTGCATCATGAGACATCATCAACAGAGCCTGAGAAATTAAAATGTGCTGCAGTTCAACAGAGCATTTAAATGAATGCTTAGTTTGATTTCATTGAATCTTTGGCTCATATTTAACTTCCTAGTAGAATAGGAAAGGAAACAACTATCTGCTCGAGTCTTCTAAGGAAATAATCTGTGTTTGTACAACTCAGCAAACTACAGACCTGTGTGCTGAAAGGTCCTGCACTGAGAAAGTACATCTTATACCCAAAATTGCATATGTCGAGGATGCTGATTTAGAGATTTACTGTGACAGAGTGAGAGATGACAACATTTAAATGGAATTGTTTTCTTTTGGTAACATCAGCTGTAAGTAACAACGTATGTCAGAATAGTCCAGGTCAGCCTCAATCTTGAACTAAAGAAATGCACCTTTAAAGGTATGCTAAGGATCTGCCTCATGTAGCAGCTCCACAGGGAGCTCCTGGCCCATTTACCTGCTCTGCTTTGAGCAGTAAAGTGGCACTAATCTTACCAAGGAAACAAATCCGACCATTCTGGAAGTGGCATCCTTGCCCCCTGGGGCATATTTTTTGTCCAGCCAGATCTGGCATTTTTCCACAAGACTTTAGGAAAAGTTATAAAATGTTTTTAGCTACATGCAATGAAAGTTAGAGCTGTGTATTAACTGCAAGAGCTTGTTAATTATCATAGGGGCATAAAAAGTACCAGGGCTGGAAAAGCCTCAAGAAATGCAATATTTTTTCCAAAAGCAGATGTGAGCAGGGCTTCTGGAAAACTCATGCCCTAATGAAGAAGTCTGTGAAGGTGAGTTGGACACTTCAAGGCATCTCAGGGACATGAGATATCTATGCTTATGCAGGTGAATTTTACCCACATTTAAGGCATTTTATTCCAGGAAAGCTGAATGGCCACCTAGGCCCCACAGGTGCATTAATAGAGGTCTGGTGTGACTTTAGGCATTGTGGTCACTACAACAGCTCCCCAGCTGCCTCTTCAGAAGGACACAGACCTTCTGTAGGTCCTGTGTCAGCCACTGCCACCCCTTGGTCCTCTTGAGCACTGATCAGTGACTTCATGGGAACAGTTGAGCTGAATCTGATCTCACTGACTGCACCAGAAGCTCTGAGCTTGCCCCAGAGGTATTGACCCCCACCTGTCAGCATCTCCATTCAGGTGGTCACACCACACACCCATGTCCTGTCAGCTGAATCTGGCCTCAGCATTTAGGAAAGCAGCTCATTTGTCTAAACATAGAGCCACCTGACATGTCCTACCATATTCAGAACATCCATATGGAGCCACTGTGCCATTCCAGGAAATCTCACATGACATGAGATGCTTCTATTTAGGGAACTGAATCAAGTCCTATTTCTCCAGAGTTGATTCCCACCCTAAATGTCAGTTTTATCTACATTAGTACTCTGATAAAGTTCACAAATATATCAGCATGTTTTAAGCTAATATTTAGGTCCTAGTTAATTAAAACCAGGTTTTTAATCAAGAACTTTCCTCATTTCCTCTTTATGAATGTTAATATGATTTTGTAAATAGTTCGTTTTTATCAGTGTCATGCCAATGCCGAGGATTTTCAAAAGACTTCTTGCCAAAAGTTTAGGTACATGGAATAGTGTAGCCTGTGATAAGATTCACACAGAAAGCTATTCCATTACGAATTCTTTTCTGCAAGGATTTTTAGCCTGCAGGCTGCACTTACAGATAAAAGAGAATCTCGGAAATGAGAAGCATCTAATCCGAAATATCCTTTTATTTCTTCCTAATAACATTGTTTTAAAAGATTTCTCATTTTTATGGGAACTTCATGAAGAAATACTTACAAATTCGTGAGCTTTCCCCCCTCTTAAATTACAAAATCAGCAAAAAAATAAGGTTTAATTCAAATGACAATTTCCAATGGAAAACTGTCTGGCAAAGAGCAGGAACAAAAAAACATTTTGATAAAGTTCTCATTCATTCAACTGTTTACTAATTTGCATTGCCATGTTTTCTTCTTTAGAAACACGAAGTATAGTACATTTTGCCCCAGAAGGGAATACAGTGACTGATGGTCTCCGTCAAGGTTTTGTTGGCGCTCTGTACAAAGCCCAGATTTCACAATTTGCTGTACTTGTGGTTATTGAGCCTCTGACAGCTATAACTGAGGAACAGAAATGGGTGATCTAAGTTGGAACAGGCTGTACAACACTTGCTAGGTAATATATTATTCAAATGATGTGATTCTTGAGCAGCCTTAAAAACTGTCAGTGGACTAGACTGGGTATCAGAGGAATTAAACAACACATGTTTTGCTCCGTTCTCTGCTGTGTTAAAACATCCTACTTAGATGAGGTGGCCTTGCTGCTTCACAAGTTAATTTACTTGGAAATAGTTTGAATAGATCTACAGAGCACTGAATTTTATAGCAATACCTAACTTGGAGAAAGTAACCCTTAATGTCCAGATTTTGCAAACTGATTTTGCAAGTAGTGGAGCCAGGATATTTTGTTTTCCTCGATCTTTATAGGTGAAATAATTTTTAAGATCTAATTTCCAAAAGACATTTAAAAGACATTTCAGAACTTGAGAAGTCTTTCACTTGTCAAATTCTTATGTGTATAACAGTAAATATGCCCAAATAGTCTCAAAAGATTAAAAGCATTTCCATAAACTAGAGTTGAAAAGCATTTGGGGGCAACTAAAGGGAAGATACTGGTGCAAGAGACAGATGGAAAATGGCTAAAACCTTAAGACTGGCATCATATTTTTAAATTATTGCATTCATTTTAAAATAAAATGTCTTTAAAGGACATCTGTTTCACTCTGGGCAAATACATCTGCTCAGCAAACCATGTGCCTTAGTCAAGGGGCTTGAACTCCAAGTGAAAGTCATTCAGCATTTGAGGAATTATGCAGAAACAGTTACTAGGAATAGAAAATATTTCTAAACCTTGTTCATGAAGTAAGTTCACTAAAACTTACGTCAATGAGAGGGAAAGACAAAAAAAACCCAAACAATTTTGATCTCTGACATCCCACATAGCATTGGATACAGGATCTTAGGATCTGATTATCTTTCCTACATGAAGTAATATATTTGAGCAACCTGGTCTAGTGAAAGATGTCCAACCCAAACCATTCTGTAATTCTGTGATTTGGTGGAGATTAATGCTTATATTTCAGTCTTTCAAGGTTTTTGGCTTGTGAAAGATTTTCATGCATGAAGAATGCTCTGGGCTTTTCCCCTTAATGGGAGTAAATTCTGTTACTTCTACTTGTCTAGCTTCAGTTCTAGGTGTTGCATCCTCTCAAACATTTTTCCATTGTGATGATACATCTACACCCATGAGAAATATTCTCTGTAGGAATAAGAGAAGGTAATCAAATCACTGACTGACTCCTTTAAAATTAGCGATAGAAAAGATTATGTTTCTCCCAGAGAGGCCAAACTCACACATCTGTAGCAATCAGTAGCTGTTGTAAGTGGTTTCTAAAATTCTGTGATGCATATGTTTCAAAGTTTTAGTTTTTAAGAAAGAGCTGCTTCAATTTAAGTGTTGCACGTGATACGCAGGCAGATAAAATACAGGCTATGGCACGAACCTCCACTGTGATAGCGACCATAGCTATCTATGTGACTTCTTTTACATCAAACTAGGAGCCAGGTAGGATTATGCAGACTAAGTTCTTTCACCTGTACCCTGGGTTGCTGAGAGTTAAGGTTTCTGAAAAGTCAACGACTGTGTAGCAGGTGCTGAACTACAAATTCCACACCCAGTAACTTGTTCCTCTGCACACACATCACAGGCACTTCTAGAAGTCTCTAAGGAAAGCACGGCACTTTTATTAGAAGAAAATGCTTGCCTTGTCCAGGAGCTGTTCCTTGCCTAATACACAGTCAATGATAAAAGAAAAGTAAAGCAAAAATGACTGGGCAGAATCCTCATCTCGCAGCAAATCTGCTCTCTGGAGCAAATCTGCATGAGAGAAATTCTTCTCTTCTTGCAGAGTGTTGATAATGCAGCAGCAGCAGCAAGGAAATGCCAATTAGCACTTCCACTGAGAGCAGAAAATCCCATATAGATGGATCCCCACTGCCTTTGTGAAAGATTCTATATATCTCATTGTTTATATCCAGTTCCTACTAGCGTATCTGATCAAAATTATTTTACAGTAGCAAAATACAGAGGATTTTTTCTTTCTTCTGAAAAGAATCAATGCCAGGAAATAATAGGAAGAATAAGGTAAACTATGGCAAGACAACAAAGTCTTTACACAGACCTTCCAGAATGTGCTGAAGTGCTGATTAAGAGAAACACTTAAGCTTTACTTGAGTCCTTCTTTGAGATAAAGGGTTCTAATCAAGAGCTGTAAGTATACCCAGAAGGCCAATATGTCCCTGAACACTCTGCTGAAGAAATTGCCATGAAAACTTTAACTTGCAGAAAAACTTGATACTTTTATAAAAGGTAGACTTGGAAGGAGTGTCTGGTTTGCTCTCTTTTAGAATCATAGAATGGTTTGGGTTAGTTAAAATAATTCATTGTAGTAAAAGGTTAAGAGGGAGAAGTGCATGCATTTGAAATGTATAGACACCAAGTGCTCCAAATTTAACTAAGGTACAATGATCATGAATACAGGTCTAAAATTTGAGAAAGGATGAGTTAAAACATGCATAGAGTCTATTAATTTTGGCAGAAGGTCTTCAGGATCAGTCTCCTGGGAGAGAAGTGTTGCATGTTTTTCTGTATGGAATATTTATATCAAAGTTAGGTGACAGTAACAGCATAAGGTTTTTTTTTCTGTGCCATCTTGGGGAGACCAGAAAATGTCCTGACAGACACAACAGCAATTTTTTAAAATCTTGTTGTCTCCTTGTCATTTCAGTTTCTCCCCTCATTATAACCATTCACCTCCTGTCTTCCCTTACCAATCATGAACTAGAATCACACCTATATTCCTTGTTTTAAGAAATAAAGGTATGCCTTGTATGTAAAGTAGTTCACATCTACAAATGCAAATGCCAAGGTAGAGAAACACAAAATCTCCTTCAGAAGAGTAAAATCTGCCAGGATGGAGATATAAGGCCAAATCCTGAGTTAGTGTATATCAGTTTTGACACTAAACACATTTATGATCCACTCCAGGACCTTACAATAAAGTTCCCATGCTGTTCCCTTAGGAAACCTCAGCTGTAAATGCTCACGACATTAATTCCTCTCTTTCCTTCTCAAAACAAGACAAAATGGTCTTATAAAATCTTAAGCAATGACTCCATTCTTCTTCAAGTGTAATTTGAAGGCTTGATGTTGCTATAAAGACCAGAAAACACAGTGCATTGCTCAGGTCACACAGATGACAGCTGGAATTATTTCTCTGTCCACATCCTAATCTTTCTCCATTATCTCTGAGGAAAAATACCAAATACAGTGAATCTTACCTTCCAAACCACTAATTAAGCAGTGTCCTTTCCTTATCATATTGATTCATTGAAATGTTTTATTTCTATGTTACACAAAATCCTGGGGTCAATGGAAGCTTCTGTATGTCTCAACACTGTCTAGCAGAAAAAGATATTTTCTTTGCAGTATTTTTTGCAGTTGCCAGCATCACTTTTCAACATAATAAAATAGAAAACTCTTCAATCAGAGATGAACCAGAGAAGCAATCCTGCTCTGCCCTAGGTCAGTGCTCTGATTTCACTTGACGTCCACAGACCCTACCAGGCATTTTCAGAAATGCTTTAAGAAAAGAAACAAAAGAAATAGGGAAAAAGCCCTCCCTGCTTATTCTATCTTCCCATAATAACTTCTGAGGGAGCCACTCCTCATGCACAGTGCTCCCAGACTATCAGGATATTGAAAGGGGAATATGCAGACCAGAGGAAACTCAGTCCAAATATCTTAACAAAAAAAATTATTTGAGATTCTGCTGTAATGTGCAAATTATGGAATAGGAGCTGGATTCTTGGCACTCTTCTGCTGACTGTAATTTGCTGCATTTGACTAGTCTGCTGTTTGCTTCCCCACAACCCATGGGATGCCTCTGGCTAAAACATTGCTTGTAACCTGGATTTCTATTTTATTAACCTTCTCCTTTATCTAATGACAGTCTGTCATGTTCTGGGATGCCAGAACAATGTTTGCCTGATAAGATGTCTCCTGGGAAAACAGGCAGTTATAAGGGATAAAAGCATACAAAAATGGCCAGCTTCAGCAAAAACTGCTGCTCTGTGAACCTCCCTTAATTAATATGTGCTCTACCCTTGGAGCATTTGTGCTGCCACAAATGTCATTATTTCCAGTTTATTAAGGATGCCTGCAAAGAGAGAGGAGTTTTTCTGGAAATCTGATCTCTGTATGTCTATCAGATTGGCAGTATGAAAAATAAAGTGTTCTTGGGGGAGGAGGAAGAATAAGCAAAACAAAATTTTATTATGAAACTGCAGCTTTGAGTTACATGTTTTCATTTGGACATATTATATGGAAATATTCTTATACCATAACTTTTCTATGAGCAATCTGTCTTCATTGTGCATATTTAATATTCATGGAGAGAGCCATAGCTTGTGATTTTTCCCTTGGACTTCCTCATTTCATTTCCCTCCATTAACTCCTTTATAACTCCTTGCAGCACTGAAAATAGTTATTCCTGTGGCACATTCTTTTTCTGTCTTGTCAGCCACCGCTGGGCTTGCTCCTGACAAAGAGAATTTCCTGACCAATAAATAAGCTTTCTTTGGACAGCAGTTTGAAACAGAGGTGTGAAGTGCAGAGAAAATGTCATGTACTTCAATTTAGATATTCTCCATTTTAGTGACTAGACCAAATTTTGATCCCCGACTCATTCATCAGCCTGTGCATCATTCCTTTTTTGAGCCTGAGCGCTTGAGAGTTTAATATGGACCATGCACTGTCCTGTGAGAATCCCCTTAGGAAATCAGAGGACCATTTATTTAATGAAAGTATCTCCATCATCACTGTAATAGGCAGTTTCCTATTGATTAAAATATGAAAATATCTAATGTCCTTCTTGCCTCATTGTCATCACGTGGGTACCCAGGACTTCACCTGTCCTAATGCCAACTATCGTGGTTCACTTCAAACTCCTTATCTTTGGTGTTTCTTTGATATCTCTTTTGACTAAAAAGTCTCAGATGAAAATTAGTTTTGTCCCCTTCATAGTACATATAATCGCATTTCCTGACAAAAAAAGCTCCAATAACTTCAGATATTGAATTTTTTAAAAAAATTCAGCAAACAGCCCTCTGTAGCAGCCCACATACCAGTTAACTAAACAATACATTTTTTCCCTCTAAATTATACAAACTTTCTGTTAACTCTGGGATGTGCTTTTTTGTTCTCTGCGTGAGTTTCCGGTGTTGGATTTGGCTTTTTATGTGTTGCTTTTGTTGGTTTGTTTTTTAGTGAAGCAAAATTAAGCCAGAAACAGATTGTGAAATAACAGTATAAACCATTTAATTTCATATCTGCTTCTTTCTCCTTTTCATGATTGACATGTCTTTATTGCAAGGTCTTTTTTTCAGTGTGTCCTCCATGCTCAGTAGACCCTCTCTGTATAGCTATAACATCTCTAATTAAGCAAAGCCAATGCCATATCAGCCAGAAATCTCCCAGGTAGATGGATCAAGTGGTGTCAGCCCTAGCCCAAGGGTACTGCTCCCTTGGAGGCACATTGATTAGATTTTACAGCTCATTACTTAAAATCAAGAGAAATATAATCTTCAAGTAAACTGTTTGCAGCTTAATTTCTCTGCATAATTAATTATTCTTCCCCAAGAAGGGCAGATCCTTCTTGCCACATGGTATTTTCATTGCCATTAAGCTATTTATTGAGGTAGTGTGCATGGGAAGCTCAGCTAATTGTAAACAGCTGAATCCTAATGTGACTTTGATAGAAGTCAGACTTAGTGACAGTGCTGGCAATTTTTTAACTGGAACTAAACTCTATCATCCTATTTTAATTCAGAGGATAAATTAAATGCCAATCTGAATGCCTGCATCTGTTACAGCAGCCTATATTCAATAAAGGTAGCTGAGAACAGCAGTCAGAAAAGAACATTATGCTTCTCCAGGCTTGTCTTTGGAATTGCCATGCCTCTAATTGTTCAGAAACGTTCGGTATGGTTCAGGTACAGAACTGATCCCGTATGGTGAGGCATCTCTGCCTACCTATGGCCTCATGATACAGGAGCCACTTGTGTTTTCTGGAGAGAGAGAAATTGGTTGTGATCTGGGTAAAAAACCAATTTCCATTGCCTGAGATATCTGCCAGGTGAAGGAGGGACCTCTGACGGGAAGATCTGGAGACCTGTGAGCAGCCAGTCTGGCTCTACCTGCCACTGAGTGTCTGGATGTCCACCTGCCACTGAGCAGAGCCCAACAGTACACTATTTACTTAAACTCTTCTCATTTCAATTTTCAAATCCTACTAAGTGTGAAATAACATTAGGTTTGCAACAAAAGAGGTGTCAGACTGCTAATGTTCATAGCTGGATGTACACAAGGATGCAAATACACCTCTAATAGACAGCTTCCACTGTGCTGTCCCAGGAAGCTTGGGCACCAGTTAACCATAAAAAGTAAAATTTACCTTTCAGCACTTCCAGCTGACACTGCAAATAGACTGAAAAACACAGTGACAGTTTCTAGTCCTTGTGCAGAACTTCTCCCTGTAGCACCTTCATAGCTAGATAAAAGATGAAAATGCTGTGTGGGCAGGAAACTAAGGTTTGTTACTGGACAGTTCCAACGTATTTTCATATTTCAACTTTGAATGCAACCATCTTAATATTCCTCCTTAACATAAACCACATCTCTGTAATTGACAGGCAAATATCAGGATGTCAGGACACTTTCCAATTTTCTTTTTTTTTTTGAGAAGGAAAGTATACTGTAGAAAAAACATGAACCTGGAACAATGATGAAACTCTAGTGAAAGCTGGAACAGTGCTAATTCAGGTAAGGAATGACTAGAAAGTCTTTAACTCCTCATCACAAAAAAAGCTCAGTCTGTAGATTGGATAGGATTGCAGAAATCCAAGTGCATGCACCTTCGTTAAAAAGGCAGTCTTCATCTAAGTCTGTACATTTGTTAATAAGGCCTCAAGACAGCTGAACATGAGCAGACACCTCACACTGCTGAGCAGGGACAGGCACAAGCACACTCTTACAATTAAGGATATTCTTGCAGAAGTTTGTTCTGCTGGGATCTCCTCACTGCCTTCATCATAAACTTGTATTGCAGAGATGAATCCAAAACTACAGAAAATTAAGAGAAAAGCTCTGTTAGTGATGGTAAAGGCAAATTGGGAACAAGAGCATTAATGTGCACTGGGTTTTATTTCTGGCTGCTCTGCCCCTGGGTTTGGTCCGCTGTTGGGAGAGTTATCAGGTGCTGTGTCTCCTGCACCACCCCAGCCTCAGCCCAATAATTTCTTACTTATTTCTGTTCTAAGATTTAAGAGCAAAAGTGACAAGCATAGTCTCTTTCTTCACAGCTGTGTAAGCAGGCTCATGACAACCTAGGAAATAAGAAAAATAGGTGCTTTTGCTATGACTCTGGAAACATAAAATGCATCTTTTTTCTTTGTTGTAAATTTCCATAACTGAGATCTCAAGAACCAGAGCTGGCTGACAAGAACTTTTTTAAAAATATTTTTTACAAATGTGAGGACAGAGTGTCCATTCTGGTCATAGGGACATTCAACAACTGTCTTTGAAGGACAGAAAAGTTGCCAGGAGGTTGGGTCCAAAAATAAGTAATGTATTAATATTCCTAATCATCAGATGTTTATCAGATAATTGTATCACTATTACCTGTAAATCAAAAAGAGGGGGAGGTCCCTGAGGGAACGTTTGTGTTACTCATCTGTCCCCATTCCTCTGATGTATCAGTAGCAAGGTCCTGGTGAGTTCCAATTTCTGTCCTCAGATTTAACCTTCAGCCTCTTGTGGCCATTTGTGCTGTCCACATGTCATCCAAGGCTGCAGAGACCCCGCCTTGAATTCTGCATCCATCTCTGGGGTTCCCACACATGAACCTCTAGGAGTGAGTCCAGTGGAGGCCACCAAGATGATCAGAGGGATGAAGCAGCTCTGCCATGAGGAAAGGCTGGCATTGGGATTGCTCAGCATGGAAAAGAGAAGCTTCAGGGTCACTTAATTGTGTCCTTCCAGTACCTTAAGGGAGCTGACAAGAAAGATGGAAAGGGACTATTTACAAGGGCCTTGAGTGACAGGACAAGAGGCAATAGCTTCAGACTGAAAGAGAGCAGGTTTAGATTGGATATTAGGAAAAAATCTATTGCTGTGAGGGTGGTGAGGCCCTGGCAGAGGCTGCCCAGAGAAGCTGTGGCTGCCACATCCCTGGAAGTGCTCCAGGCAAGGTTGGATGGATCTCTGAGCAGCTGATCTGTGTAAGGTGTCCTTACCCATGGCAGGGGCTTGGGACAAGATGATCTTTAAGGTCCCTACCAACCTGTGATCCTGTGATTCTATGATTCTGGGAAGATGACAATCCATCCAATGTGTGCACACTGCAAACCCTACAAACTGTGCTCGTGCTCCTCACAGCCACCTTAGGATGACAGTGTCCTGCCTGTGTGGAAAAGTGTGGGGAGCTCTTTTCCTTAGAACTTCTTTCATAAGTGTCAAGCAGCCCTGAAGTCCCTGGATTCCAGCAAAACTGAGGAAATGTTACCTTTTCCAATGTCCAAAACCAATTGAAAACCAGAAACACGAAAGTGCTTTAGTGTTTTGGGAGCATGAGAAAAAAACTGGAAGAAATTTACTTCAAATTGTAAAAGGACAAATCTCTCTATGAATAAATACATGTTTTAAAAAATTATAGATCTGGGACTAATAATAACAGTAGCATTAATCTTTCAAAATGAAAGCACAAGAAAGTTATACGAATAACTTTTTGCCACCTATGCAAATGTAGAAGAAGGGCCTAAATTTACAGAGATTTCATTGTGTGCCTAAGTTTGTAACAGATGGGTATTTTCTCATTAAATAAGTACTTGTGTGTCTATCTGCATGTATGTAAAATAGATACATTTTGATAACAAAAAAAGCCCCAAACAGCTTCCATAATTAGAAGTCCTCAAGGGAAAGTGATGTTTCTGTTTCTGTGGTAAACTGACCCAAGAAGACTTCCTGTGGCCATGTTGTTGCTCTATTACTGTGCTTGATCTGTACATGTGAAAAGGCAATATATCTGAGGTGGCCTGGTCTTTCTACTTCAAATGTGTTATTTATCTAAATTCCTGTATATAGATTTTGAAGTATCTCTGGCTCTGAGTAGCTTTAAAAAGTGATATTACTCACACAGATATGAACTGAAAGGTGATGCCACTTTTCTCATAGGTGTTAAATTTGACAGTGACTGTGCCTGAAGATTCAAAGGGTAGTTCAGCAACTGAATGATTATGAAAAATAACAGAACTGGCTTCCAGAGCACTCTCAGTTGTGATTTGAGTTCAGCCAAGTGACCAGAAGGAGTTAGATGACAGTTTAATTTCAGGGGAACAGACGTTCACAGCACAAAACCATTACCAAAACTTACAGCAACGAGATTCATCTGAAAAGGGTGAGGGACTTAATGGATTTGGAACCTGTACTACCTCTGGGTCAAGCCAAAAGTGCCCTGAGGAGAAGCTCGAGCTGTCATGGGGAATAGGAGACTTTGATCTCCAGGGCTGTATCAATCTTCAATCAGCACTGAATTAACAAGAACAATTCAGAAGCAAAGTGAAGGCTTCTGGGCTCTTATCACAGCCAGTCCGCTGTGACCTTCACAAATAAATCTAGGCTGGGAAAATAGTTGTGTAACGAAGGCTGCACAAGGAAAAGTGATGCAAGAGCTAAACTTTAGAGGACAGCACAGGTCTGTAGTTCCTGATGAAAGGGAATCCAATCAAAAATAGCCAGGGGACACCCAATGGAGGAGATGGATAGCTGATGACCTCTGCAGTTCTTGACAGTAAATGTCATTGTTTGCTAACAAAAAAAGATCAAAAGTCCCTGCTAAGTTACTTTGGAGTATTTCTGCTTGTTCTCAATCAGTTCCCTATTTTCACTACATTTACTGTGATCCACTGAGGCTGTTGCTGTCTTTTGGAAGGGGTGAAGTCTCTGGTATAAGCACAAACCCCTCTGCCAGATTTCATCACCACTGAAGAAGTTATGCTCATGAATAGGCTGGCAATTATTCTTCCATTTGTCATTCTCATCAAGGACAAAGCCACTTCAAATTGAATGTTTCCATTCAAATTCTTCATAATAACGTACGCTTGGAAGACGTTTACTGATTACTTTTTTTTTCTGCCCACCATCTATGGCAAGGGCTGTTCCAAGATATGAAAGCCTCCAACCTGCCTATTCTATGACTACACTAAAAGCTGTTGGTTACCATAATTTTGACCTTTTTTGAAATGGAATGTAAATGAAGTTCTGTTGCAGCTCTCTCTGGCACCTGCATTTTTTTTCACAGTTCCTTTTGTTTATGGTCAGCTTCCCATGCTGCAGTTCCCAGTGTCAAATCTTTGATCCATCCCAGCTGGCATGCAGCCACATGGGAAAACAGAACACAGAGCTGCTTACTCATCTCTGTTATGTCTAGGCTGCTAATCAATGTGCTGTGTAGTTCTCAGGGAGCTTTTCCCTGCAGATTTTCGTGAGAGGTGGGAGGTAATCAGAAATTTGCATCTTTCCCTCACATGCACCTGATCCTATAGGAATCCCGAGTGAAAGCAGGAGAAGGATGAATCCCCCGGCTGTGACAATCTGGCTGTACCTGTTCATCCCTTGATTTCTGAAGCTCTGGGAAGTTTTGGACTTCCCCTGAAGAGCAATGTTCCCACTGGATTCAGGCACACCTGCAGTATCCTACGCAGCGCAGCTGGGACATAGCATTGGATGTCAGGGACACAGGGCTCTGCTGTGCTTCACAGCCCTGCTTTTTCCAAACGGGACTTATGGAAGAAAGGCCCAATTTTTTCTTCCCTGAAGGGTGGTTACCTCAAAGGTAGATCACAGAATGGACAAGGTTGGAAAGGACCACAATGGGATGCCTCTGGCTCCTCAAAAATGGAGAGGGAGCCACTGTGTTTGGAGTGAAGTGGTGGGTTGTGTTTTGCCTCCTCCAAAAGGTGTTTTTTTACTGGGGTGGTGCTGATGTCAGTCCGTCAGTGATTCTCAGGAGATTCAATCTGAACATCATTGCAGCATGGCATCTGATTCATGACAGTGAATTCTCCTGCACAAACACTGCAGACACAGACCTAAAAAACCAACAAAAAAAGAGGATTATATACGATAATAGAGACCTTGGCAGCTGCTACCTAGTGTCAGGGCTGGAGAAACCTTAATCAATGCCTGAGCCTGCTGTGATAAACACTGCTACTCTGCAGCTTCATGTGATGTATGTCTCAGTGCTCAGCTATTGTACACAAGATATTTGAAACCATGAGGCACCAATACAGATCAGTCCTGCCCTTAACAGGACCATGTACCAGGTAAAAATTGCACTTGAAATTAAACTGATTTTCCTTTCCTGCAAATTTTTAAAAGCACTGTTAAATGTTTTAGTGGTGTTAATAAAGGATGCTTGAGGCACTTTGGAGAGAATAACAATCTCTGCTGTTACACTAATAATGCATACTTTTAATCTCTTCTAGAGCAGAACATGAGAAAGCAAAGTTTCTCTTTGCTCAGGGCTTCAGCTAGGGTTGTAATATTGTTAGATAAAATGTTGAACAGGGAAGAGTCTAATTATTATTATCCTCAAACAGTTACACATCACGCGCTGAGCTCTTCAATAAATTAGGAGATTATAGCAAAAACAATCCAAGTAAAAGTGCTGCTTTTATTCACTTTCAGGTTTTGAGCATTTACAGGTCAGATCTTTTGGGTTTTCTATGTAACAATGAAAACTAGAGCAGTTTTGTAATCACTTGATTCCAGGAACTGGAGCTATTAACAAAGCAGACAACATTTTGGAACTCATGCTGGCAATAACGTGCTCTATTCAAGGGGCAATGATTTTAAACTAAAAATGGGCAGGTTTTAATTAGATGTTAAGAAGAAATTCTTTACTCTGAGGGTGGTGAAACACCAGCACAGGTTGCCCAGAGAGGTTGTGGCTGTCCCATCCCTGGAAGTGTTCAAGGCCAGGTTGGATGGGGCCTTGAGCAGCCTGGTCTGGTAAATGGCAGGGGGTTTGGAACAAAACGATCTTTAAGGTCCCTCTCAACACAAACCATTCTATGATTCCATGGTTCTATTCCCATGTGGACAGACTCAAGAAACAGAACTATTTGAATGAATGAAAGCTCTGGTGTATTAACTTGGTTGCAGAAGGAAGTCCAGTTTGTTTGCACAACTATAGGCTTTTATGAGGGCATTTGAAACAAATCAAGTAAATCAGTGAAATGGATGAATAAGAGCACATACAAGATGGTATCTAAGTCAATCAGAGATAATAAATGAAGATAGGAAATCGAACACTGGTTTCATTCAGTTCGATAATGTAGATAAGACAGTGCTAATCCGGGATGGTCAATGTTGGACTTGTTGGCCTGTGAGGGTCAGAACAGCACAGCCCCTCTGAATCACACTGAGCATCAATACAATCTACTGCACAATGTCATTCTTTGCAACTGTGTCCAACATGGACTTGTTTAATGTTAACAATTAAAACTGGACCTTTATCTTACTCCTACAAATCCTTTACACCATTGGGCACTGAATGAATGTAGACCAGCCATTAAGACAGAACATTGTCATCTACCAAATACTTTAAGCTGTTTGACTGTGCTTGTCAGGATCTGTGAGACAGGTGACAGTGCAGACATATCAATTAATCTCACCAATCTTACCTCTTCAAAAGGTAATTGTTAACTGCAGGATTCCTTTCTGTGTGCTGGTTGGAGATGGAGCCGATCAATCCACTGCCCGTCAGTTCAGCTGAGCCAGGGTTGGTTGCCAGACCACAGCAGAGAAGAATCAGATCCTCCAGAACCATCAGAATTTCTGTGCTGTAAGAATTTTTCTAGAAAAAATCAAGCCAATCTCTTGAACATTACTTTGAACTCAAGATCTTGAGAACGTTGGAATAGATCCAGGCAGAATGTTTCAGCCAGTTTTTGCTCTTTGTTTTTAAGGGTGGGTAGCACGACAAAGAAAAATTTAGTAGTCTTCCCAAGGAGGGATTACACCCTTTAGAAAACTTTGAGACTTGTAAAATTAAGTTTTCTGGATTTGTTGTTTGCTTTTGTTTTTCTTTGTGTTTGTGTTTCTTGTTAGGATTTGATTTTATTTTGGTTTGTTTTCCAGTAGGAAATTTGTCAAAAGAGCAACTAGGACAAGTTTGATGCTTGGTAAAATGACTTTTTTTTTTAAAGAAAAAATTTTCTCTGAGACTTCCTACCCATTCTTATTCTACTTCTACTCTAGCATCAAAAAAGATAGCGTGATACTCTTTCACCTGTCTGAATCATATCTAAAGCTGAATCCCAGGTGTTACCACATAATGCATGCTGTGACCCAAGGATCAATGACACATCCTTCTATTGATGCAATAGAAATGCTGTGGATTTATTTGGAAGTATTCTCTGTGCTCTCTCTCAAGAGGGCATTCTATTCCTTATATTTTGCAATATCCACATGCTGCCGTGTTCTGACCATGGAACAGGTTCCTCTTATTCCAGTCAGCTGCATTATATTGGGACACCATTAAATATTTACCTTCTGCAGCATAATGCAGCACTTAAACACTAAACTTGCCATTTCTGCCAGACAAACATAAACTATAGCAGGGCTTATAAAGTTATAAGTTCCAGATGGTGATGAATAAGTAATGTTGCACCCTGGGCCTAATTGCTCTAAGTTTTTAGATACCTGCAAACCATCAATTATACATTACAAGTGCTGCTCCTTAATTGTTTCTTGCTGGCACTTCAAAAGAAAATGTAGCACAACAATGGCACTGTATTGCAGGGAATTTCTCTTTGAAAAGTATTTCTTTGCCATTGCTAGATTTTTAAAATACTCTTTGGCTCTGAATGAAGTTTACAAAGCTGGCATTGAAAAAGTTCCCTGAAGATAAAAAAAAGGGAGTCCTCACCGCCTGTTTTATGATAAAAATGGGAATTTACTTGCTGCATGACACTCATTGTGCCTAATATATAATCCAATAAAAGGCTGGGCACTGTGCTTCCCTTATTAGTGACTTTAAGAGGCTGATCCAATTAACTTGCAATTTTACCCTAAATCAGTCTCCACCAGCAGCAGAAAAAATTGAATACTGAATATTCCATAGTTCACTGTATCCTTCCAGCTCCCGTGAAAGTATGTTCCCAGCCTGGATGCAAGCTCAGCAGGAATTACCTGCCCTCATCCTTCACAAATCAGCAGATCTGTCTTTCCTGGTGAGCTCAGAAGTACTTCTGCAGATCTTGACCCAGCCCTGTCCCATTGCAGTTGCACCTCACCAAGGAGCTGGTGGCACTTGCAGAAGACCTCCAGTGAGGAGCGTGCCCATTCTGCAGGTCAGGCTGACCTCCAGCGTCCTGGAGCCTTCCTTCAGGGAGCACAGACCCAAACAAACCCTGGGCACGGCTGGGAATTAGTATGAGCAAGAAACTGCTCTCAAAAACAAGTTTGTACATGGCCATCCTCCTTGGAGACTGAGAACTTTAAAAGCTTGGAGAAAAGTTGTTGCAGGACAGCTGGCCACAGAGCCAGAAAATAGAAACATAGAACATAGAACATAGAATCATAGAAACATAGAACATAGGGTCATAGAAACATAGAATCTTAGAATGTAAAGTCATAGAATCATAGAACATAGAACATCACAGAAACATAGAAGCATAGAATCATAGAATAGTTTAGGTTGGAAGGGACCTTTAAGGGTTATCTAGTCCAACAGCCCTGCAATGAACAGGGACACCTTCAACTGGATCAGGTTTCTCAGAGCCCTGTTCAGCCTCATGTTGGTTGTCTCCAGGGATGGGGAATCTCCAGTCTCTCTGGGCAACCTGTGCCAGTGTTTTACCACCTTCGCTGTAAAAGAACTTCTTTCTTCTCTGATCTAAATCAACCCTTTGTTAGTTTGAAACCAATCCCCACAGATCCTGTTAAAATCTTTGTCCCCATCTTTCTTGTAGGCTCCCTTCAGGTACTGAAAAGACACAAAAAGGTCTTCCCAGAGCCATCTCTTCCCCAGGCTGAACAAGCCCAGCTCTCTCAGCCTGACTGCATGGGAGATGTGCTCCAGCCCTCTGAGCATCTTGGCGGCCTCCTCTGGACTTGCTCAGCTTAATTTTAACTACAGAAAATACTGGGAAACAACAAAACAAAATCATAGTCTGATGAACATAAAAGCTCCCGTCTGCTGAGAAAATAAATTTCACAGAATTATTGAAACAGAGCATAGAATCAGAACAGAATACCTCACCTCCAACTACCTTTAATCTTGCCAGATTTAATGACAGGAAAAATAAATACAATTTTAAAAATCACTCTGCCAGAATAAAATGTAGTGATTAAGATACCTGGACCTGCTGCCTGACTGTATGGATCAGTTCAAAGACTGATTTTTTCTCAGGGAATTCACTGATAAATTGGCCCAAGGATAAACACCTACACCATTGTCCATGTCTTGGTCCCCACATGAACATACTTGTCACTGCCACAGCTCTTGGATTCCACATAATAACTTGGGATCAAATATTTATTTCATCGATGTTTTCTGCTGTTTGTTGTGCTAGAGAACATCTTCAGCATAAAGATTTGGGTTTCTGGCTGTAGGCAGACAAATTAGTCTCATCAGAATATTAGACTACCTGAATGTCTGGTTATTTTAAGGCAGAATTCCAATGTCAGCACTGCCATCCTGTTTGCAAATTGTTTAGTAGTGATCCAAAATAGCACAGGAGCACAACAGAAAAATTTCCAGGTATTTCCACAATTAGCTGCAGCTTCTTTAGTGTCTTCACAATCAATTTTGTCAAGAGAAACTGAACATTCTTTAGGGAGAAACCTTAATTATTACTTAAGCATCCCTCTACTAATATATAGCATCTGTCCTGCATATGTAGGCAGATGCCAAATATTTTTGTGTTTCTGAGTTTTCTTTTGAGATTTTCAGTTTTAATGTGAATTAATTCCTCTCCTCTCCTCTCCTCTCCTCTCCTCTCCTCTCCTCTCCTCTCCTCTCCTCTCCTCTCCTCTCCTCATACAATAGAGAGCCTGAAGTATTCTTCTGATTGTTATAAACCCACATGAGCTACAAAACAAATTTTTTTGTCAGAAGTCCTGTATAGAGGGCAGATAAAACCAGGCACTATGATTCATCTTACGTAAATTTAGACAACCAGTACATGCACAGCTACCTCTAGAATTTTCAGCTCACCAAAAATTTCCCAAATGTACAACCTTAATGCATGATTCCTTCAAATTATTCTGTCTACTTCAGGACATCTCCTTCTGGAAAATATGGAGTCATCCAAGTGTTAGTCATTTAATTAGTTGAATCTAGGTCTGTGTGTCTCTTATTTGACTTTCAGTTGACTTGAAAAATTTTTCTGTGCAGTCTCTGACCCCACAGACATCAGTCAGCAAACGCAGCTGCTCTGCCCTGTGTTTTGTGCACAGCAAACCCTTCACCTCTTCCTTATTTTATGTATTTCCTCCAACCCACCTGCTTGGGTTGCTTCTGAATAGGCTGTTCTTCCCTCTGTGAGTAAAAGTGCTTTGGCCTTTTTAATCTCTTTTACAAGTGCTTGGATCAAACCATGACTTCAGCCACTAGTTCTAACCTACTGGCCCATTATCAATGGTCAGTGTAGGATGTTCTGGTGAATTTTTAACTCTTGGCAATGCAGAAGAAACTTTGGGCTTCCTCCCCCTCTGTTGGAACATGGATCCCAGCCAGTGGCTTAGTTTTTTGTCCCATCATTGTGAACCCAGCTGCATATCTATTTTATTTCAGTCAATCTGTCACATCACAGCCTGGTCATTCAAGTGCTGCAGAGCCCCAGTGCCCTGTTTATCCCAAATATGAAAATAAAGAAAGCAAACAAAAAATATTGCATTGAAAAATATTGGTATTGGAGAAGATGGTCCATACCTATCACAATATCTACATTTTTGTAATAGAAAAAAGGATATAGAAGAAGAGAATTTATTGGGCTGAAGGAAAAATTTCTCTGCCATTTGAAGTCACTGGAGACAGAAATCAATAGACCCCAACTGTGCTCAGTTGCACTATTTTCTACAATCATAGATTTTAGAGGTGGTAGAGGTATGTTAGGTTTATCTAATCCATCTCCTTGTCATACAACTGCATTGTTCTTTATTGTACATTCTACACTGCCTTTCCTAATTTAGCTTATAAAACCTGTAAAGCTTAAAATAGCAGGCTAAAGGCAAGAAGTGAATAGTTAACTTAGGCTTATTCTGTCCCTCTACTAAAGTACAGCACTAGTGCACTTTTCTGTAAGACTGTGACCTCTGTGTATTCCTCTCAGCTCCTCTGTGACATTGAATTTGCTTTATAGCCGTGAAAATACAAAAAGTTTAAGCTGATTGTATTTGAGACTTAAGTAGATTGTCCCAGGGTTTTCCATCTATTTTAAAGAGCACATATTTCTGTCTGGTTATACTTTGCTGAGTTACTCTCAGCGTAAAATAGTGCAAAAGGAGAGTCCTATTGAAGAAGAAACAAGGCTCAGGTAAATTCTGGTTGTCAGCCAATCTCATAAAAAAATATTCATATGCCACATACAACACACAGCTGTTAGGGGCTCAGGATCTGTGAGGTGGGAGAATTTAGGAAAATGGCTTTAAATTATAAAAGGGAGTTGCAGAATGACTTAGGAAAATGGTCCATGTAATAATGAGCAAAGCAGTCACTGAGACCTTAGAGAGATGAATATTTCATAATTTACCATTTCTCAGGTAAAACACCTTGACCTTGATCCTGATCTCACCACTCAGATGTTGCAGCGCTGCCTTTTCACTGACTCAGAAGAGGACCCTGATTTCTACCATCACACTTCAGAGCAATGTTTGTCCCTTGCACTGGAACAAAGAGGTTATTAATGAATTCTTTTGCAGGTTTAACCTTGTAGCCTCTAAAGATTCTAAATTTTGTATGTTTTAGGGGGTTATGACTGAGAAAAAAATAAACCTCAGAAAAAGCCATATAACTAATTAGTGTATTCTGATTTCCAACTGGATCCTGGATCTTCCCATTCCCTGGTATTTTTTCAGTGTCAGAATGTTTTTACTTTTGATTGTTGTTGGCATTCTCCTGTTTCTTTCAGCAAGAATATTTCTCTGGTGTCATATATTCACATTTTCCAAGTGCTTCTTTTTCTGCTCAGGCATTCAGAAAGTTGCTGTTTCCAAGTTTGCTGTGTTTTGTGCACAGCAAACTCTTCGCCTATTCCTTATTTTATGTATTTCCTCCAACCCACCTGCTTGGGTTGCTTCTGAATAGGCTGTTCTTTGCTGAGTTCACTGCTTTTACAGTAAAGAATTTTTTCCTAATATTTAATCTAAACCTACTCTCATTCAGTTTGAAGCCATTTCTCTGTTGCCCAGTCGCTATATTCCTTGTTAATAGATAAAATCCCTTAACCTTACCCATGATGAGCATCTCCATCCTATTTGATCAGGGCTGGGCTTCACAAATCATCAAAATCAATGCAAATATTATATCAGTGCTTTGCAGGGCAAGCAAGATGTTAAGAACTGCCTTAGAATGAAGATAAAAACATAGGAAGTATTATTACACAGCTCTGTAAATGGATGGTGCATCCCCAGATTGCATATGATATGCTGTCCTGATTCCCCCATCTCCAAAAGAATGGAGGTGTTAGAGAAGCATAGCAGATTAAATAAGAGATTCCATAGAAAGAGAGAAAATATACAGGAGATCCTTCTTCCTTGGACATAATGGAATGAGAGGAATATAACAAACTGTGCAGCAACCCAGAATAAGGATTTGTTGAGGTGTTTAATCCTCTGCTGAAATTTGTAAGGTGAAGAATGTGTTTCAATATCCCTTGATCTCCTTTTTCATCAGAAAACAGTTATTACTTTCAGTTACAAGTAATAACTATTAGGACAATATATACTTCTGCCATCCCTAGGAATTAAGTAACTGAATGCTGCTAAGAACATTGCTTCAATGATGGAGAAAAATGTCCAGTTTTGCACTAAAGGTCCATTTTGGTCCAGCTACTAAACCTGCCCATAAGGATGCAATAGTTGAGGTTTCTGGCCCAATGGAGCCGTGCAGGACTCACCTCTGGGTACAGCTGTGATTCAGCCAAGAGAGGCAGATCAAGGTGCCAGAGTGGAGCAGCTGTAGAGTACAGCCAGATACATCCTTGGCTTACAGCACTTCCTTCCACATATTTCAAATTCTTTCCATTTCAATTCTCAGCAGAGCCCAGGAATGAGAGGCCTTTCAAGTTGTGCGTCTCACTCCCCTGACCTGGCAGGGATCACAGACACCAACAGGAGAAGTTTGCTTTATCAATGTGCAAGTGAGAAATCCAAGTGAGATGGACTGGATCTTAATATCTCATTTTCCTCCATGGAAATGGCAGTAGGTTTCCCAATGGTAGCCTCCACCTATATTTAGATTTTCATTGTAATAATTTGTGGAAGAAAAAGAATACTTATGGATCAACAAGAAGACATTACATGCTATTTAGATAATGCCCATAACTACTACATGTTCCAGATTATTTTGGCTTCCTGAATGGAACAATAACAACAAAATGCCTGACCATTATATGATTTGGGTTAATTCTAGCTACAGCAGGTAACACAACTCCTTACAGGTAAGTCGAGAATAGATGAACAAATTCCAGCAAATAACACTGTCATATAACACCAGAATTTCCAGTTCAGATCCTCCTTAACTCACAGAAACTCAAATCTTTCCAGGTTGGTGTGTGTTTTTCTACTCTGATGCAACTGCTCTTTCGCGCATATTAAAATTTAAAAGACTAACATGTTATGCTTGAAATTTTAATCTAGACACATAACAAAGTATGACCTGAGTAGGAATGCAGAAGAACCTGCAATTTAGAATGCCACCAGAGCTAGATTTTAAGGGTATTTTTGTTTTCTCTGAGTTTCAGGTTCTTAAACATCTTTACCTATCTGGCTCTGAGTGAGGCTCTTTATATGCAAATGATAGGCAGATTAATTCAGTAGCTCACTTGGAAGATTTAAAGAGAGGAAGAGAAGACCTGCCTGCTGGAACACTGAACCCTGGGTACAGCTGTTCAAGAAATACAGCAAAGGACAGGTTTGAACACTAGAGAACATAATGTACGAGTTAAATAGGTTCTTTCTGAGCTTGTAGCAGACTCACTCTTAGCTTTCACTCCTTTCCAATTTGGCATCTGGCCCTTCTTAAAATTTCCCTCCACTAACAGTGGAACAAATTTAAACCCACTCCAGAAGTACATTTAATTCAGAGCTTGTCTTTTCTCTCCTTTTCTGGTAGCTGCTCTGTTGTCAAGCAAAATAGTACTGCCCCTCCCAGCAGAATGAGAAAGATTGCAGCTAAATGCATTGCCTTCCACCTTCCGGCAAACATTCAGAGCTTTCTCCCATTAATAAGAGATTTATTTCAGCTGAAGAACATATCCACAGGGGAGCAACTGGTCCAGCTCATTTTCATGCTGATATATTTCCTTCTCTGGGAACTGCAGAGCAGCAGCATCACTGCTGCAGCACACAGTTTAGAAGTCACTAAAAGGCAGTCCTGAAAACAGGCAATAAAAGGTTTTTTGTCCCCAAATTCTCTACTTTGCACTGCAGTGTTGGAGACCCTCTCTAGTCTGAGGCAGATTAATGTGCACCTTCAGAGAAGTTGTATTACTTCTGCTGATTCACTGAGTGCAAATTTTACTGAAATCTAAATCCCTGATTTAATCTAAGAGATTAGGATCTGGTGTCCAGCTAAATAAGCAACAAAAATTTTCAGAAAAAATGGGATCAGGAAACATCAAACGCACTTCAAAAATCAGGGAAGGAAGATAGGAAGGAAGCACCAGAGTGCCAAGTTTCATACAAGAGTATGTTCATGGATTCAACTGATGTCTTCAATATCAGTAGTTATAAACTCATCTCCTGCACACTATATTACTTAATAATAACCCACAAATGATGACAAACCTGTTGCCTTGACAAACCTCTCTGCCTTGGATTACTGAGCAGAGGTTCACAGTGGGTGGACCAATTTAAGGGTCCTCCAATTCCAAAAGGTTGAAAATCATTGTCACTGTGAAAAATGGACTGAAATAAGTAAAAAATGAGCCATTGTTTGGTCTGTTTCATGTCTCTTTCAAAAGCCAACTTATATTGCAGCTGACAGAAAGTCAGGTTTCAGTAGAGAAGAGCATCAACCAGATCCTTTGTGTTGTGACACTGAAGAATCTTCCTGCTTCAGTGGAATGATGATATTTCAAATATGATGGGAAACATTGATGACAAGTCTTGCTCAAGGCTGAGAATAAGAAAGTAAACAAAGCCATGCTGAAATGGGCACAGCGAAATCAATCAGTTTCTAAATTTAAAATTACATTAATAAATTAAAGAACTGAATGAGGTTTCCCAAGTTGTTGCAGAAATCTAGAAAAAAACCCCAGTGTAAATTAGAAACATACCTATTTGATTCCTTCCTTCCTTCCTTCCTTCCTTCCTTCCTTCCTTCCTTCCTTCCTTCCTTCCTTCCTTCCTTCCTTCCTTCCTTCCTTCCTTCCTTCCTTCCTTCCCTCCTTCCTTCCTTCCTTCCTTCCCTTTCCCACAGAAATCCCATCAGCTCATGGCAGGATTTCTGGAATCACAGCCATTCTTAAATCAGGAGACACCCATGATAGCTATGGCTCCAGGCACACACAGCTTTCCCCCCAGCTTGAATTCAAGCTTTGCTTTTTTGTTTTGCCACAGAGCACATCCTACAACTCCATAAAGCAAAGAGACATCTGCAGGTAAAGATCTCAGAATCACTTGCTGTAAAGTAAAGAAATTCTGGAGCAAAGTGTTTTCAGTTGTCTGAAAACTGTATGAAAAAAACTGTATAAAAACCACTGAATTTAACATGCTTTAGGACAACTAATAAAGACAAGTGATATTGCATTGCAATAAACCTAATTTTGGGGCTGTTCATCTTTCTTTATCATGGAAACAGAAAATATAACAGCATATTCATGAAATATGATGCTGGAATGCGAACACTGCATTATTAGTAATCATTCTGCAAGCTATATTTAATTAACTTCAAGAATTGGAAATCATTGGAGGATGGATTTCAACCACATGCACTCCACTTACTGGTATTGTATGTGATGTAGAGATAGCTCAGTGGATTTAGTATTTCTCAATAGAGAATATGAATTCCTGCACCATTTTTATTAACAACACACACACAAATAAAAAGTCAAACACAAAACCCTCCACTTAACTGGGTTTTTAACACTGAGGGTGTACCAACCATCATTTCAATGAGCCCATTAATTTGGGATGGTAGAGTTATCTCAGTTTTTATCTATGTCCTAGAAAATGTCAGTATCAGTGGACAAAAGTGTCCCTTAATATCAAGGAATTCTGAGGAATTTTGTCCATGTCCACTGATGAAGTAGGCAGTGTGTATCCAGGTTGTCTGCAATGGGATCCCAGGCAGATTTTATGCTCAGAAATGAGCTCAGTCTCATTACCTCAGAAATTAGAAGTGAACCAAGGTGGTCTGGATCCTGCTCTCTTCACACCACTGGAGAGGAAGGTGTGATGCTTCAGCTATTTCGGAATACAAGATGATATGAACATGGCTCATTATTTTTTTTTGTTTATTTGTTTGATTGGTTGGTTTTGGTTTATTTGTTTGTTTTCCCTGTATTTCCATCTTTTTCTGCGTCTATTTAGGCTCCAACAGCCCTGGAAAAAACAGGGTCAGATATCAGTGGCAGGAATTTGCAAAACCCCACCATGGGTGAGGCTTTGACACTGTGAACCTCCAGACAGAAGAGATATCATCCGACTGCTGCCATGGCCCCCATGGGACATGGTTCACTCCTTGGAAATGTGAACTATTTCAACCCAAGACAGTGTGACAGGCAAGAAAATAAGTGATCACAGCTTCATCCTTTTCCTGGAGGAAAAGGATGAAGAGTAATGTGGCTCTTTTCACCAGAGTCTGTTCTATTTACAAACACTTTTCTCTGTTGTTCCATTTCAATCCCATATAAACAATTATTAGAAATGTTGATTTATTTTTCCAAATGTAATTGCGCTCTGCAAACCACTCGAGTGCTGCTAACCATGACTAATGTTAGCTGGCAAGGCTCACAGGGGCAGCAGTTCTTGGAGGTGGATTTGTTTGTGGCATTTCCCTTGGAAAAGGAATACAAAGGCTGGGAAAATATGCATCAAGTATTCCTTACACTCCCAAAAACACTCATTTGCCATTGCTACCTATAGTAAAAACAAACACCCACTGAGGAAAAGCCTCCTACATGGAACTCCCTTTATAAGAAGGTTATGAGCACACTATAATTGTAGCAGTGCTGTGCAAGCTTTTCAGCCAAGGACTCACAGGTCACTGCCACCCAATAATTACAATAAATTCAGTTTGCCTCTATTTAATTTTTTTACTTTGCAAACCGGTTCTGCAGCAGTGAAAAAGCCTGTGTGGCTACAAGACGACAGAAGATTGATATGCAAAGCAGGATGAAACTGTAAAAACCAACAGATTCTTAGAGATATCACAGGCAGGAAAATCACATAAAACAGGTAAAGTGCCTTCTCATCATGACAGTCTTCCTTTTGTGGGCATCTGTGCACAGTCAAAGCTCAAGTGATTAAATGTAGGCATCTGTATCAGGTAAGCTGCATCACACCTTAGATTTCATTGCTTGTTTGAGAGAACAAAATTTCTAGGAAAACTACTTTTACAATTTGTATTTACCTACAAACTTTTTAAAAAAAGAGAAATATATTTCAATACTGTATAAAGAAATATGCTGAAATTAATGTTAAGTTCAGGACATTCATAAGGTATAATTATCTTAAGATAGCTGCACATATGACAACTGCTATTAAAAATAATTGGTTTATTTGACTACTGTATAACAATTTATTTGCTGTAGAACAACTTTTCAATTTCATAAATACCCTTTACAACTGGGGTTTGGTATATGCTAGAATGAGATCACTGCCAGTGTGAGGACCTGGCTTCAAAACCATCCTTCAGGGTAGACACTGCTGTTTAACAAGTTAATTGTTGACCCAAATGCACAAAAGTATGAATATGTTGACATGTGTATAGTAGGCAATGGTCAGTGTACATTGCTTTTTTGGTCCCCAAAAATGTCAAGATTTGCAAAATCTCCATTTTACAGATAAAGGAATAGAAAATGCAGTGTCTTTTCCAAGGTTCAATGGAAGGTCAAATAAGAACCAACTCTTTAAAAGCATTTATCCTGTAAAAAAAAAGTTCTAGAATTACTACGATTGTTCTAGAACTACTTAATTCTTTAATTATTTTGTCCATCTTTTTTTTCTTCCACAGTGTCACTGTTGGGTCTTGTCACTGTGAAATATTTGAATCTTTCTAGGACTAGAAAGGTTTTCTTTTTAAATATTTAAACAAGGACTTACACAAGGGAGTGCTGGAAGTTCACAGTGTTCTTTGGACAGGAAGATGATAAATAGCATTGAGAAGAATCCTGATTAGAAATCAGTTTTATTGCCTCCCAAACTTGCCAACTCACAGGTTCAGTCGTTTCTGGGGAAGTGTTTTAATGACTTAAACAATATGCAAAAGAAAGACAATATTGATGGCCCTAATCAAGGTTGTTAATCACTCCCGATTTCCAAACTTATTTGGGGGACTTGAGAAGCACTAAGGTTCCTGTTATCAACGTTGATTGCAGCAGAAGTTTAGGAAGGAAATGGCCAATTTTCTCCTCAATTTTCTCCCCAAAACAGACATTTGTAAACTCAAGAAAAAATACTTTTGAAAACTTTAACCAAAAAACCAACAAAAAACCAAACCGAAAAAACAAACAAAACATCAGGTAGGAAAATGTTTGAAAACTGAGCTGCAAAGACAGTTGAGAAGAGGAGATAGACAGAATTCCTGTCCAAGGGGTGAAATTAATTTCAAGGGTGTAAGTGAGATGAGGTAGAACTGTATTTACCCTTCACTATAACACATACACAAGTGGGAAGAGATTTAAGGCTCCCTAGACCTCTATTAACTTTTTTTTTTTTTTTTAATGCTTGTTACTGCTTCTCTTTGCAGAAAAATTTTTTATGGTGTGGTTTCTTAACGATCTACAAATATAAATACATATTTCTGGTTTTTTACTCTGTAATGTCTTCATTTATAGTTGGAAATGTTACCAGAAAGAAGTAGAACAATATACAAAGATACAGCTCAGGCAGCTAATGGAGTTTGGGAAGGTCAGAGAATAAAGTACAGAATAAAACTAGAAAGAGAATAAGACTTTCCAAATTGTAATTTGAGCATAAAATGTAAAAGAACTTTTCGACATGCAGCTCTCGTTCTCCAAGCTGATCCCCAAGTACAGTTTGATATGTCCACTATCAGAATTTCCTCTGATTCAGAATTCATGAAATGTGTGTGTGTCTGTGGAGATCAAATATAATACTTCAAAATTCACGATAAAAATGTATAAATAGTCCTGCTATTTATATCAATTGCTTGGAATTTTATCATCAGAACTGTAGCACTTACAATTGTACACATCAGAGATCAAGGGAGACATAGAAATGTTTTGGATAGAACATAGCTCATTATGGTTCTTTTAATCCACAGAGTTTTATGAGCTTTAGAAGGGACTCCATATAAAATTAGACCATATTCATCCAAATAAAATGCATTGAAATAAAATGAGTGAATCTCAGTGAATATTCAGCTCTGCAGTGCTTTTCCCCTGCTCAAGGATACACTGCTGAAGTCCTTGCTGCTAAATAACACCCTAATGATTCTTTCTGCTAGGTTAAAGTCTAAAACATAAAAATAACTGTAAATATTTGTCATTACAGGGGCAGATCTCTATAAAGAACAAGATAACCACTATGCAATGTTTACATATTTATTTTAAATGCAGTAAAGGCTTTCCTCTAAACCTAAAAGGGTGGCAATAGTCTTTTATACTCTATGTAAGGAGCAAATTTAGGTGGAGTTTTTATTTGTTGAGCTTCCCAAATGATGAATGATTAATAAACTCCCAAGTCTCCCAAATTAAGAATGTTTAAATAGAAATAAAACGCTCAGATACAGTAGATGGGATTCTTTTAATTCTATGTGTTTTATATTTTAGATGCCTCTTTTTAAGATAGTCCCTCAGTCATTTTCATTTGAAGTCAGTGGAGAGAAATAGAAACTGGGATTCACCTCATCCCACTACAGAGGTTAAAAACAGTCAAATTATTTTAAAAATATAATATTTCTCCTATATGATAATTCTATTCAAGTTCAGTGATGATTAAAGCCACTGAACCAGGAGTCTGTTGGAGTGTGTGGAGTTCCATCCCCTTATGCAAAGCCACAGTGATTTACAGCAGAAGGTCTGACTCAGGGATTTCTTAAAGTCAGTGAAGTCAACAAATTTTGAGGTTAGCATGGCTTGGGAGGAGTGAAGATTTTTATTTACTACAGCAGTTTAGTTTACCCTACAAGCTCTCATCACGCCCCACTTAGAACAGAGATCATTTTAAAGCTCCACAGCAAACTCCTCGTAACAGATTGGTGGTGTCAGCAAGGTGTCAGGCACCGAGGTAACACCGAACAAAGCTGCACTTACAGCTCCCACAAGGCACTTATAATTAATGTACAGGAGCAGTATTCTCCATAAGAGATCCCATTCGATGCATTAAAGGTGTTTTAATGAGCGAAATGCATGAACTTTCCAATTTGCTGCCAGATTAAACCTTACTTTAGTTTGCTGCCCACGATTTTTTCCTGCACTGTCCCTTTTCTCACCCAGGTTCCTGTGCAGAGTTTGCACCATGGAACAGATTTGCATCTGTCACCACAGCTTCATCAAAACACTGTGCTCTTCAGGCACATAGTCTGAATGAAGGACAGATGACAAAAATGTAGGACCAGATTTACCCTTTCATAAGAAGAGCAAACAAAACCAAGCTTTTGGTGGAAACTCAGAAGAGTTTTAGACTCAGCTGTCATCCCAGCAGTTTCACAATTAAATTTTAACTATTCCAGTGTTATGATCATGCACTAGATTCAAATAGGGTTTTATGATTCACTCTAAACGTAGTTAATTCTACCTTGGACTTACCATATTCAGGGCAGTGTGTGAAATCAGGAGCTCATCTGCTAAGCCATGAGGCAAGGAGAGCCCTGTTCCCAGTGTTTGTCAAGGTTCTCTGAATAATTTTGCCATAGGATTATCCCAAAGGCCATCAGGACTCACTCCTCTTGCCTGTACATAATCTGTGAGGTTTATTTTTTTTGGCAGACACGTGGTATGTCACAAAGAAAAAAAAATGCAGAAGTTTTACAAGTGTGTGCATTTCCTTTCAGTATTTGGATACCTGGTGGGTAGAGCCTGAATCCAACACATGGAGGACAGGTAATGATGCACCTGCTTTCAGTCATTAGCACAGGGCACTGCAATCATCCGCAACACCAGACGTCCTCATGCATCCTGGAGACCCTAAGATCCATGCCCAAAGATTCTGCTATGAGTGTTGTCTGAATCACATCATGTAGTTGCACTGTTTTAGAACTCTTTCTGTTCTTTCTCAGAGAGAACAGAGATAAGCTGCATTCTTTTGCTTTCTTAATCTCTGTGTTTGGTAGTAGGTGTTACTTAGTTGTGACCAATGGTTTTAGGAGGTGGATTCTTTGCTGACCAATAGTTGCTAGAATATTAATGGATATAAAAGAGCTTTCTTGTAAATAAAGTTCTCCTTTCACCATCTTGGGTTCGTCTGCCTGAATTCTCTCTGCAAGCCCCTGCAATCCTCGGGAAATCTAAAGCCACAACATCAAATATTTCAAAGCACTGCTCCAAGAAAGAATTCAAAAATGCCCCTTTGTCCTCCAATTCACAGCAGATGCTTAAAACAAAAACAAAGAAACAAAGTAATCCAACCAAAAAAGCAGCAGACCCTTAAAGTAGTAGCAGTTGCTTCTTTCTATGAGTGCTTACCTTAGCTCTCTCAGCTTTGGGAGACTGTTTTTTAAATTCCTGTTATGGATGAAATAGCTGTTTTTACTTGTAGGAGGACAACACAGAAGGACAAAATTGTCCGCTATAAGTGTGAAACCTTAGGCAACCAATAAAGCTTCTTTGATTTTCTGTCATATGTCATCAACCTTCACCACTTGTTTAAATCTCTGCTACTTTCCCCAGTGCATCCAAACATTTATTCCTTTGTTTCCCTCCCCCTTATGTTTTTCTTGTTTTCTGGCTGAACTTCTGCACCTGGAAGCTTTGTGCCCTGTGCTGCACAGCTCTGAAGAAGCTTCATCTTCTTCTGCAGTGTGAGCTCCAGGGCTGGTGCAGAGCTCGTCTCAGGCACCAGCTCTAATTATATAATTAAGTGCAGGCAATAAAAAGCAAGTAATACTTTCAGCTTATTTGCTTTGTGAGGAATCACACTCATCTGGGTCAAAATGACCCTACAGATACTTCCACATGCCACCTGTTTCTGTAAAACACATGCACTGCTTCTCAGTGCAATGCTAACCCTTCTCCTTGTGTTTCACCCCTTCTCCTGGATTGCTCTTGGATATGATATTTTGCAAAGGCCAAACACCAGGAAGGTGGTGTTTTGCAGAGGCCTTGACACCAGGAAGACACAAAGACATTCAAATTTTTACTGTCTCAGGGGAGAGAGCATCTCAGTACATTCTGATCATTAACATCATTAGTAAGATTGCAAAGATTTGGAGTGTCTCAAGTTGGAGGAGACCCTTAAGGATCATCGAGTCCAAATCCCTGCTCCATACAGGACTACCTAAAACTAAACCATGTGACTAAAAGTACTGTCTGGACAGTCCTTGAACTCTGACATCATTGGCATCCTCATATTTCAAAAGAACAATGAACATTCATCTTGTTCCATGAAGAAAAACAATATCAAAATGCGATCAAAATTGATAACACTTTATTTACTCATTCACCTTACTCAGCTCCTTTTCAAGGTGTTGTCCTGTATGCTGCTGCCTTCATTTTCTTGGTGTTCCACTTGAGAGTATGCAACCAAAGCTTTCCCAAAACATGGTCATTGCCAAGCTTTTGTTGGTGGGCAGCACTTGAATGAATCCTGTTCTGAATTGTGCCTCACTAAATTCAGGGGAATAGGTGATGTCATGTACCAGTGGTTTCTGAGCTGCAGGGTTTAGGGTAATGGGTGCAGTTACAAAGGGAGCATCTGTCCTCCTTTTAGCCTTTTATTGGTGACACTGTTGGCATTGGACATTATCCTCTAGAGAACAACCTATATTAAGAATCCCCTAGGGCTGGGGTCTGCCAGGCTGTGGCTGCAGGACTGAGATTTCAGCACATACAGTGCCATGATAAAGCCTTTTTTCATGTGTCTTTGGCCACATCTGAGAAGAACACACAGTGGCTGAAATCATATCCCTTCATACAGCAGCTGTTCTAGATGTGCTCCTGTTTCCTCTGTGGCAGTCTTACCAACAGTTTAGCTGGTAAGGACAAGTTAAAAAAAATTAAATTACATGATTTTTGGTTTTTGGAATGACCATGTCTACTGATCTGGCATGCATTGCAGTGAGGGCTGCTGTGAGGAGCCAGAATGAACCCAGAATTTGGGGTCACAAGCTTTTCCCCAGCTGGAACAGCTTCAGTAAAAGAGAAATAGAGCAGGGCAACCAAGGAGTTGCTGTGTCAGGAAATATTTTTGGATCTGTTGGCTGTGATGGCAAAGCCGTAGCAGCTACCACAGTCCCTGGCCTTCCTCTCCTGCTCTGCAGCTCAAGGTTGTCACTCTGTCGCTCTTCATGAAGCTTCTCTGTACCCAGGAGCACAGAAATACAAGGTGCATAGAAGTAAAATACAGCCCTTTAAAATGAGCAGGGAAACAGAATGAAGTTCTCCAAGCAGCGTAGCCGAAGAGGTGGGAATATGTGTGATATGTGTGGGAGCAGAAGGAGAAGGCATGTATTTTTAAGGCAGTTTTACTATCAAAAGTAGAATTTTGTTTAATCTGCCCTCTCCTTCAGCATCCCATTCAACCAGTTGGTGCTACAGCACACCAGATTTGGGGTTTGCTCTTTTTCTCACCATCCTTGTATGTGTCTTCTACAGTTTCTACATCTTTCCTCAAGTCTGTGTTTGTACTTTGCCTGTTTTTCTGTGTTTCTCTCAGCTGTCTTCTCTTGTGTCTTAATTTTTCACTCCCTCATGTAGTTTCTCTTCTGTCTTTCTGACTTACTGTATTCTGGCTTCCTTCCAGCTTTGCAGCAGTATTTGTCCTCGCAGCATCTTGCAAGGTTTTCCTTGTGCAGATAGGTCTTTTCTTTTGCCTAAATTGTTAAAAATTCCACGCCGTTTCAGACTTCATTTTCAAGTGCAACATTTTCAGGTGTATATTTGAGGCACTCCCACCAACATCTGCTCACCTATTTAAAAAACCAAAGCAAACAAATCTTGCTGTAGAGGTGTTGTATTAAAAAAAACCACAATTTGCCTAATAAGAAAGAGCAGAAGGTTTCTCTAGGGGAAACAACGCAGCCAAAACCAAAGGTGCAACATACAAATACACCTCCACCACTCCTCATTGAGTCCATCAAACTCACTAAATATCTCATTCCAGAAAAGAAAGTCTTTCAAATCCTGGACTTGTTTCAGAAATCAGGAATGAAGAGGCACGTCAGGGCTCTGTAGGTTTTTCCTTCACTACCTTGCCTTTTTTGAAGATGTGAGCCTTTCTATTTCTTTGTTCTCCATGTCATCCCATTCATACCTTATTTTTCTTTCTAAAACATTGTGCAATATCCCCGGTGAACACCTTCCCAATCTGTTCTCCATAATTTCCATTCAAACCAGAGGCTGCCCTCCTGCCTTCTGCTCAGTTTATTTGTTTGTTTCTTTCTGATAGCTCTGTTCCTGAGATTTCCTGTCAGAAACCCAATGAAATTCTGAGCATGATGCAGTGTTCCATGTCCCTCTCCCTTTATGGAAAACAATTATGGCCAAAATCCTGCCATGAGATTTTATTGCAGAATTAGATATGTCTTGAAGTTATCATTGTTGACGGTGGCTGAGCTTTCCCATACCAAGGTCCAAGTATTCTTAAACTTGTGAAACAAAGTAATATTTGTACAAATTCATTACTGGGCTGACATTATTTCTCACTATAATGAAAGTACAATAATCAAAGCATCCATATGTATTCATGGAAAATATTCAGATTCTTTTAGAAAACAGTTTTTCTCTTTCGGCTCCCAGTTTGCCAGCATCATTTTCCCAGTTGCAGTTGACCTGTCCATCCCTTGAGCGGAACTTTATCACTTCTTAACTGTCCTCATTTTGCAGCTCTGTGAGTCAATAGACTCCAAAGATGGGGTTAGGTTGAAAACTTTCATTCTTCTTTTTGTGTTTTTCTTTTTCCATCGAGTGTCTTAGTTAGAGATGTCTTTAGCACTGTGAAGATGAGCTTGCATTTAATACTGATGTCCCTCCTCAAGCCAATTGCAAATGACTAAAGAGCTTTGATCTCCTGAGGGAGAGAATTTTCAATAATTACTTTCTTCAGCCCTATTAATTCTCAAAGTAAAAGAAAGACTTATCTTGGACCCCAGGACTGGCAAAGCAGACCCAGAAGCTGAGCCTTGAGGAGTTAAGAACACCAGGTTGTTCAGCTGAAATATTTTGCTTTACCTTCCTTTTGTGCTGCAGAGAATATACTCCTGGTATGGCTCAAGCTTAATAAGTAAGGCTTTCTTTGTTAGGGATAGTCAGTACAGACACAGTCACCTGAGAGTGGCAGCCCTGGCGAGGGCTCTGCAGTGAGGTGGCTGCAGAGGGGATGAGGGAAAGCGAGTGCCCCAGATCTGCCTCTGAGAACAGTCACACTCATCCTCCAAAGCTGGAACAGTCACGTTCTGCACCTTCCTTCCCCACCCATGGGCTGGCAGCTTGGCCCTTCACATGGGGAAATGAGAGTTCATTATCACAGAATCACCTCGTTCAGTTGCCCCTGATGGAGCTGAGCAAACTCCAGCCTGTGAGTGGAAGGAGTGGCAGGTCCCAGGGGCAGCTCAGCTCCAGCATCAGCCATGGGATGGCTGCAGCTCCAGGGGTTCTTGCAGCCCTAGCCTGACAGCAAGAGGGTGGGAGGAGTTACTCGAGGTCTGGGCCATGGAGCTGAGCACGACATAACTGTAAAATTAAGCAGAAATAGTACATCAGACCAATTATTTAATTGTAGTTTCATATGAACTTTTTTATGTCCTTTGATTCACCTTTGTCAGCATGTAAAGTTTAACAAATTCGCTTGCCTGTGCCACGTGTGGAGCTGTGGCTTTTATAATTTATGGTTTTTAAGACCCAATGAAAAGTACTGGAAGGCTACAGTCCACAGCTTGGAGACTGTGGAGGTAGACACTCAGAAATACCTGAGGAACGGGGGCTGAGAAGGATTGTGTGGAAAAATACAAGCCAGGCCTTATATGTGACTTTTCCTTGGTGTCAGTGGGAGAATTTTTCTGTCCTGCCTGAGCACAGAGCATAATCAAAGAGTGGAAAGCACTGGGATGCAGAAAAGCCCTCAGGTATCCAAAGTATTAGATTAAATAAAATCAGTGCAATTTGCATTTTAAACATCTTTTTGGGGACTCTGTGGCTTGTGAATTGCTATACTGGATTATAAAATTGACTAGATTAAATGTCTTGCATTTTGTGCAGCAGTCCAGTTTTTCAACTCATCAATTATAGGGGATTCCTTCTCTTCCCTCTTTCATTCCACATGCAAAAAAACCAAACCAAACCAACAAACAAACAGAACAACCAATAATGGAATTTAATTTTTGTTATCCTCAAATGAATGGGTTTTTTCAAACATGAGCTCTTTTTTCATAGCCAAGGAAAAGAATTCTAACAAAAACATGCATCTCAGCCCTGTTTCCATTCATTTTTACGTGATTACAAATGTCAGTTTTAGCACTTTTTAATTGGAGTGTAATGGGGCATCACTAGATCCTGTAACCTTGCAGTCTGGCCTTTATCCCCTCTTATCATTTCACTTAAATGTCGAATTCAGCAGGAGCTATGACTGTTTCCATTAAGACCAAATTAGACCCATGGATGGGGGAGAATAATGCTATATCCTCATTAAAAATGAGCAGTGCTCAATGAGCTCATGGTGCATTTTTCTCCATTATACCATTTTCAGTCTCTGTGTGTTTGTGAGACTCACCTGTCCTGCAAAAGCACAGTGTCCAACACTGAAAGCAATGCTGTTTCAACACTTGACTCAAGTAATACCCAGTGTGAAATCTATACTGATATTTAACAATCCAAAAAGAGTATTTTTCATCTGATCTGATTCTTTCTTTTTTCTTTTGAAAAGCTTAATTTCATCCAGTAAAATTTACTGTGAAATGCAGAACTATTTATGCTATAGTCACCATATTTGCATATTGGGACTGTCCATAGCATTGGTGCTATCACAAACCTCAGTGTACTTGTAAACTGGTTAAACTTGCTTTTTTAGAGCCAGTAAGTGCTTTGCAATAATTCCAGAAATCCTCTGAATTTACCTCAATTCTCACAGATTGTTTGTGCAGGTAGGGTTTGCATTATACACCCAACAATTTGAAGGGAAGGTAATCATAGAACCATAGATGGGGTTGGGCTGGCAGGGGCCTTAAAGATCATCTTGTTCCAACCCCCTACCGTGGGCAGGGACATCTTCCACTATCCCAGGTTGCTCCAAGCCCTGTCCAGCCTGGCCTTGAGCACTTCCAGGGATGGGGCTGCCACAGCTTCTCTGGGCAGCCTGTGCCAGGGTCTCACCACCCTCACAGTAAAGGATTTTTTCCAATATCCAATCTAAACCTGCTCTCCTTCAGTTTGAAGCCATTCCCCCTTGTCCTGACACTCCAAGCCCTTGTAAACAGTCCTCTGCAGATTTCTTATTGGCTCCCTTTAGGTACTGGAAGGTCACAGTTTTGTCGCTGTGAAGCTTCTCTTTCCCAGGCTGAACAATCCCAATTCTCTCAGCCTTTCCCCACAGCAGAGCTGCTCCATCCCTCTGACCATCTTGGTGTCCCACCTCTGGACTCGCTCCAACAGGTCCCTGTCCTTCCTGTGACGGGACCCCAGAGACAGATAAATTATCAGAGACTCCACAGAATGAGAGTCTCCGAACTTAACGACTTACAAGTCAATTACAAAGGAACTAAAGCTATTCGGACTCACTTTGCAATGCCCACAAAATATTAACAAGGAGAGGAGAATGGAAACAGAAAACAACACTTGTAAGTTTGTTAGACAAATATTTTCCCTTACAGGTGGCTTAATACTTGGGAAAGCTCACAAATAGAATTGAGCAGGGAACAAAGTAGATTAACTTCCACAAGGAAGTTCAGTTGCTGAGTTGTTGCTGTTCTCATTTGGGAAAAAAAGCTAAACTTTTTTTCTGCATAAGATCCATGTAGAGTTTAAATTCATCACTGTGTGTTAATTATCTGGTTTTATGCTTCATATGATTTTAAAATAAAATTAATACATGGGAAATTTAAAGTATTTTTACGTTATTTTACCCCTAAAATACCAAAAGAGATCATTTTAAGGGTATTGTAAACATTTCCCTTTATACAGAATGGATACAACACTTGTTTTCACTGAGACTTAATTTCTTAATCAAAAACAATCATTCAAAAATCTCCCAAGACCTTCAGTCCTCAGTATCTGTGAGGGTTCAGTGCAGTAGATAGGTGAATACAAAACCAACCACAGTCACTCCTGACCTCTACCTGTTTGTTTCTATTGGTGTTTTTCACCCACTCCCACAATGCTCAGAATGAGGTCTTTCAGCTCTGGGGTTACAGTGAACACTTGATGTGGTTCCTCACTGAGTTGTGATTCTATGTGAAACTTTCACATTCCCCTCAGCCAGCCTTAATTTGCCTGACCTGCTTTGCCTCTTTCTAATGGCATTTTGGGAATGTCCCAAAGCAAAGGAACAGCTGTGCCATTGCAGCTGCTCCCAGCTGTCCCCACCTCTGTGTGGCCCTGTCCCAGGCTGTACTGTGCAGAGCGCACAGGAGCGGAGAAAGGGGGCAGGAAATCCACGGTGTGAGCTCGTGTGACTGCAGCAGGATACACAGCCAAAATGCGCAGCCAAATGTGCCTGTGGGTGAAAGGATCAACAGGAATTCCACCAAAGACACACAAAAAAGTAATTCACTGTCTCCACATTGACCTACAGCAGACACAAGCTGAGAAGTCCAAGAAGAGTCAAGGACTGAAAATTAGCCATGATTAAACCACCCCATCTGATGCTTTACTGGCTGCAAGTAGCTGTGCTGGATTTGATGTTAGCCACAACCCAGTCCAACTGCAAAAAGTGCTTGTGTTAGAAGGCAGCCCACTCATTTTTCACAGCGGGAGAACTGGTTGAGAAAGAAAGACAGCAGCATCACAAAAAAGATGTGTTTACTCACAAGGTACCTCATGCACTGGCAAGACTGGCACTCTTCTTCTGCTTCTTCAACACACTCCTTCTGTAACCTTTCATTTGTCACTTGATCTCACTCAAAACTCTTTGAAGTCACTTCAAAATGACTGAGAGCTGAGATTGGAACTCATAGGTATAGCTACATCGAGGATTAATTTTCTTTTTACCATGGCCATCAGGGAAAATGGATATGTTAATCACGAACTTAAAGATGTGAATTAAAAAGTAAAAAGAAGTCGGAGAGGTGGAAAAGGACAAGAAAAGATCTGTCCATCCTTAAATCTGACTGCTCACCAACTGATGCTCCACACCTGATCTCGGAAAAAGAAATTAAGCCAGTGCCACCCCACTTCAGCCACTTTTTAAAAAAACTGGACTTTACAAAAGCCCAGTTACTCTTTTGGATAGAGTCTACATGAAATCTTTTTGTGACCTGTGCCAAGCAGCCCAGATCAGTCGTGTTAGCAGAGTGCTATTGTGTAGAAACACTCTGAGCCTGAGCAGGAGGCTGAACTGCAGCCACAGCAGCTTTGGAAGTGAGGAGCGCTCTCCCATCCTTGGCTGTCTCATGACATAAAAAAGAGTCTGGATTCATGAACTAGGATGAAGGACCTGTGCTATTTTCAAGACTTGAATCACAGTATAATTAGGGTTGGAAGGGACCTCAAGGTCACCCGGTTCCAACTCCCCTGCCATTGGAAGGGATGCTTTCCACTAGACCAGGAGGCTCCACGCACTGTCCAACCTGGCCTTGAAGGCTTTGAGAGGTTAAAGGGATTTTAGGACCACCATCTGACTGTGCTATAAAGGAAGACATTTTTGAAGCATCGCTGAAAGATATGTTCTAGATTTGCCTGAAACAGAAAATATCCTTATTTTCAGGGGGAAGAAATGGTTGTTACACTGCAGCAAGCGGTGGTATTTATCCTAAAAGACACTTCCTTCTTCAGGATAATTTCTACTTATGTTCAGATATTTTATGTATTCAACAATATTTAAGATAATTGAGAGAAGCATCCATTGAAGTCCTAAACAAGCCCTAAACAAGGGTTTTACTCTATAGGTTAAGAGGCAGATGGGGAAATATCCACTTAATCCCAAGGAAGGAGAGAGAGTTAAAGAATTTTTTGACTTAGAGCTCTGAAGTTTGCTTCTGAATAATCTTGTTTAGTTGGGAAAGTTGCCTGTGCTATTAATTTTAATCATGCTCCAAGAGCAGCAGAGGCATCTCCTGTTCCTGAGCATCCCTAGCAGAGTGTGAGACCCACCCGCCCTGGCTGTGTCACCCTGAACATCTGCACCAGAGTGTCCCTCCACGCTGCACGGCTCAGCTAGGAGAGAGGAAGTCAGGTCTTAAGAAGCTAGCTGAAAAATTAAATTTTCTCGAGAGTAAGTAAAACAGAAGAGAAACAAGAATATTACTAAGCTTGTAGCCAGTACCTGGTCATTTTGCCTTGAGAGGTAAATATAAGTGATGAAATAAACTTTCTTAGCCTAATTTTCTTACCCAAGTTGTAAACAACAAGAAAATACAATACTTGGGATCTTCTTAGTGGTTTCTGAGCCTTTGCTGACTCTAAGGGTATGCAGGCTGATTATGACAGAAACATAGAATCATTACTGTCAGAAAAGACCTCTAAGATTACCAGATCCAACTGTGAATCTACTGCCACCACATTCACCACTAAGGAGGACTAAACCATGTCCTCAAGTGCCATTTCCACATGTTTTCTGAACACTTTAAGGGATGGTGGCTCCATCACTCCCCTGGACAGCCTGTTCCAGTCTTTGTCAACTCTTTCCATGAAGAATTGCTTTTCCTAATATCTAATACAAACCTCCCCTGGGGCAACAAAAGGCAATTTCTGTATTGTAGGAAAGATAAACCAATCAAGCCTTAAATTCAACCTGTAACGAAGCAGCCAAGGACACACCTTGCTTTTGGATAGTTTGACTTTGTCCAGTCTCCAAGTCAGCTTTCAGTTAGCTCAGATATGTAACAAATGTTTTATAGGGGAAAACAGCCCAGGAATGCACAATTGTCAATCATAGTAAGAACATTTCAAAAATTTTGGAATCAAAGTTGTTTGCTTTCTTAACTTCAACTTTATTCACAACAACTATCACCCAGAATTGCCATGTTTATAATTTTTATTGAAAAACTGTAGGAATGGGAGTATGACAGTTATAGAAAAAGACTAGAAAACTAAAATTTATGATAAGAGCAAGAAAATATGGGATAATTTCTCCCAAATGCCTTTTCTAGAGAAAAATATAATCAATCATAATTCTCAATCTGGCTTTGCTAATATTTCCAGTTTTAATTATGAGCAGGCCAGAAGGCTAATCAGGGAAGAATCATACCTGCTAATGTGTGATCAGAGGAGACAGCTTGTCCTAAACATTTCTGAGTGACAATGGTCCAGGAAATTAACAACTGTCTCCACACATAGAGAGACAAAGTCATAATAAAAAGAGGAAAGCAAATAAAATAAGAGCTTCTGTTGACCATATTTCTTCATCCAGTGCAAGTCTATGTGGCATTCAATTATAAGTGTAAATCAGCATTACTGCTTTGCTGTAACAAATTACAATACAATATTTATTGCAGTGGTGCATTGGTTTTAACACTGCTCTGTTCCAGTTTGCCAAGGTCATCAAAAGAAAACTCTGAAAAACAACTCTTTCCAATGGAACAGAACCCTGGAGGGATAAAGTTCCGTGCAGAAAGTCTGAGAGACTTTCCCAGTGCTACACTTATATTTAAGTTGAAATAACATCTCAGGAGGAGGAAGAATAGGAAATCAAAGGTTTTTTTGTCAATGGTGATAAGAAGTTTGTCTGCTCTTATATTTTTCCCCTGAGAGATCATCCTTCTGGGAGCCCTTGTGACTTTGGGACAGTTTTGGGAAGGGAGAGTATGGCTTGCAAAAGGAAGAGTTTGTGGAAAACATAACAAAATCAGTCTGCAAGCACATGCTATAGGCAAATAGTTTTCTCCACAGGAGGCAAATTTAGCTCCAGAAATGTGGAGTCTATGCATTATTTATCTGCCAGAACACAGAACCTAAAACTTGGTGGGAGATAGATGACTTGGGCTTGTGTGAAGGTACTCTAAGATGACAGAAGTCACAGATTATGTGAGAGGATGTTTCAGGGGGAAAACCTGCCTAGGTGTCTAAGCTAAGTCAGAATAGAAGCAGTTTATTCATTTTTTATCAACACATGATTAACTGACAAATGTTGAACTGTCTGCTCAGAGTCAGGATCAGTCGTGTGACGGATGATCACAGGACGAAATACTTACAAATGTTAACTCCTACAGAATTCTAACTGTGCTGTCCCTCACTGGCTGGGTACTAGAGCCCTGCAGCATCCCAGGGAGGATGTTTGGCCCAGCCTGGGCAGGCTGGTGATGCCACAGGGCAATTTCTGGCAGACCAAACCAGGCCCACTCCACTACTCCTCTCCCTTCAAGATCTCTCTACTACAATACAAATCTTCATGCTGTTCCTTTAGTTCTATTTGGGATGACTCTTCATCTCAGAAATCCTTTTATAACTCACCAGTTACTGTTTCATACAGCTGATGGTCATCATCTTACTTAATATGATGAGTTTGGGGCACATTGCCCTCCAGTTTGTGTGTTTTATCCGTGCTCTCTGTGTGCTCTCGCACTCAAGGCAAACAGGGGGGATTGTCCAGGCTGTTTGCCAAGTGGGCTGTGCAAGCTCTCCCATAAAGGATGAGAGCCACATCACCTTAAACTGCATCTCTGCCTTTGAATTTTAATACTACAATTTTGATCGTTGTACTTGAAAGACGTTGAAAGACGCCACTTGCTCTCATAGTTTCCTGCTTGAGCTCCCAGTGGTCTTTTCCCCTTGAAGTTTATTCCTCGCATATAATAAGTCTTCCTTTTTTCATGTCTCTGTGTTTATACTGATAAAATTGTCTTTAAATTTAGCTGCTTATTCTATTCATTGCCTGTGGGCTGAAGCCATAAATCTCTAACAGCCATAACCAGAGCATCTGGCAGCCATTTTACATTTGGTTCGCAGGAAGAAATTGCAAAGGAGACTTATGTGTAAAGCTTTCTCCTTGAAAACGTGCAGTTATTCCCTTTGTTTTGAATAGAAAAGGAGGATATAAATGATCCTAGGTGTCTCAAGAAAATATTATAGGGCAAACCATATATTCCTTGCCCATGCAAATCATATTAGTGAGAGCTGCGGATTAATTGGCCCAATCCCCATATAATTTTATCACATTTTCTTTGCTCCTTCCCTGCCGTATAACCCCATTAAACAGTTCACTTTGCCATGTAGAGAGAGAAAGACGTAGCTGCCTACCCTCATAACTTTGGTATGCATGTACATAATGAATTTGAGTATCTATTATTGCAGAAATAAATACAGATAGTGATCTCTCTATTAACATTCTCTGTACATAAAGCCAGCTGAAAAGACAATGTCATTAGGATTCCAAAGAGAGTCAATATTGACTGAAGGATGGCAGATAAATTAGAAGCAGGGGTTGTAGAAAGTTTTAACTTGCTTTTCTCAGACTTCTTTATTGTGATCAGAATTTTTTCTGCAGCACCGATGTGTATCTTTTGGCAGGCCAAGCAAGGAGTTGTAGTACCATGGGAACTATTTACAAGTGTAAAAGTGTACATGAGTGAGGATACAAGTGTACCCTCAAGTATGTTACTGATGTGCTAACACAATTTCATGGATCCCAGTGGACGGTATTATGTCTCACAAAGCTGAAGCACAGTGCAGCAAGCAGTAAAATACACAGAGACCTCCACTTGTTTAGGTAAGTTTATTAGTTTCTGAGCTCAGCTGACTTTACCTGCTGCTCACTTATTATTTCTGCAAGCATTAGCGAATCGAAAAGCTGATGGGAGGCCCCGGCCTCACTCAGAGCTCAGGCAACTCATGATCTGATGCTTCAGTGTTGTTAAGATGCCACACGCTGTTGTGCTTCCTGCACTATGTTAAAAATCATCTTGCAGATGTCTTTTTATTTCTGTGAGGCTTAGTACAAGGCTTTCCAGAGCTGAGGAGTCTTCAGTTCTTCTCAGCCCACTTCTGGATAAAGTCTGTATTGGCTACTGAGCTTGCAAGAGATAAGCAAATCCTTGGGCCCGAGGGACAATTGCCTATCATGAGGTCTGCTTTTTAATTAAGAGGGCTGAGAAGCAGTGACCTTGCTGTACTTTCTCTATGAAAGTGCAGAAGTGGGATTAGTGATGCACTCTTTTGGGACATTACATTAATTTGAGGGAATCTTGCTTTCAAAGGGGCATCATCCAACTTCAGCTGGTTTCAGTTTTGTACCTAGCAGCTCAGGTACCCTGAGCTGTACCCTTCACCCAGAGGAGGCAGAGCCTTCTTCAAAAGCCTGTGGATGAACACATCCATGAGATGAACAGCTTCATTTTGGCCCCGGTGTTCAGAAAAGAGCTTGTCCAAATATACTGCAAAGAGTGTGAGGTGTGCTTGTCACTGCACTGGGCCAGCTGAGGAGCCGGACTCCTCACAAAAAAATAAAGAATTAACACAGACACATCCCATTTAACAGAAAAACCTCTTCTTTGAGCTCAGTTATGGGGGAGGGGTGGCAAATGAAGAAGGGGCAACACTGTGTAGTAGTAGGTTTCTTCTATTCAAATATGGCCCAAAGAATCTGTCCAGCCTAATTTCTGAAGAGCTGATGGTGAGTGTGCTAAGTCACAGATGAGACAGCACAGCCCATCCTCAGGACTGACAGGGATGCTCAGAGTGAGTGGCACGTCTGCACTCAGGGAGTGGGATGGGCACTTCTGACTGCACCCTGATCCCAAGAGTGCCAGACTTGGTTTGGAGCCAGGCATCCCAGACCAAGGCTGGGGAGAAGCTCATGCGCAGAATCCACGTCCCAAGCCAAGGCTGTTTGTGTCACATTGTCTGTGAATGCTTTGTGTATGATTGTGGAGTGAGACTTTAACTGCCCTGTGAAAATATCCATCCTGATGGCTGATGCCAGTAATTTATTCTGCATTATCCAAGCCCCATCCAACCACTGCTTATAGCTGAATCCCATCACCCTGAGTGCTCTAGTGAAAAGAAGTAGTTGTAAAATATCTTGAGTAAAGCTTTTGACATGTGATTGCAAAGCATTTTCTGTGATTGAGAAAAATACAGGCTGGATGAATGGGCTTAAATGGGCTGGATATTAGTTGGATTACCAGGCTTAAAGGGCAGTAATGAATAGCTCAGCATCCAGCTGGCAACCACTAAGTGGAGTACAATAGGGACTGATTCTGGGACAATATTATTCCACGTCTTTATCACTGGCCTGGATGATCAGACAGAATGCATCTTCAGCAAATTTGCAGGTGAAGATGCGGTGTGTGGAAATATGTCAAACGACAGTAAAACTTCAAGTCACATGGAACTTGATAAACTTCAGCCTAGGGCCAACAGAAACCTCATAATGTTCAGAAATGAAACAACACAAAATTCTACACATGTGTCTTTCAAACTGCATAATTGGCTGCAACAGCAGTAAACTTCTCTTGCTTGATTATAGGAAATTCACACCTGCAATGCTGTGATCTGCTTTGGGTCCCCTATTCAAGAGGTGATGGGAAAAACATTTGCAGAGTGTTAACAAAGTTGTCACGGACTTACAGGACACAACTGTTAAAAAGAAGATGGGGGAGTTGAGTTTATTTAACCTGGAAAAATGAATCCAAAGAAGTATCTAATTGCAGAACACTTGAAGGATTTTAAAAGGCATGGAGCCAAATAGAGCTCAGTAATAGTGGCTGGTGGTAAAACGTTCAGCAATAGCCATAAAGTGCAGCTTGGGAGGTTGAGGTAGGATATTAAGAAACCCATTTGCACTGGGTGGGTGGTGCAGGCCTGGAACAGCTTGCCAAGAGAAGCTCTGAAGGCTCTGAGGTTCTCAAAATTCAGCCAAGCAATGTATGGCTAACGTGATTTGTTGTCAGCAGCAGCTCTGCTTGAGGTTGGATGTTGGATTAAGTCTCTCTGGAGGAGTGTTCCAGCCAAGGTTTCTATGATTTGTACTCCAAAAATGTGTTGACCACACAGATATGACAAATGCTAACCAAGAACACTTCATTTTCCCACCTCTCTCTAGTGGTTGTGCTAGGTAATGTTGGCAGAGTTTTCTTTTGCAGTCACTACACCATAAAAGTCTTGTCCTTCATACAATAGGAGCATAGGAAAAACTACTGAATCTGAAGGGATATCTGGAGTTCTAGCCCAAACTCCTCTCAAAGAGTTATCTTCAAAGTAAGATCAGATTGCTCAAGGTTATTCAGATTTTAGAAATCTCCAACCTTATAATCACAGAATCACAGAGTTATTAAGGTTAAAAAGGACCTCTAAGAACAAGCCCAAGGGTTAACCTAGCACCACCATGTTCACCACCAGACCCCATGCCCAAGTGATACATCTACACACTTTCTGAACATTTCCAGGGTCGGTGATTCCACCACTGCCCTGGGCAGGCTATTCCAATGTCTGACCAACCTTTCAGTGATGGAGTTTTTCCTAGTATCCAATCTAAACCTCCCCTGGCACAACCTGAGGCCATTTCTTGTCAAGCTGTTCCACTGTTTAACACTTTCATGATGAAGAAATATTGAAAAATCTCTTGTTGCAACTTCTTTCCACTGTCCATTTTCACTGTGTGTCTCTGGGAAGAGCCTCTTTCTCCTGTCAGTCACTCATTAGGACATAGGAGACTTCAATGAATTCCCCCTTAGCTTTCTGTTCCCTGGTTGAATAAACCAAACACCGTCAGCCTTTTCCTATAAGTTGTGTGCTCCAAATCAGTTCCACACCATCACTACTGCAATGGCACACTGCTGATTTCTGTTCTATTTGCTTTCCCCCAGGACCTTTCTTGCAAAGTTCCTTCCTAGCCAGTGTTTGAGTAGCAACCCTGTCCTACGGGGGATCAGTTATTCCCCCAATTCGTTGCAATTTGCTGTAATCCACAAATCTGCCAAATCCAGCCAGTTTATCTGCAATTTTTCTGTTCAACCATTCAGCCACAGCCCCTCATTCTGGCTGCAAGGACACCATGGCAGGCTGTGAAAGGACTTGCTAAAGAAGGGTAAAAAATGTCCGCTTCTCAGAGCCCATCTTCTCCTCACAGAAAGCAATGAGGTCAGTACAGCAGGATTTAACCCTGGAAAATCCAATCTAGCTGTTCCAAAACACCTTCATGTTCTTTATGCTCATGGAAATGGCTTCCTTGGAGACTTCCTCCAGCAATTTCCCAGGCAAGAGCTGAATTGGTTGACAGTCAATTCCCCCTTGATTTTTTTCAGGTGGGAGAAAAAATTACCCCTTTATTTATTTTTTTTTTAACCAATGCAAAGGGAACCCCCAATGGCCACAAACTTTAAAAGGTGATAGAAAGTGGCCTCAGAATGAAGCTGGCCAACTCCCACATCACCATACAAAACGTACTATAGAATTAAATCTATAATTACATTTTCTAAGGGAGCTCAGAAATATCTTTCCCCTTAGCTAGAGCTTGTGTAGAATTAAGCCAGCAGATTCAGAGCAAGGAAGCTCTCCCCCCTCCCCTTCCATATTACAATTCTTGAAGTATTATTTTCTAGCTATTACTAAGAAATAAGGGAGGATATAAGGGCTAAAAATAAAACCAAAAGGGTTTAATTTTAAAAAACCCCAGAATTTCAGAAATACACTGGGGAATGCAAAGTAGGAAAAGCTTTGGAGAGAGCAAGAAAAAAGTTCTCCTTGAAAATTTTCAGAAGCCAAACCGAAAGTGAGCAGCAAAATAAACTGACCCATGAAAACTCAAAGCTCTTTGTTGGCCATCAGCAGGCAGCATATCGCTCTTCGTTAGAGGAGTAAGGGAGGAACAGATGAGCTGCCCTTGCTCCTTTTGCATAGCTGCCAATGGTGCAGCAGACAAGTGCTCCTAAGTCTCCAAGCTGCACGGAACTCAGATTAAAAACAGATTTCTTTTTCATTTTCATGTCTTTTTTTTCCCATCTTCTAACCATTCCTATTTTATTTTCCCCCTTTTGTGTGAAATTTGTTGATTTTCTTTTTCCCCAAATTGTTTTTTCATTGTACTTCTCTTTGTTATGTTTATTTTTAAAAACTTTCCTGGCATGCCCTTTGGTTATTCTGTGGTACTCAGAATATTCTGAGTACAGGGATATTCTGTGATATCTCTGGCACAGCATTCCACCTTCTGGCTTGTCTTCTATTTTACAGTCTCCAGACACACAGACTCATGGGGCACTAATGCAGATAAACATTATTGCATGCCTGGAACTCCACAGCATTAATGTAACACAAAAAAACAAAAACAAAAAACAAACAAACAAACAAAAAAAAAAAAAAAAAACCAAACCATAATGGTTAAGAAAATGTATTTCTTTTACAAGGGAAAACTATTGAGACCATTTCCTATGGCAACTTGCAGATTCATCATTTGGAAGACTGCAGTTAGCTAGCCAATCTCCAGGTCTGGATAGTCAGAACTAGTGAAACAGCTCTGATTATTTCTGCACAGTGTCTTTTCCTGGTTGTTCACAGAGCAGAAAATTCAGTTAGGTCCTTGTTATCCTGTCTTGATTCCTGCCCTCCTTCCAAGCAACTCGGCTTTTGTTTCCCACTTTTTCATTCTGAACCGTGCCATGAGACCAGTGTTTGTCAGAGCCACTGGGAGCAAGTTTATCTATCTCCCTGCTATCTCCAGAGCTAAATCCCCTCCAGGATAAAGTCTGAAATTCATTCCTCACTCTCCAGCATGTGCTCACAGCCATCCTCGTTTCCTGGCTCAGAGGAGTCGCTGTCCTGTTCCCTGAGCACTGCCAGGATTTATGAGAACGATCTCTCCTAATGCTTGGTGTGCCATTTCAACACCAGCCTCAGAGATGGAGACCCACAGTTTGAGAAATGTCCCTGTCACTGTGTCAATATCCTCCTTTTTGAGATTCTCTTTCAGTTCCTGCTCTCTTACACATCAAACTTCAGGCATGGACAGTTTATGTCAGACCTGCCAGGGCTCTTTCATTCAATGCAGCAGAAGTACATCTGGGCTGCTCTTGATATCAGCAGCATGTTAAATTTTCAGACACCTTCAGCTTGGTCTGTCATGCTAAGTATCCCCATAAACACCTGGGAGCCAGCTTTATTGCTTCCCCACCTTCTGAGTTCTCCTCTGTATGGTAAGTGCAAAAAACAAGGCAACTATTAAGCTCTGCCAGCACAACAGCCTCATTTTCATGGCCAAAAGGCTTTTGTTTTGGAGGAAATGTGCAGTTTCTTCTCTCATACTGGGTTATAGATACTTGCAGGGCAGGAAACTGGGTAGCATCTGGCACAAAGGAGAGTTGGGGCAGCTGAACCAAAATGGTGCTAATGTCCTCTGCATGTCACGTTACTGACTCAGCAGGGAGATTCAGTCAATACTTGAGCTTGTGTGGAAAAATTTCTCCCGGATGCTCAGGTACAGGATGGATAAACACGGCTTGGCTGGGCAGCCACCCACAAAGCTGCACATCCATCACAGCTCTGCTGCTCCCCTTGACTGCTCCCGAGCCACGAAAAGCACCACACTGCAGAAAGCCTCGGCTGTTCCTTCACTAGAGCACCAGCCCCACCCCCTGTCCCGCCTAGTTCCCTGGTGGCTGTTAAAATCCTGCCTGCAGCCCTTTCTCCAACCTGCTCCCTCAGCACAAGCAGGCCATGGGACATTCAGGGAGAAATAACTCAGAAACATCCTCGCTATTCCCAGATCCCTGAGGATCACTGCATGGACTCTGAGCTTCTCCACCACTCAAAGACTGTGGCAGGAGGAAGCTCCCATGAATAATTCTCAGAGGAACCACTTCCAGACCATGGAGATGCAGGAACCTGTTGCATTAGCAGTGCTAATGCCAGGTGCTAACACAGGCGGAGAACAGGAATTGGCAAACCTTCATAGCAAGGGCTTTTCCTGCCACAGCCAATGCATTAAATACTTCTTTCCAAAGAAACAAATTACACTGCTGAATGCTGATAACATTTGACTCCAGGAGGAAACATTTGTTTTATAAACTGAAATCCTTTCTTTGTAGCAAGAGAGATAGAGTTGTGCTCCAGCCTCCTCTGATTGCTCAGGGAATCACTTGGGGTTGTTTCCATTTTCTGGTGATGCTGATTTCAGGTGATGCTGATTGTTTTTCATCTTCCCAGAAATATGTCTGCTAAGTTCTGTCATCCCCTTGATGTGCAGTTTCTTGGCATCATTGCTCAGCAGCATGGTTTAATGAGAGGGAAGAGCTGGAGTTACCCACTGGCACATGCTCTCACTCCCTCTCCAACTTCTATTTAGATTGAGTGAACTTCTGCTATGCTGGATATTAAATTGCTCTGAATTTTACATATGGCCATTTCTATTATTCCCTCTCCTGCATTTTTTTCAAAAAACAGTTGGCCACTCTAAAAAGGTCTTATACTGTTTGCATGGCATATAGGTTACATGCTGTGCACAATGCATTTAGTGCACGAATATCCCATCAGGCCAGCAGAAACCAGTAACTGGGAGTTGGAATATATACAGTAAAACAGCCAGGAGTGTCATTAAAGAAAATTCTGGTGCCAGAATAGGGTCCACAGCCAAGGGTGACAGTGCAGCCAAGGAAATGTCCCCAGCCCATGAAACAGTGATAGAGTCACAAATACCAGCCCTCTGGCATTTCTTCATCCACACTAGGAGTCTCCTTCCCCCATGGAAAGATGTAGGACAGGTGTAAGAATGGCTGTGCTGGGACATGCAATGGGTGTGGGTTATTTGGGTGGGAATTACGGGTTTAGGTTTTGAAGCTGTGACTTTCCGTAGTTCTGCTCACCTGCAGCAGCTCTCACCTGTGACCTGCTGGGAGTGAGCATCCTCCACTCAGAGCCATGTGAAAGGCACTGGGACAGTGAAGGACTCCAAGGAGCACAGATCGATAGATCAATGCTCAGCAGCAGCAGCAGGGTGGAAGGACAGGCTGCTCTCACCCACAGCACAGGCGATGCTTTGCTGCCTCCTCAGCAGCTGCCCAGAGCAAGGGAAGGCTCTGTCCCCCACCGAAACTAAACCTCACTAAAGCTTTGCAGTGCCCTAAACCCACCCTGAGCTCGCTGGTGCCCCTCAGCTCTGTACTCGTGTCCTTTCCCCAAACTTGCAGCAAGCCCTTCCTCTCTTCCTGAATCGAGTCTGCTGCCACAGCAAAAGTGAGTTTTGTCATCCTTTGGATATCATCCTAAGGCAGTTTATCTCATTCCTGCCTGCAGCGCTGAAAAGCCTTCAAATGGCTCCTCTCCAAAATGAAGCTAAAAGGGTATTTTCCTCTGCTGTGGAACGGAGAGAAAGATTACTGAATGGTTCCTGCAATTTGTGGGGGCTTTGGGGGGTGGCTGCTTGCAGGGTGTACCTCAGCCACAGTCTCCAGCAAGGGCAAGGAATCTCTTTGTGTATGTACCCCCAATTTCAGGCAATATGACAGACTGGGCCTCCCGAAAATCAAATCCCACCCATTAAAGCATTTGGTAGGCGACAAAACTCGATACCTGAGTGGAGAGTCAAATGTTTTTGCTTCTTCAGTCAATTCTCTTTCCACTACATTGCACTGGTCTTATATAACAGCTATTTAACTAGATAAAATCCACCCAAAACTGTAAATTGAAGGAACAGAAAGATATTCTGCATGACAGATAAAATACTTTCAAAACCTTTAGAAAATGAATTTGAGGTATGATGTAAAAATATTTCTAAGTAATTCTGAAAACATCAAAACTTCTCTTACAACAATTTCTCCTTGTTTTTCTCTGGGCTTTTAAATGAAATTTTATTTGATTTTGTGGGGGGGGGAAAAAAAGCAAAGTCAGTATTTTTTACTAGTCTTGCTTACCTTAGAGTTCTTCCACCTGCTCTAACACCTGATTGAGACAAAATGTGTTGTCTGCTCATTTCAATGGGGACTCAGTTATTAAGCTCACTGGAGGCAGTTTTTGAGGCCACATATTTACGATGTGTACTCATTCAGCTAATATTTAAAGAATAACTTCATGGTGCTAAAAAATACTGAAGCAAAGCCGTCACATTCCAGCTTGCAAGAAGGGCTGCTTCCAAGTGACACTGTGTGTGAGGACTCAAAGATTATCACCTGACACAGGTAATCAGGTTGGAAAATTGCTGCTACCATAATTGAGCTGTTCAATTGCAACTATTGTTGGAGTTATCTCCTCCCCCTGGCCCAGGAGGAAGAGGCAGAGGAACAGTCAGATCCTTGTATTGGAAATTCTCTTAGCATGGAAAACTGCAATGCTGCTGCTTTGTTTTCCAGAAATTAAAGCTGATCTTCAGGGGAAAGGTGTCACTTAGAGATGCATTGAAATTTATCTATGAATCCAGCAGACACTGTCAAAGTGAATATGCTTGAATCAGCCAGTATTGGGACAAATGTTTCATTGGTTTCCAGCTTTCTTTGCCTATTTATATTTTCTAAAAGCTAGGTATAAAATAATCCAGCAATAGAAACTTGTTGGGAATTTTTATTTGGTGGCACCCTACTCTGGCGGTTGCTTAACCATCTCTGGCTGTAAGGATCAAAGCAAATGAGAACCACAAACACACTGAATCTGATGGTCTACTTTGAAAATTCAGCCAGGTCAGCCAACATTGCACACATCAAAGCATTACAGGGGTAGCCACTAGCTAAGACTATTCTGCAGCTCTTCCTTGAAAAGCAGCTTGATCGTCTAAGTATATCAGGACAACAATCTTGTCTCCCCTGGCTCCGCAACACAAGCACAGCCTCAGCCTTTCAAAGTACATGAAGCCCTATGCATGCAGTTAATTATAAATAGTGTTGAAATGGAAGCTTAAAACTGGAAGGTCGTGTTCCTTCCATCTGAACATTAAATCCCTTCAAGATCAGGGTGCCCTAGATAGAAGTGGCTGCGTTCAGCTGTGCGGTATCTGTATTACAAAATGTTCTTTGAAATGATCAGGTGGTGAAGGGAGTTTGACTTGTACTTTGCCAGAGAGCCAAAGCTAAGAGGAGGGGTTAGGTACACAGCCTCTGCTAAGTGCTCAGCCAACAGCAGCACCGTGTTTGTCAGAGCTGCCTGGCCTCAGGGGTGTCTGACGGAGAGCTCGCTTTATCCCTCTGGAGATGAGCTTCCAGGGAAGGGCAAAGCCCAGGAATTGTGGGGTATAATGCCTGTAGCCATTCAAATACACATGCTGGAATCCAGGGGCCACTGGAAAGATTTATCACAGCCACCCCGCTTTAAACTGGTATTCAGTCACAAATGTAAAATATTGAGATTCAGAAGCCTTTGCTAGTTTTCTGTCATTGCAAATTGACACTGGCCAGATTCTTTGCTTTTCCCCAAGGGTCAACAAGCAGCAGAAAGCCATGCCAAGCCTGACTCCAGACCATCCTTGAGATGCACTGGCTCTGCTCCCCTCTGCAAGGGTTGTCAAGCGCTGGAATGGTCTGCCCAAGGAAGTGTTGGAGTCTCCGTCCCTGGAAGTGCTCAAGAAATGACTGAACATGGCATTTAGTGCTACAGTTTAGCTGGCATAGGGATGTCCAGTCAAAGAACTCAATGATTTTGGGAGTCTTTTCCAACCTACCTGACTCTGTGATTTGCTTTCTGCCCGTGTTAACGTGGTCAGTGTTTGCTGTTTCTCACAGTCTTAACCTGCCAAAGACAAATCTGTGAACCAACCCCAGCAAACGTTTGTGCAAAAAACTCCACTTCTTGTCTGACTATGCCACAGCAACCAGGACTGCTGCCTCTCACGAGAAGCTCTTTGCACCAGCATTGCCTGGAGCCTCTGAGCTGTTGAGGGGGCCTGGGGTTTGCCCAGGGTCCACCTACACCTCCCATGGGAAACAACGCCAGGCACAGACACCGAGGGTGCTGCTTGTCATCAGCTGTGCAGCTCAGTCACTCTGTGTGGTGGTGAGAACAGACTTCTTCCTGAGATTGAGCCCAGTTCAACCCTGTTCAACCCACTCTCCCCCACTCCAGAAAAGTACCCTCAATTATCTCTTGGGAGAGCTGAAAAAAGAAAGCGCTGCTCTTGATTCTCGTGGAGAAGGGAGATGGGTAATGGTATGGCCACCTGAAATTGCAACCAAATATTTTTTTTGTTCAAATTTGGGTCCTGGTTTCAATGAAAACCAAAAACGTGTCATTCCTCTTCAGTTTACCCTTTGTATTGTGTTTTCAAGTGTGGTGAGGTCTACTTTATACCTTAGGTTGATTTGTGTGTACCATACATATGTAGGATTACTTGGGGCACTTGGAGACTGTTTTGACCTTCAGCTGTGAAATCAGACTGTCCTGTATCTCTCCTTCCACCTTTAAAAACACAAGAATAGCCCTTTCCAGCAGAATCCTGTGTTTTTGGAAGCATGCAAGTCCTATCTAGAGAGCAGTCAAGTGTGATCAGTGAAAATCTCCATTGCCCCTTGTGCAAAGAGTAACTCTCACCTCTTCGGCACAGAGCAAGGCCAGAGCCTAAAGGAGTATGTGAATATTCCCAAATACTGCCTTTTAAAAAACGGAAATAGCATGAAGCCCATTCCTGATGCAAATCAGCCAAAAAGCAACTCCAAAGCAATGATGAAAATTTGTGATTTGTATTATGCAGGTACATGGGAATCAGATGGGTCAGATACCTTGGCAAGGAAAAGTAGTGTTGATACCTTTTGCAAACCTATTTTTGCAACTTCTGCTCATATTCAACAGAAATTGGTGCAATTCCTGTCTTACAGTCTGATCAGAGAGGCAAGAAAAGCTATAAAGGATTTTACTGACTGGTCCCCCAAGGGCTTGGATGTGCATCAGTTCTACTTGGGCAAGCACATCTTGCAGAGTCAGAGCTCTGTTTTTTGGACCTCATTGCTGTTTACCTTTACTCTCTCCACTTTCTGCTCTTGGCTAAAATTGTAATATATGCTTGTCATCAAAAATTCCAGCACCCTATTCATCTGATAAGAATTCAAACAGTTAAGAAGGTGTCATGAAATTAATGTAGAACCCTGGCAAAAATCATAGTGCTGGGAATTGATGAAGTACAAGTTTAATCCATCCCTCTTTGAGCCTCACTATCAAAGGCCCACCGGGGGTTGTTATATGGTTTGGATAGTTGTCATTTTAGGCTGGATAAAGTTTATGAAAAGAGATTAATAATTGATTTTATCTAAGCAAAGACAACTACAGTATACTCACTCTATTCTTTCCAGTGGCACATGGATTTTATGACAATATGTGTTAACTGGTATAATCAGTTTTCTTAAATCAAGGTTACAGTAGGTCCTTAGTTAAAAGCTGATATTTCCTGGATTTTACTGTGAGAGGCTTGATATTTGAAAAACCCTTGTGTAAAAAATCTCAAGAGAGAAAGGACGATTAAAACCAAACCCATGCACAAAGGAATCAACATAACAGAACAAAATCCAGTTCAATTTTTTTTTTTTTGTCAGCTCCTACATTGCCTGTCTTCATTCTAATTCCTACCCCATTTCCCATCAGACACTCTGAGCTTGCACTCAACAGCAAGATGAGACCAAAAGTAATTCCAGGACCCTCGAGGTGTCTTCTGCTCAGTCCTTCAGCGCCATCCAGCCTGAAGATGTTTGTGCCATCAGAGGCCTGGAAGAATGTGCAGATGCCTACAATTTCCTGTGCCCAAAGACTGGAGACTGAAAATGACAGTGGTAATGATATCCTGGCAATCTGAGCCGAGAATGAGTCACCTGCTGGTTTTAAATGGGACAAAGAAAACCAATCGTCTTTCAATTCTGCAGGTGCTGCAAATTGTGCTGGAGTAAATCAGTGTAAAATATTCATTTGTTTTTTTGTGGTTTGTTGATACTTCTGACAAGTAGAAGCTCAAGCAAAAAAAACCAATCAAACTTTGGTTGAACTGGAAAAAACCCTTTCAGATAATTTTTGCTGAATTACAAGGCAAAATCCAGAAATAAATATATTTTGGATTCTACAATCATTTCAGTTTTGGACATTTCTCCAATGCTAAATCCAAAGAAATCTGAAAATTTATATAATTTCAGATCAAGACTTTTTGGCCATTGTTATTAAAGAAAGGTGACTATAATCTAATTATGTTGCCACTGTTATTTTAAGAACTGGGAACTTGGAAAACTTTATGCATTATCATGAAATCTAATTTTTTGGGGGGAAAGGAAGAAAGATTAATCTGAGACATTTTGTACAGTTTCACATCTGGGACATATGTGATATATTAAGATTCCCTGTGACTCAGGTTACAAATACTCCTTCTGCTATAATCACTTGAATTTAATAGTAAGGCTATGCCTCAAATACAGTGTTTTTTATAAAATAACATTTCGGCTCAAGGGAAGCCGTCTTCATTCTGTGTGTGTTTCTGCAGGCAGAAGTTATTAACTTCTGTATTCCATAAAGTCAAAGTACCCAAAATATTGAGGGCAGCACACAGAAAACATCTTTGTACAGGCAGCACTCAGAGGAGTCTGTGTCACAGGATCCATCCTGTGCCCTAATCCCGAAAGGACAAGACAAAAACAGCCTCAGCTCCTAAAAGTAATAGCTCGTGCTCTTTTAATTCTCAGATCCCTGATTCAGCGACTGCTACAGCAGCAAAAATAGCAGCTCGTATACACATATTCTAAGTGCAGGTTAGGAATTGCAGCTGAAATTGTTTCAGAGAGATGTTTGTAATGCGGAAATGTCTGTCTAACCTATGCCATTATCTCTGGGATTGCAGAGGTATTACTTCAAAAATATTTCATAAGAACATTCTACAAAAACACTAAAAACACTTGATAATCCTTGTAGAGCTCTGCGGGACAAATTCTTCCCTTCTTCCCCCATCCAGAGCTGAAAAGGTGCTACTGTCTCATTGATGATCGGAATAGCCAAAACAGAATTTTAGCACCAATGAAATGAGCCACCAGCATTGTAATTCACGCTGAAAAGGGGCTCTCACTCAGGTGCCTCAATATTTTACAAGCAAGCCTCGTTGAGCATCTCTGCATGGCATTGTGTCTGTTTTACGGAGTGCAGGGCAAAGCTGAATGTCTGGGGCCTGCCAGGTGAGAATTTGTCTCTCCTGAGAGAGAAGCTCTCGCAGCCCCCAGGTGAGGCAGCCCGATGTGTCTGTGAGCCCTCCCGGCAGCATCAGGAGGCACATCCAGCACCGGGGCAGGGCTCACCTGCATCTCAGGCATCCTGCCACGGCAGTAACTACAGAGATCCTCCGGGAAGGAGAGCAGGAGAAGGGGCTGGAAACCTCTAGAAGGGCTATCACACTGCGGAGTTCTGCCCTTGGGCAAGCAGAGCACACACTGAAGGCAGGAGGACATTTTAAAGGGACTGGCACTTCATGTTGCTGCAAAAATTAAATCCAGGCTGGCTCACCAAGTTCTGCAGGAGAATATCTTTAGAAAATTTCCTATAAATGTTTAATCATTTCATCTTGGATGGCATTTAATTAGCAACCTAATTAACTTTTTTGTATTTATCACTCGCGCAGGCTCTTGGCACCTTCTGCAGAAGGGCAGGGGATCACAGTGTGCACAGGGGGAATTTCTGGGCTGGGGAAGCCCAGGGGAGTGCCAAGACCCTGCAGAAGCTGGCAGCTCTCACCAGAGCAACTGATGAGGCTTTGGGGGGCTGGGGCTAATGATATCCATCCCCCAATCTTGCTGAGGGCAGCCCTGGGCAATGACACAGGACCAAGGCTCAGGATGGCAGCTCAGGATGGCCACTGAGGCAGGAGGGTGTGCAGGGAGGACAATTTTCAGTGGAGGGATGTTCCACTGGCAAAGTGGAGGGACTTGAGTTCCACATAGCTCAGCAGCAGGGCACCTCTGTGTGTGTGACCACCGGCCAGGCCAGGGACACTCACCCTCCGTCCCCTCCCAACAGAGTGGGGGGCACTCGCCCGAGGACAAAGGCTGCTGCTCTGCCCCGTGAGGGCCAATTCCCCCACACAGACGGAGCTGCTGAAGGCAGAGATGTCACCAGAGTGCCCTGGCAGACAAAAGGAACAGCCATGTCCTGGGGTGCAGCCAGCACAGCCTCACTGGCCAGACAAGGGAGAAGATTGTCCCTCCTCACCTCGAGCCCTGGGTGCAGTTTTGGCTGCCACAACATCAGAAGGATGTAAAGGTATTAGACAGCATGCAAAGGAGGGCTACAAAGGTGATAAAGGCTCTGGAGGGGAAGCCTTATGAGAAATGGCTGAGGGCACTTGGTCTGTTCAGGCTGGAGAAGACTGAAGTCAGATCCCATTTCAGTCTTCAACATCCCCCTGAGGGCAGAGCAGGGGCAGGTGCTGATCTCACTATCGGGACGAGTGACAGGTCCCAAGGGAATGGTCTGAACTTGTTTCAGGGGAGGTTTAAGCTGGATATTAACAAAAGGTTTTTTACCCAGAGGGTGGCTGGGCACTGGAACAGCTCCCCAGGGAATGTCACAGCACCAAGCCTGACAGAGCTCAGGAAGTGCTTGGACACATGGATTGTGTGACAATCCGTGGCGTGATTCTTAGGGATCCTGTGATTCCATCCTGTGCAGGGCCAGGAGATGGACTCAGTGATCCTTTTGGGCCCCTTCCCACTCAGGATATTCTGTGATTCAGTGCAGGGTGGAGCTCAGGCTGCAGGAAGGGCCTGGAGCTTTCTCCTGGGGCAGGGACAGGCAGCAGACCTGGCTGCAAAAGGTGTGCCCAGGTTGAGACACACCTGGCTGGACCCTCCTGGTGTACTGAGTCCATTGACTTCTGCCACTCCTTTGACAGAATTCACTCAGTCTAAGACACAAACCTGCCGAAGGTGTACAAAGTAACTAGCAACTCTCAGAAAAGCATGAAAAGGCAAAAATTCAACAATTAAACAACTTTTAATGAACTACAAAGGTGTTTTAATGGTTTAATTAATTGGTATTTAAATGGATTTAATGATCGACATTTAAAATGAGGAAGTGAATAGATAATCTAGAGTGTCCTCTCCCCCTTTCATCACTTAGTAATAAGGAGAAACTTCAAAACCATCTGTTATTTACTTACATATCAGCAGAGAACAAATATCTGAGATCTTCATACATCTGCTACCAGTTTCCCTTTCACACTTTTGGTCCTTTGTCCATGCTAAATGCAAATTATTTTGAGAATTTTCCTATTGATAAGAGATGCTGCATCATTCAGTCTTTAATGATAGAAAACAAGCATCCTAAAATAGCCAGTAAGAGGCCAGTATGACATCTATTAACCAGACAATTCCTGAAGGAGGCAATCTTTGCTATGTTAGCAGGAGAACCTGCTTTGTTCTCTTGTCTTCCTGCTCATTTTATCCCCTCCAACATCCTATTCTCAGTCTCTGATGAGTGTGCTGTTCAGTAGACTGAAATAAATGGGGTTTACTTATTTGGGAGTAAATACTGAAGCAACTTGCAAATGTAAATGTGTGAGACTGGATCTAGAAAAGAAATAAAACCTGGAATTAATCACAAAGTCTGTTTTGTTGTCATTGATTCAATGTTGGATTAAAAAGGAAAAAAAATGGCATGGGGGCACAGGACTGGCAATTAATCCAGGATTTTGGGTATTTTAGCTTAGCAATGAACACATTATTTGCGTGTTGTTTTGTCATATTTAATCAATCTTTTCTCTTTTGTTGCTCTGGGAAGAGAGAGTTTGGGACTCAAAGTGATGAAGCAGTTTCCTGATGGAGTATTTTATGGGAAAAGACTGACAGGTCTCTGCTCTTCTCCAAAACATTTTAGCAAGGTCCAGGCACTGGGGTGATCAAATCAGGTCTCCAGTAGGACATCTGATACCTGAGGAGGGACTGTCATGTATATTCTATTCATAACACGGTATTTTCTACTTCCTCTAAATGGGACTGTACTACCTGTGCAAATTACTCAGTGCCTGGAGGCCAGAGAAAATAGCACCGGAACTTCTGCTTGCTAAAGGGATGGAAATTACCTTATTTGCTTTCCAAGGCTTTAGGAACCTGAGAGAGAGCTCTGAAATGCATAAGGACATAACATATTGGCTTCAACGGCTTCTGATCTGCCCTGTGCCCATGTCTAAATACATCCCAGAATGACCAATCCTATATCAACATTCCTGGCAATACCCTTATGTAGAAATAAAGTCTCAGCACTGCTGTATTTTCTGCTTCCAGACAGAAGGAAGGCAAATTTTGCTCAGTAGTTAACACCACCGGTGATCTAAAAGCAGGTCTGCTATCTCATTGCAATTCAGGTGCCCTTCATCTTTGTGACACAGGCTTTGTTCTCTTGGATATTGCTGTGTCCCACGAGCTGTTTGCAAACCCCAGAATGATAAGCAGTAATGAGAGGAAAGAATGGAATCAGCATCGTTGGGTCTGCCTAGTAACGAGCCAGGAGACATTTTGAATGTAAGCCATGTTTTTAAATTTGCAAACTGCATTAAAAAAAAAAGAGGGGGAAAGAAGGAAGAAACTAGACCAGACAGATCAAGATCAAATTCCCCAACATTTGAAGTTTTTGCTCATGCCAGTGGGTTTTATACACAGACTAATTAAGTTGTCTGAAAAAGAGACACCAAAGACTATATGGCAGCAAAATCTGGTGGTAGCTGTACTTTTCTTGTTAATTCCTGGAGCTTGAAAAAATCTTGTTTCTGTTTCAATGCTTTCAAAGACAGTTTTTTTAATTTACCATATTTCACTGATAATTATTTCATGCAGTAACTTTTATACAAGTGATTGCTGGATGATTATGCTCCAGGTGTCTATTAAAGTTGATGAATGTATTTTGGTATTAACATTCTGTAGCATGTAAAACAGTCGCAAAAGGACAGATGGCCTCTTGTAATTACTATTTCTGTTAATTATTTATATTTCTCTTTTGTCTAGAACTCCAAAGAGATGAGAAGATTGCTATGTGATGTGCTGCTTATTCCCAGTGAATGAGATGATTCCTGGACAAGGAATGAGCAATTTGATAGGTAAGAGGGAGAGAAAAGATTTATTTTCTGTTCTTGTACAGCTAACATGCTGAGGAATAAACATCAGCAGACCTTGGCTACATTTCTACTAACAAAGAGAGACCAGAGATTTTCTCCTAAATCTGGGATAAAATGCATGTGCTTTTTTGTGTCCTGTGTGACCCAGCATCGGTAAGGTGCAGGAACAACTACAAAACCATGGATACATGCAAAAAATGAATTTATTTACATTACGTTGTTGTACAGGGGATCCCTAAAGCAGCACCTGGGCAGAGGCACACAACTGAGGACGCAGGCATTGTGGAGCTTGATCCATGCTGGAAGACCAACAAACCTGCTGTTTTCACCTGTATTCCAGATATCCACACAGCTGTAATTTACCACTGAGCTTTGTTTTTCCCACAGCAGGGCAGGAATCACAAGCTTGTTTGATAGGTTGCCTCTAAGTCTGTCAGAAGACTCTATTATCTAACCACAGATGTTCTATTTGTCCAACACACAAGGCCAAACAACAGCAATTAGGACAATATGAGGTTTTGACACCTCAGCTGCAAGTGACTTGAACATGTTTACAATCTTTCTCGCCCATCTTCCATTATTTTCCCTCATGCCCCAACTCTTAAGCACTCTTAACCTCCAAAAATGATGTCTGAATTAAAGTGTCTGGCTCATGCTGGCTTTCAAATTGTGCCCTAGCTGGCTCTGGAAAAAAAACAGTTTCAACAAGTAGTTAATAATTTAAAACAAAGAACGCTGAATTGTAGTGCCCCAGTGTTATCTCATTTGTGCATGGAGCGGTAGCACCATTTTAGCACAGGATCAAATTGACACATTAACACCTGCAATGTAATTGTCCATTTACATTTCCTTAGTCTCCTGGAAATACTATAAAAATGCTTATCCCACCATCTATCCCACTACCTGCTTTGGCAGAAGAACTAATGCAACCAGACCTTCACCTTCTGTTTAGAATTAGCAACAGCACTGAAATTAGTATTTTGTGTGCTTCTGAAGAAGGTGAGATGACCCCAGATGTAAATTTGGTAAGGCAAGTTGGGCGTACAAACTTCATTTAAAAAAAATTTTTTTAAAAGATACATTTGGGAAAATAGATGGGTTCTATTTAGACCCTGCAATTGGAACAATTATCTGACCCCCTTTCTGCAATAGCTGCATTCAAAATGCTTTAAGAAGTAATTTTTAGAGTTTTGACAAAGCCACAATTTTTTAGCTTTTTCTTGGAACTTGGATTAGTAATGAAGAGAACATCTCCAAGGATGGAGATTCCATATCCTCTGCAGGCACCTGTGATAAAGTTCTGGTCACTCTCATGGTAAAAAATAATTTCCTTATATCACGTTTGAAGTGCACGTGTTTCAGACTGTATCCACAGCTTTTCATCCTGCCACTGCACACTTCTCTGAAAAGTCTCTGTATCCTCCAGTCAGAGAGATGCAGCCAGCAAAAATAATAATCCCTGAATCTTCTTTTTCTTCACACAGAACAAACTCAGTTTCTTCTGTTTCTACACCTGGTACTGCTGGTCCCATCCAGCTTGAGGGCTCATGTATGCTGACTGCACCCAACGAGTTCCCCTCCCCTGGGCTCAGACAGCATCTCCATGCCTGTCTTTCCCTGGGGAGCTCAGCACATGGCTCACCAGATGGGTGTAAGCAGTGCTGACTGGAGGAGAAGGCTCCATTTCCCTTGGCACGACGGCTGAATTCTGGCTGATGCAGGACGCCCAGGGTGGCTCTGCCTTCTTTATTACACAGGCACATTGCTGCTTTCTGGTCAGCCTGTGGCCCACCAGGACCCTCCGTTGCTTTTCAAATCTGCTTCTCAGAAGTTCCAGCCTCCACCTGGTGCTGGGGTTACTTTGTCCCAGGGGCAGGACTTTGCTTTTGCCTTTGTTGAACTTCATGGCGCTCCTGACAATCCACATCTCCAGCCTGGCAAGGTCTCCTTGAATAGCAAACGTCTTCTGCAAACATGCTGAGAGAGCTCTGGCACATCATGCAATCCATCAGTAAAGCTGTTGAGCAGTAAATGTTGGCCCCAGTGTGGCTCCCTACAGGATGTCACCAGGAGCCAGCCACCAGCTGGACTTAGCACTTCCAATCACTTGCTGTTGAATACTTTTCTAGTTATGTCAATTCAGTTCTGAACAAGGAAAAAAGAAAAAGGAAGAATACATTTCACTATAGTAACATAACATATGTGAATAAAATGATCAAAAATATATCCATAGCAATTAGTGGATTGGACTGAAGAAGAAAACTGATATTAATAATGTTCATGTTGGGTTCTGTTTCCAGTGCCTCTGCTGCTAGGACAGCCTTGGATTAATTACACATTGGGTATTTTTCCATTTATAATGACAAAACTTTTGAGTGAACTAATTAGCCAATATTATTGACAATACCAGTGTATTATAGTTGTTGTATTACCTATTACTAGTCTACAACTACTCTTTAAGTAGTTCTATAAATTGAGCCAGCTCAGACTAATCTGAGCTAGTGAAGTAAGCCAAATAATCTACTAGGGTGGTCCATTTCTCTCTGTGAATTCCTCTGGAGTTTACTCTCAGTTAGAAAACAGTTGCAGTGTATGTGAATTCAGCCTCAGGATTTCAGAGCAGTTCTGTAAATACAGAGCAGTAATGTTTCTCAACATTTGCTTATGCTGAACCAGAACATTGCTGGGTTTGGTTTTTTTTTTTCATTTCCCATTATTATCCCTATTTAAATGGTATAGGGAGACCGCAAGAGAAAGGCACCCTGCTGAGTTATTGCATAACCTTACGAAAATGATCTGTCCTTGTCTGGACAGAAGAGGGCTGATAACAAAAGCCCTTCCCAGGAAATATTCAGGTACATTCCTAAATACATCACATGGGTGAACATTTGTCATCCATAAGGTTAACTACATCTATAAATCATTTACAGGACCTAGGCTCTAGGGAGTAGGTGTGCATTCTCTCCACCACCTTAAAAGCTCTGCTTGTGGTACAAATTATGACCTAATTATCAACACAGTACAAAACCCTGGTGCAAACACGTTTGTTTTCCTCCAGCAGAGCAGCTAATAGCAGCAGCAGCAGTGGTGCTGCTGGTAGCAGATCTCTTGTTAAGACGCCATCCCTTGATCATGCTTGATGTCATTCCCATTACATCTGACTCCTATCACTGCCCTGGGCCAGCACCAGAACTGCAGCAACAACCAAATATCCTACTAATGTGAGCCAAAATTCATTTTATCAAACTGTACATTGTGCCAAGGCATCTTTCCCTACTTTTTGCTGTTTGCTGCCTCTGAGTTAAAACATTAGGGGATGTTTTTTGGAATGGAACATGCGAGTACAGGCATTTTCAAAGCAAGAACGAAGCAGTATCAGCCACGTCACACTGCTGCCTGTGTGAACTCCTTTTACGTGAACTCCATTATGGATCCCAAAGGGCACTTTCCTGCCTGTCTTGCCTCTTTGCACTGTTCCTCTCCTCTCTTTCTCCAGTGCTCTGTCACTTCTGTTTCATGCCACATTTATTAGACTTCTTTTAGAAGCACTGTCTGCTCAGGTGGAGAAATGTAGTCACTGTTCCCTCCACTATTAATTTTAATTCATCTTTAATGCTTACACAATTCCTCCCTTGAATGGTTTTGCCTAAATGTCTATTTTCCTTTGGATCAAAGACCTTCCTTAAATCCATTCCCATACTTAATAATCCTGTTTCATTTTCTTTTGGCTTTATAATGAATGCATTTACTGAAAAATGAAGACAACAGACCTCTAAAAGTCACTGTCTTCATCTCAGTCTCTCAGATTGGTTCTCTTTACACAGGTTGACATTTAAAGTGTGTGCCTATGTGTTGCATGCACACACAAACAGATAAACATATATTTCTGAAACACAGCAGCAAAAATGCTGCCTGAACACAGCAGGGTTAGAAATCCACAACATCTTATGTCTAATCTAATAAGTCAAAAGTAACCAGTTCTTTCAGATTTAAGGGGGGGGTTTAACACCAAAACACTTCATGGTTTGATTGTTTTTAGGAATAGTCTTTCTTGGTTAACTTTAATTCAAGTTATTGGAAATTCCATGGTGTTATGGAGAGCTTTGGGGTCCATCAAGGGAAAGAGGTGAATTGAAAGAGGGTGATAAGTCAGCATCATGTACAAGGCAACCCTATTGCTTAGACACATTAGAGGTGTGCTAGTAACAGAAGAAAGAGAAAAATTGCCAAGGGAAATGCCAGGCAGGAGGCTGGAAGAATATCAAGACAGCAATAGACTGCAGTCCATCTCCTTTAAACTGTGTGACTATAAGGCTACCTTCTGTATATACTTAATTGCTGAATTGGACTGAAGATAGTAAAAGCATATGCTTGCCCCCCTGTGGAATAAAAAACTCTTTCAGGTCTATCAGTCTCAGGAATCAAACACTGAAGGGTCTGTCATCACGTGCAAGAGAATTTCAGAAAGATCATGTCCATCTTGGAAGGATTTATCTGTTTGTAGTTGATTAGTTCAGAGTTCACACACCACTATGGGGGCAGTAAACATTGTGCCCACTTTTCACAGACAGGCTGCACTGGAAGAGCAAATAAATGAGTTTACCCACTTCCTTCTTTGCTGCCACACCAGGGAATGACATTTTCCTGTTAACCAGTGTGTCTGGGGTTACAGCTGCTCGAGGTACCTAGCCAGCATATTACGCAACACTGATGTAAATATTTTACTTCAGAAATTAGTGCCACTAGAATTCTGTATAATGTTCAGGCCAGGTAATGGAACGGAATGGCAGTTAAATAAGATGCTTAAGTTGTTAAATGTTTCCATTATAAATATTTATCCTTGGAAACGAAACACACAGCTACTCCCTGAATGTCATCAGCTATTAATTGTATAATCTGTGATTGTAAACACACTTCTGTTGTTTCCTATGCCTTTTGGACTCTAAAGGCTGAGAACAGTTGAAAAGCAGTCAAAATGTATTTCCAAATAGCTTGTTCACTAGACAGATTCCCTTAATAGCTTTTTCCTTGGAAGGATTTGAAATTGCACCATATCATGCATCGAAGCAACCGTCTCAGAGATGAATTTGAAACATTGAAGATGAAGGGGGCTCCAGTAAGTCTTCACAAACTCGTGGATGGGTGATCTTGCTGTATAAATTTCCTAAGTAACCACATATGAGCATAAAAATGCCTATTCCAAGCGATATTAAATGTCCATTTTTAGCAGCGTCCTGTCACCATCAGCAACTGCAAGCAAATACATGCTGTGTGAGAATACAACAAAAAGCTAAGTAAGTGATAGTTTTCCCTCATAGTCTGCCAGCCACTGGCAAGGGCTCTGCAGCAGCACTTCTGTTCCATATGAGCTATGCCGGTGACAATATGGGCATTCCTAATAAAAATAAATGTGAATTATTTGTTCAGTGGTGAGGCTGGTTGTTTTCACTCTATTTGATGGTCTTTCCATTCCTCAGCCTTTTGTTACATGACAGTACCATTCATCCCCAGGCTAAATGATGTCTCTCAAGCCACAAGAATCCCATCATAGAGGACTCCTGCCCTGCCCCATGTAATAAGAGGGGATAAAATCAGTTGCAGCATCTTGCAGAGAATTAAGGGCAGACTTAGAAAGTGGTTGGTTGAATAAAATATTGAAAGGACTTGGATTTTCTTTGGTTGGTTGGCCTCCTGCTTGCAAAGTATAATTGTGATTGTAATGATAATTGTGATTATGATACTTGCTTTAAGTTGTGTAAAAAAAAAAAGTGATTGTAAATGGAACACAAGGAGCACATGTGATGTTTGTAACGAAGCAAAGTGAGGCTTAGGGAGGCTGGAGACAAAAAGAAGCTTCCAAAGCCCCAAAGGGGGAAAATATTTCCAGATGAAGAACTATTTTCCCAGCTGGTGGAAAATGCCATGCTTATTCTGTAGGATCATGTTAAACATTAAACAAAGAAAGGAAAAAGAAAGCACATTTAAGCAGGTGTCTCACAAAGCAATGAACCAGACTCACTATGCCAACTCAGCCCAATATTTGGGAAGTGACACCAAGTTCATGGAGAACTTTGGGGTTGGCAACCACCAAGGAGCACCGGAAGGACCCTGCAATAAGAGAAAGCACAGGCCAAAGGGAGGGAAAATATGTTAATGACTTCTGGGAAATTATTATTGTATGCATCTTTCTTCTGGCAAAACCTATGAATATGCAGGTAAAATATTGTATTTCAACAGGAGCTTTTTCTGTACTCTGCATGTACAATAGGTGGAGATATCCCTGGGCTGTAATAAAGGATTCCTGCTCCTTAATGCTATGCTGGTGTTGAGGAGTTTATTCTGCCAATTTCAGTAACACCTTAATGCCACATCTACACATCTTTTAAATATCTCTGGGGATGGTGACTTAACCACTTCCCTTCACAGTCTCTTCCAATGTTTGACAGCCCTTTTGAAGACATTTTTCCTAGTATCCAACCTAAACTTCCTCTGGCATAGCATGAAACCATTTCCTCTTATCCAATTACTAACTACATGCTCCTTTCAGTGGCTGTAGAGTGAGAAGGTGCCCCCTGAGCCTCCTTTTCTCCAGGTTAAACATCCCCAACTCCCTCAGCTGCTCCTCTTCAGACTTGTGCTCCAGGGCCTTCACCAGTTTTGTTGCTCTTCCTCGGATGGGATGACCACAGGTTTCTGGAACTGGGAGTCAAACAAACACTCTGTTTCAGGTTTGAGAGGCACAAGTACAGTCAGAGATAGGCACAATATAATGGGAAGAGCTTGAAGTGAGGGTCAAAATCTCAATCTTAAGCTCAACACAAGCTTGGAAGATCTGTGGAAGGAGAAGAGAAAAAGCCAAGTGTTAGACTGATGCATTTTCTTCCCAGTAGTGGGATCCCAATGTCCCTTCAATCGAATCCGTAACCACTTCACTTTCCTAATGTTCAGGACATTCATGGTGCATTTATATCTTTAAATGACCTCTCAGCTGCAAAAGAATCATGCAACCTGGAAAATAATCAGTCACATCTCAGCACTGCAATTCTGTATAGAGCAGTCAAGTCCAGGAAAGCTTTGTAAGCTGACAGCACATGGAATCCTGATGCTCCCTCTCCTACCCTCTAATTGCTGCTTTATCAGCTGCATCTACTCCCCTCCCTGAAACAACTGCCCTATTAATTAATATTTTACTTGGAACTGACTTCTTTGTGAAGGTGACAATGTCTGTGTGTGTTTCTGTGTCTGCTTATCAGAGAGTTACAATGACGCTGGAGCTGAACGCTGGCTAAGTACACAAGCTGTATTTGAAAAAAAAAAACAACCAGATTTTCACATTTACAGAAACACTTTTTCTGATCATTTTGTTTGAACAGTCTCATCCTTTACCTTTATTTATTAAAAAAGTAGCAGTCAGTTTGTAATTAAAAGGGCTTTTGTAAACAGACACCAAAACTTTTAATTTCCAAAGCATCTAAAATGCTAACATTTGATGTTTTGAAGTTTTTTCTCTTGATTTTTGAAACAAAATATCATCAAAATCAATGGGGCTTGATGGACAACATGGAAAGTATTGACTAAAGTTTCTGGAAAATATCAATGAGCAAGTATAGTCACACTCGTTATCCTAAAAGAAATAACTGACTTTAGAAATGTGTGTACAGCATTCCTATTAAAAAACCCCCCAAATCTGTTGCTGCCTGCTGTTAAGATCTGGTGAGCAGCTTTGCAGATAGCAAAAGTTCCTGCAGTTTTTAGTTCCTCTGTTCTGTGCTGCACAACTCTATACTTAGCACTAAATTTGCTTATAATGATCACGCTTGTGTATAATTACTATTCATGTGCACTCTCTGTGCTTTGTCATCACTCCTAAGGATTGAATAACATCTCTTAGGATAAGGAATGAAGTAGAAGGAATAAAATTGTTCTGTCACTTGGAGGTGTGCCATGGCTCACATGAATGTCACTTGGCGCTGCCAGAAAATCTGGAAGTTGAACCTTATCCCCACTGCCTCTCTCTCTCCGCCGAATTGATTTCTCACAAGTCTTGCTCTCAAGTTTTTCATCTCCGGGTTTTGAAATCGTTCGAATGATGTTGGCATTGCTTCCAGGACAAGGTGAGCAAAACCTCAAGGTCTTACTCTGCGAGCCTTTTTGGGGCTGTGAAGGCCCTCTGTGCGCAGCCTGTGTGCCGAATTTCTACCCAATGTGAAAATATCATCACATCAGGCAGCTGAAATCTCATATTCCCATATGGAAGGGCACCCGGCACTATTGGAAACTGCTACTCCAACTACACAAATTTCTGTGCTGAAATCCAAGCTAAAATATATATGGTGCTGACAGCTGCCCGTGTTACAAAAGGAATACACATTTATACTTCATTGAGGCTGAAATCACTCCTTCAGATGGTCATGAAATATTGTCAGAGATGTGGTTCAGTGGTGGGTTTGGCAGTGCTGGGCTAAAGGTAGGACTCAATGGGCTTAGAGGTCTTTTTCAACCTTAATGATTCTAGATACTGAAAGTTTAGATTTCATTAGAGAAGCATTTGGATGTTTCTGAATTTTTGATCTTGCTCAAAATAGTAGGAAATTTCTCATTAAAAAATTGCTTTGAAAAATGAGCGTGCAAGATCCACGATGATATTTCTAATTTCCTTTTTTCATTTTCAGCAACCTTTATGAAAAAGACAGATTTTGCAAATTTTTATGTGGCACCATCCCGTACTCGAGAAGTGGGAGTCTCTATTCCTTTTCCAGCTGGCAGGCCGTGCAAGTTTTCCAGCACAGCTTGTACTGAAAGACTGGAAGGTGCAAACATCATTTGACTCCTCCCCAATGATATCTCAGACAGGGAAGGTGAATAATCCTCCTGCATTGCCTCCAGAGGGAACTAAGATGCCACCTTGGAGCTAATTTTTGGACATCCAAAATTCAGAGGGATGAATGTCACTCAAGGAAATGGAAGGAACTGGAATACCTCCATGAGTAAAACTTAGAGAAAGAGCTGCAGTATTAAATCCACATTATATTTTCCCCATCAAAATTAGACTAAAAGCACCTAAGTGATCTGGAAGGTGAGGTCAGAAACAAAGAGGTTGCAGGTGAGGAAAGAAATATCAGGCATCAAAAGGATTCTCATATTTTAGTGTAAGGAGGAAAGAAACACTTCAGGATAAAACCTGACATATCTCAGAGATTTCAGTTTTTACAAGAGGAGGATAAGTCTATCTTTTCATCTCCTGAAACGAGTTTGCTTGTTGTTTCTTTCCTTTTAGGAAAAAAAAAAATAGAAAGGCAAATCTTTTTCAGTCTGACATCAGATTGCCCTCTGACTAAATTGGTTTTGGAGTTCCTTATCAAAATATTCTGGGAAACTTTTATACAGATGCAGCATATATTAGAAATGTCAGAATACCATCTGTGAGCAGAAAAGAAAGAACAGCATGGGAACAGAAAGGAAATATCTGTGGAGTTTTTTTTTTAAATTAGGATGCCAATACTCTGATTTCTAAAATTCAATCAAAGCATGAGTGCCAGAGGTAAAGGAAATGCTGCACCTCGTAATTAAATGCTTTGTACAATCAGCAGCTTTACAAAGACGTTCATGGAAAGCTCATTTTTTTTAATCTTAAATTGTATATCAACATAAAAACAAATACCATGAACTCTCACCAAAATGCATGAACTTGTTTTCCAGTCCTCCTAACTTTAATGATTGTCTGCTGCTTAAGTCACAAATCATTCTGCACATCTGACATATTCGGATAATTTTTGGAATTAGAATACTAAAACAGCATCTTCACTGCAGGCCAAGTATTCAAACTCTAGATGTCCAGAAGAGGCCTCAGGAGTGATTAAACCCGAGGATCTTAATTAATCTGACTTCTTCATTGCCAGACATCTAGAGAAGAAAATCCATCTTTATGTGGACAGTTGTGATCTTCAGCCTGAGGTAGCCCCAGTTCCTAAAAAACTAAAGAGAAACTAAAAGACAAACAAACTAAAGACGAACAAACAAAAAATAGCTAATTCCATGCTGCAAGTCAATTCTGTCCATCCACAGAAACAGCAGAACAATTCCAGATTTCAAGACTGAAAATTATCCTTATTTTAAACCACTGCAAAGGATGGGTAAGTACTGAAACAATCAGTGAATAGAAATAAAAACAACCTTCAACATATTCAAAATATTTGGTTTGAGTTTGACTTTCCTGTAATACAAGTGAAAAACCTGAATTAGTCATTTTGAAATGAAGCACTAAACATTTTGTCACCCTGAAAACGCCAGCCTAGGGCACAATGATTCAATGTTACCATGCCTATTTTACTAAGTGAAATCCAATAGAATTGAGATTTGTTTAATAACTTTTATTTTCTTAATGCCATTTTGCTCCCTTGAGGTTTCCTTTAGTTCTTCTGTACTGCAGACTCTCTTCAAAGTAGGAGAAATTCTGGATTGAAGATCTTCTGGAAAGAGCCTTTATCAACTGACCCACATCACTGTCAATGGGCACAGAATGATTTTATTCAAGAGAGCAATGGACTGAGTCAAAACAACGGCATTGGAGCAGGATAATTAGCTTATGGCTTATCTGAATTCTGTCTAAAAGGTCCATCTAATACAACTGCTGCAGAATAAAAGGGAAAAAATCCCCATTCTGAAATAAAAGCCACTAAGAAAGATGCATACACATTAACAATGGGGCTGCAATCCTCAGAGCATTTTGCTCTTGTTTGTTTTGCTCTTTATGGAAGAGGAATGCTGTTTACAGTGCTGTTCTCTCCAGCAGAAATCCCAACACACACAAGAGCTTTATCTTTATTGGTCTTTGCTGCTGCAGCCGTCTCTGTTGGTTTCTTTCTGTCCTTATCAGTGTAAATGGCAAAGATCATTGCAAAGCACAACAGAAAGAGAAAATATTATCATAGATCACATGGCACAGCGTAAGTCTCAAATTGGTTGGCACTGTTAACCGTAACCAGAATTAATACTGTGTTACACAGGAAAGAATCAGAGAAACACTGCAAATGTAATCAGTTAAATGGAGTTTCCGTTCAACCAAACAGACGAAAAATACTTCAGTGGAAATAAGGTCACAATTAATGCAAACCACAACATAAGCGATAAAGTTATGTATTCAGATGGTTTCTGCCAGTTGAATCTCATGTAGTTCTAAATACCGTGTGACTTTCAGAGCAGCAGGTTAAACTGAATGTGGGGTTATATCATTGGGAAATACACACTTTTACCCTTTTTTGGACAATATTTTTTTCACTGTACATTGTGATCCAAAAATATGAAGTAACACATTTAACAGCATCCATCACAAATAAAATTTTGCAGCTTTATCTGACTCAGATGAAAATTCCTTTTGCCAAAATAATATAAAAAATGCTGAAAGCTTTCAATATCCCTTCCTGTATTTTTGTACTAAAATCCAGTTCCACTTGTAATTAATTACTGCTACATATGTAATAATTAAGACATTTGATTTATTTTTACATTATTTCACCTTCAGAATATTATTTTTTATTAACTGCTTGTCATTTTGCTGTGATAGAACACAATAAGACCCAAAATCCCATTAATATAAAAAATATATTTAAATCAGATAGTTGTTGCCATGAAAGAAACAGAAGACCTCTTGCTTTCCAGATTATTTTGAACCCAAATTTGGTAAAATGCTACAAATTCTGAAACTTTTGAAGGAATGTTGAAAAAAAGCAATGATGTTAAGACTTTTTCTTCAATAAAAATAATTTCTTACTATCCAAAATATATATTACTATTTTTTCAGGGCTGTTGTTCAAATACTTCTTATTCCAAACACATTTATGAGGATGTAACTGTAGTTTTTATCGGGCTATGGGAGGAATAGGGCTACGTGGAAGTGTTATACCTCACGCATACCCAAATCCAGAAGCATTTGATTTTCCTTTACAGTGCTGCTGATATTTTGATTAAGAAATAGCCCCTTGCCATCTAAACTCACAGGGGCTTTTGGAGGAAAGCCTATATCGATGCACTGCACCTGGCTCTGGGTTTGGTGCTCGGCAGGCTTTGATTGCTGGCTCTGAGTGACATCCCTGCTGTCACTCACGGTTCATGCTGTCAGCTCCTGCCCCATCCCCCACTGATATTCTCGCTGCATAAACAGCCCACAATTACCGAAATGAAAGGCTGTCTTTGCCTCCAGAGAGTGCAGCCCTGCCCCAGAGCATGCAAAATGAAGGGGTTGCAATCACCAGCCTGGGAGAAGCCGTACCCTTTTGATGGAAGTTCGGGTCTGAGTTTCAGAGCCCTATTCAGTGTGCTAACACACATAATTGATGCCTTTTCATCCTCCTTTGTTCAAGTCTCCAGTCAGCTTAATTAAGATCTTGTGAGGCAGTAATGAAGTAAACATTTCCACGAATATCTGCGTTAGTTGGATGGCAGATGCCTGCAATTAAAATACTGTAGCTATATTGGAGTACATGTTGCTTTCAGAACTGTTCAGAACTTCCCAAAAGAGCTTTTGTGAGTTTTTCCAACATGGCACGATACCAGCCTGAGCCCTGACCCAGGACCTGCACAAATATCAAGGGAAGTCAGGGGGACACAGACTAGACCCTTACTGATCTTGGGCTCACCTCTGATTTTCTTTCTGTGAAAATAACTTTGACTGTGGTGATGTGTGTTAGAAAATTGCATGAAGCCATCTGAGCATTTGTTTTAGTTGCTGAACTTTAGTCAGGGTCAGATTTTAGAGGGATAGAGTGAAAAGGGTGAGGGAGAAAAGGATGAGGGAAAAAAGATGAGTTGCTCAGGGGAAGAAGAGATGTGGCACATAGCTCAGCTCCTTTGCCAAAACAGTCAAAGGCATGTCTTGAGAATCTTGAGAGTTCAGTAATACATACGCACCTCACCATGCCTTTGAATTCAGGACCAGAAGATGGGTCTAGATGTCTTCTGTGGCGTGGAATATCCTAATTTTCATTGAAAAGTGCTTGACTGCTCTATTTAATTTCTCTTGAACTAAACCCTTTATCTCAAACTACCACACCTCACAGCCAGGTAGGAACTTCCAGCCTTGAAATTGCTCTGAAATACATAGACTGTGCATTTAGGGGAGAGAAAACAGCTCTCATTTGGCATCTACATAACACCTGGACTAGAGGTATCTCCAAATGAAGGACTCATCTCCCTGTGCCAGAGAGCAGCAGGCTACGGCCTCATTGGCTTTGGCCACTAAAAGGTGAAGAACCAGATGGGGTGGGAGCTCTTCCATGGCAGGTTTTGACCCCTGACAGAGCTCTGAAAGACACTGTGCAGAAGCAGGGGAGCTGGTGCTAAAGAGGAAGGTGTCAGAGTAATCTGACAGACAAACCATGTGTAGCAGAAAGGCAAATGAACCAAAGAGAGTAGGCTTGAAGGGATTACTGGAGGGAAGAAAGAAGCAGCCCACCAATCTTATCAAAGGGCAAGAAAATAGAGGGCAAGAAATTATAAAAAAGATGATTTTGACATGAAATTTATTGCACAAAAGTGACCCTTAATTTATGCGAGTTTTTTAAAATTGGTTTACCTGAATAGAACACCCAAGAAAAAACAAAAGAAAAAAGGAAAGAAAGAAGAAAAAAATACACAACAGTATGTTCATCTGTCCCTTCACAGTTGGGTTTTTTTGCATCAGTAACAGAAAACTTTTTTGGGAAAATCACCATCACTGCTAGCCTGCAGATCTAACACAGCAGATCCAATACATGCATTTTGGCCTTGTTAGAGAAACACTTCTGTGCTGCCCCTTCATTTTTATTCTGGATTATGGAAATGGGAGGGGGAGTGATAGCCAAGAGCAAAAGAAATAAATAGAATCTTTTTCTTGTTCTTTCATTCCCTCCTTTCCCACTGTCCAATTAATAGCTGGGCTCTTACTGTGCTGTCCTTCTACCATGGACTGTGACTTCCAGTTCAGCAGTAAGTCCTTCATTACTGTTACCCTCCAAAGCTTCTTAACGAGGGAATTACCATTCACCACCATCATGGCAAACACAGAGAGCAAATCCTCTTATCACCTGATAACATCTGCAAGCCCGTTCCAAGCACCCATTCACCTTCACAGCCTATTTTCTCGCAAGAGAAACCAGTTTCCTGCAGCCCAGGCTGGAGAGGACATAGATATTGATAAACAGCCCTCAGCCCGCTGGGAGCTCACTTCTGTTGTGCTGTTTTCCTGCAGTACTCCCAGATCTTTGGATGAAAGCGCTCTGGGAAATATTTCACCTTAATAGTGCTAAAGGGAATGAATTACAGAAAACAGATTCAAGGCATCTCTTAGGGCTCCAAGGCACTGCACATTGCTCTCAGGAGCCTGTTCTATAGTGCTTTGTCCAGTGCAGCTCTCATTTTGCCAAGGGCCTGTATGGGATCCAGAGGGAAATGTCTCTGAAAGAGAGCCATAACTATCTACGGTCAGTTAGGAACTCAGCAGCCAACAAAAGGAAAGAAAACTGCCTGCTTTGCTGTGCTACCACAACACCCTAAATAAGGCAACCCCCCTGCCACCGACACAAGTTTTACTTTATACTGCTAGGAAAGCTAGAAAAACTACTTAGAAAAGTGTGTGCTGGAACAAGAGCCTGGGTAAAGTGAAAATAAAATGTGTGCTGGAAAAATTGGAGCAAAGAAATAGAATGGGGCTTTGACATGATTAAAAATCAACTCGGCTCCACACCAAAGGGTGTAACAAGTGAACAAATTAACCCCAGGACAGTAAACCACAGCTGCAGCCTGCACGTGACGGGAGCAAAAGGTCAATATGTGACAGCTTTTGCTGTTGGAGTTAATATGTTAAATATCGTGTTATGGAACATGGCACTCTCTGCAGAGGGACATCAGTGTTTCCTGATACTCATTCCACAGGAGGTTTTCAAGGTTGGCACATTCTGCACCTTGAAGTTACACACTGAAAAAATGTGGAAGCAGAGAAAGCACTTTTCTTTTTTTTTCTATTACTGTTTAAAAACATTTTTCCATAAATGTGCCAAATTATGTTTGCGTTTTCAAAATCTCATATCAACAGTAAGTGGCAGTCTCCTTTCTTGTCAGCCTAATATTTCTCCTCATTTCGGCTTTTAGAAGGACTAAATAACAACACATCAAGACACCAATTCGACACAAAAACTGATGCTGAGTGTTGAAGCATATGTTCCAAATTTGACTTTTAAAAATGTGACTTTTCAGAATGTTTACATCACACTACTCATCTTTTTGTCACAAATTAATGGCTAACAATATATGTCACAGAAATACAGTCTAGGAATTTCCATTGTACCATTTCTTATAATTGCTTTCATTCTGGTGACTAGTGAAAGTCCTACTAATTAGTTGCATGTTATCTTCATGCTAATATCTCATCTGAACTATTCAAAGGATTAGAAGTGCTTGCATCTAAAAAAGATGGGGATAAAACCTAGTGATAGAGTGAACCAGAACAAACACTACATTCAGGGAGTAAATAATTTCTCTCAGAAAACCCCAGTCATATTTAAAATCTTTCCAATGGTGTTATCTTCAACTTCCTGTCCCCATAAGCTACTCATGCATTTAACCGTTCCTACTACACAAGACAGAGGAATGGATTATCTGAAGGTCAATTTTCTTTACCTTTGGTTTGCAGTCTCTGATTCCTGTTAAGGAATTCCTGTTAAGCCATTGTCCATCAATTTGAAAACCTCACTGCTGCAGCACATCTCTACATCTAAATAGCTGCACACAGGGATTAACTCATCTCTTGTTTTATTTTTTTTTAATGAAGCGAATTAGATAAACTCCATGGAGCTTTACATTGTAAGGCTGGTTTCCAGCACTTGAATCCTCTCCTAAATTCTCTCTAATACTATTGTCACATCTTAATGTAGGTGTCCCACAACTAGAAATGGCTTATACCTATCTTATCAAAGATTTATGGGAAGAATCCCTTTTTTATGCCTGAAATGTAGCTTTTTGCGGGTTGGACTCAAGACCCCAGAATCTTTGTTGTGAAACATAGGGTTTTCTTTTAGACACTTAAATGTAGAGATTTTAGATAAAAGTTCTGTTGAAATTAACTAGAATAGAAAAAGACGCAGAACTCAGCTAGAAAGAAATTAATGATTAAGTGCAGAGTAGCCTTCAATTATTTGATATTTACTCAGCTGTGCTTAGAATAGACAATTAATAATCTTAGGAAAAGAAGTTCAAAGAAGAGCCTAGACAGTTACAAATTTTGCCCAGATGCAACCTATTTAAAAGCCATTTAAGAAAGCATTGAGAGTTTTCCAAGGTCAAATGTATTGTTAAAAACCAGAGAAGTAAGAAGGTCAAAGTGAGGAAGACGAGTTTTACTTCCTCAAAAGCAGCCCTCAAACCCATTTTACAACCACCGACCCAATTCCATTGCAGGAGCTGCGCATGCTTAATGACTTTTTGCTAATTTCCATACGAAACTGGGAATGGGAGGCGCTTACGCTATGAATATGTATCTGTATTTTAAATATGCATTTTTGTTATAGATAAATAAGTATCTGTGTTGCATTGTTACTTCAGAGCTGTACATTTGGGAGCTATCTCTGCAGCTCTCCGGCACTTAAATAAACATACGCTTTCTAACCTTAACAAGTTAGAGAGTCTTTGTCCGTCTCAGGTGGATATCGATATTAGCTCTATATCCACATTTTAATAATTCAGTTGAGTCCTCAGCAATTCTCCAGGTGCCATGACAAAACCTGTTCTCCCCTTTCTCTACATATTACTTTTGTTTATCTGCACTGGAAGGTTAAATGTCTAAGTTCCACTATAGGAAATGAAGACATAGTCAATACAGTCAATCGGGTCCAGAAATTCAGTTGATTTAATATAGATTTACTGTGGGAAAAGCTGGATTTTCCACACTTGAAACCAATCTATCCAAACCATTCAAATAAATTATAAATTGCCCCCATATTTGCTGCTGTGTCAGTCTTCACATCATCTGCCAGTCTTGCCATAAAGCATTTAAATTTCCTAAAATATTGACAAAAATATTAAGCGCAGCTGAAAAATTATCTAAGAAGCCTTATAGCTTCTGAATAACACCTGCTTGAGATTTGGCACTGAGATAGTTTTAAACCCATTTAATACCTGACTGGTTAACGAAAGAATTCTCCATCAAACTAATACTAAAGCTAGTGATTTCCTAGTCAAAGGAAATTTAATTTCCATGCTATTTCTTCTACCAGTCACAAATACACTCATAGTCGGGGGGAATCAGCAAGAGGCTGTGTGGGGTTCAGTTGCTGACTGGGGTTAAACCACAAAGCTACCTGACAAATCTGGTCTTTGACCTTTCTTTGAACTCCTTGATCTAAGTGTTTTTAATAAAGAAATGCACAAGTTTTACAGCTGCTATCATCACTTCAAAGATATGTGCATATATTAAAATTATTATGGCTAGTGTAAATTTACTATAGTAACATAAATCCATTACTCTGTTAATTATTCCAGGCATATTGTGTGCACAGAATAATATCCTGTACAACAGCTAATATTCATTTGGCCTTTTGGGTCATTCAGCATATAAACTCTTCATGCTTAAAAATTGCAGTCCCTTTTGCTGTGGTATTCATGCAATAACTCACAGGTCTCACCTTCAATTTCAAGGGATGCTTGCAAGCTTTTTAGCTTTCCATTGATCCCCCAAGCTCTTCCTATCCTGCTAAGTGAAGCTATTAAGGACATTTCTCTGAGGCCAAACAACACAGTTTTACTGATGATCATATATCAAAATTCTCCTTCCTCTGAAACAAAATGTCTAAATTCAAATTACCCAAGGGAATAGTTTCTGAGAAATGTGATCCCCAGCCGGTGCCGGAGCCCTGTCTGGGGCTGTACTAATTAGCACACACCAAAAGTGTGCCAAGAGCTGTGCTGGCCCTTGAACTATACAGACATTTGGAGGCAGTGCCTGACCCTGAATCCTGCACCAGTTTGTTCCCTGATTAATCTCAACTGCAGCTTATACAGCACTGGGGCTCTAACATGGCTGATATCAAAGCCAGGAGACTAAAAAAACTACTTGTGGGCAAAGAACAATATCTCAAGGATCAGGAAATTCCTTATCCCCACAGTGTCTTCTGGAAACAATTAATAGCAATGTCAAGATGTTCCACTCTGGGCAAGCAGGCTTACCATCCTGAAGGATCCCAAGGTAAATGTTTTCCTCTCCAGGGCTCATAAGGGTAGGGAAGGATATGTAGATGTTAAAGAAGACTTTCCTGGTGTTTTCCTCAACTCCTTAACCCTCAGAGGTCACATTTTGCAGATCCAGCAGAAGCAGATTGCATCCTCCTCCCTTACTGCACTTGCCGTGTACCAGACTGATGTTCACTATTTCTCCTGCAATGTTTCTAAAATGGAGCCATTGAAACATGAAACATTTCATCAAAATAATCCGTTAACTCACCTGAGGAATGATTTGATCAGAACAACCTGATCTTCACTCTCCCTCAGACAGTTGACTCCATCTTTAGTTACTTCCTGGAATTTGCTGTGACACAAAACCATGAAGAGATGGCAAATAGCACCAAGTCATTACCCTTCATGGCTTTGTGGATCACTGGGAATTTTGCCTGCTCATTTTAGACATCCAGCCTTAAACCACCAAGGAATGGTAGACACACTAAGGAGTGCCAAAAGTTCACAATTGAAGAGCGGTATCTGAAAAGTGTTGAAATGGGTAACAGCAAGGGCATAGAAAGTCAATTATGTGATTGAAAGAGCCTGGGACACCTGAATGAGAAAGTTTAGAGTTCGACTAGATTCTTAATGTACTTCAGGTTTTGATGAACTTGTAAAGCTTTCATTCTGTGGCAATTTATACAGACACAGATTTGGAGAAGAGTTTTGCTGAGCTCTAGTTCCAGAGCAATTTACGCCACTTTCTCTCTGGAAAAAGAGATAATAATGAAATGAATTTAGGGTTCTTTATTCAAAGGCCATTTAGTTCCTTGATTAGATTGTTTTAGTAACATAAATTGCCTGCTGCTGGAAAAAAAGATAGCCTAAACTTTTCAATCAGCTTTACCATGAGAGCCAAGCCTGAGAAAAAGTCATTTAAAAAAAAAACCTAGCAAAACAGAAACAGAAAAAATGAATGTGCCTCTACAGCTCAGCCTGATAATAACCTCCTCTGTAAAATTATATGAACTCCTCCTCTGCAAAATTGTATGAACCCTCTGTTCTGGAACAATAGTATAAATGAGTTAATTGTAGATCTAAAAATTGCTTGCCAGCTGCTGTCTGTTCTGTTACCAACACCTGTTTTGACTCATGCCCTCGTTAATTAAAATGTGATGAGCAGGCAGACAAGTTCAAAACATAGTGCTGACAATGTCTGTACAGCTGACACGAAATCCATGTCTGTAGTCCTCATCCAAAACCAGGAAGTAGTATGTCTGTAATGCAATGGGCAGGGGGTTCATGGTTTGGGATTTTGGGGTTTTTTTCTTCCTTCCAAACTGGTACAATAACGATTCTCTTCATTAAGGCTACATTTGGTTGTGGCAAGCTGAGGGCAGAAATCATGGGCTTTCCAGACCAGAAAAGCACCTTAAAAAAATTATACCTATGCAATATTGCTAGTTAACCATTCCAAACATTATTTGGCCATTTAAAAATGCTAAAGCTGTTACCAGTTTTCATCATTGTCTATACCTTCACTTCAGAACTATCATAACTGGATAATAAGCCCTTTTAAGAACTTACATTTCTAAACATTTTTATGTGGTGCAGCAGAAGCCACCAGACCCCCATGACATACAGTCCCGTCTGTTTTTCAGATTTAAGCTCGTTGCAAGCATCTCCAAACTGTGAATGTCACCCTGCCCAGGTTGAAGCTTCTCAGAGCATGTAGCACAGGTCCCTGCTCTGTTTCCTTCATGATGAGCACTACTTTTTCCCTAGAGATGCACAACCAACCAAGCTCTACCTCCAGGCTGCAGGACTGCCTAGATGCCCTAAAAAAGCCCAAGGTGTTAAACATTGATAGAAATATAAGTAATCTGGCCACTTGTGCCAGCATCCTGTAATTATTCCACAGCATTGCCTCCTCTTTAGTGCATTCCCCCACAAGGTGGAAGGCCTTGTACTGATGGAGAATTGTGTACAAAATTCTGGGGGAGAGACTTGAGAATTAGGTATGTCACGATAAATATATTCTACAATGAAATTTGATGTTAAGCAAATGACCAGGCTGAAGGGAGGCTTATCCTAGCTTGGGAGTTAAGGAACTCTTGGCTGCAGAGTCCCAGCAGTCCTGGCTTGCTTGTGCATGATATATTCAATGCAGATATTCAAGAGATACTCAAGAACCACCTGGACAATCCTGTGCCATGAGCTCTGGGATGGCCCTGCTGCAGCAGGGAGGTTGGACTAGATAACCAACTGTGTTCCCTTCCAACCTGACCCACTCTGTGACTCTGTGACCAGAACATCACTGGGAAAACCCATTCCTGCAAATTGAGTCCCAAATCCCAGATGTGCCACTCACCAGTCAGTGTCTTGGCAGAGAATTAACAGCTCCTAGTTGCTGTTCTTCTGGCCTGGGTCCTGGCCAAACAAGAGCTTTAACCTCAAAGGAAGTAGAAGAAAGAGGACAGAAGGGGAGAGATATCAATGCAGGATATCCTGAGGTTTTGGAGAATACATGTGACAACCACCTTAGCCCCCAACATTACCATTCATTGTCATGAGATATATCACAGAGCTGAAAGAAGATGCCAGATGTGTTAATATCTAATTTCTCCTTGTGTTCTTACCAAAAAAAAAAAAAAAAAAAAAAAAAATTGGTAATAAGCAAAATAATTAAAACTTGAATAAATCCCAACAGAGATATTTTCTCCACAAGTGTTTCTCCTTGTCTTGTTCTTTTTTAATGTAAAGCTTCTGAATATTAATTTGACTATGTATCATGAAACAAAATTAAATAATTCTATACTATATATTGTGTTTAAGATGTTCTGTTTGTGAAATTAAATTGATTTATACTTTTTACTTTGTTTTTTTCCTAGGTTATTGTTAATGTTGTGTTTTCCAGACTGCTGGAAGGAAATAACCATAAAAATGAGAGAAAGCAAAAAACTGACCCTTTCTAGCATACAACCTAGATATTTTTAATATTCCCTTTTATTTTTTTCCTGCCCCACATTCTGTACTGATCCAGCCCTAATGTACAGATCAAGTGGAAATGACTGTTCAGGGTTTATCTCATCCATATCCTGGGGTTCTTTATGCCAAATACTGCTGATGAACAGGCACAGCCCTCACCTAAGGGGCAACCCATAATATTCAGAAATGTCCTGAAAAACGTATGTGAAGCTTTTTTCCCCGTGAATCCCCATGTTGAATGGCACCTAACTGTTCACCACAGCAGGAGATATGCAAAGGAAAACAATTCCTTGCATGGATTCACTCAAAAAGAGACAGTTATTCCTTCATGTTGTTTAAAGATGGCTTTAGAGCGCCTTCCTCCTTGAAATTTGCAACCTTCAGAGATTTGCAGTTTTTATTCTGTTTCTCTGTTTTTACTCACATGGGTCATACACAAATATAAACAAGTGAAATTCCCATTTCCCATGCTCTGTAACCCTTTTGATAGCAGTCAGTACCAAGAACATGTATTAATTTTCTTTATTCTTTGAATTTGTTACAATTTATCAATATTTCTATCAGTGTCTTCAGAGTCATAGTAATTGTCCTGTATTTTCAGACTCCTCTCCAAAAAGGAGTAATGGAATTTCTTCAATGGCAGATAAAAACGTAGCAGTATTATTAGTTTTCAAACATATTTCTAAAATTGTATTCTGGGCAGAGGAAAGGTCTATTACATCAAAGAGATGAATAAAGAAGCACGAGGAAGATTGAAACTGCTATCTGCATATACTCAGTGCTAACAACATTGCCAGCCTTTGTTTAATAAATAGAATTCTCATGTAAAATTAGACAGAAAAGACAATGAAATTAAGCATATGCCTAAAGCAGTTTGATTCCATTATTTTAAAATCCTGTTAGGAAATAATTACATCGCTACACTTACCGCTGTTGATGTGTAACAATATTGGAACAGCTGATATTGGAACTGAAAAGTTTTTTAGAGGGAGTTTTGATCCAGAAGCAGCTATGACACAGCCCTCCAATTAACTGCACATCTGGAGGATGTTTAAGGGGAGCAGAATTGAGCCTCAAAGCGTGTCATGTTCCTTGCAGAAGACAAAAGGTAGTCAGGTGAGGCCAGAGGTATCTGAGCAATTAAAGCATCATTTCATGTGTTTAATTTGGACTACTCCACCTAACTGAAGTAGAAATTATGTTTCAAAAAAAGCCCTCACGGAGTTGTAATGAGAGAAGCAGAGCTGAGGTGGCCCTGCAGGATGGATCCCACCCTTGCTTATCCAAAGGTGGAGCAACTCCACACTGAGGAGCTCCCAAGTGAACCCTGAGCTTAATCAGAACATGGGAAAACATCCACATCATGCAAGAGGCTAAAGACCCCAATACTGCGTGACCCAACACTCTTTCATCCCATGGAAATTCAGTGGTTTCTGATCCATTCTCCACCACGGACAGGTCTGACATGTCATGGCCAAAGCAGGCCAGGGGATGGCTGGGGGAGAGCCAGAACAGTCCATGTGATGGCTGGGGACAGCCAGAACAGTTCATGAGATGGCTGGGGACAGCCAGAGCAGTCCATGTGATGGCCAGGGGAGAGCCAGAACAGTCCGTGGGATGGCTGGGGACAGCCAGAACAGTTCATGGGATGGCTGGGGACAGCCAGAACAGTCCAGGGGATGGCTGGGGACAGCCAGAACAGTCCAGGGGATGGCTGAGGACAGCCAGAATGGTTCATGAGATGGCTGGGGACAGCCAGAACTGTCCAGGGGATGGCTGGGGACAGCCAGAGCAGTCCATGTGATGGCTGGGGACAGCCAGAACAGCTCATGGGATGGCTGGGGACAGCCAGAACAGTCCAGGGGACGGCTGGGGACAGCCAGAACAGTTCATGGGATGGCTGGGGACAGCCAGAACAGTCCAGGGGACGGCTGGGGACAGCCAGAACAGTCCATGGGATGGTTCACTCCTGGGAGCCTGGTGTGGGTGGCTGCCTGAAGAGGGCTCAGCATAAGCCCATCTACCTCAGTTTCCCAGATACCTCACAGCTGGTCAGGTACAGGAGTGCACACTGTTTAGGAAAGGCCCCAAGGCTAAGGGAAGGCACTGGTGCCATGGCATGTTCTGTCCCCAGCTCCTCTGGTTGTTTTTAGGGTGTCTTAAGGCAGAACACGACAACCAAAACTACCAACAGTGTTTTGGGGCAGACAGGCTCCAATTCAATGTCTTCTCATTTGCATCTCTACAAATTCAGGCTAACTTTATAGAAGTCATTTAGCATACATTAGCATAAACAAGGCATGTGAGAGACAAGGGGAATGAGGCTCATTAACTTTATATCTACTTTTATGTGAAGAATTGCAAGGGTGCCTACTGAGTGTGGTTGGGACGGAGCTGACTTTCTCCCTAGCATTCCATTTTGGATTTGTGACTACAGCAGTGCAGACAGCGCAGCCGTGTCTTAGCTGTGGCCAGACACACACTCCTGTTTCCTTCACTTTTAAACTGCCTTTACCTCAACACACCAGATTTTTTGCTTTTGTTCTTCCAGTTCTTTTCCCCATTCCTATTGGGAGAGGCAGCTAAGGGAGTCAGTGTGGCTGTGTGGGTTCTTAGCTGCTGGCCAGGGTAAACCTGAGCTCAATTCAGAGATGGCGATAATCGCTGCAGGCTCACCAGAGGAAAAAATGCTCTAAAGAGAGGTTTAGATTAGACAGTAGGAAGAAATCCTTCCCTGTGGGGGTGGTGAGGCCCTGGCACAGTTTGCCCAGAGAACCTGTGGATGCTCCATCCCTGGAAGTGCTGAAGGCCAAATTGGATGGAGCTCTGGACAACCTGGTCTACTGCCAGGTGTCCTTGCTCAGGGCAGGGGATAGAAACTGGATAATCTCTAAGTTCTCCAACAACACAGGCCATTCTATGATTCTATGGTAAGATCCAACTATGAAATGCTCTATATTTTTTTAAATTAGGCCACAGAAGAATTCAGATATGGATTTAGGACTGCACCTGTATTCATCACTTGTGACTCCAATGTTTCTAAACATGTTACTGATGGATCATTTTTAGCATTAACTTTTCCTTGAACCTAAGCTAAGTTAGCTTTCCCTATATAGCTTTGAATAAATGAATAAAAGAAAACGAAGATCAGAGGGTGGTGAGGAGGGGGTGTCTGTGATCTCAAAATAACACTGTGTTTTATTTTGTGTTTTCTCCCTCCTTGCAGCAGAAAACAGAAAGAGAATGAGCTGTGATATTATTGGGTATCTCCAGCTCTGTAGGAGCATTTTCTAGCCCCGTGAGAGTGTGATTTTCCAAGGAGTGACCTAATGGTTAGAGAAGTACAACATATTTCACTCTGTTGAATGATCCAGCTTTAGCAAAAGTGACCAAGGCAAATCCAAGGCCAAGGGGAGGAATTTACAGTTGTTTATTCTGCTGAAAATAAACAACTGACCAGTGTGCCTAATTTAGGACCTGGCCATCCATGCAGTCAGATGCACCTCCAGGGGAAGGGCAGGTAGATTTGGAGGGAGGAGGTGGTCACTATAGGGATAGACCAGGGCACTTCGTTTCCTATATCAAGCCATACCATTAGGTGCCTTAATCTAGGACGATGTAGCTAAACTGTTCAGTTCATCTTTGAAGTGCCAGAGCTTTGCTCGTGGGTGGATCTGAGACCTTTAGGTCACTTGAAAGAGAGGCCGTGGACTGCACCCCAAGGACAGTTTGAACATAGCCACCTTGTTCTGGAGGCTAGACAAGCCAATGTGCCTCTGGATTATCTGACCAATATTGATGCAGTGGGAGATGACAGGAGATGGGAGCGAGGTGCTTTGTTAGCACTTCTCCCAGACTTTACTGCTTCCATTGGAACAAGGGTCTGGTACATTTCTCTCAACATACATCAATAATACAAGCTTTATCTACTCTCATTGCTTTAAGATTTTTTTCCTAGTTTATTTACAATAAATGTCTGGAATTTTTTACTGGAGAGAGTTTTCTATCTCCCCCTTTCAAAACATTTTTTCCTCTGGTGATCCTGCAGCATTTTTCAGCTGGGTAGCAATCCCACCTGGGATACTGTCATCTGTGCAGGGGGAACCTGAGCAGGGTCAGGTTTTCAGCTGCATCTCAAAAGGTTTAATTACTTGCTGACCTTCTCCCATTTTTCTTCATTGCACTCATTTAAGCTGTTTAAAAGAGGTATGGCAAGATTGCACCTTCTGCTTCCTTCAAATTACTTGGAAAGTTCTATACCTCACCAATACAGGCAATGTTGATTTTAGAACAACCTCTACAAATTGCCTTGCTGAAATTTTGTACGTGTGGGAGTATGTGCAGATTCCAAAGCAAAGTAATTAGACGAAATCCCTAAAACTCAACCATATAAAATATTAATATTGAGCCAGCAGAGGTTTTTCCCAAGAAAATAATTCTGATTTTGCTGACTGGTGCTTTTACTGTGTTAAACCTCAGAAAACGTTTGTGGGGTTTTGTTGCTGTTTTCAGAAAAGACAATTAAAAAGAGCATCCTGGAATTATCAGTAGAACTTAAACTGGAATATTCCACTGGCTGTTTGAAACACTAAACTTCTGCCTGGGTCAGAGCAGCTTCTCCTTAAAACAGCTGTTAATACCATCCTGGGTGATCCCAGGGTGTCCCTTGCCATTCCAGTGCTCTGCCACTTCAGTTCCAGAGAGCTGTTTTGTCCTGACAGTTGAATCTGATCACCCAAAAACCTGACATGGATTTTGTCCGTCTCAAAACCTGAGACTGGAAGGTTTTAAAAGATGGAGAGAAGGATACAGGGGAAGGAGGGGGAAGAGGTCATGTAGGAGCTCCCATTTCAGTGGTGTGTGCTTAATGAGACAAAACCACAAGTCTCATTTGAAAATGTGCACTTTTTTGTACATGGGCTGGTGTTTCCCCATCTTGCAGCACTCTGGCTTGGCTACCCAGCTCTAAGAGAGTAGATGTGCAAGAGAGTAGGAGAGAAAGTGTCAAAATACACATTTATTCCAGATATCTGTATGGATTTAGGAATTTAGGACTAGATGTCTCAGGCCCACTCTTCCTAATCCAAGACATCCATGTCATATTCATATTAATATAACATATAACACTTGTCTTACTTACAAATCCATTTTATCTGCTCCAGCAGACCTTTGAAAATCTCTTCCAGGGCCTTTCTTTTGATAGTCCATCCCCGTGCTGAATTCCAGCTTCAACTCTTTGTTATTTATGGCCAATTTTGTTCTTCTGGCACAACTATTCTTTTCATTCAACACTCCTTGTCCCTTCTTGTTGCTCACGTGATTGTGGTTACACTTGACATTTTCTAGGGCCTGGGTCATGAGTAAGTTCTTCTGCCTTACGGACAGACCAAAAGTTAGATTTCTTTCCATTAAAAAAATGCTCTAACTTTTCCTATTTTTCCCCCACTTCCTTTTCCTGCCTTCCATGTTTGGTTTGTAATCATTGTAGGGAAGGATATGCTCATACTGAAGTACCTGCATGTGTTATCTTTAACAACCAGGACCCAGGGGAGGGAATTGGAAGTTAATAGAGATGACAAGGAGCAAACGCAATGAGGAATAGCCATCCTACTTGCCTGTCACCCAAGAGGAAATGAGTTTGCATTCTTCAGAGTGCTGGCTATCAAGTGGTAGTTTGTCTTGATTAATTTTTACGTTGTGCTAGAGAGAAGCAGTGCAAATCCCTTCATTACTGACCTGGCTGAGAACGTACACTGACAGGAGACAGAGATGAGATCAATGTGACCCTGTGCTCACAGCCCACCTCCTGAAAATCCACTGACACTGCCAGTCTTCTAGAATCGTGAATCATTTTCCCACGCAACATTCTCCTGTGTTGAACATGAATAACTTCCAAGATCATGGAAAAAAATCTATCCTGCTTCCTTGATGGGAATGCTACAACAAACAATGTTTTAAAGACCTGAGCTTGAAAAAGAATGGATTAAAACAAAAAATGTGCTCAATGGAGATGTGAAAAGCACCTTGTGATGTGGTTGGTACAGCAATATAAAACAGAAGGAATGGCTGCCCTCCAGCCATCACTTTTGGAAATAACCCCATGGTTTATGTTGTCACAGAATTATCATCCCATGGAATTCAGTTCTAATAATTCCTATTCAAACTCACTCAGGCTCCTGTTTTTAAATCTCAAGCAATAAAAGAATTACAAATAGGTCTGTGGTGTTTCAAGCACTCACTTTTTGAAAGCTCTTCTACAACATCTATCTCTTTTTCAGCCTCCTCTGAAACTCTAAATTTGGAAAGTAAGTGCAAATTCTCAACCAAACTTTGGTATCCTCTGGGCCTTCTGGCAGCAGAGCAAGGATGGTCTCTAGTGATATTCCTCCTCAGGTGGTGTTAGCCACAATACTGAGTTTCTGGGCTACCTAAATGCACTGCATGGATGTGCAGATGAATGCAGATGTGGAGCAGTGCTGCTCTGGAGAGATGATATCCAGAGCTGTAACATCCAGGGTTTCTTGTGCTATTTACATTGAGGATTATACTATGCCCAAATTTAGGAGTATGAAATACCACATCTTAAGAACTGAGATACGTTCTATTTAGGACAGGAAGAAATTTATGTTTACACAGACAACAATCTAATGAAATACCACATCTTAAGAACTGAGATACATTCTATTTAGGAGAGGAAGAAATTTATGTCTACACAGACAACAATTTAAGGAAGATGTGATATGGCAGAAAAAAAAAATCCAGCTTAGTTAAGATTGTGAGGAAAAAGTAAGCAGATTATTAGCAAGAGCTTTGTTCTCCATCACAGTTCCCAAAAGAATTCCATAGTCTCATTTCCTTCTGCAGGTCTTTAAATCTTTAAATCCAGGGACATTATTTTTTTTTTTTCATATTACCATCCAAAACTCAAGCCACAAGAACTTTTCAGAGACTCAAAGTTCTGAAATTTTGAATTTCTGAAACCCATAAACCACGATGTAAATTTTATACCAAAACTGATGTATCATTTATCACGTGTGTACGAGTTGTACCAACAGTTCCTATTTAATAGAGATTAGTTCCTAACCAGATGGGAAGCATAGTGATCTGCCAGGAGAATGGTTTGTCTGAATTTTGTCAAAAATGTATGATATATAGCATTTTTTCAAGTGCCCATTAGGTATCTGACTTTTTTCAGATTATGATTAATCTATTGAATTCATACTTAAGCAAACTGAATTTGGACTTCTAAATCCAGAAAAATATTTGCAGTTTAGCTGCCTGGGCATTGTGTTTGCTTTCTGGACAGATCTTTGCACACTGAATTGCTGGGAACATGATAATAATGAACAGCACATTTGAAATCATCAGAATAGTTAAACAAGAAGCCAGACCCTTTCAGGAGAGTGTGCACTGATTTGCTTTAGATCAGTTGGAGTAGTCACAGTAAGAAAGAGAAAAGGATGAAAAAGTAGACTGAAATGAAACAATTAACCTCTCTGCAGGAAAAAGGGCACAAAAACTACCTAAGCTGACTGCAGATAGCTGTAATTAAGGGATTGTAACTCTCTTTGAACCAGCTAATACCACAAAGACCAAGACTAATCCATTTTTTCTACCACCCCACCTCCCACTGGTCAAAGATAAAGGTTTATGGCCTGTGATATTCAGGAGATTAAGCTAAATGACCATAATGAACTCTCCTCATTTTCAACTCCGTGGAAATACCTATTTTCTTCCCCACATTGAGGCGGTGGTCCAAAGCTGGTCTTTGGTCAGCCATCCAAATTTGGGCATCAGCTGTGATTTGAGGTTCCCAAGGGTTTCTGTGGCATTCACAGCAGAGTGGGAAATGCAGGACCTCTGAGGAATGTCTGTTTTTCTGCAGTGGCAGATGGAGACTGGGCAAGGTTTCTCACTGCTGCTAGGAATCTCATTTGCTGCAAAGGCCATCATGTGAGGTAAAAAGCCCGAGTGGAATACAGTGATTGAACCAAATGTCACACAAGGAGTAGGAGAAAAAAATTATTTTTTATGATCTCTTGCCTCCTGAATGAAGCCCTGAACTGGAATCTCAGTATTGACCTAATTAAAGGAGACAACAACTGAACTCATGTGCCTGTTGTGGTGGTGTGTGGTGTTGGTCACAAGTCATGCTAAAACAAATGGCCTGTGAACTTCAGCAGGTGCCAGAAGAGCAGAATGAGTGGAACTTCCTCCTGCCCGGAGAATCACAGCCAGAGCTGGACCTCAGCCTCACTGAGCTTCATTTCCTCTCATTTACAGGCATCAGATCCAAGGCTTTCTGTGTTCCTGCCTGCAAACTCTCCATCACAACCACCATTGTAAGTACAATTATTAATAGCACTAAGGAACTGCATAACTTTACCCATTCTAAGAAAAAAAACCCTGAAAATACATAATTTTCAAAGCCACACAGATATTTTTCATCAGCATAATTTTTCTTTCCAAATACGGTACTTCATCAGGAGCATAAAATTAGCCTTTTTTGTTGAAACAAAGTGAAGATATAATAATATGTTTCTAGAGTATCTGAACTCCTTTTTCCAAATTACTTCTTTTAAACTTTTTGGGATGCTGTAGCACATAACAAATTGTAGTTACAGCCGAAAATCAGGAGGAACATTTCAGAGTTGTAGAGGCAACTGGGGAGGTTCAGTTGTTTTAGGTTTTTTCTTCTCGTTTCAGAACAGACATTTTCTTTCCCAGATGACAAAATTTCTTGGAAAAAAGATCATCCAATTCCCCCGTGGCCTTACTGGTTTTGTTAATCAGCCTTAAAAACAGATATATGGAAACATGCACTGAGCTAAATGTAATATAAGGCGGCATGCTTGCAATTGCAGTGCGTGCTAAGGGATAAATCATTGCTTGACACCTCAGTGGAATGTTGGATTTCACTTCAGTGACTCAATCCTGCTTTTTCCACACTGGTTATCCCAAAAGGAAACTCGAGCAGGGTCCTTCCATTCATCATCTTTTTATATATATATATATATATATGCCATTGTAAGTACTCCCAGAAGATCACAGACAGAAATGTGTTATGTACCTCTGCAGGATCATAAGAAACATAAGAGGGCCACAGCTCTCCATTTTAGCCTATTTGGGGCAGTTTTTTGCAGAAACGACTGCTTAGTGCTGTGTTTTGAATTTGTCTTGCTTTCTGCACAGATATCTCCAGAGTTGTAATGGACACCCAAAGTAAAGGACTAGGGATGATCACATCCAGCTCAGACACCTCTGGAAAGAGGCTGTGGTGCTGCTTCCATTATTGGACTAATGCACTACAGGTACTCTGGGCTTTGTTTTGACTCAGAATGTGCTAATGATATAACCAGGAAAGCATAAAAATGGAGAGGAGATGAGATGAGAGGAGAGGAGAGGAGAGGTGAGGAGAGGAGAGGAGAGGAGAGGAGAGGAGAGGAGAGGAGAGGAGAGGAGAGGAGAGGAGAGGAGAGGAGAGGAGAGGAGAGGAGAGGAGAGGAGAGGAGAGGAGAGGAGAGGAGAGGAGAGGAGAGGATTGAGACCACTGCAGGTACAGTTTCAAGAACAATTTGCTGTCTCCAGCTGGTCACACTTGGCTAAAGTGGGAATTTCCAGCCCTCCCAGGTGGGCTGTCCTTCAGAGCCATGTGCCTCATTCCTTCCAGCATAACAAGTCAGTACTCTGGGGAATGTCACCATCTGTGTTTGCAAGTGAGTGACTGCTCGTGGCACTCTCAGAAGCCGCCGTAACTCTCTTTTAGGAATGCAGGATTCTTTTCTGCTAAATGACAAATGGTTGCACACACCCCATCTGGCTACCACCTCACCTTTGTCTACTCACCAGACCTTTATTATGCCCAATTCACAGTCCAAGGCAAGGACTCTTACATATGAGTGTTCTCAATGCCCATAGTTTTCCAGTTTGTGTGAGAAATGTCTGCTCTGGAAGACAAAAATACTTTTCTCAGATAGGTCTTATGTGTTAAGGATACTGTGGTTTTCATCATATTTACAGCTGGGGTAATAAGAATACTTAAAACATTTTGAACTGGCATCAGCTATGTCTTTTAAAAATATTTCTGAATAAGCATACTTCATTTCTAAGCAAAATCTGTAAGGGTCAGGTCTTATCACTAGAGTAGCTACTGTAAATTAACAGTCCAATTGATCCACGTGATCTGAGAATCAGCCCCTCATTCATGGGCTTTGCAGTTCCATGAAACACAAATATATGAGGTGCAAGACTTAGAGGAGGTTAACACTGAAATAATCTACTTTATAACCCTGTCCTGTTCAGTTCTTGAGTTACTGAATATCTGAGATTAAAGCAGTTAGAGTTGGACAGATTTCAGCACTTTTCAGAATCAACCCCAAATGCAGAGCTGCCTCTGGTTCTCCCCATCTCATCTGGAAAAAAGAAGTTTCCCTTTGCCTTTTTAATAATTCCTTCTGATGAAGCCCCTGATCTTTTCCTCTCTCTTCCTACAAAGTCCTTTTCTCCAGCCTCCATTATTTAAGATTCATATATTTTATCCAGTACCAAAATTCCACTGCCCAAAAAGATTCACAATAACCCTCATCCCTAATTTTCATGATGAGCTGTGGTCAGTCTTGCACGATACCCCATTTTCCGAAGCACCATATAAACACACCATGAGAAAAAGTCCCTTCACCAAGAAATTTTCCAATCTAAGCACCAAGAGGAAGGTGAAGGTGTCATCTCACTGACACATTGGCATCCCATCCTCTGAACTCAAGTGCCCCTGTATCACATCGACTTTCCTCTTGCTTTCAGTGTTTGCAAGAGAACAGATGTGCCTGGGCTGCAGGAGGCCAAGTCAGGAGCATTTTTTCTACTCAAGAACCATAATAGTGTTTGGCTCTTCAGGGCTGTTTATAGCAGCCAGGACAGCAGGTGTGTTTGGATGGTTCAGAACACCTTCTGCCACTTTCACAGGCTGTGCTCAACCATAACACCACTGAGCCTGCAAATGAACTGCTGAAGTTACTGCTGTAGTTGTCTTTTACACCACCTGTGCCAAGGAATACAAGGGGAAAAATTCAGGTATAAGGGAGACAGAATGGAAATGGAGGGAAACCCTATCCTCACTATTTGTGGGGTTTTGTGTTTCAGAAAATTGCCAAAAATGATCGGCTATTCCAGCTTCCAGCCTTATGTAATAATCCAGAACAATGCTTGCTGTTGAAAAGCCTGCTGGGAGGGACCATTGCAGAGCTGCTGAGAAGGTTTCCTCAGCCAGCCACAGCAGGAAGGATGTGACCAGGCCCCAGAAAGCTGTGTGATCACAGCTCACACAGGCACACCTCAATGTTAAAGCAGCCTAATTAAAGGATGTAATGGGATGGAGCTGTAATAGTTGCACATAAACAGCAAGGACACCCAGCAAGCTCAGGCAGGAGATGTCAGATTTTCTGCTGTCACAGAAGTGCCTGAACCGTTTAATGTTAGGTTAATTCTTGTGTCTATGCTATGTAAGGACAGAATAATTTCCTCATGGCGGCTTAAAAAAATTGCATCTCATCTACTTTAATTACTAGACTTGCTGTGTCAGTCCAGTGAGAAGCACAGCACCCTGAAAAAGGGGAGATGCCCAAGAGAAGCAGAATCATACCACGGGGTGCAATGGGGTGCTCAGGGTGCCAAGGAACCAGAGGTAAATCCTACCCCACGGTGGCTATATGGACATATAAACATATCCATAGGGTCTGAGTCACACATCTTGTCTTCTTCCTACCCAGTTACCTCTGCATTGTCTCACTAATTCACTATCCATCCTTCTCTCCGTGAGAAGACAGATTGTGGGGAGAGAGATGTAAGTCTTGTGTTGCACAAATTCATGAGTAACCCTGAGTAGGTCTCTGTGGTGAGCATTCATTTACAGGATGAACACTGGGTTGCATTCAGGAAAAATACCCATGAATAACTTACATTGAGAATCATTTCCTTCATTCAGCTGAAATGCAAACCCTAGTGGGAGATTTCAATAAGACTGAAAGTTTGATATTGCTGTATGTAAAAACTTTCTCTCATCACTTTTAAATAGGTGCTACTATTCAGTTCCAATTAATTCTGCATCTCATTTCCTATGAAGAAAAAAGTAAACCATTGCACTCATTTTATCTTTTTCTAAATACTATTTACTCAATTTGATTAATCATTATTATTCAACAGAGGTACCTTAAAGAAACATAGATTAAACTCCATTATGCAAAGCATTGTATATTCATATAGCAAGAGACAATGCTTGCTTCAAAGGGGTTGCAGAATAAATAGATAAGAGGCTTGTTAAAATTCTCATTTTATGGACAGAACTAATACAGCAAAACCACACTGAATGCCCAAGGACAGAGAAGATTCCTAGAGCGGAGCTGGCTTCAAACCCTAAGACTTTTAGGATATGTCTGCTGGGTGTAAAGGACTGGGGTCTTGATCCCCACCCCACCACGGCACATCTGCTAATGTACTAAGCCCATGGGTTTATTGATCAATCACCATTTATTTTGTTTGAGAAAGGAGTGAATCCTTGCAATGCCTCAGAGAGACATGGCTGGTGCTGTGAGCTCTCCTTGTCAGTCAGAGGGAGCCAAGGGCTGTTTTTCTCCAGCTGTGCCCGTCCTTGCCCATGTCCCTTCGCCCTGGGCTGCCAGGGCCTCTCAGCCCATCAGTCACTGCACTGCAGGTGGGGTGGCAGTGGAAAGCTGCCAGCTCTGAGGGGAAATGGGAGCACTAGGAGCTCCTCCCAGCACAAAATGCCCCTCTGTGACTCCTCAGTGTCACCCATTTGACTTTCCTGTAATGCCTGGCTGAGAGGTTTTTCCAAACCATTGCCATTTCCCAGTTTCTAAGGGAGCTGGACGCCAATGACTGAACAGGAGTGCAATGGTCCCCACTTCATGAAGCCACAAGAGCCCTGCTCTTCCACAGTCCCTGCCTACTCCCTGTCATTCTTTTTAGGACCAAAAGGTCTCCCATATAAATACCAGACACTGATAATATCTGAAGACAGGACTAAGCAGCACTTGCAGAAATACCCTTCAAGCCAGAAATATCCAAAGGACTGTCCTTTCTCATTGCATCCATGCTTCATAATATATCTATAAACTGCACCACATGCACCTGCACTAACCAGATTTTTGGGATATAATCCAAATAAGGCTGGATCTCTCATTGTCTCTAGATAAGTTTAAGTTCCATAGAAAATAGTTGTGTGATTTTATCCTATGTAGCACCATGCCATCTGAAAGTTTGTCCCTTGGGCTTTTGACTAAATGTGTCAATAGAACACAAATATTTACAAAATTTTTTCCCTGCTGGCAAAGAACATAAAAAAGAGAAACATCATGTATTTTTTTCCTTTAGCAACTTTAGTCTACTCAGTCTTGTGAGTTGTAGGTCATTAGAGCACAATATTTTTCCCCCAGGGCCTACAGCACAGGAAGAACTGTTTATTTCCTATTTTTCCCTGCTGCAAAGCATCTTATAAAATTAAATATAGTTACAAGAAAGTTTTTGATAACAACCGAGTCTTTCAAACTGCTAGGCTGCATTTCTTCTCTTTATCAACCCTGAGATGTTCTTTCCTAACACCGTGGGGAACTACCCAGTCTTAGGAAACTAGCACTGTAAAACTTTCTCCTAATTTCATAGAAATAACATATCATAAAAACCATTTCAGTAGTGCCAGAGATCAGCAAATACCAAGCACCTTGCAAAAAGTGTATTTAAGCACAGGCCAAATAATGAAATATTTTTAACTTCCATAAGTTGCTGTGAAATTGCTGCTTAAGACACCTGCTAGTAACAGATGTTCCTTCTTCTCCAATATATGCAAGCTTTCCCCTTTTTATGGGACATACTGCTTTATTTTTGACCAATAAACAAGAAATGAGACATTTGCAGTTGTGTTTGCTGCACAGTCATCACTGATGGCATCATCACCGCCTCTGCCATCTTTAACAGCCACGCCAGGGTGAGCAGAAAGGAAAGCACTGGGACTGCTCTGGTGCTACAGCACAGGACTTTCATTAGTTAACTAAGAATTTAATTTAATTAAAGGTTTGGGTTGAAAGGTCCTTACAAGTCATCTAATCCCTACATCAGGTTGCTCAAAGCCCCATCCAATATGGCTTTGAATGTTTCCAGGGACAGGGCAGTTACAGATTGTCTGGACAACCTGTTCCAGTGTCTTATCACCCTCATTATAAAAAATCTTCCTTATGTCCAGTCTAAACCTGCCCTCTTTCAGTTTAAAACCATTGTCCCATGTCCTATCATGAATTAATTAATTCTCATGGTTGTGACTGAACAAGCCAGGGAAAGATTAAATAAATGTTAATATTCAAAGTAAATGCTAAAACTACAAGAAATATAGTACTGATAAAAGTTAAAATATGAAGCTGTACCTCACACAACTCAGAAAATCACCTCAGAAGAATTTATTCTGTCTAGTCTATTTTATCTAACACTGTGGTGGGTGCATGTCAAACAGGGGAAATGCTCTTTCTTCTATTGCTAAGGAACAAGACAAGGTGAGGGGAATGTGCAAAAGTTACAAGAGTAATGAAGTTCTCTCTTGGTCAAATAATTCCTCCCTCATCAATGCAGTGCTCCTCACTTCCCATAGTGTTTTATTCAGCCCTCATCCACTGTGTTTGACAGAGCATTTACCATTTCCCTTACACACCTAATCTGCAGTCAAAACATTCTCACCAGGCAGGAATTGTTCACTATCCCTAAACAACATTGAGGAGGGATGTAAAATGCCCTTCGTTCCCACCTGACCTAGGAAGACAGAAACAGTTATTCTGCATCGACATAAGGCACATCTAATCCCAAATGTCACCTCTGACAAGGGCCATTGACAGGGGCTGAGAAGGACAGGAGTACTGAGTCCTTCACCAGACTGAAACGAGCTCCTTCTCATCTGGTGCTTATTATATATTACTAATCCTACAGCAAGAGGTTTGACACCACCTCCTAGATGTCCAGAGCAATCTGAAAAATATTATCCACATCTTGGATAACATTTTGTTTTAATTTATTGCACTTTTAAATGTACATTATAAGGAAATTCGTTTCATTCATTGAGATTTTTTCTTGGTTTTCTTGAGTTTTCTCTCTCACACTTTTCAATTTCACATAAATCTATCACATTTAAACCCCTTTTTTTTTTTTTTTGAAGGTTTCATACAATGTTTCAACCCAGAATATGCAAGGACATCTCGGTCGTCCAATAGGTGAAGCAAACCGTGTCTTCTGCCCTCTTTCTGTAAACAGGTACACACAAGCCCTGAGATTCTAGATTCTGGGTAGTGATTTTTACAATCTATTCCTGGTTATGCACTAGGAAGTAGTGCAATTTCCATGAACAACAGTACTTGATATCCACTTTATATCCCTAAGACTGCCCTAAGACTGCTTCTCACTGTTCCTTCTCCCCACAGCACAAAGATGCCAGCACGACAAACTGACATGATTCAGGAGGAATGGAGATTCTTCAAATAAAAGTGTCTTGAGAGATGGGCTCTGTAGGTTTAGGAATTCAAAGACAAGAGGATTCAGACTCAGATCCTTCTACTCCTGGGTTACCAAAATTAAATAGGAATTAAATCAGGAATAGCTGATTTGTGGAGGATCCCTGTTGGAGATTGAATCAGCTGCTCATGAATAACTTATCAAGTCATTTGAGATGTGCTAGAGTGTCTCACCTGCTCTCCAGAGACCTCTGCCTAGTGGCACAGTTCTCACATATGTCCTGTGTCATATGGAATCATAGAATAATTTCGGTTGGAAAAGACCTCTAAGAGCAGAGTCCAACCATGAACCCAGCACTGCCACATCCAGCACTAAAGGGGGTACCTGAATGCCACATGTACACATTGTTAAATCTCTCCCGGGATGGTGACAGAGCCCCTGCCCTGGGCAGCTTGTTCCAATGCCTGACAACCCTTCCTGTGAAGAATTTCTCCCTGACACCCAATTTAAACCTCTCCGGTGCAAATGAAATCCATTTCCTCTTGTCCTGTCCCTTGTTAGCTGGGAGCAGAGCCTGACTCTCCCTGGCTGCACCTTCATGCCAGGGAGTTGTAGAGAGCAACAGGATCCTCCTGAGCCTCATTTCTCCAGACTAAGCATCCCCATTTTCCTGAGCTGCTCCTTGTAATACTTAAGCTCCCAGTCTTACGAGGAGCCACTGATATCTACCACTCCCTTGTGCATGTCTCAGGTATTTTAAGGTACATCAGATGGCCAAAAATGCCCAGTTACCCTCAGTGACCAGTGATCTGCTCACACATGGGAAGGAGCTGCTCCTTACAAATGATACAAATGATACCTAAGCTCACCCTTAAAATCCACTTGTTCAATGAGGGCATCAAGCAGCCCTTGGACATTTTTTTTTTCAAATTAAACTTCTCTTCTTGATGGTTTCACAGGCCATTAGCAGCTCCCTGATCCAGTTGTAACCAAAATCAATTAAACACTGTAGGTGTTAAAACAGATTTTTCTCCTCTGGCATCTCCTTTCTAGTGACTGTTGTGGGAGACCAGACCCCCGGGAGATGTGTAGACACATACCCTACAGAGACCTAAATCTCAGTGTGTAAATCGGTGTGCTTGTGTTCAGAAGAGCTCCTTCAGGGCTGGGCCTACAGGTGGACTAACGCAGAGCGGTGGTGGAGTGGGATAGGCCTCTGCGTTTACCAAAAGCATCTCTATGGCTCAAAGAGATCACCAGGGCCAGTACAGCTTTGGTACTGTGCAGGCAGAGCCTTCTCTCACCCGTGCCGGTGGAAGGCACAAACACACACTCACCCCAGAGCTTTGGATAGCTCGTGCGTTACCAGAGACAAAGAACTCAGAGCGCCAATCGAGCGGAGTTCTGAAGACAGTTTATTCTCGAACGTGTCCAACAGCGAAAGAGACCGAATGACCCTGAGTGACCATTGACATAGAGACACAGGGCCAATAGGGTTGGGGAGAAGGTGGGGAGATACAACAACAACCAATGGGGAGAAGGGAGGGGTGCAGGGAGGGACCAGGTCAAGGCCAATCAACATAGGAGGATTAACATAATCTAGGGAGAGACCATCCAACCAACACTCGGGCGTATTTCACACCTTGGAGCTGTCCCACCACCGTGCCTCTGCGGTCTTGGGACCTCTCGGCTTCTCCAAGATGGTTTCAACCACCGCAACAGTGGACAACAGCCCAATACGCAGTCCAAAAGTACACACATGGTAGGTCTTGACTTGAAACTTCTCTAAGCTTCTGCAAAATGTACAGGGTCATAAACCACATTGTCATGGTTTGGGTTGGAAGGGACCTTAAAGATCACATTGTTCCACCCCTTGCCATGGACAAGGACACCTTCCACTATCCCAGGTTGCTCCAAGTCCCATCCAACCTGATCTTGAACACTTCCAGGGATGGGACACCCACAGCTTCTCTGGAAAACATGTTCCAGTGCCTCACCACCCTCAGAGCAAAGAATTCATTCTATAATATAATCTAAATCTTTCCTCTTTTAGTTTAAAATCATTCTCCCTTGCCCTAGCAGTACATGCCTGTATAAAAAGTCGCTCTCCATCTTTTCTCTCATCACAAGAACCATGAAGATTTTCAAGTGTGTCAAGGGATGGTGAGGATTAGAAATTAACATAGTAAACCCTGATGTTTCTGATGCCTCAAAGAAAATACAGTCCTGTTACTATGTGTTTAAAGAATGATGAGGCACAAAAAGCCAACATTTCATCCTACAGATCTGAGATCTGCTTTCCATCTTCCTGATGAAGATAAGAAGTTATTAGATTTAAATCTGTTTTAACTGAGAGTCATGTGAAATAACTGGTGAGAATCATATTAACTTTAAGTTTTTTAATCAGAACAACTTCCAGGGAAAAGGTTTTGAGAAATACATTCTTGGCATGTTCTAATTTGATTTGACCATTCTTCAGTGTACTGACTATGACCACAGCATAGACATATTATCAGCACAATGATGGTGGCATCTGCAGTGAGAAAGTGAGTCTTAAAATGCCGAAAAATAAAAGAATATGCCAGTTCTAAAAACTCTGAAGACCATAGTCTTAGTGGTTAATGCTGTAGATATAAAACAATTTACCATATCTAAGTTTAGTTAGTTGGGCCAGCTCTATTGACAGCGGAGAAAAAGAGGTGATTTCAGCAGCTCCAGTGGGTGATTCATTTCAGACACCTACCTAGAATGAACTGAGTAATTCACAGCAGATGTCACAGATTATATCTGCTCCTCTGAATATAACAAGGTCTGAGGGTCTAACTCAGAAGGGAGTTGTTATTTCACTTCAGAAATCAAATTCCAACATCTCAGGGTAAGAGGAATCCCACCCAAATTAGCCTTGTAAAAAATTCTCTGTTGTTAAATCATAATATAAACAATTCAAGTTAAATTGCTGACTTCTAAACAATTCAGTTTTCACTATTTTCAGGCTGATTTTTTTTCCCCTAAAGGGTATTTTCAAACTAAAGGGCACTAAAATCAGCCTGAGACATATAAAAACATTAAATGTTGCAGTATGAGCATTATTTAATGCTGCACTATTAATCAGTTGAAGGACCTCTGACTTTCAGAAACAAAGCTTTAAGTAGGTCGCTTTCTGCTCTGCAGCAATCTCCTCTTGATTGCAGAGCTCTTGGTTCTGTTAATAGGTCACTATTTCAAATAACTGCTGCGATTCAACACTTTCCAAAGATTCCTTGGAAAGAAACTCAGTAGTCATCTTTCCAGAGCACTCATGTATATCAGAGGGCTTCTCTCTATTTTAAAATTTCCTATCAGTTCCTACTCTAACCAGAGCACTTCACAGTTATTTTAATTTTCCTTCCGGCTGCCATGGGCACCACTTCCTGCCACAGCACCATGTTAATCAAACTGTAATTCCACGTTTGAATAACCTCAAAATTCCTGTTCCTGTACTTACTTTTGGAACCTTGTCTAAGATCATTTCTTGCTGAGGTCCAAAGTCCACAACCTATTACAATTTTATTAAAAGCTATTGCTCAAATATTTGCACCTCCACCCTTCCTTCCATTAACAAGTTTGTGCACTGGTAAATCCTGGTGATCTGCCAGCCAGTGTTAATCACATCATCTTCATCTTTCTGCAGCGTCCTGGGGTTTAGATTGCAATGCATCTAATACAATACTCAAGAAAAGATGGATTGCATCCACCATATGTGTTTCACCCACCCACCCTGTAAAAACCCAAGACGCCACAGTTTTTGTCAGATGTGATTAATGTCTCAAACTCATGGTGCTTATTGCTCAGAAGGTTCATTTCCCCAAAATACTTATTTTTACAGTCCCCTGCTACTGCATTCTAGCCTACCGAAGTCAAGCTAAGTGGTCACTGATTTCCCATGTGGTCTTAAATATCTGCTGTGCTATTTCCATTCAAATAGCTTCTCGCTCATTTTCCAAGAGCATTTTTCTCCAACTTGTGCACTGCACTATATATGATATTTCTGAGAATTAGGATACAATCACCGTGTTTTCCTCAAGGACTTGAAAATTCAGGGGTTTAATCTGGTGAGTCAGTGGAAGGGCTTTGTAGCCACATCTCTAACAGAAAGTTATGGTAAATTATAGAAAGTGAGCTGGTGGTCTGAGCAAAGACAGAGAGAACTGAAGCCATTTGCAAATGAAAAGTCTTCCCAGTTTTAGAAACCAACAGAAGAAGAGATCGAAAAAACACATAACACTGCAAATGTACAGGGATCAGATTTGGAGTGGTAGGCGAAAGAAATGAATTTCAACAGGCATTCAGACTAAAATAACCTTCATCCCAGGAAGACAGGGACTATAGGAGAAAGGCAGAGAGAAAAGAAAGGAGACAGTGGAGGAGGAAGGCACAAAAAAGCTACATGATCATTAGTAAAAAAATTTATTAACCAGAAGCCAGAAAACCAAATTAGCTAGGATGATGTCAAGCCTTGAGCTGTGCAGCATCCTTCACAGCAGGGAGAGAATTTAAATTTGAGAATGATGGATGCAGAAATGCATCAAAGAAGCTGAAAAAGGAGTTTTACTGTTCCCCTTGAACTAGAATGGAGAAAATTACCCGCTGAGGCCAAGGCAGGAAAAAGGAAAAGGTGGTAGCTGTGGCACAAAGGAAAACATGGATCTGAAAATTATCAGGACAAACAGGGCATAATTTGGAAAGGACCTGGGTGTGAGTTAGCATTCTGCATTGCAGTCTCCTCTTTTTCCCACTCTCCAGCCTCGTTTCCCAGAGCCAAATAGTGGGATCCACCAGTCTGTCCACCCCCAGCCTCACGGGTGGGCACTGGGCTGAACGCACTGCCCAGGTCAGGTCTCTCAGGGCTGTCCCTGGGGTGGCTCTGTGTGTGAGGGTCAAAGCAAAATACTGTTCCTCTTCCATTTTCAGACCCATTCTTCCAAACAAATAAAGTCTATAAGTAAACAACAGGTAAACATAGTCAAAGATGTTCCCAAACAACAAACAGCAGCTTTGCCAGTTCTAATTACATTTTGTCTATAAACTTATTTTCGTTTATTGCTGGATCATGCTATTTTTGTTAAATCAGCTGCAGTGATTTGGGAGTTAGTGAGCCATTGGCACGGTGAGAAGAGGAAGATTTTTCTTTCCCAAACCTTGGCAAACAGGTAAGCAGGGAAAGGAATAGATCTTTGCTTAAGGAGCAGGGTGAGAACCATGGCTGCAAACACGTACCAGCAGGTAGCAGAGATCTGTCATGTTTATATAGAAGCCCACAGCTACTTTCTGTACCCCTTACAGGTAAAATGCCTCTTTTACAACCCCACAGTGGTGTCTGAATTGTGCATCGTGCTTCTCAGCAAGGGCGGATTTTTAAAATAAAAGCACAATTATCTATAGACTTGTGGGTTTTGTATCTGCCATCAGCTCCTGGATATCAGCACTATAGCCCAGAGGAACAATGCTGACCCAGATCACCTGGGTCCCACACAACTTCTGTTCAATCAGTTCTCTCCACGGTGCTGGGTCCTGGCACTGTGCAGCCCCCATCACCTCTGTGCTGTATCATCACTACAGACAGGGTGTGCTCCTGCTCTGGGGAGAGCACTTGCTCTCCTCAGGTTGGGTTCCGCACCCAGCTGTGATCAGCAAGACTCTCAGGCAGCATTGCCCATGGACTGAGAATTAAACACAGGTTTGGTCCAGGCAGCCACCAATGCTTGTGGCTTCTTTTCTCCATTTTGATAGCCCATTGCATCTCACAGTTCAACACTTGATCATTCACTTCTGTTACCCACATCCCTGTCTGAGGAAGAAATTATTAACATTAGCCATGTCTCTCTTCTTTGTAAAAATAAAATTTTACTGTGTCAGTCCTGTGCAAGGAGAAATTCATCTGATTTAATGCAGACGTGTGAAAAAAGTTAAAACCAGCAAGAAATCTTCCCGCTGGAAAAGCTTTTTGGCTTCGGTTAGTGACCAATATTAAACTAACACTCCAAATCCAGAAATCAATTCCTGATTATGGTGTATTCTACAAAACCTCTGCATTGGTTCTGCAGGGAATTAACAGGTAACATTAACAGAGAATTAACAGAAGGAAGGAGAAATGTGATCTATCCATTTTTTGGACCAGCTATCTCCATTCGTTCTGGTCTTTTTTTGTTTGTATGTTTAATGTGGAAGCTAGAAAAATTTATTTTCATAACAAACAGCTTTCACATGACTTCCTTCCCAGTGGATCCATTTAAGTACCCTCTCACCGCTTTGTTGAGCAACAGGGAAGATATGAGTTGCTCTGCAGAAGTGCCCTCCAAACAGAGGAGTCCTTGACAGTTCACTGAGCAGGCAAATTGACATTGTTGTATCTGCAGATCAGCAAAGGAAAGCTCAGCTCTGCTCCCCCAGCTGAGCTCAGCCAGGGACATCTGCAAAGGCCAGGGCAGTGCCCTGACTTCTGTGAATTTCCTGGAAGGAACTAAAAGTGCTTTAACCTTTTGCTGCCATGGAGAGCTGTCCCTGCTGAAGCTCTTCCTTTGCCTCTCGGCATCCAATTGCTCAGTGGTCCTGAGCAAAACATGCAACAGAATTCCTCTGCTGAGAGCTGAAGCCCACAGTGGACACCTGCACTTCTCCAGGGGAGTGATAATCCTGAATAGAGAGGTAAAACTTCTGCACAGCAGAGGTCTCTCAGGGACAATGCAAGAACTCAGGGTCATTTAAAGCTATTCCAAGCTAAGGTACAAACTGCTTTCCAAAGCATATCTCAGAATAGACACCACAAGAAATTAATCTCCAAACCCAAGCATCACACGGCACACACAGTCCTCCCCACAAAGAAAACAGAAGATCAGGACTGACAAATGTTAGTCATATTCTGTACAATAAAATGCACAGTGAAGAGCTGCATCAGCAGGTACAAGGAGCTGAGAATACAATGTGCAGAGATACATTTTGCCCACCTCAGGCAGGTAGGGAGAAAGATAAAAAGGAGGGTGAAGCAAAGACTCCTGAAAACAGCTTTTAAATTTTTAGCCATATATTTCAAAAAGTAAACTACTTTCAGCACAGCTCCATCCAAAAAACCCAGCTGAAATATTTGATTAAATATTTTGTATCAAAGAACAAGGTGGAGGTTTTTTCTCCTTCCAGAGGCACTAAATAACCTCCAGTTTCTCCAAAGTGCTGATGGTCAGAATATTTTGTGAGTCTCTTTTGGTTCCAGGCTGCTCCTCCTCACAAGGATATCGCAGTCTGCCATGAAGCAGGATGATAGGGACCACAACTCCTTGCACGTGGGGAGCACTGGCTGCCATGCAGTGGGGAAGAACATGGAGCTTGGTCAGTGCAGTCAGAGCACTGATCACATGTTCCTGTGGGCCCCTCTTTTCCTGAAGCACTCGATTTGTAAGCGTGAGGTGTAAAGCCTCAAAAGTCGATAAAATCAAGAATCTTTTTTGGATATGGATGTTACAGCAGGGCCCCTCCTGATGATCTACCAAAGGTCTGTGCTGACTGGAAATTAGCCAGTGTTATTCCAATTTCCAAGAACGGTGTGAGGGAAGACCCACGAAATGACAGGCCTGTCAGTCTAACTTTAGTTCTCAGAAAAATTATGGTGAGAAGCATACTGGGTACTATAGAAAGGCATTTAAAGAATAATTCCATCTCCAGGCACAGACAACATGGATTCACAAAGGGAAAGTCCAATCTGACTAATTTTATGTCATCTATGATAAAATCATCTGCCCAGCGGATGAAGGGAAGTGTTTGATGCACTTTGCAGAGAGGGTGCTCCAAGATTGGAACAGGCTTCCTGCAGAAGTGGTTGGTGCCCCAGGCCTGCCAGCATTTAAGAGGTATTTGGACAACGCCCTTAATAACATGTCTTAGCTTTTAGTCAGCCCTGAAGTGGTCAGATAGCTGGACTTGATAATCATATAGGTTCCTCCCAACTGAAATAGTCTGTTCTACTCTGTACAGGTCAGCTGCTTTTAATGATTCCTGTACCCCCTCTCCTCTCAACAATCCTCTCTCCTTCCTGCAGACTTCCCCATTTCTCTGGGATAAGGATCATGCTGCCTTGTACTAGCAGTGCTTTGCATTTTTGTAGCATTTGCTGACAGGGAATTCAAGGGCTTTGAAAGACTTCAGGCTGAAAAATGCTTGTAGGAGCTTGACAAAGGTAAGGAAATGGGAGCACAGAGCAGCCAATTGAATACCTAAAGATTGGAGATAACCATGGGGGAGTAGCTACACCTGTGCTTTTGGATCATCATCAAGCAATACGTGCAGGCAGATGCATATCAGTCTTTTAGTTACCAGAGCAGTTGAGTTCAGAGCAGAACTGAAGTTAGCAAGAGTTTAAATGCAATTACTCTGAATGGATTCCCCGTGAAGCCATACATGACTCTGGTTACAGAGCAGGAGAAAACATTACAATCCAGCTGAAGTGAAACCTAAATATGTATTGTGTTATTGCTGGATACCACAATATTAATGCAGTGATAGTCAAAGGTACCTGAAAGTCCATTTCAGCTTTCAGGTGGGAAGAGCTTTACAGCATATGAGGGGTTTTAGTACTGGCCAAGGGGAAATAAATATTAAGCAAAGCACAAACACCAACCAGCAAGGCAATCAAAGAGGAAATAAGTGGGCAAACACCAGCTACAATTCAGGCATTATTATGAAAGAAGCAGCATATTCAGCCAAAGGTCTTGATTTCAGCCTTTCAGAAAGGCAGGGGCATCGCCTCAGTTAACAGCCTGAGAAGATTGTATCTCACTTCAAATGCAGATGCTATTTTGTCTTTAATATTGCTACTTGACCATGTTTTCTGAGAAACACAGCGGAAAAGTGAATTATGTAGCAGTTCTAAGGATGGCACTTTACATTTTAAACATGCAGGCAGAAAAATAATGTCTTTTGTTTATATCACTCTCCTTAAACTTGGAGGGCATCTACATTTCAGAGAGAACATAACTTGGAGAAATAAAAATCTTCATAGCCTAAATGCTCATTGAAAGGTTAGCATTTCTCTAATATGGTTTCTAATAGTAGCCTCATTAATTTAACTCTGTAGAATGCTAGTGCAAAGCATCTTTTGCTAGCATAGCTCATAGCTAGGTTGATTCTGTATTTCTACAATGCCATATGCTGTGCAAAAAGCAGTTTATTTGCATTTTTATATCCTACTTCTGTTTTGTTATTGCCATTGCTGGTAATGTTCTTTTCCACATTCTCTCCACTGATACTTGGTAAGCATCTGGTGTTTCTCCAAAACAAATTTATCCTTAATACTTAATAATAGTAGCCTGCATTTGACCTTCAAATATAACAGATTTTTGTCTTAAAAAAGGAGAAAAACTGCTCTTTCTATCACTCCCTACCTCCTGTCCCTCTCATTTTCATTTCCCTATCACAATACCACCGTACCCTGTGGTATACAAATTCTTAAAATAGTCGTAGTTATTTTTAGTTTTCCTCTCTCCTTTAATTTCTTATGTAATTGCCTTCCTGAGATATTCTCACTCCACTTCTCTCTTGAAAGCAGCTTCTGTTTGGTGTGGAGGACACCGAAAGGAGCCCTGATCCCAGGATCACTGCAACAGTGCACAATCAGAGCAAGCAGACTCCTAAGAATGCCTGTCCCATGTCAAATGAAATTTGCTTAGCCTCTGTTCAAGGCTTGTAGCATGAGCCTTAGGAAAGGGGACAGGGAAGCAAGTCAGTACGGAATAATGCATCCATTCCAGCCCTCAAGTTTCTAGAAAGCTGCAGTTTCGGGATTTTCGGAGCTAAATGTTATTGGTAAACATATTTAATAGTCAATTTATGGCCATTTTTTTCACCATTAATTCCTCTGATTGCTTCTTTTGAGCTTTTCATAGAGGTTTGGGTTGGAGAGGACATTAAAATTCATCTAGTTTCAACTCCCCTGACATGGGCAGGGATGCCACCCACTAGATCAGATGGCCCGGGGCCCCATCCCACCCCTCTTTGAACACTTCCAGGGATGGGGCATCCACAACTTCTAGGCCTATAACTCATGTGTGTAGATAGATAGATAGATAGATAGATAGATAGATAGATAGACAGACAGACAGACAGATAGATCAATAGATGGATAGATGTATCAGCAGATTAATAGGTAGATAGGTAGATCAATAGATAGATCAATAGAAAGATCAATAGAAAGATCAATAGAAAGATCAATAGACAGATCAATAGACAGATCAATAGATAGATAGATCAATAGATAGATCAATAGAAAGATCAATAGAAAGATCAATAGATAGACAGACAGCTAGATAGATCAGTAGATAGATAGATAGATGATGGATAGTCAGATAATCTTCAGTCTCCACAATGTCTCACAGTTATAAGTCCCACGCTTACCCACCCTGAAGCACTAGAGAAACTTCAGCCAGATGGACCAAGAAGACAAGGAAAAATTCTCTGGTTGCTGTGTGTATTTAAATGGGGAAGGTATTTCTGTGATTAAGAGAACCTCAAGACCTGATATTTCCATGCTATCCTAAGTTTTTTTTTCAAAATTATCTAAAGAAAATCTAGTAAATACTTGCAAAGAAAATGTCCAGTTGGATTCTAGCAGGTCAGATAGGGTAGAGGTAGCAGTTTTTTGTTACTTAACCCAGAATTTCAGCCTGGATGGAACAAATCTGCTTTCCATCAGCAGAGATTTTTTCAGTGCAGATAATTCTGTTGCAAAAAGACCAGTCTGCTGCATCTACCATAATTCAATTTAATCACAGGGGTAACCAGGACAAAGTCCAGCTCTGCTGATCCTGAGATCTATTGGATAAGACTGTAGGACAGGCTGACCTGAAGGAATGTTTGAAACTGTGTAGGTCAATCATGTGATGGACCTAACTACTTATATATGGAATTGATTTCATGTATTTAGGTGCCTTCCAAGCTTATTCGGAACTTGTCTGCAGTGTCACCATCGTGGATTCAGAGAAATTTATATTGCCACACTTACAGCAATGATATCATATCTCATCCTAGAAAGAACAATGACTTTAAATCAGGACAGTATGTCTGGACTGGAAGAAAATATGGATGTATATGTGCATGACTACACTTCCCCATGGGAGATGCATGCCCAAGATTTCAGAAATAATTTCTATATTCATATTTTTAAGCACTAATAATACTGATATAATGGCCAGTATGTCTGTGAAAACTCACCGTTGTGTTTAATCTATTAGAGACAGCAATTAAACTACTACAGCTTCAGGAATTTTACAATTCCCAATGATCAGAGCAATATGTTTTGTAGACCTAGTAACTACTGTTAATGGAGAGATGGTAAAAGCAATGCAATAATTTTTAATTTAACTAAATACCAAGGATGTTGGTATTAAATTAAATTTAATTGTGGGAGGACTGTGGGTCCCAGGTTACATTGCTACCTGCCCACACTGTAGGTAAGAGCTGTCAGTTCAGGCGTGCCTTTACCACAGTCTAGCCCAAGTATAAATCCTTGTTCATCCCTACCTGTGTTGTTGGAACTGATTGCATTACCTAAAAGATCACGGAATCACAGACTCCCTCTACTTTCTGGCTATGCTTTGCCTAATGCAGCCCAGGATAGTTAGCCCTCTTTGAGACCAGGGCACACTGCTGGCTCATGTTCAGCTTGGTGTCCAACAGGGTCCTCAGGATTTTTTCTACAAACCTGCTTTCCAGGAATCACTTTTATGGTAGTGACTGAAGGCAAAAATACTTATTGAGGGGCAGAATTAAACACAGATCAAAAAAGATTTGTTAAGGTTCACAATTTTATTATCTTAAATCGTTCCTGAGTAGTGATGCTGAACACTTTGTAACCTTTCTTCACATCTTAAGCTTACCAGTGTTTGTCAGATGTAGGTGGAGATTATGTCACATCTGGCTGCTGGAAGAAGGAGGACAGTTGTTCAACATCACTCTGTGTCATTTGATGCTGCCCACTGCCAGTGACTGGAAATGAATCCAAGTAAACCTCAGGCCTGATTTGGTACAGCAGTTGCAAGTGTGGAACAGCTCCAAGAGTAAAATCCTTCATGACATTTCTTGTCTTAACCAAAAGTGAAAAGTAACACAATTGTTCAAAGCTAGTAAAAGGTGAAACTCTGCTCTGATTAACTGCTCGTCATCTGAGGTGCACAAGGCACTCTAGTCCCTCTGGTAGGCTGAGATTTAACCTCACATCTGAAAACTCGGATATGTTCCACCCAGCACAATGTAGCTTTTCTTAGCTGATTTATATAATTCATTATAGGGGAGATAAACAAAGGACATCAGCACCCACCTCCTAAATGCCGGATTTCACACTGACTGGTTCCTTGATTATTGGGATGGAATTGATTATTATTCCTTTTGCAAACTGCTGTCAGAAGCCAAAATCCGAACTCAAAATCTTTTAATTTTTTTGGTTGAAACACTTCCAGAATTTCTTAGAGTGTTTTTGTCTCAGATAGTCTTTTACGACTTTATTCAAATTTTGCCTTCCCCCTGCTGACCCATCAAAGTGGTTTCCTCACTAAAATTGTCATTCTGCACAAATGGTGTAGTCATGCTTCGTAAACCACACAGACCTCGAAGCAGCTGTTCCTTCACAGCCACAGAAAGAGCTGGAGATGGGTGAATAGGACTCCACACAGGAATCTTTGGGCACTTCCCAGAAGCACAGGTGCAATGAAAATCCATGCGCCTGGTAACTGATTACTCTACAAGCTCACCGAACCAGAGCTGTGCAAAGCTATCCTCCTGCGTAAATAGACAAGAAAAATGGGACAGTTGGCTTGGCAGGGTGGCAATGCAAAAATTATCTATGCAAGTAAATATGCATGGCTCAGGTCACACGACCAGGAAACGTGGGCTGGGCCAGAAAGAGCATTTGCTCCCAAGCCCTTCAGAGCAAAAAGCAAGAGCAGAGTTCAGAAATAAAAGTCATTACCTGATATGAGCAGCTGATTCATCAGACACTGTGCCCTGACTTGCCACACACAGAGTGGATGGCAGCCTCAGCAGAGTAGGGACATTTGGGAACAGATCCACTAAAAGAATTCTAAAGTCCATGACACCCATAGCCCATTGTCAGCAGTAATATTTGAGCCACAGAACGTCACTCTCTGGTCATTCCTGTTCCAATAAGTTGGACAGTGCCCACAGTTGTCCTTTGAGCCACCCTGAGGCTGATGCCTAGAGCACAGCTTACCTGAAACAGAGGCCAAGACAAAGTTAGGAGAATAAAAAGCAGGTTAATTTATTAAAGGCCTTCAGGTACATTAAGGGCGGACAAAGCCTACTCGAGAGGCTACACCCGCAGTAGACGATGAGTCGCGAGCTCTTCACATTTTATAAATTCTGTCTATTAACATATCGGGCCTCCATTCTCTAATTACACCTTCAGGTGATGATGTCAACCACCCCAAGCTTGCTCCCCCCACTTCACTGTTGTTTAGATATTTTGGGGCTCTGAGGCAGTGAATTGTCCTTGGATTTTCCACTGAGAGCAATTGTTTTGTCTAAAATGCTGGGAACAGAGGTTTTTAACATTTTATATGGTGCCCAAAGCTACACACCAGAGCTACAGATACACAAAAAATAGAAGCTAAAAATCCTTAAGGCATCAAGGCCAAGCAGAGCTGTCTGCTCATAACCAGGTTATCAGACTCTCTACCACCCATTCTAGGATGGCTGCATCCAAAATTCGTATTGAAAATGATTCCTGGTCTCTACTAATTCCCAAAGTGAAACCAAAAATCTTTCATCAGCTAAGCCAACCATGCTAAAGGTGTGTCAAGAACCATGCTAAGTTTGGCAATAGAGAGGGTTAAGTTTCAGTGCTTAGGAAGTCACCAAGCACTGTTTGATTTACCAGTACTGATTATCTCAATTATCCAAAACAACTGCTCTTTGCCTGCATACAATGCTCTGCCTTGAAAGGTAGAGTGTGGCCATGCCCCATAGCTTCTAGCAGCTGGATAAAGGTGACTGAAAGCTTTCTTTTTTATTCCTTTTGTATGTCTTTGTCTTTTGTTTTGTTTGAGTTTTGGGGGTTTTTTCTTTTTTGTTTTTCCCTACCAGGAGCAGACCACAGACATCCTCACTCTAATGGAAATGAATTTCCAAGTTTCACTATTCACTGTCTCATTGTGTAAAAAACCCTCATCATTGTTAAAAATTTGTTTCAAATTGATGTCCTACGAACTTCAAGGAATACTCTACTCTTCACAGGAAGTTTTCATAAATAAGAGCTCTGCATTGATTTTTTCCACCTTCATGATTTTATAATTTTCAGTTCCTCACTGCTCTTCTCTCTTTTTTCCAACCCATGACATTGTCCTCGAGTTGCAGAGACCCAAGTTCCCAGAGTGTGGGTATATCAAATTTTATGTAGCAGCAGAAGGACATCCTAATCCATTCCTCAGTGGCCTTCCTGATGGTGCCTGTGTTCCTCTTCTCTTGCTCCCTGTTGCTGCACATAAAGGCAGCAATTTCAGAGCCCTCCAGCAGTGACGCCAAGGTGTCTCTGGTTGAGACATCGAGGAGAAACCATCAAGGAGACATGGTTTGCATTATTTTCCACAGATGAACTATTGCACATTTATCTTCCTCTGCCATGTTCTTTACCTTTCATTCAGTTTTCTTAGATCCTTCTGGAGTTTCTCCCTGTCAGTGAGACATTTGTCAAAGATAGTGAAGATAATCTTTATTATCCAGAAATCTGGACCTTTAACAGCTTGTTCACTTCAAGATAACAGATCAATGTCAAATAAAACAAAGAGTGCCCACATTTCTGGCTGTAAGCTCAGGCTGGAAACTTTCATTAGCAGACAAGCCCTAAAGGCCATGCCAGTCACTGAGAAGGGAAAAAATCTCACTAATCCATACAAACTAAAAGACATCACATACCTGCTAACATTAGTGTAAGGTGAGAATGTTGTGAACACAGACCACAACTGCACCACTTTCTCTGGCTCGTTCAGGGTTGTATTGTCAATCATATAATTTCCATGCTTAATTCCAAGCGCTACTAGTGACAATATACTCAGCAGGTTTGGCATGCAAGTTTTCCTGTCTGGACTGACAAGCGCTGGAATAGTTCAGCTGGTGTGGCTGTGACAGCAGGAGCAGCAGGTGGATGGAGAGGCACTGAAAACCTGAGGTTTGATGCTGGCTGAACTATTTTGCTGACAGAAGTGTGAGCAGGTCAGGCTTTGTCCTCCTGGCAGAGGACTAAAAGCATTGCAAGAACAGCATGGACTGACAGACTGATACATGAAACTAAGAGTGTAAACATGGTATTATTAAATTCTTTTCATTGGTTCACTACTTCTGGGTATTTTTTCCTACTCCCCCTCTAGCAGTTTAAGACAACTTCATTTTTTGCAGTGAAACACAGAATTCCCTCATCACTTTACAGAAGTGTTACAGTAAGAGGCATCCATGGTTTTGAAGTCTGTACAAACCAAACATAAAACTCTTTCTGTCCTAGCTCAGAGTGCCCCTGTGATGAGAACAACCACAGCCTAAAATGCCTTATTTCCCTTTTCCTTGCAAGATTCCCTTAAGGCATGTTTTAGCAGACATCTGTCTATCTATCTATCTATCTATCTATCTATCTATCTATCTGTCTGTCTGTCTGTCTATCTATCTGTCTATCTATCTATCTATCTCCTCTTCTTCTCAGCACCTTGGATCACCTAATGTACAAAACAAATCAATAATGTGTGGGCTAAAATTCACTTAAAACCTAAAGAAGAAAATGCAAAGCAATTCCCATGAGTCCTGCAGCAAATTAAGTTGGTGCAAATGGTGGATTCTCCAAGCATCCCAGAGTGCTTATAGTCTCTGCTCCTGGCTTCAGGGACTGGGAACACTAAAGATCCATGAATAGACGAATAGTTTTAGAGCAGAAATTTAGTGTCTTCCTCTTTCTATATTCTTGGCTAAAAAAAAAAAAAACCGCACCTATAAAAACACACACACACACAAAACAAAACAAAAAAACAAAAACAAGAACAAAAATATGTCCCCCCAAAAAGCCCCCAAAAAAGCCAAACCAAAAATACCCCAACCAACAACAACCAAAAAAAAAAAAAAAACCAAAACCAAACCCCAAGCAAACAGAAAAAAACCCTAAAAAAAAAGGGGGGGGGAAAGAAACCCCAAAAAACACTAAAAAAAAAAACCACACAAAAACATCCCCCCCACCACCACCAATCTGAATTTAAAAGCATGGGGGGTTGGATACTTTTGGTTGGTTTCTCTTTTTTTTGTTTAGCTTTTAGGGATGACTCAGGTAGCTACTATATGTGTTCTACTTATTATGATTTATTTTCCTGATGCCATCATAAGCTTTGTCAGTGCCTTACTAAATAAGGATGCAGTTAAACCATAATGAGGTTTTAATATGGTGGTATTAAAGGGTATGGCCCAATCCCTGGAAGAAAAGAGAGTAAATTGATATAGAAACACAGAGAGCTGCAAACCTGTTCATGCTAGTAAGGGCAGCTAACATGATAGAGCAGAGCTCAGCCAAGCCCTCAGCTTCAAAGTGCTTGGAGGTCTGTGCCCAGTAAATCTATCATTTCTGACATGTGAGTGACAGAAATGGAGTTTCTGCAGTTTAACCACTTACTGCTTGTCAGCTTCGTCGAGGTAAAAGGCCACCCCTGCTCTGTTAACTGGGAGAAAACATTACCTGACACCACCAGGAAGTTTGGGTGGTAACTGAAGTAACTGAGGTTGATGGGCCCCATTCTTTTGGGACAAATAAAAGCCATCTTTCTGCAAGAAAGGGCAGCATAATCCTATGGTGGGATCAAAGGAGGCTGAGCTATCACAAGACTCTTCCCAAGTGCAAAGTGATTATCATCACAACTTCCCAGGGAAAGGGTAATGCATTTTAATAGGGTTTGTAGCAAGCAAAGGCCAAAGAGCCCAGCAGCCAAGCCTCTCTGACCTGCTACAAGCTGTCAAGCATCTCTCAGAGTCCTTATAAACCATCCTAAAGGACCTACTCACACAAACATTACATCCCCAAATAAAAAACTTGTGGCCCCCAGGCAGAAATCGGATGAGGTCACAAAGGGATTTAACATCAAAGTATGTGTATTGACAGGGGTCTGGTGACAAGAAGAACCAAAGAAAACCCCACAAAGCAAGAGGAAGATGTGTCCCCAGCAACAAATCCACATCTCATCGAAAGCTGCCAGTCAGGAGAAAGCTAAATTATCTCCAAAGTCAAGAACTCCTTGCACACATTTATTCCTCTGGGAAGAGGTGACACTGATCACAGGCAGTGCCCCAAAGCACAGTGCTTAGGAGAGTCGTGGGACAGGCTCAGCTGACAGCAAAGAACACACTGGAGAGATGAACATAGCAGAAGAAATCCTGGATGGAAGCGTGGGCTCAGCTGCCTTCCTGTGCTGCAACAGCTCACTGGGCTGGTGTCCATGGATAAAATCTCCCAGGCTCAATCCCCACTTCCACTTGGGCTCTTTCATGGATAAAGGACTTGGATTCTTTTGAGGGTAATTATGAGATCCTCAGGAGTAATAGTATTTTCCTGGAGGAGAAGTTTGCCGTGTGAAAACAGACAAGAACATCCAAATTCATTTCATCCAGGTTTTCTTATTGCCCTCCATGGATGTTAGAGTGCTGTTATTTTAGCAATTGTGCTGGTACAACATGGTATAGCTGCTGAGAGAGCTCCCAAAAGCAGCAGTTGCCATTACAAAGGTGTCAGCATGTACAATTTACACTTTATACACTCATTTTTATTACTGTTAAAGTAATTACCCCTGAAAGATTGTCCATCACTACTGCTTAATAATTTAACCATCGATTTGATCCTCAGTAGAACTGGCACCCAACATCAGGCACATTATTGCCATCAAAATATTAAAAAACCCAAACACTTGTTTACTGAGCTACTATATTGAAAAATTGGGTTTTGTCCAGTTGCATAGTGATCCAAAAATAACATTTGTTAATATGCAATAAACCTTCTGGCAAGATTCCCACTTCTATTTAATTTTTTCTACAGTGTTAGGCAGAAACAAATATTTTGGCTTTCCATTTAAAAATTGACAATAGTCACTTTAGTAGCTATCCATCTAATGTTCTGTTTTACTATGCTTGTAAATTACATATCCCTTTTCTTGCTGGGGAGCAGAAAACAAAGGCTCTTGGTATCACTGACAGATTTGAAGAGCTGGTCCTCACCCTCTCTTGCCTCCACAGATAGATTTTTTTCTTCCTTTCCCACCACCATAATAGCTGAAAATCTATATCCTAAAACTCTAACGTTTGTGCCTGTTCTTAATGAGCTGTAACTCTGGAGCAAAACAAGCTGAGGAATTTCTGTCTATGAAATCAAGAGTGACAGAATTCAATAAGGGAGCTGAGGGAGAAGAAATTAGAGGGTGAGAGCCACAAGAGTTTGCATCTGCTCCTCTGAGCTCTCCATGCATTGCAGGGCAGCGCTCAAGGTCTTCCTTCGCAGCCCTGTGTGGGATATTTTGGCAAGAGGTTTCCATTGCTGCTGACTCAAACTATGCATTTAATCCCCCTGCACACCACACAGGAGCTCAGATATGCCCACAAGAGTTTCCCCAGCACTAACAGAAATTAAGAAATCCAAAAGAGAAAGAAATCATGCGCTTCAGTTTATTTGATTTACACATTATTAGCTAAGCCAAAGATGCTAATACTGACATGGGGCTTTCAGGATAATGAAGAAGGAGGTCAGACCTCGACTGTCAGGCACAAGCAGCGCCTCCTCTGTCCCAGAACTCCTCTGTCCCAAAATGACAGATTCAGCAAGAAAGGAGAAAACCATTCATCATGGAAATGTCAGACTGGTGCTGCTCAGTCTCCTCACAGCTTTTCTACAGGTGCTGGTCCTATTTAGGGCTGCGAGAAAATGAGTGGATCACTCCTTAAGGCCCAGGATGAGGATAAGTTGTCTGAACAGGACATGGGAAACTGCTGGATGAGACAAGAGCAATGCACAAAGCTGACAAAAGTCATGGCACCGTGAGGGATGGCTGGGTTCCCACATCACATACCTTCCATTTGCTATCCAAGGGAAGTGGTGAGAAGTGCTCAAACTTCACAGATAATTGAAGGGGATCTTTTGGGGAATATGCTCTTGCAAGGCCAGAGTGCCCAGGGAACCTGTCAGTAACACAAGCAGCAGAATGGACAAGATCAGCAGGCAATAGTTCTGAGAACACCAGACTTTGACATCGACCTAGCAAACTGGGGCTGTTAGGGGAAAAAAAGTCAATTATGGACGGTTCACTGATATGGAAAAAGATCAGGTGAGAGAAAAGGAGGTATAAGAACTCTGAGCAGAAGAATCCAGAAACAGCAAAGTTGAACAAGTCCCAACTTAAACCATTAAAAATCTTTTAAAATTTTAAAGCTATTCTGCTCTTTAGCAGACTCAGAAAATTTCTGTATTTTCATGTGCCGTATTCAGCCCACATTTTTAATTCTGTGCATCAGAAGTTCTCAGCATCTTAAAGGTCTTTCCATCCTGGAAAAGATGTCTTTCTTAAACATTATTGAACATACTTTACATTATTGCACCATTTTTCCTGACTGAAAAAGTCTAGTCTGAAACAGACTTTTGCAATTTTAAATCACCAGTTTTCTAGATACTAAACAGTCAGAGCAAAATGTACGGGTAATGAAGTACCTGTGGATGAGTTGGTAGGGAAAAAAAGTGTTAAAGAAAGATGATCTGATTTTGAACAAAGACTTCAATCTGTTAGAAGCTGACTGTGTGCAATTACTTTGGGTGAAAGTTTCTAAGTTGTCTAAAGGGATTGTGTTGCCATTAAAAAATCTATTTGAGCCATGTTTTCCTGCTTGCTGATATATAAATACAGCCCACAGAGAAGTCCCTGCCTTCCATTTCCTTTGGGATCAAGCTATAACCTTGCAATGCTATACATTTAAGCTTTGAATCCTGACACATCATAAAAATAAAAAGCAAACAAACAGAAACAACTCTCAGACACATTGAAAGAATTTTAAAAGAGGAGATTAAGTTCAAAGACTCAAGCACTCCTTGCAGAGCATTTTGTCTGTTTTGTTGCTAACTCACAGGATCTACTCCATCATGCCCTTCAGACCAGCACTGACTGTCAAGGACAAGGATCCCACAATTGGGTTCCTCCTCCAAAACTCATTCCTTTCTTTTTCACTCTTCCAGTCTCTACATAAATCCATGCTTTTCCACATTTTGGTCATCCCCACCTTGAAGATGATTGAATGCCATCATTTACAACTTCTCTCACTCTTTCTTAGCCTAATGTACTGAAAAAAACATGACATTGGAGTAGTCAAACTGTGCAGTTTGATACCTATGCCATGTCTTTGCTGGACTCTTTTAATTGTCCTTTGGATGTAGCTTGCACGTAAACTCTGTTTTCTACCTAATTTCATAATACCTCCCACAGCAGAGCCTGGATCCTTTTGTCAACAAGGTAACATTGCATATTAAACCATGCTAAAATGCATCATTTTACCTGTCACTTTGGACAGCTCATTGCCTGATCATCAGCACAGCCCCTGGTCTGTATGTCCTGGGCACTATTTTGTTTCCATGTGCAGCACAAATGAGTGCTGATCTTTTCCCAGAGTTTTTCAGTACTACTATGGAACAATTCCACCAACCTGAAGTTATTCAGAGGTCAGAAAGTGAAATTTTTAAAGGGTCTTGGTGCACCACTCCCTCTGATTTTTCTCTTTTAAAATTGCCTATCTTATTGCCTCAGAAAAATCCTCCAGCTTTGAGTTTTCAATGTCTTTGAAAGCAATTATGACTCAAACACTGGATTTTCTGTTCAGACATGATGCAATAGAATTATAGTGATCTGCTGACATTCCTGTCATATTTAAAAAAGAAAAGGGCATGTTTTTGTAATTCTTTATGCAGTCTGTGATATTTCCTTCTGCCTCTCACACAGTTCCCTTAATTTCTATTTTCCAATTAGATTTGATTGCATGCTGTCTATCCAATGCTGACCAGCAAAAAGCTGTACTTCACATTTAATTCCCACAGATTTAAATAAAATCAGATGGTACAACATAATGTTGTCGTGGTCTATGAGTCCTAAACTGGGGGACTACATGACAAAAAAGTTATTCCCTGTACAGACTGTCGGGGCTACAGCTACAGGGTTTATTTATGTCGGAGACAAAGTCTGGCACACAGAAATAGCAGTCTCCAGATAGTCTGTAGGAAGTTTCAGGAGAAAATAATGATCCTTGGGAAAGTCCTTCTTGTTGTACACAGTTTTGTAAAGTGTACCTTATAAATGCATTTACAAAGACCGAAGCCACAAAATGTCTATATTTTTAATCAAAATGGAGAGGGAAGAGTACACTTTCTTAGCACTGCAAAGCATATAAACGTTCTCTTGTCATCCTCCACTGCCAAACAATTTTCCCTGCAGAATTGTTCCAGAATGTCTTTTATTAAAAAAGTAGTATTTACAGTAAAACAGCAAATGTAATTTTTTATCTGACTCTTTTCTGCCTGTTTTCTATCTAAAATCTTCTCTCTTTGCAGCAGGGTTAATACAACGTGACTGCCATTGTTGATTTCTATCAATACGTATCTTTTAATTGGAGCATTTCCACCCCAGAATTAAGGGATTGACAGTAGTGGCCGAAGCACTGAGACACCAAACATGACATCCTACAAGGCACCATAGATACCTCCAAGTCAGGCTATATTTAATCCATCAGGACTGGATCCACCCCTCCTCTGGGAGTCTGTAAAGGACCAGGTTTCCAGGCTCAGTGTGACTGCACGGTGAAATCCATTTCCTTAAACTTTTTCATATGCTTCTCACTCCCAAGCTTCTTTTACAGTACTTTTTTGTGGTATTTGGCAGATGTCTTATACTGGTATATTTATTTATTTATTGTGTATGCAGTGTTCACTGGAGTGAGGTGTGTGCTCAGCTGTGTGGCATGGTGTAAGATCAGTGAATTTCTATTCTAAGGAAAAAAATATCCTATCTTTTTATTGCTGCCTGAAACAATCACTGTCTTCCACCAGTGTCCCCAGCATTCCATCAGTTGGTTTTGTTTGTGAAGCTCAAACTTTTGTATCAGTAATATTCTAAGACATATGTGCAGAATATTGGTGACTATATAAGAAAATGGCAGGTCACAGCTCAAAGTTTCTCTTCCCTGAAGATGTAATTACTTTTATACAGAGAGAAAGCATTAGGCCCAATGCACCACTGAATTTGTACACAGATTTGTGCTGGTTTTACATAAGAGCTGGTCCCACACCTGTCCTCCAGTCACTTCCTCTCTGTGGCTTGTGTTTTCCTAGCAGCACTACAAAGGAACATAGTACAAAAGTCAGGCTTCATCTGACAATAAAACTCTCCACCTTTCTGAATATTTTTAAGTATTCCCACACAGACCTAGCATAACCCAACAGGCCCAAAAATATTTTAAGGGGCCACAGAGTGTTTGTTTAGCTGTTTGTCTGATTGCAGTTGCTTCGCTCAAACTGCACATTATTAAGTGTTCAATAGGACTTTTAGTGGGTATCATTTCTGGACACGATGATTTTAAACAAACTAAAAAAAACCAAAACAAAATAAAACAAAAGCAAAACCAACAAAAACCAGCAATTTTTAATGATACAAAGACAGATCAATGGATTTTTAGTTCTTCTTTTCCTAAAGAGAGTTGCTCCCTTTTCAGTATGTGTTCTGCATACCCATGGACAAGGACTTATCCCTTGTGGTACCCACGCTTTCAGCAGCAATGATGGGATCTGAGCCCTCCAATTAAGTGCTAATGTATTCAAATTACCGATGGGAGCCAAGACTTGGAGGTTACATCTCTATTAACCTGTTCTTTAGCCCTGAGACCAAGTGACAAAGTCTGCCCACATGACTACTTTTACCCCCCTTTAGCCTCCAGAGCAGGGTAACACATCCAAAAAGCCTTTGGGAAGTTCATACAAGTATAGGAAAACTAGGGATTGACAGGAGATGTAAATTACCTATGAAAAACTGTTCTAACCCTGAGAGCAATTAAATGCTGACAGAGGAGAGCAGAGAGGCTGTGGAAAATCTCATCCTTGGAGATGTTCGGATCTTGTCTGGGCACAGCTTCTGAACACATTGCACTGGACTTTTTTCAAACATGGTGTTAAGACCAGGTGACTTCCAGAATTGTCTTCCAACCAAATTTATTGTAGAAATAAATGAAATTTATTCTAGGAATGGTCTTTGGCCTTTGTTAACTTCCAGACACTGTTTGGGAAGTGTTTGAGAGACAGTATTTAGTCCAGACAAAACCATGCCAAGTACTTTGCTAAAAATTTAACAGAAGAGAAGACCAAGTTCCAGTGCTCAGGGATATTCTCTGTTGCTGGTTAAAGAGATGTAGAAAGAGATTCTGGTACTCCCAAAGCCATACAGAAAGTCTATACTAGAGTAGGAATTTCAATGCCCATCCTACTATCTGAGGCTTGCTCTGTATCACTGGTATTTCTCTTCTCTTTTTTTTAGACCATCCAGCTTAGACTGTGGTGGAATCTTGACAGGGCTTTTAGCTCTGATGTTGTGGTCCTTGTTGGAATAGTATTTTCACATGCAACTGTTCCTCTCTCATACTAATCTCCAGCCAAGGACAGATCACCTCTTTTGTAAGCGAGATTAAAAGACTTTAATGCAACCTGTGTCAGGAGGTGCTGTTGACGAAGTGGTTCTCTTGTATTTTTCAGGATCTGGAACCTGGTGAATGGCTTGCAGGCACATAAAATCAAGAACATCAGAGACCTTTAAATAAATGCCTTAGAACTAAATCTGGCACCTCACTGTATGGTTTCAAACACATCCCAAAATCTGCACCCAGATTTATTTCTCCATATTACTGGACAATGTGTGTATGTCTACAGCTTTTGTTTTCAGGCAGGTGGCATTTCCTTTGCCTTCCTTCTAGGATGACTGGAGGCCGGCAAACTCATTTTAAAGTGTTGGGATTAAAATCAATAAGACTAACCACATCATGAGCACAGTTCTGCCTAGTTCTGCCTGCTTCTGGATCAGCATGTGTTAACATCAGAAAAACCACACAGATTAACTGCTTCACCCTCATTATTGTTTTGGAAGTAATCAGGACCAAAATTGTGGCATTCGTTTGGGAATTCTCAGTGATTATTGCTTTGATATCTGTGTGGGAGAAGTGCTTGGCCATGATTTCACAAGCAAGGTGAGATGAACAACCTAAAGCTGTGCAATTTGCCAGTGGCAGAACAAGGACGGTTTGCTCTGCTGAGTACCAGCAACAAACAGTATAACTTCCACTTTTTCTCATTTGAATTAATTATTTCCCCATTCATTAACCAAACCCCTTACTACTGCGGCTAATCTTTCCCACTCAATGAGCAATATTAGTTGATTGGTGAGGGATTTTTGACAAGGGCGAGGACAATGTCAAGGGGGAATGGCTTTAAACTGAAAGAGAATAGGTTTAGATTGGATATCAGGGAGAAATTATTTACAGTGGGGGTGGTGAGGCACTGACACAGGCTGCCCACAGCTGTGAATGCTTCATCCCTGGAAGTGTTCAAGGCCAGGCTGGATGGAAATCTGAGCAACCTGGGCTAGTGGAAGGTGTCCCTGTCCATGGCAGCGGGTTAGAACTGGGTGATCTTTAAGGTCCCTTCCAACCCAAACCTGATTCCATGTTTCAGCATTCAGGCTTTGTCCCTTAACATCACTGACAGATGGCCATACCAGTGATCTTTCTGTAAGTGGAAATGTAATATCGCTGTTCCATCAGCCCATTGGAGCAAAGTATATTTATTATCCACCTTGAATTTGTTTCCATTGCAGGTTACTTTGCACCTTTCAAGAGGAGTCCCTGGACACCATTGATGAAGGAGCAGCTACCTCTGAACGCTGGCTTAGAGGCATCCAATAGATCAGCAGTGTATGAAACAGCAAGGACAACTAAACAAGCCGGGTAATTTTTCTGCACTAAAAATAAACAGTGAATAAACATTTACATTTAAATAAGCATATTCAGCATGTTCACATATTATATTCTAATTACTTAATAGCTTGAACTTTGTTAAACGGTGCATTTTATAGCATGCATTCAATCTTTCTTACATTGCACTGATGATGCTGACAGCAGCAAGTAATTGATCTGGGCTGTGCTTCAGGTACTCAAGTAAATCTTGATGTTTCTCTCTTCCTCGCACATTCATTCAATTAATTTCTCCCTAACTTTAATTGACATTCCTCTTTTTTTCAAGGGTTCCCAAGCTTTATTTCCCCAAAGATGCTTTGTCATTGAACTTGTTTCCTAAACCCCTTCCAATCTGCTCACTTTGGCCCTCTTCTTCTGGCTGCAGATATGTCTTCCCTAAATTGTCCTTTCCCTCAAGTCCCAAACATCCTTTCTATTTCCAGTCATCTCAATTATTTTGCAATTTTTAGGGGGTCAGAATTTAGGTACTCAGTTGCTATTGCTGGTGGGGTAAGGGAGCCCTGTAGAACTCCTAGGTTGGAAGATTGCTGCTGTTAAGTAGAATAAACACTACTAATAAGCTTCTATTTGCATAGGGAGAGGACAGAGAATGTCTTTTTTTTAGTAAGACCTTGGGAAAACACATGTGAAAAACAAGTGCTGCTGCATTAACAAAAACTAAATAGGTGCCTTTCCCTACTGGTTGTCCACATTGCCCCAGGGTCTGTGAATCTAAGGCTCCATCCAGACCATGTGTGTTAAGTTTCTTCCTTTTCTCATAGTAGAAGATGCATATCTTGTACAGGTCAAAAACAATAATAGAAGAGTTATTTAATCATGGAAATCTGCCCTCTTTTTAAAAAAAAATATCCACTAACAGTAAGGAACAAAAACATTACAGCAAATTTATGCCTGAGGGAGGTGGTAAAGTCACCCCAGGGATTGCTTTAGTCCATTTGTTCCCTAAAGCCAAATGCCAGAGACAGTTGCACAAAATACTATGCTATCCTTGACTCTTTGCAGGCACAACAGCCCTAAAGCTCAAGGCATAATTCGAGCCCTTACTCTGACATTCCTTATGACAGCAATAAGTATTTTAATGTTATGAACATCTCTTTTGGATTCTTCTTACGTCTTTAAAAAGGCGGTGATTCATTGCTTCAAGCTACGCTTCTGAAAGCATCTTATTGCTGGATTCTATGAAAAGTATTTTTATCAACGGATAAAAAATAATATGCAGAATTATGTTTCCGGCTGTTGGAAAAGCTTCCAAATGATTCTTCTACTCCTCACAAAAAAAAAAAAAAAAAGGAAGCTGAAAATCAAAGCAGAACAATTTTAAATAAGTTTGGACTCATAAAGTTTCTCTCATATTAAATCTTGCTCTTAACTGGGCTGCTGGAATAGCTGTGCAGGAAAAGAGCCCTCCAGACCCACGGGAACTGAGCTAAATGTGCTGCAAAGCCAACATGGGTAGAGATGAACTGCAGCTTTAGGTTTGCTGGAATGTATCTACAGTCCTTGTGTCTGTGTAATTCCAGCATCATTCCACAGGAGTTGATCTTGCTCGTGCTGTAGAAAGACCAGGAACCCCTAAAAGTGTGATTTTACCCAGAGCTCAGTGTCAGCCAACAATCAGCCCCGATGGCAGCACAACCTGCAGCTCTTAATGGGAATTGTGCACTTTAGGGCTGGGGTTTCGTTCATTTTACGGTGAATTCCTCATCTATTGTGTGCCATTTGTGCATGCTTCTGATAAGGCTGAAATAACTCCTCTGCAAACACCGAGCTTTCAGTACTGCCTTGATTAAATATACATAACAAAGGGCAATCTAAGTGTTTTATCAGAAGTCATCATTAATACCTCCTCTGTACCAATTTAGGATGATAACGTAAATACTCACTGAAAAAACGCTGTGAGTGTTCTCATTTCAATAGCACCTCGAGCCCTGAACAGAGATGAACTTAAACCGCTAGGCTAAATGTTACAGAAATCAGGAAAGCAGAAAGACCTTTTAAATACAAAAAGTCTTTTTATTAGAAGCTGTTTATTCTAACAGGAATTTTTAAAATGTAAAGCAAGCTTCCAAAGAACAAATATAACTGAGATTAAGAATGGAGGCAAAGAAAATCAACATGACTAGCTTGTGCAGTTTTAGCAGATCATGTTCCAGTCATGCTTAGATCTTAACCCTTATCTGAATCAAAAATTATGTATATTTGAGAAAAGTTGACCCCAATACACATGCTTACACTTAGCAAAACATTTAATTTCTCTCCTTTTTGGGACATTAGAAACATGGTTCTAGGTTCTCCAGTCTATTTAGAACAGAAATAGAGTAAGAATAGTTCATCTGAAAGGAATCTACAACCATCGCTTAGTCCAACTGCCCAACCACAGCAGGCCTGACCAAAAGTCAAAGCATTTTGTTAAGGGCATTGTCCAAATGCCTCTTAAACACCTGGGCATCAGCCACCTCCCCAGGAAGCCTGTTCCACGGTTGGAGCACCCTCTCGGTAAAGAAATGCATCCTAATGTCCAGTCTGAGCCTCCTCTGATGCACCTCTGAGACCTTCAAACCAATCCTGCCTCAGGATACCAGAGAGAAGAGCTCAGCTCCTCCCTGTCCTGTTCCCCACCTCAGGAACCTGCAGTGCAATGAGACTGAGCCTCAACCTCCTCTTCTCCAAACCAGAAAACCTACTTAGCCACTCCTTGTACAACGTGCCTTCCTGCCCTTTCCCCAGCGAAAAATATGAATGTCAAGCTTTATTTTGGGAAACGTGTCACACAGAGACCACGGGTGGTGTGATGTTGATGCTGCCTTTATCCAGAGCTTCCAGCTGCCTGTAGGGCCACAAGAGCACAGAGGATAGAACCTTGTGAGCATCCTTAGCTTTGGCTCAAGCATCACTGTGACGTGCCCATCATCTTCCATCTTTCGTGCAAGAAGAAACAATTAAAACATTTTAAAAATGCAATATGAATGAATATGTATCCAGTTTCAATCACAGCTCCCGACAATTAAATTGCAGGAGGCTTCTCCCCTTGTTAGAATAGTTTTGCTCAGCATTATTGATGCTGTTTGAACAGACATGCCATGAATTCCACTTTTCTGCAATGCATTGGACAATTTGGGAACAATAAATGCTTCCTTTTCATTATCTCCTATGAGTTATACTAATATGCAGTTTTCATTCATTTAATGGAATAATTAGAAATGCAGAATTACTGAGAACCTTCTCCAGAAGTAAAAGTTCAAGTATATATTTTGACTGGGTTTATAATAAACTCTGACTGTGTCTCTGACTTTCATTCACTTAAACATCTCAGAACTCAGACAGCTGAACATAAACAACATATTAAGAAAAGGATTTTAAAGCCTGTTCCCTCTTCCAAGCTTGTTTTTCAAAAAATACTCAAGATATAAAGATTCATTTCAGGCAACCTTCGCAAATGTTGTGCTCCAAACAGATATTGTCTGCAGCAAAAATACACAACAGGAACAAAAAACAGGGTACAAAGCATTTTGTTCTTGCTTTGGGAAATGTTCAGCTATCTAGCCTGGAACTCGTAATACTTTTAGAGAGAAAATATATTTATTTTAGTAGAAATTTCTACATTTTCCAAGGTCTGAGCTTCATTTCCAATCAATACTGTGACAAGACAGTCACAGAACCAAGCAGAGACTCCAAAAAAATATAAAACATTGCACAATAATAAAGAGCATTTTGACTTTCAGATGGTCAGAATGAGTGGAGGCGTTTAGAGTTTATTTCTTTTGAGAAAAATGAAAGGAAAAATAGTCGGGGAAAAGGCAAAATATGCAGTAAGCAAAATGTTGCAGTAAATTGAGCATCCACAGGCCCACTTCCAACTTCCTACTGTGAAACAAGACATTCCCTTTAATGTGCACTTCCCATGTATAACCACTGAGAGTTCTTGCTTTTCCCCTTCGAGACAGACTATGCTGCATGTTCTGATGTCAGTGTCATCATAGCCTTGTATGGACTGAACACGCTGGACATTTGCTGAAAACATCACATTGACGAGGTAAATGGACAGTGTGTATGAACACTTTAAAAACCATCACAGGTTTTGTCCAGCTGAGCATCCATTTCAGAGGGTGGTGAAAAAACCTTATTCTACAATTTCCAGAAGCATCAATCAAGTTGGGGCAATTTTCCTTTCATCTGTTGTCTGAAATTGTGGGAAAAGCAGAAATCACTGCCCTAATGGACAAAACTGGCTCTGCCACAGGGCTTGGACAACAAGAAGCCACAGAACAGAAGTTTGGTCTGGCAAAGAGCAAAGTTTTATTGCATCTGCGCAGCAATGCCAACTCCTGCCTCCAGCTTTGCTTCCTCTCCTCTTCCAATCTGTCCAGCAAGTGATGGAACCTCATTAACAATTAATCAGCTTCTCTTGGACTCTGATTCCTGTGTGTGTTATGGAAGGTTTCTAATTATGGATGGCTTTATTTAAGAATGTATTAAATGCTCTACAGATTTGAAAGGGATTCATCACAATATAATTAGGCTGATAGCTCTTTGGTCATCAAGTGTTCTCCTATTTCCCTCCCGATGGTGGGTTAGACAACACTACTGAAAAATGTAATAGTTGGCTCTAATGACCGACTCCACACATTTAGGTATGCTTAGAACAAATTGTTTGCAGGTCACAATTTTTTCTCATCACTAACAATTTCTGTCCTCACAGAAAACTGCCAATCAAATATATTTTTGGCTTGTACACAACATGCAGAATCCTCCAGTGGGAGAGTGCAGTGGGACAGTACCCAGATTGGGAAGCCCTGCACAGGAAGGTGACAGAGAGTCATTAGGTGATCTCTACTGGTGACAAGCTGTAGTTCAATCCCCATCCATTACATTCCTGTCAGCAGACTGAGTTGGATGCTGGTCTAGGCCAAGGTACTGCAGGAATAACAATTAGAGAGCTATAGAGCTCAAGCAAAAAAAGCCCAAATAATTTTTAGAGACATTATTTATTGCATTTCTAGGGTAGGGACAGCATTGTGATTCTTTTCGAAAAGTGTATAACATTTCACTTCAATGGTCCGTTCCCAAATGTGAGAGGAAGGGAGAAAAAGAGTATTGGTTCAGTGGAAGACAATTATTCTTTCCAAAGAAAGAAAGAAGAAAACACCTCCAAATAATCCATTTTGCATCAGACTAAAGCCTGTTCATTTCATTTTCCATTATTAATGTCCTTTGATTTTTTTCAACTTAGCCAAATCTGACATGAGCTGCTGTGTCTAAAAAAAAAAAATCCATATTTTTATTTAGGTCGAAAGAAGTTTTTTAACATTTAAGCCATTTCTCTCATTTCTTGGTGAAGCTACTTGTTTCACAACAAGCTCCATTTCCCCTGCAACCCATTTTCAAGCAAATTCAATAAATGTACGCAGAACTTCCCTGCTTGACTTCCCCAGGAAAAGAATTTCAAGTCAGAATTCTCCGTCCTGCTGCTAAAAACAGCCCGTTTCCATAGCTGTCACCTCCCCTGCAGTGAGGGAGCCTGAAACATCCCTAATGCTTCCCCACATGGATTAAGCCTCTCCTGGCAGGCTGCAGGCAGGAGGCAGGAGCAGCCCTGTCTGCTGCAGTTCTGACTCACTTCCTTGGCCCAGCTTCAGTCAGATGGGGAATTCCCAGGAGGATGGAAGTGTTGGCACCACAGCTCCCTGGCCACATTTAAAGGTTAGAGGAGCCCGGAGATAACTGGGAGAGGTATTCGTGCAGCCACCTCCAAGGAAGCTACGGAAGCCTCTCTAGATGCCAGCACCAAGGGCACCAGAGAACGACTCCTCCGCCAGCAGGCTTGCATAATCTATTCATGCTGTTTCAACCCATTTTTGTCTGCATTTTTGTCCCCGGAGGAAAAAAAATTACTTTGAAATCCGAACCTTGGTGGCAATAAGCATTTTGCCTACCAGAGACTGCTTCAGGGCTGCGAGAAGTGCCCTGGAGGCAACCTGAGGTAGTGGAGAGCAGCAGAGCGTCCACTGAGATCCATCCAAAACGGGCCCAAGTCCCACTGGCACCATTTGTACATCCTGCATATGGCAAAGGAATGCAGGTGGACTGAGAGAGAACCCCCCAAGCCCCAGCAACTTCTTCCTTCTCGCCATCCATCAGCGTCCATGGATATAAAGCCTTTTGGGAATGAAAACCCCCTTTCTATCATCAGCAATGAAGTTTTGTCCAGACTGGAGTTGGGCAGCAGATCTTAGACCATTTCTCATCCAGATATGGAAATGAGGGCTGGCAAGTTTGTCTTGACTACATTATTGACTACATTGCTTTTCTGACAGAAAAGCAGATTAACTATTTCATTCCCACAGTTTCCTACTGAAACATTTCAATGTTAAAATCAAAATAAAGTAGCTGTGGTTATGAAGTTGAATTTGAACACCTAAGTGTACCTAAAAGAGCAGTTACTTTGACTTGATCAGAGTGCTTTCTTCAGTCCAAAACCCACTGTTTAGAACTGGTTTAGTTCAGGTTTTGATCCTTTTTTGTTTTAAAGAAATATTTCACTTGGACAATTTTTTTCCTGTTAGCTTTTTGTATTACTGAAACACTGAAGAAGTTTGTTCTGTTCACATCCGAACGAGACTTTTCTCTGAAGTGAAGAATTCGATAATCTGTTAGAAAAAATCCTAAACCACGGAACATCAGAGCTTTTTGTGCAGTTTTACCTTGGTGGGCACTGGTTTAGACAGCTCTAAAGATATCACAGAATATTCCGAGTTGGAAGGGACATGATCCTAAGCCTGCAGCCACTGGTAGTGCCATAAACACTTGTATCGCCATTTACCACAACGTCCGGGAAAATGGTGACCAAGGTTTGTTCAGTTGCACACCCAAAGTCAAAGGCTTCTTCTGGCCATGGTGTTCACATCCTTGGGCCATGTTGTAGCAGCTCGCTGTGGTCCATATGCACTGTCATTCATGCACTGGAATCATGGCTTTTATTGTTTGCAAAGGATACAAGCTATTCCCAAAGAAAATTCCTATTGCTAAAGGCTATTCCTGCTCCTTTGGGAACTGCAAAGATGCAGTACCTAAAGGGGGCTTTCAAGAAGGCTGGAGAGGGACTTTTAACAAGGGCATGGTGTAATACGACAAAACGGAATGTCTTTACACTGAAAGAGGGTAGATTTTAATTAAATATTAGGAAGAAATTCTCTACTGTGAGGGGGGTGAGGTACAGTTTTCCCAGAGAAACTCTGGATGGTGCGTCCCTGGAAGTGTTCAAGGCCAGGTTGGATGGGGCTCTGAGCAATCTGGTCTAGTGGAAGGTGTCCATGCTCATGGCAGAAGAGTTGGAACTGGGTGATCTTTAAGGTCTCTACCAACCCAAACCATTCTGGGATTCGAATCATCATAATCTCCAGAAAGCCCTCAATTCTATTCACATACTCCCTCTCTCTCTGTGTCTCTCTGGGCTAAATTCTGGAGACAAACAATCATGGCTGGGCCTGAGGTTGCAGAATGAAAAACAAAGAGGGTGGAACATCTGAATAAACTATACCAGGCAACAGAACAAGATGGACTTGCTCAGTGAGAGCTCAGACTTCTTCCCTCCTACATCAGGAATTATAATTTCAGATCACCATTTTCTTTCAGGGCAAGGGATTGTGTTTTATGCTTATGCTTCGTGAGAAGCTTATGCTTATGCTTCATGAGAAAAGGTGCAGAAGGTACAGCCCTCTGTAAAAAGCCCACAGATTAATTCATACCCATGGTTCCGTTGGGAATGAATGAAAGCAGTTCATGGAAAACAGGGACCAGGCTAAACAGCACATCACATCCAACCTACGCAAAATCCAGACTTGAAACAGTTGCAACCTGTTTGTTAAGCAGTTCTTTTGACTTTTGCCTCAGCACCATCTATTTCTGATGATTAAAGACATGAAGATGCTGTCTGGAATAGGTTTATGGAGCATCTGTGGATTCCAAGGGAACACAACATTGGATACCCAAGGTATTAATAATCCATTGTGTGATCAGCCTAAAAGCAAAATTATACTGAATCCTGTAATTTGAGAGAAAACCAAATCGCCCTGCTCTGGTTTTAGTACCTTGATAGATTTATCTGTTTGGTTACAGATTACGAGGAGGGGAATGGAATGAAAAGCAGGGGCAGTCCTGCAGGCTCTGAGGTACCCTTCACACCAGGGGCCAGAACACATCAGCAGCTTGAGGGAATGCAAATGTCAGTTTAGCACTCTCCAGAGCAATGAGGAGGAGGACGCTGTCACCAAATCCCTGCAGAGGTGCTGGCAAATCAGTATCCATGGAAGGAAGGAAATGTGGATGCTGCAGGATAAGAGGACAGCAAGCTCATAGACCTGCAGCAGGGAAAAGAGGAGGCAGGAGAAGAGTTGAGGAAGTTGTGAAGTCAGTTGGGAAGCTTTGCAATGAGGGTTTTAGATAATTTCTGAATTCATCATACGCTTCAATATAAATATTGCGAAAATAGGATATATTGCTAATCTATTTTTCATCCTTATTGTTGTTGTAGATGTCAAGGCAGTGTTCTCTTACTGGCACCATATGCATCCATGCATGTAGGGACAGGGGGAGCCAGGCTTGTTTTTACCTCTAGTTTGGCAATATTCCATTACACTGCCAGATATTTTTTTTCTAGAGCAACATTTAAGTGAATTGATTTTGAATCTTTGACATTGTAATCGATACATGTAAAAGAAAATATTAACTCACAGCTGCCAGTTTCTGCTGTGATCATGGTTTTCTTCCTTAGCACCAGATAAGATCAGTAACTATCTAAATGAAAAGTGCTGAGTAAACACATTTAACCAAAAAACAAAGCTCAACCAAAACAAGCAAGGACAGAAAGATCAGAGATCCTGAGTCTTTCCAGTCCCATGATGTCCCAGAAAACAGAGCTCTCCCACCTCCTCTGCTCTCTGTTGTCTCCCCCGAACCCCTGCCCACTCCATTGGATTAATACAGGACTGGTCATGGGTCATGCGAAGCAAGAAGGAACTAATCTTCATCCTTCTGGTTGTAAACAAAACTATGCAAGACGTGTCTGCCTTTCCATCCACAGTAATTTTATTCCCCCTCTTCCTCAAAATGCATCATTACACTGATGCTTTGCTTCCCAACACTGACTGCTACATACCTCTGCAGTCACAAATGGAATGTGAGATTCAGATGTTTTCATGGAGACTGGCCAAAATTAAAGCAGCTTTTGTATTGCCAAGGCTCTTATGGGTTATTATGTGTCACTAATTAGTCAAATAACAGATGTAACTCCCGCAGCATGAAGAGCTGTTGTTGTTTTCTCTTTTCAATTACTGCCCTGTGAGCTGGGACAAAGTGTGTGAATTATGAGGTTACTGTTTTGTGTATTTAGTGTCCCTGGGAAAAAGATGTGTTGGGGTCTGTTCTCAAAATTCAAAGAGAGCACAAGGAAACAGACACTGAGGCTGTGCCTGTATTAGCAAATTTAGAATTGCCAGACCACAGTGCTGGAAATCAATGTCCTCTGCTCCTGCCTTGCTAGAATAGCTCTGCACCATTCTTTCCTCTTGGCCACCAGCCCCTTCTGAAGCACAGGCCAAGCAGCAGTGCATGTGTCCTCCCTCCTGTGGCACTCAGACACACCTGACAGTGTCGTCTGCTGCCTCTTCCATGCAAGCTGACCTCAGAGCTGGTGGGTGGACACCGGTGGAGGGTCTGCCACTGGACGCATTTCTGCTGCCTCTTACAATACTGTGCTGCATGCTGCACCTTTACAGAAGTTTCCCTCTTTTCCCTCTTTCCAGGCTCAATGGCCAGTTCACAGCCTTTCGCTATGTTCATGCTGTTTCTTAGCTTCTAGTCTGAACCTCCTTGGTGTTCGCACGCCACTGCTCGCTTCTCCTCACCTGGTTGTCCTGTGATCTGTGTCCTCCTGGATGCTGTTTTATCAGGATGAACGAACCAGCCTCAGCTAATCTGTCTCCTGAGATAGAATAACCCTCCAAGTCACCACTGAGCCTGGAAGCAAAGCAATGACGTAGATCAAGATCCCCACTCTTGCTGTGGGAACAAGAAGTTTCATGGACCTTTGTGTCCAGAGAGTAAATGCTGTTAATAGAGAAATTTAATTCCCCAGCATTAGAACTGAAAAACAGCTCTAGTTAGTACAGAAAATCTTTTTCTGTGCACTGACATGACTTTATAGTTTTCTTTTGTTTGACATAATTTAGGAGAGATATTAAAATATTTTCCCAATAAGTAAATGGACAGGAATTCAACACATCCCTTAGGTTGGACTTCCCAATCAAGGAAGAAACTGCTGACTACCTTAGCAGCTCAAATTATTCTCAGTTTTCTCTTTTAATAGCTACTCTATTTGTCACATTTTTCTTGAACTTTTTAGAAATCATTATTAGTGAAAACTGGACTTGTAAATAAACTATTGACTTCCTTTCACTGCAGTCCTCAGTTTCTTGGCATTTCATTAGTTTTGGGAAATACTGTCTCTATCTTTCCAAATTACAATTTTGGTTCTAACATACAAAGTTTTGAATAGTTCCCCATCTCTCCTCAGCTGGGTATTTGCAGGCACATCCATATCTATGTGCAATCACCCTCAGACATTTGCACCTAAATAATGAATATTTTAGTGTTCTTCATTATAGAAAGACAGAAGTCAAGAGTCACAAACGAAGCAGCTGTTGATTAAGACTGCTCTATTGAGAGCCCTGAACCTCTCCACAGTTCTCTAAGAGATAAACTAGGGAACAGCATCTGAGCTTCGTGATGTGTCACGTTGTAGTGCTGGAGAGGTTTTCTAAATAGCTGAGAGCAAGGACATACAGGAAGGGTCAGAACCCAGGCTGCTGTCATTATTTCAATGGATTATGCAGGTAAAAGGTAGAATGTGGTTCAAAATAATCCAGAGTACATGCTCCAAACCTCTATTTTCCAATGGAAAGGGATATTTTTCATTTGTAAAATCATCGAGTGTGTTTAAGGGTGTTATTAGCATCCTAAATGCTAATCTCACACCAGAAAATTAAGCTGTGCTTAACATTTGGGTGCTAAATCCCAGTTGTCTATGTGCTGTTAAATTGTTAGAATGGTTCCTGGCCAAATGCAGTTCCCCCAGACAACTCCTGGACATGGTTCAGAAATTAACATAAGGCAGGAACTATTCCTAATCGGCACTTTGGATGCAATCACCCTGATTTGAAGGTTAAGATGGTCTAACAGTATAGATGCAGGTCATTCTGTGCCAGTTGGCTTCAACTACTCAAATCTCTTCTCTCACCATTTAATTAGCTACTGAAGATAAAGCCAAGCCCACCAAAGCAATCTCTTTTACTCCTTTGTCTTTAGTTATAAGAAAAATACTAAATACTAATAATTTAAACATCGTGCTAAGTAAGTAAATCAATTTACAGGGGTTAAAGGAGGAGTCTGAGTGATGGGAGATAGAAATCAAATAATTCACAATCACAAAGGCAGCAGAGGAACTTGGCTCTAGACTTGGCTCTAGACTTGGCTCTAGACTTCTCACAGCCCAGGTTAGGTAACTGCCCTAGTGGACCTACCCAAGCACAGTTTTTCCCTTCACTGGGGACTCAACTAACCTTTCTCTGGTTGCCTGGCTAACGGTTTCTCTCTTATTTTGTATTATTTTAGTTTTTATAGTAAGGTGTTATTTATTTGGGAACTTTGAGTGTAAAAACAACCTTTTCCACATCCATTTGCTCAGAGTGTTTCCACATATATGCAGTGGAGCAAGTCAGATGAGCAGGGAGACTCTTTTCACAATTTTCCGCTCTTTACCTCCCTGAATACACTAGAGACAATACCAGCTTTGTGTATATTAGTCCATCCCTAGCATTTACCCTTAATGTGTGGAAGGGCCACTCAGGGATTCTAACTGCGTTATAATTTTTTGTTGATTATGGTAAAGCAATTCAAGGCGTTTCACACTCAGCAGTAACCAGTCCATGAGAGGGAGAAAGAACAGATCAAGCCGTTGACATCAAGAGAGATATGCACAACCTGAGAAGTTTTCCTCAGCTTCCTAAACCGTGTCCAGCAATCTAGACATATTAAATGCCTATTTAAAATAAAATAATTTAAAATCGTGGTATTTTGCCAACTCTTCTTCATTTCCATTGCTCCAAATTAGGCAATTTTCCCTGAATAATTGTTGGTATAAGCATAATCTACTAATTCCAACGCAGCTGCCCACTGGATACCACCAAGGATCATTTGCTCATGAAGGATATGTGCCTCTGCTCATTTGCAGACATATAAATGCATGACGTTCTGCTCTGCTCCCAAAGGGGAAAAGCAGTGCAGCATCTTCCATCAGAATTGCCGCTCTCCCGCCTCCTGTTACTGCTAATTTGGCAGGAAGAGCTGCGGCTGCTGAGATTTAAAGGCTTGAGGAAACGCAGCCATTCTGTTGTCAGCGGAGTTAATAAGCCAGACAACTCAGAGGGTTGAATCCTGCACTCCTTTCCCCGCTGAAATTGGTGGGAAGGAAGCCAAAGGAGCCTGTGAAAGTTTGATAATGCACGGCTAGCAGTCAGTCTGCCTGCATGTGTGCAGCCACCAAGAAACAAACATTGATTAATCTCTGCTCTTATTGAGGAAGTTTAGTGCTGGCCAGTGCGGTAGAGATGGGATGAGGTTGAACAGCTTGAAAAAAAAATCTGTACACCTTTGCAGTGTTGTTTATGCTCCTGAGAGAGAAAAATGTCCAGGGACAGAAAATCCTGTTCAACAGACAAGAAAACACTTCATGAAATCACATCAAAGAGACATTCAAGGGGACTAAACAGTCAAGCAGGACAGTTCTTATTATATATGAATGTCCAGTTTCATCATTTTTAGGATAAAAACTTACCATTTTACCTTGTTGGAACCCTTTTTCATTTTTTATACACTAAGCAAAAATAGAGTGACCTATTTTGACTGAACTGAAGCTACTCTTTTATACCTCAGAAATTCACTGAAATATTTAAAAGGAAGACAAATTTCAGAAAAGATCTAAGAAGCCCATGATTTCCCTTTGTTCCATTCATCCCATGAATGCATCCTGTAGAGAGAGAACGGGTGACATCCCCATCTGCAAACCAGGGGAACAGGCACATGTTCCCTAGGGAAATAATCAGGGGCAGTTAGATGGAGTCAGACTGAGGAAGGGATCATTCACCTTGTGCTCAGCGCTAGTGAGGCCACACCTCAAATCCTGGGTTCACTTTTGTGCCTCTCACAGCAACAAAGACATTGAGGGGCTGGAGCATGTCCAGAGAAGGGAACAGAGCTGGGGAAGGGTCTGGAGCACAAGTGTGATGAGGAGCAGCTGAGGGAACTGGGGGGGCTCAGCCTGGAGAAAAGGAGGCTCAGGGGAACCTTGTGGCTCTCCACAACTCCCTGACAGGAGGCTGCAGCGAGGTGGGGATCAGTCTTTTCTCCCAGGTAAAAAAATTATAGGACAAGAGGAAATGGCCTCAGGTTACATCAGAAGAGGCTTAGACTAGATACCACAAAAAATTTCTTCACAGAAAGGGATTGTCTAACACTGAAACAAACTGCCCAGGGAAGTGGTGGAGTCACCATCCCTGGAGGGATTTGGAAGACGTGGAGATGTGGCACTTGGGGACACGGTTTAGCAGTGGAATGGCAGGGCTGGGCTAATGGTTGCACTCAAAGATCTTAATGGTCTTTTCCAACCTAAATGGTTCTCTGATCTTGGGTCCTATGAAATATAGCAAAGGAAATGCCAGGTGGTTATCAGTAAATCTTTATGTCTTCATGGAGCAGATCCACATGAGATAAGATATCTATTTGACTCACACAGGAATTTATATCATCCCCTTAAACATATACATGAGGCTGTCAGGAATGTTGAAAATCACAGGGTCTGGAAGTTCTCCTGGCTAACCCATGTAAAACACCAGCCAGCTACTCCACATCACAAACAACTGGAGCTCAGAAGACAACATAGAAACGATCAAACACCAATTATCCATCTCACATCCTTCCTGTCTCAGTTCACTGTGAAACATTCTGCCTGGAAGCATTTTTTCCAGGACTTTTTACACCTTGAGACAGGAAATGGAAATTTCCTGAGAAATGAAATTTCCAAGTGTCTTTTGACCATCTGCAATGATGATACGTTCCAGGACGTTGTGCAACTTGAGACCTTTTTGTCACTGTTCTGTATTTTACCACTCTGGCACAGACCCATGTGCATGATGTGACACAGAGCAGTGGAGCCACAGTGCAGTGTAAACTTGCTTTTCTCCAAAATACAACCTACAGACATAGTCACCACCTCAACACTTTGAATGACAACCTGATACCACCAGAGTCGAATGGCGGTTTCTCCTGTTCAGCTGAATTAAACTGAGATTATATTCCCATTTGACAGTGGAAAATGCATCAGCTTTCTCAGCCTTGGCATTACCTTCTTCCAAGTACCATGTTAAAAGAGACATTTTCACTTCTGGACTTTCCTTCCTGGCATTTGAGAGCAGATGCTGCAGGGAGTTCTCTAATGCTCTTCCCAAAGCACTGCTTGCAAGAACAGCAGCCTTTGGCCTTGGCACAAGCACAGGAGAATTCTCCCATGCCTGCTCAATGTATTCTGCAAACCCCCAGCCATCTGGGCAGAGAAAACCCCTCTTTGGAAAGGAATGCATCCCCCCACCTGAGCAAGCTCTAAAAAGGAGTTGGATATTGCGTGTTCAACGCTAAAAATATGCATCAACAATTTCTCCACCTGAAAAGAAGACAACTGTACTCTGCAGCAATGCTTTCCCCCTCCATCCTTTTGCATTTGTCAGGTTGTTTCTCTAGCTGTGTCCAGCATGCACTGTAAATCCTCCTTCACCTCCCTGCGGTGCCTCTATGCCTTGCACAAAGGCACTGTTCCTATAACTTCAGTTCTTGAAGGGTGGAACAAGAGCTGTGGTCTGTCACTACAGCAAGAGCAGAGCTGACCAATCTGCTGACCAATCTGCTGACCAGGTAAGTTCCTTCCCCATCTATTCCTCAGCCTCTAACTTGTGGTAACTTCTTATGGTAACTGCAAGCAGAGACAAGGCAGAGCTAAATGACAGCAAGAATTATTTAGGTTTTGAGTTAAAAGAGTATTTTATGCTGGAGATGTTTCATCTCCTCAAGACCACGGCTTGACCTAAGCTCCCTCTGCTTGTGGCAAGTCTACACCATCATTTTAGGTGGGATAGTGACAACACATACTTGTCCAGTGCCAACAGTGTTTTGAAATCCCTCAAGACAGCCATAGAGATGAGACTTACTAAGGAATGGAACTAGTTAGGAATTTCCCCTGCCCCAGAACTGAGTTGGGCATGAAAGCTCCATTTCCATGCCCTCTCATACAATTTGCAGAGAGGCACGAGAACAAGTGCTTCATTTCAGTGAGACCCACAAATGTCTCACCTAATCTTGAATATAATCTTGACTATATTCATATATGGAATCACATCCCAACTCCTGCGTTCTCCCTGCAGATGAGGCACAGGAATGATCCCCAGAGAAGAATTATACAATCATAGAAAAGTTTGAGTTGGAAGGGACCTCAAAAATCATTTTATTCCAACCCCCTGCCATGGGCAGGGACATCTTCCACCAGACCAGGTTGCTCAGAGCCCCATCCAAGCTGGCCTTGGACACTTCCAGGGAAGGAACACGATTTCAAGTTCTCCAAGCTAGAAGCCCAAAGTTGATACCTCCGGCACATCTCCTGCTGAAGATCAGCTCATGTAGCTACACTACAGACCCATCTTTTCCCCCTTTTGATTTCCTTCACCTTAAACCCTTTGCATATGAGCTTTCCCACCTAAACAGTGGTTCACACAGAATTGTTTTCATTAATAAAAAAGGCTTGCTGTGTAACTAATTCCTCTGTTAGACAGAACAGGGTGGGTGTAATAATGACTACAATTGAGTACTATATGGCTGCAAGGCAAGAAAAATATTAGAGAAATAAATTATTAGTATTTCAAACTTTATTTGGAATAAGTCTTAGAAAGTGCTTTTAGAAGCAATAATAACAGTTATAATTAATGAATGCACTGCCAAGTATTGACCAAAAGATTCTTACAAGTTCACCTTTCATTTCTTCAGTGCCTGACTACTCAATTTGTTTTCTTATTAAAATCCAAGGGCTTTGTGAAAATGTCTTTGAAAACAATCCTCAGGATACAACTACTCCTTGTAAAAAAAACCATCAAGAATCAACTTTTTTGCACCATTTTCCTGTCAATACCTATTGTTTTAGAAGGTTTGCAGGGTATTTTAAATGTCAGAATAAAAGCCCTGTCATATTTGCTTGTCAGATAAATTACGTATTTGAAGACATTTGTGTAGACAATGGAATGACTCTCAGATCTGCAAAAGATTTGATTTGGGAAACTCTAAATGTACAAGAGTGAAGTTATTTGGAGAAATAGTGGAATGAGTGTCAATCAAGAGAAGAGGATGATAACATGAGAGCTAATTTTAATTGCTGAATAACAAAGGGCCAAACTTTGTTGTCCAAAGAATAAGCCAAAACAATAATGAAATACAGAGAAAAAAACCATAGATTTGTAAATCAAAATTCTCAGTCTCAATTTAAATCATAATTTTCCTGACATATTTTGTCTTTTGGTGTTTCCACTGATAGTATTATATGCAAGCAAGCCAGAATATTTAAATCACTCAGATATCACACAAAAGGATGCTGGAGGGGTCCTTCCCAATCCTTCCACAAATAATTCCGGAAGGGACATTTAGCATCATCCATCAGTGCTCCCGTGGCACTATATGCTTGGACGAACCATCAGTCACAAGGAGTGAAATCTTGAGCTTAACACATTTAAATCACTGTTGTTTGAGCCAAAACCACTCTAAGTGAAGACTGTCATGATCCAGGTGGTAAAGGGAGACAATTACACGATTTCAGTCCAAATGTGGGACAGGCAGCTGTGAGAAATGAGACATGAGGAAGTCTTGCTTCCGTGCAGGGCAAGGCCTGAGAATGTTTGTAACCTATGGAAATGTGGTGTTGAATACAATTAAATGTACTGGCAGGGCTGTGTTACCTGCTGGCATGTCAATACACAGAATTATTTGCATTAAGTTTTTCCCTGCACGTGAGATCTATTCAGCAAAGGGAAATTTCACAAAATTGAAAGTTTTCCCTTCCTTTGTAGCAAAGGACATGCATCATACAGGCATTTTCAACAGGCAAGTCCTCTGCTATTTCAGTGCCTACTTTATCAAGGCCCTTTGCTGCAGGTCCCTGACATTTCCAGAGCATTCACATGGGATTGTGCTCTTTTATTCTCAGACTGAGTACACAAAAGGCCATTGATGCAATTTCTGGTCTTTCAGCCATTGGTTTGCTAACACTCTCCTGAAACTTTGCAACTCATCTTCCATGGCATGGATCCTTAGACGCAGCTGTCCATAACCCAGTTTTCCTGCAATTCTGAAACAATCAGATTTCAATCTCCCACTGTCCTTTCCATTCCTATGAGCTCTTATGCCATGAGAAGTTACCTCATCATATATTTATATGCCAGATTGTCAAACAATGCCTATTCCCCTTTTTGGCCTCTGTGTCAGATATTGTGGACCAAAAGGTTCCCCTTGCTAATTAGGATATAAAAAGCAGGGCTTGGCATGTGGGCTTCGCTTCCATGTGCAGCTGCCAGATGGGCTAGAGCAGAGGATGTCTGAGCATGTGACTGCAGCAGCAAGCACAGCAAACGCAGCCTCCCTAAAAATAGGAACACTCTCTGCAGGGAGGTATTACCCTTTCTCTGCAAATCATAGAGCCATAGAAACATTTAAGTTGAAACAGACCTCAAAGATCATCACGTCCAACCGTTAACCCAGCACTGCCAAGTCCACCATGAAACCACGTCCCTAAAATGTGTCTGGGCTTCTGGAAAAGAGCAAACTGTGGCAGAGGTAAGTTCTGTGATGCCCAGAATGGCAGGAGGATCTGAGTCCGTGAAGTGTACAACTCCTAGGTCCAAACCTTTGCTTTATCTTGCTGCAACTGTTATATGAGCTAACGGGAACTGTGTGTGAGTAAAGATAATACAAGCTCTCGGGAAAACACTGAGGTTCCCCAAACATCTTCCCAGCTTAGTGGAGCAGACAGACCAGGTTGGCTCTGAGGCCCTGAAACCCTCCCAGAGTATGAGTCTATCCTCCATAAGGGTCACTGCTGCTTGTATTCACCCATCCCAAAATACAGTGCTCCCCGTTCTGGTTGGGCTGCAATATCCTCTGAACTAAGGTTTGAGAGGCCTTTGTCCTCATCCCTGCCTCAAACTGACCGCTTCACCTTCATCAGGTATGGGCAGGTGTTGACATTTTAACTCCTGAGGTAGATTTGAAAAAAGGCTTTCATATCCTGATTGGATTCCCTAAGACTTTCATATCATTCACTGACTTGCAGATGAAATATAGGGCAAACTTCCTAAATCTCTGAGCTATGTAAATGATCCTCCAGCCCCATTGAAAGGCATAAACATTTTTTTAATGTGTTCAACCTTCCAAAAGGCACCAAATGAACGTGCTGGCAATTGAAAAGCCAGTGGAGACTCAGCTCTGACTTTTTTTCCTCCTATATGTATTTTCTTTGTCCTTTAACACCCAACTACAAAGTGAGTGATGATAGATGATTTTTCAATTTGAATCATGATCACTGTTAGATGTTAAAGGACAAAGGAAATAAATCATCTGAAAAGATATAAGGAGGTGGTGGTGTTTTCATCATTCAAAGCCCTTTCCAAGTTGTTGGCAAATAAAAGTCTTCCTTGACAATGGTAATTTCATGCTCTTTATCTCTCCTTGAGGAGGAAGGGCATTGGATTGCTTTGAATTTTTGTTATCAGCCTGGTGATTTTTCAGGGCAAAAAGGTCAAAACCTTGCATAACATTGAAAAGAAAGCTGTGAATAAGAAATAAACAGCACAGGTGAAGAGGAGTTTTATACCCTTTGGAACTTCTGTAAGAGAGGAAAGAGTCCCTCATCAAACTATGTTCTCCTTGCAAACTCAAGGAAAAAAAATCAAACTCGCTTCCAGTCAAGCCAGGCTTTGATGTTTTTGCCCCAATGTAAACTATGCAGTTTGCCAGCAAACAATGCAGGTCCATGTCGTCTCCACTTGTGACCATCTGTTGAAAGCTGAAGGTGCTGGATGCAGGAGAGTTTTGGAGAACTCAGGCATCCTCTCTGGGTCTCTGCTTCCAAATCAGTGAAATGCTGATATTATGTCCTTCAGCCATTATAAACCATGGTTGGGAATAAGGTTTTGAATGTCTAAAATTGTGCATCTACAGACTCTTCTGTTGCTCATCTATTGAGCAATACCTTTGTCAGAACTCTCTTTGGTTCATATTTAGTGTCCAGCAATGCAAAGCATTTCATCTGAGTTTTCTTACAGAAGCTGAAAACAAAAACGTTTTGCACTTTAACACAGACTTCACTTGCTCTCCTAAAGTACCTTTAGAACACAACTCAGTACAAATTCTCCATTTGCAGCTGTATGATCCAAAGGTCTGGGTAACTCCAAATGTTTACACCCCCCACATATCGAGAGTCATGAACATGTAAAATCAGTTGTGGCATTACTGATGAAAACATTTCTTCCTGTGCCATATGCAGTGATCCACATTTACTAGAGCATTAAAATAAGAGTCCTTGCTATCCTCTTTAGAGCAGATGGTGGATTTCTTACACCGATATTGGTCCTACTGGAGTGCCTGTAGGATTGATATCCAAGAAATGCATCTCCCTGTGACCTCGGTACTCTGTCTAAATGACAGACTGGGTCTTCCAATAAGGCAGGGGAAGGTGAAGATATTTAGATACTTTGCAGGGATACTTTTACCTTCTGAGGACTGTAGAGCAGTCTATGGGTTACATTTAGGTTCTAGAACAAACCAAAAAGAACATGCAATAACTGCTGCTAATAAATTATCACATAAAAATAAAGTAAAGCCTTACACCAGCATATTTCCATAAACTGTGGAATCAGCTTGTTGTCGTTTTGCTTGGATTTTGCAAATACTTACTGATACCTTAAAAAAAGCCCTGGTTTTACAATCAAATATATCACAGCATAAATCCCAAGCAAGAAAGTGAAATCTGTAGAGACAGTTTTGGTCATTAACTTTTACTGGCAAACCCATTAGATGTAATTATCATATGTTGCAGGTAATGGACAGAGACAGAGTTTACCACTGCATTTTTTTTTACCCATCACCACACATAAATCCTTAATCTGAAACACAAGCCAAAGTCCTACTCTGTACCACAGTGATGTCCTGGACTGGTAGAGAGCAACGTAGGATGTTGTAGCTAGAGAACCACGCTGCATTCTGCTACAAATAACATCAAATCTTCCTCTAGATTTTTAAAATACAGTCAGAAAAGAGAGGTTTCCTTCTGAACTCTCACACTGGGGTGGGGCATCCAGGCCACTAAATCAGCACAGCTCCTCATTTAACACTCCTGAGGATCTGGAGGTAGAAACTATTTGTAAGAAGCAATTGAGCTGTAGCTCTGCTGTTCACATTTATTTAGTTGCTGTGTTGCCTAAGACACTATGAAACAGTAGAGATTTCTATCATCTGTATATCATAAGCATCACAAAGCAACGAATTTAAGCAGTGTTATTGATAGTGAGTACAATGCAATACTCACTCTTTCATCTGCTGCAGAATAGGCAGGTTTTGTAATAAGAGGTTCCTTTTTTTTGTACCTCTTTTTCCTTCCAGCATATTGCATGTGTCTCATCAATGCATCACCTCTCTCTCATTAACGACCTGTGCTCAGAAGACCTCATTTTTTCCCTTGCCTCTGCTCATTAATTTCTTTCTTCCTCTTTCCCACTGTTTCCCTCTGCCCTGTTATTTTTTATGTCTCTGGAGTCATATTAAGGGATGGCTGGGGGGAGAATGTTTGTGGTACAGATGATACAGATGACACAAAATCCTATTTTTCTCATATGAGTAGAAGACTGCAGCAGATCTGGCTTAATTTGTCAGCAGTCTATGTGTAACCATGTTTTAGAAGGACATAGAAAAGATTTGGAACCAACCTGTTTAAAAACCAATTAGAGGGACACGGAGCTAGGTACAGGTTAATGACTAAAGTCAAGGATGAAAAATATACAAATCTGTGGTACTTCAGCTGAAACATTAATAAACATGGGAAAAAAGGAAGCCTGAAACAGCAGTCAGGTGAGACTGCACTTTTTGAACTTTGACTTTATAGTTCAATGCCTTGCATATAAATTTCTTGGGTAGGAAGGCCTTCAAAAAGGCTCCTCCCTTCATAGAAGTTCTAATAGCTAAAAAGCAAAACAGGTCTTCAGGCAGAGAAAATTGAAAAGAGTTGTTGAATAAAAAGTATGAGGGTATCATGTAATACAAATCAGCACCTTAACACAGATACCAAAGGAGCAGTGGCAACTTCTACAAGCCAGAGTTAGAGGTCTCAAAGAGAAACCAAAGTGTTATCAGTCCAGTTTTGGAAAGACAGTGTTGTCCATCTCTCTGAAGTGAAAAGGGTTACAGTTAAACAAATAGCCCTAGCAAAAAAACCAAACAAAAGCTTGTACCTTGGTCCTTAGTCTGCACAAGCTGCAGAGCAATTGTAGAAGTTAATAAATCAGGAATTCACTGCACAGTGACCATTGCATGTGAGGACAGCATCACCTGTGCTAGGATGATTTGGGTTTAAGGTTGTTGAGTGTTCTTTTGGAAGGAATAATACAATTATAAATGGCAATTTGCCATTAGCCACATTAAAACTTTAGTAGATTAATAAGGTCCCAGGTTTGACCATCTGGATGACATTAGCAAGATCATCCAATCCAGTTGCTCTCTGTACATAGCCTTTTTTTTTTTAATTAGTGTTTTCTATGTGGCCAGCCTAAAGGTACCAAAGTGGCCTGACACCAAAAGAAAATCTTCCCTTCCTTCAGCCCTTTCTGATCACCTTTCCCTGAACAATTTCTCTGTCTATTACATCTTTTTTATGACACAGAATAAAAAAGGTAGGAATCAAGGTTGAGATGAAGCACTGACTTATATGAAGCAATGAAAATGACCCCAAGTATTCCTACACCTTTATTACTAAATAGTAATTTCATCGTGTCCCTGGACGTTGCTGACCTTCAGCAGCAGCTCCATGCAATCTCCCAATGCCACAGTGATAGTCAAGCAATGAAGGTAACCCTTTTCTTTCTACTTTTTTTTCTCCTTCCCAAAGCGTTCTGAGCTGATATTAATCTAGCCAGACCACTGAAGTCTTTCCCTGCAGTGCTTCATAGTCATCATTTCTGCAGCCGAGGTGCCACTCATTGACTCATAGGTGTAAGATATCAAAGCAGCAGACACGAGCAGAACGTGTTTTATAGACTGCTTACACACATCAGCAGAAAGTGTCAGCAGTGGCACCCCTTGTGACACAGGATTGTGTTGAGGTTTGACCCTGGCTAAATGCCAGGCACCTACAACATCTGCTCTCTGTGCTCTCTCCTGCTGCAGCTATGCAGGGGAGAGGGGAAAAACTAACACAAACACACTGGACTCATGAGTTGAGATGAGGTACTGATAGGAGGACGCACAGACAGGGAAATGCAGGCCTGAAAACTTAAAGTTGCAAAGTGATTTATTAACCTAACAGAGTAGGAGGATAAATCAGAGGTAAAAATAAGCTCTTAAGACACCGTTTCTTCACTCACCCCCCTTCCCTCCTAAGGCACCGCTTCTCAGCTCACCCCCTCCCTCCTTTCCAACTAACCAACAACTCCCGGGCAGGGGCAGGGTGTGGGTTTTTTTTTTCTCTTAGTCAGTCCATCACCACAATTCTTCTGCTACAAAAACTGTTCCTTTACTCAACCCCCTCCCTTCTTCTAACCAACAGCTCTGGGGCAGGGGCAAGGTATGTGGTTTTTCTCTTAGTCAGTCCATCACCACTATTCTTCTGCTACAAACACTATTTCTCTGACTCAGCCCTATTAAGACACCATTTCTCAGCTCACCCCCTCCCTCCTTCCTTCTAAAAAGAAGTACGTGTTCACATTGTTTTGATTTCTTTTTAAATATGTTTTCACAGAGGCGTAACTAACATCTCTAATTGGCCCAAGTTTGGCCAGCAGCATGTCCATCATCTTCAGAGCCATCAGAGATTGGCTCTGCTGGACATGGTGGAAAATTTCCGGAATTTTTACACAGGACATGCAGGAGCCATCTTTGTACACCACCCTACTCACCGGCAAAAACTGGGCCAAGCAAAACCACCAAAGATTGTCACCTGTGCCACAAAGGGTGACTTCTGTGCTGTGTGACAAGGCAGCCCTGGCAAGGAAGGCCGGGATGTGCTGCCTCAGTGGGAGCATTGTAAAATAGAGGGGCGATGGTGCTGCAGGCACCTGAGATCAGGTGAGGGGACAGGCTGCCCTCAGAAGTGATGCTGGTGGATTTCAGTAACGCTGGAAGTTATTTCCTCACAAGTGCCATTTCCCACACTCCTGGCAGGATCACTCATGCTGTGGAAGTGAAGAAAATGTTCCCATCGAGCCCATCAGAGAGAGACACTCAGGTGTTTCTCCTCTGGGAGGAGTGAGGGCAGAATGATTTACTGCTCTCTGCCTATCCCTCTCTGCCTGAGGCACACAGACATGTCACAAGAGGTGGGAAAGGTTATTTATGTGTTTACCACTTCTCTGGTGTCCTAAAATGTCCCTTCCTCCTGGCAAGTCATCTGTTACTTCTCAACATCTCTGTTAGGTTGGGGTGTGGCTCCAAAACCATCACAAGAAATTCTATGATTCTAAGCCACATGCAAAGAAACAGCTGAATTGGAAGGATTTTAGAAAATATTAAACTTGTTGCCTTAATATCCTCGATATCCTGTGGCTGGCTTTCCAATCAGTGGGATCTCATGCATGGCTCCTCAGAAGCCTGGCTAGATACAAATGAGCATATTCTCCTCTTAGTCTTCCTCTTTTCAAAAAGTTTCACATCTCTATTCCTTCTTTTGCTGTCCACACAGACAGACACAAACAGACTCTTTCCCAGCCTTCATCTTTTTTCTGACCACTGTTAGTTATAAGAGCAGAAACCCAAAAGTTTTTAAAAAGCCGCTACTTAAATAACCCAGTTGAAAACCTGTCTGAAAGACACTTAAAAATGAGGTGAGTGGTACATTGAAACTGTCATAGGACTATTTTGAGATCCCCTTCTTGGATTTGGTTTTTGGGTTTTTTTGGAGCTCAAGTTCAAAGATGACAGCACAGTAGCTCTTCTGAGAAGAAGTGAAATAAGTGGATGACTTTGATAAATGAAACTATTCTTTCCTGTGATTAGCCTATAAGTAAAAAGAAAAATAAATATGACAAACTCTTCCACAGAAAAAAAATAAAACCAACAGAAAGGGACAAACTCCAAGCAGACAGTACCTCTGACTGCTGTTTAATGGTGACTGAAGAGAAAAATGGAAATAACCTGCAAAGAGGGCTTACAGCTGGGTGTGCTTTGCTGGTAGCAGTGATCAATCCCTGTGCCATCCCTGGAAGTGTTCAAAGCCAGGTTGGATGGGGTTTGGAGCAACTTGGGATAATGGAAGGTGTCCCTGACCCTGGCAAGGGGATTAGAATGAGTTGGTCTTTAAGGTTCCTTCCAACCCAAAATGTTCTGTGTTTCTATGACCCCAATTACCAGGGAATGCAATTACACAAGAAACTGCTACTTATAACCTCACAAAATGAGGAGAATTCTCCTCAGAAAGCACAGTATTCCCTAGGGAACATTGTTTCTTTGGAATTATTAAGACAAAAGGTGGTAATGTTGCCTTTGAGTCTCTTGCTATTCAAGCTGTGTTACCTACCCTTACAATGTTCTTAAAACTTTTGCTGTATTTGACATTTATTACGAACCTCCAGCTCCAAGAACAGTGACAGGATGGAAATATCAAACCACCTCTGTTTTTCATGTGTTTCCCCTAGGCCTGGAAGAAGCTATTTCATAAGAAAAAAATAATGTGTATTCCTTGGACCCAAAATATTCAAAAGTTTGAAAATCCTTGGGAGACCTTTCCTTCTATAAAAAAATCATAATTTGTGATACTATTTCATGACTTTGAAATGGTCTCTTTTGTGATTTTGATTATCAATACTAGGAACAGCTGCAGTGTTTAATTCTCAGTCTCAAGATAGGCCAAAATAAACCTCTGAGAAGAGAAAACAAGTTGTTTGACTTGTTCAGCTCAATAAAAACAAAGTCATCAGCTTCACTGTTAATTTCTAGCAGAGACATCCATCTGTGAATGGTATGAGAAACAGTCAGGGGACAAAAAAAAGGACATAGATCTTTTTCATCGGGATCCCCAGACACAATCTCAGTTACTGTGCTGGGTTGCTAACACTTACACAATAAATAATAGTTCAAATTTATCCCAGGTGTAATTCAGTGGAGTTAGTACAGGAATGAATTGCTCTGTTCAGATGTGATTGCCCCCATTTATTATAAACACTTTTGATAACTTGTTATAAATCTGGAGTATTTCTAGCTTCTATGCCAGCAGCACTGGTGATATGCTCCACACAACTGCAGCAGAGGTGGCACTTTGGCTGAGAGAGAAAGAGATATTTGGGCACAGATGCACTTTGCTGCTGTGTGAGGCAAGATAAAGGCTGCATTTGGAAAAAGAGGTAATTTTAGAGCAAGGAACTTCATAGTTTGAAGTATTTGTATAGCATGCAGTTGTTGGGAAGCCTCCAGAGGTCTCCAGATATGCCCAACTATTCTGTTTTTTTCAGATAAATAAGCAAACATAAGGTCTGGAGTGGAAAACAGTTCTTGATGTATGGATGTGCTGCATGCATTCCTCCTCCTGTCCCCCTGCAAAGCTGGGAATCTCACCCAGCAGCTGCCACCAAGAAGCATTCAATCCTGTCACACTTAAGCCCCTCCAGGAAAGGACCCACCCCTGTGCCTAGTGCAGGACAAGGGATCCTTCAGTCTCCAAGAAGTGGCTTTTTTCACAGTTTCTTATCTTCACATATAGAACCCAAAGAGCAAAGAAACTCTATCAACACATCCAGGATGAGCTTGAACAAAAGTGTAGCAGCAGCCTGGAAATGTGTAGTGGGGGAAGAGTGAAAGGAGGAGAACCTGGGTTGGCACTGCCAGAAGCTGCCCTGTGTCATCACCACCCTGCCCAGGCTGGGACAAGTGTCCTGCCCTGGAAGATCATGGGGATACAGCACCTGCCCAGCAAGGGACGGCCAGGGGTGGTGAGCAGAGCCCCCCAGGTGCTGCATGTGACCTCACAGGACATTTCACCCCAAAAGCTACATCTGGAGCACCCACATCACACCCCTAGTGTTACCCCAACTGTAATATTGAGGTTGATCCGGTGAACTAAATGACATTGAACCTAAATGTACTGTTCAGCAATTATCAGCTAATGGCATGTCATTATCTGTATATTTCCTTGAACATTATTTGGGTTTAAAGCACATGAATCCACTCACTGCAAAAAACATTCACATTACTTTTTCATTCCCCTGGTAAAACATACCATCCTATTTAATGGTGACTGAGACCCTTAGCTCCACTAATCATTTGTTAGGTCTCACAGGGAACATAAAATACAGTGTAAAAGCACTGCAGTGTAATAGCACCATCTTTACCCCTTGGGATCTTACAAAACTGTGCTGCAACAATTCCACTTTAAAACTTGTAGCTCATTTATCCATTTACTAAAGTGCCTCAAAACCAATTTACAGCTAACCACCAGCTGGACCTGAAGAAAATACAGACCTAATATGGCAAGCCATTGTATTGCAGCCATTGTGCTTTATTCCTCTTCAACAGTAACATCTTGGATCAAATTAAATCCAATGCTAAACCCAACTACTGCAAGCAGAACCTTGCCAGCTTCCTCTTCACCCCCCTTAAGCACAGCAATTTTGCAAATGGATATGGCAAGAAACAAATCCCTTGAGCCTTGTTTCTTTTGCCTGGTAATTGATGAGTAACCTTGGGGTACACGTGTGCATCACCCCGGTGGAGGCTGAGCTCAGACGTTTGCTCTGTTCATTTGTAGGTAAAGGGCTTCCTTTCTGAGATGCTCAAAAGCTGTTTCGTCTTGAAGGATGGGAACGTGAGGCACGGGGGAAAACCATTTAATCTTTACAGCAGAAACAGGTGACAGCCTGGTTAGAGATCTGACTTCCCATACGAACCACTCCTCTCGGAAGGCCTACATGTGTTTTAATAATTTATTTAATTGAACTATACTGTAAAAGAAAAGTTTTAAAATGAGGACATGTTTTTCTGGTTATTGATTTATTTATTTTTTTTGCTTTTTCATGTTGTCTATTGCAGCAGCTGGTGCTGCTAAAAGCTCTACCTCATCTAAAACACACAAAGTGGAGAAAATTTCCCCTTTTTCAGTGCTTTGTCAGTTAGTGCCTTCCTAAAACATACATCAAATTATTTTGTATAGCTGTCTATGGACTTTTTCCCCCTAGATAAATGGAACTGCTTTTGGATATTTGTTGTTATAGTGTGGCTGTCTGTGTCCTGGGACTGAAATGCCACCAAACAATGATATCTGCCATAGAGGGGATAATTATCATACAGCCCAATCCAAACATGTGCAAGGATCTGCTCAAGTCTGAACTATCTCTGGAAACAGTGTTTAACAAAGATTTAATTTTGCTGTGTTCCCATACTGGCCTATTTTCTTAAGTGACAGAACAAAGATTTTTTGGCCCTGAGGATGAGGTCAGTCCCTACTCCAACTATAACTATAGTCACTCATGTGCATCTACAGCTTTTTGGACACTTGCCACCTGAATTTAAGAAAAGAACTGCGAAAGTCACCTTCCCTCAAGTACATGTTTTGGCAGATGTTGCATCAGCAGTTACTGATTCAACAGAAAATAGAATGTTTCAGGAACAAAGCAGATTCAAGAGCACCATGAAGACATCAAGACACCTGATGGGAACGTGGTTATCATTCATCCTCCCTCCACTAGAGCAGAGGATAGCAGAGCTGTGCCCCTGTGGAGCCAGGAGGTGAGGGAAGGAATGCCTACCATGAAAAGATACACCACACAGAGAAAAGCCACAACCATCTTTCTTCCCTTGGCAAGTGGAGACACACCATTAACTACACAAGGACACAAAGAAATAAGAGACTGCTGTGGCCTGGACAGCAAAAATTTGCATCTTAAGTCACCTGCCTAAGACTGGGAGTTTTGAGGTTTATGTGTGATAAATAGGCTGAGATGCTTTAGCTTGTAGATAGATTGCCTGCTACCCTAACCCGTGAGCAAAGAGAGGGGGAAATGGAGTGTTCACAGTGTCAGGACTTAAGGCCTGATTCCTCCTGCCATCAACGGGAAGAACACAGTGGCTCCTTTCACCAGGAAGTCAGAGCAGCAGGCTCCTAAGAGGATGAGATCCTCACACCTTGAATGTGTGAAATGGATCTCCTGCTGATTGTGTCTGTTCATTTTGACCTCATAGCGACCCTTGACTAAGAGAAGTTTTAATTCCTTTGCCCATGTGCTGTCATCTACAAAGAAAATATCGATATTTGTTCTAATTGTTGAGGCTGTAGACCCAATGAAGGCTCACTTTGAACTCAATGGATAGCAGAACCATCCTGAGTCCTTTTGTTTCACTCTATCAAAGACAGCTAAAATAGATAAAATTGCCCATTGTTTTACATCTCGCCTAAACAATGTCTAAGACCACTTTTTTAGATGCTGACATACATACTGCAGGCATACAAAACAAGGATGGAATCCCATTGCTGAATAAGGTGAGATGAATCCCGTCAACATGAGTCTGTGCTCAGTTAATTCAATATTCTGCCTTTGGCAGCAGTAAATTGCTAAAATGCAAAGAAAGACCCAATTCAGCTGGGTTAACTGTGATCATTTCTGACTTTAGATGGCTTTCCAATTAATGAGCCATTCATGGGAAGTTCTGACTTTTCATCTAACATACTTATGAATTTTAAATAACCACCAAATAGTTTCCAGTAAAGATGATGTGATTTGCAAAATATCCATTTCAATTAACCCTCGTACGCACAGGATCACACAGTTGTATATATCTCCTCATTCAGCGTTTTAAACAGCGGCCTGGTTTAAATCCTAATGAAAATGGTGAAAAAAATCCATTGAATTTTATATTGCCACTTGACCAAGGAGAATATCGTAGTATGATCATCAGGGTAGAAACTTCCTAGGATTGATCACGTGAAAAATGCTATTCCAGTAATCACCAATGTCTCCACAAATATCTGATTATTTTCTTAGGAGATGTCAGGCAACTGTGAAGGACGACATACTGACCATGGCATTTTTCTTCATGAAAATGATGTCAACCTCCAGGCACAGTGGCCCTATTGCTAAAAATACGCAATGCCTGCAAGTGCTAGATCCAGTCAGTAGTACTACAGACAAAAAGGAGATCTACAACCCCAGAGATTCCTTTTTCATGCTGGGAAACACGACATTTTCACTCTCTTGTTACTCTGAATAGTCATGATTTTAACTCCACATTTGATGTTCTCAAGATGCCTTTTGTTTCACAGTGTATTGGGACATGGGCTGGTCTCAGGCCATCAGTTGCCAGTTTATTTGCTCTTCATGTCCCTCTGTCAAACCTTCTGTCAATGCCTCTACCCAGGCTCTGTCCCTCGACACAGGAACCTGCTCTCCATATATCAACCACAGAGCACTGGTATGATGTGATGCTGTCCATGAACTTGCTGACAGTGCATTGCCCCATAATCCAGCTTATTAATGAAGACATTAATCAACATTTACCCCAGGGTTACCACTAAAAACAGCTGCCAGTTGTACCAATAAACATCCCTCGCCAAGCCCAGTGTTACAGAAAATTTTTCACAATTTTTCATCCATTTCTGAACCCTTTTTCTTCTACATTTGCCAGTAAGTTTACCCTGGGAGATTATGCTGAAGGCCTTGCTAAATTGAAGGTAAACAACATCCACTGCTCTTCCCTTGTCTGCTCATCACAGAAGGTAATCAGTTATTAAGCAGTATGCTCTACTGAAATTTCAAATGTTTTGATTTGTTGGATTTTTTTGTGGAGAGAAAAGAGTGGGAATAGATGTCATAGAAATCTAAGCACCTAAATATCCCCTTGACATCAATCATAAAAAACATTGCAATGTCAACATTTTCTCCTGCCTGTTGACAACACTAAATATATCAAATGTATACAGCCATGGTAAGAAGAAACTTTTACTCTCAGCCTTAGAACTGAAAGGAACACCATGACTAGCATGATTTTCTAGTACTTCAAGTTCTGTGTTTACAACTTGAAATGATGGGCAGGTGGCCAAAAAAATGAGGAACCTGGGTTGAAGGACTTAGCTAGTTCAGTGAACCATGCAGGGCTTGTGATGTTTCCTTTTTATTTTCTTTTCAATATTGCTGCTAAATGAAGAGATCTTCATGAGGATGCTGAGCCCTCAATGTTAAATACTGGCTCTCTCTATTTTGGGAGAAAACAAAGATATTTCTGGTCCTGCACCCCTGCAATATTCTGAAATTACATTCCCTGTGAAGCTTCTTTTTCATTTGCCACTGTTTGTACCAGAAAATTAAAAGCATTGGGGCAGAGGTGCAGGTGCTCAACATCCATGATGGTGAAAAGATAAAAATGCCCTTCTCTGGTTTTGGCCCAGACCAGCCAGTGGCTTCCCAAATGGTTGGGTTCCCCAGCCTGGTTTGGGAATCAGTTCAGAGCAAGGACCTTCCCCATGAAGCTCTGGAGGTAAGTGAATGTCCCAGCAGAGCCTGGCTGTGCCAGCTGGCCCCAAGGCTCCACAACATCTCCTGGCACTGCAGGGTTTGCTGGTTGTGAAGCAAGTGTGTTTTCCCAACCAGTCCAGAGGCAAATCCAGCATTTCTCCCATGTTATAACTCCAGCGTCTTCCCTCCTCTCTCTGCAAGGATGTACAGGATTCCTCCAGTGTCATTGAGAAGTTGGCACACTTTCCCCAGCATCTGGGTTTCTCCGTACCTGACCTTAATGTTTCCTCTCTGTGTCAGGCAGAGGCTGCTGCTGCCTTTGAAGGAATTCAGCACTAATAGCACTGTCTGGCAGGGACTGACAGGCTCAGAGGATCAAAGACAAGAATATAAATCTAACAACCTCCAGCCCAGGAAGCATCTCCCCCCTCCCTACTGATAAGGATGCAAGATTGAAGAGAGGTGGGAGGATTTAATGGGAGCAGGAAAGTGTATGGGGAATGCAGAGAGAGGTAACCACTTACTAAAGAACTTATGAAAACAGGGCATTTCCCTAGATAGTAATATGCACAGATCCCTTTTAAATCCCTCTGAAGCCTCTTAAGGTGATTTGTTTTGCTGTATTTTCTCACCCTGGGGCAGGGAAATCCCATTGCTGTGATGCTTGGCAGGCCAAACAAGGTCACCTTCTCCCTTTCCCATGGGGGCATTCCAGACAGGTTCTGACAATTTCCCTGTTTCTGGCTTCTCTTAGGGATAATGCCTCTCTTGGACATGATTATTGCAATGTCAGAGCACTCTGAATCCCTGAACCAAAGGATTTGCAAAACTTACGGACACCTCCAGGAGCTGCAGGGCCAAGGCAGATTTCTTGCTCACCCTCTCTGCTTTGTACCAACATCTGCTGTCCTTGCTTCCCTTCCTCACTGGGAGCTGGACAGCCTTTGTTCAGGGAACCACATGTGTCACAAGATCCCCTGCACCAAAGCTCCTCTCTTGTTCTCTATGTCACAGAACCATGGAATTATTTGGATTGGAAAAGATCTTTAAGATCATCATGTCCAACTTAACCCAGCAGAGCCAAGCCCACCATCAAACAATGTCCTTCAGAGCCACATCTACACATCTTCAAATGCTCCCAGGGATGGTGACCCCACCACTGGGCAACCTGTCCCAGTGCTTGACCACAGTGAAGGAATTGCTCCTGATATCCGATCTAAACTTCCTCTGGTGCATCCTGAGGCCATTTCCTCTTGCCCTGGAGATGTCCTTCAGTCTCTTCTTCCTGTTTTCTGCTCTCCAGTCCTGCTAGGATCCTCTTTGGGGAGCATGATATCCCTATAAGTTTTAAGGAATGGATTGGGGTCTGTTACATCAGTGCTTCAAGGGCAGGAGAATTTTGAAAAGATATTTGGATATAGCAAGGAGCCTAAAAAGTTTACTGGAGCCCTCCACTGTTTTCATTTCTTCACCCCAGGTGGCTCTACTTAAACTAATTTTTTTAGTTATAATGTTAATTATGTTGGAAATCCTTGTTCAAACACACAATAATCCCAAATGGACTCTTTACCTGGACTAGTACAAAATAAAGCATGAAAGTCTTTTCTACCTTCAGAGACTTCTTCATCCCAAAGGAGCTCAGCTGTTTCAGCCCACAGAGGATGGTCCCTGCTAATATCTATGACACCATTGACATTGACAGTTTCAAAAACTGCGCCCATTCAATTTCATAGGCAGTGGAACTGGATGAAGGAGAACTCCGGGTTGTAGAAGGTGATTTTAACCAAAGACAAAATAAATTTTGATCTCAGCTTCCACCTAATCACTGACTCCCTGTCACAGGGGAAAGAGGAAGACCAGACTACTTATCAGTTCTAAGCTCAAGTTTTCAAATGCAGCAGCTGAGGAAGAGGCTGCAGGAAATGCCTGTCTGGAAAGCTCCACAGTATAGAAGTCTGAGTACCACTAAAATACATACAGGTGAATTTTCTCGATATTGTAGAAAAAGTGCTGATTTAGAGCCCGTAACAGATGAATGTGAACAGTCATGAGCGTCAGCAGTGACAGCTTGCAGATCCAATATGAAGACTGGCTCAGGACTGGAAAAATAGCATTTTTAATCTTGCCCTGGAATTGCAATTGACTGACTTTCTTTCTAAGTGAAAAACAATTACCATTTTCTCCCTGTCACTGAAGCTGCTTCTGCTTTTCTGTCTCCTATCTCCCATAATTAGAGCAGGCACCCATAAAGTTTGATATTGACACTGAAGACTGCTGAGGGGAGGGAAACCTCCTGGGGAAAAGAACAATTATGAATGGGTGTCTTGGAGTTTTACAATACCTTGTGTTGCAGCCTCCTAAAACTGCCACGAAACCATAGATCACTTGTTTTACAGGTAAATGACCACAAGATAAATAGGTAGTCCTATTTCACTAATATCTTTGAACATGACAGTTGTATTGAAAAAATTGAGAGTTATTAAATGGAAAGAAGTAACTGAAAATATCAATAGTGGTTACTGCAGAGGAACATTTGCTGCACTTTCCTAGAGAGGAAGAAAAATTGGGGTTTGTTTGATGGTAATCACAAATAACATATACATCAAAGTTTAAACCCTACTAAGTTATAAACCTTCTTGTTGAAAATGTTCTGTACAGATACAGAAAGAAAGCCTTTCCTTTGGGTGATAAACTTGCATCAAGAACTGCAGCTACTAAAATAAAACCACTCAACACCCCCCCCAACCAGTTGTATGAATATAAATTGCTTTTTAAATGCAAATGAATCAGAATGAATGAAGATGAAATCCACATATAAGTGCTGAGCCACTGGTTTGTATTTTCTCTTGCCTTTGGCCTGAATTTCAAGCTTTAGACCTTCTTTTATATTCATAGTTCATTGCAGTCCAGTCTCAGTGGGTTTATATGGATATCTTCAGTTCTTCCTCAGTCACAGCTTCCATCATGTGTCTGAATTGTAAATTGAGAATATTTAGCATGCTTGTTTTGTGTATCTGTGTAATTGCATCAGGCTGGGCAGCTGGTCACTTTGCAAAAAGACCAAAACCAACACATCGTCTTTTTTTCTTCTTTGGGCCAATACCGAGTCTTTGATGCTTACATATTTTTTCATTTTAATTATGGGAGGATCAAATTTTTTCACTTGGCATTGAAAGACTTGAGGTTAATTTTAGGGCTTATGTGATTTTTAAGGATTGTGTCTATTAAAAAACAGATTTTATTATTCTAGTGAAAAGCAACCAATTGTAGGGGCACTGTGGCCTCTCAGAAACAACAGTTTGAGTACCAAAATGCCAGATTCCATTCTGCTGTCCAGCCAAGATGGAAATATCACTACAGCTGTCATTTTCAGGCTCTCTCTGTAATCATTATACAACAGTAGTAACAGAAAAGGCCCTTAACTATAAAATCTTGTACACAGGAACAATAATAGAAATTTCCTTATTATAAATTTTTGTGCATTGCAGACAGTTTATTTTTTACTGGTAAAAAAACCAAACAACCAAACAAACAAACTGAAAAGTAAGCAGATCATATGTTAGAATAAGAAACTGGGAAACAACATTCAGATATGGGCTGTTGTAGTCAAGGACGGAAAAGGGGAAGAACTGGCTCCAAAGAGGTTAGAGTTTAAAGGAGAATGGGGATATGAAGAGCATGATCTAAGGAATGACATGGCAGGGAGGTTGGGACTAGATGGCTTTTGAGGTCCCTTCCAAACCAAAGCCCAATGTGATTCCATGATTCTGTATCCAGACAGAGCTCTTCTGGAATGACAGGTATTCCCCAAAGGCCTGAAGTTACTACAGGTGATGTCCTAGTTAAGCCAGGTGGCTGAAGGGAATAAATAAATTGTATCTTACACCTCTGAGGAAACCCTCCAATATGTTCCTTGTGTATTAAGATTCCATTTTAAGATCTTCCTGTGTTCCCCCCTTTTCCAACACAACAGTTATGAGCATTCAGCAGCATTCCCTGCATCTTGAAACTTTTTTTTTTTTTTTTAAGATGTTTCTTTCAATTTTATAATGATTTGCCTACAATGGACTGGCTGGGTCACCTTCCATCCAAAATGCCATTTGTCCTAGGTCTTTCTATTTCCACGCCTGCACAGTTCAGTGACATTTTGTTCCATCTGTCCATCTGGTTAACACACCTGCCTTCTCTTCCTCCAGGTACAGAAGCTGATGACTATGAAAAATAGAAGTTTAGACTGAAAAACAATGCAGTCTTGTTCCTTCCTCACGCATGCTATTTTTAAAGGTAAACGTCAATGAAGCTCCAACTCACTTTTTATTTCTACAGTAATGGTCCCCTGAAGATTTGCAGGGAGTGAAAGTCAAAAGGAAGATATAGGGAAGCTAATCTATTGTTTCACCAGTCTGCAGCATCACAGCCTGCGAAAGAATCGGATCAGTTCTTTCATTTTTAGATCACATTACCCACTATATTATAGGCTATTCAAAAATATCTTTGTATGGTACAAATTTTACTAATAGTTGAGGAGCTACAAGATTTTTTCAACATAAAACAAGCATTCAGTTTTGACTGGAAAAGAAGACGAAAGTGTAACAAAACTATGTCATAAGTTATTGAGTTTGTCATTTAACATAAAGAGGAAGGGCACAGCTCCCAAGCTACACTGCAAGAAGATTCACAATATATATTCCTTACAGGCAATATGCAAATGAATTTTTGTGTGTCTGAGAGAGAGAGAGAACAGGGAGAGCAAAATTTATTTAATTTGTGTTTTTCTTAGCAGCATTTCACAGTAAATTATTTTATTAGTCCATGGCCACATAACTAATAGTAGTTTACTTTCCCAAAATTTACTGAGTAGAGGTGACAGATGTGATTCTCCCAGTGTCAGTACTTTGCCTGAGCAAACCTTAAAGTTGAAAAGGGAAAACAACAAGATGCACGGAGGAAACGGTAATAAGTTTCTCACACTCAAAGGGATATATGACATGTGGCCATCCCCTTCTTACTCAGCTTTTTACTTACTGATATTTATTTTTCATACAGGTTGAAAGAGTTCAGAAAAAAAAATACCTGCAAGAGAATTCTACAATTCCATTAGAGTTCACTAAACTGGTCAATGATTGACCACCTTTTCTGCAGTGAATCAGGGATCTGATACAGAATCTCAGACAAGGAAGGAACGTCAAGTAATCCAAGTAGTTCTCACCTGCACAGGAGCCATTTGGGTGGCTGCAGAGATGTTTTATCATTTTGGATAAGCTTTACAAAACCTGGATAGCAAAAGAGGGAAAATATTAAACCTGGCCTTACAACAGGATGGTTTTGAACTTGCCTGTAAGTAAAAGTTTGCTTCAAGTTTCCCTCAATAGATGAGCCTGAGGTTCAGAAGCTGTGGATTCCTCTGACCTCATTTGGGTATCAATTGTCTGGCTGTCTAGATGGAGGATTTAGATCCTGCAGCTCTTGATGAAAATAAAGGAGCAGAGGGTAATTTCTGTTACCCTGAAATACATGTTTACAAGATTAATTGCTCTCTGATGCTCAGCAAGCCAATCTTTCTGAAGGATCTCCAGTGAGATGCTGCACCTGCCTGAGCAGCTGCTGCCAAAGGATGTCAGACAGGATTTCCCCCTAGAAGCCTTCAAAGGCAGCTCATGCAAGACTCTGGTGGCTCAATAAATGGAGATATTTACTTCCAGCAGATCTGTTTCATCAATACCCTAAAATTTAGGTTCAGCCTGACAGCCTCAGTTCCCTGGAGAATTTCTGGCCAACTTTCAGTCCTGCTCTTCGGGAATCAAGTGAGGAACCCAACACAAGATGATTAACAAGACCTATGTTCCTTTTGCAGTTGGAAGAGAAGGACTCCCATAGCAACACACAGGAGGGAATGCCAAACAAGTGGAAGCATCTCCAAATTCTCTGTGGCATAGTTATTTTGAAGTTAAATTGATCTTTAGAAACTCATACACAAGACAGTACCTTCCACGGGTTTACTCTAGGACAGGGTACATCACAGGAAACGTCAGGAATGTTTCTGACCGTGCCTTACATCTAGAATGGGAACACAGAAAAACCTAAACCTGATTGCAGCAGATATGGGGCTGATAAACTAAAGGAACCACCTTGGCACTTTCTGCAGCTGATTTACAGGGAGGGCTGGAGCCCTGATGCCACAGTGAGAGGCTGCAGCTCACAAAACTGCCTGGAACTGGTGAGCTGTCTGAGGGAGAAAGAAATGGACAGGCAAGAAAAAAGCATTGCCATATTATCAGGTCAGCCCTGGTGCTTTGGGGGTCCGTCTGCTCAGCACCTTGGGACCCACAGCCACACCTGCCGTGTGTGCAGCAGGTGACACTGCCAGTCTGAGCAGGGAAACGAGGGTTTGCTGCTCCCTGCAAGAGGCAGTTTGTCCCTGGAGCCAAATCCTGCTCACACAGAAGTCAACCATAAAGGTCACCCACAGCACCCTGGGAACACGATCAGGCCTTTTGTGCTATGTGCTTTATGCTCCCCCAATTGGTGCTCGTGAAAGATGATAGTGTGCTCCACCACCAAGACAGCACTTCATCAGGAGTGAAAAACAGCGCCAAGGGAAAGAAAGACACTGTTGAATTGAGCAGCCCATTGTCCCAAAGCTGTAAAATTCATCTATAAGGTCATATTTGGCAATTGTTTAGCAATTACTGCAAGCTCTTAGGAGACAAATCTTTGTCCTTAGCTTTTGTCATCCCAAAAGAGTCACAGAAGCTTAGAAATATAAGCTGAGAAAGACCCCAACAGGTGATATAATACATCACCCAGAGTCTTTGTTTTTCAAACAAATAAAGAGTAATTTCTCTACAGTTAGTCTTTCACAATTACATTTTTTTAAAAAATAAAAAAACCTTTACCGGCATGGCCGTAACTAAAAAATCAAAGTCTGTACTATTCTCTGAGCTCCTCTAAGATTTACAGCAAAATACATCCCCATCTTCATTTTGCACCATGAAGTACAGAGAAATTGTTATAACACATTGCAGTAAATCTGAGAGAGCCTTTCCATAAATCAGGTGAGAACTTCCCCTGCTGTCCCAGGGCTGTGTTTAGGTGTTGAGCTGGTGAGGGTCCAGTGCAGACGATATCAATGAGTGCTACCACTGAAATTTCACACTCAGAAAAAGGCAGAAACATAGAATGGAGTCACAGAATCTTAGAATCATAAAGCCTGGAAAAGATTTCTGAGATCATCAAGTCCAGCCTTTGACCAAATACCACCATGGCCACTAAACCATGCCCCAAAGTGCCACATTCTCTCATTTTCTGAATACTTCCAGGGATGGTAACTCTGCCACTTCCCTGGAAAGCCTGTTCCAATGCTTAACCACTCCTTCATCAAAGAAATTTTTTGTATATCCAACCTGAACCTCCCCTGGCACAACCTGAGGCCATCACCATCATATTCCAGACTTTCAGTCTGTGCAGGCGATGGTGCAGCACTTCTCTAACAGCAACCAAGGTGTGTGTGTATGATCACATTAGCGCTTATGTGAAAGTCAAAAATGGTCAGAAATATTCTTCATGCTGAGTCCCTTCTCAGAGTTCTGCCCCTGGCACCCGAGAGGTGGAATAATTCACCAGCAAGTGACAGCCTGAGTTATCTCATCACTTCACATGGGGGGAAGAATGTCCAGAGCTGTGCACAGACGGACAGAGCAGATCAGCTCTTCTGTGGTAGAGGGGATGTCCTGCCACGGGGCAGGGGGGCATTTTTTGGTGGGTTGGTTTTTTTTGTTTGTTTGTTTTTTGGGGGTTTTTTTCTTTACAATTTAAGCCAAATCATCACTTGCATGGCTCCTTTTGCCAGGTCACCTCTGAGGGAGGCACTGCAGTTGGGTTTTATCTGACACCATCAGAGCAGAGGAGCCAGCTTACTGTACATGCACTGAAAGAAAGCTGCTAATGAAGATGTCTGACCTTGGGACAAAGTGGCTGAGATCCACAGTGGAGGGTGAAATAGCACTGACAGTGAAGGTCCATCGCAGGATAAGCTAAATGTGACAGCAAACTAACAGAAAAATTAATTAGCAGCAGCCGAATTCTAATATGTGACCCAGTTTCAGGAAAAGAGAGTGTTTTCTTTAAGCAGCTTTCAACATCATCAGCTTCCTTGACACTTTGGGATCTTTTGTGAAAAATGAGACACCAGATGTAGGGGAGGGTAACGTGCCCCCAGTTCTCTGTCAGTTTTGATTCAAACCACTGCAGGATACACCCCAAAGCCCCATATTTTATGAGCACTAGAAAATATGCATTCGCTGGTGGAAAGGTCATTTTTAATAGCAATGTGATAAATATGAAGAGGAGTTGTGCTGGAAAACCATCCACAGAGGGCTTCCATAGTGCAAGGCTTCATTTTTCAGGGGTCTCCTGCTTCACTGCACAGCCCAGCCCACCAAAGTGCACCTCCAGATCATCACATCAAGACAAGTAAGTATTAGACATGGTTCACTTAAGAACTTTTAAAACTCATTTGTCGTTTCACACTAAAAAGGAAAACAGATCTCAGAAGTGCAAGACCTACAAATGAAACCCAGTTCTCTATACAGTTCACATTTAATTATGGCCAAAGATTAAATCTTACATTTTTTGCCAAACAGAAATCAGAAAACCCAAGGAGTAATAGGAGTTACCAAGAAACATAAGCCCAGTATAATTGCATGCTTCATGTTGTTCTTGGAACTGGAAATTTGTTGAATGCTGCAACTAGACCTAAAATACAGCAGCATGTCTTGCCTGTTTGCTATTTCTTTGCATAAACAAGTGAATTTCAGTGATAAGGAAAGATTCCAGACCTTTTGCTCTAGAAACTGAAATATTCTACAAATCTAGAGGTGAAGTAAACCCGGGAAAATAAATGTGATTGTGGAACTGTCATTTATAGCTGATAAAGCCTTTATTTGCTGCAGTTTCCATAACAGAAGAATAATTTTCTAAGCTCTTATTTATTTGCTAAAAGACCTGTAGTGGTTTTATCATTCTTACATGAACAGCTTCATCCAACTTTAAGGCAGTAAAGCACTTATTAAAAAAAAAAGTTTTGTAAAATAAATGTATAAAACAACTGAACTAAAATGGCAAATAACAAAAGGGTGTTGTTGATTTATTTCTGGAAAGTATTTGCTTGTATCCTGTGGACACAGGTTGGAAGTTTGGGACTGCATAATATCAGAGCCAACCAGGGAAGAAAAGCTATTGATTCTTCACTATTTGGATTAATTTTGCAGCAGACAAAATAGAGGTATTTTGCACAGTTCATAAGGAAAAGGAGATATTTGCACTTGCAGAAATACCAGTTCAATGATCATGACACAAAATATTCACAGAATCACATTCCTTGCAACACTACCTGGTCACAAGAGGGGACTTAGGCGAGTTTTCCCTTGACATTGAAAGGCCTCATGAAAGCTACGAGCTTTGTTTTCTTAACTCTTGTCTAAAGTTAAATCTCACTTAAAAGAAACCTTTCCAAGTGAACTTTTAGCCAAGCTGAGAACATTTCTGCACATACTTACTAAATATCGATAGCAATTTCAATAAGAAAGCTCTTGCTAAAAAAAATAAATAAATCCCCTCCAGCTCTGTATGCTGTAATCAACTGTTTAATTTCCCAGAGGATTGCTATGCAGTGGTGTTTCCATCTCTACAGTGCTTAACAGCACCAAGGCAGACTCAAAACTCCTCTCACTGCTGAGAGGGTGCTGTATCCCTCACCAATCTGTGAAAACCATCCAGAGCAGCCTTTGCTGCTTATTTACCTCCACTCCTTCCAGTTTTCACTGCTGGATTGTTTCACCAGATCCACACACAGACATCTGAATCACGGCATCCCCGTTTGCCTCTGCAGCTGACAGCTCAGCAGGTCTGTCCCGTGCTGTTCCTCACCTCTTCAGGCACTGGGATCTTGTCCAGTGCTGCCACTGGGCAGGATTGGGCTGGTTCACCCTGTGTGGGGATAAGTTTGTATTTTAATGAAATCCCTAACAAAACCACTGCTGGGAGAGGCTGGAGTGAACTGGCTGTGGATTTTAGCCTCAAGAGAATGAGCTGATCTACATGGTGGCATCCCTCTCCATGGCAGGGGGGTGGAGGTAGATGATCTTTAAGGTCCCTTCCAACACAACCCATTCTCTGATTCTATGATTCCATGGAAAAGGGCTCACAGTGCTTTCATCCACCACAGAAAGGGCGCCCAGCTCTTCTCATAACCAAATAGTGAAGGGAAAAATGCAGCAGACATAGGTTTCAGCTGGGGAATTTCTGGCTTTATAAGAGGAACATAAATTCTAAGTGATTAGGCACTAGGACAGGTTCCCAGAGAGACAGTGAATTGCTGCCCTTTGGAGATAATTCAAAATGTAAAACCAAACAAATCCTTTAGCAAGCTAAATTCAAAGTTAGACCAAAGTTAGACCTCTGAGAAGAGGGTTGAACTGGAAACCTGCAAAGCTCCCTTCCAGAGCAAGACATTCTGTGAATCTATTCATTATTTTCTTCTGTTTCCCAGAATTTAGTGACAACCCTGAATAGTTGCCCTGTTCAGGGTGAGGTGCATTTAGCTTCAGCCAAGGTCATAAAGAAAAAAGCACTCATAGGATGCTGCTTGCATCGTGGAGCTTCAAACAGAGAAGGTCTTTATGCTCACTTAACCCATGTCCTGTCACTTCTGTGCCATGAAGGACAGCACAGGCCATAACAGCAAGATCCAGATACCATTTCCACCCTCATGTGGCACTTTTTTAAGGAGATTAAATATAAGCACATTACTCTTAACTTGCACCAACACTGCAATCCATACAGATGAGGTTGTCCAGGGAAAGTGTAACTTATTTTATCGTATTTTAATATTTCACTGGTACACCCTCCCAGAACTTAACCATTTACAAATGAGGCCAATTCCTAAGCCGAAGACTTTTTATTTCATTTTTTCGACAGAATAATTTTTGATTAGCTGTCTGGACCTTTCTTTTTAGGTTATGGACATTTTACTACCTACAGCATCTTGTGTTAAATCATCCAGTGAATGACTCCAAATAAATAAAACATAGAATAACACATCACATCACAGAAATAGGTCTTGATTTTGTTGAGCACTGCAGAGAAAGAATTCCCATCCACAGCAAGCACAACAGCTCCATCAATACTTGAAAGCACTCAGACTTTTGATCAACTCGCACAATTTTTTAAAGTTCAGTTGGAAAAAAAAAAGGAAAAAGCCAATTAATTTCATTTCACCAAGAAGAAAGTGAAATATAACCCATGGAAATTAACACTGTAATAAAACTGCTCCAGTTTTCTAACCCCTCTGGCACAGCTGTGTCTGTCTGAAAAATGTCAGAGTGGTCCAAAAACCCCAGGCAGGAGGAGTGCTCAGCTTGTCTTGATCCACATGACTGCACAGTAGGTTTCATAACACAGGCTGAAAATATTGAACACAACCCAGAAAAAAGTAGATCTGGAAGCCACAGAACAAGCAGCATTGACCGTTTTTTAATCGCAGCCCATATTTTCTGCTACTTTCAGCTGATTTTTCTATTATTATTTTTAATTACTGTCTCTTTCTTTATTCCCAGCTCAGGATTTCAGAACAGTTTGAGGGGACATTGACAGCACACAGCTCCCACGGGGCCCTGAGCTGCGCACATGCACCACTCCTGCAGCACACTGGGGGGTTGAGGGGGAAGCCCCAAGCAGAAGCACAATGGCTAACATAATTTTGTAATTAATGTCATTTCTTGAAAGGTGAGTGCCTCAGAACACCTGGCTCTGGGAGGCATCCAGGCAGTTAGCGGGATGCTACTGATGGCAAAAAGCATTTTTAACCTCTTCTTTCTATCAGCCCTGTGTTTGATAATGCAGGACATCCTCTTGATCCTCTCAGGGCAACAGTGAGGAGCTCCTCCCTGGAGCTCCACATATGAGCCCTTGCTTGAAATAGGAAGAAATTATTGTCCTAAAATGTCTTTATCACTACCTCACTCCTCCAACACCTCACTTGCAGTTTCACCATCACCACAATGAGTTTATGCAACTATTTCTAGCATCTGCTACATCTCAAATCTTGTGTCCAGCTCTGGCCCCCTCCATCCAGGAAGGACATTGAGGGGCTGGAGTGTGTCCAGAGAAGGGGACGGGGCTGGGGAAGGGTCTGGAGCACAAGTGTGATGAGGAGCAGCTGAGGGAGCTGGGGGGGCTCAGCCTGGAGTAAAGGAGGCTCAGGGGAACCTTCATGCTTTTCACAACTCCCTGACAGAAGGGTGCAACCAGGTAGGTTGGTTTATTTTCCCAGGTACAAGTGACTAGAGGAAATGGTCTCAAGTTGTGTCAGAGGAGGTTTAGATCAGGTAACAGGGAAAAGTTCTTCACTGAAAGGGTTGTCAAGCACTGGAACAGACTGCCGAGCAAGGTGGTGGAACCACCACCTCTGGAAATGTCCAAAAAAAAGATGAACATTGCACTTGAGGACACGGTTTAATGGTGAACACAGTGCTGGGTTCACAGTTGGACTCAGTGATCTCAGAGGTCCTTTCCAACCTAAACTATTCTGTGATCCTGTGATCTCTGCCCGGCTCTGCTCTGCCAGCACATTTGTCTGGCACTCAGTGTGCTGTGGATGCCATTTCCAGCCCAGGACCACCACCCAGTGCTGTGGATGCCATTTCCAGCTCAGAACCACCACCCAGGGCTGTGGATGCCATTTCCAGCTCAGAACCATCTCCTGGCACAGTCAGCCTGCCCTGCCTGGCTTTGCTGCCTGGCAGACACGTCTGTCAAGGGCACTCTGACGGCTGCCAAAGCCCTCACCACCTCGGTACACATACTGCTGCTATTAAAGCCAAATAATGCTGGGTACCGCCTTGGCCGGAAGCTTCTGTGGGTTAAACAAGGCAAAAATCAGTTGTTGCTGTTGGTCCAGCACATCTTTTCTCCCACATCAGCAATAGCCATTACTGATTTTGGTTCAGATTTCATTCTGAATATTATGAAATATTTGTGAGAATTGATTCTTGTTAGGACTCAGCTGCTGTTAAAGTATCTTTTAAAATTTGATTTACTTTGTAATCTTTCTATTTTCTATTATACTTCAAGGATTTAATCTCATTTCTGATGGATTTCCTTTCTTATCGGTGTGTAGCTCTGATTGATTTAACAAGCCAGACATTGAAAACCATCAAAACTGAGGACTCTTTAAGATAAAATAATGAGATCATATTGATCAGAAATAGTCAAAGCCAGAAAAGGCTGAACAGTTAAAAAATTGAGTGTAACAAAACTGTCAAATAAAAATATGTTTCTACCAAATTGAAATTAATTACAAAGCTGCAGATTCTCTTTGGAAGCTGCCAGTCATTTTCACAGTGTGAAGCAGCACACAGGCACTTCCCAAAAAATAAGCATATTTTCCTTCACAGTTCTGTTAGTCAGAAATGGATTTCATACATTGCTCAGGTGCAATTTGATAAATGTGCTATTGCAGCAGTGAGCTGCTGGAGCAGTAGGAGTAGTGAGGCATAATGGGCAATATTCTACATTTATTTACACCTAATACTTTTCAAAGGATTTTTGGCTAAACACAGACATTTGCAAAACATTAGCATATAATTAATCCTGCTGAAATCAGCAGAACATATTTTTCTGCAAATAAAGCAAGGATTGTGAAACAACAAAGCCCTGCAGAAAGAGGAAATTATTATTTCAGTTTGGTGGGTGTTTTCAAAATGCAGAACAAAAATATGAAAAATATCACTCTGGAATTGAGCATATGGTTGTGATTTTCCATGTGTATGGGTCATTTAGTCCATTCTGCATTGTCATTAGTGGATTAGTAAAATAGCAAAGTGTCCAAACAGGATCCTTCAGGGAACTTGGGAACCTGGGATTAAGTGTGGGTTGCAGGACACATGAGTAAAGTAATAATGAAGAGGAATTATCTCCTGCAATTGAAGGTTATAAAGTATAAATGGACCTGGATAGAAAAAGTGTGAATGGTGCTTTTTTACCTTACTAGAATCACCCTCTTTTCTAACCATGAGGTAGAATGGCTATACTGAGGCAAACACGCACACAGAAAATAGGATATTTCAAGCACAGCTCAGATCTGTGCACAAGAATGATTGATAATTGATGAATTTTCATTTTTAATTAGAATGAAAATATGCTGGTGCTTTTGAAGACGCTGGCAGCATGGCAAAGCCAGAGGCATCCCTCCACACTAAATGGAGGATTTCCTCCTGGAAGCAGGAGCTGATGAAGGCAAAGACATCATGAAAGAGCTGAGGCTGGAAGCATCGCTCGCTTCAGTCGTAAAGCTCCAGCTTCAAGGGCTGTTGGGTCTCCCAGCACCCTGCAGGAACACACCCCCCATGTTTGCCTGGAGGCTCCAAAGCAAGCAGTGCTTTGAAAGAGAAATTTGTGCTCTTGCTGAGGCTTCTGGCAAAAAGAGAGTGGTCCAGGAGCACTTCAGGCAGGAGGCAAATATACAATGTTGGTCTCATTCTCAGTTTGTCGTGGCTGACCTTGGCGGTCTGTGAAGAGCAGACACAAGTGCTCCTCAGGATAAATGGTGTCTTAAAAGCCACAGGCACAGGTACATCCTTGGAATGCTGTCATTTGTGCAGGTAAACCTCATGTGCATGCCTGTTTTTGCTCTCAAATAATTTTATTTCAAATGTATGTGATGTCTGTGGCACTGACAGACACCTGTTTGCTCTTGCCAGCCAGCACAGCTCTCCCTGCCACTGAGGCTTCTACTGATTTCACTCTACTTTTCTCAGCTTCCTCTCCTTCTGCCATGGAGTCGTTGTTCTGTTATGTGAACACGTGTAAAACCTTGGTTTCTGGAGAAAGTCACGGGAGGTTTAGAGTCTGATATTATCAGACTTTCTTAAGGAAGAAGTACACTCACTACTCAGTATTTCCCTGTATGCTTTTACCTGAGAGCCAAAACAATGAGGTTCTACAGCCTCAGGGTGTCGTCTCTTCTGACTGTAAGGAGCAACAGTGCTTTTCAGGGTGAGGGGGTTGTTCCACAAAGAGTGTCCTCACCTGTGCTATTTAGTTTAGAAGAAGAGAAAAAAATCAAATTTCACAAAAGCTGTAATTATGTGGCAGAACTCATCAACTTTTCTGAAAACCCAGACCCACCAGCCACCCAAACTAGGTGCTTTGGGTAGAATTTAAGTGACCAGAGCTCTATAGAAAAGATGTTTCTGCATTCTCCCAGGAAAACACCTGAGCCATTATAGCCACTGCTAATAAGAGAACTGAAGAATTAGTATCAAGAGTTTTCTTTGTTTGATATCTCTAAGGACAGCATTGATTATGATACTTGAATATGACTCTTGGTTAATTATGTAAAACTATTATTTCTTCACTCACTGACATTCAGAAGATTTTTAGATCTCAGCATAGGTTTATAGGGCTGTAACCAAGGATGATGAGGGGAAAAGAGAGCAGTGGGTGCAAAACACTGTGCCTAAAACACCCCTGGCATAAATGGCCCAGAAGAGATATTTGCACAGTGCTAACTCTGTTAATCTCTGTGGCTACCAAAAGTGCTGTGCAGGATGGGGATGTCAACACCTCTCTGGATTAGCTGTTCCAGAGTTGCTCCATCGTCTTGGAGAAATCCCTCTTTGAAATCCCTCCATCATCAATGGAGAGAGACTCAACAATTCTCACATCTGTGACACAGAGAAGTATTGTGAAATAGAAAAACTCTTCTATGACTGTAACATCTTCATGCCCCTCTGGAATGCTCCTAACTTAGGCTTTTATTTTTTAGAATTTAGGAAAAATCTATTCTTTACTCTCCTGTGTTCCTTGCTCCCATGCTCCTCTCTGAAATGTCAGTAACAGCTCACCAAAAGCTCCCCAAGTCACATCATCAGAGCAAATGCAGGTTTTGTACAGGGGATGAGGTCCTGACTCACATCGCTGCATTGCAACTCAGAGGTTTCTAATCTGAATTGAGAGAACACAATCCAGTATAGCCTGAACCTAAGAAAATTGCTCTTGAATAATTCATTTTTTCATAAGGAAAGTTTTTGAGATGTTTTCAGTTTTCTAGTATGCCCTGACATTTCTTCTGATTAATGTTCTCCTTTTTCATAAAGAAATTAATATTATGAGCATCAGAAAAATTCATCATTTAATCCCTCAGATTTATATAAAATTTTGAATGGGATCCAGTGGAAAGCTAACACGTACACATTCACAGTGTCTATTTCTAATTGGGTTCACAACTTTAAAAAAAAGAGGGCACAACAAACCCTTCGTTGGGGCACATGTGGGTGTGGAGAGAGAATAGAAACTATTTTAATTCATTATCATCTATATCTGATATGGTCTAGAGTAATACCAAACCAGAGTGTAAAATTAAACATTGATCCCTGGTCATTCAGCTCTCAGACACTCCTGCTCTGAATGAAAATCATGCTTCTGAGAAAACCTGTGCTGAAAACTCAATAATTTTTAGCATCCCTGTCAACCTCCATGGGGAAGAAGAAAGAATCAATGACCATAAAGAAAGAATATTTTTTTATAATTTGAAGAAGGTTTTTAATGGAAAGTCTCAGAAAAATTGTTGAGGGTTGATTTTCCTCAGAATGGAAAAGGGAGGGCAGAGGGATGAGGGGCATTGGTTTGCTGTTCTATTTGTGCATGCAAAAAATAGAAATATATGTGAGTGTATACAATATTCTACATCTTACAAATTTTTGTTACAAAAGTTCATTCGTCCTTCAGCTTTGACAGGGAAATCCATTTAGTATCAGGTAAGTACATTTCACTATTTCTTTGAAACACACCCACTTTTTTTACTAAATGTTTAAAATTCAAAAACCTCGTCATTGTAAATGCTTTACAAAGGTTCACAAGAGTGCAGCACATAAATTATGTGTCCAGTTCACTTGCACAGAGCATGGTCAGCCTGGGCAGCACCAAGTTTGCTTTGAGCTCTTCAGTCCTGACCATTAACCTCCTGCTCGGGGGACCAGGATGAAACCTGTTCAGAGGAATTATGCTGCTTGCACTTAAATGAAAAATGAAGCAGATTATTGACTTGTCTCCATCACTTCTTATTTTTCAACTTCTGCAATAGATAAGGAGAGGATCACAACAACCTATACCCACAGTCTAAACTCCAGAAAGGAATGCTTAGGCTGTAAACCAAGCAAATCAAGTCCCCATGTAACCAAATAAAATGTGCCCATGGAATTATGGACAATTTCTGTGCAAGAGAGGCAAATTAAAATTTCATTAAAATCATTAAATCCTTTTTAAAAATCATTTTAAAAATCATTAAAATCTTAACGTTGACATTTTGGAAGTCTTGGTCTCTTACTGAGTGTCCCTTGAACACAGTTATATGTGCAACTTTTTGTGCAACAACTGTGCAACAATTGTGCAACAATTGCTCCCTTTTAATTTCCAGTCCTGAGTATTTCAGATCGCAGGGGCAGTGTTTGGAAACCAGGTTTTTATTGTCATTAGCTGATTTTCTCAATGAAAAATGTGTAATGAATGTTAGTTATTCTCATTTTCCAGGTGCTCCATTAATTCTGTTCTGCAAAGAAATGGGGGAAGGAGGCATCACCTATCACCCACTGGAACCAATGTGGAGCTCTATTCACCAGAACTGAGGCGTGGTTTCATTCAAATGTGTCTGGGAAAGCCCACACCTGTAGCCTGGGCTGAGCTCACATTTCATGACAAAGGATGAAGTTGTTCAATCAATTTTCTTTTTTTTTTCTTCTCAAAAGTTATTAAGGAAAAAAAAATCCCCTAGACACATTTTTATTTGGCTTTGTCCAAAGATGATTCTGTTCGACACAGTGGCTGACGATATCCAAAATTCACATGACATTGCCAAGAGGAGAGAGGAGAGGTGAGTGCTTGCATTGGAAAGGACAAGGGTCTGTCCTTGGGTGACTTCAGTGAAGTCACCTCACTGCTCTGCACCTCAGTTTTCACTGCTGTTGAAGGGGAGGACTCAAGGCTGACCTGACTTTTTGAAATAGTGTTGCAGTTCAGACCCTTCTTCCCTCATTATTCAGCAAGCCAAGATTTGTCATATTACAAGAGAGAAGGCCTGAGTAAACCTCCAAGGAAGTTTCTCTACCAGCAGAAAATCTAAGTTTTCCCATAAGAAGATCTTAAGCTCATAAGAAAATAGTATTTCAATGTTTTAAACACATTGTTTAGAACGGGCAGAGAAAACTTGAAGGCCTTGTGAGTGCACAACAGTCCTATCACTTTTATTTATGGACATTAAAAGTTCAGGTCATAAAGGGAGGTGGTGGTGGGAAGACTTATTATTTCCCTTTTATTCCTCAGAACAAACCAATCTGTGCCAAGAGGCACACAGTGACACTGGAAAGATGTCATGTAATGGAAATATGTCATCAAAAGATGATGAATACATGTAATTAACTGCAGGAGTACACACCCGAGATTATGAAAATCTACAAATAAAGGCATCAGAGTGCTCAGGTTCAAATCTACCCTTCTTCCTAGCCTCACCCTGTGCTATTGCCAATGTCACAAGGATGATGAACGAAAAATTCCTAATGTGCTCAGAACAGAAACAAAAAAAAGAGCTGTCTTTATACTATAATGTTATTTCTTGCAGTTAAGAGCCTGCACCTGCAATTCCCATCTTTTCAGAAAATTGGCTTGGTGCTTAGCTTTACCCACATGCTTAAGACTTACTGAATAGTTCATCCCTAAATATTTTGTCAGATGGCACCCAAGAGAAGGCTGGTCTGTCTGGAGGGCAAGCAGAACTCTTCAAAACCTCTCTGCTCTGAGAAAGAAATCTCTATTCTCTTCACATTACAGTGAGTATCTAAACCTAACAACATTCCTTCCTCGTATGTGGCTCATCCATCCAGCTGACAAATGATAAAAATATAAACAGAGGAACCCTCTGTCAAATGCAGCAATGAGAGACACCTGCAGTGCTCAATCAGCCTCCCCATGTCCCCAGCCTGAACAAAACTGTGCTTTGCAAGATCCTTGCCACCATTTTTCCCAGTCTGGTTTTCCTTAGACCAGGCTAACTTTAGCCTTTCTAAGATGATGTTTGCTAATCTGAAATCAATAGAACATCCTACTGAAGACTGACGGCAATTCTGCCCGAGTGTCACCCTTGTAGTTTTTCTAAAGCATGAGAAAAATGTGCTGTCCACAAACCAAATATGGAGAAATGGAGACACGTTTCAAGCCATGAATACAAGTAAGGACAAAGCTACTGGGAGCTTTGGGTGCAAATAACAGTTTTGGTGCTAATTTAGACAGAGGTGGGAGTTCTGCCAGGCTACTCCAGAATTGCCCTTTTGATTCAAGACCATCTGAACAGGACAATCTCTTCTATCAAGAATTAATTAATTCACTTTTTCCTGCTTTTATTTGTCCAAGAAGCAAAAATGACAGCAAGTTTTACAAGGGGACACAACAATACACATGGGGGGTAAAATCTGTGCTGTAAAAAGCTTATAATTAATTTGATACCATATTAAGGGGTAGTAAAAAGGAATGTACACTTGGCACTAAGGGACACACATCAGATGATGCAGGTGATAATATTGTTTGTAACATCATTGTCACATCTATGGCAATAAGCAGTGATGACCAAATCAGGATTATGATTTCATTTTGTGATCAAGCAAACAGACAGGGATATAAAAAATTCCTCTGTAACACAGAAATCTCTGCAGTAATAACAAGAAACATGGAAAAAGAGAGCCCATGAATACTTTTGGTAATAGAAATGCTCACTTTTACAACAAAACTACACACTGGAGCCTGCACTCAAAATTCGTCCAGGTTTAGCTACTACTGTAGGCATAACTCAATAAACCTCCCAAGCTTACCCTGAGGGTTAATTTGGGCAAATGGTCATTCTCCATGTGAAGGTCCATTCCTAATTCAGAAGATAAAGACATTATGATCATGGGCAGACTTGTCTAACCATAGACAACAGAGGCCATGGCACTGCCATCTTTTGGAAATGTGGTCTGAGAGAAGAGGACAAATGTCTTGGAGAGAGCTCCACTCCTGAAACTGCTGGCCATGGGTCTGGCTTTGCAGGAGAAAAGCACTGACTATTTTCTTCTGTCTCCTCTCCGTGTGCTAGGGGTTAACATGAGACAGTTTTACAACTGTGATGTAAATGACACTTTATGAAAGTATTTGAAGTATTAGAACAGGACTTTATGGCTGCCCTCCAGTACCTAAAGAGGACCAAAAAGAAAGATGAAGAAAGACTTTTGACAGGGGGAGATGACTTTAAACTGAAAGAGGGCAGGTTTAGATGAGCTATTAGGAAGAAATTCTTTACTGGGAGGGTGGAAAAGGCTGCCCAGAGAAATTACGGATATCCCATTCCTAGGAGTGATCAAGGCCAAGCTGAATGGGGCTTTGAGCAACCTGGTCTAGTGGAAGATACTCCTGCCCATGGCAGGGGATTGGAATGAGATGACCTTTAATGTCCCTTCCAACCCAAACCATTCTGTGACTGATTCTTTAAGTTCAACAAGAGCAATCTTCTTCCTATCTTCAGTTTTCCTTCTGCTGCCCATTCTCTCTGCAAGTTTCACACCGTTTTGTAGCAAACTGAAAGTCTGAGCTACTAAAATATTCAAGTGAGGTGAAGGTGAGTAAGAAGACCTCTCCTCTGGTACCTGTTCATAATGTAATGTCCAGCACTGGTCCGACAGACCTGACACAAACATTCCTGTGCATCCCTCACAGAGGCTGTTCAAGCCTCTGCCGTGGTGTTTATGTGAATTGCCCTGGCAGTCACTCAGGAGGTGCCTGCTCCAGTTTGCTGTGCTGCAATATCATTGTTAACTAGGGAAAAAAACGGCAGCCCACACAACTCTCAATATTAATGAACAGTGAGTTACAATGTATTTTGCACAGTCTAGAAAGACAAGCTAGGGTTGGTGAACCGGGAGTAACTGCATAAGCCATGAAGCAACTCAGGTGAGAGTTAAGAGCCTGTTTTTTGCCTCATAATGACTTTCTTAAATCCATTATTTCAGTGGTAACAGGTTCCCATCCCAGTTACCTCACTAAGACAGTGCTTTGAAAAGAGAAAGTAAATTTTTGCTCATGATAATTAAGTTTTCTGATAATCATTAGACTTTCTGATTATAATTAAGTTTTCTGATTATAATTAAGCTTTATGCATATATTTGTATATGGAAATAAATATTTGCATAAACAAAGAAAGTGAAGTTGATCTACACCTTATTGGTACCTAGTTGATATTCTTTATACGAGTCAGAAGAAATATTGCATTGCTGTGTTTACTTTGAAAACACAAGCCCATCTTTTCTATTTCCTTGCATGCCCTGGTGTCATTTACATGATTAAGCCACTCTTTAATAAATTTTTGATAAGCAGCCACTATTACCTTGCACTAAACTTTCTCCTCAGTAATGCTGATTTATGTCTCCAGGGTGAATAAGAATGCCTGAAAATGGACATGTGCCCTCCAAAAAAGATATATTGTACTTTTGCCCTGTAATTCAGGGATCAATACATTATTAACTAGTTTACTGCTGAAGATTTGTGGTATTCATTTATTTTTTATCAGGACTAGACAAATTTACAGTATCCCCCAGGTACTAATTTTGCCCTACTCATAAAGAGAGAAAAGTTCCAACGAATCGAGTTTTTGCATCAGAATCTTTTCATTTCCTTTGACACAATGAAAATTTTGTTATGATCTTTAAATATTGTCTTCGTGGAGCTCACACAGATTGTGAGGATGTGATTCTTCACCAACTCTCCACCGTTGTGCCTGATCCACTGTGTGCTGGATCACGCTGGGAGTGGCACATCATAAGGCAGAACCATTTTCTGATGTTCTTCCCTCAAAAAAGGCATAGGGGTCCCTGAGCTTAAAGCACTGGGAATTCAGAGAATATGCTCAAAAAGCTTCATTGCATGTTTTCCCTGCTTTTATCCTGTGGTGAAGACCCAGCACGGGGTAGGAATGGCCAGATCCTGGAGGGATTTGCCTTGCCATTGGCAGGGCTAGGAAAAAGGGACAGCCATGTCCCTCCTCTGCAGCTGTTCGACACAATGTATTTCTGATATGAAAAGGGGAGAGACAAAGCTGTCACTGCTTGGGGCTGGGATGCTTTCACAGGAGCAAGCAGGAAAATCAGCAAGGGTGAGTTGCTTTGCTATTCCCTGCTTCCCTGAGATCCCTGGCAGCCAGCAAAGTCAGAGTATGATTTACAGCTTTCCTGGAGAAATGGCTGTGGGGTTCACAGGGTTGGTATTTTGGAAGATCCTGTGAGCCTGCCTGGCTGCCTGCTGTTTATCAGTGCTGTCAGGAGGATGTGGCTTTTGGAGAAAGGTGAAACTTGCTACTGTGACACGGACACATCTCAGGCAGCACATGAGGCAGCTGCACTGTGAGATTAAAAGAAAAGCAAATCCTTTCATCTCTGATGCTCGGCTCTAGTTTGAAAACACAGAGAGAATATTTTTATTTTTCTATTCTTCCTTTGAGGTATCTCCTTTTTTCTTTTTTTTTTTCTGCTTCACTTTCATTGAAAATGCAATGCAAATAGGTCTGCAAATATGACAGAATTGTTTCATAATCATCACAAAATCCAGATGCTTATGCTGCTAGAAACTGGCACAGCAAGATGTATCTGTGGCCTTTTTGATTATATTTACCAAACTTCAGAAATTACCCATCTGCGGGATAAAGTCAAGGCATAAAGTTTGAATGCACGTCCTCCAAAAAGTGAGCTTAGAACTTTTTGCTCGGCTTCTACAGCAAATCAAAATTCTTCTGTTTAACTGACAATCACAGTGAGATAACCCAGCAAAATTGGCTTTCATTCTAGCAGTTTAAAGAAATAAAACACCCAGAAATGCATCAATTTATTATTTTCCTTTCCTATTCAATCAAAGTAACTTAGGCAGCACTTTTTCTTTTTTCTTTTCTTTTCTTTTCTTTTCTTTTCTTTTCTTTTCTTTTCTTTTCTTTTCTTTTCTTTTCTTTTCTTTTCTTTTTTCTTCTCTTCTCTTCTCTTCTCTTCTCTTCTCTTCTCTTCTCTTCTCTTCTCTTCTCTTCTCTTCTCTTCTCTTTTTTCTTTTATTCCCTTCCCTTCCTTTCTTCTCTTCTCTTCTCTTCTCTTCTCTTCTCTTCTCTTCTCTTCTCTTCTCTTCTCTTCTCTTCTCTTCTCTTCTCTTCTCTTCTCTTCTCTTCTCTTTTTTTCTTTTGTGGCAAACTCCAGTCAGTGTGGATGCTCTCCTTATCCCAGTCTCACAATATGAAGGCAAAAACTATTCCAGAGACCTCAGTACCTATGTTTTCTGCAACAAAGTGGCTGGAAAGCCCAGCCTGTATCCATGCCCTGCTTTGTTCACAGTCTGGGCGGTGAGCCTGGTGGCACAGAACTCACTCTGTGACCAGGCAAAGCCAGAAGCAGGACAGCTGCTGGTGGCCAGAACTGTTGCTCATCCATCCTTCCTCAAGTACAGTATGTGCCCAAGCTCCTGCCCTCTGAAAAGCTCTCTGCTTTGGCTCCGATCCATCCCTGGTGTCAGGGCTGGGTGTCCTGTGAATGACAGGAGAGGGTGGACTTGGAAAGATGCACTCCACCGGCAGTGACAGATGGCACTCAAAACAAAGGACCTGTCCCAACCACCACTTTTCACTTTTTCTCTCCCTTCAAGGGCTGTCTGCACCTGAGGGAATATTGCTGAGGAGCACAGTTTGTTTGCATTGCTGCCTCTTGATCTGTAGCAGAAAGTGTTTGCTCACTTCCAGGCTCAGCTTGGAGCTGGAAGCAGCCTTGGGTGGATAAACAAACCTGTGAGGGCAAGCGGAAATCATTGTATTTTCATGCTTAAATACATCACTTAGCGAATTCCCACGAGACTGTGGTGTGGAAGGGTAATTATGGACAGGGCTGGGGAATGATGGACCTCAAACTCTGATGGGGATTCAGCAAAGGGGTTACAATTAGTGTCTGGCCACTGTTTTATTGCCAGCTTGCTTGAAACTGGGTGATGATGTCGGTTTATGTACAGTTTGGGGGTTTTATTGATCTACCCCATGAATGCTCATCCCAGCTTCTAAAAAAAGGAATAATTTTAAAAGAAAAAAGATCTGATAAAAGATACCGTTTTCAAAGCACAAGTCTGAGAATTGGAAGGAATCCACACTTGCCCTTTTCTTCAAAAAGTGTGTCGGGTGCTGAAGGGTGCAGGGACATTTGGAAATGTCACCACAGTGCCCCTTAATCTCTTGGAAATCATCAGGCAAAGAGAAGGAAGCATTTGTTTCCAAAAAGTAGTAAACCACAAGGTGCTTAGTTTTTGGGCATCAAAGGGAACTTTTACATGATTCTTCACATGCATTCCATGAAGAGCAGCACACCGTGAGTACTGGCAACTACAGGTACAAATCTGGAAAATTTTAAATAAGAAGCAGTGATTTCCTTTTGGAGGGAAATTGACAATCCATTTCAAACCGATATCTTTATTTCTAAACGGTGATTGAAATACAGCTGGAAAAGGAAAACTCACTTTGCCAGAAATTAGCAGCAAAGGCTTCTACAGTGGGTCTTAGGACAGGCAAGGATTTGATGCCATCTAAAACACCAGCACACTTCACAGGGAGCACTGTGAGTGATCCTTACATTAACAAGGCCAGTCTCATTCAAAGTTTGACAGATTAGATAACAAACTTGCATGGAATAAACCTCAAGTAATAATTCTTTTCCTGCTCTGGTAAACAAAACAACAAAGCAGAAACAGAATATTTCAGCTCATGGCAGGACACGCTAGGCAGGTTTTTTGCTATTTAGCTACAGACTTCTGAACAAGAGAAAGTGATTTATTATCCCAAGCAACTGATTGATCCCCATTCTCTATCAAAATGTATTATGTTCCTGTCACTAAAGGGTGTTTCCCATCCACCGTCAGTGGAAATTCTGTCAATATATATACACTCTTCTCAGTGTGTGTGTGTGTGTATATATATATATATGTATATATATGTGTATATATATATATATATACATATATTTTAACCACTTTGCCAGGAAGTGAAAGGAAATCCTGAGCTCCCAAGAACAGTGTAGAATCCAAAGGCTCACTGAGTTCTTTAAATTCGATGTGTATCACCAAGGAGTCTGCAGAATACCCATGTTTTGAAACCCATTGTGCAAACACTGTGAGTCTTCTCATATCCAGATTAAAATTGAAGGGAATGTATCATCTTAAAAAATACATCATTAAAGTACTTCTTCCAGTCATAGATACTGGATCTCAGTTTATGGAGCATTTTAGCCAGGAACCGATGCTCCTTAGCAAATTATTTTCTTCAACAGATAAAGGGCATTATCATTTATTAGATTCCTGTGAGGGGATGGCAAGGGAGCATTTTGCAATGATTCAGCAGTGAAAAATTAACTCTGATTATATTGCTGTTTTAGTGGCAATCCCAGGGTTGTCAAAACCACTTTTGATTCCTCTGACACGAGGTGACACCAGCTACTCATTATGTAAGACTCACATCCAAACCCTGAGCCTGAAATTGAATGAGGACTTATAAATAATGTATCAATAAGGTAAATTATGCAAGAAATCATTCCAGAAAGTGTCTGAACTCATCAACAAATTAGATAACAAGGAGGTCTTTTTTCTACTAACTTAAATAAGCAAATTGAAATGGGATTTCTTCAAGAGCCTCCTCAGCACTTTCTTGGGAGCTACATGGGGTTTCTGAGTAATTTCTTTAAAGCCAGGACTTGCGAAGACTGTCACCATTGAACCACCCAGCAAATCCCCATTTTATTTTCTCTCATTTGATGCACTTCAATGCTTATTTTTCCTCTGCTACTGTCTGGCCCAGCTGATATTGCAAGGGCATCAGCGTTTGTTTGCTTCTCCCGTTCTGCCTGAGGGGATTGCACAGGAAAGGTGGGAGCATCTCCAGAGCACCACAGTGTGAGCAGGCACAGGGCTGGAGTCTGAGCATCAGCCAGACTCTCTGAGGGGGTGACAGTGTCAGGGCTGCAGTGCTGAGGGTGTTCTCAGTGACCTTGCTTCTGGCTTCGAGTGTCATTATTTGACCATCACAGGATCTCATCTCTAAGAGCCTTTTTAGAGAGATTCAAGCATCTTGTAGGTTCATAACCTTATCTCCATTTTGCATTTAGAGAGGATGATCATTCGTGCTGCCCTTTATTAGAGGAGAAATTCAGTGCCCATCTTTGCAAACCATTCTGCACAGTGAGCTTAGACTCCTATTCAAGACAGATGGCTTTAAATACTCTGTAAAGATTATTTCCAGGTCTCAATTAATATATTTAGTTTAAACACTCAAATTACTTCTGTTAAACAAACACAGCTACTGTTGCTACAATCCCAAAGGGAGGTTGGAAGTTCAGCTGTGTTTCTCCTCAGTCTACCGACAGAAATACTCCAGCTGACTGCTGACACTGAAAGGCAACTGTCCTAAATTAGCAGCAGGTACCCAAATCCCTCTGCAGATTGATGAAGTAACACTCCACACGCTGTGGATCCCAGAGATTTGAGTGAAGGATGCTGTGCAATGCCAGGATGGAGCAGTGCCTCCACTTCTGACTGCTCTTCCCGTGGGAATTGAAGCTCCACATCTTCCCAGCCTCCCCCAGGTCACTCTGCTAGGCAGGCTTTAAGAGAAAAGAGTGAATTTCTTTGATTAGAATACGAACTATTATTATTATTATTATTATTATTATATTTAGAATAAGACGAGCAAATTCACATAGCTACTTCTAAACAAATGGTTCTCTATGCCATGCCAGGTATCTATTTCAGGATGAGAAAAAAATTGTCCTCTGGAAATAGATATTTGTCTGTACTGACTCTGCAGACAATCCAAGGTGATTGGTTCAGACTTGGACAGTGAAATTTTAGATTAAGAAAGCAGGTGAGATGAACCCAATCCAAGAGGACAGAACAATTGTCCATGTGATAAGCAACTGATTAATGGTGATGACAAAAACTGAATTTTGGTCCAACATCTGATTTCAGTGGTAACTTTTCCTTAATATTCAAGCAGAAAGGTGTTGTCAAAAGTTTTGAATTATAAATGTGTGGCTGAGCTGTGCTGGTCACACACAACCATATTTCTTTCATGACATGCAGTGCACTGACATTATTGAAGCTACTGGAATAATGGATGGCAACAGGGGAAACATTTGTGCTAAATGGCCTGTAGTAATTGTGGCACTGAATTGAGCTAATAATCATCACACTCTGCTGCAATGTCTTGGAAGAACATCTTCCCAGCTTATCTAACACTATAAAAATGAGATTCTTAGGCTTAGTGAAGGCAGATTTCTCCTCATCTGTGAATTTTGTTTGGGTGGGATTGATGTTCTGATTCACTGTTTCCATCTCACGTCTGTCAGCTTGCTCCTGGTCCAGGGAGAAGTGGAGCACAGCCCAAGTCCATCCACAGCCTTCTAGACAAGCATCTGCACTGTTACAGAGGTAATGTCAAACCAAATGTGGATTCCAAATCTTTTCTCAATTTTAGTCCATGCAGTATAACTCTGGTGACCTTGGTACAGTCACACCTGATTCACGAGAGCAGAAACAAGTGGAGAAGCAGATGTGATACATAAAGATTTTCTTTTTTTCATCTCTCAGTTATAAATATCATTTAATTTAGCTGGAAATTCATAGTGTTTCACAAGACTGAGCATGGCCTTAGTTTCTCAGTTCCTCTTAGACCTCAGCAGAGGGGGCTCGACAGCTTAGTCCAGAATTATTCTTTTTCAAATTCCTCCACTGGATTTTCCAGATTTTCTCTGCAGCAGCTGTTTAAAAAATGCTGTGTTCATTGACTGAACTGCAAGGTGTTTGTTGAGAAAAATATTGCACTTATTTGTAAAAATGCACTGTTTATTTTAGTGAGAGAGGGTTGCCCTTACAAACAAATTAATGGTCTGATAGGGATTTCTTTTGTGTGAGAAGATTTGAGACCAAGATGCTAAAACAGCTTCCAGTGTAGGAACTCCACAGTTCTGAATATCAGTTTGTTTTGCAATGGAAAAACTGCCAAACTGACAATAGAGTGCTTTTTAATAACTGTTCTTTCTCCAGAAAATTTAAATGGAAATGGTAAATTGTTTTCCTAAGTCAAAAGCCTAATTTAGCCTTGGTCTCAGAAGTGAAGACCCAGCTTTTAGCTCAGATTTCTTTCTTCACTGTGTGCAGAGATGCAGAGATCTGAGACAATTCTGATAGCTTAAGAGCAGATTAAATCCACAGGGAGATGATTACTCCATATTTTCACCTCAGTGTAATAGATATGACAGTATTTTGTTTCCTCATTAGCCTCCTTTTCTCATTATTTCCTCCTTTCTCTGCTACAAGAAAAACAAATATCTTTGCTCCTGAAGGCAAACAAATAAAATTATTGCATCTGTGTTTTTAAACTCCAAGTCCAGCACAATCAGCTCCTATGGGAGTTAGTTGTCCACCATAAATATCAATTGATTCATCCAGGTGTGAGCAGTTGAAATAAAAGCATTATGTAATTGTTTCTCTGATTCTGTTGTTAATGTCAATAAAACCAACTCTTCACACACACCTGCATTTTTAAATCAAACTCATATGACTGTAAGAAATTACCAAATGAAAGGTATTTTCCAGAAAAAAAAACAGTCTTAAAACAGGTTAACTGACAAAAAAAAAGAAAAATCCCATGACATTTCTTTATGTATCGCAAGCAAAAAAAATGTCCTTCCAGGGTTTCAGCTATTTCCTCAACTTGATATCTGGGCAGTGGGGGTGGAAGCATTTGTTCCAGCTGAACAACAGGAAACAAGCTGAATTTATCAGCAAGGGAGAAGCATGAGTTTAGCTCCACATTAAATTTGCTTTCCTTGATGTCAGGGGCTCCATGGTTTATTGCCAGACCGTGCCAGTTGGCCTCCAGGCCAGAGAGTGGGTCCTCACTTATGAATAGCAGAAAAATGTGGTTCTACTTTCTGAGAACTGCATATTTTTTTTTCTCTTTCCATACCAGGCACCTTTGTGTGATTTCTGCTCATGTTTCCACCATGGGCAAGGAACACTCCAGGCACCAGCTGCCTCCTCCCAGTACCACTGATGGGCTCTCTAATTCTTCTTATGCCCAGGAACAAGGCTTCAGGTTGCTTTAGCTTTCCTGTTTTTATGATGAAACAGCACAGAAGGTGATGTAAAGAGCAAAGGATCTCTCTCCAAACCTCTGCTTTCTATCAGGTTGTGCTCCATTAAGAAATTAAAATAAAAAGATACAAAAGAAGCGGAAAGAGAGACAATGTAGCATCACTACAATCACAAAACAAACGATGGTCCTTGTCACAAGAAGAACTTACAGACATGGACTGTGGTTCTGTGGCTAAATAAAGCTGGAGACAAAACAGCTGACCTCACCCACAAGCACACTCCATATCTTTGTGCCCCCAGAAGTGGTTTGAAGATACATTTGTTATCCACTGTGCATATTCCAGCTCAAATCTGCGAGGGCTGCTGCATGCCATGGGGCTGTTGTTTTGGAAGCATGAGACTCAGGGCAGGTGTTGTGAGTTGTGCCATTGGCTTGAGGACACGTGGGCACATTCAAGGAGACAAAGCATCCAGGGACAGCTTTGGAGGATGGTACAGAAAGGCAGGACCCAAACCCAGTTTGATGTTGAATATGCAGCCCAGCAGGCTTTTTATTCCCTGATGTATGATTTCCCTTCAGCCTTGCCCAGGCTTTGTCTGGTCAGTGGTACCTTGAGGTGGGATAAAGCTGTGCTAGGCATGTGTTAGCAGTTATATATCCTGAAAATTCAATGGTGCATGGCCCTAGCTCATACCTTGGTGTGATTGCCTAAGCAATCCACAGAGAAGCAAAAAGATCTGAAATAGGAGTCCCCATGAGAAGAGCCCATTACAGAAGGAAAAACAATTTGGACATGGGTGGAACAAGACACAGCTGAAGCAGTGAACTCCATCTGGGTGAGAAGATTAACATGTGGTTCTCCTCATGTCCTGAAGATGAGGTAGAAACAAAAAGTGCAAGAAAAGAAAAGGAGTGGTGTGGTAGGTAAAAGAGAAGCATTAGGTGAGATGAAGACCATGGGGTAATGGTAGCCAAGGAATGCAAAATATTTTGGCCAAGGATTGAGTAAATTTAGGAAGAAAAAGAAAAGAAAAACAGAGACTGAGCACAGAAATCAGAATTTCCATCCCAAATCACCTGTTTTCCTAATTTTGCTTTAAAATAGCGCTGTGCTTACTTTTTCTTCCCTCCTCCCTGCCTACCATATTCATCAGTCACACTGTCTTCCATCCCCTGTGGTCAGGAAATTGCAAAAGTCATTGATGTGCAGACCTCTCTTCTTCTGTGAGTAGAACAGTGTACAACACCACTTATTCAGCAATATTCAGCTTTCTCTTACTGATCTTGTGTTCATTAGTGCATGATGCAGTTGGCACAGGGTAAAGTAACTACACAGGAGGAATGTTCCATAGTTATGGAGTTACAGATGTACCTGGTAAATTCCCCATCTGGTCCAGTAATGTTGTTCAGCACCTTTTTTTTTTTGTTTTCTTCTAGTAACTGAGAAATCAAATTGCCAATAAGCTGAATTTCCTGTATTTTAGATGCTGTACATCAATCCACTGAAAATTACAAGCTGAGGACATACAGAGGAGGCAGACACCACAGTAAGGCATTTGTCAAATGATGCACCTGCTTCCTGCCACATTGTCAAACCCAGAGGGTGCAAGAGTAAACAAATCTGAACAATAACTTCCTTCCTCCACACTATGTGTGCTAGTGCTGAAAAAGATCCTGACTGCTGCACTAGCAGGAGAAAAGTCTGTCAGGAAAAGGTAGACATGGAACAACTGAGGTCACAAAGGGTTTGGACAAGTGTTTAGTGACTGTGAGTGGTCGCATCCTCCCTTTCCAAAGGCTACCCCTAACCTGAGGGTGTAGAAAAGTAAGAAACATCCAAATATTTCAAAGGTGGGTGTGGAGAGGACAGTTCCAGACTCTTTTCAGTGGTGCCTGGCAACAGGATGAGAAGCAATGGCCGTAACCTGAAACACAAGAAGTTCTACCTCAACGTGAAGAAGAACTTCTTTACATTGAGGGTGGCAGAGCACTGGAACAACTCCCCAGGGAGGGTGTGCAGTCTCCCTCTCTGGAGATATTCCAAACCCACCTGGGCATGTTCCTGTGTCACCCGCTCCAGGTGACGTTGCCTTGGCAGGGGGGCTTGGACTGGATGATCTCCAGAGGTTCCTTCCAGCCCCAACAATTCTGTCATTCTGTGATCATGGTGCACACTTGCTTCCAGACCTAGTTTTCTACCTAAAGAAGTTGCAATGCACAGAGTCACCTCAGCCACTTCTCAGCATCCACAGTGGACATTTGCTGTCCCCAGTGACCTGCAGGCTGCACTTGCCATGGGAGAGGATCCAAGTCTGTCACAGCCAGCAGAAATGGTTTAAGCAGAGGGACCTCTGAGTACTTGACTCACCCAGATGTTTGGGGGGCATTGCCCAAATTTCTCTTAAGCACTGCCTCTTAAAATGCCTGGGGCACTGACTGCCTCTCCAAGAACTCTGTTCCAGTGTTTAACCACCCTCTTGGTGAAGAAATGCTTCCTAATGTCTGTGTAAACTTCCCCTGGCACAGCTCTGAGCCATTCCTGCACATGCCATCACATCCTATCCCTGCATCCCTGAGAGAAGCAGTGAAGGAGCTGACCCATCCCGGAGCCACTGGGGTGCAGATGCTCTTGGTGTTGATGGAAGGTTTTTCACAGGACATGTCCAGAGAATGTCAATGCCTTCTGATGCTTGGGAAGGCACAGATGTGCAAACAACCATTTCACTAAAACATAGCTCTGGTTCAAGGCCTACAATCAATGAAGGGATTTTCACAGAGTTCTCTACTGGGCTTTTAGCACATGCTGTGTTCAAGATAATTTCACTGTTTTGAAAGACTGTACATAGCAGAAAAGTGTATTTCTTCTGAAACTCCTCAAACTCAGCAGAAACTGTGTGGATAGATGGAGCTGAAACAAAGAGTTATCTTTCATTCATGAAACCATCAATACAGCTGACACTTCAGAACAGTTTGTGAGAGTCTGTGAAAATGGCTAAACATGTACAAAAGTGACTAAGTACTCACCATCCAGCTGAGCTGTCCCTGCACAACAGTACAGCAACCTGTAAGCTCCTAGGTACCTTTCAATGTCTCCAAGTGAAACATAGGGTTTTCTTTTAGACACTTAAATGTAGAGACTTTAGATAAAAGTTAGTTCTGTTGACATTAACTAGAATAGAAAAAGACGCAGAACTCAGCTAGAAAGAAATTAATGATTAAATGCAGAGTAGCCCTTTGATTATTTGATATTTATTCAGCTGTGCTTAGAATAGACAATTAATAATCTTAAGAAAAGAAGTTCAAAGGAGAGCCTAGACAGTTACAAATTTTGCCCAGATGCAACCTACTTAGAAGCAATAGAAGAGAGCATCGGGAGTTTTCCAAGGTCAAATGTATTGTCAAAAATCAGCAAAGTAAGAAGGTTACGCTGAGGAAGACCCATATTACTTCATCAAAAGCAGCCCTCAGACCCATTTTTTAGACCACCCACCCAATTCCATTGCAGGAACTGCGCATGCTTAATGACTTTTTGCTAATTTCCATACGAAGCAGGGAATGGGAGGAGCTTATGCTATGAATATGTATCTGTATTTTAAATGTGCACTATTGTTACAGATAAATAAGTTCTGTGTTGCATTGTTACTTCAGAGCTGTACATTTGGGAGCTATCCCTGCAGCTCTCCGGTGCTGAAATAAACATACGCTTTCTAACCTTAACAAGTTAGAGTGTCTTTGTCCGTCTCAGGTGGATATCGATATTAGATCTATAGCCGCATTTTAATAATTCACAAGAAATGGACAAACACCCATTTCATAGACCACGATGGGAAATATGGGGCAGGGATATGAAGGGTACTCACACCTTTCATTACCAAGGCAGTGACATCAACTATGAGGTCACTTTCATATATTTTGCAACTTTTATGTGTACAAGAATGTTGGGCTTGGTTGCAATAAAAGGCTGACCAGAAGTATGAGAACTCAGTTTCATCCACAAAAAATAAAATCCTATTTTCTTTCTTCATCTAGTCCTTCCAAGAAAAAAAAACAAACCAGAACATGCAGAAAGAAAGAGGCTTGAGGCCAGGATATCCACCTGGTAAGTAGACAATCCCGATACTAATCCTAATTGGGAGATTTTAGAGGGTGGATTTGAACCAACTTGTTTGTGGCTGGTGCTCAGTGACTGATAAGGTACAGTTATTCATCACTAAGAAAATAAATATCTCACTGTGTTGAAGTAGAGCAGCTACAACCAGACAAATTACTTGCTTAAGCAAGTATCTGCCCCTGTTCAATTTCCTGCGGCAAATCAGGCAGAATCCATACCTTCATCACCTCCTAACCAGGGAGATGTTTCCTGATCTGCTGAAGCATTGCTGATCCCATCGCCCAACCCAGATGGGGCAGAGGATCTCACTGTGCAGCATCGTGTGAGTAGGCTCAGTCCACAGCTGTCCATGCATGTCCCAGAGAGCCCAGAGAGCAGTCCAGAGTGGCAGACACTTCATCTGTGGCAATTAGGACTTGTGAATGTGTGTGCTCTGCTCAGCATCAGCTGCTCCAGAGCACGATGCACATGGAGCAGATGGAAGCGAGGGCAGCTCGGGGCAAAGCTGGAGCAAAGAGCCAATTCAATCAATCTCTCCCTAGTCAGGCTTCTCTAACTCCACACATTGGTTACAGCAGTGGCTGCTCTGCCACTCAGACCTGCCTGTTGGCACAGGGATTAGGTTCTATTTTCTTGGTGACATACCACTTTTTTTTTTTTTTGCAATTTGATCATTCAAAACAAATTTAAAACATTTAAACAAACAAATAAGTACCTTGGCTCTCCAGTGCCTTGCACCCTCATCCTGGTTTTGACAGCAAAACAAAGCAGATGTGAAGTGGCACTACTTGGGAGACAGAGGATGTGGAGGATCTCAGCCATATCCTGCAATGGAGGTTGGCATATTTCCACTGAAATCAATGTTTAGCTCCAATGACCAAGTCAGTGACAGCTTGTGTAAACTGAGGGTCTGCTGGCAGCTTTCTGTGCAAATTCTTTAACATGCACCATCCATTCTTCTAGACATTTCTGGAAATATGCCAGAGGGTTTCAGGGGTTTTGGGGGTCTTGATCCCCCCTACAGTCCATGCCCACTTCTCAAGCTCGTTCCTGATCTTACCCTGTGCTGTGCTTATCTCCAGGAGCCAGAATGAGTACATTTGTCCCAGAAAAAAACATTGCCTTATCTCTGCATGGCCCCTTCTCCAGCCATATCCTGCTCTTCCTCACAGTGTGCTGTCACCAGCAATCCTTGTTTGGCTCCACAGCTATCCCTCTGTCCATGTTTGAGACAGGCACATTGTCCCCCTTTTCTCCAAGCCTTCTGTAGGAGTACCTGACACACTGAATCTACCCAAGCATTCACCACCCACTGAGCTCACAGTGGTCATTTTAGCAGAAGTTTAAGCTCTCACCAGAGCCTGAAACAGCAAGGTCTGCACCGAGCTATGGTGTGAGTTGCACTGCCTAAAAGCACAGCAGCCAGACCACGATCTCTCTGTGCTGCTAAATTCTTCATGAAACCCAAGGGAAAAGACAAACTGCTCCATATCTCCATCACCAGCACCAGGGAGTGGAGAGCTGCCCACAGTCAAGTAGTTTCCAAATTCCTCAACTTCATCTTCTTCCCTTGGAATTGGGCTTCCTGGTGGTTCAAGCCAGGAGTGGTTTTCTGTGACTTTAGGAGCTCACTGACTTCTAACAATGAAGGGAAAATAAAGGGAATATCTTTATCAGGAACTAAAATACCCTGTGCAAGGAAAAGATATCTGATATCTAGAGAGCTTTCCAATATCACTGATGAAGAACTAATCAAATCCAAGAGATTTGATCTCAGCCCTGGGGAATTTCAAAATGCAAACACAAGTGTATTTTTATAGTTGAGGGAATTAGGAGGGGTTAAGAGGGAAATGTGATGAGCTTTATCCTTGTTAGAGTCCTTAAGATGGGGTCAATTCTGGAATCTCAGCTCACAGCAATGACAGCATATCTTGGATTCATAGTCACTTACTCTTGTTAATCTTCCAGCCTTGCATGTCTTACTTAAAAGCTATGCTCTTTTTCACCCATAACCTATTGGATTCAGCACAGGAATTCCTGGATGAAATTCTATGGCCTGTGTTGTCAGGCTGGATGAACATCATAAAATTTTCTGGCCTTAAATTATTTGTGGGGCAATTAATGTAAATCTGAATAAGTTTACTAAAGCCACTGGAATTCTACGGATTTACACCAGCTGAGACCATGCCCCATTTTTAATTTCTTCAGTGTTTTGGATCAGCATGACAAAACTGATATAAGCAGAGAGTGAGCCCGTTTGTATCCTGGTAGACAAGGACCAGCCCTTTCTGATCCAGATGGTAATTCAGCCCATTTTGGAAACAGAGGTTTTTTCCTCTCCTGCTTTGATTCAGAACTCGTCAGTCCTTGCGGGGAGGAAGAGGCTGGGAGGCAGGTGCGTAGAGAACCACATTAAATTATGCACAGCAGAAAATCTGCAAAATGTGCTTCAAAAGCTGGAAACTCACCGTGTGTGACTGACAATTGCAGAGAGACAGAATCCTAATTTCCAGATTAACTATTTCATCAATTAAAACTGCATTTGCAATCCTTTCTCATTTGTCTGCCAGTCTGTGACTGCTACTAATACAAAGCCATCACCATAATAGAAACCAAAGTGCATATTTGATGCCATATGCATATGGCAACCTACATTTTTTCCAAGCACAGTAGTTCCAGCTAATTAGTTTTGTAACGTATTTGCATTAGTTTGTAGAATTCCATGGTTCCTATTAAATAGAGACAGGTAATCGAATGAGAAAATTAAGCAAGTCCTGCTGCATGCTGAGTGTTTACAAAATTGAAAGGGCAAGATTTATGGTTAAGATAATGTGGTAGCTGCTTACACAAGAACAAAACACCTCCAGCTGTTCCACTTCTCAACATATTTTGCAAACGTAGCTCAGCCCCCAAACCCCTCACGAGTCCAACTCCCTCCTAAGGGTGCCTTAGAGCTCCCTAAGACCCAACCTTTCTTGCTGTGCTAAACTCTGGCACATTTTACTTAAATCCAAGCTAAATTTTCTGGGACTCTAATGAGAAGCTGTGAGCTGAGGAAGTCCAGTGGCATCTCCTTTGCTGAAAGGAGATGATGTATGGCTATGATATTATCAAAAACCAGGTCTGCAGGAAAAGTGGAACTGAAAACAGTGCCAATGGCACAAGCATTCACCCTTGGAAAGCACATCCAGCCCTGCCTTGCTCTCTGCATTCACACTCAATTATTCAATGTTTCTGCATGCATTTAGAGTCATGCACTGAGTTTGTACCCATAATCGCATCCATCCCCTCAGGACCAAGCACTTCTGCACCTCACCCCGGCTGCAGACATTGTCTGAGTGACGGAGCCAGGCCTCACCTGCCGCAGGAACCTCTGCAGCATTTCCTTCCCCATGCAGCGAAAGCAGCACAGGCAGTCAGGGTTAGGGAAGACTCCCAACATTCATGTGCGATCAGTTTATGGCCCATTGGTGCCTTCCAGCAGGCACAGAGGTGTAAATCCCAGCTTGTGGAGTATCCAAGATGCCCACCAAGCCAGGCACCATCCAGCAGGAAGACCAAGGCTGAATCGGCTCCTTGTGAAGTGTTTCGTCTGTCCCTTCTGAAAGTTTTAGTCCCCTTTTAAGGAATTTTTGCTACATTCTAAAGTCATCTTTTCTATCTGCATTTGTGTATGTCTTCCTTTAAGACTGTTATGTTTAACTTTTTTATTTTAAGTAACTTCTTTTGAACTTTTCGTGTGTCCTGAACTCCCAGAGCAGAGCCCCGTGTCTTTTAAATGAACATTACATATTCTACCGTTTTAAAAGATACATGCTCCTTGGCTGAGACTTAGCAGTACTGAAACTCTCCCTCTCTTTTTTCCTTTTTTTTTAAAGTTAATAAAAAGCATACTGCCTGAAATACTTCTTTCAGAGCTATATATCTAAGAAATTGTTTGCAGCTCCAACACACTGAGGTTTGTTAAGGTTTGGCAGGGGTGAGGGAAGAGTGGAGTTGAATTATCGTCAGGATGTCAGTGAGAACTGAGTTCAAAAAAGCACCAGACACTCTCATAAATATAACCATTTTATATGGTAAGTTAGGGAATTGTTATTGGCATTATTGTGGTGGGCAGAGTATCAGGTACATGGTCTTTTTAAATTCTAGAACAGAATCAAATTAGTGGCTTCCTTATAAGTACGTAAATCACATACCACACTATTTGAATTACTTGAAAACCCACAGGCTCCTACTGAGATTAAGCCTTTATTGTATAGACAAGTAGCAAGAGATAATACCCATTCTTAAGAATTTATGATCTGCATGCACAAAATGTTAAAGGCTATCAACAGTGAAACTATTCCCATTTTTCATATGGAAAACTATGGCAGAGGGAGATGAGGAGCTCTGATTTTAATTCCCTCTCTCTGAAGTTAATCCCTGTCTTTAGCATACAATTCTATGTGACCTCATCAGAAATCACCCAGGGTGCTCTTAGGAGGGTTTGGGGATAATCCAGTCATGGATGTTATGGAAATGCAGCTGCTGTTCCTCTCCATGCCCCAGCTGAGCTGGGAGCCCTGGAAAACACCAGCTGCAGGTGGGACTCCTCAGGATTCACTCAGTACAGTCCAGAAAGTATATTGGGAGAGTCTATGGAGAGGGATTGTTAAAGCAAACACTGTCCTTTGGTAGCCACATTTCTTCATTCACTCATCCAGCCTTGCTTATTTGCCCATTCTCTTTATCATTAACTAACCACCTGCTTCAGAGGAAGCCCAAGGGCAGCCTCAGCTCACCAAGTGCCTGATTTCTGAAGTTATTTCACTACTAAATGTGGGATCCATAACTTTAGAAACCTACATTAGAATTCTCTAAACATCACCTAGTCATGAAACCTCTCTTCATAGTCAGTAGAGAGACGTGGGCATCACTACCAAATGAAACATATGAGCTATTTCTCACCTCTTCTACTTTGCAATCAGACAAAACTTTAAAATCACCAATTTCTCTCCTGCTGCCATTGACAGGCATTCAGTCAGACAGAGATATCTATAATTATGCAAAAAAATTCCACCTGCAAAACTTGTGAAGAATGTGCTCTAAGCCTTTCAAGGCCTCCAGCTGACACCTAAATATACCAAAATACATTTTTAAATCCAGGTTTTCAACGCCTGAAGGATCCCCTCTGACCTCTCTGCTCTCAGCTAAACCAAACGCATTTCAGATCTGGACAGGCTGGATGGGTGAGCTGAGGTTAACGGTGTGAGTTTCCACAAGACAAAGTGCTGAGTCCTGTCCTTGGGTCACAACACCTGCTGTGCTATAAGATGGGGCGAGAGTGGGTGGAAAGTCAAAAAGGACCTAGGGGTCCTGGTGACAGTGGCTGAACATGAGCCAGGTGTGCCCAGGTGGCCAAGAAGGCCAATGGCCCCTGGGCTGTACCAGCCATGGTGTGGCAGCAGGACCAGGGCAGTGACTGTCCCCTGTGCTGGGCACTGCTGAGGCCACACCTCGAGTGCTGTGTCCAGCTCTGGCCCCCTCAATCTGGGAAGGACATTGAGGGGCTGGAGTGTGTCCAGAGAAGGGAACGGGGCTGGGGAAGGGTCTGGAGCACAAGTGTGATGCGGAGCAGCTGAGGGAGCTGGGATTGTTTACCCTGGAGGAAAGGATGCTCAGGAGGGATCCTCTCACTATCTTCTCCCTGAAAGGAAAGTTTAACCAGGTGGAGATTGGGCACTTTTCCCAGGTAACAAGTGACAGGACAAGAGTACATGGCCTCATACTGTGCCAGGGAAGGTACAGGTGGGACATCAGGAAGAATTTCTCCATGAAAAGAGTGGTTAAGCATTTGCAACAGGTTGCCCATGGAGATGGTGGAGTCACCACCCCTGGAACTATTCAAAAAGTAACTGGATGTGTTCACTTGATTTTTTCAGCCTGGAGGAGATCAAGGGGAGACCTCCTTGTGGTCTTCAACATCTTTGGAAGGCAGGCACGGATGTCTTCACTCTGGTGACAAGTGACAGGACTCAAGGAAACGGCTGGAGCTGAGTCAGGGGAGGTTTAGGTTGGATATGAGGAAAAGGTTTTTCCCCCAGAGGGTGGCTGGGCACTGGAAAAGGCTCCCCAGGGCAGTGGCCACAGCACCAAGCCTGTTTGAACTCAAGTATTTGGACAATGTTCTCAGGCACATGGTGAGGTTCTTGGGGTGTCTTGTGTGAGGCCAGGAGTTGGACTTAGTGATCTTGATGGGTCCTTTCCAACTCAGTGTATTCTGTGGTTCTGTGATTCTGTGATATTCTGTGACAAAACCAGCTCCCTTTCCAGCTTTTTTCCCACTCATGGGGGAGGACTTCTGGGTGAGCTCACAGCTTTGAAGCCACACAGATTTAAATCTGGCTTTGAACCCACCTGAGACCCCCTGAGCCCGAGCTGAAAGCAGTTCTGGAGAGCAGCAGGGTCCCCTATTTGTCTGCTGGAGATGACACATCCAACCTGTGCGTGATCACACTTGTCAATCGGGAAAAAAGCTCCAGGAAGCCCCTTTTCCATATTGCCACATTAGTTCATGTTTCTCCCGTACTTTGGAGGCAAGTACAAGGAATTTTGCACAGCCTGCCCAGGGGCTGAGTGGCTGAAGTTGTCATGGGACTGACATTCCCAGCCAATAAAAGCATCTATGAGGAGCTTGCTGACAAGGAAAGAGGCACTCAGCTGCTCTGCATCCCTGAAACAGGCAGGAAAAAATCCTCTTTGCATTTTTTATGCCTAATTTATGGAGCAACCTTCTACACTGCCCCTCAGTCAATGATACATCCATGGTATCACTGGATCAGCAAAACCTGTTAGGAAAGTGAACTACTGCCTTTCTTTTAAAAGCTGGTTCAGCTGCTTTTCTAAGCCATTCCAAATGCATTATATAGGAAACAGGGGTTCAAAACAAGATGGAAAGGAGAATTGGGATCCTCAGATAAAGCACTAAAAGCCCATCAACCTTAGTAAGGGTTAGAATACTACTCCTAAGACCAAAATCCCAAAGGAAAAAATTAATAGGAAGTGCAGGACTTAATAAGAGTAGTATGACATTATACTGCCTTCTAGACATAATTATTGGGTTCATTTGCATAATTTGCCTGGAATCATAGAATGGATTGGTCTGGAAGGGACCTTAATGATCATTTACTTCCCACTCCCCTGCCATGGGCAGGGACAACTTCCACTATCCCAGGTTGCTCCAAGCCAAATCCAGCCTGGCTTTAAACACTTTCAGGAATGGGGCACCCACAGCTTCTCTGGGCAATCTGTGTTTCATCACCCTCACAGTGAAGAATTTCTTCTTAATATCTGATCTATATCTATGCTTTCTCAGTTTAAAGGCATTCCGTCTTCTCCTATCACTCTATGCCCTTATAAACAGTCCCTCTCCAGCTCTCTTTTTACATGTCCCCTTCACTGGAAGTCTCCTAGAAGGTCTTCTGGAGCCTTTTCCAGGCTGACAATTCCAACTCTCTCAGCCTTTCCTCACAGGAGAGCTGCTCCAGCCCTTTAATCATCTCCCTGTTTCTCCTCTGGACTTTCTGGTGGACACCAAACTACCATTTGCAGCAACAGAAATGTCTCTCACAGTGCCAGGACCAGGTTTCCAGAGCAAGAGTGAGCAAAAGAGGTACCACATCCAGTCTCACTCCAGCCTTTTTCAAGAGAGATGCTCTTAGTCCAGAAAGCTCCAGAGGATGCTCTCCAGCACTGCCGCCAAATTTATTGTCAACACAGGCAGCAGAACTGCTTGGCCTGCTACTTAATTCCTAACCCATTAAATAGGTTATAGTTTTCTTGAAGGATCATGAGAATATTGAGGCCTCAAGGAAATGGGAATTCCATCACTAATTTGGAGGTCAGGGGTCAAACCCTTCATTTCCAAAACTGCCAATGCTCCTTTTCTCTTAGCAGTACTAAGTCCTCCCAGCAAGAGGAAAGGCAGCTTGTGTGAAAGGTGATCGATTACCTCCCTTCCCTCCTGCTCAGCAAATCTCCCACGTGCGCACCCCAAAGGGTTAAAAAGCAGGAAACCCAGATACTTCCGAGTCTGTAAACTCCAGCAGAAATATCCATCTACCCCATTTGTAATGCCACATGAGTTCCCATGCCTGCTGGATAGCGCAAGCAAATCAAATCATGCAACTTGAGGCATGTCCACAGGAAAGGCTGCAAAATAAATTAGAAATACTCAAAACGCAAAACACGGTTTAGCCATGCAGAGTTTGAACTGGTTTATTTCAGCCTGCTGAGAACAAGAGTAAATTATCTTCCCTGAGATAGTTCATCCAGAGCTGTGCTAAGGTCTTCTCTCCAAGCACAGGTAACTGTGCTGCCTGAGCTCGTGGATGTGAAGAAAAATAAGAGCTGCTGCTGTCCCTCCTCCCAGAGGGGCACAGCTTTCTCAGTTGTAGTTTTACTCCTCAGCACCTTATCTGCCCTAATCAAGCAGGTAGTGCCCCTTCCTCCCACTGAAAGAAGCTGCCATGGTTTTAGTGCTGGCAGCTGCCCTGGCCTCATCTCAGAGATGGGAAATATTGTGAATGCCAATGGTTTCTCCTTCGTAGAGTCGTGTCCAGTCAGTATTCAGAAAAAAAACCCTCTAGAAATGCAACACTCCTGTTCTTAACTTCCCTGCAACTCTTTCTAGAGTACAGTTGCTTGTAGCAGTCACCCAGTTTTCCTTTTAAAATATATTTTGACAGAGGGAAGTGTCAGTCCCTGAGAATCTTTCCTTGGAATGATCAAAGGGTCTAGGTGGGAGAGACACAAAAACAATGATGCTTTCTGAGATCATTATATAACCCTAAAATATTATATAACACCTTGTAGCATGTGAGTGCAATAATCAGAAGTTGTAGTAAATCTGTCTTAATATACTCTAATGCAAGGGAAATACATAATATATGTGTTTATGGAAATACTTCCCACAGAGAATTCTGGCTTTTTTCTCACTGCCATGTTTCAGAGTTTCTTAATAGGAGAGGCAAGCAGAGCAATCCCTTGGTACGGAACCTGTGGGGTCACAACTCATACCTGCTTATCCAGGGCTAATCTGTGCTTCTGTGCAAGCCCTGGGAGCCTTGCAGCCATGAGATGGAAGAATTCATATTCCTACCACTCCAATATGAATTTTGCCACTAATCTCCAATGCATCTCAGTGCCCGAGCAATAAGGCAAGGATTGGACTTATTTCTTCTCATGCTTTTTTTGCCTGAGTAATTCAGACTAGATGATGTTCTGGGTGATGGTTGCTTTACTTTAAGCATCTAGCAAGGTAGGGTTGTGGTCTCAGCAGGCAGCTCTCAGTTTACAGTAGCACCAAAAAAAACCACAATAAACCAAAGGGAAAAAATAAGATCAATTTCAGGATGTAGAGACATATCTCTAATATAGAAAATTTTGTTGAAAACAAACTCAGATTCTATACTGAACAACAGAGTAAGTGTTAGGCTTGGAAAAATTAAGAAAATATCTTTGAATAAGTACTTTCATTTTCTGACACTTTTTTTTAAGCACTAGCAATTGAAAATTGTGCAATCTTTTAAAAACAGTTATATGCACCGAAATCGGTGGCTGTCCTGTAATAAAATTAAAAATACGTCATCTTGTTCTACAGCAGGAAAGGAATAAAGGACGCAAGCATTGCAATGATGACGGATTTTGACATAAAATTATTAATGAACTCTATTAAAAGATATTTAAGAAATGTTTACTCATTTTGCCAAGTCATGAGGAGCAATTCTAATTTAAACAGAGACACTCTTTTGTCAATTCACTTTGAAGTTGGAGTCAACAGTGTGATTTTCACTAAAAAAAAAAAAAAATAGATTCATTTCAAATCGTTTTCCAGGGTCAAGGAAATGCTTCAGAAATATCAGCACAAAGAAAACAAAAACAATAATAAAAATGAATCAACTGACTCAAAGAAATTATTGGCAACAACTTTTATTGTCCAAAAGGGTAAGACATAGCTCTTTTTTGATTGAATATATTGGCCACCACTGGAGATAGGAGTCACAGTCATCAGGCCAGGCAACGAAAACAACAATATTAACAGATAACTCATATTTATGTCAATTCACTCTGTGCCTCAAGAAAAGTCTAATATGATTCTCCTCTCTGCAATTCAGTGCTGACATCAGAGCTTGGATGGACAGCTTCAAAAGGCACAGAAAACACCTCATTTCTAGAAAAAAAAGTGCTCTCAACTTTCATATTACAGCAGGCATTGGAGCAGGTTTGGGGAGATGTCGGATCAAAGGATTCAGCCTGAAATAAATAAAAGTTACACAAGTCTTTCCTCCTCAGTAAAACAGCAATTCAAAGCTTGTCTGAATGAAAACTACTTTTGATCTTTGTTATTTGACTGGATTTGAGCTGGTTGGTTTTAGGCAGAGTTTGCATCTCAAACCTGCAGTCCTACTTTTGGAAGCTGGGAATGTTTCTGGGCTAATGGGGGCACATATAACACTTAGTATAGAAAATATCCGCATGTAACAATTATGGGAAGGACCACTACTTCCTGATGGAAATGTTCACATGAGCCATTAAGCAGCACATCAATTTCATGTTAGCAGAGAGTTCTCATTTTCAGTATTGCTGCAGGATTTTGGAACAAAGAATTGCTAAGAGATAGCACAGCACAGAAAGATTATTATAAGGTGCTTTTGACACAGACTTCTGCCAGAAATGGTGTTTAACATGAGACACATTGTATATATTTCTTCACATTGATTTCACCTGTCTGCTTATGCTTTATTAAATCCAAGATATATTACGCATATAAACCACATGTTTTGAATTAACTCCATTGTTTTTAATTGCTGTGTAAAGATTCATTAAGGACATTAAAAATATATATTAGCCAATGCCTGTGTGGTTCTCTTAGCAGACAATTTTTAAAATGCTAGCAAGCTATATATTCTCCCAGAACAGAAATTATAGTTTCTGAAAGGAATCCTGTGGGACGCTTTTGCCTGATGAAGGTAATAAATACGATAAGTAATAAAAGGTAAAAGTAGTGAAAAGGAAAATGCTTGTGAGTGGGAGTACTGCACTAGTGTGCTCCTCCCTGGACTGCAAAGCCTGGTGGGTGTCACAGGTTGGCTCCTGCTTGCAGGTACAAAGGTAACCTGCTCCCAGCCCAGCAGCCTCCAGCTGCAGGCTGTTCCCATCTCCTGCTTCAGTGCCTCATCAAAGGATGATGTCTGTAAAGCAGAAAATTAAGTGCTTTGGAAGGAAAAAACATCTGGATTTCTTTGGGAGGCAAGATCAATATTTACCTGGCCACCACCCTGAGTGGTCCTGAAGGTTGGTCAGAAGGACAGCACTTCTCTAAATCCCTTGGGGTGAAAGGATGTTCTTTGAGAAAGTCAAGCACCTCTTTGAGAAAGTCAAACACTTAAGCTTTTTTCCTAATATGAAAGAGTTCTATTTTATACTTACCTGAAATTTCTTTTGGATGTCTCCAAACCAATAAAATCCAAAGTCATGATAAGGGCAAATGAAACTTTTGCCGCAAATCAAACAAAATGTTCTCATCAGACCTCATATAATTTAACTTTTTCCAATGTATTGATTTTTCCACATAAAAACTTCCATTCACTCCTTGCATTTTTATTGGAATTTTTTTATTGCTAACAAACCCAAACATCACGATGGCAATCCACAGATCTAATTCAGCTCTTTCAGGAAAAAATAATTATCATTTACACAAAATACTGACAGATCAAACCTATGCTTTTGTCAGAATATATGTTTTAATCTTTTTAACCATTAAGTCAATTCACTTTTTCTGGTTTCAAAAGTATTCATTGCACTTAAGAACAAATGCTTAGAAATGTGGCTGTGGTATTGCATCTAAGATGGTTGGGTATATAGCCTGGATATTCACCTTATGATGTGCAACCAAAAACAGATGCCAGGAGCCAAATTATGAGCCCTGTCACCCTGGAGCAAAGTTGAAACCAAAATGAAGGGTGTCCTGAGTGAGGCACTGGAATCCCACACTGTCATGTCCCACTCCTAAGCGAAAGGGAGCACCCAAGATTTGCAGATGTCTGTGGTTGGAAAAGAACAGCAAAAGCCAGAAGGGTCCAAATGACCTTACAAAGATTTCTTAGGAAGTTGCACACAGGGCAAGGAAATTGGTATTCTTCTGCCCCTATCTTTTAATAGTAGGTAAGTAAAAGAATAAAAGAAAAGAGGGAAGAAAGAGTGTGAGAGAGAGAGCAGACAGGAGAGGAAAGGAAATCACCAATCCTGGGTCCAGCATTGATCCAGACAAGGGGGCATCCAGGGTCTGGGGCAGCACCCAAATTCTGCATGTCATCCTTTTTATAGACAAATTTTCCTCACCCTCAGGCTGTTTTTTTCACTTCTCATGCAGATGAGTTACCATGCGCAGTCGTCTCTTGTAAATCTTTCTGGAAATGGGTCAGAGCCTTTCAGGGTCTTGGTTGGCCCCAATCCCATTCCACTGGTCTTGCCCACTCCTTGGCCCCATTCCTGCACTTGCACTGCTCTGTGTTGTGCAGTCTCCCTGGACCAAAACAGGGGAGTGAATTCCAAGAGAAGTGCTGCCCCACCTCTGCACAGCCCCTTCTCCAGCCAGACCCTGCTCTCACTCGCCCTTTTCCACAGTGGCCATTGGTGTTTGAGACATTGCAACACTTTAATGCTCCTTGTTGCCCAGGCTTCTACACCCACACACTTCAGTTTAGTTTTTTTCACAGTTTGCACTATTTCCACTTGGCAGTTGATTGGCATTTGCTGACAGGTTTGCTGTAACAGATCGGCAGAAACAGGTGAGATTTCTGAGGAAAGGTGAGAGACTACTTAAATTAAAAATAACATTTGTATGAGCAAAGAAGACCTTTCATCTCCCCTCACTGAATGTATTTTTTAAGATGCTAATATATCTTCTCTAAAGAGGTGTGAGTTTCAAGAAAGTTAATTGTATAATAATATTAAAATAATATTTGTGTTAATATTATCATTGTTCAAATTGAAAATTCTGCCATAGGCTGACTGGATAAATAAATCAATCTACGTTTAAACATGAGCAAAAATACTTAGGATATACTCATTTTCTCTTCCACTTTCCAAGTCTGTTACACATGTGCCAAGTTATTTGACATCAGTGGAATCTGTCAAGAAATCTGTCCAGGGAAGTGGTGGAATCAGTGTCTCTGGAAGTGCTCAAAAACATGTAGATGTGATGCTTAAGGACATGGTTTAGGGGTGGGTCTGGCAGCAATTGGTTAATTGTTGGGCTTGATGATTTTAGAGTTCTTTTTCAACCTTAATTATTCTATGAGCCTAAGTATTTTGTCCTTATCCTCAAAATCAATAAAATGCTGGACGCCATGGGCAGAGACAGGCTGTGATGGTGTGGTGCAGCAAAGAGAGCATGAAACTCTGAATTTCAAAGAGTCACAACTCATTGAGAAATAACACAGCAAATGAGACAATTTAAACTGTATACAGTCATCTGCCTAAGTTAAACCTCCAAACTGAGGCAGATGAAATTCCCCTCTGGATCCTTCAAAGGCATCCTCCTGTGTTTCTAAAAATGTGCTCCCATTCCTGCGTTCTGAGTGTTTTCTCTGCAAATCCTGCATGTTCCTCTTCTCTAGCTAAGCCCTTAGTGAAGCCTAAATACATAGAAATTAATCTCAGGTAGGTGTTATTTGAGATAAGAACTGGACAATATGATTTGAGATAACAACTGGACAATATGATTCCTTTCTATGACACCACAAAAGATTGGTTTATTTCGGAGAAAACAATATTCTTGCTATCTTTGTCAGTTGACAGGTATAAGGAACATCTTCAACAATAAAACTGCTTCAATGCTTGTTTAAGCCTGGTGGGCAAAGAATGGTGGAGGAAGCTTTGCTATCACAGCATTTAATGCATAAGACCTTGAGATCAACAGTAGATTACTATCTTTGTATTTCCAATTCAGCCCTGCTCAACAATATTTAGCTCACTTCTAAATCAGAACCCAAAATCTAACTTAAATGAAAATAAACCCCACTATCACCTTACATCGTGTTGGAGTCTGCCATGGACACAAAATTGCACTGAATTGTTATTATTAGATATAATAGAAAGAAAAAAGATCAAAATTGCTGCCTTATTTGGGAGCTGTCTGGTCTGCACTTTCTATCTTAATATCCTAATATAAGTCTTAGCAGCACACATTTCATACTTCTGGTCTGAACTTGGCACATTTTTCTTCTATTGCAGAAATATGAGGAAAGACGTTTGCCTTCCTAGATCAGTGGATAAGGACCTGGAAGGTCAGTGTATTGGTCTGTGTATTTACTGGATTAGCAATTCTGCAGAGTCATCTTAAGAAATGCAGAGAAACGCTTCTGTCTTGCTTGGCCTGATGCCTTGCTATTCATAAAAACAGAATTCATGACTCTTTCATTCAAAGGCTTTTGCCTCCTGCCTAAATCTTAAATCAATCCTGTTGCCTCTGATCACTGCACATTTAACTCTTAACATCTCCTCTTGAATTTGTCTCAAATTCCTCAAAGTCAACACTGCCTATACCAGTCACCTCTTTCTATCTCAGTGTCTGCAAATAATAGAAACACATTGCCTAAGAGAGGTTTCTCTACAGAAATCACTTTGGAGTTTTCCAGCCTGTCCTGTGCTGCCCCATGTCTCAGCTCCCACACACCCAAGGCTTTAGCTTCACCACGCAGGAGTAGTTTGCTTTTAATCATTAATTCATCCAATCGGGTTGGGAATCGTTGTAGCAAATGGCTGTGAACAGCAGCAATGCTAACACACAGAGGTTAGGATTGAACTCCTAGAGAGTGAAAAGAGTTAATTGTGGCTATAAGTGATAAAGAAAAGCAGGTAACCTATGAGATAGGTTTGGACAAGGGTTTTGGCTGCCTAGCTCAACACAGGATCTCTCACCTCCTGGAGACATCCATCTCTAAGAGTTTTTTTAAAGCTTATGTGCTTTGTATAGACTAAATGTCTGCTTTTAGACAGCTGAAAGGGTGATCCTCACCCTAAATGAAGGGTAATATTTTATTTAACATAGAAACAGGGGTGTTCAATGATGGTTTCATCCATGTTTAGTAACAGACTAAACACCTCAGGTGCAATAACAGCTGGCACATGTGCAGATGAAGAAAATGAATCAGAAAGGATGGGTTGGAACAGACCTTAAAGATCATGTCATGGGAAGGGACACTTCCCACTATCCCAGGTTGCTCCAAGCCCCAGCCAGCCTGGCCTTGAACACTTCAGGGATGGGCAGCCACAGCTGCTCTGGGAAACTTGTGCTAGTGCCTCACCACCCTCATAATGAAGAATTTCTTCCTAATATCTAATCTAAACCTGCTCTCTCAATTTAAAGCCCTCCTACCACTCCTCTCCCTCTGTAAAACATTTCTCACCAGACTTCTTGTAGCCCCTTTAGGGTATTAGGTCTCCCCAGATCCTTCTCTTTTCCAGGCTGAACAATCTTTTACTTTCAAGTAAAGGTTTACTCTTTCAATTCACCAGGCCACCTTTGAGAAAAAAAAAAAAAAAAACAAACATTTTTCTTGAAAGCTACATGCATTTTGTAGGTTAAGAAATGTATTTTTGAGTAAATTATATTTTAGTGTAAGTTTATTATAATTCATTGTGTTCTTGTTTGTAAGGCATGCGCTTAATACTTTAATCCCTTTGTGTCTTAACATGCTTAAAATATTGACAAGCTCCATGACCTAGTTCCATTTACAGAATGAAATGCCAGAGTTCTAAAGGAGAAATTTGCATAGAAAGTTTTATTTTGCTTCAGTTGAGGACCTGAAAATAGGCATTATAAGAAGAAGGACAAATAAGCATGTTAACAGGTGGGTGATTGGTACAAGTACCTGAAATTAAGGAGTAAAACATTAACCCAGTAATCTGAAAAGTGAAACACTGTCACGTAACTTTGTAGTTTCTGGTCCCCAGAAAGGATGAGCAGCTGGAAAAACTGCATAACTCCAGGTAGCTGGAGATTTCTAGAGACTTGCAGCAACTCTCTGCTCCTGAGTACAGGAGGAGTTCCAAAACAAGCCACTGCTTTAGAAACATCCTTACCTGAAGTCCTGAAAATTGATTAGCTGATATGAGGGCTCAAATACAGGGATGAAGGGGTTCTTCTTGAGAATTTGTGGAAATAATGCAATCAGGTCCAAGCACTCCTGCTTTCACTGGAAAGGCAGGTGCTCATTTTGGAAAACTTGCAGATGAAGGAAAAAGCTTAAGACAGCTCAGGTGGGCATTCTTTACTAGGAGGGAGGTGAGGCACAGCGACAGAGAGGCTGGGGACTCATCACCCCTGGAGATGCTCAAGGCCAGGCTGGATGGGGCTCTGAGTGACCTGGTCTGGTGGGTGACATTCCTGCCCATGGCAGGGGTGTTGGAACAAGATGATCCTCGTGATCATCTCGATGATCTTCCAACCCAAACCATTCTGTGATTCTGACAATCAGACTGACCCTGCTGTGGAGGTGTCTGTACCCACGTGGACCGGCACTGGAAGTGTCTAAGCAACTTTTGTCATCTGCGCAGACCCCAACTCTGTTGCTGATCATGGCTGTCAAACACCGTCCAAGACATCTATGGACATCCAAGACTTCCCACAGGTCTGCCAGATATTCGAAAGAACACACAGGAGAGCTAAACCCAATGGGTGACTTTGCTCTCCTGCTTTTCAGTGTTGGTGTGTGGGCAGTTCAGACAAGCCTCGAGGTGAATAAATGTAACTGCTTTCTTTTTATATGTTGTGCTGTACAAGAAAATAAAGTTGCAAAGCTATGATAGATTGCTGAAGAGGCATGCCAATAGCTGGCTCGCTTTCAGCAAAACTCCCTTCCTTCCTGGTATTCAATTAAAAAAAGAAAATTACTGCATTTCAAATGCACTCTATTTTAGAATTTCAGAAGCAGCCTCAGATTCTGTGGCAGTCATGAAATTTGCTTTCCTTATTCAGATATTGCAGTATATTCTGTTCCACAATAAATTCATTAGGCATTTTTTCCATATCCTGTCCAAGTGTCACTGTGCAGCTGAGCTTTATCTTCCCATTAATCTGGAATTGCTCTTTCATCCGAAACACTTAAACATGTATAATTTTAAACACTGAAGGAATATCGACTGATTTCAGTACCATTCTTTATATGTTTAAAATTATGTGTGTGCTGAAAATAGGGAAAAATCTAGTTATTTGCCTCCAACTAGACTTTGTTCCATGGATCACCATTCTCTGGGCAGTTTCAGTTTCATTCAGACAGTTTTCAATCCACTGTCTGCTCTCATCCAGCTGGCGTACTGACTTCTTTTCTGTGAGGATCTTACCACATTTGCAAATTGAATTGTGTGACTGATGAAAGTGGAAAAAAATTGTTTGTGTATAAAGGTCTGATCCCATACCTCATCTGGTGAGAATTGTGTGGCATTTCCTTCCATTAATATCAGTAGAATTACTTCTGAATTTCATGGAGAAGAATTGGGTCTTCAAAACTGACCAGGTACTTTAGATATTTGAGTGTGTTGGAGGCCCTAAAGTAAATCATTTGGAAATATTTCGGTAGTGCATCTTGTTCCTTTTATTCATTCCAACCTGTTCGTGTTGATCCAAATTTGTAAAAAATCCAGCAGAGTTTTACACATTCATAAATTCAATGAAAAGTTAGCATGGAAATGCCACTTCTGCTATCAAGTCCTATTAATATTTTTGTAAGTACAATGAGACATTATTTCCTTTTTAGAAAAGCAAAATTTTGAGATAAACAATGAGCTGAAATTTTATTTAACTGTGTGATTTATTTACCTGGAGTAATAAAACTGCCTTTGCTCTCCTGGTTGTCTGATGATCCTTTATTTTTTTCTAAAACTTTTGTAGCATAGTTTCCTTCCACTTCTCCAGCATTTCTTTTTCAGAAATTTCTTTTTTCAAAAGATCCACCAGCAGTTTGAACTAAAATATTTCCTAATTTCCTATTTTAAGCATCAAACAATTTACCTAGCAATTCAAGAATCTCAAAGCCTTTAGAAACTGTATCTCAATTTACTTTAAAGGCAAATGAAGACTCAAAGCAATCAGGGGACTGGACCCCCACTAATCAGTAGGCAAAGTTGCCAGTGGCACTGATATCTGCTGTATTTGACAGCACAGATGCTTCCACTAAGCCTTTCACTTATTTTTTTTAATTCCCAGGGAATAGTGGAAGGTCCCTAGGGACTTCAGTTCCACTATTAAGACACTCTGCTTAGCTGTGTTGGTCTCAGAAGGGAAACCTTTATGTTCTGTGCACTTTCCTGCAGCTTGCACGAGGGCTGTCTGTAATCCAGAGGGAGCATTTTCCAGGAGCAATTTTCTATTCTCAGAGAAACCACGGTACTTATGGTAGATGCCACCTAAGAAAGCCTGGCAGGTAGGTGGACATACACGCGATTCAATGTTAAGACACCTGAGGTGGCCTTTGAAGACACCCAGCACCATGGAAGGACGTGGAAGGCACCAGCCAGGGCATAGCTGACACTTGTGGCACAGGATGAAACCTACAGGAAGGACTTCTTCATCTGGAATTACAGACAGGACATCTTAGGGCATCCAAGTGACACAAGACACATGTCCAGGCATCTATCCCACAGCCCCAGCCCCTGGGCACCTAAATCTCTCCCACTCTGCTGACTCCAGCAGAGCTGAGATACCTGGAGGGCCTATACACACCCCTGTGTCAGCAGCTAAATTTAGACACTAAACTTCAAAGAGTTTAAATTTAGTTTAAATTTCAAACGAAATCACACTCCTAAATCATTGCACTTGACATGCCAAGTGCATTTGGGAAAGGTCTGAATGTGACTTCTCTAGAGAGAGATGTTTCTTTGGTAAATTGTTATGGAACTAGTTCAACTTTGTGCACATTTCTGGTGGGCTGATATATAGCTTTTCTTTATTTAGCATCACAGTTTTTCTTCTACTTTTAATTGTGCTCCAGATGTTCCTGACAGCTGCTAGAAGGCTAGGCCATCTGAACACTCATCAAGCACACACACAAAAACAGCTAGAGGGGAAAGAGTTCCTCTGCCTCTATGAAGACATGTGCAATATGAGCATCCACGTCTGAGTTAATCACTCCCTTTTCTAGGGCAGCAAAAAGCAGTCCATAGAGAGCCCTTGGCAGCCAGATCTAACATTGCAGTTAGTCTTGCTTTGAGCAGAGGGGTGCTCTAAATGACACCCAGGAATCAGCTCCAGCCTAGTTTTTCTCAGTTAATTTTTCTGGTGTTTTCTCATAAATATGCACTTAATGGCCTATGAGTCATCTGAGCTGTTTTGGAAATCTAAGTTAGAAGGGAGGAGATTAGAAGTACTTGCTTTTCTCTATTATCTATAAAAGAAGCCCAAAAAAATCAGCTCAGATGTAGACATTTAAACTGAAAACACTTAGATTCTCTAGATTAGCAGACTCCTACAAGCATTCTTTGGAGCAGTGGGTGGACAGACAGTGTTCTGACTCTCTGAGCCTCTGCATAAAACTGAGACAATCTGAAAGACTCTGGCCTGTATTTTTCAAAACCATTATGTAAGACAAAAACAATCACTAATTATTTTTTAATGTCATTCTCAGCTATGCCCTACCTTAGGAATACTGAGACTAAAAGTCATGGGGGAGCTGATTCAGTAGTTCTGCATTTCCTGGCACAATCTTGCATTTCAACCTATCAAGCGCTATGGCATTAGCTGACTGTGTAAGGAAGCCCACTGTTGTGAGAGGCAGCTGACATCTGTGCTGCTCAACTAATTAGTGACATTGCCTTAACTGGCCCAGTATGACCACCGATATGCTATTAAATTCCCATTTTATTTTTTTAAAAAAGGGAAAAAATGGGTAAATGCAACCAAATTGCTTATTATGGATGATATACAGCAAATAACAACTCCTCAGCATGAATAGAAATCACATAATCACATGGGGAAATATTAGGGGTCTCCCCTAAATATATTGGACAATCAAGTCCCAATACCCAGCCCCTGGCACTGTTTAATTTATAGCTCCAAATATAGCTGTAAAATACCCCAAGGTTTCATCCATGAATTATCACTGCAGCTATAGATGATATCCCTTAGTTTTTTAGGGAAACAAGTTTGGTGCACACTTTGAGATAAATCTTTCAGTAATTTCAAAGAAACATTTAGATGTACAGAGAAGAAGTCAGGGACATAGAATATGAATCAGGAAGTACATTTCCCCAGGATCTTCCAAAGAAAAATGTTTCTCTGTAAAGTCATAAAATGCATTTTCTGCAAAGAGTATAATTTCTTTGCAGTATCTGTTATTGAAATAGCCTAAAAAATGGGAGCTGTTGGGTATGCATTCTAGCAGTCTTCATGTTTTAACATTCTGTTTCTAATCTAGCTGTCTTAAAAGGTTTAATTGCAAAGGATAGAACTAAATTAAAGATAAACTTTCAAATGTGTTTTAGCTATGTGAAGTAATTAGACTCACTGAAAGCAAATTCCAAAATGGCACAGTGTCTATACTGTTAATTACACTTTGCTCACAAATACGAGCTTAATTGTCCATATCAAATGGCATCGTCACGTTTAATTATGTAAAATATTGTAAAATGTACAATAGCATCACTAATTCACGATATGAACTGAGTCCTCCAGAATATGAGAAATGCCATCTCTGGACCAACTACAAAACATGCACATCTGCTAAAGTCAGCAATGTCATTTTGTAGACATTCATAATGTTCCTTCTCACTGCAGACCAGAGTATTTGAGCATTTGATGGTCACCCAGAAATAAACAGGGCAGCTCAAGTGCTTCACATTTGTTATAAGAAGATATTCAAACAAAGGTTAAAATTCAAACAGTTGCAGTGCAGAGAGAGGTATATGCCTACAACCATCTGTGTTTGTGGTTCTGTAAGAGTCAGGAGCTGATTAGAAGAAAGGGCAAGATCATTAGGATTTCTTGCATGATTTTGGCTTGCACAGCCTGTGTTTTATGGCTCACAACTTGGTTCTTCCTGTGTTAAGGAAGAAGAGCTCTGTGCGTGGATCTGAATGTACATAACACAGTAAATCCTAGAGAAAAGAGCAGCTCAAAGGCTGCTTGGTCCCCCGGTTCAGTGGCAGCTCAACCTAAGCCTCCAGGCACTCTGGGCAGGGGCAGCTGACTGCTCTCTGCAGAATCTGTGAGAGCTCCCTCAGTCCCAGAGCCTTGTGGCTCCCCTGACCTTGTCCTTGCCCTCACCTGGAAGCAACAGACACACTCAGAGGGTTCCTGCCACTGTCCCCAAAAAAACCTCCCGAAGGAGAAGTCAGAGGCTGCTGCACAAGGTGCCACATCTGCTGGCTGCTGCCTGTGCTAGCTGTGCTCATGAGCCTCAAGGAGCTCCAAACATTTTTATTTAGGAATCTTTAACAAAACAGCCTGGGAGCAGAGGGCAGAACCTGTCATTTCCCAATCATGCCTCATGACCAAATTTTCACTTCTTGTTCTCCCTCTGTCCTCATAAATTTTGTGGTCTTGTCTTCACAGTCTCAGGTAGTAGGCAGTAGTAAGTTCCTGCAGATGTTTTTAGTTAATAGGTGCCTGGTTCAGGCACTTCTAGTTGAAAAAGGAGTTGCTGAGCCTGAAGAACTTCAGACTGAGGAGATCAGATGTCCTCCATCCTAGCTGAAAACAATAACCAACACAGTTCTTATAAAAAAGCAGGCTCCTTTCTCTATTTCCTCTCTGTTCAAATGGAAAAGAAGCCAGCTTGCCGGTATCCAAAAACAGAATTTGGGTACATGAATCTAACTTTTGTATAGGCACCTGAATCTAAGAGAGAAGGAGGACTTTAAACACACTACTCTATTAATATTTCCTGCTTAATATCTTTTACATCAACATACAAGTGTGGCATATCTGTGTGTTTCCTTCCATTGTACTGGGAATTATTTATATATAAGTTGGCAGTAGGGTCAGTGACTCCATTCCCCTTTCTGTATTTAGCTTTTACTTGTTTGTAAACAAATCTCGCACATTCCCTTAATTGCCTACTCTGACCCTGGGAAGGAAAGGTCTGGACTTGGAAAGGAACTCAAAGAGAAGTCAATTCTTGTGACAGGGACAAGAGTTTAGGGGGGAAAAGTGTTTGCAGGAGACCATTGAACAGAACCGAATGGGGCAGCTGGATTAGGATTCCTGAAGAAGCACAGGGTAGTTATCTTGAGAGGTTATGGTGACAGCCTGGACGCCAGTACTGCCCAGGAAAACACATGGATCCCATCGGACACAGATGTGGCCAGAGGTTCCAGATGGAAGAGCAAATAAATTGAATGAAGAGAAAATAATATTTTAATCATGATAACAAGCTCGTTGTTAAAGATTCAGCATTTAATTATACGATTAACAGTAGCTGCAGTTCTGTTTACGACTCATACATGAAGCAGATACCAAATCCATCTTGTTCCTTAAATCACTAAACCACAGATTGCCAGATCCAGGGTGAATTCAGCAGGGAAAATACCCTCAATACATCCTATCTTATTATTTTATCTTCCTAAGCATTTATTTATTCCTACCAGAGGTATGCTTGCACTGAGCATGGACTAGCACAGACCAGACACCATCCCTGATGTTGCAAAGTTTGGACATGGCCACTGCTTTTGAAAATCAGGGAGTTAGAAGGATTAACCACGTGAGTGAAAATTAACACTCCTCACTTAATTTAATAGCTAGAGCTAGAGCTGGCAAGTATTTGGTTTGGCTTATTGTTCTTACATTTTAAACTTGTGGAAATCCATAAAATCATGAAAAATTGGATGAAATGGTCTCCTGAGTGTTACCTACTTTGTATTTGTTCCAAGGCAATATCATCATTACCTGAACATTTCCACAGGTCCTGTTATTATTACATAATAATATATGATATTTTTGCAATCCATTCATCACAGGCTTTTCATGCAGGAAGAATTGCACTTGGGAGAAGTTCTGCAATGGTGCTGAACTGCTTTTTAATTGCTTCTTTCAGTGTATTTACTTGTAGGTAACTTCTTCCAAGTCATCTTCTCTGGTGAGCCACCAAATACATTAATTTTACAGGGGAGTTTTAATGTGATGAAGCTTTGAAAGAGTGCAAGGAGAAAGGTGATGATGGCTGGCTGGACCTGGATTCAAGATCATGGCTAATGTAAAGTAGAAAAGAAGCAGATATTTCCTAACAACGCTATGAACAAATCTGGTTAAACATCTGCTGTGGTTACATAGTTGGAAAAACAAGTCCCTTCCAGCTTCTCCGATTTGCTGAGGCTGCCTGTGCCTGCAGTAAGAAGTGGTGAGTGGTCACAGTCCTGAGACCGGCTGTGTTTCATTCTGCTGCTGTTGAGTTCAGGAGAGAAAAGTGATTTACTCTCAGGCTCTGTAATACACACCCAATCTTCACCAAATACTTTTCATCACAGTTTCAGTCTCAGAATGAAAACTGCCTTCAAAACTACAGGTTTTTTTCTCCTGCAAAAGGAAAAAAATCCTTTCCGTCCCTTTTTACTTGGGAATCAAATTCTTAAAAATCACTTTTATTTTCATTCCAGCCTACCTAGAAAGGCAAATAGAGGCTATTGTTAAAATTTATAACTTAACTGTTAAATGAAAGTGATTTAGAAACCAATCACTTGGGAATAGAAAAAATCACAGGGTTCCATTCCAAGAACATTGCCAATATTAGTTGGAATTGAGAACATTGGCTTTGGTGTGCTTTTTCTGAGGATAAAGTAATCGAATCGACATATTCCTATGGAAAGTTTTTATATTGATGAAACTGCACTTTCTCATTTAAAAAATGCCAGGTCTCGTCCTGAGCACACGGAGTGAAGTTTTTTGCAGCATCGCGGAATAAAATGATAGATAGGATTATCTCTAAATCATCTTCAGTAGACAGATGCCAAAGACCAGCACTAGTTCCAGCATTAAAACTTTTACAACATCCTTTAGCAGCTTGTGCTTTAGTGATTCTGTCTTCTCATTTGACACATACATCGCAGTGGTTCCAAACCAGCCCAAATCCCTCTGTGCAAAGATCTATTCAACACATGTTCAAAAGGATTTGCCTGCATCAGCAAGACTGTGGAGGGAATGAAACCAAAACAAATTAATGTAGGACTGTAATGAATGTATTCATAATTCTCCTACTGTTGAATGTAGCATTGACAAGCAGGTGCAGAAAAGACCTGACTGTACACATACACCAGAACATTTCATGTCAGCTCAGCAATATTTCTGTGGTCTTCAGTACTTTCTTCCAGCCAGAACTGGAGTCTCTGTACATTACCAAAGTGATGGATAAGTGGAACCGCAGTTCTGATTGGAATTTCAGGTGTCTGTGTCTTTGCAAAGTCCATCCTCGATTTTCAAGAGACAACGAATGCTCTGGGCTGGTGGAGCAGCAGCTCCAGGGCCCGAGCTGCAGCACAAGGCCACCACAGCTGCCGAAGAGGGCTCATGCCACCGTGTGGTGGCACAGCCTCACCACATCGGTCCCGGCTTTCACCACCGTATCAATGTAAGATAAAGGTACAGTCGGGGAGAATCCTCCAGATGCGAGCAATTTCCCTGCTCCCTCTAATACTTTGGAAGGTGTCTGATAGGATAATGGGTAATGGACTCAAGTGGTGCCAGGGGAGGTTCAGATTGGAAATTAGGAACAATTTCTTCACTGTAGAAGTGGTAAAGCATTGGAACAGGCTCCTCAGGGAAGTGGTGGAGTCACCATCCCTGGAAGTATTCAAAAAGTGAGTAGACATGGCACTTCATGATATGGTGCAGTGGGCACAGGGGAATCAAAGTTTGGGCTTGATCTTGGAGGACTTTTCCAGCCTTTATGATTCTATGATTTTTTGTCTGAAGTGTTTTTGTGTGTTTGTGGTCCACTCGGTCAGAGCTTTCTGAGGCCAGCACCAGCAAAAAGCACACTGAGGCTGGAAGCTGCGGTGCCACCCTGAACATGTGACAGATTCCTGTGATGCAGAAAGATGGAAGTGCTGGAAGTGCTACCACCCTCTCTGAGCCCTGCCAGCCTCCTCCCATGATGAGGCAGTTTCTCCATGCCATGAGCTGGGCCAGCAGAAGGGACCCAGGTCCATTCACAGGGAAGGCCTTTGGCTTTCTCATCCCCACTGCCCCTGCTGGAGCTGGGCTGGTGCACTGAGATGGATCCTGAGAGCTCTGCCCTCTGCCCCAGCCCTCTGCCCTCTGCCCTCTACCCTCTGCCCCAGCCCTCTGCCCTCTGCCCTCTGCCCTCTGCCCCAGCCCTTGCGATGTCCCTCGGGTGTCACAGGGCTGGGAGGCTCCAGCAGCACCAGCACAGCTCTGCAGAGAAGCTCTGCACAAAGTGAATCTTGCTGGGTTCGAAGGCTCATTTTGGCTGTGGGTGGGGCTGAAGTGTCCTGAGCTTACCCTCACACACCTGCACCCACCTGGGCTGTGCTGCTCCTGCCTAACTGGGGCCCGCAGTGGGTCCTTCCCAAAACACCAGAGCAGGGGCATGGGAAAAGGGCTGCAGGCAGAACCTACATGGGGAAGCTCAGAACACCACAGAGGCTTTTAGTGCAACAGCCAAGCAAAACTTGAGGATGACCAATGTCACAGTGTAGGATAACTCAGTAACAACCTTTATCCCGAGCTGCACAAGCTCTGAGAAGCAGAGTGCAGATGACATCACTCTATTGTAAACTAGACATAAACACAAATATCAGCTGATCCTGAGAATGTTATTGACTTTCACACCATAGAATTCCCAACATCTAGTTTTGGGGTTTGGCCACAGTATGCACTTGTAACAGAGCTTCTTAGAAAGATGAAAATATATTTTGTACCCTGGAGAACATGCAAGGCAGGGAAAGGGCCACAGCAGGGTATGGGTGTCACCAAGGACAGGTGGGAATGATTGCTGGAGGAAATCATCGTTAAGTTTTTGGAGGTAAAAGAGCTGGGAAAAAACAGAGAGACTGTACAGTCTTTTCAAGAGGTTGACACATCTTTAGAGGATGACTTTCATGGATATTTTCTCGCCTGCAACATTTCCATCTTCTCCAGACAGATTGTTTCAAATTTAATCCTTGAGCCATCGCACTATTGATTGCAGGCAGCCACGGAGAAAGTAATTGGATCTATTTTATTCCACTCAGAGTTCCCTCTGGCCCTCTCCAACCTCAAAACCCTGCCCTTCCATTTCCCTCCAGCCTGTCTCCATGCCCATCCGATCCTTCAGGTAACAGCATTCCTCACAGGAGGAGATGAAACACCACAATCCAGAAGCTCCAGTATTTCCTTCTTCCCTCTAGATGGAGCCATGGGCTTTCCCTGGATTAATGTGACTTACTTTGCTCTAACGTCGAGGCTTTGGTGGAGAGGGATTCAACCAACTGCAGGCAGACCTAAGTGGCTACTCTGGTAGAGGCTGTGCTGCCTTATGATTGGGAGAAAATATGGGGATGGAAAACATAGCATTTTTTTTTCTTTTTTTTATTAATTGAGTGCTGTCCGGGATCACTGAATGTCCTTCTCTGTCGTAAGATCTCTGATATCTTGTCTCCTTTTTTCATTGTATTTTTTTTCCATACTTTATTGTCCTGAGTAGCCTTTCTAAGTGGAATATAAAACAAATCATACAAGAGCATTAAACTGATTTTTGACACACAAGGAACAAGATTTGTCTGCCAATAATGCTATCTGGACTAAACAAAAGTATTCTACAGTCAAATGAAGGGAACAGAGGTGGTTCCTCCTGGCCTAAGGAAGGTCCCTGAAACAGAGCAGTGCTGGCATCACCAGCAAAGCCTCATTTCTTTCCAGGTGCTGGAACAGGAGCTCCCATTAAGGAGTTCATGTGTGAGGTAAGTTGTCATATGTGTGTCTGCATGGCTGACACCTAAAGTTAGGGGAGATGAAAAACTTTAGAGTTCCAAAGTGACTAAATGGCATCTATTTGCTCTGAGTACTGGGCACAACACAGGTGAGACGCAGACAGAAAAGAACAGCATTGTTTTGTTGTGGTAAACCTTGGGGAATATTGTATTCCCAGCACACAGGAGTGGTAGATTTTAGCAACGAAAAGATTAATTCTGAGTCAAACTAATCCTGGCCTGGAGATGGTTCAGGTGTGGCTCAGGGTGCAGTTTCAGTGGCCAAGGCTTTCTCTGCTGGCCTGAAGAAGAGCTCCAGTGAGACCCACAGGCTTCACACTTGAATCCCCACATTTATCCCTGTGTAGATTTGCTCTGCTTGGACATGTTACTACATCCAGAGGAGAAGATGACGGAGAATCAGGCTTGACATCTGCAGGTTTTTGGGTCTGGGGATCACAGTGAGAGAGAGCAGCAGAGAGCACCAAAAATCTGTTCAGAGCTCCCGGGCAGGCCTGGGATGGTGACTGCAACAATTCCCACTAAGGGGTGCACTTTGCCACCACATTTATTCCTCTTCCTTCTTTCCATGTGTTGTGGGGCAATATAATTAAGGTGTCTTTCCAAGAAATAATTTGCAAGCATAGCGTCACACTGGCAATTCACAGCTGCAGTTTTAACAGGGAGGCACAGTCTTCCCTAATCTCTTTTTTTCCCCTGGGAAATGCATAAATTGCTGTTTTCTATGTCATTCTGCAGCGATGTCATCTGCAATTTTTCTCCTTCATTATACGTGGGGGAGTAGGAGGAAATTGCTTGTCACCCAGTGGCGATATGCAGCTTTTATTTACATGGGAAAGCAATAAAATGGATTGTTTCTGAACTGAACATGTTACTTTGGCTGGAGTTCAAGGAAAAAGGGCATGTGGGCAACTTTGCCTTCTAACCCACGGAGCAGGGACCGCTAGGCACCAGTCTGGCCTCTGCCTTGGCCGGGTCACTTGCTCACCCACATTTTATCCACAAGAAAACAAGGCTCTAACGTGAAGTGGTTTGATAGGAGTCTTGTGATATTTAATTAGATGGTCTGGTACAACCCAAAAGATTCTGAACAAGAAAGGGGAGATATCTTCATCTGATGGGAAAATATTTAAGAGGAGATATCCAGAGATGCCTGATAGAACTTTGCACACAGTTGGTTTTAAAACTATGTTGAAAAAGCAGCAGCAGCAAGCACAGAAAATGGCCGTGGATTCAAGAACTGGGGAAAAAACCCTAACACTTAAGAACTTGGACTGGAACTAGGTGATCTTTAAGGTTCCTTCCAACCTAAACCATTCTGTGAGTCTATGAATTTATTCTGTGAAAAGTGTTGCAGTGGGTGCACCAACACTTTTAAGAGAAAATATCAGAAAACACTGACAAGACTTCAGAGCTCTTAAGAAGGTCATAATAAGAACCGGTACATGGAAATAAAGCTTTAACAACCTGCACTACTGAATTCAGGCTGGGTTAAGAAAGTGCAGGTTCAAAGCAGACACCCAACTCTCCCTCCCTGAGAAATGCATTCTGCAGTAGGACACAGTGGGACAAAGAGAAGCTCAATTAGAAGAATCCAGCAGCTCTCCTCAGCAGAGAGTCAATTCCCAGTCCCATGGAGCTGTGCAAGGGAAGGCTAGTGGAGATCTAAGGCTGCACCATTGGTCACTTCAGTAACCCACTGGAAACTCAGAAAATCAAGTTGAGCCATAGCAAGATGAATGGATTTTCCTTCCCACACTGTGACCCAGTAATGAGAGACCAGGGCTGGTTTACTGACAGGATTGTTAAGTGCTGTGATTTTTGAGTGAGACAAGTCTTGCAGGGCCAGTTAAGATCTCTGTCCACAAACTCTGCCCCAGTCGTGTACTTAGATCAAGACCGCTAAAACAGTTCTGTCCTTGGAGACTTCAAAGACTATTTTCACTTCATTCAGCATCTTTTCTCTTCCAAGTTAGGTACCTATTCACACAAATCCATTAGAATGAACAGGCTGGGTGTTTTTTCTCCACTGTGATATGAATCCCTCGATATATTCCCGTGGGTTAACTTTGCTCTGGTCAATGCCATCCCAGTCCCTCTGGCTGTATCCATCACACACAGTGTGAGGCCAGGCCAAAGCAAGAGCACCCCAGCCCAGCTGCCTGAATTAATGCTGTGCAGGCAATTCACCTTTTTATGAAGCAAACAAGAGCTAACAAGTTTGTGCAACTCAGGTCTTGGAGATGTCTGGGTCCAGTCTCATTTTCTCCATGCATTTCCAGTCACTGGGGTGACTCTAGCTCAGGTGCACTGCTTTGTCCCACAGAGACATGACATTAAATATATATATTCCACATCAAACATCCCTTGCATTTAACCTCATGGAAGACATTAAACTCCTTATGCTGGTCACCCTCCCCTCTCCAGCTCACCCAAACTCTGTTTAAAAATGTGACTTGCTGCAGTCAAGTTCCTCATAAGGAGAAAGATGCACCAGGCATGCCCTGTTACAACTAGAGATCCAAAGCATTCACAGCAATTCACATCACAGCATTCACATTTGTCAGTGGCTGTCAGAAGAATACGCAGGCTAGCAAAATACCCACCTGAATGTAGCTACTGTATTTTCTGAGGGACTATTCCTTTTTGCAGAGCCCATGAAACATGTGCTGCAGCTGCAGCAGACCTCCTGAGAGGGGAATGGCATCCTAGAGAGCAACTCCATGCAGTAGCACTGATGGGAAAGAAAGTTCAAAGGCATCCAGCTCTCTCCAGAGGATACAGCTATGTGAGACCCTGCTGGATAGATGACTAGGTACCTGTTTTAGCACCAAAGTATTACAAAGAGCTTGTTCTGCCTCTAGGCAGTAATTTGTTGAAGCACATAAGACACGTTTCCCATTGGCAGGATGAAAAGAAAACTTTCACTCCATTTTTTTTTTTTGCAAAGCACTACATTATGTCATCTCTGAAAAGAGCCCTATTGTACATGTGGGCCACAGCAAATATGCATGGAAGAGAACTAAAATGACAGCTTGTGGTACTTATATAAACACACATTAACCCTGCAGGTCCCAGGTTTCAGTCAACTCCAAAGCCTGGCTTGTATCAGATGCCCTGAACTGCAATTCATAGGAATTGTGCAGCTTTCTTCTTGTGTTTCCTTAGCATGAAACTGTTGAAGTGCCTTGTCCATTTTTGTTTGCTTTATAGCAAGATTGGGAGATAGGGAAAAAATCCTGATTTTTCTACTCCCAGACAGATGGTGTGCTGTGCTGGTTTCCCATTTGTATACATTGGTGAATAGTTTTAATCTAGATTGAACTTGGAAAGGCAGAGCGCAAGAAACAAATTAGATTTTTCCCAGGCTAATTCTTCTCTCATTTCCTCCAATTTTACACCAGTGACATTAACAGGGTTAGCTTTTGATTTACACTGGTACCAGGGAGAGAAAAATGGGCTCTTGAAGAGCCAGCTTTAATTCAAAGCAGCTGGGCAGAAAAAAGGTGGTGTGGGAAAATCCTGTTCTCCAGGAAAATGAGAGCTGACATAGCCATTAGCTGTCCCTACAGATACCTGTTCTAATTTGCATTGCTTTAGAAGCATAGCTAGTCATTCTTGCTGGATCTAAACCCCACCATGAATGAGTGGCTTTCTTAAATCAGTAAGTCAGTGCAAAGCCCAAGGCAGGCTGGAAGATGCTCAGTCTAACTGGAATTCACTCATTTTTAATCTTACCCACTTCTCAGTGCCAAGCCTGGATCACCAAGCAGGGGAAATTGTTTGTTATTAAACCACTGAACTACACAAAATAATGCAGCAGATAAAACTTAACAATTAAAATCATTAATGTTATTCTGTATAAACTAGGAAAGAGTTTCTCATGTATTCTGTCAGAGCCACAGCCTTCTCAATCTGGTAACTTGCTGAAAATTGCTTTTAGCTCTTAATAAGACCTGGGGGAACAGAGTAATTTGCTCTGTTGATTAACATGCATTAAGTATGGGGACAATAATTCTTTTGCAATAGAAGCTCTGATTTAGCAGATAAGAGCACAATCAAGAAGATGTTCAGCTCTGTTTGAATCTGCACATCAGTTTTATATCCTCCTCTTTCATGGCCACTTCGGATGTTCAATACCTTCAACTGTAAAATCACTCATTTACACGCCTGCATATGGGTCTCAGTGCCTGCCTCTAAGCACTGCATTTTAATATTTTCTAATATTTTCCTAATCTGCTTGGCATAATTTCAGTGCAGTGGTGGTTTCCATGCTTTGGATCTCTGGGTGTCCAGGTGGCTTCTGAGGGGTGTTGTCATGACGCACAGCGCAGACCAACAGCTTTTTATTCCCCCTGGACTGCAGATAATCCACATTTACGCATCTGGGAGCAGGCTTTTCTCCTGAGTGGCTGTTGTTCTGCAGGTTGATCAGAGCCATCTATTACACAGGACACAGGGCATTTCCACGAGCAGCAGAGCGGAGGATTTTCTGTTCGAATGTCCCTGCCAGGGAACTGCTGGAGGAGGATGCAAAGACAACAACACAGAGACAGAAAGTGCTTATATGGCAGGCAGGCAAACACAAAATGGGGAAAATCTCTCTGCGTTTGCACAGAGCCTGGTGGTGCCACCAGCAAGGACCACCTGAGGTCGGCAGTGAATGGAAGGAACCACACTGGTGCATGGTCAAAGTCATGCTAACAGATACACTGCCTTCTGCAGCCAAAAAGTTAGACATCTTGAGTGAATTTACTCTTTTTTCTTTGTTTTGTTGTTTGTTTGGTTTTTGGTTTTTTTTATTAAGGAGGCATAACACAGTTGCTCATGATTAAAGGCAGAGAGAGTTGGAGTTGTTCAGCCTGAAGAAGACCCTGGGGACACCTTATAGCAGCTTTCCAGTACCTCTAGAGGGTCTACAGGAAAGGTGGTGACAATTATTAACAGTGCTTACTGTGATAGGACAAGGGGTAATGGTTTTAAACTGAAGGAGGTGCAATTTAGATTAGCTATAAGGAAGGTTTTTACATTGAGGATGGTGAAACACTGGCCCAGATTGCCCAGAGGGGGGATAGAAATCCTCCCATCCCTGGAAACATTCAAGGCCAGGTTGGATGGGGCTTTGAGCAGCCTGATCTAGCTGAAGATGTCCCTGCTCATGGCAAGGGGATTGGACTAGATGTCCTTTAAACGTCCCTTCAACCCAAACTATTCAATGGTTCTGTGACTAACCTAACACTGCAGACTGGGAAACAGAGACATGGCCCTTTCCCTTCTTCCTACCTCTGCCAGTCAAATGTGGAAATGGATTTCCCAGGCCATTTCTTTGGCCATGAGCAAGCTGTGTGCCAGGGGTTCCCTCTTGTGACAGGAATAAGCAAGAGGAGCTCCAGCCATCAATGACATTAGTCAAATGATTTAGTGAATTTGGGCAGGGTCACGCAGGATATAACTTCTCCAGGGCTTGCAGAGGTCACTGGTCCTGTTTGGTAGCCTGTCACACGCTGGCAGAGCACTTTACAGTCCTTGCCTGGTGTGTGCCCCAAGCCACCAACAGGCTGCCAGAGGAAGCTGGTTAGACATGGATGCTGCATGTGGTGTGCACATCAGCAAATAGGGTGTTTTGGACCCAGCTGGAGCCCCTGCGAGTCCTTAATATTGAATTTGCCGTGGCAAAAGCGAAGAACAGATGGTTCTAATCATCTTGCAGTCTGTCTTCTGCAGCAGACCCTTTAACAGCTCAGGCAGAAATGCTGGATCTTTCAGGCACCTGAGGGAATTGTCAGACCCCACATCCAGACCTTATCACTCACCCTGCTCACTTCCTATTGCCACAGCCCATTAACACCGCTGCTCTGTGAGCTCAGCACGCTCAGCCCTGCGCTGGGATGAGCTGCACAGCCAGTTCCACCGCTTCCCCCTCTGCAGTCATCTGCTGAACACCTCACCTGAAAGATTATGCAATTCAAAAGCCAAAAATAACTTTCTTGCCTGCTCTTCAGGGTTTTACGGTTGGCTGATACAGAGCAAAGCCTGGGACCGAGGGACAGAGTGCTGATTAAACCGATTTTAGGCAACAATTATTCTTTTCCTCTGCAGAAAAGATGCTCAAGGAAGGACTGTATTTTCTCACCTTTGTCTGGCTTGTGCTCTCAATCCAAGGAGAAGAGAGGATGTATCCGTGCCTCAACAGACCTCAGGAAAAAAGTTTTTATTTTTTTTATTTAAATCACAGTTCATACAACCCTGGAGTGAATGAGCTGCTAACTGAGGGGTCACTGCCTCCACGCAGCCTTGTGTTTTTGGCTGCTTGGTCAAATGTCTTCTTGCTCCTAAAATGTTTGCAAGGGTTCTCACAGTGAGAATTGGTACTTCTAAAAAATGATTGTAAAATGTGAACCTCCAGTTCAACAATACTTACAGAACTGTCTTCTTGGAAGCTCTCAAGCACTAGAGGAGGCATTGGCAGCCTCCAAGGAAATCCTTGACTGGGGACATTCAATAGATGCTTACTCTTCCAGAACTGGATGGAATCCTCACCAGAGGGTGGAGGAGCTGACAATATATTTTTCTCTCACAAAAATTTTTCACAATATCCTCTTTCTTTTTCCAGTCCCTTCTAGGATGAAAATATAATGTTCTAAGTTTCATAATAGAATAGAAATTACCCAAATGTTTCCCTCTTAACAGCTTTAAATCTGATACTCTCTGATACTCTTCACATCAATAACATATTCCTCACTTCACTGGCACCTAATCAATGAAAAATGCAGGAAAACAAGGGAAACCCTAGCAGATAAATGAAAGCAAAAACCCCAAATCAAACATATCAGTATTAATTCAAAATAAAGGTATAATTTAAAAAAAAAAAAAAAACAAAAAAAAACAAAAAAAAAAACCACCATGATTTCAGGACATTTTTCCAAAAAAGATGGTACCATTTCTTAATGCTGGTAATACTTCAGACATTTTCAGGAGGATTTAATAGGAAATTGCCTTCCCAAAGAGCATGCATCCACATGGTAAAGACCCTTTATTGTAATCAATATTCATCTTAGAACTCCTTCCACATTTAGCTTATTTAAGGGCATCTGAATTCATAGAACAGTTTGGGTTGGAAGGGACCTTGAAAGGTCATCTAGTCCAACCTCTCCTGCAAAGAGCAGGGACAGGAGATGTGTCTCCAATAGCATTTTATTAATGATTTACCATGAGTTTGCTCAGATTGCTTAGATATTTGGAAACTGGCAATCAGAGACACCCATGGCCACAGATGTCCTCAATCCCTGTTAGAAACCAAGTTAGAAAAGGACCTTCAAAGCAGTGCGTTTTTTTTGCATTCCCCACATTTCCATACATCACTCCATGGATGTTAGTCGTCAGCTAAGAACCATTAATTGGAAACTGCAGTAACAGCCCCAAAATGCAGCATGAAAAGCCCCCGAGGGTTTTGCACATGACTAAAACACAGGAAGCACAAGAGCCAGGTGGGGGTCGGTCTCTTCTCCCAGGTAACAAGGGACAGGACAAGAGGGAATGGCCTCAAGTTGCACCAGGTTTAGATCAGACATCAGGAAAGATTTCTCCACGGAAAGGGTTGTCAAGCCCTGGAGCTGCCCAGTCTGAATCACAGCCCCCAGAGGGGTTTAACAGATGTACATGAGGCACTGAGGGACTGCTTTAGTGCTGGAGGTGCTGGGTTAATGCTTGGACCAGATGACCTTGGAGGCCTTTTCCAGCATTAATAATTCCATGATTTTCTGCTCAAAAATGCCATAAGCTGACTCTGCAGAGAACCGTGGATGCTGGAGGAGACTACCCAGAGCTTGAGCACAAATTCCCAGCAGGACCATGACTCATGAAGCCAGGGCTGGACTTGTCTAAGCCCAAAGCCTTTGCACTGCATTTAACCTCTCCTTCCCTGCCCTGATTCCAGCCTTAGGTCCAAGAATTGCCACCACCACATTCTTCTCCAAAAAATAGAAGAGCAGCAACAGGAAACCAAGCACTAGCCCAATAACCCCAAGAATTCCTCAGCTTGCAGTCAGAATAAAAAGCTTGGCCAAAGTCCTTTCTTCCTCTTCACACACAGGCTATTTCTAAATGTCTAAGAAAGTCATGCTACTACCTGGATTTTGTAAAAATAAAATAAAATAAAATAAAATGGGGCACTGAATTGTTTCAGTAATGGAGGATCTCCAAAACGCAATGGGCCCAGCTTGCCTTTTGCTTGGGACCTCTAAAACCCTTCAGTTTGTTTTTATTCTGAGCACTTGTCCTCAAAGACAGAGGAGAGACCAGCCCTTTCCCAGGGGTTCCATCTCTGCTGGAGCCTGGCATCACTCCTCCTCCAGACCATCGGCCTCCTACGTGATGTCTTGAGGAACAGCTGCTGCTCCACAGGGCAACCCATGACCCTTCCCACACACTTTTGTGCTCTTTGCTAAAAATACCACCACAGTCCCTTTGGGCTCACGTGCCCTGCAGAGGGAGGAGCCCTGCACAGGCTCCACAGGCTCCACGCTGCAGCTGAAGCTGCTGGCCAAGCTGAGGTGGCAGCACAGTGTGTGCTTTGATGGTCAGCAGCTCAGAGATGGATGAAGGAGGAAAGCATTTCTCCCCTTTGGTTCTTCTGCTCTCCTTCCTTTGTGCTGCTGCAGTGCTGCAATCCACTCCTCCTGGCCCTATTTGCAACCAAAGTCCTGGGGGGGTTTTCTGCTTCTGGCATCACTTCCCCCTCAAGGAAAAACAATTAATGCAGAAAGGAAGTATCCCCTGGACTTGAAAATCTGACTAAAATAGTTTAATCTGGTTCCTCTTTTTGAGCCCAGAGGTGAAGGGAAGTGCAGTGAGTATAAGATGCTTGGTAAAGCACCTATGCAAGCACCAAGGGCCGTGGATTTACAGTCTTTGGGAGAACACCTGGGGGTTTCTCAGGCTTCCTTGGTGGGTGCTGGTGTTTGGAAAGCAGCTGGTTACAGCAGACAGGGCATGGTGCTCACACATCTGCAAAAATGTGGAAAGTCAAAGGCAGTACATGTAGAAGGTAGATGCTTCTCCACCCCTTGGAGAAGGAAGGGCAGCTGAGTTATCCTCATCCCCATTCCAGATGGGTTACAGAACAGATCAGCTCCTTACAGGAGCAGAGGGAATTGGGAAAACTTCCGCGAGAGAAAAGCAATAAAGCTCAGTGAAGCAGGCTGGGTCAGAAGCCTTGTAAAGAGTGACTCAGTCAGTGCCTCCTTGCCATAAAGAGCTCCTAAGCAGAGGTGCTGAGTGATTGCTTTATTGTTTCTTACAAACCTTGCTGTGAAATCCCTGTAAATATGTTTATGAGCTTGTTGGGGCGGCTTCCCCACTGCTGGCAGTACTGTAAATAAACATGCGTGCCTTTGATTCACGGAAGTTCGGCTTCTGGACCCCATTATGGGCCCTGGCTCTGCTTCCAGCTCAGACGTGGGGCCCCTCCTGCCCCGGCTCACAAGGAGCACGACATTTCTGCTCTCCAGTGAGTAACTGGAGGGATCAGTGCACATGTTTAGCATTACACATCCCCCCACATATGGCCACCTTGCATGCATCCCCCTCCCTTCTCTTGCCCCCAGCAGAGCTCTATGAGCTTCACCAGCTCCAAAAGAGCAGCCTGTGAAAGGCCACCATGCCTGGGGACAGCCTGCATCCACTGTCCTCCTTTCTCCCGCACAGCAAGGACGATGGGATGCAGCCCTCTGAGCTCGGGTGGCCAAGACAAGGTTTGGGGGATGCATGTTGCCTTTATCCCAGAGAGATGCTTGCAAGCATGGGGTGCATCTGCATTTGAGGGCAGCCTCAGGGAACTCTATGTGTTTTGGTTCCACCCTGCAGTGTGCAGGAGCAACCTGTGCCCTAACCATGCTGACCAAGGTCAGGCAATGAGCCCAGCTGAAAAATCTGCCATTATGTGCTGTCTGCCCTGTCCTCCTGCACAGCCAAGCTGCCTCTGTACCATCACAGCCTTGTGTTCAAAGCAAGCTGAATTTGCTGCTGTTTCACCCTAAAAGGCAGGACTTTGTGATGCCAGGAAAGTTCAGGCACTGCCAGATGAGTGCCCAAGGTGTCTGCAAAGAGGGCTCAACACAGGGACAGATAAATCATAGAACCATAATAAGGTTTGGGTTGGAAGGGACCTCAAAGGTCACCTCGTTCCAGCTCCCCTGCCATGGGCAGGGACACCTTCCACCATCCCAGGTTGCTCCAAGCCCTGTCCAGCCTGACCTTGAACAGTTCCAGGGATGGGGCAACCACAGCTTTTCTGGGCACCCTGTGCCAGGGCTTCACCACCCTCACAGGGAAGAATTTCTTCCTCATATCCAAGGGATCCTCTGCAGCCATCCCAATGCAAGCTCTGAGAGAAGGGCTCTCCAAATCTCAACACAAATCTGAAGACAGATAATTTTTACACACAGTTGTCTGCTCCCAGCCATTCCAGTGTGTCCATATGAATACATAATCCCTGCACACTGGAGATACCCATGAACTTCAGTAAAACCTCCTGTTTGCCTTCCAGGCATCCTCCTGTCTCCAACCAAAGCAAACCCCAGCCAGGGCTTCTTCAATATCAAGCAGTGTGGTACTAAATGTGGACTCCTAACCACAATATTAAAAAAACCCAAAACTTAAGCTGAAGAAAACATCTCAGAAATTCACCAGCAGCAAAGGGAGATTTTATCAGTGTCTTTGCTTCCACCCACTCTCCTATTACGGAGTTAAAATATGGGGTTGGTCCAGGAAACAATCTACATCAAAATAAAAGAACCAGGATATTTGCCCATCAATATAAACTGAACGAGAGACACACCAAACATCACAAAGAATTCTGAGAGCAGTGAAACATCTTGTGCACTCAGCAAGAAAAAGCTCCTATTTTGTGTAATGCCTTGCAGCCCAACTGTGATCCAAAATGTTTGAAGCATAGCTTAATAAATTGTGGTAGGCATAAACAGGAGACTAGAGAAGTATTTCTTAGCTGGGTTTTGAAGTGAAACAGAACCGGTGCTGCAGGACAGCAGCTCCAGAGGACCAAACACACAACAGAAGTTTCTTGTAGGGCAGGAAAAAAGGACCTGCTTGTAAGCACGGACCATGAGATGGTTCAGTGCCACAAGAGGCTGACGCCAAACAGGGGTGAAAGGTTTAGGCTGATCTGCACTTGAGTGTCAGCATGGCTGTGTCTGAGTGCCTGTGGCATCGGGTTTGTGTACACAAAAAAGGGATTTAACCAAAGAGCAGAGAGTGACCCTGCAGCTGGGGCACCGGGCCAGGTTAGCTCAGGTCAGGGCGAAGTTCAGCATGTTGTTTTCTGTAACACCCAGGCACTGAATTCCCCCACACACCAGTGGGAATCAGGTGCTGGTTTGCAAGGAGCCTGGGGCTTCAGTTTTCTGAGGCCTCCCAGTCACTTGGATCCTATGTGTTCATGGAATGGTTTAAATGGTTTGGGTTGGAAGACACCTTAAAGATCATCTCATTCCACCCCCCCAGGTTACTCAGAGCCGCTTCCAACCCAGCCATGAACACCTCCAGAAATGGGGCATCCACAGCTTCTCTGGGCAACCTGTTCCAGTGCCTCATCTCCCTCACAGAGAAGAATTTTTTCATAATGTCTAAACCTGTCTAAACCTGATCTCTGTCCGTTTGAAGCCATTCCCCCTTGTCCTCTCACTCCATGCTCTTGTAAATTGTCTCTCTCCATCTTTCTTGTAGGCTCCTTCAGGTACTGCAGGGCTGAAATTGGGTCACCTGAAGCCTTTTCTTTTCCAGGCTGAACACTCCTAAATCTCTCAGCCTTTCCTCACAGCAGAGATGCTTCACCCATCCAATCATCTTCCCTCACAGAGGTGTCCCACCTCTGGACTCGCTCCAGTAATTCCAGCTCCTTCCTGTGCTGGGCCCCCAGAGCTGATGGAGCACTGCAGGTGGGGTCTCAGCAGGGCAGAGCAGAGGGGCAGATCCTCCCTCACCTGCTGCTCACCTGCTTTGGATGCAGCCCAGGACACATTTGGCTTTCATCTTGTGGGTCTCCCTTCCCTGACTATAGGGTAGGAATAAAATCCCAGTTCTCATGCCTGCTTTGGGTATTTAGGTTGCTGCTGCAGTTGGGTTGAGGTTGTTTCCCACTGCAGGGTCCTATGAAGTAGCAGGAAAATCTGAGAGCCCAGGAGTGTTGTGACAGACACAGCTACCAGGCCCTCCCTTCCCAGGCAGGGAAAAAGCTAATCAGGATACCAGTCAGGCACCAAGAGCAGCTGAATCTTGTTTGGACCACCTACACACTGGGAGGATAAAGGAACTGTCTCCAATTAGATTCTGAAAAAGTCAGAAAAAACCTATCAACAGATATCCCTAATTTCTTCCTCTGCAAAAATGTCTATTTTCTGCCTCTTTTTTTTCTTTTTCTTTTTGTTAATCTCCATTTTCCATTTGTGGTTTTCAACTAAACCTCAAGCCTAATGAAGCAAGATGAGAGATGAAGAGGTCTGGTGCTTGATGATTTAGTTTAATGGTTTGACCATGGTGTCTCAGCCTGGTATCTACAACACAAAAGTTCCTGTTGATTCCCAGCTGTCTGTGAGAACCTCCAGGAAGGAAGAGAGCAGGAGGGATCTCTCAAGTAGAAGAAAAAGTTAATGGGGCATTTCTGAGATATGTCTGCAGGGACATCCTGGGGAGCCAGCAGGATTTGTCCAGTCTGGCAATTTGCAGTGACAATGAAAATTTTTCAAAATAGATATCCAGAATATTTTTCCTGATATGTTCATATCTTTCATCTCTGGATCAGCCTGCCTCCAAATACTCCCATTTTTTGGAGAAATTCAGGTCCTACTCTGAGTTCTCTGGTGTAGTCCCATCCTTAATTTCAGCTTCCAGTTACCTGGACTATGTGACTTCAGTGAAAGGGAAATTAAGAGGATTTCCTTCTCCTGGCATGTGGTTGTCAATTGATCCCAGAAACAATTCAGATTTATTGTTCCCATTGGATGGCTCATGGGAAAGGGAATTGGCTCCCCAGCAGTAAGTCAGAGATGGGAAGAGACAGTAGCTGGAGCAGTGTGACTGATGGCCACAGACAGAAGCGCTTTCCTCACTGCTTGGCAGGTCAATCGCTGCACCTTAGACCTCAAACCAACATACGGTGAGTGACCTTCAGGTGCTGCTCTGGAGCTTCACCTTTCATCTCCCTTCACTGCTCAAGCTTTCCTCTCCCTATTCTCATCCAAGCCATTGCAAATACTCATCTTTTCTTTTTCTCTTCCCTTTGCTTTGGCTCAGCCAGGTCCTGAAGGCTCCAGACAGGAATAATTCAGTGTAACTCTACACCCCCTGCTATGGAGATAGTCAAGTGAATGATCCAGTGGCCCCTTCTGGCTTGAAAGTCTCTTCAGACTAAATTAATAATAGTAATGCTAATGCAGACATTTTGCAGATGCATATTTCAGGACATGGAATGTTTGTGATTCATTTTGTTTGGTGCCCCAGAATGTTTCAGTTCCCAAACCAGCACTGACAACAATGTTTGTTAATTTATCAGCACTTAATTCAGTTCTAAACAAACTTAGAAATTCTTGTGCATTTTATTTTAGTATGTATTATTCATGCAGACCCCAGAAATAGTTTTGGACAAGCCCATTGCATTATTTAACATGTCTGGACATTTGCTTTTAAACAAATTGTTTACAGCACGTGAGGAAATTTTTAGTCCTTCTCCTCTAGTCTACAGGACATGAGTGTGAAAAGAAGCCGGATCAGTACTTCCAACCATATGAAAGTTGCCTCAAAAAACCATAAAACTGATAGCTTCTCCAACTATGAAAAATATTTGGTCATGATGTTTGCAAATGTTGTCTGTTCCAGGAGAACATTCAGAATCAGATCTTAAATAGCGTGGGTTTGAGTGTCTCTTCTCAGCTCAACAGGATTATGTGCATCCAGGATTTGTTCTGATTGTAAACATGAAGCTTGAAGTAAGTTATGAAGGTAGGTGATTCACAGCTCCTTAAATGGAGGTGATTCACCCCCTTTCTGCCAAAAACATCTCCAAGAGATCAGGTGCCAGGCCATCCTCATAACTGAACACAAAATCAATCCAAAAAAAGAGAGAGCATGGAAGGAGAAAGAGATAAATGTCCAGTTAATCCAAACATTGCTTTGCCCCTCAATCCAGATGCTTAAAAGATTTAACAAGGGGAGAGCTGCCATGTAGCCTGCACATATGTGCTAGGGAACAGTTAATGTGCCCTAAAGTTTGATAATCTGAATAAAAGTGGATTTGAGAAATTGATTTGGATTAACATGATCTGCTTTTCAGTGAAAAGATTTTGAATCCTCAACAAGGAGCTTAGCCACGATTAACTCATTCAAGCACTTTCACAGCTAAATGTGTTCCCAATGCCCCAAGCAGTTGGAGCTTTACCCTTTGGGGATTAAGCTAAACCTCATCTGGGGGTTCTCCTACCCTTCTCCTCCATGTCTGCTTATTCTGCAGACAGCTCCTCATGGTATCACCTCTATCCTTCCTTTCATTGTAAGGGGCCGGAGAAATCAAGACGTGGGAATTTCTCTCTATTCATTCCCATCTGGTTGCGGTTTCCTCCCCTCATTGTCTGGTGCTAAAAGGGATGATCCGAGTCACACTCAATTTGCCAGGTCACTGAAGAACCCCGACCATGGAGAGTCACCCAAGCAGCTGCTGCCTCAGACTGATGTGCAATATTCAAAGGGAAGGGGGTCTGGGTCCACCTCTCTGTTTAGAGATTATCCAGTAATAGGAATTAGTGCTTGAGTTATATCTGAGCATCCAGGGCAGCTCTGCTGCCTTCTCCTTGCCTCTGGACCTGTCAGGACTCATTCTCTGTCTTAATGAATGAAATGAAGGACATGGGCCTCAAAAGTGCCACTCAGCCATGCACTCTGTTGGATTATTTGCATCCCCTTGGCAGAGGTCAGACCTGGGCTGGTCTCAGGGCTCGAGGCACAGGTTAGCACAGGGAGCAGGAGGTGATTTGGATGCAGCCATCCTGGTTTGGGAATTAGAGGGATTAATACAAGCTTAAATGGCACAAATTGGCCTCTGAGCCAAAGGCAGCTCCTCACCCATTTTATTTGCTGCTATGGATGGAGCTGCTAAGGGCAAGCTAAGGATACAAGAGCATCCTTGGGAAGTCAGGGCAAGGAGATTCCCCTCTCTGTTGGACACAAGGAGAGGATCTGCCTGTAAAACTCATTTTACTCCATTGGTTGCAGTCCATGTCTGCTGTCTCGGGGTGAGGAACAAGACTGCTTGCTCACAGGTACCTCAGGAAAAGTTAACAGTGAGAGCTGAGAAGTCCTCCAAATGTGAAATATTTTCTGCCCATTAGGCAAAATGAGCTATGAAATTCTAGTGCCAGAGCTCATCAGAAATAATCAGTTTTCCCATAACTTTTTTTTTTTTAATAAAGTACTATGATTTTTTTAATCTCCACAGGAATGTTCTAGGGTTTTGTTTTGTCTTGTTTTGTTTCTTTCCCAAAGGAGGGGGAAGATCTGTTTTCAGGACTAAAAGCACCTGGAAATAAAATGTATGATTCATACAAGACCTTAAAAAATTTATACTTAGGCTCTTCGTGTTTCTTGAGGTTTACTGGTGAACACTGGCATTTTGTGTCCAGACGCAACCTATTACAAGGCAGATGTCTAACCTTAAACTGCTTCTCAGCAGACATGCAAGCTGTGCTTTCTCATCCAGACAGTTTTGCCTTAAATCTTTTTTTTTTCTTTACTGCTTTTCTTTTTGCAGCTTTTATTCATTGTTTTTAATTTTTTTTTTTTTTAAATCCTCTTTTAGAAAGGAAATCATAAAAGATGAACCAAAACAAAGAGTTGTGAAGAGAACGCAGCCTGAGCCTCTCTGGCAGGATTAAGCTGCCCTTAGCACTAAATGGCAAAGTCTTGCTCCAAAAGCCTGGGCAATACAAGATACAGAGAAACTCATATCTAATTAGAAATGTAGCTTCATTTAGTCAGAATTAATTATGTCACTTACGTAGAAACTCCATGTTGCCACACCAGCCTGGTGATTCAGTGCAACATCTACGAAGTTTTTCTCTCTTTCATTCGTTAAAATATTAATGCAAATGTAACATTTGCCAAAGGCATTGGATTCAGCATCCTCTGGAGTAAGGCGCTACAAGATGTGACGTAAAGGGGGCAAGAGCTGCAGGGAGAAATAGGTTCCTACCCTGAGCATTTAACTCTGCTTGTCCTCAGGATACCCTGGGGCTCACTCCCAACCACCTCCATCCGAAGTTCTCCAGAGCCTCAGGTTCCTCTTACTGACCCTAAGCAAAAGTTCTGAGACATTGCATTGCCTTCCTGTACTTGGATCAGGGACAAACCAGACCTTGAAGTCTCAAGGGCTTGATGGTGCCCAGAAAAGAGAATAATTAATCTGTTCTGCCTCAGATACCTACATCAGGATGAGCTGAATCACCTTTTAGAGGTTCTGTTACATTGGACAAAATATCCAAAGACCCTATAGTGCCTATTTTTCCCCCAAAATGCACATGCAACCACCTCTCTCCAGAGCATGGTGCAGGATCAGAGGATGCCACAGGGAAAAGACCACAGCCATCAGCTTCTCCTGACTCTGAGCCTTTGCAAGATGGTGCCAAGGTCTGCTCCACACCAAACACAAGTCACACAATCAGACAGCCCTCAGAGTATGCAAGTATTGATTTGGAGTCCCAAAGTAAGTAAGAGATGAGGAGGCAATGCTGCAGACAGACGCTTTGTAAGAGACCTAGACACCTACTCAGAGCTGTGAATTTACCTAAATTATGTGTTAGCTAAGAGTTGGGCATTGCCATGCCTAAAACACATTAGGGTCCCATCTTCTAGACCCTTCACAAGAGTGGGATGGGAAAAACGATGAAAAACTTTCCAACACACTGCTCCAAGCCAAAGCTTCATCTGACTGAATAGTTATAGAGTGACAGTAACTCTCTGGTAAAGTATTTTCCCTGCACTGGCTCAGTTTTAAGGTTATTATTTAGAGCGCTTCACTTTTTTCAGCCTAAACAAAAGCACTGATCACTTTAAGCAGTGCCCATGAATCCTTAGTTCTGTTTTTATGCTTCTGTCTTTAAACGTTTTTGGTTTTTTGTCCCTTAAAGCTCAAGATGAGCATTATAAATTGCTTGCTACACACAGGGAAATGCCACTAGGTTGTGTACATGGCTCTGCCTTTGGAAAATTTGGAAAAGAGTTTATGAGAAAACTCAGGAAAACAGCCTATTTAATAATGACCATGCCATGTTTTCCTGCTCATGATTAACACTGGAGAGCTGACACTGCTTAGCTCAAATGGTGTTTTCAGCACAGATCTGGGAAGGGTCCAAAGCTTCTTTTCGTTAATTTGTCAGAGTGGATTAATTTTTCAGCAGCCCATGACTTGAATGCAGCCTGCCCAGCTTCAGGGTTCATCGTGAGAAGGGAGTGATACTGAGCTGACAGCAGTCATGGGCAGACAGACAGAGCCCAGATGTGGCACAGAGCTGCAGGACCCTTTCGAGGACATCTGGAGATCAGCTTGCTGCTCATGAGAAAGATTCAAAGGATGTCTCTCAGACAGAGCTTACCTACTTCCACAACCAGGCAACCACATCCCAAACAAATCAGTGCCAGAATCACAACTGTTGCTCCTTGGAAATTATCTGCCCTTGACTTGCAGCTCGAATGGGACACCCAAAAAGGCAATATACAGCACAACTGTCGGTCAAGCACTGGATACCAACCCTGAAATATTTCACTGAACAGGCTCCTGTTTAGCACTGACTCTCACTTAACATCAGGAAGATCTTCTAACGAGGATCAAATCCCAGGACCTACAGACAACCAAGGAGAAGCTTGGTCAAATCCAAAGTTTGCTTCATTGGGATAGTGAAGGACAGAGGTATCAAAACAAATGGTTGTAATGAGCAGGTCTAAGACTTCTCCCAGGCAGGCACATACTGTCTCACCCATGCTCTGAATTAACCATCTCTGTCCCACAATGCAGAACTGTAGCACAAAAGCATTACATTGCTGTCTCTGCGTGATTTTTTATCTCTAGGGCAGCACAGAAGAAATTATCTCAATACAGCACAAACCCTGGATAAAAGGCATGGGAAGCTGTGTTTGTGTGTCAAACACTCTTTATTTCCAGCTAGACAAAGGTTTTTGTAGCAGAGACACTTTCCCCCAGTCCATACCCATCCATAGGGTGTTAAAAGAGTTCCTGCATCCTGCCCCATTTGCAAAACCACAGGTGAGTCTATACAGTATTTTGTTTATGAGGTGAACGAGAAAACTAGGTCTGATTCAGACATAAAGGTGGGTTCCTTTTCAGCAAAACCAGAGCATTGTACTTCTCACTCCTGAGGATTCAGTGGTGGATTTGTTGATTTCATTGATGCATTTTTTGGCCACCTTCTCTTCTGCAACCTCAATCAGCATAACTCTACTGAAGCCAGTGCTTAGATGTGGCACTTATGGACATGGTTTAGTGGTGGAATTGACAGTGCTGGGTTAATGGACAGACTCAATGATCTCAGACATCTTTTCCAACATCAATGATTTTTCAATTCTATTGTATCCAGTGACAGATCATTGTAGAAGCTTCTCCGTAGTTCATTTGCAATTAATTAACAAATTAATAGCATGGGACCTTCTTAACCTCTTATGTATACATTCACAAAACAGACGAAACTTCAATCACTAAAAATAAGGTGATGGGAAAAAGCAGCATGAAGTTCAGGCCCTTTGCCATCTGTTCTCCTAGCTGCTCTCTATTCAAAAAGGAAGATCTGCAGCACACTCATCTGCTTTACCTGAATAAGAAGCGTTTGCATAAATCAACACGGGTGTTGGGCAGGTTAAGTCTGCAATTCATGAGCAAATGACAATGACAATTGAATGGAAAATAACAAAGGAATCATTGGGAAGACAGCAATGTTAAACATGATGGAACAGCTTGCAGAGACCAGCAGTGAAGTCTTGATTTGGATGTACTTTTTTTTTTCCTATAAATGTGGGGTTACATTCTCAAAAGCTGCAGCTTTATGTGGCCAAAAACTGCTCCTCACAAACCTCAGCAGTGTTTGAGAGGAGAGTTGTTTGTTGCTGCCCCAAGGGATGCTGAGGCACAGGGTCCAGCTCCACCAGAACTCCCCATCCCAAAGGAACTGTTGCTCTCGAGTTTTGGTAACAAACTCTTAACTCTTAAACTTTCCAGCTTTACAGTGCTGAATACAAAATCCATAAGCACAATTTATGTAGAAAGGCAAAAAATATTACAAATTCTTTGAGGTGGGCGCCCAAAAATTAAAATTGAGGTATTGTGGTTGAGTACACAGTGCCCGTTTTCTAGAGGAGTGCCTGATCATCAGAATAGAGGACTGAGTATTGCTTACTTTTGTGTGTTTCTTTGTACATATGTGCGCATGTACATGCATTTTTATATGCTTCCTGTTTTCCATCTGAAGTTTTCCTTTCTGCATGGGATAACAGAGTGCTCTCTGCAACAGAACCCAGCAGGGATCTAAAAAATATTTCTGAGCTCTGTGAGTGAAAAGTGGGAATGAACAGTTATAGCAAGAGCTGAGCTATGCTCTTCAGACCCCTACAACTTCAATATTAATAAATCACCTCATCCCTCACCCAGAAAAGGAAGAGCAGCAGCAAAGGTTGCCCTGTGTCTGAGATGCTGAGCCTTTCATTGCTGCAAGGATTCATATGCACAAAGGCAGAAGGAGTAACCTCCACAGCAGCGATCAAGGTGAGGACTTTAGATATGAAAGACACCAAAAACTTTGCTAATTCTCAGATCTTTCTAGCATAAGTCACAGAATAATTTGTAGGCTGAAAAATCACAGATACTCATTATTTTCAGGGCATGGTGAGCAGTTGCACTGTGCACTGTGTCATGTTTATAAACCATCTTTGCCCAATGATTGCTTAAATAACACACCACCGTTATTTTGCCTCTGCTGCTATGAGGCAGTGAAGGACAATGTGCCCTTTGAAACATAATGAATGCACTGATAGAAGGTCAGCAAGGAAATCATGGCCATGTTATGAATAAAACCAAAGATAAAATATGATGCTAGAACCACATGACATGGAATTGAGGTTGAAAGATTAAAAAATTCACAACCAAGGCAATTTTGTATTTAGAAGTTCGCAATTATAAATCACATTGAAAAGGTCCCACTCTCAGAGGAGATAGCTGGTTTTGAGACAAATTACTCTAAAGCAATATTCAGAGTCCTGCACTGAGCTAATCAGTGCAAGTCACTTCCCTGGACCTTGAGTCCATCAATATTTCATACATTCAAATGGAAGTTCTACCAGCTTTTATAACTTTTTTGCCCTAAGTAGTTTTATTTTACACAAGAATGCACCTGTGCTTCTGTTTTTTTCATAGGATCAGCAACAAATTCAGAAACCTGCTTAGAAATCAAAAATATTCTTCTTCTACAACATCAATACATTCAGGAAAGATCTCACAATCTTCACAAGGGGAATTTGGTTAGAGTCTTCTTGAAATATCTCCAGATTTCTCCCAATCTGAGCAGTAGATAGTGTATTTCCACCTAAGCATAGTTAGGAAAAACATCTTCTTGATGAAACCTATTAAAGGCATGTTTCCATGACCTAAACATGACTTGTCTTCAGTCTCATGGTTGCACCACTCCATAGACTTTAGGTATCTCATAACTCTCTGGTATTTAGACACTCCTGTAACTTGGACATCTAAATGAGTGTTATGAAACAAGAGAGGTCTGAGTTTGGCTTTTTGCTTCCATCAGAGTTTGACAAGAGTAAGAGCAGAGCTACAACAGCACAGTCTCACCTTCCCCCAGGCAAGCGCCCCAACTCCTGCGTCATTTTGAATGAGCACAATGTCTACATTGCACAGTGAACATACTCAGTGCAGCAGATCTCATAGGGCATTGAGATGCAGAGAATTTATTCAGTTATTCACAGTGTCAAATCTTAAATATCCAGAATTGGCTATAGCTATACACTCAAGAGAAATGTAAGCACCTCGAAAGGAAGGTTGAGAATCACAAACAGGACATCCAAGATGCATTGATTCCCTTCCCAGCTACATGCTAAAGTTGCCTGACATTTGTTATCCCCCTGCACACCTGAATCCCTTTTCTCTGTGTTTTTAGATTTGTCTCACCTGCTGAACTAGGCAGACACCTAAAGGTGCTCAGTCTCTTTGGGTGGTGGCCCAGCACTAGACACAAAACATTTCATGATGCTATGCCCAAACAAACCTGCAGAGATGGCTTTTTTCCCTGCTTTTTCCCCCAGCTCTGAGATGGACACACTCATCAGAACAACACACTGCTATCCACTCAGGAATTTTGGGAATGTTCTCTTTGTAAAGCACCCCAACATTCCCATGACCCTGCGAAGAGGAAGGAGGAGTCATTGCAGCCAGGATGCAGTTTGATAGGGAGTCGGCACTCAGCTCCAGAAAATGAAGCCTGAGGAAGCAGTGCCTGCAAAGAAAAACCTCACTGTTGCCCCAGCAGCCATGGAACCAGAGCTTGTGGCCCTGTTATTAATGGTGTAATATTATGGTACAAGGCAGTCCCTCCTGCACTGAGGGACTTAAAGGTGTTTGTCAACCTTCATTCTGTTTTTGTTTTGAATGCCCAATCCAAGCAGCCTGGAGGGCTTTCATAGAGGTCAGAGGAGGGGACACACCTCACTAACATTCCTCTGCCACACTCTCAGTCTCCATGGGGAAGAACGGCTGGAGAGGCTTCACCTGTGAGTGGAGGCAGAGCAGGTGTTCCACACACAGCAGCTTCCCCATCCTGCCAGACTCCTTCCCAGCCCCAGGACATGCTTTGGACACAAGATGCCATTTCTCTTCTCTGAGCTCTGTGAATGACAGCTACAAACTCCAGCAAGCACTGATGGGCCCTGGTCCCATCAAGGGCCTCCAGTGACTTTGTCAGCATGATGCCAGGGAAGTGAGCTCAGGACTTTCAGCTTCTCAGCTGCTTAAATAAAAGGAAAATCACCAGTGACTACTTTTATAACAAGCCAGTTTTGATTAATTGGGACAGTTACTGCTCAGGGACAGAAGCCTCACCCCATGGGCAGGGCCATCAGTTGCAGAGAGTATTGATAGCTCAGGGTGTCAATAGCTCAGGGTATCGATAGCTCAGGGTATCGATAGCTCAGGGTATTGACATCTCAGGGTATTGATGGCTCAGGGTATCAACAGCTCAGGGTATCGATAGCTAAGGGTATTGACATCTCAGGGTATTGATAGCTCTGTGCAATTTCTGGGTTGCTCTATCACGAGTCTGTGGGCCAAAGCACACCCAGCATTTAGCCAGAGTGCATTGCCTGCGGGACACACTCAATGCCACACATTATGTGTTTAGCAGGAGCTGTCCAGACCATCTAATACCTCTTTCACATCACATATGTCAAGACCTTCTCTGAATTTCCACCTGATCCAGAAGGAAGAATGTCATTCAGAAACATCCTACACTGATTAAAAGTTTCCCACCACATGGAAACCATCATATGTTAATTTCTCCCAATCCCTAATTCTTGCTGCTATTGAAAAAGCTTGTTTTATGTTCAGCCTGACTTTAAGTTCTGCTTCACTGGCTCCTGGTGGGTGGGGTTAGCTAAGTAGTTTTCAGTAAAAAAAAAAAAAAAAAAACCTAAAAAAACCTTAAAAAACCTTTAAAAAAGGAGATTTGTGGAAAATGGTTAGTTGTAATGAGGTTTCTCAATTCATCCCTCTTAGGCAATTTTTAATTGAAATGTTCCAGATTACAAGTCAAAAACTGTGGGGGGTTTTGTGTCACTATAATAGCTTGATATGAACTAGAAATGGTCCAAATCAAAATGACACATTCAGGAACTATTTACTCCTTCATCCTTTCACTGGCAGAAGTCTCTGTGGGTGTATTAAGACATAAACACTGACTGCTCTCACTGCTGCTTTCACTTTTCAATGGCAATTTACAGTAAGGAAGTAAATATAATTAGTTCACATTCAAATGGCATTTTTCCATCCTGAAAAACTGAGTATATTTCATAGCCAGTGTATAAATAAACCTGTAGTAAATCACATCCCACTGGTTGGACATGAAGCGCCAGCCATAGCAGCTATTTATGAGAAGAAAAGAGATTTTTCTTTTGTGGAAGGTAAAGAGAACTTATTCCTCAGCAGAAAAGGTTTCCACTGCTGAAAGTGGTTCATGTTCTGGAAATAAAGCTTTTAAGGCTTGAGCTTTCATACAAAAGGACCAAGTAACCTACCGGAGATTGTGCCATGACCTGTGTCCCCAGGCAAAGAAGCCTCCAGAAGAACTACAGCTGGGAGGGATTTTGGAACGCTTGGATGTTGGGGAGAGGGACCTGGGAAGGAGGGTGCTTAGACTGGAGAGGTTCTCTGTTCCTCAGACCTCTGTTCCTGACCCTGTCCTCTTCTTTCCTTTCCTCTCCTCTCCTCTCCTCTCCTCTCCTCTCCTCTCCTCTCCTCTCCTCTCCTCTCCTCTCCTCTCCTCTCCTCTCCTCTCCTCTCCTCTCCTCTCCTCACCAATGAGCCAGAGTCCATTCCCTGGTGGACCCCAGCCCTCAGCAATCTCTTCACCAGCCTCATCCCTTCTTGTGCTGCTGGTGTTTGTCCTCCCCTGGTGCCCAAGGGACCCAGCAGCTCTGGTACTGCAGATCCAGGCAGAAGAGCCTGCTGAGATGCTGATACAGTAAAGGAAGCTTCAGGGGAGTCCCAAAAGCACTCCAGGATTGTGAGTGGCAGCTTTCAGGGTCTTGTCAGACAGCATTCTACCTTCCCTTCCAGAAAAAGCATCCTCTGGAAGTGCTGTCTGGGGAGATGTGTAGTCTGCAAGGCACTGTCATTAGCAATCACTTTTTCTGTTTTTTTTCAGTTAGTTCTCAGAAGCAGATTTGTCATTGCCAGACCACTTCCAGTTCCAGCAGAAAAATCCTGCATCAGTTTTGGATGCAAAGTCACCCACTCTGACTCACACTGGTTTACTTGATCCCTCTTGAACTTTTTCTCCTAAATTGTCCTTTTAAAAGATGCCAGGAATGCACAGATACATTACTGGTACTGTAATCACTTTGGGAACTTGGACACCCAGGACAGCTGTGGGCTGAAATAGCAACACACAGACGTCCAGTTGGGTCTGTTACTTCAGAGCAGCACAGCACAATTTCCAGAAAATAAAGAAATTAATACAAAGAACAGTTCTGAAAAACCATCAGATGCCTCTGAACTCTGCTGTTCATGGGTGGTCCTGAGGCTTCAAAGATGCAGGAGGAAGGAGAACTATTTCTGTCCCTTCTAAACAATCCATTCATTTAAAAAGTCCCCTCACACTGGGAATGAGGGGAGGACCATTCCTCATAAAAAGGAATTTCAAAGACTATTGCAAGAAATGAAATGTACAAATTACTCCCTTTTCAAAAGCCAAAGGATGTTTTTCCATCATGGCACCACATCCCCAGAAAAGTGCTATGGGGAGTTTTGGTTTCACTGATGATACAGAGTAACATCAGATTCCAAATGCCACCAGAAAATAAACGAACCAAATCAATGTTCTGACAGAAACTGCAAAGAAAGACACCTTTTCACTTAGATGTCCCATTTCAGGGCTTTTAAATGCCAATTTCCATCACATCATTATAGCTTGTATTTCTTCATGAAGTCGTAATGAAAAGGAAAGGTGTTTTCTAATAGCTCAAAGAAAGAAACTTGACTTTCTTCCCATCTGCTGTCACTCTGTCCTCAGAAAGTTTTTGCTCCAGAAACATAAACTTATTATGTGAGAGAAATTCTTGAGGCTCTCAGGAGGTGCCAAAGGGGCAATGTTTGCATTTGGCAAAGGACACAAAGCCTTGGCAGAAACAGGTTCCACCCAAGACTGCATTTGCCCTGTTCAAGCTCAGGATCAACGTGAGGATTTCCTCTCCTTCTCAGCCCCCCAGCTTTGCTCAGAACAATGTCCTTTGACAGAATAAACAATCCAAACCCAGGTTTTGATTTTTTTCCCTTCCACCACTACCCCTGCCCCCAATCCACATGTTGTTCAGCAGAAAAATGACAGATGAACCATGGAGAGCCAAGGTCCATTTCAGTGCCATAAATCCATGTTTCCTCAGCAGTTGGTGGGAAACAGGTAGCACAGGTCCCCAGCCACCTAGGAAAAGTAAAGGAGGAAAAATCAGCCACAGGAATGTGGTCTGCCATAAATTAGAGCCCTGGCCATAGCTGGGCAATCTCGGGGTGAAATGGGAGACGGACTCTAAGAGGTTACTCAGCAAAGGAATAACATAGGAAGGATTGGGACACGTAAAAGAAAAAACGATTCCAAAGAATCATGGATTAGGCATTAGCACAATAGCATACCCCTCGCCACTGACTAGAAGTGCCTCTAGAAGGACAGCTGATAAGAAAACATTACATACTGTTTGGAGAACTCCCCTTTTAAGTCAATGTCTTTAAATTAAAAAGAATCTCCACAGGAATATTTTTCCAAGCACTTTATTTAGACTCTATTATTGTAGGATGAAATGAAATTAAATAAAACACTTGGATTTGCTTAGATCTTGGGAGGGATGTTGGGGCTTTAGTTTTGCCAATTCATTTTTTCGTCATGGTGGAAGAAGAAAAGACAAAGCAGGTGTAACAAAACATAAAAACAGGTGGTGATTTTCTGGAATTAAAAATGCCTCCATATTGGTGAAGGCTCTCAGCCTACTAGGAGCAGCAGAGGTCACTTGGTCTGTTCAGCCTGGAGGAGACCGAGGGGAGACCTCACTGCAGTTCCAACTTCCTCGTGAGGGGAAGAGCAGGGGCAGGCACTGATCATTGTGGTGACAGTGACAGGACCAGAGGGAATGGCCTGAAGTTGTGTCAGGGGAGGTTTAGTTTGGATATTAGGAAAAGGTTTTCACCCAGAGGGTGGCTGGGCACTGGAACAGCTCCCCAGGGAAGTGTTCACAGCACCACGCCTGACAGAGTTCAAGAAGTGTTTGGACAATGCTCTCAGGCACATGGTGTGACTTTGATGATCCTGGAGTCCCTTAAAACTCAGGATATTCTATGATTCCATGATTTTGAAACGTTTTCTGGATGGTTCTGACAGTCCTGAGTGGTTTGGGAAGCAGCCACATGTGTGCAAGTGAAGCTACCCGTGACACATACACATAGGTGGGCAAATCACCGCCAGTCTACTCCCACCCCCCAAATGAGAGCATTCTCCAGCACCAAACACTCACACTGTCCCTCATGTCCCTCAGGAACTGATTGCAGAGGAGCAGGCCAGGAAACCTTGCCACTTTTATCCTCCAAATGGTGGATATCACCCAATTCTGGCCATGCTGATGGCTCTCACCACAGTGCCCCAGTGCTGTGTGAGCAGCCTTTGGCCATCACAGTCTGTCCCTGCTCCCTTGGCTCCTTTGAAGCTTCAGCACCAGGGAGCTCTGTTGGTGATTACAGGTGCGGCAGCAGGAGCCCCTGTCCCCCATTCCCAGCCCATCAAGGGGTTCAGTGTGGAGCACATTGGTGCAGCACCTCCTCTCCTTCTGGGGACCTTCCTGAGCTCCCCACTGGTGATCAGACAGAGGGAAAGGAGAATCAGTGTTGGCATCCATTAAACCTGACTCTGGAGTTGTTCTGTCCATATGCCCTGGAATTCGGACAAGGAAAGTATCTTATCCCTCCCCTCAGCAAACAGACACCCCCCAAGGGAAATCATGGGCCAGTTACACTTGAGTTTGCCTTGAGGACAAAGCCTTCCATCCTTCTGGGGAGATCCAGCTGGGGAACTGATTGGCTCTCATGATATGAGCAAGTGTGCCTCTAAAACCACCTCCCAGAGCATCCACAGCACACATCTCTCCAAGCAGCTTCCATGGTCAGGGTTCAGCCCACACCTCATTCCCAGTGACATCAGGCTGTGCCCCAGGTCTCCCTAGTGCCATAATCCAAATGGTGACATTACAGCACTGTCACTGGAATAGATCCATTCAGTGCCCAGCAATTGAAAACCCCCAAAGCAGCAGATTTGCTTAAATATTTGCTTAAATACTACTAAACCACCACATCAGAGAGCACCTTCGGCCCAGGGGTATAGGAAAGCACATATAGTGCAGCATAATTGTAAGCTGCCATGTGAGGAACCAAAAACACGTCTGCCTTTTTGAATGGTTGTGTTTAACCTTGAGACAACCACAAAAATAGAGGAAATTACGTGAAGGGGCAGCCAGCACCATTCCTAATGAGTGGACAAGAAAAGGCAAGCAACACTGGGAATTACTTTTTTGGGGTATCTAAGGACACTAGAAACTCAGAGGTATTATTAAAACTTCACTACGATGAAACCTCCATAATGATTCTGAGCAGAAGGATTTCTGGGCCAGTCTAAGATGATTAATTGCTTGTGACACCTCCAGAAACTTGAGACACTCCATGCAGCGCAAAAGGAAATTCAGATTCCCTGCAGCACCACAGGCATATGCTGTACATCCTGGCAGTACCATGGCTCAGGGAGCTCACTTTATTTGTGTAGCCCTGGGGCACTGGGAAAGATGGCAGGCAAGGGGTTAAGTAGTGGCACTGCCGTTTCTGGAAGGGAAAGGCATGCCTCATTAACCAGCTGGAATTCATCGAGGATATGAACACCAGGGTGGACATGGGAAAGGCAGCAAACACCGTATTACTGAGATTTTCAGGGTACAGTGAACACAGGTCCACAAAGGAGCTCAGTGCCGATGGCTGCATGGTGGCAGGAGGGGAAAATGGCCCTGAGAAGTCAGGGGTGATGGGGAGAGGGTCGGAAACCAGGGTGGGTGTCTGACCGGAGCAGACATCCCCTCTGCACCTCTCCATACACAGCCATGACTTCTGCAGCCACACAGGAGAATAATGAACATGCAGACAATGCTTGAACTGCACCCATCACTCCCACATGTTCATCTTCTCTCAGGAGTGCAACCCTTTATTTTCCAACCCATCACATCCACTTACAAAGCTAAGGTGACACAACTGCACAACACTGTGGTTACTAAACCAGGTGTCCTGCAGCTTGCAGGAGGTGCAAAAGGGTCCAGGGCAGGCACCTCCCTGCTCGAGGCTCACCTGCCCCAAGCCTTGGGCCCAGCAGATGGCACATGGCACACTCCTTTAAATACAATGTCATGTGCTTCCTCCTGTGATCAACTCCAAGTCCAGGATTGCTCTGTTATCCCCTGTTACAAAACTCTAAAGTTAAATTGAGGCATAAAGAACAGATTCACATGGAAAATGAACTCAGCATCTCTTTACCCAAAAGCTCAGTGATTAGGAAATTCATTCAGGAAACAGGAAAATTTGATTTCAACTCCCTTATCTGTCCTGGGAAATTTGAAGAGTGTTATTCTGGAAATAATATTTCACCTTAATGTAAAAAATTAAGCAAGCATGGAAGTAAGAGAGTGCAGCTATGCATAATCTCCTACAAGAGGGATTCACTGTAGGCTGGCAGAAAAGCAGTTGTTCTCTGCTCCCTGGTTCTGTGAGTGTTTTAATATTTCACATGACACATTGAGCACAGCACAAAAGGTGGAAACCAGGCAAGTTCAAACCTCCATATGCTTAAGATATTCTTTTGTGTGGTAAAAAATACAGATTTGACCCCACCCCCAGTGGATCCAGCACTTTCATACTCCAGGTGACTGTTTTGCTCCATTGCTAGTGCTAAAGGCAAGCCACCAACTCTTGCCCCACGAATTTTGACTGCTTTGTCCCTCAGACAATCTATGAAGAACTTTTGAGACAAATCAAGAAATAGTTACTGAATGATTTGAAGTCTTTTCCTTAGCTCAAAGGATTGCAGTTTTTCTTTTTCTTGAGTCAAAGTCTTCTCAGAAATGCACATCCCTGAGAAAAATAGGAGCTAGAAGGTACATGAAGGCATTGCTCATGTTGTGAAGACAGAGACTACTTGTGTTACATTTTTTTACCTGGGGCAAGGCTGGGATGTGCTTCTCTGTTCAACCCTTCTCCTTTTTATTTCAAACTTCATCTGGAAGATTTACAGCAGCACTAGCAGTGCTAAAGGAGGACTGTCCACCCATTTGTAACTCAAGTTTCGTTGTGATTTACATTTGAAGCAGATATTTTAATCCCACAGTTGCATATCAGGTATACTCAGATTTACCACAGTCGTTCTTTCCTCTGGTCAAAAAAAAGTCATTTGGGAAAACCATACACATAAATCCATTCATTTATAACATTTTTAAAATCAGTTTTGCAATCTATCTCTCAGGACACAGCACTCTAAATCTGAAAATACGCTGTCCTTTAATCACCAAGGCTGAGGGACTGAATCATTGTAGGGGAAAACACATGTCCAGCAGAACTGACCCTGCTGACCTCACCCTGTCATTTTGCTCCTCAACACCTTGAACAGAGCACATTTGACATTCCAGCTAAAGCACCTGGCAAAGCATCAGGGTTTGGGACCTGCCTCCTGATTTATTTCTAAATATTAGATGCAAAAATTATATTCCAGTTCAATACTGAGCCTTTCCATTTGAATCTTCGTGGGAGCAGACCTGGAATCACTCCACACTGCTCGAATTGCCTTCCCACCTCTCTCCAGCCAGCCTGACCGCTGACATCGCCAGTGTCACCAGCTGCACTCACTCAACTTTGCTCTCAGCCTGCATGAGCCACGAAAAGCATTTTTGGGCACTTCCAACACAGCTTTTCTCATCCAGGGAAAAGCCCTAGTGATCCCAAAGAGTGCCAAGAAGGCCCCAAGTGCCAGGGGTCTGTCCCACCAGGCAGCTGTTCGGCACAGCACATGATCCCCTATAACATCCTCAGTCATCTTGTGGGCAGCTCCACCCATCTCCATCTCTCCTTAAGGCTCAGGGAAAGCTCTGGCTAGTCAGAGCTTTTGGTCTTTATTTGCATTGCCAGCGTCTTCCAAACCCTTAAGATTCTGGAAAGATTATTTCTGTGCCTAACTGACAGAGGAGCAGACCCCAAAGCCGTGCAGGCGACAGCAGTGTCGTGCCGGTGTGAGAAACACTGAGCTCTGTGAGGTGATGTGAACTGGTACTTGGGGAGTGAAGAGGGTGGTGATATCCCATTGGAAACTCCAGGAGGTAACTGAAGGAACACTAAAACATTGCACCTTTTATTTTATATATATATATATATATATAAATATATATAAATTTCATTCATTTAACATTTGCTTCTGGCCCAGGTATGATTTGAGTGTGGGGGACAGACTCAAAGCATCATGAAATCACTTTGGGGTGGCCCCTTGAGAACCAAGGTGTTGCTCAGCTCTCGTGCCCATGTGCACCACAGAAGTTGATTGAGGGGCTGCAGGCAAAAGAAAAAAAACTGCTGCCAGTTCCCTGCATGCAGAAAACATCAGCCTTGATTGTTTGCAAAGATGTGCTACTCTTCCAAAGATCTTCCTCAAGCAACACCTATGCCAAAAGTGAGGATGCAAATTCAATTGTATTGAAGCAAACCAGAGTTTATTTAGCATTTATTACCCATTTTGTTGTCAGATGTGGCTTCTTCTGTGTTGACTTTCCTCTGGTAAACACAGACTATTTTTCATTTTATTTTTTTAATAAAATATATAAAACATTGTGCATTGCTATCCATAGGAAAACTGTAGTTTAACAAAAAAAAAAAAAAAATAAGGCACATTCCTGTGCAGCATCTTCAAATATATATATATATATTTAAAACAAAACAAAAAGAAAACCTTTTTCAACCTCTTTGAGGTTGTTAACTTCTCACCAGTCACTGACACATCTCTTGTATTACCATAATTTCACTGTTGGAGATGGGTTGGGTTGTGTTTGACAGGGGCCAGCAGGGAGAACAGACTCAAAAAAAAAATAGGATTTTATCCCTGAGGTGTCAGTAAAAAAACTAAATGTTCCCATTGAAAAGGAAGATGAAAAGACAACCATAAATAACTGAATACACTATGGCAAACATCCAAGCACCGAGATGATTTCATGATGGAAGAATCCCCTCCCCCCCATCCCCCAATTCTTAACAAGTCCTATTTGCTGTTGGGTTTTAATTAGGTTAATCTCATGGCTTCTGAAGTCACAAGACAATTGGTCAGGATGCACCTCCCCCTCCCTCCCCAAATCATCTTTCCAGATTTGTCATTTTGTTCACAATTCTCCCACAGTCCTCAGGAAAGGGAAGCCAAAAAATCCCAAATGAAGACCAAATCCTGGACAGGTTCTCTCCCCAGCCGAGAGGAGCTCACACCGCAGCGTGCCAAACGCCACACCCCACATGGGACTGGCATTGTCTCCTCCCTGCCTGCTACCCAGAAATGAAGTTGGCAATCACTTCTTTGAAACCAGAAAGTGTCCGTGAAGAGGGGCGATACCAATGTCAGGGAGAGAGAGATGGGGAAAACTTCACTGCTGTCCATCCACACCGCTCCAGGTGGCACACCTGGTGGGACAAGGGGAGACACCCGAGCCAAATTCCTTCCGTCCCTGTCCTCTGTGAGGTGTGGGGCAGCCCCAGGGAGCCCCGGGAGTGCGGAGTCCCCGCGGCTCAGTAGTAGCGATTGAGGCTCCTGGTGCCGGGGATGTCGGGCTGGCCATTCATCCAAATCTCGCGGATGATGCGCTCACGCTCCTCCAGCCGCTGCGCCCGCTCCAGCTCCTCCGCCGAGGTGAACACGTTCATGTTCAAAGTCCTCTCGAACCTGCGGTGCCTGCGAGCAGACAGGTCCGACGTGGTGTCCGAGTCGCCGTCGCTGTCGCTGCTGTCGCTGTCGCTCTCCCGCTCCCGAGGGGGTTTTTTGGAGGAGGAGCGCTTGCAGTCCGTCCGGCAGGACACCCTCAGCACCAGGGCCAGCAGGGTCAGCATGAGTCCAATGCACACTCCGGACACGAAATACAGTGCGGCTCGCTCGGGGTTTTCTGCAGGGAGAAAGGAAATGTTGGAGGAGAGCCACCCTTCGAACGACAGAGCACACACAGTCCCTCCGTGCTCACACCGGACACGGTTTCTGGAGGGACAGAGATTCCAATGGCCGCTTTTACTTCCATGCCCTTCTCTGTCTCCTCCCCCCACGAGGAGAATTTAAACAATCAGGAATTTAAACAGTGGATTTGCTGCCAAGGCATTTACCCACATGCAGAATGTGGGATTGCTGCAGTTGTGTCTCGGAGTTGTCTGGAAGGGGAGGGAGCAGCCCACAGAATTAAATCGAATACCCACGGGCTGACACCGGGTGCTGCTGCAGGTAAGGGCCTCTTGCTGCCGCATCCACTACAGGCATAAAGATGATTACAAAACTTTATATGCCCTGTGCTGTGGCCCAGCTGAAATGGGAGGCTTGGCAGCATGGCAAAAATGCATATTATTTATTCATAGACTTCATTTGCTTATCTAAGGCAAGCGTGCTGGCTTCCTGCCCAGACCACCAAAATGTGTACCTGTGCTCCACAGGCAGAGCTGGAGTCAGTGCACCAACAGGATGAGTCCTGCCTAGCCACATTTCTGAGGTGATATAACAAGACTCCAAAGGATCCACAATATGCCTTTCAAACTAGGTCATCTTGTTTATTTACCACCTTTTTTTTTTTTTTTTTTTTTTTTTTTGGTTCGTGAGACTACTTACAAGTGTAATTATGATAAATGTTGTTACTGCCATTCCCCTGGGCTGAATCATCTTGGCTTACAGGTACACAAAATGGGTAAAGGTGAACTGAGCAGAAGTGTCAAGGCCAGCTCTGCTCTGTGGTGTCTGCTGAGTGTCTTGAGTTCAAGGATGGAGTCAGTTCCTCAGATGAGTCTTATTCCCTTGAACTCAGAGATGGATCCATAACATCTTCCGCCAGCTGAGACCCTGACATTTGGCCCCAAAAGATCTCTGTAGCTAAAAGGCTTCACTTCCCTGCACAGTGCTTTTAGAAGTGCCCTTTCCAGCTGATCTCCTTAAGCAAAGTTTGTAAAAGGTGAACTGGAAACTATTTGGAGATGTTCAAAACTCAACAGGGCAAGACCCTGCTCTAATTTCAAAGCTGGCTCTAAGTTTGAAGTTAGCCATGTTCTGAGCAGGGGATGGGACCTGGTGACCCCCAGAGGCCTCTTCCAACCTAAATTATTCTCTGAGTCTGTGGCCAGAGCACAAACACTGCCTTGTGCTGTTCTAGGCAGTGTGTAGTTCAGTGCCTGGAGGTGCTGGTGGAACAGTTACAGAGATGAAATGCCTTTTTGCTCTTCACTTCTCTCCCAAATGAGTCTCAAAGGTGACTGATGAGCCAACGTGGAAGAAGATGTCAAGAAAGTCCGAAAATTGGCTAATAAATCATTAGACTGATGCAAGAGTGGTTGGTGTGGATGACATGGGGAAAAATCAGACTGAAGAGAGGAGAAAGAAAGATAAGGAAAGTGCAGCAGATAAGTTTAAAATAAATAAATAAATAAAGAAGTGGGCCAGCCTCCTGCAAACTCTGCTGTAATGCAAAGAACAAGCAGGGCACTAAACTGAATGTGTGAGTGGGCCCATGACGGGGGGGTTGGAACTGTTGGTCTTTAGGTCTTTAGATGGTCTTTAAATTTCCTTCCAACACAAACCATTCTATGAAATACAACAGTAATTGCAAAGTGAGACCAAAGCACAGGCTTTAAACTACGATATTTTGACAAAAGTGAGACACCACAATTCCAAAGGTAAAAGAGAATATACCAGAGCAGGCAAGAATGTGCCAATGGCCCCTGCAGCAGCCTGGCTGAGTGAAATCCTGGTTCCAGTGAAGGCAAGGGCTAATCTGAATTCAAGGGTCAGGGCTCAAATTAAAACTGCAGCCTCCTTTGTGCAGTAGCAAAGCTGCTGCTGCCCATCCGGTCCTACGTGAACAGTAATGTGGCTTTTAAAAACACAGGAAAAGCAGAATCACTACCTGATAACACTTTTACCTCCATGTGCAATTTAACTGAGGTTATAAATCACCCAGCTCCTTGTGCAGGTAGCCCCAAGAAGGGCTCCAGGGACACCTGGAGCACAGGAAAAGAGCAGGACTGGGGAGTTTGTTGTGGGAGGCTCTGGGTGCAGCCTGCCTTGGCTCTGCCTGGCTGTCAGGGTGCCAGGCACACTTCCCTGAGCACCACATTCTGCACACACATGGGCTTGATTTGGTTGCATTAGTTCCACTGCTCGCTCCTTTAGAGCAACTCATTAAAAAACCATGGATTGGAGCCTGAGACACAGACACATGTGGTTTCTCTGCCCCGGATTTTGCCCGTGTCCTGCTTTTCCTTTCTCCTCCACACTCCTTTTTCCATGCTACTGTATCCAGTTCATGAGCAATTTTGCCTCCATTGCTACTTAAGCAACCATTTTTCTTCCCCTGCTTGTGCTCATCCATACAGCCCTTCATGCAGTGCAAGGGCTCTAATTGAATCTTTGGGCTCCAGTGGCATTTATGAGCTCCTACAGCTACTCTGTCAACATCTGAGACACTGTCTGGACTTCCTCACGGAGCTGTAACCCTGTGTTCAACTGCAGTCTTGGCATTTATCATACCTACAATCCACTTGCACAGCAGCAGCTCTTTTTTTTTCTTTTCACAGCAGAAAGAGCAACTCAAGCTAAAAACCACGGGCTCTGCTTTTTCTCACTCAAAGTAGCCAAGTCAGCAATAGCCTGGGTTTGGGGGTTTGATGGTTGATGAGTGATTTTGAGACCATTGCATGTTCTACTTGTAAAGACCAAAAAGAGGCACACTCTTCAGCAAATGGATACTCAGCACCTTCCAAAAGCTCAAAGGTGGCCCAGATTCATCACAACAACAGTGAAGCTCCTTAAAACACGCATTATACTTGAAAAAAAATTCTTTAAAAGTATATGGCCATCAGTAGCGGGAGTTACCACAATTTTGATATGCATTCTTATGTGTGTATGTGTGTATACGCTCATTAAAACATAGATTTAGACCACTGAAGCTTTTTCTTCCACTGCTGTGGATGACAGCTCAGAGCTTCGAGCAGGACCCAGCTCCTGTCAATCTCTTCGGCTGAGGTTACCTTTCCCCTTCCTTGTATTTCTCTCTCTGGATTGAAAACATTGGTGAAAATGTCACTGATTCAAGCCTGGATTTAATCCATGCAGACAAAAAATATATGCTCTATATAACCCTCTATACAAAAGCCACCATTTTCTAGGCACTCAAACAGGCAAAAAGAATTAGAAACACATTTTATTTTATTTTTTCAACCAAACCAGCAGCAATTACGGAGCTTGTTTCCTGAGGGCTAACAATCTGCTGGGAGCATCAGCCCAGACTGCCATTAATTCCCCAGGAAATGCCCCAGGCCAAGGTTGTTATTGCTATTATAATAAATTGTTTCAATAAATAAAAAACAATCTAGGCATTAACGCTGCTGGCTTCCTGTAATGGCTTCATGCATTCCGAAACCTCAGTGGGGAGGAAAATTTCAGAGGGCCCCCAGTAAAAGGTTCAGCATTAAGCATGGCCAGACAAACAGTAGGAGCAATATCTTCTAGGGAATTTACAGTCAGCCCCACAGGCTGCCGAAATCCCCTGATAGAACAGAGGAAGCTCTCCAGGAGTCCCTTATTAATAAGGCTCAGGCCAAGCAGTCTAAAATTTGGAATGATCTCCCCTGGGTTGTATTTTGGAAGCCCCTTGTTAATAACTTGGCAGCAAAGCTTTGCTTATGGAAGAAGAATAAAACAGGAATTTGTGGAGGTTCCACTCCAACTGCTTCATCCTGAATGCAGTGACAAAACTGGGATAAGTCTCCTGTCCAAAAGGAGGCACTGGAAGAGCTCTGATACATTTTGAATGTTTAATATTTATATAACCACGAGGGACGTTTCTGGTCTTGCTGATAGACTGTGACTGCAAAGACAGTTCCAGCTGTCACTGAGACTGGTGAAGTATTTCCAAACACTCAGGCAGGTTTTGGAACAGGTCCATGACAAATAGCAGGTCTGAGGTCTGTAGGCAGAGATTCCATCTAATTAAAAGCGTAATTCCATAAAGAAAATCAGCTTTCAAATAAAGGGTGTCTGAGTCTTTTGCAAGATTGAACTCTAAATAATATTTATCTGTTTGATCAGCTACTAATTTCACTCCTCATTGACATTTTTCACACTTTCTCCCTGTTTCTAAAGAAATAGGTTCTGGAAGCTGGGAGGTTCTGGAGACTGACACCTAACTGGTTTTGATACCTAGCTATGATAGCTACAAACCAAGACTCTTTTGCTTCCTGCTGTGCTGTGATTTTTACTATTCAGTTGTCCACAGGAAGATTCCCAACTCTTATATGGGAATATCAGTCAAAAAGATGGTAGAAATGAGCACAGAGGCTTTTGCTAATACTGGCACATCTCTGTGCACTGCACTACTGCATGTGTGAGTGGCTGAGTCTGCAGACTCTTCACCTGCCCACAAAAACTGCCATTTTGTGCAGAAAATGTGAGCACCATCGAGCACAGAAGGGATTCCACTATTTGTGGATGCTCTCCCCAGGCTAAAAACACCCCACTGTCAGGAAAAGCAGCAGAGAGGATCATCCTTTCAAGCCTGCACTTTGCCCACGAAATAGCAAAAACTTATAGCTTCATTTTTCTGCAGCGGTCTGAGGGTATCCACCACCCTCTGCCCCAAGAAGAAAAACAATTTTATATGTTGCCCCTGCCTATTTACAATTTTCTGTTTCACAAACTCCTGTTTTGAGACAACTCACCAGCACAGGGAAGTCCTGAATGGAGCACTTTCAGTCTGCAGAGAGCACCTGAGAGACGATTTCAGGGCCATGGAACAGAGCAGTTCTTGCACTACTGTGTCTCTTTGGCACCAGGGCTGTGGTCAGCAGCAGTGGGAAGATGTGTGGCTCAGAACCAGCCCTCCCTGGCTGCTCAGTACCCTGCCTCTCCTGAGCCACTATAATGGATCCTCTATGGACATCAGCTGTGGTTTGAGCTGCCTTTGGGGCCCCAAAGTCAGGCAGGCACAAAAAAATCCAACTGCTCTGTTGGTCAAAATCTGCAATATGAAGAGGGATGGCTTTGCTGTGCTCTAGTTTTATGCAAATGATATCTGTGCCCTGTGACACAGATTGTCTTTGAAGTCATAAGCTAAAACCTCTCCATACTCACATATAACAAAATAAATCATGGCAAATCCATCACTTCCACTAAAAGCAGAGGTTAAATTACACACAGCAGATAAAATGGTTTAGGACATCTGCTGTTTCAATCCATGGGTCAGCCATCAATTATTTTTATAATAAATAACAAACTGAACATACATGTCACTGGGACTAAAACCCATCTAACAGCCATGGTGAGGAACATGGGAACCAGATGATCTTTAAGGTCCCTTCCAACTCAAAACACTCAATGATTCCATGATACGTTGGAAAACAAGCAATCAAGTCCTGAACTCACCACTAGAAACCAAAGTCATGAGGTCTGAGTTGACCCATTTGACATGCAGTGGATGTGAGCACAACGCAAGGAGAGCACATCAAGAAAGGGCAGGCAAATCCCACAGCAACAGGACAGTTAGAGTTGTTTGTGCTGCAGTAAAATCTGGAGGCTCCTGCCAAGGCTGACACCTTGTGACAGGGATGAATCCAGACCTTGTGCCCTAAAACCAATAGAGTCAAAGAGCTCTTCTGTGGTCAGTGGGAGCAAAGTCCATAGAGCATTGTCAGCAGCCCTGAATCACAGTCTCAACTCTCTCAGACCATCAATCCTGAAGCTTTCTCTGCCCATTACTGTTCAGATGGGGAGCACAATATTAACAGGATTTTGTTTTATAGTAGGGATGGGAAGGTAGGTATTTTCATTTAAAAAAATGGTAGCTCTAGATAAGATGGGAGAAGTGGGATAGACAGAAGACTCCTTTAAAGCTTGTTTTTCTCACCTTTCCTTGGAGAAACTCAAGCAAGAAAACAAATCTATCCTACTCAGCTATCTTCTGTGAAGAACACAACTAATTCCATTTAATCTGTCTCACTCTTCAGGATGCCATGAAAAGATGTATCCTGATGCCACCACTGGATGTGTAGAAGAGCAGGAATTTGTGTAAGTATTCATGGTCCTTTTAGAAGAAACCTTCACTAAATAATATGAAGAAACACTCTCACTAATCTACTAGGGTTCCAAAGTGCAAAGCCCAAGTTAGCTGCTTTGAATCCAAACACTTGGATGAGCAGCGTGGTGGCATCTCAGCAAGAGCAAGAGCAAGAACATGGAACCAAGCTACTGTTTGATGAACTAGCAAGACTGAATTAGCACACAGACATGAACAAGTAGCTGACAAACATTCAAGTTTTAGTTCATATAGCCTTGAACAGGGATGGGGCAGCCACAACCTCTCTGGGCCACCTGAACCAGTGTCTCACCATCCTCACAGCAAAGAATTCCTACCTAATGTCTAATCTAAGCCCACTCTCTTCCAGTTTAGAGGAATTCCCCCTGGTTCTGTCACCTTCTAAAGTGAATTTTTTTAGAAGACTGCTCCCCTGTTACTTGAAAGATACACGTGGGTGAAAGATAAACTGCGATCCAAGGAAATCTTACTCTAAACTAGATTTAAATATACAATTAAGTAGACTCTCAAGTTACTTCATCTTCACACTTCTACTGAAGATAAGCCAAATTCTCTTAAGCAGCGTAAAGATTTGAGTGCTGCTTATTTTCCAAATTACAGGACAACAAACTTGCCTCCCTAATGAGCCAGGCTTTGATCTCCAGGAAAATGAAGCATTAGGAATAACACCACGTGTAAGATTACATTGTATTTAACTCCAGATGAGAGCAAACCCAGTGGAAAGCAGAGCACAGTAAACTGTTATACACTGTCTGCTGCCCCGGTCAGGCCTTCCAAAGGAGAATTCACTGAGAGACGAATGAAATACACAAACAGTTCAAAGAGGCAGATTTAGCCCCAGGTAGCTGTGAAAGGAGGGTCTACAAAAATTTTGCAAGAGCCCAGGGAGATGTGAGCCACCAGACCTACCTGTGATGAAGGCATAGGCTGCCAGGATGTTGCTGAGCAGGGCCATCTCGGTGCTGACGCCCACGGGCTCCATGCTGCTGCTGCTGCTGAGCGCCGGCGGTTCTGTCTCATCCACGGGGAGCAGGAGGGGGGTGTTGTCTACAGGGTAGAAAGTGGCTGACCTCCCTTTCTTCTTCTCTGCTTTGACACAGAAAGGGAATGAGGAATGAGGAATGTAGAACGTGACCCAGCCCTACCCTGCCCTATCCCCACTACGGCAGCATCTGTGTTCAGAAATCTGGAGCTGCTTGAAAGGAAACCACCCAAATTTGCCCCTTTTTGGGGGGTAACTAAACCTTCTCAAGCAGCTTCAGCTGAGCACATACTCCGTCTGCATCCAGGCATCATCATCTCTCCCCCATCTCCTCCTCTTTCATGTCACCACTTAGACACACCCACCTATGCTACAGCAAATATATAATCAGGTTTCTTTTCTCTTATGTAAATCAAAGGAGCCTTTATCAAAAGTGGGTTCAGCCAGGCTTGTAAGGAGGACTGGAAAACACAGGCAGAGCCTGCAACCCTCTGCTGGTGCGGTGCTGTAGTGATCCATCCACACCTGGCAAACAGACGTGCTTTCTCTCTGCCTTCGTGGGGAAGGGCAGACCTGAGTTTATGACTTCCTTCAGAAGCCTGCTCGTATTATGTTTCACCCAGACACCCTTTCCCCTCTGGAGAGGTGAGTGAACATGGGTTAATGATTTGATTTTATTTGTTGAAGACTGGAGCTAAGGAGGCAGTTCATTCCAGGAGGCTCAAAGAGACCCTTTCAGATCTTATCAGCTCCCTGTTGAGGGCTCCCCACACCTTGATCTGCAGGCAGACACCCCCACTACTCACAAAACAGTAATTGTTTTCAACACAGGAAAAAGTCAGTGCACAGGATCCAGCTCCATCATCCATGTGAGTTTTTAACTGTAGTTGTTACAGATTTTCAGGCTCCCTTCCCTGGGTGTCTAGTTGTGGCCAAAAGCAAGCATCACTCTATAAAATCATAGACTTGCACCTGGCTACCATTGATCCATAGGTATTAAATTCAGGGCACTGCCAGCTCCACCTCCAGTGATGCCATCAGTGCTATGCAAGCAAAGGCATTCTGTCAGGGGTTGTCATGTGAGATGGTCTTTGCTCCTTGGCTGCCTGATCCATTTCCTTTCCCTGCAAACCCAGCAATGTGAGACATCCCATTCAGCTTCCCACTGTGGGTGCCAGGAAGCAGCTCATCCTGGGAGAGCAGTAACAGAAAGTGAGGGGTGTCACAGAGAACAGGTAAGACTGGATGGAGAGGGACTGAGGGCAGGAACGTGCGTGCAGTGATGCCAACTCCTAGTGTGCCTCGAGGAGAGCCAGCGGGGATGGATGTCCAGGTGTCACTGCGAGGGATCAGCCCCAAGGAATGTGGGCACAGCCGTGTCTCTGCCACTGAATACCTGCAATGCCTTGGGAAAGCCACATGTTCAAGGCTACTACAGTGTTAATGATTGGCCTTCAAGCAAAATGTTTTAACAGGAGCTGTTAGGTGTCATATCCCAAAGGGTAAAATATCCCAACAGTCTCTTCCTTTACGAGAATAGATGTTACTGCTGTTCCCTTGTGCAAATGGGACACAGAATGTCCCAGGGCATATTCAGCAAGAGTAGATAGCAACATTTTGAATGTTTTTTAATTTAGAATTTTTTAAAAATTCTGATTAACACGCCTTCTAATCCCTCCTTTATTCTCCATCTAGTAAATCTGCCTGTACAAGTGTTTGAATTTTTCCCTACCAATGTTCCAAAGAAATCCACAGAAGCGGGGTAAATATTTCATTTCTAAAATCTGAACCTAAAACTTGGATATTTCAGATCATCTCAAGTAGCACCATGCATCTAAACTAAGGCAAGAGAATCCTGCTATCAGTGGATGGACGGCAGAGAGCCATTCAGCTCTCCCCACAGCAGACACTTAAAGCTCGATGTATGTGCTCATACACAGACATCTAAGACACCCCAGGAGGTATAAGAGGGGTGTAGGGGAAACTGCCACCTTTCTAGAAGACAGGTGATCATCACAAATGACACTTTTATGTGGGGGAAACTGAATCCTGCCTGAGATGTCTCCTGTCTGAGGTCTGGCTCTGAACTAGTTAATGTAAAATCCCTTCATAATCGAGTATGGGTACGGAGCACCCCTTGTAAAGCACTGTGCAACAACAGTGTCTTTAGGAGACAGAGTAAAGGATAACTCCCTTTGAGATGGGAGATGTTAGAAGAATCCTTTTTTTCTTTTTTCCACTTCTAACTTGTCCAAAGAACAGATGCAATCAAATGTTTTTAAACGAATGTTAGTCTGCATACACTAAACTCCGGCAAAGAGTACCACAAAACCACAGAACTGTTTTTATCATTGGCAGGATTGTACAAGCACAGACACGGAAGACAGAAAATGACTGGACTTATGCAGGAGGGAAAAAACAAACACACACAATTTCACAGGTGTTGCCACACTGTATGGTTCCTTGGTCTGCCATTCATTTCAGGATCCTACCAAAAATATTCTCTTTCCTCCTTGCTAGCTTTGAAGACTTGTCAATGCCTAATCAGCTCACTATCACTATTCTTCTCACCACCCTTTCTTAGTTGTTCCCAGTCACTCGAATGGTTTCTCTGTGAGTTTACACCAAAGCTGAACAAAATTCTTTCAGCCAGCAGTAAATTTGCCCAGCATCACAGTATAAGCACAGGAGAGGTTATTCATGATATCAGGCTGACATTAGCAAATAGTTTTAATAAAAGAAATAAAACAGGAAGGGGGATTACAGAAATGTCCAAGTATTTTCTTTTGTTATTTTTGAAACATTCTTCTAGCTTTTAATTTCAAAATGACATCTTTGTTTGAAAAGTGGTGCATATTTTGAAAGTGAATGAATAAACTATCTGAAAACTAAACAAAAGGTGTCATTTGTAGAAGTGAAATGTTTAGATGAGTGGAAATGAGTTCAGGATATTTTTCTTTGCTTAAAAGAATCTCCAGGATCACAATATTTATTTGGGGCTAACTCAAAACTCTTTTCCTTGACAGTTTTTCAGTAAGGCCTCCAAACTGACAAATCTGTTATTGCCAGTTTTTATTTATTTGTGAATTGACTATCCAAGCTGTGGATTAACTTTGCCAGGAGTGTAGACAGAGACAAGCTCTGCCCATACCCGCCCTCGAGCTGAATCTGTGTGAGCACAGACTGGGAATTTCAGGAGCATCATAAACCATCTCCTACATGTTGGGAAACAACACAAAACCACCAAGGAACTCAACACGTGCTCACCTGTGCTTTTCCCTTATTCATACACCACCCCTGCCTCCTACTCACCTCTCCCTAGAGATGGCTAAGATCTGACTTCATTCATATCTCTTCACTTTGCATTTTATGAAAATAGCATCATATTTCAAAGCTCAGCTGAAAACTTCTCTGTCCCCTGTGAGGCAGAGCTACTGTCTCATCCCTCAGTTTTTTTCTGTGCCATTGTATTAGACAGGTCTGAAAAGTATTTCTGTGATGAGTTTGGACATGCATGGCCACGACTGCTATTTCAAGAAACCCGGTGTTTCTCGAACACTTTCACAGCTCACTTTAGCCTGTCGCTGGTCATGCCGTGAAGTTGTCACAGGCCTTTCTGACTGACACGGATGGGATTTAGGAGCAATATAGAAATCCAGAAGAGGGGAGATGGAAAGGAACAGTTCGCACAACACCGTTAGGTTTGGGCCAACATCACAATGGTCACAGCTACCTGGGAGAGCTCGCTCTATGTGGGAAGGAGAGACATCCGAGAGGAACACGCCGTCCCCTATAACATCGGGATCGAACACTCTTGGCTGCAGCGGAAAATGTGGCTTCTGATATCCTTGGTAATTGGTTGGTCTTGGCTGAGTTTCATGCAGAAGCTTCTTGGGAACTGAAAGAGAGGAACAAGAGGAGTACAGTTGTTAGAGTGAGTTATTTCAGCTGGTCAGAATGAGAATTGTCACATCATGCTACGGGCTCAGCTGATACTTAATTATACTATGTGCAGCCCAAACAGACACTCATTTTCCACTATAATGAATGCTCTCCAAATGCCAGCACCGAGACATTCAACAAGAGAATGCTGGAAACTATAAAGTGATTAAGATACTGTTTATTTTCAATTTAGCCTTGAGACTGGGCTAAGGATCACATTCAGACATTCTATTTAAACACTCATCTTAGCAACTGAAATAGAGCCTAGCAGGCCAGGCTTTGGCCTCAGCTCTAGGCTTCAGAGCACTCCAGTCAGACCTCTCTGTTCCTGCCATGACAGCAGATGGACAGGATGCCCTACAGCAATGGGGGCTATAGCTGTGCCTGAAATCCTGCCTCTCTCCAGCCATCCCATTGCTGGCCCAAGACTGAACATCAGAAGTTTCTGTCCACTCCAGATTCACAAAACCAGACTCTAGAAAATGCAGTTCATGTGAAATCAAAAAGCTTAAATCATCCACCACAAAAATAAAAAATTTCCTACTTTAAGAAACCCTCCCCACCCCGTGAGATCCAAAATACACTGTTTGCCACTGGATTTTAGGTTGGAAGTGGGAAAGGCCCATTCTCCATTCCCACCATCCTGAGGAGAATGAGGACTCAGATAATCCCTATTGCTCCCTGTGCTTTGTCAGCCACAGCATGAGCAATATGCAGGTGAAGTGATGGGTTACTACTCTTTGTTGGACCAAAGCATGCCCTAATAACAGGAGTGTTTCCTCCTCTTTGATGCTACAAGGCCAGTTCTTCAGCTGTACAACCAGGCAAAGAAATCAAAGCCAGTGTAGCTACCTCAGTGTACACCCACTGAAGTTGAATCCACATGGTAAATTCACTAATTTCCCCCGTAGGGACAAAGAATAGAGTCATCTGTGGAGCTGAACCAGTTCTCAGCCAACACTCGAGGCTATTTCAGAGCAAAATGCTTCTCCACACAAAGAGAAGAAACATATATACAGGTCATTCTCTTCAGAAATTAGAGGAACAGCATGACAAAAGACAAAAATAAATTAAAACTTTCAGAGGAGAAAGATTTATTTTCCCTGTCAGTGACTATATACTAATGCTTAGCAGACAACCAAGGCTTCAGTGTGCTAAAGACACAGACTGTTGAGCACTAGGCACAAGTTCAGTAGACCCACATGAGCTTCAAAAGCAGATTTCTGGGATGCCCATTTCCCCTTTCTCCAAGTCTCACGCCACCTCCCTCTCTCATTCCAAGCAGGCTGCCACCTCCCAGTGCCTCAGTTTCCCCAGGGCTCCATTTGGGATCATGCTATCTCTCATCTCCACCCTCCACAGGGGCGTGAAGAAACGCAATTAAAAATGCAAAGCACTTTGAGATGCTTGGCAGAAGCTTGAAGGAGGACTTGGAAAGAGGGCAACTCTGGATCAGAAAGGAAATTCCTGCCTGCCCCCTGCAGCTAATCAGCTGCCAGACTGGAACAGGAGATTTAATCGCATCCATTAAATTTGCCTGCATCACTCACCACATTACTGGTGGGTGAAGTGATCCAACCACCTTGTTTACATTATGTTCAACTTGCTGTCTTTGCTGAGGCAAAGAAAATTGTAACTAGATTTACAGACTGACCTCCTGTATTAGGCTGCCAGGACATCAGCACTGCAATTCTTACATTATTAGTAGAGTCATGCTAGGTCAGGAAACAGACAGAAAACCCCACTGCTTCTGAATATCAAAGAGTTGGCACAGTGGTTTCTAATGAAACCTGAATTGGCAACTGTTAGAAGGCAGCAAAAAAACACATCCCCTGGTAGGAACCAGACAGGAATGAGGGGGATACCCGTGCCAGGGAAATATCAGAAAGTCTGGAGAGGAGGTGGTTAGAACAGAGATTATCCTGCAAACCACAGTCAGGGAGAAGTGCAGTTCTGGGTGCCTAATTTCAGGCACCCAAAGGCACCCAGAGGGCACAGAGCTCAGCACCCTCCAAAAATAAAGTCCTATTGCTGTATCTCAGACTGAGGAGCTGATAAGCATTTAAAATACACCAGACATTTTCCCTTACACACTTTTCACCCAAACTGCATCCCAGTAACCTGTCGAGAGGCATCCAATGAGGAAAATGAAGCAACAGTCTTTCATATTTCAGACTTAAGCTTCTTCATAAACATCTCCTTTACCTCTCAGCATTCACGGCCATCTCCAGGGCACAAGACAGGCTGGGTGGACCTGCATCTTTCTTAAAAAAGTGACGCTACAGACACTTAAACATTTGAGTAAAGTAGGGGAAAGAAACACCATCTTTTCTTAAGCACACCCAGGGAGCTGAGCTATGGGTTTTCCACCTTGGGATCTTTTTACAAAGCTACAAATATATGAAACATATAAATATCTAAAAGTCTTAGTTATCGCCACCACCACCACTTGAAATGCAACCTACAGGACCAAGGGAGGAGTCAGGTAAAGCAAAACACTGCCAAATCAGTCAGCAAATGGTCAACAGCACCTCAAGGAAGAGTAGAGATGGAGGAGTATTCAAGGGGAAGCATTGATAGAGAGTATTTATTGTCACAGCCCTACATGGAGCAGGGCTGTGCTGTTATCTCTTTGGGATGGCTGTGGAAGTAAGAACACTATCAAGGAGCCCTTTGGTGCCTTAGAACAGAGGTGGCTGTGAGGACAGATTCCCAAACGCAGGCATCTGTGCTCGGCATCTGTGATTAGCACACACTTTGGTACTTTCAAAAATCCCAAGAGGTGCTCTTCTTCACTTCAGCAGCCAGATCCCTTTGAAACTCTGGAAGCAACTTAGTTCAGCACAGGATGTCTACAGCACATAACCTTGGACTTTTCCATTTCAAGGGATCATTTTTCTCTGTGGACTCCATAAACATCTTGAGGACGTTTTGCCAGGAAAGGCCCATCTTTGCAAAGAGTAAACAGAGAGATGGCACGCAGCAAGTCTGCTCTTTTTCTAGTTTATACGATGCTCAGCCGATACACAGCTTTCTTTTGATTTAGAAAGACTGTGAAATGGAAAGCCTTTCTCAAGTGTAAAATACCTCACAATTTCCAGTTAGCTCCTGTGTGGCAGCCAACTCCACAAGAAAGATTAAACATCTGGTTCCTTTGAAATGCCCTCCCTAAATTCTCCAGAGAGGAGTGCATCTGACACAAAGCATGGCATGAGTTGAAGCAAAGTGTCAAGGAAAGTTATTTATTATTAAAACCACCAGGAAAAAAAAAACACCTAGGATTTCAGTCTTATCTCAGTATTAAGCACAGAAATCCTGGCAGGGAAGGATTGGCACTTGTCCTGCTCCATTCAGTCAAGCAGAGAAGTTAAAGCAACTCAGCAGAACGAGTGATGGATGTGGACAAGAGGGGAAGAAACAGCTTCAATCAAAGTGTGAGGACGTCTCATAGTCAGGAGTCTTGCACCTAAAAATGCACATGAGAAATGAGCTGGGATCATCTGGAGGAGAGGAGATGAGTTTCTCTCAGGACCTCTGGGGTCTTTCAGTCTCTCAGGGGGTAGCAGTCAGCATTGAGATATGGGTATTTATCCAAATCCTAAAATTCTACAGCAACTTGGGCTGCACATCTGAGAAGCACAGGCAGAGATGTAACTTTTCAGATGTAACTGCTCAGCCACCCACCCTGGGGTCCAACTCGGGCATCACCACATGGATGCCATGTCAGCCAGGACTTGGTCTGGAGACAAAGTGCCACCATCGCTGTGACACACCTTGAAGGCACCTGCAGAAGTTGGTGCTAGGTTATAAATCTACAAGTTGGCTCTTGGATCAGCAGGTTAATTCCTCTGCCATTACAGGCTTTCAAGTCTTTATATAATCCCTCTGTGCCTGCTTTAAAAGCAATCCCAGCTCCCAGTGCTCATCTGTCTGAATCAGCATCATGCTAGCAATAATTTATACCAGTTCCCAACCCAAGTCCTGCTGTACCCATTTGCAATGAATTAATGGCACCAATCTCACAACAAAACCTCTCCTCCTGGCAGCCTGGCCCCCCCTGCAGAAACAGGGGTGAAGGAATATCAAAGCTGGAGTGTGCTCTCACAGGCAAAGCAGATCCATCAGAGTTGCTACAAGCAGCCAACAGGACAGTGTGAAAAGGCACATGCTGGTGCTGCTGACAGAATCCTTATTTGTACTTGGTGGAGACTCCTTCTGCTGGAATTTTCACACAAGCAGTTTCTTGTGTGGCCAGAAAACCCAGGGCCGATGGGAAGAAAAAGTTACTGTGTCTACAAGCAGCAACATTCCGAATTACAGTGCTAAGAGATGGAAAAGGCCAGTCAATACTTCACCTCTGTTCATTAAGGGCAGAGAATCACAGACCGATTTGGGCTGGAAGAGACCTTAAAGATCATCTCATTCCAACCCCCTGCCATGGGCAGGGACACCTTCCACTACCCCAGGTTGTTCCAAGCCCTGTCCAACCTGGCCTTGGACACTTCCAGGGATGGAATATCCACAGCTTCTCTGGGGACCCTGTGCCAGGGCCTCACCCCCTCACAGTCAAGAATTTCTTCCTAATATCCAATCTAAACCTACTCTCTTTCATTTAAAGCTGTTCCTCCTTGGCCTATTACACGTTCATGTTCCTCCCCAGGTTTCTTGTAGGCCTCCTTCTGGTACTATAAGACCATAATGAGATAATTTGCTGTGTTTCCTATGTTGATCTATCCAGTTTTAAACACTCCAGTCCTGAGGGTTCAACCAATTGTCACAATATATTATTTTCAGAGGAATACTGCTCTTTCGGTGCAATTATTTTCCAATGTTGCTGAGTGCTTCAATTTAAGCACATATATTATTCCCCTAATCAAAACATTTGATGCTATAGCCCCCAAATTTTATGGATGGGGAATTGCCTCAGGGACAGAGTTTTGAAAGTGTTTAAATATCAAAATGATTTGTCCAATCTCAGAGAAGGAGTCTGTGCCAAAGAAAGGAAAGAAACTCAGCCTTGCACTTGAACCATTCCCTCTCTTTGCTAATTTGATGATTTGGTGCTTTCTGATGTTTGCTCTGTCCTAAACATGCTTAAAGACTTCCACTCCCAGGAAGCAATTATCCCCTGGCCTGCATCTTCACTGGATATACACATCAGTCAACTGGAGGGGATCAATGAAAGCTCAGTGTTAAAAACATACAGCCAAGGGGGTTGTCATTCTCCAGTGCTCTGCTCTATATTCTCCTGTGCATTTCCAGCCCACAGGGCTTGCTCCCAGAGCTCAGCATGATTAAAGCAGATCTGCAGGACCTTCAGCAAATCCTCCTGAGCATGCTTGAAGCAGAGCACAATTTGAACAAAAACATTACTCCCTCACCAAAGAAAATTAAAACCAAGCCTTTTATCTGGGCAGGTTGGGGCCAGGAATTCTTGGTGTTCCACATATTTTTAAAATTAAAAAAAAAATCCTCCTGCGAGCAATCACCCAATATAAACTACTGCAGGTTTTTAGAGGTGGCAGCTCTGAAGGATTTTTGCTTGAGACTTGAGAATGTACAGCATCCAGCCTGAAATGGGATCATTCATGATTCTGAGTTATTACAAGACAGCAATTCCTTAGCACACATGTATATGGCTCTTTCAGACTGCAGAATTAAAAGTGGGTTTTGTGCTGTAAAACCTAAATTCACTAAGCAGTCAGTCAACAATACCTATTAAAATAATGGATTTTGGCTGTGCCAGACCACAAAATATCACAATACAGTCATGGAGCATGAAGGAAAAAATCCATACAAAAGACTGCACCTGGTGACAACAGTAACACCACTGTGTAGCTGGAAACAGGGGGGTGGAAGATGGGAAAGTTGGGATTTGAACAACAAACTGCCATGAAATCCTTCACTCTCACCAAAAAAAAAAAAAAAACCAACCCAAACCCCCCCCCCAAAAAAAAAAGAAACCGAAACAAAACACCAACACCAGAGCAGAGACTCAACAAGCACAAGTGGTCTGGACCTCAGCTTCCATCTCCTTCAGTTATTTAAAAAAAAACATTTTTTCACCCAGCATGGATGTAGACTGCAGATCCTGAAGCCAAATGCAAAGCCCAAGAGCAAGAGGGAGCTCCTCAGGCTGCTGCTGGCGTTTTCCATGCCTGGTGCATCCAAACCACCAAAAACAAGGAAGTGACTCACGCCAATTACAGTAAGGCCACTTCCAAGCACCATGCAGAAAGCAGGCGAGACTGTCTGGGGAAAGAGCCCCGTCAGAACCAAAGCCACCCACACCTCCCCGAGCCCACAGCCTGTGCCAGGGCCCTCCTCCCCTGCCCCTCCCTCCAGACTCTGCCCGAAGCAGGAATCCGTCTGTTCTCCTCATGATTTGGGGGTGGTGGGAAGTGGTACAAGCTGGGATGTCTGACACAACCCATACAAACTTTCGGATCACTCTGCCAAGACTCCTCCTGAGACAGCCCAGATGCTTTGCCTTTTACTGTATCTCCTGGCAGCAGCCAGCTACAGAAATGTTGTGCAATAAGAATATAAATATAATACAGACAATCCTTTCTCTTGTTTGCCCTCCACAGAAAAGGACATGCTTATCCTTTCCTCATGCAGCTGCAATCAGAGAAGTGATTTCAGAAGTGGAAGCAGTTCCAGTCCAGAAACAAAACCCATGGAACACAAATTAGCTCAGTCTCACCTTTCCTCCCAGTGAAATCTGTCACAGGTAAACAGCCCAGTGAAGTGTGAGGCTTTATGAGATGAAGGATATTTAGGAAACGCTGCACCTCCAACTGAGACTCCACATGGAAGAGACAAACAGGAGTGCCATTCCCTCCTAGGCTCTCCTCCTCCTGCACAGAGCAGCAGAAAACTTCTCCCTGACTCCTCTGATTTCTGCCTGCCCAGAAATGCAATAACCTTATTAAAAGATCCAGTTCACCTAATCTGGGAACTCAACCCATGCATGCCCTGTAGGTACCTAAGAAGAAGTCCTCCTTAAACAAGCTGTGTTCCTAAACTCTCTGTATCATCAACAGTGAAAGGTGGGTGCCTTTGAAAGCCTCCAGGGAAGATTCTGTCTACTTAAATTTAGGAGCCTAATTAGGGATAGTTAATGAATCATAATGTAACCTTTGGATTTATTCCCCTGAGTGTATCTGAGTTGAAATCTTATGAACTGCCTCACATCTTTTAACTCAGATAGTTTCTTCTATCTTGAACTTTCCAAATCAGAATTTGAAGCTATAAACACCTTAATTTCTATCCAGTGATGCATGTGCTCGATCTATCCACAGGCAGTTTTCCTACTGCTTTCATAGCCATGAAAGTCAGTTGTTCTTCTTTCATCATCTGAAATGTAATAACAGAATATGAAGCATCTATTGCCAGCAACTCATAAATCTGCTTCTTGATGTGGCTTTTGGTCTCCAAAGGGCACAGGGGAAAGCATCACATGCACCAGTCTGCTCCCTACATGTTCTATTTGGAAAGAAAAATGGATCAAAAGGAAGAAAGCCTTGTAAGAGGTACCTGCAGATAAAAAGAGTTACTTTCATCTGCTAATTTCTGCCTGCTCCAAAGTCAGGAGAGTTCTGCATTTCACAAGATAATGCATCTTGAGGAGGATGAGACTCAAGCCAATTCTTGTCCAAATTCCAGCATGCTCAGCTACATCCTGCCATGGGACCTTTGCCACCCATAGCTGTAGGGCCTCTCTCGTAGTTCAGCCGCATCTCATCTCCACCAGGCCAGAAGACTCAGATTAATGAGGAAGTCAGGCTCATTCTGCCAGTCTATTGCCCCTGTTTGGGCTGCATTTGTCACCTACTTCATCGGTACTTTGCAAACCAGCCCTGGCTTTCTTTGGCATTTAGGGAATACTTGTTTGTTGGTCTCTTCAGAGAGATGTATTACAAACTGGAATTTTATGCAATGCTCTAAATATATCCACTCCACTTTGGATCAAAGTAGAGTTACACAAATTCTTGGACTTTGACACAATTCCTGTTTCTTCTCATTATCTTCACTCATTTTAGTCAAACATTTAACTCTGCAAGATTTCAGCTCAGTTGGTTAGAGCCTGGTGCTAAAAATGACAAGGCTGTGGGTTCAATCCCTGTATGAGCTGTTCACTGAAGAGCTGGACTTGAGGATCCTTGTGGGTCCCCTCCAGCTCAGAGTATTGTGATTACTTTTATGGTACAGAACTCTTTGGACATTTAGGCTATAGGGCTTGGCAGAAATTCTTTTGTGCAGCTTATCTATTTTTCAGGAAAGTGTGTGGCACAATATGTGGCTCCCAGGAGGATGCTGACAGGGCAGTGAGTATTGTGTGTTCAAGTGCGGCTGATCCAGAGTCAGGGCATTGCTCATGCGAGGAATTGCTCACCAGCAAGGGAGAGTTTCTGTGCTCTGGATGCCAACACATGCCCAAGTGGTTCCAGCCCTGTAAGTTATCAGGAATCAGCTGAGTCACAGCAACCAATTCTGTAAAACCTGGGCCAAAAGACACTCCCTTAAATTTTGGTGAAAGGTGTACACAAAGACTGCCAGAGAAAGTGGTCCTTGGAGGTCTTCATTACTTGAAGAGGATATCAAAGATAAAGTAGGGAGAAAGGGATGGACTAAAGGGCCAGAAATCTTCAAACACTCCAGAGCTGATGGAAGCTAGCCTTCAGCACAGACAGGAGAGGAATGGTAGGGATGCTGAAGCCAAGGCAGGAAAGGAAGATACCAGGGAAAATTATATGTACAGCTACATTGCACTGCCCAAATATTTTAATAAAGAGTAAGAAGCCTCATACTTCTTACTCTGAACCAACAACTAGCCCAATATGATCCAGTCATTATATTCCAAGAGTTAGGAATATAATTTTTTTCTGAGACTACTGACAAAGATAGATATTTGGGGGATTTCCTGTGCCTGTCTCTGAAGCAATGTCATCCACCCCGTAGTACACAGACCACTGATGACCTGTGAGACACCAGAAAACCAATCCAGAAAAAAACCTAATTCAAAGAAAAACCACAACCACCATATCTCTGGATGTTCCCCCATGTTTTGTCTCAGTGTCTGCTGGCAGGCACAGCTTGGAGATTCTTCCCATCTGCTCTCCTTGCCTAATTAAAGTGTTTGTAATTACGACAGCAAAAGTATGTTCTGTACAAAAATATTTCCTTTTTATCCAAGTGCTACTTATCCAACAACATGTGCTAGTTCTTTATCAGCTCATCAGCTTTGCCTCTCTGTGATCAAACAGCAGAGAACTAGACAAGGGGCTAGAAGTTTTTCCCAAAAAGATCGTGGTGTCTTGATAGCCTGAGCTGAGGAATGTCATCAGAAAGCAGCTGGTAACCTCTGCCACTAAAGGCAGTGACTTTGTCTGGTCACATGTTTGACTTAGTGTGGCAATTCCCAATGAGATACCCAAACTAGAAACCCTGAACAGGGAAAGGTTATCAATTGCAATGAATTAAAGATTAGGGGTGAACAAAACTGTGTAAGGCAGCTACAGGGCTAAATGCCCTTCAGTTATACACAGATGAATGCAGATCAGTATTTACTGAACAAAAACACAGTTTAGTTTGAGACCCAGAACTCAGTGTGGGGATCACTGGCTCCTCAGTGGTTCAGCACTTGGCTTATAGAAGCCAGGCTACACTAACTAACTTGAAATCCAAGGATCTGTGAACAAAGTGGCAAAACTGTTTTCAATATAAATCCTTCCATTCACATGGTCATAACCTGTGAGACATCCTCCTTTGGGGCTGACATTTCCTGAGCACAGTGGAAAGTTTGAGGAAAAACCTATAGATGTTTTTTAATTATGAGAGTATTAAGCCTTCCCTATTTTTTCAAAGAAGTACATTTACAGGCAGAACCTCTCCAACACACAGCATCAGCTTTAAATAATCTGGCTTGGAGACTGTGAAAAGTTCTTTGCATGGTTTATATATTTTATTTTATTTATTTTTCTGGTAGAAAAACACGTAGCATGCATTATCTTGCTTCCATGCATATCCCGAGGGAGCAGTAAGGACTGCAAGCCCAAATCTTACTACGATTGCTACTGTGAGTAACTGCCAGTTTTGTGAAACAGCAAATTATAGTCACTTTCCTGACGCCACATAAAAGCAGATACACACCATGGAAAACAATGCCCGGGTTTTGTTATAGCCCAGCAAGGATGTTCCTGAGCACCTACCCCACGCTCTTATGCAACTTGCCCTGCAGCTACAGTCTGGAAGCCCTGGAAAGAAACTGTGGGAATACACAGAGCTGGATTCTTGTGGCAGCTTTCCAGTACTTAATAGTGATTTTTTTTTTTTCAAGAGAACACAAGGTTTTTTAAATCTAAGTACTTGTTTCTATTAGGCTTCATGAAATGCTCAGCAGGGACATTTCATGCACACCATTCTGTTCTTTTCCACTCTCCACACATGTTATTAAGACTCATTTCTATTAATATCTCAAATGACACCTGGATTCATGCCACCTAATCAAAGGCACTTTACTGGGATGGGAGGTGGTTACTTTGTCCCTCCATTGATTATATAGATAGGTTGACTAATCCCTCAGTTTAACCACTTCAGTTAAGTATCTGCATTGGTGCAAGTGAGGTTTTGCAAGACTGAGCTGCAAGTGTGCAAATTATGTATGGATATACATCAGGGGTACGACATTGCTGGGCAAAATGTTTATCTCATTTTTTCCAAAGTTAACAGAGCTAACCAATCCTGAAACAAATCCTACCCACCAATTAGCACAGAAATTATTCCAGGACTACTTGGGTCTCCCTTGAGATTTCTCTAACAGGCTGGCAGGTCTCTGACATATCCTGACTACTTGCCATATTGATTCACCAGGTTGCCACCCCAGCCAAGCCCCAGGGCATGATTTTGGGAAGGTCAGTAATGCTCTTTTGCTGGTGGCCTTTGCTAAGCACAGCCCATTTTCTGCCTGTTTGGGTAGCAAGGCCCATCCACTGGCATGGCCATCCCTTTCAGAATGACTGAATTCAATCACTTAAAACATGGAAATGGAGACACATCTTATCCTGCCATGTGTTTGAAAGTGCTTCTTATTACATATTCCAAAGGAAATGCAGGTTGCTAAATCACAGCCAAGGAACTCCATACTGTAAGACTTCTATTTTTAGGCTTCCTTTTTGGGACTCTTAGAAAAAAACATGAAGACTTTGACACATACCTTTGCTGCTAGCAACTTGAACCCAGGGCAGAGCCTTTATCTGGCATGCTCTCAGTTTAAGGTGCCACTTCTTTCAAGTGGAATATAATGCTCTGTACTGCAGTATTTGTTCCCTCCACTGGATATCTTGAGCCCACCAAGCCTGATATCTTATCATCAGATAAAAGGATTAATCCAACACAAAGAGGCTGTGAACACCTTTTGAACAAGTAAGCCTTTAACAAACAAATTTCCTGGATGGGGGGATAGATGGGGATGGCTTACGAGACCCTGTAAACAGCAGAGAAACTCATAAATATCCTTCAAAGTACTTCTGTCCCATGCTGGCATGACCCCACCTCATACCAATGGAGCCCCTGCCCATCTCTGTGAAGACACGTGCCACAGGATTTGCTCAGCTCGCAAATAGGAGCTGCCAGTCCTCCAAAGGAAAATTAATCCCTATCAATGCAGCTGCACAGGATAAAATCTACCTCACAACCTGTTTGGGTTCTAGTGACAAGATGTTATTAATTGCAATTCCAATAACCATCCACATTACTTAAAATCTGAAGTAATCCACCTTAATTACCTTAACCCTAATAACTGCATGGGATCATAACAGCTAGAGGAGAAAAGTAGTTGTTAACTTGTTGACTGCCAGATGCAGACTTCTGATAGGAGATATATCAAATATTAAAGTATTAAAACTGACCTCAGCTTGGCAGGAGAAGGCTGTGACTCATGCCCGTAACTGCTGGATATAGTGGGAATACAACAAATAATTGAATGAAGATCAAAGCATTGGCTGTTTCAGTGGAGTAAGACAGGAGATTAATCTCATTTACACTCAGGTAAACTTCCCTCCGAACTTTCTCCCAGTTCAGCAAGAACTTCAGCAACTCCAATGCACAAATCTGTTACATCACTGCCTGTTTAGACCTCTACCATTCCATTAAAATCAATGTCACAGTGGAGGGTCAGAACTGGATCACTATTCTGTCTAATTTGAGCTCTCCATCTTTGAGTTGCTTGACTTTCTCTGTGAAAAATGAAGAACCTATCTTAAAAATCTGTTTTGTTTTTTTTTTAATATTGCATCAATATTTTTTTTAATATTGCATATTTTTTTCTTCACCCTTGAGTGAATAATTAATTTCTAATTATGTTCCAGGTAATGGAAAGTCTAAGACAAATAGAGTTCAAAGTGAGGCCCATTGTGAAAGAGGCACAGTAATTACAAACACTGCATGGAGAAGAAATGGCATCTTTGTGTTTGTACAGCAGCTGGTGCAAGGAACTGCCTGCCCAGCTTCCCTACAGCAACACAAGCTCTGGAGGCACCCAAGTTTGCAGCCAAGTTTCAGAGAGCTGGAAATCAAAGCCCATCTTCAGGCTGGTCTCCCTGCAGCAGGCTGATAGAGGGAGTGAAATGGCTGGGACATTATTCCAACTCAGGCATCTAATGGGACATATGAGCAGTAACTCTGATCTCTCACTTGTTTCCCAGGCTCTTCCAAGGAGAATCACAGCAGTTGGCACAGCAGGGTCTTGCACCACCCCTCATGCAGCTTGTACCACCCTGTAAATCTGCTGCCACAGGACTGAAAGGACAGAGGTGAGACGAACGACCAGATGACTCTTCAAATAATCATAGAATGGTTTGGGTTGGAAGGGACCTTTAAAGGTCATCTAATCCAAGCCCCTGCAATGAGCAGGGATATCTGCCTGGCCTCGGAGACCCAGCCTAGCTGTTTCCCTGCAGGCCAAGCAGGCAGTGAAGTGGTTGGTGCTGCTCATTATGCATGAAGACAAGGTACACTCTCAGATTTTGTATTTACCCTGATTGTCTTCAGAGGCAGAAAATATTCTCTTCCTCAGTGCGGTCTTGATGTCATCTGAAGAAGTGTTTTGCTTAGCTTCTCCTGAAAGATCAGAGACTAAACATCCATCTACAACTATCTGAGGGCAACAAGCACCTGGCTGAGGAGGAAGAGGGATGCTGTGATCTGAAAAGGAACCCCCACATAGGAGGGATAACCCTACCCCCATCAGGCAAAGTGTGCCTGAAATTATCACACAATCACAGCACGAACAAGACTGAAAGAAACTTTCAAGATCAACTAGTTCAACCATCAACCCAGCCCCACCATAATCACCCCTAAAACATATCCCCAAGTGCCACATCCCAACACCTCTTGAACATTTCCAGAGAGCGATTCCACCACCTCCCTGGGCAATTTATTCCAACGCCCAACCACTCTTTCAATGTTTTGTTTTTTTTTTCTAATATCTAATCTGAACCTCCCCTAGTGCAACTGAAGGCCATTTCTTCTCATCCTTTCACCTGAGACATGGCAGAAAAGGCTGGCCCTCACCTGGCTACAAACTCCTTTCTGGGAGTTGTAGAGAGCAGTGATGTCCACCCTGAGCCTTCAGACTGAGCACCCCAGCTCCCTCAGCCACTCCTCACAAGATGTTCTCTAGACCCTTCACCAGCTTCATCGCCCTAAACAATGAGGAAACCTGGGAAGGGAAATGTGTGTGGTCCTTCCGGTGATCTGTTTAGACCTGTGAAGATTTTGTGATAGATAAAATAAAGATGATCTGATCCTTGAAACTGTTTACAAAGACACAAAGAGCATTAACCTCCACTCTTACATGTTCTGGAAGAAGTAAACTGTGGTTGCTGTGATGCAAGAAAATTATACACACCATTCAACTGGTACAGTGTGACCTTTGTGTCGTTAAACTCTCTTCACACTCAAAACAAGGTGACTCCATCCAAAATATTCCTGCTGGGAATAGCATGTGGTCCCTGCTGACTTCTAAGCCATGACCGGACCAAGCTACACAAAATATCATTTCTGCAACTTAGCAGGATAGTCCATGGAGTTCCAGCGTCACAGGATCATAGAATTATGGAATCATAAAATAGCTTGGGCTGAAACAAACCTTAAAGACCATCTAGTTCTAAGCCCCCTGTCATGACAGGGATGCCACCCATTAGAACAGGTTGCCCAGGGCACCACCGACCTGGCCAAGGTGTCAAGAGCTGGGCTTGGGCACTATTTTGTTCATCAGTACAGACGTGTTCAGTGAAGTCCAGAGGTCAAACACAAAGACTAAGCAGCTGTCCAAGCCTGGGAGGTCACTGCTGCTCCTCAGGGCTCAGAGCGTGTGGGGCATCACATCACAGGTCTGTGGCAGCACAACAGACATGGGACCTGATGATGACCTGGAGATGTGTCAGGCCAAGCAAAGAGTTGAATTTGCTGCCTGTCCACAGCAAAGAAAGCTGGAATAGCCCTGTGGGACTGTACCCAGACACAGGGCCGTGACAAACATTCAGCTCAGGGATGTTATCAGCTGTGTGTTATCTGAATAGACAGTCCTTTAGAAACACTGAATGCTGAAATGCTCCACAGGCAAAGAAGATGGCCGAAAAAATTTGCCTGGACTCCCCTGAACTGTCCCTGCACACGTTCCAGCTATGTCTGTGGCAAACATACTGATTTATACAGACGTACCTGCTCCAACAACCCATCTGTGCTGCACCATCCGCCCTCATGGAGCAGGACACATCCCTTCAATTTGTCAGAGCTCCATGGAGAGCAGCTCTCAGCCTCTTCCGAGGATGAAGGGACTGAACTCAGCCAGCCTGAGCTGAACACCCTTATCAAACCACTTTTATCAAACTGCTTTATTAGCAGAGCATAGAGCTGCTACTGCCCAGAAACAGGAAGCAAATGCATTACCACATCTTTCCCTAATGTCCTCCTCTCTTGTTAAACACAGGGAGCACAAAGGTTCTGTTAGAGAGTCCAGCAGGTTCATGTGATTGCGAAAGGATTTTATACTGGGCACCTCATCCATCAAGGACACCAGCAGGGTTTGAGGGAGAGATGGTGGGATAAAATATTCTCCTGGGTCAAATTCAAGCCATAAATGTTGTTCCTTTTTATGTCAAAGGGAAGTCTTTGACTTTTAATCTTTCCATATTTCAGTTAAATGATGCAAATGACAGAGAACTAAAATAGATGATAGATGCACAGCTAAACCTCCCCCATGTTCTTGGGTTCCTAAGATTTCTCTTTTAAATACCACTACAACCACTCTGTAAAATTACAGCGCAGCTTATTCTTAAGCCATGCTTGTATCAATCATTTGATTTAATGAGCAAAGACTGCTTCCCATCAGTGCTCTTCTCCTGTCCTAGAACCAACTGTAGAGATAAAAGATAACTTCCTATGCTCACACTCTCAGCCCCAAAACAGCTCCATCTAGACAAGGCTTTAGGGCCACACTTGGACACAATGATGATTGTATTTTTGCAAAAATGTGATATTATAGTCAAATATTAAAAAATCCTTTTCCCTCTCAGTTTGACTGAGTGAATACAAAAGTCCATTTTCTGATGAAGCTCCTTCAGGCTAACACCTCCAGCTCTTTAAAGAAGAGTGCCCTGCCTAAGGAGGGTAGATTTAGATTGGATATTCAGAAGAAATTCTTGACTGTGAGGGTGATGAAGCCCTGGAGAAGGTTGCCCTGAGAAGTTGATGATGTCCCATCCCTGGAAATGTTCAAGGCCAGGCTGGACAGGGCTTGGAGCAATAGTGGAAGGTGTCCCTGCCCATTTCAGGAGATTGGAACAAGATGATCTTTAAGGTCCCTTCCAATCCAAACCATTCTATGATTCTATGATGCTTTGACCTCATACAGGCGTGTTTTGCATTTATTTATTTTCTTGTAATAGTATTGGCATTTGTCAGGCGTTTTTCAGCACAGAAGACCCTAACTGTACTCTCAGAAAAAATACAGAGGAAACAGTCCTAGAGAAATAAAACCATATCAGCACTGAACACGTGGAGCAGGGCTACAGCTCTGGCAAGGTGATCACCCACAGACATGACAAATTCCCTCTTCCCATTTCCACAACAGCCAGAGATTACAAGCACTCTCCTGAGACAGAAATCTTCCACCCAATCTAAATACAGGTACAGCTTACCATGGCTGTGCTCCCAGCCCTCGCTCCAACTCTGGAGAGCTCAAACTCCTCCTAAGAATAATTATTAATGGAAGTCTTGCCCCAAGACTCCTTCACACAGATCTCAATAGGATGTCTTACACTGGCTTCTGCTAGTGTTGGCACATGAACACAGATGGACACAAGTCACCATGAAAGACAGACTGTCAGGAGAGGGATTAAAAGTTGCCTGTGCCATTAGTCCTGACCCAGCCTTCTTCTATCTTCTTTGTTCTGTGCTCCAGCTTTAGCACTACTGGCAGCAAGGAGCTGCCGATAAATGTGGCCCTTAATCAAACAAAGCACTTGTAATTATTTGATTAGGAATCACTTTATTTTTACAAATATAGAGAAAATTCAATACAGTTGTGCCCTTCTGCATCCATAGTGTGGAAGTGACCACTGTGGAATTTGAGCAGAGTTTGCTGAGGTTTCTGACCGACAGGCCAGTGTGAATCGGACCGTGTTCCAGCCTCTTGGGAGGAATGTTTGGATACAGGAATTGCTCTTTTCCCCAGGTGGACACAGCCAGTCAGGCATCCACAGACTGGGATTCAAGCACTACACAGATGTCAGTCAAAAAATATGCCCAAAAGGCAAAATATTATGTCTGAGTGACAAATTAAGTGAAATGAACGTGCTACCATTGTTCCACCAGTCAGCAGGAAAAGTCACAATTACCAACTCTAACAGGAAGACTTGTTGGCTTTCATGGTTTGAATGCCAAAACCACAAGGAATGTCCCCTCTACCTTGGGATGGCACAGCTCTTTTATCCAGACATGGTCCTTCCAAAGCAGGCTTTGTGACAGGGAGGTGATGTGTGAAGCTGACACAGCTGAGACTGTGTGATTTCTGCTGACAACCAGTGCATATCCACCCCAGGCTACAGGGCTGTCAGCTCCACAGCCTTCGCTAGTCCCCATTTGTAAGCCAAATGCTGAACATTATAAACTGTTTAGAGACCAGTCCTATGTGCCAGCCTGCAATGGACCCAAAGACTGTAGCAAAGGATATAAGCTAGTGACCACAAAAAAAAACCAAGTAAATCTGATTTGCATATTAGAATAGAATATTCCAGTGCCATACCATCAAATCTGATTGAATTAAAGCAACTCTTTGTGAAGAAGAAAACATTTATTTTTAATGTCTTCAGACAGCCTTGATCCATAGCTGACAATTACCATTTCCCCTCAAAAATGAACCCAACCAAAACATTTTCCAAATACATGGTACATTGAGTCTACGGGCATGTTCCCCCAGCCCCAGGGTCTTAGAGGTGCACTGGCCCACACCACAAGCACTGTGAGCTCTCAGAGCAGCCACAAAAGATGGGGTTAGAGCTGGCACCCCGCCGGTCTGGCTGCTCCCAGCTGAGTGCCAGGATACCTGGCCAAAGGAGCAGCAGCACAGCATGGAGCTTCTGTCATGAGTTTAGGAGAAGGTTTAAACACTGGGTTTCTGGTGTGAGTCACTGATTGCTGCATCAGTACAGGCTTCAGCTGAATGATATGCTGTTCCACCAGGATGAACTCCAGCGCATCCTACAGAGCTCAGCTGCATGGTCCTCCCAGCCCTGAGCTCCCTGGAGTGCTGGCACTGCTGCTGTAGGTCCTCCTTGCAAACTGAGGAGGTCCAGGGCATTGGTCCAAGCACCAGCAAATGATCATTTGTACTCTTTAAATGTTCACATAGTGCTCAACAGCAACTTGGCCCATGCCAGCTAGCGCTCTCCCCACTCACAGCCAGCCACTCACTGGATCGGTGCCCTCGGGTAGTTGGAATACGTGTGACTGCCCTGTTTCGAAGGAAAAACATCTGGCTAGATGCAAGTCCTGCTGTGCCACTCATCCCCAGGACAAGAGAGGCTTTGCTGCATTTCATTCCACAGGACAAGTGCAGTCCCTGTGCTCTGAGCAGTGCCTGTTCATCGCCATTCATTAACACCTAACTCAAGGAGTTTTGGTAAGGAGTAAGGCCCCCAGCACAGATGCTCATACCTTCCCACTTGCACAGGAGAGAGCAAGCCAGAGTCTGAGCTGATTTAAATTGTCCTGAGAAAACTGGCAGGGAGTCCCGTGCTGTAGAGTGAAGCCAGCTGGAACGTAAGGCTTTCCACTCCACACTCTGAGTACCCAGCCAAAAATCACATGTGGGTAGCGTCACCAAAAACCAAACACCTTCTCCTGTCCTGCCTCAAGTTCTGTGTGAAAACAAACGTCCGCCTTCACTGTTGGAAAACTCATATTTCAGGGTAGAGATTTGTGCTTCAGGAAAAAACATCCCAAAGTGAAAGAGCAGCATTAGCTTTGGCACTGCTGAGGAGAAATCCACGGAGAGTTCAACTGGCAAATAGTCAGGAGAGAAGCACAGCAAATTCTGGCCCTCTGAACAACGCACTATGTGGGTTTAGGCAAGTCACTAGTTCAGCCTGAGGCAACTGCAAATTGAGTGTCACAGAGAAATAGGGCCAGAAAATATTTTGCTGGGTCATCTGGTCTACCCTTCTAGACCTGCAGCAGGATCCCTTCTAGCTTGCTTTTAAAAACCCTCAATGATGCAGACCCCATGATAACCATTCAAGCTTCTCCAGAACATCTCTCTTTTCACCATTATAACATTTTTCTGAATACAGAGCTCAAATTCCTTTGCTACAATTTATGCTCTTAACCTCTCGTGCAAGGTGATCAATGGGCAATCCTCCCCATCTCTGCCACATCCTTTTCTGTGTCTAAAAACTACTAACCTACTCTCTTCCCAGACTTCTAATTTTAGGCTAAATGACTTCAAATTAGGATTCATATTACAATTGTACCCAAAGGCAGAAACAAGGCTGAGGTCCTCCCTGGAACCATATAAACATAGTTTAAGAGGGTCCCTGCTCCAAAATGTTTATAATCGACACAGAAAATCAAGAGAAGATGAAAGTAGAAAGGTCAAAGAAATATATTATTCCTATTTTAAAGCTAGGAACTTGGTACAGAGAGACACATGGTTAGTCTTTTCAAGAATTCCCATAGCTGCAAAGGAGTTTACAGAGGGTTTAATATCTAACCAAATTATTGCATTTGAAAATGGGGTTATTTCTGCCTCTACTGAGCTGCTAGATAAACTATTTTGAAATACAACCTGAAGATGTATGAATGCTCATGACAGATCTGGGAAACACAAACCAGATCCTCCAAGCGCTCCTCCAAGGCCCTAATCTCAAAACCATTCTTCCTTGTGGGGGAAACAGAGATGATTAATGGCATTTTTCAAAGCTCTCCAAAGATCATATTTTTTCTACAGGAGCTTGAGACAAAATGATCATTACTTGCCTGACACTTACATGCAAGGCAAACCCTAACAATGAATACAAGTTGAAAGGATTCTGCACATCAAATTTACTGTACATGCAAATTTCCTTCAGACAGAACCATTAATAATTGTCTAAATGATAAAATTTAGGATTTTCTAAAAAGGCCTTCTGAGTTTATATATGCATTCCTTATCATCCATCTGCTTCACTGAGCAATCACTCACGATTTTAATTCATTCTTTTTGGCATTAGCACACACATAAATTTCCTGCTTGTTGCAATTTTATGCTTTAGTGACATTTTACATGCCCAGCACTGCCGTGGTTTCAAATGAAAACAATTCACACAGTAGAGGCAAACATAATTCCAGCATATCCACAGAATACCAGTTTATGCCAATCTGGAGGACTGCAATATTAGAATTTATCAGACCCAGAATATATTGTAAAAATGTAAATTTAATGCTAATAAATTTAAAAAAAGAAAAAAAAACAACTAAAACAAAACCAAAAAACAGGGAACAGAATGTCTCTAAATAAATATAAACACTCCATAGTTGATTTTGTGTGGGTAGGAAGTTGCATGTGAGGATGGAGTTAGACAAACAACTTGATGAAAAAATCTGATCCTAAAAGAACCTCAGGGGAAGCAATAAATCTTGAATTTTTCAGATGTGAAACACCCAAATAGAAAATCTGTTGCTGGGCATTAGCCACAGGGCATGCTTGGGTTGATGACCTCAGTCTGCTCGTGCCCACACAACTATGGCAGCAAAGCATCACTCAGCAGAGCAGCAGGGCAGGAGTAGAGTCAAATCCCATCTGAAGTTTTTCTTCACTGAAAGTGTGGTAAGGCTACCCATGGAGATGGCGAAATCACCATTCCTGGAAGTGTTAAAAAAGGTGTGGATGTGGCACCCAGAGAAATGGTTTAGTGGTGAGCACAGTGGTGCTGGGTTAAGAGATCTCAGAGCTCTTCTCCAACTTTAATCATTTTATGATTCTTGCAGTCCATTTGCTTTACCTTGAAAAAAGATGAACGAAGACACAGAGATGAGTTTGTCATGTGATCCAAGACCTGAAAAAATGTTTTATGCTGGAAAATGGAAAGAGAGTGATGTTTACCGTATCAACATAGGGTCTGTGAAAGACGTCTTGATGTATGAAGAGAAGGAAGCTGCCAGGTCCAGTGAACAATTCAGTCTAACAGGACTCATAGCACACTTCCCAAATTATAGAAACACTGCAGGTCTTTAACAGTCAGGATCACTAATCTTTACTATCACTGCCAAAGGTGTCTTGTTCTTCTTATGGGCTCTCCAGACAAGGTCTAAACCCCAAAATGGGATGTGTTTATTGTACTGAGCTTAGTACAAAGGCACATGGATAAAATGTAATTGGATTTGTATGTATCAGATCATGTTGGATGATCCCACGGTCTCTTCTGGCTTTTAAACTCCACGAATGAGCCTATGCCCTTTATAAAGCACTGGATGTACTGGAGAAGATATTTAAATATATGCATAATGAGTTTCCCATTATGCTAAAGCATGCATCTTCAACTCTGCTTCTAACATCACTTGACCTCGTGTTTTTCCAAACATGGCCTGTACTCCCATATTATCAGCTCCTGCATTACCATTACTGTTTATGTGCACACAAAGGTGGTGTTTGCTGTGATCTCAGCACCATCAGACTCATTTCTTTTTTGCTGGAATTATCTGGTCCCCTCCCAGCTCTTCCCCATGCAGCCAACACTCTTCCTTCTCCTGTTCCCATTAGTTGGTGTCCCTCTTGCTGTTCCACCCTGTTGTCTCTGATGAATTCCCCAAATTAGACATCACTTCTTAAACTCTCTGCCTTGCTTTAGGCCAGTCCTCCAGGAACCATCTTTCTCCCAGTACACTTACGGATGACCCCTCCTTAGCTTTTAATCCTCTTTTTTCCCATCCCAGACCTCCCAGACAGACAATTTAGGGCACTTTGCACCACTTGTCCTGTTTCCATTTCTATGTGTACAGTAGTAGCTGAAGATGACTGTAGGGTAAGACATTTTAGTTCAAAGCTCTTTAATTGTGGTTAAAACAGAAATGTCTAATTTAAAACCAAATTGGGCCAAAGCTAAAGGCTGATATTTTCAGTATGCAGAGAGAAAGGCCATAGAACCATCTCAGCATTTGTCCTGTTTCCCAAAATCCCATATGCTACCTGCTGCAAATCCCTGAGCAACCCAGTCTGCCCCGTAGCTGATCCAGCTTTGAGCAGGAGGTAGGACCAGAGCCCTTCAGGGCTCCCTCCCAACCTGAATTACCATATGGCAAGTGATCCTATGATCCTATTTCATTGCCTGTTTGTGATGGAATTCTGCCTGCAGCCACTTGCAAGAATCAGGGTTTATTTTACCTGGTTTGGCTCTGTGTATGTTTCTGTTCTCAGCACTGTGGATCACACGCTTGGGGGATGAAAAATAAATTTAAAAAAAGGCAGGAAGGTCCACCTGACCAGGCATAGTATTTAAAGCAGGCAATGGACTCTTATGCATAGTCCACTCTCTAAGATGAGCTAGTAAGACCCTCTAAGCTAAATAAATGTACTTTGCATGCGTTTATTTCATGTTGATGCTAATTTCTCAAATTCCAGGCTCCTGAAGGCTACTTAAAACCCTCCTGCACTTGCATTTGTCCCAGGGAGACAACGTGTAAGTCGGTGTGTCTCACCCTGCCACCTCTGAAAGCCGTCCCATGGCCCCACAGACCCCAAGCCCTGTTTGTTCACTGCCCTGCTGTTCCCCTTCCCTCTCGCTCCCTTGCAAAGCGAGCGGTTAATGGCAATCGCATGTGCGTGGGGTGTCACCTCCCCCAGCACAGGCCTGCCTGGGATTTATCACCCGCCACTTCCCGGCACACGAGGCAGCCCAACATCTGGTTGTGACTATTTGGTGTGCCCCATTTTGGCTTCTTTCCTTTTCTGAGAGCACCGAGAACCCGCAGTTTCTGAGGGGGCAAACCACCCCACGCTGCACTGGGGAGAGTTTGAGCCTTCCCAAAAGCAAGTGGGGAGCAACTTTCAGCAACGTGCATCTACAAAACACAGTGTAATTCCTGTTTACAGCTTTATACGACCAGACTCCCCTCTATGTCCTGCTGACACCCAAGATGTGGTTTGCAAAGCACTCAGAAATGACTTTAAGGAGCATTTATTTTTATCCTCTTCACCTTTAAAAATTTGAGGATCTTCCTAGTCTGCTTTCACAGCATGCAGATGTCTTGGAAAATAACAACTTACATGGTAGAGGGTTAGATCAGAATGCCCATTTTCACTGTCCAACTCAGACATCCTAATTATCATGAAATCTAAATCCAAGATGATGATGAGCAATTCAGAGAATTGCCAGAGGCTCAGAGCTTGGCTCGTAACATCGTTAACAAAGAAAAATAATCACTGATTCTATGCTGGAAACCTGTAACAAGCAGATCTCATAATTGCCAATCAATCAGAAGTGTGAAAAAATCAACCCCTAATCGACATCATGGAGCTGGTAAATCTTGACAGTGGAACAGTTCCTGCTGGAGCTGCTAAGGACATTTCTGAAAGTTTTTTAATAGGCAGTGATCAAAGTGAGGACTTAAGATAGACCTGCCTGTGAACTTTCAGAAGTATCATCTGGAAAAAAAACAAATATCCCAATACACTTCTACCCTGCTCCATTATGTAATTCCCATGGTAGTTCACATGCCTCATTAAAGGTGCTGGTGTGACAGAGCCGGCACTGGTACACAGATCCATTTCAGGACCATCAGTACACAAAGCCAGAAGGAAAGCAGTTTTTAGAACGAAAGCAGTTTCATCCCTAGTCTGCAGACCTGAAATGGCCTCTCATGGCAAGAGCTGACAGACAATGCTGACAGCTCCAGTACAACAGATGACAGCCTGGGAACAGCAGGCCGGTGGCTGAGGTTACCATTAATGCACCTGAACTCCAAACAGAAAACCCTCTTCTGATGAAATGTTTCCCACTGAGGTATCCTTTATAGCTCAGGGTGAGTTATATTCCCTTTCACATTTTGGCTTTGAATGCTTTCCCAGACCATCTTCCTGACCTAACAGAGACACTCCAGAACAACAAGCCTTAAATCCGAGCAACAGAAAAGGAGGCAATGGGCAGAAACTGATGCACAGGAAGTTCCACCTGGATATGAAGAACTTCTGTCCTGTGCAGTGACGGAGCACTTAAAAGGTTGCCTAGAGAGAGTGTGGAATCTCCCTTATTGAAGATATTCCAGACCTGTCTGGACACAATCTTGTGCCCTGTGCTCTCGGTAATTCTGCTTGAGCAGATGACCCACTGAGGTCCCTTGCAATCTGATCCATTCTGTGATTCTGTGAAATCCACAGAAGATAATTGCAAAGAAATCTGCCATATAAAACAAATTGAAAACCTCTCAAGATATGTTAACAGGAGTCCAAATCACAGAATCACGTAATGGTTTTCATTGAAAGGGACCTCAAAGATAACCTAAATCCAACCCCCCTGACATGGGGGCTGAGGTCAGGTTGCTCGAAGTTCCCTCCAACCTTACCTTGAACACTTCCAGTGATGGAGCATCCACTTCTTCTCTGGGCAACCAGTTCCAGTGCATCACCACCCTCGTAAGAGATTTCTTTTCCTTATACTTAATCCCATCTACCCTCTTTCAGCTTAAAATCATTTCCCCTTGTCCAGTCCACAGGTGTAGGCAAAAACACTCTCTCTCTCTCAATCTGGTTTTTAAGCTGCAAGTTCACATTGCTGGCTCACATCTGATTTTCATCCCCAGATCCTTCTCCAGGCACAATATCAAAATGTCTGGTGTGGGAGTATGTGGTGACCAATGGATTTTAGCACCAAGAAATGCTTCTGCTAATCAGTATTTGCATCATTCAATGTACTGGATATAAGCTCCACTAGTAGAAAGGATAAAAACCTGGGTTGAGACTAAGCATACAGAAATGTCTTGCTTCATCTTTGTCTTGACTTTTTAATGTTGAAGCATCAGTCTGATAATTCCATGTGTACTGGTCTGATACCAGGCTTTACCCAATGTCAGTCTAAAATTTAAAAGATTAAACTAGATGATGAAATCCCTATGTCACTAACAGGTGGAGACAATTCACCTTCCCAAGGCAATTCAGCCCATCCTGCAAAAGGTGCTATTGATTCTTGGACTGACCTATTCTTTGAAGTCATCTGTGCTTCTCCATCACCTACAAAAGTAAGTGTTCACCAGAACAGTTAAGCCAATTGAGAGTTCACTGTTACAAAAATAGGGAGGTTTTAGTTTCCCTCACCTCTGTCCAGCTTTTCTCTCCTTCTGACCCTGATTTCTTTCCTCTCCTTACTTCTAGCTATCCCCACACCTGCCCTTGATTTCTTCCCCTGCCCAGTCAAAAGTAAGCTGGTTTTACTTGCAAATCCAAGCAGTCACTTTTTTCCTTTTTAATTTTCTGCCACTTCAGTGAATCGAAGGAGCCAATTTAGCCAACGGTTGGCAGCAGCAATCAGCCAGGTTTGTCCTGCTTTTGTGTTCGAGAGCTCGTAATTAGCTCATGTCTTGAAGCACATGTGTAAGCATCCGTGTACACTCTGCTGCTCACAAAATAAAGTTAATGAGCCAAAAATCCAAACAACAAACTTGCCTTTCTCTTCCTCCACACCATAAATTAGGTATTAATGAAATAAATTATGTTGAAGACAAACCCATAGCTCACAAACTGCTAAGCCTCAATCACAAAAGAACCCTTGTCCAAACAAATTCAGGCACACATGAATGGCGATGAAACTCACCTATGTGCGAGTATGAACATCTGGACTTAAAAACAAGCCTGGCAGAAGCACAAGGGGAAGGAGACCTTGCAAATAAATGAAAATGTGTACTGAAGTATTCTGTACCTTTTCTTACAATGCAAGGGTTCTGCAGCCGCTATATCTCTGCTTATAAATAGGAGAGGTCAAGGCTCATTCTCTGACCCTCAGGGCAACAGGCACAGCACAGATTGTGTCCATATGGCTAAACTTTCTCCTTTGCACCTTCCCACATGGTATGGCTTCATTCTTACTGCTCACTGGGAAGAGCCATGCTGCCTCCTGAACCATGTGTGAATGAGGGTTATATAGCAGGGGGCAAAGCCAGGGCAAAGAGCACAGAAACAATTAAACTATTTGGATGATGCTTGAGCCCACACTTTGGACCTGTGCAGTTTGCTGGCATGGATGCAGCCCATGAGAGCAGTCAGAAACACAGGCAAAAAGCCTGTGTCTGTATATTTAATACAAATAGTTTGATCAGAGATGAGCTAAAGTCAGATCTGTAATACAAACAATGTAGAAAGAAAATTAATCTTTACCCATCTCCCAGTTAATGCAGTTGTACTATAAAAAAATCCTAACAGCATATTCCTACTGAGCACCTATTTATATGCAGTATCATAGAATTGTGGAATCACAGAATGCTTTGGATTGAAAGCAACCTTAAAGATCATCTCGTTCCAATCTTGTTTCCATGGGAAGAGATTCCATTCACTAGACCAGGTCACATAGGGCCCCATCAAACCTGGCCTTGAACAATTCCAGAGGTGAGGCATCCACGGCCCCTCTGAGCATCCTGTCCCAGTGCCTCACCATGTTATGAGCACAGAATTTCTTCCTGATATCTAACCTAAACCTTCCCTCTTTCAGTTTAAAACCATTGTCTCTTGTTCTGTCACTATCTGCCAGCAGAAGAAGTCCCTCTCCCTTCTTTTATAAAACCCTTTAAGGTACTGGAAGAATGCAATGAGTTTTTCCCAAAGCCTTCTCATCTCCAAGCTGAAAAAGCTCAGCTCTCTCAGCCTGTCTTCAGAGGGAAGGTGCTGCTCTGATCACTCTTGTGTCCCTTCACTGGACCCACCCCAACAGGTCCACCTCTTTCCTGTGCTGAGGACCCCGGACCTGGATGTAATACTCCAGGGTGGGATTCATCATACATTCTTCCTGACTGGGTCTCAATTTTTATTGTTGTTAAGTATCTGATTCTTATGTTTTAATCTAGAAAAATGTCATCACAAACCAGGACTTGCCAACCCTGCAAATAAAATCTATTTTCCAGGCAAAGGCTGGCTGCTGACTTCTAACTGCACAGCTCTTCAGAAAGGTGCGGGAACACCAACACTCATTCTACACAGTATTTCCCTGTCTTGGGAAAGGTGTTTTGGAGAGGGAAAAATTCGTGTGCCTCTAGTAGGAAAGTCAATGAAATCTTCTGAAAGATGCACTGTTTCCCTGTAGCATCAAATGCTGTGTGGTCTTGAGAGCTGTGCTTCTGCTCAGAAAATGAAGGGAAAAAAAATAAGCAGTAGTCTTCAGTGTGGCCACTGCGTGTTCTAGCATTTCATTTATGGTCTGCCTTCACCAGAGGATTAATTTACTGCTAATCTGAACTTTCCCTATTCAGAGGCTCCACATCAGCAGTGTCCTGGAAAGAACAGTGTCTCTCAGGACTTTCTCATAATCAAAATACAGAAGCACAGTGTGCTCTTAAGGCAGGAACCAAACTAGCTGGGAAAGTGTTTAGTGTGTAGTTATCAAGGATTCATTTTTCACAGTGAAAGGATACATCAAGTGGGGTTTTGCAGAGGTCAGTCCTAGATCCGGTTCTAATGAAAATATTTTCATTTTCCTGAACACAGAGTACCTGGATGATGACCAGGATGCTGGAATATAGATAATGTTTATTACATTTGCAGATGATACCCCGCTAGGAAGGGTTCCAGTAAAATCAGAGGGAGAGAATATGTGATCTTGAGAGACTGGAGATACAGGCAAGTCCAAGAGACCAAAATCAGCCAGGAACATTCCACGAGGCAGATGCAGGATGAAAATCAGCTTTCCACATAGCAGGCCTGCAGATCAGAATGGTGAACGCCAACCAGTGATGTCTAGTGGCTGATGGATCTTAGACCAGAAAAATCTAAATCCTTTCCTTTTGCTCAGTAGTAGAAAGATCTCAGCTAGAGTCTTGTGCCTGGTCTGGTGCTCTTGAATGCAAGAGAGTCATGGAGCTCCATGAGATATTCCAGAGAAAAGAGATAGAACAATCACCCATTTTAGGCAGCACTGATACTGTCACTGTAACAGCAGGAGACTGAGAAGGAACCTGGGAGATGTGAAAACAGGCTTCAAAAATAGAGGCTGCTAGACAGCAGAAAGAAAGAAAAAATCTGTTTTCTGCACTCATTTGGACATGCGACAAGTCATGGGCTAAGAGAAGTTACATCAGGAAAATCTTGGTTAGTCACTAGGAAAACACTTCTAATGGAAAGGAAAGCATGGAAGTGCACTGCCAGAAGAGTCTCCCCTGAGTGAATGTCTGTCAGGAGTGGTCAGTGTCCGTGCTGCTTGGTGAGTAATGAGCTCCTAAAAGGAGCTCACAGTTGCATGACTCAGGAGTGAGCAGTTTCTCCTCTATGGGAACAAGAAGATGCTGACAAAGTTCACCTCCATTAGCAGCTTTAAATTGCCTGCTGGTCATAGACACAGCAATTTTTTAAATCATTCTTGGTTCCCAGTCACTTTCCCCAGATCTCCAGAGCCTTCTAGACTTAATCCAGGCTAATTCAGTCAAAGTTGTTTGCTCAAACATCAAATCCACTTACCTGGATGTGACAACTGAGTTTTGGTCATCCCTGTTTTAGGTGGCAGAGCTAAGGCCTATAATAAATCAGAGGCACCATGCTCCCAGCTGACCAGGAGTTCTTCCCAAAGCATGATTTGGATGAGAGCTTCCACAATGCAGTGTTTCTAAAATCATCACCTATGTGTTGCAGAGAGCCAAAGCCTGAAATAACCGAGCATTCAGCGAGTGGCCAGCAGTGACCTGATTCTGGCAGCCAGCAGTGTTGCTCTAGCAGAGGATGTTGCTTGACACCCAACCCAAATAAATGCATCATCCTGGCAAAGCAAGGAGAAAAAGAATAGAAGCAGACAAGGTGGCCTTTCTCTGCAGACACTGCAGCAGACAGAGGAGAGCTCCAGAGCTGTGAGCTATGGCATGAAGGATTTTGTTGGTGTTACCACATCAGCCCCAGCAAAGACAAAGCTGATGACAAGGTTGGGCTCTGCCTGCTTTTTTTTGCCCTCATTTTATTTCTCACCCTGGGAGTACCACTGGAGGTAGGACTCATGACACAGTAATCAGGCACACAAATTTCACTTCAGGGAGAAGGTAAGTGCTTAACACTAACAAAATGAGTCACAAAAAAAATACTGATTTCCTGCCCAGGCACCTCACTAAATTCCTTCACACCTAGACTTACTTTGACATCTAAGGCTGGCATCCTCTGCACATGCCCGGGAATGCCACTGGCTCAGATAAGTCCTCCTGAAGGACCCATCTCCTCCAGCAGGATCTTGTCACAATGACAGCCCTGGCTTCAGAGCAAAGCCCAGCAGTCACAGCCACTCTCCATCAAACAAACGCACACAGGAGCCACCTTCTGCAACCTTGTCAGTGGAGCTCAGGAGACAGGACCTGCACTTCCAAACCTCAGCAAAGCCTCAAGAAGGCTTAATAATTTCCACATCCCAAATGGACCAGGGAGACCTGCTGAAGGAGTTGCCTTCTCCTCCTGGGAAAGCTCAGGTGCTACACAACCCTGAGCCCAAAAGGCAAAGAGCAGAACCTTGCTGTGAAACTTCATCATCGCATGGGTGGAGTTGATTTTGGCAACTCCAGTGAGTAAGGGCTGCATCTCTGGCAGCAGCCATGATGGTCCATGGTGCTGCTCTTCTCTCAGGAGCATCAGGAATGAGAGCCTGGCCATCCCAGTCATCCCATCCAGGTAAAGAAGATGGTGAACTGTTCCTTGCTTCAGCCATCAGCCTCACAAGGCAGACACCTACTGGGTGCCTCCAGTGGGCCTTGGTCAGGGAGGCAAAAAAATTGCTGGCAGCATGGAATTTGACTCCTGCAGCCTTCAAGATGGGACTGGGAGAACTGGTGTGTGGTCCTGATTCCTGGCTGATGCACACAAGCACCTAAAAGCTCATGTGAGTTAGGATTTACACCTCTCCTGGCCTCAGTCCTGCATTCAGCACCTCTGTGGGGCACTGAAAGCTGACATAAAGCTTTTTAGGGACAGTGAGTGGAACCCATGCATTGCTCTCATAGGCAGGTACAGCCTTCCCATTGCAAGCCCTACAAATGAGTTAAACCACATCCATGTGTGGGAACTGCTAGCTTTGGGAATGGCTAGCTTTGGGAACTGCTAGCTTTGGGAATGGCTAGCTTTGGGAATGGCTAGCTTTGGGAACTGCTAACTTTGGGAACTGCTAGCTTTGGGAATGGCTAGCTTTGGGAACTGCTAGCTTGCAGTGAGAACTGTTAGCTTGCCTCGTTTCACAGGCATTGAGCCATGAGGATTCTAGCTCAAAACAAGCAAGAACCATAAACAAAGATTATAAGAAATTTGCGGCCGTTGTTATTGCAGGACATTGTGCTGACTGTAGGTGGCTAATGGCATTGTGGTGTGGTGAATTGGGAGCCAATGGATATGTGGCATGAATGTTAGAAATAGTATAAAAGGAGGCCTTGTAGAATAAAGAGAAGTTCCTTTCTTTGACCAAAAGCTGTTGTGGTGTGTCTTCACATGTCGAGTCCATCTCAACAATGGCATCCATGCTCTCTCCAGCCTCCTTAGTGAAGGTCCTTAGCTGGAGGAGTTTTCATAGCAAGAATCCAAAAGCATCCTGAGGAAAGAAGAGCTACAGCTCCTAAAGCCCCGTCATGCTCTCAGGACTGTGTCATGCTTTCACTGGTCCCCACTACAATGTTTTTATGGTTTTCTTGCTTTCCTTTCTGCTCTTTTTCATGGTCCCCCAGAGTTTCAATCAAAGTTGCATTTCTCTGCTTCTCATTCCCACCAGCCCCTTGCATTCCTGGAAGGAAAACAAGGACAGACGGAGCTGCCTGGCCGTAAAAAGCTGTTCTTGCAATGAAAGCAGTGCTTTCCAATAAAACTTAAGCAGTCTGGCTGCACTGCCTGTGCTCTGCTTCCCTGCTTTAGGGCACATCTACAAAGATAGAGCAACCTCAGATGGGTGACATAAATAATACAGAATCATTCTTAATAATCAAGCAACATCAGCCTTGCCAAAAAAGTAGCCGATACACCCATTCCAACGACCGCACATTTCTGAATATGTTGATCTCCGGAATCCCCCGTCCCCCACAGCTGGTGACTGAACCAATCCCAAGTTTGATTTTTCTTTTTGTTGAGTTGTTTATTGCCAAATTCCAAAACAAAACTAAGCAAAACACACACACACACACAAAAAGGCACTTTTCAGACATGATTTATGAAGTGTGTCTAAGTAAGCGCATGCATCACACATAAAAACACCCAGGGCTGGGGATCCAGCTGCACAGGAAAAGCGGCAGCAGGAACTCTCACTGCATAATAAAGTACCTGAGCAAGCCCTTTGCTTTGCCTGTGAAGGCTTGGGGACAGATCTTCAGGAAGAGGCATAACTGCAGCACTTCATTACATTCCTTCAAGCTGTGAAAGTGTGCCTTTTTTGTTTCATTTTGAAAAGCTTCTTTAATACAAAGGCGCGCACACACAAGAAAGGCAACTATCAGCCTTCGGTCAGCTCACACTATGCCATCCCTGCACATCCAAATAGTTAAACATCCTTAACTTTAAACCTTTACCAGCATGTCTTCTGTCATAGAAGAGAAAGGCTGCCTGATTTTATTTTAAAGGAGGAAAAGCACATTAATCTCCAGCCCATCATTGGTTAACAACAGCGCTGCATACTCTGTCCCAAAGCACTGTCCAAGATACTCTCACAGCTACTGGCAGAGAAGAGGCTCTTGTATCACTCTTGTAAACTCAATATGTAAGTCACTGAGCTGCAAAACAGGGTTTTCAGCAAGGACAGAGGTCATTTGCTGTAACTTGCATGCTCTGAGTGACTAAATTGGGCAAAACATTCTGAGCCCCATGACACATTCCATGGCAGCGCCAGGTCCAATAAAGGTGTCGTGGCAGGGTGTTGGGGACCTGCAGCCCCTGCTCAGCTCTGTGCAGAGCTCAAAATTGCACCTCCAAAGCTCCATGCTCTGTGCTTTATCCCGACTCCTGCTCTCCTCCCCAGGCCTGTGGAAGTTCAGATATTTTTAGCCATTTGCCATGAGTGAAGGAATGTCTTTTGCAAAGCTACCTCATTCCTAAGGGCAGCTCTGCCAAGACAAACAGGTCCTAAGTGTGATTACTCCAACTGCAGCCAGGGGAGAGAGCTCACACCAGAGTAATGTGCATGCTCGAGTCCTAAGTACTTGGAATTATTAGTATTTATGGTGCATGAAATTACATTCCTCACTTCCTCACCTGGCCACACAGATAGGAGGGGGAGGGAATTTCAGATCCTTCCTGCCCTTACGTGGCTGAGCGCTTCTGAAAGCAAAGGAGCAGCCCTGAGAGCCCCAAGACAGATGAACAGTGGGATTTTTCATGGGATGCTCTCTGGACTGAGGCTTTTTCAGGAATACATGCCAAAAGGAAAGCCAGAGGCCAATAGCAACACAATTTCTCACCTGGGGAAATCTGTTCTACCCCAGGCTTGTTTTGTTAATCACACAGTCACCTCCATATGCCTTTACTCTCATCTCATTAGGGCCATCCCAGAAGCATACAGCAATTAACACCCTCCGGAGCAAAGGGACCAAGAACTCAATGAATAATCCCTACGGAAAACTATTGTGCCTCAAACACCAACTAATTAATTCTCAAAAACACCGTAGATGTTTTAAAACTAGCATAGCATTTACCTCTCACAAGTGAGAAAGCTGAACAGTGGAACTTAATTGACTTGCCCAAGGCCACCAAGACAAATTAATGTCAGAGTAAACTAAAGCCAGCAAAGCTGTTCCTTGCTCTGCCCCACACTGCCTGTGTGATCCCAGGTCTGAAGGACTATATGATGGGAGAACAGGATTTCTCTGCTTCTGAGGGCTTTCAATAAACCCCTTCAAGGTGTCCAGACACAATTTTACCTGCAGATACCCCATAAGCACTGATGGCAACTACTTGGAGTTCTGGGCTTAGGCACTTCAGCTGTGCCAGGCAGGGAGATTTAAATATTAAAAATTACGGCAATCTACCACTTTACCTATTTTTTAGAATTTACCAGACCCCTCCCCCTGAAATACAAGAACAGCTAATTCAGTATACAGACAGAACTTTTTTCATGTTAACCACCACTAGCAGGAGATCTCTGATCCATAGGGAATTAGTAAACAAATAGGCTTAAGATGGGACAAATATTGACATGCAGTCCCTCGAAGACCTGTTTTATCCATTTTGGACACTGCCTCAGAATCACTGAGCAGCCTTCAGCCACAGCCTCAGAGCTGCTCTGCCCTGCCCAGGCTGTTGCACTGTGAGCATTTGCTGACTTTTCATTAACAAAAATTGTAATACAGCTGATGACAAGCAAAGGGACAAGGACATCCATCCCCTCGCAGGGACACGAGTTCCTCATGGTGAGTCTCGTGCATGGCATTTATCGTCCTCTCAGCAGTGACAAACTCAGAACAACAACAATAACAACAACAACCAAAAGGCTTAATCCCTTTCCAGGGAGTTCTTGTCTGCAAAATCCTCCTTATGAAAGACAGATGTGAACCTGCCAGCCCAGTCAGACGCAGAAAGCCCTGGTAAATGCAGGAATGAACATCCTCGCACAGAACTGGCAAGGAATAATGGCGAGATTCAAACAATGAAAGAAGTAAATCATTTCAATATGACAGGCTGGATTTGAGAACAATTTCAGGCTATGGACATAGGAATCAAAGACCACCATCTCTGGCAATCCCAAAGGAAAACAATCCTTTCCTTTCCCCAGAAAGTAAAGTTAGAAGTGAAGGTGAAGCAAATTGAGACTGAGGAAGGGAATGATCCCTATCCAGCAAGACATATTGCAATAATCAAAGTACACACGTTACCGGAGATACAATTTAAAGCAGAGATCAAATTCTACAAAGCAAGGAAAAAAAAAAAGAAGTAATAGTAATGGAATTCTATGAGCAACAGGAAACCTCGGCACTGACAGGGCTTTGCTGAGCTCTACACAAACCATACAGCACAAGCTGCACCTGAGAGGACCTTTCCTATTGCACAAGTATTCAAAACCCCTGCCAGACTGAGTGTGAGTGTGATTTTGCTCTGCTTTTCATTAGCCGGGATCAAGATCCAGCATCTAATGAAAGCTCTAAGTCTCTCTAACCAGCAGGAATAAGAAAGATGCCAGCTGAATTTCCTGGATTAAGACAAAACAACAGGAAAGCTTGGGAGGTCTGAGTCTTATCCTGGACTCCTGGCAGATGTGATAGCACCACATCTGCTTCCCACATCAAAGAAAATGCCCAAGTCCATTTTTAGGGTGATGTGAACAGCATTTTCCCACACTAAAAAATCACCATTGTTCAGAAATCCAGAGCTCCCAGATACAACCAGTGAGGTGACAAGTGGCAGCTCAGCCAAGCTCAGCCCATTGCTGGACACACAGCATGGACACACCAATCCCCGGAATCACTCACCCACGGAGGGGAAACTTCCCACTCTCAGAAATGCATGTTCAGGTGGTGACCTGCAAAGCCTGAAAAATTCACCAGCATGGAGAATTCCAGTCCCAAAGGAATGGCCTCTTCATCCATCAAATGTCTCATCCCTGCCTACCACCTCTCCAAGAATGGGAGATACCGGTTGTATTAATTCTCAACCTCCATGCCTTGTACCTTTTATTTTTTTAACCAATTTGAAATCATGTTTCAATTCTCCCCTCGTAAAGGTTATTAGTTCAATTACTTTCTTGTTGCTTTCATTCACACTGAAGTGGTCCCAAACTTTCTAATCAAAATAAGAGCAATTAATTCAGAAATCTTGATCTGTAGGTAATTAAGATTCATTCACACCTCTCCGGCCTGCAAATCAACCAGCTTTGACTTCAAAATACGTTTGGGAAATCTGGATCACATTTTAGGGAGGGATACTGTGAGTAAGAAAACACAAAATAGGTATAGCATTGTTTGCTATTCCTCTACCACCTCAAAACTGTTTGGGGGTAACGTGGCACTTCTATACTTGCCTTCTTTGCATCAACTTTCACATCTGGGGACATACAACTTCCTCAGTCTTCCAGTTGTTTTTCTCCCCAGAAAGATGACAAACCTTTTTCTGCAAGCTGCAGGGATGTCCTCACAAGTTTCTAATCACGAGGGTTTCTGCTGTGGGTGACTGCAAGTGACAATTCGAACTATGCACGTCCTGTTCCAATACAAGAGTGCAAAAATGCAGCTGCTGCTGCTTGGAACGTGGCCACTGCTCAGCAGAGCACAACCACACTGTGCCTTCCTGGGAAAAGCAGGAGGGAGTCACTTGTGCAGCATGTGAAACATAAGGTAAAGCTGGGGGTTTTGCGAGGATAGAAGAGATGGTGATTCCAGCACCCTCCCAGCTTGGGCATCAGTGCAATACTGACTCCTGCAGTGATCCCCACAGCTCTCCCTTAATGCCCCCTTCCTCCTTTAACCCCTATGCATTCCTCTGCTGAGACAAAAAATCCAAGAGCTGGCTTGCTGAAACAATAGAGCCTCTTAATGCAAATTGTCGTTTCTTGGTTTGGTTTTTTTTTACAATGAGGGTGGTAAGACACTGGCACAGGCTGCCCAGAGAGGTGGTAGATTGGTAGATCCCCATCCCTGGAAACATTCAAGGCCAGGTTGGACAGGACTCTGAGCAGCCTGCTTTCGTTGAAGATGTCCCTGTGCTCATTGCAGGGAGCTTGGACATCATGACCTTTAAGTTCCCTTTCAATCCCAACTATCCTACAATTCAAATGAATCTGTTACAAAAACAATACCTGTCCTCTTCCGTCCACCCAGGGGTGTCTCACACAACTGCAGGTTGCCATAGCTAAGGGGAAAAACACAGGCAGCTTCATATCACTTCTCCTTTTTCATAGTTCTTGTTCACCTGCTATCAGTTTCCCATATTTATCACTGTGAAATCAAGTTATATACTTGAAAATATATATCAACTGTCTGACATTTGAAAATCTATTTACAGTGCTTTTCTTCTCATTACCCTGTTTACTTTACAACTTTGATTTTATTGAAATGCCATTTTGGAATATTGATTTCACTTGAACTGCAAATAAAAATGGGCTTTCTTGGAGAAAATTAAATATATATTTCATATGCAACAGACAGGAAAATCTCTCTGAGTCACTCTTGCATAGAGAAATAATTGGCCTATTTAAGAGGGCTGTATAATGTTGTGTAACTCAGGATGAGGGCTAAATGCTGGTGTGCTGGGAAGATTGGGGGTTTAAAACCAGCTCACAGTCGATCATCAGACCCATTTATTCAGTTTGTGTTTCCACTTTTCACAGTCCTGACGAGGTAAATCTCTGCAGCAAAACTTGGCATTTGACTCCTTCTGTTCTCTGCTGCTTCTATCAGCAGCCCTGCAGCTCTATAAAGCTTTTAGTCAAAGGTAGGTGAGTGGGACTGGGGAAGGTACGTGACATTGGCTCCTTCTGTACCTAAACATTTTGCCAGCAAAGCTTTGTCCGTGACACGTGAAAAATGACACAGCTGACAGGGCTATGCAAACAGAGCAACCCATGCTGGGGCCAGGAACTATTTACTGCTTAGTTCCTCCTTCTAAGCAATAAACTACATGAGCAAAAAATAAAAAACCTTTTGTCAGAGATTAGGTTTGTTTTTACTGGGAAAATGTATGAACAGAGTTTGGTTGATAGACTTGCAAATCAAGTTAAGGAAAGCAATGCCTATGTTCAAGGAGGAAGAAAAAAGGTGTCACTATAAAGGATGTGTTCATTGCAGGGCTGTGAACAGCCTCTAGAGATGGATCCACCTTTCTACCAGAGGGAACCCCTAAAATCCTGTGTGATGTGATCCAAGTGCCTTCCCATCCCACATGGAGGCTTATTGTGAGCTAAACCGTGCATATCAATCCTTGCCCTACCCCAGGGGAAATTGTCCATGTGCTCAAAGGAAAGACCTTTGCACACCCTTCCAATATTGAGCATTCCCATGCAGACTCTTGCTTAGAAAAAAAACCAAACATTCAAAAGAACTGTTGCAGAAAGAACTAGACCTTGAAAACCTAAAGGGAAGAATTTCAGACTCAGGGGAGTCTTCTACATCAAAGAAAATGGGACAACTGGAAATATGGAAGCAACCCAAACTTGCCACAAAGTGGTCTCTGCAACTTGCTGCAAAGCTGACAAACATCTGTATTCCCTCGTGCTCCTCCTGTGCTTAACAACAAAATAAATTAAGAGCTGTAGTTATCTGTGTCCTGAAAGAGCAATCACATCATGTGGGAAGTCCCCCAAGCTGTCAGGACTGAAACTGAGCCCCAGAGAGCCAAAAAGGGCACAACAAAAAGGGCTGAAGAAGGAGCAGTCCCTTTCAGTCCCACAAGCAGAGCTGACCCGCGGGGCGCAGAGCAGGGCTGCAGTGACAGTGACAGAGCCAACCTGCCCACAGGCAGCTCAGCAGAGCTCCACTCACAGCTGCAGGGCCAGCTCCCAGGGGGTGGGATGGCTTGTGCTGGGATAGCATATCCCTGCAGGACCTCATGGGTTTACATCTGGCCCCTGCAGCAGGTGGGCCGGAGCTAACGCCTCCAGCCAAATCTCCAGCTCAATGTCTTATTGATGCAAATCCCTGCAGAACGCTCCTAACTCGTTATGGCAGGTGCCATTTGCTGCTCACAAGAGAGGCAGCAGAAGCTTCTGGGTAGGAGGGTCCTCTAGAAGCAAAACTTGGTGATAATGAGTGATGCCTGACTGTTTCAAAAGAACATATATTACCAATGAATCAAACACCAATTGGAGGAGAATTCTGCAATTTTTGAAGGAGTTTTCAATCACAGAATCATTAAGGTTGGAAAAGACCTCTAAGATCATCGAGTCAAACCATTAGCCCAGCACTGCCAAGCCCACCACTAAACCAGTCCTTAAGTAACACATCTACAAATTTTTGAACACTTCCAGGGAGTCATTCCATCACTTCCCTGGGCAGTCTGTTCAAATGCCTGACCACACTTTTAGTGCAGAAATGTTCCTTAATATTCAATCTAAACCTTATCTGGTGCAACTAGAGGCCATTTCCTCATTACCTGGGAGAAGAGACTGACTCCCACCTGTCTACAACCTCCTTCCAGGAAGGTAAAGTCACCATGGAACTTAGCATCAGCTACCAGAAAGACATGTAAGATAATTTCCCTTTTAACTTTACTACAGTAAACAACACCCATCAGCCAAAATTGCCTTTGGGGTGACACACAGGATGTACACATCAATTCCAATGTATACAATAGGAGGATCAGGAAACAGGTAGCCTACACTGTTGATACTGGCCTTGACAGTGCTGTCACTGCACTGCTTGCACTGCCTCCTAACCCATCTGCAGGAAACCTTCAAATAGGAAAAGTTATTAAATCCAGAAACGATAAATTATCTACACGGAAAAGGGAGAAGAAGCAGCTCCTTTAATCTCCCAATAAAGACGCAAAGGAAATTGCATCATCCCCAGATGGGAGATCAGCGTGACAGGCCAGGCAGACAGAGGGATCACTGCAGTGGCATCAGTGGCACTGCTTCCACGGACCCAAACAGACAAAGAGACAGCTCTAGAGGAGAAGGCTAAAGGGAATGCCTAGATCCAGCTTCCTCCTGGCCATCTAAGAGTCTTGACACAATCTTTGTATCTGGTTACTCTTTCTCATGTAAAGCACATCAAATTCCCAGCTCTAATGCATGGGGGGAGTGAACTTTGCTGCTCAGACACATTTCTGCTGCGGTTCTCAAATAATGTAGGAAAGACAAGTTATAATTCTCTTTGGCCAAGTGTAAAACCCACCAACTACAAAGTGAAACTGAGCTGAAAAACTACACTTGTCTTAATTTTCAGAGGAATGTAAAAAGAAATGAGAAACAGCTTTTTGACCGAGTATTTTTTTTAGCACTGTAATTTTTTAATTTTTTTTTTCCTGATCCATTATCTCATCAGTAGCAAAACAGTTTATTTTCTGGCCTCCTTCCACAAGCTCTCTGGGTCAGATAGCGGTACTTGTTTTAATGTAATAAATATGGTTGTTAACCAAAAAGAGGCAGATGTTTATCCCCAGAATGTTCCCTGCACATTCCCAACCCCCTTTCACCAAGATTATTTCTTGTCTAAATTAAGTGCATTTAAAAACCTGTCTGAAGTATCTACTCCAGAGGCCAACAAATAACTGCTCCTTAGTGGAGAATGATATCCTGTGGTCTTCGTCCCTTCTGGTCATGCCCCTCACTGTTTACACCTCCCCAAAGCAGAGTAACTGTTGACAAATCACAGAAGCACCATTTCAGGCTTGGTCTCAGAACCACAGAATCACAGAATGAGTCAGGCTGGAAGGGACCACAGTGGCTCCTCTGGTACCACCTCCCTGCTTGGGCAGGGTCACCCCAGAGCACACGGCACAGGAATGTGTGCAGACAGGTCTGGAATATCCCCAGTGAGGGAGACTCCACACCCTCTGCAGACAATCTGTTCCAATGCTCGGTTACTGCACAGGAAAGAAGCTCTTCCTCACATTCAGGCAGAACTTCCTGGGCATCAGCTTCTGCTTCTTGCCCTATTGCTTGGCACCACCAAGCAGAGCTTGGCGCTATCCTCTGATACCCTCCCTTCATATACTTATGTGCACTTGTAAGGCTTCCCTTCTTAGTGCCAGGTAAGAGGTTTTTCTATGCATCAGCCACCCTGAAAACTTGATGTATGGAGACCCTTACACCATTAGTCTTAACCCAGCCGTAGTGACTCTCCAAAAATAAAAGGAAGAGCAGAAATCTACAGGAAGTCAGGTTCACAGCTGACTAAATGAAGGCAGATTAGTCTGCCATTGCCTGAGACCAACCTCACCGACAGTCACCACAGAGCCACCAAGAGGCAGCAACTATTGCTTGTCTGAGCCCTGCAAAGCCCTGATATTCCATCTGCTTCTGCTCCGTCACACATCCAAACTGCAGCTTCTGCTCACTGGGGACCATCCTTCAGCTCTGACAGCTGAGGTGTTGCTGCTCACTAATTCAAGATCCAGTTTAAGGGAGCAGTGCCTCACCTTGCCTAAACTGGCCATTCCTAAGCATCTGATGGGAAGCTGGGTGCAAGATCAAAGCCGAATGTGTATCTAACCCCAGAGAAGCAGAACAGGCATCAACAGCACGGACAGGGAGCTCCAGATTCCTGCAGGGATGTCAGTATCTACCTATCAGCCTGCATGACTCAGCCAGGCAGAAGCTGACCCAAAGAACCACAAAAGGAGGGGAAAAACATTTTAATACAGAGGCAGGCACATTTATCAGCTAAAAGAAAAACCTCCCTCTCCACTGGGGTTTGCCTTGGTAAACACAGAAGACACAAGTCAACCAAATTGCCCGGCCAACCCCTCACCCCACATCCAGCTGACACTCAGAGCCAGTCCCTCTGCTCGCTCCAGCAGGACGCTCTGCAGCTCCCCTCCTCTGAAGTCTGCTTACATTACTGCCTCCCTTTGCTGACATTGGCAGCTTTCTCAAGTCTTTGCATAACTATTTTTTCTTGGATATACTTAATCGATCTTATTTTTATCCCATCTGTGAGAAAGAGCGGCTGCAGCACAAACCAATCCACTCTGGCAGTGCCGCCAGCCCCACAGATCCCATGACCCCTCGCCAGGCTGCTGTAATGTTTTCTGTTTATCTGGTGCTGCTCTTGGGCACTCACCCATGTCCTATCCCAAACACCCCAGGAATGTGCAAGTCCTCCTAAAGGCCTCTTTCAAGGTGAATTAACCAAGCCTCATGCATACAATATTGCTGAGCATGGACTTTCAGACTTTTATTTTTCCATATAAAGTTTTAAATGGGTTTAGACTGAAAACCTTCCTGAGGGATCTCACGTGTTCTGCTTACACAGGTCCTGCAAACGAAGCTGGATGTACTCCATGGGAGAACCTACTACAGCTTAGGGGGTTTCCAGCAAGGATAAGTGGACCACTAAAGTCACATCTGCTGCTTCGGAGGGATACAGGGCTAAGAGAGACAGTAACAGCTTTACTCATGTCAGCCACTGGCAGTGGAGGAAATACCACTGCCAAGGATGGTGCCACTGGAAAAGCAGGAGTGGGATGCCTGTTGTAATTGCCATGAGATTAAATCCAAGGTAAATCTGTGGCTGCTGTTGTCCAGGAAGATGGACTGAATGGTCTCACTAGTCCTTTTTGACCTTTTATATAGGTACCAAAACAGCTGGGTTTGCCTGCTTTGTGAGACAGTGTCCAGAAGGATATGAGATGGTGGCCAGTGATGGGCACTGCACACAGGAGCTGGCTGGCTTGCCAAGTGCTGGAAAATTCTCCGGGAAACAAGGAATCATAGAATCATTTAAGTTGGAAGAGACCTCCAAGATCATCGAGTCCAACCATTAACCTGGCACTGCCAAGCCACTAAACCATGTCCCTCAGGGACACATCTACATGTCTATTAAATCTCTCCAGGGATGGAGACTCCACCACTGCCCTGGGCAGCTTGACCCAATGATTGACAATCCTCTCTGTGAAGAATATTTTCCTAATATGCAATCTAAACCTCCACTGGTGCAACTTGAGGCCTTTTCCCCTTGTCTGTCACTTGTTACCTGCGAGAAGAGATTGACCCCCACCGGGCTCCAAGCTCCTGTCAGGGCATTGTAGAGAGCAAGGGAAGTGAGGCTGCTTCTCTCCTTCTGCTACCTGAGGTGGCACTGTGTTGGTACTGAGCCCATAGCTTGGAAGCATGAGCAATATGTCATTGTCACAAAGAGATCTGCAAAACCACTTCAAGCAACTATTTGTAAATCTGTTTGGGTTTCTAAGTCCAAACATTTGTAAATCCATTCCCACCAACTGGGAATACATGAGTCAGTGACTATCTGACAAATCTCCACAGTTTATACAGGAAGGCATAAAGACATCATTCTTTTTTAAATAAATATTTTTAATCAAAATTTCCTGAAGTAAATGAGTAAAACAAAGATTTTTATAAAAGAACATACCTAAGTACTTAACTTTCCCTTCCACTGTCCCCACTTCTGAACGAAGGAGCAGGACACAAAATGGTCCTTTTATTAAAAAGGACTGACAGGTCAAGTTATACTCTTACACCACTTCAACATCTTATTTTTAAAAAATCCATATCCAAACTTGCACAACATTAGAAAATTATTTTCATTTATACATAATTAAAAAGTTGGGTAAACTTTGAATATTTACCTCTTTGCTTTTATTTTCCGCCTTTCCTTGCCTACTCCCTGGCCAGCAAAGAAATGTACAGGCATGGTCATCTTCATTTGTTTGCAGACTGCTTCAGACTTAGGGATTAATTAATTCAAAAGAACCAGAGTACGTGGAGTTCTTGGGGAGAGGGATATAATTACTGCATTTTAAGTTCTCCTGGAAAAATGTGAAAGTGGCAATTTTTTTGAGTTAATGTCTTTTCCTGCTGCTCATTCTGGCTGGAGGCATCCTCCTGTCTTTCCTGACTAGCATTGATCTGTTCCCTACTGAAATGCAGGAGATAAAGGAGATGCCTCCTGTGAGATTGGGTGGGGAAGGAGTTGTGGTCCACAGGTGAAGCAGGGAAACATAAACGACCTGGTATGCTCATTTTGCTAAGGATTTCACTTAATCAAATTATCACCAAACTGCACGCCATTTCTAACCACTAATTACCCACTGCCTGGAAACTATTTTGAACAAATGTAAATGTACAAAATCTAGTTGATGATAGCCTTGAAATGTAGATCCTGGGAAGCCTGTGAACTTTAACAACTGTGGAGAAACAAAACCAGAGTTTCTTTTCATAACTTTGATCCTGTTCTAGGGGCAATACACAGGCACATGTAACGGATCTTTCCTTCCTCTCTATTTTCTTGCCAAGGATGCTCTTTGGAAACAGTGCTGTAGGTGCTCCTTACAGTTTATCCTCCAGAATACATCAGATGCTATTTAAATAAACGCAATGTTATTTAAATAAATGCATGCTAGAACTTTTCTACAGTGCCTCGTGGTAAACTGCAGCCATGAAGAGCTTACGTTCAGACTGAAGGGGCCAAAAAAAGCTGAAGTCAAACAGAACAATTCAGTCTCATCCTACAGTACCAGTACAGTACTCTGCATGGTGATGGAACAGATTAAACACCACAGCAGTGCCACAGCTAAATCAAAGACCCAGGCATGGACCAAGGGGGAAACAACCCCACAGACAGGGTTGTGGGACCCCACAGTCCATGGCTCAATGGAAACATGAAGGTAGAACTAATTCCTTTCAAAGCAAGCCATGGAGGTTTTAAGTTTTCCCAAAACGGATTTTTAATCTGAAGGTCCTTATGGCCCTTTGCAAATTGAAATCATCAGGTTGTTTTCTGCAAACAAAAGTTCAAACCCTGATGGAGGTTCACGTTTTCCATGTAGATATTTAGTTCCTACAGTCTCCATCACAAAATTTCTGCTGAAAAGCCAGACCCAAAGCTCAGGAATTCAGTAAAAGAGAGAATGGAAGAAACGATGCAGCTCCTCAGCTGACTACCTTGCAACCAGGTCTTGAAATCATAATTTCCCAGAAATGAAATCTGTGCGGATTCAGAAGATAAACAGGACAAAACCATGACACAGGCAAGGTGCATCCATTCATCAGTAAAGCCAAAGCAAATATGGATGAAATGGGAGATTTTTTTTCCTGAGCTCCTGTTTAGAATCTGATTTTTTCTTCCAGGGTCAACAAAACCTCCAGTTTCAAACTTTTAAACATACGCTTTAAGAATTAGCATGTTGTGAGGTTTCACTGCAGACAGCATGTGTTTTCTCAAGCAACATATACAACAAAAAATCATGGGGGTTCTTTCTATACTTCCCTCATCATTAACACAAAGCAATCACATAGAGCTTTTTAATTTTCCAGCACACCACAAGCAAGAAGGAATGAAACCTCTGACAGATGGCTTTGAGGTAGCACCCGCACTTTGCAATTGGATAAGATGACCTTCCTTGTGTCATAAATGTTGGACTGGTTGGAGATCACAAGCTTCCTTGCTCTTCCAGATGCACTTGGTCTCCTCCTCAGGTCCACAGTGGTCGTGTGGGGCACATTAGGTCCCAAGAAGCCACTGTAGCAAGGATATAATTTAGGGTGCTTGCATCAAGCTGTGCTTTTTAAAATAACCGTAGGCTGTCCAGGAAACATGGAATGGCAATGTAGGAACTTTTCTGTCCACTTCACAAAGTTGCTTTGCTTTAGTAGGTGGTTTTCCTCATATTTTTGCCTGCATTCCTGTATTTCACAGAAAATACCTTCATTCCTTCCTCCTTAGGTCAAGTTTTCTTTTTCTGGTTGCTGTATGCTTTCACTTCATCTCTGAGCTAACTCACACTATGTGATCTCTGCCATGAGGGGAAAGAATCAAAGCTCAAGAAAGCTCTGGTGGTGTTTTTACAGCAGTAGAATTCTGTAGTGATGAACATTTCATGTTCTGGAACTTTACCACGTATACAATCACACAGCTCTGTCACGAGATTTGTGCTCGAGCATTAGAACAGGCTGCCCAGGGAATTGGTGGAATCACCATCCCTGGAAGTATTCAAAAAATGTGTAGATGTGGTGCTAAGGGACATGGATAAGTGGTGAACACGATGGTGTTGGGTTAATGGTTGGACTTGATGAAACTAGAGGTCTTTCCCAACTTTAATGTTTCTATGATTCTGTGATTTTAGTCCGACCCTACTGGTAGCCACCAGATAAGGCTCATGAACCTGCATGCATCAAGTGCATGGGAAAGGTGAACCCATGGAGCACTCAGTGTCTTCAGATACAGGTGCTTCAACCTTCCCAAAAATTTCCCTCCAGCATCTGTTGTGGCCACCAGACATCAGCACCTTGTCCTAAGCACCTGTCTCAGAGGGAGAGGTGACAATTCCCAATTTGTTATCCATCTCCCCACAAATGTTTGCAACACATACTTCAGACTTGGGAACTTACTTCTCTGATTCTGGAGTCCACTTGGTCTACTTTGCCAACACCATTTACACTTGCTTTAAGGATATTTTATATACTCAGGAGGGGGTAAAAGCAGCTAAATGTACCTGAGAATTGGTCCCACAAAATCTCCACCCTTCCTTTAACTGCTATTACCACACAAAATGGGAACAGCAAATGTTTCAGAGAACAAATTGTACTGGTTCAGGGCAAATGGGTGCAGAGGCTTTAACATTGTTGCAGTGCCAGGAAAATGAACAAATTTGCCCCCTGGGTTGAAGCTAAAGGAACAAAATTCTTGAGCCCTGCCTAAAATCACATGGGTCTGTTTGGCTCGTCTGATGTTGTTCCATGGTGATTCACAAGCATTGCTCTCCCTTGCTGTGTGATGCTTGGCAGCCAGCTGCAGTCAAAGCCGCGCACAGAGCAAACCAGGGCCCTGATGCATACTTTGTCTCTTTTTTTTTCCTTGCAAGCAAGGTTCTGCCTCAGAGACAACTCTACAAAACTACGGAACAGGCAAGGTCCGGACAGAATCAGCAAGTATTTAGTGTTGTTGGAAAATAAAGCCAGATTGCACGGCCTGATAGCCATATGATCCCCTTCTAACATGCATCATTTCTCTTAGCAACAATCACAGGCAGTGCCTCCCACACTGCTTTGCAAATAATGATTAAGGTCGAGAATACTTCCCCAGATTGTAGCCTGTCCTTTGCACCTGCAAAACCTGGGTTATGGAAAGTTGACTCGAGGCCACGTTTAATAAAAGCCTTGCCCAGGTGTCACAATAGTGAACCCATAGCCGTTCCACCCAGCAGCATGACCTGGAGCACTTATTGTAAAGTGTTGAGGCATTCAGCAGAGTCAGAAGGAGTCAGGAGCACTGAATTTCTGAGGAGTGACTCAGAACCCATACTGTACATGTAGAGTCCAAGGAGACAGGGTGTCTGGGAAGCGCAATTAGGTGTTCCCTCGTGTGCTCAGTGAGGAGCTGCTGAGAGCCAGCCAGCTGGAAACACCAGGGACATATCTGAATACACACCTGCCTCCTGCCTTGCTCCTCGCAGGACCTGGCTGACATGGCACAGAAGCCTGCCCTAAATATCAGCTGCAATTTCTCACGAGTGGTGCATGAGATATTGACCACCTGGCACAGTATCCCCCTGAAGGACAGATGATGCAGACCCACGCAGGGAAGCACAACCTGAAGGTGGAGGTCGATTAAATATGACCACGGCACCCATGGTGTACTTCTGTCTCTGGGAAGGTTTTCTGCTGCCACTGTTGCTGTCCTTACGTGAAACTCGTGTTTCAAAGCAGTTTGTCAGGAAGCATTAGCATGCCTGGCAGGTTTGCCTAGCCTAGGCTTCTTCAAGTAAGCAAACAGAATGAAGAGAATTCCCAATTTTGCATGTTTAAACAGTAGGACTGAAAGCTATTTAGGGTCCTGCTGACCAAATCTCTGATCTCACAGGGTTGGTGCTGTTCAAGCCTCCTTAGCAGGCTGAAGAGCACCCTTCTGACTTCTGAATTGCAACAGAGGAAAAAAACACTTACAGAGCTCTTCAAGAAAAAAAAGGAAGGAAGGATGACTTGTCACCGACAGGTGATCACCCTCTGTTTCCACCTCCTGCTTCTGGGACAGAGATAAGGGATCTTCCCTACACTTTAGGCACTTCTTTACCCCTTCATTCCTGTGCACACCTGGCACCACACACTGCTGTGACGTTCAAGGCATCATTGCTCCCAGGAGAGCTTTTTGTACTTGCTCTGTAATCCAAATCTACTAAATACGTATCAATCTAATTGTTACCATTGTATCAAGCAGAGAAAAACAATTAAGAAACTTCAGTTTACAATGTGCCAACCGTTCAAAAAAATCAGATCACTGTGGATAATAAACAGTGAGAAACAACAAAACAGGAGTCAGAGGAATTGGAGTGTTTCATGGTCACTGATGTAGTAAATCAGCACAGCAGTTTAACACAGACAAATGTACTGTAAAGTCATATATCTGAGGGAAAGGACTGGACTTGAAAGCACATATTTAAATGTGACATTCATGCAGTACACTAGCCAGGAAAATGAGGCTGATTTCATTAAAGAAAAAGAGGTCTCTGAAGACTATACAGTCCATGGATACATTAATAAAAAAGAAGGAAAAAAAAAAGTAGTCCAAGCATAATTTAGGCTATGTCAGAGGGGAATCACAATGATTAGTAAAATAAAAGGAGCACAAGACAGATTTTATTAAGTTAGTGAAATAAGTCTGGGTGGGAAACTCCAGAAGACTATCTTACAGGTAGTGTGTCAAGTACCAGTGAGGATGATATGTCAGCTTCAGATGCTGTCTCCATCCTTAGTACTGAGTCTGATGACCAAGAAGCAAATTCAGATTTAATTAGCATGCTCCCTGTATATATTTAAGATAGCGCCTACATATTTAAATTATGGCAACTTCAGATGTTCTCAGCTTTCCACTGCACCAGTCTGTATAGAAGCAACTCCCACTTCAAGGACAGGCATATAGAAGAGAGCAGGGTCTTCCCATTGCCAGTGGTCAGCAAAGGATGAAAACACTGAATTATCATGGTCACAGAGGAAATCAGAGACCAGATCTGTGTTTTCTTCATAACCACAGAACACCTCTGAGAACTCTCTAAAGTGCAGGCACCAAGACATATTCGCTCCAGTGAAAACCAGCCTCTGCTGGTGTGTGAGGGGACAGACTGCTCCATGCTCCTCAGACTGAGAGCAAACTAATTCTGGCCAAGGACACGGAAGGAAAACTTGTTTTTAGCAAAACTGTGGTTCTGCATGGGTGCAAATGGCCTTGGATGCACTCAGAGAGCCATCCCCAGTGAACTGCTGGGAACTTCCATCAGGAAGATGAGTCCCAAACAGCTTCAGCTGTGATTTCCACCAGTGGCCGTGTGGAAATCAGGTATTTCCGGGAGAACACCACAATGCTGACCTTCCTCAGAGGCCAAATTTATTCTCAGCAGAGAAAGGAAACCTCTCACAGTTGCCAGATTAAGCTGATCAAGAACTAACAAGACCTGAAGAAGCAACAGGAGTGGCCTCCTCCTCCACTCTCCCTCCAGAGAAAAATCTGGCTTTTATTACCAAATTCCAGCCTGGAGCTTCCTCCCACAGGATAGACCAAGGAGGCCCAGACTTGTATGAATTAACCAAAAATAACACTTCCAGGGAGGGAGAGGATAATTGAGGGAATTGCTGATGGGATACAGAGGTCTCTCACCTCCTTCTCACCAGTTCAAGTCCAAAAGTCAGGATGAAGGAGAGAAAGCCTCTGACTTTGAGAAGTTTGTTGCCCTTAGCTGATTTACTGGGAAGCAAGCGACTGCCACAACCACCATCACGTCAGGCAGCCTCAAGTCAGCGGACAAGAAAAACAAAAACTTCCCATCTCCACATATGTCCTTCCCATCTCCACAATAATCCATTTTAAAGAGCTGTGGGTTGCATGTGGCAAGGCTCAGACTGATCGCGAGCTCCAGGCTCCACCAGCAAATATGTTTCAAAATAGCCAGAGCAAACAGGATTCTGTTTGGGGAGGGAAGGAGGCAGGCACCTTTTCAGCTGTGTTTGGCCAGCAGCAGGGATATGGTGGATCTGGTGGATTCTGACCATCTCCACTGCACATCCTCATTGCTATGGAAATGTCCCATACACAGAGCGGGGATCAGCAGCTCCCTGGAGCAAGGAGGCAGCACTGTCCTCAGGTAATGGCGCTGCATTAGAAGAAGGAAAACAAGAAATTTGTGCAGGCGAGCTGAAGACTCACTAGAGCGTGTAAATGTTACCTAAATTTGTGCATCAGCATTTAAATACCATGAGAACTGGAGCTGGAGCTAGGCAAGAGCAAAGCAGATGAACACAGAGTGTCTGATCCAGCCTGGGGAGACAGGGAAGCACAGGCAGCTGGGGAGCACCCACAAACTGGGCCAAGGCTACCCCAAATGCTGCTGTTCCCCAGGAGAACCCTGTGAGGAACTGAAGCAGACGGCAGCCAATGCTGGTCGGTGACAGCAGAGAATCCTCAGAGCAACCCTGGGCAGGACAGGGAGCACCACACCAAGCTCAAGCACTGAAGCAGGAAAAAGCAGCATGGAGAAAAGGACCAGCAGCACCAGGAGAAGCCACCAGCAATGGGAGATCTCTCCTGGAGGTCTCAGTAGCCATGATGGGTTTGTGGAGCTGCAGAGGGGTCTGGCTCAGGGAAGAGAAGCAGCACAGAGCCACTGTTACAAAGCAGGACTTGTCTGCCCTGCCCTTGTGCAAGATGAGAAAGGGGGAAGGGAAGGGAAGCACGTGCTCATCCCACCTTCCTGCAGAGCCTTCCCAACCTGTGGCCTCTCGGAATTCTGGATCCCCCACTGCAGTGGAGTGGCCGCCGAGAGAGGCTTTACTCAAGGTAGTGCCTTGGTGAGGTAATCTAAGACAACAGGATTAAACTGAAAGAGACAATTTATGTTGTGCAACAGGAAATATTTCCAGACGGTAAAGTCTGTGGGGCTCCAGAGCACTTTCCCAAGGTAAGCGGCAGAACTGGAATGGCCATCCCTTGGCTCATCTGTCAAGGCTGCTCGAGCACTGTGTGGTGTGGAGAACATGCTTGCTCAAGGAGAGAGACAGGACAGGGACCCTGGGTTTGTTGCTGTTACAGCAGTTCTGCGTGAAAACAGGGACCCAGCATTTGCTTATACACAGAAAAAGTTTCTATTAAAAGAAAAAAAAGCTGATATTTACAGCAAATAAGAAAGCAAAAAAAAAAAAAAAAGACAGAAGGGTCTTGGTGGTACTTGAGACCCTTCTATTCCTGTCATGATCTCACCCTGAGTGGGTTTCTCATGTCTTCCTTTCTCCTTTGCAAGTGTCAGAGAAAAAGCAGATCCTAAGGGACTGATTCTTACCTGCCCTTCACTGCTGTAAATCAGGAATAATGTCACTGACAGGAGTGATGTCAGTTTAAAATGAAGTAGGTACACATTTAAATCCAAAAAAACTAAGGATGAAATTATGTTCACCTCCCAACACAGCACATAGGTAAACTTTTCAGATAGTTTAGAAACTGACTCCCAAAAACTGCACTTGAGACAGAGGTTCACCTCTCAGGATCTGCATATATGGGTGGATTTCTAAAGGACTGGAGGTCCTATTCCCCCTTCAAGAGCCCAAAGCAGCCCCTGAAGCACAGTTAGCCCCCCAGTCACCTTGCACAGGCAATGATTCCATTCACCTCAGAGCTGACTTGCCTGGTGGACCCCTGCAAAAATGCCAATCTGTCACCCCATTTCCCTTCCCATGGTGAAATACAGAGCACAGCTCCAGGTAAATGCTGTTTCTTAGGCTCCTAAGAGGTGCTGGGAGCAACTCCTGCTACAGGTTCTCCCCTCCCTCTGTTACATGAGCTCATTACTCTCTTGGCTATGTCTCTGCTAGTAAACTAAGCCCTGCCAGAGCCCATTCTTCAGCCCTGAAGCCAATTGGCACAGCCTGACACCTACATATTATTAAACTCTCTTACGCTCTGAAACAAGGTGGCTACATCCAAACTGCCTTTTGGGGTGTCCTGGCCCTTCCTAAACTCCAGCAACATGCAGAAGTTGTCTCACATCAAGCCTTGCATGGTAGCACAGACCCTCAAGACCAGCTCACTAGGACATCTATAAGACAGCCATGAGAATACTGAAAGCGAACACTTTTTGATAAATCCTTAAGGAGTAGCACAGCGCTCAGAAAGAGTCTGGGAAGTTAGAAAACCCAAAAAAGAATTTCCTACTCAACTTGATTTTAAAAAATAAATAAATAAAAGCAGGAGTAGCTTTCATATAGGAACTGTGAAACAAACTTTGAGCTTTTGCCTAGAAATTGACTCCAGGCAAAGCTGTCAGAGATGTCTCCTGGGTCTCCCACTGCTTATGGCAGCAAGACAAGGGTGCCAAGGCTGGACAGGGAGCCTGAACTTTCCCCAGCCATGGGAGGTGATGTGCTTTGGCTGGAGGCAGGGGAGAGGGACTGGGTGAGCCCAAAGCCCCCTTCCTACGTGGGTAGAAAGAATCTTGTAGCTTCTTTCACCACTTTCTCATTGGGGAAGGGGGCACAGAGAGGACTCTACAGCCAAACTAGCATAAAACAAGAGGGAGTTGAGGGAGCAACACAAATCAAGCAATAACTAGGAGGTAAATACACTGTACACAAAGCCTTGGGATCATTTTTCCTGGGGCCAACTCCAAGGCTTTTATTGCCCCACTTACAATTAGCTGGTAAATATTGTACATATAATTGACCTTTCTAAATGCTGCTGAGTAGCTGGAGGTGTTGGGAGCTAATCCTGCCTGTGAAGATCTGGGGTTGTGCAGCACCGACTTTATCTGCCGGTGTGTAATGCTCTGCAAGCGCTTTTTTCCCTCGCTTACTGACACATTGAGATTTACTGCCCTGTGTCAGTGAGTTCAAGAAAGCCTTTTAACTCTGGAAGCTCCGGGAACCGGCTCCAGCACATGCTTCAGGATTTATCCGTCAGTTTGTTACGCCTTGTTTGTCCAAGAAACAGTCAAGACTGAACGAGTCAGGAATGACAGAAATAGTACATGAAGTCACAGTTGCTCTACTTTAAAGCACAAGCATTTGTGTCTCCTTCCTACCAAATATATGTGCGTTCAGCGAGCAAATAAGGCAATGGCAGCGGAAAGGCAACACAGGCAGGATTTTACAGATGCCAGCTGAGTTGTGCCCGCTCCTCTGAGCGAGTGTAACACAGATTTCCACAAGTATCAGCTTTTTCCGGTCAGAAAAGCAATCCCCGGGACTGGATACACTCACGAACCCCGCGAACGCTGCCGCAAGCCAGCCCTGGGAAAAACCTGTGAACGCTAAACTGAAGCTAAAAGACACACGTAAGAGAAAACGCTGAGCAGCCCCTGCTCCTTGCCTCACCTCTGCTCACTGCCTGCCCGGTTCTGTACATCCCCGTGCTGCTCTCTCCTCTGTTCAATAGCCCTTCTTTCCGTCAGCCACATCAAGCCACCAGCGCTTGCAGCACAGCCCCAGTGCCAGCCCTCGCAGCTGACCTGTTCGACGGAGCGAGGCGCACACCGGGCTCCGTCCCCTGCCGTCCCCCGCAGCCCCTCGCCCACCCAAACACCCAGCACCAGCATCCCCCGGCGCCTCGCTGCCCACCACCTGCACGGACAGGAGCACGGCGGCGAAGTTTGCGAGAGAAGGATGGTTTTGCTCTCACCGCCTCAGGTTCCGAGCAGCCTGGGAAGTACAGCGAGCTGCGCGGGGAGAAGAAAGTTGTTCTGGCGTTCGCTTCTCGGCGTTCCTGGCAGCGGGTCGGGAGCTGAGCCCGTGGGGACAGCAGGAGCAGGAATGAGGCGTGACAGGAGGGAGCGTGAGGTGTGCCCAGCGCTGTCACATCCTCCCCAAAAGCCGGCGGCCGGGAGGGAGGACGCCCTGCGCGTCTGCGGGAGGGTTGGAGCGCGGAGCGAGAGTCGGGGAGGGCAGCAACAGGAAATGACACAGAAACTTCACCAGGCTCCAATCCAAACTTGGCCCCTGACATGAAAGAAAGGGGAGGCAATTGGGGGCGGAGGGGGGGGAAGAGAAATTTTTCCCCCTCATTAACCGGCGCAAAAATCTGCTGACTGGAAAAAAAAAAAAAAATCACTGTGACAAGTTTTATTAAAGCAAGGAATGAAGGGGGGTTAGGGGGGATTCCCATCAGAGTTTATTTATTTGAGCAGGAGCGGTGCGATGATGTTAGGCACAGAGCAAAATGCCATTTTCAGCAGTTTCCTGGCTTTTCTAAGCTCTCGAATGCTGTGCCCGAGGGCAGCAGGCAGGAGCAAGGTCCTGCATCCATCCCGCGGGGCAGAGCTGCCCCAAGAGCCCCGGCAGCTCTGCCCCAGAGGCGCTCCGGAGTGCCGCACTGCCCGCAGCTCCCAGGGCAGAGGGGATGGGCCGGGGCTGCTGGGGACGTGTGCCCAGCCTGGAGAGGAGCACACGGCCCCACACACCTCGGGGACAAGGCAAGTGGCAGCCCAGGCACCGGTGAGACACGGCAATGGCACGACTCACAGAAGGAGAAAATCATGCTGAGGGTGCAGTCAAGCCTTTGCTTGGATGGATGTGAGAAACTGCCTTGATTGAACAAAGTTGGATGGAGACTTCAGAATTATCCAATCATAAAGTCATTAAAACTGAAAAATACCTCAAACGTCACCAAGCCCAACTAACAACACCATGTTCACCACTAAACCATATCCCCAGCTACTACATCTACACATTTTTTGAACACTTCCAAGGATGGTGACTCCACCCTGTCCCTGAGCAACACATTCCAATGCCTGACCAGCCTTCCAGTGGAGAAATTTTTCCTGATATCCAATCCAATGGATTTTCTAATAGCATTATCCCTAATATATTAGGATTATTTTCCTAATATCCACTCTAACCTTCCAGCAAGGCAAATCCTCTGAACACCTCCCCACATGCTGGGTGCAAGGGGACAACAGCTGTTGAACAGGGTGGCAGTTTTTAAAGCACCTTTAGACCTAACACCTAAAACATGTGTCCTCACAGGCAGTCCAGACCTAGCTTGACTTCAGGGTCTCTGCAAATCTCACCTGCCCTTGCAACAAGCAGTGCCATAAACTCTGATAGGAGCCCATGGGACTTTCTAAGGAGTCCTCGTCTTCCTGATCTGGTTCCTACACCACTGCTGAAAGGTGCATGAGATGCCCACACAACAGGTCACTGTAGACTGACCAGCAGGAAGAAGCTGTATCACTCCTCATCCTACTGGCAAATGTCCTCCCAGATATGGTAAACTGTAGGGACAGTGGGAACCCAGGTCTAAACTCAGATTGAACTCTTTCCCTAAAAGAAAATATAAACAAAGCCATTCTGCCCACAAATATGAAAGTGGTGCCATTTTTTTTTCTAAAAACTGTACTTTCTCAGTCTAAAGATGACCTCACTGAGACCTCTCCATCTACCAATCAGTTTTATAGGAATATAATACTCCCACTAAAATGAGAATTTTCAAATATTCGTATTTAATAGGGATATTTTAAGGTTAGGTGAGATCACTCATTTGGTAATTTCCATCACCTGGCCTGATCACCTGCATAGCTGAAGCCACAGAATGGTATCCCAAAACAGCACCTGAACCATTACAATTGTGGCACATCATGCAAGGGTACATCCCACCCTGAATCAGAGGCTTTCAGGGAAGGACAATCCATCCCAGATAAGTTATTTCAGTGGCTATCCCCTGTCAGGAAGAAAGGCTGCCTTTTTGATGTGCGTTTGTCTGGCCTCATTCTCCACCCTCAGCTCTGGCCAGCACTCATCAGTCTCTCCAGGAAGCTACAGATCAGGCATGGATAGAGAAGGCTGCAGCCCACCAAAGTACAGCCCATCCTCAGTTTACCCCCAGAACAGCAGGAATATTTCAAGCCCAGGCATAGCTGGGGATCCTCCAATATTTTGGTTAAAAGCACCCAGGCCATGCAGCTCTGAGTGGAAACAGGAGCCTGCTGCTCCCTCACCATGCAAGCTCAACTTTGCAAAACCACAGATAAGTCATCTTGTAACCTTGTCCTGAATAAATAAAAATAGCTGAGCTTTTTTAGTCTCTCACGGTAAGGCAGATTTATGGACAAACCACAAAGCGTGCCTGTCACTCTTTCAAGATCCATTTCCATTGCATTAAAGCTCCTTTTCAAATGTGCCTACCAGAACTGGATGTGGTATTACCTCACCTATACCGTAAATTTTTAACAGACTTGGACTCCTATCCAGTTGCTCCATCAGATGCATCCCTCTCTTTGCTGTGCCTTTGTGAATGCGGTAGCGACCTAACAAGCTGAATTAGGGATTTATTGTTACAGTATCATTTTACTCCAAACTTCAACCTTAAACACAAAACACTTTCAGATTTGGCATTTATACAGTGTACAACATACGCTTTGATCCAAACAAGGGCTTTGACCTGCCTAACCTTTGGCGTATTTTTTTCACTCCTGTGAATGACTTGAGCACAATTGTAAGGTATCGGTTGTCACTCCCTTAATGAGAGGTTATTTTCAATTAATCAAAGAAATATAAACAGAGCCTTGTATCGAGTTTAAATAAGCTCAGAATAGTTCTGCCCTTAAAACAGATGTCTAAAGCTGTGTCTCTGTTCAGATCAGAGCTAGTGCACTGTCAAGAAGAGATCTTGCAGATCTGTTTGCTCAACCATTTCAAAAAAACCCAACTATCAGCTCCAAACCCTGGCACACTCCAGTGTGGCCCATTGAAGTCAGTGAATCGGGCAGCCCATGATGCAGATTAGGGTAACCAGGCCAAAATCAGATTTGTGAGGTCTTTACAGATTAGAGAGAATAGCAGAAGGGAATTAGATAGCACCATATTATTTCAAAGTAAGGCTAGCCCTGTATCAAGCCCAGCACACCATAGCTGCTTCTCCGTGGTTCTTATCATGAAAAGGTCAAAAAATAAAATCAGAAGAGGAAGAGATTAACTAAACAGGGTCAGGGCTGGTCTTTGGCCCCAGGGCCAGCAGGCACAGCCACAAGCACATTGGAGGCTAAATGCCCTTAACCCCCAAAAGAGAATGGCTCCACCCAGACCCCTCGTTGGGAACAATCTCTGGTCCATGCTACTGTTCAAGAAATGCCAGAGACTTGGCACCCCGCTCTGGGACAAACAGGGACCATGATAACATTTAGCACCATAAAAGTTTTCCAGTGACAGGGTCCTGCTGCTATTTAATGAACTTAACCAATAAACTAAAGACAGCTAATTTCAGAATGACAAGTTACCCAAAAGACCCACAAGCCCTTTTCTTCATCCTGAAGCCTTGGATAAATACAGGCCTGTCCTGTGAGACTCAGACCTTTCCACACAGCTTTAACATCCTCGTTTCTTGAACTTCAGTGCAAGAAACTTGCACTTCAGTTTATTGTCTGCAAGCTCTCTGATGTAAGGAACACATCTATTCCTAGAGCTTGGCCCTTGCTTGTCATTCAAAAAAACAAGTGTTTCCATCCATCGGGTGGGATATATCTGCACTCTGCTCAGCCACCTCAGGGGTAGATCTGAGCTAAATACCTGTACTGTCCCTCTCTAGTTAATGGACTGGCACTTGTGGAGGATAATTTGTCTTATCCAAAGGTAGTTTAACACAGGTGAGATTAATCCCCTCTGGAGCTGACCCTCCTGCTCCAGGGATTATTAGCCTTGCTAATTGTTTCAATCTCTGCACCTAATTTTTCAGTGTCTAACAAGGGGGCCAAACACAAGATACGTGTTGACCTGTCAGAGCAAAACACAGATTGTTTCATATCTATAAAATAAATATTATAATAGTGTTGTCACGGCTTTCGATGCCAGAAATAAGTCATCTTGTTTAGCCTCTGAATGAAGTAAACTCTGATTAGGCCCTTAGTTTTCATGCAGTTACCACTGGAGCCTGAGAAGCTGTGTGGTACTAAAATACATCTTCTCAGCAGGAATCCACTCTGGATTACAAGGTGTCAAGGGAGGGGAGAAGCCCCCATGTGTCTTATTAACTCACTATCTTGAGAGTAATAAATGACTATTCAATGGGAATTAATCAGAAATAGCTTCCTGTACTTGTTTTTGTTGTACATATATATATATATATATAAAAAAAATTAAATATCTCTGCACTAGGGGCCATTTTCTCTCCCTAAAAATACTCAGTACAATCAGTCAGCTTTTTTAAAGTGTGCCCTGATAATCTGAGCTCATTCACAAATAGCACCTGCAGCAACACCCAGAAGAGATAGGGGAACACATTTGAGAGTATTCACTTGGCAACTTGCTTCCTTGAAAATGAGCATCACATTTCTATTCTACATAAAAATAAGAGTAGAGGGAGGGAAATGGCTTGTTGCAAATGGACAAGTTTTGTCTGCTTATTTATGAGGATGTGCAGCATGCAACTATTGAGATTCTAGGGTGAAATAACATACTTATGTATTTGGCTGCTATAGAAAGGGATTTTATAAGGGTTTTCTTCTATTTATTTCTCTTTGTCTGTCTTGCTTTTATTTCCTTTTTTTTTCCAATCCAAATGGCATCATGGTCTGTGATGGAAACCGGTGGGACCTGTGGCTGAAGGACCTGTACAACCCTGGATAAGGATAGAAGAGGGGAACCAATCTTTTTTTATCTTTTTGGCAGATCTGTAACTAAAACCACAACATGAACCATGTGCCAAAATACTGCGTTTATTAACTATACTCCCACCTGGGGAAATGATTTCTGTTTGAAAGAGTGCCTCAAACTGCTTACAGCAGCAGGATTAAGGTGTGGTGAATTCAAACAGAAGGAATGGTCTTATATAAGTTTTTTTTCTTCAGTACCTTTCATTTCATGTTAGACTGTCTGAATCCCACAAGAAAAATTATAATGCCTCAGAGATGTATTCTTTTCTGGCTTTTGCAGTTTCATAGGGATCACTGCAGTTTTTGTGTGTTAATATTGGACTATCTGCTATTTTATAAAAAAATATTCATGTACCTTTCCATGCATGCCTGTTCCTCCCCGTGCTATTTTTGGTATTTATGAAGCCAACTACACAAACTTCAGGGGCAAACGACCTTTAAAAATTAATGAAGATCTGTAACATTTACAGCCTATGTATTTTACAAAAGGAGAAAAGCTGGTTTCTTCCTCTCCCCTCTCCCAGCCTCACCCCCACCCCCAAACAGATAGGAATTGTTTATCTCAAGTCTATCTCTCTCCAGAAAAATCTGACCTACAAATGGCTTTCTCATAACTCAGCAAACTAGTTTAGTCTTCATATGGATTTATCATTAACCACATAAGCACATGTTGTCTATTTTGCTTAACCTAATGAATGTGCTATAAATAAAATAACTCTAAAAGCAGGTTTCACCATACTTACCCAAGCTGTTGCTGCAAGTCCTCGTAACTCCCAAACCCACTTACATTAGAAACATTAATCACTTGATTATAATTCAAAGCATCAGCGCTCTACAGCTGAAACTCCCTAGCACTTGACTTTGGCTAGACCTCTAACCTCAACTTATCACTTTCAGGCATACTCCACATTTTCTTCTCCGATCTGTCACTAATGTAGGAAAGACGTGGGAAGTCGCTTTCAAAAGGTATTTTTAACCTCAGAGTGTCTCATTAAAAAGAGAGCTTAGTATAGAAACTCTAAAACAAAACCGTTCCCACTTCACTTAGCACAGCAACCTGAAAATACCAGAGGGGTATTTCACCACAGCTCATATAATTTTAAACCTAAGCAACATAAAGAAAGAAGGAAGCTCTTTTGGAAAAGACATTGTTGAGTGTAATTCCTACCTACCCCACAAATATTTTATATGATGATAGGATTATCTGTAGAGCTTTGTATTTTCCATTTTGAATGAAGGAGGATGAATCAAGCCATCTGTTATTCTGACTTGCCTGCTCATTCATTAAGAGTGTATTTGTACAGTTTGGGTTGTTTCTACTTATTTCAGCTGACAGCATGGAGATCATATTCCATCTTGACCAAGGGTTTCAAAAGCCGAGAGAAACAAAAGATTAATTGTAGGATATTATTTTTAAGCCTCATGTGCTTTAGTCTGGAAATAGAAAGACAAAGATAAAACTCCCAGAAGGACAGCCACAGCTAATGAGAGCCTGAGAGGAAATGATCACACATTCTTAGTTCTTCTGATGGATGTCCTTCTAGCCTTATTAATCAGAACTTTGTGATGCCGATAAATCACCAAAGTATGATAACAGATGAAGGTGAGTTTGGATGTAAAATGATCCATGGTGAAGGATTACAATAAAGGAGGAAAAGGAGGGGGAGCCGAATAGAGTTTTATAAACTGCATCCTCAGCTTGTGAGGACTTGTAGATAATAAATGTCATTCCTTTTCCACATTATCTAGGAGATTAAGAATGTTTCTTGATGTATAACTGCTGGGAAGCTTCTGTAGCACCTTCTCCAGTTACCACGAGGTTTATATTACATCAATTGCTTTAATTTTCCATCAATTATTGTTTCACTTACAAAGAGGAACTTAAAAGTACCTTTCTTCCTTTAACCTCTTTTTGAGGAAGTAGGCTCCAGAGGCTGGAAAGGAGAATCCATGCAAAACACTGATGGTTTTGATATTGCAAGGTTTGTAAGATCCTGCTTTGAGATTCCTGCAAGTTTTCTAGCGTGACCTTATCCTGCTTGAATGATCCTGTGTCACAGAGGTGTCAGCAAGGTTTCCATGCCTCCAGTCACTCTAGGTATAGAGTTATTGGTTTCTATATTCAGCAAAAACCACCCAGCCATCAATCCACATGTGTCACAGTTTGCGGTTTTCAAAGAAAGCATCTCACAGAGCACTTAAGAAATAAATAAATGCATTTAAGGTGCTATTACTGACGAATCAGTTCCATTCCCTGTTTTCTACCAGTGGTTTTTATGCTGCAGAATACAGCCCTGGCCATCTGAAGCAAACCAAAGCCATGTTTATATGCTGCAAATTCAAAATAAAAGGTTATTAAAATGAGGCAGTTTTCCAATAAGGGAAAATTTGCCTTAAGCAATGAAAGCCAGAGGTATAACAGACACCTAGGAAAGAAAGGACAGAAGTGTACTGAATGCCTCTGAGGATGCTCCCAAGTGAAATTCAAATTTGAGCACCTCCCTGTAGCTTTTATTTGGTTTGTGCCATAACACAGAGAGATCTCCACGCTGATGCCCTACTAAGCTTTGCTAAATCATGCTGCAGGACAGCACTTGATAGGGAAATGCACCCTCTTAGTCCAGGTGCAGTGAAATTGTGCAAGGGGCATTGCCTGTGGAACTGATGGACCCTATCCAGAGGCACATCAGCTTGGATGTTCCGTGGGTGTCACTCTTACTCCATGTGGAGCCTTCCCAAACACATCCATAGTGTACTGCATTCTCATTTCTCTAGGAATATAAACTGGGGATTCAGTTGAGTTTCATGACACTGCTCAGAGCTTCCCAGGCTGGGGCTACAGCTGAGGTGTCTCTGGCACCATCAGCCCAAGCAATCTCAATTCCAGGCTGCTGCAGCTCACAGGGAGATAGAACAACTGGGCTGTCAAAGGGACAGCCTTTGAAGTGATGAGATATTCCTGAAGAAAATAAGGCAAGTTTATCCCTGTAATGCCTTCTTTGTACTCCATGGAATAGTGGGGACAGCATTTCTGTTATCTCTGCTCTTGCCAACGTTTCTGCGTGTAGCTGTTTAATGGGAAGTACTGAAAACACACATGAATGGACATTAAATTAGAGAATTTCCCTTCAGGCTTTCTAAGCCATCATGAGCATGAACAGGAGACAAGTACACGTGAACATAAATTCTAAGCTTTGTCATTTTACCCGTATAGAAAGTGGAGTGGAGAAGAGAGAAAATGAAGAACAAAGGACAACAAGGAGAGAAAAGAGAGGAGGGGAGAGCCCTATAAATAAGCTTTAGTATTTGAGGAAAACAAAGCAGAATACCTGGTGCCCAGTGTTGCAGTCTGAGGTCTGCTCTGTGTGGATGCATAAGTCTGTGGCATGGAAATGAGTCAGAATTGCTGTCCCAGGGAACACACTCCACTTGAGCAGTTTAACTCCTCTCAGGGGAGTATGTTGGACCCACAAATCTGATTCTTGCCGTAGGATTCTTGCCAGATGTCCGGCCATCAACAGCTGATCACCAGCAGATTATTTCAAGATAGACTTCAGCTGAGACACATCACTTCCACCCCGAGAGCACTTAATTCTCAAAATTCAAAGATCTGAGTGCTTGAAATCAGCAGAGGAATATCCTTAAATTACAGTTTTGTGCTATAAAGCCTGGGCTCTTGAAATATGGAGGCAGCTCAAAGAAATAAAGGGATATCCAGGCCCTCTTTCCATTGCTCTTGAATGAAGTATGGTATTGATTTCCAGCCTTGGATTTAGGCCTGGAAGCACATCTGGAGGGTGTCTATTCCTTGCATATGTTAGATTTGTGCTACATTAAAGAAATCATGACTTCCACAAATATAAATTATGAAGAAAACTCCTGGCCTGAAACTAAATATTGTTGTTTATTAGGCTACATTGAGACTGACTCCTTCAGAGATGATGACACCAAAGCCATGAAGCGTCGGCCACTGAGCCTTGGACTGCCATAGCAGTTTCAATGAATTGAAACTTCACCATCCTGAGCTAAGGCATCAAATCTTCCCAAATCACTTGGTCAGTCTGCATTTGGCACAAGAGAAAAAAATTGACACATATCAAGCAAGAGCTCTCTCACTGTAATATTCACCCTTATCTGCAGGAGAGCAGGAATTGCAACACAAGAAAAGGAGGACTCTTTGGAAACACAGAACAAGACAAAAGAACAAACACAGCCCTTCTCAGCAGGCTCACCTGGCACAGGAGTTGGAGATAAAACACTACTGGCTTCCAGTGCCAGTGGTATGACCAGGAAGAAATCTCCTCCTTCCTGGCATGGTATTTGTTAAATTGAATAGCTCGTAAAACCTTTAAAATGGGAGATGGAGCTACCTCTAGTCACAGGAACAGCCCTGTCTCCAGCAGTAGCACTGCTGCTAGGGAGCATTACATAAACGAGTTCATGTCAGGTCACAATCAGAAGACAGGCAGAGGCAGAAACACTCCAGCAGGCATTACTTTTCCACAGCACAGCCAAAAGCAGGCAAATTTTTAAGAACAGTAAAATGCCACTGTGTTTGCAGAAACCATTTATTAGTAGCAGGATGGATTTTCACTCAGGTTGTACCACTGATACCAACATCATCTTTGCTGCACTAAATGGATGAAAGTGACATAAATTTTCAATGAACAATTATTTAAATTAAGGCACAAAACTCACTGGGAAACCTTCTGCAAAATTCTCCATGTTCTTGATTCCCAAGACATGTTCCCAAATCTAAATCCATCCAGTAAATATTTATCCATGATTGTGTCCCATGTGCTAGAGAAGAAAATATGAGATCAAGGATCGCATTCTTAAAATTAAAATTTAAAAGGTAGTAAGACACAGAGGACGGATTAAACCCTTCATCTCTCTTGCGTAGCACTGCTGATGCTTTCTCATTTTTAATAGAGGTTATAGAGCACAGAGAAACAGAGAATCCCATGAAAGTGAAGACTGTGACTCAAGGGGCTCAGCAAGGAGAGTATTTTCTCCCCCTGTGACAGGAACAGGGGCTCCCAAACCAGGAGGAATCCTGAGTCCCAAACTGGAAATTACCATAAACCTGAAAGTGCAAAAGAAAACTGTATTGTGGTATCAGAAAGGGTTTCCCAAATAGGAAGCTTTGGGAGTTGCTGCTCTTACAGGGTTTAGTTAGATGCATATAGTCACATTATGTTAAGGTTTAATTGTTTTCAATATCTCAAAGTTGCATTTCTACCTTTAGGAAGGTGATGAATTTGAGTAAGTGGCTTACCATATAAGCAAGCTGTCAGAAATTTTTAAAAATAAGAAAAAGAACAAAAAAAACCAAAATAAACCAGGACAGATAGAACATATCTGACCTCCCTGAAGCCTATACATGTTGCCCTAACTCCTTAGCAGATGACAAACCCTTCTCAGTAACTCCAGTGTGTATCAAAACTGGCCATTGCAAAGAAGCACAGTCATGTTCTGTGAGAAATACCACAAATCTCTCTATTTACAACATAGCTCTTCTTGGGTTTTAGCCATTAATCATTGGCCCATCTGCATACCCAGAGCTCAGCTTTACCAACATGTTCTGGGCTCTGAGCTAAGGTTCCTGAATCAAATATTCCCCATTCCTAATTTGTGCCACTACAACATTTCTGTCTGAAATCCCCAGTGCCTCAGAGAAGGAACCTTTTTTTCCAACCAGCAGTAGCAGAGCTGTCAGGGAATGCTGATGCTAATCTCCCGTTCACTGCTATTTTTGAATATTGTCTGTCATGTCAGGCTGGATAGATGGATATAACTATGGGACAGGTATGAGCAGAGATATTTGATACAAGAAACTCATCCAGCTGAGAACATCACGGCACAGCAAATCTCTCCTCCGCTGTCTATTCCAGTTTCCTGAAGAACTCTGGAATTCCATCCCTGCATCTTTGTTGTCTGCACTCAGGACATCTCCAAGAAATAGCCAAGGTCCAGGAGACAATGGTTAGCAACTGTGGTCCTCTGGATCAATGGAAACAGAAAAAAGGATCTCATCAAAATGGTGGAATGAATCCCTTTAGGAACTGTAGAATATTTCAAATCCCGTTCCCTTTCACTAAAGGTACATGGTTCAATTCCTTTGCATACATGAAATAAATGTGAAGCTACTGCTGTAAAACAGCAACAAAAAATGTTTCTATGAATATATTACCAGCCAAAGGAAGGTCATGCAGAATCTCCAGCCTTTACTGAAAGCAGAGGAAAATACAATGACAAAGAATGAGGAAAAGGCAGAGGTATTTGCAAGGAGGTTGCAGTGAGCTGAGGATCAGTCTCTTCTCCCAAATAACAAGTGATAGAACAAGAGGGAATGGCTTCAAGTTGTACCAGTGGAGGTTTAGATTGGATATTAGGAAAAATGTCTTCACTGAAAGGGTTGTCAAGCACTGGAAGAGGCTGCCCAGTCCAGTGGTGGAGTCTCCATCCCTGGAGAGATTCAGAAGCTGTGTAGATGTGGCTTTGAGGGACACGGTTTAGTGGTGGCTTGGAAGTGATGGGTTAATGGCTGGATTCGATGATCTGAAAGGTCTTTTCCAACCTTAATGATGCTGTGATTCTCAAACATGTAAGACACATACACATTTCACAAAAGTCAAACTGCCTTAAAATCCTATGAAAATAATGTGCTGCACTTCAAACACCCTTACCCAGAGGAGAGGTTATAAAAACAATAGTTGAAAGATGTATGATCATTTTGCCTAATGTGCTACTGGAAGATGTTCTAATGCTCATCTGATGGGTGCAGGAAAAGAATGGAAAATAACATAGCTGGGTTCAGACCAGGTCAGGTGATCTTCCCAAAGATTCCTCCTGTCTCTTTTCTCAAGAAGCATATACCCAAGAGATTCTGTATGCAAACAGCGACTCAGAAGGGAGCATGATACAATAATAAAAACCAACAGACACATTTAGAATAGTATTAAATATTAAAAGCGCTTAGTGAAATCCAGTAGCTGTTTGTTATGTATGCCCCCAACTCACTGCAACACAATGCTTCCTGGAAACTTTGGGAAGATTTTAGGAGGAGGCAAGTAAGTGGATGCTTCCCCTACAATACACACATTAAAAAGGGTTATTTAGGCCTATCATTATGGGCTTGTCTGCACATCAGTCATGGGCAAAATCACAGAACATCTGTGACAGGGCTCAACAAATAAATAATTAACATACATTAACAACATGTAATGCAAAAGGAGTCCTATTAATTAATTCAGTCTCATGTTTTGATGAGCCTACAAACGAGGTTGATAAAAGTAATAGCGTTGAGGTAATGAGCTTTTGAAGAGCACCACATTTGAATTATTGAGTAATATACTTGGCTGGTTTAAAATAAACATAGGACAGTATAGATTAATTGGAGACCAGCTGATACCTTTCCAAATTAAATAGTAAATGGCAAATGTTCACTCAGCAAGTGAACTTTCAGCCCTGTATAGATGCTGGCTTACCAGTTGTTTTTTAATGCTTTTATTGCTGACACAGAAGAAAAGGTTAAACTATTATTTAGTAAGTTTGTGGGATTTTGGGAAGTGGTGTGGAATACAGATGACAATAAAGCAAAACAATCCAGAGAGGAACTCAGTAAACTGCACTCAAGTCAACAGTATGAATTTCAGTAAAGTCCTGAATGTAAGATTAAACAGTGGAGAACTTGCTTCTCAGGCATGAGAAAGGAGGCCAGAAGCAAACTGGAAAAAGCCTAGAAAGCAATAGTATCTAAGTGGTTTAATATAGACATCTTCAGCAGCATAATGCATGTACTAGAGATGTAATATCAAGTAGAAGAAGCAGAGAAATTATATGACAACCCAACCTGGCATTGGTGCAACTGCTGCTGATATTCAGAGCCTATTTTAGAGGCTGCAGGTACTAAGGAATTATAGATAATTGAGGGAAAAGACACAAGAATGAAAGGATAATTGGGAAAACTCATTCTGGAGAAAGACATTATAAGATCTACCTCTTTAATTTTACAGAGAAAAGGCTGAGAGGTTTCTTAATCACAGATTATACGTATTCAAAGAGAGAAATGGAATTAGCTAACAAGGTTTCTTCAGCCTTAAAAGATCTAGTAACAGCCAATAGCTAGAAGTTAAATCAAGACATTCAGAATCGAAACAAATCTAGGTTTTTTACAATTTTGCAAGGGTTGTGGGATACTTACAGTGACTGGGAATCTTCAAACCAACTTTTTTTTAAGTTTCACTCCAGTTCAAACAGCAATTAATTTAGGGAGGTCTTATGACCTCTGGGCCTCAATAACTTATCAGTTAAGTGACAGGGCGTCAAATGATTCTGCGGGAGGTTATTTTACAACCTAATAAATGTCATCTTTGGGAAAAATTTCATGGGATTCTGCATTTCTCTTTAATACACTACTAATGGACCACACTGAGTAACTGATTCCCTTGTTTTCTGTTCTCATCAAACTACAATTAAAATAATGATCTTTCAGCAGATAATAATGCCTTTTCTAATACTTGTAAAGAATAACAAAGAATGAATCAAGCAATTAATTCTTAGTTCTTAGTCATTCCTCCCACTCAAGACCCAAACCAATGTTCACTTAAGCACAGGAATGTGTGAAGAATGTTTCTTTCAGCCAAGCACTGGAGAAGAAGGATATTTGTGACCCTCAGACTGCCACAGTTTGCGGTGTCTTTACCTAAACCAGAAGATTGCACCGAGAAAATGGAGATTCTTCCAGGGGCTGAAACAAATGTGCTCTTGTGGTTAACACTCACTCCTTCTCTCCATCTTCACTTGCTTTTTGGCTGTGGCTTGTCCCTTTGGTCACTCATGCTTTAATTTACTTCATAATCTCAATCCTCAGCACCTAAGCACTGTGTGTGTTTCCTCTAAAACCACAAAAAATCATAAAGCATGAAATGGTATGTGTTGAAAGGGACCTTATAAATCCTCTCATTCCAATTCCCCGCCAGGGGCAGGGACACCTTCCACTCTCCCAGGTTGCTGAGAGCCCCATTCAGCCTGGCCTTGGACACCTCCAGGGATGGTGCAGCCACAGCTTCTCTGGAACCTGTGCCAGGGCCTCACCAGCCACACAGTAAAGCATCTTTTTTCTAATGTCTGATCTAAAAGGTGGCATCCCAGGGGGCACCTGGAGTTGAACCAGGGACCTCTTGATCTGCAGTCAAATGCTCTACCACTGAGCTATACCCCCTCCCTGACCAGCCCTGTTGAGTAAATGAACCCATTAGGACATTCTGTGCCCCAGGGGGTTCACAACAAGGAGTATGAACAGTCTTGCAGAACTGGTCCAGCACAGACAACCTCACTGCGATTCTTCCTGAGCCTTGCAGGAGACATACACAGGGCGTAGGACTTCTGGGGCGCACAGCGATGTCTTACGAATTAATAAATTCTGCTAAACCTTACAACTAGTGCCAGACAGTGCCAACTAATACATTGCAAAATGATAGAAAAATTGCTCTGAATTTCCTGTAACTCCCTCCCCACACCTCTTTCCAGATATGGAACTGGGTTATCTGCCCAGCTCCTCTGCCCAGAAGTACACAGCAAGGCCAGCTGCATTGCCCATCCCTTTTCTCAGCCAGCACCATGCCCTTCTCCCCTCAGCAGGGCAGCTGAACACCCACAATCAGAGGTGACAGTGACCCAGTGACTCTGGGGGCTGAACCTCCATCTCAAAGCAATGGTGATATTCCCCAAAGGACAGTCCTGAAGTTCAGTTTTCACTGAGTCTCTAGAAACAGGCCGAAGTATAGTAAATTTAATAAGGAAACAGATCCTACATCTCCCTATTGCTTCACCAGCTCTCTGAAATGTTTGGTAGTATCAAGGTGTTTGCTGGAATCACAATACGTGTTCAAATACCAGGATAATGAAACAGCATGTCCATGGGGTCTGCCAGGAGGCTCTGGAATGGAGAATCCGCTGTGGGCAAAGTTGGACAAACATTAGATAAGTAAGTGGGAGAGGCTGAATCCTAGCGGAAACTAAGAGGATTTGTTTTCTCTAAATGGTGAACAACAGGGACTGAGATTTCCAAACGAAGAAACTACATACAGGTGCATTCACTGGAACTCTGGGTAACGCCACCAGAAATGAACTTTTTGGCACCATTTACTGTGATTTTGATTCATCCAAAGTTTTCCAGATCAAAAGTTGTTAGCACTAGTGCTTTGGAAAGCGTGATCTCTCCCAGGATGAGCACCATCCCAGCAATGAGCCATCGTAGCCAACACTCCTTCCCAATCATTTATAAGGATCTTAAACAAAAACAGTTTAACATTGTTCCCTTCTGTTCCCCTGAGGTATCTCCCACCAAGTGTTGGCATTTATTCATCTCTATGTGTTTCTAGTGCCTCCAGCCTGTTTTCAGTCTGCTTTATAATCTTCATCTCCAGTCAATCTAAATTAATTTTTCAGCTCAGTCTTCATGAAACAATATATTAATTGCCTCAGTACATGAATAGACATCTTATTTACACAGATTAAATGACCATATTCTTTTAATCTTCCTTGTCTGCAGTTGGATCAAACTAAGTGATTAAGTTTCATCTGGATTTCCTTCCTACAAATCTATGTGTTTGTCAACCATGTTCCTTTTCAATGGTGAAGTCAACATGTGTAGAGGGGCTGCATACCTCCTATATGCCTAAAGGAATCAAATTAATAACTAAAGTGTGCTCTGAGTCACACAGAAAACTCAGTAAACTCTTCTTCACCAGGGATGAGGTTTGCTTTAACCACTTCCAGATTTACTTTGTTTAGTCTTTTCTCTAGTATTCCATGACGAAAAAATTCACCCCTTCCTTTTTCCATCATTTACATTCCATTTTGGCAATGCTCTTAGAGTTATCTAATATACATATGGCTCCTTGTGAATGCATGGCACAGCAAATTCTTCTTCCTTCCTCATTTAAACTCTTTTACTAGAGATGGAAGCCAAATTTTTTGGATAGTTATTAACTCTTTTAATGAATATTGTTCATTTGTAAAGATCAATACAACATATTTTCCTGTCCTCTGGTTCTCATTTGATTCTTCTGGTTTTCAGAGACAACTATGCGAGCCAGCTCCTTGACTAATTGCAAGACAAACATAGCAGGCAGATCTGGTTTCCCAAGTTTCATTTTCCTGTTTCCCATATCCCTAAAATTCAACTCACAGAGGTTATATTCTGCCCCATTCCTGATGTATTCAGTTAATGTTAGTGTCAGGAGATAGCACAGAGAATCAGTAAATCCAGCAGTACTGACTTCAAGTTCTCATTCTGTGGGGCCCCCTAATGCTGTTAGACAGTTTGAGGTCTAAAATGGGATGAAAGGAGACAAGGCGAGGTAAATATGTCACTTCCACTCATGGTGCTTTATGGATGTTTCCCAACTTGGTGAAAGTCAGCTAACCCACAGGAAGTGCAGGAAGGTATATTGGCATGTGAAAAAGTGCCTACAGACACCCTTTGCACACATCAGAACTGTTTTTCCACCATGTATATGGGGTCACCCCAGTACAAGAACAGGATTCTGGATCACGATTCATGTCTGAATCGTCAACTTTTTGTGATTTAAAGGGGAAATCGTGGTCATGAAGAAAGAATTCTGCATTTCTTTGTATCATTCCACTAAACATAAATATGAATTTCCATCAGCAGACATGAAATAGCTGTTTCAACAGAGTTCTGGAAGTTTGGAGACATACACACCCCAGAAAACAACCAAACATCCAAGCAGCAAAATGATGTAAATTGGAGAAAATGAAGTGTCCTCTACATGGGCCCTACCCTTTCAAAGCACAGGCTTTTCCAAAAACTAATGAAGAGAGAAGCTTTTCCAGCTGCCGTGTGACTCAGACTGGCATAAGTAACTGGCCAGGGCAGTTCTGGGACAGCAAAGTGGGGAGAAAATAAAGGCCAAATGGTTCAGAAGATGTGAAAGTCTCAAGCAGCTGAACACCAGGCTCTTGAACATCCCTGGCTCCATGCTACATCCCACCAGTTCCACACACCTGCCGTACCCACAGGGCAGTGAAGCACAACACAGCCTACAACAAATACAGCAGTCACAACTGGATCTGTAATTCTTCTGTCTGAAAACCTCATCACTTTCTTGGGTTCTGAAAAGAGACCCAAACAAAGCTGAAGAGATGGTGAAGATCTTCAAAATGGCCAGTTTTTTAGTCAGCTTCAGGCTTGGGCTGTGGATCCTAGGGAAGGATCTCAGAGAGACACGGTTGCGGAGTCCAGAAATGATTGTTTGATGAGAAGAGAAAAGCAAGACAAAAAAGATCAAAATGGACTAAATAAGTCTCTTGATATCAGCATCTGTGACTCTCTTGCTATCAGCATTGTGACACTGCATTCCTTTCTTCTGTTGTCTTGCCTAAGACCTATTGAAATGAGAAAAAGCACATCTCATACAATTTGTTAAAATCACTTCAAGTCTCTGAGTGATGTTAATGATCAGAGACCGAGGGTGGAGTGCAGTGAGGTGAATGGCAGATGAATGGCAGGTGACAGCATCCACCTTAATGGAGAATTTTTATTTGAGCCCTTCAATGCACCTCATCACATCCTACCCTTTACCTTACTTACCTTCATCACTCCTCTGCAAAGTATTCTCATATTTCGTTTTTTAAATGCAGAGATGAAGCAAAGAGGGAATAATTGACCTGTCTAAGGTCACCCAGGTCTGTCCAGGCCTCCAGGACTGGTTCAGGCAGAGACCTCACTTTCACTTTTAGAGCTGCAATCAAATCTTATGGGCAGTTGGTCCTTAAGGATGTGCTCGGAGCCTTGTTGCTCCCTCCCCTCATGACCCCAGACACTGCAAAACCTGTCATGAGCTGGCAGAACAGTTAAGGGCATAAGTACCAGTGTCGGACCTTGTGAAGGTGCTTCAGGTTTGGTGCATGTGCTCTAGGAGCTGCCAAATTTAAAGAGACTCAAGAAGATTTTTGCAGAAGTATTCACAGAGACAGCCTGTCTCCACATGTCTATCAATAATGCTCAAGTGTCAACACTTCCAGGCTCGGATCTGAAGATGCCCTCACCTGCTATAGGTTTGCTAGTGGCCATTATCTGGTTCATAAATGGGGAAAGTCAGGCACACAACAATAAAACAATTCTTCTGCAGTAACTCACACATCAGAGCTGGAATATAAAACAAAAAAAAAAAAAATTAAATCCTGGCTCAAGTATCCTGTATTATCTACAAAGCGGTTGAACTGCTCCTCTCAGACTTTTCTCTTTCATTCCCTTTCCATCACTCCCACTTCCCTCCCCTTGCCAGCCACATCCCTCATTGCCATTTCCCTTCCTGTAGTGTTTTCCACTGTTCTTATCCCAGCAATGATCCCTTCCTCTCAGTTCCGCTACTTTGCCGCAGGTCTTTCCAAATGCCATTGCATCAGGCCATCTCCCTGGGACCAGAACCACTTCTCTGGAGGGGAACACACAGCTGTTGGTGGCTGGAAAGGAGCCAGAGGGACCCCTGCTCCTCCCAGCTATGCTGCAGGAGGATGCTGAGTGATGGTGTCAGCAAAGAGCAGTAAGAGGCCTTGGCCGCCTGTTCAATACCTGGGAGCAGCCCCTAGTCACTGGAAAAGGGATCTGAAGGAGGAAGGTTGCTCCCCCTGGCCTCAACCAAATGACATTTCATTCAGCGTGAAGGAGATGTTGACAGAAGGGTCTGTGTGTCATCACAGATGAGAGATTTTTGGCTGGAAGAGATGTGCCTCCACCAGTCACCTCCACTCCAGCAAGAGGTAGGCAACTCTCTGAGGCTCCTGCTCGCCCACAGGCAGAGGCTGAATGCACAGCACTCCAGCCTGCTCATAAAAAAAGGCTGTCAGAGAAAGCGGAGCGAGGGCACAGGCAGGACAGCCAGCTCCCCTGTGTTATGTGTAAGGAATCAGGGTTAGGAGTAGGCTTAATTGGGGCATTGCTGCTTTGATTTGAGCACACAGGAGTTTTGAAAGTGTACAGTTTCAATGTTAACTTATTTTTGAACTCAGGAGGAAGGGCTGGCCTTGCTATTTGTGAGCATCTCACTGATCTGCTCCTTGGGTCTATCAATCCATGGTGTCCTCCTCCAGTGCCTCTCTCCCAGGATATACTTCATTAGTTCAACCCAACTACACACAATTTGCTCTCAGAACACACAATGGCCAAACAGAGGGACTAGTACAGCATGCAGCCACAGGAAAGGGGTTTGAGCAGAGCACAGGTACTCTCCAAGCCTGCCTTCCCAAGCAGCGTGTCTCCAAGTGATTAAATGCAATGCTATCAAATATCATGATAGAAAGCGCAAATACATAAAACATGAGGGTGCCTCTTAAAAATAAATGTTGCTCCATGATCTTTTTCCCAGGAGAAGGAAGTTTCCAGAGTGCTGGCTCTCTGCGTGTGGTATCACATATTGCATGGTCTGTTCCCTATAAGCTCTCAACATATGCTACGAATCTGCCTCTGCAGTACAAGTATTCTAAATCAGATGCTTATGCCTTCTTCTGATCTTTTGCAGTCACACGTACATACATTGGATTTTGCCACAGGCTATCCATCATTCCTCCCTTTCCAGCATCTGAAACGCATGACCCACAATTTGGTTTTATGTGTGTTTTACTACAGTTTCCATATAATCACACAGGGAACTTTAATTCTCACCTTATGAGCCCAAGGCTGCAGTTCTAATCCTTGTCTCTCAGAAGTGTCATGACTGTATGCCTGATCACCGACTGTCTGTATTTCCCACCAATGAAGGAAAAATCAAATTCAAATGCAATCAAAGCCTTGCCTCTCATGATCAGTTGCTTACCTGCATCATTTTTCACCTTCTACCCCAAAATAACATCTAAAGCCATTAGGCATTGCCACCCTCTGCCTCTGTGTCTCCTCATTTCAGTTGTGGACTAAGCACAATGGTGCTGCATGAGGTGGACATTTTCCATCACCAAGGACAGACAGCTCTAAGGCATCCATCACCCTCTAATGACCCAGATTTCCTGCAGGCATCGAGGGGAAGCTGCCTCATCCACTGTAGACCTGTCATGTCTCAAGACTGTGACTTGCCCCTCTCATTTCTCCCTCTCCTCCCTTTCTACTCATTCACCAGGAATTCACCATGCCCATCCCCTTCCCCATCCCAGACTGGAAGTGGCAGACACAGCTGCTTGGCATCATTCACCTTCCAACTGCCTCTTTTTAAGGCCATAAAAAGGAAAAGGGGCCACAGGTCACCCCAGCCCCCAGCTTACCCCAATCCCTTACCAGCTGTACAAACCCTCCTGCCCCGAGCGCTGACATAATTTGGCACAGCACTCACCAGAACGGTGCTGTCTGTACACATGCATGTGTAATACCTCACCAAGTGATCCTGATCCCAGAAGGGCTCACCCACCACCCTCTGACATCACATTATATGTGCCTCATCCCCTGCAATGACACATTTCTGTTTACGGTCAGGGAATGTCACTCTTCCAGAAGGGCATATTCCAGGCAGAGAGAGATTTCTAGCACAAATATGTCCTTGTTGGTTGGGTGAAAGAAGATGGAGGATTTTTTAACTCTCTGGAAGGGGGCTAACTGGAAGGGGTGACAGGGAAATGGTCTGGTAAAATACCTGCCCAGTGCATGAAGCAGATGGCACAGAGGCATCAGAGAAGCCCTGTAAACAACCAGTTAAGCTTTAGTCACAAGCCCTTTCATCTGCTTCAAATATAGGCTCTATCACCTTCCAGCTGGGGCTGGAAAACATCAGGTCTGCTCTGCCTGCAGGGCTTTGTGAGTTTGTATGTTCTGAACTCCTGCCAGGAGTAACTTTGGTGCTGGAGGGATCAGTGCTGGACCCTGTGCAATGCAGTGACTTATCCACGGAGGAGTGAAGCTGGGGAAATTCCCTCCCACTCCAAACTCTTTCTTGGCTCTTTGCATTAGTTATCAGCCCTTGGGAATACATTTTCCTCTATCCCCACTTTTCTGTGGTCTGCATTATCATTTGATAAATACTAGCGTGTGCTATTTATCATGAGGTCCACAACCCTTGTCCACTCCAGGGAGTTTGCAACTAAGTCACAGCAATAAATTTTCTGATATTCTATGGACTTTACAGCACTAAGAGGCACACAGCTGAAATCATTATCTCAGAGCCTTCAACCCCTAATCTCACAGTGAAACACTCATCACCAAAGGCAGGGAGGATGCACTTGAATGCAGGTTGTTTATACTCACAGCAGATTCAGACTCAGGCTCCAAGTCTGCTTATTAATAATGATGATTACTTCAGCTCCTCTGGTTTTATAACATGTTTGAAAGGCTCAGGGAAACAACATTATCTGCAACTCTCTTTCAACATGTTTGGTTCTTAAGAACTGCTGGGCTAGCAAAGGAAAGGGTGTGTTTGTGAACTGGAGATCTGTTATAATAATATCATGGGGACCAAAATGAGCACCATGGTCTACAATTTCTGCTATTCCTCTACGTTTATTGCAGAACAGAGTCACCCAAGACCTGACTCAAAACCTGTTGACTCCAATGTAAATATTTTGCAGCAGGTCCTAGGAACTGCTTGCACAAGACATCATCTCCTACTGACTCGCTCTGCCCACTGTGTTCAGGGAGTTTGGACTTTCCCCCTGTGATGGCTATTACCTAAGAAGGGATTCAAACCTTGACTAGAAAGGTTACATCAATACCTCTGTATTTCTGATCACAAAGCCCCTTTCAGAGTCATTCTTGGTTAATGACTAGAAATGTTCCAGCTTCTCTCGGCTATAGGATCTGATCCCAAGAACCTTCAAACCAGAGTTCAGATGAATTGGGATTATTTAATAAAGATTTGGAGGGGTCATTAAAGAAATAAGTTAAATGCTACTGAAATGCACATGTCCAAATGAAACACTGGTCTGAGGAGTATGTATTTTTCAAAGTTCTCCAATTAGCCCAGCTTGGTTTCCACCACCAATCTAAATAATGATGGATGTTTTCCAATCTCTTTTCCTTCCAAGTGGGCTGAGAAATCATGGACAAGGTCATCAGTATGAGAGAAGAGACATTCTCCTGCTCTGAATGTCCTACACAGAGGTACATGGAACTGCTGCTCCTCTCTCAGAGAGGGAGAGTGGCAAAAGGAGAAGAGGAGACTTGAGCAGCCAAGTGGCCATGTCCTGTCGATGGAGGGAGCAACTGGCATTAGCTGGTTTTGCTTTGCCAACCTTATGGCAACAAAAACAAGAGAAAGAACTGGACAAAAATATTAGAGAACAGCCTAAGAACAAAAAATGGGGCACCTTCCCCTGCAGTGGCAGGGCACAGCCCTCTCCTCTGTTCCTCTCTTGCTCTCTCACTATGATGGGAGCCAAGTTCGGGGTTCACTGGCCATTCCCTGCAAGACTCACTCAATGCAAGACTCTCTCTCCAACACACAAGGGCCAGACAGTCTCAATACTTCCCCTGTATTTTTTTTGCAGCCCTGTAGCCCTTTCTGGCAGTAAAGCTGTGTTGACCTGGAGCAAGGATGTCTTTTTAGCATGCCAGGCTCATGAATGCCATAGCCTGTTGTCCCAGAAAGACTGAAGAATATACAGAAGGACTGAAAGAATAATGATCAAAAAACCTCCTTAATCTGAACTTCAAATCCAGGATTTATCTGTATTAATAAACTAAAGGGCTCAAGCGCTGGCTTGGAATTGTACACAGGTTGTAACCAACAAAATTTCCAGAGATTTTTTTGGTCCATTCTCCACCCTGGCATGGCCCAGGGGACAGCACAGCCAGGGACTTTTCACTGCAGCTAGTTTGGGTATAGAGTGTTCCTCTATTCAGATGTGAGCCATGCTTTGCCACTTGCCCTTAGGGCCAGAGAACATTTCTATTGTACAAGTGTAGCCCACAGGGACTCTCTCCAAAACACAGTTAAATCTCCAAACTGGCTGCCAGGTGTGCCTGCCAGGTCATTGCTGCCTCCTGGATGTACTCAGACTCATCCCCTGCCCCCTCTGGGAATCATCAAGTGCACAGAAGATGCTGGGAGCTGCAAGTTGGGGACATTCCTCCTGGCACGGGGATTTCCTACCAGTAGGCACTGAACCAACCCCAATAACTCTGAGGACACCTCCACGGTGCAGGGACAGTGGAGTGGCCAAGCATGGCACACTGCAGGGCTGGCTGAGATGCTGATGGGTTTGGAGCCAGCTGGAAAAGGCTCTAATTAGGCTGTGCTGGCTTTTGCCAGGATCAGGGCTGGGTAGCTCCTGTAGAGCCTCACAAACCACAGGGTCTAGTTGGAAGCTGAATGCACTAAACACTCTGCTTAGAGTGGAGAGCTTCCCTGGGAAACTGGAGGTGTTCACTTCACTGGAAGGGCCCTGGTACCTTCTTCAGGGGACACAGGCTGTCCAAGCAAGCAGCTTCTTGCAGGCTTGGCTGCAGCATGTCCTTCAAAGCAGGCAGAGCCTCCGCTGCAGAGCTGGGCACACAGCAGGGCTGGGCAGGCAGAGAGCAGGAGGGCTGTGGAGGTGCCCATGGCTCTGCTGTTGTCACCCCAGCTGCGTCCATGTGGACAAACAGCACACAGAGCTGGTGAAACTGGATCAGCAGGAGCACTCTGCAGTGCATAAACACTACCAGGAGTTTTGACTATGGGACAAGCTGTTATTCTTGTGTTGGTTCAAGGCATTTCTGGTTGAGAATTGTTGTGTTTTCAATGTCATAGACTCTAGCCCTAACAGTAAACTCTTGTTTCTGAGTTGGGTAAGTTTCCACTGAAACAAAAGATTGGGAAAGGTTTTCTTCTTTCACTAACTGGGAAAAGGAAATGCACTCTAAAAGGACATGGATTCCTTTGAAGTTTCAAAATAGGTAAGATGTTCTTTGCTTTTCTGTGGCATAAGAAGAATAACATTGCCATGTCCATTTTTGGGATCCATTGTTTTCAAAGATGGGTAAAAACAAGAAATAAACAGCAACACGCCTCTCTCCTGTATTTTTGCTGTCTTCCACAGGGGCAGCTGCCAGATAAGACGACTGCATCCCTCAGAAAAAGATAAGCCCTTCCCAAAGTTTCATCTCTTCACAGTGACAAGAAGCTGGGGAGTCAACATGTAACTGTCCACATGGGCATTCCGTGTATGAGATCCCCTTATTGTCAGCACTGATCCCAGAATAATTCATCTGGTCAAATAGCCATGGTCCAGTTAAATGTGACTGTTGAGTGCTTTTGAAAGGCCCTAGGCTGAAACATCAAAGACAGATTGTGCAAATATTAGGCAGGATCTATAAATAAACCAAATCGTATAAAGTATCATTTTATGTGTATATATGGGCTACTGAGCTCTACATATCTAGTCAGTACAAAAACAAATTTCCTTGGTTACAGCAAGAGCTTTGAAATCTCTGGACAGCTACATTCAGGATCAGAATCACCCATCCTGCAAAACTGGGTTCAAACTCACTGAATTCTAAGAACTCTCAGAAGACACATTATTTACACAAAGCAGATATTATTTACCTATGTACTAATTTTCAACTTTTCTGGAAATAAGATGTGAAACTGATTTTCTTTCAATAAATAAATAATTTGAAGCAATTTAGTAAAATTGTAATCAACAAGGTGCTTGAAGTTAATTTAGACATCATGACATTTGAAGACTTAGGAAAGTAATGACAAATAGTTATTGAAAATAGATCATTTTCTAGAAAACATATTCAAGATCTGACCTAACTTCAGATGTCAACAACGCAGATATTCACATCTGGTCCCATCACCACAGGTTCCCTTAAAAATGAAAGACGGAAACAAGCACTTGTAAGGGGTACCTGAGATATCTACCTGAAAATGAGATGAACTGCAGCCTAGAAATGCCATTTTCTTTTCATACACTGACTACAAAGGGAGGCCAACATATCTAGTCCATATGTAGCTGATTATACTGTAGACAGCTACATCTGGTCAGCATTAGAGTGTATTTAATAACATACCTATTTGCAAATGCATTCCTATTCAGATCAATATGTCTGTGCACTCAGTACTCTGTCCCTCCATTATACTGCAAGTTGGTAGTCCAAACTTTTAGTCTTAAACTTCAAAATAGGTTGGACCCAGCTACACCGAGATCTACAACTCACTGATTAAGGGCCCTCAGGAAAATACAACTCTCCAAGCCAGTATGAGACACCTGAGACACAAAATTCCTCCAGGAACTCTGCAGAGGAGCCCTTACAGAGAAACAGAGGAATCATTACGTAGGAAAATATTTTTGCCATAACTAAAATGTCACTGCTAATGGTTAAATGCATTTCCTTGAACAAAATCTGCCCAAGACTTCAGAACACACATTTACAAAGAGTGGTTATGCCAGAAAGTAAAGCAATTTGTATGATCCTGGGTTCAAGAGCCCCATGTATGTAAAGAGCTGGTGAACCTTTTTTTCAGCCTGGGACAGGTAAATAATTTTTTGCACCAGTCTAGCCTGAGAGTCCAAAAGCCTGGCTCAGCCATGAGTGTGTCAGCATCCCGGGCGTGGGGCGCAGTTTCTTGGCCAGCTGCAAAAGGAAGGTAAGTCACTCAGCAAGCCAGATCCATAAAGCAGCAGCAGCTCACGCTGTTATTAGAGGCCTGCCTCCCCATCTGGAAATTAAATGCAAACATATGCATATGCCTAAGTGTTGCTTAAGAGAAAATCACTACCCTGACAACGCTGAACGGGAACAGGAAGGAAAGAAAAACAGAAAGTACAAACCAGTATCTGTGCCTTCCCCATTTAATTTTCTTTACTGTCAGAGGCACCCTCAAATTTAATTAAGCACAGCTTAAAGGACAAAGAATTATGAGGTGAGGAAGGAAAGAAAATCCATTGGTTTGTTAGTACTGTAACAAACTAAGAAATATCTGACAGAAGATTTACATTACACACGTTCCAACTTCCATTTACTAGGTGGCTCGATCCTCTCAAAAGAGAGCCACAGCATAGCACCAACATCCTATGCTTCATTCTTTGCTGATACCCAAGGCATCTGCTAAAGGTTTTGATCATCTCTAATAGCACAGAGGAGAAAATTTGCCTTTCCTCCCCATGGGAATCAGGTACAGCCTTCACGCAGCAGGAGTCAGACCCTTTGATCAATATGCAGCACGTTAAAAAACATGTGTTAGTATGTAATCCTGAGTTATATCCCTAATGATTTGATTTTTTTTTACTGGGGAAAAAAAAGTAGAGAGGAAGAGAATGTAATATTAGTTATTTTCCAAAGTAGTAATTATTACAATAAGAAACAAGGAAAAAAGTAAGATAAATGTGAGACGGTCATTGAATTCATGACGGAATTATCATGACAGCAATGGACATGTCAGGCAGGAGACTAACACCTGATCTTACCGAAGCTTCATGTCAATAAAGTTCAACAGCAACTGCAGGCACTGAAAGCAGAGGCTCCTCACATCTGTGTGATCATGTCTGCACTCGATGCATAAACCAAAACCCCGCAGGAGGTGGGGAGGCTGCTGCTCTCTCCTGCCAGATGCTGAGCAAACAGCCCCGGGGCATGGGGTCTAACCACACCAGGCAGGAGGAAGCCCAGTGACTGCCCAAAGAGCGATGATTGATCAGGGTTAGCAGAAAACCTCTTGCCCTTGGGCCAGTGCCCCTCCACTGGGCCATGCTGACTACCATGCCTGGGGGAAGAGATGTGGTGGGGGGTTGCCCTTTTGTAAGCTGTTCTTTTCTTTCTAGTTTTTCATGGACCCTTGTAAAAAGGACATTCTTTGTCCATTCCAAGAGGAATTTTTTTCTTCTACAGAAAATACTGCAAGAATTTCATCAAAGCTTGAAGCAAATACATATGATCCAGGGACTAATTAGTGCAATCCCCTTTTACAGGCTGGTCCTTGGTACATACTCCCCGGGTCCCTGCAAGCTATGAGCATCCAGGCTGAGGCAACTTTTGACCCAAAACAGGTTTGTTGGACTCCAGATGGAGCTGCACACCAGCTTTCTCCTCTCCCTGAGGCTTTGGCATGGACTGAAATAGAGTGACACCCATTCAACAAAGAGACCTCCGAGACTCTGCCCTCCCTCCCTTGTCCTTCCCCTCGAGGCACCAACACCAAGGTCCATCTGCTGGGATTAAACAGCCTCCAGAGCCTTTGCAGGCAGCTGTGAGATGGCTTTCAAAGATAAGAGATGGCCCAGGGTGGGCTCGTGGGTTAGGAATTTAGTTAAATATCTTTGGAAGGGATCTAGTAGGATTTGCTTCATTGCTTATATTATGCAGTATCAGTCATCCTTAAGACCCCAGGGCAGTGTGTCAGAAAAGCTCAAAACACAACCAGCCAGAAAAGGATCCTCATACTGCTCCCCATGATCCGGGTTTCCCCATACAGAAATGCTTCCCTACTCTGACATTCCGATATTGCTACGTTCTTCGGCTCAGTTCACATAAATGAGGGATAATAAGTGAAATACTGAGCAGCAGGATACTTGGGACTGAAACTCCAGAGAGAGAGTCAGCTTTACTTCCTGGGTAGTGGTGCTGCTCCTGCCCTATGCTGAAACAGCAGTCCTGGCTAATATACGACAAAGAGACTGTAAGTCTCTGCTGGTCCCCAGGGGAAAAATAATCACAAGGCTGCTCGGTGTTTGTTAAAAGATACAGGTAATTGTGGAAAAGAGCAACAAAAAGACAATTGAGTGGCTGGGCAGGTTGATTTATGAGGAAAGATTAAAGGAGCTGAACATGAATGGCTTAGCTAAACAGTGACTAAAACAGGACATGAAAAGTAGCCACTGTCAACAGTATTTGAAGTGTCTGTCTGAGGGGCATTAACTGGTTGGGTGTGGATGCTTAGAACAAATGGAGGTCTGGAAAAGGAGGTAGGAAATGTAACTGTCAGATGAAGGTTAGGGAAAGTCTCGTGAACAACAATGGCAATCTGTTCCCCACTGTAAAGTGGGGTGCCCCCCAAAAAGTTATCTGTGTTGAGCAGACATTACCTAAGGAACTTTTGGGAGGTGTCTACCCTCAAATGCCTCACTGGCGTCCCCATCTCTAAGCACCAGTGCAGAGCTGACCAGACACCAAGACTGTAAAGGCCCATTCCAAAACTTCCATACAAACCGCAGATAAAAGATCCATGCCTTGGGCCTCAGAGATCAAGCGGAAATGCAAGAAAATGTCCAAAGTGAGGAGAAAGAGTGATCCTCAGGAATTCTCCTATACTACTGAAGAATGAAACAGGGCTGGGTTTGTTCACAGGTAGCCCCTATGCCCTGCCATTACTTGGCCTCTCCCAAACAAGAACTTGAACTGGAACAGAAGAAATGCTTTCTAGTGATACTAAGGAGACCCAGGCTGGTCATCATTCAGCTGTTATAGATCACATAAGTCATATAAGGCACCCTCCTCCCTGCCTAGTCCATGCAATACTGGTGGTTTGACCATGGAGATCCACAGCTCGGGCTCAAAACAGCAATAAATTAGAAATTATCTTGCCATATCCTGTTGCTTTCTTTTCATTTCATATAATCAAGGATTGGGCAGGAAATACTTCATGGTGAGAATTCCACCTGGGGAATACAGCATGTATCCACTCATCTAAGGAAGCCAGCAAAGAATATACATTGATTAGAGAGTTGATAGTTCTTAGGTTCAGCTGCCATGACACAAACCCCTGTGTAAATGTTGTCTCCACACCCAAAATGAGATTAACACTTTCCCCAAAAGCTGGGCTGGGCCTGCCTATGTAACCACTAGATCATTCACTGCAGGAAACGCTTCTTAGAAAGTGAGCACATTGCACAACAATCCTTGCTGAGGCCTGTAGCTGTGGTAACATCCATAGAATCATTACTGCACTTCCCAGCAATTAAATACACATTTGATCATAAAATCATAGGATCATTTAGGTTGGAAAAGGCTCTAAGATCATGGAGTTCAACCATTAACCCAGACAAATGCACCATTAACCATGTCCCTAAAATGTACCCATGTCCATGTACCTCTCATCATTGGGCTATAGACACCCCTGAGTGCCTATTATAATAATTTTCTATTACAGCAACAGCTCACAAACCCCAATTCTGCCCAGAGACACCACCACAGAGATCACATATATTTGCATCTTTGGTGACTTTCGCAAAATTGCCATTTATTTCTTCTCTCTGTCCTCGTCTTCTTATTCTCTTTTCATGGTCGAGATCAAATTTCAAAATTTTCATTTTCCAAATCTCAGAGGACTTTCTGTTTGTTTCGCATAAAAATGGAGAGAGAGCAGCTAGAAACCAGCAGGGCAGTGGTAGGTGCACAGCAGAGCAATATGTATGTGCTGGCAGAAAGGCACCAGCTGTGAATCCTTCTATAAAGGCTGCAAGGAAATGTCATTGTCTTGATGTTTTTTAATAAAGGGAAGGCATATATATAGATATATAAATATATGTGTGTATGTGTATGTGTGTGTGTTTGTGTGTGTAATCCATGCAAATATATCTTAATTGGTCATGGTGTCAAACACTCCCTTTAAATCTAATCTAATGAGTGTTTCACTGAGCTGTCAGCAATCTCCAGTAGCCTCCAGGCACTAATGAGTGAGCATCAAGGTGTCAATGCTTCTGGCATTAACCTCAATTAGGAGGAGTTAGGGTGATCAGTGAATCAAGGGTCAGCCCTTCCTTGCTGAGACATTCCTCTGGCTGCAGCCTGCAGTTTCCTGCTTGAAAAGGGCTGGCAGACTGGCTGCCTACCTCCTCACCAGTAAAGAGCTCTCATACCTGGCAACATTACTGTTAATTACTATACTTGAAATCTATACAGGTCTTAACAGGCATGGAGACACAACAATAACCCTCTTTATGAGGCTATTCAATGAGGTTCCCAGGTAAAAAAAAAATAACATTATAAATATCTACCACTTACTTGTGATCAGAATTTTTAAAGCATCATTAAAGCATCAATATGACACAGAATAGAAAGTCTGCACAGCAGGGTTAAGCTTATAGAAAAAAAAAAATCACCATATAGATAACCTATGTAACTTTAATTCTGCTCCACTTAATTTCTCTCCAGAGTTCCTGGAAGATTTCCTTTAGATATATGACATTCAGATGTCATCTTGCACAATCATTCTCAGATAGGTCTGCTTTTCTGGGATGAAATCATGGATGGATCACAAGTGATTTTGAGGCTGTACTCATCCTATTCAAATGTGGAGGTCTCAGACAGAGAGGCAGAACCCTCCAGATCCACCCCAGGCCTGAAATCCATTCTCTAGATCTCAGATTGCTGGGCAGCCTCAAGGACATGTGCATGTTTATGCCAGAGGAAATCATTCCGTGAGAAAATCTGTTTAGTAACCTCAAAGTTGTGTCAGCCACCATAAAATCTTAGTTGTGTTACAATCTAGCGTTACAGTTATTACAGTAGAAACTACAGGTCCATTATAAAACGTTTCTTAAATTTGTAAATTTATAAAATATATGAATAATACCAGAAGGAAAAACAAAAGTCCCACCTGCCTCCTTCCCATCCTTGCCATCACCACTCCACTGCAACAGACTGACCACCCTTCCCTGCAGTCTTCCCCTGAGACTTTTAGGCCATTGTCCTTACCAAGCAAAACAAAACAAAACAAAACAAAACAAAACAAAACAAAACAAAACAAAACAGAACAATGCAAAACATAGAGATAAAAGGAATAAAGGTCTCAGGTGCACACACTTATGAACAGTGGAAGTCAGGGGTTGCAGAGTACTTTAGCTAACTCTTTATGAGACTCTTTTTCCATAGCAGAAGCTCTATATGTCTCCCAGAGTTGAAGGGCCACAGCAGCAGGCTTGCAAACTTTGCCTAATTGTAAGGTAGCACTTGTGTTACAGCTCATTCTGCTTAGGATCATCATAAAAAGTGTCCTTTGAACTCCCTCTCTGCTTCCTCCAACCCCATCCTCCTTCCTCCCTATCCCCAAGGCAATGATTTTTATCTCCAAGCCTCCATTTCTTCTCTGCAAGAATCAAAGGATTTTCAAGCCTTTCCCTTGAGGTGACAGCATTACCTGTTCCTCATCCACCTGAGATGCAGAGTTGTGCTTCCTCAGAATATTTATTTACCCTAATCTGTGTCAGACACAGGCTCATTCTGCCCTGGTAATGAAGAGTTGCTGTGTCTGGACCAGGCCAGGCATGTTCGGACTCTCCTGGATTGATTCATATCAAGCTACAGTGAGCTGTACAGTGAGCAAAGGCAAACAGGAACAGCACAATGACAGCTGTCAATCACCTGATTTGCCAAGCTTCATCTTAAAATGAATGAGGCTGTTTGTGCCATGTTTCACATCCCCGTGCAATCACTAATGTTAAACATAAACAGCTCTCTGTCCCTGCAGCATGTTGCTCCTTGGTGCAGAATGGCAGAGCTGCCAAAGCCTGTTCTTAGCAGATACCTCCAAGCTCATGAGTAAAGCATGTGCCCCACTCACTTCAGCACTGGTCAGCAAAAGAGACAGCATTTTGCCTTTACCCTCAGGTAGACCATGGACTCCAACAGATCTGTGCCATGAATCCAAATTATGAGTCTTGCTGACTGATGCGTTTCCTCTTTGCTTCTCTCTGCGATCCAGGAAAGTGCATCCACAAAAATTGTTAAGTCATCACCAAATGTGATGAAATCACAGCCTCAGGAGTCGGAAAATGTCAGCCTTGAGCTATGTGGCCCCCCATCATGGTGCAGTCTTCAATTACACTGCCACTGCTTTTTTAACAAGTTCTGTGAACTATGGCTAATGCTGAATGTGAGGCCTAAGTTTCTGAAAAGAGAAACAAACTCCTTGCTTTTCCCTCACCTGGATGGAGATGGGCAGAAGTCTGGAAGGAGGTTCAATAAATCTATTTGCTTGCAGAAACTAGTAACAGATGTTACACCACCAATGAAGATCTACTCTGCCTCCCCTCCCATACCACCAGCTGCAGTCCTTGACAGTTTAGAACAAATCTGACCTTGAGAATAGAAGTCCATAAGAAGAACAATCAGCCAGTCAAAGGAGACAGCAAATATATTGACCCCATCCTAGCTCCTGGAATTATTTAGGGAATTAATAAAGATGAAATGCAGAAAATGGACTTCAGTCCCATGCAAAACCAATTAGTTGGAAAATCTCTCTCCAAACCCAAGTGCAGAGACTGACATAACCTTGAGCTGAGGTGCAAGACACCAAGCCGTTATTTGAGAACTTTTTCAGTGTTAACACTTGTGGCTGGATGTAATTTCTCAAGAACTTAAATAAACATCATGTTCCTCCCTTCTCTATAAGAGCTGGAGATCTGTCAAACAGTGGGAGTGGAAACCAATAAATTTAAGGAGAAAATACTGGTATTATCATCACATGGCAATAATGACCAAAATAAGCATTTGCATAAGAACACAGTGGTTGAAAGCATCTAACCAAATCATAGAATCATGGAATCACAGAATGCTTTGGGTAGGAAGGGACCTTAAAGTTCATCTAGTTCCAACCCACCTCTACCACAGGCAGGGACACCTTCCACTAGACCAGGTTGTTCAAAGCCCCATCCAGCCTGGCCATGAGCACTTCCAGGGATGGGTGGATGTAGATGTAGAGATCTGCATTGTAGAGGTTCTAATGTAGATAACAATATGTCAGCTAAGCACCAGGAGCTCCCTTTACAGTCAGTGCAGGAAAACTGTCACTTCAAATATGCACTTCATCTCTTTCAGGCACGCACTTTAGGATGAGATGATTTGTGCCTCAAAAGCAGCTGCTTCTCCACATTACCTGTAAAAGGAATTTTTCTCAGATGGGAATGTCTACACTATAAATCTCTGTGGCTTATATGTCTACACTTCATCAGATGAATCCCACTTCATGAATTTTTCAATATTTGTAGTCATTACTTGAGATTTGGATAGTTTTTTTAAAAAATACTCTATTACTTGAAGAGAAGCATAGGCTTGCTACAAAAATTACTGGACAAACTTCTATAACTTACGAAAATAAGACAAAAGATGTCTTATTAGGACAAACAGATGTCCTAAACTATCTCTGAACTCAGTGTCTTGACAATCAAAGTAGCCACATGGAATTATATCATATCATTATTCCGTTCTTTATTTATTTAGTAGGTCAAACCTATGTGGCCATGAATTTCAAATCTACGTGACTGTGAGCTCTGCTTCACGGCATTATACAACAAGCCCAGTTAAACAAACATTATGAGACATTATACATTCAGTGGAACATCCCTAGAGCTAGATTGCCTAAAATGTTTATTTGTTTGTAAACAGCAGTTATATTTCAAGTTTTGAAGAAAGAAAGACTGCATTACACATTCTGTGTCTGTCTTTCTCTAGCAAGACCCTGCCTGCACTGCCCTGCTTCAAAGGGGTGCAAAAGGCTTTTGTTTTTTCTTGGAAGTCTGGAATTGCTCTTTTTCTATTTTTTGCAGATCTTGGAATTGAGTTTTATAGCAACAGAAAGCGCTTTTGCAGTGATAAAAAATACATTTTCTACATTCATGAATTCATAAATTTTAAGAGCAAAAGGAACCATTACATTCATCCAGCCTGAGGCATTGATAGATTTACTGCACAGGAGCTAATGGACCAGAGCACAGTCCCTTTGAGATGACAGGAGAGAATTTGTGCAGCTTTTTTGCCTCCCTCCTCATCACCATCATGAGGGCAACCACCTCAGAGCTGCCTTGTTTAACACAGACCCTGCCTCTAGTCCAACTTGAAAGAACATTCATCTAAACACATTTTAGAGAAAGCCAGGCTGCTTTCCCAAGCACTCGGAGAAAGCAAAGGTCAGCACACCCCCATCGCCCCAGAGCACCTCGACCACCTCTCCTTGACCCCATTTGGTCTCCCCGCAGCACCAGACACCCCAAAGCAGCAGTAGCTGCTGTCCCTGGGCTCAGGCTTTGTTCTTTACCTGCACAGTTCTCTCGTTGGGGTGTGAAGCACTTGGCCCCTGGGACTCAGCTTATTGCCTCATAAAGCAGGATGGCAGGATTATTAATGTGGCAGAACTGCAGGATTTTCCAAGCAATTTATGAGTTACCATGGCAGTTCATTAGCTCTCAGCCCAATGACCCCTTCCTGGCGAGCATGAATCAAGCAGGAGGCACGCACACATCTAAATGTGCGACAGATATTCACATCAAAAGCACATCCAAGGCTATATTTCCTCCATTTTGTTCAGCACATGTCCAGACACAGCACTAAAAAGTCACCAGTTATCAGGACTGATAACCAACCCACTGAAACACATTTAGACACAAAGAAATTCACAATCCCCATTTTGTTCTTTTATTCTCATCAAGCCATTTCTGATGGATGCCTGCATTTAAAGAACAGCAGGTCCTTAGCAGAGGGTTTACTTTTGCAGCCTCCATGGGCTGCACAGGGAGGCAGGTCTGGCAGTGGGGACAGTGGACACTGAACAGCTCCCTTGACTTTCAGTGCTCAGAATAAGGTTTCACTTGACACACAGACAAGACCCTCACCCCCACTCAAGGAAGGATTTGAGAAAATATTTAACTTTCATGGTAAAATTATCCATAGGTCTTAAAATAAAGGACACACTTCAAGGCTTCCTTTAGTCCAAGTGGCACCATGTGTGTGAAAAAATTCACAGGTTTTAATGCAATGCTCAGTTAGGACTTCAGCATAGGCCAAAAAAACAAGTCTAGCAAACTAGAGAAGAAAGAGATATAGAGAATTAAAGGGGGCCTTTGAAGTTAACAACTGGACAATCAAGAAAATTAAAAGGTCGTGACCACAGTAAGTTTTATCAGTAAGCACAAAACCTTGTACTTACTATCAAGTTACTCACAGATATTACAAATACAATGTTTTATACCAAAGAAAGACAGAGGCAAATGGAGATGTTTGGGGGAAGAAGAAACAAGGAGAGAAATACTTTTAGTAGTCTTTATTGCATTATTTTTGTCAATTGCATTAATGCTTTTTTCCTTTTATTTTCTCCTCTAAGATTTTCAGGGTATTTTAAAGAAAAGGCAGAGCTAAAATTTTTATATTTGCCTCTCTTACAGCTGCCACATTCAGAACTCAACCTCACCATGCCTTATGTGCTTCCCAGAATGAACTTGCCTTTTCCCTTTGAAAAAATAATTAATGTATTTATTAGTGCAATTATGGGACCCACATACTAAAAAATCCCACCTTCCACACCATTCCATTAGCTAAATCTGGCTTTGGGCCAAAATTTCATATTTCAGCTCCTGCCAAGGTTCAGGTTTGGAATGTTTTTGCGTTGGAGGATTTTTCATCTGTTTCCTTGGCAGGGCTAATGGGACCCTAATCCACATGAGAGATCTTTATCACACCAGGCTGCCGGGAATTTGTTTGCCTCAATCCTCTCGTACACACACACGAACTGGTGGCATTTCCCTCTCAGCTAAGTGATGCCAACAGGCCTTGGACCCATGATGGAAAAGGATATAATTTGATATGGAGAACTGCTGACATGAGACATTCCCATTGGCTGGAGTAATTACAACCAGTATTTTAAAAATATACAGCTAAGCAAAAAAGTTAAATGACACCTTTATTTAAGAACAGGTTCATCAGCAAAATCATGTGCGTCTGGCAGGAATTCTCATGTCAAATAAAACGTGGAAGCCAGAGGAATGAACCTCCAAGAAATACAGATATGGCTTAAAGAAAGCAAAGCTGTTGCCTCATCCATTTACCTCTTGGAGATCTGGAATAGGGCGCAGCTCCTGCTGTCAGGCTAGAGAAGAAGAGGGTGGACATGATGACCTGAAAGACCTTGCAGATGTTCTCCTGCCAGGATCAGAGATAAGACACCTCCCCAGTTCTTCGCTAGCCATTGGTCTACACAAACAGCACCAGCCTGTCACAGGGTCCATCTCAGTTGCGATTTCTGCTAACAGTGCATGAGCTTTCAGTTAATATTACCTTTTGTCACTTCATAAATTAATTCCTCAGCAGATTTTTTTCATAAGTTGCTATCAGAAGAAGACATATTGGTCTCTTTCCCGTTCTTCCTGTGCTTTAGCACCAAAAGAAGAGTTCAGCTGCTCTGTCCCCACAGTTACTGAAGTTTATCTCATGGGAAATGTCTCCATGAAGCCTCTCCCACCCACACGGCCACATCCATCAGTGTTCTGGCTCTCGCCACCTCTTCTGAGGCAATGCAGCAGGTCAGTAACACTGGCCAAGGACACATGGCACTTTTTCTCACAAGGAAGACCAGTGACATGGTCCAAACTGCTGACACATGGCAGGACATTTCTGCCACAGTCTGGCAGACAGGGAGTGACAGAGAGGAGCACACTGACTGCACTGCGTGATCTTAGAAAGTGATGAGGAGCAACAAAATTATTTGAAGTAGCAACAAAAAGGGTTGAAGTGATACTTAGAGAAACCCATTTGGACACCTATCACATTTCCCAAGCTGTACCAGGGTCACTGCATCTTTCACTGCTCTCCAGGAAACAGCAGCAAGGGACCATGTGTTTCCAAATGCAAGAGGTGGGAAACAGGGATATGTATCGAGATACAGGCCATGGGGAAGCGCAGTCATGTTCATTTGTCTCAGCCTGTCCTCTTTCACTCCCACAGGTCTGGTGGAAGCAGGAGAGCATTATAGCAGGAGCCACAATCTGTGCAGCTGTATGGAAACCTGAAACAAAGAGACAGCCAGCAGGAGGTTTTCTACACGGCTATCATTCTCTAGGCCATAAGAATACCAAATTGTTTGGTTTTATCATTTCTTCTAAGAGAATTCCAGGACTTAGTTCTGTCTGGCACAAGCACATGGAACTGGAATTTGATTTCTTGTTTATTTCATTTTCACATTTTGAAGGACTTTGCTCTTTGAGGCGAGAAATATGTGTCTGTTGATCACAAAATCCAGCTCAGAGACATGTCTGAGATCATGGTTTTGAAAAGGAGCCATGGCCACCTTCAAAGGATGAGGCAGATTTCACCCACAGAAAAGCAAAACATGCCATTTTGTGCTCTCAAACATGACTCATTTCCTGATGCAGTTAGGCTTGGACTAGAGAGTTAAGGTCAGATTAAGAGATCATTCGCGCCTTTTGTAGTGGACTTTGAGACCAGGACCACAATGCCAGAATATGGCTGTGGAGGCCTTTGAAGGAGCAATCCTCTTGGAAACACATCATGGGGCTCTGTTTGTTTTCCCTGGATTTTTGAGGGATGGAGCTCCTGTTTTTCCTGCTGCATTGCCTTCACTTCTGTCAAATCCCCATGAGGATAAGCTTCTCTCCAGTCTTTTTATGAGAAAAGTGATAGAAAAACATCACCTTCCTGACTAGAAAATTCACAGGGCTTTGCATGGATAGCCTTGCTGCTTCTTGCTGCATCACTTCAAACAAAATCCAACCTTCCTGCCACTCCTGCCAAATGAAACAACAGCCAGAGGAGCTCAGAGCATGATGCTCCTGCATCAATATCTCTGCTCTTCAGGGCGCTGCACATCTGCCATGCTGCAGCCACTACACAAAATGCTGTAGTGGCTCTGTCCCAAATGCTTTCTGTCACGCTCAGCATCCTGCAGTTACACACAGAGACTGACCCACAGACCCATTGCCATCTGAGGGCACAGAGAGCTTCTCCTTTGCTACATTCTCCACTGTCTGCTCAGCACATTCAGTACAGCACCAAAATTTCCGTCTTCCAGATGGACGCAGAAAGGAACACAGAGAGAGAGAAACCAAGCTGATCCTAGCGACAGCTATGTAAGCAAATCCCTGAAGGAAATATTTTCAAATACGTCAGCTACAAATGACCAAAATGTCATCACAGTAAGAAGACAGATGTTGTTTTTATACCACAGAGTTCATACAGGAACAATTTTTCCTCTGTTGCAAAATAAAGTGACTAGTCAGGTAGGAGCACAGTGTCTGATCAACACTATGACTTAAGCTCCCAGCTGAGAGCTCCAACTCTTTGGGGTTTTTTTGTTGTTTTGTTGGTTTTTTAAAATAACAGTATTTTGTTAGAAAAATAGTTGCACTGTTTACCTGAAGATTTTGGGAGTGATTTTCTAATATCACAGTGCATGAGTATGGATTGGTAGTCACCTGATTCTATGATACAAAACAAAATACAGAACAAAGTAATAGGTGTTCTAGTGATAACCACAGCTTTGCTGCAGGATGCCAACATTCAGTGTGTAAACATCCCCTGAACAGATTGACTTCACCGCCAGATTTTCCTGCCTTGAAGAAGCAGCTGAATGGGTTAATAAAATATCATTTCCACATTTTCTGCTGATTCTATCAAGCCAATGAGTACAAAAAGTGACCGAATTAAACCACTCTGGTGATCCAAACAAGAATCACCACGAACCAATTGGAAGTTCAACAACTTTCTGCATCTTCTTTTTCTCCACACACCACTGTTAGACAAACATACACCCCAGTCAGAGTCAAAGAATTTTGTAACTTACCACAGGTGTAGATGACATTAAGATGCTTTTGGATGCCTGGGTAGCAAGGATCTCCAAATTCATAGGTGCTGGCATATATGCTGCAACTTCTTTTCCCATGACAGCGCTTGATCATGAGCTGGAGAGCAGTAGCTGACTGGCACTCTGAAAGGGAAAAATAATACCTACCTGTGAATATTCATCCATTCACAACAGCAAATGCCCAAAAATAATTTACCAGATGCAGACTGTGAGAGCACATGCAAGATTCCCATATTTAAAAGTCTTTGTGTTTATGTGGGAAGGTGTGTCTGATTCTAACACTGACTCTAATAAATTGAAAGAACACTGAAGAACAAGAAACCCCCACACATCCATACAACGAAGACTGAAAATAAAAGATGTTTAGTCTTTGTAACATCCACAAGAGGTGTCTCAAATCCCCCTCTCTGGCCCCTGCTGAAGACGAAGGTAATCAGCATCCCTGTCCTTAGATGTTGTATGTCTAAATCTTATCTCATATCATGAATTTAGAGTATGGGAAGTTCCAAAAGTAAATATTTTCCCAACTATTTTTTTATGCCAGATGTTTTTGCCTGTTTTCTTACCTAGGGTAAGAACAACCTTCACAGACAAGGTCTTGAGCTTTTAGGTGCAAGACTGACAGTTTGCTTTCACTGTCCAGCCAGGACCAAGCTCAGGGGAAAACTGGCAAGGAGACATTTATTCAGCATTGAATTGTTGCTAAAAGGAACAAGACAGCTGAAGAGAATGGAATACAAACCCCTTTAGGTCACTAATTTGGAGGCAGGGAAAGGGAAAATGGACCTCAGAAGGTATTGAGTGCTAGAACCAGCACAACAATAAAAGCTATGACAGACATGGAAAAGCCACAGAAAACCAAGCCTAGAGGGTAACATCTTTTTTCTCAAATCAAAGACAGCATTTTACTTCACATGCTGCAAATGACAAAAGAAGAAGGCTCCATGTGAACATTTTCATACTGAACCACCCAAACTTCCTTAGGGTATTTCTGATCCAATGAGTGTCAGAGGTTCCAGTGGAAACATCTGGCATGTAGCAATCGTGATTCATTGTCTTTTTAGAGTTAGAGAAACTCATCAAATCTAAGTGCTGCAGAGGATTTAATGGAGGGTGCCTATTCTTTTTGTTTATTATTGTTCTCACACAAAACAGAGAACATCCCACAGCTGTCTGCTCAGGGGCCTTGTCCTCTGGCACAGGAGAATACCATATCCATGGGAGTGTGTGGAATTACCCATTACTGGTCTTGTGAGAGACACAACAAACCTTTTGCATCCAATATCCCCAGCCTTTGGGATGTTCCTCATGTAGGAATATGTTTGCACCAACAAACTGCAGACTCTGCTCCCCACCTTAACGGATTGGATTGACTCTCCAGGTGCCAAAGCTGTAGATTCAGCACATTGACAATGCTTCCAGTTTTATTTGTCATATGCCCTCACACTAACATTGACAGCTTTTCTAGCCATCACTAGTCATGTCCTGGTATTGATGACCTCCCTTCTCCCATGCAGTTCTGATCAGGCCATGGTCTCCATCCCTATCGATTTTAGTGGCAGTGTCTGAATTAGGAAACCAAAGGGGGCTAAACTGTGGACACACCTTTACTCCCTTTAAGCGCTACCCTGTACCTCAGAATGATTTTGCCAGCTAGCATTACTCCAAACAGGTAACACAGCCTGAGAGATAACAGGGCTAGTCCTAATGGTCAATTTGCAGAAGGCCCCCACTGTATTTTGGATGGAAAAGCACGAGTATGTGGTGGAGGGTTTAGTTGCATGGACATGAGGTCAGCCACCCCAGGGCCAGGCAGCAGAGTCTCTCTGTACCCAAAACAGACCAGCTGACGTGTCCATGGCAGGTGAGCACAATCTCAAGGTTACTTTTTTCAGGTAATACCTGTCCACGATACACACTGAAAATAACATGTCATACTGCCCACAGGGAGTGGTGGGACCCTGCTCTAGACCCTTCACCAGCCCAACAACCAATGCAGATGTGGCTTGAGTTATAAGAGCCTCTTCCATATAGCCCAAGATGCCCACATTCTTCTAGGTCATTCCATCTGCCAGAGAAAGTCCTAACACTGCAATTCTTCATAGCATTTTAGCTGTGCCCAGCCTGCCCAGCGGTGCCCAGCCTGCACTGTTTGGGTACACATTCACTAGTAAATGAAAACTTACCCTGGACCATCTCTGGCCCTGAAGCCAGCTGCGATGGCACAGCCCACAACCATGCCATTGAACATTCTTATTCTCCAGATCAGACTGATGATGCCCAGTCCCCGTCCTACAACCAACCTCAAACAGCCCCTGGAAATGTTCAAGGCCAGGCTGGATGGGGCTTTGAGCAACTTGGTCCTAGTGGAAGGTGTTCCTGCCCATGGTAAGAGGATTGGAACAAGATGATCTTTAAGGGCCCTTCCAACCCAAACCATTCCAGAATTCTATGATCTTCTGGACTGCCTAGGAGAGAGTTATCTGGGCCAAGGCAAGAAACCATGCCCTGGACCATCTATAACTTCACAGTACAGATTTACCTCCAGTACCTGTGCCCTGACACTCATTTACCAGTATATATATAATCCTAGATACCCAGCTTCTCTGGGAACACACCAGGCCGCCATAGTCACAAATATCAGCAATGAAGTCCTCAACTCTCAGATTGCCAGGCTGCTCCAACTCAACCTGCACCAGCCAAAATGAACAGAAAAGTAGAAGGGACTCTCTATGCTTCAATTACAGGTGAAGATGAAAGCACCAAGATTGTAAAAGCCTCTTTTACATGGACTTTTTGCAAAGCTTAGTATCAAAAATATATCCAGGGGGAAACATTGCCTGCTGGGACTGTGGCACATAAACCATCCAATGATTTAGCTGAAAGCAATATCTGGAGCCTATCCACTCCAACCTCCTGCCCAAAGAACAGCCAGCTTTGATGTTACATCAGGTTGCTCAGGAATTTACCCAGGCAAGTTTTCAAAATCTCCACAGAGAATTATTTCCCAAACTCCTTGGACACTTGATCCTGGTCTAAACCCATCTCCAGGTGAAGAATTTTTTCCTTGTATGTAATCAGGTTTCTATTGTTTCAACTTGTATGCATTGCTTTTGGTGTTCATTTGCTGTTTTCTTCTGTGTGTCTCCAGGATGAGTCTTCTGTAGAACCACCTATTCCTTAGTAAACAGAAATAAGATCCCACCCTGAGCTTTCTCTTCTGGAGACTGAATAACACTGTGTCCCTCAGCATTCCCCCCTATGCTGTGTGCTCCAGACCCCTGACCAGCTTGGTGGAGCTTCACTGGACTTTTTCCAGTTTTTCAACATATCTCTTTACCTGGAGAGCCCCAAACTGGGCATTTTAGTATTCCAGTTAAGCTGTAACAACTGTCCTGCCCAATTTGGTACCACCTACAAACTCTGTGCCATTATCCAGGTCGTTACTGAGGATTTCAAGCAATCTCTGATTGTTTTTAAGTGGCTGCCCATGTGACTTTAATATAGCATGGTTAGAGGTTTCTTTTAGTACTCAATTTCCTTGGCTTTTGCTGCAAACAATCTAAGCAAGTCTTACTGTTTTCCCTGACCTTCAGACCCTAATGAACACCAGAATCTGGTGAATGCAGGAGTGGCAGAAAGTCATCCGAGGTGCCCATGTTACAAGATCCAGTTAAACTCTACTGACAACAACAGGCTCCCACATAGTAAATCCAAATACTCTTGTCATTTTCCCCATGGTAAGACCCGAGCCATTCTCTTAGAAACAGTCACATTTTTCTAGGCCTGAAAAAAATAAATGGGGTCTAGGCACAAATTCTGACTATTCACTTCAAAGGTTTCCTTCTGCTCACAACAGGGAATTTTCCCTGCGTTTCCCTCCACACAACTGCAAAGCAAAAGTGCCTTGTGTATTCCCATAAATGCCAGGGCAAGCAGCCTACAGTGTTTTGAGGGAGGACTACATCAACACTGAAATTAGCTTTGTCTCCCGTCTTGGATTTCTTGGTCTGTCAACATGTTCATCCTCCACAAGCACATTGAACTGGAAAATATAAGAGCAGCAATCAAAACCTCCAAATGGGACCATCTTCCTTACACACTTCAAAGGGTTTGTGATAAGGAGTTCATTTAGTTGGATGCCAAAATGTCATACTCAAGCATCTTTATTCCCTCACTAACTAGCACTGAAGATGTCAATAGCACATCTGAGAGGTGGCTGAGTGATAGATGAGACTACAGCACCTTCATAAATCACAGTCATCGCCATGTCATTCGGAGCTCTAGAAGGGACAACATGGTATTTTCTTTTACCCCTGTGTCTCAGGCTTATAAAAACACTGAACTTCACTCCTGTTGGATGTTATGAAATGCACATAGATAATTTAACTTCCGAATGTAAATAAGTCCTTGGGGAGCTCACTGAAGTTAGAGCTCCAATTATATTAGTACCCTTTCAGGAGGTGATTCCAGGTCAGAAGTTTTCACCTCCAAGTGCCCATCCTCAGAGCTCAGAGAGGCAAGAAAACAGAGGAGTTTTATCCATAAATCAGGCAGCCAGCCAAAAAGATGTAGGGAAGCCAAGCCCAGCAATATGGTGCAGCAGAGTTGGGCTGTGGTCCCCTTCAGCTGGCCAAATTCATTTTTTCCAGGTCTTCAGAAGTGGGAGACTAGACATGGCACTTATTGTAGCAGATGTCATGCTCTTTCAGGGCAACATTACTGTTGGATTCGATGATCTTAGAGATCTTTTCCAACCTTAATGATTCAATATTCTATGATCTCCTTTCTTCTGCTGCTTGTTTGCTTGCTAAATGCGAATTCCAGATGTTTTATGAGATACCACCCTGGCACCAGTGACAAACAAGTGATCTCATGTGTCAGAGATGTGGGAAGGACGCTCACAGATGCCAACACCATATCACTAAGTCTGAGGTAAGTACTGCTAAGCAGAGCCAGGCCCTGCTGAGAACCTCTTAAAGCCCACAAAGCTCAAATCCCACGGTACAACAATAAAAAGTGCTTTAAGACCTCATAGATGATAGAGAGCCCTCTTGGAGAGGTTGGGCCACAGTTACCCTTGGCTTTCATTAGTCTTGGATTGTTTCAGTACTCTGCCAGAGAGCAAATATGAATCCTGGCTATGGTGAAGCTTTCACATGTGAAAGTGTTTAAAGGTATCAGCTGTGCTTTTCGAATATGGTATTTTCAGCTAAAGTTGGGGCTGTAGGGAGAGTGGGATCAGCTCACTTTATTCTCTTTACCTCTGGCCCCACTTTCTAGGAGTTGCATGTCCCTCAAGCCTTGCTCCTGGTACAAGGTGAATTCCTTTTCCCAGGATCACTTCACAAATGCAGATCACTGGCCAGTTTGACTTCAGTCAAACCCTTAGTCTAAGCCCTCAGTGGGAAATTCATCTTACCAGTTGCATTTTATATGATATGACTCTTTGATCTACTCTATCAGCACAGCCTCTGTCAGGGTAAAAACCCAAATCAGGGCAGCAGAGCCGTGATGGAGGATTTTACCAGCTGCAGCTTGCAGACAGCATTGGCTTTAAAACTGGAATTGGTCTCAGTGATGTAATGTCCATATCATCGAGCTCACCACAATGAATGGATTTTAGTCAGTCTAAGGCTGCTTCCCAGCATGACTATTTCTTTATTACCTCTTCCTGGTGGAAAAAAACGGAACTGGAGCCAATGCCTATTAATCATATCCTTAATTTTGGTTACTCAGTGTTACTTGTTTTTCTCCAGTAAGGGTGACACATCCAAATCTGAAATCTGAGCCATACATTGCTGCTTTTGACTGGAAAACCTATCTGGGTTTGAAATAATGTTTCCAAACTCTTTAATTTTTGCATTTTGGTAACTCTTAGATGCTCTGGTGGAGATCAGAGCCTCTCCCAAGGCAGCAGCCATGACAGATGGATCCACAAACAGATTTAAAGACCGAGTTCTGAGAAGGGTGACTAATCTCACAGTGAAGTTGGGCATATTGCAGATGTTTGAGAACACCTGTTCATCTCTTTATCTGCTCATGGTCAGACTCACCTGGCACAGCCACGCTGAGCCTGCAAAGGTGGGTCCCTGCACAGATGAGACAGGCTGTCCAGGGCAAGCAGGACCACACACAGCTGGACAGGTGAATGTGTTAGCATGCTGGAAAGCTGCCTGGGAGGAGTTTTCCACAGGCTGTCCATGGATCTGGAGAGGCAGCAGGGCATGGAGCTCAACCCAATATTAACATGCATGCACTTCAAACAGAAAGAAAAATGGAGCCTGAGAAAAAACTCCACCTACTCATAAAAGCGTAAGTCAGACTCTCTGAGTCTCTCAATTTTCAAGAAAAATGGGGGGCACTCATTCTACTTTTTTCAGCCAACAAAGTATACAAAGACCTCGAAGTGTCAAAAGGGACAAATGACTGGCCACAATTAAAGGCTTCAGGAAGGGAATCACTGCTTAAAATACTATTTCCAGCAGTTCATATGAGGTTAGTGATTAGAAACTGGAACAGGATTGGTGGTACCTGATCAAGAGACAAATTCTGTGGGGTGCTTTGACTCAGTGTAAAGGCATCAGGAGCAGACCCACATCTCAAATATGAACCATTAGCAGAACCTTAGCTTTCCTTCCTCTCTTTTGAGAAGCAGGTGAAAGGATCAACTTAAGATAAATTTTCCCTTGAGGTAAGTAATCTACAAACAATTGACACCTCGAGGAGAACACTCCTCCCAAACAGGATTTTTCTCCAAAACGTGCAGCCTGATTTCCTGCTCAAGGACAAAAGAGAAAAAGTTACTTGCTGGGAGCTATGAATCCGAGAGGACAGAATGAAAGATGGAAGATGTAGGGGTCAATTATCTAAGAGAGGAGAAATTTAGTTCCGGCGAAGAAAGCTGACAGATGTCTGAATCAGTGCTGTGGTTATCCACTTGTCTGCCAAAAGAGAAAGCAAACTTCAATGGAATGGCAAAAAGGACATAAGCAGGAAGTAATTCCAAACTTGCAGGTGAGGCAACTCCTTAAATTCCTTCATGCTTTACCTAGGAGTGACTGCCTCAATCTGCAAAAGAACCTCTATCATAAGCAGGATGGAAGGAAGCTCTCCTGGTTTGGGGCAGTTTCTCATATATTTTAAAGATGTTCCATTGGCTGATACAAACATCAGCTCCCTCATAAAGGGGCAGCTGCTAGAGGTGCCTAAGCCTCTGTTTCAGCCAAAATTAGCCATCCAGCAGCTTGTGAAGGATGTATTCATGGAATATCAATGAGTCAGTCTGCACTCTGAGCAGTACATCAAATCTCAGGCATTTTCCACTTAGCCCATGCCCATTAAGTCTGATGTCCTCTTTAAAAGCCAGTGCAAAAGACTGCTAATAAAGATGGATTTTGTCCACTTTCTCTCTCAGGCAGCAGCCTGGGGAGGTAATTTCTTTATCAATGTAAAGCTGTCACACAGTTTCATTTGGGGCTATCTGAAATACACTGGATTTCCCTTCCTTGCCATGGCAGACAAGCCCCTGTAGAGGACACAAGCAGCGATTTGGGTATAGATCCCCAAGGAGCGTGGACAACAAGAGCAAGAAAACCAAACTGCAAATACTTAAGTATCCTTAAGACCAACCAATGTGAAGATCAACCAATGAAAACCAAAGACTGCCCTTAAACAAAAAACATAGAGAAGCAGATGTGTATTTACATACATAGGAGAAGCTCAGGAGCAGAAACCTAAAACAATTAAAAGGTGAAGTTCCCTGTTGGTATTTGTAAAATTATAAATGGTCAACATCATCACTACAAATAGCAGCAGAGAATTTCACGTTGATACAGCTGTATATAGAATGTATGTCTTGTACAATGTCACTGAAAACAACTGGCTAGAAAGGAAATCTATATCCAAACATTAGAAGGATGTGCAGAGAAGGCCAGCTTTAGATTAAAAAAGTATGTTTTACAGAAAGAGAGAGAAAAATTAGTCACCACACAGTTCATAAAACTTTGGAAACTTCAGCAGTAGGCCAGAAAAGAGAAAATTATCTTAAAAGAAACCAATCACATTTAGAGACTGTGACTAAAGGATCAATTACAGGTTTAATTACAAATCCTATAGTTACATTTAGAAACACTTGGTTTATTAATGTGAACTTAAATCATCTTATCACCCTTGTATCTGGAGCCAGATACAATACATAAAATATATGATCCTCCAGTTTTGCAGGGACTGACTCAGAGTGTGCAAAGTTGAGCAAATTAATAACATTTCTCGGCTTTGGGGGCAGAGTGAGAATCTGAGGACAGCTTCAAACATGGCTCCAAGGAGTCTCAGTGAACAAGTAAGTTTTGGTGTGGCAATGACAGTTAAACTTTATTCTTTAATTTGCAGCAGAGTTGATTGTGGGTGGCAGGGCATTCAAGATAAGAAGCAAAGAAGGTAACAACTTTAGCAGCACTCAGTAGAAGATAGGGATAGTGCTTTCAATGCATCTGCTGCTCTGTGTAGTCCTTGAGTTCATTTCTCCTTCCTAATCATTACAGCCAAAAAAAAGTCTTTTCCTGAACGTGGAAATAGTCAAGAAGTGCCTAGACCTAGGCTGAAGCAAGGTCTGAACTTCAGAAGCTGCGGGACTGGCCTATTTTCTGAAGAGATTACCCAGCTGACACAGCCTGCGAGTCACTTCTTGTCCTTGGTTCCTAAAACAAAGCATGGCATGCCTGCAAACTCACAGGTTTCACATTACCTTTGTTTCTCAGGCTCAGAATTCACCATCGTGGCAATTTTGCAATATTCTTGAGTGACATCGGAATTATTTTAAGAGGAACTTTATCAGTTTCGAACAAGTTACACTGGTTTTCATTCAGAGCAACTCCATGGAAACCAATTGAGATGCTACAGATTTAAATCTCTTAAATTCTGCCATTTTATTGCTACGATTATATTTTGGATTTGCTTTTAACGAATAGTACACCAAGAAACATCTTTTATAAGATCAGCCACTAAATAAGTTGATATTACTGATACAAAAATACCCACTACACTTTTTCAAATATCATACAAATAGCATCACAGAGCCTGCTAGTTCTCTTTAAATTACTACTTTCAGAGTTTTTAATTACAATCACTGCATGGGGTCATACTCTACTGTAAACAGTATTTCAAAACCAACTTGAACCTTGGTTTAGAGAAAGATCTTGTCCAGACTCACATTTGAATGGACTATTTCAAATTTTTTTTAAATAGCTATTGTGTGCATATAAAAACAACTTTATATAAATCACTTTTATGGCTATATGGAATCCAACAATAGTTGGAGTTTTCTAGAAACAGCTGTAAAGTGATTTTAATTACCTCCTGGTGTTTTGAGACAAAAAGTGAAACACATGAAGTATCTAAAATTGAAAAACAACTTTCTGAAAGCAGGCTTTGTCCCACTTTAACTCAGCATTCTAAATGGGAACTGCATTTCAATTTAAATTTAATAAGGTATGATATGTGAATTAAACAGCAACTGATATTTATTTAGCCTTCAGATATGGATACTTGTGGGTTTTATTGCATACAAACAGATGGGCCTCTAAAAACATGTTCTTAATCATGAGCTATACACATAATAAAGTCGTTTCTGCCCTGAATATGAACAAAGCATACATGGAGTCACACCTAGGGGAGGGGTGCTTTGGAAGCCTGGTGTGCTCTGTGGAGAGGAACAGAGTCTGACCCCCTCAGCTGCTGCTCCTCTCACAGACCCAGCACTGCAGCTGCCTTAAAGGCCAGACAGGGGAGCCAGGATGAAGCACAAGAGTGTTTCAGCCACTTGGATCACTAAAGGTTGGCCATGCTCCATGGCTTGTCTGACCTGCACAGATTTCCATGGATATCCTGTCCCTTCCTGCTGTCCCAGTCACCCTCTGCTTCCCCCGTCAATGCCAGGGGTTACTACTCCTCATTGGTCCAGATGCACACTTTAGAGGCCTTTTCTTTTTAAGCATTTGACTTAAGACCAAGATTAGAGCACAGCCATAACCTTGTACTGATGGAAACAGGATGGAAAATGGTCATGGATGGTGAAACAGAAAAGAGCCAGAAATGCACAGCTGGAGGGGCAGCAGTTTCTTAAAGCCAGCTCTTGAGCTGGCAGGAACATGTACCCTGGAATAAAATGGATTTTTTACTGGATGTATTTCATATTCATTCACATGCTAGATCTGATCACAAATAAACAAACTAGAAGGGTCCATTATTTATATGGTGTAATAAATATTTATATGAGGACTCTGCTTCAAGTGATATATACATCTGCATTAAGAGGGGGAAATCAAAACAAACTGGGTTGGATCATCTTCTGTCACTGCATTAGAATGAAAAATGCCAGGGAATGAGCACCTAAAGCACTGGCTCATTTGCTGAACTCCTTCCTCTGCTCTTCCATTATCAGATCCCATGACTTAGAGAGTGCCACCGACCATCTGACTTTCCTCAGAGCATTGTAAACACATTCATTTTTCCTCTTTACAGGGGCACAGGAAAGAACTTGAATGTTATGTGACACAGACATTTCACTCTCAGCACAGCACTCAGCTTAACCCCCACCCCAGGACACACAGCAAGGCTGGGGAGCCAGGGTTCCCACGATCTTGCTCCAAAACCAAGCCCAGATTCCTTCCACCCAGGATGAGCAATTAAATTGCTTTGGGCTTTTTGTATACTTGATGGAGAGAGACAGGGTCCTTGAGAAGAAGTCTTGGATCCTATGTTAGAGGTCAGCTCAACATGTCCATCTCACTCTCTGTGGTTCGGGGGGGAGCTACTGTAAAAATTAATAATGTGAGCAAGTCAGGTGTCCTGAATATGACCACAGATATTGCTCCACTAAGCAATAAAAAGGGTTATCATTTCACATCCCAGTTCTTCCTCCTCAGTCTCCTAATTAGATCACTACCTTGCACTCAGATAAATGTAGGAAAAGGCCATTTCTTAAATTGCTTCTCTTGGAATAAACAAGCCACTTGGAGATGCAGGCAGAGGCAGCTGTAAACAGCAGGAAAAAGGGGCAAAGGGCTCACTTGGCTGGGGGATATTAATGGTTCATTGCTTGTAAATAGCCTTTTCCCCAGAGACCTCCCCATGCTCTGTGTATGCTCTCTGCACATGCTGGCAGCAAAGTGGAGGCTTTATTAAGAGAGCTACAAATAAGGTCAAATTCTTTTAGGAGCTTTTCAGAGTTCCCAAGGCATTCAAGGAGGGGTCCAGCTGTTTGCAGGGGTTTCCCATTATGGTCAGAGACACAAGTTTCAGCATGTTTCCAGTTCAAAGAGGATCCTGGCAGATTTTCACTTTAACATGTCAGGGATAGGATGGAGTTCCTCACAATAACTTTCTCTTCACAGATGCTAAGCACATTCATATAGACATTAGACAAAGAGAAAGCTTGTGTCTGGCATGGCACGGCTTGGTGTGGCATGTGAAGTGTGACTTGGGGACCTTTCATCACCCAAAAGCAGCACAGCCACAGATGGGTTAAAAGGACTGCAACACCAGGATACCTCAGAACTTACCTGAGCACCTAAAGGAGAACCCAGGAAATTCACCACTAGTGGACTTTGCCTCCTCAACACTTCTTCAGGAGTACAAGGTCTTGTTTTTAAAGGCAGAAACACCACAAATTCAATTGGTTTACCTTACATATGCAATGCTCTATTAGGCCACCTCTCCTCCCCGTCTTAGGCCTTCTTTAAAAGCCTCACCTGTAGAAGCTGAAGATTTCTAAATTCAATCCAAATGGGCATTTTGTCCACAGAAAGAAAAATTTGAATCAAATTTTCTGTACTGTTTTTCATTAGGAGAGGAAGAAAAGATAATCTTCATCACTTTTGGGGCAAGTACTTCTCCACTTATCAAGTAGCTCAGGCTGCGCGAACATAAATAATCACTGCGAACTTGTGCAGGGCCTACTTCCCAGCAAAAGGCCCTTTGCCAAGGCTCAGACTTGACACAAATCATCAGTCCCATGAAATTCAAACAGAATAAATCTTCCAAGTACAGAACATAGCTGGGTTCTGCCTTACAGGAACTGGATGTTGCTGCAAAGTCCAACTCATCCGGTCATGTTTGTAAGATCATCTCGTTGTGAATGTCTGGGATCAAAGGCTGCCACGGAGCAGCCCTCCCCACACTGCAGGGCTGTGGAAACGTGCAGGGAAATGTTCTCCAGCTAGCAAAAGCTTTGATTTATAAATTGTGATGTTTCCACCTGCTCCTGAAGGAACAGAGTTGCCTGCTGGGCTAGGCAGGTCCATGAGAGGAGCACAGTGTCTAGAGCAGGCTGGGGGCCCCTGAGTGCTGCTCCCACAATCTCTCGTGGCAGCTGCGAGCCCAACCCGCTCCTGTCACTCCTGTAGCTGGAGGCAGGACTGGGATTTTTGCACGGTGCTGTGGGGAAGCACAGTGTGAATATGCTTTTTGTTGATTGGGGTTGGAGAAGGATCCTACAGCAGCTTCTCCTGTGGGGCCAAGAGAAGTGCTAACTACAGCCACAACTCACCTTGCCATTCCTGCATCCCTGGAGCACTGTCCCACTGGAGCAGCTCACACAGGTCGATGGAGGAAAGGTCATGATAAGCAGATCCCCTCACTCTAAGGGGATCAGTGAGCTGTCGCTGAAGAAACCTGGACAACCTCTCCCAAACATGACTGGGATTTAAGGGCTGGAGCTTTGTGAATTGGGGATGATCACCTGCTTAACCCCAATTTTCTTTTTGTTAAGCTCACCCCCGTCCCCACAATTCACTCAGGATTTCAGCATGCAAGGAAGCATCAGCATCAACAGCTATAGTCTCTCTTTCACCCTGCACACACAGCACCCAAATGCCTGGGGAAGTCACTGCTCCATGGTGAGCTCCTCACATCTCCTCCCCAGCCCTGCAGGCATGCAGCCAGCAGATGTTCCAGACACCCTTCCCACCCTCCCTTTGCTGTTTGCAGGCAGGACATACCTACTCCCACAGCACTCCAGGAGCACCGACTGGCTTAAGATACTTGAGACCCCAGCAATTCCAAAAATGTGGATGTTTGCTCCTGTCCAACAACTCAGTCATTTTTAGAGTCAGTTCACAGCTTAAAACCTTGAGCTGGATTTTAGTGTAAAGTTTCCTCAGCATTCCCATCCCTGACTTGATATTACAGTGCCTTGTGCTGAGCCTGCTCTTGTAAGTAGTTGCATTTGAGAGCTGACAGTGGAGGAAGACCCCACCTCATCCCAGCAGCAGACTGTGCTGCACTCTAGGATCTGACACCTCATTTCCTTGGGCAAATATCCGAAATTTGTAGACCTCACAACGGCAGTTTGAGAACAGCAGAGTGTACAGGCACTAGAGATCCTACGGACCGTGCAGCTTGGCTGTCAGGTCCCACTGCTTGTTTTCCCTGCTTGTGCCTCCCATCCCATTTTCTGGTGCCACATACCCTACTCTCAGCCAATAGAAGTTTTGTGACTCTGCCTCTGGGAAAAGAAGGGTAACATTTTATCCTTCATGGCTTCACATGGTTTTTCTTCATGCTGACATTGAAGAGGGGGGTCCTGTTCTGGTACCTTGTCCCTGGTAAGTGCCTGTTCCTGCTCTCTCAGCAAGGACAAAGCAGTGGGGTGCTCAGCTCTGCTCCAGAAACCCATCCTGTTCCACTGACTTAGCAAGTTTTCACCACAGTGCACACACTCAGCCCATCCCAAACACCACACCAACGAGGTCCAGGCTAACCTGTCACACACATCTGTTTTGGCTTCTGCTACCTGGCAACTGGAGGACTACAGGAACACATCCAGGAACATTGGTCACCTCAGGATACAGGAGATAACTTTTTCAGGATGTTGACTCTGCTGTCATGCATCTCACCCATGGGCCTGGGTTGGAGACCCTGCACTACTCAGCTGTGCTGCAAGTGCTCAGATTTTCACAGCTATGGCACTTGCCATGCTGCACAAATAACCTGACTGGCCTCATTCCACCTGTGGGTTTCTACTGACACCCATCATCGGCGTATCATATTTCCAAGCACTCACTTAACATGCTTCCATTTGAATAGCATTTAACTCCTTAAGGACATTGCATCAGCAGCTGTGAAGCCAAAGATCCCCAGATACAGCTGAACAGATCCCAGCACAGGAAACAGCACCAGATCAAGCTTCCCTGTGCAGTCTCCTCTGAAGCCTTTCCCTCTCTGGAGGCAATTCCTTTGGAAAACCAGTTAATTCCCTCTCACCTCTGCAAAGAATTATAAGGAATGCTGAGCACAGGATTTTGTACTGTGACTGTTGCTCTCTCTGCCACAGCCTAAAATATTCAAAATCATTTCACATTGGCTCAAGAACAGACAGTTCCAGTGAATGTTTTTCAATTATTTATCTTTAACTCATGACTGTAAGAGACTCTGATAGTCTGAGAGTAAAGAAGCTACTTGAAGGTACTGTAAGCCAACCATAACATGATGAAATTTAACAACTTGCTTTTTGAATTTGCTCCCTTGCTTTAACTTCAGTAAAATTTTAAATGCAATGTCAAGGCTTCGGTGGCTGCAGATGGTACACGACATCCACCGATAAGATGCTTGTCCATACTACAGGCAGACGTTCAGTGTATGAACGACCAGGAGGACAGAAAATTGAACAAGAAATTCAAGCACCTTCAAGCATATAATCTGATGAATCTGTGAAAAGCTTGTGGCTTGATAACTCAGCTAGGACATACAGCTGCACCTCAATTTGTGGCTCATGCTGAAGCTCACCACTGGCTGACAAGGTACCACACATCAGGAGCTCTACCATGGCACATTGCATGTCCCAGTCCTGCTTTTCTAATCAGGATCTGTGCCAGGTCTGCCATGACGACAGTAAATGAAATCACCCTGCCCACATCAGCCTGTGAGCCAGCCATTCCCCTGCTTACCAATCATGGGCATCCCTAGGTTTTGGTACGGGCACTCCAGGCTGCCTCCTTGTGTCCTCCCAAAGATGGCAGAGTAAATGGCTATCACCATGCTCTTCTTACAGCTCAGCCTCAGCTTGTCATCTTCACAGGCTACTTTACTCTTGTATTCATCTGGAAGGAAACAAACACTTCATTACTCAGCCGATCCAGAAGTGGGCTCCCAGCAGGGCAGGACCCTCTCAGCTCCCCAGGGGTGAGCTCAGTGAGGCAGCAGCGATTCTGGGCCCTCACCCAAGGGTGCACATCAGCTCCCAGCACAGCCCCAGCCTTAGCAACGCATCTGCTTCAGGAGCTCTCATGTCTCCCATCACACATTCCCTCTCTGGCATTATTAGCACATTTAATGAGTATATTTTAACCCACCACGTGTCAGTTCTGTTAAATAGCCAATAATTTCATTCTGCAGACAAACAAGTGAGGAGGCATGGCATTTGAGTGTATTCTACACAGTAATATAGTAAGGGAAGGTAAAAGCTGATCTTTAGGAATCTATCTCATCCATGGACCAGCCCTTTATGTGCCAAGCATTTATTCTATATCACAGCAGCTCAAATGCAAACATAATCATGCTCCACAGCTTTTTTTTCCCAGCAGTTCTTCCATGCAGATCCAATAGACACTATACTACATTTGTTAATTATGGAAGCTGCTCCCACCTGTTACAAACACAGATATGCAAAAGCCTGTCCCCAAATCCTTCTCGAAATGGTCACTCTTGCTTGTGTAAAGCCAGTGCACACAGAACAATCATTCGGTTTATATCTCTCAAGGAGACTGGGCAGTCATTCCATAAGAAATCACACGTCATTCCCTTCTTTTTACTATTATTATTTGGATTATGGGAACCTCTAGAGGTCCCAGCCTAGAGCAGGCCCTTCCCATGTATTTCTGCCAACACACCACGGAAAACAAACACTATTTTGAAGAGCTGAGTCTTCACAGCAAGACATTTACACATGTGAGAGAAAGATACTAAGAAAATGGAAGTGGCATAAAGAGACTAAAGAAACTGAAGTGGCATGTCTATAGACACCCCAGCCAAGTCAGGACACAGCCAGGAATACAACATCCACCTGCCCAGACTCTGCAGAGTGACCTTCCATTTCCTTATGTTATTAACCATTTGAAATGCAGTCACAACAGCATCCAGATTGCTTACGCAAAGTCCATATGCATAAAATTACTCAGCAACTGACAACACTGGCTAATAATTAGTTTATAAGTTAAGTCTTCAGACCATGGAATTTAGCATTTAATATTACATTTTTTACTGTATTTTACTGTAACTTTAGGTTCAAAAATAATTTTTTCTTATTGGAGATGGAGGGTAGTTTTTCCAAGTTGACTCATAGAAGAATTTAGATTGGAAGACTTCTCAGGAGATCATCTGGTTTAATCCATGCTCAAAGAAAGGTTAATTTCTACCTTAGATTAGACTTTTTTAGAACTGCATGGAGAATACATAAAACATGTATTGTACCAAAACAGGGGCATGCTGATATAAAAGAAACATCTGAGGACAAAATGACTCCTCATGCTCAACTTGGAAATTCCTACTTGAAGACAAAAAATAGCCCCCTCAAAATAGCCTATTACCTGGTGATGAGAGCATCAACCAGAATGTGAAAACCCTGGCCCAAACCTTCACAGTCCAGCTGAGAAGCTTAATCTTAGACCCCACCCCAGTACATAATTTTCCTTCACCCTCTGAATCCTTTTTACAGAAATCTCTGAATGTTTCTAGTTTTTATCCCACTGGAGAGAAACTTTCAAGCTTCTAAAATATTTAGTGAATATGAAAACACTTTCTGATCCATCCCTGTAGAAGAAGACACAATTAAGACCTCGCTCATTCATGGGATAGTCTGTGCAAAGAGCAGACATCCTGCAGCAAGACCTATAGGGATAAACCCACAACCAGCAGAGTGTATAAAACAGTGGCAGGAATCAGATATAGAAGCTCTTTGCAACTTAAAGAGAGATAAATCTCATATACCTATGAAGACTCAGTGGTGGACTTGATAGCATCAGATTAATGATTGGACTTGGTGATTTTAGAGGGCTTTTCTAAAATAAATACTTCTATTATTCTATGACCATTTTATCTACGTAGGTATTTCATCCACAATCACCATGAAGGCACAAGATACACTGAACACACCAAGAGGTTTCATCTTCACCTATAATTGTCTCCCATAGGAATTTTCTTTCATCTGTGAGGGAAATTAAATCAAAGCTTTAACTTGCCTATACAGTAGAAAACTTAACAGAGTACAATAAAACTTTATCGACATAACCGAATTTCTTTTTTCCTTAGGGAAAAGCCTCAGATTCAAGCTAAAACCACAAAGGCACAAACTCTCCAATAGGACAAGCCATACATAGTTCATGTTAAACCACTGTCACAGAAAAGAATATTTGTGACTGGCTGAAGTGGTCAAAATATGAAATAGTTTATTAACTTCAGGAAAAGAACAATCTTGAAGTCGCTAATGAGAGAGTCCTCTGTGAAGGTCTTATTTCTTACAAGGCACTAACTCAATTTCCTCTTTCAATTTGGTTATTATTAGCTACATCTCCCAATTAACAAGTATAACTGATTGCTTAACCACACATCCTATAGTCTCATTTAAGATCCTTAGAATATTTATTAAATTCTGCTGACCGTTCAAAGTCAGGGCTTGTCATTTAAAAGCTTGCCTGGAGCTTAATCACAGAGAATATTGCATTGAGCACAAAAAACACTGGGATGGACAGACATCAGCAGCTCTGCTGAAGATCTGTCCAATAGTCATGAGACAATTAAAAACTTGTTCTAATCTTGAAAGGGCCTACAAGAGAGCTGGAGAGGGAATTTTTACAAGGACATGTAGCAATAGGAGAAGGGGGAATGGCCTTAAGCTGGAGGAGAGCAGGTTTACATTGGATATTAGGAAGAAATTACTTACTGTGAGGGTAGTGAGGCACTGAAACAGAGAAGCTGTAGCTGCCCCATCCCTGGAAGTGTTCAAGGCCAGGCTGGATAGGGCTTGGAGCAATCTGGGAGAGTGGAAGGTGGGTTGGAACAAAATGATCTTTAAAGTCCTTTCCAACCCGAACTGTTCTTTGATTCTATCATCCTATGAACAAAACACTGCCTCTGACATTCACTGTTCTTTCCCCTGTAGCCACTCTGGGAAGCTGTGTTCAGGGCTTATGGAGAAAGCTGCCTGATGGAGAGATCAAGAAATCAGGCTGGGGACGTGAACCAAGTCCACATTCCCTGGGAACAAGGGGAGTCTGTGGGTGATGCAGTGTGGAGTTAAGAGGGCTGTGCCACCTGAACCAGGTGTCATCTCACAGTCACTGAATTCTGCCCCAGGAAACACCTATAGGACCTGCCAGCTCCCAAGGCTGCGGCTGAGTCCAAACTGGTTAGGGGTGCAGTCACCTGGGCTGTACAGAGAGAAGACACTGCTTTCTTAAAAGAAAGGGAAAAAAAGGAAGGAAAAAAGAAAGTATTAAATGTACAGTAGTACTTCCATCTCCCAAAAGGTTTCCTTAAGCCTTATCACTGGAAAACAGGTCGTTTCAGTGTTTCTGGGCAACCTGATAGAAATTGGCATAAATAAACAGACAGAAAGTGATGCCATGGAGGACACAACTCCCTGAATGTATTTTGTGCTTCATAGCATTGTCATCTCCATTTTAGCCAGGATGAGCCCAAACCGGACACTGATGGCTCCCAGGCACTGGATGATGGTAAGGACTGTGATTGATATTAAAAAAAATACAGAGCTAAGCATCATCCATATATTTACCGGTACTTCTCCATAATAGCCTTACATAAATATTGAAAAGAACCGAAGCAGTGTAAGTGACATAAGAGAGCTGGGACTGGGAACAAATATGCATTTTTCTCTCTCACTCTCCCAAGCAGAACTGGCCTCCTACAGATCACTCACAATCTGGTCCTAAGCCTACTCTAACTGTTACAGTCGGGATATAATTCAGGCCAAATGCAAACATTTGTATTAGTGGGTTTCATGTTTCACCCTGAAAAATTAAACACGCTTAAATGGCCTCAGAAAGGTGGCAGTGATATTCAGCAAATGGCTTACTCCACTCTAATCCCCCATGCAGTCATTTGTAGGGCAACAGAGATTTACCATGATTAAGATATTTGCTAAGGATAATATCCCTTTTATTACTGCCTGGTTTCAGAGACACTGGCTTAAATATAACTCAGTAGAGAGAACCCAAGGAGGGAACAGCTGCAGGCTTTTCTAGACACGTTTTTAAAGGTCATTATATGACACAATTGTAACTTAGCTTGGACAACTACAGGAAAACAATTATAAATGTTTCTAATAGAAAAACGGTCTCTCTCAAACAGTAAAGTCAATAAGAAGACCTTTTGTAATTGTAGGATATGTACAATAATATTAACCTGCATGACTTATAGTAAATACATTTAACCATTATATTAAGAACATTTTCACTTATGGTTCAAGAGAGTTTTCTGAATGATCATGATTTGGAAGCTCAAAACTAAATGTCAGTTGCCTCAATCTCTGCAAGACCTTAGAGATAACAGCTCCTAAAGAGATTTTGCTTCTAACAAAATGATGAAATGCATTAATGCCAGAGGCCCACCTTGCCTGAAATTATATTTGTGAACAGAACCTGTGGAAAAAATTAGGAAAGTTTGCTAATCAAAGTATTCATACTTCACATAATCAATGCATATTAGCTGACCCTATTTCCCAGATCAAAGAGCTGGAAATACATGTAAAGAGAAATCTGTTTTATTCACAAAATCCTAAAGGATTTAAATCTTAGAATTCAAGATCTGAGCAAAGAAAGTGAATTTGTAGTAAACAGCGATGCTTTTGCTCAATTTCTTATCAGGTCAGGATTGTTTCCAATAGAAGACTTTCTTATCTAGATTATAACTGTTAAATTAACATGACTGCACCCAAGATGTCACTTCAGAACCGAACTGCACTCCATCTTAGCCAATAATTTCTCTTCAAAGCAATTTTTGCCTTGCTCACCTTCATCCCAGCTTTGTTAGATGTTCCTCTTCATGCCACCCAAAATGAAGAACATTTCTTGCCTTGAAACTCATAACTCTTCATTAAATCCACCCATTCCACCATGACCTAATTCCCTTCAATTGATAAATGACTGTGCTTAACTAATGGGTGATGGTTTGTGCTGGTCTGTGAAAAAGGGCATGGGGAGAGCTCTCTTTTCCACAAAAAGAGTGGGAAACACAGTCCACCCACTGTGTTAGAGTCAGGTACATCTCCAGTGCTCTGTGTCACTCTTCCCTCCTCCAGCTCCTACTACAGCTGCCAGGCATGGATTGACTGCAAAGTGGAACAGCTGAGATGCACGAGTGGAATACACAACCTTTTAGCCTCAACAAACTTTTATGGACACTGGAAGCCATCCCCAAATTATAATAGAGATGGTGATAATGCACGCAGTGAGATTTTGGTGATTTCAGCACATGTCTAGGCAGAATACTTACATTGCGAAAGTCACCACGTAGCAATTTTTTGTGTCAGCCTAAAGAGAGAAGCCAAGGTAGCCACGGGTTAACCAAAGAAATTTGAGCTCTACTATGGATGTAGTCACTCCAGACTGCAATTCACAGAGTCACTGAGGACAGAAAGCACCTCTGGAGAATGTCTGGGCCAACCCCCATGTTCACACCAGAGTCAACGAGAGCAGCAGGTGGCTGAGGGCCATATCCATTCAAGTCTTTAACACCGCCAAGGATTGAGACTTCACAACTTCCTTGGGCAAGTTGTTCCAGTGATACTCATGTGAGAGATGAGTATAATGAGTACCTGTTTCCACCTCTTCTGTGGAAACTAAGAAAATGAGTTTCCAAGGCAGGAAACCTATGAAACACTAGGACAGACACCTCTAAGCAGCATCCTTGAAAAGAGTACTGTGCACAGGACTGCCCACAAACAGCTCATATTTGAGATATCCATTCAGTACCCTTCCTAGGAGCCTGTGACCCCTTTTTTTTATATTTTCTTTTTCTCCATAATCAGCTAATGACCAGAAGCTTCTGTAAAACATAGAGAATATTTTTAGGGGTAAATAGAAGTCCATCCTCCCAAAATTAGAATAAGGGAGTACATCTCAAAGCAGTGAGAGCAAAGGTGTCTCGGACGGCATTCACTGACTACTACACCCAGCAAAGAACAAGATAATTGTATTAAAAGAATATTTTCCATTTGATGTACCACTTCAAACCTTCTCCCCATGCTTCTATTCCTATGTTATATATTTACTTACTTTTCATTTCAAGCAAGTGTTTATTATTTCAGTATTTTATCCTCTTTTTCACTTTGGAAGATATAAGCAGGTTCTGGCCTTCAAGACGCTGAATGTAAATCATAGATTCACAGAATTCTAAAATGGTTTAGGTTGGAAGGGACAATAAAGGTCTTCACATTCCAGCCTTCTGCCATGGGCAGGGACAGCTTCCACTACCCCAAGTTATTCAAGCCCCATCCAGCCTGGCCTTGAACACTTCTAGGGATGGGGCATCCACAGCTTCTCTGGGCAGCCTGTGCCAGGGCCTCACCACCCTCAGTGCAAAGAATTTCTTCCTAATATCTAATCTAAATCCACCTCTTTTAAAGCATAGATTTTGATTAGATATTAGGTTTAAAGCCATTCCCCCTTATCCTATCAGGGAACAAGTAAACATAGATCAGAATTTTCTCCCAGTGACAAATGCCTACTATTTAGACCAGTTCAGATGGCTATGGGTCCTTGTTTTTTTGTTTTTTTGTTTTTGTTCTTCCAATTTCACTTATGACATACTCTTCATATCCTGAGTTCCAGAGCTTCGTCCTAACCCATGTGAACCTGCTGCTAATGAGAACTTTCCGTTCATATCGGGATTTGAATAAATCCATACCAATCCAGTCAGCATCCCCTTAGGCAGGGTTGGGTGGAGGAAACTTTTCCAGGACAGCAAAGGTCGTCAGATTCCTCAAGTACAGCCCTAGTTATCACTCCCCCACAAGCATTTTACTGTGGGCTACCTGGTCACTCCCTCATTTCAAAGGAATCTAAAAAGGATTGTACCTTTAATTTGGAGCATAAAAAAATGAGGGTGTCACAAATTCATACATTTACATGGAAATATCTTTTAACATTACTTCAGTTCAATTTTCCCTTGAGAAACTTTTCGTGAAGATAGTCTAATTTAATTTTTAAGAACTGAAGTTTGCCACCCTCGGCAGCCTAATGTGCACCGCTTACTTCTGCAGGAGATAATCTGAAACTCTGAAAGATACAATTCGGATGACAGTCCAGGGTTATATTAAACAGGCAGCCTGCCAACTTTAAAAGTACCCTGAAAACTCAAGAGTGCCAAGTCTTGGAGGTCTGAAACCTTTTCAACAAGTAAGAAGATTGTTCTTTGCAAACGACCTTGTCAGATTTCTTTAAAATTACATTCCTGATGCACCCATCCAATTTGCAGTGTTTAAAAGGCACCTCTCCCCACTGTCACTTTCATTAGTCTGAAGTAGTTGTCCTTTTACATTCTGCTGTGAAGAGGCTGGCAGTGCTGCAAATTAACTGCTACATTTCATTTCCAAAGTAGAGTTCAGATGCACCTAGTTGCTCTTTTCTGTTGGACAAACAGAGGTATATGGTTAACTAAGGAGGAAAAAAGGGGAAAATATCAAAATATGTGCACTAGACTGTGAGATGGGAGTTAAAAATAATACCAAAATAAAATCAAATTTCATTCCCATCCTATTTCTTCCATTAATGAAATCGGGCTGATTTTCTGAAGCAGCTGTGACTTACTGGTGCTCTGCTCCCTGAGCCTCTGCCTCACCATTTGCTAGTCCTGCTTCCAAGGACCTGCTGGCTAAAGTTCTGTGCAATTTGACAGAAACATTGAGATGACAAAGGTAGTGAAGTCCCGGTACATTTTTTAGGACCTGGTAGCCAATTTCAGAAGAGAGCCAAACCAATGCCAAAGCTGGTTGTAATCATTGCACTGTCCCACCAGTCAGCCAGCACGGATTTACTACCTGTAAACCAGCCAACTAATACACTGTAAACTGTAAACTTGGCCAGCTATCATGGACTTAAATCTGGAATAGCTACACCACAGGAGGCAACATGGGAATCACAGCCAAAACTTTTGGACTCCAATGAAAAAATGGGGCAGATGCACTAAAGAAAAGTAACCTAAAGATATGTAAGGAAAAAGACTTCTTTAGCACCACTGCTCACAGCAGTTTTGTTCTGCGCTTCTAGCGATTGCATAAATCTGGAGTAATGCTGCTTAAACTTATTATTAAAATAGCTGAAAGGGAAAACTTAGTCTTATATCATTAAAGCAGTCTTCTCCAGATGTTAAAATAATGGTGATAATAATTCTGACACGGGAACATTAAAAGGATACCTGATTGATACTTTTACATATAACCCGCTGGGTTGCCTAGAGCACACGACATGGGAAAATGAGGTCTACTAGATTAAAAGCTAGCTCACTAATGTCCTGAATAATTAAATACTCAGTATTCCCTCAATGACTTTGCCTGAGAAGAAAAAAAATGTAGCTGGGAGAAATACAGTAACCAAATTTTGAAAATTCATCACGGATGCTTTGGAAGTCCCAGTTCGCAGAGACATGAATAGGTGACAGCCTCCAGTGCCTTTGAAGTAGTGAGAAATGTAAGTGTGTAGGTGAGAAGAGCTTGATACGTTAGTAGGATAAAATGCTGAAAACATCAGGAGATACCTGTTTTTAAAATGTGTAGTTAATTCGCAAACCAAGTGTAGGGCAGATATTGAAAAAACAATGAAGAAATGCACAGAATTGGAAAGAGTTTCTTACCATGACAATACCCCAGAGAAGATTTACTCTTTCTGCTTTTTTTTATTATTTTTTTAAAGGCATTTATTTGAGGAGAACAATTGATCTATATTTTCCGTCTTGAATAAGTCCATATTTAGGACCTCCTGCAGAAGCAGTGTGCAAATTTACTTCTCTGTTCTGTGAGTCCCACACTCATGGTTTAAACTGTGGAGTCAATACAACAGATCCAGAAGTCAGCCTTTGCAGCATCCCAGTTTGGTTTTAAGAATACGGTTTCTGGGACAGGCTTTTCATCTCAGCTCTTCACCAGTACACCAGAAAATCTTGAAATCTGTCGTTCACAACTTGCAAACCTCTGCCACACTAAGACTGTGTTGGGATTTAGACTTGTGGGCTTCATTTTTAACAACCTGGTTTCCTTGTGTTCTGGTTAATCACTCCAAGGACCCTCCTTGCTCTTCTGAGGAGAAGACTCCCAGACCACTTTGCCTCTGCCAGCAGCCAAAGCCATTTCTGACACCTGAAGGACCGAACACCACACAGCCTCCACTGTCAGCACAGAAAGGACCACAGGTGCCACAGTGCCCAAGGGTGGGCTGCATCTCCTGAGGCACATGGGGACCTCCTCCTGGCAGTGCTATAGGCTCACCTACCCCAGCACTGAAAGACCATGGGCTAACTCTTCCTTGTCCTTCACTTAAAATTTGTGGCTTAAAAAGAGAGGATTTTTATCCTTGGCTTCTTCAGGTTTGTTTCCCAGGACCCCAGAGAATGGACAAAGAGGATGTGTAAAAGCCACAACTCTAGGATTTCTACAGTTTAGACAGATTTTAGAATTTGTCGGCTTCAGTGGTTCACATCTGCATACTGGAGACCTGACCCAGCAAAGGGAATCCTTATATCTACATAGTAGGAAACACCATGGTTTTCACTGACTCCTTATTATGTCAGTCAGGGCTGACTGATTATGTTTGAAAGAAAAATGGGATTATTTTTTTATTCTTTATTTTTTTTAACTCTCCAAGGTTCAGCAGCAGTTTCCTTTTCTGCAGGAGCAGGAAATCATGATTATGATAAAAATAGTGCAATATAATTACATTACTGATAATATCATATTTTATTTATTATATTAGTTAATGTATTGATATTGCAATTATAATTGAACTGACAACAATCTCTGCATTTGCTGACAATGGAAACATATGTTCCTCTTAATCCTCCTCCTGGCAGTTGAGTGATTAGTGTGCTACAGAGATAGGGCTCTTTGACAGCTCCTCAAAATCTCTGTGCATCAGCAGCTCAAAACAATATTAACCATTAGAATTAGCATTTCTCTGGTCCCAGTTGTGGGCTGATAGATCTGTCCTCTGTTATTTACAACGTTCCTTTATTTACATCTTTTCATCACCACAGCGGTGGCTGCCTGAGGTTTTATTGCCCTTATAAATTTCCACTCCATGCACCACCTTAACAGTTTTGAAATCATACAGACAAGAAGAGAGAGCTGATGAAGGCAGGAGGCAAAAGGCTCGTCCTGTTGCCTCGGTGGCTGGGCCAGGGGGATGTGCCCATTAAATATCCCTGACTCCATCGCGCTGCTTGGGGAAGCCTGGCCCACCAAAAAGCAATGCAGCAAACAATGAGTGAACTTCTATTGCCACCAATAAACCTGTCTGATGAAGGAGATTAATGCTTTTCTGAGAGGGTTGATGAGTACTGAATCACCAATCTATCCCAGCACTAAAATCAATCACCAGCATTAAAGCAACCAGGAATACATTTAGGTCCCTCTTTGCTCTCATCTGAAACTTCCACAAAACCTCCGTACTTTCTATAGCATTCTGCTCTTGCTCACAGCATTTTTCAAATCCTGTCTAGGGAACGAAAGCCTTGAGGATGTGTGATGAGATGAGGCTTTTCAGGCTGTGTTCACTGAATTTAACAGAAAAGGTGCAATCCTCAGCCAAGAAAAGCCAACGGCAAAGCCCACACAAGATTCAATGCTGAAGGAATCGGTTGTAGAAATCAAAAATTGAACAAGAGGCACTCACTGCGAGCCTAGGTGGTCCTTCTAAAGCCTCCTTTCCATACTTTCCAGCTAGTTCAGCTGAAATCTGATGACCAGACCTGACCAATTCACCAAGAGACATGAAATCACAACACAGAGCAGGACTCTTCACAGTACTTTGATAGCTGGAATAGCTCTGGCAACACTAATGGTATTCTGCTGTTTGCACGTTTTGAAGTACCCCTGGCAGAAAAAATTACACATCCTCACCAAAGGGGAGACACTCCTGGAACACAGCAGGGCAGTTCTATCACTGTATAATAGCGAGCACAAATTTGAAGATGACACTTTTATCAGACGGTGATCTAATTGGAATTAATTCCTAGTTTATTTTTAAATTCAGTTGCTTTCAAATTAAAACCGCCTGGGACTGTTAAGAAAAAGAAAGTTATCTAGGTATGATTTTGGTAAGGACACCAGGATGGACATTACCATGTTTGTAAAAAAAATCATGGACTTTTCACAAGAATTAACAGGGCACCTTACATTTTTATCCTACATTTTATCAAATTGATGGTGAAGAGAATGAAAGCCTGCTGTCTTCAAAACATGTGTCCGGTTGATTCTCAGCCCAGAGGTTTTCCAATAAATCAAAGCTACAAGCTCCAAACCAGAACAAACTGACCTCTCTCACCCACTTTCCTCCTCCTAACCCCTCACAGACTTTTGGCACTTCACCCTTTGCCAACAAATATAAGTTTCCTTCCCAGACACATTTCTCAGAGCCTTGATGTGCCTTTCCCAAATATGTTTTTGTATTGTTACAGAGGGATTTGAGCTGGAATTGGAGCCCAGGTCACAATCCAGGCTTTCTGAAACTTCAAAGGCTTCAGGCTTACATTTGTGAATAGAAGGTAGAGCAGCAAAGGTTGGATTTACACTTTGTTACATCACTGGGATTATTAGTACAGGGGGGCTTCATGCCCACCATCCTTCAATTATCACATCCAGCTGCTTCACTCAGCATTTTAAAATGAAATAAAAATAATAATAATTTAAAAAAACATTGGATGGGGATTATCCCTCACAGAGTCCTTGAAGTCATTAGCTAAAGTAGTAACTGCCTAAGAGAAAAGAGGGAAAATATCACTATAGCATCATGGGAAGCTGCAGCTTTAGGCCCTTCAGAGCTGAGATGGAATCAGTCCATCCAGGACAGTGTGGCAATGGCAAAGGAGGACACGAAAGAAAGGCACTTTCTCTTGGCAGGTAGGGGTCTCATGGAGTAAGTCAAATAAATAGGGTAGGAGCCCTCTCCTCTCTTGAGATCACCGCCAGCAAATGGCCACTCAGATAGCACATCTCATCCTAGGAATTCCCTCTGCAGAGCAGGGCAAACATTTATGTCCTCATTTTGTTCAGGAACATGAGACTTTTGAAAGAACAAGCCAAAAAAAAATAACCAAGCAACCAAAAAGCCATAACAGGCAAAGAGCTGCTGTGCAGGGGCAGGTGGAACCTGGCTGGTGCAATAGCCCAGAGCAGCGACCAACCCCAGGAAAATCAGCTGCAATGGAATTGCTGTGATGCAGAGAGGTGAGGTTATTTCTTCAGCATGACTTGGGCAGCCCCACAGATCCTGTTCCCAGCCAGGATTAGATCACACAGCCCCTCCAGAAAGTCTGGCACACAGAGCAAATACTTCCTAGCTTGCAATGACATACAATCTTACAGGGTTCTCTGTCTCTGAAGTGAGGGGGATGAACAAATGTTAAATTGTTTGAATAATATTGGTGAATACAGATTTCAGTTAGAGGGAATTCATGTTAGACCAATTAAATAGTATGTCAATTCCCTCTAATTATCTGTTCCTGCAGCCTACCCAGTAATTACATTTAATGGGTCTAAATCAAATCAGCATGTTACCTGGGAAATAATTGGATTTATGTGTAATTTTTTAATGATCCTGAAAGGTACCCTGGAGACTGAAGTCCTCTGTGTGTTCAGGGTTTGATCCTAGGCTTCAATGTGCTTTGGATGAGGATCTCAGGATATTGGCCCTGATAAATTGAATGTGCCCGTTCCTGGAACTGAGGCCCACTGACGTGGGACCACCATCCCCATCAACTTTTTTAGCCTCTAAAACAGTGGGCCTTATCCAGACTTGCCACTGGGAACCATCTCTGGCCAGTGCTAAAAACCGAACTACATCTACACTAGGAGAGAACAGCTCCAAGCTTCAGTGCTGCAGCAACACATCCCCACTTTGAGCTGCAGGGACCCTGCAGGGGCTCTGTGAGGCTGTCGAGCAGGAGGATTTGCAGAGGCACCTCCAAGTTTAGAAGCACAAGCCATGCTGTGCTAAGACCTGTACTGTGCCTTTGAACATCCCCCCAAAGGGTGGTGCATGTCAGAAACTAAGGCAGACATGGTATCGAAAAATAAAATAATCCACAGAATCATCAAGGTTGGAAGAGACCAAGATCATCGAGTCCAAATTTTGATTGAACACCATCATGTCAACTAAAAATAAAATTTAAGCCTCTATACAGTTTGATGGACCTTGGCCCTCAAATCACACTGCAGTTATAAGTAACCCTCCCTTGCCCCAAACTGAGACAGAATAGAGCATTTTATTGGTCATTTCTGATCTCCTTAAATATCCTATATCTTAAATTTTAAAGTAGGCACATGTAGCATGTTTATTTATTTACAGGCACAGACAATATGCAGGACTGCCAAACTCCTGACACCTAAAAGCAGTTCATGCACATATCTCAGCCTTGTACTTGCAAGATGAGTGTCCATTAGATCCCAGATCCATCTGTTGGATCAGAGGGGACCATGAATAGCACAAGACTTCCCAAAAAACACACAAGCAAATTCATTTCTCACGGCTTCTGCTTAAGCGTGCACTTCTCTGAACTATTTCTTTAATTTCTAGAGGAGGTGAGCCACAACACCTCTGCAAAAGTTTTCCTGCTCCCAGAGAAAGCAGTCTCTGAGAGATTAGTACAGGAGACACCCCCTCATTGCCCTGCTCCCCAGAGCCCCACCATCTGAAAAATCTTTGTCTTTCAGTTTCAGCATGATTTACTGTCCTCCATCTCCTTGAAATTCTGCCCACAAGAAACCAAAATAGCACCTTGCCTTGTGCATGAACCCCATGCAGCAAGCGAGCATCGAAACCACTCGATTTCAAACGCAGGGGAATGTCAGGGAGACATAACTGCAGTGACAGTGGCTTGAGGGGATGACTGCACCATCTCATTATTCTTCAGCAAAGGTACAAGCAAATGCCACTAACTTCAGTTTTGCTTTCGTTCAAGGAAGTCTTTCTCTTTAGATAACTACCTCTGTTCAGGGGCCTTTTGAGGCTCCAGCATGACTCTGACAGTGGGAGGGCTTGGACATCCTTGTTTTATACTGAAGATGTCCTGTCCAAAATCTGCAGGCCACTTCCCAAAGTGCCTCTACCACCTGTATACAAGAAAATTCACATTCATTTTACCTACATAGGTGTTTAACCAAAACACCTACTTCAGTGACATGACCCCTCAATATGCAAAAAAAAGAAATAGATATCCCTATCAATTCAAGACAATTCAGACCTTAAATGGCTTCTTATTAAAGTATTTCTGTCATGTCTGCTGTTAAGAAAGAAAAATTCAGAAACAGAACCCAAAAATTTGTATTTTGATAAAGTTATGGATCAAACCCTGTGCCAGGCAGTGAGATCTTGCCAAGGATTCTCTGATGCTCTTTGATTACAACTCTGTGTGCTCAGACTCTCTGGAACAGGCCAACACTTCATAGGCCAAAGTTTTGGGGTCCAGCTCTTAAGCATATATTCACTAACAGCTCATAAACAATACTCAAATAGTCAATAGACCAAAAAGCACACCAAAATTTCTCATGGTCCTGCATTTTGCATTCTGTGGATCTGTCATTCCTCAGGCCCCTCATTAGCCTTCTCCCTACAGAATGGTGGAAAGACTTACTGAACTCACAACAGCACTAGAAACTGTTTGTGAGACTCTAAATTAACATTTTGAATCATCAGGGAAAGGCTGACCATGACCTGGTGTCTCTGGGCACAGCTAATTCTCACATATTCCAAACAATACTATTAATCTAGTGGGTTCTGATTAAAAGTTTGCCCAGTCACTAAGAAACTATAATTTCTGTCAGATTACCCTGTTTCACCCTGCAAAATTGGAGCAGGCTGAAAAAAATTCTTGGGGAAATGTTTACAAGCGGCTTCCCCTGCTTTCTTTCAGGAAAATCACCTACCCTACACACTGACAAACTCCTTCTCTTCTACCATATCTGTAATTAGCAGAGTGCCAAGCCATAAATATTTATGCACAGATGGGTCCTGAAGTACCTTCAGAAGTTCAGCAAAGGCCTCAATAGTCAGATTTTTCAGGAGAGTTTTGATACAAACCCTGCAAGTTCAGGAGGACTTGTCAGAACACCCTGCTGATCCTCCCTTTCCAAGAGATGCATTTCTCACCCAGCAAGGGATGTTACAATCACTCATGAAAATCCCACAGCAAGTGCAGGTGCTTCATTACCTATTTCTGATTTGAATTCCTCACAGATCTGGCCAGATCCCTTCAGTAGCACATGTCTCTGCCTGCTGGGGCAAAAGTCTTCTTCTGTGCTGCTGCTGGCAGAGTCTGCCTGTTTCTGTTTTTGTTTCAAACCTTTTCTGAAGTCAGATCTGTTTTTCTCCCCTATGCAAACTTTCCTTTTTCGTTTCTTCCCAAAGAAATTTTGCTGATGTGATGCTGGGACCATGTTAGTTTATTCATCTAAAAATGAGGCTGGTCTGAAATGCCATGTCCAGACTAATTGCCATGTCCAGTTAACACGCCATGTCCAGTTCATTCATAGAATCATTAAGGTTGAAAAAGACCTCTAAGATCACCGAGTCCAACCATTAACCCAGCACTGCCAAGTCCACTGCTAAGCCATGTCCCTAAGGACCACATCTACACATTTTTGAATACTTCCAATCACAGGGCAGCCTGTTCCAATGTTTGACCATCCTTTCAGTAAAGAGATTTTTTCCAAATTTTAGATCCTATCTAAACATCCCCTGGTGCAACCTGAGGCCATTTCCTCTTGTCATATGATTTGTTACTTGGGAGAAGGAACCAAACCCCACCTTGGTACAACCTCCTTTCAGGTGGTTGTAGAGAGTGATAAGGTCCTCTCTGAGTCTCCTTTTCTCCAAGCTAAATACCCCCAGCTCCCTCATATGCTCCTCATCAGCCTTGTGCTCAAACACAAACAGGTCCTGTTCTCCAGCTGACATCAGCTGGCACAATTTGTCCACTATCAAACCCAATCCGTCTCCAAAATATTGTGTCTGCTTCCAAAGCTCTGATGGAGAATGGTGTCTAGGCTGTGCTAACTGCCCTGCTGGGGCCAGGAATTGGCCAAGAGGAATAGGCTGTCCTGAGCCAAAGCTGCACTGGGCTCACTCCTCTGCAGCACGTCTGATTGCACTCCCAGTACCCAGCCCTATTTAATTTAAACACAGCTCATGAGATCACACAAAACACAGGTTAACATTTCCCAGCCTGATCTGCGAGCAATTCAGGATTGAATTGCTGAATGGTTTATGGCATCGCATGGGCAGGTGAGGTTCCCTCACACCATCATCTCCTGGGCCTGCCTGAGGCACCCAGCTCTGAAGGAAGGCTTTGCCCACACACTGAGCTCCTGCTGCCACTGGAGGGGCTGGCAGAGAGGGGACAAGCCCTGCTACCCCATCAGAACAGGAGGGGGGCTGCAGATGGGAGCAGGAGGAGCCCACCCACCGCTGACAGAGCCCACCCAGCACTGGCAAAGGCTGGCACTGGCACCTGCAGGAGCAGTCTGAAACCCAGGCTGCTGGTGAGGAGGAAGGAGAGGGAGCAGCAGCATCCCAGCGAGGCAGCAAGTGAGGGAGAAAGGGGAAATGCTCCACACCAGGGGTTATCTTACACTGAAAATAGAGGTGGAAGGGAAGAAGCAGTCCTAGAAGGCCTCTCTGATGAGTATTAAATGTGAAAATGGTGTGGTCTCAACAGAGCAAACAGAGTGGATAGTGAGATACTCACTTGGCCTGCACTTGTACCACACGAGGAGGTACTTGCCGGTCCCAGGGCACGGATCCATCCCGAACAGTCGGCTGTTGACGAGGAACTGACAGCTCCGCCTGTCCTGGCACTCATCCAGCATCTTCTGCAGCCAGGGATGCACACAAGAAACAGAGAAACAAAGGCACTTCAGTGTCCTCACTAAAGGGAACGTTAAATGGGGACAAGCTGGAGAAAGGCAAGGCCATCCTTGCATCCACCACCAGCCCTGGCACAAGGAAGGTGATGGTGCTCAGTGCAGTGGGGAACAGAGGAACCATGGACTCACTGTTCCTTGCACTGTTTTAAGGAGCAGGTTTTCATCCCCTTGCATGGGTGCAAAAGGGAAGATTTGTACTGGGATGATCACAGAGATTTTGAAACATTTGCGTGCAATTTAATCATAATATAAGAAAGTACAATCCCAGGAAAAGCAGCTTCGAGGACATGGATCCGCCGTGACAGTTAAAAGTAAAGACTCAAACTCTGCCACCACCAATCTGCTTTAGATTTCTCTGGAGATGCACAATTTCAAGAGAGCTCTTGTCTCAGTTATATAAATACTGGTATAAATATATATATATAAATTGCTGGTATTCCAATAATTAGTAGTTGTAGTGGAAACACTGTTATACAGCCAACTTAGTCAGTTTTTAATAGGGTTCATTCCTGTTCCCCCATGATCATTACATTCTTTTAGCTAAAATCAGGAAGGGGGGCTGTGAGTCAGAGGCTTCTCTCACCACTGGCATTTTGGGTCCGACTCCCTTTTCTGCTTTTCCACTAGCACTCATTCCCCACTCCCCCATTCATAACACTCACAAAAACTCCATCTCAGAATCCACAGGGGCAAGACATTCTGTCTCCTGCTAGAAAATAGCTTCATTAAGGAAGATTAATGATTTCTTATAACCCTAAGATCCTCTAAAGCAGTGGTTGGGGGGGGAGAATATTATTAAGTGGGGCAGTAATTAAGTTTTAAATTCAGCTGGATGGCTTAGGTGGTATTTATGTACTCCTGTAGGGCCCCTAAAGCACTAAAATTACCATAATGTTTGCCTGACACACATGAACCTGTCAGAGCATTTGGAGACCACAGAGCGAGGTAATCCACCAGCCTCGTTAAGTCCCTGCGATAGAGAGCTGTGAATTCCAGCCCCAAAACAATTAATTTTCACTTGCAAGGAGGCACCGGAAAATCCTTCCTCAGAAATTCCCCTAGACTCCCCTGGTCTCTTTTGTCTCCTCTCTGTTCAATTTTCTTACACCCACCTCGATATTTGGGCTTTCCCACAATCTTCTCTCTGTGCTGTTAACATAAAGGCTGTTCCTGCTCCACCATGTGCCACCCAAACTAATTTTCTCTCTGCTTCAGTGACTACTTTCTATTTTTGAGTTCTCCCTGAATGTAATATATAGAATCTTTAGCATTATAACTCTGAATGTCACACTCTGAACAACAGCTGTTCCAGTTTCAAGTGCAATTTGAAGCTGCCTCATTTGCGGTTGCTCATAACTTCCTAAAGCTTTCACCTTTTGGGCTGACACATGCAAGAATTCGTGCCTGCCTCAAGTCTGACCTTTATTTTAAAGTTCAGACCAAAACAATCCAGGCCTTTTCTAGCAGGCAGAGAACATATGCTGTTGTTTTCCACTTACAAAGGTAATAAAATGCAGGCATTTGTTTAAAAATACAGGGTTTAGGATGGAAAGGCTGAAAGGTGAACACTGAAGGAGGTGCCTGGGAGCATTAGCCTCAGCTTGACCGTCACGTTAAAATGCATAAAAACAGCATATTCTTTCCCCTAGGCTCATGAGGGTTGGCTGCTCACTCAGCATGTGAAATTTAATTTAATGCAAAATCCAGTGAGTTGCAAAGGAATTTAAGTGAGGATCCAGCACAGATATCTCTTTTCATCTCAAAAAGCAAAGAACAACTGAAACAACTCTGGAGGGCTACACATACGGAGAGAAATTCTCTCCAAATCATTGTGCACCTGAAAGCATTTTCTGGTGCTGGACAGCCATAACTGTCCTTACACCCAAATAGAAATAAGAATATTAAGGAAAGGGAAAGAAGCAGCACGTCAAGTGTTTCCTTTCCCACTAGCGAAGCTTTCTCCCCTCAAAGGCAAGAGATTTGGGTTTTTGGTCAACAAACCTGTCCACAAGCAGAGGGGTGGGCTTTCCAGGAGCCTTCAGCATTGTGTAATGGGTGCTATTAAAATCAGTTGGAAAACTCCCTGGGTTTCAGCAGGGACTGAGGCTAACAAGAAAACATCTTTGAAAACCTCAGTTGAGACACCTGAGCAGCACTTTTTCATCTGTCCTTAGGCTCAGCACCAGGAGTGAAGGCAACAACTCATTGACGTCAGAGAACCACAGACATGGGCAGCCTTCAGATGGTGCCACTTTGATTTGGCTCTGCTCTAACTTTTGGCAGCTCTTGCTTATTCCTTGTATTCCACATAAATGGAACCTCCTGAGTTTACTTCCCGTGGTATGCAAAGGGTGGAACAGGGCAGCAAAAAAAAAAAAAAAAAAAAAAGCCTTGGGGAGAAATTTGTAACTAAATTAAGGAGCAAAAGTCATCTCTGCCATTGTGAAACCTCAGAAAGAAGTGAAGTGTTCTTGGGGCTCAATACGCCTTTTACGAATTTGTTGTAGTGTTTAGCTACAATTTCAACTTAATTTGACAATAGCCATGACTCTCAGAATCTTCATGGGGGGAAAGAAAACAATATTTCCTTTTCATTCACATAACTCTATTTTACCTCCCCAAAAGAGCAACATTTCTCCTGAAAATAGAAAACAAATCATTACAATTTCTGATTTCCTGCACACTGTTTGAGTAATGTCTTATGCATAATGAAATATACCCATAAAGAGTAAAATAAAAAAAACCTGTTCAATCCTCAGTGAAATATATCAGGAAAAATGCAAAGAAAATTAGCAGCAGTTTACTGTGCATTTTCTTGATTAAAAAGCAAAAAACAAAGTTGTTACACCAGCCTTAATGTTAATTTAAAAACTTGCAAATGCAATTTTTACTTATCCTTGCATGCATAGAAATCTTCTTCCCCACTGCTTTCCTCAGTATGTGCTATGTACCAGCATCTCCTTAAACACTGTGCAGAACGTGTGTGACCAGATGATCCCCCAAAGGTACAGTTCCCTGCAGGTCCAAGGGTTCTGGTGTTTACCAGAAGCCAAGACCTTGCCTTTCTGGTTTTACTCTCAAAAATCATATGTCTAGGCAGTATCAGAGCTCTGGCAGATGTCAGATATTGTTTCTGAAGCATTTGCAGATGATCAGCTAGACGGACATGGGGAAGGCTGGGAGCTCACTTGGTAGTGAGGGAATGTTTTGAGCTCATATGGTTTTTGCTCAATGGATGGGAAAACGCAGGCAATTCATTCTATGTTTTCCTTGTTGTTCCGGTTGTCACCGTCAGCTGTAAAGGTGGGAAAATACAACCACAAAGCCAAACAAAAAGAGGTCCACAAACAATCTGGGCTTGCTCAGGAATAGCAATAGGGCCACAGAACCGTCCCTAACTGGGATGTACAATCAGCTCCTTATGTCTCCAAGTCTGGCAGACCCCTGACTAAAGCCAAATAAAGTCACCTCGGATCAGATTATATTATAAAAATCACTCCAACTGAAGAAGGTGGAGGAGGAATTCCTGTCTGGCATGAAAGGGGAGGGAAGACACATTAATTGCACAGTGCCATTTTATAATTGCATTACAGTGGTAAATCAGGCCTGAGGGCTGACAGTCAGTGCTCAGGAGGGAAGTTGCGGCTGTTCAAACCCATTCCATTCTCTGGTTCATGACTGAGCTAAGAAGCTGCAAGATTTAGAGGAGATAAGAGAGCAAGAAATGTGAATTCAAGTAAAACAAACACTAATCTAACCCCTGTGATTTATGCCCCCGGATTAATCTCCCTCCAGTGACCCGGGTCTTATAGCAAGGGCAGCCTCAAACTCAAAATCATGTCTTTCTAGTGGCCATTGCAGATGAAACACATTTCTTGTGCTCATTTTGTTGTGCTCATTAGCTAAGTAATTGCTTGTGCTCATTAGATAACAACCTTTTAAATCTGGAGCTGGATGCGAGCTCTGCAAGGAGGCCATCCCCAGCCATTCCCAAGGGTGCATTCGTTTTTGGTCTGTCTCTTCAAATCACTCTTCAAGGAGTGCTTCCCCTGCACGCTTAAAATAAACCACAACTGAGCTTAACACCCAAGGCAATTAAAGTTATCTCAGTTCTTGGTCCCTCGGAGCAGTTCATAGATTCAACACACTTAGGGTGAAACTTTGGACCCACAGAAGCCAACAGTGAAACTCAGAGGGAACGAGGGCTTTGCCACAGGGCTGCTCCCTGTACAGCCTCCATCTTCAAAAGAGCATAAGGATGACTGCGGGGCATATCAGTCATGCATGAAATAACACAGAGGAGCCCTACTAAATAATTGCCCAAATTGTGTGTTGCTGGGGAGAGTAACTCACAGAGCAAACTGCATGGATGTGTCAGAGTTGTGTGCAGTCAAATGAAGATGGGCAGAGATTTGTATTAAGAATTTTATGAAAGAAGATACCAGCAATTTTAAGCATTTTTAGGTTAAATTCAGTCCAGGCATGGCCACTGTGGTGGAGTTACACCAACACTTATATTGGTGCACCTTCACAGTTTTTGCTGTGGGAAGAAGTAAATACAACAAACAAGGCAGCAGGAACTCTCCCTACAGTACAGTGCATTCATAATGGCTTCATGTCACCTTTCATTTGAATTTTGATACTCTTTTATGTATCTTTGAACTCTGGTAATACTTTAAAACACGCAATAAACTTAGTGCTTTAATGTTGAAAACTTATTTACAGGTCTTGTTTCTGAAGAGTGAACATTCATCTCTATTCATCCATGCAAATTACTGAAGTCCATGGACCAAGAAGACTTTCCAAGGATCAGGAACAGGGAAGCACAGCCTACATGAGGAAGTGAAATCCATGCTGATGAGGTACATGTTACCTGCCTATGGTTTTGCCAAGCCACCTTTCCAGCCTGCTGCACTAGAAAGTAATTCAGCGTTGCCCAAATTACTGCATTCCATCTGTGCATCACTTGATGAAGAGATCAAAGACCCTGAATCCTGCTCTACAGCAGGTTTTAGTGCTCTGCTAGCTATCTCTTACCTCTCTCCCATGGACCTTGCAGTGCTCACAGCAGAGTCAGCAGGAGGGAACTATGCCCACATATTTGGCGATTCACATAAAGACACCAGACTGCGAAATAAAGAGCTGAAAACTGGGCATGCATTCCCTGTCACCAACTCTGGTATGGGAGTAGCAAATGCCAGCAGGACAGTAGAGCAGACAGCAGTGGGCTGGGATGTTAAAACACCAGCAGGATTCACCAGTGCTCCTCTGGCAGGGCCTTGAAAAAGCCCAGAAGCAGCAATTCCCAAAGAGCAGGAACACGTTCACTAAATAGAAGGACCCGATAAAAGCTGCATTACAAATATCACCTAATTAACATTACCTACATTTCCTAACAGTAGGAAACTTAATCTGTATGCAGGGTCAACTTCAAAGGGAGAGGAGGTCTAAGATGAAGAAATACAAAAGGATGCATAACCAAAAGTCATGGGATTAAAGAAAGGGAAAGCTTAAAACACAAAGTGGAAAAAGGTCCCTGAGAGCAAACCATTACGCTGTCAAGCAGGGTCTCACTGGCGATGATGGAAGCCCCATGACTTGGAAAGTTTAAATTTAGAGTAAACAAAGCATTAGGAGGCTTACACCCCGGGGAGCAGTCCTGCCTCATCAGGGAAACAGGCTGCACTGGGCACCTCTGCCTCCAGTGCCTCTTCTCCTTCAGGACATAATCACTCTGCTCTGATGAGCTATTTCAGTCAAGCCAAAGATTTCAAAGACACAACAATTTAGAGATTGTCTATGACCTCTGCATCCCACAGTTCTACTTGCAAATAATTAGCTGGGGGGCCACTTGCCAGAGAGCTCTATTTCATCCTAGGCAAGAGTCATGAATGAAACTGAACTGGTTCTGTGATTTTTAACAGCAACTTTGGCAGCGCAGTAACCTCTTCTGGACCCTGAGCTCACTGCTCACCATCCTCTTCAAAGTAATTAATATGGTCCAAAAAGAGTTGCCCAAACTTCTCTTTAATTCACTTTCATTTTTGAGACTGAAATTTCCTTGTTCAAAGTGCCCAGAAACTGTGGAGTTCTAATATGCAATATAACAGTGGGCTCTCTTCCCAGTGGTACTGATGACTGTTATTCTTCCTTTTTACCACTTTCTTCCTTCTTTTGCCCTTACCATCATCATCTTGTAGATGTCCAGAGTCATGAGAAATGGCCCTTTCTGACTCCTGTTGAGGCCCCTTAGGGCTGTGAGATCAATGGGACCATGCAATATCTGGTGACTGGGCATGTCAGGAGCCATTGTCCTTGGCCTGCCAAGAAAGCTAGAGCAGTTGGGAACACTTCCTTCTACTCGGTATTTTACTTTTAATCCAGAATAATTGGGGAAAACAAAAGCCACTTTGGAAACAGCAACGCCAGCCCTCTCTTTTTGTGATCAACAGCTGGCCTGTGCTTTGAGAGCTATTTCTAGAAAGTTTATCTCATCTTTCCATCAGCAAAGGGGTCCGCTCCCTTTTGCTTCTTTTTGTTTTTTGGTTTCACAGAAACCTTTCTGGTGGGTGAAAATAAAAAAGGGGGAGGAAGGGTTCGGGGAATGCTGTGGTTAGCATGCAAGGAATCTGCTCCCTTTTGTAGGGCTGCTGGAGCGACAGCGGGAGACGGTGGCAGCAAAGGTGTCCTGTCTCTCACCTAAAGGACAAAAGGAAATACAACATCAGCAGCACTAGCGATTCTTGTCACCAAGGACTGGTTGTCCTGGAGAGTGTTGAAAGAGATCCAGGGCACAGGCCATGCCCACAGGCCCTCACCAAATTAGCTAATCTTTCTAAGGAGAGTCAGGATTCAGCTCCAGAGCACATGCTCAGCACAGCTCCTCTTGGGGAAATGAGTCTCATGGTAAAACATGGCCCTTGAAAGTGTGTTCATCTGCTGATTTCAGTACCTGTCGATATGAAGAGAGAAGTTAGCCCTCAATATCTTTGATAAATTTCAGGGGGCAGAAGCACAACAAATTAAGTGCTTCTCCAGGACTTTCTGTTTTCCTTACAAATAAGCTGTGGTTTTATTTTCTGCCAATTTATCAAAATTAGAAAATTGCAGGTAATCAGCTGTAATGTTGCTTTCTGGCAATAAGCAATAATTTCAGCCAACCCATAGTCATTCTTCCATGCAGACCTCAAGTGGTTTATTGCAGGAAACAAGTGGTATCAGAAATACTGGTCCAGAATTCAGCCTTCCAGTACATAAAGGGGGCTTACAAGAGGCTTACAAGAAGGCTGTGCAGTCATACAAGGGGGAAAGGCCTTGAGGTGAAGAAGGGCAAGTTTAGATTAAATATTAGGAGGAAATTCTTTACTCAGGGAGTGGTGAGGCACTGAAACAGGCTGCCCAGTTCTGGCTATCCCATCCCTGGAAGTGTTCAAGGCCAGATTGGATGGGGCTTTGGGCAGCCTGGCTTAGTGGAAGATGTCCCTCCCCACGGTAGAGTATTGGAAGAAGATGATCTTTAAAGTCCCTTCCAACCCAGACCATTCTATGCACCTGTGACGGTTCTATAAATGTCCAAATTCTTTGTGCATTTGGAAAGCTCCCCTGAATCGGACATTACAGTGTTAGAACAACAGAAATGTGTAGTCTGGGGTTACTGGGTCACTGCCTTAACGTCTCATACATGCTCTCCCAGGTGGTCTGTATTTCATTTCGAACAAAACCAAGTGACTAAAGCAAGGAATCTTGGCAGCCAATCACATAAAGCTGAACTAGTAGTGGTTGTCTCAGTGTAATCAACTCTTTCTTTTCCCTTTTTAACATAGAAACAATGTCTGAACTGGACATTTACAGCGGAGAGAGATTCTAAACGGGAGTTTACACTCACATCTAGTGTTTGCAGGGAAAAGAGTTAATAAATGCCCCTTACACTCCCTCCAGGCCACTCTCCAGAGAAGCAGCAAATTTATACAGTCATGGGTTTGATTAGACACAGTGATTTTATATACTTAGTTTTCAAGGGTTTGGTTTGGCTGACTTTTTCAATTACTGACAACCAGAATGCACACACAATTGGTCCTGCCTGTAGCAGCCATATATCTGAGTTGCAAAACCACAAAAATACACACAATTTCCTTGTCTACAGCTTTCCAATTTTCCTACACACATGCATTTCCTACCAGCGAGCTGCAGGCAGTCTGCCATTCAGCTTGTGGAGTTCCTGGCTTATCCTTCAGAGAGGCCTCAGCCCCTCCAGGACTGAGAAAGAAGAGATTCATCTCTGGCATTTGGACTCATCCTACCCTGGGCAAGCACAACACATTAAGGAATCAAAGCCATGTCTGGGGGCACCAAAGGGGCGCTGTGAGTCTCCTCCAAAAAGGCTCAGGAGCTTGCCAAAGGTGTCCCAAGAAATTTGTGGCAGAACAGAGAATGTCAGCTACTTTCCCAGCACATCTGCATCCTGAAAATGGGTTAATAATCATGTTTTGGTCTCAGTCATGTAACAAATTTACTGTACAAGGGATCTGCTGCAGGATTACCTACAGGGAATGCAATTCTCACTCTGATAAACAGGGATTGGGAACTACAAGCAGCCTAAGCATTGAAGGCAGCGCTAATGGAGAACAGTTCTGAGGACTGAAAGAGCTAAGAGAGGCAGGTAAGGATTTCTTTTAAATCACTCCTACACATAAAACCATGAAATGGAAAGCCTAGGGTAATATCTTCCCTCTTCTCAAGTTCTTCCAGATGCCTTAAGTGGGCCGCTTGCCCACAAGGGTTGAGGCGATGCTCATAGCTATCAATCACCTCGGTAAATTAAATGCTGCAAGTAAATTTTTCAGTAAATCAATAAAAGAAGGGAAGGCTAGCCTCTGCCAAAGCTTTCTCTCCATGTTCTCCCACCCTAAACAACACAACCGCCTCTTGTCTGTTTCATTATGAACTTTCATTATCATATCTGAGAAAACCTTCCACGGGTAAGGACCACATTCCCTCAAACTACAGCTCAGTCCTTTGCTATGCAGTGGAAGTGTCATGAGGGCAACTTCAAATCTGTCATCTTAAGGGTTACACTACAGCCAAACACCAACCTTGTGCAAATTCCTGAGGACTTACCACTGACACTTGGAAGCCAAAGCACTCACATCAACTTTTTAAAAAATGCTGTAAATGTCTCTTAAAAACCCTGGATGCAAGAGTGAGAAGTGATGTGGAAAACTCTGGCCTATAGCCAAATTATAAAAGAAATTACTCATTAGCCCTGTAGGTTCATGATCTAGTTCTGCTATAAATTTTTATTATGAGTTATTATTGATTCTTAGCCATAAACACACTGGATGCCTCAGAGTTTTGCCCAAAAATTTTCACAGTCCCAAATCCAGCACTTGGAAAAACTTGTGCTTACTTCAACACCCAGGAGCAGACCCTATTCATCTCAACGACATCAGCCAACTGATGTTTCTAATTTTAGTTTTTCCTACTGACAGTTGAGTAACACTGGCACCTTCCAAACAATCCTTTGATTTTCTGATGTCACAGGTGCTCTTGGGAGGATACATAGAGACAGCATTCCCTACACAAATGGTCGGAGTTGATTAACTACTGGGGGATGTTACGAGTTACAGTAATGTACGACCACTTACAGTGGCCTAAGAGCCAAATGAGTCACAAGAAGTAAATCCAAGGATTCTCTCTGGGTTTCAAGTTACGAAAGTAAAAGCCTCTTGAAATAGGATCTAAAGCAAAAAGAATGCTCCAGCAATTTATGAATGTGTTGAAAAAGCTAATCATTGGGAAGGAGAACTATAAAAATAATGCTCTCCAAACCCAGTCAAACATAATGTAGTCTTGAAGTGTAATTCTCCTGCAACCACATTCCTGAACTATTACTGACTAGAGTTGCAGGAAAACTAAGAAATTCACCAGCAAAATCTAATTCAGTCCTGTCTAAACTACAAGGATGAATTATCCTCTAAGCACTGTCAGAGCTCCTGTGCTGGGTAGCCCTGCTCAATACAGGCATGTGCAGCACGAACACCCAGAGCTGCTGCCTAGCCAAGGAGAGTGAAGTCCAAAATGAACAACAATACCTGAAGAGAAGTGCCAACTGAACAGGCAACATCTTCTTTAATTAAAGTTGCGTAGGAGTGGGGATAGCGAGAAGGACACAACTGATGGCTTGGTACAATTCGACCGTAAAAAGAAGACTGGATGCTGATGGTGGTTCTGTGGGGACATCTCAGGGACACATATTCTCCATCACAGGCATGGTCAGTGTAATTCTTTAGGACCTGTGATATGTAACCTGCAAAAACCACGACAAAAACCATCATTAGTGAAAGGTAGTTAATATTTAGGTGAGTTACAGCCCTGTAGCCAACAAACACAGAATAACAGGCAATGAGGGACACAGATTTTATTACTCATCTCACAAAGGTGCAAAGGAGAGACATGCCGACACAGGCATTAGGGACACTTGGTAATTTGACCTTCAGCCATGCTTCGTGTCCTTAGTGGAAGCAACATCTGGATGCTCCAAACCCTTAGTGGAATCATTCAACTGATTTACATCAGCCTATCTGTCAAGTTTCCTCCTGACAGACTGCTCATTTAGATCTCATCTAGATGCCATATGCAATTTTTGGCCCTCCAATACAGGACAGATTTCCATAAACCGAAGTGAGTACAGAGAGCCCCCAAGAAGGCTTGGAGCTGGAGCACTTTCCCAGTAAGAAGTGGCTTCTTCAGCCTGGAGAAGACACAGCTTTGGGGGAAAATAATAGCAGCCTGCCAATATCTGAGGTTATCAGAGGGATGGAGCCAGGCTCTTCACATTGGTGCATGGTAGGAGAATGAGAAATAACAGGTACAATAAGAAACAAGAGAGTTTCAGAGCAGATATATGAACAACTCCTTCAGAGAGCAGTCAAGCAGTGGAGCAGCTTTCCCAGAGAAGCTGTGCAGTCTACATTCTTGAAAGTTTTCAAGACATTACTGGATAAAGCCCTGAGCAACCTGGTCTGACATTCTAGGGCAATCAGTTAGACTAGAGAACTGAAGTCCCTTCTAACCTCACTTTTCTTATAAACTAATGATCATGGGCAAAAAGGCCCAAATGCAGAGCCACTAAGGGGCAAGCTGGGGTTACAGTTGGTTGTCTGGAGGTCCTATTCCATCCTGGCACACCAGTCACATCTTTGATCTCCTTTCACAATATACCATTTTAAATCTTCTGGCTGCACCTTCTGTTCTAGACCTTTGACCTTTCCTCAAAACTTTGCTTTCTCTCCAATTCTGCAAAGTTTTAATCTTTTTAGAAGGAAAACAGTATGCAAAATAAATCTCTCCATGTATCTTAGGGGATTATGTTATCCACTATAATGAAGTTGTTGACAATAATAAAGCAGAGGGACAGAGTCTCATTAAAATTACACTGAGTCAAAAGGGCTGACTACGGTCAGGTTGCCATGGGAACTCCCAAACAGTCCTGACTGCCACAATCGAGGAAACCTCCATGTTGCTCATATGGAGACATCCATAGAACACTACAGCATGTGCACGTCAGTGTCAGACACGGTCCCACTCAACCCCACAGATCTCCTCTCTGTAATGCGTTTGGGAACCCCATTCCCACTACTGCCACCAACACAAGCCTACCAGAGGCCATCCCACAATGCCCTGTCCCTGTCTTCCTCTGTGGAGGAAGGCAGGGAGGGCACTGTGGAACGGCTGCTGGTAGATTCTGAAGAGATAGAATAGAGAAAAAAGACCAAGCAATTAAGAGAAACAAGTAATCCCTGCAGGAATTCCTAAAAGGGAACATAAAACTTGTGTTTTAAAAATAATGACTATTCTCTTGGTGGCCCATAAGCACAGAATAACTTAGGTTGCTACCTCTGCACGTCATTTAGTCCAGCCTCCTGTTCAAAGCAGAGCCAGCTTAGTCCAGCTTTCCCAAGGCCTTGTCCAGTTCTGAACATCTCCAAGGGTGGAGCCTCCACAACCTCTGAGCAGCCTGTGCCAAAGTTTAACAACTTTTACAGTGACATTTTTGTTTTCATTCCGTGCAACTGGAATTTCCCATGTTATTACTTTTTTTTGGTTCCCTCTGGTTCTTTCATTGGTACATTTTTGTACCCTCTGGTACCTTTCAAAGAAAAGAATGGTTGCATTTTTTCTGTACCTTTAGGTACTCTAAAACAGTAATTAGACCCCACTTCCCTAATTTTTTACTTCTAGATGAACAGACCAGTTCCCTCGCTTTCCATTCATCACATGTTCCAGCACCCTTGCCTTCCTGGCATCCAAATGCACTTTCTCCCTATCTTCAGCATCTTTGGTGCTCTGAGGAGCCAGCTGTTACCTTCCATCCCTGCACGATGCCCTGCTTCCTCAACCTCCCCATCCTGCCTTCCCAAGACACGGCAGTGCATCCAGGGAAACACAACTCTTTGGTTTGAGACAATTCACATGGATTGCTCATTTCAACATCAACTCTAGCTTTCCTTGTAGACACATCTGTAGGCTATATTTACTACAAGTTAAGCACTCCCGGGGTTTTTTCTCTGTCCCTAAAGCCACATCCAGCCATTTCCTCTTATTCTCCAAAATGATATGACTTACATCCAGGGCTTTTACTGGGAATAGCTCTTCTTCCATACCAACACCAAAACCTAGCTCAGGAGTTCTGTGAAAGACCACCAGTCTCTACGAATTTCAAGGTGTCTAAACCAACTACAATTACTGTTCTTACAGATAACCAACACACCGTAATTTAGCTTCAGCATTCAATCTGCCACTGTGAGATTTCTCTGATTTCTCTAAATTTTAGCCTGTAGTTCTTACCAAATAATTCTGTTGCTGCAGTGCCTCGAGGTGTGTGCCAAATAAATATTTACTCAAATCAGCACATTAATTTCCAAGTCCCCAGGGCAGCATTTGCTCATAAGAAAAAAGCTGAGACACAGCCCCAGTATTCAGAGTGAGTGACAGGGCTGCATCAGACCAGGAAAAAGTACTATTTAATTTAGTGCCTTAATCTCACTTTTTCAAGGAAGCACTCTGGGATAAAATTAACTACTGGAGTGGACCTCCTTTCCCAGTCATTAGAATACGTGCCCTGGGAATGCTGCACACCTAGACTTGGAATTAGTTCAGCTCTGTCCCTCAAATGTAAGGCAACTATGCAGGATAGGCATCAGGACAAGCAAACAACAAACAAAATCAGAATACAATGCAAAATATTGAAACGCACTTTCCATACTCACTCCAGTGCATTAGGACTTTTCCCTGAGGCAAACCTATTAAGGAGCCAGAGAAATACAACCAAAGTGCAGCCAAGACTCTACTGTCTCCTCTGAATATTCAATTACTCTGTCAGAACAGCCATCCTACAGCATGCCTTTCATACTGCCAATTCAGGATCAGGGAAGGTTTCAGCCCCTGCAATTAGTGCAGATCACTTGTTGAAACAGCTCCTTCCTCTCGCCTTCCGTCAGCAATCTCAAAATAACTTGAGTTTGCTCAAGCTCAAGATATCGGAGGGATTGAATGCTTTGATGGTGACTGACTCATAATAAACAAAGCACAATATCTGAAACATCTGGCACTGACCACTGTCAGAAAGAAGATACTGGATTAGGCACGAGCATGGTCAAGGAAGAGATGATGTTCTTCAAAGAGCAAAAGGAAGTGGCTGTGTAGAATTATCTTTTTTTTCCTCTTTAAGTGTGTCAGATTTGTACTATTTCATTGATAGTTCTTTTGAAAGTGTTGGCATTTCATTCCCATTAATTCATGATTCAGTAACCCAAAATCTGAATTATTTTCAGGACCATAGCTGGATTTTCAGTAACAAGTCTCCAAATGACCTTTTGTACCATTACATGTGGCACCAGGGAGGGAACTACTGGGACACTTTTTGCTGAATTAAATACTTAAACATGAGGCCAATAGCAGCTGTATGAGGACTTTATTGGCACTTGTATACCAGGGTAAGACAATGTTAGAGCAGGTGGTAATTTGAGCTTTTCTTTAAAATTATGTATTTCATTTGAAAACATGGTAACAGCAACAAAGAAATCTAAAGCATTAAGCCTATCAAACCTTTTCCAAATGCTTCATATTTTGAAAACCTGGGATAACAAAAACAATCTCAAAATGTTTTGGGTTTAGCACTTCTCTTTTTTTAAGGATTGTGTCCAGGACACTAAATTTTTGATGGTGGGCTTCCACACTCCCAAATTAAATCAATGTATAGGACTCCACAGTTAAACATCTCCTTGATTCAAAAGACCAGTATCACCACCAAAGCAGGCATTTACACTCTGGAGACAGACTAAACAACCCAAAGAAATGCATCACAAAAATGACAGATCATTTTTCCCTCAAAAAATAAGGAAATGTTCCCTTCAAATACCACTTGCAATTTATTTTTCCAAAGTGCAGGGTTTGCCTCCTATCAGTCATCAGCAATTATTCTACACTACTCACCAAACACAATGCTTAATGCTGACTGTAACTTTATCCCTCCCAGCAATGTCAGCCCCCAAGAATCATTTGAACCATTGCCTCTCCAGGAAACTGTTGATCAGTTCTCATCCAAGAATCAGTTCTAAATCTTAACACATATGGAGGAAAGAGAAACATAACAACTTCATACACAATATCATCATTTTACAGGAACTGTAAATTTAAACATCCTCCTTTATTACTCTCATGGAGCTACAGCCCCTCCTTTTTGAAACCAAAGCAGCTGATGGAGCAGTTCACAAAAGCACAGATAGCAAAAGAGCTTTCACCCCATCCAGAAGCAGGAAAATGCAGCCTCCAGTACATAAAGGGGTTTTACAACAAGGCCAGAGAGGGGCATTTCTCAGGGGCATGTAGTGATAGCACGAGACAGAATGGCTTTAAAGTAGAAAAGTCTCCTCTTAGAAAGAGATTCTTTACTGTGAGGGTGGTGAGGCCCTGGAACAGGTTGCCCAGAGAAGCTGTGGCTGCCCCATCCCTGGAAGGCCAGGTTGGATGGGGCTTGGAGCAACCTGGGATAGTGGAAGGTGTCCCTGCCCATGGCAGGGGGTTGGAACAAGATGATCTTTAAGGTCCCTTCCAACCCAAACTGCTCTATGACTCCATGAGTCTATAACTGTTCTATGATAACAGTAGAGCACACAAACATTGATTCATATATCCCATTTAACCATGGCTGTCTAAAACCAGTAAGTCCTCTTCTCCTGCTTCCACCAAAACCGGTTCTAGTTTTGCATGACAAGGCACAATAGCAACACACCAGTTTGCCAATCCTCAGAACAGAAATTTCATCTTTCACTAGGGAACATCTCTGTAGGAATGTGCTGGAAGAATAGAGACAATCACAATAGCACTAACTCTTTTACAGTTTGGATGTGATCCAAAACTTCTAATAAATTACAAGAAAATTCAAAGGATTCTAATGGTTAATGAACTACTATATATAATTAAAACCAGAGCTTCATAAACATCTGTGTCAAGCTATATCCAAGCTATTGTAATGTCTTCTTAAAATATCCCATTTTGAGGTTTTGTGGTTACAAATACAGGAGTGCATACATATCACAGAGAAAAATCAACCTCATGAAAAAAAAGGACTTCATACTTAGAAATAAGCAATTTCCCATCATCTGAAACACATGGAGTCACTGCAATTAACTGCTAGAGAATTAAGTATTCCCTTGTTGCTGGTTGACATGGATTCTTTTCTTTTTAATCCACTTATTTTCCAAATCCATATTGGTTTTTCAGTATCTGCTGCCATTTTCTTTTAGTTTCCTCAGCTTCCTTGCAGGTGTTTTAGACACATTGAATGTGAAACATAACTTTTTTCCAGGAGATACCTTAATCAGATACTTTTCTGGAGTTCAGACAACCCCTAAACCACACTGGTTTTCGGGCAGGCTGTGGACTGGAGAATTTCAGCTTATTCTTTACAGGCAGAGCACTGATACTCACAACATCTCACAGAAACTGTGCTGAGCCAGGAGAGTCGAGTAACAGCCACGAGGATGGGCCAAGAGGGCTGAAACGTGACCCCGGGCAAGGCTTGAAGCCAGTGCAGGGAACTCAATGAATGCACTTCATACCAGGCATTACTGATAATCCTGTGGTTGTAGCAGCAAAAGCAGCTCTCTCAAATCACAGAGCAGCCCAGTATGGACAAGTAGGGTTTGTTTTGCTTTGTTACTAATGCTGGAGATTAAAACGTGCTATTACAATCCTTCTACTGAGGGATTTGCTTTCAGTTCAGCTATTCCCCAGCCCTTTCACCTTTCAGATACCGTACAGCTCTGAACAAACCTGAACATCTTGTGAGCATATTTAGGAAAATATTTTTATTTTAAGTCAACAGTTTCCTGCCCACTATCTGATCTTCTCTACCACAGTTACAGCTCCAAACAGCATCCAGTGTTAACTCAGAAAAATGGTTTTGAAACAAGAGTGAATTTAGAGCTGCAGCTGAGTGCCAGCATTTCAAGGCTAAACAGGGTACGGTTTTGTAAATGCTGATCACTATTTCATAGGTCTCCTGAGTTTGTGCAGGGATGAGAAAGTACTGGAAGTTAGACTCATGAAGGCTAGGGGTGACAGGAATAAAAACACCATCATTTTCAACTCTGCAGGCTTGAATATTACACAGATACTACTGAGGATTATTGCTAATTATTCCCTTAAATTCCCTAACTGTAAACTCCAACAACATTTCAAAAAACACCACAGCCTTTCCACAGATTGCTGGAATTACTCTGGAGAATTTAAAAAGCAACTCCACCTTCAAGTATTTTGGGTCTAGAACTTTAAACAATTGCTCTAAAACTTCAATACAAAAAATCTTTTTTGCTGTTTGGATATAATCTCAGATTATTTTCTTTGAATGTTCCATAAATCCATGGTTTCTTGGGAGCTTACTTTTTCCTAAAAAAGGTTTTTAAAACCTTTACAGCTATGGAGATTTATTTTTTCTGGTATCCCACATCTTGAAAAGACAAATGAAAAGAGTTTAAAATAGATTTTTTTTTTTCTTTTCTTTTTCTTTTCTTTTTTTTTTTTTTTTAATGCTTGAATCAGGGAATATTTACCCTGGAAGGGTCTCCTGCAGGTCACCCACCCCAAACTTCTGCTTGGAGTGGGGTCAATATCAAAGTGAAATCAAGCTGCTCAGCACCTTGTTCAGCCCTGAGCAAGAGCTGCCAAGGGCAGGGACTCCCCAGCCTCTGAGGCACCTCTGCCAGAGCTTCATCACCCTTCTCATTCAGATTTTTTAAATTTTTTTTTCAAATAAGTCCTCAGAATTTCCCCTGCCACAGCACATGTCTATTGCTTCATACCTCGTTAGTTTGCTCCTCTGGGAGGAGCCCAGCTTTGGTTGATGTATACCCATTTTCAGGAAGCAGAAGGAAGCATCAGGATACTGCTTAGCATTTCCTTCTCCACCATCCCTCCTATGCCATGTCCTTCAGGTCCAAATTATCCTCCTGGCCCTCCACTGGACTCCCTCCAGTTTGTCAGTGTTTCTCCTAGAATTGTGTACTAGTATCAAGACCTGTAAACCAAGGGGCTGACCACCTCCTTCCTCTAGATTTCAGGAATTTCTTGAAACCTCTTGTTTCCCTAGCTCTGTGGTTCCTGACAGCCACGATGCTGCAGGAAATTTGACAGTACAGAGATTTGATTGAAAGGTGCTGCCAGGACTTCAGGACCAGGACTTCAGGACCAGGACTTCACCAGCTTGCAACCCTCTCTCCAGCTGCTTATTCCTGCTCCCTTATTTCAGAACTAAGCTTCTTCCAATGATTCCTGTGCATGTGCATGTATGGAGGTGACAGCAACCAGAGCTGGAGCACAGAGCAGAGGGTCCATGGATGTGTCCTGCCAGCCACTGGAGCAAGAGATGGCATGCACAGTGTGTAGGTACATCTGTGACCTGTACTGACTATCGAGCTGGACTGGCTGGCAAGTAGAATAAGAGCTTTGGGAGGCAGGTGTGAAAGCAACCACAAGCCTGGGTCAAATACTGCAGGAGAACCTGAACCCCGCTATAACTGAGGAGTTCATTTTTTTGCAGTACTAAATTTCTTAGAACGCTTTGTTAAAATAATGTCATAACTTTATAAATATTAATATATTATATAAGTAATATGTTAGTGTTACAGCATTATAAATATTAATGTCATGCTTTAATTGAAAAAAGGATAACTTGCAGTAGTATGCATTATGTGTCAAATAGATAAAGTATATTGCATATAGTGCAATTGAATCTATAAAATACATCTTATAGCATAACCAGGTCATCTTGGGAAGCCTTCTGGGGTTTGTTCAGTACTCAGAGAAGGAGAGCTGTGATTTTGAGAGAGATTTAGAGTACACTTCCAACAGCCCCCAAAGGTCAATTCCACGCACTGTGACAAGCTGGGCACTATTTCATTCCAGAGATACAGCTGCAGTCATGCTTAAGGTCATCGCTTTACAGCTGAGGGAACTACACGGGTGACACTTCCTGAGCAGCTTCAATTGGCTCTTTCTCCTTGGATGTCAACCAAGTCCTTTCCAAAACACAGTAATCTCACACATAAATCACAGCACTGCTCACTCTGGCTTTGCCATTGCATTCTAAGTAGCAATAAAAAACTCACAACACCGCGGCCATGTAGCTCTTCTAAATTAAGTTATAACAGATTTATTTTATTCAAAGGACAGTTTTATCTAGGTGGTTTATATACAAGAGATTTTTAACAGCAAAACTACAGTGATATAATTAGTCTGCCATAATTATACCCATATAATTTTCCATAGTACATTCATAATTACCGATGCACCTTTCCTCATTTATACAAGTCTCACTGGTGTTCATTTGGACTCGCACTTTCACAAAAAATCCTTTTGATCCCACCCCTTCAGGTGACAATTCTTATGGAAAAGTCAACCTTGAAAATCAACATCATTACAAATCTGAGACGCAAATGGAAAAAGCCCAGCTAAGAAAAAACAACCCCAAAACTTGGTGTCTTCCTGCAGGCAAGTTTAACAGCTGAAACAGGATCTTGTCTCAAAACTCAGCCTTTCCTACAAATATCTCTGGGCTTGCGGGCAAGAGACCTAATAGCTGTTCTGTACCTTTTGGCCCAGTCACTAAAATTTCTGAAATCAAATTTGAGTCATTTGGCACCTCTTTGTCCATCAAATGCCTTTTTGGGCCCTCCTTAGCTATACCAGAAGTCAATGCTGGCAAGCACAGTGCCTGACAGCAGCCCCTGCTGCACCCTCATGCCCAGTGAATGCACCTTTTTTTATCTCTAGTATTTTGAAAGAATGGGATTTACCAATTCCCTACATACCAAAGGAAATTCAGTCCCAAATCTTCTCTGGAAATAGCAAATATTTGACATCTGTCAGGAAAGCAGATGCTATGTATCTCTGGTAAGGTCTGTGAGAGCTCCTTCATGTCCCCGCACAGCATGAGAGTGAGAGACCAAGCACCAACCTGGGAAGTTTGGGAACAGCCCAATTTGACCAAAACCCAGGCTTCCACCATTGCAAGCACAGAGGAAAGGGTTTGTTTCCATACCAATAACATGCACCAAGGGAACTATAAATCAGCCATTCTATAACTGTGAGCCTCAGCACAGCTACAGCAGCAGAAGTGCCTAAAGTCAACCTGGCCTTTGCCCACAGCTTTATGGGGAGTGACAGGGAAGTATCCTGTTACCACCCAAATTAAAGGAAAGCTTTTGCACAGCATATCACACTGGGACAAAGAAAGTGGTTATTTGACCACACAAGTGACAGACAAGGCTTTATGCACACTGGCCAATCCTTTAAGCAAATCAAGAACTCAGTCATGACAATCTGACAAGGGCTAAGAAACACAAACACTGAATAAATAGGTTTCTGCCCATTCAGAAGAAATTATTCTGACAAGACTATGAGTACAGGGCAATGGCAGATTTATTTAGACTGGGGCAAATGGCAGGAGGGAAGGCAAAAGTGCATAACCCCACGGGAGCTGCTGCTAAAACCATCACAAGCCGATGTGAGTGCTTTGCACACAGTGCCAGGAGCCAGCTCTGAGGCTCTCAGAGTGACCACACATCCCTGAAAAATGTAGATTTCAACTGGCAGGTGAAAATGTTGAACAATTCTTGTGATCCCAGAGAACAAATCTGAATTCCTGTTACCTTGCATGAAATAATACATTGTGACTTACACGTGCAAATACAAACTGGGCAAGGAAGAGTTTTCCTACAGGAAAATACTTCTAATCGCATTGAGGCTCCCCCACTGATTTTAAAAAGCAGTTCAATGCTACAATGGTCATTTCTATTAGAAAGTTGCCTTGCAAACTAAAATTCAAGGCCTCCCTCATTTGCTGCTGTGCAAGGATAGGTAGGGATAGGCAATCTCTATGCTCAAGGAGGTCAAATCACTCTGGATTGCTTTCCCACCTGGCAATTTTTCCACTGAAGAAGCAGAATATTTTGAGGGGTAATGGCAAATCACAGCCTGTAGTGGCAAGGGCAGCTACTGCTCATGGACATACAGTATGAACTCTGCTGAGACACTGCAGAGAACCCACATTTGTGGTTTCCCTCTAGACTAGAGACCTTGTGCTTAATTCTCCCAGAATTTGCCTCCCACAACAACTCAAAAATTAGGCAAAAGTTTGTTTCCAACACTGGGATTTTCACATCTCCCTTTTCCTTCTGCTTTACATTCCATATTTTATTTATTTATTCTTATTCAGGGTAGATTTGTCAAATTTAATGAAAGCAACAGCTACGAAACAAACTTGCATCCTTTTCCCCAGGACCTTCAATAAGAACTATGATGTTGCCCTCTGCATGACCTTTGCCTGTGAAATGCATATTTCTCTTTGCTTTGGCCAGGCCTTGGCAGCTTTATGAACCCCAAGAGAGGAAAGAAAATGAGTAGAGACTGAGACAAGATAGAAAAGGCTAAACAGTGAAAGGATAAAGCAGAGTAGGGGAAAAAGAAGGAAATTAAAAAGGGAAAACAAAAGGAGACACAGGTTAGAGTAGACATATTTTTTTTTTTAAATCTCTTTCTCATCTGTCAGTTAGAAGTGTGGTCCCAGGAGTTCATCCTGACAGCAAGAATCAGCTGGAAGGATTGTGGAGAATAGGTCACTTGAAGCTGGAGGAACAGAGAGCAGCCTTAAAATAGTAAAAAGGAGAAAAGATAAAGATATTGAGCAAGATTATCCATTTGTAAGTGACCTGTCTTTATGTCCCCATGTGATTGAGCTCCAAATCATACCTGCTTGCAAAAAGGGGGGGAAAAAATTATCCAGGAAGAAATGGGAACTCGGAGAGGCTGTAAAAAGAGGGGGGTAAAAAAAAAAAAGAAGATGAAAAAGTAGGTTTGCATAATTCTGTCCTAATTTCTGATGTTCTCTATCTCTGATGACCTGGCTACAAACCTCGAGTATTGCCTTAACAGCACATGCAGTGTGTTGCATCTGCCACAACCAGGCAAAACTGCAGATCAGCATCTGCTGTTTAAGCCATTGACTTTAGCCAAGAGGGAATTTATTATTCACCAGCAACTGGACAACTTTAAGCCATGATAAATGTGGTCAGGATAGCAGGAACGATGATTTCACAGGTAAATTGCTCCTTTATTGTTTGATATAAACAATACTAACGAGAGACAGGCATCTTGAGCATCACCAGTCCAAGCTGAAACACTGCCCAGCCAGCCTGAAGTCACCTAACCTCAATTTACCACATGTTCCTCCTTGAGAGGACAGGAAATTAGCACTTGGGAGTAAAGGCAGGACTGTCTCTGTACCCTGGGATGAAGATCGAGTATTAATGCAGGAGTTTCCTTTCTACCTGCTGAGCAAGCTGTACCTTCCTGGTGCTCAAGTGAAAAGCTTTGAGCAGCCTGGTCCAGTGGAAGTTGTCCATGCCCATGGCAGGGGGTTGGAACGAGATGGTCTTTAAGGTTCCTTTCAACCCAAACCATTCTCTGATTCCATGATCAAGAATGATCATGTCTGGCTGGAAGCCACAGGACCAGATGGAGTTCCTTCATCTGGTACCAGTTGCACCTGCACCACAGTTTTCCAAATATCAGCTGAAGATGATCCTACATCTATATCCATGGGAAGACCAGGGAAAAAAATACAAGGGCCTGCAAATGTGAAGTAGCAGGGGTCACAGAAAGCCTGGGGATAAAGAGATATAATTGCAGACTGATTTTTATTCAGGACCACTCAGTAGCACTTCAGGATGTGACAAAGGGGATGAAAGGACACACAAAGAGAGGGAACTGCTTGGTCTGGAATATAAGTTAATAATAATAATAAAGACATCTGACTAACACAAAAGACAGAACAGCCCCAATTTTACCACATCACCCAAATCAGCTCCATAAAGGCAATAAGAGAGAACACAAAAGGTATTTCTCTCCACCTCTCACTGAAGCCATTCCCCATATTTGCAACTTCTTTCAAGAACAGAAATAATATTTGGCTTCCTTGGCAACGAAGAACAAAGGGACAATAGAAAGCCGACAGTGGAATTTATGAAGCTGAGCACTGCACTCACCCCTTGTCTGGGGACAGCAATCGGGCAGGGTGGGAAGGCCCCAGAGAAACAGCAGCTAGGAATGCTTTTTGGCTAAAAGCTATTTGTGCTGCTTTGACACAGAGCAGTTGCTCTGACCAATAAGTTAGAGAAAGGGATTTCTTTAGCAGAGTAACACTTTGAAGGGCTCTTTGCCTCACAGCTGTAACAGCAGCTACATCCACAGTACACATTTTCCTCATACCTATTGTATTCCAGACCAAAACACACCACAGGCCCAAACAGCTTCAGGAGCAGCTGCTGGGAATCTCAGTGAGAATTATGCTCATATATGGACTGTGTTACAGCTAAAGGCCGTGATTAAACTGCCAGACCTGGGAGCATTTCCCAGTTGTTGGATCTGGGTGCTTGTCCCAGCTGTATCCCAACCCCATACTGGATCCAGACATATCATCCCTCCCCACAAAAGTGATTCATTTTTATTATTTTTTTTTCTTTATTCTTTATTTCTTTATTATTATTCTTTATTTCTTCATTCTTCAGACAGTTTAGATTGAAGAATATCCCTTCCTACATTATCCTGGTTTGGGTCAGGAAAAGGAACTGCACCAAGGTTTTCTGCTGTTGAGGATAATGTTATGTTTTCTGTTACACTAAGGAACACCTCTGAACCCATGCATGGCATCTGTATATTTGCAGATGACACAGAACTGGAAGGAGCAGTTGATAGACCAGATGGTTGTTCCATCATTCTGAGGGAATCTTGACAATCTGCAGAAATAAGCAAACAGGAATCTCATGAACTTTAACTAAAGGAAAATGCCAAGTTTTCTTGTAGGGGGGAATATCCCTGTGCACCACGTTGGGGAAGACCAGGCTGAAAAGCAGCTTGGTAGAAAAGAACCAGGGTGTCCTGGTGGACACGAGGCAGTAATGGACCCTCACAGCAAAGTCAGCCTCTGTCAGGAACATCAACAGCAGGTCAGGATAGGAAAGCTATCCCTCAGCACTGGTGAGACCCAGCTGGAGTGTTGCATCCAGTTCTGGATTCCCCCATGCTAAAGAGATATGGGCACACCAGTGTGAGTCCAGCAAAGGGCAACAAAGATCACAGGATGGAGCATCTGCCACATGGAGAGAGGCTGAGAAAGCTGGAACTGCTTAGACTGGAGAAGAGAAGGTTCAGGGGGATCTTGCCAGTGTGGATAAACAACTGATGGGACAGGGAGTAAAGAACACAAAGCCAGACTCTTCTCAGTGATATCCAGTGAATGAACAAGAGCCAATGGGAACAAAATCAAATGCAGGAAATTCCACTTAAACATGTATGTGTAACTGTGAGAGTGATCAAACACTGGAGTGGGCTGCCCAGAGATATTGCAGAGTGTCCAACCTTCCAGATCTTCAAAACCCAACTAGACACGGCCCTGAGCGACCTGCTGCAGGTGACCCTGCTCTAAGCAGGTAGGCTGGACAAGATGATCTTAGAGGTCTTTTCCAGCTAAATGATTTTATGATTTTATGGTCTTCCAAACTTAGCCATTCTGTGATATAATCCCTTCTCAGGACAAGCCCCAGTCTCCTTTAAAACGGCTTGGGAAAAAGAAAAAGAAACTTTATTCAAGGTAAGATTTGCGTTTGTCATGACCCCAGGTGGATTTCAGCATCATCTCAGCGCTGCTTGCTTAGAGATTTCTATTAGTTATACTTGAACTGTCCTGCAACAGAGCTCAGGGAAGCAAGAAAAGGCCCTCCCAGGTACATCTCTTGGACAAGCAGCATCAGTGACCTTTATAAACAGCGTTATCATTCAAGCAAACTGCTGCTCCAGACAGTGGAAATGGCACTTGGCACTCTGACTGCTGAGTAAGTGCTGTAACAATATCACCTTTCAGGATTTGTTTAGTCTTCACATCTGTGTTTATTAATTAGATTTACTCTGATGCAAGCATGAAGACTGCTACAGGAACACAGTTTTAGATAATGAAATCTGAAAAATTTGTTATGAGTTTTACATAATGGCTTAGTGTCCAGATGTTTCACAACCAACAGCATTCCCTTGTAGCCTGCATGATTACTCCTTCGGAAGTTCATTCTCCAAATCTCAACAAACGCCTTTCTAGATCACCAAAAGTGATCTCTCAGCAAAAAGGAGAAAAATCAGGCAGCCATTCCTGTAATGTCTTATGCTAAAGCACACATCCAGCCCAGGTCTGAAGGGTCACAAACTGAAAGCACCACCAAGTTTACTGCAGGTACTGAAGTTTGGTGAAAAATCCCAGACAAAAATCAGTGTAAGTAAATGCAAAGTAACATGATAGGAGCCTTGCAGTAGCAACAGTTCTGTGAAAATGTAAAAAGCAATATTCACTAATAACCAGGAGAAAAACTCTAGGAATTGTTAGGAAGGCATAGAAGGCAATGCAGAAACCACCATGGTGTCACTGTATAGCCATTCAATACTCATGCCCAGAAGAGTGTCTGCATTACTAGATCCTCCTGCCATCTCCCTTCCCACTCAGAAATCATGCAGAAATCTTAGAAAACATTTAAGAGCAAGGTGTTAATTGCAACTAACTCTCTTCTACCTGGAAGATAGGCAACTGGGAGGTGAGACAGACCACACAGAAAATGGAAGTGAGGAAGGGAGATGAAGGGATTGAAAGTGCAGTTTCTTCCAATTACAAAAAAAAAAAAGGTTGGTGAAGCAAAAGGGGGGATTTTCTTACCACCTCCAAAGCTGAGCTGTGGCACTTGTGGCCACTGCACTTCTACAGGTCTCAAACATTCACACAGACCAAAAACATCACAACATCAATGAACGGAACAAAAACCCATCAAGATCCAGTGAACTCACACACAGCTCTTGATTTAAGTTCTTGAGTTGTGAGGCTGCTCAGACACTAGAACAGGTTGTCCATAGAGGTTATGGTGGTCCTTTGGTTCAAGGGAACAGCTGCTCTCGCTTGATGTTTCACGTAGCAGGTTTATTAACTGAGCGTATCAATCTGATCACAGTATCTGCCCCTGTTTCTGTAGCCTGGAGTTGTGGTACTGAGGTGGATTGTATTAAGCAGAGTTACAGACAAAAGAGGAAAAAAGTGAAACAGGAGAATGCTGGAGAGCATGGAGATGAAAGACACACAGGAAGACATTGGATTAATGGACAAGCATTTATGCTGTGATCAGCTAATGCACAGAGATTAGCATGCAAGGTATTTTCTGAAGACAAAAATAATGTCCTGTCAGCCACAAAGTGATGTACAAAAGACTAAACAGTCAAATGTCTAGGAAGCTGTAACTCCATCTTCCTTCCACTGTCTCTCACCCTTGAGGTCGGAGGGGGGTAAGCCAGGAGAAAGGTCAGGGGATGAAAACAACAGTGGGGAATTGGCAGAATGCCTCGGGCTCTGTGGAGCAGAACTGTCCCTCCCAGAGGATAAACCAAGGGCACACATCTTGGGTTTCCACAACATGCACTGTAACAAGGAGAGAAACTTCTTGGATACAATTTCAGTGTAGACATTACTTTCGGTGCAGTAAGGAACAACAGAACTGTTATATCTTGGCTAAGAAGTGGGAAAAAGCACCAAAACCCTTCTATATATTGTTTTTAAAGTCATAGGGGTCAAGCAGAATTATTCTCCAAAAAAACCAGAGCATTTAGGTGGGATGGAAACCTTCCTCAGGACTGGAAAGAGTAGGACAGCAAGGAATAATTGCCAAAAACAAATTAACATTTCCAAAGAGCAGCTTTCAGAGCTTAGTGACTCCAAGATCTCACAAGACTGAAATAATTCCTACCAGCAGTTCTTGTTCCCCACAGCAAAAGGAAAAAATAGTAGGCTCCTGGGATACTTAATTCAGCAAAGCCATCTGGGAACAGCAGCTAAAAGAAACTGATCTGTTACTCAGAGCCTCACATACAGCTCTATGATCCAGGGATTTCCAAAATCAACAGTAATACAAAGCGTCCTTCAATAACATGTCCAACCAAGGCAGAAGGGCTTGTTGGAAGAATTTTAAAGTCTGTTTCTTTCTGTCAAGACACCAAACCTAACAAGAGTGCAATGGAATTATTCTCCATTCAGGCTTGACCCAGCCTGGGTATCAAGACGTTTCTCAGATGAGACAGAGGGGGACAGAATCATTAATATCTGGACCAACTCTCAGCGTAGCTCATAGGCAGACAGGACCCATGGCTGTCATTGGGTTCTCATGATCACCCCAGACCTTCATGTAGCTCTCAGTCAAAATCTCAAGGGAAGATTGGAGGGCACAGCCTTCCCAAAACAGAGCTGGAGGGAGCTGATCCATGGCAATCCTTCCAAAGATAGAGGGAAGGCTTGTGTGAGCTGGAAGCTTTTGAAGTGCTTAACTAATATGCCCACCGCTGAGAAGGGTAATATTAACTCAAACCCAGTTTATGTTTTCAGGTTACTTGGAGCTTTAAAAAACACAAAAATCGCTATAGATCAGCACCATGTCACACTTTCCAAATTCACCTCTGAGAACGTTCCAGTCAGCAGGTGAAACATCCACTCATCTGAAAATTGGTGTTCTCCAGAGTAAATACAAGAAATGGGAATTTAACCAGCTCTAATGTGAGTGATACAAAGTTTACCCATTTCTGCCTTCCCTATTTGGAATATTAAACACATTTACCACCACAATACCCATACAACCTCCTAATTCAAACCCAAACTCCCACACCAATGAGCGGAGGAGAGCGTACCTGCTCTACCCTGCTCACAGCTGACTGGTCACCGACCCCGACAGAAGCAGATCTAAGCTGAGGCAGACTATATAAGGATGTTAACAGGGCAACCTGATAATAGGGCATTTAAATTTACATCAAAATCTGAACTAACAACTTTTGCTTCTCTTTAAAATCAACAGTGAGAAACAGTCACCTCCCAAGGACAGTTTGTGAGCTGTCCCAGATACTTTTACCTTGAAATTGTGTCATCTCTGTTCTTGGTGTTACTCAAAATTCAGCTGAAACAGATCCTGAGCAACTTCAAAACCTCTATGGTTACAGCTTTGTTCCAGCTCCAGAAAAGCACTTAGAGATGCTTTAAACATGTGCTGAAATCCTCCTCATTTCAGCGGCCAAGGGACTGATGATTCCTATCTCCCCAGCACTCACAGAAATCCCAGTCAGACAGAGATGCTGAAAAACAGAAGAGAGTTCACCAAGAGGACCACCAATATGATTAGAGGGCTGGAGCACATAACACAGAAGGGTAATGAAAGTATGTTTGTTTAGTCTGGGAAAGATTAAGGGCAGGACCTGACTGCAGACTTGAACTTCCTAATGGGGTTGGTTATTGATGAGAAAGCCAGATCCTTCCCAGAAGTGCACAGAGAGAGGACAAGATGCTAAGGTCACAAGGGAAAGGCAACAAGGGAAAACCCAACCAAGCTAAATGTTTCACCACCAGAGTGGGTAAGTCCTGGAACAGGTTGCCCAGAGAGCCTTGGAAGCCAGACCTTGGGATATTTTCGGGCTATATTGGGCAAGGTCTCAGCACCCTAACACAACTTTGAGGTCTACCTTGCTTTAAGCAGGGACTTGAACTAGAACACCCGCAATGGTCCCTTCCATCCTAAATCCATTTATGATTCTCTGATTGAATTCCAGTCCCTTGAAGGTTTTTAATTCTCTCATGCAGACATAACCACATGGTACAGAAGCTCTCCACAGGACAGGTGTGATTACCTGAGTCAGGGAGCTGTTCCTTTATTTCCTCTTTCCCCCACAAATTTTAATCAAAGTTTCTCTTGCCAAAAGATAGAATGTTTTATTAAATGGGTTTTGAATAATTGGAAGAATTAAAGCTTGGAATAATAGACTAATTTCTCCATCTCCTGCTCATCTTCAGGCAGCTCCTAAGATTTCTATAATTGTCATAGTCTGCTCTGTTGAACTGCTGAGAATTAGTTTTAACCTATAAGCCTTAAAATTGTATTTCATACTGCACATTGCACTTCTGTGAGGAAGGAGGCATTTAGCATGTTAGGAACCAGCCCAGTGGCAACAATAGGAGCTTTTGTACCAGGGAATGGCATGTTGCCTGGGAATGGGCCAGAACAACAAATTGATATGACAGGCTTTGCCCGCTGTGGAAGTATTAAATCTCAGCTGATAGTGGAACTATCACCTTTCTCTGAAAAGCACCATGATCTGAGCTACGCTGCCCCTTAACATAAAATGTAAATGACCCATGGACACAAGGGGAGGCTGGTGCAAGTCCCATTCAACCTGGAGGCTGGGAAGGTCATTTCCTAGACAGCTCCTAAAATTAAGCATAACAATATGCTACTCTCCCAGTCCCAGACAAGTGAGTCTCTGGAGCAGTGAAGCACAGAGAATGAGATTCAGGAGCACAGGTCTTCTCACAAAGCCTTTGTTTGCACATCAGTACACTCAAGTCAGCTCCCTCATTAAAGCCAATGTCAGGACTCCCTCGCCTTAGGGCAGTCAACCTCACCAATGCACATTTTGCAGAAGGATAAGGGCTGGTATATTTAGCTAAAGCAGCAAAGGCCAGTAAAATAGAAAGTCCTCAAGGATAACTGAGCCAGTGTCACTTGGGTCCCTCTCTTCTAATTCAGCTGAGCTATTTGGATTAGTTCAGTCTCTGGAAACATCCTAATGCTCACAGCTGGTCCCCCCATGAGGCAGCTCAGCAACAAAGGGTGTCAGCAGCTATCCCAGCCTGAAAATGACTTTTCCTCTGCGAGCAGGTGGGGGAATGCACTTGGCACTGCACTGGACATGTTGTGGTCTAGGACTTCACGCTCACTTTAGGTTAGGGAGAAACATTTTTAGGCATTTGTAAAGCATCTCTAAAACCAGCACTGCATCCCTGGTCAGGTCATAGCAAAGTGTTCAGGGTCACCTATCTAATATCACCAATTTATCGAGCTATGTAGGAGTACCATCACCCCAGGATCCCTCTGCCATCCATGGAGATAGAAGGGCACTTCAGCAAAGCATTTCAGCCAGCCTGGGATTCAAGTTGGCCTCTTGTCCCTGCACAGATCAGAGAGTGTCAGGATACCTACATTTAACACAGACATTGTTTTTAAATACAGGAGTGAGCAGGTTACTTCCCTCAGTGCTGTTTAAACCTTTGACAGATGTGAATTCATCTAAAGATAAGAAACATCGTCTTTTCCATGTATGGATAACAGCTTCATAAATCTGAGCCGTGACTGTTTTAAATCCCACCCAGGTATTGCTAAGCAGCTGGGTCTAGGACTGACCTAAGGCTTGGCTGGGACAAGCCACCACGTCCCTGCTCCTCACAGCTGTGTATGCTGAACTGGGGCGAGAGGTGAGCTCATGGAGGAAAAGTAATTACCAAACAACTCTGCCACAAGGCCTGGATGAAGCTTCAGGATTATATCAGACCCCAATACTTCATCAGAAGTGCATAGTGAAAAGGAGATGGATGCAGTTTTATCACCTAACCCTTTGTCTTAATTCTTTTTCAGGAGAAAAGTCATCCCAGCTAATTAGTCCAAAGGTTTATGAAGGAAATAAGTAAAGCAGACAGAAGAAAGAGACTGCTTCTTAAATCTGTAGAGATAACAAGGGAAGCTTCCCTCAGCATTAGACCATAAATTTCCCAAAACTAACCTCTCTTCACTTTATTGCTGAGACCAGCAAGTTTCCTAGAGTTCTTGGTTACAACAGGAAAAATGTAATGAGCACATAGACTGCCTTTAATTTGCATATCTACTTAAAGAAAGGTGCTCACCTATCAGGTTGTCATGATAAATAGTTGTCCTTTTACCCTTGGTCCAAGTGTGCCCCACCTGATCACTGTGGCAGAGAAAGGAGACGGCAAAGGAAGTGTGGGCAGCACCTGTTCGGCTTAGAGTCTTTCACCCAATCCTTTCCCAGGATGAAAACTTGAACAGCAGAAGTGAGAACTAAGAGGCAAAAGAAGGATGTGAGGAGACAGGGAAATCTGACCTGTTTGTTTGCAAAAAGAAAGCTGTAGGTTTCATAAGCAATGAGCAAATTCACTATCCACTATAGGCAAAGGACAGGAACATCTAATTTTCTCTCAAATATCTCTCTCCCTCCCTGTGAAGATGAAAGAGGATTCATGGCTGAGATTTCCACCTTTTTCAACTCCCATACATGCCTGAGACACTCAGCCCATGAATTACAACTCAGACAGGCTAACTCAGTGCCCTAACTAGTGGGTCATCAAGAGCACGAAGAGGTGATCTGGGCAGTCAGGCTCTGGTTCCTTGCACAGACAGCACAGAGAAGCAGAGCCAGTCTCTCAGACCATCAGAAACAAGTGCCAAATGTATCAGTTATGGCAAATATTCTTCACTGGCTAAACAAGGCAGCAATGACAAGTTATCCCAGAGCACCCCCTCATATCTACCACTGTCGGTCAAGAAAGCAGAAAGGGCAGTGGGAGTTGTTTCAGAGAAAGTCGTCTCCCAGAAAAAGGCTATCTTGCAGGAGAGGCAAGAAATGAGGTTTATGGCAATAACAGAGGGGAGAAGACTTGTGCCTGCAACACTAGAGCTCTTCTTCCAGTTTATTTTGCACATTAATGACCCCACTCATACAGTAAGGGGCTTGTGGCTTCAGAGATTCACTGTCCTTGTAGTGCATCACATCAGGTATGATATTAACAGGATTTTGAAAAATTCAGCCTAAAAGCAGGCCTGACCTTTTTGGAAGCCCTCAGCAGTAAGGGAGCCTCACAAAGACTCTTAGGAAGGGGGATTTGCAGGGGATTAGGATTAAGCCAGTTTCAGTTACTGAAAAGTGAACTTCTGCCCAGGGAATTAGAGCTGGGATAGCTAATTATTTGGCTTTCTTTTGCTTGTGTCTTTCACTACCAAACATCAGCGCATGCTAGGGAGACAGAGAAAGGCAGCCAGACCTTCTGCAGTCAACAGGGCCATGCACTGCCTGAATGAGCATAACATGAGTGGGAAATGGACACCCTCAGGGAATGTCCCCGTATGGCCATCTAGGCAAGAATCCAAGGGGCAGGGAATAGCTCTGGGTCACTCCCAGGGCAAGAACACTTCGAGGCTGAGGGAGAAGTGAAGATCAACCTCCATCACTTCTGTTTGAAGATCTACACAGGGTCCCTTGCACATGGTCATTACAGACACCATGAGAGCATGAGACACTGGCCAAGGTTCCCTTGTGACACAGCTCACTCCTCACCATGTCACACATATTGCTGCTGTGTTAAGTGAAATGTGATGGCTGCAACCTTAATAAAACATGAATATGCCAGGGATGGGCCACTGTCTAATGGATAAGGTGCTAGACTGCATTTTTAGGACTCTGGCCATGTCACTGAACTACTTTGTGGTGTTCTGGAAGTCTTCCTTCCTTTCCTGTAACTTCCCATTCTGTCCTCTCCCATTATGCCCCAGATTTTGTCCTTGAAAATCTCACCAGGTCCTCCTACAGCACCTATTTTTCCCCCACTATTAGAGTGCCAATATCTCAGCACCAACATTAATAATTTTTGAATCCACTCTCTGCTGCAGTTGCCTTTACAGTCTGCAGCACAAAGAACACACACTCACATGAAGACTAACACTTAGATTCTGAAAACTATTAGGCAGGTTTTGGAGAATACACGAACTAGGAGAGTCACCCAGAGAAATCCAGTCTCTCACGATCCATCCACTCTTTGCAGCAAGGCTGTATCAGGCATTGCCTCCTGTGAAAAGGTGTTATGGTAATGGAAAACATAAATTTTAAGTTCAATTCCCAAGTTCAACAAAAAAAGTCTCCTGGTTTCAATAAACTTCCCCTGCTTTTCTGTGCAGAGGAAGTTTAACAGCTGCCCACTGTTTGTCTTTGACTTTCTCACTTGCAAGTCTTTATTTCAAAATCCCAAAGATGGTCTCTTCTGTTGTAGGTACAGTGAAAAGGGCCTACATAGTTGAAATTAACCTCAAAGAAATTAATTTCACTCTTGTAACACAGCTTATCATGAAAAAGTGAAAGCTTACGCCAGGAAGGTTCCTAACCTCATAAACCACATGCCTCTAACAAGGGAAGAATCAAGAGAATTTTATAATCCAGCTCTTTGCAAGAACAGCCACTGGACTACATCAGCCCCCCGAGTCACTTTGGGAGAACAAAACCACAGCAGAGAAGTTTGAGGGGTTAAAACTTAACAGAACTGTTCACATCCAGTGGTTTATAAGTACTGATTGGTGGAGTAGTCAGAGCTAGGCATCATTCCTGACACTGGACACTTTTTCAGCCAGAATCTAGTGCAATTAGGTCATTTAGGTCTAAATCCAGGGAAATATTTTATGTATTTGACCTTCAACTCAGGCAAGATAAACTGCTTTTAAAAAGTGAGTATGCATTTACTCACATCTCGGTAGACCAGGCCTTGGTCTGTGCAGATCTGGGGCATTAAATTACCATCTGTGCTGTGCTAAGCAAGGTGAACCCTCCTGCTTCTGCCTCCCAAAGAGGGGTCCGTGCAGATGGATCTGTTACCTGTGTAAGTCTAAGAAGGGCCGTGCAAGACACCAGCATTTTAATTCCACAAGAGTCAAACTAGCCCCCACACCACACAAAGGTCTAACCTTCTAATCATCTCCTTCATTCTAATACTATACATAATCTTACAACAGCAACAACAAAGTTTAGGAGCTCAGCTCCAGAACCTGCTCTTGGGCAAAAAATGGCACAGCTTTATTACAAGATTGGCAGTTTTCCATAGCCAAATATAACTGCACTGCAGGATCTTCCTTGCAGATTCCACACTAACATCATCTGACTGATGGCACTCAGTCTCACATGTGCCAGGATAGCCCTGGTGTTCCATCTTCCCTTTTTGCCTTCCACAGTGAGGAGTTCAAGCTTGCCTGGGGAGACTGTGGAACTGTGTCAAGAATGAGGAACAAAGGAGAAAGTAGGATTTTATCAGACAAATCCACAAATCATCCTAGGCACCTGCTCCCATGATTAGCCTTAGAGCAAGCATGAGGCTGTCTCAGTCTTCTGCTAATTAGAAGTGCTAATTCCCAGTCCAAAATGGGATACGAAATACGAAAAATGCCAGACAGTAATATTCTGAGCATTCATTTCCACGTATGAAGAAGAAAGCCAGCACAGCTGTCTTGCTTATCATACCACACAGGTAAATCCTCCTGCCTGAATATCAGCAGTCCCTCCCCACACTGGCCTCCTCCAGCGTTTGTTCCCACCTCCAGGCTCTGTGTTTTGTCTAGCAAGAGAGCAGGTGAGATTGGCTGTGTGATCTCATAAAGCAATCTTTAGCCCAAACTTGCCTGCTTGATCCTTCTGCCTAACAAGAAGAAATAATTCAGCTTTCAGCCTGGTTCACGTGGGTGCTTAGAGGCACCTTGGTTCAGAAAGCAGCAGCTCAAGTGCCCCTGGCAAGCAAGGCAGGAGATGTGCTGCCCTAGCTGCCCCAAAACAGAGGCTCTGGGGGAGCCACTCACATGCAGCCTTCAGCTGTTCTCTTGTTTCACCACGAGGGCACCACAGCAGCCGAGCGGAGGGCACATGCAAAATGTGGGATATTTTATATGGCAGGTGTGCCTGTCCGCATGGCTGTGGGCTGAAAGAACCAGAACCCATTTTAAAAGAACAAAGCTACTTCTGTGGGGAAGGATCCAAAGAAAAATGCAGTATTTCCACACTTCCAAACTTGTTTTCATTATTGTTTTATTTTGATTGGAGTGTTTCCTGACTCCCAAAGCAAGGTGCTAGAGCAGCTACAGCCTTAGGACAGCTGATATGGAAGTTCCTGGGCTGTCCTATACGGAATAGGTTCTTGTCCATGAATTCTATATCTCGGGCAACTGCCATGACTATTGCACTCTTATCACAGAGTCATTTACATTGGAAAGGTCCTCCAAGACCATCAAGTCCCACCTTCAACCAATCACCACCTTGTCAAATAGCTCTAAGTGCCATGTCCATGCCATTTCTTGAGCGTGGTGATGATCAGGTAATATCTCATTTACCAGAGGGATATTTCCCAGGATAGAAGAGCTTCAACTGGGGGATTCAAAAAGAAACTGACCCTATAGATTGGGCCTTCAGGCACTTGAATATGGTTTCCCAGCTTCCAGGCAAGTAGCCAAAAAGAAAGTTCATTCCAGAAAAAGGAGTAAAGCGAAAGAGCATCTTTGATTCTGAAAAAGTTAAAAGATCTTCAAAGCCAAAAGCCTCAAAACATTTTGTGACGTACAGATTTGTTTTCTGTCCCTCGTTATCCAAGAGGTCTCAACATCCCAAATCCCCATGTCGCCTTTGAAATACCAGCCTTAATTTACATGAGCCACTGTTTTCCGTACATCAAATTAAGTCAAGATAATTAACTGAAGAACAGTGAATAAATACCTGCTTAGATTAATACTGTTCTCTTTCTCCTACAGAGAGGCCAAGTTAGCCCAACGTGAATGACCCCATCTATCACTAACAAGTTGTTCCACATTTCCTGAAGACTTGATCATGAGTGACTAAGTGGCTTGTTCAAAACGGGGATGGCATTGAGTGTAAGTGCAGAAAAGATCAGAGACCTCCATTAGTATTCCCCCTGCCTGGCTGTACTGATTCCCAGCCATAAGGGAAGGAGGATTTTCTCTGTGTTTTTTCACCTCCCTGTCACAACAAGAGTTTTAACTAGACTTCAAGTAATGTTTGGATGCAAAACAGATGTCACTTCCTCCTTGCATCCCCCTGAAGGAATTTGGTGCTGTTTTCATGTGTGCTGTCTCCCAGGATCCTGGGGATATCCAATTTCCCATTCAAACACAGGCAATAGAAAAAGCTGAAAGGCAGATTTTTGTGGATTTCGCTTCTGTCCCATGCCTGAACCTGTAACATGAATGAGCCTTTTGGTAGCTTTGTCCTTCCTTTTTAATAACTACTTCATTTACCTCTTACAAAAGCCAGTCTTTCCTCATTGCAATCTCCTAATAAGATTCCTCCCACATCACTGAAGCCCAGTTGTGCCCAGAAACTGAGTTATTCAGGAAACAAGAAAGTTTGGATTACAGAATTATTCCCGCTGACATTCAAAGTCACTGCACCCCTCCCCACACAGCTCAACTCTTCAGCTGGTAGAGATCCTCTTCCACACTTCCAGGGTGGTAGGACAGGCTGAACAGCCACATACTTTCCCTCCCAGGCCAGTTTACGTCTTTTACGCCTGTGGTGGGAAAGAGAAATCTCCTAAGTGAGAAACTAAAATTCTGCTGAGCCAATAGGCCATTCCACCTCATCCAATGACTCCATGCCCTTGTCAAAAGTCCCTCTCCACCTCTCTTGTAGCTCCTTTAGGTACTGCAAGCTGCTACAAAGTCTCCCCAGAGCCTTCTCTCCGTCAGGCTGAACAGACCCAATTCTCTCAGCCTGTCTCACAGCAGAGCTGCTCCAGCCGTCTGATCATCTCATGGCCTCCTCTGGACTCATTCCAGCAGGTCCACATCCTTCTTGTGTTGGGGGTCCCAGAGCTGGATGCAGCATTCCAGGGGGGACGTCACAAGAGCAGAGCAGAGGGGGAGAAACCTCTCCCTTGGCCTGCTGCCCATGCTGTTTGTGATCCAGCCAAGGACACGTTTGGCTTTCTGGGCTGTGAGGGCACTTTGTCAGGTCACACTGAGCTTTTCATCTGCCAGCACTAAAATTCTTCTCCCCGAGGTTGCTCTCAATCCATTCACTGCCCAGCTTGTATTAGTGCTTGGGATTGACCTGACCCAGGTGCAGGACCTTGCACTTGGCCTTGTTGAACTTCATGTGATGAACATGTGCCCACCTCTCCATGGCATCCCTTCTATCCAGCGTGTCACCGTCACCACACAGCTCAGTGTCATCAGCAAACCTGCTGAGGGTGCCTCAGTCCCACTGTCCCTGTCACTGACAAAGGTGTTAAAAAATGGCAGTCCCAATACCAGCCCCTGAGGAATCACACTTGTCACTGGTCCCCACTTGGACATTCAGCCATTTTCCATAACTCTTTGAGTGTGACGATCCAGCCTGGTTTTTATCCATCCAGTTTAGAGACAAGGGTGTCATGCAGGACAGTGTCAAATGCCTTGTACAAGTCCAGGTAGATTACATCAGTTTGCTTCCCTTGTCCACCTCTGCTGTAACCCCATCATAGAAGGTCACCAAAATTGTCAGGCATGATTTGCCTGTAGTGAAGTCTCATTTTTTGAAAAATGGTGTCTTGCCCCTTCTGTCCCAGGCTCCCTTTCAAGCCACAGAGGCACTTCAGCTGTTATGAGCAGCAGCTGAAAACATGCACCTTTTTTTTTAGAGTGTTTCCCCCTTTTATTTTCTTAAGGAAAGTTTCCTCCTTTTCCACATGCAGATGCATTAAATAAAGAAAATGGAGGGATTTATTACCCCTGTAAGAGCAGGGTCTAATTCAGTCTTACCATCTGATTCAGAACAGACAATAGAGGCAGAAAGGAAGAGGAGAGACAGAGATGAAATTACTTAGGGAGTTCACATTGCTATTCAGTGAAAGTACCAGGGAACAGAAGCCCAGCCCTGTGCCCTCCTGATACTGCTCTACTCATCTAACCATTAGACCATGAAATCTCTGGTTTTTTCATGGCTGAGAAGAGTTTAAGGGCTCTAAGCTGTAATAATAGGAATAATCCATTTGAGTATCCTAATTACAAACTTTGATTTGGACTTCTTACTGCAACAGTATAGCTGTGCCAGGTCACACTGTTTCTGACACTGTGCCACACATGTACATTAGTAATAACAGGCTCACTTCAGCCCATTTCCATCAGCTTTGATGTGTTCTTACACCAAAAAAAAAGAGTAAAAAGGAGGAAAGCAGCATTTGGCTACTCAGCATTTTGGCTGCTTTGAATTTGGCTGCTTGGTGCAACCCTGACAGCTTTGTAATAAACATAGCAAATGTTCTGGAATGACAGGCAGGACTTAGTGCTCGTTTCCTTAGTCTGGGACTGTTTGATTTCCATTTATCACACTCACGCAAAGGAAGGTGTGTAGACAATACAGAGCAGGGAGAAGTCTTCAAAGCAAATTCCTCTCTGCAAGGGAGTGTGGGGTCCCCTCAGAGAGGAGCTGTTCCACTTGTCAGGCCAATTAGCAGCAGCTCCGCCACTTTGGTGAGAGAAGTAGGGGAGAGGGTCTGGTGGGGAGAGGAGAGAAACCCCTTCATGATTCTTTGAATCACCCTTGAAATATCCTGGGAAAATCTGCATGCAGCAACATCTCCTATTTCCTCAGACAGTCAGCCCACGTAAGGAGGCTGCCAAGAAACACTGGGCCGATAGAAAGCCCAGTTCATGACTCCACATTGACAAGCAGTGAGGGACCTCCTCTAGAATTTGCCATAGAAAATCAGGGAGAAAGGCAATGCATTTCAACTGCTTTTCCAGACCCCCAAGCCTTTGACAGTTCTCCCCAGTAATAAACAATGTGGATCACTGATTCACAAGGAGCCAAGCACTAGCACCTAAATTAGAAGTCTTATGAGGAGAGGCTGAGGGAGCTGGGGGGCTCAGCCTGAGAAAACAGGGGGCTCAGGAGGGTCCTTATGGCTCTCTACAACCACCTGGAAGGAGATTGTAGCATGGTGAGGATTGGTCTCTCCCACCAGGTAACAAGTGACAGGATGAGAGGAAGTGGCTTCAAGTCATGCCAAGGAAGGAAGGGAAGGTTTCAATTGGATATAAGAAAAAATTCTTTCACAAAAAAGGTTGTAAAGCATTGAAACAGACGTCCCAGGAAAGTGCTGGAGTCACCATTCATCCCTGGAAAGTGTTCACGAAAATGTGTGGATATGGCACCTGAGGACATGGTTTAGCAGTGAACATGGTGGCGCTGCTGGGTTGATGGTTGGACTTGATGATCTGAATGGCCTTTTTCAACCTTTAGCAATTCTATGATTCTGGAAGGAGCAAAGCAAACCAGCTTCTTGCCACCAACCATTGAAACAGCTGAACTAAAGCTGGTACTTGCAAACACACCATGGGACTAGGAGTAGCAGCTATGAGGACCTCTGACTCTCTGGATACATTGGTCCAAGCTTTTGTGTGGCACCAAGTTACTTCTTAAGCGGTCTGCCTCCATGAATAAGTGACATTTGGGACATTTTTCTCCCCAAGCTGCCCTTATATCATGAGAGAAGGACCAGAGGAACTGTTCCTCCTTCCAGAAAGGACAAGCATGTCAGAGATGAAGGCTACATAAATCCCTGAGCTCCCGAAGAGGACAATGTTAGTGATTCTTAACATGACATTAATATCTATGTGCACACTCTTACACAAGGGCAGCCCTGGTGCTCTGCTTGAGGCCAAATTTGAGGCTGTCCACAGAACTTCACCCTTTGCAATGGCAGCACCAATGGAGCTGATGCTGTTTGAGACAGCCCCAAGAGCATTCTACATTCTAGATTGTGCTCATGGCCACGTTTAACACACAATTTTTCGTTTCTGCCCATCTATTCCATTCTCCTTTGCTGTAATGCCATAACACTGATTCTGCCCGGACATCTTCCTAAAAGAGAGCTCTCACAGCCTCCTGCGAGAGCTGGAGAGATCCACAGTCACTGTGATTGCAGCACACCCTGCACAGGAACACCTTCTCCAGGTGCCACACCATGCAGTCACCGAGCTCAGGTAAACACACCAGTGCCTCCATCATCTTCAGCTGACCCAGGTGATTTCCTACCCTCTTTGGGCTTCACATATTTGCAATATGACAAGAAAGGATGCCCTGATCACCCATTTTTCTTGTATACCCTTAAAAATAATTAGTGGTGGGTCCCATTCTCTTGCCCTGAGACAAATGGCATGGTTGTCTTGGCTGTGTGGTTAAACCCTTGCAGCCTTCAAAGCAGTGCTCTGGAGCCCACATGCCCATCCTTAACTCCAGAAACTGTACACAGACTGTTTAGGAAAGCGCCAAGGGACCTGTGTGACAGTATGAGAGACTATCAAAACACTTTGGCACTCTGGTCATGATCCATTAATTCATCTATAAATCACAAGGGAAAAATAAGCCAGAGAGAGGATACAGCCAATACCAAAACTATGGCTTAGCGGGAACTTCTCAGGAACACTTCAGTTGTTACTGTAATTTGTCCAGAGTCTAGAAGTGACTGGAGGATATCAATCCCTAAAATCTATGGCAAATAATAAAATCCAGAGAGAATTACAGCTTATGAAGACAGAACTCAGCACTTCAAAATATCACCTGCATGCTGAAGCATTCCCACATGTCAGAAAATAACATTAAAGAATAGTGATATTGCACTCATAAAAGCAGGTCCCATGGTCTGAAGGTATATCTTAATTTCTCTATTATTAATCTTCAGAAAAAGGGCTGTGAACATTTCCAGCCGCAAGAAGCTGTGTGTTAATTTGATTTTATCCCCTAGATGGACTTTTATGGGGTAAATGTTTGGTCTGAACTCGCAAACACATGTTCAGGGCTCCAGCTGGGTATATGTGAACATTTCTGCCTGCACAGGCAACAGCTATTTTTCAGGCTGAACTGCCATCTTTTATAATCTTCACTATTGATTTTAGTGTTGGTTAAAAAACTCCTAAAGCACTTAAAAATTCATTGTGACCAAAGGCTACTATCTGTCTTAGATTATTAAAAATAAAAAGAAATTTTAAAATGTGACTGTGCACTTCACTATTGATTTTTCTTTTCTTATCACTTTTTCTTCTTTTAAAAAAAAGTTTTTTGAGAAAAAGTTTTTTTGTTTGTTTTCTTCATTTAAATTTGTCACCTTAGTCAAAATTTTCAGATTCAAAAACTGGGGTGGGGAAAAACACATAGAAAAAAAAAATAACTTGTAGAACGTGTTTTCCTTTTTATTTGAAATAAAAACTGTGTCTGCTCCTTGGCATTATGTTTTACGGTGAGATGTTTTTCCACACACCACAACAATAATTGACACTTTTGAGCAGTCATTTGCTAAATAGCTTTGAACTATTTGGCTGGTAGTCTGTTAAGGCTGAGGTGAAGTCATGGTCCCTCTCAAGAAGCAAAATTTTCCATTAACCAGTTTTTAAAGAAGTGCAGCACTGAACAGGCTGGATTTCTCTCCGTCAAACCTCCTCCCAGGATCTACTGCGCTGCATTTGTGCACAGCCAGCTCTCCCTTAGAAAGCAGAGCCCTTTTCAGGCAAAGCCCTGCTTTCCCGAATTGCACAGGAGAGCACATCCAGGCCAGGCAGAGAGAGAGGAGAAGCAGCCAGGGCGGGGGGAACAGCAGGGGCTGCTGCTGCCCGTGGGTCGGGGGTTCCCCTCTGTCAGGACTTTCTTTTGAAAGCTGCCAGGGCCAAAAGAGAGTGGCCTATTCAAGTTCCAAATGCAGAGGGTCCCTTTTTTTAATCAGTAAAAACCAAACCTTAGCACTGTGTGCAACCCAATTACGGAGGTTTCAAAGCCAAGCAGTGCCACTAAGCTTGCTTAGGCAGACCTCCACCATAACACAGACCCGAGGTGTTCACTCCACAAACCTTTCACTGAAGCTCAATAACTTCAAAAAGAAGCATTCACTAAGCAAACCCTTGCACTTCGGATTGAAAAGCTCTGAACAAGCAAAAAATCTGTGGCATATCTTCATAAGCTACACTAACAGTTAATTACCCTCCTTGTTAAATGCTCATGTCTTGTTTCCAGCGAACATTACTCACAACTGGATACAGGCCCAGGCGCTCTCTAGCTAAGGTAAATGAGTGTATTCTTCTCCTCTCAGTTCCCTTCCCTACACTTCTGGAATACAAAATGAGATCCACTCATGGTAATTGAGATGTTGACAAGTCTTCCCAGCCAGGGACATAGAATTAGTGTTGCTAACCTTCAAAATTTAAATTACAAACCCAATGGTAATTGGTGTTTTTCTTGGAGCTCCATCTCCTGGGGACAGGTGATTATGGGAGAACCTTTATTTTACTAACTTTCAAAGTACATTTTAGACACCATGGAAAAATCTAGAAGTGCTTTGAGTAACCCCAGCAGATGTATGGGTATAACCACAGACAGATTGAATTAATTCTAACTTTATTTATTTCTCATTAAACTAATTATTATTGCTATAGCAGATGTCATGATTTGCTGATGTTGAATGTTTGGAGAGAGAGAGACTGCAATTATCCCCAAGACAAGTAAAGGCTGAGAATATAAAAATAAACCAAAAATCCCTTATTCTGGGGCTGAGAAAAAAAGAGGTGACCAGAAGTTTTGAGGCTTGGACAGTCACCACTGGCAGAAATGGCATAAGCACCAAGGGAGCTCACATCAGCACTGCTGGTAGCTCTGGGAGGTAGAGCACCAACTCTCATCACTGGAAAAGTCTGAAGACTGCTTTGCCAAGGGAAATCTTCTCTGGCCGAGAAGATCTACAAAAGTTCTTCCCAGTGAGGGTGGTGAGGCACTGGCACAGGTTGTCCAGAGAAGCTGTGGATGCCCCATCCCTGACAGTGTTCAAGGCCAGGCTGAAAGGGTCTCTGTGCAACCTGGGCTAGTCAAAGGTGTCCCTGCCTTTGGCAGAGGGCTTGGAACGAGATGATCTTTAAGGTCCCTTCCAACCCAAACTGTTCTGTCAGTCTATACCTCTATGCAATATCAACTGAGACACAGAAAATTCAGCATGCTCCTGATCTGAGCATGTCAAGGTAGATGCGCATCCTGCAGATGTCCTGATATTAAAAAGCAAATGTTGGCACAAGACATACAAGTTCTACACAGCAACCAAAAAATTATGAATACTATAAACTATTGCTGCTACTACTTAATGATAATTCATTAATTCAAAAGGACTTGTGCTATTCGATTATTTCAATTCACTATTTGATTTAAACTAGTAAACCTAACAAAAGGCAATAAAGATCTAATTGAAGTTTCCATACAGACTGGTCCATGTGGGTTCTGAAAACCAAGACAAACATCTTTTACAACACAGGGCGACCTCCACGGTTTAATAAAAGGCAGCACAAACTAATCTGCAAGAGCATACAGGATTTTCAGCTTTCACATTCCTCACATGTTTTTCTTCTTCTGAATCTGCACTGTCAATGTTTGTCTCCCAGTTCCATTTGCCTTAAGGGTAATATAACAGCGCTTGGGTTCTCGCGATGCACAGGGTTAAGTCAGGCCAATTCAATCAGACTCCCACTGAGCTCAGACAAACAGCCCTCCCCAGGCAGGGGGGAACCCACCACTCTGAGAATGACTCCACACTATTAGTAGCAGTTGACACCCTCTTCTATCAATAAAGTGACATTTTCTAGTGTCTGCAGTAAGTATAGAAGGTGTTTTCTCCGGGAATTCAGCCTTTCCTGCTCAGTAGGAGAAAAATCTTAGTCCACATATAGGAAATTTCTTCTTTATTTTTGACTATTCAATGAAAACTTCTATTCGCTCAAGACTTGGTAAACGGATTATTTTCTGAATTAGTGCTCTGCAGAAGACCATTTGACAGATTAGCTCTTCCTTAAATGTGGTCCCAGGAGACAATGTTGGAGGTCTCCTCTGAGTAAATGCTGACCTTTGGCACTGTAAAACTTCACCCTTTTTGCTTATTTTTGTTCTCAGTGTGTGACAGGCAGAAGATAATCCCACATCTGGGATGCAGTGCATAATCTCACTATATTTTCATGTGATTTTCCCATTTACCTCTGTGCTGTTCAAAGTCCCACCTTACCTGCTCAAGCCTCATCATTCCCAGAAAAATTTCCCCACTGACAGTTCACTCAACTGAAATCCCCTTTATAACCCTTGGTATTCAGATAGCACATATCTATAAAAGGATTAATTGTCCTTAATTTATTAACTCTGATTTCCCTTTATCTCAAAACAGCACAGGAAGAAAACAACTTCCATTGCCTATGCTGCTTCTTCAGTAATGGCATCAAATACGAGTCTGCCATAAATCTCTAACTTACAAGCACATTTTAAAAGCACCAGTTAATCTTCATAGCAGTTTAAAAATAAGTTAAATATTAACTTTATATCTACATGTTTTAAAACTTTATGCTCCTTTAGCTTTCTGTTTCAAAAGTGATTTTTGTGAAAACAAGAAATGTTTTTAAAAAGAAAAATCCAGTTTGATTTGGCTGAACCTCTACTCTGTTCTTCTTAAAATTATAGAAGGAATTTATTTAGTTATAATATATTTTAATATATTTCTATATTTCTATCTTTATATACATTAAATATACCTCATTCTTTTTAAAATGCAGCTACACACTGAAATTTAAGATTTCCAGAGAATCATTAAATATTATTTGAGTCTCAATCTCCTTTACAATGGCAATGGACAGTATAAATACCTTAAAACAGAGAGGGATAATTCAGGAATCCAGGATTGCTTTTAAAAGTAAAGTAAAAAGAATGTATCCCCTCCTAGAACTGTCAGATGCTATCAGCTTCTGGCTACATCTGCAAATGGGAAATGACAGTGCAGAATGACAGTCTCTAGCTGCACTTGATCAAGACGGCATTTTCAGCAGTGACAGCTGAAAACACAGCAGAGCCTTCCCGAAGGCATGTGCAGAAGCATTAGGCACCTGTTTGCTTTATTGACAGGGCGGGCTTTGTTTCAAAAGAAAAGCAGGCGTATTTAATCTTCATGTCAAAAGACACAGTGGCATTAAAGGGTAGAGAGTTACCTCAGGAACAAAACTGCAGCCTTTAATCATCCCGATCTCCATTGTTTTGGTCGCTGGAGCTGGATTCAATGACTTCACCCTTGTGTTCTTACTCCCCACTTCCACCACGATGACTTCGAGAGGTCGGGGACTCCAGCCCTCATTCTAAAGGTGGTAATTACACAAAACTGGCAACACCAACAGGCTCTCAGAGTTCCAGGTCAAGTATCACCAGAGAATAAGAAGGAGATATTAATTATAGAGAGTGGATAATTGCTTCCTTAGCAGCTAATCCTCCCATTTATCCACCCAAAAGGTCAGATACAGAAACCCAACACCCTTTCAAAGTACAGTGAATAATCTGTCCTTGTGGCCCTATGCCAAAACTCTTGGCTATGCGTTAATCTGGACTACTCAGGGGCAAAGAGCCTGCGTCAGCATTTAAAGAAAATGTAAACACTCATCTTTCTTCCTGGCCACTTGAAATAGGCACCTTAAAACAATCAGAAACAGGCATAAATGCAATTCATCACAGCCCTTTTCTGTTGTTTAGCCAAGACAAGCAATATTTCGTTGTCTCATTATGCAAAGACAAGGCAAAACAAGAGGGCTGCCAGTCTATCTCCACATAAACTGGTGTGAGGCATGACTGTGTTTAAATAAAGATCTGCTGGCTGAGGCATTATTTTCCTATAATGAATCCTATTGATCAACCACCTTGGAAGTACAATTTGGGCAGAAAGTCACACCGAGGTCCTTCAGGCAAAATATTCCTGGTCTTTCACCACTCTTTAAGGAACCCATAGCACCCATCACAGAAGCAGATTTGCCCCACTATCTCTAGCTCTTACCTCCAAACCATATGCTCCATTTTATTTTGGTCAGACTATTCTGACATCCCCATGCAGAGGCCTTCTCACATGGCAGGCAGAGGGACAGCAAGCCAGGTAGTAGGGAAAAAGCCATAGGGCCAGGAAACAGCTGGAAATCTGCTCTCTGCTGTGATCCCTTCCACAACTCCAGTATACATTTCCCCCCATCCCAATTGCAGAACAAGACCACACTTCTGAATTAATATAAAATTAAACCGATCAAACTCACTTTTAACAACTTTGAACACACAGAGGAAGTTCTTGTATTACAATGCTCAGCATTTTGAATCACAAAAGCCCTAAAGTCAGATTTCCTTTTTGGTAAGATTAGACTCCCACAGCAAAGTTTTGTTCCATTCCTTATTCCAAAGCCAAACCATCCCGTGACTTTAAGACCCAGATTCAATACAATATTTGGCTCTCCAATCCTTCTTGGAATCCTTACTTCCCACCAAAACACAACCAAAAAGCCAGGAGTTTGAGCAAGAGCTAAGATCCTCCTTGGTTAAGATCCAACTTAAGTCTCAGTGCTTCAAAGTCTGTTTGGAGGAACTGACTTCTGGAGCTTCATCTCACTCCTTGCTGCCCATTAAAGGAACTATAACAACACTGAATGTGGAAGAAGAGAAAGTCCAGCCCCCCCCTAGATAAGGAGGCATCACTGCAAAGCAGTATTTTCACACAAGAAACCACCTCAGAGCAGGGCAGAGCAAGGCAATTTTGCTTTATTTCCTGTAATAGCTAGACAACTCAAATAAGCCACAATAGATTTTTATACAAAATTGGTGAAACAAAGTAATGGGGCTCACACAATAGAGGTGAATAAATGCATCAGACAGACAAAAGGATGTTCGCAACATTTTAAAATTATGTAATCTCTTTTATTTCATTTGTTGTAAACAAGTCTCATTTTTTTCTCCCTTGATGGCACCTTTTGCTCCCCACACATATCAGAGTTTTGATCTGTTACAGGGAAGCAGAAACTTTTTGGTTTAGATATTTAATATCAGTAGTTTGTTTGGTCCACATGGACAGTATTCTAAGGTCATATTTCCCAGTCCCTGGTTTGCTTACTGATCAGAAAGTGCCTCAGCAGCAGCTGAGATACAGGCAGAGATACAGCCTGTATTTCTCTCTTTAGTTACATCTCTGCTGCCTTGGGAAGAAAGAGCAGAAGAGAAAACTTCACAGCCTCAGATCTGGGCAGAATTTGATCTTCCCTTCAACACAGGAAACAGCATAGAATCAAACTGCACAAAAAATAAACCCAGGTCAGTTTTCAGCTACAATCCTGTAGCAAAAAACTCCACTATCTGAACAGTGCCAACTCTGTGTTTGAACTACACATTTAAGGTTTTCCCCCTGGTTTTAAAGTTCTAAAAGCTCCTTTCCCTCACCCTATTTGTGAGTCAGTCTCTGCCTGCAACATTTGTCCGAGAAACGCCTTTGTTTTCTTTCCTGTGAGGAAAACGCCTGCCGTAGAGTAGGGACTGCCATGGCCTGGTAAGTTGGCACTTTGTTATGCTTTTCCACTCCAGCAGCTCCCTGCAAGCCATCAGCTGCAAAACAAGCTGCCAATTAATTTAGTGGGACATTAATCAATGTATTCTATACCAGTAACTTTCAAACAGATAAAAGCCACGCAGGACCAGATCAGAGGTGCCAGACTGCCCATGCTTGGCTGAGCTGCACTTGGCTCAGCTTCTTCTAAGGGTAGAAAGAAAGAGAAGTTGGAAAGCAGCTGGGAGGGCTCCAGTAGATGTACAGTGGTACATTAAAATCAGATGGTTGAAACTATTTTCCTGCCTTCCCTCCTTTGATGGAAGCATCCAATTCACTCCAGAAATTGCCAGTTCTTACTGTGGTTAGTTGAAGACATGCCCAACCTTTGGCTAGGGCAAGTCAAACAGGCTGCTTATTCCAAACAGCTTTATTTACAATGTGTGCACAAACCAGATGCAGGACAGGACATGAAAATCATGTCTGAATCCCAATATCCACATTTCTGTCCTTTTTATACAAGTGACAGAAGCATTTTGTATCAAATGACACTTGGACAATACCCATCAAGTGATATGGGATGAAAAGAGTGTCTCTGTAAGACTGCCACAGGGAGCAGGCCACGATGATAATTCAGGCGGCCAGAAGCTATTCCCTGTCCACACATTGAGGCGACTCAGGTAAGAGGATGTCTGGGAGCAGAGAAAGTCAATTTTCCTGGCAAAGACCTCCCCCATGGGAAATTCAGAACATCTCTAAATGTCTGCCCTCATGACCACAGGTCCCCAGACATGCAGCATATTTACATCTCACTTCCAGCTAAACCATCAAGGCTGGAAAAACTTTACTGCAGGTCACTGGGCTGGCAGTGAAATGTGGGAACCCTCCTCTGCCCAGTGAGCAGCACCCTGTGCTATGCTCAGGCTGTGAGGGCACAGGGCTGGCACAGAGGTGACCTGCTTCAGGCACATGCTGGCAACCACCACCACCCCAGACAGCATCAACCCAGGACCACCAATTTAGTGCTCATGGGGCTAACTCCAGTTAATGTTTATGTGGGGTTTGACCTGACCACTTTCTTCCAGGGTTTTACTACCAGCCCAATCTGAATTTCCACTGTTCATTGGCACAAGTGTTACCAGAGAGAGGAGCATTGAATGTCTCCAAGCCCATTTATCCTCCACCTCATAAGGTACAGGGGTGGGTCCTGTATAAACAGGTTTTTTGTTTGAGGACATCTGACAGAGCAGAGCCTGACCTTTCCCCTTCAGGAGAACAACAGGCTTCAATCAAACCTTGCTGAGGGTTGGGGCTATTTTCCCTTCTCGAGGGTCAGGGTGATGCTTGAACTCTCCTTGCCTCAGCTTCCCCACCCACCCCATCAATCTCCTCTCTGCCCTGCACAACGTCTGGGGCCACTCTGGTTTACAACAGCCTCCCCCACAGCTGCATCTCCACGGGGACTTTCCCTGCCACTGCTGAGTGCCTCTGCTCACTGGAGCGCCTGGCAGTCCAGTCCCCCTACAGCATCAGAGCCCAGACTCTTTGCAGGAGGAGATCATTTGCCAGATTAACATTTTCCACATTAAATTGTACTTCCAGCACATGGCCTGCTCTTAGGAAGGCATTAGGCCGGACATGGCTCAGCTGTATGTATTGGGACAAAGTGCTGCCATGTGCATGGCATTTATAAGAAAAAACATTGTTGATTTTGACCCATGATAATGTAAATAGGATTCAAGATGGGGACTAAGAAACTACAGCCGTTGTTGCTCTTTGGGAATGGGAAGGATGCAGCTATGTTTAACCTGAGGCACTCTCAGGTTGTACACAGATCATTATCACTGCAGCATCACTGCCATCAGACCTACATTGCTGTCCATTTGCTGAAGATCCACCCCCGAGAGGTTTCATAATACCAAACACACTAAACCACTAGGAAAATGTTCCTCCTTTCCATTCTGCCAGGAAATGCAGGTGCTGACTGGCTGTGTCCCAGCTACAAGTACATTTTTCAATAAGACTTCTTATCATAAATACACTTTTCATTATTTCACGGCCAGATGAAGCTTGGCCACTATTCTGGACACTGTTTTAGAGACTAAGAGCTCTTATCAGACTGTTCCAAGTTTGGGCACTCCTCAGTAGAGCTGTTTTAATGGCCCAGAGCCCAGAACAAGCCTTTTCCTGCACTGGATGCTCACTAGAAGAAAATAGCACTGGGGTGCTGCCAGGTAAAGTGGCCAGAGTGTGCAATTGGATTTCCTCAGCTTTTGCTTTAGGCAATACAGCCAAGCTTGGAAAACCCTGATTATTATTTTTTTCCTGGAAAAATATTGGTGAGGGTAGGTGACAGAGGTAAGGAATGAGTGTTTGTGTCGAGAGTGGAGCAAAGCAGAAAAGATAAGGATGATATCCAACTTCTTCCCACTTACCTTTGGGTACCTCTTGGGCCCTGCAGAGAGACTCAGTATGCTAATGCATCAGTCTGTGCTGATACCAAGAACACAATAAAATGAGTGGAAATTAAAGGAGCCACTGGGTCCTTTGTGAAAGCAAAATCTGGTGGTAGTAACTCAGGTTGGGCCGAGTGAAAGAAGAGATGCTCCTATCTCAGAGGTCATTCTTGAAAACTGCAATTTTTTTTCTTCTCTTTTTTTTCATTCCCCAAACCTCTATCTCTTGTCTATCCCCCAAACCTCTATCTCCTGCCTACTTGCCTAATGATGAAAAGACTGATCTCAGAAAATTAAGAGCTAAGCCCAAACTACTGTGCTGAAAGAGACTACGATATCATCCCAAAAACAGGTATCGGGATTTCTGAATTTAAAATCTTACATGTTTGTGGATAAGGGGACACCATAAATACAACTCTCCCTAAAGAGATATTTAAATTATCAGCCTCTTCTAAAAGAATGAAATGTCAGGATTATTTCTTCTTGCTCAGCCACTGATCATCCAAGCACACCCATATAATGCCAGTGCCTCAATTACTTTTGCTGAAGGACTGTCTTCTACTGCCCAAAACAGGCCTAAAAGGCAAAAAAAATACAGCAGGCCTGGATGGATCCCACAAGTCTCCACTCAACTGAGAAATCACAGTTTTTTACCTCAGAGAAATCACATGCCACCTCTTGCTACAGCTTTTGTTCTTCAAAGCTACTATTGGCTCTCCTTCCTCCCAAATTAGTGGAACCACTATGCCAGACCATCTGGCACATCAAAATTCATCTTCACATTTCATTATCCAACCCACTGACCCCAGTGTTTCCTCACACGGACTAATGAGATTAGCCCATCGCCCCCTAATTGCAGCAGTTACACCTACTCTGCTTTACGACACCCAGGAAAACAAATCCCCACATTGTTTTAGAGTCAGCGAATGTCATCCTGCTCTTCAAACAAGCACAGCATTTCTAAGAATAGAGGATGGCACATACATCAAAACATAAAGTCCTTAGGCTGGAAAGTGAAAAACAGAAAGCCCAAACGCACTCATCTCAAGGCACTGATGCCAGCGTAGCTCCTTGGGCTTGTTTAGCTCCATCAAAGCAGAGCAAGGAGTTTTACCTGGTGCTTCTCGGGCTAAGGGAGCAACTGCAAGGCAAGTAATCCTGCACAGACATTCCTCGTAAGGACACTAACAGAGGGTGGAATTCCAGCTCCACACCTCATACCCCTAATAGGAAGTTTCTTGGAAAAAAGTGTCCTAAAAAGACAGACAGAAGGAACCAGCAACCATGGGATGACAGTGATCTCTAGATGGAGCTGTAATGCAAGTCAGATGATGCATCCCCTAGAAGTCCAAAGGAACAACTTAGGTGAGATGAAGGTGTCTTTGGAACAGTTAAGGAAAACAGAATTCCACTGCCAAGGGTACAATCTGTGCCTCAGTTTCTTCATCTGCAATATAGTTGTGCTATTGGTATTTATTCTCTACTGCCATGAATGATCAATGATCTCCAACCGTGAGTTCCTCTTGATAGATTTATTCAATGTGCTTGAACATGTTAGCTGGAGATCTGCTGGAAATTCAGGACTCGAGGAAAAGGTGGGAGGAAAAACTACAACTTTCAAGTAAAGCTAGAAAATTTAGTTAAGTCACAAAAAAAGCACCTGGCCCGTCTTGCATTGGAGGCACACCAAGCCCCCAAGGTGTTTAATTTGCAGCCTTGCCTTTTACTACTGCAGGTTTTAAAGTTTCCAGAGCAATCCTAATAGCCTCATTAGACACCAGTATTTATCCCTGAAGTACTAGTATGGGCAAGCCATCAGACTGAGAATTCTTCTGAGTGTTGAAAATCCACCAAGCTTTGCTTGTGCCTGGGCATTGGGAAGGCTGGATCCTCCCCTCATGTAGCCAGGCAAGATTAAGATAGACAACAGTCTGGGAGAGTAAATTTTCACCTCTGTCCACCAATTTCATGCATGCTCAGTCTCTGTTTAAAGACTAATTCAGACCAATATTTCCCTCCCTCTTCCTACCACATTTCTGTGATAAGTGCTCCTTCCCCATGCCTAAAGTCCAAGAAAACTTCTTGCCCTCACTGCACATCCCACAGGGTTGGAGCACAGCTGAACTCTTATCACATGAACCAGACACTATCTACATGCCAGCTTCTCCACAATGCAAATCAGGCTCATTGTCACCAGTGGAAAAAACCCTAAATGAAGTGATTGCCCCTTGATAGCCACTCCTTCAGAGAAGAAAAAGGAGTTGACCTCACTCTTGCTCCACCACCACCAGGCCAAGTGCTCAGGAAAAGGCCTGATCTCTCCCCCCATCCGTCAGTGCTGCCATAATGCCGATGACATACAGCTGGGATGGAGGCAGCTCTGATGTTCTTCAGAAAACTATACTAGGAAATGGGCCAGAAAGGCCCTGGAACAAGGGATCAGGCATCTGGCCAGCCTCCCACCCCATTCAGCATTCTGCATGGGCTGCTTCGGCCAGCAGATACAGAAATGCAGCTCTGCACTAAACCACCAATACCAACAAGGCTGAGGAGGGCTTTATAAGGCAATTCCACATCCAACAGGCATGGATACAAGGCTAGTACCTTCTCACTCGGGGTACTAATAGCATCCTGCAGCCTTCTCTAACCCTACAGCAGAAAAGTAGTTTTCAACCCACAGAAAAGTTTTTCAGAAAGGGGCAAGTCTGAGTTTAAACAGAATTCTGAAATCTCAGAATCACATAATGGTTTGGGTTGCAAGGGACCTTCAAAGATCACCTAGTCGAACTCCCCCAAACATTTTTCGCTAGATCAGGTTGCCTAAAGCCCTCTCCACCACAACAATTGAACAAGGGCGGGCCATCCACAGCTTCTCTGGGCAGCCTGTTCCAATGTCTCATGACACTAATCATAAAAAATTTCTCTCATGCCTAGTCTAAATATTTCAGTTTAAAACCATTATCTCTCGTCCTGTGACTACAGGCCTTGGTAGAAAGTCTCTCTCTGTCTTTAAGTCCCCTTCAAGTCCTGAAAGGCTGTGACAAGGTCTCCCCTGGGGAGCAAGGTGGGTCAGGCTGATTTGGTCCTTAATCCTTTGACCAAGATAACTGATACTGCACTGGGGAGCAGAAAAGGGTGGACCACACCTGCGGTGGTCAAAAAAGCAGTAGAAGTGATTCATTCTCTAGCACCTTCACCAGAAAGGCCTGGGGACACTAGAATAGGTAATGCAGGCCATCATCAGGCCAAACTGAGATAGAAAATGCTCCCACCAGCCACATCTGCCTGGTATAGGCAGGCAGCCACCATCAGTCTTAGAGGCTGGCAGCACTTGCTACAGCCGTGTCTATCAAAAGCATTGCAAGCAAATTTCACAGATGTGGGTAAACCCTCTGAATACTATTTTTCAGCTTACTCCGATGTTTTTGACTGCAGCAGTGCAAATAAAGACATCCTTTCCAGGAGAAGCTTCATCTAACTAGTTACAGACAAGATCATTCACTTGAAAGCAGAAAACACACAGGACTATCTATCTAACCATGTGCTCAGAGTCACCTGTCAGCTTTGGGAGACCTTTCTGTATCAGAAAGTTTTCAGAGAGGCAGCACAATTCATGGGAGAGTACACACATCCTTCAACTTCTCAGCCCCCAAACTATTTAGAAGTCACCACAATTCAGGTAACTGTGGAGTCTGGGCTCCAAGAAAACCAGCAAGGACTCAAGCTACAGTAAAAGACATATGGAGACAACCAGGAATGATGTAACGAAAAGGGACAGGCATGAAAACACAGGCAGGGTCCCACAGACCTCAGGCTGTCACAGTGAGCTTCAGGGCTGCAGGCAGGGACACAGGAGTTTTGTGACAGTCTCTTTAATCACAGGATCCTCTCACACTTGAGCCAGGCTTGGGGCTACAGCCTCAGACTTCAGGACACCCAAGGATTGTGGCTCCAATTGGCTTGATGATATTTCATTTCACTGCATGTGATTTCTTTCCCACATGCCTCATTCCCCTCAGTGCACATAAAGGATGGAAACCTTGGCAAAAGGACTGAGGGAAATTCAGGGTGGGCATTAGTTACTATTTTTGACAGCACTAAAACAATATATGAAAAGGGTTTTTTGGTTTTTTTGTTTTGGTTTTGGTGGGGTTTTTTTGCTGTGATTTATTTTCCCTGAGTTACAGCTTAGAGGGGCAAAACAGAAGACAATGTCCCATCTGATGCCTGCCTGATGGAGTGACAGAGGCTGGCTCTGCCACAGCACTGCAGAAGTTGTGCTTTTGGGAGAGTATTGTTTTTATTTCAGGAGGGGGAAAAAAAAGAGGAAATGAGCAATCCCTGAAGGAAAGAGTCTGAATGCTTCCTCAGGCTGCACCATGAAGAAAAGAGATTGCTATTGTCAAAGGGTGTTTCATTGTTCTGGTCTTTCTGAGAAACCTTAAAATACATCCAGAAATGTAACAAGAACAGAAAACAGATCTGTTTCTTTGGCTGCCCATTTGCAGTCTGGCTGGTGAGACAGACTACAGCTTAGCAGTGCTAGTTACCCTGCTTAACCCCTGTTCTTGATAATCACATTTAATAAAAATGTTTTAAAACCACTTTGTACCCGTCAGGAGTGAGCATATGGAGAAGCCAACTTTCCCTCTGTGAATAGCCCCACTGGTTTTTACTGAATTACTCACCAAGTCAGGACTCCTAACCACTTCAGCATCAGCCTCCAGGCTAATCAATAGCAGCTAATTACTACAGTAACAGGCCAGGCTCGTTTTTCCACTGGTGCCACTTTCAAACAGCACATCCACAGTCTGCCCTCCCTACCAGATTGCTTCAAGCACAAACTTCCAGCTAAGAGTCAAGCTCCTGGCAATACCTCCAAGATCAGTGAAGTAGGAACTACGAGAGATGCAAGGGCACAAGGATTTCCTTAAGGATCAGAAAATGGTTTTTTACCCAGGAAGCCATGGGAATCACCCCTCTTAGCATCCTTAGCAAAGCTCCATCTCATGGGAGCAGCTGGAATCAGCCAGGGGTGTACCTCTAATCTTCCAGAGACGAGGGACCTCAGCAAAAGGAAAAATAGCTGATAATACAGATAGACAGAGAGACAGACAGAGTGAGTGAGTGAGTGAGTGAGTGAGTGAGTGAGTGAGTGAGTTAGTGAGTGGGTCCCAAAAGCAGAATGTGAGAATGCAAAGGTAATAAAGCAAACAGCAGGCAACAGCAGCAGGTACAAGAGCAGCACTGAGTTAGGGCCAACACTGGCAGGCCCAGGAGCATCCAGAAGCAACACCCCCACAGCTCAGGGCTCTCAGTTCCACCTGCTTGATAAAGTAGCTTGGACAGTCCATGGGTGCAAACAACACCTCAGGATACAAAATTGGCATGAAGAAGGACAGACAGAAAAAACCCAGGTCACAGGTGAAAAGGTTTGTCTTTCTTTGTACCCAGAAAAGAGTTTCCTGTGTTCAGGTGTTGGGGAGGTTGGTATGAATAGATCCAGATTTTGTGAGCTGTAGATGACAGCAATGCTGAGAGGCAGAAAAGGATCATCTTCCAGCTCACAGGTCAAACCAGTGACAATTGGTCCTTAATCTCCAATACCCTCTAACAGGCAACTTAATCGGTCATGTACTCCAATTACTTAAATCAAGATAAACATTTTTAAAAATCCTTATAATTCCTATTGTGATGCCACGCTGACCAATCAGCTTGTTTTTCACCCCTCAGCAGGCTTTGATTCAGCAGAAATAATTACCCCCAGCTCCACCACACAGATGTAGAAGCGCTGGGAAAACACAGAGGAGGCTGAGTGAACAAAAGGCACTTCAGGCCTGCTGGGGTCAGAATGTGTATCTGTATGGGAGGTTGGACTCATCACTAATCCAGCTCTGTTTCTAATGAGATTGGTTCCCATTACAGCAAAAGTAGATCCATGGCTTAATTTGCCAAGGGGACCATTGTCATGCAGCTTAGGGAAGCAAAATAATCTTACCAGTTTGAACTTGAACCTTGCCCTCCAATTATATGGACAATATTGACGAAAAGAGAGATAAAGTGATTTTCATTTATCCAGCCAGAAAAATGGACTGTCTAACACCAAGCATTCAGTTTCCTGCAGCTGCTGATAGACCCTTACAATCCTGCCACTTGGCTGTACCATTGCCAAATGCACTATCTGTCTGTGCACGTTCAATCTGGACCAAACATTTAGAGTGCTACTTATTGGTACAGCAGAGTCTCTGCCCCTGTAGTAAAGCCAAAGTGAAAGCCAGGGGCTGTCAGCTAAAGACAAGCAAACCCAAAGGGCTGACAGAACCAGAAAATTCTTTCACCCCTTCTTGCTGAATGCCTCTCTGTGTCCCACTCCAATCCATCAGCTCCTCTTGGCTGCTATAGAGACTATCCTCTTCTGGGAGTTCTGCATCCCCCACACTGCAGCTAAAACAAAGAACATTATGGCAAATAACAGCCAGGATTCATCTATTCTTTTTTCTATACAATTCATTCCATCAAAGTTGTTTAGCCGAACAAAACCCCAGCACTATCGTTTATTGTGAGGCCAACAATAAACTAACATGTGAGCACAGCGTGGGTCACAGATGTGTGCGCTGCAGCATCAACTGCGGAGCCACTTCCTTGCCCAACTCACTTTTATAAAGCTGTAACCTCTTTGAGCTGGAATTCAGGTGAGCACATAAACCAGGAAGCAGAGAGTGTTAACACAACAGAAGTGGCCCCTGCACAAAGGATACATGAAGAGACAGACATGCTTTGGAAACAGTCAGATCCACAACCTCGGTTTCCAAGGGGTTACCCACACAATAAAAATCCTGAGAGAAATAAACTGAACAAATCCCAGAGGCTCTATTTTTAGCAATATCACTTGCACTGCAGGATCTTTATTTATGCCTTTGAACAGACACTTTTTTTTCCTTCTTCTATGAAGGGACAGAAGTAAGCAAAAAAAAAAAAAAAATTGGAGAGGGGAACATCTACAAAACCAATTTTTAAATATCTTTTAGAATGTGTTTCAAGAACTGACCCCAAATTTGTAACCCAATTTTAAGTACTCTTATCTCATCCCAAATAAAGTAACTCTCAAAGCATGACTGCTCTAGGAGGAAAAAAAAAAAAAAGGAAATCACAACAAAAACTATGCAAAACCAGACCCTTCTCACAACTGCACTTTATGGCTCTGATCATATCTGCCAACAGAAGGTTTCCTATGATATCAACCTCTAGCTCATATTACACATAAAATACAGGTGTAATGTTGCCCTTTCCTTAGTGTACTGTGTCTGGCTGTCATGGAGTTAATTTTCTTTTGTAGCTGCTTGTATAGTGCTGTGTTTTGGATCCATAACCAAAACGGTATTGATAATATATTTATGTTTTAGCTATTGCTGAAAGCTTTTGCACCACATCAGCTCTTTGTCTGTTCCTCACTCTGCCCTCCCAGTGAATAGATTGCAGGGTGCACAAGATTCTGGTAGGGATGCAAGCAGGCAGCTAACCAAAGTGATATCCCATGACATGTAGTGTCACATTCAGCAATAAAACAGAGTGGAGTGGGGTAAGTAAGCTTGGGAACTGGTGGGGCATCAGTCTTCCTGTGGGAGGCACTGAGTGATTGCCTTTGCATCACTTATTTTGCTTTCTTTTTTATTTCTTCCACTTCTCTCTCATTATTTTTCTCTCATCCCATGAGTTTTCTTGCTGTTACTGTTCCCTCCCTCTTCCCGGGTCCTATTTGGGGGTAGGAAGGGGAGGCAAGCAAGCAGCTGGGTAGTGCTTGGCTGCCTAGAGGTGTTCACCCACAACTCTCAGTTAGGAGCACTTGACTTTTCAACTGAAATGTTCATTTTAACCTGTGCAGTCCATTTGCACATAGGTATTCTAATACTGGAGAAGGAATTTTGTGCTGAGTACCACATGTTTCTTCCTGCTTAGCACAGCTTGAGAGAATAGGTAAGGAGCTGCTCCTGGACAAAAAGGTAGAAACTGAACAATCTCTGAAATATTGGGCAGTTAGAGCTCCTGATGCCAATCTCTCTGCCTTGGATCCTTATCTGTGCAATGCAGGTAACATTCCAGACTCCTTCCAGAAGGGTAACTACATCCCTCTAAGTACATCCCTCACAACATGCAAAATAGGGTTAAAATAACATAATAGGATTTAAATACCATTAAACATGTGGTAAATCAGGCCCCAGGACCATAATGAACTGTAAGGATAAAGAAAACAATTTTAAGACCACTGTCCTGGCTCTGGACAAGACAGGAGTCCCAAAGAGGTAGAGGAAAAGTATGTTCTCATTAAAGAGTAATGTATAAACCCAGAGGGTCGGGCTCAAGTAGTAAAAACTACCTTAATTTTAACATTTATGAACTGCCAAATGTTTCTTTTGAAAGCCTAATAGTGTTATTTGAATGTTTCACGCAAGAGCTAAACTTTTTCAAAAGTAAAGTGGAGAATTTTGTCCCATAGCATCCTATGGGCACCGCCACAGCACAGCAGCACTGCATGTACAGGCCCCACACAGATCATAGGGGGAAGAGATTTCCCAAAGACTGAGGCCCAAAACAATAATCCATAATCCAGCACAGGAGCTCAAGTTACCACCCATCACTTTAATTGCACAAAGTGTCTGCATTCTTGGCCCAATAAAACTTTTAGGAAAAACCTGTGAGCCAAAAGCCTTTGCAAAACACAGCAAAGATGGGAAATGAACGTCAGGAATTGCACCTGCTGTAAAGCACCCCTAATATCAACATCAGCCCACGGTGTGATACAAAAATTGCAGAGGAAACATTAGCAGAAAATCCCCATGCTGCTGTGTTTGTTTTCAGATTTACTGGTGGGAGTAAAAGCCCACTTTAAACCCTTGAGGCTGATACAACACATGTTGATAATATCATAGCAGCAGAACCACAGGCATCTGATAGCAGATGAAAATAAAATAACACAAGAACACAGGGGGTCTCAGAGTAGGTGGTCTGGATGGCCCCTTCTTGACAAGCAGCACCATCAGTCTATCAAGGATTTAGTGTATCTCACCTGAAGTCAGCGCCTTCTCACACCCTGAGGATTCTGATGCTTTTATGAGCTGCTGGAGGAGTGAAAAATGTCTCTCCTGGCAAACAGTGTGTTGACAACAGGTCAAAAGTAGGTGCGCAAAAGTACATAGTGAGGTTTTTTGATTGCAAATGGCTGATGAATCTCCTCTGGGTCTCTAGGCCTTCTTCTCTAAATGTAACATTTAAAAAAGGAAATATATTTTTTAAATCTTTCTTCCTCATCGTTAACAAGGATACTTTTTGGGATACTTTGCCAGCAGCTGGATGTTAGCTCTCCTGCTCACCACAACTAAAGTGCTTGGAGAACATCTACTGCAAACTCTTCAGCAGCACTTACATCCATCTGTTCATTCAAACACACTTCTGACACCCAAGCACTTGGAGGGTTTGCCCAAACTTTGTGCAGGTCACACACACACTGCTCCATCTTCACGCAAGGATGGATTCAAGAGGGATTACTGAATAGCAAGATTTAACATCCAAAGGAACCCCATCAACACTGATACCACAGCATCTAACAACATAGTTCAAGAGCACAGAGTATATCTGAAAAGACTCAGCCAAGATTTATTTTCCTGTGCAGCTCAGGCCTACCAACCCATCGTTGTCTCTTTAACATGAGAAGACACACACTGGGCTCCAGGCAGCCAGGCACTGCACGTACTGAAAGAGCAGACATTCATAGTTTTACTTACTACAGATGAGTTCATAGCCTCAGTTAGTGAGCTGAGCCAGGCACATTTGGGTCATCCCAAACCCAGGCTGAGTCACAACTCACCATCAATTCTCAAGCAAAAGGAGCAGCTAAGTAAATAAATAATAATAGGTAACCCAAGCAGCTCTCTTAAATATGTTCCCAATTATTACTTCTACATTAGTCTTAATCTGCAAGAAGATGATTTGGGATTAACTTCTGTGCTTCTGTTCATTCTGCACAGCTCTTGGCAAATCAGCAAAGTTGCCTCACAGCTAAGCAGATTTTGGCTCATGGCTGTCTTTTGGAAAGAGCACAAAAATCCCAGACAACAGCACTGGATCAGTGAGGCACAGCACTGGCAAGGACACAAGCAACCTTGTAGTATTGTACCAAACCAAAAATCTTCTGAACGACTTTGAGGAGCACATTGGGTCGGTTCCTGTAGGCTGTCACATGCCTTTCAAGGGACAGAATCTGTGAAGGTCTTGGCTATCTGTATAAAGAAATTACAAGAGCACAAAACACCAAAACAAAACAGGGATAGTTGCTTCAAATAGTCCCCCCACCCAGGGACTGGGATTGCTATTTTGGAACAGAAAGTTCAATCTATACCTGCACAAACATGCCAAGCATAAGCAGCCAGCCTCAAATAAAACATGTAAACAGCTCCAGCGTTGGCCAACTAAATCACTGCACACCCACCTAAACACAGCACAGGCAAATCTTCAGCTCTGAACACCAAGCACTTTGGGAGACCAGGCCATGTTTAAATTAGCATCAACAAAACGATCAGCACAAGTGCCAAGTGTAAATACACAGTTTTTCTCCTCTGGCAGAGACTAAGCTTATTCTCCCCACCCCCCAGCTTAAATTGTGACTTTAGCTTCTAAGCATCTCAGCTGAAAAAAGGATATGTCAAAATTCTCACTTTTTTTTTTAATTGACGGAACTATTTCTGATATATAAAATCTGCTTTCACAGCACCTTAAGTCAGGGAAAAATTTTACCTGAGGATATAAACAGTTGCTTTCTTTAATTCTGCAGCATTTGTATCCCTAATAACATACAGACATAGGAAGAAAGCTGCAAGAACAATTTCCTCAAGTAGTCTGTGCATCTAGTGGGATACTGAGATACTTCGAAGTGATTAAAATTACCACTGTAGATTTTTTTTTTTTCTTTTTTTGTTAATACTACTAATCAAATAAAGTGTTCCTGGTACTAACAAAAGTTTTCATCAGCTTCTGGGCCCCTGTAATTAGTAGATACTACATAAATATTGCCAGTCATCACACAGACGTCGAGATCCCTGAGGTCCCTGGGCTCTTGCTGACAGCTGTGATGGCTAAACCAATGGATTTCCATATGACAGGAGCCAGATGCACATATATGGCTCTTGAGCTTGAAGTCATTGCCTACATGAGGTTTCACACAGACCCCTCATGAGACATCCCAGCACCCACAGCAGCCCCATCCATCCCTCCCAGACCGTGTCTCCTTTCCCTGGTACCACAAATACCAACCAGAAGCTGTTTTTTTGCAGCAGTAACAGCAGTGCCCCTGGTCACAGCCCAGGACCACAAACACATGGAATTGGAAACATGTGTTTGTCTTCCTGAAGCTCAGTTTGGCCCTCTCAGCTGTGAATAAAAGTAAATGCTGAATATTTTCAGAGTCAGCAGGCACAGAGTCCTCCCTCAAAGCATTTTCATCACAACTGTTGGGAAATCCACAGTGATTTCTGGAGCATGCCTTGGGACAGGAGTGCAGAGACACTTGCATCTTTGCTTAACGTGGTATTTGGTCTTGGTAACACGGTTTTGTTGATCCCACAAAGCTGCATCCCACCAATAAACTAGAACAATTCTCTAAGGCACCAAAATAGCCCCAGCTTCTGTGCTGATTCTTTTCCTATCCTCCCAAGAGGAGCAGATCTGGCACTTGATACCCACCCAACTCCCTCCTGATTTCCTCGTCCAGCACCTCCCAGCTCTCTGAGGTCTTTAGACTCTTTTCCTCTGGCAAACACAGATGTGACACAAACCCCAGTTGCAGCTTCCCCCTGTGAGAATACCTCAGCCATGGCTCCCAGACACAGCCACCCCCCACTTCAGCTCCTGCCCCGTGCAGCCACATCTCCAGAATGTGTTTTAAACCAGCTTTGATGAGGTTTTGGATTTTGTCAGCTCTGCAAAGGAGAATTTCTCTACCCCAGCACAGGCAGCTTGCCCTCAGTAAGCCAAACTGCAGTCCAGGCAGCTGTGATGGATGGAGTGGCACATATGGCCTCCAGCTGAGGAGGAAAAGATCACCTGGGGCAAGGACCTCTCTGAGCAACAGCCTGAGGTCCATCCTACCTCATCATTCAGAGCCCTTCCCCAAGACAAGGTATGGAAGTGGCCTGGGTTTGGCCCAGTCTTTAAACAGAGTTTCATGCATGTCTCTTTGCCCCTAGGTTCAAAAACTCAACTCGCATTACTGAGTTACAATTTTTTTTCCAGTGTGGTGGTGTATCTGCCTTTATCTTGAAAATGTCCCCTTTTACAGCGTGAAACCTTCAACACACGGAAATCCTGGATCCCCCTTGACACCATGGACCCATTCAGGGCTATAAAGCATTCAGAAGCTGTTAGCATGTAGATTTTGGTGATAATTTGGTGAATGGAGTTGTCAAACAAATTGCCTTTATTATGGACTGATTAAATGCAATCAGGGAAAAGTGCCTTTCCCCTCCCCAAATCCAGCCCTCATCAGCTCAAACACACTGAGCCAATTAGCAGGGAGGTGGCAAAAGCAGATTTCACTTGAAACGTGATATTCTTGGGGAAAAGAAAAAAAGAAAAACCAACCACCAACAACAATAACAACAAAAAAATCTTCTTGCTTTCAAAACCAAATGGGCCTCCAGGGAGAGGTTCCAAAAGCTACCCAGGGCTCACCTGCAGGGTGTGGATGGGAGTTATCAGTATTCATCTGGCTCAATGCCAGATCAGCACTCTTAAGCAAAGTGCTGCTCACATCCAGCTTGTGCCAAATCTAATGCAAAGAACATAAACATTACAGTAGGCCTAAGGGGAGCAGAACTACTGGGATGCTTCTCCTTCAGCTGGGTTCTCCTGTGTCAGAAAAGGTATGAGCTCCCAGCCAAGCTATTTCCATGCCTAGAAACGTAAATTTTTGGCTTAGGTCCTTGCAGTGGATTCTCTGATGTCTGTAAATGCTTGAGTTCACAATGCTTTATGCAGTAGTGGAGGGACCTGTCTCCATTAACATGAAACTCACGGCAATCACATAGATCTGATGCCACTACCCTTCTGTCCAATGTGCCTGAAATTAGCTAATGAATGGGAAAATCCTTGAGGAGAATTGGAGCATGGCATGATAATGACATAAGTTTAATTCCTTGCCGGTATGCAGCTGGAAGTTAAATGGTCACCTAGGCAGCAGCGGGCGGAGCAGAATTCAACATGTTTGCATGATTTTGCTTCAGAGACAGGAACATGACTGAGCAGAGACAGCACACAGGATATGAGCAATAGCTGTTAACTAAGCTTTCAATACTTGCATTTAAAGTTAGCACCAAAGCCTACTCAGGCTCCATTTTCATTAACCTTGTCCCTCTAAGGAGCAAGGCCTGTGCACTGCACATGGATCACTGCCTCCCAGAGCCTACGCAGAGGAACTATGACATAGCTTCCCTTGGCAGGGCAAGGACATTGCTCTGTCTTGGACTCTCACTAAAAATAGAAAGAGCCTAAAACAAAGGCAAAGTTTTATCAAACAGCAAGGATTTTGTAGAATTCATTGCCGCTACTGAGATTAGGATTAGAGGTTTACACTTAAAGTACAGAGATTCAAAAGATCAGACTCTTACCCCACACCTCATCATAGTCCTCAAGTATCGCCCTGAACATAAGGGGTAAGTGACACATCAAGACAGCAGGTTCCAAGCCTTCAAACAGTCCTGAGCATAAGAACAGGTCACAGAACGAGATTAGACCAAGAGTCCCGTTCTACAAGCAGCCACAGAGAAAAAGTCCAGATCTTCCTAAGAAGTGGCTGCAAAGTGCCTGATAACTCCACTTTCTCCCTCAGGACCTTCTTCCTACCCCCACACCCTGCTGCAAACATCAATGTTTAAAGAACTATTAAAGAAAACAACTTCAAAACTCTTCACATAGTTCAAATACTTCACCTAAAAGGAATTTGAATTCTTACATCTCAGATTGCAGCAGTCCCCAGCAGGACATGCACTGCTCATGTTCACATCGTGGCATTTGAGCTGTTCAAACAGAAGGGATGGAGCCCCAGCGTGAGACCATGTGCTGAAGGGATAGAAATCCCCACCAGCCCTGCTTGTGCTCTCTTGTGACAGACTCAGTTCACCACATCTCTGGGCACTTTCTCAGGGTGTGACCTACATAAAAATGAAATCTTTCTGCAGCCAAGAGACATATACCTTGAAGATTCAGACAGTGAGAGAGTACTGGCAGCAGTGGGATGTGGCTGGGTGTGAAGTTCTTGGTAAGTCTTTTATCCAGCCCTACTGCAGAGCTGCAGTAGGAGAGTCAGGTCAGTGCTGCTGACTTAGGAACTGCTTAGAGCTCAAGACTGGCTGTCCCTGAGCTTTCCTTCCAGGGCTGGATCCATGCACCCTGGCCCACCACCACCAGGCCATGACCTCTTACAAACAGCAGCACCTCCCTGGTAATGCTGAGTTGAACCAAGCTGAGAAGCCAGAGAGGTTTTGCTGCTAAACAAGGTCTACAGGACTGAGTTTAAAAAACCCATTGTTCTCCAAAGAGCATCAGCTGCTCTCTCTGGACAGTACTGCTATTTATTTGCAAGCTGGAAGAGCCTTTACATCCCAATGAGCTGTGTCATCTCCCTGCAGCACCAACTGCTGCAGAAACCTATGTGGAATCACAGCAAGCCTTACATTCCTCAGCAGTAAAAACCAATACAAATCCATTCATCTCCCTGGGATGCAGACAATCTGTGTTTTTGATGCACCACCTCTAGGTGGGATGGCACGTGATAAAGCTATAAGGCTTCCCCAAAGACATTCACCTGCTCAATTCCAGCCATGCCAGAGAAGAAATCAGAACACCCCTGAAGTATAGAAAAGTGTGTATGAGGCCAGAAGTAATCACAGGCAAATCATGTTAAAAGGTTGTCCCCTGTTCCATTCCTTATGCCAGCTAACAATTCACTTACAGGGATAACAGTGCTCCATCAGGTAGGAAGAGTTACCTGGGCCACTGCTCCTTCAGAGAGGCACATGGGGCACACCTTCATGTGCTGGAGGGAGGCAAATGGGGTCTTTCTAAAATGTGCTAGGGAAGCACAAGGCGTGATTTGGGAAATGCTTTACCTTTTCCTACCCCCTTTCATCCTGTGGTTACTCAGCTCCTGAACTTACAAAACTGTATTTGAGCTGCTACACACTGGGTACAGCCCTTTCCTGCAGCAAATCATGTTTCCTGTCCCGCAAGGTACAGTCAGTCCAACAAGAGTGGGGACATTCGCCAAGCCTGCTATCAGAAAACATAGGTTGGACCTGGCAGAAGGTTTCAACAGTTATGGAAACTCATGGGAGGTCGTGCTGTTGGGATTACAGACCCTGCTTCAGAGTACAGCGTCGCCACACACATACACAGGGATTCAAGCCACCCCTCTTCTCCCAAAGCATGAGAGTGCAGTGGCATGATACAGAAAACATTATTTTGTTATCAACAACCTTCTTATCCATTTTTTAAAAAACAGCATCTGCTCCCCCTGCCAGCACCACTGAAGCCTATCGAATTTCCTTCCACTGCTCCAGCTATGTTGTACAAACACAATGTAAAGCACCTTTGCCCTGGGACACCTGTACACATTTTAACACTTGGCAATTTGGCCTGGCTGGGAAAACTTTATCTATATTTCAGAAGGACAATTCCTTTCCCCACTGCAGCTTTTGCTCCTGTTGTGCCCACTCCATGCACCCCTTCTGCATCAACTTGCTTGCAAGCAGGAGCACAGAGAAAGCTCAGTGCCAAGAAAAGGATAAAAGCACACTAGAAACAGGGGAATGCCTCTGTCCTTTCCATTCAGAGGCAGATCTGCCTTCAATGGGAACCCCCAGGACTGATCTGCCCCCAAAAGAGACTGAATCACAGGCCAGCCAGCCCCCTTCAATTCACATTAATACCTCAAGCTACTGTATATAGTCTTTCCCCCCCCTCCACTGCAAGCTCCTCCTTTCTAACACAAATTTCTCACAGCACACAGACACATGCACTCCCAGGCAGCGAGCAGCAGTGCTGGGATGTGTTGAAACCCAAGTCCACTGAGGTTCAACCCCTGCAAATGATACTTTTTCATCAGCAAACTATAATTGGCAGCTCTTATTCACCATAAGAGTTTTGCAAAACACCCCTAAAGAATATGCCAGACTATTTCTTCAGACTAAGACCCAAAATTAGAACCAATATCATAAAAGTGGCCCTTACTAGGAATTCCCAAGAAAACTAATCAACCCTGCTGATGCTGCAAAATGAGATCTGTTATGTTTTCTCAGATCCATATGCATATCCACAAAAAACAGAAACAGAAACATAATTTTGAAGCAGATATAGAGTTATAAAACTTACACGGGACTTCAGACTTTCAAAGTGCTGGGTATTTACCTTCTGTGTATGACCCAAAACAAATACTATCAACATTTTTAGAATCAGAAAATATTAAGAAATGAAACACTTTTTCTTCCAGCTTAAGAAATCACATGCTCAGAATATAACTCATTCTGTGCATGCAACATCTCCTTTATCTCAGCTCAGGGGGCTTTTGCAAAAATCAGGAGCTGTATGTTTAGAGGAGGGAATCTGGCCCACTACAAAACAGTTTAGGCTTGCTATGTTAGCTTTAATTTACGTCCTAAACCTTCCCAGTCTCCTAATCCACCTATTTTTGATCGGCTAAGAAACACAGCACAAAACCTGCTACAAACTTACACAAGTTAACGCCATTCCTGCTACAAACTTACACAAGTTAACACTATTCTTTTTCTTGTTTCTAAAGTTTGTCAGACTATTTTGAAATAGTTTTGCTAATTATTGAGAAAGGCTTTTAAGAAATTCAGTGTACTTTTACGGAAGACACTTCTCCTCTTCGGCTTATTTTAAAAGATTAAAATTACTCCCCACATAACTATCCCAGATCTGCTCACATCCACTTTCCCTTAGCTACTCCTGAGCACTGGAATCAGAGCTCCCATGCATGAGCAGCGCACGAAAGGATCAGCGCTTCTCCCTACCTGAGAAGTCTGCAGAAGTCTTGGCAAAGTTGCTGAAAGCTGTCAAGCACAAGAGTCCTAGGAGGAAGGTGGAGGTGGGAAACACATCTGGGCAGCACATCCTTAGGCGTCCTCACGGCTTGTTTGCTTCCAGAGGAAAGGAAAGCGGTTTCTGCCCCAGCCCAGCACTCCTCATTGCCCGGAGAACAGTGTTAGTCCCATTGCTTGGAAGGCTCACAGCCAGCGGCGGGGAAGGAAAAGCACTCGGCACACACACACACACACACACACACACACACATCCCTGGGAGTGAATGAATCCCGGCTGACGAATGAGACAGACCCACCTGAGCCTTGGCGGAGTTCCCAGGGTCCTAAAAGCCACCTCTTTGCCCAAATTTGCTGCAGGCTGTTTGTGTGCAGCTGTCCAGCTGTGGCACTGCGAGCTGCTGGGGGGCAGTGGGGGAAAGGGGTGCCCCGGGCGGCTGGGTTGGAGTAGCCTGGCTATTGTTGGGTTAGATATCCAGGGATCTTCTCTGGTGCAAACAGAGTTTTCAAAGGAGAGAGCCCAAAACAAAGCACCTGAATTCACACGTATTTTTGGTATGATGGGTATTTGTAGCTGCTGCTGAAATCGGTGTGAGCAGCAGTGTCCTGCCAGACTGGTGACAGGACAATTCTGTGTCCCCTGTTGAGAGTGATCCTTCACTGGAGGAGACTTTGTACAGGCCCAGAGATCAAAGCTTCCTGGATCTCACTGCAGGACTGTGACTGGTATCAGTCACATAACCAAAATCCTCCCTTCTTTTGACAGCAGAAAGCCATGCCAGTCTCTTTCCACCCCACTGGACCCCTCTATCCTCCATCAAACTCAGCAGAGGGTTTTTCAGCAGATCCAAACCTGTGGTCTTCATAGAATCATAGGATGGTTTGGGTTGGAAGGGACTTTATAGATCACCTAATTCCAACCTCCCTGCCATGGGCAGGGACATCTTCCACTAGACCAGGTTTCTCCAAGCCCAATCCAGCCTGGCCTTGAGACCTAGGAGTCCTGGCTCCTTCCATAGCCATTACTTTAATCTCCAACTATCATGGCCCTAGATGCTCACTGAGCAGTGCTCACCTTGCAGTTAAAGGAAGACTCCAGCTCACCTGGGAGCAAATCCAGTATTTGATCCTGCCTGATTTTCATCCATATCCTGGCAGCATCAAGCCAGTCATGGTAACTTGAACAAGCTGAGCACTGGGGACACAGATACATGGGTGGACTCTGTTTTTCCTGGGTACAGGAAGGAGGTCCTGGGCTTTGGTCACCAGCCTTAGCTGCAGATCAGGCACATGTTTGCATGTAAATAATGCACATATCCAATATATCCAGGCTGCAGTGAAAGCTGAGTGTTGGTGCAGAGAGAGGAGGATATATTTCACAGGCAAAGACAACAGCAGATATTTAGCAGCCTGTGTATAGATATATCCAAACCTATGGAGAAGCACTGTGTGGGGCTGCCAAGGGAAGATGGAGCCAGGCTTACACACAGCTGCTGAACAAAGCTGCAGCTCCTATTCAGCAAAAATAACTTTGGTGGAAACATCCAAGGAAAACCACAAGTGGTTTTTATTCCTCTGTCCTGCTCATCCACATTGAATTAAGTGAAACTCTCCGAAAACATTGACCTTAGGAGTAAGAACAAGTGTAAGAAACTTCAGCCCAAAGGGCTTGGGGTTTTTTTCAGAGTCGAGTGAACTTGCAAAGGGTTTCTTATGCTGAAATTTCTAACAATGTTTCACCTGTTCTCAGATGAATATCAGACTGACTGCCTGATTATATGCGAAAGACATTTTCAAGAGTGCTGCCATGAATACCAGAGCAATTCTTTCCACCAGAAGTCTGTCCTGGGATGGTGTCTGCACTAGAAGTCGACCCCAAGGGAAGTTGTAAATCCTGTGGCCCTGTTTGCCTTCTGCCCATACAGCCACTTGCTCAAGTTCCAGCCAGCCACACAGAGGATGACAGTAGGGTGATCAATCTGGAGTTTGAGCTCAAATCCTGTCCATGACCATGGGAACGATAGGCTAGTCTGGCCTGATTTGCACCTAAGCACCTCCTTCCCACACTGAGGGTCTCCAGTGAGCTGAAGATGAGTCTCCTCAAGGACAGTGGTGACTCTGGTTTGACCTGACAGCACAGACAGAGCCTGAGCTCCAACAAGCCCTGTACAATCCAGCCCCAGTCCCTTCACTCTGCAGACAATTCTGCCACCATAGTTTTTCACAGAGAGCTGCTTAAGCAAGATCAAAAAACCAGAACTTCTACAGGCTGAGGTGTTCTTTATTGCACCTGCTATTTTAATCCCACCTGCCAGACCTCTCTGACCCATATTTGTCCAGGGATGACCTAAGTTTTAAAGAGAAAATACCAGGAGACGTGACTCCTAGCATCTGTGTATAATTCTTGTTTCACCTAGTTCTGCTGCACTTGCCAAGAGGAAGATTCACCACTGCTGCCTTATAGGCATGAGATAACCATACCCATTACCAGATTATCAGTCAAAGCTCCTTATCAGCAGGACAAAGAAACAATAGGACCCCTGGAAATTTATCAGCCTCTGGAAAAGGGAAGCACTATTTGCTGAAAAGAGCCCACCCTGTTAGCAGGTGTTGATTTTACTGATTAAAGGGTAATTAGGTTTGGCTGACTCAGTATATGGGGAAGAAAAAAAAACTTCTGGTGACAAAGGGTTTAAGGCTAAACATGGGCAGTGTGCTTGAGCAGCCCTTTAGTTTATTGTTAATAAAGTCAAACCAAAGGGGAGGAAGTTTCATTAGTGTCCTGTCCTGTGAGGGCTTTGTTTTTAACTAAGTCTGTAAAGATGCCTTCCAAAAGCAAAGAAGAAAGCAAGACTTTCCAAAAAGAAAAAGGAAAAGAAAAAAAGATATACTGGCCTTTGAGAAACAGACAATTCAGTTAAAGCCCATTTCCATAATGCCCTTATTCCTTAGGGCATGTGGGAACATCAGCTGTGTGTTTTGAAGGGAAAGAGGCCACCTGTCCCAACACAGCGCAGACAAAGGATAGTCTCTGTCATGGACAGTCTCATGGGGTAAACATGAATCAAGGGGACACCAAATTGGAACTTTACTTTTAGGAGTAACAGCCCTTGAAATCCATCCATGCCTTCAAATATGTCTCTGGGGATAGGCGATAAGGCATATGATTATACACATTCTCTTGGATCCCTTGTCCCCAAAGCCACCCAGTAGCAGGAACAGACCAGTACTGATGCAGCCCAGCATTACATCTTAGCTTGGAAGAATGATATTTGCTCTCTTTCCCTCCACAGAATAACTGTGGAGAAGTCTCACTAAGTCTAAGATGCTTAACAACTGTACCTCAGTCCTCCTTTCTGACCATGTTACTTAAGTGCATTTTTCTTTCTCCTCCCATGCTCCTTTCTTGCAGATCCTCTCCTCTTGCTGCACATAAAACTGCAATGTCTGAAACACACATCAAATTCCCGAAGTGCAGCTAAGTACAACTGCAACTGGGGAAACTGAGGCAGTGAGAAGGGAAGCAATTTGCCATTCAGTTTTGTGACCCTAACATTACCCAGCTCATAAATGGCAATCAGGAACAGACTCAGTTAGGATGATTCCCAGTTTAATGTTGTATGTGCTGATCTTGCTTCCTTCCAGGGCCGATTTTTGGTAATGCTTTCCTATTTTTTACTGACCCTGCACCATTAACCTCTCCCTTGCTGACTGAACGATCAACAGCCTAAGGTTGGTCAGAAGAAGAGCTGGAGGACAAGGAATAGCTTTCAGCTAGAGAACCAGATGTAGGATTGAAGCCTTGTTTGTTTACAGAGTCACAAGCAGATTTAGTAGTACAAATTTCCTAAGACTAGTCTTTCTTTCTAACCCTAGTAACAATACTCACTTCTTACTGTTTTTTCCACAAGGTCTCAAAGCACTCTCCAAAAGGCTGCTGTAGCATTCTGCCACTTCACACATGGACGAAGAACAGTCATATGTTTGAGGTCATTACTTTTTCAATGTCAGCCAGGGGAAATTGTCAGAGATAAGAAAATATTAAATACTTTTTAAATCCAGCTAGAGCTCTTTCCACTTGACCACATTCCTTCTAAATGAATGTAAATTAATGACAAAGTATATGTGCATTTATACCTACAGAAATATATGTAAACTGGGTGGTCAGAGTGTCAATATAAAATAGCAAAGCTTCTCAGCAGAGTACAGCTCTTTGTTCACCTTTTTTATTTTTTTTTAATCTTTCCCATAAGAGTGTCTTATAGAAACAGATGGAGCTACTCATGGAAGTAAGTACTGTTTGTTTTCATCAATTTGAAGGCAGAGAACTTCACATAATGCAGTTTTGCAATACAACACCAAGTATCTCACAAGTAAAATCCTCCTCTCTCTCCATATTCAATGTTAAACAACAGCTGTGCAGAATACTCAAACTGAAAAGCCTTTGAAGTTTTCACATATTGTGTCACTCAATCACTTCAGTTTACAAAATTAATATAAAACCCAGAAGACTTTTCTCCATACTGGGACAGGTCTGAGTGAGGGTAGTGCTTCAACCAAATTCTGTGCAGAGCAAAAGCCTTAAGTGATGTACTTATCCCACTGAAACACTGGGAAACATTGAACAAAGTGGTGCAAAATCCTCCAATGCATGAAAATGTCAAAAATAAAATATTTGGCGACCACAAAGTGATCCACAACAAAACTGAAAGCTTTCTCCTCATGTTCCACCAAGTAATTGATGTTGAAACCTCTCTCAGTTGGCATTCTCTTTATTATAATGATTCCATGTTCTGTGTTAGAGGATACTGTGCAGTCTGGTGATTTATCTAGGCCCAGCATATCCAACTGGGTTTAGTTGGTGCCTTGTGTACAGGATGTTCTTGGTTCAATCAGTGTACTGGAACTACAGGAATTTGGAGTCATCTTCATCTTTGTACCACACTGCAAGTCACATAAGGGTTTAAAGTGACAAGGATTTCAAGGATCAAAGTTCCTCAGCTGTGAATTGGGTCTTGCCTTTTCCCTGTCTCACCTGTCCTGCCTGCTTGCATTTGCTCCCTGAGATCTTTTGCTATGTTGGCATGTAGCAGCAGTTACACTGACACCTTCAGGACTTGCACTGTCTTGTGATATCTGTAAAGTGAAACTACTCTGCACTTGACCTGACTCACAAGTCCTCTTCTTACAGTTTTTCTAGGCAGATTTCTCCATCAATTGGATGATGGTATGTACTGGCTTTAGTATTTTCCATCTATCTTTTCATTAACATATTCAGTAGCTCTCTGGGAGTGCTTCTTAGATGAGAGGCTGAAGATGACACCTGAAGATATCTATCTCTGACCTCACTGGGCTTTGAAGAGCAGAGATATCCCAGCTGGTTCAATGTGAGCAGCGGTATGTTTTCCCTATTATCTCACTTGTGATAACCAACGGAGTTGAAAACAAATTGTCTCAATCCTGCTGCTACATAGGCATGAGTCACTTCAGGTTACAGACCCCTTTTAATCTGGATCTCCACTATATTTTTCCCTTTTGTTTTTCCTGTTTTACTACCAACCCTCACAGATAATTTACATTGTCCTTAATTTCCACAGGAGCCACAATTCTTTCTCAGAAAGAACACATAAGACACAGCTCTTTCTTTGTTCTGTGGGAGTAACGTGCTATGATGCTATTTGAGAAAAAAATGGGAATCATCCAAATATTCGTTGTTAAAGTGAGGCATTTATCCCAAACCTCTGTACTCCACTTTGAGAACATGCAAAGGCAGTAACATGAAGGACAACAAAAGAGTTCTTCAGCACTCCTCCAGGTCCTTCTGTCCCTCATGGGCACACATCCTCCACACACAATCACAGCCCACCCTTATGGAAACTACTGTTATACTGAAAAAAACATTTTTGTTGCCAGAGCCCTTTCTCACAAAAAGGGTTGTTTCCAAGCATTGTCATGTAGCCTTTTCATAAAACCCACATCTATACTAATAGGCTGAACCAAGTAAAAGTCTGGACGCTGGCATTGCCACTCACTTTTTGGACTAGGCCTTGACCTAGGCCGCCTGGCATCCCGAACATTTCTGAACATGGCTTGGGAGTTGGCAGGGACTTTGGCCATTCCCAGTGGGCAGGAAGAAATCCCACTTTGGAGTTTAATAGCATGAACACAATCAGATGGTGTGTTCTAAAAGACCCAACAGTGTTTCAGAAATATGTAATAGCCTTGGTGAAGACAGTGGCACGGGCTGAGAACTGAAAATACAATCCCAGACCCAGGGCAGACTGTCTGCCAGTGCTACAGCATCTTCTCCATCCTGCTACCTTGGCAAGCCTGATTAGAGGTGCCCAGGAATGGCAGTGCATCCTACAGTCTCCAAACTCCAGCACAGCCACAGCCCAGGTTGCCACATGCTGGTGCTCCCACCTATTTACAGTGATCAGTAGGACAGACCATTCCTTCAGGAGCATTCAGCACAGACTGTGCTTAAGTTTGATCTGGAGAAGTCAATGATAAAAACCTTATTGGCTTCTGCGGTTCCAACAGATCAGCTTTCAGCTCAGACTTATCATTGCCTTGGAGCACAGGGTATTTCCCTGTACAGACAGCAAATTACACAAAAAACCTCTGGCTCACAGATCACAAACTGGTAAAAAATCAAAGGGAATCAGAGGAAATGCTTTTCTGCTGAATGGGGAAAATTAATCCCAAGAGCAATTTCACTGGCATCAGTGCAAATTCAACAATGGACTATATCTACCATTTGCAAGAAGAACAGGTTTGTGTTCTCTTTTCACATGTGCTTAAACATACATTTTCCTTTCCTCTTTTAAATCTTTTCCATTTGAAAGGGCTGTTTCAAGAGTAACCATATGCTTTCACAGGCATTTAGGTACTGAAGCCAAAAATATCACCAGGCATTTGTTTCATAGTGGTTCCAAGAGCCTATCCAGTGACCAAGGCCAGGTGTGCTGGGCATTGCAGACAGTACTGGACAGTGTCATCTAGAACAGCCCAAACTTACAATGGCATTGAAGTCCAGGCCATCCAAACCTCTGCAGTGTTGTAGCCACAACACTGTCATTAGGGAACTCCAGTCAACCTGCTTCTAAGGCAAGAGATGTTTCCCACTGCAGAAAGCTCATACTGGAATTTGACTGCACTCATTGTCTCTGGGCACCTGTTTCACACATCACTGATACCTAATGCGGTAACACTACTCACCAGACGAGCTACCAAGGTTGCAGAGGAAGGAAAGAAACTTTACAGGTTTTTACAGGCTTTTTACAAGAGATTTGTGAATGTCAGAGCTCACCAGGCTGGGCAGTGCCTGGACTGACAGCAGTGCTATGTGCAGAGCTGTGTGTGTAGGGGCATAGCTCAGTGGTTGCATGCATCTGGGGACTATATGACTGATATAGAAAGTGGCTTTTCTATACACATGTAACTTGCCTCAGAAACACCTCAGCAGAGGTTAAAGGAGACTGGAGCCCACTTAGATTCCAAACCCTTTTCAATTTTTGCTGGACTATCCCCTTGTGAAGACTGAAAAGCCACCATCATCCTCCCAGCCTTTCCCTGCCCAGCACTCTGGTGCCTGCCCTGCCCTGTCCTGTACTTACTGCCTGGGTGCTGTTTCATGCACAGCCCTTCCCTGGTCATTCTCAACCCTCAGGAGTTGTTGTCCATGGAGAATCTCTTATATTTATTACTATATTGCCGGTAATTTCTTGCTTCGTTTGCTAATCCCATCTTGGACATGCATAACAAAGCAAATCCCCTTCTCCTTTCCCACAGTAGCAGGTAAAATAATTTTTTTTCAGTTCACTGAATCTATCCCAACACAGCACACCAGCTCGCCTCCACATAATGCTCCCTCTGTAAAATGTACCTTCTGACACTAGAGGAAAAGCAGCTTTGTCCGTTAAAAGGAGTCTGATTTGAGGAAGCTTGGTTTTCACCGAAAGAAGACTGCCACAAATGGTGCTGTGAATAACTTGGAGAGCGGAGGCCTTCTTCAGCTGGTTTAAGGATCTAGTGTCCAGAGCTGCTGCTGCTCCTGTGGTGCAAGAGGCAGAGACACAAAACTTGAAAAGCCCAGTTTCAGGTGAAAGCCCTGCTGTGAGTCCAGAGGGAAGCAAAGTTAGACATAAAACAAAGCAGCAGTTTCTCTCTCCCACATATCTTCACACAAGAGTAGTGGCACACAGCTGAACCAGTGCAGTGGGAAATAATGTCACAATTTCTAAAGGGGTTTTGCAAAACAAAGAATGTTGGAACACATTTTCTCTTCAGGTTAGTCACTAGTCACACAATAATGAACAGCAGCAGTTGATTGGCTTTGTTAAAAATAATGAGAAGTCATGACTTTGAGCAATTTGATCATAAATTTTTACTTGCTTTTCCTCCTGCACGTGGAGGTTCAGATAGTAGATATAATTTACTATGACAAACCACCAGCATTGATGCATTAATCAAGAAAAACAAATGGTCCCCCTTTGAAATCTCCTGCCCACCTAGAGAGAGTAATGGAGTTATAAATGGAGAAAGAACAAATATTGACTCTATGAAATGTAAAGGTACCTGGGAGTTCACCCATCAGTCTTCAGATTACACTTGCCTTTCAAGATGGATGGGATTTCTTTTATAATCTATTTCAATTGGGGGTGTTTTTAGCATCTCAGGAAACAGGAGGGGGACATCAGTGGTCTCTTTAGGGTCTCAAGGTGTTCCAGACTGTTTCTGAAAGATACCACCTCCAGTTTCTGGAATGAAGTAGATGCTCCCAACCCAAGACATGTCTCTCAGTTTGAAATAAGTACTGAAGGAGTTGCCTGGACTAGGCAATGAGTTATTTGTTTGATGGTGCTCCTGGTGCAGCTTTCTGTAAGATGGCTCCAGGACTCAGCCTCCATCACTTAGACTATAGAAACTCAGAGGCACAGATGCCCTTTGGCATCTGGACCTATACAGGACTCAAGAAGACCCAAGAATTTACTGCCTAAGGGAAAGAACTCTGGCATCATTAACTGAACTTAATCCTACTTTGTCACACACTCTTCATAACTCTCCAAACTCGTAACTTCCCACTCATTTAACCTCTAAAGCAATGATATACTTGCCCTCTATACAGATTGTTGGATTAATTTCAACATTGACTTCTGTACCATATACAATTCCTCTTTAAAATGTCTTACTAAATCAGAAAATTAGGACAATCAAATGTTTCATAAATGCTGAGATCAACCAGTGTTGCTGTCCCTTCTGTAACCTGTAAGGGTGCCACGCATCCAAGAGGGAACTCAGTTCTGAGTGTGGACATAATCAAGAGCAAAGCCCTAAGAAAAACACAAAGCCAGCCACAGCTCAAATTCTCTGAAAACATCACAGATTCCAAGAGGAATTTAAAGACACTTCTGACTCGGAACACAGAGCCAGGATCTATTGAGGCACTGACAAAGTTGCCCGCAGACCAGTTCACATTTCATATATCCCCTGCACCCTCATAGAAATCATTGGCACATGGCTTTTTTCACCTCCCATACAGGTTATGCAATAACAATTTACCCTCCAGGGGTGCAACGCAACAAAGGGAAAAGGAAATGGAAGAACATAGGTGTGCATGAACACAGCAATGTGCCGGGGAAGCCATGCCCACTGCCAGAGGCCCTGTGGAAGCCTCGGGCTCAGAGGAGCAGATATGAGCACTTTCCCAGCACTGCACACAGAGGGGAGAACATGCAGTGGCCTGGCAGGGTTAACTGAGTGTGGCTCCAGCAGGATGCACGCTCCAGCAGGATGCACGCTCCAAAACAACCGAGGCCTGCGGCTGTTTTGACAGAACGAGTGGAAGATTTTCCAGTCCATCGCTTTCCTGAGCTCAGTGCTGGGATGCTGTGTCTGAAGAACAGTCCTCTCTCTCCCCTTTGCTTGCTCTGCAGTAAGGCAAGAAAAGTAATTGTGGATGCTTGATGGCCACCTTAATGAGCAGCTGCTCTGCCCAGAAGGATCTGGCACCTGAGGTCATTTTAAGCAACACTTTGGGATTTCTCCAATTATATTCAGCTAGGTCAACTCACCTTAAGTTAACCAATAACTCATGTCTCATTAAAACGAAGCTTCCAAAAAGACTAGAACTGACATCAGATTGTTTAAAGGTTCTAATAAAATCCACCACACTCAAACCTTTCTAGAGTAGTTTATAGAGCTGCTTTGGTACCTGGGATAAACAGGACACAGAGGAACCTAGGCATAGCCTTGTGTCCATGCTGACATGGGTTTGCAAGAGAGCCTGAAGGATTCAGATACCTCTGGACAGTCTGAAAGGAGCTACATCTGCTCCACCAGCCACTGGTAAGGCTACAGCAGCTATGAATGGCTTAATAGGTATTCTGAAAAGGGCACAATTTAGCTAGAAGATGAGGTGGAGAGGCCCTCCATGAGCCAGTTCCATTTCTTTTGTAATCCGGGGACATCCAGCTGCCTCTTCTCAACCCTGAACGGACAACAAACCACATCTCTAGAGCAGCTCAGCCCCTTGCAGACACCTCCTTTTTTTAGAGACACAGTAATAATAACAGCAGGTGTTACCACTTTTTGCTGTGTTTCCTATAAAAAGCCATCCAAGTTCCCTTGGGCAACATGAAAATTCACTCCCTTCTTCACACCCTCTGACAGGCCACAGAGAGCTGTGTTGGGGCTGCTGCAATGTGACTTCAGGTGTTCAGAAGAAATCTCCAGGATTTCAGACTGCAGTGCAGAGTGTTTTGGAAGGTGATACTGACAGCCCTGATCCTGCTGGTGCTGGGACTGAAGCCCTGCATTCCTGGGGATGAGCAGGTTAAATCCAGACAGCATGTGTTAGATGCAGGCAGGCAGGTCAGCTCAGGCCAGGACAGTCTGTTGGGCATCTCCACACCAGAAATGTGCACCCCTTCCCTACTTTCCAAATGCAGCACATGGTCTGAGAAGGTCTGTTCTTCAGGCTTTGTTACAACAAAGTTGAGTTAAAGCACAGAAATCAAAAATAAACGGCTCAGAGTGACAAAGGGTGGAGCAAAACACAACGTCTCCATCCTTAAATGTTGGCATGTTTTCCTCTAATGAGAAGGACCATCTTTCAGTGAAATCTTTAGCAAGGAAGTGCAAAGAGGGGTCAGTTGTACTGCTGACCTGGGAGAGAATCTTGGCTTTATTGATACATTAGCAAGGACACATGAAGGGAGGAAGACATCACTGAAATGCCAATGTCAAGAGATTTGGGTTTGAAATAAGCTGGTGGTGGCAGTATATCCAGCTGGATAATTGAAGGTGCTTGGGGTGACTATGAGCAATGATTAACTGCTATGTTCAGTTTTGAAACAAATACCTCAAGAAGGGTATTGAAATAAGGGAGGAGACTTTAAAGGCACTAACAGGAAGGATGACATTTAATGGAAGATCTTGGCCACATCCTACTTACATAGGTGAGAGTGGATCAGGTTAAGCACTATTTTCTACCCATCTGGGTTTTCTTCCCAAAGAAACTCAGATGTGAGTAGTAAGGAACCATAAGTGAACTTCCTCAGGACCAAACAAGAGGGACTAGAAATATGTTCAACTCAATCAGAATTAATCCAAAGAAGCCACAAAGTCTGTTTAATCAAAGAATAAGCTGAGTTGGAAGGGACCCTCAAGGATCATTGAGTCCACTATGTGCCTGAGAATATTGTCCAAACACTTCTTGAATTCTGTCAGGCTTGGTGCTGTGAACACTTCCCTGGGGAGCTGGTCCAGTGCCCAACCACCCTCTGGGTGAAGAACCTTTTTCTAATATCCAAACTAAACCTCCTCTGACACCTTCAGGCTATTCCCTTGGGTCCTGTCACTGATCACCACAGAGAAGAGATCAGTGCCTGCCCCTCGTCTTCCCCTCACCAGGAAATTGTAACTGCAGTGAGGTCTCCCCTCAGTCTCCTCCAGGCTGAACAGACCAAGTGCCCTCAGCTACTCATCATAAGGCTTCTCCCCAAGGCTCTTCACCATCTTCCTTGCCCTCCTTTGTTGTATCACCTGAGAACAGTCACACCTTTCATTTATGAACCTCACCCTACTCCAGTGATTGTAAAGTGATCCATATTTTCATATGTTTTGTTATATAGGCAAGAAAAGTAGGGAGGCAGCCCTTCTCCCACACTGTCTGACCTGACAGAACGAAGAAAGTCAAGGTGTCATGCACTTGCATTTCAAACTCAAGAAAGCTGTTCCTAAAGAAACCCCAAAAAACAGACCAAGCAACACATGATCCTGTGTTTTGATGCCAGGGTGCCTCAACAACCCACACATGAATTATACACAAGCGCAAGGTTCTTGGCTCTGTAGGGCACCTCAAGAGAAGTGAGGTTCACTTGGGAAGTCAGAACTGCTCAGAGCAGTTCCAGCCTGCTGAGATGGTTTTGTTAGCCTGCACTCCACAGTGGTCAGTCAAGGAGCTAGAAATAGCTCCCTGACACTGAAACATCCAATTCTCTTCTTCAAAGACAGTTGTGAGCCACAAATCTGCAGTTTTCCAAGCCATAGCCCACACATCTCCTTACAGCTGTTTTATCTCCTCGATCACCATCAAGTTATTGGAATTACCCCTACATAATAATTCCTCACCCCCCGAGATATATTATTCTACCTTCTTAATAGTGCTTACATAATGGACAAGAACGTAAAAAAAAATTAACTTGAGGTGCGCTTAGTACTGGTGAGGATTATTTTAAGGGTCAGAGTGCCCTCTTCTGTCCCATCCGTGTCCTGATTATTAACTTCTTCGTTAAACCAGCAGATTGTAGAGAAAAACTGTGACTTGTCTTCTGCACACCTTACTGTCTTCTAAAGGCCAGTTCAGAAACCAAAAACCAGACCACAAAGTAGGAAACAACTCCTGTTAATGTGGAAGCTTGAGCAGTCAGCTGCAACCAATAAAAGGGTTGTGCTGAGGGAACATCACAGGAAACATGATGGATCTAATTAGTTCATGAGGTCAGGGATATTTTGAAGGGAATCTCTGCAAAGTTTAAACAGTGGGGTGTTATTTATAGACCTGCATTTAAAATTCACCTCCCTCCTGCCTCCGTAGACGGTAATTGAATCCAGACTGATGGCCAAGGAAATCTGACTGACACAAACATATTAAAAGCAGCTCAATAGTACCATTGCATATAATAATTTCTAAACTAATCTTGGTGAAAGCACTTAGGACTACAGGATATCTGAATTATGAACAGAGCTAACAACGGCCTGGGAAAAAAAATACTGAGTGTTTTTTATCATGAAGACACAGAAGTATGTATCAGGAAAACGTATCACTACTTTCATGTGGCAAACCCAGAATTCAGAAGCTGTGGGTCCCTGTGATGTCCAAGGATTGGGCCTGCCCTGTGCTCCCACGGCCGCCGATGATCCCAGGGAGCTGCAGCTCCACACCCCAGGGACAGCACCTGCCCCTCTCCCCTGCTTTAGGGCCGCGGTCCTCCTGCCACACCCGAAATCTCCTTCAGGGATGGAGGTGAAAAGGGACGCTTTGCTTCCTTTCATCCTTAAATCACAGAACGCTTTGGGTTGGGAGGGGAGGCTCTTTTTTAAGGTCCCTTCCACGCTCTGCCCTGGGCAGGGACACCTCCCACTACACCAAGTTACTGCAAGCCCCATCCAACCTGAACATTTCCAGGGAGGGGAAGTCCACCGCTTCTGCGGAAATTCCAGTACCTCACCACCCTCAAAACGAGGAATTTTTTCCCTGCTAACCTCTCCGTTTGGCACCTCCCCGTGAGGCGGCACCGCCCCGCGCTCCGTCCCGCCCTGAGCGCTTTGTCCCCCCGCGCTCGCCGTAGCGGCCGCGCCGCAGCCGCCATGGCGGCCGCCTGTGGGAGGCTGGTGCCGAGGGGCGCCGCCATCGCCCTGCCCGGCCGTGAGCACCGCCCGACCCTCACCCTCACCCCCGGCACCCCCGAGCCTCCCCCCGGCCCCGCGCCCTCCTCCTGCCCTCCCTGGCCCGGAGAACGAGGGGGAGGAGGGCTGGCCTGGCGGGGGCCGGGTTGTGGTGCCGTGTCCTGCTTTGGTGGGGGCGGTTCAGCTTGGAATCACGGGTGCTTTAAAGGTTGTTTTATGTTTTACAGGGTGTTTTTCTTTAGCGGGGTATCGAGGGAGCAGCGATGGAAAGCCACCGAAATTCCAGCCGCCTCCCAAGCCCGTCATTATTGACAGGAAGACGCAGAAGGAGGAGAGGAGGTGAGGGTGTCCCACTGCTCCCCTGAGCTTGTAGAGCCTTACCTGGGCTTGTGTCCAGGTCTGTGTGAGCACTTACTTAAAGAGCCGAGGCATTGCACAGAAGAAAAAACAAAACGAAACAAACAACACGATTTGTAAAGTTCTAGCCAAGACCATTTGTGTTGAAATATGTTCAAAACACCTTGAAATACTGTTTCTGGTGTTTTTGAGAGCACTGTAAGGTGTAAAACAAGTAAGGCAGTAAACACTTTTGCAAATTTGGGGTTAGTGTGTGAGGTTCTGTCTGTTAAAGGCATCTCTTTAGTGTGCCAGGGGTGACAGGGATGTGGATCCTGTGTCTGCCTTTGCCTTAGAACTTGTGACCAGTTGTGGGCATGTGCATCACTGTTTGTGGAATGGACCTGATGTCGCTGGTAGCCTTCATGAGATGTCTCATTCTGGGTATTTTTGATGTCTCCTCAACCCATTTCATGGAATCACAGAATGGTTTGGGCTGGAAGGGACCTAGACCATGTTGCTCCATGTCCCATCCAACCTGATCTTGAACACTTCCAGGGTCGGGGTGTCCATGACTTTCCTGGCTTTTAAACTCAACTTGCATTGCTTTAAATGACCCAGTGGTTCCAACTGCAGTGCTGTGTCTGGAAGGAGCGTGCTAGTACTGTATTGTTCATCTGTGTGTATTCATCTTTCTCTCCCAAAAAAACTCACTAAACCCATAGCATCAAGGCAGCCCAGGAATGGGAAAAGCATTAAAAACCAGGTTATAAAAATGTCCACTTTGCCTTCAGATCTGTTAATGGAAATATTTTTAAGAAGTGAAGAGTCTACATGGCTCTGTGACAGCATTAACTAACTTGTTCTCTTTCAGTTGGCTCCTCTGAGACCAACATGTATTACTGGGTTTGGAAAACTCTGTTTAAAAGAACAACTACCAAAAACCAAAACAAAAAAGCCACAAAAAAGACCAAAACCAACATCAAAACCCCACAAAAATTCCTTTTGGATAACAAAAAACAATGAATAAAATTGATGACTTCATGGACTGCAGTTCATATCTCTGAAAAGGCGACTGGTGGTGGTTAACCAGCTGGTAAATTTTAGGCCAAGTACTTGGAAATTTCTAATTTTTTTTTTATGCAAACGCTTTTGTTTCATATTTTTAAAAGTTTGGCTTTTCTTACAGGTTCCTGAGCCCTGAATTTATACCTCCCAGAGGGAGAACAGATCCTCTTAAATACTATATAGAAAGAAAGGATATGATACAGAGAAGAAAAGTCTTCAATATCCCAGAATTCTATGTTGGTCAGTAACATCACTAAAACTTCCATAATTCTGTCAGTATTTTACATTGTGTGGGGTGATAGAAAGTGTGGTCATATGTAGAATAGCACAAAACATCAAAGTCTCAAATGTGTTAGGACAACTAGGAAGTATTTCTATGTGTAGTATTTCATATTTTAGTCTCATATTTACATCCAGATTCATTAAAAGAATAATCCTAATGTGTTCTTTATGTGGGTTTTTTCCAATCCTGACACTCGAGCAAACAGTTTACCAAAAGAGCTAAAGAAAAAAATTACATTAGATTAATTATATTCAGTTTGGATAGGGAAGAGCAAAAAAATTAAGATGAAGAAGGTTTGTAGTTAACCCACAGAATCACTTCAACATATATCAATTCAGGTCATGTTAGAAGTTTTTTCTGTTTCTGGCAGTTTTGATGGGAAACAATATTTTCAAAATGCACCTGAATAGATGCACTTTGTCTGACTCTTCCGTATTTTGGTATTTATTAACTTGGACAGTTTATTGTAATCCATTTTTTTTGGCAGGCAGCATACTCGCTGTGACTACTGCGGATCCCTATGCCAGTGACAAATCCAACCGGTTTGTTGGGATCTGCATTCAAAGGGGAGGGAAAGGACTCGGAGCTACCTTTGTCCTTCGGAATGTCATAGAAGACCAAGGTGGGGTTTCAACTGTGGTAATTATGTTACAAGTGCTCAGCATAAAAATGTGTTAAGTTGTAGAAATTTTGTGTGTGGGGAGGAAAACAGCAGATTGAAGTGAAATTGTGAGTCTGCCTCTTAGAGTACCCTGCAAGTTTAAAACTGTGTACACAGAAATGTTGTAATGCTCTGTACTTGAAGGCACAGAACTGCATGGTCATTTTTTTGTCTATATACTTGGTGATTTTTAGACATTCCGTGATGGTTGTGCTTATGTCTGAGCCTGGGCAATCTTGTTACCGTGTAAACACCAGCCCAGTTTGAGCACTGTGCATTTTCATGGACTGGGGATGTAGGTGTGCACTGTTTAACAAGCAACAGATTAGCAGAGTTTTATCATAGGTTCATATTCTGAATTTTGACAAAATTGGGGGCAATGCAAATAGTGGAGTTCTGAGGACAAATATGAAAGGGATGGGTGTCTTTTCATATACACTACATATACACAGAGATGGGTAATAACAGCCATTGTGACCAAAAGGGAGTAAAGTTTAAAACCCAAGCTCAGTGTCCTTAAATTTGAGCCATTCAAGTCTCTTAAGCCATTCTGTTATCAAAGATTTGACTTGAAAAGAAATATGCAGACACAACACATGAGTACAATCGCAAGTGCACACAGCACTGTAGTGCTTTGAGAACTAAAAAGCAATTTGCAATGATACAGGAATGTGTATCTGAAGCAATACTGCTTGGGTGTTAGTATTTCTCATTAATTTGGTTCATTAAGCCAGGCTTTCTGTCTCTAAGGGGTTGAAATCTGTTACGAGCTGTACAGTCCTCGAATCCAGGCAATCGAGGTCCTGAAGCTGGAGAAGAGGCTGGATGACAACCTGATGTACCTGCGAGATGCCCTCCCTGAGTACAGCACTTTCGATGTCAATATGAAACCTGTGTCTCGTATGGAGCACGAGGAAATTCCTGTGAACAAGGTAGGAGCCATGTGTTTCAGAGGGAAAGCACAGGATTATTTACATAACTTCCATTTATGACTGTTATCCTGGCAGGCTGTATCAGCTCTTTGCTACATCAGTTACCACAGTGACAAAAGTAGGTAAAATCAGGCAAGTCTTTGTGCCTTTTCCATAGTGAAAGAACAGTGTTCGTAAACGCCTACCATCCTCTGTAGTTAATTTTGAAGACATGCAGAGTAGCAGCCTCCACATTCCTCTGTACAACTGTGCGGGGAGGAAAGCTTTTCTTACAGAAATGTTAATGTGGTTACTGATTAAGGAGTGGTTGGTGTCAGGAAACAAGGTAAGAAAGATGAAGAGTCAGCTAAAATCTGCATCTCAGGGAAAATTCAGAGATCAGCAGACCCTGCCACTGTGTTGTGTAAACTCAGTACGATAATTCCTCCTGCTACTTTTAAAATTCCTTAATAAGGAGAAAAACTACAAAAGATAAATTAGCTTCACTTCATGTTTCAATTAAGAACTCTGTGATAAATCAAGACAGTGTTAATTAAGTTTTACAAGATTCTGTGACAATAGTAATGCGGACAAAAAGATTCCTCTTCTCCTACTAGTATAAAGTAGTAGTTCCTTAACACAGACAGGTCAGTCTTCTCTTACTTTCCTTCTGTTGGAGCAGCAGTTGTCACTTTTTGCTAAGCTCCCAATCAAAAATCTAATTACTTAATACCTTTTTATGTTTCTTAAAATTTTTTTTAATCTTTCACTCTAGCTGCAGGTACGAATGAAACCTAAACCATGGTCAAAACGGTGGGAGAGACCCAAATACAATATAAAAGGAATAAAATTTGAGCTACCAGAACATAAAATGAAAGCAGCACAGAAGTGGAGCCAGCCATGGCTGGAGTTTGACATGCTGAGAGAATACGACACTTCAAAAATAGAGGAAAAAATTCGGAAAGAACTGAGTGAAGAACTTGAAAAATAATAATGTTTTTTGCAGTCTAGCAGCTACTGATAAAATTAATATTTTTAATTTACTGTATGGATGATTAATTGTCAAGTTTTGTACATACATGGGCAAAGCAAACAATAAAGTTAACCTTTGCATATTTCAAAGTGAACAGATTTCTGTAACTCAAGTGTCCACTGCCTTCCCACTGCTTACAAGTCCTTACAAGGAATCTTTCTTCCAGAAACAAACATCTACAGAGCTAAATTGTGATAGGACATCAATTACATTTTTGTCATAGCACAAGGCTAGTGCTAGAGACAAGCTGGGATGAGACAAAGCAGAACAAGAGAAAAGCAATGAGATCATGAGCTTGTGGCAATTGCTGATCAGCAGTCACATTTTTGTTGACATTCTGAGAGGAAAAGCAACAGAAATTAATTATTAGAAAGCAGTATTTACAAGTAATTCCTAAAGCTACTGAAGGTTAATGGAGCTAGAGGGTTTTCTTTTCATACACCTTAATAACATTTTTGTTACATGTTAAAGAATTGAGCTGTAAGAGTCATTACCACAGTAAAATATTTTATTTCAAAATAAATTATTTTTAATCTTTTGTCTGTGATACTGATCAAAACTATTTACAATTAAAATATTTTACAAAAATATATTTTTAACTTAAAAAAATATAAAAAGAAGGCATAGGGATTAAGTCTGCAAGAGTTAAATTCTATTCCCAGAAGATTTTGGAGAAATAGTCACCAACATATCAATTCTGTGATGCACTACAGTTTTTACAACAAAGCATCCTTGTTATTGTATAACAATATTTATTGCAAATATACAAAGTTATAAAACATTAGGAATCTAATATGGATATGAAGAAAGGCTCTGTAGAGCTTACTGGGAAGCAAAAGGAGTTTTCTAGAATTCTAGTTCCTGGAAAGTAACTGAAGTTGTTCCGTTCTCATCATCACAATGTCTGTGACGAAAATCCTGATTCCTTACCTGCACTCTGCCCCACCTTGTTTCTGTATCAGGGGCACCATGAATTCTTTTTCACTAGGAATGGCTTAACAATAACCCTACCAAAAACTCATTGTGGACCACAAGTTAGAACAGCTTAGTGATTGCTGAGTCAGAATGATATTTAGCAATTAATACTGAAAATAACTTGTCCAGTTGTCTACTGGCTAGCAGTGATAAACTTCACAGGCTCATTCTGTTTCCAGGATTCCTTCCAAAAAGAATACAGCAGTAAAGCACTGTCACACATCTTAGAATGCCTGAACCACTGTTTTGACAGCTGTGACTTCTGAATACTCCTTAGCCTAGGAGTAGATGGCAGTAAAAGACATTTGGAAAAAACGCCTGAAGTATTTAATACTGAGAGTGATTACCACTCCTCTTTGAGGAGGCAGGATCCACTAACGAAATTTCGTATTAGAACTGGTTGAGTGTGAGTAGCAGGCTTGTTTCAGTAATGTAAGCATTGCTTCAGAAATTTCTATTTCCCGATCATTGGTTTAAGGTGTTCAAGTTTATGCTCCTCAATGAAGTCTTCTACAATATGCAGAGCTCCAATTTTCACCAGCAGAAGAAGAACTTCTTTTGTTTCATCACTATTTAAGAATAGGAAAAAAAAAAAAGAAAAAAATTATAGCAGCACTTTCATGAACCTCTCTGAAGTACCATTTTTGTTTCATGACCTTGGCTACTCTGATTATTAACAGCACCCGATTTCATCCACCTCAAACTATCACAGTAAATGACAGCTGCTGAAGTGCTCCTTCACATTAGACTCTATCTCTTCTTTTAGATATATATATATACATGGCATGAACATACTTGAAAGTGTCAAATACATGGTATTAAGGAATTAAAAAAATTCTTAACACAAAGTATTTGGGGAAGCACTTGAATCCCAAGGGCTGGCTCATCTATTACCTGTGGTTGTCCTTGTGCAGTGCACGGGCACATTGCAGCAAGTGCTGGCTGAAGTTCAGTAATTCAGGGAGAGTTGATCCACCTTTAAGATCTTGGAACCATCTCTCTGGGAGGCATGCAACCACCTGTTCACACAATAAATATTTGGAAAAAGTTTAAAAAGTATTTCAATATAACCAAGTCACATTACTTCTGGCAGGAACCTTCTGGCAGGTTCAGTCATCATTAGTGTGCTTTTTTTTTCAAACCAACGTTGATTATCTCTACAAGTAGTTATGCTTAAGAACCTACAGACCAGTATTTGCTCTAAAATGCTCTTATGCAGCAAGATTGTTAAAACATTAAAATCAAATTTTAAATGTTAAACTTTTATTTTTTTAAAATAATCCATCTTAAGTTTTGACCCCTGTTCATTAAAAACAAAAGGCTTTTAGCATACACCCTCTCCCAACATACATGTTGTCTTTTACCTTATTACACTTTTCTATATTATCTGGCCCTAGAGGTGTGTTCAGGATGTTCAGGAGAAGGTAACGATTCAACAGCTTGCTCAGTCCCAAATCACGGACCTTGTCTTCCTGGACAATCCCATCCCAAAGAACAACATTGGAGAGCAGCTGCAGTAATGAAGAAACAAAGAATGTGTGTAATTGCTGTAACTGTGCTAAAACTGTTGAAAGTTTCATGCAAGATAAAGATAAAAAGACTTGTCCATCCAATTCAAGTACTCAAACCCCAGCATTTACACTCTCTAAACTTATGGTCAGTTAGCCACTAATAAACTGTATATAATAAATAACCTAATTAACTTTACAATTGCATCTATAAGTATGTATATATATACACCTGTGTATGTGTGTATATATGACCTCCCAAGGGTGGGAAGAGCATTTTACCCTTCTAGGAGGTTAACAATTCACTAAGTACAGAAGGCAACTAAGCAAACTGTCTGAGAATTCAAGAGAGAAGTGAAAAAGTTACATCTGCTCAGGACAAGACTACACACAGTCCCTGATAACATGATGATGCTACAGTTTGTGGTATCACCAAGATTTTTTTGTAGTTCATGTCAGTAATACATGAACTACCAAGAAACACTCAGGAACTAAGGGTTTTTTCTGTTGCCCCATCACTATAAATCCTTACAATTGTTGTCATTTTTGAGTCTAGAATAAGGCTGTGTCTGTGAGGGTACAACACCTTGAGGTTAAATTATCTGAAAATCAACCTGTGTCAAGGCAGAGGATAGGCAACATGAATAGCAGGGAAACTGGAATATTGTCTGGGATGTTAATGTTATGAATTTCAAAGAAAACAAGCAAACAAACAGAACAAAACCAGCTCTACTTTCTCTACCTTAACAGCTGACCAAAACCGTCTTTCCTGAAATTTTGATCGTAGTGATGACTTGTCTTCCACAGTGCTGGTCATGGGAAGGAAAAAAAGAAGTTAAAATAAGGATTATTTTTTGTTTTATTTAAAAGAAGATAAATAGACATCTGATCACTTGGACGTGGATGTCTATAACATTTCGTCTACATCTGTAGGGAAAAAGGGTAGAGGAATTAAAAAAAAAAAAAAAAAAATATATATATATATATACAAGTTTAAGAGAGTCACAGGGTCAGCTTACCTTTTAGGATACAGAGGAATGAAGACATCTTCCTCTACAGATTTCTTCATTCTTAGGACAACTGTGTTCATCAAATCCTATTAAAAAAGAGTTATTAATGTGTCCTCAGAAGAAAGACTTCACATGCCATTTATAACAACTTCAGTGGTTATTTATCAGCCAAAAGTCTAATCTCTTAGAGGTAAGTGCACTTGCCAAATTGTATGTAATACACACTGAATAAAAAACAGAAACAGTAGACAAACCACAGCTGTAATTATCTATAGGCTTAGCCCAGAGGGTTTTGCTATATCCCTAAGCTATATCCCCAAGTGAGGCCTTTTTTCATGTTAATCTGCAAGGCAGAGGAAAAACTGCACAGATTAAAAACAAAATTAAGTTATACACATAGGATCTCCATTAAAAGATGTTAAATTCTATGTTTAAAAAAATCACCATAGCTAGGATAGTATGCATTTCTGGGCAACAGGCTTTTATGTGCCACAGATTGCCACCTACCTTTTTTTAGTCTATTTATTTAAGTTCTGGCTAAGATCAGTTGTATCACTTGACTTTTAAGCCATGGTTTCAAAACAGCAAACTTTGGAAAGCATCAACATTTTCTTTAAAATATTTCTTTTCACAGTTGGGGCCCAAACCATCCCATTTCACCAGTTAATCCACCCCATTTTCACTAGATAAACCTCCTGATTCACCTCAGAATAAAACCAGAATCAGGCTAAGAAGGGCTTGCTAGAATGACTGTGTATATTTAAAGTAATTATTAAAGGATTGCTAGGATTACATAGTAGTTTTTCTCCTCACCAATTAACCACCATTTGGGGATTCAAAAGTTTTAAAATTCTAGGCTTACTTTATAAATAAAAGCTTAAGGAATGGACCACTGAAGCATTACAAGCATTTAAAGCTCAAATTTGGAAACATAAATTAAATGTAAATCATGGTTACTGCAGTGAAGAAAGATTAGATGTACAAACAGATTCTGGACAGATACAGGCAGAATTTTTCTATTTAGAGCAACTAAATTTCTGCCTCAAGGGTGTGTCATCATCTTCAACAAGGAGAGAATCAGGGAGCTGGAAGTTAAACTGTTAAATCACTTTAATATAAAGTGACAAAACAAACAAGTAATCAGAACCAAATAACTTCAGGAGAATGTTCTCAATGCCCATAGGAGCACACACAAAATTGCACACAGTGAGTGAAATTCCCCTTTCTCAGTACCACAGGAACTTTTACCTCTCTTGCTCGACTGGACTCGTTTTTGGAAAGGACTTGTTTTCCAAAGATGTTATTGCAAAGCTGTACTAGGTTCTTTGTCTGTGAAGTAGATAAAGGATCCCACATACTCTTCACAAATGCTAGGAAAAAAATAGGAATTTATTTCATTCATAAAAATGCAAGTACTTATCTGCCCATTTCCAAGCCATTACAATGTAACAGAAGTAAACATATAAAAGGCTCAGCCTCTCACAATAATCTTAAAGAAGCCACCTTAGCCTCACTCTGTGGAACTACATAATCACTACATCTTGGAACACGGTGATACCACCAACATTACTTGATATTATCATTTTTATTTAAGGTTTGGTTGCATAGTTGCAGTGAACATTTTCAATACAATCTTATCATACCTGTAATTTTGGGAAGAATAGTTTTTTCAATCACTCTAGGCAAAACTTCTTGATCATGATCATCATCCCTTTTTGATTCAGACACATTTTCTGTATCACTGAATTCTTCTATAGCTCTGAACCAGGGCATGTCTTCCAGCTCTGTAAAGTTCTGCTGAAAGATAACTCCTGTTAGTTGCTCAGTTGGTCAGCATTAAGAGAAAAGCTTCATCCAATGATACCCAGATTCCCATTTAATTTCAGATTCACCCTCATCACTGAATGGGCCAAAACAACAAACAGAAAAACTAGATTTAAAGCAGATTAAAAACTAGATTTAATGGGTGGGATTTTTCAAGCATCTTCAAAGAACTCAGGAGAAGAACTATTTTTACAGGAGGTGTTGCAAAAGGGGCTGGAGGTAAAGGAAAATGGGAAAGTTAAGAAGATTCCACAACATGCTTCAATTTTTGAGACAACACAGTAGCTTTCTATTAATTTCTAATGCACTGTCCTATGTATAGAAAAAAAATAATTTTTCATATTAAAACATATTACACACACAAAATATTTAAAGAAAAATTCAGCTGATGCACCCACCTCCAGAGGATTCCAACTTATTAATTGAACTCTGATCAATGGATTTAATAGCTTGGGCAAGCAGAAACTGATGTAAGCATCACAGTAAGAGTCAGGAAACTTCTCTTTCCATTCCTGGAATTTCAACAGGATTTTTCTGATGTCACAAAAATCTGCATGTACATCTTCAAAGATTTTCCTACTATCCTCTAAAACGTTATCTATGGATAATATTCATTGGAAATAAAAAGAAACAATCACAGAACTTATTGAGGCACAAGCTAAAGAGTTTATGCATCTATAGGACAAATATTTTTATGGTAATTGTATTTGTTATTTATCTTTGACACATCTGACACTAAAAACCAGCTCCCTGGAAAATCCAGAAAAAACGCTAGAAAAATAGATACTTTATAGATACACATCTATAGATATATATCTAGGTTTTTTAAAAAAAAAAAAAAATTTTTAAGAAAAAAACAGTCTCAGGAGACCAAGGAAAAGCAAGTTTCTATATGATCTATTTCACAGACTTATATAACCACTACATTTCAAACTTTATTCCAGAATGATAAAATTTCAGGCATGAAAGCCCTTCTGCTGTTAGGTGAAGAAAAGGTATTATGCCTTTCCCTCCTCCTCTTCATCCATTCACTCAAGATAATTAAAACACCAACCTTTAATTCACTCTCTAGCTTCATGAAATAAATTGACTATACAAAACATGCTGTAGCACAGCACTGAGTACTGTCAGATCAGCTTTGGCATAATCTGACAGAGCTTACCTCTAGTTTAAAAAGTCATATATAACGTTGCCACCATGTAACGGACACCAAAAGAAATCTACAACCATTCATTTATTTTTCCCAAGTCATTAGTCAGAACTGCCTGGATGCAGTTTTTCTCAAAGCGTGTCACTAAAAACATGGAACTAAAATGAAGTATTCCTCTACCTTTCCTTAAAAAAAAAAAAAATCACTGAAGAAATATCAACAAGAGATCTTGTTCTAGGACATCACATTAGGACTGTCACCAACCTTTGCTTTTCTGGAACTCCTCCACCTCTGTGGGAGTCAGCTCCTCGTCACTCGACAAGCCCTCATGGTGATCTCCTTCTCCTGACTGCTCCCTCGCCTGCCGCCTGCAAGTCCTGCAGTTTGGAATGAACCCAGATGAGTTATCCTCTCCCGTGTGTGCAGGAGAAAGCTTAAAGAAAAACAATCCAACTTCAAAAAATGTACTGAAGTTGTGCGAACAACAGACTAAGGAGATACAATGGGGGAGCAACAGTAACTATGTAACCATAAGGACACCTAAACCGGGGAAAAAGGAGGGGATTTGGGAGCTGACATCAAAGAGCTTAAAGCAACATCTCTGACCTCCCGCATGAGCCATGCAATAACCTTCCCTTCACCTCATTCCCGCTGATGAGAACAACTCATCCCACCTGCAACACTGAGCATGTGGCTCAGTGGAACTGGATGCTGTCTGCTAGTTTACTGTGCAGCAAACAACTGAGCTCTCAGACTGTCCTGTCAGTCCTGGATCACTTGTTCGAAAAGCTACCTGGACAAGGTGACAGCACCCATGTGCTAGTGGGGTTCTAAAAATTACTGCCATGGCACAGGCTGCAAAATCAATGGCTTGAATTTCTACCACAGGGAAGTTATATAGGATACAGAAGTGATATTGCATGAATACTTTTAAACAGTTGTTTACATCAATTAGCATTTAAAAACTTAACTGCTTCAACTGGTACATGTTGTTATTATTATACCACTTTTCATCCATTACAATTCCAAGGTATTTGCTGCTTCAAAGTATAGTTATGCATTGAGATACCACTGCAACTGTAAAACTTTCAAAGCTCCCAATAATATAAAAAAAATTGATACCAATCTCTGAATACTGTAACATCCAAAATGTAGCATCTGTCTGACCTACACTGATAGCAGATGTGGGGCTAGAGGCTGATTTGCTTTTCACTCACCACCACCTTTCCAGTAGAAACAATTCTGTCCAATGTTGCTATTTATACAGTAATACAAAATTGTATTTCTGCAAAAGTTCCTAATATTATTAATTAAACCAGGAAGGAAAAAGTTTCCCTCATCGTTTTCTCTCATTTAAGACTTTTTAATTTAAAATATCCAACTCTATTAGTATTCAGGTTCAAATCAATGTGAAGAGAATGACATTAATACATGGATGTCTTCCAAGTACTTCAAGTTTGGAAAGCAAATACTGAAATATTTTTAGTGTAATCTCATTTAGTAATCCTACAGGTTTACATTCATGACTGCAGAAATGACAGTAAGTCAGTGCACAGCAGATTCATCAGAGTTAGTTGCACCTCTATGTAACAGTTACCTTCGATGCTCACACATTTCCAGAACCTGTGTCTTCTCATCACCTTCCCTTCCACCTTTTGTTGGTTTGTCATTCCCACCTATCAGAAGACAGAAACAGCTAAAAATAATATGCTAAGATTTTAAATTTCCCTTTTCTTTTTTAAACAGGAAACAAAGAATCTCCTTCTGTTGGCTTTTTTTTTTGGTGGTGTTGTTTTTTGGTTGGTTTTGGTTTGGTTGGGTTTCTTGTTTGTTTGGGTTGGTTTTGGTTTGGTTTTTTGTTGTTTTTTTGGTTTTTGTTGTTGTTTGGGTGGTTTGGTTTTGGAGGTTTTTTGTTTTGGTGGTTTGGTTTTGGAGGTTTTTTGTTTTGGTGGGGGTTTTTGTTTTTGGGGTTTTGTTTGGTTTTAGGTTTTTTGTTTGTTTTTTTTTTTAGTAACCAACAAAAAAACAAACCTTAGCAAAACTCTTAACAGTATCCAGAGTAAACCAGAGCAAATTCCTTTTTGCTCTATTAACTGGCTGATATGTGCTCAACATGCCAAAGAAAAAGGGTGTACTACTACTGAAGCACTGTCATATAAGGAAAAACAGCCTTTCCACTATATTAAATACAACTAGGAATTTAAAAACAATGCTATGTGCTGCTCTACATGCAAGCGCAGTCTCATTTGTAATGAGCTGGAGGTAAATCATTTTAATAGCAACTCTTACTGTGGCATTACCCTTTTCTCCTTACACCTGCTGTCAGTTCGCTATTCCATTTTACAAAGCCATCCAGGCTGCTACTTTCTCCCATCAGCAGTTTATCCCCTGAAGTGAGAAGACTGAACACATATGATTTAGTATTTACCAGGATCCAGTGCATCTGGCCTCCATCTGTTCCCAGCAGCTCCAAGCATATTGCTCTCAGCTTTAAAGCCTAAACAGTTTTAAAGGGTTTGGTTCTGGAGGTCTGGTTTGTTTGGGTTTTTTAAATAGCAGCAGCTAGAGATTTACACAGCATACAAACAACACCTTGGTGTGGGAAATATGAGCTGAGAAAACTGTACTAATTTTTCCTACAGTGACTGAAACACACTTTTCTTTTAGATAAAACCCTTACACACAAAGTGGCTTCTCCCTTCATGCTTTGCCAAATTTGTCACCTCCTGGTTTGAAATCTCCAGTCTGAGCAGACACGTAGCCTTAAAGACACTCTCAGGTAAAAGCGATGTTGCCAATTACATACTCTGTTTTTCAGATATTCACAGAATTCCATAAAAAGAAAGTTTTCTCCAACTCAAGACCTACTGGAAAACTGACTCCCATTTTCCTTTCTAAATATTGATAGGAAACTGAGTAAAAATTGACAAGGTACTTGGTCATATCATATTCAGAGAAATTAAACCAGAGAAAAACAGTATGATGGGCTTGACTGAGGTAAGAATTTCAAAGGCGGTACAGTAGAATATGCCTACTGACAATGGGAAGCGGAAAGGAGATCAAAGGTGAAAATTAAAACTTAACCCCAAAAATAACTCTACTTCTGCTCCAAGACAGAAGTTACTTTCTCACTGAAAATCTGAACTTCATACTGACTTGTCATATGCTGAATATAAGCAGATTCATTTTTCAGCTCCTCTTGCCTTCTCTTCGATACTTTCCCAGCCCGTTGCTGAAGAAGTGCATGTACAGCACATTCCAGTTCATTTATGTCCTTCAGCTGAAATACAGTAAACACTAATCAGGTTTTCCATTTATTTAAATCCCACAAGAATGAACAAGAACCAATTTCCATGGGTTTTTCAAATAGCTGTGAAATTAGAATGGAAGTATCAAGTATTGACAAGTCCCTGGTCACTGCGGTTTTTCAGGCTTTTTTTATAAGGCTGAAAACACAAATTAAATGCCAGTTACTCATCAAGGACTAAGACTTCACACAAAAGGGTTCACCAGGACACTATTGGTGTGTCTTGTTTTATTTTGGTTTGCTTTTGAGCCACTACCATTGAAGAAAATGTGTTCATCAACTAATATTTCTTCTCTTTAAAGTTACCTGAAGAAATTCATAACTGCAAAGTGACACAAAATTAAATTAAAATTAAATTTGATTCTGATAGAACTGATTTTTAACTGGGTGGTATCCCTCATCTTTCATTGACAGAACACACCTTTATCATCTTGAAAAAAAAAAAAAACAAAGGAGGAAAATGTACATACTTTTTCATTCAAACAGTTTATCAGGTTTTCTACATATGTTTTCATAGCCCTGTAGAATTTGTAATTCAGAGCTGCATCTGAAGACTTCTCTAACTCCTGGACAGACATCTTTGAGCTCTCAATATCCTCCATATATTTTTCATACTCTCTCTGGTGGGCACGGTGCACATCTTGTAAGGATGTTATCCTGAAAGAAACCCAGACAACCAGAACTATTGTCAGTTTAACAGCTAATGCATTCCAAAACATTTTTCCCATTATAATCACATACAAAGTCCTTGCCTGTGCTAATTATAGCACTTGCATTTGACCTGAGCCGCACTGAAAGATTTACCCATGCCAACAATTGCAGGAGTGCCGGGTGTGGACAAACATTATGCTTTGGAGTCCCAAATGTCATTTATGTGGTGCTGGTTTTGAAAGCACCACTGATATTTTACCTGGACACCTCAATTCACCACACTTCCCAAAAACATAAAAGCCAAATTATGTGATATCACATCATTAAACAGATTCTACTCAATGTAATCTGGGGAAAACTACAGCTCACATCAACATGTCCATAGCAGTGTAATATACATTGCATGGACAGAAGTACTTGTAAGCACTCACAAGGTGCTCACTACTAAACACAAACCAACTGACAACTCTTGCTAGTGTGTGATAAAGCCCAAAAACTTCTGTCTGTAGCTGTCACTATTAGACAGGCAGCACAGTAACATTTACATATATTATGACTCTGCTTCCTCTCTTTTTCACCCCTTCCCTCCTCACATATCCCAAGTGTTTGCTCAGCTCGACCAGGCCTGTAACAGAACCAAGGCACAGACCATAACTTATTTCACCTCCCTGAACTGAGCACTTTCCAAAGAAAGTAGCTGAACTAAGCTATTGTGTTCTACTGTGCTACAAGTTAAAAAGAAAAAAGAACAATCTATTTCAGCACTTATCATGTTAAAAGTCTCTACAAAGTTTACACCAAACAGGTTCCCCCTCCCCTTCTTGCTGTTTGCTAGAGAAGTTTCCCACTCTTGACAGCTATATTCTTATTTTTCTTTATTTGATTCTGTACATCAATTCCTGCTTCAGTTAACTCAATTCCCTTCAGGTGATTAAAGCTAAGAAAGTACACAATTCCACAAAAGTATTTAGTCCAACTTAGTTTCAATTCACTAAACAAATACATCAATGATGGTCTGTACAAACCAAAGCATATACAGAGAGAGCTTGGAGCAAGTTCACAGCACATATTTATGTTTCAGTTGTATTAAGTTACTCATCTAAACTTATCTGAACAGCTGCTTACCAATGACAGGGGATGGCTTTGGGATACCTTGGGATGCCTGACCCCAGCTGTCCCCTCCCACACAGCCTCCAGGAGGTTCCCACGTCCAACCCAGGACACTTCAGCTGCCCACACAGCAGCTGAGCTGCTCAAGAAAAGTCACAGCCTGGCACACAACTAAAGAAAAAGATCCAGGCATGTTCTGAACAGGCTGTAGAGAACTTAGGCTGCTTTGGGAAATACTGGGCTATTTTTGCAGCTGGTATAAGAACTACCATAGGAGAGGTGGGACTGCCAGCTCCACCTGTCCCCAATGAAGTTCTGCTTGCTGGGCAAACCTAACATCGAGCCAAGGCTCCTGTCAAAATCTGCCAGTATAAAAGTACAAAAAACTGCTGCCAAAGAAATACATTTACTTTCTAAAGTTTGAGTTGACAAAATCACTCTTGGAAAGTCCAAATGCTCCCCTACAATAAAGTTTTGCCAGGTAAAATAAAAATCTGTAGTATGCCATTAGACACCATTACACAGGAAAACAACCCAAAAAAAGCCCAACACTCTGGAAAAAAGAATGAGACTTCAAAGCTGTTGTCTCATTCTACGACAAAAACTCAGACAACTCGTAAGTTAAGAAGTTACCTTTCAGTCAGCCGCTTCTTCACAATTTCCAAATTCACAGGTGGTAGAGAAACAGAGGTATCAAACTTGGGTTTGGTCAGTTGGTATTTACGCATGGTAGCATCATCACAAATTTCCTACAAGAATTAAGTGTCAGTTTTTAATACACCATTTACACAATTTCTCCCTTTGCAACTCTACAGATCAACAAGACATATCATTTGAATACTAAACATATGACATAAAGATATATATTTCAATCACAAAAAAATCCAGACAAAACCTAATCAATTCAAGCATGAACTCCAAAACTAACAAGGTCTACTGCTAAAAATTGTTGCAGTTACCTGAACAACAGAATTAAGTTTTCCAGAAACAGGCAGAGGACAAGGACCTAAAATCATGCATCATACTGGATTTGAACACCAGCCTCAGAAAGATGTAACCTTCTTCCATCCCTCTAGTCCCCAAATTGGAAAAATTTCAACAACTGTCAATTCTGACATAAAGAGCTGGTTATTCAGATACTCGTAGTCTGATATGGAGTAAGTGAGCCAAGCCAGAAACAAAACTTCCAGCACATCAGAATATAGTTTATTTTTGCCAATTACTTACTGAGAAAAACACAGCATTCTACTGAACTGTGAAGAGAGCTTTCAGATTGCCACTCAACAGAAATTTAGCAGTATAAAAGAATAATTCCTGCTTTGCAACATTTGTATTATTTGCGTATTCTTGCTTTCAAGATCCCTTGCGTGGCAGCAAAAAAAAACAGAGCTCACAATTTTCTTCCCTGCTTCTTGTGATCTCTTACCACAACAGGTGATCACAACAGACTTTGGGGATGACACCACCACACTGCTTCTTAACAGCCAGACAGAGATTACAGATTTTCATTACCATCTTCTCATACTTCTAATCATCCTTTCCCTGAAGAATCAGGGAATAACTTCCTAAAATCCTCTGTAATTAGAGGCCAGGAAGGAGATACAACAGTACTCCAGAAAAGCTCTCTTGCCTATGAGCAAAAGGCAACTTCAGTGGTTAGGAAAACATGTGTCACCTGAGAGAGTTTAACAGCTTTCTTTATTTGCTGCTCTTCCCACTTGGCTTCATCATCACTTGATCCATCACCCACAGATGCTGGAAATTAAAACAATCATTATTAGATATAACTACACCCTTTATTTTTTCCCCCTCTCATGTTCTCCTCCATCTAAAGCAACAGTGGGTCTCCCAGACACTATTGGGAAGTGATACACACAAAAAAACAGAAGATGAAAAACCTGCAGGTGGAGGACTTCAAAACTGAAAGGCAAGGAAGGCTTGGAAAGGGCTACTGAGATTTGTAGAATTCACACTAAGATTAATTTCCCCAACTGTTTCTCAGACAACTACTGTTGCAGTAGGAACCACACAAACATCTTGTTTTTATGCCTCAAAGCAAAGCTGTGTATAATTCATGTAAACAAGAGTGTAAGTATAGACTGTGGCATTACACCCAACAAACCCTTGAGCATTCCAAAACATACACTCCACAACAGATACAAAAATACCTCATTAGCATTAATTTGAATGGCAGATTCTGCTCATAGTTACGCATTCCTTACAGCCCTTATTCAAATAATAAAGTAAACCTGTGCTTCATAAACAACACTACAAGCAGCTCTAAGAGAAAAAAAGCACTGGAAAAGCCAGTTATGTTTTGCATGCAGTAGGTTTGTTTACTTCTGAAGGGCTGGAATGTTGGTTTGTTTCTTTGTTTTTCATTTTACCAAAGGAGTTATAATGGCGGTGTAGGAACAGCACTTGGAAGACCAGAACCAGGAGGCAGGACTCACAGTAATTTTATTTACAGTAAATGTGCCTTCTAGAAGGCCATTTTTTTGCAGTCAAGAGGGCTAAAAATAATTCTTTTACCATTTCTCATAGTATCCTGCACTACCATAAGGGAGACCTACACCTGGTTAATGACCCATATAAACCTCAAGTAGCAACTGTACAGCCTTTTTTCCAAGAGCCCTGAGGAGAAAAGCCTCACTCCTTACTGGACAAATCCGACATGGTTCCAGAGACTAAAACAAAGCCTCCGGGAGAAACAACAAACTCACCCATGTCTTCAGTCATCCTCTGCCTAAGAGTTCTCATTTTAGGAGCAAAATCGAGATTCTTTGTTTCAGACTCATCTTCACTCTCTAAATCACTGCTTCCTCTTCTCCAAGGGACCTGAGGGCTGTTTGAAACATCCAGGGGAAGATAATCAGCCTCTGCCCTGGCTAAGTGACGCTTCCTCCAAGCAGCCTCAACGTGAGCTGCACTGGGGACATTGCCTGCATCAAAGAGAGAGAAAATCTAAGCAAAAGACTAAAAGCAACACTCTGTATGTAATGCCAATCATCACAACTGTTCAGCACCACTGTACAATTCTGGATACAGGACACAAGATGGTTTTCTACCATGTTGAATTCAAGGAGATAGAAAATGAATCCTTAAAAAGAAGTGCTCATTCCAAAAATAAAATTCAGACATTTTTCTTTTAAATAAGCCAGTGTTGGCCTGTCCTCCGTTTTTCTGTCTCCCTAAAAGATCAGGGTTAGGTAACTTAGTGAGCTTACAAAGCTCAAAGGAATCCAAAGTTTACAAATCAGCCTCAAAGTGAGGTTTTATTTTCATCTCATGAAGGGAACTGTGCATCACACAATTCCTCACAAAGAGGAATTTTCTGCTGCCTTTCTTCTATAACCAATGCTCATAATTTCTGCTCCATTTCCAAAATTAGCACAGAAAGACAAAAAATGCTTGCAACTAAAAGTGCAGGGGAACCATCACTATTCTTCCAGAAAGGTAGCTCTGACTAAGGATAAACAGATTGCCTATACCTTAGCTGGTTTAAGCTGAGTGGGACTCATCTCACCTAACCTGTCATGTACGTCAAACACAGAATGTTCTAAAATAGCTTCCTTTAAAAAAAAATCCAGGGAACTAACCTGGTGACAAATCTTTCCTCCTCTGTGGAGAGATGGATTCATTTTCAGAGCCTGAGCTGTTGTAGTCCTCATTCAGTGAAGAATAAGTTTCATCCTCATTCTCCTCCTCTTCAAGAATGCCTTTGGTGTTGCCAACTCCAGGCTCCAACTGACAGATTTCTGCATTAAGGGAGAAAAAAGCATGATCCATTATTTCAATTTCAGCTGCTGGAATATGATGTGCTATAACTGATTACCAGACATTATTTACACCTTACTGCAGCAAAGACTGGTCACTTGTCTATCTCCGCCTGTTCTCATCAAAGCATGTCAAATTGTAACATTCCAAGACAGTTATTTACAAGCCAGTTCTTGTATTGAATAAAAGCATCTTTGATGGTAAAAAGACTATGAGTCCTTCTGAGACACAGAGCGTATTTACACGCACAAAAGCAATGAGATCAGCTCCCAGATAACAACTAATTAATATTCTGATTGCTCACAGCATATTTGGATTCTTGACTTGAAACACTGCATTTAGAATACATTTTTAAAGCATTAACAATGAGGGAGCTCTTAGTTAAACTATAAACATTTATATCTTGTCTCCAGTTATTATAAAATTCTTTTAAAATATTGATTTCTCTTCATCTGCCACTACACTTCCAGCAAATCATCACATTTGTGAACAACAGTATGTACTACCTTTTATAAGAATATATGCTTTTATAAGAAGTTGCTAAGAAAATTTACCATCTCATCTGAATCACAACCTCAAAGGGAATTATTCCTCAATCTAACTTATTTTTATCTAACACTAGTAAATGTGGTATATCTATGTATTGACAGGGGTGTCTAAAGGGGAATACAGAAAGAGAACTTTTAGACACATTTGTTTGTAAAACACACAAACTCCACATATTCCAACAGGAAACTTGTCACAGAATGGTTTGGGTTGGAAGGGACCTTAAAGATCATCTTGTTCCAACCCCCTGCCATGGGCAGGAACACCTTCCACTAGACCAGGTGCTCAGAGCCTCATCCAACCTGGCCTTGAACACTTCCAGGGATGGGGAGTCCACAGTCTGTCTGGGCAACTGTCTATAGTTCAAAGAAGCTATGAATGCTACCAGAATAATCAAGAGTATTGACTGCATTCAATTAAAATATTTAAATGCTGTAAGGGCACACAATTTAATAATGTTTACATTAAGTTTTATCAAACAAAATGCTATTAAGCTCACATTTTCCCCCCAATACCAATACTCAGATCAAACTGCAATCTGGCAGCAATAAGCAATGGCTACCTGGCCCATAGCTTGAAACATATGATGTTGAAGTACAAGTTTATCAGAACTTTGTTAACTCTGATGGTTCTGCATAACTAGGTTTTCTCAAGAGCAGCCTCCAAGTTCTGATAATCTTTTACCATGGTCAAACTGAAAATAATTTCAGCACAAATACATTGTAATTATAAACCTGTAAACTAACATTGTAAGTATAATTCTGGATTCAATTAACAAGTAAAAACATCTAACAGCAGTATTTTTAGATCACTCTTCACTTCATAAAATATTCGATTAATAAAAGGACTTACTTTTGCTTCCTTCAACTTCTGTCTGTGTAGGCAGTAGGCTTTCCTTCTTTTTAATTCTAAAGGTTACTTCATTGAAGGAGGGCTTTTTAACTTTAAAAAACTCTTCATCTATCCAGATAAAAAAAATATTCTGAGTAACATTAATAAAGCAAACAATATACACACACATATATGTACGTCCTACACAGAATGCATGTCATCTTTATGCATGCACAGCAGAACTTCTCAATCACAGAATCAATGAGGTTGGAAAGGACCTCTGAGATCAAGTCCAACCGACGACCAAACACCAACATGTCAACGAGACCATGGCATTAAGGGCCATGTCCAGTCTTTCAGTTCTGGCTGGATTAATTCTAAATATTACTATGGCTTTATCACTCATGATCTATCACCTCTTAGTTAAAAACTGTGCAGCTCAGCCTCCTCAACACAACAACATTGCACTGAAATGCAGGGTCTCTTTGCAGCTTGTGCCCACCAAGGTTGCCATGTTGCCATCAACCACAACAGTAACAGCGCAGAAGAGTCAATGAAACATTTAAGTTTCATTTGTTTAAGCTTGTTCATCATTACCCAGTCATGGAATCACACACTACTTGTTCTCTCTGGTTTTCTCCAGCTGCAAGATTTCAAATGCTTCCCAGCCAAAAGAACATAGGTGAAAATAACCACCAAAGTACTTTCCACAGAATCCCAGAATTGTTAGGGGTGAAAGGGACTGCTGGAGATCCCTTTGTCCAACCCACTGCCAAGGCAGGGTCACTTGGAGCAGGTAACACAGAACATATCCAGGTGGGTTTGGAATATCTCCAGAGAGGGAGACACTTCACGCCCTCCCTGGGCAGCTGCTCCAGTGCTCTGCCACCTTCAACATCAAGAAGTTACTCCTCGAGCTGAAGTGGAACTTCTTGTGTTTTAGCTTATGGCCATTGCTCCTCATCCTGTTGCCGGCCAGCACTGAAAGAGTCTGGCAACATCATCATCTGGCACTCGCACTTGGGATATTTATATGGATTGATGAGACCCCCTCCCAGTCTTCTCCAGACTAAGCAGGCCCAGCCCATACTTCACTGCGGGGTTATCATGTAAACCCTCCCAACAGCCCTTCCCCCGACACAGCACCGCCGGGTGCGTTTACAGAGAGAGGTGACACGGTGCGCAGGCGGGGCTCGCTGAGGCAGGAGCCCAAGGCAGCCCGACCCGAGCCCCGGCCCTGCTCCCCGGGACACACACACGATCCCTCCTCACCTTCCCGCTCCTCCTCGCCGCCGAAGCTCAGCAGCTCCTTCCCGGCCCTGCCCGCTCCCGCTGCGGGCCCGGCTCGGCGCTGCCCTGGGCCCGTGCCCGGCCCTGCTCTGCGCGTCGGCTCCTCGGCGGGCAGCGGCTCCTCGGCGGGCAGCGGCTCCTCGGCGGGCAGGGGCCCCTCGGCGGGCAGCGGCTCCTCGGCGGGCAGCGGCCCCGCCGCGCCGCGCCCCGCGGGAGGATCCCCCTCGGCCTCCGAGGGCGAGCTGGCGCCGGAGTCTGGGGACGGGGCGGCGGCCGGCTCCGGCCGTGGCTCCGGCGGTGGCTCCGGCTCGTCCTCGCTGCTGCCGCTGGAGGCTGCGCGCCGCCGGGCGCGGAAGTTGCGCGGGGGACGGCGGAACATCGCTCCGGGGATCGCTCCCGGGGCCCGGCCCGATCCCGGCGTGGATCTCAGCGCGCATGCGCCACGACCCCGGCGCGCCCCGCCCGCGGGGGGCGGGAGCCGGGAGGGACGGAGGGACGGAGGGACGGAGGGACAGTGTCCCACCGGGGGAAAGTGAAAGGCATTTTCCTGGTAATTCATTCATCATTGAGGCCTAAAAATGTCATTAGTTTGAGGAGCCGGGAACCCCTCACTTCAGGGGTTGCCGTGCTGGGTGGGTGCTCCCCCTGCTCCGCAGTACCATCGAAAGCTTAAGGGATTGTGGTATTATAAAATATAATCTATAAATAATATATGATAAGATATTATTTCAATATGCATACGTTATATGTAAACTATATGGTGATAATTAGTAATGAATATTTATAAAGTTTGGTGATTGCTATGTATTATGTAAATGAATAGTAAATTGAAATGTAATTGCTAATGCCTAACTACACATAAATAAAAGAGCTATTTTAGAATTAGTAATAACATACACTAATAACAAATAAATACACTTTATAAGGCCAGGCTGGAGGGAGCTCTGAGCAACCTGGTCTAGTGAAAGGTGTTCCTGCCCATGGAAGGGGTGTTAGAACTAGATGATCTTTAAGGTCCCTTCCAAGCCAAGCCATTCTAGGATTCTATGATTATTATAAATACAAAACTGACTCTGTAGCTTGTCAAAAAACTAATCACACATTTTTCTCCCTTTTCTCAGGCTGAGCTCACAGAAGGAGTCAGGCAGGTGCCAGTGCTGGTGGAAGGGGAGGGGAACATATGGCTGGGAACAGAAGGACGGTGGGAATGTGACAAGTGATGACAAATTGGTTTGCATGGAGAGGAGTTGCGCTGTAGCTTGCACCAGCCTTTGATTTCTGCCGTGCTGACTTGAGCTGTGTGTGATTTGCTCTGTGGAGAGAAAGTACATCCCACTCCAAATGAAACCATGAAACCAGGCAGAGCAAGTCCTTCAAGTAAGCCTTTATGTCCTGAGAGAAGTGTCCAAAAATAGCAAATGTTTGAAATGTTCTTGCTTAAATTGCTCCACCTTTCTGTCCTTCATCTGCAAGATGAAGATACTAATATTAACTTGCCTCAGGAATCTTGTGAAGAAAAAACTGCATTTGTGAAGCATCAGTTACAGTACGAATAACATAAAAAACCAAGAGAAAATCAACTAAAATATATTTCTATTCAGCACTGCTTATGAATAGTTATTAAATAAAACCCAGGACTACTTAGGGAATAAGGGAAATTATAAAAATTTTATAATAATAATTCAGGAAGCACAATTCACCTTGCAGCAGTATTCATTTTCTGCATTGAAAAAGGATGGGCATCTGGTGGAAATATAAAGTAGTTATGCAAATGCTGAAATTAAACCTGTCCATGGATTTGTGCTTAAATTGACTTATTGCAGGCTCTGATTCAAAGCTGCCTTATTGTTGTGGAATTGATGCAGACTTTCCCTGGCCTCCAGTTTCTCTGACTGAAGGGTGAAGTCAAGGATAGTCTGGGGATGCACAGGTGTATTGAGCTGCTCCATTGTGACCTGGACAAAGCACGGTTTGCTGATATAGATTTACCTGGAATAATGCCCATGAAGTTTCCTGTTTCTTGTTTACCACTCCAGGACTGATGAAGACTTCCTCATTTGAAGCACAGATGTTGTGAGTTTTACCAGGAACCTTTAACATTTCTATAATAATGATAGAGCTTCTTTCCCTGGCTATGTCTCTGTATTAAAGTGTTTCTTCTCTTTCATCTGATTTTAAGTCCTGTCAATCTACTAAGTGCTACTCAGGCAAGACTGAGCTGGCTCCTTGTAAGACAAAATGGCCCAGGACATGAGCATGGCAGAAACACAGGACACAACTCTTGTACTCTTTGTATTTCCAGCAGGTTGAAACTGCCATGTTTGCAGTTGTCACTCCAGTTAATATGCTCACTAAGTGCCAAGATACTAATCTAGGCAGTGGCATCCAATATATGATGATCCCAGCTCAGAAGGGGAAAAGCAAATTCAGCCGCAGCGCACTATTTCTTGGAAGGACTGCCAGTGCCAAGTGCCAATGGATTTATCTTGTTAGGCAGTAAAAGCCTTTTCCTGACACTGCTGAGACAGGACAAAAAGATAATTTTGCTTTAAACTATTTAGCCATGAAGGTTAAAGGTAAGAGAAAGACAGGTGGGGATTATTTGTCAGAAATATTAGAATAATTTGTTCTTAACTGTTTTAGTGACTCTGCAGTCAAACCATTCCTCTGGCAAATGAATTTTCAGAAAGACTCTGAGTAGATCAGTGAAGTAGATCAGCAGATTGTTATGGATTTCCCTTTGTAAAGGAAGAAGCAGGATAAAAGCCAGACAAACCTTGCATGAAAATTCAAGTAAAGCATTAATGGCTAATAGTATGATCTCTTTTCACACTCCATTGATTTCAGCTCTGGCTTGAACTCTGTTAAACTTTAATGTCAATGTAAGTTACAAAGTGACTTGTTCTGACAGACTTACCTCTGATCAAAAACAACTTTCAACTGCAAAAAAAACCCCTAAATCTAAGAGGTCAACTCCGTTTTGGGGCAAGACTAAAAAACTATATCCAACCCCTGAATGAAACAACTTTGTCACTGATTTGAGGTACAAATCTCGTTGTTACTTGCAGCTGGTGGAAGAATTTGCCTTTGCTTCCGTTTTTCATGGAAATGTCCAGCAGGATGTCAGGCAGATGGGGGCAGCAGCACCTCAAACTGTCAGCATTACACCCAGCGAGCAAGAGCCACAGTCAGGGGAAACTTCTGTGTTCCATCAACACAGAACTTTCGTGTAGACTTCCATAAGCTGGCTTAAAACCACGGTGATCTGTTTGCCCTTTCAATAAATCCCAGATTTTATTAACTGTGTTAATAGTCATATATTTACTTTACTGTTTTACACTGTTTAGCACTGTTACGCCAATCCTTATCATAGTACCTACTTGCTCTATAGCATGCCTGCATCTTTCCAGAAATCTGTGAATCTGTAAAAATTTCCTTTTCACAACAACTCACAAAACATTCTGAAATATGAGAAGATTTATTTCGAAGTCAATATTTATGTCATTCAACCCTTAAATGCAATATGTAATTCCAGAGAACCTCACAAAATTTGGTACACAGAGGTACACTACTCAAAAGTAGTACCCAACAGTATGTACCAAATTACAGGTTTTTAGCACCTAAAACTGAAAGGTTTGTGGAAAAAACACCCACATTTCTAGCAAATGCAGTAGGGATCCCAGCCTATTGGGATCAGATGGCTTCTTGGCTTGCATCAAAACTTGAGTGTGGAGAAACAAATGCATCTGAAATGAACCTGCAACTCTGGCTTACCAAAGAAATAGTTACTAATTATGGTATAAGGTTTGTAAAATTGCAACAAATAACCTTGCTTAACCCCATTACTCTGCTATTGTCAGCACTTGGCACTTGTGAAATTCCTGTGTGCTTGAGAGTTTCTGCCTGCCTGCACTGCAGCTAGGGGATTGCAAGTAAAACCCTTGTGTCTGCTCAGCAGTTGGCAAAATTTTACTTGCCATAATTCAGTCTGCATGAGTCAGCACTGCCTCCCTTCACAACACGGTCTGGCCTGTCTGGAAAGCTACTTTCTCTATGGTTACATAGATGTTCTGTAAATCTCAACATAATTTCAGTGTGGTAGGCAAAGAAGCCTTTGCCACACTGCACAAATACAGTCCAGCTCCCCATCCACTACTAAATAATATCAGGGCTTGGCAGGGAACAAAGTTGGGACATGAATATTTTATTTTATACAGCTATGAAGTAATAGAAAATCCTGCAAAATGAATACAGTAGCCATTTGTTATTTTAAAACCTGTGTGGGCTTCTGGTTCAGAAACCAAACCAACATCTCTAGAAGTACTATTTTTGATGCAGTGTGTGCTTTGTGCCTTCTACGTCTTTTTGATAAATTGCTACTCAGAATCAGTATCAGAAATGCACCACTCCTGTTTTGTTAGGTGTGGAAAACAAATATTAACTTGTCCTTTTGTTTATCCCGTTGTGTTTTATGCCTCCATTTTAAAATAAAGATGTGGGTTAAAAGACAGTGTCTAGCATTTACTCGAAAGGAAGAAGGTGGTTGAACACTGCTGTAATTATGAAACCTGCAGCAGCACTGGGTGAGGGCTCATTTGTTTCTGTGTTCGCTGGAGGGAAAAAAGAGGAGGTGCAAAAGAAAACTTAGCATGAATAATAGATTTGAATCTAATAAAGGGGTCAGAGCTGCCACTCATCAGGTAGGTGTGGCTGTTCCCAAGTAGTTCTTTATAGCTGGGACAACAAGGTGGACTCTCCAGATGAGGAAATGCCACTTATTAGCAAGCAAAATTAAACAGGTCACTACAGGAGGAATGTGTGCAGGTCACTATTGGGCAACTACTGCTTTTTGACCACTCAGAAATAGTTGTCACTTTATGTCCCTCGATCCCTGACCAATAGCTGTGCACAAAGCATGGCTTATTCTTGCAGTAACTGATTTCTGGTGTGTTCTGGCTTAAGTTTGTATGTTTTAAACATACTTTTGCAGAAAGATGTCTGTCAACAAGCTCAGACACTGCCTGGTCAGTGGACAGGGAGACAGGCTTGGACAGGGAGAATAAATCATTCACTTCTGGCATGTTTTCCTGCAGCAGAGCAGAGAAAATAAGAAATACTATGGAGTAAACTAAGAGCAGAGAAGAAGTCATGTTACCTACTGCCACTCAGTTCAGGCTAAACAACTTTATTCATCATCTTTTTTGCTGTCAGTGGAGATCTTTCCTTATTACTCTAAAGATAGCAAAATGGCTTGTAACAAGAAACTGAGGACAAAGTACAGATAATGATCAAGAAGTAAAGCCTTAATGTGAAAACTGAGTTGCTTTTAATAGTAATAGTTTCTCCATCTTCGTTATATCTTGTTAGATTTGCTGTTGTGTGCTGGTTTTGGCTCAGACATGACAAGAAGATCATAGAATCACAGGATGGGTTGAGTTTGACCTTAAAGATCATCTGGTTCCAACCTCCCTGCCCCGGGCAGGGACACCTCCCACTAGAAGTGCAGGATAATAAATGATACTATAACAATCCTAGAGGATGAAACATTGCTTATAGTAAATCCTACTTCTTTTATGCTCCTCCCACACTTTTCACCTTAATTGGTCTCCTCTGAGTAGCTGTTGTGCTGCAACCCTGCCCCTATATCTGGAACAAGCCTCTATGTTATCATACCATTGGTTTCTTCTCCCTTCAACTCCCTTTTCTATTATCAGTTATTATTAAGCAATTTCTCTTACCTTAGTGGCTCTTTGAAACAAACAAATTCATTCCTGCAGTTTTAAGTTTCTTTGCCACTTCTTGCTAGAAGAGTACTGTCACCAGAAGGGACTTTTATTTCACCTGGTATTTGACATTAGCCCCCAAACCCACATGTTGAAGCTTGCAAAAAGCACTCTCTCCAAACCCTGAGATGCCTAAAGGCAGTATCGGCAACAGTGCCTTTAGAAACTCCATCTTCATAAAGGTAGGGTTTTTCTTTTGAACCTACTTCAAGCAGTAGTCAAACTCTGAGTGGAAACGAATTTCATTCTCCATTTTAAAGATGGAATACTAGTTTGTGCCTCAGACATTAGTAATAAAACACCTCTATATGATTCTTAGGTTGAGTAAGAGTTCAGCTTTACTTAAGGATGCATTTTTCATAGCTGACACTAAACTTTGGATGTCTACATACCCCATTTCCAACAAAGAGTGACTTGAGGGGCTGCTGCATTCAAATGTGCCTGCACAACAGCTTGTGAGTCCTCTTCTTCCTGGTAATTAATTAATGTTACAGGTATTTATTGTTCTAATAGTTCTGATCAGCTCCAGTTCATTGTGATAATGCAGATGAAACAACATTGCATTTGTGCAGAATCAGAATACATAAAGCTTTGATGTGCTAATTTTTTATACCAGGTTATCTCACTAGGGAGTCAGCTGAATTTTTTATTCCCTACAACTCCTCCCTCCCAGGCAGCAGTCAAAAGAGGTGATTCTGAGACCCCACCAGGTGTCCAGCTCTGGGGCCCTCAGCACAAGAAAGATGTGGTCCTGTTAGAGAGGGTCCAGTTCAGACTGTGAAGATGCTCAGAGGGCTGAGGCACCTCTGCTAGGAGGGAAGGCTGAGAGAGTTGGGACTGTAGAGCCTGGAGAAGAGAAGGCTCCAGAGAGCTCTTATGGTGTGGTCTTTCTGTATTTAGGGGCCTATGAGAGAGATGGGAAGAGGTATTTGCACTTGGTCTGTTTCAACAGAAGAAGGCATAGTGGTTTTAAACTGAAAGAGGGTCGATTTAGTTTAGATATAAGGAAGGATTTTTTTACAATGAAGGTGGTAAAGCATCATCAGAAAGGTTGTAAATACTCCACCTCTGCAATTCAGGGCTGGGTTGGACAGGGCTCTGAGCAACCTGATCTAGTTGAAGATGTCCATGCTTGTTGCAGGGGGTTTGGATTAGATGGCCCTTAGAGGTCCCTTCCAACCCAAACTATGCTACCATTCTGTGATTTTCCTGGCTTCAGTTTTGTCTAAAAGGAAGTATTGGCAGTATATGTAGTTACCTCAAATGAGGTACATTGCTGCTTTCCTATAGGGATCTCACATAACATTAATAAAGCAGATGGGCCATTCCCCATCTGTCGTATTTACAGAATCAAATATCCCAACATCCTTTACACAATTCCTGCTTTATGTACTTGTCACCTCAAAGCCAGTGGTAAAGCACAGACATGGTCCAAGTCCATTTGCTTGTGGGACCTGGCAGTAACATTAATTACAGAAAAAAGGAACTGTGAGGCTCCTTGAGAAGTCACCTAGTTCAATGTTCAAGGCAGGATCAACTTTATTTGCCAAACTCTTCCAACATCTGTCTAACCTGTTCTTAAAAACTTTATTTCATAGATTTTTACACTGCTCTCCCCAATCCTTAACTTCTGTAATCTGTAACCTGATCTGTTTTTTCCTATGAGAAGAAACATGTTTATCTGGTTTATTGTTTTCTTAATCCTCTCTACAATGGCCTTTATGAACCTGTAAAAGGTTTTGTGTTATGCAAGCACTTGTCTTCAGTCCAGAGCAGGCTGGAGGTGCTGCCAACACAACAAAGTCACATTTAGAACTGCCATATCACTATAATGTGTACTAAACAGATTAAAGGCTGCGTTTTAAGAGGTGTTAGAAAGTAATTCAAGTGAAAATGTCAGATGAGAGACTTTTTAATTGGGCTTCAGAGAAGCCTGTTCTTGACCCAGGGCTGCTTTGTTATCCCAATCAATTATTTGGAATTATATGAAGCACTGCTCATGAAATCTGCAGATGACTTCAAAACAGCCCAAGGCCACCTGGGCCCCTTGAATAACACGTTTTAATCCACCTACACAGCAAATACCTCTGCATCAAAGCCAAGGTTGCTGTCTGTGCATAGAATAAAAATACAAAGCATGTTTTTGGGCCGGGTGTGAGGGAGGAGAATGCTGTATCTTCAAAAGCAGTGAATCAGATGAAGGCTGAGGAGGTCATGAGGGGTAAATGCATGAATGCTGCCAGTGCAATGTGGCAGCTGCTACAGCAAATGCAAACATCAAGTGTGTAAGCACAAATACTGCCCAGTGGCATGTGCTAGGATGTGGCCATGGCCATTGCATGGCACAGGAACGTGACTGTTCTGGAATTACCGTAAATGATAAAACGTGCAACAAAGTGGAAAGGCTCATTAGGAACCCAGAAGAATGAGTCAGTGGAAAAATCTGCTCTGTTACGAAGGTGATAGGTAATTATCTACCCAGCAAAAGCATAGCAGAAAGGCTCTGTAATCGTCTGTGCGTGGCGAGATCCACTCGCTGGAGAAGGAAAACATTTGGTGTTTGAAAATGATGGCATTTTTCACGTGTTTCCTTCTTACAGGATTCTTTCATTTTTGAAAAGATAAACCCCTGAAACCTTACGTATTTCAGTATACTGAGCAGTGCCTGGCGTGAGCCAAATTTAGCTCCTGGTTCCAGCCCCCTCCGCGCTGGTGTGGGGGCCCAGCGGGACACGCTTCCCATGGAAAAGCACCAAGGGTGCTGTTACCTGTTCCCGGGAGGAAGAATTGTCTTAATCTGGGAGCCGTGCCTGTGCAGAACAGAGACCACAGCTTTCAGCTTCCAGTCGAGACAGGACTGGGATACAGCCGGGAAACTAAAGAAAAGGTAACTTATGCAGCAGATGAGGAGGCAGCGGTTGGAATCGAGCGAGCAAGACGTGAGCAAGGACGGGGTAAATGCTCCGCCAGTCAGGTCTTTAAGCAGTAGCTGTTACCATGCTACGGCAAAGGCACCGACGGGCTCGGTGCCGACATCCCCGGACCGCAGCACTGTTTGCCGAGCCCGGCCCACACCCGGGGGCTGCACCCCAGGGCACGGAGACCCCTCCATGGAGCGCTAGCAGCCCAGACACCGAGAGCCCCGTCCCGGCTGCGGCGGGGCCCGGCCTCGGGCAGCGCCCGCCCCCGCTTCCTCCCCCGCCCCCGCCGCCATGTTGTGGGGCCGAGCGCCGCGGGAGGCGCAGGGGCCGCGGCCCGGCGGAGCCGCCGCTCAGGGCAGCGCAACAGGTACCGCCGGGGCGGGGGGCGCGGGCCGCGCTGCGGGCTCCACCGCCCGCTTCGCTTATCTTTTGGCCTCTTAGCTCAGTCGGGTCTCTTCTTGTTTTATTTTTTATTTTCTGTGCTGGGTGGGGGTGGTGTGTGGGGCTTTGGGCGCTAGCGGCGGTGGCTCCCGCTGCCGGCGCTGCTGCTGCTCGCCCGCGCTCCCTCAGCGCGCTGCGAGCGGAGAGATCGCGGTGCCTGTGCCCAAAGAGCTCCCGGAGCGCCCAGGGGAGCGCCCTGCCGAGGTGAGGTGATCGGACGCGTTTGTAGAGCCCAGTTCCTTGTGGTGATGGGGATTTTGTGCCGTCTAGTTTCTGTGGACACCCGGAGTGTGGAGAAACCGGGCTGGTTTCTGCAGTTAAAGTTTGAAAACTGTTTTGTCTGTAAATAGACTGGCTTTTCTCGGTCTCGACTTCACAGCGCGGCTTGTCGTGATTCGGAAAATAAAATGAGACTGAGATACGTGATTCGGTTCCCTAAACATTAAGGTACCATTTTGAATACAATAAATGGTTTTCGCGGCAGTTGTGACATCTGTCACACTGCAGAACTCGAAAGTAGATCGTGCTTTAAGATAGTGCCTGCGTTCTTTGAACTTATTCTTGCAGCGGTTCTCTTAAACATCAGTTGGAAATTCCCCATCTAAAACACGGGAATGAGAAGTCTCAAGCTTCTTTGCCCTTGTGTCCGGGCTGCCCTATCGTGTGCATCGCATCGATGTTTTTAGACTCGTTTTTGCTGTTGGTGCTGGCCTGTGGTGGCCGCAGCTCCCACGCCGGAGTGTGCACAGGAAAACTCGGGGGGTGTGTGAAGCAGACCGTGGTGTGGATAACGTCGGTGGCACATAAATTGCTGCTGCCTTTCAAGAACTTCAAATCATGCATCTGAAAATTGCTTGTAACAAACATCTATATTCACTGATGCGACGGTGACATGTAGAAGTAATGACAGCTCTTTGGAAAAATTGCTAATTGGATAAATAGCTACCTGGGCTTCATTCTGTTACCAAACCCGGTTCATTTTTGTTACCTTGTTTCCACTCTACCTCCCCTGTTTTGTCTGTGTGTGTTTTTTAATTCTGACTCAGCAGGGAGGGGCATTCACACCACCGGACCTCTGAGTATTTAGAAAAACCCTCCTTCAGACTCTGGGCTCTGTGTGATGTGAAGAGACCTGCATGAATGCCTGCAGACATGGGTTTAGGCTGCTCCGTGCTCTCTGTTGAACAGAGTTTTTTGTCAGATTAGCCTCCTCAGATGCCTAAATTAGATCAAGTGAATATGCTTATCCTTTTAATTACTGTCTTGAGGGAATTGCATTTGCTTTTTTCTCCTCCATCTGTACAAGATCTGGGGTACGGGACATTTCCCTGGCAGAGTTGTAGCTGTCACTGTAATAGAAACAAGGAGTATGTTCCTGTAGTAGTAACAATAACAAAATGAGGTACCTATCGTTGGTTTGTGCTAATCATAAAAATAATGGGGTTATCTACCATGGGTGATGGTCAAAGCACCAAAGCTTTATGGGTACTTATTCTTTTAATTGTTCTTGTAGACAGGATGAGACAGGTCAAGGCAGAAGTGACCTGTGGATGATTTTGAACTGTGTTGTTGAGAAGGTTTTATTTATTGAGATTCAAGTATTACAGTGATTTGGACCACAGCAGTTCTTACAGCGGGGTTTTTTAACAAATATTTCTGTTGTAGTCTTTAATGCTGGTAAGTGAATCAATTTTGTGCCATAGGAAAGTAGCAGCTGTGAAAAATGAAGCTAAGTCTGTAGGTGATAGTATTTTTTCACTGAGCTGCTTGTCAGGAGCTGGTGAGGAAAATGAGGCAGCATTTGGAAAGTGAAAGGTGATGTACATGTTTTGCTTAGGGCATTATCAAAGACCTTCACAGCCTTTGAAAATAGGCATCTGTCGGGAAAATACCTTGGGATTAGTTCCTGAAAGGCAGTGTAGTCCAGATTAGTTCCTGTCACAAATTGAGACAGATGTCTCTGGTCTGAGAGATAACCTGTTAGTTAACAGTTTGCAAGTCAATTATTTGCTGTTGCCTCAAAAGATTTAATTTGATCAGCATGCAAAATATATGAAAAAACATTTAATGAGATTTTTCTTTTAAAGGTCAGAGCTGTTCTCTTTGCTTTTTAAAAACTGGTTAAAAAATTGGACATCTTTATTTGTGTTGTTAATTTCTGGCCTGTTTTCACTTGAAAGGAAATATATCCAATATCTTGGTTTTTAAAAAGCTTTTAAGTGCTTCCATTTGTTTTTATTTATCTCAAATGTAGTTATAGAATAATATTGTTTTGAAGGGACTTCTGGAGGTCATCTGTTTCAACCCTATGAAGAGCATGGCTAACTCAAGTCAGGTCACTCAGAGCCATGTCTGGTTGTGTTTGGATTACCTCTGTGGGTAGAGATCCCAAAAACTCACTGGACAGCCCTCTCCAGTCTGGTATCTACATTTGCTCAGAGTACATCCCATCCCCTAGCCTAGGTTGCCAGTGAAGACACTAAACAATACTGGCCATGGTATCAGCCCCTGGGCAACATCATTAGCCTCAACCAGATGGATTTGGGATTTCTGATCACAGCCCTTTGAGTCTGCTGTTAGGCAGGTTTTCCACCCAATTTACAGTCAACCTGTTCAAACTATATTCCACCAGTTTGACTCTAAAGATACAGTGAGAGACCTTGCTAAAAGCCTTTGTAGCACCAAAACAAGCTGCTGTGCCCTCACTCATAGAGCCAGTCATCTCAAAGGTGAGATGTGTCAGGTGTGGTTTGTCCTCAATGGCCATGTGCTGGCCATTTCCCATCACCTTTTTCTTTTTCAAGCATCTGTAGGTGGGTTGCAAGAGGATTTGCTCCACAATTTTTCTAGGGGCTGAAGTAGGATTTAGCAGCCTTCTGTATTGGTCAGCTGTCCCTCTTGCCCTTCAGAATGATGGTCTGATGTTTGCCTTTTTACAGTCATCAGGATCTTTGACAAGTCATCAAGACCCCCCAAAAATAACAGTGCTTGGTCTTGTAGTGACATTCGGCAGTGTTCCTGGCAGCGCTGGGGCTGTGATTTGTTCCATGTGTATGTATGCAAATGCTCTTATTTCCTTGTTTTCAAGTTATTTGACTTTCAAAAGCTGCTTTCAGTGCAATGTAGTGTTACATCTCTTGGCAAAGGATATTAGATGATGAATCTTGCCATATTTTTAATTTTTGGGGTGAAGCTTGATGTAGACAGTCCTGTGAAAATTATGAGAGCAGTAGTTGGCTGACAGAGAGTTTGGGGTGTTGCTTGGATTGGAAGGTTCACTTTCTGTGGCTGAATGATGTGGGAAAGTCAGTGACCCTTCTTAGGCTTTTTTGTCTTAAGTGATGATTGGTGATTATAAAGATAACAAAGATAAAGTCGTGCTACTTAGAGAGTTCTCTTTTTTTATGACTGACTAACCTATTTCAAGTGCTATTGCTTGTCAGTAAAAAACTTAAAGTGTACTTAGAGGTTCAGAGGTTGAGCCTAGATATGGAGTTGAAATAGGGTTGTTACTGTATTCCTTTTACCTTTAAAAACATACTATCACCCATTAACTTCACCTTTTAAAACTGCATTTTTCTTATGTGCCCTGGTTGGTGATAGATGACACATCAGACTATTTTGAGGGGAAACACTCGTGTTAGAGTGCCTGGTTGGATTTCTGGAAGTGCTAAGCAGCTGTTTTAAGTGATCCTGAAATTTTCAAATGCTTCGTTGCAAATCTTGCAGGTACCTGAATTACCTCTGGAATGGTATGTTTGAATCCTGATCAATATAGAACTGGGGGACTTATGTCTACATGCAAGTTCAAGTTCATTCCAGTGACAGATCAATGAAAGCCAAAATTTTAAGCCAGCTGTGAGCAGTGAAGCCTTGTTTTCTGTGTCTTTGGCTGTCTGAGTTTGATCAGATGTGAGCTTGTATTGAGTTTTTTCTCGTCAGTATATTTAGAGGAACTTTTAGCCATGTGGGTCCTCTGGTGTCTAATATTGGTACTCAAACATACAGCAGTCTTTCTCTTCCTTGAGGGCACGAAATGTGGTTGTGCCCTCTCTCTCTGGTTGTCTGCTTTCATGAATATTGAAAAAGACACTATTGTCCTTTAAGAGAAAGGACACCTTTCTTTTAAACTTGGTTAAGGACACCCTTCTGTTAAGCTTGGTTCGTGTTGGGTGATGGGATTTATCAAAGTACATGTTAACTACTCATGTCTCTCTCATATTCTGAGAAAGGCAAGCTAAGAATTCAAACATCCTGGTTGCTTGGTTACTGTAATGTTACTGCTTTCATTAATTCACTTGTCTGTCAGGATAGTGGTTTTTATTTTTTTAATTCTCATATTTAAGGATAAGTCTTTAGAAAACAAAATAGGGGATTTTATTTCATGAGGAGTTCTTCTATGCATACATTATTTTATTGGCCTTTGCAAGATGATACAGGGACTGTAGTAACTCATTTTTCTGGTATTGTTGTGCCATTAGCACCAAATGTTGTAAAGGTGAGGACTAGGTCACATAAAAATTAAAAAGTAAAAATGGAGCTGATGAAATGTCATTTTTCTTCAAATTGAAAATATTTGGAACTTTATCAGTATAGGAATGCAGCCTGGTCAGGTTGGTTACTTGGATCCTAGAGTTAAAATAATGGATTGAACATTAATATATAGATGAGCACATTGTTGCGTAACTCTTATTTTCAGAACAGCACATGAAATTCAAATGATGTAACATGATGACAGTAGCAGCATAAAGCATTGGAATTACCTAATAGAGGACAAGTACCTGAAAGCTATTTTTAAACATTTTGGCAGTTACAGATAGTTGAAAAGGCATGGTTGATCCAGAAAAGTCACAGCTTCTTTGGCACAGCAATTCTGAGAACAGCCAGTGTGACTAGAGACACTTTGATATGCGATGTTGTTGCTTCAGAAGTAGCAGATAATAATTCTGAGCTGGCTCTACTAGTGACAATATTCAAGGCTGATGCAAGTGGAGCTTGTGAAAGGCTGTGGCATCAGTCATGAGCAGTATCTGCAGTTAGTGATTCAAGAGCGTACATATGAAGTAAGGCAAGAACAGGAAATGGGAGTTAGCTCTTCTTTGTTTCTAAAAATATTACAATTGGAATGTGAAAAAGGATTACCTATTATGGCTATACTAATAAATGTATCAAAAAATCAGAGCTGATTTAAATAATACTTTAGTCTTATCTTTCAAAGGTCAAGAATTTTACTAATCAAAAGCTAAAACTTTCTGGCTTTTTCCACTACGCTCTTATGACTTTCTTAAGGTAGGACAAGTGTCTTTCTAACAGATAATTTTGCTCCTCGGGATTTTACGTGATATTGAAATGTTTGCCTAACATGGGTGATAATTGACTCCCTAAGATAATGAAATTCCATTTTGGTGGTCAAAACATTATTACTGTATGCTCTAGAGCTCAGTGGTAAAGGTTTAAGAGACCACGTTCCAATGAATGGTTTGAAGGACTGTTCTTGATAAATGTAAGTGTGGATGAGACTTGTGGATGGGAGTGGGGTCAAGAGAAGGACACTTCATCTGGGGCAGGTGAGAGGTGCCATGACCACACTGTGTCCTGGGTCCAGCTCAGGGCCAGCGTGCTGGTCCCAGAGTTCTTGTGCTGGGTGGGATCTCCATTACACCCACGCTTTTCTGTCTCACTTTGGGGAATGCATTTTTACCCATCCATTATCCATCTGAAATACTCATACCTATTATTTTTCTTCCTGTTTTGACTGCCTTATGCTGATCTTTGCTTCTTCTCCCATGAGGTTTCCCTGGTTTTTGATTCATCAGAGATAAATACCATTTCTTTGCTTTAAAGGCCTCTTGTGGCCTTTCTCCTCTCTTGTCATCTCTTTCAATTTTGAGAAGTTAAGCCTGCGATGGTTTTGTGCACCTGCCCAGCTTGAAAGCAGATACCTAAATTGTAAATCCAGTCTCTGGATTTACTGAATAACTGATAACTGAATATTATACTTCCATTAGTTTTACAGGTAGTCAAAGACTGTTCTCTGCTGAGCATAGAAGAGTGCTCCTGTATTTTTTGTTTTATGCTTAGCTGTAGCAGCCCATTAGATGTTCTGTACATTTTGCACTGTTACCTGGGACTGAAAGCTGAGCAGCAAGTTAAGCAGCATCTCTTCTATCAAAAGGAGAAAATAACAATAAGAAGTCTTCTGTTAGTTGGTTTTTTTTCCTCTTTTAGCATTTTGCCTGTGCTCCTCATGGAAGGACAGGAGTGGGCTCAAAAATTTCCTCTAAGGCAGCAAGATTTCAAATGAATAAGCTTAAAAGTAATATGCTCTCAATGCTTCCACATGGTTGAAGTAAGAAAATAATGAAGACAGCTTATAAAATACTTAGGTCTTGCACAAGTCCACATTGACATAAATTGGGAGTTCTAGTGTGAAAGTGGAGAACTGCAGGTTTCGAGGTGTGTGGACCTCACCAGACAGCATTTAAGGGTGCTTGTACAATGCTTGCAAATGATTAGATGTGAGAATTGATGTGTTTTAAAACAGAATCTAGAAAAAACAGCATATGGATTGGGGAGTCATGTGAATTAAAAAGTAGGAAGCAAAAAAGAAACCGGAGTATTTTAAGTTACCACCCCTTGAGGAGCAAGTGTATCTCACTCAGCTCTCTGGAAAGGTTACATTATGCAGCCTGGAGTTCCTTCTCGAAGGTAGAAGCTCAGAGCCTTATAAAAAAAAAACCTTATAAATAGTCTAACCTCTGCTTTTTGGGGTTTTTTTCCATTTCCTTTTTAAGCAGAGCAAGCAGAGGTGGTGATGTCTGTCTGTCTGGGATCAGGTTAGTGAATGCATTCTTCCAGGGCGTGACAGAGCTGGGTTCAATTCCCATCTTTTCCTGAGGAAGTTTGTGTCTCCTGGGAGATGGGCCAGGGATTTAAATAGTGAGCTTCCTGAAGTGGGATTCTCATTCTCCAAAATAATTTCTTCCTTGCAAAGAAGATTTGAAGCTGGAGGGATATGGACAGACAGAGAGGGACCTGCAGATCTCTGCCTTAATGCAGAGAATTTCTTGTAGGAGTTTGAAGTCCTGAATTGGCATTACTATTCCAAACACTGTTCATGGGTTTCCTTGAATGACTGTGCAAAAAAACGGGGGAAACCTTCTCCTAGGAGGAAGATCAGTTTTAATCTCCAGAAACAGAGGGGAGAGCTGAACTGTGTCTTGGTGCTTTGAATGGGTGCTTTCACAGCTGAGCAGCTGTGTAAGAAACAGAGTAAACCCAGCAATAGTGACCACACGATTCTGTTTTTTGAACAGAAACAGAGATTCTTGTATTTTGGATGGTCAGTGTGTTCAGAAAGCCTATTAGTCGGGCAAGGTGGGCCAAAGGATATTTTTCAGAAAAAACAGTTTTTCTGTTCTGTCTGGATCACTGTTGGGAAGGAAATTTCTTTTTCACCATGAGCATGGAAGGGGCTTTGTACCATAGGGTTAAGAATTAAAATACTTAACCCTTTTTTTTTTTTTTTTTCCCTTGAAATGTCAAAATATTAACTCAGGCTCCCAGTGCTGTTATCCACAGTAGCAGAGGGAGCAGGAAGAGCCAGCAATGTGCTACCCACAGTTGACTCCTCCGTTTTGTCACTGATGTCATTCATTTGTTATCAGAGTGGGTGGACTTTGCAAGCTGGCCACAGTGCATTTTAAAAAGGCCATGTCACTGTGTATAACTGTACTGTATAAAGGAGATAAATGCTTGGCCTGCCACAATGTTGAGATGTTTTTCCTTTTTTTTTTTTTTTTTTTTAATCAGTAAACTTTTCTACCAATATGCCTTGAATAAAGAGAAGTTCTAGTCTGTGATGGTTCATAATGCCTTACTCGTGCTTATTATCTCATTTTCAAGAGTGTACTCAAAAAAAAAAAAGCAGTAAACAACTACATGGGCTATTACAAGGTCATGGCTTGCTCTGCAAATACTAATGAGTTGTCTTTGTGTTCTCCAGATCTACAGGTGTTGCAAAGAGTAAATCGGGTAACTAGTGCTGCCAACTCTGTCCTTGCTAATTGGCTCTTGCAGCAAAATTCTGCAATATGTCTTCCTTCTGCTGTGGAGAAAAGGAAAAGAGTAATAGTGTGACCACACATGCTGCTTCCATGGTATTTGCTTTCTTCCAGACAGAGCCTGGTGCATCAGACCTTCATTCCTACTAAAACTATGTGTCTGTGGTTTTTCTGAGAAATGTTTTGAAAAAAAATTGATTCAAGTATAAATATTAACAAAGATTGTGGTAAGGCTGCCCTTCATAAAATGGCAATATGCCTATGACAGGGAAAAGAAAAAGCTTTTTTCACTTCTCATGCAGTCTGCCCAGCTCTAATGTTTTCTAGTGCTTTCAGCATGGTCCTGACGTGCCCCCTTCTTGCAATCTCCTCATTTCTTTTCTCCACTTGTAGTAACCATAATGAACACTGAGAGAGGGAACAGAAGTTGCAGTCTGGCAGGTCAGTTTGTGAAAACAATTAGTGCTTTAGAGATTGGGGCTAGTCAGATGGCTTGTTTACAAGAACTTGCTGTTCTACTGTTTAAATGTAAGATCCAAGTTTTCCTGTTTTCACCCTAAATGACAGCAGGGCTTAATGTCATCTACAGTGTTCATAAGGATGTTTGATGCTGTTGTTACTGCGTGGATTTCGTGCTGTGTCTGTCGCAGTTTCTTATGGCTGATGACTGAGTTCACCAAACATGTCTTCTAGAGCATTTTGCAGAAACAATGTTCTGTGAAATACTCTGGTGGTGAAGGCCATAATTTCATCCATATCATCTGTTTTTGGACACTGGTTACAGTATTTTCTTGATTTTTATTTTCTTTCTTTCAGTGAACATTTCTATATGGCATCGTGCAATGTATTGTGTAATAAGGGCCCTTGGAAATTTACAGCTTTCACCTTAGAAGTTACAGAATCATTCTAAAAAATGTAGGTTTGTCTTAAAGTGAGAATATTCTCACAATGTTTAAGGTGCTTTTACACCTTTGTAGGTCTTTATAGATGCTGACTCCAGCAACCTTATTTGCAATTTGTGGAAATAAGCTGCTTTTAGTTTTGATAGATGCATAATCTCCAAGCCTTTGGATGTGCTGGGGAAATGCAGAAGACAGAATACTTGTTGAGGACAAGTTCCATTCCTTGGGAAGGATTGTTTTCACAGACTTTCGAAAAACGTGTAGATTTTGAGTTTACTGGACTGTTTCCTCCCTCTTTTGAAAAAATGAACTGAGGGGAAATTATATTGCAATAGCAATACTGTTATCCTTCCTCTTTTTATTTCTTGGTACAACTTGAGAATCTGTCACTGGAGAAGTATCTGTGCTTGGTGTAGTCCTGGTTTCTGAATAAAGTGGATCTGTACCAAGGGATAAGAATGTGTTCTCAGTGCTGGTGAGATATGACGTCTTGTAAAAGTCCCATTTATGATTTTTGGTTGGTTCTGCAAGCTCATAGTTTTCTCTGTGAGGGTTAATGTAGGAGGGTTTTGGTGCCCTTCAAGTTTACTATTTATTTAAAATATGACAAGGTCTGCATATAGACATAATAGCGAGTCAACAGAACTAAATCATGATTTAATCACATCACATTGCTTAAGGTACTCTCAGTATAGACCCACTGGGCAGTTCCCTCTTGTTTTTGGACCTTGGGTGTTCGTGCATCTACACAGCAATGCCCAACACATTTACCAGGCTGGTTCAGCCCAGACTTGGGAAACTTGGGGAATTTTCAGGGATGCTGAAAAATCCTGTGTTGGCAGTTTGGGCAGGGATGCTCATTATTTTTGCTGGTGAAAATGAGCCCATGTCCTCCTTAGGATATGTGTCCTCATGGAATGGAGGGCTTTCATAAATAGGAATGACCCACATCGAGTGAAAGCAACATCAAAGTCCTCAAAATTTTTCAATTGAAATTGATTTTAAAATGTGGTATAGTTCAGACCCTAGAGACATCAAAATGGGGAGAAGGGGTTTCCCCATTTTGTGGGCATGGAGCTGCCTGGATTACTTCTCCCACTCACATGCTCAGCAGTTGAGGGTTTTGAAAGCTCAATCTACACAAGCCATTTCAGCAAAAACAAGGCAAAATGCAACTTTCTCTATAGCTGTGAGTTGTATGAACTATTTTAAAAGTGTATCATAAGATTTGGGGCTTTAAGAGTTAATCAGTTTACTATTAGACCTGCATTGTCTGATAATTATCTGACTTGTATTGTGAGGCCTCCCCTGGAGTACTGTGTCCAGTTTTGGGCCCCACAGTTTAAGAAGTGTATAAAAATATCCGAATATGTCCAAAGGAGCGAAATAAGGATGGTGAAAGGACTAGAGGGCAAGACTTTTGAGGGACAGCTGAGAATATGAGGTTTGTCCAGCTCAAAAAGAATGAGGGATGACCTCATTGCTGTCTACATCTTCCTCATGATGGGAGCAGGAAGGGAGGTGCTGTTCTCCTCCCTGGTGACAGGTCATGGGGGAAAAGCTGTGTCAGGGTATGTTGAGATTGGATATTAGGAAAAGTTCTCCATGGAGAGGGCAATCATGCACAAGAACAAGATCCCCAGGGAAAGGAATTGTGGCCCCAAGCTAGAAGTGTTTGGCCAAGTGCTCTTTAGATACACGGCTTAACTTTTAGGGTGTCCTGCATGGAGTCTGAAGTTGGACTCAATGATCCTTGTGTGTCCAACTTGGGATATTCTATATTTTTGTGATTAGTAATTTAAAAAAAAACTAACTGAAAGCCACTTGAAATTAAGAGAATAAAAAGTGAGTTTTCTTGGAGGAAAGATCAAATGTGTAGCCCTTAACCAGTAAGACTAAATCTGGAACAAGTCACATGCAGGTAGAAGTCTGCTGATTCTGGAGGTGTTCTCCAGCATCCTGCTTCTGTGTCATGGTTTCAGGTTCTCTTTTAGACCTCCTTGACACAACAGCTTTTTCAGAGAAATGTGCTGTAGAAATGTTTAACAACATTGACAGCATTTTTTGGGAAGGCTCTTTATAGATCTCAAGTGTTTCATGGTAGGCTGCTTGGTAGGTGCATGTCTTGGAACAAATCCATGCTTCCTTTTTTCATCTTTCTGTGGTTGATACCCTGTGTCACTGTGAGAGGTCATCACCAACCACTCCATTTACTTTCTTTCAGTAGATATGTATACATGTGTGTGGAGCCACAAATCTATGTATGTATAATAATAATGATGTGAACTATACATAGAGAATTTTTAACATCTGACTGCAGACATTTTTAATTTTTTTGAAGAAATGTGCAGTAGATAGAAAAAATGCTTTCCTGTCCTCTGGTGGAACCAGAGTGCTTTCCAGTTGCGTGATTTTTATTCTGAGATGTGCAGGAGATTCTTCGCAGGAAGGGAGTATGGGGGATGTGATATTTCTGTACTTAATAAAGTATGTTCCTGTATTGAGAGGTGAAGGGTTTTTGTGTTTGTGGGTAGGAAGTTTGGTGTCTGAAAAGGGGGTGACTGAGATGTGATTCATGTATTTTTTAAATTAAAATAAATATTTCATTTTTGTAGCTTCATCCTGTACAGTAGTTTCTCCACATAGAACGCAAGAATAATGATGTATAGATTTCAGTATTTAAGCAAAATTGTCTTACCCAAAGCACAAGCTCACAGCACTTAGTTCTACATTTGTAAAGCAGCAAATTGTTCATGCTTTTCCTTCGGATAAGTATTAGTGAATATTTTGCAATTTCAAAGAATTCTTTATACAGGTACTCTTGAAAGGATGCGTACTAGAAAAATAAATCTTAGTACTCTGATATTTATTATGAAGTAAATTCTACTGAGACCCCATTTAAATGCTGCTTTTGGGTCTTTATGTGGTAGCTCAGGAGAAGGAATAACTTCATTGTGTTGCTTCTGCAAAACTGGCTGATGACAGATTTTTAGTAGGACAAGCTCTTTCTTCAGAATACATCATGTAAGAGTGTTTTCTTTGTTAATAGTGCGTGGAGTGGTGGAATGGATGAATTTGAATAATAATTGGATTTTCACTTTGCGCAGCAGCAGCTTTTGCTTACAGAGCTGAGCACTGAACTTTCTCTTTTTCTTTTTCTTTCTTTTTTTTTTTTTTCTTTTTTTATGAAACACCAAATATTTACCGGGGAGAGCTGGCAGGGATGTGCTGGGAGCCTGGGCTGTGCTGTCCCCAGCCCTATGTCCCGGCGAGCCGGGAATTGTTTGTGTACATCCCACCAAACAGTCGGTACTGTTTTCCTTTAAGAACAGCCACAAGGTTCCGGACTGTACTGCATACCCTATTAAAAAAAAAAAAAAAAAAAAAAAAAAAAAAAAAATTAGACCAAAAAAAATTCCCCCACCCCCCTCCCCGGTGCAAATCGCGCTGGTTCAGCAGCAGCCCCGGGCCGGGCATTGTTTGCTGTCGGAAGTGGGGCCGGGGACGGACGTGCCCCGCTCGGCTCTGCCCTTGTTGCATTATTAATGGCACGATGTTTTCATGTTGCAGATGGCTGAGGGCTAGCGGGGTGCAGTCGGGACCATGATGGCTCAGTTTCCCGCAGCCGTGAATGGTGAGTAGCTCCGGCTTGCTCAGGTGGGGCTGGGAGGTTTGGATTTTTTTTTGTTTGGTTGGGTTTTTTTTTGTTCCCGCAGCAGCGTTTGGGTCACTTTGCTGTAGATCGCTGCCCGTAGGCTTAACCCGGTGCGTGAGGCTGGGAGGGGAACAGCATCACTGCAGTGTCATTTGGGCTACGGAGACGCCTGGAGTGTCTGGCAATCTCAGATCATTTACAAGGCTGAGGAATGTGTGAGTTGTAGTGCGAATACTGCCTGACTTCAAGCAAGGAATATGCTAAGTAATAGTTGATTAAACTTGCATACCTTTTCTGTTACGTAATTCAGCACGGAACGTGTTCCATTATAGTCCATTATGCTGTTTATTTTAAACAAAACATTTGAATGTGTCAAGCAGTTTGTGACATTGTTGAAAACAATCAGCCCTTCTCAAAAACTAAAAAAGAGAAAAAGGATTTTCCTCCTGATTGTGCTCCTTCCACTACAGAAACTTTTGGATTTGTTTCTTGGTAATTTCCTTTCGAAGACATATGAAAGTTGGAAGCTTAAAATTGTTTGTGTGTGTGTGTATGGGAGGGAGCTCCTTATTTTTAGAGGAGGCTTATTTATGAAGGCATGATTTGCAAAGACCTGCTAAGAAATTTGACATTTGCATGTTGTTATTTACAGAGCTGGCCAAAATGAAAATACAAGTATAGAAACAATGTTTTGTACTTCAGATGCTCCTGATAAGGAGTATTTCTCCTGATAAAAATAGGGAAATAGATACAGGAATGAATATTTATGTAATTTATCTGTGAAGGTTACTGCAGGACGGGGAGGTCTTTAACTAATTTAGAAGATTGTCACCGCTGAGATAAATTGGGAAAGGGGAATGGTTTTTGGGATGGATTTTTTTTTTCCCAGAACAACATTCAGATTTCAAATTAAACCTCTGTTTTACATACCTCTTTCATGTGAGCATAAGACATTTTGTAAAAGAAAAAAAAAAGTCTGTGTAATCAACAATTTTTTTAGTACAGTCAGCTGCAGTTTGTTCCAGACTTTGTTTCACAGACCTTACAATAAAAGCCAGGTAAAATGAGTCAATATATAATAGGGGAAATCCTATATACCAGATTTTTTTTCACTTAACTGGACAAAAGGGACTTTTAAAAAATTATTATTGCCACGTGGTTTTTGCTTCTCAATTTAAAATAAAGAATCAGAAGGTCTTTGGGGAAGATACAGGTTTATGTTCTTGGCTGTCTCTGTGGTTGATGTATGCATAAGTTATTTGATGTCTTTTAGCTTTTTTCTGCTTGGTTCTGTTGGAGGATTGCAATTGTGTTGTCAGTGCTGAACACATCCATTGCTCTCAGAAGCCTTGCTTTGGGAGAGCGATCCTTGATCCGAAATCCCTTGGGCAGTACTGTCTGCCACTCTGAAAAGGATTGGTGCCAGAGGATTCTGCCTTTCCCCTCTCAGAATTTTACTGTGTTGGAAGGCACAGTAAGAGAGACAGCATGAGGAAGAGAGACACCAGGCAATAGTTAAACTATCACTCCTCACAGAGTAGTTTGGATCACTCTGTGTCAGCTCTGTGTGTAGTTTTGCAGTCATATTTCTTATCAGAATTGATGAAATTTCAAACAAGTTGGGTCTTCTAAATGGTAGTTTTAATGTGATTTCTAGGTAAATACTGAGCAACCTTTTCTGTTGAAATTCTCTAATCTTTGTTCCTCTTCCCTGCTACTTACTACTTACAAGCACTGCTGTAATGGTTACATTCAAAGTAGTTCACCTGCATTTGCCACTCATTGTAGGAAATCTCTAATTATGTTGTTAGACCTTGGTAGTGACTTGAAGCATGAGATGAAGAATGAGGTTGTGAGTGAGGCAGCCAAGCCATTAGGCATTGCTGCAGCCTGGGAGCACTGGCTGCCTGCCTCACCTTTGTATTAGCACAGCATTGACCCTTCCCTCTTGTATCCTACTGGAGGAAATAGTGGGTTTCTTCTGTAGGAAAAAACCTCTTACTCTTACTGAGGTGCAATATCCTTAGCTTTTAGTTCATGAGTAGTGTAACGCATGAAGTAGTTTCTGTTTCAGGGTTATTTTTGGCGTTTAGTGTTACAGAAAAGTGAGTGGATGGCATGGAGCAGATGTGTGTGCAAGTGTGTGATTATGTGACATGGGGTGACAATGAGAACTGCGGGGTTCAAATGACAAAGCACGATACTCAGCCTCAAACAAATACAAGTGGGAGATGCTACAACACTCTATTTACCTGCATAAGCAGACTCTGCACAGGATCCTGAGAAGGAAGGGGAACTGAGCTGTGTGTGTAGTTCCAGTGCAGACACTCCGCTTCATTGAGGCACCTTCAGAATGTACCTTGGACAAGCAGGGTCCTGACACTGTCCAGCCTTAGCATGTGGCTGGTGGCCAAACTGTGCTGTACTGAGAGCTGGCATGTTCTTCTGTGGCCACGTGGAAACATTGTGTGTTCTCGGGGCACATGCTCTTGATAGACCTTTCTTTAAAGTCAGGAAAGGACACAGTGCTCAGAAAGGAGCTCGCTTTGACTCCATTGCTGTCCAAGGTGACCTCTGTGGGTGCCTTACTAACAAGCTGAAATTCAAAGAGGAAAAAGCAGGACTAAACAAGTGTATGTTGATTTTCCTGTAACTCAGGGTAAACCTGCCGATTTTTACAAATTTATATCCCATACAAAATGTAAAGGTTGTGATGACATTTTATATTAACAGACAAGGCTGAGCAATGTGTTTCTTATACATAAAGTCTGCCAGCTACAGCACCAGAGGGATAACAGACATTTATCTATGTGGAGTCCAGTTCTATCAAAGAGCCACTCCAGGCATATCCTTCTCCCCAGTCTGCAAACAGGATTGAGGATTCCTACTGAGGGTTTAGTTCTATCCTGTAACTGCCTGAATATTAAGCATTATTCCTGAGAAAATTATAATACAAACCCAGTTTATGGTAGTTGATTCTTCTTACAAACAGTTCTTCATCTGGACAAAGCTTGCTTAGGAATTCATCCTAAGTCTTGCAAAAGCTTTTGGAAAAGGCATTTAGTTACACTAAATAAGAAATACCTTCAGCAATTGTGTTTATAAAGGAAGAGTTAATATATTAACTACAAAAGACGCTTAAAAGGATAAAGGCTTTAATAGGTTAAAATGCACTTCCATCTAATTTGGCTCAGTGATTGCAGCTTTTGTCGCAGGAAGAAGTAGTCTTCAGTGCCATGGGATGTGTTCTTTCCAGCTGGAGAGGAGTTGCAAGATGTTTCTTTTCCAACTCCTCTCCCTTCTTCTGTAGGCTAGATTTGTTCAGGGTTTGATATCCATGCTGATAGATCTTGGTTTGGGGAGATTTAATCTTAAGGGACCAGCTGGAGCAAGGAAAGCAGTATTTGCGATTAGTATCTTTCACATTGTTTACTTAAGTACCATTGGAATTTTTGGGCTGTGCTTTTCTTTTGTTTATGTTTTTATTTGTCATTTCTCTTCCCTTTCACCACCTGTTTCCTTTCGATATAAATTTTCTGTGGTCCAGCAGGAAAATACCTCTGATAAACTGAAGTGTAGAAAGTAGTAGTTGTAACTATTTTCACATGCTTCTAAACTTTCATAAGTAAAACTGGATTTTGTGCTGCTGTGAATAGAATTGAGTTTTGTGTTCTCACACTTAGGTGTGTTGGAGACCAGGGTAGATGTTGAGGGGTTCTGTGAGGTCCTGGTTCACTGGTGTCAAGGGTAAAACACTCACCAATGGGTCTGCTGCACCTTCGCTTTAAAAAAGTCAGTCTCAAGCTTTCCAGTCTGATTTTATTTTTTTTTTTTAATTGGGAGTAACCCTGGTCATCAGAGTTCAATTAAAAGATGCTTGAGTGCAACCTGACTCTTCACCTTGTGTGCACTGTAGATATGGAAACTGGAGACTTGAATATCAACAAGCATAGATAAAGATACAAAGCTGAATTAGACCTTGCAAAACAGCTATCAAAACTTGTTCTCCCATCTAAAAGTAGGAAGAGGAAAGAAATTCTTAGACAAGGGCAAATATTTTTTCTGTCTTTACTAATGAATTTATCCTTCCTTTCAGTAAGGGCAGTGGTGTCAGTTGATATGGAGCAAAATTCATACACTCAAGTCAGAGGGGTGTTTATCTTCCATTATTACACCCTGAAAAAATTAGATTTCCAGCGTGTTTGCCATATTACATGTTTTCTTTAATCTTGTCAGAAATAGCGCTGTAGGATTGCAGAATACAAGGTGTCTTACTTATATTTAATTTTGAGGATAATATGATTCATATGGAAGATGTCAGAGGAAATCTTAGAAGGCAAAAATGATTAGACATGGAGGTATATGTTAAATGGAGTAAATGGAATTAGGTTTTAACAAGGGAAGGTTGCACTTTGTGCCTTCTTCGGTAACTGAGTTTTGTAGGCAAAATGTAATAGATCCCATGGTTGGACTTTATTAGAGAAATAACTGGCTAAAAGGGAAAGAAAACACAAGTTTTAGACCAGAATGTTGTAGTCGTGTTATTATTCATGGATTTTATCATGATGCCAGTTTTAGTTATTCTTTCTGGCAACATGAGCAGTAAAAAGTAAACATACGCTGGTTAAATTGGGAGATGACAAACTTTGGGGTAATTTTCCAGCCAGAATTACACAGTATGGGCTGCATATCATTGGTTAAATTTCATCACATTTCTGTTGTGCTGACTTCAACTAGCTTTTTGGCCATACCATTATGGGCTAGAAGAATTTTTGCTGTGTGCTGGGAACTCAGCAGTTGGCTGTGACTAAGGAGGAAGACAACCGGATGTGTTAGAGCATCACGTAGTAATTACGTGATTTGAGGGAAAGGAAATGCATCCTAAAATGTGGTGGATGAAATAAGGAGTGCTGTGTGCTATTGCTTAAGGCACTGGTGAGATGTCTTTGGGTTATAGGGTAGAATTTGGGTTATCTGCTTAAGAGGGGAAAAAAACCCCAGGAAATGGAATAGATAGGGAGCTGAGCTTTAGTGTAATTAAGTGCTGAGAAAGAATAAAGGGATTGGCTTTGTTAACCTGCCCAGATAAAAGCTTACTGTTTTGTTCTCAGTTTTAATTTCAATTTCATTGCTTTTGATATTCAGTAAATAAGTTTGCTCTTTATTTTTTATTAGAGCAACATTAAGGAAGGAAATATGCATGTCTTTGAGTACAGTGTTAGCACAAGGGTAAACGGAGATGAACCAGCTGTTGATGCAGTTGGTCTGGAAATGCGAATGGTTCTGTCACCAGTGACATTCTGGGACATGGTCAAGGAGGAAGCCTGATTGCCTTAAGGCAGAGCTTGCATTTTAGGAAGGAATTAATGTATTAGAGTTTCTTGGAGAAGCAGCAGTCTGCACATGGTGACCTTGGAAGTCCCTTCCAATCCTATGCTCCTAAAATGTAATGAAGAATTAGATAATAATGAAGATTAGTGTTAGATCTTGAGCTGTTAACTCATTCTAAGCCTATAGCTTTGTCCTGCTAAGGTTTTATTTTGTTAGTATCATGTGTTAGCTTTTTTAAGGTACGTTTACACTGAGTGGGAAACCCAGGATGGTTTTTATCCTGAATACTAATACTATAGTGCAAGCTGCTTTATTCATTTTGGATGTTAGAGAGAGACTTCCTGGTGTTTTTTTGTTCAAAGGATATAAAACCCTAAACAAAAACCTCAAGATCTACGAATACTTCACCAAAATGGAGCAGAGGGGTGAAGGCTTAGCTGAAGGGACTCGAAACATAAATCTATCACATGGCCAAGTTTCAAAGGGCTTTGAGTGTTAAAATGCTCATTTCCTTGAAGGTTTAACTCCAAAGTTTGTGAAATACACTATTCTTGTAAGTCACTTCATGTGGTTGTTGCAATTTGGGGTTGATGAGCATTGTATGAAGTGGCACCATCATAACATTTACTAAATTCCAAATCATCTGTGATCATCACTTTGAACAGGCCATAGACAATACTAATCAGTATTGGCAGAATGAGTTCAGGTTTAGCCCACTAATTATAATGGCAAGAATAAACACATTTTTCAGGCATTGTGGTCTGTCAAATATATTTATATAACGCCCTATTACTTTAATTAGGAATCTTATTGTGTTCAGGCTTTCCAGTGTACTGCATCAGTTTTTTCGGACATCTGTTGTTTTTCCGACAATGGGACAGTAGCCTTAAATCATCACTGAGAGAGTTGAAAGGGATGAAACCCTGGAAAGCTGAAAGAATGTCAGTGTCCATGGGACTAGCATTCATACTGGGTATCTTCAGAGAAGATATTTTAATAAGCTAAAAAATTTGTGCTTTAGTTGGATGTGAAGTTCCCTGTATGCGAGTCTCAAGAACAGGTAGGATTAACTGAATATCAAGAACTTTTACTGCTTCTTATTGAAGTAATTTGCTTTAAAGTTTTTTATATATGTGTTTATAAATAATAGGTGGTGTATTTTAAATTATGCACCAATATTTTTCCCTGCATTTCCTCTCATAACCATGATTTAGCATTGAACCATGATCTCTGCAGCACAGTTGTTTCTTTAGGAAACACATCTTTCCTGAAAAGTTCTGGTTTCACTGTTAAGATCTCTGCACCTGTTTCAGTGTGCGTTGATACTTGTATTACAGTACTGAAAAGAGTACTTATATTTTATTATGAGCTACAAGTGAAATTTACTGTGCAACACATAATAGTGCTTCCATTGTGCTGCATTTCACAGGAAATCTTCAGGCTTGGGGAAGTAAAGTGTACAGGTGTGAGTTAATGTATAAACTATTTCTGATGGGGATTATGTGGGTGGGAAGGCCAGCAGAGTTACTTCTATTTCTCATGTTCTCTGTATTCAGGTTGAATTAAGAAATACACAGAAGTACTTTTTAACCTGACCTGAAGATAACATTCACTAAGCTGCCTCTTCTGGAAATGATCCACTCTGTAGTTGCCAGAATCTGTTAGACAAAAGGATCTGGAATTAAACACAAAGTAAGGATACCTGTAAAAAAGGTGGCCAGAGAGAGGATGTGGCTCCTGTGTTAAGGGAGACTAAATGGGTTAGAGCTGTTTAGTTTAGAGACAGCTAAGGATATGTTAGAAACCCATAAAGCTATAGCAATATAGAAAAGGCTGACAGGGGAAAGAATACTCACTGTTTGTTCATAACTGAAAAGGAACACAATACCTAGTGAAATTATTGAGTTTAAGGCAAGAAGAAGAAGATGGGTTGGTTGGCTGATTTGTTTCACACAGTGAACAGCTTGGTTTTGGGACTCACTGTCTTACTTGTTCTTCAAAATCAGTACAGGGAATAAAAACTCGAGGAAAGATCTGTGCCATGGCTATTAAATACTTTGCTCTATTTTGTATGGTTTTTGTTGTGGGGGGTATTTTTTTGTTTGGTTGTTGTTTGTTTGGGGGTGGGGTTTTGTGCTTTTTTGGCTCAAGAAGCTTGCCAGATTGCTGGTTTCTGGCAGTTCAGAAACTAATAACCAGGGAAGAACTCTGTTTCAAATTCTAGCCCCTAAACATCCCAATGAGCCACTGGGGAGGCAAGATTGGTGACTAGGATACAAACTTATTCCAATGGTTGTATGAACATAAATGACTGTTTTTAATTTATTATATTTCAAATCAAGCCCCTATGTGTGCTAGGAAAGTAATACTGTATATGTGCTGGATATAGTTGGCAGGTTCTGTTAATAAGTAATTTAACCTTCTAAGGAATACTGTTTAAGCAAACTCTTATTCTTGCTTCTGTTTCCTTTGTGTTTTCTTCCAGTTTTCCCTCCATTTTTTCTTTCTGCCAGGACTAGAAGTTACAAAGAGGAGCGTAATAAGACTTATCAGAGTTACAGAACAGCTTCCGCGTGTTGAATAATTGCATTGACTAGGACATTTCAGCTTGGAAAAGAAAGAGTGGGGATGGTGGAAGCAGTAGATGTCACCTTCCCAAGGTCATTCCTTATTTTGTAGGCAAGGGAATGGTAATTAATCTTCGATAACACAAGGATTAACCAGTATCAGATGAAAGTACCATGGCAGATATCAATCACACAGAACACTTTGCACAGTGTCAAATAAACAGTGAAAGCTGTGGGAAACTGTGGATGATAAAAGGGCTTGGATTCCTCAAATGATTAGAGATTGGTGGATTTTCCCTCTACTAATGAGGTACCGCGTCTGGTTCAGGAGCTGCACTGAGGCTGAGGTGACACTCTGGAGCAGTACCACCACGTGCTTAGCTCAGCATGTTGCTCTCTGCTGGGATCTCAGCTGGGGGAATATTCAGTCTCTGCTGGAAGGACTGTTACTGTGTTTTGTTTCCTGAATTATCTCCTAATTCCATTTTATTCCAAGTTCATTCAGGAAATGCCTCTTCATTTTTTCTTCCCTTCCACCCTTCCTGTCTACATTTTTTGTTGTTGTTGTTCATCTCTTTTCCTCTTCTCTTTCAAGTCTGTATCCCAGTTCTCCATTGTAAATATAACCCATCAGCCTTCCTCCTGGTCCCAGACTTCCTCCTCAAGTCTGAGAACCTGGAAATGTGGTTCTTACTCTGATGGCCAGATAGTGACAAGAACTACAAAAATTACTAGAAAGGACCCAATATTCCTGAAACAGAATTCTGCTCTGATTTTGTCAGTGTATGTCTTCGTGGGAGAATAATTTCCTTTACTGCTCCTGATTTCAAGGTTCATTTTGCATCCTCTTGCCTGGTATTTTTACTACCTGCATTTCTCCTATTGCAGAAAGGTCTATTGGCTGCCACAGATGGAAACTCACCTGAATCTTATTAGTTTTGCTGCACTCCACAGAGATTTGCTGGACAATAATTAAACAAATTGTCCTTTTGTAAATTTTTAATTAAATCACAGGGGTGTTTTGTGAATGCTGTTGAGCAGCAATAGCATAATACATCCATTTCCAGTATTAGAAATGTTTTGTCTAAGCTCTTGTGGACTTTTCCCACAAACATGGTGACTAAAAATTTTTATTTTCCTCATGGGAGGCTTTGATACTATACAGGTTGATGAGTTTACTTAGAAAAGCTTCTGACTTGTCCTTAACTGAAGGGTAAGCATCTCTTCCATCCTCTGTGTCAGGCTAGGAAGGAAGGCCATGGAGTCTGTCAGCTGGAAGTTTGCTCACCTTAAAAGCAAATGGAAGCACGTCTTAAAGCTGGAGAATTTGGCAAAGTATGATTATATTATGCCGTGATAATATTGCTTACTTGACTTTTTCATACCCTCTACTGGAAAGACACTTGTTCATGTGACTTTATTCTTCTCTACTTTCCATTTCTAAAATCCATCCAAAAGTATGAATTGCAGGTTTAGGGAAATGATCATGCCCCTGTGCTGGGTAGGGGAGAGGATAAACCTCAAATCCTGTGTCCAGTTCTGGCTCCCTCAATTCAGGAAGGACATCGAGGGGCTGGAGTGTGTCCAGAGAAGGGAACGGAGCTGGGGAAGGGTCTGGAGCACAAGTGTGATGAGGAGCAGCTGAGGGAGCTGGGGGGCTCAGCCTGGAGAAAAGGAGGCTCAGGGGAACCTTCTGGCTCTCCACAACTCCCTGACACAGGTGGGTGCAGCCAGGTGGGGATCCGACTCTTTTCTCAAGTAACAAATGACAGGACAAGGGGAATTGGCTTCAAGTTGTTCCAGGGGAGATTTAGATGGAATATTGGGAACAGTTTCTTTACTGAATGGGCTGTGAAGCACTGGAACAGGCTGCCCAGGGAAGTGTTGGACTCACCACCCCTGGAGGTATTAAAAGATGTGTAAATGTGGCACTGAGGGACATGGTTTAGTGGTGGGCTTGGCAGTGCTGGGTTAATGGTTGGACTCAATGATCTTAAAGATATTTTCCGACCTAAATGGTTCTGTGATTCTGGGCACAGACAGAGCTGTCACTGGATAGAAGAATGGGCTTGTTTCATGTGCTGCACCAGTATTAGTAACTCAGCAGCTACATCTGATTTCACTGTCTCTGTTTCTCCAGAATTAGGCAGAAAATAATTTTATATTAATTGCTAGTATTGATTCTAGATCTGGCAAAGGCTTCGGTTAAGCCCAATTCTGCCTTTCTTGCATGAAGAAGTTGGCACACAAAGTTAATTAACGTTTAGGAATAAAGCATGAGTTTACCAGCATTGCATGTTACAGTGATTGCGCTTTTTGATGGTAAGTAGAAAACTTTCTTCATTAAAACTTCAAAAAATCCTATTGACTAAATTGTCGATAATTTTACAGAAAACTAGTGAAAAAGCATATTAATTTGAAGTTTAGAGTACTGTCAAGTTTATACTAAATTCTTGTGCACATTTCTTAATGTACTTTTACATTAGTGGAGCTTTAACAAAACTTTAAACCCATTTTTTTGTTTGTTTGGGGTTTTTTCAACATTTTGCTTCCTTGGTGTGGTTTCTTTATTTTAGTGCTTCACTGGAATCGGCAATAATTTGATTTAAGAGGATGTTCTGAAAATGGATAGCCTTAATGAGCTAAAAGATTCTGTGATATCTATAAAGTGTAGGAATACTATCCTCTTTTTATAAACTGATAGTTTAAGTGCTTTGGAATAGTCAAGTGTGCAGTAGAGTTCAGAAAATAATTGGATCTATACTGTTAGCATGGATTACACTATTATGTATCTCTAAATTGTTTTAGGGATTATTCTCCTTCTAAAAGCAAGGATTATGTTTCTACATTGAGATCATTGCATGGCACAGAGTGTTCTGTATTCTAACATTCCTCCTTTATGGATAGATTTTGTGTATCAAAGTGGGGGCTGACAGTGCCATGATCACCAGGCAGAATTCTGCATCACGTCTCACAGGAGCAGGTGGATAGTATAAACAAGCTCAATATTTGATTTTAGTGAACTACTCAGCCTGAGGGTGCCCAGTATACCAAATATCTGGAAATCCTGTACATAAGGTAAAGAATATGAATTGTACCTTCAAATACAACGTGGCTGCCATTGCTTTGTCCGCGTTTTGTAAGTTTGCTCTTCAATTAAACAAGCTTTTCTTGGCCGAATCCTGTAGCCTTGCATGTGCCTGACACTATGTAGCAACCTGTTGGCAGGTACCAGTTGTTTTTGGATAACACGCCAGAGATGCTTGAAAACCTTTAAAAATTCTCTTGGCTTCAATGGACACAATTCTTCAAAATTTAGTGAAAGTACAAAATCAAAGGAAAATCATGTTTCCCTGTGTTTAATATGCTTTAGCTGCAAGTTTTTCCTTTTAACTATGTGCACACTAAAAGAAATTGCTAAAGTCATAGTTAAGCACAGAGATACTCCTTTTCTCTGGTGGCTGTCTTGGTGTTGCTTAATACACACTGAGAGCCTCCGAGGAGCATTTCTGATAAGACAGGTAGTCGGGGGATTGATGTATTGTGAAAGGAGATTGCATGTGGCTCCTGCCATGGCCTGAGATTGTGGGAGCTGCAAACAGCAGGTTCAATCCTCGAGGAAGAGCAGGTGATGCTTTGGGATGGACCCAAAGCCACCAGAGTATTAGTTCATAACACATTAGCACACCTAACTAAGGATAAATGCTGATTATCAGTCATTTTCTCCTGTGTTTTATATATAGAATCAACAGCAAAGGAGGGAAGCAAATATTGAAAATAGCAATAACATTGATAAGGAATCTCAAATTCAGACTAATGGTAAAACGTTCTGTATATTTTCAGACTGCTGGAGTGTTTGCTCACCACTGAGGAAAAATTAGAAGTCTGATTCAACATCTCAATTGGGAGTGTTAAATCCAATCTGTAATAAATACTTCCACAGTAAACTTATCTGCAAACACAGAAAGACTGGAATTATTAGATTTATCCCAATATGTCCTAGACCAGACAACTCTCTAGAGGCTCCTAATAGGAGACTGTAATGTGATTTCTGGTTGCATTAAGGAAAACCCCTTGTTATACAGCTTGAGGCACGTTGCTGCATGTCTGTGGTGAAATTTCCCCATCTTTAAACATGGGAATAAATATTTATTTAGGGTCATTATGAAGCTTCATGCTAGTTTTTTTGATAGTTAAAGAGGTGGTGGTGTAATCACTCATCCTCATGACTTTCATGTACAAGGAATGCTCTTTCAATTTAGGTTTATTATCTCTGTGCAGTTAATTAACTTTGTAGGTCGTAGGAGCATCGTTTTTATTAGTGAAAAACAAGCAATGCCTGTGAGTGAGAAACAAAGACAGTTCTCTTGAGAATGTGAGAAATGTATTATGGTTTTTCCTTATCACTACTCCTGCTGCTCTCACTACAGCTACCCTTTGCCTATGGGCAGTACTAAGCAGTGGCAGAGGTCTTACAGAGCATTTTTAAGTCTATTAACTTTTCTTCTAGGACTGCACTTTCTTTTCTCCTTTTTTTTTTCAATGGTAATTTACTGTTTTAAAGAATGAGCAATGTTTGTTTCCCTCGATGTTGGCAGCCCATCAAAGCAAGTCCTTTATTTTATTCAGGTTATCTGTCTGATGCAGTGTTGTAAAGACGTTTCTGGAGCTTTCCTGAAATGCTGTGATCCTGCCATAAACAAACCCCCCTTCTCTCACCTAGAGAGGTGTCTTTTATTTAAAATAAATTTAATGGAACTGAGGATGTTTAATTGCCAGCATAGTAACTTGTTTCCAGCAGTATAAAATTGTGAGTGCTGCCATACTGACTTACAGAAATACTTGTTACATGAGGGTGAGGTCAGTCTGTATTTTGTCATCCTAAGAGAAGTCTTGAGAGTTGACTTAAAGTCATGTTTAGCTTTGGATGTTTGAGTCTTTGTCATTCCACTTGGGCTTTCTACTTGGGCAGACTCCACATATGACACTGAACTCTTGGATGTGTTGTGGAGTTTTGGAGTGAGCAAGTAAAGGAGCTTTCACTGTTGGTTTTCTGGTTTGGAGTAGGGAATCTGTGGAGGCATTTCTGGACCTCAAGTCCATGTTTTCCAGTATTGGATATTGAGAACAATTGCCAGTGCTGACATTTATTCAGTCTTCTCTGAAAGTTCCAATCTTCTCTAGGAAAGAAAGTTTGACCTCTGTCTTCCAGAAGTCTTACTAATATAGACATGTGGTTTTCATAAGCAAAAAGAGCAAGTGAAGACAGTAGTTACTCTGTTCTAGGGAAAGTCTTTGTGGGGAAAATCTCTCGAGTTCAGCATTTCTTGAGTTTTGATTCCTGAAAAGGCAGAGTAGTCAAATACAGTGTTGGCTTCATCCAGATGGGTCTTGTTTCACGTATGAAATTGTAAGATTCTAAAGTAACCTATTTTGAAGAATAATGATTTAATGAGATCCCTTCTTGTCAGAGAGATTATACTGTTTTTCCCCTCCAAAAATTTCCCAGCTACAGCTGGAAAAAATTATTTATTTCTTAAAAATATAGAGGAAATTTAAGCTGAATCAGAAAAGTAGCAATGTACTATTCATTGTCTGCAGCAATGCCTCTAGTGAGAGCATGTAGTAGCAATTATTTTGATTTCTGGTGGGGAACTGATTTGTAAAGGTATTGTATTTCGCTGCTGCTTGGAGAGCCAAAGGTTCGCCATTGTCCCTTGTCCATGCTGTGGTCAGAGGTGTCTGTGAAGAGCAGAACCTGCAGTTTGGTTTGTGATTCATGCATGACTTGCCATGAGTGAGGACTGGGGCCATGAGGAAGGACAAAGAGCAGCAATGTCTCTCTGCAGAATTAATTGGATCTGCTTTACGGGCAAGGCATTTCTCAACCCTGGAACTGAAGGCATTTTAGTGCAAAAAATTGTTGAGCTAAGCCAGATAAGTTTAGATGATACATCTTGGATGACGGATGTTCCTGTTTGACTCTTCTTGCAGTTTTGCCCTTCCAAGAAGAGGAGTATCTTCCCTTCATCACAGGTCAGCACGCCCAAAACTTGGTTGTGTGTAAGGCAGGAAGTGTAACTTTTCTCAGCAGTTGCGCTGAGTGTCCGTTTTTACCACTTGTGGCAGTTTTGGGAAGCAGTCACAGTATTTGTGAGGATTGTAGCATGATTTGATGGTGATGGCACAGAAGAAGCAAGTTTCAGACCTATTTTGGCTGTGTTTTTGTGATGGTCTTAGTTGTACTGTACATAAACAAAACAGTTACTTTGGAGAATGGTGTCATGATGTGCTTTGTGGAATTGCCAAGACCTTGTGAGTCCCATTGTTCAAAGTGTTTATTTCAGATAGCCTGGTATGGTATTTTCATGTGGTATTTCGAGGAATCTTAATTTGAGCTTTTCTGTACACAGATTTTACTTTTCTTAATTGTATTGCCAAGTGGTAGCATCAAAAGAGCCGTGAGCACCTGGTTAAGCTAAATAAAAGCATTCAAAGTATTTTAGCCTTCCCTCTTGTGCTGTGCTCTTTATCTTGTTTCTGTGGCATATGGGATGGGAGTTGAAAAAAAAGGTGAATCCTTTAAATAATAAGTGTGGGTGGGATTTGGCTGCCTTCACTGTGGATCCCTACTCAGAAGCATTGGTGGGTTTGGTTTTGGTTTTTTGGGGTTTTTTTACACAAATAGTTTCATTGTCCAACAGTTATTAACCTCTGTTCAGAAAACAATGACCTGTTCTAGTTCAGGCTGCAGATGGCAGACTCTCTTTTAAGTGGTGTTCGGGTAAAACTTATTTTTCTGGGTTATAGACAAACACCAAAAATCTCAGTGGGAGAGCTGTGCTGACCTGAATGTGTGCTGTTCTCTAGATCCTAGTTCCTGCTATGAATATTTTTATTTTTAAAAGCCTTTATTTTTATATATTGGAATTTAAGACCTACTACATTATTTTCTTCCATGCTTATAAAGAAACCAGCAGAGAGCATATTTTTGTGGAATTAATCACCAGAAAAGTAAGTTTTTCAGTCTTTGTCCTTAGGGAAAGGGAAAAAATCAGAAATTGTTCTTACTTTTGAAAATAAATTATTAGCAAGTTGGTGTTTTCAGGATATATATTCAGTTCCCAGAAACATTCCCACAATGTACTTTTGATAGTGTATATTTGTAGTTATCACTATTCCATGACAGTAGCTGCTTGCACTGATTCACTAGGACTGTGGAAGACTGTGGAAGCACTTGTTGATATAATAATGTGGGTTTAGTCAAAGATTGTTGTTTTTTTTTTTTTTAAATTAAATTTATACTTGCAAGAAACTTGTGGTTGTTCAGCTGACAGAAGAGGAAGGTTCAGGGAGACCTTTTTGTGGCTTTTCAGTAGGGAGCCTGTAAGAAAGCTGGGGACAAACACTCTAGCAGGACCTGTTGAGATAGGAGAAGGGATGATGGTTTTAAATTAAAAGATTGTAGATTTAAAATAGATATAACACAGAATTTTTTTACGAGGTTGGTGAGGCCCTGGCTCAGGTTGCCCAGAGAAGCTGTGGATGCCCCGTCCCTGGAAGTGTTCAAGGCCAAGTTGGATGGGGCTCTGAGCAACCTGGGCTAGTTAAAGGTGTTCCTGCTCCTTGCAGGGATGTTGGACTAAATCATAGAATCACATGCATGGATCAGAAAGGCCCTCAAAGATGTACTTCCAGAGGTAAAAGCGTGCAAAATATCAAGTGTGCAAAAAATAGTGATGTTCTTGGGTGTGTTAAGGAGGGCAAAAATGAGAATGAAGGGTGAATGTGGATCTTGAATCACTTGTTGAATGAGTTTTTAATCATCACCAGCTGCAGCTGTGGTGTGAATCTGGTGATTTGCTGACCTGCAAGGTTTTAACACATTTGAGACAATGGTGTCTAAGGTTTCAAATTTCATAGTTGAAGAGGAAACACAATTTACCAGATAGTAAACCAACTCTTTGAATACAGAAATATATTAGATTTTCAAGATTGATTGCCATCTTCTTCTTAATTTTTGACATACAAACAAGGAATTGTGCATGTATAAACAGAAGTTGCCTTACAATGTAAACTGGATTCTTTAGAGGAGCTATGGTGATGGTCATAACTTCAGTCAAGCACTTGTTACTGTGTTTTTATCGCTTTGCAGCCACTGACCACATGAACATGCTGTGGTGGTCTCAATCCTTCTGTTGTCAATTTAAAAAAGCCAAGGAGTGTTGTAGCTACCTGGTTCAAAAGATGTTCAAAGAGGAGTATTTAACAGAAGGAAAACGTAATGTTGTGAGTATTTTGTTTTCCGTAAATGAAAAGAATGGTCAAGTTCTCTGATTTTGCTGCTGGCAGCTTTAGGAGCATTTCTTCATCTTGTCGAGATAATTTCTATAATTATAACCACATTATGCGCTTCCCATTTGTATCTTAAAATTAGCACTTTAAAGAAATCTAAGTGTTGCTCTAATTTTTGCCATTGGGTATAAGTTGTCCTCATTTATGTCTTACAGTAATATGATGTCCATTGACTTCTAGGCATCTGATTTAGATTTACTTCACTTTATTATCAGTATCTAATATAGATTTATTTATAGTCATGTAATCAGAAGAAAAAAAAAGTGAGGGTCTTGAAGTGCAATTTCACATGTAACCTGCAAGAAGACTTGTTCATTGAGGCCACACTAAAAAAAAAAAAGGTATATCCCCAAGAGAGGGAAACAAAATGCCAAAGTCAAGTGTGTAGAGGTTGTATCCTAATGCTCTCACATCTTTTCTGTCATACATCTCCCCAGTGAGTTTCTGATTTGTTTTGTTTTGGTCTTTTTAACGATTTGTATTTCTCTGTTAAGAAGCAAGGGTAAAAAAAATCTATACCCATGCAAGGAGAATGACAGTTTTCGTAGGACCTTCTTAAGAGGAGACATTAAATCTTTTTTGGAAGATGTCTTTTTTTATGTGGATAAACACAGATGAGAGATGATTAACACCATTACTGTGTCTATATTGGCAAGTACATCAACTCAGAGTCCTTTCACCGTTGTTTTTCTTTGAAAATCAATGCAAAAAGCTCTTGAAATTTTGTAGGTTCAAAGCTTTGAAATAAGGTTTATGTAGGAAGAGGGAGCATTTTATAGTAACTTTCCTTCAGAGTGTTGTGTCTTTTAAAGCAAGTTATTGATATCTTATTAAAAGAATTATTTATTCCCTCGACTGTCTTAGTGAGCAATGCAAACACTTGAGCAGATTAACAGTTCTTTGGAAGCAGGAATGCTCAGCAGAATATAAGTTTAGAAGTGTTTTTCATCTAATCTTTCAGTGCTGTTTTGAGTGGCTCCATTCAGAATTTTGGCTAATTCTTGAATTCATTGATTTGAAAAATTAAATATTTGTCAAGAACTTCCCAGTGAAAACTTCCTCCTCCTCCTTAAAGAACAAACCCAATTATTTCTGGCAAACTGCTTTTCCTGCAAAGGACGCACACCCTGACCTTTATGCAGCAGATTGGAGCATTTCTGAAAGTCCATCTGGTTCTGCCTGGTATTACCAGCACAGCTCTGTAAACATAGTTATTCCCTGTAATTTATCGTTACTACTCTCAGGCTGTAATATTTTGTGCTTCATAAAGTATTGAAAAATTTGAAGTGGAAATTCCATGCTGTTTAAAAATACACAGCCCAAAATATCAGACAAAACTAAGATATTTTTGTTAGCAGTCCCAATTTTGGTTTTAGAGTGTTGGCAAGACAAATACGAGTTTTTTTGGCAGCTGGAGGGTGTTAACCCTGTGCATGAGAACCTGAGTGACACCGAGTGCCATTTGTTCATCTGTGAGCCAGGGGAGTGTTCAGCTCACACAGGGCATGGTGAGACACATCCTGCCCAGGCTGCAAACAATCAGCAGCGACAGGAAGCTGCTTTGCACCCGCTTTGAAGGACGACAGAGTTTGTTTGAAAGCTGAGGGTGAAGCAGTCTGGCTGGGGGATTGTCTCAGCTCAGCTTGCACATCTGGGAAGCAGGTTTGTGTTGCATAACGTCCTTGCCAAACTGGTAGGAGCTGGGTGTGTCCACATCTAACTTCGTCTCTTGAGAAAGCCAAGCTTTTATTTTGCAAGTGACGTGCTTTATTTCTGAAAGTTTTCAATCCATTTGGTTGTTCACTGTTTTTTTGTTGGTTTGTTTTGGGTATTTTTCCAGGAGGTCCAAACATATGGGCCATCACCTCCGAAGAGCGGGCCAAGCATGACAAGCAGTTTGATAGCCTTAAACCCACGGGAGGTTACATTACAGGTTGGTCTGAGGCTCTGCATTACACATTAACTTCTGTGTACACATACCTATCTTTGTAAAACAGTTTGAGAACTGCATCCTATTTCTAGCCTTTTATTGTGTGACTAATAACCATATTCTTCAGGCAAACAGCCACAGGTTATTAGTAAACTTAACAAGCTTTTCTCTGAAGTCTGGCACGGGAACGCTGTTCTATTTAACCCTGTCACTTCTGCAGCCACCAGCTATGTGCTGCCATTCTGTCTAGTTTCAGAAACAAGAGAAAATCAGGCAAAATCTGTGCTCAGATGGGAGGCTGCCAGGGAGCACTTACAGCAGCTATTGTGGCAAGTGACACCAGACACACCAGAAGTGGCTCTCCTCAGTCTGAGGAGAGAATGCTGTACTGTTAGCTATCTTTGTTTGGGAGGAGGAGGCAGGGTGAGGGATGCTGACAGCTTGTCCTTGTTAGCAACTGCTTGAAATATATTACCCGTTGGGCCTTCAGCATGTTCTGGGTGGACTGCTGGCATCTTGCAGGGGCCTGCTGTCAGTTCCAGTTGCATTCAGCTGCTTCTCCTCTGAAACAATTGGGTCACATTGCTATGCACCTCAGAATTCACAGGTTTTAAGTTTAAAATCTGCTTGTGATGTCAAGAAAGACCCGAGTTCATTGACAAGGATGTCTTGATTTAAGAATGCCCCATTCTTTGTGGGTGAGTGGGCACTAAAGAGCAGCCCTGATGGCTCCTACCTGCCCCGCTATTAATGCCCTGTCTAGTTGTTCCACTGGCCCTGCTTTTCCTGTTTTGAGGCTGGAAAGGACTGAGGAGAGAGTGGGAAGTTGTCTGTTTGGAACATGCACATTTTCTAGCTATGTGGCACCTAACTCCTGCTTTGGCCAAACAAAACTGGGAGGTTGATGTTTACCTCCAGCTGAAAAATACGCAGTCCCAGGGACTACCCTTAGGCCACACCTGGGCTCTTACCTGCACCTACATCTGCAGGCTTTGTTATTTATTTGGCAAATGCTTGAAATAAAAGGTTGTGTATGAATAGAAGGGAAGAGAGAGCTGAAAGAGTAACCTGAAGTCATAGCTTTAAGCATCTGTAATTCACTCAGATGTAGGCATAAACACCACTGTCCCTGTTCTGTTATGTGTGCCCATTGATGTGGAACTTGGTATGGGATTGCACAACGGTTCCTATTCCTTTAGTGAAATACTGGATATTCTCTGACAGAACAGAATATTATTTAGAACATGGTATTTTCCTAGTTTTTCTAGAGACACAATACTGGCTCAATTTAGATGGGATAGAGGAGAAGGAAATAAATATCATGTTAATCCTTTCCTCATAAGTAATTGGGGCAAGACAAAATTTTCAGTCATTTTTACTTCTTTAATTATTGCACCTTTTAAACTGTTGGCAGCTGTTGATATGTGAAACTTGTTAAAGTTTTTACAGCTATCTGAAATCACTTCTCAACAAAGATTGGGAATTACAGAGTGCATGGGTATCTGACAATCACTGTCACCAGTGTTAAAAGCTGGAAAAAAGAACCCTGGAAAGTTTGGCATTCAGCATGGTGATTTCTGTCAAAAACCTGATCCCCCAAGAGAGTGCTGAGCTCTTCAAAAATCTGTCCCTGGTGTGAAAGTCTGTCTTTTTTTCCTTGTTTATCACAGGTGATCAAGCACGTACCTTTTTTTTGCAATCAGGTCTACCATCTTCAATCCTTGCTGAAATATGGTAAGGTATTCTTTACTGTTTGTTTTTCTTTTTTAAGATAGGAGATGCATAGCATTCAAATACTACCTTTGGTGTGTTGTGTTGTTTCACAGAGGCTTTCAGCAGTCAAGGTGGAAAGTGTTGTCTGAATAATTGTTTTAATTTTATTAAATTTAGAGAAAGGATTCAGCTCATATGTGTACCAACAATTAACTAAAAACTGGTAATTTTTGCATCTTTCTTATGATGTTATTTCAAATTGGATCATGTTGAACACAGCCTTTTAAAACTATATTAAGTGCTTGAAATACACTGAAAGTAGAAGACAAGAAAAAAAATCTTAAGTCCCAGAAAAAGTTAGTAGAAGGGTAGTTGTGATATGTGAGATACCAAGCAGTGCTGTAATATAGGAACTGGAAAAAGTGCTGTTCCTTGCAGCACTTTTGGTGGTTTCAACATTTGAAGCATTTTCTTCTCTGTAACCCCTGAGTCCTCACTAGAATCCTGTGCTGATTTTGGGGCTCTTACTTGGCTGTTACCAAGACCTACATATGCTAAAAGACAATTACTTGAGGCTCATAATAATTACGAACAACTTAAAGAAAAAGTATTAAAGAAAATAACTAAATGTAAGTTAGTTTTTTCTTCAGACACATAGAACCATGGAAAAGGCTTCTAGGATTATCATGTCCAACCAACGTCACCACCATGTTCATCACTAAACCAGACGCTTCAGTGCCTGGAAAGAGGGGCAAGGAATTTTTTCCGTGGGGCCTTGGGATTTTATACTGAACAGTAACAGAATCAAAGGAAAAACGTAGCTTAACATTAGTCTAATTTTTTTCTTCTCCTAATTTTATTGACATTCTTGTGCTTGGTCCTTGCATGCTTAAATATTAATTAAATTTCATATTATCTGTCTGACCAGAAATTTTGTGGTTATGTATATGCACTGTCGCATATACTTCCTGTTGTATTTATTTGGAGAAGTGTCAAAAGGAAGACAGTTGTGGATATCAGACTTAGAAAACCTCACCACACGGTGAATTAATGAAGTTTTCATAGCTGTGTATAGTGCCTTTAGCAGGTTTCTGGATCCTCCTGCGTCCTGTTCCAGATTCTTGCATTAATTCCTTACCTTACCAAGGATTCATTTAAAATAATTATTCTGGCTAGGAGCATGGAAAAAAGCATAGCAGAGGCTTGCAGCAGAGGCAACAAGTGTATCCATTGGGTAGGAGACTTCTGCTTCCCCAAATGTTTTCCTGCTTTCTCTGGAATTAAGTATTTAATATACAGCAGCTTCAGAACTGAAGTCTGCAGAAGTGGGTGTTCAAACTTCTCAAATTTCTGAGCATATGAATGGTGTCAAAAGTAGAAAATTTACTTTGCAGTAACTGCACAAAACCAGTAAATAAATCTGATGGGAAACTTTCTCACTGTTTAAAAAATTTCATTTCCATTTCTTCTCTAATTTTATTTTATTTTTTTATAAGGACACTATCAGACCTGAACAAGGATGGAAAAATGGATCAACTGGAGTTCTCTATAGCCATGAAACTCATCAAGCTGAAATTGCAAGGACAGCACTTGCCTTCAGTTCTCCCTCCTGTCATGAAACAAACTCCAGTGTTTTCACCACTAATGTCAGCTCGCTTTGGTACTTATGAATATATAATTACTTAGTGTTCAGAGGTAAAAACCATAGTTAATTGCAGCCAAATAAAAGAATTAATCTGACCATGAAAGTTTAGTGACTCAGTGGGGAAAAAAATCAGTATATTCTGATTTAGGAAATTCACCAGGTCACTCTCTTAGTATTTTTGATGATTTGATTCTTTGAAGACTTCTAAAATAAAGAAAAATGTTTACTGAATTTTGACAAGAAGGTCACTCACATCTGCCATCTGACTTGCAGGCTCTCATTTTGTACTGGTGGTCTTTTTTTGTCTCACTCCCACTCAATCACCTATTTATACTTGGGGGTTTTAAAGTTAAATTTAGTCAAAGGTCAAAGTTTTGGTAGAACAGAAATTTTACATATTTTTTTCAAAATGAATCAGTTTGTCTATTTTGGTTATATGATTAACTGAATAGAATTACTTTGACTTTTTTTTTTCCTGACGGTGTTTGGGGATTTAGTGCATGCTTGTTATTGTGTTATTTTGTAGAACAAAATACCCACAGTTACTTCAGCTGGATTACAGAATGAGTGCACACTTTTATGCTGAAATGAAATGTGTGCATATATTAATTACATACATGATTTAAAATGTCTGCCCATCACCAAATCTCGTGTGTTTGGGTACAAGGGCATGCATTTACAGGGAGCTGTGGTTGGCATACAGTTACCTCTATTAACTTTCCATCGTCTCACCAGCACACTGTTGTCTCCCACAAGATGCAGCCAGTAATTCAAGTGCTCCTATTTGCCTCAGGCAGCTGCCTCTAGAAACCTTTTTCTAAGCATGGGTCCCTAATAAGGACTTTTCACCCCTATGGATTCTTCCAAGACTGATACTTGGAAGAGACTTAGTTCAGAAACAGCATCAGTTTTTTTCCCTGTAGAGGATTGTCACAGCTTTTGAGGTGTGTTGTAATTGTCTCTCAGGGGCCTGGCTTGTTGAAGAACTAGGTATAGCCGCAATTACAGAAAACCAGATCTTATTCTGTTGTGAAATACTAACTAAACCTATGAATGAATGTGCTTGTCAAGAGTTTTCCTTTTAAATTCCTGTTCTTCAGTATATTTTTCCCTGTGAGCTTTCTTGTCTAAATTTAGAGAAAAAAGTTGAGCATCAATTTTAACTCATTGCATTCCAGACAACAGTTGCTTTGTGTAGTTTCTGCCTGACGTAAGGGACGCAATTTGTTGCTGAAGCCTCTGCAATGTTAAACCATGAATTGTTGGATTTTGCTCTAGGAATGGGTAGTATGCCAAACCTGTCCATGCCAACATCTATGTCTGCGATCACACCATTAGCTCCCATGTCTCTGACCTCCATGACTTCCATTCCTCCTTTGGTTATCTCTGCTCCCCTGGTGCCTTCTGTCAGTACCTCCTCATTGCCAAATGGAACATCCAGCCTTCTGCAGCCTCTGTCCGTACCTTTCTCCTCAAGTAAGTATAGCACAGTCCAGTACTTGCTTCCACAATTGTGAATCGTATTTTCTCTATGGCTAATTTCAGAGAGGAATGCTAATGCATGCGTGAGAGTTTAAAAAAACAAACAAACAAAAAGCCCAAACAAACAAAGAAAAGCAACATAAAACCCTACAAATTATTTTTCTTCCAAGTTCACATTTGTTAATTCTGTTCTAACTAGTTAATCATAACAACAAGACACTGATTAGCTTTTCTTCTATCAAAGTGAATGTTAATTATGAAGCATTATTTTATACCTAGCTGCTTTACAGTTTTGGGGTTAATTTTTTTGTTTCTGTTTGTTCCAGCGCTGCCTCATACTGGTTCTTTAGGCCCCATGGCAGGAGGATTTGGTGGTTCCAGTATGCAGAAGGCACAGTCACTGATTGATTTAGGATCTAGCAGGTATGAAAGTTAAGTTTAAAATCTTAAGTAGCATACCTTCCAAAACTTTTTGAATATATTTTCAAAGTATATTTGTTAAAAATTCATCTATCTAATGTGACCTACCAAGCCTGAAAATAGATTTTGTTTTATATGCACAGTAAGTAATATTTTCAGTAAATCTGACAAAATATCCAGAGTAGGTGAGGAGGTCAGATGAGCAGTGCCAAAAAGAAGGGAATGTACCTCATTAGAAATAAAAACAACTTTACCAAGTGGTTATAAAAGCAATGTTTATCCATTATGTGCTCATTCATTATTGAGGGCACCATGTGATCAACAGGCATGTAAGAATAGGATTTGTTATCAATATTTATGTCTGAATTTGTTTTATGAGTAATAGAAGTTTATGAATCTTTGTAATCAGCTGCTCTGGTTCACTGATTTTAGAGCTTTGCCACAGACTAAAGTGAGGGACTGGGCTTATCCATCCAATTGGGCATCCAGGGGTGTCTCCCACAAGATAGTCATGGGGATGCCTCAGCCCTAGCTCAGCTCCATGAGTGACTCAGGCTCTTGCACCTCCTTGCTGCCTATTCAGTGCATGTGGGGCGCATGATCTGGGCTCCTCACACACCTGATGTCAGCAGATGTCCTGTACGATGGTGTAGGCATGGCATGTGCCTGGAATCATCTTTTTTTTTGGTTCGTTTGTTGTTTTTTTTTTTAATTGGAAAGCTGTCTTTTGCTGGTGCTGTACAAAGGAGCTCTTCTCCAACATTATTGTTGGCAGCATTTTCACCACCATGTTATGTCATTCCATGCAGGGGATGTCAATCCAGCATTGTGCTGGAGAGGCTTTGTTTTTATCAGCATTCTGTATTGCCTTGGATAACATTTCAAATAGATTTTTTACTTGACAGAGCAGGGGATTACCTTAAGCAAGGCAGGCTGGATGCACCCAGGTTCGACTGATTTTCAAAGATGGTGTGCTGAAAATGCCGGGAGCTGTAGATGGAAGTTTCTTGGCTATATCTGAACCCTCCATCAGCACTATTCTGCAGAAACTGGCTGAGCTGGAAAAGCTCCACTCAGCATGTCTAACAGAAAGAAGAGGTAGAGGTGGATTATAGAGGTGGCTGAAACAGCTTTAGAAGCTGCTTTTGGTTATGAGTTCATCAGATACATTTTTATTCTCTTAAAGTTACTTAAACAATGACCCAACACTCTTAGGAAAGTTGAGGTGTTTTCCTGTGGTTTCCTATACTATTATTTTGCAGTGTTAGGATGATCAAATATGTGCGTAAGTGCCTGTGATACCAAAGGAACAGGATTTTCAATTCAACATGTTGTTTCCTTTTAGATATGTCCCTACTTGTCCCTATTTGTGATGAAATTGCTTATAGCAAGTTAGCAGAGGTAGAAGTTTATGGAAGTTGTTTCATGTTACTGGAAGATGCTATGTATCTTCTGTTCCAATGCCTCTTTATTAAGCCAAGTGATTTATTTCTTTATCTCTTTTTCTCTTTTGGTTTTCTTTTAATGATTGGTTGGTTGGTTTGGTTTGGTTTTTTGCTTTTTTTTTGTCCTCTTTTGTTTTGAAATTATATTGCAGTTCAAATTCTTCCTCTAGTGCATCACTAGCTGGGAATTCACCAAAGATAACGTCCTCCGACTGGGCAGTTCCTCAGGCCTCCAGATTAAAATACAGACAGAAATTTAACAGTCTTGATAAAAGTATGAGTGGATATTTATCAGGTGAGTATGACATTTGGTATGGACTAGGAAAACCAGTGTTTTCTGCCTCTGAACATCATCGGTTGAGGGATGGAATTCCAGCTTAGGATTTGACTTGCATGTGAAATAAAAGCTGTAATGTTGGTGTTCAGACCTGTGTAGGAGAGAGTGGTTTCAGCCAGCCAAGAAATGGAAATAGCCATCAGTTCATAGACTTGGGCTTTGTGTTAGACCTGGAGGAGCCAAATACACTGGGGAAGCTACAGCAGCTATTGCAGGGAAGAGGAGAAGCCTGGCAGTGGTGGGACTAGAAGAGTCTGAGAACCACAAGGCTGTGGAGTTCAGCTCTGTAAAGTCAGCAGGCATTTTTCAAACATCACTCTTCGGACTGAGACTCTTTTCTTGTGAAAATCGTGAATGAACTCATGATCATTTTTGTGCCATGTTCTCCTATATATCTGTATTAGTCAGTGCTTAGCTACTTGGGCTATATCTTTTGAAATTAATCACTTTGGGAAAGACACTGCAGAATTGCATTGTTCAGTCAGTTTTGAGCTGAAGGTTTCATTGACCTGCCTAGAAATGTATATGGTTCTTTGCCACCAAGGAAAGCTTTCCAGGTGCTAGCTCAAGGTTTAGCCAAAACAGTCAGCTGTGCTTTTGTGACAGCTGGGGGGATTACCATAAATACCTGTTTTTCATGACAGCTTTTCTGTGAGGTGCTCTGAGTGAAAAAAGTATACGAAAGTATTTACATCTTTGTTGTGTTCAGGTTGTAATGCCTGTTGTTAAGCTTGCAAGTAAAACCAACTGATGAAAATGGATTAGATTAATATTAAAAATAAATATGCCCCAGTTCGTGACCCATTTTTTTTTGTCTCGTGAATCTTTGAACAAAGTGTTTATTTTTATTAAAATCTTTTACACTTTCACTAAGGGTTTCAAGCAAGAAATGCCCTTCTGCAATCAAATCTTTCACAGACTCAGCTGGCTACTATTTGGTGAGTTTAGTTACTGATTCAATGTGTTTATGGTGTTACAAGAGGAAATGAACTTTATTAGATAAGAAATTATTGGGAGACGCCATAGATGTAAAATCATAAACAGAAACTAAGCTGCTAGTTAAACTAAGTTTGTTCACTAGCCACTAGTTACATTTCTAAAAGACACCTTGAGATAATATAATTTTTCACTCTGTGTCTGTTTCTTAAACTCCATGTAACAGAAGAGATGCTAACGTCACTTTCTGATTCAGGGATGCACTCACTGAGCTGAGGGCTTACTCCTTTCAAAAGTACGATTCTGAAATCTAGGTTGTTAGTTCTAAAGTATGGAGGCAGATTAAAAATTAAATAACCCTTCAGCTTTCTTGAGTTTTCCTGCAGTTTCCATGAAGATATCTGCATATTACATGTTTGTTAAGACTTGCCTTTATTGTGCTGATGAAAGTGGTGAGAGTTTTCTGAAGGCTTCAGTGATCTGCCCTGCTAGATAGGGTAGTTTAGGTTACATCTTCAGACATAATTCAGATGTTATACATGAAATTTAATGGCCCAGCAGAATTTGCAACAGCTTTAAATCTCCTCTTGAGTTCCTTTTCTTCTTCCTCTATCCTAGGACAGTCATTTGTCTTTAGCAGCAGCAAAGCTCAGCTTGTTTGGTTGCATGTTGTGAAGGCAAACATGGAGTGTGGGGTTGTATTGCTCCTCCCTGGTGTCTGGGGGAATAAATCAGGTGTGCAGTGGCTGTTTTCCTTCTGGATGTGGATCCTGAAGGGATCAGGAGCCAGTTCAAGGAGCTCTGCATACCCCTGTAGAGAGGATTAACAGCCAGAATTTCAGTTTCGCCCTAACAAATTACCAATATTTCTACTGGGTGTGTATTCATGGTAATTACTGTAATAATGGTGCCCTTACGTGTGAATAGTGTTGGTGTGTGAACATAACAAAAGTCTCATTTTATTGTCTCCAGCTTTTGTTTTTCACTGTGGCATGTGTGTTTGTGATGGGGTTTGTTGTGGTTGTGTTGCTGTTTCCTTTTTGTTTTTCATAGGGTTTTTTTTAATGAACTTATTTTATTCAGCATTTTGCTTATGTGCAGTCTAGGGACACATTTCAGCAATTCTGTCTATTTAGATAGTTCTTTGAGAGAGGCTTCTGCTTTCTTGAATTTGGTTTCACACACACACACACACACACACCCCACCATCCCCCAGCTGTGTGGGAAGCATTTTGTAGGTTGATATGATCAACTTGTCCTTAGAGGGAGTGGGTGGTCCTTCTCCTACCCACTCCAAGGTACTGTGGGCCAGCTCATGTCTTCCCTGCAATGTCAAGGAGACACAATGGGACAAAAGAATTCTATGCAAAGGTTCCTGTTACAGAGTTTGATGTAATTTTATATAGTGTTTTCTATGGCTTCGAAAAAAAAATTGAAGTGGTTTCTAGCATTTTGAGCTGGTTAAGAACAGTCCTGGATTCACTTTCTAGCTCTTCTATTGGTGATGCAATGAATCAAGAAATACCTTTTACCCCTTCCTGTCCAATTTTCAGTATTTTATGGAAATGGAAGAGAATTGGGATTTTTCAGTCTGCAGAAGAGAGTTTCATGGATGCTGAAAAGAAAGCTTCACCTGAAAGGAGCCTCCAAGAAAGATGGAGAGAGACTATTTGCAAGGGCCTGGAGAGACAGGGCAAGGGGGAATGGCTTCAAACTGAAAGAGAGTAGTTTAAATTGGATATTAGGAAGAAATTCTTTACTGTGAGGGTGCTGAGGCCCTGGCACAGGTTCCCGAGAGAAGTTATGGCTGCTCCATCCCTGGAAGTGTTCAAGGTCAGGATGGAGGCACTCTGAGCAACCTGGTCTTACGGAAGGTGTCCCTGCCCATGGCAGAGAGGTTGGAACTGGATGATCTTTAAGGTCCCTTCCAACCCAAGCAATTCCATGATTCTATGAACTTAATAAGAGTACATGATTAATCAATATCTCCATCAATTATTTATGCTATTAACTATAAGCATTTTTACCAAAACATTTCACAGGAATTGCCAGTTTTAAGAACTGTTTTCCACAGTGCCTTGTTTCAGCTGTCATTTGTGAGTGATTGTGATTTTTGGTTCTAATTGTGCTGCTGTTGAACCCCTGCAGGTCCCTGGCTGATATAGATGGAGATGGGCAGCTGAAGGCTGATGAGTTTGTGTTGGCCATGCACCTCACAGACATGGCCAAAGCCGGGCAGCCACTGCCCCTGACTCTGCCCCTTGAGCTGGTGCCACCTTCTTTCAGGTAATCACTGAGGGCAGTGAAATGTAATATATTTAACACAACTGCGCTATTTCTCTAACAGTGGTGGGGTGGGCTTTTTTTTTCCCCTCCAGGAGTGGAAAATACACTGAAAACATAAATGGAACTCTCCCCTCTTACCAGCCTGTGCAAGAAGAGGAGCCACAGAAAAAACAGCCAGGTAAAACAGGGTTCATGTTCTTAATGTATGGGGTTCCTTTTGAAGGGCACTGAAACATTTTGAAAGTGGAAGACATAATCAAATCCATGGAGAGCTTCATTTCAGGAGCTATATCCCTTTTAACTTGCATGGTAGGAAGGTTGTTAAGTGGATGTAGTCAGCCTGTTACATCTAATAGAATTGAGAAGGCTGGGACAGGGGCTATTTTTAGCTGTAGGAAAGGAAAAGTGTGCTGATTAATAATGTATTCTGGAAAATAAACCCTTCATGGCCAGACACTGTCATGGTACTGCAATTTGTTTTTTCAATTGAAAGTTCCTGGCATTACTGGACATTCTGAAAGCAGGGGTGTCCAGTGTAGCTCAATTCTCTGAAAAGTGGAAGCAATTTGAACTTAACATAAATTCTATTACAATGTTACAGGCACACTGCAAGACAGGACTTGCCTGCCTTTTTGGAAGGGTGGTTGCTGGGGGCCTAAACCATTCCTTTGTGTCTTTTTATCCTTGTGTGCAGTAATTGAGCTTGATCCTGTTTTGGTTTCTGACAGTTTTAACTCCAGGAACTCTCACAGGGAACACCCTTAAAAACTAAGCTCTTTATCCATGTATTAATGTTTCCTGCACATTGGAAAACCTTTTTAACAGCAGATACTCTTCTCCCAGCTTATAAAAGCTGTACTTTTATGTTTTCCTCTAGCATTCTTTCCTCTTTCATTCTTTAGAGTTAGAGGCTTTCCTGTAACATTCAAGTCATTTTTGTGGTCATTTTTAAAGTGGAACTTCTTCTTCTTCTCCCCCCATTGGAATAAACTTAGGAAAATTTAGAGGTATTTTTGAACAGAAAAATAATACTTTAACAAATGAAAGATGCTTACATCATCCATGACTGAACAACCTGAGCTTGCCAAGAAGTGTCTATCTTTAGTGGCATGACTGAAGTCCTTGTTTGAGAGCAGTGTTTTGCACGGGGCAGAAATAATGACCTTTCCTTATTTTAGTGACATTTGAGGACAAAAGGAAAGCCAACTATGAGAGGGGAAATATGGAGCTGGAAAAACGCCGACAGGTCCTGCTGGAGCAGCAGCAGAGAGAGGCTGAACGAAAGGCTCAGAAAGAACGGGAAGAACAGGAACGAAGAGAGAGGGAACGCCAGGAGCAGGAACGGAAGAGGCAGCTGGAAATGGAAAGGCAGCTGGAGAGACAACGAGAGCTGGAGAGACAAAGGGAAGAAGAAAGGAGGAAAGAAATAGAAAGGCGGGAGGTTGTTTTCTTAACATTAATTTTTAATGCTCTAAGTAATGTGTATGTGTATACAGCATCCAGGATTTGAGTGCTGGTTTGGTTCTGTCTCCTGGCCTGGCTGATGTCAGGTTGTCTCAGAGAGAGGACATCATTCATGTGTTATAAATACTGGTATAGGTTAAAGATTCTCAGATACTTCATAGGACAGATGAGGTTTTCATGGGCATATTTCCTGCATTTTTGCAAGAATTTGTATTCCGAACAAGACTGCACTGAATTCATAATTGATAACATTTTGACAGCCGAACTTGAGACAAATTTGCTTCTACTTGGTGTCTCAGTGCATGCATCACGCTTCCATATTTTATGTACTTCTGTGAAATACTCAAAGGAGGTTATGAGCAGTATCTGTCAGTGTGCTGTTTTATGGGTAGAATTCCAAGCTGAATAGGCTTTCTGAATTACGAAGCTTTTTTCATCCAGAGTCAGGAGCGTGGCACAAGGAATCTTGTAGAATTACTTCCTTCATTCTTTGATGCTGACGTTTATAAGAGCACTTTCGAAAAGACATGATGTTGTGTTGCTAATGTGCTGTTTAGAAATAGGACACATTATATTAAATCATGGTCTTTTGAGTTCTGCATCTCCACTGTAATTTAAGGTAATGTAAATTTTCCTCAGGCAGCAAAGCAGGAACTCGAGCGCCAACGACGACTGGAATGGGAGAGAATCCGTCGCCAAGAACTTCTTAACCAGCGTAACAGGGAACAAGAAGAAATTGTCAAGTTGACCTCTAAAAAGAAGAGCCTTAATCTTGAATTAGAAGCCCTGGTAAGACAGGAATTTCACTACACATGCTGAAATACAGTATTTTAAATTGTACAAATATCAATATTGGCATTAATGGCACATTAGGAATTCCTCTCTGTTTGGGATGGCGAATCTAAAGCAGGTATTTTGGGTTGGTTTAGAGTGCTGATTGTGAACTAACCTGCCCACAGATTTAGCAAAGGGATTTTTGCCATATGTGGTGTAATGTGTCTCTGCTTTCTTTCCAGACTGACAAACATCAGCAGATCTCAGGCAGGTTGCAGGATATTCGTGGCAAAAAGCAAATGCGAAAAACTGAGCTGGAGGCTTTGGATAGGAAATATGACCAAGGAATCATGGAAGTCAAGCAACTACAGCAACAGCTTGAGGTGTGTAACTTTCTGTTAAGCTTGTGGTTTTCCTTTACCACATTCTGTGTTTCCATAGTGCTGTTGTTAATGCATCCCCATAGGGAGGAATATGGAGTCAATTGGATTGTAGTGGAGAGAAGAATAGGGAAGACTGTCAGCATTGCAGAGGCTTTTAGTTTTTAGGTGTGTGGTGTTAAAGAAATTATTATATGTACTAAAAAGAGCTGATACTTAAATGAGAGCAGCTGTGAAAACCTCAACTATTATTTTGTGAACCAATAATGGTGACTTCTGTTTAATTTTGAATTCTTTTATGGCTCCAGACTCAAATTTTTATGAGGAGTATTGTCCTGTGTTCAGAGCAAGTTGGTATTTAGGTTGAATTACTTTGCTGCTCTTTTATCTTTTTTTTTCTCTATTTGAGTAACAAGACATGAATTATTTTGAATCAGTTGACTATCATAAGTTATCCTCTGCTGTATTTTTATGTGATGCTTCTGCTTGTCAGGAAACTTCTTTTCATGTTGTTACTGTTTCATGTTAGGCTTGGGGCAGTCACCTTAACTTGTGATGATATTAACACTTTTAGCATGTTTGTTAAATATTTTTCCAACTGTGTTAATGGTTTGGGGTCAAAAGCTTTCTATTGTAACATTATTTCTATTAAGAGTATAGAAGTAATTTTTTTCTTTATCCAGTTATGTAGTAACTTGTTATGTTATGTAGTACAGTTATTTATGATAACTTGCATCCCTGTTTCATTAACATGAGTTGAAGTTATGTTTGAAAATTCACCCAGTTTTACTTACTGATTCATAAACAATATTAAAAATTTGTTATGTTCTCTTCAACATCTACAGGATTATCAGAATAAACTAATCTATTTGGTTCCTGAAAAGCAGTTGTTAAGTGAAAGGATAAAAAATGCTCAACTTGAAAACACTCAGAGTAAGTACCTGCAAATGAATTCTGTTCTTGATTGCATTACTGCATCTTACTGCTTTCTCATCCCTTGTAATCAAGGCCGAGGGGTACAGAGGTGTTAATAACACCTTCACTTTTACATCTTTTCAGTTAGTGCCATTGTCTCATCTGCATCTCATTATCTCCTTCCTGTTCCAGATAAGGGGCAAACAAACACGTTTTTGCAAGAAAGCACAGGTTTTCCTTAAAACTTTATTTATACAGACTGTGTAGTTCACAGATAACATTACAATTTGTCCTTCCTTTGGTGGTGTAAACTCAAGGGAGTTCTTTTATGTGCATTAGTGTTTACTTCAAATTACACTGGAAGTCTCTGTCTAGAGAAGCTTGGTATGAATTGGTCTGATATATAAAAAAAGGAAAAACAGTTTGCAAATTTTTCTCTGTGTATTACATGGAGTGCCTCTGTGCCTCAGTTCAGTGTTGAGGACATTTTTTCCTCATGCTGTATATGAATAGAAAGATAAATCATTGAATTTTTGTGAGGAAGGATGTTTGGATTGTGTATATAATAGGAAAATAAGAAACAATGATTAAGAATTGGGAAAAAAAAATTAAAAACCCAGAAACCCTTGTAAAATTGCTTGTCTTTCCTTATGCAGGTACAGGAGTCAATTCAGTGCACAAGAAGTCCCAAGAAAAGGAAGAACTATGCCAAAGACTTAAGGAACAACTAGATGCCCTTGAGAAGGAAACTGCTTCTAAACTTGCTGAAATGGATGAATTTAACAGTCAGCTTAAGGTACTTGCATTATCTAAATATCCTACACCTGTAAGCACTGTATTTTATTGCATCATCCAGTCATAAAGATTGGTGCCACTTTCACCAGGCTTCCAGAAAGGGTTCCCCTACTTCTGGTGTCAGATATGAATTACCAAAAGTCTTGGAGTAAATAATGCAATAAAAACACACTTAAACCTATTGCTAATATACTAAAATATGAGTCTCTTGCTAACTATTGCTTTGCATGACTCCACTATTGCTCACTCTCACCTTTTGCCTTCTAGAACTCATTTTGATTTAGAATTGAAGTTTTTCAGGTTCTTGCACATTCAGTTCTTACAGTATGAGGTCATACTGGCTGCTATTTTTGAACTGTGTACTGAACACTTGACTTTTATTGATAGACCTACGTAGTTTCATAGTACACTGTGCAAGGTCTGGTAGCAGATTTGAGTATCGTCTTAAAAGTAAATGTAGGCCACTTATTTGTTAATATTTGTTAATTTGTGGTAAGTTAAGATTGGTTGACCACTGGCCCTGAATTTTTGTTTCTGAGGCAACTCTTGACTTGCCTAAATTCTCAGGCAGCTCTCACAGGGTAGCATGCATCCATTGAACTTTATTTGCCAGCTTACTCCAAGTGGCACTGATGGGAACTTGTTCCTTAAGTCATGGATTGATGCTGGGCCAGCATGTGGGCTCTGCAGTCTCCAATAAAAAAAAGCCACAAAAAATTGTAAACATGTAGGGTATTTATTTTCTTATTTTTAAAAATGGCTTCATGCAACAGGCATTTTCAGTTACTTGTTTATTGCATGGCTTGCTGTGTTCAGTGGCTGCATCCACAGTTCAGTCTTCCCTAAAATATGTTTTTCAAAATACAGTGCAAAGATTAATTGGCTTTTTATCTACCTTATCTTACAGTGTGAGAATATGGATGATTCTGTTCTTCAGTGCCTTTTGTCTCTGCTAAGCTGTCTCAACAACCTCTTCCTCTTACTTAAGGTTATTTTCTAATCTTTGGCTTTTTTGCTTTTTAATTATTTCGCAATTTTTCTCTGCTTACCCTTTCTGTTTGGATGTACAACTTCTATTAAATACATTTTCCTAAAAGAAAACCAATAGGCTATTTTTCTTTCTGCTAGCTTTTACACCCTCTTAAAGACTTAACACTTTCTTACCTCTTTAGAAGTGCAAACTGCAGAATATTGAGAGCAAAATACTGACTTTTCATTTCTTAATAGACTGCTCACTAAGTTGTTTCACCCAAATATTTTTCTTGTTAGTTAAGGTAACATGAACCAAAACAGTAATCTCAGATGGAAACAGCATCTTCTGCTTTTCCATCTGTTGCTCTCTACCTCTATCCATACATCCTAAGCTTTGAGTTAGGTATACGAGTTCTTGCCCAAGTTTAAAAGTCTAGAAGTAGCATCAGTATGCAGAATATGGTGTGGCAAGCACAGTGCTGTTAAACCTCCAGATTAACCCAGTACTAAAACCTACTTGCTGTCTTTCCTCAACACTGCTTTTGTCTGCTGAGGTCAGAAATGCTTTTAGAATAATTTATGAGGGAAAAAAGAAAATCAGAATTACTTAACCAAGCTTTTCATTTTGCTTTGCATAAGGGTTTTTTTGTCCTTAAAGATATGAGAATTTTTCTAATGTAAGTTTGCTTCTGTAGCACTCCTGAAATTCTGTGCAAAATAAGAAGGAAAAATATTGCCTGGTGAATATATATTAGGAAAAATTGTAGTCAATTGCTTGATTTAGTTTGGTGCTACAGAGACTTTCAGTGACACAGCAATCTTGTTATCTTGCCTTTGTCATATAAATTACACCATATCTCTTAGGCAACATGATTATTGGTAGAGGTGCATATTCTAGTGGGAATGATTCATTCTTAATTGCTTTATTTGTATGTGTGAGATCAGATACAAAAAGTCAGGGTTTACATGTTGCATTGCTCAATGTATATCGGTAGGATTCCTAAGAAAATAGACTTAGTATCTTAGAGGTGTTTTGCAACATGGTGAGGTACAATCTAAGGTAATTCTACCATTGTTGATTTTTTCATTCTTTAAATTTAATTATCCCAAAGATTCGTGCTGATTTTTTGCTGTGAAAAAGAGTTTGTTATCAGAGGGAAGTGGAATAGGAATTGAAGGATGTGTTCAAAAGAAAAAGACTAAAACTGTGAAGTTTACAAGTACAGGAAAACTCCAGTCAGAGTCAGTGTCTTTAAGCTGTGGCTTCCCACAGTATTAAGCCTGCTGGGTATTTTTATGAAGTTTTTCTGATCTAAACATGGGACTGATCACTCAGGAAGCATCAAGGGTGAGCACCCTACTGCAGGATGCATTCTCAGGTTATGGTACCGTGTTGGCCTTCAGCTGGAATCTGCCTCCTTGTAGTTACTTAAAATACGATTTAATGCCCTCAGTAATGCTGTGTTTGAACACTCAGTTTTGTATCTTCCCCTCTCCTCTGTTGTATTTGGCATTTCCAGCAGGTGTAGGACTGGAAGGGCTCTTTGAAAGCCTAAATTATGTCCCTGACTTTGCAAACCTGCCTTCTCCTTTTATACTTCTGTTGATTTGACTTTCTTCGCAGTGACCTCCAAGGACTATTAATAACTTAATACTACTTTGGCCATTTGTATTAAAACTTGGTTCAAAAAGCATTAAATGCCTGGATGCTTTTCTCAAAGGTTGGCTTTGTTCCCTTTGATGTATTCCATTGTTCCCTCCCTAGGACCTGAGGGAAAGTTACAGCACACAGCAATTAGCCTTGGAGCAGCTCCACAGGATCAAACAGGACAAAATAAGAGAGGTACAAAAAAGAAGAGCTGAACTTGCACAGAAGAAGCGACTGGAAGATGAGGCTGCAAGGTAACCGTGGCTGAGTGTATCAGCATTGCAGTTCTTAAAGCAAAATAATGCTGTGGTGACTTCTAAGATAAGATCTACATTTTTAATGTATAAATGTATCCTATTGGTTGCCGTAGAGAAAGCATTTTTTGTGGAATACCACTGGCATAAGAGGGTTTGAATTTGAGATTTTCATTTATTTATATTTGATTTGACTAAAGAAACAGAGCTAGTGACCTTGTAGTGTGGGTGATTTGTGGTCTTTGCTCATGACAGCGTTTACCTGCATGTGGTGAAGTTTCATAACATTTGTGACGTCCTCGTCAAGAGAACCATGTGCCATATGTGTGGTGACAGGCTGTTAATTTTTTGGTTGGACACAGTTGTGTGATAGATTGACAGCACAGCTCCTACTGGATCTTGAGGTGTGCTTGGAAACAGTAAAATGTCCATCAGAGGAGTGGATATTCCGCAGGGAATGGATGAAACGGTCTCATCCTGACATGGCCCCTCCTGAGAAGATGGCCCAAAGGGTTAGGTCCTCTCTCTTCAGAAGAAAGATCTTGACAGCTAAAATATTAAGTGTGTTGACTTTAGGCAGCTTGAGGCACAGGATAACATCCAAATAATTTCAGAGCATACAGTTGGGTTTCCAGATCCTGTCTGCTACAGTGTGGTCCTGGCAGGGATAAGCATATTGGACAGATTACAGCTGCTGAAGGCAAAATTACCAAGCTGCCAAGAGCAGTATGCAAAGGCTATTTTTATCTATGTACCTGAATTAAATTAATTTGTTTGGAAGTCATTGTTTCCAGTCAGGAGATTGGGATACTGCCTTGCTGGAGAGTTTAAATCCAGCTTGGTTTAATTATCAGATCAGTTCTTGCTCATCAGGATGCAGGTGGGCAGAAGTGCTTGTGAGGGCACTGCACAGGTGAGCCTGTGGCAGTTTCTGTACCAAGGATTTTAATCCATTTGTTATTTTCGTGTGGAATACACTGGCACCAAGACCTGGTCTGTGGAAGAGCTGCTCACCCTGAGAGCAGAGCCATCAATGTCATAAACTCAGTTTTGCTGACAAGTGTCATTAATTACTGTAGGAACACAATCTCCTTCATTTTTATATCAATGTTCCTCTCTCATTTCTTTCTTCCAGGAAAGCAAAACGGGAGAAGGAGAACCGATGGCAGGAAAATATCCGAAGGGAAGAGGAAGAGAAAAAGAAGAGATTGGAGGAAGAGCGAATGCAGGAAAAAGTCCAAGAAAAGCTGAAAGCTGAAGAAGCAGCTGCCATGATGAGAGAAAGGGAAAACAAACAACAGCTTCTTGCAGAGGAGGAGAAAAACAGACAAGCCACAATCTTGAGGGAGGTGGAACAACAAAGGCACAGGCAACTGGAAGAAGATAAAAGAAAGCAAGAACAAATAGCAAAAGAAGCTGAGGAGAGGCGTAAGCAGAATGAGGAGATAAAAAAGATAAAAGAAGCAACCAACTCTCAAGAGGTGGAGAAACACATTTCTAAAATAAACATAAATGAGAAGTTTGCAGATCTGTTGAAACCAACAGAGGGGAAAAGTCTTAAGCCACCCTGGAAAAATGAAGGTAATCTCGGTTAAATTTTGGGAATTTTATTTTCCTGAGTGTTATTTCACTCTTCAAGTACACTATTATTAATGTGACACAAGGGCAGACTTACTGCCTAAGATATAATTTTAAAAAACCCAAACCAGCAATGTTTCGTGCATTTTGTTAATTATAAATGATCCTATTAAGTTAGCTCTGTCAGTTTTCAGCATCTGTCACTCCGATGACAAATCTTCCAGTGATCATGGTCAACAAATAGTAGTTTCTAGAAACAGTAATGTTTTAGGCTTTTCCTGAGGCTTGCACCTTCTTTCATTAAAATAGAATGCTGATATGGAGAGGGTTTGTTCGCTGATGAGAGATGGGCAGGTAAGGCTCAGCAAAATGATTTATTAACAGTGAAATGTAGTTTATTTGTGCATTACTCAATGCCTCAGATGAAAAAACCAAAGAACTGAATGACTAGACCTAACTCTAGCTGTGTGACTTGGAAAAACAGTGCTTTAACAATATTTTCACTAAAGGAAGATTTGATTTCGTCCTTCATTAGTTCTTGTCAGTTTTTATTAGCAACTTTTCTGACTGAGTTCAGCAAGGACCAAATTAGAACAGGGCTGAAAGATATTTGCACACCTCATCTAAACCTTGTAAAACATTCCCTGTTAGCAGCATCAGTCACTGACTTGGAGAACAGAGATGCAAAGAAAATAGAAATCATGATATTTTGCTATTTTATGTTTTCTAAATAAAATCTTCACATGTGCTGTTGAACACTTATTGTTGCAACAGCGGGATCTTATCAACTTGGAGCATTGTAGTGGTGTTAAAGGAGGCTTTATGAAAGCAATGGCTTAGCCAGAGTGGTGCGGCAAGGAAAGAGATGATAAAAATGTCATTTTTAAGGATATCTAGTAGAAGGTGTCCCTGCCTGTGGCAAGGAGTTGGAGCTAGATGATCTTTAAGGTCCCTTCCAACCCAACCCATTCTATGTTTCTGTGATGTTTTCCCTGCAGAAGTCAATGCATTTTGTTGTTTCTGTTACATTTCCTTGATTGCTGTGTTAAACTGCTGCCCTGGTGATCTCCTGATACCTGCACAGCGTCTGGGGCAAGAGCTGTTCTCTTCTTACATTCCTACCCATTGCTTAGGACGATGGGGCTCCAGCTGAGTGCTTGTCTTTCAGCTGTGTCAGAGGGTAACTGATTTTCTTACCTTCCAGGCAATGCAGTTGGTGCTGCAGAGTCAAGGAATTCCGTTGCCTTGGTAAATTACAGAGCTTTGTATCCATTTGAGGCAAGGAACCACGATGAGATGAGCTTTAATGCTGGAGATGTAATTCAGGTAAGATTTGCTGTTCACATTTACCTTGCAAAAATTAACCCTCTTCCCTAACCTTGAGATGCACAAAGTCTTAAGGGTCAAAAGCATTAAGTTGATATATTTTAAGGTTTACTCGAAATTCAGATTAGATTGCTGCTATCTTTAATTTTTTTTTTTAACAGGTGAAATTAGGATTAGTTCAGCCAAAATATTTCTCTGAACTTTTCACATCCTGAATATGTTGAGAATCTCTTTAAATGTAAGAACAGTGAATGCTGAACATAAACTTTCTAAAATTAGTGGATCAGAAACTGTAGTTGTTGCAGTTCATTGTACATGTACAAGTTGACTTCTAAGTGTTTGCTTGAAATATGAGGATAGTAAATAGAGACATGAATTATTAATTAATGGCATTTAAATTAAAGTCAAATTAGTTATTTAACAAGTAGGTGTGAAAGGTTCTTTTGAATCTTAATACTGTTTTGAGTGTATTCTTAACACGGATTTCTGCCTCTCTGAGCAATCTGGTCTAGTGGAAGGTGTCCCTGCACCTGGCAGAGGGGGTGGAACCAGGTGATCTTTAAGGTCCCTTTCAACCCAAACCATCTGATGAATCTCTGATTCTCTTTCTGGCTGTTCCATTATCAATCCTCCCTCAGGCAGATACTCAGAGTAATTTATTCTGTGTCCTTTTATTGTAGAACTTTCCTAAATTCAGCTGAATTTGCTGTCTATAATACTACAGCAGGACCATAAGGTTGGAAATGCCTTGTGGCATCTCAGTTGAAATCTGTGTTTTTTCATGTGTGTTAGTTATTAGCACTTGTTTGAAAGTCTTTGCCTTCAGGTGAATGTGTGAAAACTGATTTTCAACCATGGTAATTCAGTTTCTAATGTATAAGTATGTATGGTTCCTCCTCATTCAGACTGTAAGTGATACAAGTAGGTGATAAGAGAGAATTTATAAAGCAATGTGGTACAAAATATTAAAACACTTGACTAAATTAGCTTTCAGTTTGCCGGTGTTAAAGCATTTATTTGCATTTTCATACCAATGAACCATGGAAGAGAGAACAAGAGAAGTAGGTTTTGCTTTGACTTCCTTCTCAGCTATAATTGTATCATTTAACTGCTGATAACTGATTTCAGAAATAGTCTAACAGCTGCCACCTCCTCCTCCTCTTACACCCCAAACCCCAGCTAAGCTAACTAGCTGATAGTATTTGATGGGCTTCTAATTTTTAGCCAATTTTCACTAACTGGCTAATTTGCAGCATAATGGAAGCTTCAGTATTGCTGTGAATGTTTAAGGATGCTCTATACTTATATAGTAAATAACAGCATTTTTGGACGTGCTTTGATGCAGTCAGCTGACACAGTTAATTTTATCTGTGAGCAGAACAGCAGCAGTTGTTTCCTGCTCTGCTGGGCTCACCAGCCACTGCCTCTTGGCTGCACATTCAGCAAAATCCAGCACAATTTGGCAAGCCAGAGTGGCTCCAGGTGCATTGCATGATGTGCATCTCTGGGGCCTGCATGAAGGGGTGCAGTGTCCCTGAGGTCTGTCTGTACCTGTGTCTGAAACCAGTGCAGCTGCATCATCACAGGGCAAAATCAGCTCAGTTCTGCCAGGGCAGAGTGACAATGCTGATCCTGGTGCAGGCACTGCTCAGTGTTCAGTTCAGAGAGCCAGCAGGTGCTGACACACCGGGTACCCTGCTTGTTTCACAGTGATAATTCTGTTTTCTTGGTATTTCTCCTCCTGTCCATAGGTTGATGAAAAAACTGTGGGAGAGCCTGGTTGGCTTTATGGGAGTTTTCAAGGACATTTTGGTTGGTTTCCGTGCAATTATGTAGAAAAAATACCAGAAGGAGAAAAAGCTTTATCTCCTAAGAAAGCCTTACTTCCTCCTACAGTATCTTTATCTACTACCTCAGCTGCTTCAGAGTGAGTTTTTGTTATGTTTGTGTTTAAATTGCTTTTTCTAAAATTAGCTAGCACATAATGTGCTGTACAGTTTCGCTTGCTGTTTGTTTTTAAAATACAAAGGCAGAAAACTTACTGAAGAATCTTCCTAAAAGTCTTAGCATGGAAATTTTAAGTATTTGACAGTCTGCTTTGCATTTTATAGAATATCAGTTTTATAGATGTTTAAAAAATAAATCTGCTTGAGGTACTTTCTAAATAAAAGTTCCAATCTGCTAAATATGCCTGTGTTCAATTTGCAGACCACTTTCACCAAGTAAATCTGCAGAAGAATCTGATTACCAAAACATCCCCTTTTCCAGCCTGAACGTTAACACAGCCTGGCAGCAGAAATCAGCTTTTACTCGCACTGTGTCCCCTGGATCTGTTTCACCCGTTCATGGACAGGTACCTTGTGCAGAACTTGATGTATTTCAGATTCGTGTTAATGAAAATTATCTAAAGAAAAACCATAATACCACACAACTTTGCTAATGTTGGGTGCACTAAACAGGCTGGAGGATAAAAAAGTTCATCTGAATCTTCCACTGGTGTGCATTGATATAATTCCATGTATTTCCAGGGATCACTGAGCAAGAAGACTCATCTTTTATAATTCTAAAATAATTTTCGCCTAAAATTAGACACAGAAGATATTTCTTACGAATAAGAGACTGTGTTGCATGAATGCATTAATATAAACAAAACTATTCAGCCATCACTTAGAAATGAAGTTGCTTAAACTTCAATAAAAGACACACCTGTGTTTGTTTTTAACAATTGCACCAGTTTAGGGCAGTGTGGTTAACCAACATCACTTCTGCCTTACAGGGGCAGCCTGTAGAGAACCTAAAAGCACAAGCACTTTGCTCTTGGACTGCAAAAAAAGATAACCACTTGAATTTTTCAAAGAATGATATCATCACTGTCCTGGAGCAGCAGGAGAACTGGTGGTTTGGAGAGGTACATGGAGGAAGGGGTTGGTTTCCAAAGTCCTATGTCAAGCTCTTACCTGGGAGTGAAACCAAGAAAGAGGAGTAAGTGTGACTTTTGTTGTTGTTTTATTCAGTAGTTTGCAAAAAGAGGTGATTTTAAAGTGCAAAATTCCTGCAGTGCTTTAGTGTGCAGAATATAAATGCCATTTGCAATTTCCATTGTGTCATTTTAAGCTTTTATTATTTCATTGTGGCAAGCCAAGTATTGTTGGGCTCACTGCTGTGTGACTATAGACAGTTTTGCTAGGCTGAGTGCTGTGAAACATCAGTGGTGTTTGATTATTCATTAAGTGCCAGACTTTTTGTTCATTACCAAGTCAGCTCTCTGGCAGTGCAGTTGCATTCTGCCTCTAAAGGTGCCAATTTTTAAATGACCCAAAACTAATTGTGAGCTCAGCACATCTGACAGAAATAGCGTGTTTTTCTTCACATGGAAAGATCATTGTGCTTATTCTAATGCTCCAGGATAACTGTTCAGATAACAACCCAAATTCATAATACTATTGAAATGGCTGCACCACTGTGTTTAAATTCTGTTCATGCATTCTGCTAAAAGTTCTTAGAAATTCTTTAGAATAAAATAATTTAGTCAAAATCTTTAATTTGTGTCTTTTGGATAATATAATTTGCGAATGTATCTCTTGCCTTTCATCACATGGTATTTTTTTTAAGTGGTGTGATCTTACGTGCAATAAATATATTAAATATCAGTAGTATCTGGTACTGTTTGATAGTCAGGGAAGTCTTCGACATTAATTCAGAGGCAATATGGGCTCTGATATAACCCAAGTGAGCTTAGTCTCATGTGAATTAAGAGATTTGCTCTTGATCAGCCTCTTAGTTACACAAACCTTGGCTTTTTTCTTCTTTCTGCAGACCAGAAGCTATTTATGCAGCTGTAAACAAAAGGCCTAATACCCAGAGTTACGCAGCAGGAGAGGGTAAGACAGCATGAAACATGGCAATAGTCTGCTTTTGCTTAATGGCATGTAAATATACTTCAGTTTGTGAGGAGTTCCTGAGCAGCGCTTTGAGTGCTTGTCCACAAGACACAGTGCAAATGTTGAGCTGTTGATACAAGAGTTCTAAAATAGGAACTTAAGGTTATAAGTAATTCAGGTTGTGCATAAGCCTGGGTTCTGTTTTTAAGACTTTTAGTTAAGCATGGATATATTTCTGAAAACTTACGCCTATAAGCAGAGTTCTCTTCCTACTGTTCTCTACTGTGTTAAGCTGTCCTGTAAAGACATGAGAAAGGATTTTTAATCTGAGTGTGGGTCATTCTCTTGTAATCAGTAAGGAGAACAGAAAACAAATACTACTGGAGAAAAATTTCTAGTGTATCTCCATGCTTCCCCATTATATTTTAGTTGCACCTGTGTTTTTTCATTACAAAGTTGTGTACCTGTTACAGTAAATGGGATTACAGTCAAGCAGATAGATAGGTCAATTCACAGACTTGTGAAGGTATGATACCCGTTCTGAGCACAGTGGTGAACCCTGGTAACCCTTTATCTGCATCTGATGTTCCTTTATCCCCATCTGAAGCTGTTGTCTCTCCTCTGTGTGCTCTTTGCACAGAGTACGTTGCCCTCTATTCGTACTCAAGCTCTGAGCCTGGTGACTTGACTTTCACGGAAGGTGAGGAGATCCTGGTGACCCAGAAAGAAGGAGAATGGTGGACTGGGAGCATTGATAACAGAACTGGAATCTTCCCCTCCAATTACGTCAGACCAAAAGATCCAGATGTGAGTTCATGTTCTGAGGATTGACATGCAATATTTTCTTTCAGTTTTATTCTGTTAGCTCCTAGCCCTTAGCGATTTTGAGCGGAGGTTAATGTGACAGAAAAGAAAATCCTTAGTAGCTTGAGTACTAAATCAGAACTCTGGCCAGTGTCACACTGCCTGTCTCTGTGCAGGATGGTGTTTTGTTAAATATGGATTTAAAATTAAAATCTCCATGTGCTTTTAGTGTAAACTGTACTGGTTTTATTGCACTTTTAAAAGTGGTTGTTGTGTCTTTGCAGGCTTCTAGCAATGCTGGCAAAACTGGAACAATAAATAAGAAACCCGGTAAGTGTGTGATAACCTTTTAACATTTAAGGCCGTTTCTTAAGTAACTCTGAGCATTTAAGTTCATAGCAGTGTTCTAATGGTGGCTGATGTCTTAGCTACAAGTTGTGTTCTGTGGGTCTGGCTCTTACTGCAGTGAAAAAATACCAAATGCAGTTACTGTTCTCTTTTCAGAAATCGCTCAGGTTACTACTGCCTACGCTGCATCAGGAACTGAGCAGCTCAGTCTCGCTCCAGGACAGCTGATACTTATTCTAAAGAAAAATGCCAGTGGATGGTGGCAAGGAGAGTTGCAGGTAGTTATTGAAAGCAAAATAATTGTGGCTTCATGAATGGCCAGAAGGTGCTCTTGGGTTTAATTCAAAAAAACAGCTAAGTATAGAGTTATATAAAAGCTGGCCAGAAATAAACCAAAAGGGAAAAAAAAAGTTGTGTGATGGGGTTTTTTTTAATTTGTTTGATTGGTTGGTTGGTTTTTTTAAACTTGGGTTGCTGGGGCTTTTATGTTATTTTTAGGGTGGGTTTTCTTGGTCACATAAAATGTTAAAACTGTCAATTAACATGTGCATGGGAGGAGGAAGAGACAAGTTGACAGTTAATAAGTTGGCTAGGATTTAATTGGTAAAACATTAAACTATGAAGTTATTTTAATGAAAGAACAGGTGTTCTTGGAAACTGGAAGATTGTTTATTGCAAAGGTGGATGTTGCCACTTTTCTCCTTTCCCCACCTAGATTTAAAAGAAATGTCACATAAAAGTATGCTCAACCTCATTAAAGACTCTGGATATGATGCATAGGTGGAATATTCATCGAACAAATTTTCAGCCCTACAATTGTGTTGTACTCTGAAATCTCACTTAAAAATTTTGGATTAATATGTTTGCCAGAACATATTAGGGTGCAGCTTTATTTTAATTGGGTTCTTTTATACTTTAGTCAGATTTTTATCTTTCGGGATGTATTTAGTAGGTGTTTGGAAGCCTTACTTCTTGCCTTTGTTAGCAGAACTGTGTGACATATTTGTTACATTTTTCCCAATCTATGGACTGTTTAGCTTTTCAGTTGTGTAATAACCACTGTAAACATTTACAGGCAAGAGGGAAAAAGAGACAGAAAGGATGGTTCCCTGCCAGCCATGTGAAGCTACTGGGTCCAAGCAGTGAAAGAACCACATCAGCTGCTCCCTCAGGTGAAAAAATAGACTTTGTATTTAATTTAGAGTATTTTATATAACTATTTCAATTGTCATATATGTGAGGGTCAGCATCTATCTTCTATGGCTTTTTAATTTTGCTGAATGCCCTGCAAAGCCACTCTCTTCTCATTTGGAAACTCCACATTTCCAAGTGCTAGGAAAAATCTTAGAGTTAGCAAACACTGACAAACCACGTGGAATTACATGCACTGCTCTTTACAAAGAGGGAGACTAAGCAAATTTTCTAGGTTATTTCTCGGTTTTTCCATTTGAATGGTTGGATACAAATGAGGTTATTTCACAGAAAAGGAACTTTTTTGCTTCTGCATGCTTAAATTGTGCTGTTCTCCACAGCTATGAGTTGCTTATACAACAACTTCCTTGGTTTTAGTGGACAGAACTTCCCTGTGACTAAAGCAGCAGCCCATGATTAGCTAATGCACGTTTTCTCTTCCTCTGCCGCGTTTTCCCCATAAGTGTCTGCAATAACATAATCAAACTCACTCTCTTTGCAGTCAGTAAAAGAGAGAAGCATGCTTGATTGTATTTTAAAGTGTTTAGAAGGCCAATACATGCAGTCCATTCATTATAAAAGTTCACAGATTCATAAAGTGGAAATAAGAATTATGGGCTGGCTCAGTTTTAAAAAAGTAGAAGAAAAAGGGAAGACAATTCTATATCAAGATAAAATCACGTGGCATTTTTCTTTTGCAACAGTGTATGTGGAATGGTGGTTTCTTTCCTGTGGTTTTGTAAAACTCTGAAAAAACAGTTTTAATACTTGTATAACTGCATTCTACTATTTTTTCCTTCACAGTGTGTCAAGTGATAGCCATGTATGATTACACGGCAAACAATGAGGACGAGCTCAGTTTCTCCAAGGGGCAGCTGATTAATGTACTGAACAAAGATGATGCTGACTGGTGGCAAGGAGACATCAATGGTGTGACAGGTCTCTTCCCCTCAAACTATGTGAAGATGACTACAGATTCTGATCCAAGTCAGCAGTGTAAGCAACCTCCATTTTTGATTAATTTTGTTACTTCATTTCAAAGGTGCATTGCTGTTCTTCTGCTTTGTGTTTGGAATTTGGAGTTCCAGGCATCATCTGAATTGATTAGTTCTTTAAATACTCTTTCTTTAAATACTTCATTACAGTACAAGGTACTTTAAACCCTTTTCTAGTTAAGCTACAAACAACTAACATTGTTACCAATCAGCCAGTGTGGGATAGCAAGAGTGCTGTAGGGTGAGCTAAAAATACTGAATTTGGCAGGAGTTCTCCTTCCAATAAGATGCTGATAACTAACATTGACTGGGAAGCAGTGCAGGCACACTGCAATTAGACAACTTGTTTGAGTTTTGTGAAAGAAGAAAAAGTGTCTGCTGTAGTAATGTTAACACATTTATCAATGAAGTAAAAATAACCATAAAAAGGATAGGAAAAAGACTGTGGCATTAGTGAATGGTCTGTCCTATGGTAAATAAACATGTCCTGGCTCCCAGCATTCCAGCTGTCTGAGAAACAAGATATATATCAGGACATAGGCTGAGGTGAAAATTACCAGCAGCAGGCTGAGAACTGAATGCTAAAGTGTACACCTGACAGTCAACATCTTCTCTGCCCTTTTTGCGCATAAATGTAGTAAAGGTTTCTGGTGTCCCCTACACACACGCTCTGGGTTTGACCCCTCTCCCCTGAGAAAATCCTTCTCCCAGAGAAATTAAGCACAATTTTTACTCACTCAGCTTTTCATCCTGTGATTAAACCAACTTTTATATCAGCCCAGTGGGTTTGAGAACATACCATGATGCCAGAGTTGCTCCTTTGACACGACAGGCCTTGTCCCTTCACTTGCTGTTTTTCTCTAGGCATCATTTGGAGTTCTCTTGGGGTAAAGACACCCGTCTGGAAGTCTGGCTGAGTTTCACTCTTATTAGCCTATAGCTACTGTGTAGGATCAGTTTGCACTTAGGATTTGATCAACATGGTTGTGTTCTTACAGAAAAATTCACAAACTCATAATGAAGGTACAGCTTGGGTTGGAAAGTTAAAATATTTTCCCTGGGTAGCTTGTTATGGTTCCTGGGCAAAAGAGAACATGCACCATTCTTGAGGTTTTCTTTTTAACTAAATTACTTCTGAGCTCACATTTTTGTAAACACATTGTTCTGGCTTTTTTTTTTTTAATGCCTCTGGCCAATGTGGTTGGGATGTCAAAAACTTCTGCATTTAAATTGAGCTTAACATTCTTTGATTAGACATTTAAATCATTAAAATGGTCCTTTGAAACTTTAATTTGTTTGCAAACCTCACTTTAGAAGAAATACTATAGATTACATCAGATGGGTTATAAAATTAAGATTCTGGCTGAGTTTTCAAACTTAGGAATTTTCAAAACTGATAGAGGTAACAGCTTGTCACACCAGGTGTGTTGCCATTTCAAGTTACATGGTTGAATGTGACAAGTGCAAGGTGATCACATAAACCACTGATTTTCAGAAAAAGCTGTGCTAAGACTACATTGTAATAGGAAATTTCCAATTTGTTAAGTAAGTTTTTCTCATTGTTTGATGATACATCATTAGGCTGTCTCTCAGATTTCAGTGTTGTGGATTAAGAGTATTTCTATCCACATCAAACTGGCTTTTGACAAAGGTTAATCAGGTGAGCGCATAGGCACCAGGTTGTCTGTACCTGGCCATTAAACTTTTGTCTAAGAACTATTCTATGAAGCAGATCTACAAAATCCACTTATTGGTGACTGAAGAGTATGTTGAATTTATGGTGGTTTTTTTAGTTCTCCAAGTATTTCAACTAAGCTAAGTTACACACCAGTTTTGTGCTGGGCTTTGCCACTCTGTTGTGATATCAGGCATTTGAGCCTGCACAAACCCAGCACAGCTCAGTATCTCAAGAGTTCTTGAGGAATCACTAAGGAATTTTCCCACAGAAATGTTGATGTGTCCCTCTACAGAACAGCTTTGAGAGATGACAGAATGTAATTTTTAAAATGCATTGTTATATTTTAAAGAACTGCTGATCTGAGTATTATAGTGTCTCTGTTGAATAATAACAGTTTTTCCCACTGCTTTTTCTAGCTCAAGTATAATAATATTGGAAAGGGAGCAGGCAGATTTGGTTTACTCAAATAGGTTTGTGGCTTAGGAAAATTCTGTTTTTCTCTCAAATTTAAACACTTTCGTATCCAGATTCTTTTCTGGGAAACACTAGTTCCAGCTGTAAGGGCAAGCTTCCCAAGCAAAGAAGGAACTGGGATCAGTGAGATGTCCCTTCTCTTAAGTTGCTGAAACAGCTCTGTGAGCAGAACAAGATCACTTTTCCTCTTGGTGTAGCTGCACATCCTGGTGTAGGTCTTTGCAGGGAAAGAAAAGTAAAACTACTTCAGGGTATTGTAGGTTAGAGTGTTTGTCTCTTAAACATGTGGTGATTGCAGAACACAGAACAGTTGGGTCATGCTTCTGGTGACTGTGGTGGTGGTTAGACTTGCTCCTGTTCTAACGACGTTTTAATAGCCCTTTTTCTAATGTTTTCACAAAAGCCATCATAAATAATAAATGTGATACTCGGCAGGCTTCAAAATATAGATTTAAAATAAATAATCAGTCTTCTGTTCTTTGAGTGCTTGCACAACCACTCAGGGTCAGATCTTGTGTGTTGCCAGTACCTGTCTATTGCCAGGTTCTCTTCCTGTTCTTTCCAAGGCATGTATAAGGGAGGGTAGGCATGGTGCTCTTACCACTCTAGAGTTCTTTCCAATGGCCTGGTCTGGAGATAATTTTGTTATTTTGGCCAGTCTTCATCTGCCTTGCACTTGGAAACTTGTTCTCTTATTATTTGTTGGCTTTCTCAGTGAGATACCTTTTAAAGTTTGTCATTTTATCCATGGGACCAGTGTGAGCCTTGTCCTTTTATTTTCTTTAGTTGAGATTTTCTCCCCTCAGATAAATCTCAACCATTGCTCAAGGATCTGGTGTTTTGTGTGTTACCAGGATCTTACAAGGACACGTCTACCAGCTTCTCTTCCCATTCTTCCCAAGGGATGTTTAAGGTGGGGTAGGCAGGAGGGAAGTGTAAGGAGGGAAAACAGCTGCTCCAGTTATTCTGCACACTTGGTTGCTTGATGTCTTCTAGTGTTAGGGATCAGTTCATCCCTCAGAGATGTTCTTGCTGAGGGCTGGACAGCTCGGCCAGGTGGCCACACCTGTGCTCAGTGTGCAGAGGCTTCTGGTTCATCCTCAGGTGTCTCATCTCTCTGAGACTGCACTTTCACAGAGCTGAATGTTGTGGCAGTTCTTTCTGCTCTAATGTACAGGTAGTGACTATTTTCTTTTCGCTCTTTTTCCTTTCCGTAGCCCAGCACTGCTGCCGTTCCTCATGCATCTGAGTTACTCCTTCAGGTGTTCAGGCCTGAGCTCCTGGTTGTTGTTTGTAGTAATATCACTCCCTCATTTTAGTCTTCCCCAAACCTTACTTGTACATGTGACATGTTGGAGACATAAGGCAAGTCCTGCAACAAGGACCTGTATTTCCAGAAGTTTATTTCCATGCACAAAGGATCAGTAGTAGTTCCTGTCCACACTGTCTAGGTGATGAAGCTGACTGACTTTCAGGGGTGTTCATAGTGGAAAAAACAACTTCTGAACTGAGATACTCGTGGCAGGTACATTTCTGTGTCTGTGTATGGACAACACATTTTGAAATTCTCTTGTTCTTGCCAAGTAACTTCTCTTTATGGAGTAGCAGTTCATGATAGCAGTGGCTTTGAGGTGTTCACTGTTGCAGTTCTTCATTGGCATTTTAACACACAAATATTAATGATTTTTTCTAAGATTTTACTCAACAGCTCCAGAATTTTACCTTTTTTAACCAAAGATCAAATATGAAATACAATCAGTTTGTAGTGATGTAATGACTTTGTATTTCTAAAACTATTTAGTGAAGGTCAGGCTTGATAACCCTTCCAGGCTGAAATCCTGGGGTGTGGAATTGTCTCTGGATTGCCCACAAGGTGTGTCCCTCTTCAGACCATGTAGCCCTTGGATTCTGAGGGATGTGGTACATCCTACTCCATGGACACAAAAGACTGGAGGCAAGGTTTTAATTTCTTTCAGGATCAAACAGAATTGAGCAGGTTAATTTTTATGTGCTGATGTGAATAAATTCCAATGAGACTTTTCTTTACAAGTTAAGTTTTTATCTGTTTGTCTAATGTCACATTAGAAGTTTCTCAGGAGAAATTCTGGTTTTGTTGAAATCTCAGGGAATTTTGCCATTGCCTTTTAAAAAAACCCTTAGGGCTTGACCTTATGTTGAGTCTACATGACAGAAGTTTTCCTTGGGAAGAAACTTTTTCTTCAAATGAATGAGCTGCAGGGGTTTCCAGAGTCAGCGATGGCAAGTCACAAGTACTTAAATCTGTGTGTTTATAAATATGAAACTACAAGGGTGGAAGCTTGTGATGTCTGTTTTCAGAAAGTTGAATGTTCATCATTCCTTTCTGACCTTTTCAGTGTTGTTCTGTCTTTGTCCATAGAATTCATGTGTTTCACTCTTCAAATTTATGTTCATTTTATCCTTCATTTTTTTTTTTGTTTTTTTTAGGACCCAATGTTGTCTTCCAGTGTGAAAGCACCTCAGAGACCCACTATCCAAGTTTGACTAGCGTGGAGGCAGGGTGGCCCAGCCCTGCTCACGTGTCTGACACAATCCTTTTGCTTCGTTTGAACGTTAGATCCAATCAAGAAATTAGGTTTTTGTGGGTTTTCTTCTAATCTACAGTTTCAGTTGATTTGTAAAAGCAGAAAGGATAGTGGGTCTTTGTGTGGCTTTCACTGCTGTTCATTCTTGTTTCCTTTAGTATTTCCTTTGGGATTGATAACCGTAGTCATTAGCATGCATATCAAGTTATCGTTTGCATGGTGGGATTGCAGACACACAAAGACCCACTATTTGCACAGTTTATCTGAGCTGTTTTGAATGGGCACTTGTGTTCTTTTAATGTTGTAATGTACATATTTTGCAGAATTAAAATGTTCATTGATTATTGTTTTAATGGACTTGATTTAATCTCTTACATATTGAGCTTTTAAAATTGGCAGCCTTTATGGCTCATCCAGAAACAAACCCTACCTGTCTGCTGCTGATAGTCACTGTGATTACAAATGTGCTACAAGATCTAAGGGTTAGATCTGGTGCAGTCCATCCAGCCTTTTAATACCCTTTTTAACAGGGTAAAGAACTATTAAGTGTAGAGTGGAGGATATCTTAATTTTTTTCTTCCTTCACAGTAGTACTATGGCAGGAATTCAGGTTGTTTTGGCTCGATACATTCTATCCCTAAACAACCTCCTTCCTTTAAATTCTGATCATTCATATTTGCTTTCAGTTTTGGCAAATGTGCTTAGTTGCTGCAGTGAGTACTTGCACAGCCTCTGTGTAACCAGGCCCTTCCCCTGCCCCTTGTCTTCATTAAATAGTTCACGGTACTGAATTGTTTGTCTCTGGCTGTGGTCTGCAGTGACTTTTAAAGTACTGTCTGAAAGCTGCTGCTCTTCCTCCTAGTTAATGGAGCAGCAGCCTAATGCAGAGGTAACCTTGCTAAAGAGGTGACAGACACTAAGAGACACCTGGAGTGAGGGCAGAGCATTTGGGTTTAGGATGGAATTGTGCTCCTCAGCCCAAAGATCCTTCAGGGCACAGTCCTGGCCTGTTGGAAATACAGTGCAGTATGTGCTGCCCATGTCTTATTATAATGTTTGGAGGGAAGGAGGGACTTGTAACCTCAATTTCCATTTTAAATAAAAGGATTCATTTGATTCCAGACTACTTCTCTGATTAAATAGTTCTGTGCTCTGGTAACAACAAGAGAGATCTCGTAGACACAGTATTAAATTCAGTTGGTTTCCTGAACTTGGTTATAAAACCGCAAAGGTCACTTATGCAATCAGAAATGTTTACAAAACAAACTGCTTGTTTACTATATAGACAGATATAGATATATATGTATATGAATGTTGTGAAGGTACTATCAGGAAAAGGTTAATCCAATTGCAGAGATATAAAAGCCTTTCTCCAAAATTCAATGTTATGTATTTAATATCCTTGATCAAATAATGTATATGTGCCCTTTAGTTCAGAGATGTATCTTCTGTGCAATACAGACTACGCAATGTGCCTACAGAAAACTACAAATGGATTTTTATTCTGGATGTATTTTGTCTGAACCAGTATTTTGTTATAGGATGAAATCATGTTGTAGGCAAATAATGTGCTAGATAATCCTTTGGGTATTTCAAATGACTTGATTTCCTTCTGAAACTACATTTTAAGTGTTTCTACTAAAATACACTACTCACCCAGAATTGCCTTCTCTGAATTTCTGTCTTGGAAGGCCTGTTAAATGCAGGCTGAAATGTGTTGTGCTGCACCAGTGGCACTGAGCAGTCACTTACTGTAGTCAAAGAATTAGGCAATCTTCTAAATTACGTAATTTCTAAAAGGCACTGTTGACCTGTGGGATTTGAGTCACACTGACAATCAATGTTCAGTCAGTTTTCCTTGAATGCCCAATTACTACTGATTGTCTTCGAAAAATCAAAACAACTTCACATCCTCACTGAGGTATTTGAGGATGCAGTTGTGTGGAACTTTCCAAAACCAACTGCCATTCTGCTGAGATTTTTTTTTTAACCTTTTTTTTTTCCTGATACAATTGGAGATTATGGTACTGTTGGCAAAGTTTCACACAGGTAGCCCTGCGTTGGCTGTTTAGGTATGAGCATTGATAATTATTGAAACAGCTGCCTCTAAGTTTGAAGAGTATTGAAGTGAAGCATTTTGTGCTTCCACAGTTACCTTTTTGTGTTTCAGTATTACCTGAGTATGCTCTAAATTCTCTTACGTGTAATAACAAATATAATAATAATAATAATAATAATACACCCTAATAATGCTGATTGAGACTTAGTCTCTGCCTTCAGTAGTTATCTCTACTGCAAAAGTCTGCCTAGCACAGCTCCAGCACAATTGCCTGAGAGCTCTGCTCTCCTGCACAGTTGTGCAGAAAGAGTTAGATATGCACACCAGGTCATCCAAAGGAAAGACTATGCCAAGGAGGTATTTCCAGCAAGTTTATTTTAAAATAATGTTCTGTATCATTAAGAATGAAGCAGTGTGGCTATTTGAAGCTGGGTTTAAATCAGACTTTTAAAAATGTTACTTTTTCCTCTGCTTGTGTGCAATCCACCCCTTTGTTGAAAGAAGTCCATAGAGTTGAGTTCAGTTGGTCATCCCAACCAGTCAAGTAAAATCGCCCTTATTTGGGTGAAAAAGGTTGACTGGGGGACTAAGGGCAAGGTGGAAAATAGAGTTTTTTGTTGAACTCATGGTTCCCAGGCAGAGCTGAGAGTCTAAATGTTGCTCAGAACCACACAAGGTTAAAAAGTAAAACTGAAGCCAACATGGAAAGCAAAATATGCTGTTTGCTGTTGCCTGCAGCGTGGTACTTGCTTGATGTTGTTTCCTGTGGGCCAGCAGTGAACCGGGACCCTGGTGTCACTAGGGGTGAGGACACAAACAGTGCTGTAAATGCACAAGAACAGCTTTCTATTTCTGTAATTGTCAGGTTTGCATAATGGACTAGCAACCTACAGAAGCCTAGTTTGACACAAGCTTAGTTCCTGATCCAGAGCTGGATCCATCCAGGAAGGTCTTGTGCCACCACTGGGACTGGTGGCAGGGCTGGGTGTGCGAGGAGTCTGTGGTGGTGAGGGCTGGGAGCATCCAAAGCGTTTTCTCCACGTGCTGAGTGGTGCACTCAGGAGTGCAGATGGTACAAAGCTCCATCGGAAAGTTACACACTAATAACTGAAATGTCTCCCTCTGGTCACTGAATATTTCTGCCATCTCAGTGCTTTGTCAGATCATATCCCTGTGTGATTCTCTTGGGCCGGGTTGGAAACACCTGTACATAAGTCTGCTCGTAGGAATGCTGACAATCCTTGGCCTGCAGCGGCAGCAGGAGCTGCTGCAGGGTTGTGCTACTTCATTGTAATGAATTAATAAAAGTGCTGCGTTCTGGTGTGTGCTGCCTTAAACCCCTCGTTGTTCTTCCCAAGCTTGAGTGTCCACGTGTGGGGATGGTTGTTAAGACACGCGAATGCAGGCTGTGCTTAGCATGAGGCAATCATTCACCTTTGGTTTTGAACAAAGTTGTAAGATAACTATGCAAATGTATTTTATTAAAGGGACACATAAAAGGATCTAGTTTGTCTGTTGTGGTTTTTTTGTCCACCTGGGGAGGATTTTTTCCCAGCTGAATAGCTGGGAACGAGCATTGTGCTACCTGCGATGGAGTGACTTGATTTTGCTTTTTACTTCTTGAAGATTGATTCATAAATTACCTCTGTTGTAGCAGAGTACCCTGCGTTTACTGATTAGGGGAGACTGGATAAAAGTTTTTATTATTTCTCCCAGGGCCTGATAGAAAGTGCCTTTTCCATAGTAGCAGATTTCTTCGTTTAGTTCCTTTTGTGGGTTTCAGAGGCTGCTGATGGCTCCAGGAGTGACAGGAACCTGTCACAAGTGCATTGGCCTTGTGTGTGCCGGCAGAGCTTGTACCTGGCTGTGGTGGTGTCCCCTGCTGCCATCAGCTGCTCTCTAGCTGTGCTGAAGGGACTGTTCCAATGCCAGCCCATGGTCCCTAAGGGGAGATGTGGCCTTTCTGTGGCAGCCTGGGAAAATAGAGGCAGGAAATGTCCCAACCCCTACCTGCTTTACCTAGCCATGTCAGCTGGCCTCTGATTCAAACGAACAATTAAAAAAATCAAACACAACTGAACAACCCCCTCCAAAACAACCCCCATTCTACAACCCTAAACAAACCAAGGTATTTTCTTTTAAAAAGCAGTGTATATAGAGTCACAGAATTATTAAGTTTGGAAAAGATCTCTAAGATCATCTAGTCCAGCCATTAACCCAGCACTGCTGGGCTGAGCATGGTGACCATGCTCACAACTAAATCATGTCCTGAAGTGCCATATCCATATGTTCTTTGAACACTTATAGGGATGGTGACTACACTACTCCCCTGGGCAGCCTGTTCCAATGCTCTATAGCCTTTTCCTTAAAGAAATTTGTCCTAGTATCTAATATAAACCTTTTTTCTACCCTTAAATAGTCTTCATTGGTGACCCAAAGCAGTTGGTGCCTCTGGTGTAGCGAGATTATTCCGGACAAGTGCCTGAACTGTTGTTGGAGGGTTAAGATCTCTTTCCAAAGCTGTCACTTCTAATGGCTCTTTTTCCCTGTCTGTTGAATGGGGAAGTCTGTTGGAGAAATAGTGATAGGTGTTACTCATCTGTTTCCCTGGAGGATTTCCTTTCTTCAGAAACTGTTTCTCTTCCCCTTGAATGTGCTCATATCCAAAATATGTCAGAAATTGGAGAGATTTTCTTCCCCAGTCCCCCCATGTTTTTCAGGGATTTGAATCTCCTGCAGAGGAGAACATCTTTTGACTGTGGAACTCAGTAGTTTTTCATGCAGGGGTAGTTACATTAGTAGGAAAAAATATTCCTTGTTCAGGTATATTTGTAAAGTATAATTTTAAATACAACTTTAGAGACTGGGATTTCCTGTTTATAAACTCTCCAGCTTGTTTTACCCTGGCCTGGTGAGGCAGCTGCTTCCTCAGCTCAGAGATTGGGATTTAGCCCAGAAGGCACCACAGTCAGTGTAGGCATTTCTCTGGTGCTGTGCTCCAAGTTTCCAAGGTTCCAGACACCCCCTGCTTGCTCCAGTGAATGTTCTGGAGAGGGAGCTGGGCAGGCTGTGCCCCAGGCTGGCTGAAAGCCTGGCATTGCCTGCTCTTGGTGGGAGAGGCAGGCTGGCTTCCCCTCTGGAGGGCAGGTATCCCTCTTGGTCACAGAGCCTGTGAGTAGCTGCAATTCCTCACTGCAGACACTCCCAGAAATCCCACTGCTCTTCCTGAGCTGCCTGGGGAGTTAGGGATGATGTTTCACCAGACAGCAGCCAAGCCAAGAGCTTTCTGCTGCCAAACAAGGCAGTTCTAATGCTTCCATGCACATTTCTGGCTGTTAAACCAGCAGAAAACTGCTGTTTTCTTTTTCCCCCCTCGGGATTTGTTTGCTGCCAGGCTGTGAGCAGGAAGTCAGATAAGTGCCAGAACTGGAGCAAGGAAAGCAGGGAATAGCAGTGTGGGAGGCAAAGGGGTAGAGGTGTAGGTCCACCCTTTCTGTACCACTGAGCCCTTGGGTTGCTATGGCCACTTAGGAAAAACATTGGCAAATGGACTCATTAGGCTTGTTCATTCTCTTTTTATTTTTTTCCCTTCAGACTCGAATGCCTGAATTCACCCTCTAAAATGTGGGGATTGCATAATGCATTTTTATGCCAGTGTTATCAGACCTATCAAAACTGGGAGTGTTTTCACTAGTAAACACTAGTATTTAAATAAAATTATAGAAAATACTAAATACAAAATAGCACTCATCCCTTCACCACAGAAGCTGATAGTCCAAATACAAGGTTAGCAGAGGAGCCAGTTAATGTAACTGCATTTTTGCATCTGGCAAGTTTATAAACCTAATCTGTTTTAATGCATTTAAAAGGCCCATTTCCCTCCCAGGCTTTGCCCCAACTTTCAGTGATCAGCGTGGGACAGACCCAAATCCCAGCACGTGGGTTGTTCCAGCAGCTGGGACAAGCAAACAGGAGCTTCAGTCCATCCCTGCTTCTGTCACAGGAGTGCACCTTGCAGTAGGAAACAGAGCCATGTGGCCAAAGCTGACTTCCAAATCCGGGCAATTAACACCTGGTTACTGTGCAAGCCCTTGATTAGCCTAAACTTTCATGTCTTAGTAACCAGGTGGGCTTAAAGTCAGTCCAGTACAGACTGAGGAGTGACACAACAATCCAGAAGTAGCACATTGGCCACAGACTGCCTTGATGGACTAAGACACCAAACTCTGCAGGAATCACTTCTATCTGTAACTTTACTCCTTTTTCTCATCTAATTTTAGCCTGGTTATAGCTTTGGGGATAACTAAGGCCAGAAGGAGCATTCTGTGTGATCAAAAGAGCTGCAATCCCTCAACTCTTCTTAAAAAGCGGTGTTTTTTCAAATCTTGTCAGAAAGCTTAAGATCTGTGATCCTCCTTAGGGTGCAAAACAGAACTGAAAAGTTCTGATTTTCAATCTAGCTTTTCTCTTTGCTGTTTTACTTCTTTGTGTTGTTCAAATGGTTTCCTTGTTAGAATATTTGGTGTCCTAAAATTTCACTTGGCAACAGTTTCTCTTTTGCTGACAGTTGCTCTTTCAGAGCACCTTGACACCAGTACAGCTGGAAGCTCGGGAGCCTGTGAGGTTCCCATTAGGCCACTGTCACATCAAGTTCAGACTAATGTTTAGTGTTTCTTGGTTTTTTCCCCTCAAATTTATTATTAACTATTTCATTATTTAGAGCAGCCTTCCCATGAACAGATCTATACGTTGGCAGTGAATAGCCACATCTTGGTGTCAGGAGCGTCAGGGTGACAAGGGAGATGCAGCCCTTCCTCCTATAGGTCACACTGCCTTTCACAACTTCGGTAAACTTTCATAAAGTATTGTTCCTCTAGAACTGCTGGATCTAAGTGAGTCCCTGCGATGTCCTTTCTGCTGTCCTGCAAAACCCACAGGTCACCTGCTATTGCAATCCGATGCCATCGCACCCAGCCATAGATGGACGTTCTCAAATGCTCTGTAATTGTTCCTTTTTTTTCCTTTTTCCTCACCCTGCTGATTTGCAATACTCTGCTGTGTGATGGCTGACAGAGGGATCAGATTGACTTTTTGTGCTCTTCTTTACTCAGCTAAACACAATCACCACTCTGATTTTATCAGTTTTCGGTTCAGTTACTAAAGTTTGAGCACTGTTGTCTTATTTACTAACATCCACTAGAGATAGAGCTGTGTGAAGCTGCAGGGTATGCATGTTCTGACAGAAACTTGGGGTTTGTGTCATTGACTGTTGGTGTGCTCCTGTGCATGATTTTGATTCTTCATACTTGATGCATAAAAATAATTTAACATACATCAGGCTCATTTTGAGGAAAAAAGTTGTGTAGCTATGAAGTTACACAACTATAATGTTATGTATTACAGCTTTACAAATTTGTAGTGGTGATTTGTATCATAAATTAATAACTAAGGCAGAGAACTTCAGGAACTGGGTGGGGATTAAAGGTGCAATGTCCTATGTCAGGACCAGCCACATTTTTGATGACTTCATCTCACAAAAGACAACTTAAAATGATAGAGTCATTAAAAGTCATGGAAAAGACCTTTAAGATCATCAAGTCCAAAAAGACATTGCACAAGGTAAGAGAAAATCACAGTTTCAAATCAGTGGGGCAGAAGAGATGAGAAAAGTCATGAGACAAATGGAGTGTCAAGAAGTCAGGAACTCTCATTCTGCATCACAGTACAGGGGGTGTTTGAAGAAATAAAAAGGTGACAGACTGCAAAGTGACAAAAGGAAGGGAGGGGGTCAATTGCTACATCACTTGATCTTGAAACCTCCTGCTGCTGCTGTGGAGAGGGTTTACCAGTGTCTGTATAGTGTGAGCCATGGACTGCTGAATGCTGGTGCAATTTTGTTAATTTGTCAGATTCGATGCCTTGAGTGGGATCTAAACTCCTGACTTACTTCTTGCAGGGTGTGCTGATCTCCAGAGCCTTGACACCATGCAGCCCATGGAAAGGAAAAGGCAGGGCTACATCCACGAACTCATTCAGACAGAAGAAAGGTACATGGATGATCTGCAGCTTGTCGTAGAGGTGAGATGTCTTGGATATGAAAATGCATTTGGCAAAAGAACACCTCTGTCCTGCTGAATAATAACAATAAAGGGACTCTTAAGGAGGAAGAAAGGTGTGTGGGCACCTCCCTTTCCAGGCAGTGTTACATGGTTGCTCACCAGGCAAAAGCACCACTTTGTGAAACCCATCAGCTTACAAAGACCTTCCTGTTTTCCAAATCCTGTTCATAGGTGTTGAGCTCAGTAAAAAGATGATGGGCTGGGACCAGGTGTCGAGCAGAGCTGCACAAAGCTATAGACACACCATAAAAGCTTATCACGCGCTTTCTCCCCAGTTTTATTTCTGGAAGCAAGATCACCTCACTTGGCAGGGCAGGGACAAGCCAGTCTTGAGTGCTCTTGGGCATCTGACTTGACCTCTCTGTATAGAGCGATGGTGTGGTGAGGTGTGGCAGGTGTTAAACACAGAGTCACACGGGTGCTCTGCTCCCCAGAGATGATGTGCTGAGGGCCCCTGAGGGCAGCTGTGGTTCTGCACCACACAGGGTGACCCTGAGTGCTCTGGGTCAGGGGAGAGGAGCAGTGCCTGAGTGTAATTTGTGTAGTGATTGACTCTGAAATCACGGGAATGCTCTTCTGCTGAGCTGTCAGCCTGCAGGTCTCGGTGCTTGTCCTCGCTCTGCAAGTGCTGATGGCGGTGTCAAAATGGGGTCACACGCTTGGGGGAACAGCTGTCACAAGTGCGAGTAAGGAATTGCTTTTAACTGCTGAGAAATTAGACACTGAGCATTCTAAAAAAGTCACTGCTGGGCTAAACAAGAGGCTAAGTGGTTTCTGTCTCTGAAGAATTGCTCATTTTTTGTCTGCAGGTTTTCCAAAAACCAATGGCTGATTCAGGCTGTCTCACAGAAGGAGAAATGGGGCTGATCTTTGTTAACTGGAAGGAACTCATCATGTCAAATACGAAGTTACTGAAGTGAGTACTTACCTGCAGTCTTACATTTATCTCTTCATTATTCTGTCATTTCTTTCCCCCGGAAGTTTTCTGGGTTTACTGTCAGGATTCTGTCCTTGCTGATTATTTCCTGTGCATGTTTGCATTCAGAACAGCTAAATGCAGACTTCTTCAAAAGGAGTTATAGTAAGAGAGGGAGCAATAAACAGCAAGAACAGATGCACATTTGCTGTCATACCTTAGAAACAGACCCTACACCAAAGTATGTGCATGGGAGGTTTTCTTCCAGCTTTCTGCAAAACAACCTTTTATTCTAAAAAAAAAAAAAAACTTAAGAATTTTGTTCTCAAAAAATAACCTTTAGAAAGATAAAGTAGCTAACAATTCACTGAATGGGATGCTAGTTGAATGTAGAGATTGATGCTGATTGTCCCAGAAGCCTCAAAGGAGAGTCCCAGTCCCCCAGAGGCCACCAGGCAGATTGTTCAGCTCAGGGTGTTGTGTCAGTGACTTGCTGGAGATTCAGGCTGGACCCCCACACCTCCTGGAAGTGCCTGTGCTGTGTTAGGAAATTCACCTCCCAGGTTTGTTACAAATCCTTTCTGGGGTGGATTTGTAAGGGTTGTGATTTAGGCCTCACAGTCTTGGCAGCAAAGTTGGATGGCCACTTCTTTCCTCCTCCCCAGAGCCTTGCGGGTGCGTAAGAAAACGGGAGGCGAGAAGATGCCGGTGCAGATGATTGGGGACATCTTGGCAGCAGAGCTGTCTCACATGCAGGCCTACATTCGGTTCTGCAGCTGCCAGCTCAATGGAGCATCCCTGCTGCAGCAGAAAACTGATGAAGATGCTGATTTCAAAGACTACTTAAAGGTATTGGACTCAGTAGCTTTTGTGCCTTCTCCTTTCCTCAATGACAGGAGCCCGTCTAACCAACATCAACCAGATCAAAATAACCCAGAACAGTAAAATCCTGCAAAAATAGCTCAGAACCTTCCTAGGTGTATTTATATGGTTATATGGCTAACAGTGTGTGTGCTCTTTATTTTTAACACTGTCTTTCTCTCTAGCTAATTTACTTAGGCCATAAAAGGAGAATTGCCAGAACAGTTGACATCAGGCATTTGTTTCTCTCATTGCTTTGTTCTTTTTCAACCTGAGTGGAGCCTATGATGTCAAAATAAAAGCTGGAACAGTTTTGAATGTAAGGATTCTGCATGAACAATGACCCTGTGATTTATGCTGGCAAACATCTGGGTGCAATGACACTGCCAGCTTTCCTGTTTGTTCTAGATACAAGTAGTGTTTGCTTACTGAAAAAATCCCAGATCTTTTGGAATGCCTGGAAAAATGAATCTGATCAGAGAATTTTCAGTATTCAGTGCCAGTGACACAACTGTTTTCTGATGACTAATGCAATGTCTCTGTTAAATCTCTGGGCTGCACCACAGAAACTTGCCCTGGACCCTCGTTGCAAAGGAATGCCCCTCTCCAGCTTCCTCCTGAAACCCATGCAAAGGATAACACGCTACCCTCTGCTCATAAAGAGTGTGAGTACCCCAAGTGAGGCTTTGTAGGTCAATGCTCTGAGTTTGATCTCCATAGCAGAAGCCAAGATAAAGGCTTGTCCCTTTATGGGGATTTCTCTGACAAGTGCCTATACTTACTTCTGTTTTTATCCTGTTTTCTCCCCTTTTTGATGCACACCAGATTCTAGAGAACACTCCAGAGAGCCACCCGGATCACAGTAACCTCCGGCTCGCCCTGGAGCGTGCGGAGGAGTTGTGCTCCCAGGTGAACGAGGGCGTGCGTGAGAAGGAGAACTCGGACAGGCTGGAATGGATCCAGGCCCACGTCCAGTGTGAAGGCCTTGCTGAGGTACCTGCATTGATGCTCTGCCAGGCTGGAGCTTTTCAGAGTCACTTCAGAAAGGCTGGGGAGGGAATGGGAGTCCTTGCTCACATCCCTGACTGGAATGTGATCCACTGCTGAGCTCTAGGCAGGGAAGCTTTTATTAAATTCTGCTCACAGCCATAATACAATGAACCATTGTTTTTGCATGATTTTAGTGGCAGAGAAATCTTGATTTATCAGCTTAAAAACTGATACCATTTAGACCATTAAATGGACAGAAATAAGTCTTCTCTCTGAACTCCTGATCATGCTGCCACTGGGATAAGTCAGGTGTTACTGTGGGGGATTTCACTTAGTGTATGTTTCCCAGGATTTCCTTCAAGCAGGAAGGGAACAGAAGCCCTCAGTGCCAGAGCCTCAAGGATATATGGTGTTCAGGCTTCTGTACCTTTCAGGAGAGCCTTCAAACTGAGCTGTGTCACAGTTCTCCACTGTCTGCCTGAGGAACCAGGGCTTGATGGGCCCAGAAGGTCTGTCCTGGTTCCATCATCTAATCATCTGTAAGAGGTGACCTGACTGCAGCCTATGCAGCCTCTTGTTAAACACAGCTTCTGGACAGCACAGCAGTGGCCATGCAGTAAATGCCTTTGTCTGGTCATCCCTCTGTATACAGTTTTTGGTAAAGCTTAAATCTGCTCTGAGGTGGAAGTTGTGCTGTTACCATAGCTGATCACAGAAAAATTCTTTTCTCTTCGTTTATAATGGAATTCATTAAACAAAACAGAAGAGCATTTTGAGCAGCTTGATCAATCTCCGTGGTGAAGAGGAACAGGAGCTGATGTCTGCACAGATTTGCTGCTGCTAATGGGTTTTGTCTCTTCCTAGCAACCCGTCTTCAATTCCCTCACAAACTGCTTGGGACCACGGAAGCTCCTGCACAGTGGGAAGCTGTACAAGGCCAAGAGCAGTAAGGAGCTGTATGGATTCCTTTTCAATGACTTCCTGCTGCTCACCTACATGGTTAAACAGTTTGTGTCTTCCGGATCCGATAAACTCTTCAGCCCCAAGTGCAACTCCCAGTTCAAAATGTACAAAATGGTGAGTGAGGCAAGGTGCTCCATGGTCATGTTGGTACAGTGGGTCCTGGCTTCTGATGAGGAATGCTGCTCTCCCTCTGGGATTAACTCTGTGGTCCCTTTTGCTGTCATATGGGCACGTTCTGGCAGACAATGTGCACAAATGCCGTTGGCTTAGCGCCCACAAAAGGACAGGCTTCTGTGTCTTGGTTTAACAAACATTTCCATCCACTTTGGGGGAAAGGGCAGAAGTAGCGTTGTGCCTGAACAGCTGAGTACGATGTTCAGAAGCAGGAGCCTTGAATTCAGTTTGCACAGGCTCCTGCATTCACAAGAAAATTCCTGTCCTTCTTCAGAAAACAGCAGAAGGTGCAAAATTCTAGTCTCTGTGCCCACACAGTATGTATTCTCAAGATTCAGGAACTGGAGACGTAAGTTTAAGTATTAGGGCTGCTTTCCCACAGACAACCTGAGAGATTCCCGGGATTTCCAAGCTCCACAGTGCAGCTCTGCTTGCACAGTCCTGCCCCTTTCACAAAGCTCTTTGCCTAGGAAAACAAAATGGGGTGAATTGCCTGAGAAGTTTTTCTCTCAGCCCTTTCTTGCATCCTTTACATGGTGATCTCATTGTTTGTCCCATGTCCTATGACTTTCATTTTCCCTACAGTGTATTTAAACATCCTTGAAGAATTTCTGCCTATTGTCACAGGGTAATGTTGCCACAGTGACGTTTGCTTTTCTTTCAGCCCGTTTTCCTTAATGAAGTCCTCGTGAAGCTGCCCACAGACCCTTCAAGTGATGAGCCAGTTTTCCACATATCACACATCGACAGAGTTTACACACTTAAAACTGACAACATTAATGAGCGGTGAGTAGTGAAAATGCAGATCTGAGCTTAAACTTGTTGATTGATGCTGCAGACTGTGTTTCCAGTGAGCAGACATGGGGGCTCTGAGCTCAGGAACAGAGTTGTCTCTTGGTCAGGAAATAAACTCACTTGACTCTCATTTGAATGACAAATTTTCTCTGATTCTGTTCTGCTTGTGTGGCAGCTCTTGCAGTGGAATCCAGCCACGTTTGCTGCTCCTTGATGTTGCAGTTGTATAAAATAGTTTAGGGCTGCAAAATCCAGCATCCCATAGGACTCTTCCCTAGTCCTGATCAATCTTTAATGTGTAGCAGTCTTTAATAAAATCCCATCTTTAACAGAATCCAGCAGTCTTTAATAAAACAGCAGCTCCACTTGCATTTATTTAAGCTGATTTGGAATGTGGCATAAGATTAAAATCCAGAATCTCCATCGCTTTAGTCCACAAACTGACTTGATTTGTGATGCCTCTGAAATCCAAGGAGGGGGGAATGGGGAAAGAGAGAGTGGCAGAGTCACTGATACTGAGGACTTTGCTGCCTGTGGGATGACACTGACTGTAGGGATTGCTCTTTGCAGGACTGCCTGGGTCCAGAAAATCAAAGCAGCATCAGAGCAGTATATAGAGACAGAGAAGAAGAAACGCGAAAAAGCTTATCAAGGTACCTACTGAGTTCTGTATTTCCCTCTCATCCACCTGGATACACGGGCAGGGCCTTTCCTGGAGGATGCCAGTGTCTGTGTAGGATCTCTCTCTTAAGATCTGTTGCCACTTTTTACAGTTCCAATCCATTTATTTCTGACCTCTCTGTTCCCAGCTCGTTCACAGAAAACCTCAGGAATAGGACGCTTGATGGTGCACGTGATTGAAGCAACGGAATTAAAGGCCTGTAAGCCCAATGGTAAGTGAGGGAAACAGTCTCAGAAAACTTTTATTCCTGTAACATTTGGAAAGGCTGGCTGAGAGGAGTTGGTCATTTGGGAAACACTGTGGTTCAGCTACAGTTTCTATATGAAATAGTCACTCTTTAGCTTCAGAGGAGCGAGTGAAGAACCAGCTCTGTGCTGCTCTGGGATATAGGGATTGCCTGATCCACATCTTCCAGCAGCAGCATTGATGTGTGTCCAAGCAGGCTCCAGATGGAGGGGGGGCTTTCTGCACTGCAGAAAGGTTTCACTCCCTGTTCTGTTTTCAGGGAAGAGCAACCCATACTGTGAGATCAGCATGGGCTCGCAGAGCTACACTACCAGGACCCTGCAGGACACCCTGAACCCCAAGTGGAACTTCAACTGCCAGTTCTTCATCAAGGATCTGTATCAGGATGTCCTGTGTATCACCATGTTCGACAGGGATCAGTTCTCACCTGATGGTAAGTGTGAATATTTAGGAAAAGAATGCATTTTTGTGAGCTGGGGTGTACCCACTTCCTCAGCAGCAGTTCCAGGAGCCTGTAGGTCTGATTGCTGCCTGAGAAATGTTGGGTAAAACAATGCCTCAGTACTCAGGAGATTCAATAGCCTTCCAGAGCCAGTAACTCCAGGCAGTCAGATTTGATCTCATTCTGGCTTTTGTATCAGACACAGAATTATTTTCTTGTCAGACTGAGGAGACAGACAAGTTGAAAGCAGAAGTTCTGCTCTCTCACGATAGGTGCTCAAAAATAAGGTCTTGGGTTATATTTGCACAGCAACAGCTTGATCAGCTTTCTTGTTGCTTGGAAACTGAGCACGTTTTTGGCAGTCAGTTGCTTCTCATATTCTCTAAAAGGTTAAGTGTTTTTTTCAGGGCTCTGACACACAGTCAATTATTGCAAATTTGCAGGGAACTGCCTTGACCTGAGATGCCATGTGTGTAACTATAGCTCAGTCTTTTCTCCTGTGAGCTAACATGAGTTTGATTGGCTACTTCTCCCAGCTGGACAGCTGAGTCTTGTTTTTCAGTCCACGGTGAACCTTCTAACGCACACACACACAAAGATGTCATGTAAGAAATAGCCACAAAGAGGGTATATGATTCTGAATTGGACTGTAAACCTTCTAGTGACAGCAATTGTTGAAGATTGTTCTTGTGAAAAGCATGATATATAAGTATAATTAAAAGTTGGCTGAGCCAAATAGCTGGTTTTTGTATTATCTTTGTAGCACCTCAGATGATTTGTAAATAGGTCCCATCACCTCTGACCTGCCAGCTCTTAACTGAAGAACACTTGAAACTGAGTTTCTGAAAGGTATTTTCTAAGACTATTTTTAAAGCCCTTAGCTCAAACTGTGACATCCTAATTCCATAGCATTTTTCTCTTCTAAAAAGGCCCTTTTTTTTCATTGCTGGTTGGTTTACACAGGGCTAGGGTCCAATCACACCAGAAGCCTGGGAGCAGTGCTCTGGAACTGGACATGTACCACACAGCATTGCATCGGCCTGACTCACTCAGATTTTCTAAGCTTAACATCTTCATGTAATAAAATTTCTTATTCACTTGCCCAACAGATTTTTTGGGTCGCACTGAAGTTCCAGTAGCAAAAATCAGAACAGAACAAGAGAGCAAAGGCCCCACAACTAAGCACTTACTGCTGCATGAAGTTCCAACAGGAGAAGTCTGGGTGCGCTTTGACCTGCAGCTCTTCGATCAGAAAACACTCCACTAAGAACACTTTTTTTAATTTATGAAGGACAAATGAAGCTGACAGCCTGAACATCCTTTGGTAAAAGATTCCTTGCCCCACGCTGGTTATTAAGCAAGAGTTCCTGCTGCTTCTGCATTTCCTCTTAGTTCCCAGTTGTGCTTAGTTCCTTGCAGTGTTCCGAGTTGTTGATCTATGCAAACACAAATGTTACTGTAAATACAGTACTATAGCTCAGTGCCTTTTTATTATGTTGGAATATCTTGGGTTTGGATGCCAATGTTTCCATTTTCAGGGCCATAAAATGTATTACGTAGAAATGTGGCACCAAGCTGTTTGTATATTTTACCACTTAGTCTGACAGACAGACTGAGGAATGGTTTAAGCTCAGCACTAGAATCATTCCATTTGAAATCTTAAAAGTGATATCCACTGGAATTTTCCCATCTCAGGATGATAGTTTTAACGGTTAAATGCTGAAGAAGCCTTAGCACTGGAGAAGTCTCCGATGTATTGTGTATTCTTTAAGAATCAAATGTAGTTCTTTACTTTACTTTAGTTCTGCACTGGAATCAGTAACTGCTACTTGATTTTCTGCTTCAGTTTGATTTATCATTCTCTGCTGAGACAATGTGGTTGTGAAGAATAACTAGAAAAAATATTTTAAATACTGTGACCCACAACAATGTGGCAAAATACTCTTCAGCTCTTCGGGTTTTTTCCTAAATATAAGTTATTTGTGTACATTTCCTTGGTCTTGCAGACCTCCATGTGAATCTTGAAGCTTTGACATTGCCAACATGTATATAGAGAGTAAAATATAAGTTTATTAATTTGTCTACAGATGTTTATTGATGCATAGTGATTTTAAAAAAGTATATTTTATTGTACAGGGGAATGTGAAATAATGAGAAAAACCTATAGGATTTGTTCAAGAAAAGTTTATTACAAGTTTAAAAGGTTTGCTCTGGGGGAACTGTCACCCCAATACAAACCTGTAAAATGAACTGGTTGAAAGCAAAAACTTTCTCTTGGCACTAAATCAGGGATGGTTAAAAAAAGAAAGTTTGTTTATGAATCTTTGATACATGTAACCATTTTACTGCCTCCTTAAACTGCTTTGTTGCAGAAGCACAGCATGCAGTTCTGAGCAGTCTGCCCTTGTTTTCCACGGGTGCAGAAATTCCTCCTGAAGTCTGGCAGTTTCCCACCCAGCCACCATCTGTGCACCCTCCTGTTACTGAGTCAACCTCTGTTACTTTTAACAGTTTTCTGTGGTTCAGTATTTCTAATCCTAAATAAAACTCAATTCTTGGCAATTCTTGAGAGATTGTGTCTGTACAGTGGGAGTTTGGCAAACAGAGAAAATTCTGTTTCCAGGCTTTGAGCCCAGAGCAGCCACACCAGCAGGGAGATGGGACTGCCCTGGCACAGGAGAGGGACAGGTTTGAGGGCACTGGCAGCAGCTGCTGCTCAGCACCGACTCTCCAAAAAGCACCAGATGTTCTGTACACCACCACTTCCCATCTCCTCTCCCCTACTTATTTCCTGCCTTCTCAAAACACCTGTGTATGTTAAATCTTGGATTTACTGCTTGGACACTGCCTCCAGTGGAGAACATCAGCACTGTCTTTACTGAGCTCAGCCTAAGCTAAACCTCCTAAAATAGCAGATTTTTGGTCTGTAGAGCATGAACTGGAGCTGGCAAGAAGAGGAGCAGCATCTCAGACATTTCTTTGGCTGCTGGGTAACAACATTTCAGACCTACATGTTTAAGACAGTAAGTTTATTGCAGTTTCCCTAAAGACATGGCCTGTTCTTGCTTTGGCAGCACATGTAACCTATTTTGTAAAGGGTACCTTTGATGGCTGTGCTTGCTGCTGTGGTCAGGTGGACAGGTGACATCATTGGCTCTCTCATTGTGCTGGTTGATGTCTTCCATCCTTTAAAGAGAAGGAAAAACTGTTGCTATGCTGCTGTAAAGATCAGCTGAGCTGTCAGGTTATTTCCTGCTACAGAGCACACACTGAGCTTGCCTGGGAACTCTTCAGCCCACCTTAGACAGGACACCCCCTGTGCTGCCACAATGGATTTGAAATGAGGAAAACAAACCTCCCCCCTGCCATTGCTACTGTGCCTCAAAAACTGGGCTTAGTATAGATCCAGACTGTGTTCCTGATGAAAACCATGTTCAAACCCTCCTGGGCTTAAATGCAGTAGGAGCTAGTTAGTAAAAGTAGAATGTGCTCCTCTGCAGCAGCACATCAGTAACATGCTCTATTAACTTCCTCATGGTCAAAGTGGGACTCCAAACCTTCTCACACCTTCCTGCAGTCGGTGCACGTCTTCTGGAAGAATGGATCATACTCCGATGGGTCATAATGTTCCAAAAACACAAAGCCCTGTGGGAGAAGCAGGTACTGGGTCAGTCTCACAGCTACTGGTGGTGCAACAGTGAGAGCAGCCAGCCTGGGTGGGACACAGCCAGGCACAGCATGAACACAGCACCAGAGGTGGTCAAAAAAAGGAGTCCCAAATTTTCATACACTGCACCTCAGGAAGAAGGTGACTGAAGTGTAACAGGAAAATTCCTCCATCCATTTTATCATAGGCATAAATACATAGTAAATAATTTCATGAAGCATCCAGAAATAATTACAGGCTAAAATGCTAACCTTAACTAGGACACTCAAGACAATGTAAATTTTGTTAGAAAATGTTTTTCCAGAGAAGGAAGTCCTGAGATTTGCTCAGTTGATCAGAGTATGGTGCTAATAACCCAAGATTGTGGGTTTGATCCCAGAATGGGCCACTCACTTAAGGAGTAGGACTTGGTGATCCTTCTGGGTCCCTTCCAACTCAGAATATTCTGTGATTTCAGCAAAACATATTAAAAAGAAAAGACAAAACAGGAGTGAGTGAACCCTCACAAGCCACAGCCTTTGGCAGGTCACTGGTCTGCAAGATACCAGCTCCAAGTCTGGGTTCACGAGCTGGCTTTTCCATCTATACATTGAAATAAAGACCTGAACCCACACCTCATGGTCCAGGCCACAGCTCCATCTCATCAACAGCCCTGCAACAGGAGAAGGAGAAGCCTAATAGCAGGGATGAGAGCAAGAGAAAATGGACAAAAAGAAGGGAGGGAAGGAAGAATACACATCTGGAATTAACCATATTAACTAATCCACACAAGTGTATCAAGTTCTGCAAAATTTATCATATGCTGCCACGGTTAATGCAAACTTAAGCAAGTAAGTTGTCCTGTAACTATGAAGGACCTCAGCCTGCTTTTCAGACTTGCTGTTGATAGAGCTGACACCACCGAGCAAGGAGAAAAGGTAGAAGCTGATCACTGGTGCTGGTGCTCCCATTCAGGCAGAAGACACATGCCAGCACACCAGCCATTGCTTCTGGAGGACATCCAGCAAATTCCTGACCTGGCACAGCAGCTTGCAAGATGGGCTCATGCAGACCCAGATATGTACACACACCCAACTTAGCCTAAATCCCAGGACTTCAGCAGTAGGACTGGTTCAAGTCTTTGTCATTCCATGCAGTTTAAATGCATGGGTCTGTCACATCAGGCCTTTGAAAAAGAGATAATTTGGTCTCATTAAAACAACACAACTCCTATGACATTTTCACTTCTGGATGAGTAGCTTGTTTACAGTCTCATGACTCCACTGTAAAGTGGTTTCCACTGACAACAAATGCCTGCTCTTGAAAAAATACCATTATTTTTGTTGCAGATTACATAACTACTTTTGTTTTTCTCTATTTTTGTTCCTGAGATGCAAAAAGTTTAGTCATGGGATCTGATACTCAAGAGTGGTGTGAAATTACAAACAAAATGAAGAAAACTAGCAAGTATTCTCTACAGTGACTGCAATTTTTGTGAATACTGAAACACATGGAACTACAAAATCCATGGGTTGGGTCTATTAATTGCATGCAGACTTAAGAAAATTGTATCTCCCTGTTCCCATATCTTTTTCTTTTATGAAGCTTGATCAGTAGCCTCCAAGGCCACAAAATCATTTCACTTGTGCTCTGCCAACAGAGTGCAGGACTGCTGTAGCTGAACTTGTGAGACATGAAGGGTACAGTCCACTCCCTGCTCACTCAGCCTTTGGTTTCAGCTGACAGAGTTCAAGGTTTTCCCACTAAATGGTCCAGCTCACAGAGGGAAACACATCTCAATACGATGCCTCATCATATTCAGACCCCAGCACGTGTTCACTGTACCAAGCAATGCTTCTGTTCATACCTGATGGTGAACTAAAACACTTGTAACATGTCACCATTACAGAAGTCCTTGGGAAAAGTAAGTTACAGGTAAAGTATATCTGAATTCCAGGTTACTCAATCAAGAAGAAACAACAGCTAAACCCCTGATCCTGTCCACAACCCTCTGTATGCAGCCCTCTCCACGACAGAAATGTACTTCTCATTGATACCTTCTTTGTACAGTAGTTTAAATATTGAGAGAACTGTTCTTGTTTCCTTTTCCCCACTTCTTCCTGTGACTGGCTGTCCATGCGGTCCTTCATTTTCTGCATAAGTGGCTCTGAAACATCCTCAAGATATTTTTTGTACAGGATTTCAGTCTTTCTCAGATCTAGGAAATCACAGTGGCTCAAATATCTGTCCACCTCCTGAGTAAGACATGGAAAATAAAAACCATATAAACTATTGGCTGATGACATTAAAGATTCTACAAGTGAAGGTTTGCAGCTTGGCTGATCTGACTGCTCACTGCTCAAAGGCATCTGTTTTCCCACCCTTCTTTCTGCTCCTCCCTCTCTCCACTTTCCACTACTTGTTCCCGAGCTCACCCTTTAAAGAGCTCTGGCATTCAGACCCTTAATTTTTGAAGCCATGGTGCAAGACTGGCAGAAAATGACTCACTTTTCCCCATCAGGTTATTGAGTTGAAATCACTGCAGAGCAGGGGGCTCATCCCTGTGCAAGAGAGGCAGCAGGGGAAGGCCCTTCCCTACAGCACTGGCAATCTGCTAAATCAGATTGGAGCAGCCCTCCTGCCCTTAGCTCGCAGCATCACTGTCACCAATTACCCACACCCACAGAACACATACTAGGTGCAAACAGGGAGTTCAAGTCACCTGTGATTCACATTTAGCGTTACTACTTTAGTCCTATCCAGAGGAGACTGAAAAGATCAGAAACTCATACCTCTAAATTAGTTTTCCAAGAATACAGACAATTAACATTTTCTCATGAATCAGTGATTGGAAACTAAAAACACTGACATGCAGGAAAGCACACAGCAAATGTGAATAGAGGTACCACTTCTTACCCTTACAAAACAATTTTCTTTGTCCAATATGCACTGAACAGAAGCAAAGATGTCTCGGCTTTGACCAGGTGCTGCCTGACAAAACATCAAAAAAAACCACAATGAGGCAAAAGCAGGACTTCGAGTAGGAGTTGGATTTACTTTTGAATTCAAAATAATTACTGGTGTCGTGATTAAAGGCACATTACACCATAATCCAGCTGGCAAATCCTTGCAAGATTTGCTCTGAACAATTGGGTTAAGTAGCAACAGAAAAGTGTTGGAAGAACTGGAATGAGAACTGGAATGCACATGCTCAGACCAACCTCCTTGGCTGCTCCTCACCATGACCAAACACCACTTGCTCCTTGCCTCTGTTTCTTACCTGTGCCAAACATGTGGCTCATCAGCTCAGCTCCTGCACTCCAGCCAAGGAGTACAGGCAGTGCAGACCAAGTCTGTCTATCATGTGGGGAGTGAATGCATTTTATGACAGAATGGAAAATTAGCCTGCTACTCCCTGTGCTTAATACTGCTTTTTAATTCTAATAGACAGTGTAGTTTTCAGTCATGTCTGCCTTGGCCCTGCTGATCAGCTCCGCACTCCAAAAGGTTTATTACACTGAGATGAACAAGACATCATACAGCAGAGCAAGCAAGGAAGAGACGAGTAAAAAAAACACCAAAAACAAATGAGAAAGAGGAAATCTAAATTTCTGGCATGTTTTAAGACCCTTTCATCCTACTATTTGAAACATGTTGTTGTATTACACCTGACAAATTTACTTCACATAATCACAGATCTTTCTAAAAACAGCACCACAACAGTAGCACAGAGACCATCACTCCAGCGGAGAAGAACCATCACTGGTGAACAGGGGAAAAGTTTTCCTTCAGGATGATACATATCTGAAGAATCCTTCAGAACCAAAGGAGTCATGTCTCCTTTGACTGAAGGAACTAAGTCTCTTCTCCCTGGAAAACAGCAGGCCCAGGGGGAGCCTCATCACAGTACTACTTACAGAGCAGCTACAAAGAGAATGGAGGCTCTCACTTCACCTGAAGCCACAGGGAGAAGACAAAGGGTAAGAGGAACAAGTTGCATTGGCAGAGATTTCATCTCAATATAAGAAAGAAAATTTTAGCGTGAGATCAATGAATTGAACAACCTCCCCAGGGATGTGGTGGAGTCCCCATCACTGAAAGTGTTCAAGGTGCAATTGGACAGGGAGCTAGATACCCTCATCTGGTGTCTCTTTCCCATGAAAGGCTGGACCAGACAATCTTCCAAGGTCCCTTCTAGCCTGGGCTGTTCCATGAGTCCATGATTCTAACTAGTCACAAGCTTGTTTCAGGTTTTATGGGAAACTTTTCCACACACCAAACTGCAAGTAACTCAGTAAGGCTTCCTCAAAAAGATGCAAGAGCTTGATAAAACCCATTTAATCTGTTGCTACTTCCCGAGTTCTTTGTTCTCCTTCTCCATGACAAACATCTCTCAGATTTTACAGAACTTTGCAAATAACAGTTTTTCATTCTTCATAACTTCCATTTCATTATTCCACTCACACCTTCACAAGACAGAAGCCCTGCCGTGTTAGCCAATCTTTGGCAATATTTTACTTCCCCAAATGTCTGCTGCAATCAAAAGTATTTGCTGTGCCACTCTGTTGGTGCTGAGGTGAGCCTCTGGATAAATGTAAAGAAAGGAAAAGGTCTGCATAAAAAGACAACCTGCTTTACAAAGATCAGATTCTCATCCAGGTTCCACCACCAAGCCACCAACTGAGATGAAATAGTAAGAAATAATACAACTGCAATACCCATTTCTGAGTGTGCCATGGGCTGAAGCACAAAGCTCCTGCTCAGGGCTCAGAGATGAATTCAGGCACAAGCCAGGGATGGCAGTCTGGGAGCACAGACAGACCAGAAAACACTGTCCAGAATTTCAGTGGGATTAGGTGGCCAGTTCCAACACAGGAGCCCAGTTACACATGCCCTGGGATCCCAGTTACAGATACTGGTTTCCTGTGCTCTTCAGAGTAGAACCTACAGCAGAAGGAATGTTGGGGGTCACTCACCTTCCAAAGCTGTTCCCGATTGGGTTTTCTCACAGGTTTCCGATTTGCAAATCTTTGTAGCCAGGGACCCTTCATGCTACCCATGCTTGGACTAGTCTGGGAAAAACATTCAAACAGTCGAAACCATATAACACTATTTTATTAACAGCAAAAACTTCATTTTCTTAAAATTCCTACCAATCAATGAAACAAATCTCTAGAGGAATTCTAACTGCTGATACCAGCAGCATTTTCCTGTCACAGTAAGTGAAACAGAGAGACGAAGTATCAGGTTTACAGTCAGATACTGCCTCTGGTGGGACTGTCTGTCCTCATCTCTACAAAGCATGGACAGTACATTTTGTTTCAAAGAACAGTGATTGACAAATTATTTTAAAATGCCTGTCAGCTTTGGAAACATTTCAGACTTATGAAATTTCGCCTCCAGACTATTACTTCTTTCCTTTCTGCCTTTTTCAATCACATAAAGTCCCTTTCAAGTAACTGCCACATCCCACTCCAGGGATGGCTACATTTTATTGGTTTTTAAAGTTAGTTCTACTAGATGAAGCTTATGCTGAAGTGCTAACTCTGAGCTCCAGCCAGAAAATTCCATCTCCTCACTTGTATGTGCATCAGGGTACATGGATTGATTTATAGTAGAGACAGTGGAAGCACAGAGGCAAAATGCCCTTTACAGGAACCTCCATTTAAACCCCCATTTATTTCAGACTCACCAGAGACACACTGCTTCCAGGAAACAATGGATTCACAACATTATTTACCTAAAGAGTGGAACAAAAGAAAAGCTTATTTCTGCAGAGATACTGACCTCAAGTCTTCAGCCAGATCTTTCACAAAAAACCAAAAAACAAAACAAAAAAAATCTGATCTTCAATTAATTTTTGCAATATCTAGTTAAAAGAATCTGCAAAAACTCTCTGAATCAGGTATTCATAAAACAACATGTTTTGTATGAGACAACATTTAAGAGTTTATTCTGTCCAATCCAGCCCTTTAGGGACAATATCTGACTCCCAACTGACCTCTCTTGAGTGCAGATTCAAATTCTTACCATGAATTCAAGGCTAATTCTTTAATCCACATCTTTATTTGTTTCATTTCATATTCCCTGTCCCTGTGCCCTGACAAAAACATCTGCTGGGATATTCCTGCATCCTCACAGAAATGCTTTCCTGTCTTTTCTGACTAAAAGAGTCAGAAACCACAGGAAAGCATATGTTGGAAGGCACCTCAGGAAGTCACCTGGTCCCAATGCCAACTTGAAGAAGAGCAAACCTCACTGACAGGGATTGCTCAGGGCGTTGCCCAGCCAAGTCCTGAAAATTCCCCTCCTCAAATTGGCAAGCTCATGCCCTTCCCTCCGACTGCTTCTATCAAAGAAAAATTGTCATTTCCGCCATGTATCACAGGTCAAACCAAATTAAGGAGGGGAAAAAACCAATGTAATGCATGTGGTACCAAGGACCTTCCTTCCCTCCTACACAACTCTGCAAGATTTCTATTCTTTCATCAGACACAAGGGAAACGAAAAGATTTGCAGTGGAATAGGTCACAACATCCCAATCCTCTATGGAATTTTCTCAGCCCTGTAAGACAGCCTCCAAACCCAGAAATACATAGTGCCCTTAGCAGTGTGGGCAGGCCAGCAGGCACTTCCTCTGAAGTGATTCCCTGCCTTCTCTGTACAGAGGAGACAAGAGGCACAGAAGAAAACAGGGGATTACAATTAGGATACACGATTTTGGAAGCAAAAAAGTTCTGCCACTATCCATCCGGAAATGAACATATTTTTTGTTTATTTGTGGCCTCTGCAGAGAGCTGTGCCTGCCATGGAGGCTGGTGTTCCCTGTGAGAAGTCCCCTGCTCCAAAAACAGTCTCCCTTTTTTTCAGCCAGCCCAAGCCTGCTGAGTTCCAAGAAAGCATATCCAACCCTCTGCTCTCTGAGGAGCAGCGGAAGGATTCTCACAGTTTATCCTTCGTCCTGTAACAACCTGTTAAAGGAAACTGCACTGTGTGACAGATAAAAAACAGCACCTTGCACCCTGATTAGCACTGACCCAATTTCGGATAGCATGGACAAGCTTGAGATGAGGAAAATACATATTTCAATATTTCTAAGCTTATAAAATAAGTAAAACAAACGAAGTTCCAACCATTAGCCTACTTTCTATTTTCAGTAACTAGTATTAAGATTCCATCTTCATCCATCTCACAAAGAAAGACTGAGCACAAAGCAAAGGAGGTGTTTGACCTCAGAGAATTTGGACCCCAGGGGACACAGAACAGAGCAAACACAGAAAATCTGCCTCTGCAGCAATCTGCCTTGAGGAACCCACGAATAGTAAAGACTCTAGCTGCAGGATTTCCACCTGCCTGCCCCCCACCTTCATAACTCAAGCTGCTACTGAATCTTTATCCTTTCTTTTTCTGCTTGTTTTGGACTCTTGCTAGGAGATGTCAACTCTCCTCTCTGCAAAGGCAGGGCTCACTGACGTGACAGCAGCTGTTCGGCAGGTCTTGAAACTAAAGGTTTAATCACAGGCTTAGACAGAAATACAGTAAAGGATTTCCAAAATCTGAGTGGATAAAAGAAGCATTTAGTCAATCTAGCAGATGCAGTCTGCAAATGCCAAATCCCATGAGCAAGTTGGCTGTTCTGTATTAGGACGTTTGCTTGACTGTGCCAGATCCCTGGCAGTGTTCAAGGCCAGGTTGGATGGGGCTTTGAGCAACCTGGTCTAGGAGAAGGTGCCCCTGCCCATAGCACAGAGTTGGAACAAATGATCTTTAAGGTCTCTTCCAACCCAAACCATCCTCTAATGATCAAGCTTGAGAATAACCTTGCGTAAAAATTCTGGCTAGATAAACATGTATTCTTCTGTGCTGTCAGCAGTGTAGCTCTGTATCAGTAAGTTTTAAAGACACGTTTCTCTTCTTTCCTCAGTAAAGCAAAAGGTTCTCCCCCAAACACCCACCTGCTAAAATTCACACTCTCTGTGCCCAAACACGAGTCTTTGCAGCAGCTTTGAGAAAACACATTTTAATCACTCTGTAACAAATATAAGCACCCTCATACGTGCCTCAGTCCTCTCAAAAGTCCGTTCAGCCACGCAGGCTCCCGTGTCACTGCACCGGTGTCACCCTGCACAAGCACAAGCACAGCTGGCTGCCTTTACTGGTGCCTCGGTCCCCTCTGATTGCCTCAGGTGCAGGGACAGAGAACGGTAAGAGAACCAGTCTCTGGTTCGCGCATGGCAGCTCTGCGAACGGAACCTTTTAGATTGTGAATGCTGAGCTAACAGATAACGCGTGAATGCCCGGAGGGTCCTGGCCTGGCCCTGCACTTCGGAGGCAGCGATGGGGTCAAGGCCGGCGAAAGGGAAAGGCCGAGACCCCTCTGGGCCCGGCTTGCCCCGCACCCTGCTACGGCGGGTCCCGCAGGCGTCGGGGATGAGGAGGTGGGCAGCAAAGCTCCATCCCCACCAAACCCGTGCAGAGCTCTCTCACCGAGCACAGCCCCGCGAGGCCCTAGGGGAGGCGGGACAGAGCTCCAAGAGAAACCAAAGCCACCCTGCAGAGCCCCGCCCAGCTGAGGGGAAAATGGCGGTCCCACCTCAGAGTAGTAACACTGCCCCTCCGTGACCTTCCGCCGGAAAAAAATAGTCCCTCATCCATCACCTACAGCCTCTCGGGATGAGGAGACGCCGCCCGTGGGGACAGGGACCCGGCTACCCGTGGGGACAGGGACACAGCGACCCGTGGGGACAACGATACGGCAGCCCTGATGTGGCCCCGATGAGAGAGGAGCGAGAGGCACGGCCGGATCCCTCCGCGCCCGGCCGCACAGCGTCCTGCGCTGCCATGGCAACCCCACCGCGCGCGCTACGTCCGGCAGGGCTTCCCACCAATCAGAGAGGGAGCGCGCGGTGAGTGAGCCAATCAGGAGCGACGACAGCTCAGCCGAGCCGAGCCGAGCCGAGCCGAGCCGAGCCGAGCCGAGCCGAGCCGAGCCGAGCCGAGCCGAGCCGAGCCGAGCCGAGCCGGGCCGAGCCGGGCCGGGCCGAGCCGAGCCGAGCGGGGCCGAGCCGAGCGGGCGCAGTCGAGCTCCCTGCTTTATCTACTGTTCATTAAATTGTATGACAAGATTTCACACATTACCCTGCAGTGCTGACCACGACACTAAATTTGAAACTGAAATCAGCCAGAAATACCATCAGATGAGGGAAACGTCAGAGCTTTTCCCCCCAGCTGTGCTGCACTGACAGGTCTCACAATAGCTGCGTGCTATGTAGAGGCGGTGTTTCCTCAAGACCTTTATACTTGATTTTAAAAAATGTATGATTACATTGATTTATCAGCACCCCAGGCAAGACGAGACCCTTGTGCCCGACCAGCCTGCCAGTGCCCTGGAATGGGGATCCCCCTGCACTGCCCGCTGTAGCCAGGGTGGGTCCATCAACCTGTCCAGGGACTGGTGACAGCAGCGTGTCAGAGTCAAATCCTTATTTCAGTCTGGAAAGAGAGACCCCCTCCTTGACCCCCTTACTCTTAGTCTCTCTGTTATTAATTTTGTCATTTTTATCCACTGCCGGTGTCTGCCAGCACCCTTGGGGCACTCAGGCTGAACAGTTTAAGGAGTAACACACTTTATTAACAAATACACTGATCACAGAAGACAGTCACAGAGTTGGGGCACAGATTGTCACTGACACTGCACTGACTGCAAGAAGTCTGAAGTGATGCACAGACAGGCTCTGATCACCAGAGGAAGTTTGAGATAATCAGTCAGCATGCACAGAGTATGGATCCTACACAACAGGTGTGCTCACAGGGGAAAAGCCAGGACCAGCCCATCGACCTATCCCAGAAGCTACAATGGAGCCTTTCCTGACTTCTCCCCCTCTTAACTCACCATTACACTATTTCTTTACACTTAGGTGAAGCTTGAGGGACTCCAGTCACACATACTTTCATTCCTGATTGATGTGAAATTCCCTCTCTTTGCTCTCAAAGATACAGTTAATAAAATACAGTGTGTGCTCAGGGAGGGGTGGTCATACCTTGGAGGAGGGTACCTTTGCGCTGGGGGTGTGCGACATTATTACAATGAGAGTATAAGGAGCGGGGTTCTTCTGAGGAGAGTCATTTCACCACAGCTGCTGGTTCAGGACCAGGACACCTTCTCCTGTATCCTTCAGCTGGCAGCTGCTGTGCGGTTTGGCAGCTACGTGGTACCACCGAGTTCCCACTCCTGCAGGGATTACAGCAGAGCCTGGCCGTGAGGTCTCCACCCCACTCCACCCTCCGTTTCATCCCTCCTTAGCATCTGCTTCAGGCTGCAGGGGGTGTTGCATGGGGAACTATCATGGAATGAATTCTGTGCTTGTCAACCGAATTCCCTCCTGGAAGTAGCAACTGCATTTTACTCTAAAATGTCCTAATGTTACAGCTTCTGTTAGAATGTGACTATAACTTTAGCCTCAAGGTTTTTCCCCAGCTGTCTCTAATTTTTCCCCCATTTTCCCACTTAATCCACCCCAAGACTGTAGTCACTCAAGCTTCACAATATCCAAATCGACTTCAAGAGTGTTTCATGCATTTGTATTTCATGGATTATCTGATGTTTGTAGGGGTAGCCAATAGGCTAATTGCCTCATAACAACACAAACTTTAACATGCAATACCTTTATCAAGACAAAAAGCAAAAGGATTAATATCAATAAAACCAATTCCTGTAGCAGTTGGTGACCATCCAAAGAGGGCATCCCACCAACAATGTCCTGCATCTTTCTTGACTGGTTCCAAAACATGATGTATTTTCTCCACATCATCATGGACAGGGATCGGAGTTCTTTGTCCATTTTCTTGAGATCATTTCAGCAATTGTTTTAGGTCTTCATGTTGCAGCAGTTTTCTGCTCAAGGTGAGATTTGTTCCAATGGGGGGGGCAGCAGGTCTTGAATCAGCATTTAGTTAAACCATAACAATTGGTAAGACGTGACAGGAGCTGAGTAAATAAAATCTCATCCCATAATTTCAATGAATTCACAAACGCAAATAATTTGAGTGATTACTTTTATCTACACTAATGTTATCTATGAGTGTGGAATCACAGACTTCTCATACAAGCATTTCCATCACCAATAAGTACAACTGAAAACATTTTGAGCATTTTCTCTGGGATGTGTCTCAAAATCACAAATACTTTTGTTCAGTATCAAGACCAATGTCTTGAGCTTTGAGAGTGTTACTTTCACAAAAGACTCGTTACCCTTGCACAGTGACATCAATACTTAGCCATTTTTTTCCATCCTTTTGGGCCCATACTTTCTGCTCCAGGGCACAGAGTATGGTTCCACTGTGATTTAACCCTCACACAATCATTGGGTATATAATATTTACATTGTGTATATATTGTGTATATTTACATTGTGTATATAATATAATATAATATTGCATTGTGTACAGTTAACCCAAAAGATTTGGTCGTGCTGTCAATGGCATCATAAGTAAAACTGACTAAATATCACCAGGATTGGAATTTCTCTCCAAACTCAATCAAATTCTCCCAAATCACTTTTAAAATTTTAGTGGATAAGGTACCTTCTTCACCTCCCCTTATAATTACAGCTGTCATCAATTGCATCCACAGTTGGGCTTGGATACAACTAAGACCAAAGAAACATTGTTTTAGAGTACACCAAATATACTTATGATCAGCTGGGGTTTTTTGCCCTCTTGCTGAATTAATATATCTAATAACAGCCATTGGTTACTTCCCAGAGCCAGACTGGAGGGTGTTTCAATTTGTTCAGGTCACTAGTTATGAGTAGTTTCTTCATTAATCCCTCAGAGTCTATGCTATTTTGAATTCCCAATCCTGTTCCCAAGATGCCAGGCACATCTCTTTCTGCCTGCTTTGGGGAAAGAGGGTACATACATTTAGGAACTGTGTGTCCATCCTGTGTAAGAGATCCTCAGGAACGAGGAACAAACTGGTTGGATTGTAGAAACATTATTTCGCTTGAACAATTCAACTTGTTTGAGACTATGACAGGTCAAACAACAGCTGTTGTTGACCTCTATTTTTTATCATATGTGGTTCAATTTCAGAGACTTACGAATTACTCAGGGTTGGATGGCTGGGGAGCAGGACCTACACTTCATGACATTTATTTTAAACGCCCCCAGAAATCTGAATTTCTTGTTTCACACATCACTCTAAAGAGATTAGAGATTAGGCCAACAATCCTGAAACTTGCTTTCACATGACACTGTAAAATGTTCTGGTCCAATCCCATAGCTACAGGTGCATTTAACTGATTGATCTACACCTCCCAGTAAGGTCAGGACCAGGCACTATGGTGAGAGGGGTATGCTTCTATCACCACCAGTCAGGGTGAGGTTTCTTTTCTGTGTGGTTGTTACATGATTATAAATGAAGGAAAGCTACCCTGTCAGGGTACAGAATGATGCTACAAATCTAACCTGTATTACAGCTAAGATTAATGACAGTATTCCCTGTATACATTTAAGGGTGGTGCAGGCTAATCCATCCATCCATGTGCAATTCATTTGAAGTTCCTGTAAAAAAAGAGAAGAAAGGAAACATGCTCGGTTGAAAATGCAACTGGCGAGGTTAAGTTAACAGACTGTAAAATCCATTGAGAACTGATTCAATGTGTTTTTCCTGAGCAATCTCCAGCTTCCCAAGCACAGAGGTTCTTGGGGGTGACTAGCACCACTGGCACTTTTGCAGTTTGAGGCATTTCTACTAATACAGGTTGTCCAGCATAAAACCCAGTAGAGTATTCCCAGGTTTCGTGTGGGCCTCTGGAACAATTGTATTAGCAGATGTGCAGGAGGCTCCAATCTGTTGTTCAGTTGGTAAATGGTGTCAAACAATCACAAATGTCACACAGATTCACAGCTTTTATCAAATCACTGAACCAATCCATTAGTACGTTTAACAATACCATTGGGATTATGTGGATTGTGAATACAGCAGACTCCTTCTTTGACCCAATCTTGCACTACTTTACCTGTAAAGTGTGTCTCTTTATTACTTTGAATTTCCCCTGGAAGGAAAGATGTACTGAACCTTGAGGCACACCTTGAGATTACACTTTTAGTGGAGGTGCCTCCAGAATTTGAAATTGTTTATTTGGTATAAGTTGAAACAACAGCACACCATCAACATCCTTTTGTAATTTAAAACTTTAACATTCCCTGTGGCAATTGGCATGATATCATTTATGTCCTCCGGACATTCCAGCACACCTGCAGCTGGCATTGAACCTTTACAGGCTACATCTGGGAAGCAGAAGGGTCCCCAAATGATCACATTCTGTTCTCTCCTCATCTGTTCTGCTTGTTTCACCATGTGCACCTTTGTCAAGATCTGAATATGTAATTTCTGTGTAATTGAAAGGGTGGGTTGGTCAAACGGATGGGCCCAAGCCGTAGGAATAATCTCAGTTCTTCTGTTGGTAATTCCAATGCATTCTTATGATGGTCAGCCCATTCCCACGGTTTTCTTTTTTAGCAAATTATAATCATGGAGGAATGATAAGAAACCAGGAATAAGGTTGCACCAATACTGCAAAGCTCCTAAAATTTGTGCAGCTCTTTTGCACTAGATGGATTCTTTCAATGGTGTAGCTATTCTAGGGTATCCTGGGAAACAGAAGATTCCTGTAATCCATCAGATTCCTAGGAATTTAACCTGTACTGGTCCCTGAGACTTCAATTCCAGAACTTCCAATCATAAGTCGATTCATGTTTTCCAAATACTTTTCATGGTATCGCTGATGCTTTCTGGCTCTTCTCCCATGATTAGGATATCACCAATATATTGTTATACTGGAATGCCATGTGGAGTAGGGAACTCTGCTAAGACCTTAGCCAAAATATTATGAGCAATAGTGGGAGAATCTTTTTATCCTTGAGGAAGCCTGTTGAAAGTATACTGAGTCCCTCTCCCCATAAAAGCAAACTGTGCTTTATCCTGCTCTGGAAGAGAAATCATGAAACATCTGGGGCAGCCATGCAAGTACAGAGCAGCCTCCTGCCCCAGTGTTACTATCTCAGCAATGTTCAGAACTGCAGCAGTTAAAGCTGCAGCATTTAACTGTTGGTAATCAGCTGTAAAACTGTAAAACACCAATGCCGGATTGGCTTCTTTATTGGCCACACCGGGTGAATTGTAAGGTAAATGAGTCCTTTTAACAATGCCTCTTTTTCCCAAATCTAGCACCACCCTATCAGAGCGTACTGCTTTACATTAGTAACTTGGGAAGAAGGTAGTGGTGTTGATGTCTCAGATGGATAAATTTTTCAGTCTGACTTGTCTCACATTCTTTCAGATTCTGTTTGTATCCCTGGCAACCCAGAGTCTCTCACTGTGAAACTCCATAAAGTTCCATCCAGGAGTTTCCAGGTTCGTCCACAAAGTAAATCAAATGCTAAAAGATTTGTTTGGACAGCCCCCACCAGCACTTCAGCCTTAGTTAACCATAGTTAACCCACAGGCTAGACAGAGCCTTTTGCTGGGGGACGTTCCTTTATTATTCCATCAATTGCTGTAAATTTAATTTTATGGCAATTGGGTATCATTCAAAAAAATATTTGCTGCTTTCTTTGTAATCACCACCATTTGAGCCCCTGTAACAATTAAAAATTCAACCATAATTTTGTAAGGACCAACTTTAAGGAATATTATTTGAAGGTTTGGGGCATTCACTTCCAAGCCACTGTACTGCTAATACCCACTGGGCAGGGTGGCTCATTGCCCTCCCCAGGAATGTGGGGGTTTTGCCGTGGGTTCCATCAGATCAATTAAATCTTGTCTTGCTGAGGAAGGCACATGGTCTTCCTGATGCAAAAGCTTTTCCTGAGGTTGTTTTCCCTCATCCCTGTTATTTTTCCTCACTGCAGTTAAAGACTGAACCAGCTTATGGATGTCATCCCTGGAGGCACCACATAACCAATACTTAGGTACTCCCAACTCTCGGGCCTGGCGCACAGGTCACACTGTTCTTTATCGAATTTGGGTGTCTCATTAGACCTTTCATTAAATTTGGACTTTACATTAGACCTTCCATTAAATCTGGACTGTGGAGTGCTACGCTGGCGGACTCGCCATGCACGGTCCATAGGCTTCTCCACAGAGGAACTGATCCAGCCTATGCAGTCCCCATAACACACCAGTTCTTGTGCAAACTCGTACCAGGTAGTTACGGGGCTTTGCTGGCCTGGAGCCCCACCACGACTGCTGTTTGTGTTATTCAGAGCACGAGCAGCTTGCAAGCGGTCTTGGACCTCTGCAGCAAATAGCTTAAAAGTATCAGGGAGGCCTCGAATGAGAGGAGCTAACCGTGCAGGGTCAATGGGAGCCTGCATGGGAGATTTCCTGCTGGGGTTTCTCTCATACATGGTCTGTATGCAGACTGCCTTCTGCACTGAGGCTGCCAGGTCAGAGATGCTCATAATTTGAATTACCAGAGGGTCTCCTCTCTCCTGGGGCTCTGCAGCGCCTGCCCAGTAGGCAGCCTGTGCAGTTAAGGAGCAATCTCCTGGTGGCATAGTGAGGTATACCCCCGGTCCCCAATAGCCTCTTGCTTCCTCCTCATTCAGCAGAATCCTGTCTCCCCCTGTAAGGGACACTCGCCACACATACTCAACTTCAGATTCTTCTTCTCGCCTTGAGTATTTTTCCTGCAGTTGTACTAATTCCTCCGGCAACCAGAGGTTTGTACGTGCAGGAGTGCAAATTTCACTGCCACCACCGGTTTCGGTCTCAACTAATGGTCTTGAGGAGACCCAGATCAGAGTCAGGATCCGAGGTCCCCGCACTTTCAACATCATTACCAGCACACCAAATGTCCCCATCACAAGTCTCAAGGTTCACATTATGTACCACCTTGTGGAGCCCTCTATCCAAAACAGGAGCCTGCAACTGCTTCTCTCCGTGTTCAGCTGCAGCGAACAGAGTTTTAAAGTGGTCAACCTCGGTTTTAAGGTGGTCAACCTCAGTTTTAAGATGGTCAACCTCGGTTTTAAGGAGGTTATTCTGAATCACAAGCTTATCAACTTAGATTCCCAGTTTTTCTCCTGTCTCCCTCTCAAATGCTAAGGATGACTTTAATACCTCATTTTCTGATTTCAATACAGTATATTCTACATCTGAAATTTGTTTGGAAACAAAGGTATCCTTAGATTCTTTTGGTGAACGAGAAAAACATGCTCCTAAAACTGCACAAATGGCATCTTTACCTTTTCCCACTTTAGATTTTTGCTCAGCCTTACATTGCTCAATGATTTCTACCATTTTCTCTTCATCTTTCCAAAACTTTTGAGCCTGCTCCCTCCCAGCCTGGGAAGGGGCACATTTGTGTTTTCTCACCAGCCCATCCATGGCAATTCTACCAACTGTGCCAATTTTCTGTCAGGTAAAGGTGGGGGAAGGGTTTGCTCGAGCCCTTTATATTTGATCAGTCTGTCAGCACCCCAGGAAAGCTGAGAGCCTTGTGCCCGACCAGACTGTCAGTGCCCTGGAATGGGGACCCTGCTGCACAGCCCACTGTACTGGAGGGTGGGTCGATTAACCTGTTCAGAGTCAAAATCCCTATTTCAATTTAGAAAGAGAGGCCCATCCCAGATTCCCCCCGCTCTTAGTCAGTATGTTATCAGTTTTGTCAAGTATGCTACCCGTGCCAGAGCCTTTGAAGGACTCACACTAACAGTTTATGGAATAATAAATACACTTTATAAATATAATAGAAAATAGTGACAGGTTGAGGTTCAAGGATTGCCAGTGATAGTATCTGACTGCAAAAACATATTCAAAGCAACACACGGATAATCCCTAACAAAATCTGTCTCAAGATAATCAATGAACATGCAGAGAATATGGTTCTTACCCAGCAGATGTGCCTGCAGGGTCTGAAGGGAAGAAAACAGGTTCTGCCCGAGGACTGATCCCAGAAGTTACAATGGAGACTTCCTGAACTTCTCCCCTTTCTTTACGTTTGGGTGGAGCTTGAGTGACTCCCGTCACACAGAGCAAGGGGTGGTCGTACCTTGGGAGTGGGAAACTTTGGGATGGAAGGATGTGACAGCATTACATCTGAGCGAACCTTGGGATGGAGGTGTGCTCAGTGTTACCTCGGAGGACAGCGATTAGCCAACAGCAAGACATCTTCTCCTATCTCCCTCAGTTTGTTGGAAATGACGAAATTTTTAATTTTTTTTATAATGTAACTTTACATAAAAGGGGTTTGTTCACATTTCCCCAGGGGGATGGGCATTGAAGTTTCTCTTCAGACGACTCTGTTCACTGGGTAGGGCCTGATGAGCTTAAATTCTAAAGATTGGGAGTAGCCAGAAGATAGAGAGGAGATAAAGGAACATGAACAAACATCACCCCCTGGGGCAGCCGGAGACACCTGGTGTGGGAAAAGACTGACAAGAGAACCAAAGAATGAGGACCAAATTAGCAGCTAAGGTGAAGGGATCAATAACCAATCGGAGATCAAATACTAAGAATATTGTCATTTAAGACCAATGACCATGAATTTCTTTGGGTTTTGTATGTAGAAATAGGTGAAAAGTCTAGTATAGAACCATGTGTGATGGAATGATTTTCACTGCACAGCCCTGGTGTGTTTAGATGAAATAATTTCTATTGCACATCCTGGCCAGAATAAAGTAATGCCTTGATTCTTGAACACTGAAAAGATGAAGTAAGAGAGTTTCTGTTTCTCTTGTAGTTTAGGTCACAATGTGGCTATAACTTTAGCCTCAAGATTTTTCCCAGTTTTCTTTAATTTCCTCCTCAGTCATTTCCCCACACTGTGCTAGTGATGATCATTTAAAAAGAAAATAATTTTTGGGTTGGGTCAAGCCCAGCCCAGAACATACCCAATCCCGCCTGCTCTGTTCTGATGGTTGTAGCAAGTTTTATCTCATTTCTTAGTGTTTTCACTGTGGACTGTTTCGCGGACTGTTTCCTCAGCAAGATGAAAATTAATTGCCAGGGAAAAAAAGATCCAGAAATACTTGCACTATAAAAACATAACTGGACTTTTATGGCCTTTGTTGGAAAGAGGACCATTTTCCTGCTGATCACTTCTACTGGGTTGTTTTTTTTTTTTTTCCTTTAGTATTTCGATTTTGTTATTTTGCCTATGTGAGGCCTTACATTTCTTCTGCTGAAACTTCTGAATTTCACATGGAGGAAAATATGTTTTCCAATATGAAAGGGAAGGGGAATGAACATTTATACATCTCTTTTCACAGAACAGAAGGAAAATGAACGAACTGCAGGCTTTGCTGTGTGACAGCCTTGTCAGCACAAAAAGCATGTGGAAAATGCAGCTATCATCGGGTATAAAGGAAAGACAAGTCTCTGCCATCGACCTTTGGCTTTAATGTGAGAGATCAAGAGCTTCCTGGGAAGTGACAGCAGAGGTAGAAACTCCGTGAAGCCAGAGCACAAAGCAGCAATAGTGGCAGGGTGCACATTGCTCTACTAAATCCACTTGTTCTCTCAGCCTCAGAGCCCAGTGCCAGGGGTACAGCCCATCTGACTCACAAGGGTGATTGCTAATTTTGCATCTTTGATTTTTGGAAGCAAGATGCCATTTAAGTGGCATTCTGAAGGAGTCCTTTTTAACCACTTTGTGCTCAGGGATTCTGCCTATAAAGCAGATGGACATAGACCCATTCTCTGGCCCTGAGACCTGCTGGAATGGAATGTGCCATGCCCATGCTATAACCCTGAAGCTGTGGCTCTACCAGGATGCCTGTGGGGAACATAGATCTCGATTCAATACCAGAAAAAATATAAAACTATTTTCTGCCTAATTCTAGAGAAACAATGACAGCAAAACCACCTGTAGCTGCCAAGTTGCTATCACTGGTAGAGCACATGAAACAAACCCATTCTTCTGTCCAATGACAGCTCTGTCTGTGCCTCTAATCACAGGACCAGAGAATCATTTAGGTTGGAAAATACCTTTAAGATCATTGAATCCACCCATTAACCCAAAGCCCACCACTAAACCATTTCCCTCAGTGCCACATTTACATATCTTTAATACCTCCAGGGGTGGTGACTCTAACACTGCCCTGGGCAGCCTGTTCCAGTGATTCACAACCCTTCTGATGAAGAAATTGTTCCTAACATCCAATCTGAACCTCCCCTTACGTAATTTGAGGTAATTTTCTCTTGTTCTATCACTTGTAACTTGAGAGAAGAGCCCGACCCCCTCCAGGCTCCACCCTCCTGTGTCAGGGAGTTGTGGAGAGCCAGAAGGTTCCCCTGAGCCTCCTTTTCTCCAGGCTGAGCCCCCCCAGCTCCTTCAGCTGCTCCTCATCACACTTGTGCTCCAGACCCTTCCCCAGCCCCGTTCCCTTCTCTGGACATGCTCCAGCTCCTCAATGTCCTTCCTGGATGGAGGGGGCCAGAGCTGGACAGAGCACTCGAGGTGTGGCCTCAGCAGTGCCCAGCACAGGGGACAGTCACTGCCCTGGTCCTGCTGCCACACCATGGCTGCTACAGCCCAGGGGCCATTGGCCTTCTTGGCCACCTGGGCACACCTGGCTCATGTTCAGCCACTGTCACCAGCACCCCCAGGTCCTTTTCCACTGGGCAGCTTTCCAGCCACTCTGCCCCAGCCTGTGGCACTGCCTGGGGTTGTTGTGACCCAAGTGCAGGACCCAGCACTTGGCCTGGCTGAACCTCACACCATTGACCTCAGTCCATTGATCCAGCGTGTCCACATCCCTCTGCAGAGCCTTCCCACTCTCCAGCAGATCGACAATCCTGCCCAGCTTGGTGCTGTCTGTGAACCTACTGAGGGTGCCCTTGATGCCCTGGTTGAAACCATCAATAAAGACATTAAACAGAGCTGGCCACGATGCTGAGCCTTGGGGAACAAGATTTATAAAATCTAAGAAATGGGCCTTAAAATTTAAGGTAACTTCAGACTAGCTCTATCTTAGTATTTTCTGAAGGACTACACACAGAGCTGGAGCAGACCCAAAAAGTGCCATTGTGTTATTTAGCCACAAGTCTGCCTGGCTGGCTCAGAGATAAATTCAGGACCCACGTAATTTTTGATATGAGCTTTTTTTTTCTGCTACAGGAGGAAGGCAGAAAGTGTAAAGCTGGAAGATTGCAAAAAAATGCCAACACTTTCAAAATCCTGTAACAATATCTATACATTATTTGTTCTTGCAAATAGTCACATTGTTCTTAACTGGCCACTGCTCCTAAGCAAAGACTAATGCTTAGTTTTTCCAGGGCCAGATTTGCAGTAGGTTTGACTGGGTGTTCTCTGGAGTTTACTCTTGCTGTCCTGGATGATTTCTTTGTGGAAAAAAGTAACTTTTCTTTGAATGTTACATGAGATTTCTGAAAATTATTTGAAGTGCTCAGTGTTTATTCTTTAGAAAAACTAATACTTCATGAGTATAGGTATTAGTATTTTTAATTTTCAGATAGAAATAGCACTGTCTTAATTTGAGTGCAGGACAGTGTGAGGGGGACTTGAACTTGAAAAAAAAGCATCTTCATTACAGAAATTCTGTATATGATTTTTATAATTGTTGATTAATTTTTTTTTCATTTATTTCCTTGTGTTATTTTAGCTGACTACCTTAGACAGAAAGGTAGCTGAATCAACAGAAAACTTGGACTTCATCAACCTCAAGAGTACTCACTAGGAAATAAAATATAGAAGTTTGAAACATTATCCAGTTAAAACAAGAAACTGCTGTTTTATGGCATTCCAGCTGCTGAGTTCCCTTCTGTTTTTTCAAGACCATTTGAGGCCTTGCTGCTCATAAAAGGACTACCCTATGCATCTGCCCTCTAAGTTTCTTAACAGAATTAAAAGTGATGTCTTCAATATTTGGCTTAAGATGCTCTGCTTTATCTTTCTAATGCTGTCTTTTAGCCTGTTTCCAGATAACATAATTATTCATCTCACTAAGCAAAGTAAGTTCTCTAATGGCATTACAGCTATGCAGGGCACCACAGACGCAAGGGACAAAGGAAATTGCTACACTGACACATTTTCAGAGTGTTCCGTACATCTTTGAATAATAAACTATATTTTTAGCATGTGAATTTGTATTATCAATGACTGAAATAGAAAGTTATTTTAAACTGCAATGGATTGCAAAGTTCTCTGGGGACAGTGGAGGAGGGACAACGTCACTACCAGGACTGAATCAGGCTGTGTGTACTATAGACCAAGCTTAGTGATCTTTTCATCTGCAGAAACATATCAATTATTAGCTCTTCAAGCCACGTGAGAACAAAAGAATTTTTAGCTATACTCGATTCTAAATTTGTTCCGTTTCAAAAAAGAGTTTAAAAGCCTGAATCCAAAAATCTCATTATTATAATAACAGGAAAAAAATCCACAGAAAAATCCTACACATAGACACACATATGAGCTATCATTTTGAAATGGCCTGAAGTGTCAGTTTTATTCCCTGACAGCTCAAACACTCACTAGCTGGTGACCAGGACATAGAGAAAGGCGTGATCCGATCTCTGCAAAGCTCAAGGAAATGTCATCAGGCTTTGACAGCAGTAATAACTCTGCTTATTAATTCCAAACCATCAGGTAAAACACACAGGATTTAAGGGCATGAACCAGTGAGCTCTGAACGCCACTGTCCCCAGGAACTGAGCCCAGGGCAGCCTCCCCAGCAGGTTCATGGCATCAGGGCTCGCACAGCTCCTGTGCCCCCAGTGCCTGTGGAGTAAATCGAGTCTGAGACACTCGAAATTCCCAAATCGAAACATCTGCTCAGCTGTAGCACACCCACGACACACACACTGGCACAGCCACGGGCATGAGGCCAAGCTTCCTTGTGTGCTGGGGCAGTGGCCGATCTCTGCCGCAAGGCCAAGCGGGAAAGCAGATTTCTGTGCCAACCCCTGGAACAATCCAGGCCATAGAGTAGAAATAATGGTGAGCTGTGCTAATATTTCTGACTCCTCATGTCTGTCGCTCCAAAGTAAAACAACCTCGCCCTGTTCCTCCCCTTGACCTGCAGGGGAGTAGCCGAGTGCAAGGGCTGAGCTGAGAGAGGAAAAACTGGGATCGGACTCTGCTCCCGAGGACATGCTGGGTTTGTTCCGGGACAGAGATTGTCCGTCCTTCTTTACGGGAAAAAGGTGAGCTCGGGAGTGTGCTCGGGAGCCACATAACTCCTTGAAATTGTTGTTTTTGGCCACTGCAGGTAGCTCTGAGAGTTTGAAGTGGTTGGAAACTTTTGTTTCAGTTCCATGTGGGGTTTTGTGCATTTGAAAGCAATGTAAATATTCAGATCCTCTTGGATTTTTGTTACTGGGTTTTTTTTTTTCATTTTTGTGGACGTGCTTCTAGGAACAAAGACACTCATTTATAAAAAAGCAGGTTAATGAACGCTGATGGAAGAGGGATAAATGCTTCTTTCACATCTTACTTTTAATTGACTAAATTTGGACCAAATTAAGACAGCAGAAACAATTGTTATGGGGTGTTTGCAGATGGGCTTCCCATCGACTTTTTTTGCTGATACAGGCAAAGTTTGTGGGACTGGATTAAATGGTTGAAAACAACGAAAAGACAGCCAGCCTCAGAAAGACAAGCCTTTAAACTGCATTTTATACAAATAATTGGAAGTGCTTATTCACTGTAAAATAGCCGTAGAGCACCACCCCGTGGGGGACTGACATCCCTGGGGTCTCAAGCTGTTTATCATTCCACATTTGCAGTCTTACCACAAATAATTAGGTATGTCCTGTGCAGACATCAGTGATTTTTACAGAGGACAGGGTGGTCTGTCACACAGTGCTGGCTACCTGAAGAGGCTCTGGCCTCCAGCCCATCCTGTGCTTCATTCAGTGCAGTAGCAGCTCTCAGGAAGTAACACAGTGTTCCCGCTGTGATTCCCTCTCCTCATCTCCTTCCACTCAGCATCCAGGGAGCAGTGAGAAGACTGTTCCACATTTGATTTTGCCAGGCAGGAGGAGGCTTGATTTCAGCCCGTTTCAACAGCTGCTGGTGCCAAAAGGAACAGCATCGGAGGAGGTACCTGCAAGACTCCTGCAGCAGTGAGATCCTGTACCACAGCAAATCAGGCACACGGGAATCACCTCCTGAGGCAAGGCAAATAAACACGAATTTTAAAAAACATTTTTAACTTTTCATTACTGAGATTTTTCAAATGCACTTAAGTGTGCCTACATTCATGCAAAGTTTTTCCAGTTTGGTTTTTTTTTTTCCCCCAGAAAAAATGTTTGCAGCCTATTTTGATTGCCCAGGAGGCCCAGAAAATCTCTATATGAAAGAAGTGATGAAACCAGATCCAGGAGAAGGAGAAGTTCTGGTGAAGGTCTCTGCCAGTGCTCTGAACAGAGCCGATTTACTCCAGGTATGTCTATGTTAAGCAGATTTATGCACCTAAAACCAATACCGATTTTTCAAGCTCTTCTCTGAAGTCTTGACAGATCTGATGAGCTAAAAGAGGTTGGACCTGGTGAGCATTTGGATGGGAGAGTTCATAGGGCTGAAAGGGCTGTCTGTTGATTCAGCAGATAAATGTTTTTATCTGAGTCAGGGCAGTGCTGGGCTGGCATGGAAAGGCAGCTGCCTTTCAACAAAACATGTAAAACCAAAGCTCTGGTCATTCTAGATGCTTAAACCCTTCTCCGGGCATTTGAGATGAACAGGAAGTGTTCCAATGGCACAGTACCACTGGGAGAAGAGTATCTAAATTTACATTCCAATTATTGAGTTTGAGCTGCAAGCCATGCTTACATAGTACCTCCACAGCAAGGATCGGTCTGGACAAAGGGCATTCACAAAAATTTGAATTTATTCTTATTTTAAGAATAAAACATACTTGCAAGAAGTGTTTCCAGAGGATGGAAGATCCTCAAATTACTGCAACATTTGGACAGGGCAAAATTGGGATTAAACAGATAGGAATTTAGGCTGGAGACATGTGAATTAAATACTACAGGTCATTACGCTCATTGATGTTTGGCATTTCTTTCCCTCTCTTTTTTTATTTTAGAGGAGAGGGAAGTACCCTCCCCCCAAAGGAGCAAGTGATATTTTAGGCCTAGAAGCAGCTGGGAGGGTGGCTGGGCTGGGTCCTGGCTGCTCGGGCCGGTGGAAGGTTGGCGATGCAGTGATGGCTCTGCTCTCCGGGGGAGGCCAGGCACAATTTGTGACGGTGCCCGAAGGCTTCCTGATGCCAATTCCCAAAGATATGACTTTTATTCAGGCTGCAGCCATTCCTGAAGCCTGGCTAACAGCATTTCAGCTGCTCCATTTTGTAGGTGAGAGGTGCATTTGCCCATTTATCCCACCAAAACAGCTTGTCTTCCTTTCTGTTACAAAATCCTCTCCTTGTTGCCTCCATCTGAATGTTGTTTGCTTTCAAAGAACCTTTTCTCTGTCACTTTGTTCCTGTGGGTCAGAATCTGATATGCCATACACAAATCCATGAATGTTTACCACCTCTCCCCAGTGCCAAGCTACCCAGCTGATTGCATATTTACAAGGAAGGATATGGGAAGATGGTCAGGTTTCTTTTCATCTGTATTTCTCAGCTTGAATCACTGAGTGGTTTGGGTTGAAAAGGATCTTAAAAATCATCTAGTTCCACCCCCCCGCCATGGACAGGGACACCTTCCATTAAGCCTAAACCCTGAAATTATTCCCATGTTCTCCACACACCTGAAAACATATCTTACTGCTAAGGATTTGACTTCACTGCAAGCATGACCATATAATGAACTTTATCACTAATCGCCTGTGGATCTACAGTAGGCAACACCTTGTACCTTGTTTAACAGACGTATTAATTGTAGGTAAAATCCACTCTGAGCTGATTTAAAATAGACAGAAGCTCACACTCTTCATTTTGAAAACACGTTGCCAAGGCAACAAACAGTAGCACTTACCAGGGTTTTCCTCAGGTGAGATATACCCTTCTTATACACTCTTCCACAGTAGCATCTAAAAGATCCAATAAGGAGCAAAAGTTCCAAACATAACTTCCCTGCAGACTTGCTTCAAGCAGTGTTGCTTCCTGGGGATCAGTGGGAGGCTACTTGGTGCCTCACTGTCAGTAGCAATCAGTGGAACACAAATTAACGCAACCCACAGATGGTAAAATGATTGGTAGAACTCACCCTTAATGTTACCCAGCATTTCTGGTCTCTCTCCATTGCTGTGTGTCTGATTTCTCAGTATGAACATCCTCCAAGTGTGTTTTCTACTGATGGTATAAAAAGGCTGTGACTCACTTAAGCATCTTGGTCATGGAAGCCCAGAACTGCACAGGGCCAAGACAAAGTCCTTCCACGGAGGATGGTAGAATGATGTCCTGTCAGCACACTGCGACCTTTGCTACTTCTGGATTTGTCTCTTTTATGAAGGATAGGAAGACAAAAACAAAGCCCACTCAAGGGCATCTCTTTCAGCTTCTTCTTCAGTATCTTCCATACTGTTCATGTTTTAATCCAGAGGCCATGCCCCAAGGGTGACCCCTTTCCTTATGCTCTCCTTCAGGTAAAGTACAGGAGGGTGAGAGAGTGCTGATCCATGCTGGAGCCAGCGGGGTTGGCATGGCAGCCATTCAGCTGGTGAGACTGGCAAAGGCTATTCCCATTGTGACAGCAGGAACTCAGGAGAAACTGAAAGCAGCAGCAAACGCTGGAGCAGCTGCAGGGTTCAACTACAAGAATGAAGATTTCAGTGAAAAGGTCTTAGAGTTCACCCAAGGTAAAAACCTCTCTATGAAAGTGTGAATGAACCTCCCAATGTGAGCACATACACTCAATTTCAGCTGTCACTTGGTGAGGGAGCAGACAGTAGTGACCCTGTTAACATCCTGTTCAGCCCAGAATGGCCTTTCCTTAGTTTAATTGTGCTGTTTTCTGCATGGGCTCTCTTTGTCTGTGTTAATTTGGGGCATAAATATTGTGCCTTGTTATTGTTGCCTCCCCAAGGAACCAAGGGACCAAATCCTCACACTTGGTGTTTGAATCATCACATAATCATGGGATGGCCTGGGTTGGAAGGGACCTTAAAGATCATCTTGTTCCAACCCCTTGCCTTGGGCAGGGACACCTTCCACTAGCCCAGGTTGCTCAGAGCCCCATCCAACCTGGCCTTGAACACTTCCAGGGATGGGACATCCACAGCTTCTCTGGGCAAGCTGTGCCAGGGCCTCACCACACTGAATTCTCAAATGGTTAGAAAAATGTAGCTTTTCTAAGCATTTGGGGTAGTTTATGCCTGAGTCTGCTTATGGGTGACTGATGATTCTTTTTTTGTGCCTGATTCTGTAATTCCTTACAAATCACTGTGCCAATTCCTAATTTCAGTAGAAAGATTTAAATAAGAATTGTAGGGTTGATTCTGTAAATAACAAGGTTTGAGTTTTGCCTGAAATTATCCTACTCTTAATGCAGTTTGACTTCATTGCTGAAATCTCTTCTGTTTCTACGTGAGGTTCTGGAGCAGATATTATTTTAGACTGTGTTGGTGGCTCCTACTGGGAGAAGAATATCAACTGTCTGAGTACTGATGGCCGGTGGATTATTTATGGACTGCTGAGTGGAGGTGAAGTCCATGGGGATTTGCTGGCGAGGCTGCTTTCCAAAAGAGCCAGCATTCACACGAGCCTGTTACGGTCCCGTGACAAGGAGGCAAGTAGTGACTATCAGCACAGTATGCAGCTTGATCTTAAAATTTATGGTAGTATTGAGAGCTTTCTTTTAAAACTGGTGTTAAGCACACTCTTGCCAAAAAAAGCCCCACCTCGAACTGTTACTACATTTTTGTAAATTTTGGAAAATGTCACAAAATTGCATTATAATGTCCCTTTTCTTTTTTTTTATAAAATTCCTCCCTGCATGAGAGGAGTGACACCCAGGATTTCTTAATGTGCTTCATGAGAACCATAATTCAGATATTTGGCCTAAGAAGAAATAAAACTCCAGTGATCAGGCACCTTGATCAAGTCTGAGTAGGGGAAAATAAAAATCTCTATTAGGTCACATTTCCAAGTAGAAATAAAGGCCATTTGGATGACCAGTTAAAAGGAAAACTCACTTTATGTGGGAAGTTCTCAGATATGACAGTAAAAGACAGGCAGTGCAGAGCCCTGGGGTAGATTCTGTGCATGGTTTAAGACACAGTATTTTCAAGAACTTTATCAGTTTGATTTAAATGGCTCTGCACCGAGCTTATACCACTTGCTTTGGAGAATTTCATTCAGTTAAGATGCAATAAATTTAGAAGTTTTCTTCTTGTAATTTAGACCTGTCAGGTGTTTTTATCCCCATTTCACTGGGAGCATGTCAGAAGGTATTTCCTTGAGGGCTGTGTACATTTTATACGCCATGCTCAGAGACACCTCGGTGTGTGAATCAATGGAAATAACCGTGAGGGTGTCTTTTTTTCCCCAGTACAAGGAGCGGCTCGTGAGGGCCTTCACAGAGGAGGTGCTGCCCCATTTTTCCGGAGGGCCTTCCCCGCGTCTCCAGCCCCTCGTGGACAGCGTTTATCCCCTGCACGCCATCGCTGAGGCACACAGGGCCATGGAGGAAAACAGGAACATCGGCAAAATCGTCATCGAAATGCCCATTTGCTTCAAGAAAGGGCCGCTGCAGTAGCAGCTCTGGGACAGTCACTCCGGGGGTTGCACTGCAGCCATCCTGCCGCTTCTGCACCCAACCCGGCATCGATCCGCGTGGGTGGCGAGGAAAGGTAAAGGATAAGAAGGCATTTATTAAAGAGGCTCGTGTCGCAATTCTGGCCGAACATGTATGGGCGCGGACGGCGCCGGCACTGAGGCGGTGTGAGGAGGTGCAGAGGGCGCGGGCGGTTAAAGGGGGCGGGGCCACGGCCCGGCGGGGGCGGGGCTGAATGAGGGGCGGGGCCATGGCCCGGCGGGAGCAGGGCTGAGGTGAGGGGCGGGGCTGAAGGGGCGGGGCCGGGGCCGGAGGGGGCGTGGCCGAGGGGGAGGGCCTCAAAGGGCGCGGCCGGAGGTCAGGTCACGTGGGAGGGTTGTGGCGGCTCGCGCTCTGCCGCTTCCCGCGCAGTGCACGCCGGGATAGATCCGGTTCCGTGAGGGGAGCGCGCGGTGCACGCCGGGATACATCCGGGTCTCCCGAGCACCGTTCCCGGTCTCCGCCGCTGCTTCCGTTCCGGACTCCTTCCCTGCCGCTGTCCCCACTCCAGGCTCCTTCCCCGCCGGTGTTTCTGTCCCAGGCCGCGGCCCCCACCCAAGACCCTCCGCCATGGCGATGCAAGCAGCCAAACGAGCCAACGTGAGTGCGCTGCCCTGTCCCGTCCGTGCCGAGCTGGGCTCCGGCTTCATCCTGCTCTAGGCACCTCGCTGCTCTGACGGGAACGCGGCAGGGTGGTGGAACTGAGTGATGTTTAAGGCTCTTCCACCCCCAGCCATTCCGTGGTTCAGTGATTCCAAGATTTCGTAGGCCGTTGGTTTTAAGATTTGCAGTACGTGCTTTGGGTCTAACACACCGCCTGTCCTTCCCCCATCAGATTCGGCTCCCTCCGGAGGTCAACCGGATCCTGTACATCAGGAACCTGCCCTACAAAATCACGGCCGAGGAGATGTACGACATTTTTGGGAAGTACGGGCCTATCCGGCAGATCAGAGTGTGAGTATTTCCAGTTTCTTTGGACCGTGAAGGGTTTCGCGTGCTCTAGTGTCAGTGTTCTTGCCGCAGTGGTGACAGCTGGGTTTCACAGCTGGAAAGGTTCAATGCCCCGGAGCAGCATCCCAAGTGCCAGAGGGGGATGTGATGATGCACTTAACGTGAGAGTTTGTTAGAAAATGATCCTACTGGGAGGTGGGGAGAAGGAGCTTGAATTTGATGTAAACTTGGGGAAGTCGATAAAATATGACAGACTCATTTGCGTAAGAAAGTTTTGAATACAGCTGAGGTTATACTTTGTCTTGGGGTAAAAATAGGAAAGGCAGAAGCTGAGTACAAGGAGTTTTCCTGTTAAATGAGTATCAGGTACTTAACCAGTGGGAAAACGGGATGTTGCCCTTGCTGGACCTGGGAACTAGAAGCAAATACCAGCAGCAACCCCTTTGTGCCAGAGACAGGATATTCTCGAGCCATAGGGGGTCTGGATAGTGGAGATGGGACTGCGCGTTTGGTTCTAAAAGGCATGGAGATTGTACATGTCTACAGTAGCTCTGAGGTTTTTCTGGTTAGTTCAAATGTTGAACACCTGAACTTTGATCATCATAGGAGGGTTTGTGTTGGAAGGGACCTTAAAGTTCATCTCTTTCCACCCCCCTGCCTTGGGCAGGGACACCTTCCACTATCCCGGGTTGCTCTGAGCCCCATCCAACCTGGTCTTCAACACTTCCAGGAATGGAGCATCCACAGCTTCTCTGGGCAGCCTGTTTGATTGCTCATTGTGTAGACTAAAGCCAGTTTTACAGAGTTGCCCTCAGTAAGTAAAGAAGGACACCAAGGGGACATGTGCTGCTGGTGCTGTGCTGGGACGTGCAGCGGGACAGACCCTTCTTGTGCAGGGAGGTGCAGTGGATGTGACTGGAGAATTGGCTGAGGGAACAAGGGGCGGTGTAAACACTGCCTGACTAAATAGGTGGAATTCTTTGCTAATGAGTATAAAGGAGAGCCAGCACTTAAGTTTTCTGAAAAAATACGGGCTGGAACAGCATGAGAGTGGGATACAAAGAATTAGGATGTGTGAGGGGCTTTCCACTGGAATGATGCACTAGTGTGTGCATCCAGCAGTTAATTCCGAACTACTAATTCATGTGATTTCCCACAGAAATCCTAACATCATCAGAGACAAAGCATAGTGTGTAATCCCCTTTGTAAAGGCTTTTGTGCTTTGTGCAGTTTTTATCCCATTCTCCTCTTCACTTCCCGGTGTGGATATAGGTGATTCCATTTGTCCTCGGGAGTTCTCAGAAGCACCTTAGAGAGCATTGTTCTGATTATTAAGTCTCTGTAGCTGTGTTTTAGTCAAGACCTTTTGGATCTATAAACTGCAGTCTTTCTAGGCTTGTTAGTGCTACATGCCCAGACATCCCTCAGGCAAACGGCATGAAATGTGTGCTGCAGTGGGTGATGGTTGTGCCTCTGCAGTGGGCTTGCATCTGCAGCAGGGCTGTTCTGCCCCTCTTAAGTTGACTTTGTGATATGTCAGGAGCCCTGTTCCATCCTAGGGACACATCTGATCCAGACAGCCACTAACTGACAACCAGATCTTGTAGTATTAAATAAAACAAGCTAATTGCTATAATAAGGACTGAAATTATTTGCAGACACATGGCAGCCCTGACAAAAGCTTCTGATAGTTGTCATGGAGAGATGCATTTCCTTTAAGGAGCAAAATATAGCACATTTTCCTGTTGTCTCTGCCTCTGAACTGTTTGGTGTGGAAAGCAGGAATGCAGTTTAATATCTAAAAAATAACAAATTGTTTTTTAGTGAAGTTACATTAGCTCAGCTAATCTCCGTCACTGTGAAATAAATAAACTATTTGACTAATAAAACTATTTCTTGTTCATTTTATGTAACCTTGAATCTGACCGTGCTGTGCAGTGGAAATACCCCTGAGACGAGAGGCACAGCCTACGTGGTCTACGAGGACATCTTCGATGCCAAGAATGCCTGTGACCACCTGTCAGGGTTCAACGTGTGCAACAGATACCTCGTGGTTCTGTACTACAATGCGAACAGGGTACGTGCACCAGGGCAGGGGAAGTGACCTCTGAATGAGCTGTCACAAAAAACCAACCCCAACATCAGTAAAGACAGTTGCTTGGGTATTTTTAAGAAATAAATCCAAACTGTTAGAGGGAGTGGACGGGGTTAGGTTAGGGTTTCATCTTTACTTTGTGATTTGTGTGCAAAAAATGTACCTTTGGACAAAGGGTGTGAAAAAGGTGTTTCTGGGGAGTGTACTCTAGAGAAGAGGGTGCAGAGGCAAAACAACTGCACACCTGCAGCAGGAGGTGAGATCTTGTTTATGGGTAAAACCTCTCCAGTTCTTGATGTCCTCCCTGTCACTGACGATGTCCAGGGCCCTGTGACATTCTCCAGGGTAAGAATTAAACTATGCTGTGTGTATGTGATGGTGATTGAGTTCACAGTGATGTTGGTTGCAGATATGGCAAATAACTTGTCCTAAGATGAGAGACTTCTTTTGTCTTCTCATATCTTTTATTTTTCTAATTACAGGCATTCCAAAAGATGGACACAAAGAAGAAAGAAGAACAGCTTAAGCTTCTCAAAGAAAAATATGGAATTAATACAGACCCACCAAAATAAACTGATCATTTTTTGGAAAACTGTTTTCAAGCCCTGCCACTGAGTTCTTGGCCTAAACATAAGAATTCGTAACAAAGTGTAATTTTTTTCTCTTACAAATTTTATAAGCTGCAATATGTGTCTCTATATCTTCAGATTAGAATTAAATAAATGTAGAACACAGGGAGATCTGCTTTAAGATTAAATCCCCCAAGGCGACATGGCTTCTCTGTGCTGAGGGTGACCTGGTAAGGGCTGCACTGTTCTGTTTCTAGCAGGAGCTTTCAAAAAGGGATGGAGCCTGTTCTGTGTTTGACTGAACAAAGCAAGACCAAGCCCATGTTTGTAACAAAGTTTCTTTCATAAACTGTGGAAGATGAAGGGTCTTTTAAAAAGGATCCAGCTATGGTGAGCAGTGCAAGTACCTTGTTCCCAGTGATGGTGCCAGCTTTGATCAACTGCGGTGAAACAACCCTGCTCTCAGTGTGCTTCCACAGGGCTGAGCTAAAGGTCTTTGGGGGCTTTGTTGTGTGTGCCACGTTTGGACTGAGGGCTTTGTGTGAACTGCAGAACACCTGACCAAAATGAGACAGTAGATAAAGGTTTTCATTTTGATACCTGTAGTGTGATTGTTTACTACTTGGCATGGTTGAACTGTAACATTTTTTTGTACATAGGTTTTTAAGTGTAGCATCTGTTGGAGGAAAAACATTTACCTTTTTTGGCTCTTTTTTCAGTACTCATGTCCTGTGTATAAAAATCAGTGTGATACAGAGTGTGCATAACCAGTATCTTTTGGAAGTGGGAAAGAATACCTTTGTTCTGAACCAGCTGGAAGTTGTGTGAACATGGGTAGTATCCTGCCTTGGGAGGATTTATTTGCATGGATGTGATGTTCCACTCCCTGACCAGACAATTTCCAGCCAGTGCAGAACATGGGCAGATACAAACATACTTTGCCTGGGATTTGTAACTTAATTTTGTCTTTTCACTGCATTGTACTGTCATAAAGGAATGTTCCCATTTTCTGAAACTAGATTTTTGTTTGATTTGGTCACTTGAGGAACAATTCTGTGTCATTTGGTAAAAAAATAAATATCTACATGCTTTGCTTTTTTTTCATCAAGGCTTGCTTCATGCTGTGCTCCTCCTGCATGTAACCTACCCTGTTAGAAGGGCAGTCATTCATCACCTGAGTGTTTGATGCAGGTAGGAACCTGTCGCACACCTGTCTCCATGTGTGCAGGGATGTCCATGTGTGTCACTGGTGATGGCAGGGTGCCAGCTGTGGGAACAATGCCCAGCTCTCACCTGGAGGAGATCCCTGGCACTTGCCCTGTGCTGTGCACCTTGTTTGGCAACTGGAAGGGGCTCACAGCAATATTCGCATTTACTATCTGGAACCAATGACAAACGAAACACTTGTCATTTTGCATTGAATGTCTGCTCCTCTTTTCTTTGTTCCTCAAAGAAGTTATTAAATAAATAAATCAGACGCTACAAAGAAGGGTTCAGTAATGAACAGTGGGTGCCAAGCCAGCTCTGGGGGAAGGCAGCCACGATGGCTTAGGTGTGATTTCAGCTTTGGGTGGGTGCTTGAAGTCCCACCCTGTGCCTAACCCGGGAGCATCCCACTGGAGCAGATCTGTGCCTTCCCTTGCACACTGGCACTGGGGATGTGAGCCAGAGCCACACTTAGTGTGTCATTCCTCCACCTCTGCATCCTTCCCTTAAAGCTGATGCTGGTTTTTGCAGCAAGAAGCCTTGCAGGCTGTAGTAAACCCTGTGGAGGTCGGGAATAGGCACTGGGAGATCTGGAGCCGGAAGCTGAGTGAGGTGAGCAGCCCCTCCACAGCCAGCCTGGCTTCCATGTCCTTCCCATCAGATTAACACAGAGTTCTCAGGCAAAAACCAGACTGCATTAAAAGTGGGTAAATTAATGAAATCCTACTGGAGAACTTGCTTCTGTGTGAACATCCCTAGCTTTTCAAGGGTTATAAACTGATCTGCTCCCATATATATATGTCTTTTATATTTCTATCTATATATTTAAATGTGCCATGTTTATATGTACACATCCATGTGCTGAACGCTTAGATAACTGGAATCATTTACACCATCTGCTGGGCACTGAGAAGGCTCCTTGTTGTAACAGGAACTGGAGGTGGTTGTTGCCGTGCTGGATTTATGGTCCTAATAAATCATAAACACTGATAATAAATACCAGAATGCCAATAACAGTGCTTCATGCTGCCAGCCTTGTTTAAAATCATACACAAATACCACATTGCTTCTGTCAATAGCAGAGAGCATGGTGCTTGCACTGCAGTGTCTGTTTTGATGAGGATTTGATGCTGTTTGAAAAACATATATAAAAAGCAATTCTTTAGGGTAATAAGATTAATAAAAATTCCTTCAATGAATCCTCAAGATCAGCAGCTTTTGATTTCTCTGAGAGCTCAGCTGCCGCCTTTCATTAAATATTCCATTTCATAGTTTTTCTTCCAGTGCCTGTTCAGGGCTTTCAGTGTCCCTGCACATGTAAAATGAAATAATAATTTGTACCTGCAAGACAGGGGGAATGGAAATGGAATGCCCGGAGGACTGTTTTGATGAGATCTGCTCAAGATTTTATTTGAAATGTAGTATCAAAGAACAGGGAAATGAGTTCAGCTCTATGAATGGCAGAGGGGCAGCAAATAAAGCAGATGTTACCAGCCTTACACTCTGCATCTGTGCTGGTTTTGTGTGTGCTCACTTCCCGTTTAATTTTTCAGGAAGTAGGGCATGAAATTAAGACTGGAAGGTCATTTTTTTTCCATTGATGCTGTTTAGAAATTAGTAACAAGAGTATATCTGATTACACAGGCAATGGCAGTAAATTTTTTCCAATCTATTATATAGGGGTAATAATTATATGTACTGTGTTGATCGATGATACAATTAAATAAATTAACGCATTTGCAGTCGGATAAAGAGCTGAAGATTACATTTCCTTGAAGACTTAATTTCCCTAAGTATCACAAAGCACAATTAGTTTTCCTTTCAGATTTTTTTCTTTTTAATGAAATTGGCATGAAAAATGTAATAATCCCTGTTTCCAACCAAGGTCTCCGCAGAGAGGAGGCGAGGAGGGAGAGCTTCATCAGCAAACTGTAATAAGGATTTTGCAGTCGGTAGTGGCTGGTTGTACTGTGAGGGCAGAAGGGAGAGCACAGCAGCAGCTCTGCAGATAGAGGTGATAAGACCTAATAAGATCAGCTCTTGGAGCCCAGCAGGAACGTGGTTTCCCTGGTAAGAAGGCCGGGAAGGCAGAGCCATGCCATTGCCTCAGATGCAGCAGAAGCTCCTAACCAGCAAGGCCAAGAGAGGATGGAGGGAGCACCAGGCCATTCCAGGGTCACTCACACAATCCCTGGCATTGCCATTTGCTGTTGGGGAATTCAGGAAAGGGCCCAAACCAGGTGCTGGTGAGACCCCACCTGCAGTGCTGCATCCAGTTTGGGGGTTACCAGCACAGGGAGGAGGTAGACCTGTTGAAGTGAGTCCAGAGGTGGGACATCAATATGATCAGAGGGATGGAGCACCTCTCCCATGAGGAAAGGCTGGGAGAATTGGGAAGGAGAAGGCTTTGGGATGATGTAATTGCAGCCTTCCAGTACCTGAAGGGAGCTGACAAGATTGAGAGAGACTATTGACAAGGACATGGAGTGACAGGACAAGGGGAAATGCTATCAAACTAAAAGAAGGCAGGGTTAGATTATGTATTAGGAAAAAAATCTTTACTGTGAGGGTGGTAAGACACTGGAACAAGATGCCCAGGGAGGCTGTGGATGCCCAGCCCTGAAGGTGTTCATGGTCAGGTTGGATGGGGCTTTGAAGAAGCTCGTCTAGTGGAAAGTCCCAGCCCATGGCAGAGGGGTTAAAACTAGATGATCTTTAAGGTCCCTTCCAACCCAAACCATTCTGTGATTCTATGATACTTTGGGGTTTTTTTCTATTTTGGAATAAGCAACTAACTTAAACTGGGCCATTGATAGGAACAGCTCAGACCAATGTGCTGAATCAAACAGTTTGACAGGCACAATAGGGCCATGCCACCCAGGAGCTTATTTCTGCAACTTCTGCAACCCGATCACAGCAGCTGCAGTCTGTGACCCAGTGCTGAAATGAAGGCCAGTGACAGAGGCCAGGGCAGTGGCAAAGGAGAGCAGGACTTTTTAAAAGGATTTGGGAAAACTGGTGGACATTAAATCCTGACAGATCTCATTACCATTTTTTTAACAGAAAATTAGCCTGCCCTAAATAGAAGAACTTCTTGTAAAATGGAAGTCTGACCCAGCTGCTGCAGTGACCTGAGATTTCCACCAAAAAAGGGTTCTAAAAATACCTTCATTTCTTTATGGAAAGCAGAGTAAGAAAAATTTACTCTGCTCAGTGTATAATTTATAAGCTATGGATTTATGTGTTTATTATTTAATAAGCTGAAATAAATGCAGCTCTGTGCGTAAACTGAGCATCTGGAGAGAGAAGACCATGAGCCATGGTCCCTGGCCAGATCACCAGTCTTGCTTCTCTGTGTTTGTTCCCTCTGCCATCTCCAGGAGGTGTCACCTGGGGTCACCTCTGTAGCTCTGCTGACTGCTCATGCTGGGAGCATTCTCCTTACACAGATAAAAGAAAACAGCACAACTGTTTGAAATACTCCCATGAAAACATCCATTAGTAGAAAACCATGCAAATAGCTTATAGTCAAGTTAAATAAAACTAACATCGTGACCCAGTGATGCTCTGGTTTTCTACAGCAAAGAAGAAAAATGAGCCTAATGGAAAAAAATCAGATTTAGACAAGGCAAAATAACGGCACAGAGAAAGCATCAGGTCCGCTCCCAAATCCAGGTAAATTACAGCCTACACATCTTCCTGTCTCCAGAGGAGAAACCAACATTTCATGAATTCATATAAGCAGCAAATGAAATAAATACTGCTCAGTCTTGAGTGCCAGATGCCCAGCACACATGGTCAGTTTGCAGGCTTTGTAAACAGCAGCAACCAATGTAGCCTAAAAACCTAAAAACCCTGCTGTGTTCATCATCCCACAGTTCAGAATTCTTTTGAAAGGTGGATGTACATAATCCTGCTCTTTTCTAACCTTGCTCAGTTCCAGCAGAAAATATTACTCTAGTTTTATTGTTGTAAAGGCACAGAATTAGACCAGCACTCATCTCTTTGACAAGCAGCACTTTCCATCTCTTCAGCAGCCAAATTCTGGCCAGAGTTGAGGGGCCGCAGGCAGAGCAGGAGAGGTGGAGAGTCAGGAAAACTGTCTCAGCAGCCCTTATTTGCATGTGTCTGGTACCTCTGGTGCCATAGAGATCTTCTGCTGAGGCATCTCTAATAGAAGCATCTCTAATGGAGGCATCTCTTATAGAAGCATGGAGTTACATGTATTTCATGAAGAGGAATAATTAATAAAAAATGGGTTGATGATTGAAGAACTTCTTGTAGAGCAAAAAGCGTCTCCGGTAGCCAGAAGAGAAAAACAAGAAGAGAAACTGTAAAGTATCAAGATTTTATTGTTTTATATATATACTTATAATTCTTAAATGAGACAGTATTTTTTAAAACAGCAGCAAGCAGAACGTACAAGTTGAGAAAAGTGGCAGCGCAGGTAACTCTGTTTGGCTAATGCCCGTTCATGTACAAGGCATACATTGGATTTTTTTTTTTGAGCACCTTTTGTGGTTTTTATTTTTTCTTGGTTTAAGTGTACAGTAAGGCAGTGGTTTTTTCAATAAGGAATATATATATATATATTTATATTTATATATATTTTCAGTCATCACCGTGAATTCGTACATGCAAATTAAATAAAATGTACAACTCGGAAATGTTACACCGGGAGACATTTTTCCTCAGAGCAAAGCTTCTAATAAAAGGCAAATACTGACACCACAAAGTTATAAAAGAGAAGGAAGGCATAGGAAACCAAGCATCAGGCGCTACTGAGAGGAGAGCTCGAGCAGGGAAGGTTGGGATTCCAGTGAAGATTCCTCCCACTGCTGGCAAGGTGGGAAGGAACAGATGGTTATTAACAGATGTCTCCAGCCAACTCCCTCGGGAAGGTTCACTCTAACCTGAGAAGCTCCACGTCAAAGAGGAGTGTGGCATTGGGAGGTATGACCCCAGGGTGGCCTGTGGCTCCATAGGCCATCTCAGGTGTGCAGGTCAGCTTTGCTCTTTGTCCTAAGCTCATCTGCAATTTGGACGTCGGAGAAAGGAAAAGACAAAAAAAAAAAAAAAAAAAAACAGGATTAGGAGGAAAACAACAAAAAAACACTACCTGGCAGATTTACAGAAACAAGGAGTGTTGGGATCACCAGATTCATAGAATTGTTTAGCTTGGAAAAGACCTTTAAGGTTATTGAGTCTGGGGGTTGTAAGGAGATGATCTTTAAGGTCCCTTCTAACCCAAGCCACTCTATGATTCTGAGTCCAAATGGTTTCACTTTGAGTTGAAGCTGCCACAAACAGCTCAGACATGAGCCTCCTGACTGCTCTGGCCTTTCATAGTAGTTATTTAAACTGCCTGGAAGTGACACAAAGTCTTTCTAACACAATATCGTGTCCATCCTGCCTACACTGGAGCCAGCTGCAGGAGGTCTGAGTTCCTTGTGCAGAGCACAGGGTACACAGAACACCATCAGCTGGCACTGGGCAAAGGCCCTCAGAGCTCTCTGTTCATGAGAGATCAGTGCCCAACACAGCCAGGTTCAGCACTTATTTCCCTAAGCTCAGTCCAAGCCCCAGGGCAGACGTATCACTTGTGCTGCTTATCCAGGCACAGAGCCTTTGCCCCTGGGATGGGCAGGAAAGCTGATTTCCCTCACTCCAGGCTAGCTCTGAAGGGAACTGCTCACTGACATCTGGAGTATCTTCCAACTGAGTATTTTGGAACATTTTCAAATTTCTGTTCATGCACCATACACTGGTGATGGAATATTCATGGGCCAAGAAACATGCTCTGATTTGAAGCAGTGATTTTAACTTAGACCTCTCTCCCAAGATCAGGCACATCACTGGACTACAGATCATGTGATAGCTCCTGTTGAGAATTTTTTCATGTTGAATATTTTCAGGTTCTATAAAATATACCAAAGCGACAGAATCAATTACTTTGGGTGAAAGAAAAATGCGGATATGAACTTTCCCACATCCAAGGAGTATTCATGGCACGGGGCTGAGGGTGTCCAAGCTGATGATCTCCCCTGGTTCCCACAAAGATTTTGCATGGGGCCAGCTGTCCAGTGCTTGGATGTGCCCCTGCAAACCAGGCACCTGGTAGGACATGCCTGGGGTTTTAGGGATGAGGCAAACCTGAACTGTCGGAAGCTGAACAGAGAAATGCAGACACTGCTGACATCTGACAGTCATTACACCAAGGTTTGAGAAATCTGCATGCTGGACATGGGGAACTGCCTTTTTCCAAGAGAGCGTGTCCATCACACTCCCCCAAATCTTTCAAACGCTGGGGTGGAAGGAGACAGCCACGAGCTCACTCGTGTCAGTGATCCACTAGGAGGAGCAGGAGGGCAGCGTGTGGCCACACGGACTTCTGGAATGGCTCTCGGCCACTTACTAACTAAGGCACAGGAGTCAGGGAGTGAGAGCGGTCAAGGAAGGGATGAACTGATTCACCCAGCACTTGCTGCTGCTGCTTTATCTGCACTGGCTTCTGGTTCCTACAACTCTGCAGTCCTGAGCTCTCTCAGGCCTTTCTGCAAAGCAAATAATAAACAGTCCAACTCAAATCCTTCAGAGGAAGGTGGTATTTTTCAGAGTCTACGATTCCTCAAATGGACTTCTCTGGCTGAAGAGAAGGGAATGCTTGCATTAATTTCTCCATAGGGCTGGAAACCCTTGTCTCTTCCATCCCTCTCTGGAAAAGCATGGTTGCATCATTCCTCAGTGGATTGTTTCTCATTTTGCATTCTTCCCTTTTATTTAAGCATAAGAAGTAATGCCTGTTAAAGTTGTTCCTTTAAGAGTATTTGAGCAGTTGCCTCCTACACTGAGCTCTTGGATCCTGAAATGGAAGTCAGGAGGAATTTGCACTCTGATCTTTTTCACTGGTGAACTTGAGCAGCCTGATCACACTCCTCATGTTTCAGGTGCCATCACAGCACTGCACAATAAACAAGACCTGGCAGTGAATTGTATTGTGGGGCTTTTACTGTGCTGGCACTCAAACTGTAATTAATAGAGGGCAGTTTTCTTTCTCTCAGCCTAGGGTTTGTCAGTTAATGTTTTGTAGCTGGGAGTCTGAAGTCATAAAAACGTAACAGTGCCGTTTGGTACCTTATTCAGTAAGGGTCAGAATCTGTGGCTGGGTCATGGATGTTATCAAAAAAGGCAGCTTGGTCTTTTATGGAGTTGCTGAATAGAGGTCACTCCATAAAAAGCTTAAAAATAACATTTTAGAGGCCACTGCTGTCTGTGGAGTTGCCCATGGGGGAGGGACAAGGCTTATATGGCACCTGGGGAGGGGACTTCACCTCTCCCCTCCTAAATGCACAAGATGGGGAAAGGCTCATGAGCAGGGGATAGCCACAGATGGATGGATGGATGGATGGATGGATGGATGGATGGATGGATGGATGGATGGATGGGAACTACAGCATTCAAATGCACCACACTTTCACAAAACCACTCCACATCCTACACTGTGATTTCTCCTTGGTCTTTTCAGCACTGGCCTGGACATTGCTGAGCTCACACACCCTTCAGCCAGCTCCAGGTTCAGCCAGAACACTTTAATAGTACCTGTGTAACACCTTCTTCAAATCCTTTAATGACTTCTTGCCTGCCAATCTTGAACCTGAAAGGCTTGTTTCTGTCTCTGGAGGAATCAAACTTCTTTCCATTCTGTAGCATTCCTGCCAAAACAAGACACACAGTTTCAGTCTGAGCTATGTCTAAATTTAAGTGTTGGAGGAGAGGGAACGAATGAAAAATTAATGTCTTGGTCACATCAGCTGCTCATTTGCATTTTCACTTTGAAGCCTCACCCAAAACTAATAAGGCAGGACAGGCAACTGCAGTGGTACCCTATTGTTACCTTTGCCTTCCTGTAATTTAGGCTCTAAAATGGAAATACATAGTTTTTATTATTCTCAGTGCAATAGGTTATAACCCATATTGCACCAAATGTTTCACAGACATACAGAAGAGCTGTTGTTTGCACAGTGGAGCTCCCTGCCTAAGTGGACAAAAGCAGGCAAGGAAGAAATTGGAGGCAGCAGAAGAGAGAAAGCCAAGGCAGGTGCCTGATCCAGGCCTGCCCCAATAACATGTTACACAAATGGGGCCACCCCACACCATGTGTGTGAAACTTCTACATAACATGACATCTGCATGTGTCTTCTCCTCATACAGAAAGAAGAGACTCTACATTCACAAATATGAAAACAGCAAAGACACTTACATGAATGTTCTACTACCCTAATTCTTTATATTTTCATTCAGCCACAAGAGATGGTCACAGAACACGTTCCTCGCTCTTTGGATGGGCACTGTTTCAATCCATGGGTTTTGAACACATGCCCAGCTTCCTCAGCAAATGGACAAACCTTCACAGAGGCACTAAATGATTGGCTATTCTCAATCTCTTTTCAAACCATGGCTAATTATGGTAGCTTTCAATTTAGAAGTACCTGGTACTTAAAATGCTACACTCCGGATATTGCAAAGTTAGGCTATTTATATATTCGAATCAGTCCTTTCTTTGTAGTGCTGTAGTGCCAGTGCTGTGGGCATACACCACGACTCTCCCGTGCAAGGGGTTGTATGAAGAGAAGTTCATTAACCTGAGACAGTCTCTGAATGAAAAGAACATTAACAAGTCCAACTTTGAAAGAAAATGTTGAGAAGAAGTGTCTTTAAGATAAAATATCAAAGATACAGTCTTACTAGTTTCTTCCCATTAAAGCAGTTATATTAACAGATCAGCTTCGTGCACAAATTTTATTTTTCAGTGAAAACCATCACTTATTATCCAGTAACAAAAGAGGCATATTTTGCTTGCTTAAGAAGTCTGTACTATGAATCAAAGGTAAATATGAAGAGATGTACCAGAATGAAAAACAGAGACTAAAAAGGTAGGATTCATTTTACCAACCTTTAGGCTTCTAAGATGTAGCCAGCTACTTCTGAGCTAATTACTCACGTCAGAGAAAATACATAATCAAATCAGAGAAAAATGCACTTTCAGGGGGCAATTCATCTAACCAGATCTAGGGATGTACATTAGCACAAAATGAATCACATCCTAGCAGTGCCTATTTCTTTGCAATGAATAAAGGTAAGTCCAAACAACAGCTCAGACATGGATGTCTCCAAATTCATTAGTACTTAAATCAGTTGCAATGGAGGTCTGGACTTGCAGTTATGAGCACACAGTGTTGGATTATTCCAGTGGGGTTCTCTGTCCAGATATTTTACATCAGTATTAAAAACAAATACCATATTAAGGCGAATTAGCCATTGGCCAGTCTACATTTGTCCAGGTTAGTCTTTCAGACATGATTATGTGTGTGCATAATGCCTTAGGAAGAAAACTATGGAATAACTTGCCCATAAGGAATGTTTCATAACCATCGCCATTAGTGCCTGACATAGTCCTTTAGTTTTTCCCAGTAAAATAATGAAGTATTTTGCATGTGCTCTGATGCAAGTACACAGAACTGCAAAATCACAGAATCACAGAATCAATGAGGTTGGAAAAGACCTCTGAGATCATTGGGTCCAACCTATTACTCAACTCCACCTTGTCAACTAGACCATGGTACTAAGTGCCACATCCAGGTCACTCCACCATCTCCCTGGGCAGCTCACTGAAATGTCTAATCACCCTTTTGGTGAAGAAATTCCTCCTAATGTCCAACCTGAACCTCCCCTGGCGCAGTTTGAGGCCATTTTCTCTACTCCTGTCCCTTTTTATCTGGGAGCAGAGCCTGACTCCCACCTGGCTGCACCCTTCTGTCAGGGAGTTGTACAGGTTGATAAGGTCCCCCCGAGCCTCCTTTTCTCCAGACTGAACACCTCCAGCTCCCTCAGCCGCTCCTCATAGGATTTACCCTCAAGACCCTTCCCCAGCTCCGTTCCCTTCTCTGGACTCACTCCAGCCCCTCAATGTCCTTCCTGATTCGAAGGGCACAGAACTGGACACAGTACTTGAGTGTGGCCTCACCAACACAGGAGGAAATTCACATATTATGCAATGTATCAGCTCAGTGATACCCACAAACCCCTCCAGGCAGGCTGGGAAGCCACAGCAGCTCCTGCACAAGGCTTTCCAGCTACAGACTAAGATGGATTCATTTCTAATACAGAAATTCAGCCTGTATATGGGGGAGGGCAGGCAGGGAGAAGCAGCTCAGGGGGAACTCTCAGGCATATAATATAATCCTTTTTGAAGTATTTGATCTTGAATTTAAGTGACAGTCCTTCCTCACAGCACTCTTTATTTTTAAACACATCATAAAACCTTATGATTCTATGAAATGAAAGGAGACGATTACAGAATCCCAATATTTAATAGTTTTAATATTAAAACTTAGTACTGTCATTACAGTTTGCATGTTCAAAGCAATATGCAAACATTAATTATTCTTCACATTAGCCCAAGGAGGTAAAGAAGATATTTATTATAAATAGCCTCAATCTGGAAGTTCAGATTCAGATGCAAAGTTCCATAACACTTTAGTATGCATGCGTTTCACGTTGTAACTAAATCCTATTAAAACTCTTAGCTTAAAGCTCTGATGGTTTACTAAACGCCCCACATCAAACCAGCAGCAGAATCAGAATTAACTCTTCTGAGATTCTGACAACAGCTCCTGGACAATGTTTCCCATTTAAAGTAGCATTTCCATCTGCCCATGATGGTAGTCTGATGCATCATATATAAACTAATTCATTTCACATCAAAAGCCCATAGAAGATGTGTTAGGCCTTGTAGAAGAAATCATGCTTTTCTATATTTACAGCCACATCCTATTTTCAGCAACAGCTGAAAATTCATGAGGTTAAACTTCCTCTGTCATCACCTTACTGCTTTTGGAGGACACACCAGGATTCAAAGAGTCAAATGTGTCTGCATTCACTGAAGCTCTGTCAGGAGGGTCAATTTTTATGTGAGTGCCCTTTAAATGCACATCCAGTCTAGAAATGAGTCAGAGTCTCCAAGTGCCCTGAAGAAGTTCCCATACAGATTTAGATCTGAACTTTAGATCCTTTTTATCTCTGTTTCTGAGAGTTGACTATGCAGGCTCCTGGGAGCTAAAACAGCACAATGCTTTATTTTTTCTCTTGCTAATGCATCAATTGATTTTTTTTTTTTTTTTTTGTGAAAAAATTGATTTAGTTAATATTCTTCAACAAGGACGGATGCCCATCTTCAGCCTGCATCTTTATCTATCTAGCTAACAGCAAGGAGAAAAAAACCCCACAATCTGGAACTCAGCAACAACACTGCTTTGCAAGTCAGAACAATCAATAAGAATTTTGACTGAGCAAGGACATCGAGATGCCTATATGGTTACTTGTTAAAAACCACTTGGGCTTCTGAAAGGGAACAATCATTGTATTAAAATAATTAATTGTACAAACTTGGTTATCAGAATATGGCATGGATTTGAAAACATTCTGATCCACAAGGTGTCCTAATTGATAACTAGGTATTAAAAATCAGGTAGGTGTAGAAAAGGAGATGTTTCTGATCATGAGCTCTGCTGAATCCCTGATGTTCAGCTCATAGAAGCTGCAGATTAAAGAGTGGATGGATCCTTTTGTTAGGGAACACAACCATGGATCCATCCAAACTGCCAGGACTATAATGCCACTTGGGTTAAACTGGCAGTGAAAACACAACTTCAGGTGAGGTTCAAGACAAGTTATTACTTCTTACTAAAACACAGATGTGTCTGCAGGTGTGTCTGCACTACTTTTTAACATGAATTAACTGAGGTCAGCTGACCTCAGCTAAGATCCCATCACTGAAGTTTGTTTCCTAAGGGGAGAGGTCTAATGAAATGACACTGTCTGCACTTGCCTAATAACCTCTGAGTCTTTGAGCCAATTTCAACAGCAATTAGCAGAGGTGTAGGGATCATACCAATATAAAGAACCTATGCATGTAATGAAAAAAATCCATGTAGAAAGAAGAGTCTGTAAAAGCTTCTCCCAAGAAAAGAGCTCAATCTTTGTTATCATAGAAACCCTGTTATGGAGGAGAGGTCAGGAAAGGAAAGGCTGGACCACAGACTAAGTTTCTTTTGCTTTCTTTTCTTCTTTCATCTGAGAATGATTCAGGTGGGAATATAAGGAATCACATAGCACAAATCCACAGAGCCAACCTAGCTGTTAGACACCTAATACACCTATTGTCCCAACAAAACCCTGCCCCAAACCACAGCCAAACTATTATCCATACAAAGGATGGATGGAGACAGAACACTGAAGGCCATCCACACACTGTCTGTCAAGCTTCTGTGCCTGAACCTGGAAAATTAATGTATAAGTTCCACTGTTAATGTTATCCAAATCACAGGTAGAAAGCACATCTAACCCTGTCATCTATGCTATTCTATGGTTAATGGAGAAAGACAGGTATCTCCAAGAATGATTCATCCCACCTAGAGATTAGAGCTGAAATAACCTCCTGGAACTGTTTGTCATCCTCAGACAACTGCCTTACAAAAGTTAAACCAAATGCTAGACTGACAGGTTTTTATAGGGCCCTAGTGAGGCAGTATTAACTCAGCCATCCATCCCTAAATGAAGTAGGCCAAATTGCATCCCAGGCTTCACTGACTCCAGTGAAGTTTACTGAATTATTTGTCTTTGCACTGTTGACAAATTCTGGGAATCAGAAGACAAAGATCCTAATCCAGGACAAATCCCTTGATTTCACTAGTTGCTCTCTTTTTATCCTGTACAATGGGATTCACTTACTTCACAAGCACTGAGGGGATAAATAGAGTTGAATTGGTGACTTTCAAAACACAGCATCATTCATCTACAAAGTACTCCATTCCCTTGTTTTTTCAAACAGTAGTTACCTATGGAACATAAAGGCAATACATATGCTTGAAGACAGCTACTTCCTGAACACTTTCTGGCAGCAGAAAGAGGGGCAGATATTCAGAAGGTGTTTCTATGACACTATCCTGTTTCATTTTATGTAGACCAGAGGCTCTTCAGGACAAGGACTATATTCTGATGCCCCTCAATGCAATCACCTTTCCAATTATACCCTGTAATAAATCTGTGCTGTTAGGAACATGTCATTTGTTTTGGTTCCTAGGACTTTCTGAGTTAATGTTGCTGTGGGTTAAGAATTTTTCATCTCAAGTGTTTCTTTTTTGCATCATAAAATATATTGTTTCTATGTCAAGATATAGCCATATTCTGTCAGGAGAATATCATATAGGCTGGAAATTCTGATCTTCCCCCCATTTACAACCTGCAACTATTACTAATATCCACTTTTCTAGTGGAAAATATATTATCAGGAAAATTCTAGTAACTGCACTAAAGTCTTTTTGTCAATACTGACGCCTTCCCAATGTATAGAGGAAGGCACAGAGCACCACAATTGCACAGGAGTGGTGGGAGAAACACATCCATAAAGTCACAAATCACATCCCAGGTTGGTTCACACCAGCAGAACTCCACTGTGCTGTTACTTGTATTTTACATTAAAATAGATCAGTTCGCCTCAGGACTCAGTTTTGATACATGGTGACAGAGCAGGAGAACCCCCTGCAGTCAGTGGTGATCCGATCTTATCCTGTGGCTGAGTCTCAAGCTAACACACCTGAAAAATGGGTGGTTTCCCATCAGGAGCATAACCAGTTCCCGTGTCTTGGTTGTAAACGCAGAGATCTCGGCAACACTTAGTTCTAGGCAAGTACAGTTGGTACCTGTGTTGGTACTTGGTACAGTGTTTCTGCTTCTCAGGGCCTAACTCAGCTCTCCAACTCATTCCATCAGAATCCAGATGTGTGTCAGCCAGACATCTCACACTTCTTCCATCTTAATTTCACTATTATCTCAAAATGCAATTCATTGTTTCACACATTTTTGTCATAATAGCTCCCAGTAACCTGTAGTTATTCCCGGCCATGAGCCTCCTCCCGCCACCATGCAGTGAGCAGCACACACCTCTGATGTCCTTCATTTGACTTCCAAAGCAAACTCTTCTGGACAAAATTGTCATCTCATCGATTTTACTGATGGCCATTGTAATGGAAACTAAGAGTGTTGAATGTGAGCTGGAAGACGCTTTCATTCCCTATGCTATGTTGGAATAGGGGACATCTTACTGTGTCCTGTCTGGGGACTTTGGCAACTGAACTGAGAAGGGAAGCCTGGCTTTTCAAGGGAAAGGCTCAACAACAGAGGTTTAGTACCACTGCAAACACTCAGTTTTATCCTGCTAACATTTCCTCTGCTTAATATAAATGAAGTCTTACGTGGAAAAAAAGTATTTCCTGTCTTAGACTGCATTTTCCTGACAGTTTGCAGCCTTTTAATAAAAAATTGTGAATATTTTAAGGGAATTTTCAGTCTAGCGGGATAATAGTTGGAGAAAAGTGGGGAAGGGGATATGCACAACTCTGCAGCATATCAGCTCTTTACCACAATTATTTTGTTTTGTCTAGAAAGGCAACAGCAAGGACTTGAATGTGCCATTTGTTGCCATGACAAACTGACTCAAAGTGAAGAAGTGGGAAATGGATAGCGGTGGTGGGCACTTCCCAGCTCCTGCTACTGCACCGCACTTCAGTAACGCTTCATCTTTTGAACACAGGCCGCCTAGCTGCTTCATTTTCTTTGTGTATTAGATACTCATATATCTTTAATGTGGAGTAAGAGCAGCACAATCAATTATTTATTATGCAGCTGACAGCAGGCAATGAAGACACAACAGACAAGTCTTCAATAATGCATCACCGTGTGCTATGAATCACTGTTGCGTACAACCACAAGACAATATGAAAGAACCTTGCATTTAGCTCGACTTCACAGCCAGGAAAATTACCTGCAATTGTCTAGTTCACTCTGCTGAGAGGCATTATTCTGTCCTAGCGGCTTTAGGGATTTGCATATTTTTAAGAGAAGGGAAAGTAGATTTACCTTCAAGGGAGATATGAGGCTCACTAAGCATATTCTACATAAGTTGTAAAGAGACCAAAACAATTCCTCTGGTACCACATTGCCTTAAAACAGTAATTTTATTTTAGAGTTTGATTCTGTTACTATTACAAAGTTCAGCTGTAAAATATACATGTACTGCAGCATAAGGCAAATTTCATTTGAATAAGCATGGCAGAATCAGGTCAGTGTGGGGATGCTAATGAGGGGGACGATAGATGTCTAAAGCAGCATTTTAGAGAGAATATATTAATACAGAAATACTTTGCATCTCTTGTGTCTCTATCCCTAAACACCATGTCCTGTAATGCAGGGTCTGCAGGGAGAGGGGATGTTCTTCACTGGTCTGGGTCTTTCTGACCCTGCCCTGTGGTAGCAGCCAAAAAGCACAAAGAACAGTTCAAGCATGGCTATAATACACAGAAGAGTCTGCAAGATTTGCCACACAAGCACAAGCAACAAAGCTTCCCCCAAGAATTCTGGGCACCTAGTGCACCATGACAACAGGACAATACAATAATCTTTTTTTTTCATCTTGGTTTAATTCTCAGTCTCATCCTGTGCCACATATATTTCCTTCCCTCCTCTCTTTTATTTCATGGTTGCCTGTGTACTGGGGGTATGGATTTAACATTTTAGCCTGTGGCACATACCCAGCTGTACAGGTGACCTCCCACTGGGAAGTTACACACTTCTGTAGCAGGTAAAACCTCACTGAAACAGGTGTGAATGCAATGGCCACTGTCTATCAGTGTATGGCAAAAAAGGGCTGTCCAAAGCTTCTCAACACAGATCAGGGTGCAGGGAGCACAGAAAAACACCTGAAAAGCATCTTCAGACATTTCTTGTGAAAGCTCTGAGCATGGCTCTGACATCACATGAGAAGGGACTTGGGGTTAAAGGACCACGTTCTTAATTCCTCCGGTGCTCAGGGAAGAAACTACCAGGAGAAAGACCTTCCCAGCCCAACACGACAATTTCATCAGCAGTTAAGTAAGCTTTAACGATAAGCTGTTCTCAGACTGGGCATTCTTTGGTTTTCAACTGTCTAGACTTGTAGTAACGCTTCCTTCCGAATGAAATTTGTGCTGAAAATCTTAAATTAAACGCAACACTTCTGATTCCCTTGGCTTAAGCCAGGAACAGCCTAGCGACAGATCTACCCACCTCTAGTAGGGCATTCAATTAAGAGGCCATGCAGAGAATCACAGAATGTTCTGGGTTGGAAGAAACATCAAAGATCATCTCATTCCAACTCCCTGCCATGGGTAGGGACACCTTCTACTAGATGAGGTTGCTCACGGCACCATCCAGCCTGGTCTTCAACACTTCCGGAGTGAAGGGAATCCACAGCTTCTCTGGGCATACCCAAAGACAATAAATTTGAGTATGAAAAAGTGTATTATTAATGTGTTACCACTCAGCACCAATATCTTAAAATGGCCTTTAGGGCATTTGGAACTGAAAAATAACAGTCATCCCCACATCTCGGGTGAATGAATGTTCTTTCTCTCCCACGGGTCCTTGTTTACGTGGTTCTTTATCACATCCAACTTTCTTAAAGCTCAGCATGGCTACAGCTCCTTCACAGAGGAATATTTTACTAAGCTGCATCCTGACAAACACAGCAATCGTCTAAAATTGTGCAAAGGATTTAGCAGTTACTCTGTTCTTAAATAAGATGGAGAAAAGAAAAAACATTCTTGGAAAAAGAGACACACACAGGACGCAACCAGAGAAGTAAACAGTTTATAAAAATGGGTGTTTACTGAGCTATGTAAGGAGGCACAGCCAATATGCCAAGATTACATATACTCTAAATAAGTCAGAGGCAGACACTGCTCTTCCACCATGATCTCATACGTACATAAAACATACATAACACAGAAGTTCAATGCTTTTCATCCAGGGTGTTCAACTTTTTGATCTAGACTGGTCAGACATCCCTGTAATATGTCTTATTTTAGAGATGTGGTATAACCTTCCCAGCTGGCATTATGCAATAGTCCCTTCGCAAGTGTTTGGAGAATTCCTGGGGAGTCATCTCCTCCTGCCTGCAATTCCATTCAGAAAAATGAGACATTACTTCACTGACACCAATTTGACGCCACCATGGGGCCTCACTCCAGCATAAGACACAGAGTTTCCAGGGTGATCAGGTGAAACACCCTGCTGGGTCACTCAAGGGATGAGTCCCCTGCTGGGATGGAGAAGGTATCGTGATGCTGCACTCTCTCCATTGACACGGACAGACTGTAGACTTCTAGGTAGCTAAAGACAGTCGAGCTTAGTTCCACCCAAAATTACCTGATGCCAATCAAGATTAATGAAAACCAGTCTAAAACCAAGCTGGTTCTGATTTTTGCACCAAATGCCTTCCAGTGGATTATGTTGCCTGAGGTATTTTAGACTCGGTGACACAGATCTACCCAGTTGCTTACAGTGTACCAATACACACAGCAACCCTGCTGTAGGAATAACAGGAGATAAAAGCCCCTTCTAGTCTTTGAATGAACTCTGAGAAGGGTTCATCAGCAAGTGATGGTTGGGTAATATACTGGGTAACCCTTACTCTATTGTCAGAAGTTCAGCCTACCATTAACGTCAGACAAACCCAGGACCTTGCTGAGCAGGACTTGTCTGCTGCAACAGTGCAGGAACAGTGCAGGAACGTCTTATTTTATTTTCTAGGCCATCATTTAAAAAGGTATATGAGATACATTCATCAAAGGGACAAATCTTTCCATGGATGTATAGTTCGTTCTTCCCACCTACTAGGTACACACCTGCTTTCACAAAAAAAAAAAGACTATTTCTGCAATATTGTTTTCAATGTAAACACTGTTTTACATGCCCCAAGACAGACCCTGTCAATGTCATAAATATCACTCTGCCTGTAAACTTTGAGTTTGTTCTGAAATAATATTAGCTATGAGATTTTTTTTGCCACATTTGTTTCCTATTTTTGTTCATCATTCCTGATGTTGCAGATTCTTGTTGGTGTGAACTGTCACAGTTCGCCTGATATTAATGAAAGCACAAAAATACAAGTAGCAGTTTGAGGCCTGGATCACAGTAATTTATATCTACATTGAATTATGCACTCAGGACTATTCTCCAGAGCAAAATCCTGCAAGAATATGGAATAGTGTAGATTTGTGATCAGAGCAAAAAGCTGGATGCCAAAAAGAATAGGCTGTGCTATCAGACGGTTGTGTAAGTATAACTCACCTTCATTTTATTCTCTGTGAAACAAGAGTTGTAGTTTCATCAAGGTCAGCCAGTCAATAGCATATCCAGCAATAATATTATTCACTAATATACTTTGCCTTGGATATCCTAAAAGGCTTCATTCAGTAAGCTTTTAAAGTATCTTCTGAGCCACAGTGGAAAGGAGCCATTAACAGCACAGTTGGTCCTTATAAATAGGTCTTTTCCATCTCTAAGTTTTGATCTCAGTGATCTTATAAACAAACTATGGAAAAAGTGGCAGCTGTTATCTTGACAGATGGGTCTCAGGCATTGCTCTGCTGGACATTAGAGTCGTCTCTCTGAAGAACAATAGGAATTTCCAAGCGCCTGTACTTATTTTCACCTCCTTAACAAGCCACTCATGTCTTGGGCAGTGAAAAAGCAAGAACACAAAGTAAACATTTTAAGGGAAGCATCTCAGAGAAAGGGGTGAGAATCAGAGGGGTATTACCTATTAGGGACTTTCCCCTTGCATTTTACTGAATGATAGACAGAAGAAGAATTAGAAGTTTCTTACAGAAGCAATGGGGACAAACAGGCACTTGCAGAAGGTGAGATACAGAAAGCCTGTGCACAGAGTAAAGTGCAGCCAATAGGCAGGTAGCAGGACACAGTAAGTACAAGGACGAACCTCAATTTTCATCTCTTTCTAAAATTTAGCATCATCATCCATTTTGGATGAAGAGTTTTGATTCTGGTTTTAAGCTCAGACACAAGGCTAAGAAAGTTCATCCTTTTTTAAGGGTGGTTGGGAGAGATGGTGCTGCCGCCCACTTTTCCCATCATAAACACCTGTGAAGGCACTACGAGTTCAACTCTACCTTAACCCTCAATTTATACTCATGTTCGCCACCTTTTCTGATGGTATTCTCATCATCAGACACTCAGTGGGATCACCCCCTATGCTCCCTCCTTGAATCTGTATGGTAGCTGGAAAAGGAGAACAGTGGAGTTAGGAGAAAACTAAACAAGTAGTAATTAGGAAGGTCAGTGGCATGGGCAGAGATCTGGATCCCAGTTCACAGACTCATGGAATCATAGAATGATTTGTGTCGGAAGGGACCTTCGATAGATCATCTCATTCTAATCCCTCTGATATGAGTGCCTCTCATCAGCCCAGGCTGCTCCAAGCCCCATCCAACCTGGCCTTGAACACTTCCAAGGATGGGGCACCACAACCTCTCTGGGCAACCAATCCTTGCTCCAAAGTCTTGTTGGATCAGCGGTGCCTGATGTGTAGGGTTTGCCCCTGCATTGTTCTTGCTGCCTTTGGTAGGAGTTTGAGGATGGAGTGCACAGACCACAGCATTTTTCCAAAAGCATTAGTATTTTCACACTCAGGATGACTGCAAACAAAAGACATGGTAAATTAAGCCAGTGTAGATACCACAGATAGAAATAGTAGTCAGTCCATAGACACAAAAAACAGAGACAAACACTGCCAAAAATACCTCAACAGCACAACAGAACGGAGAGCAACACAAATTGAGCGTGGACAAAACAGCAAAGCACTAGATAAACAAATGTACTATTACACCAACAATGGAAAGGCTGAAGATTTCAAACTCCACAGTAAAATGTGTAATATTATAATCTGTAAAAGGAAAGACTGAGATGGTGAATACATTACATAACTGACAGGGACTGCTGTAGGCCAGACCGTGCTCTATCCCAGGTCACATTATCTTTTATAATCCCAGCATGTGTAACTGAAAAAGCAGCATCTGTATGAGAAACTTACTATGTGAAGTCAATAAAATTCTGTTCCTAGCAATCAATACAAACCATAGTATCAAAAGGTGTTTTTCTGTAGAAAAAATAATCAATGTCCTGTTCAATTTCAAAACTTCAGAGAATACAATTCAAGGTTGAATGGAATGAAACATTTTGGTTTAGAAAATAATAAAAATAAAAGGCTTATGTTCATCTGTAATGTTTCATTCTAGTGAGACTTCATTGCTTGGTTTTCTGATGACTAGTATTTAAATCTACTTAAAATTCAGCACTGATGAGGTCTAAAGAGTTCTTGAGCACCACCTTTCCAATTACATAACACCAAGTATTGTTTAGCTACATCCAAGATAAAAGACACCAGAGCTATTAAGGAGCAAACATAAAAGGAAAAGAGAAAAGCTTAAATTCTTAAGAAGCTTACTGAAGGGGAGGCATATCAGGTAAAATTCAAGTATCCCAACAGCCAAACCAGACAAAAGAAAGGCAGAACTGACCTAAAATTTGGATCAAAGAAGCTGAGATTTATGTGACAGGGGTACAGTTATCTGGCCTAAAATAATCATTCACTCAGACACTCGGGTATTCTACACTGCTTTTAAAAATAATTGACCAGATCTTCCCTGGCCACATAACATGGCTCCCTCTGTAATCCATAATATCTAACATTATGGAACATGTAAACACTCAATTCATTCAAGATGCTGATTCCATTTTCCTGTTTTGCACAGCAAAAAAAAAGGCTTGTGGCAGTTAATTTCTCTCAGTTTTGAGAACCATTTTAATGCTTACACACGGATCTGCTGATTTACTGGCTGCCTGCTCAGGGAGTTTCAGTGCACCCGCTCACAAGGGCAGCAATCACCCAGGATACTGGGTCTTTGGAAATCATTCATCAGACTTCTAAGTATTCTGGCTGTTTGTGTCATAAAACACTTGCCAAGAAAAAAGGACGTAAAATGGGTAATTACAGTTATTATATTATTTACTGTATCAAAAGTCTAAGACAGCCATAACAATTCTGGTAATTCAATTCTTGATCTATGCATATTTCTGCAATTTTTGTGTGCTTTGCCTTTCTCAGTCACAACATCATCTGCCTTGCCCGTGCACTGTGTGCCCTAGTGCTTGCCTTCTAGCAGGAGGATTAAATATTGCCTTCTGTCCTTATGGATTCTCACTTTTATACTTGCTGTTCACAGCCTTCTTGGAGAGGTGATCACACATTTCAAAGCCCAGCAGGGTTGCTATTTAGCAGCCAACTCTCCAAGAAAAAAACCCAACCTGCACATAAATTTTTGCACAGCTTACAAATGACCCAGCGAGCCCTTCTGCGCTCTGCCCTTAGTACTAAGGTGCCTTCCACAACACAAACAGCCTTTCCTGCAAAAATCTGAGCACCTGACTCTGGAGATTATGACACCAGACTCCTAGACAGCAAATCTCAAATTAATATTTTGCTAAAGAGTTTCAGAAGTACATCTTCCATCAGTGCTTCCCAAGGGTTTGAAAGAAAGTAATGTGATTTAAAAAAGAAAAAGAAAAGAAGGTGATTTATAAACCACACACATTTGAATTGTAACACTGCATTAAGCAGAGAAGTCATTTTTGGAGCAAATATAACAGTCTGCTTCTGTTCAGGTGTAATATTTTTCTACCTCTGTTACACCAAATTATGTGTTTAATACAGGCACAGTGCACCCTGCAAGCAGCCAGAACTCCAGCAGTGTTTAGTTGCATTTCTTTTCCCAAACTCCTTTGTAGGACCATGAAATCTAAATATTGGTGCATTGCAGATTGTCATTTTTAGCTGCTGCAATACCCTGTCTTGTTTTGGTCCCTACTGCCAGATGACATCATCTTTTAGCAACTTTTTCAGTGGAACAGCCAACGCTGCTTTTCCCAGGATATTGTTGACTAGAAATCCAACAATAGCATATTTTCCCTCTTTTTTTTTTTTTCTTTCTTTCTTTTTTTAAGTCTTCCTGCTGCAAGTAAGACTGGAAGGATGAGAAGGAAGAGGAAATTACAGAACGGTATCAGCAAGGAAGATCACAGGGGGCCCTGTGATCTTATGCAGTGATACACTTACTGCTGTAGTGCAGCCTAAAGGTGGATCATATCTATACCAAACAAACACACAAGCAATATCAATTCTTCAGAGCTTGTGCATGTGTGGATACAGACAATTCTATTTTCTCACATCAGCTTGAGCTTTGTGTCATGGTTTCTAACTAGTAATCTAATAATGGCTAGAGGTGAAACCCTAGCAGTGAAAAAAAAACAACCAACCAAACAACAAAACACAGAAAGGTCTTGTTTGTCATGCTGCGAAGATTTCTTCTACAAATTCTTCACAGGCTGAGAGTATGACATCTGGCTGTCGTGTAACAGGGAGTTATAAGACAAAATATATCTGTCTTGGCCTCCACATCAAGTTTGAATTTTAGGGATTCACTGTGGATGTTCAAATCAAACACCAAATTTCCTCTGGGTGAGCTCCAAGACCTGTGTTGACTCTTGGTATTGCTTAATAAAAAGGGGAGGAAGGTTTAAACTACAGATTTTTTTTTTTTCAAATGGTCTAATGCTTTGTACAGCCATTAAAAGGATATGGAGTTTCACACATGACATGAAGCTGACAGTGAGCACTTCTAGCTATGGCACAATTATGTTTTTACTCTAAGGCAGACAGACTCCATCCCAGTGACTGGGAGAACATGTTATCTTATCCCTAATTGGTTTAACAGTCCATACAACCTTTTTAGGCTGGTGCCCAGATATGATCTTTATTTCTGTCTTTGTGGTGACAGTGCTACTTGACTGAGTGCTTTGGGCCACGTCTCTGTTTGGTTGCTTACATCTCAATCATTTCAGCTCAGAAGAGAGCACAAATCAGCATCACCTGTATTTTTGAGGTTGCAGGAACATGTAACCCCTGTTCTGATCTTGTTCAGAGCAGCTTCACATCCTGTTGGCTCTGCTAAAGTGTTACAGAATGCAAAGCAGGGGCTCTGCTTGTTTATCTGCTTCAGAAGCCTTTGCGGAGATTAGGAAGTGTTGCTCTGCTCTCTCCCACCTTGCTATCTGGACACAGAAGTTCTATGCCACCTTGCTATCTGGACACAAAAGGTCAGGTTTCAAGCTGGGGTAAATCAACTGAACCTCAAAAAGGTCAATAGAGCAATGCAAGCTGAGGAGAAATTCTCACTGAGCCATTCCAGAGATATGAGATTTGGGATACAGGGTTTTCCCACCATACACTCTCCTATAGCTATTTTCTACTCTCTTACACAGTTTCCCTAGCTCCTTAGAAAGTCTATTCAATTTCTTGCTTTCCTTTTTTCCTTGCTCACTGTATTTAAAGACAACTTGCCTTCCTGGAAGCCAGAAAATAAACACATTCTAAACCTTGCACCACAAAGATTTTCTAATATGAATTACTCTGCTAGACCCAGGACTAACAAACCTTGGTGGGATTACAAAAGATACAGTGAGAATATTTGCCCACAACTTATTCTTAACAGTAAGAAACATTTTCTTCATTTGTCCTTGTACCAAGAGTCTATGAACAGGGTAGGAAGGAGAAATGATAGAGCTTCTCTTCGGTGTCCTTGCACATACACTTTGAAAGGACCAGAATACAAGAGAGATCTTTGTGGTTTCATTTGTGTGAAGAATAAAAAAAGATGTGTATGAGACACAGAAATAGTTAGGTTTCAACACTTTTTACTGTAACAGCAGAATGCGACATAAAAAGTCGTGTGTTGGCTGAGCATAGAATACAATGAACATGTTTCATTAGCTTAAGATAATGACAGTTTTTTTTTTTTTTTTTAACACAAATTCAAAGAAAATAGAACCAGGTTTATTTTGGCTGGGTTTGCTGCATTGGTGTGACTGCTAAATACAGGTAAATCAAACCAGAGCTACCTACTCAAGTTTGACCCAATATTAATAGAAATATGCATGACCCCAAGACACTCCTACATTAGTTGGTCTGAGTCAGGGCAGACTCCCTGACTCAACCAAATTGCACTTCTCATTTTGGGTAACAGTGGCATGGATGTCACAGGAGGGGCAGTAAGCGATACTTGTATTAACACCTTCATTTTTGGAAATTCGGTGTGCCTGCTACAGGCAGCTCGAGGAAGGAAGGCAAAAAACAAATAAATCAAACTCTGGCTTGTATAGAGAGACAGCCATCTTTCCCTGTGGGTGGGGAAAGTGCCAAGGAACAAATTAGATAGTGTGTACAAAAGGAACAAAACCCCTCTATCCCACTGTTTACTTGCACCAGCACATGCCATTAAATGTGTATGCCTTGGGGGAATGCCAACCTGCCCCCAGGAAAATCCAGCCCATCTCGAAGAGAGTCATCATTTACCACTGAAAAAAAAGGAGCAGGGGTAGTGAGAGGCTAAGACGATCGGGTTTAACTTTCGCTGGCCCAAAGCCAAATATGCAAGCAAAGGCTTAAGAGAACTTTCTACTGATGTCTCTGTGCCAACAATAGATGTGGACAGGACAAATATTTACAGACCAAAAGGGGAGGGAGACTAAATGGGGGGAGCCAGACTCTGCCTGAAGTGCTTATTATAGCGCCCAGGCCGTGGTGGCTGCGGCCCCGAGGTGACTGCAGGCTGGAGCTGCAGACAGGACAGGCTGACTCACGCCACAAAATGTCTTTTCACACGTCCTGTGCCATGCTGGCCTCCCCTTCCCTGGGGGGTATTAATAGCAGCGCAATCATACTATACATTCTACAGAATAACCACCTCACTCTGAAGTGAGCCCAGGCAAGGCTAAAACATGTTCAAAACAAACAAAATGGTCCTGGAGAGCTGATGGAGGTGTTGACTCTTGCTCTCCATGCCCTGAATGCTCTCTTTAGCATCTCTCTGAGGCCACCTCGCTCCATAAGCGTCTCTCCTCAACACCCAAACGTGTCGTAACATTACAGGAAAATGAGTTATTAAATGGATAATTTGGCTGAGAGATGCCTCTCACTTTATTTGCCTTTGAAAACATAAAGTAAATATAATAGTAATACATGTGTGTATCTTAACGTGTCTCTTCCTTCTCTGCTCTTTGCTGTTCATTTTCCTCAGCTGTCTGAGAATGAGAGTTTCTCTTAATCCATTTTTTGCCCAGTTAAGCACAAATGGAGCTCTTGAATGATGTTACAATACAAACATAATCAAATTCTCTTTTCTCTGTTCCAGGAAACAAAGACAATGCTATAAGAAAATAATAATGGGAATATCTGTAGTAGTGGGGAGGACATTTGAGAGCAGAACTTTGCCCAAAAGCATCTGCATTGAAAGCAACCAAAAAACCATTAAAATGGTTGTTTAGTTGTGGTAACTGGCTACCTCATTCCTTATTTTTCCAGAGCTAAATGTGTCACTCACCCTGGAGAGTAGTTTATCACTGTGGATAAATTCAAGCTGCAGATCTCCTCAACTTTGCCTTCCTAAATATTTCTCTCTGAAGCCCAAGAACTGCCACTGGCTGATCACTGCAGGATAGGTCTTTAGCAAGCAGAACTGTGAAATGAATAGCCACATCCTGAAGCACCTGATTACAGGACTATAACTGCATTATTTTCAACCATTTCAAAAGCAATTATTCCTCTTCTTCCTACACACCCGTTTACTGGAAGAACTGGAAGCAAAGTCAGAGATGCATGGAAAAATACAGAAATTGTTTGAAAAAGCAGTTATGTAATACAGGAGTAAACACAGCTCTTCAGCTGGATGTTAAATAATGAACTATCTTCCGTTTCTCAGTCACCTTGAGCTTTAATGGCTCAATGTCCTGATGTCCAAGGCATGCCCAGGAGTACAAATGAGTAATTTTCCATTCACCTTTTCTCCTAAAAAAATAAAATCAATAATGTAACTTTACAAATGTCACAAACTGCAGCAACATGCAGCCTTCAAGAAGCAGATGAACATTCTTCCTGTGTAACCCTAAGGAGACCCATAAAGCAAACACAACCCTCACAGATAAAACCTTGTTTACCTGCTGTGACTCTCACATTGCATTGCAGAGCACCAGGAGGGTATTCCTTGCAAGTACTCTACCATGCCCATCAAATTCTTTGCTTTTTCTCCCTCTGGCCTGTACATGCAAGAAATTAAGACAGACATGTCCTGACCATCTGTGGGAGCTAAATCATGCATTGGACATTCTTGTCATCAGGTTCTCAGTCTGCCCAAAGTAAGATTAAATAGAAGATGCGATAAACTGCCCAGTGAGGCCAGTAGCAAGCTCTGGGATTGGCTCCAGAGCCATGCTTAGACTTGCAAGTTGAGTGAATGCTCCGATGCACAGCTTGGATGTTGCTCCATGAGCACTTTGTGTGGTGCCGTCAGGAAGCAGCCCCCCAACACTGCATGCGTGTGTGGTATTGCTACTGCCAAGACAAATGTAATCATTCTCAGACTAATCCTAAAACCTTTCATTCTTTTCCTTCTGTTTTGAGCGCTGTTTCTGTTCTTCAGTCAGAAATCTCTAAGCAGGCGCTGACCTGTCTGATCCCAGCTGGAGTCTGAGCCAACATGGATTAGCACCAGTGGAGAGCTACAAAATCATGGCTAGGGCATGTCGAGGTCATGGATGTTTCCTCAGCTGAAATTGCTCTCTCTCTGCTTCGTAGCCATGTATCTTCGACCTAACTCTGCAGCTTAGGTAGCTGTCTACGCTCTGAGACTTCGGGTATTTCCACATTGCACGCTGGGGTCATCCAGAGGCTGCCCTCTGGATCAGACTTACTCTATATTCAGACAGTGAAACACAAGTGCAACCCCGGGCACAGCCCAAGGGACTCTGCCTAAGCCTGTCTGGCAGCTCAATACTCTGCCAGGCCCCGGGCACACGGCAGGGGTAATGTGCAGCGTGCCTGGGGCAAGCCTGTGATCAGGAGCCGTGGCTCACACACCTTCTGCTCCCAGCCCTTGTCAGCTGTAATGTAGACACAGCCCGGGGCGATGGAGAACGAGAACGTGCTTGTCTCCAGCCCAGCAGAGCCTCCCGAGCCAGAGGCTGGACGTGCCACGTCTGCTACACCTGTGAATCACACACATGTACATAACAGAAGGCAGTCAACATCTTTATTAAATAAACTAGTAAGTACTTAAAATTGCAAGCCAAATGGGACCAATTTTCATTTAACATGGCCAGACCTGTCTCCGTGATTCATAACATCAAAAAGTCCAGTAAAAGCTGAGAAACATGCGGCGCCTGCTGCAGAGCCCCTCACAAAATCTCCCTTAAACTGCAAATGTATACAAAATGCAGTAGCTAGTAAACAGAGTAAAAATGTCATACCTACCATGATAGCAGAATGTAATATCTGGTCTCATACACACTTTCTATGTTATAAAAATGTTGGTTGAAGATACAAATTTCTCCCAATACCTCTGCAATGCTTGCATCAACACACCCATGTCAGAAACACAACACTAATGACAAATAGCACACTTTTTATAAACATGGAATCATTTAGGATAGAAAAAACCTCTAAAATCATTGAGTCCAACCATTGAATTAAAACTGCCAAGCATTTTTTTGCATGTAAACACAGCATAAAGGGAAGATATTTGAAAATAATTAGGTGTCTAAAGATGCAGTAGTCACACCGTGGGTATTTCAAATTCACCTGGGTATCAACTTGTTTGATTTCAACAAAATTATTTTTAAAACTTGTCAACTCTAAATATTTTCTTACATTTTCCTCAGACATGAAGTGTAACTATCACAAAGTCACAGTAATTACCATCACTTCAAAGCCCACACATCTCTTTAAAAAAGTTTAACTTTCTAAGCTGTATGAAAACATTTATGACATTTATCACTTTAAAACTCCAACTCTTAAAAGTGAGGAAATGGACAAGTGAGAACATTGCAAAGTTCTTCATGTCCACACAGTAAAAATCATGTATTTTTATTATCCAGAATGAAAAACCCACACTGCATCACAGCAGGCAGCCATAATTCTGATACTGAAATTTCATACTATACTTCTCAGCTTTGGTGTGTAGATACTGGGTAGTGAAATATATCAGTTGATGTGTGGCTTAATGAGATATTTATCATTATTCATGCTTATATTTTGATGGAGTATTCATAAATACTAATTCTGAGTCAGCTTTGACCTGGCAATCCCCATGGAACAGACTGACATCCTACTTGGCTGAACTTGCTCACAAGGCATATCCGTCATTTTAAACCTGAATGTATTTCTGCCCTTGTCAACCTGCTATCTCATTATCTCACTATTCACTCACAGAAGAAATGATGAATCATGAACACTGGGGTACAGGGAACCAAATACACTCAATAAAATTAACCTCATTATGTCAGTTGTGAGTAGCATGATGAAAATCTCTGAGGGCTACTCCAACACAAGAAAAGAAGAATTGCATTCTATTGAAAATAATGATGGGCAAATACTTTGAGAAAAATCAGCAAAATCAGGGCTACAGGTGAATTTGCATTTGAGAGGTTTTGCTGTGTGACATTAACAGGTGAGAACTGTGACATCTTTCAAAAAGGTTTTGTTGTGTATTTGGTTTGATCACCAGGTCTAGAAAACACACAAAGTAGGTAGCATTTGATACTTAAACAGAACAAAACTGCTGCATGATCAAGAGAAAAGTCTTACACGCAAACCATCCACAGGATGAGGCTGTGTTTTACCAATAACAGAGGCTATCCATGTTATTCCTTGCCACGTCTGTGATGCAGGCCTACATTGGGAAAGGCATCAAGGCACTCAGTAGCACCATGCACAGACTGCACCACTGCCACATGCACTGCCCAGGGATGTACAGGCAATCCCAGGATCCTGCTGTGTCCACACAGCCCCAACCATGTACCAGTCCTGCAACTCTCTACGCAGTCATACCACTACAGATCATCCAGTGACCCAAGGAGTTGTCCCCAAACTACCCCCAGTGTTTGCAGGACTTAAAAATCACAGTGAACTTCTGTGCAAGATACACATTGTATTTCTACGTGGGATCATTTTATTTTACAATCACTCTGTAGGGAATTTTTCCATGTTCTTTCCAGTCTGGCTATTTTTATTTTTCCCCATACACAGATGTCCTTGAGGTATGCTTAAAGCCCAAACTGTGAACGCTGTTTGCCAACATTGGGTTTTCCTGTAACATGGTACAGTTCTGATGTGTCTATGACACAGAGAATCTCATAACCACGCGCCCTGTGGGCAGGAGCACACGGCAGAACGAGAATCAAAAAGCCCTGCTGCAAAATAGGGCAGAGCTGACAGTGGAACAGGGCTTCAATGGCCAATGTCCACTCCTGAGAACAGCTGCTGCAGAAACTTGCCATTGATAAGGCAGGGTTTTCCAGAAGAATCAATCAAATAAAGTTTTTAAAGAAGAACACAGTAGTGGGATGACAATTAAATGAGACATGATTGCAAGGGGATTTATGCAAACAGTGTTTGTTACCCTGAGCAGCACAATGGCTTGTCAATCTTCCTGAGCTGCAGATGTTCCTGTGTGTTGCAGATTCCCCTGGAAAGGCTCCCTTCCTGTCGGTGCTCTGTCTTCTGCTGCACATGTCTAGTACTCACCGTTTTGCTTACAAAGAGCCATTACAGCTGGCTGGTCAGATTCCCAGCTCCAGTCCAAGGTTTCTGCCCAGTAACCCCCACATCAAAGACTAACCTTGAAGTCAAACATCCATCTGTTGCAATGCAGCTATTTTGGTTTTCATATACAATAAGCACTGTCTAATAAAAATCATATCAACCAAAGTGGTCTAAAAACATAATTAAGATCTCTGGCTAAGCATGGAAAATTACTTTGAAACATGATTCTACATTCTATAATTCATCAAGCATTTTTTTAATATCCCTTTAATACACTCCAGTTACTTTCCTGAGAAGCGACTAGTACTAAGGATATCCAATGCAAGGTGGTGATCCAAATGCAAGTGGATGTAAATGGCTCCAGAGCTGTACCAGCTCGTTCTTCACAGTACAGAGCATCTCCTACAAAATGGTGACTGTCCTCTGGTGTCAATGAAGTCCACCCATAGGAGGGCACCTTTTTGATGGTGCCAGGCATTAGGACAAGAGGCAATGGGCAGAATCTGATGCACAGGAAATTCTACCTGCACATGAGGAAGAACTTCATTTCTGTGCAGTGACCAAGCACAGGAACAGATTGTCCAGAAGGCCTGTGGAGTCTCCCTCACCAGAGATATTCCAGAAATATCTGGATACAATCCTGTGCCATGTGCTCTGGGATGACCCTGCTGGAAGCAGCGAGGTTGAACCAGAGGACCCTCTGTGGTCCCTTCCAACCTAACTCATTTTGTCATTCTGTGATTTATTTGACCATCACCCAGAAGCTGAAAGAGCAGGTAACATTTTGATCGACACCATTGTGTAGCTGTCATCCGTATCTATACAGGAAAAGGTATCAAAAATCCTGACACACAAGAAATTAAATGCGAAAGAAGAAAAATAATTGCCATGATTAAACCTAGAGAAGCAAATGAGATCAAGTTCATATGGGGGGGAAGTTTGTATGGGGGAACTTGGACTAATTGCCAGCCCAGCCCTAAAAGCCATGAATCTAGGAACGATGTGAAGCCTCTAGGACTAATCTACACAAGGAAAAGACCATTGAACAAGAATGCAACCAAAGCTTCCAAAATAAATGACAAAACTGCTAAGTAATGCACCTATATGCCAGAGATGATCCTTCTAATTTCTTCTTCTGACTTCCTATTTTAAAGGAGGCTGAGGATTTTCACTAAATAATTCCTGTTTGAATTAGAGCTGATTTAAAGATTTCTCAGGGTGATGAAGTGGTTGCAACTATTGACTGGTGTTCAACTATAAATCAGTATTGCCAATTCAAAGGTATTCCTTATTTTAAGGTGAATTTGCAAAAGTTCACTTTCCAGCTATTACATCTTTATGTCTCTTGGTGAACTAACAGATCAATTCAATTGTCCTATCAATTTTTTATTCCCTATGTAAGTAGCAAACCATCCCTTAACCCCTGCTGAATAAATTAAGCATTTTATATTCAGAAAGGTCTCCCAGCACTTCTACCACTCTCATGTCTCTTTCCAGCATTGTAGACTACAGAACTGAGCACACTATTTTTGAAATATCTGTGCGAGACCTCTGGCCCTCCTCCCTTCTCCTCAGTGTTCCTGTTTATATATTCATGGATTGCAGTCAGCTTTTTGGCTAAAAAACAGCTCACAGCATGTCTTCAGCTGATAACCAACCATCACTCCCCAAGTCTGCTTCAAAGCCACTGCTTCACATGACAAAGTCCTCCTATCTGTAAGCACAGGCATCACTCTTTGCTCTTCCACCTTCAAGTTTGTAGAGTTTTATAGAAACTGAAACACATTATTTACTTGTGACAATATTACCAGTGATTCCTGTTACTGTGTATCAATGACCTATGGGGATAAGACCATTTATTTAGGATACAGCTATTAATTTTTATCACCTTGATATCTTCCTCCACTGATAAAAACACCACAGTGGGGCTGACACCAGTCTATTTTAAGGTCTACTGGAAAGCCCTCTATTCAAAAAGACAGTTTTATTTCCACTGGCATGTTTATTGCGTATCTTTTAAGTTTCTTATTCAAAGTACCATGAATTCCTTGCAGATCATGACAGAAAACCTCATGATCCTCAGGAAACAGTATCCAGTCATCCATATACCTACTCCTGGAGAGACAGCTTGACAAGAATTTCTACCAATGACCCCAAAATTTCCTGTCAGTGTTTAAGAGGCATTTGGACAATGCCTTTAATAATACGCTGTCATTTTTGGTCAGCTCTGAAGGGATCAGGCAGTTGGGCCAGATGATCATTGTAGGTCCCTTCCAGCTGAAATAGTCTATTCCATTTCTATGCCACCCTGAATCAGAATTCTGTCACTATTACCAAAAACACAGATGAGAAAGACCAGCTGAACAAGATACAACACAACATAATACATTTCACAACTGTAATACTAAGACAAAACAAGAGTCAGAATTTATTTCAAAATGTTTTGAACACTAAAAAACCACTCACTTTGACCTGAAGTTTAAAACATTATAATCTAAGGTCTTTATACTTATACTATTTTTATACTATGGCACACATACACCTGTATTAGAGATGTCTTCCTCCAATACATCTAAAAACAGGAAAACAAATTGTAAAAATCCACTCTAAGCCATCTTATATATAAACTATTTAAGCTAATACCATATTCTGTTGTATAAGATATGCATCGGAGTTTACAAAAGATTTGGTATGCTGATTTTTTTTCTAAGTAGTTTCCCCAACTCTCTGGCAAATGGCAGGGAGAAAAGCATCCATGGGTTGTGGCTTCTCCCCATAAAAGAGTCCTAAGTACCTTTCTCATATGAGGGGCCTGTCATCAAGGCCATCCTCACTCAGCTTGGCCACAAGAAGCATTTCTAAGTTAGTAAATGCTGCTCACAAGGAGCAGTAAAAGCAAGGTTCAGCAAAACCATTTTTTGCCGTTTAAATCCAAGAGCCACAAATCTTTTGTGGGAGAAAAATACAAACATCATCTTGTGCAGCACTGTCAGCAGTGTAAGGTGGGTTCTTTAAATACTTCACCCTGGTAGTGCCTGTGACATCCAAGTTGTTACCTTCATCAGGAGCTAATGTAGTTCTGATGAATCCTGCTCAGTGACAGGTTTATACAGGTCGTGCTCAGAAGTTACCTTGGCTAGTGACATTGATTCATTTTCTGATAAGAAGCTAATTATAAAGGTTTAAAATTTGCAATTGCTCAGCAGAAGGGCAACAGTACTTCCTTTAAACAAAGTCATGTACACTGTATTAATAAATATATTAATAACAGTAATTATTTTCCCCATGTATAGACCCTTGTCTGCCTGTTCAAAGTAAAATGCTCTCATTGTGCACCCCAGTCGCAGCCCTGGAATGATTGTCCACCCACCACTAAATAACTGTGCACCAAAAATGTTCTTTAGTACCAAGTTTCAAGTAGGAAATTTTTTCTTCTTTTCTTGGGAAAAAAAAGTCAAGCAAATTTATTCTGAGGTCGGTGTATAAACAAATAACAGCACCACCAGATAGTCCTCATCACAGCAGTGTTATACACACGGATCATGTTAACAAGACAAATTTGTCCCAGTACATTAATGCAATGGAGAGATTGAGAGTTTGCTATGGGAGGGTCCCCAAACTGTGCAATACTGGGAAGCTGGACAGGGCAGCAATGTGAGAAAGAAGCAGAAATAAATACTCCCTCTTGTTCCCACGGGCAAGTCTTTTCTCTTCTCTACATGCACCCGAGCGCTTTGGCTCCCTACACCACCGCAAAACTCCAGGCCTGCAGCAGTGCTGGATTACAAGTGTGGCTGCTGCTCTTTCCATCACCCTGCACTTCCATCCTGCTGTTCTGCTGTCCTTCACAACCACTTCTTCCCTCCTTCTCCAACTGGGTTTTCCTTCACATCAGATTTTCAGCCCGGTTCACAGTGCAGCCACTGCAACATTCCTACACACAGGACAGAGCGATGCAGACACAGGAGGAAATAGCTGGGAATGTCCCTATATCCCCTGTTTCAGCCCTAACTATTCACTCTGTAGCACCTTCAGTGTCTGTGACAAGCAATTATGCTGCAGTATAAGACACATTTTCAAATCAGGGCTGTACTTACATGTTCTTTTGGATGTGCTAAAAGTCTCCACTGCTTCATCCTATGTGGAAGCAAACTGAAAACAAGTCCCAGCTTAAGGTACTGCTAGAATGTGCTTAAGAAGCTGCAAAACAAGTAACACTGAAACTGTTAATAAAAGCTTTCATGTGACTAAAGAAACAGACCAGAAAATTCTTCTAGAAGTCTATTACAACTTGTTGAAGAATTGAAGAAAAACTAGAAGGAGGATGGTCCTGTGCATAGTAAGAGACCAACAGGAGGGTGCAGCGGAAGGACACATTGGGGATATTCGTTTATTCATGGTGTGCCAGACAGTGTCCGGCTCCTCTGGGATGGCAAGCTCCTCAACATCAAACCCAGAGAACACTCCACATTTGTCTGACTTTTATCAGCTGACACCCTCTTGGCCTGTACTGTACGTCAGCTTCTCAAGGGAAAAAGAAGAGTTCAGGGAAGTACTGCCCTAGTGCCCCCTGCTTTTTCAACACAGCTACTTGTCCACAAGATGTACAGAGGGGTCCAAAATCTCAAGTGAATGTGGCAGGCACTGAAGACCGGGAGCTATTCTTATCTCACTGCCCTCTATAAACACAATGGCCAACAACGTTCCTTACTGCCTCATACAGCTGTCAGCATCTAAATGCCTTGTAGCCTATAAATGGGGCAGTCCTACAGTGACAGACTGAATAATAGAAAGATTACAGATTGTGTAACTCCATTACACTGTGGAGGTGCTTTGCAATCAGTCAATGTTTCTTCTCACACTCCTGCAGGGAAAAATCCCAGCCCAAGATTTTATTGCTCTTTTGCTGTAAGGCAAATAATTTCTCAGCACTCCATCACCTCTGGCCCCTGTGTTTATAGTTCCATGCTCTCTCAGGTCCAGCCTACTTTGTTTTATATTGTTTTCCCAAATGCTTTAGAAACTTTTGAATCTGAAGAGGAGCTTTGAATGTGCTATGAAAGCCAGTCTTAGGAAAGCACTTCAGAAATGGCTCTGCAGTTTCAGGGAATCAATGTACTGCAAGTTTTAGTTACTTTATTGAAACACAGTGAATCGTTACAATCAAGTTCCCTATTCTTTACAGCAGGGAAGGATTGAGCCCTTATTCTGTTTACAATGCTTATATAACCAGGCAAATCAAGATTGGTTAGAGAAAGACAGAAAACCTAATAAAAACTAAAGTACATTGTGATTTTCCACTATCTATCTTAATTTAAATAGCTTGTTCTCAAAAGGTGAACACTTTCGAGATCTGAAAAATAAAAGAAACAGCTCTTTTACAGAGCTGGTATAGCCTATATATAATATATATATGTGGGTAATGCAATAGAGAAGTAGATAGGTAAATGTAACAGATAAGGAATGTAAAAGCACATGAATTTTTAGCCTTAACTTTTCTAGAGGCTCGCTGTGTTCCCCGGACACATCATCTCCTTTCTGAATGTCTTTGTCTTTTAAAGGGCAGTAAACAAAAGCTTTTCCTTTTCCAAAGCAATTTATGAATGAAGTGAGTAGCCCTTTGATCAGATTCAGCTTTCTAAGTGGTCCACAGGGGACTAATGATGGCAGCTCTTCATGACTGTATCAACTCTGAATTTGCATTTGACTCATACCCATTTAAAACTACCACACTCTCAGACAGGGATCGGAAAAAAATGTTGAAAGTGAGATGAGCTTTTTAACTAGCTTCACATAGAACAAGTCTTAATGGCACAGGTAAGGACCATTTTGTAATGAGGCATTTCCACCGTGTTCCAATGACTTTTCAACCTCTCTTCTTATAGTTACAGGCTCTGGAAATCCTCAGTGTTCAGATATAAAAGGTCAGGATTCTTGAGGTCCAGGCAGGAAAAGGTAGGACATGACAAAAAGGGCACAGTCAGATGATAGCCCCCAGCTGGGCTGTGCAGGAGCACTGCCCACTGACCTAAGTAAGCGTCTGAACCTGTCCCTGCTATTTATTTGACTGAAGACAAGGTACAAATGATGGCAGAAGAAATTCAAAGAACAGAATAAACTGAAAGCTATCAATGGGGCTGTCTGCGTTCTCCAGAAACTCCCCTGACAGAGTGGGACAGACACGGCCATAGGTGTTCCAGAGTTGTTGCCAGCTGGCCAGTGTGGGACACAGGAGTGTGGGAAACCAGTCACACAGGCAGGGTGACAGAGGAGTGGCTCCTGCTCTCATCAGTGGAGAGACACTGCCAGAGAGTGACCTCAAGCCCAAGCCAAGGTCGGGTGTTTCAGCATGACTGCAGAAAAGACTGTTCATCTCCGTGAATGGCCTATGGAGCCCTATGGAGAAAGACTTGGAGGCACTGGTGGACAAACAGCTGGACATGACCCATTAATATGAGCTTTCAGCCCAGAAAGCCAACCACACCCTGAGCTGCATCAGAAGTGTGTCCAGCAAGTCAAGGGAGGTGATTCTCCCTCACTACTCTGCTCTCATGAGATCCCCAGCTGGATGCATCCAGTTCTGTGGTCCCTGTCCAGGAAAGAAAGGACCTGTCAGAGTGGATCCAGAGGAGGCCATGGAAAAGATCAGAGGGCTCGAGAACCTCCCTTATGCAGACAGGCTGAGGGAGTTGGGGTTGTTCTGCCTGGGGTAGAGAAGGCTCCAGGGAGACCTTACTGCAGAAGTTTCAATAATTAAAGTCGGCTCAAAAAAAAGACAGAGTGAGACTTTTTACCAAGGCCTGAAGTGACAACATAAAGGGCGACAGCTTATACTGAATGAGGGCAGGTTTAGAACAGATGTAAGGAAGAAACTCTTCTCTGTGAGGGAAAATGAACTGGCATGGGTTGCTCAGAGAAGCTGTGGATGCCTCGCACCCACACACCAGAAGTGTTCAAGGCCAGGCTGGACAGGGCTTTGAGCAACCTGGTCTACTGGAAGGTGTCCCTGCCCATGGGAAGGCACTGGAAGTAGATGATCTTTAAGGTCCCTTCCAACCCATGATATAGAGTTGGCAGCAGCCCATGAATTTCAGACTCAGATCCTCAGTCTTCAAAACAAAATCTGTGGGAAAGGCTTTTTCACCAGAATTACAGCTTTTACAAGTAAAATAATTTATTTCAGTTCTTCAGGCTGAAAATTGTACATTTCAGTCTGAAAATGGCAACACTTGATGACGGTGCCTCAGGAACCTGTCCACTGTGTGACTCACCCTCTATTTTCTTTAATGTGCTCTAGATATGGCTACATTGCACCTCCAAAAGTATGAGGCCCTCCTCTCTTTTTGAAAGTCCCTGCTTGTAGCAAAACCAGAAATTTATCCACAGAAGAGAACAAAAATGTAAGTTCTCATAAGTGCAATCCCTATATAATATTTCAGTGTAATTTCCAAACAACTACTTGTTTGTTTAGTGTTTGGGTTGGTTTTTTTTTCCCCACCAGAGTGTAAAAAAAATTCAACAGAAAGCTACTACTTTCAAAGTTGCAACAGCAGCAACTTACAGGTTAGGAAGCAGCAAAATAGCATTTTCACTTGGCCATTAAAAACAGATAAAACCAATGCATCCAAGTGTGTCTTTTTTGGTAGCAATCATCAATTGGAAAATGAACTAATTAAGTGTTAGTTTTTTTCCTCTGTCCAGCAGGAAACCACCTTCAAAACACAGAAGTCTTCCATTTCTGAGAAAAGAATAAGAGAGGACAATCTTTCTAAATCAAGGTTGTCACATCACTAAATGTGCAAAGCGAAGTGAATTAAAGCAGCAAGAGACAACCAAATAACTATGCAGGATTAAATGGAAAAGATCTGGAAGGAGTAACCACACTTGGGATATCGTAAGAAGAGACAGAGGGAAATCAAATGTACCTCATAACCACTGCTGCAACACTGAGTTTCAGAAGTCCCAGGGTATTGGATGGGAGATAAAGGACTATACTAAGTACATGAACCTTCTGCCTTAGCTACAAAGATCCTCTTGCTCTGCCTGATGACACCACAGCTACAACATTTAAGATCTCTCACACTGAGTTATGTGCAAGGGAGTACAAACTTCTGCAGCCAGCAGTCTTGTGGGGAAAAAATAAATTAAGGAATATTTACAATGCCCTTGAGTAACTAAAGCTAAATAATATGTCTGAATTGAGAGATGTTGCTTTCAATATAAAGCCCCCCCCAACCCCTGGCCCTGGTTCAGCAGGACTCAGCAGAACTCCTGCCAACGCCGAGCCGTCGCTTCCCGCGGCAGAGCGCGTGTCCTCCGAGGCCGCCTGCTCAGCAGCTTCCCAGCGCCAGAAACGGGGACCATGTGAGCTCCTTGGCAATGCCCTCCCCAGGGATCTCCCACACACAGCCCTGCAGCACTTGGACCAACACAGTGAGCGCTGAAAATTGTGAGCCTGCAGAGATCTCCAGCTGCACAGCATCTGCTCAGGTAATACACCTGAAATGTGGTGTATTATACATATCCCTGTCGTGTATGCACTGCGGAGGGATGACACCACGTGCTGTCTAATTAAGAAACATTTCCCTTCCACACACCCTGCCTAACTGAGCTGCCTGACCTAGGAACCGTATTAAGCACTTTATCTAATCACTACAAAGAGAGGCATATCCACAATCTAACTATTTAGGTAACCCAAGGTAACTAAGCTCTCAATTTAGACATCTTAGGTAAATATGGTGATGTCAGTTCTATTTTGTCAATAAAGGGAGACAAGCCTATCACTAGTGCCAGCTGATAAGAGTTTCTCATTTGGCTCAGGTAGGATCATTTGTATATTTTACACTAACAAATACTATTCATTGCAATTTTTTTCAACAATTCCTTGATTTTTGGCTGCATAAATTACTAGAAAATGATGTTGTTCTTGAAGGGACCTGGAATTCTAATGACCAAGAATTGATGCAAAACTTTCAGGTCTAAGACCTCAAATGCAGGTATGAGCCATTAGCAGGGCACACTGGGATCATTGAAAATAAGTGCAAAGAGGATCCAGCAAAAATATCTTGTTTGAAACAGCAATCTAATTTTCTAAAAGATGGCACTTTTTTGGATCAGCTCTGAGCTTTTAAAAACTTGATGAACAGAGGCTATTAGTTCTCCGGTACTTTAGATAATCCGCTTTGTGAGCTTTTTAAAAAAAAATCTTGAAATCCACTTCTTCAAGGCTTTTGTGAGGTAGGAGTAGGAAGTTTAATTATTCACTAGCAGTTTTATTTCTATGCACAACAGGAAGAGAGCATGATGCTACAATCCCTCCATGAAAGAAAATCTTGTAAAGGCTAGCAAGTGTTCCAAAATTGAAGCTAGCAGTCACCAAATCACTCAGCATGTCTCATGCTGACAGAGAAGTCTCTGTCAGGGGAGAAAGTGCCCCTGGTATGCTATCTTGAAGAAATCTATTTATAATCTTCTTTACTCTGCAAGAATGAAACTCATCCTATCTTCTTCCCAAATGAATATAAGACAGTGTTCATGGGCAATCCTGAAGCCTTCCCTTTCTTTGCTCGAAGCATATCAGCAGCTGTCCAAATAACACCTCAATGCCATGGGGACCACCCTTAAGGGGAGAGACTTCCAATTCTTAGTGAAGCCAAGGCTTCACAGCTGAGGTTGCCAATAAGAACACTGTTGAAATAGTTCAAGATCCTTTTCTGATTCACTTACATTAAATAGCATCTAACACCACAAGTGATTTCAGTGAAACCAATGGGCACCAAACACAGCAACACAGCAAAGGACGAGCAACCAGGAAACCTGAGGCTACAGTTTCTTACAACGATCCTTTTCCATCAGACAACAATCTGGTGTGTTCAATTTAAACTCACTCACTCAGCTGCTAAAGCTGCTACTTTTTTCTTACAAATCTCTGAACCTTTTTATTCATCAAATCACTTTTCCACATCAATAGCTCTTCTTACACCAAGTCTCACTGCACTTGTAAACATTAATTGCATGACAATTTTGAGAGGCGCAACCCCTTTTTCTGTCAAATTTAAAAAATGAAAGAGGAAGTAATATACCTAACATCAGTCACTAAGCTGCCAGCAAAACGTGTAGGAGAAATCTCTTCTGCTCAGACTTTTGCTTCTGGACTCTGATCACCGTCATCACTATCAGGCCAAAATCACTGCTAAAATACTTCCAGGGATAACTAATCTATATTAAATAAGCAAAGATGAGAATATTTCTCCCTTTATTGACACAGTTTCAGACTTGCAAATTGTTTCTAAGGGGCAGCAAAGACCACGTTCCTCAGGGAGGACTAAAACTACTTTTTGCAGTTACGATCCACCAAAGAAATAAGATGTTTCTAAGTGCTTAGCTGCCACCAAAATATCTACAGAAGAAAAGGCTTTCCGCCTTTCAAACCAGGGCATTAAATAAAAAAAGTACAAAATACTGGCAGTCCCCAAAAGATGGGCAGACATCACACTCCTCTGGTATATTGTATCTTGGGAACATGCTTGATTAAACAATTAAGTTCCTTCCAGGTAAGCAAGATTTAGCTGGCCTTACATGAAGGCTCAATTATAACATCTGTTACAATACAATGCTTATTCATGATGATTCTAATTGCAGTGTTCACTATCCTCTTCCAAACCCAGCTAGACAGCTTCCCGGAGACAAAGAATTTTGATTAAATGCCTTACTTAGTTCAATTTTCCTCTCAGCTACACATGCAGAGCTCCCACTTGAAGTGGTACAGATGTTTCTGAAAGCGAGACCAGAGAAATAACACCCCCCTGTACTCACCTGGCACAGAGCTTTCACAAAGCTGATGTACATCCAGCCATGCTCACAGACAAACAGATGACACTCTGCAAAGTCACTATGAATTTACATTAGTCTTTTTGAGAGTATGTCAGTACAGACAAATCTCTGGCTATTACTACGTACACTTAAGGCTGGGTTGATTCTGATCCAAGAAAAATAGGCAGATCTTTTTGGCAAGAGTTATTTCAAGGGAATTGCATTACATTTCTATTGTGTTAAATGGAAAATAGTTTTTAAAATCATGATAAATCAAGCATATTCTATGAATTACTGTTCATCTATATCTATGCAGTATGCTTTTGTTATATAGAGTTTTCACCTTCACAGACACAACCATAATTCTCTACATTACACCACTGCCAAAAAGTAATTCTGGCAATATATGGGAAAAGAAGATGGTATGAATTTGTCCTCAGACCACTCGGAAAAGAACAATTAATCATTTGTTCTGCTTTAAATAAAAGCCTGCTTCCTAAAACAGAATGAATTTGTATAGCTCAGCTGAAATAAATGGAGGAGTATTCATTTACTTAAATGTGGAATTTCACTTTAAGCATTAAAAAAATAATTAAAATTCAACTTCTCAGTATTGAAATATTGAAGTGGAGAGGGAGCTGCTGGGCTCTTCTCCCTGGGATCCGGCGACAGGACATGTGGGAATGGTTCAAAGCTGCTCCAAGGGAGGTTTAGATTGGACATTAGGAAGCATTTCTTCCCTGAGTGGGAGGCCCAACACTGGAACCGACTTCTGGAGAGGTGATCAATCCCCCAAATCTGTCAGTGTATAAGAGGCATTTGGACAAAGACCTTGATAATATACTTCAACTTCTGGTCAGTCCTGATGTCATCAGGCAGTTGGAGGAGATGATCATTTTAGGTCACTTCCAACGGAAATATTCTCTTCTACTGCAAACCTATTTAGTACAATTTTGGGGCTGTAGCCCTAGCCTAAAAAGCCTATGAAAAATCTTCTGGGAGAAGTCCAGTTTAAAAACAAAATTAATTATTTACTGTGTCTTTATAGTCTCACTCAAGTCAGTTCCACCGCACTATGAACACTGGGTATCATCAGTTCCTTTAAAAGGGTAATTTTTATTATAACCAGAGTTTTACAGGTGGCCAAGGAGAAAGACAAACAGGTTAAGAATTCAGCTCTGCCACAAGCTACATAGGACAACACAAGAGAATGTCAATTCTGAATAACTTTGGGGAAAAAAAGCTGCCCTCTCATTATCATGAGCAGATTTAGATTCAATACACACAAAGATTGCATGAAGGCACACCATCATCCAGCAGGAGGGCCAGGAATGGGATTCAGCTCCCTGGAGCGCAGGTTTTACCTCACAATCTCCACACAGAGCATACCCTTCCTCAGTGATGGTTTTGTTTAGGGGCATTTCTAACCAGAAGTCACATTTTGTATTGTCTTCATACATCTTTGAAAATTCTACACTGCTAATTCCTGTTGCCAGAGTCAACAAATTTAAATCACAGGAAACAAAACTGCAGAAAATGCCTTAATTCCTTTTATTCACTCCAGGATTAATTTGTTTGCTTGCACTACTGTCAGCAGTCCAAGGTAACCTGAAGACCCAATCAAGATTGCGTTGCCATTACAACGCATGAAGAAGGAGGCAGTTCATATCTCAAACTCCCTGCAATCTCTCTACAGGAGGCAGACAAAGTACAACTATCATTTTGCAGATGGAAAACAGAAGGAGTAAGCAGATTGCCAAAGGCTTTCAGAAGCTTGTTCAATGAAATCTCTGACAAAAAACATGACATAAACCAGTGCTGCTGCAAATGCATTTCAGTGCCAGTGCTCTGCCTTATCTATTAACCCCATTACTGTAATATTGTTTCAGGTAACTTTTGAGACTCAACACAGATGCTGGATGGTAAGAAGAAATCATTATATTTGTTATATTTGTTAACAAAGATAAGCACACAGGAATCTGACCACATTTTTCCATCCAATACTACGACTGGAACTCAGTTTCATGTTCTATCACAGTCCTCCTATCTAATCTTCTGCAATGATCTGGACATCTATTTGTGTACTTAAATCAGGCTGTGCAAAGCTGAAAAATTAGCAGGTGATTTACAGGACCAAAGTTAGGCACTAAGGCATCTTATGAAAGGGCAATTGGGTACTTCTGAAGGGTAATCCAAAAATCCTGTTCTAATTGTAAAGCATCTGAGAATTACTCCTAAGGGAAAAAAAGTAATTAAAAACAATTTGCTTAAACTAAGAGGTCCTTTCTAAACTGCTCCCAAGTGAGGTTGTGCCTTAACTCCTGCTGCCACTGGAACTTAGGTCTATTCCTTAAGGCATCACAATGCTTTTGGTAACGAGACCACGCAGTATCCTGAGATTATACAACCAGATGATCAAGGAAAGAAAGAGGAAAAGCTGCCACATGTAACAGCCTAATAGCTGGAGCGCTGACAGCAGAAGTGTAAAACTCAATCACAGTTCTTCATCTTGAGGAGATTCCAGCTCTCACTTCCCACTCCTCCAGAACATGTACGGTTGTCAGACTAGAAACTACCCTGCTGAATCCCTAGCTTGGTGATGAATCATAAAATCCTGGAGGATGAGCAGACGGAACTCTAAAGCTCTGCCAAACATCTGCAGTCTCAGTCCTTGGTCCTCTCTGGACCTTTTCTGCATGGACCACCAGGACAACTCATACAGACACCTTACTCCTAAAGCATGAAGGTTGTGACAGGCTTTTTACCCCTGCAGTGCCAGCAGTCCCCTCCTGTCCATACTCTCTGCCATCACTCCCCATCACATGGCAAATGCATGCCTACAAGAGCAAAGGCAAGAGGGGAAATAAGACACTATAGAGCCCACAGCCCACTCCTCACTGGAGTCTCCCTAAAGATTCAAAATTTGCTCTTGCAGAAGAAAACCCATTTTAGCCTCTCCTCTCCTTTGAGACAGGAATAATTAGTGGGCAGGCAATGTTTTTTCTATGCATACACAAAACCTAGCCCTTCAGGGCATCACAGACCAACCACGTTTGTTTTAAGAAGCTGTATCACCACAGTGTGTGTTGGTATGAGAGCAGAAGGGCCACTGCAAGAAGGTACATGGCCTACCCAGCTGTCAAGACTGGGGACCATCATACGGGAAAAATCACTGGATTTTAAAAAAAAGGACTGAATTAATCCCCAAAGACAGGGATTGCTATACAGCTCCTTCCACATCCCTGCCTGAGTGCCTGCACCAAACACTCACCCTCTTGCCTGCTCCTCTCCCTGCCCATGGCTCTTGCATTTTTTACTGCTGAGTGTCCCAAGCTAAACTGGAAGGAGTGGAAAATTTCAGCTTTCTTCTTCCCAAGAATGTAATGGTTGCAGTCAAGGATGTGGCAAACAGAGTTATGACCCCCTTCTATTGCAAAAGCCAACTGGGGATAGGTTTGCCATGTCTCAAACAACTGTTCAGTTATTACACATCATATGGGCTCCCACAGGATGTGTTTTTGGCTGAAGGGGGCTGTCTCTGCTCTGCTTGATCCTGTATTCAGAGCTCTGCTCCAAGCATTCCAATGAGGTCGGGCTTTTCTGGGGATCCAAACAAACTCTAGATCTTGATGGAGTCCAGTCAGTGCATGGCTCCCTCACTTCCATAACACACTTCCTCCTCACAGGTATCTGTGCTCAGCTCTAGAGTGACATACATGCTGAATATGGAGACAACTTGGAAGCTAGACATGCTATACAATACTAAGCAGCTCTGAAAAGCAGGATTTCTGGATCATTTCCTTGCACCTAGCTGTCTTAGTTTTTCCTGACTCACATTTTAAGTGTCAAGACAGAGGTTCTGGATTTCTCTGTGGACTTCCCTGTAACTTAGCTGCCCAGTTCCATAGCAGGACTCACAGGAGTGTGGTGAGGATAAGTATTAAGTACATTAAGGCCTAATAAAATCACATAACTAAGACAGAGATCACTCCAAGATATATACCAGGCATATCCGGAATTTCATCACTACAAAAAGAAACTATATTGGATTCAGATAAAATAGTTTTAAATTAAATCTCAACACTTACATTTCTTCTTACCCACATGCTCTATATAGACCACTGGAAGAAAATACTTTATCCATTAACCATGGGCTCAATTTAAAAACATCACCACCAAAGATGGCTGGCACCAGCAGTGGAACTGAGGTGACGAGCTTCCCCTGATATCTGTTCGAATCTGGGAGTCAAGAGAGGTTTCATAGCACCAGCAGCAAGATATATAGAGAAAGCACAGTTTATGCTGGAGATTGACTTAATGAGTTTTTATAAAGTCTTTTATGTCAAAGCCAGCTTACGATAGGCTCACCTAAGACACTCTCTAATATCAATAGGAGTATGCAGCATCTTGTTATCTTTTCACATTTACCATTCACACTCTCTGAAGTTATCCATAAAAAATGTGCTTTGTGGGAGACACCAGGCTCAATTTTTTTTTTGCCTATTTCAGTTCTGACATTTAAATTTATCTTGAACTAACTAGGGGTGGGAGGTGACAATTTTATTTCATAAAACCTTTTGAAGTTTGGACAGGAAGAGAAACATAACTTTCAGCATCTTCACAAAAATAATTTCAAAACATCTATTTTCATATATAAGTTACAGAGAAATGTCTTTAAGAGCTGAGACCGGCATGGGAGATCCATGTTTTTAACATCTTCTAATTCAAACTAGAAATCCTCATCAGATCAAATACTCTGTATATATAAATATATAGGAGCTTAAACCCAGACAACCTACACCCCAAGCCAGTGCACCGTATAACCTTCTGAATGGTGGTATTATTGAAATTATGTCAAAAAGCTTATTGAAAATACAGTTTTACTTCATTAGTTGTTTTTACTGGAAAATGTTCCCATCTTGCTCCAGTTGTAAGCTAAAGAAGCAAGTACAAAGCTGAAGGAAAGCAACAGTTACCAGAGAGAACTCTCCTATCATCCTGAAGGCTGGAGGAAAACATTACCTCATTATCTAGGCCCAGATCAGAATCTTCAATTCCTACATAACCTGTATGTTGGATTTTTAAGGAAAAGACTTCATAAAATGGCAGCTTGTGAAGTGAACTTCCCTCCTGGAGACTCGGACTGCAGAGTTTTTTGCATCCTTTTGACAACTTACATAACTAAATACAAAGCATAACATTACAACTGATTTAAAGGACATTTTCCCTCTTACAAAGGTGCAGCATCAACAGCTCCATTAACCAGCTCACCACTTAAGATGCACACAAGTCCATAAAGCAGGTGTTTAAACAGACCTTGTATTGATCTCTTCAATCTGGAGTGAATTTTACTGCCAATACATGGACACATGCTTTAAAGATATATACAATCAGTAATTGTCTGCGTCAAGATCAGAGGCTGTAAAAATATGAACCCAGCATTTTGACTGTTTCAGGCTCAATTTCGTTAGCTAATAAAATGGCTTAATGAATCAGGTTTGCAGCTTCTTCTGCAAACCTCTCACCATCGAACTCTACCCATGGCAAATCCGCCAGCAGGTACATCCAGGTACTGTAGCCTGAACAGCTCAGTTAGCAGTGAAATACTCAGGAAGCCCATCTGAACATATCCAATGAATTAGGAGTGACAGAACAAAGCAAAAAATACAACAGATATCTGAAATGGGAAATCGCTCTTGAATGCAAATAGTTGGTATTGAGAGAACATCCAGAACACGCCTTACCTGTGTAGTGCACCACACACGTCTGACCCTTCTTTGGAAATGTCCGTCCTGTTAAAATTATAAAAGGTTATTCTTTTATTTTCTCTTATTGACCTGGCTATGCAAGTTTACCTTTTGAGAGGAAAATGCTGAACTGAGATCTGGTGTTAGCCATTTGATTACTTTAAAATATCTGAGCCATCCACATGACAGCTATAGATAAAAGTCGCTCCTCATACAACTTGGAGCACAAGTCTGATGAGGAGCAGCTGAGGGAGCTGGGGGTTTCTGGCCTGGAGAAAAGGCGGCACAGGGGTGACTTTTTAGCTCTCTACAACTCCCTGACAGGAGGCTGTAGTGAAGTGGGAATCAATCTCTTCTCCCAGGTAACAAGTTGAGGAGAAATGTGAGGGGAAAAGTGAGGGGAAATGGCCTCAAGTTGCACCATGTTAGGTTTAGATTGGATATTAGGGAACGTTTCTTCACAGAGAAGGTTGTAAAGCATTGGCTTGCAATACATAGACTGCCCAGGTAAGTGGTGGAGTCACAATCCTTTTAAGCATTAAAAAAACATGTGCATATGGCATTTGAAGACATAGTTAAATGGTGAATATGGTGCTGGTGCTGGGTTGATGGTTGGACTTGATGATCTTAAAGGTCTTTTCCAACCATAACAACTCTATGATTCTGATGTGTTACCAAATGAGTAATATGCAAGACAGGAATGCGATGGTTTAGGGTAAAAGGTCCTGGCTTGGCTCCTATTTATTTCTTAGACCAAGTAATATTTTCCTTACATAATTCTCCCTATATATGTGTGCATTACACATGCATTTCAATTCTGCAAGTGTAAAAGGACAGTCAAAACTTCATGGACTATAACTTTTAATAATTCTCAGAATATTTTTGCTCTAAGTTTTCAAATAAAGTCACAGTCTGACATTGTTAGAAAATCCATTTGTATTCACATCTCTAATGCCTTTCACCCACGAAAGACAGCTATATGAGGGCATCTTTAATTAGCAGGGATGGGTTTTACAGAAATTTTCACAGACAAAAGCAGTTTAATTTTGTAGCATCAGGCAACAGTAAAGCAGTGGTACTCTGAGTTCTTTTAAGAGCCTGGTAGTTCCTCCTAAAATGCTCATACTGAAAGGAAAGAAAGCTTAAATTATTTGCTTGACACTGGAAAATGAAATTATCATTTCCATTCCACCCCTTCTAGGTACTGACAAAGGCACTAAAAGCTAAGGGATGACTTTCCAGGTTCAATTAGGTATCAATGGTGTATTAATGCTAATAACCTTGATTTCTCAAGGTTGGCTAGGGGAGTGCCCAGGTTCTGAAAAACTTAAAAGTATCAATGAGGTTAATTATTAAGGAACACCCTTGACAGAAAGCTAAAAATTGGGGGTTGAGGTAGGTTTCCCAGAGAAGCTGTGGAAGCCCCATCCCCAGGAACGTTCAAGGTCAGGTTGGGTGGGGCTTGGAGCAACTTGGTCTAGTGGAAGGTGTACCTGCCCATGGCAGGGAAGTTGGAACAAGATGATCTTTAAGGGCCCTTCCAATCAAACCATTCTATGACTCCCTGAAACTGAGGCTCATCTCTTAGTTGGCTTTCTGGCCCCTTTGGTCAGAATTAACATGATAACAAGTTCTGCATTACCAGGCGCTTCACAGAGTGTAAACCAGCAAGTAACACACAAGCTGTGGACTTAGGGCTTCCATGTCAAAACCACAAGAGCAGTAAGTGGCAGGAGGGCAGGCTAATCTGACGAACCAAGAATTACAACATAAAAATTGAGAAAGTGGTGCTTCTGAGTGCCACCTGAAGAGCCTTGTTCATTGGCTTGGCTGGCTGGAATATTCCTAGCTGCAGGTTGCACAAAATGCAGTACAACAGGTATCCACTTAGGGTACCATGGTACGCTAAAGGGGGATTCATTTCTTTTAAATTCAGCCATCTAAACCACAGGCAACTATCATATGCCAGTCTCCTGGGCTTCCTCTACTGACAACAAAGAATGAGCACTGCTTTGAGAGAAAGCCAGCCTATCCAGAGAAAGGCGAGATGAATTATTCTCTAGAGATGACAGAGAAAACCCACAAGACTGCTTTAGACTAGCCAGCTAACCTGAGAAAAGTTATGTGAGATGAATCCTACCCTCAGTAAAGCAGATATTATTAAAATGATGCACTTTTATACAGAGATCTGAGAAAAACAGTTCCAGACCTTATGGACACACACTCTGCTGTGTGAGTGTACCACCAGCAAAGCCAATGAAGCCACATAATTTCATATCAAAGCCAAATTAAAAGCAGAGATTCGCAAGACCACTGACTCACTGTGGTCTTAAGACAGTGTTTAAAGTCAGCTGATTTTGATTAAAACTTGCAACCAAGAGAATTAATCCATATAACCTTATTTGGAATAGCATATTACTTACAACGACAGCCCTGATCCATTTAATAGATAGAAAGTATACTATGAGGTAGTTCCACCCTCCTTCCTGCTCCCAACTCAGCACCATTACTTATGTGGATATAAGTATTCTTCTTTTACATCTGTGCAACCAAGAGAAGAATTCGATCCCTAGAGCTAAACAGCACAGAGGGAGAAGCCAATCTAAAAGCATACACAAAGAAAGGAAAGATACTGGGCCAAGAAACTTAAGCTGGGATCAACTTGAACGAATTATTTATGGTTATATACTGGCTAAGGATGAATCTGGCCTATTATATAGCTACATATGTATGGGAGAAATTATGTGCTCCTAAAAACCACCAAAACACAAAAACCTTACGGAATTCTATTCTAATGCCACAGAAAAGCAGAACACCGCGAATTGGCTCTGGAAAGGCGAGCGTGCGCCAAGGAGAGGTGACTGCCACCCCAGCTGGACCTCAGACCTCACCAGCATCCCACGCAGGACCGGGAGGCGGCGGTGCCTTGCCGGGGGATGCTGGCACGAACGGCCGGTGCCCCCGAGGCCGGGCTCGCCACCGGGGAAAGTTTGGGCTCCCCGCCGGGCGCCGGCGCTGACCCCGCGCTCGGGCTGTGCAGCTGTCAGCGGATGCCACACAAACCCCGGCCCCCTCGCCGCCTCCGCCGCCGCCGCGACCCCGGGCGGCCGCCGCGCCGCGCCGCGCTCCGCCTCTCCCGCATCGGGGGCTCGTGCCCGCGGGGCTGCGGGGGCGGCCGTGCCTCCCCTCCCGCACCGCCGCCTCCCCGCACCGCGCTCCCCGCTCTGCCGCCGGCGGGGACGCGGCTCCCCCGCTCCCGGAGCCGCCGGGTGCCCCCGTCCCCGCGCCGCAGGGCTGCTCCCCCCACGGCCTCGTACCGTCTCCCGGAGAGATGGTCTCGATCTCCACCCCCATGGCAGCACCGGTTCGACTCAACGCCGCACGGCTCCGGCGACCCCGCTCCCCGGCGCGGCCGGACCCCCAGTGCGGGCAATGCCCCTGGGCGGCCGCGGCCAGGGGCCGCCCCGGCTGCCCGTCAGCGCCCGCAGCCAATGCGGGGCAGGGGCGGGGAGGACGGGGAGGGACGGGGAGGGGTCCTCCCGCCCCCACTCCGAGTGCCCGGGGGGCCGCGGGGACCAGGCGAGCGTTGCTGCTGGGGGTCCACCCGCCAGCATCGCCCCCCGCCCCACGCCGTGCGGGGGATGCTGCTACCATCCCCCGGGCAGGGCTCGCTTTAGCGATGGTGCCTGGCGGAGCGTTCCCCCGGGGGTCTCGCCGCCGTTTGCCCCCCGTGTGACCGTGCCCGTGCGGGGTCCGAGCGGCTGGGGGGGCTCAGGGCGTGTGCGAGAGTGGGGGGTACCGGTGGGGTACTGATGCAGGCGCGCCGGGCAGGCAGGGAGAGCGAGCGCCGGGCTCCAGACCATCCAGACATCAGGACGCGGCTGAGTGCGAGTCGGCATTTCCCGTTACAAAGAACCATGGAGGAAAGCATCCGTGCTCGCACATTACGTGTGCACGCTGAAGGGAATGTCCCCCCGATTCTGTTGGTGAACATCAGCGTCAGGGCAGTGGTACCCACCGGTGGCGACCCCACACAGCAGCAGCAGCACCAGGGCTCCAGCAGGCTGGCAGTGACCTTGAGTTTCAGTGCAAAACAGTTTATAACTTCTTGTTCATATCCATGTTTTAAATAGGAAAATCCTTGTATGTATGGTGTTCCCATGATATGAAATTACATATTCAGCCTTGCTACAACTGCTCCTGAGGAGTGCACCTGAAATAGGCTATTTCCTCATAAACTTACTGTGTATTTGAATCTCAAGAGTTTCCACTGCCTCTAAAGGAATAGTTCTGTTTGCAGTTCTGTTTTCTCTGGGTTAAAAATAAAAATGGAACCACAACATCATCAGATTTCCAACTGAAAGAGCTGTCTGAATCCATCTAATTCCAACCTGCACTTCTCTGACATTGCTTTTTCAGGATTTTTATCTGTTACAAACTGGGTTCTCTTCAGGAAAAAAGGTCTTCTTCTATATGGGCAGTTGTCTGGATGACTGAACTGAGGCATTACTGTGCTGGTTCAAAACTGTGATAATATGGCCCTTGCATCCCTGCTCTGAACTACACTGACCATTTCCACACAGCTTTTCACACTACTCTGCTCCGACCATTTCTTCACCTTGATGCTCGATTGTATCTATCTTTTCTTGTGGGTCAGACACTCTGAAATACCAGGACTGGCTGGCTGAACTTCCCCAAAAGTGGGCAAGTGAGGAAAAGCATGAGCTCACACGAGTTCAGAAGCAGTAATGAGGATTGAACAGGGATTCCTTTCGCCTGCCTCCCATTCCAGTGAATTCTGCATCTGTAGGGAGCATGTACAGAATAAGCAGGCACTTACTGCAGTTTATCAGAGCAGTTCTGTAAGAGTGCAAATTCTGAAAAAGGATTCTGCGAATCTCAGTGTCATTTGATTTCTGATCTGTAGAAAGATACTAAAAATTCATTTAAGAAATAGGAAAATGCCAGGTAGGAGGTAAGTGGCACAGAGGCATTAAGAGCACATGAATATTGCTAATTCCAGAGGTGCCTCTGAGTCATTACAGAGCAACAAGGACAGCACAAGAAAAGCTGAGTGCATAAGTGGAGTTATAAAGGGAAATTCTAGGTACATGGTGTCCTAGTAGGGCTCTTGATTTTACAAGAAAGGACTGCCTTCATCCAGGCTCCAGGTAGATGTCTGTGTCCTCTCAGATGATCAGAGCTTCAGAAGGTACAAATCCAATGAATAAAAGCAAATTATACTTTGCTGGGTTCCCTTTAGCTTTTATAATTACATGTTTCCTTTGATCAGGCCACATATCTCTCTACGATGGAAGAATAGCTGTTCCTGAGTTTGTCTTGTGACAGGAGATTGGACCTAATCACGTAATAGACATAGTTCAGACAGGATCACAGAATATCTGCTTCAAGTGTCATCACAAGTAACAGGCCTTAAACACAGACCACAGCATCCTCAGGCAGACTGACAACCATAATAAAACAGCAAACACCACCAACAGCAAAATTCACAAGCCACAAGACAGGATTAGGAGGGACCAAGCTGTGACCTAGGTCTAACATGCTGTATCTACAAGCATCCTATCCCATGGCCTCTTGCCCCATGGAGGGACCCTAAATGCTTCTTTTGGGCATGAGCTAATTAGATCCCCTACACTCATATTGCCAAGACCATGGGAAGAAAGGTGAGGCCAAATTCCAAAACAGAAAAAAGGATCTGGAGAGGGTATCTCAAAATTGTTGGATGAATATTTTTAAAAATCTTTGACACCACAGATATTGAACAAAAAGTAATGTTATTTTTCCCCTTACAGTACTCACTGAAGGCATCGAGATCCTTAAATACATGTTGCTAATAACTACACAGCACATGAAGATCTTGGAAGAGTAGACTGAAACAAGGAATGCCCACATCTTCAGGAAAGCCTCTGAAATACAAGAAAAGGTGGTTTAGAATTGTCAGGGAATTGGAGGAGAAACAGAAAGGACAAAGGGACTAAGAGAGAAAGTTCATGACCAAGGAAATGGCTAAAACCAGCTTATCAAAGCAGACTGGATTAGTCTATTAAGAATGCTCTTTGAAAGTCATTGCATGTCACCCACTTCCTCCATCTTTAGGATCCAATGTATCTGTATCAAGGATAAAGTCCAGTGGTCTCTCTCTCCAAGGCTCTGTAGAGCTCGCTTTCCTGAACAGTCATTTACCACAAGACCTTCCCACAGCACGTTTTTCTATCCTGGCAACAGAAATAGTAGGCTGGAAAAGCAGGGGGTTCTCTCGACACTCCTTCCCAAATGTTTTGATGGAACCACACGACTCCAACATCTAAGAATACTCAGTGGTCACAAAGAGGACAAGTTGCCACAGTCATTATGAGAAAAACCCAAAACCTCAAAGTTTAGCAGATGAATATTCCATTTTCTTTAGTTAAAACCCTTACAGCCAGCACTGTTTACAAACTATTTATGCATTTCCACTTTTAGGAAGACAAACAGTTTTCAAATTTTTAGGGTGTTTTAATTTAGTTCACAGTTCCTATATTGTGAAATCCCATTCTTCATTGTTTTTAAAATCTACAAAGGATCTAAAAATCATGTGTAATTGATTCCATATGCACACAAAGAACACCCCTGGAAGGCAAAACACTAAATTGCCCATGAACAGAAAGCACAAATCCTGCAAATGTAAAAAATCATGGAAGCCACAAAAAACCCCCAACAATACACATTTCCCTCACCAGCATCCATGGATAAAGAATCAGCATTACTTTGAAACCCAAGCAGTGTTCTACGAACAGTGAAAACAAACTAAAAATGTGTTACCAATACTGACCTTTCCATTCACTGAACCAACATGCGCAACTAAGTAATTTTAATCCCAAAGTGTACAGGTCATGCAAAAGCAGCACCACACTGGAAAAAACCCTGACCAATATAAACAGCAGCCTGCAGAGCTCAGCAGGTCGTGTCACTGTGAATGTGCCTGTGCATCACAAGCATTGACAAGAGAGAGTCAGCCAGAATCTGTGATTCCTCTCAAAGCACATGCTTAGGGTGATTCTGACAGCACACCCGCAGTGATGGCCATGTGATGATCAGATTAAACCAAAAATCTCCATGTGCCTGTCTCACTTCTGGTTACCACAGGTCTGCAAGTTACCACAGGTCTGCAGGTTAGCACAGGTCTACAGCACAGTCGCCTCCTCCCAACTGATACATGTTCCAAATGCCCTGAAACAGAATAAAATTTCCTCCTGAAGCAATTATTCCAAATCCTCATCTTCCTCTTGGAACTCCTTATCCACATCTGTATCTGTAGTTTCCTCTTGCAGCTGTAGCTGTGAGTGCAAAACTGCATCTGGGTTTTTTTCAGTAGCACTAAAACTGCCTTGAAAGCTGCCACCTCACTCACCAGGCTCTTCCCAACTCAGATATTCACATATTCTCTCTCACAACGCTTTTATGTTAGTCATTATTAAGGTCTTAGACCTGATCTTCAAAGCCTTTTACAGAACTAGGTGAGGTAAGCTCAGGTATGCACAGGGAAGAGCTCCAGCTCATCAGGATATACACCACCAGCTACTAGAGTCAAGAAATTGGCAGCTTATGTTCTGGAATGGAGGCAAAAATTCCACAAGACCTTAATAATGGAGCTTGCTTCCTGAAGAGATTAATGCAATTTATCACTTTCAAAACCACATGAGTTTAGACAGACTCATGGTCTCACAGGCTTGTCTCCCCAGTACGAGGACATACTGGAGCAATCCCAACCATTCCATTGTTGTTAGTGGTTGGACAATCAGGAGAGGAGGAGGAGGGAGCTGGGTTTGTTCAGGCTGCAGAAATCAAAGAGAAGAAGGATCTCAGGGGCTGTCTACAGCTACCTAATGGGTGGTGGAGAGGATGGTGCCACACACTTCTCAGAGATGCCCAACAAAAGAACAAGAAATAATGGACACAAGTCATAGCAGGGGAAATTCTGACTAAATATAGATTAAAAAAATCTTCACAAGATGAATTATCAAACAAAGCCTTAAGGAACCTGAACAAACTGATGTCAGCCCTGTTCCAAGCAAGCAGTTGGACCATATGGCCTCTATAGATCCCTTCCCCTAAACTGATATATGACTCTACAATATTTTTCACACAAGATGAACAGAAGGAAATTAAAAAGTGGTAGTGAGGTTAAACCACAATTCTAACATTGACTGCATGACCCTTAATCACTTTGGACCTGTTTACAATGCATAATGCTCCAAAGCAAAACTAGCTAGCATCTCAGATGCAATATAAACATGAAATTGCAGCATCCATCCAGACTAATTAGCACACATGCAGATTGCTGCAGTGATACTGCTTCACTGCCTACTGTATGGAAGGCAGCTTGCTGAATTGAAGATATGCTCTGAATTGCTCTGTGCCTCAGTGTTTCATTTATATAACAAGAATGATCATTCTACCTTGTCTGTTTAGATTCCAAACACTTCAGGGGAAGAGTTCATCTTTTATCATAAATAAAAGAGGGCAAGTAACACCTTGGGACCCAGAACCTGAACTCAGGGTCATGCAGTGTGGTCTGACAATAAAATTTCCAATAATAACAATATCTTAAGCAGACAGTCCAAGAGGATTAGATTTTTCTCTTCCACCCAATCTTTCATAGCAAAAAATGGATTTAAAAATATAACTAAGTCTATCTTTCAAACTGTGGAACAGTACTGGAATTACATATATTACATCTATTCAGTAAACTAATTATTCCAGCTCTGTCATTTCCTTGCCATGGAAGTTACAGAAGGACGTCAGTGACTGAGAAACTTTGTATTTACCGGGCAACACATTTGCTGCTCTCTTCAGTAAAACTATTTCTCTATAGTTTTGGTATTTATTCTGCTTCGTGGAGAAATGTCACTGGCAAGACATATTGGAAGCAGTTCAAACATCAGGAGAAAACCAAACAAGCCGCAAATATTAGCTACAAGCTTTTGATTAGTCTTTCAATGATTTTGGAAAATATAACTGTGGAAATGAAATTAACTGGCATTCTCAATCCTCCAGATAAATGAATCAAGGGAGCTGGCTAATGGACTCAGAAAATTAAGATTGTATTTGTTTTCCTTCAGTCTGCATCTGCAATTATAACACTATTTAATGAGTTTCTAGAACCTCCTGACCAAAATGATCTGAAGTTATAACTAAAAGCTCAGCAGGCAGAGAGGCAGATTGTAACATACCAGGGCAGCTACAAGTAGGACAGCACAGAAAGATTGTAAAAAGTTGGGGTTTTTTTTGCATGATACTTCAGGGACAGTTTTAATTCCAGGTAAGTGTCAACAGATCAGCAACAGCCACTAAAAATCTCAGGCTCGTTACGTTCATCTCTAGGAGAAACACAAACACTAATCTCTCTGGTATTCAGCTCCTCATCAGGGTCGACCCAGCATTTGGCCTTTAGCTTTCTTAGAGAAAGACAAGGCTGAATCAGCCGTTTCAGGTTGTGCACCTATGGAGTCAAGATGGCTGAATCCTGGAGAACAGATATTTAGGCTTAAACTGACCTTCAAGGGGAAACATTTCTAAACCTTCCTACTAGGGAAGCAGAAAAAAATATTTTAAATTTTTTTTTCCATTATATTAAGGCCTTATCTAAGATAAAAAAGAGGGCCAAAACAGAACCATTGCAGCCTTTCAGTAAAAATGCAGATCCCACGGGACTTTTGATACAATTCTAGCTAATGCTTCAGCTATTTTAAGGGCTGTGGATTAAAATCATCATCCACCTATGCAGCCTATGCAGACAGTTACAGGTGAACTATTTAAACAAGCAGGTGGATAGCAGCACAATGTTACCACCGTTTCATTTTCATTAGCAGGTTTGTGTTAAAATACATTCTCCAATATTTTTGTCTATATCAGGGAGGTGGGGAGATCCTATTAAGTCTAACTAGCAAGAACATTTCCAGGGGAGACCAAGTCAAAGGTGTTTTATTACAAGGGTTTCCAAATACAGCTGGGAATCAGCTTTCTTCAGACACTTCTGAAATTGTCCCAAGTAGAACAGCTCTAGCAGTGACAGGAACAACAAACTATTCACCTATCCTGGCCATCAGAAGTGTTATCATCAAACACACCCCATACATCAAGCAAAATAAGAGAGATCCCACAATCTTTCTCAATCAGTATTCTCAACCACACTTTAACTGCCTGAATAGGTACTGGAACCCACGTGATTCAGAAGTAATCAATTTTTATATATTTTACAAAATTTGCTTTCTAGTGCACGTTCCAAAACAAGTGTTGCTAAGAGTTGGACTCTGTCTACACTGTCAACCAACCAGTTTGAATATAGGATTATGTCCAGCTCATCCTGTCCTGAGTTCCTTTACAATAATAAATTATTTTTCCAGAGCTGACAGAGTTTACTGACCTTTTCAACTTATCAAGCTGGGACAAATATAAATCTGCTAAAAATATTACTATCCTTTGTTCTTCAAGTCTCAACGGGCTTTCAATTGAGAGTGATCTAACTGAGTATGCACACTGTGGCAAAGAGCATTTATCCATGCAAGAGGTTCCTAAGTTATCTGATGTGTCTGATGGGAATTATAAAAATATCACTTCAAGGGTATAAATTTACATCATCATGTAAAAAAGAAGGTATTAATAAGAGACATCTTCAAAAACAAATATATTTAATGCCTATGAAAGAAAAAGACTGTCATAATTTGGAAGCTGAATGTTGACTTACAGATGGAAAGATCCATTAGATCATTCATTCCCTCTCTTTGCCAAGACAGAAATATATCCTAAAGAACATTTCATGCCCAGTATAATTTTTGTAACGTAAGTGCTGGAGTTTCAATTGAAAACTTGATTGCTTTATAAAGCATGCCCAAGAGACTGGCATGTACATATGGGAGCATTAAGTCAAAAAACAGTGTTTTGAGACAGAGAGGGCATTCAGCAGTGGGAAGGATGTGGGTAGGAATCATGTAGCTCTAGAAAGAGGTATTGGTGGGCTGATCATTGATAAATATTCTAGTTAAAACAGACATGCACGTAATGACTACGCAACCATTCCTTGGCATTCAGCTGTCCACACCCCTGTCCTATCCGAGTACTTCAGCTAGACTCATAACGCAAGAGTTATTCTTCTATTTTAGGTACTTTATGATGGAATGAATCATGCCCCAAAAACTGTCTATTTCTCACCACTGACTTTTAAGTGAATCAGGAAGCAGGGTCTGACTTAGGTAACTGTAGTGTGTATGTGCAGAGATATGTTAGAGAGCTGAGGCTCCATGCTGTTGCCTAATGGAAGCTTAGGCACTACCTTCATGTAGGCAGCCTTACGTATATACTTCAACGCAGAAACATTAATTTGTGGGATGAATCCCAAACCTACAATTAAATGAGATATTAGTCTCATTCTCTGTGACCATGTTTGCAAAACCATCCTGCTTTCTTTCCTAATTGCTCACCAGTTTTGCTTTAGCGTTGTGAAGGCCAGAAAAATATTAAGCCCTTGATTAGAGTGAGAATGAAGTGGCCTTCTGAAAATACTTGGTTCTCTTCTCTCCACTCCAATGAACTACAGGAGTCTCACTCTAAACTACAAAAGGGCAGGCTTGGGTGATTGACAAATGCTTTGCTAACTCTACTCCCCCAGATGTGCGTGATTGCTATGTTAGAATTGCATATTTGCCTTTCCGTTACAGAGGAGAGGGAGTTCCAAGAGCCACAAACATCAAGACTACTGCTGACAACACTCCTGCAAGAGTGATGGACAGCTCTGATTGGAATGATGTGATGGAGCATCTCTCATGCTGCCCTGAGAGCCAGGGGGATTTCAGAGAACCCAAGGTCCCATGCCAGAGAAGTCATTGCAGTCAGTTATACACGTATGACATTTGGAGAGTTGCCATCTAACAGCATATCCCTGAAGGTGGAAATGAGCTCACAGAATTTATAAATTTCTACAAGAAGAGGCAAAACTTTTGTCTTGCTGTAGCAGCATCTCCTCCACTGTATGTGTGCCCATGCTAGCTGCCTGTATTTACAGATGACAGGTCAAGCCAGCCTGGTAGCCTTGGCCCAGACAGTTGCTCCAGAAAGGTAAGACCAAGGTTCTGCACATATGGAAAAAATAGTCTTAGAAAGAAGTGGTGACTTTCCTGCCTGAAGTCTCCTTAGTTTGAATATAGCCTGCATGGAAAAGATGAGGGGCTTGCCTTAACACAATAATTTGCATATGTATGTTTTTAATTAACCAAACTTCTTTGCAGTTTCTTAAATATATGTATGTAAAAATTAAAATATTTCATTAGGTGTTTCCCACTTTACATGACATAGGTACAAAAAAGTGTAGCTGGTGAGTAACATCTATTCTGAGAGCAGGAACAGCACACAGACATCTCCCTGTCAGAAGAGCACTGATTTACAAAGCATGGATCAGTGGATCTGCTCTGACAGATTACGTATTTTGTTTCTTTATTAACTGTGCATAATTTTTACATTCTATTCCAGTTAGCTTATGACAGATAACTACTTTTTAAAATCAGATCTCAAGGCAAAGAAATGTCAATGTGGAAGAATAAAGACATTTAGTATGTATTTATTATGTAAATAAATACTCAAGCTTCTCAAAAGTGTTGAAGTAAATGACACATCTACTTAAATTGGTGAAATCATGGTGAGTAGCTTTAAATAGAAATACTTTTGAAGTAAAAATACCACAAAGCATTAGACATTCCATATAGTTGAGTTAAATTAATATTAGAAAAATTATTACTCTTACATTTTTATTACATAGTGAGCTGGATCTCTCTTCCTCTGAAGTCACCAGGAATATTAACATCTATTTAATTAACTTGAAGGAAGATTTAGCCTGGAAGAGTTATTTTACCATGAGTAAAGGAGAAAATGAAGTCTGAAATTCCACTTTTCCAGCAAGGCACTGCACTCAGATCCACAGAGATATTTAGATACCAATCTCCCACTGGACAAGAAATAGACAGGTAAATATATTTAAGAACCTGGAATTCATTAGCTCTGATCCATTTAGAAACAAAAAGTATTCACGGTTTCCCTGAATAGCAAGTAGAGCAATGTGAGCAAATATCAATATAAATCAGTATTATAAAAAAGGGCAGCTCACCCAGCTGGATTAATTTTTTAACACTCATGAACCATGAGAATTCATGTCTACCAACTGGCAGCTATGTGCAACTCAGTGTTCAGTTTTGGACTTTAATAGGACTTCTAGAAACCATCTCCTCCAAAGCACCAAGGACTGGATGGCTGGAATTACTGTGCAGGAGAGAGCCAGCCAAGGTGCCACCAGTTGAAACACCTTGTTTAAGCCATAGGTGACATTCTACACCAGAATCTGTAACTCTGGTCTAACCCTGAGTTACACCAGAATTAATCAGAGGCACAGAGATGCTAATAGATCAGAATCTAGCTCATTGTAGGTGCAAAGACTGTGGTTGCCCACTGGAGTGTCTCAGATTTCTAACTGTAGTAATTGCCAGGACAGTTTTCAATTACCAGCCTTTATTTTGAGTGTGTGCTATAGAGATCTGTGCATGCCAAGGTGGTGGAGAAATATTATTTATACTTTTTTTTCCAGAAAAATATGCTCACTGAATGAAGGGAACTTGTTTTTTCTTCTCTATTTTTATCTTGTTTCTAAAAAATGAGGCTGTGCCAAACAAAAGTTCAATGTCTCTTTTATTCACTTTGTGCCTTCTTTGATCCCCAGTATGACTTGTTTAAATTCATAATCATGGCATAACTTAGGTTTTATATCCCTTTGTATATTTTACAAGTCTTCCATTATTTACAGTTTTTTAAAGATACAATCTGAAAGATAATCTTATCTCAAATGAATTTTGTCATATATGGTGTTTATGGAGGTACCAGAGGATTCTGTTCTCACAGAAGCTCCTTGCCCACATTATTGCCTCCCACCAGAAAACACTCACAGAATGAACCACGAGGGGAAATTTTCCTTGAGATTCTGAAATGTTATTCCAAATGGTTTCTGAGGTTCCAACTCAATTGCTACAGAATAGAGCTCACAGTGTGTCCAAACCTTGTAGATTTCAATGAACAGAGGCTTAGAGAGTTTTGAAAAGGCCACAGCAAGTTCATGCTCACTTGACTCCCCATCTCACTACCATGCCAGTGGAACTTTGTGGATGTTGTCATCTTTGTATCTGTGTATCTCAGCTAATTAATTAGATGTAAACATAAGTATGTTTCAGATGACGTATGATTTCATATGTGTGTCATAAGGATGACTTCAGATGAAGTCCTATTTCCTAAAGCCTTCAGAGATAGACGAAAATCTCATTGTAGCTTTGCTGCAAATATTTTTCAAGACTTCAGTGTTTGTGAGATGACCTGAATTCCAAAATTGAGGATGATTCTCTTATTGGCAAATCTCACATATTCAGCCTTGTATCGCCCTCTGTTAATGTCACAGATACTGCTGAAGAGCAGATGCTTTACGAGATGATGAAATTACAAAAAAAACCCCAACAGCAAGTAAAGTCCAGTCTTCCACATGAGTAGTCAGTCCATGCTCTCAAGATGTCAACAGAGTTGGCAGAATACACATTATCCCTAGCAAACCATCTGAGCATTTCAGTCACACTGAGGCAGAAGTTTCTGCATCCAAACCACATTTTAGGTTGCTAGAATCCAGCTGTGACACAGTTTTGTTAGAATATTTAAAGCACAGTTGTGCAGAATATAGATGAGATGCTGTGCCAAAGAACAGTGTTATCAGTTCCAGCAAAATACACCCAGAAGACAACAAAGCAGCGAAACACCCTTACTTTAAAATAAAACAAATATATATTATACAGACTGTCAATTTATGGAGTTTCTGGGATTTTATTTTAATGTAATCTATTCATTATAATTACTATGGGTAAGAAACTACCACTAATATGAAAAACAATAATCCTGCTGCAACTTGCAGGAAGTATAGAGTAGTCAGCACTCCTAGTGAAATAGGTATGGCAATGTGGCATCTGTGCCATAAAGGGTAAGGTAAAATCATTAAAAAACATGGTTTCACCACAAGCACAGACAGAGACCAAAGAATTTATGAGTCCTGCATAAAAAGGGATCTTCTAACCTGCATATTTAGCTTTTTAATTTTTACCTATTCCAGTCATCCTTGCTGGCTTGTTCTTGATGAATATGAAAAAGTTTTTATTTTTAATGTAATCTTCATTAAATAATTCACAAAAGAAAAGAAAGGTAGCTGTGAATGAGAATGTGATATAATTACACCAATTTTTATTATTACCACTGAAGAACTTCAGTGGTAATAACCATCCTCAGTAAATACACCTGGAAAAAGGGTATTAAACAGAGATCCAACTGCCTTCATCAAGATGTTTATTTTCCTCAGGTGGTAATATACAAATATATAATATATAAATCAGCTGAAGATGCAGGATGCATATTGTTAAGCCTTACATCTTTAACCATAGTGATTACATTGATAGCTTGTAAATCTTTGCCCAAGTTTAATGTATTCACTTTTTATTAATGTAAAAAGCAAGAGACACAAATTTCATGAAAGCTGAAAGGAGACGTACTGACAAAACAAGAATTACAGAAGGATGCTGAGGATGGGATTCAGTTACCTGTATATAAGCTTCTAATGCCATCTTAGGCAGTCCAGGGACTATCTGGGGATCATCTCTTTGTTGCCAGCTGCCACTCCAGAATGGCACTACTCTTGTCTAAGTCCTATGCTGTATCTGCCAGCTCAGAGTGGCTGTCTCAGATATCCTGAAAATAGTAATGGTTGCTTATATTTAAGTAATTAATCCCACTTGGCTATTTATGCTCAGCCATATGCATGCTCTGTCCAAACTAACCCCAGAGAAGGCTGTGCTGAGGAGGGAAGGATGGAGTCGCCCACGGCAGTCCATCTGAACCAGCTCTGGTCCTGAAACAACACAGCTCACCTAAACTTCTGTATCTTCACACGGCCCTGCTGTGTTACAGCAAAATATTGGTTAGGTCTTTTGGGTCTTTGACAACTCAAAGATCTTGCATGATGTTATGTTAAATATTGTGGAAAGTGCAGGGTTAAGAGAAACAGGAAAATTTTGGCTTCCTCTCTGCATTTTGTCTGTATAATGAAGGAACAACCCTCAAATACAGGGAAGACCAAGAAAGAAATCAATATATATTTGTAGCTAGGAAGTATGTCCCAGTAAAATGAACGCTAATCATTAACAGCTCTCTTTGTTTCTGGATTACGTAGCTGGGGTTTTTTTAGTTTGGGTGGGTTTTTAAAAAAAAAATCTCACCTTCCTTCATTCTCTTGTAACTACTAACAGAACAGAGCATGATTTCCCTTTTCTACGTTTCTTTCATAGTCATTTTGGATCTTTTCTCTTTGAAAGATGCTGCCCATCAGAGATTGCAGTCTGTCATGTACAGTTCTCAGTTATGTTTAAATCTTCTTTCATCCTTCAAAGGCTGGCTGAAAGAAGTGCCAGGTCATTATTTCAGGCTGTAGCTTAATACTTAGGCTTACCAGTGTATGATCTCTCTCTTTGGTAAAGACCTTTATTCACTGAAGGTCAAGGTATTAGTGTTATTTTTAAATATATTCACAGCACTGAAGAGTTAAAAATAGCCTTCTACGAAAACACACAGTAATTGGTTAAACCTTGTTAGCAATCACATGAAGATGGTAACTCCTCCCAGGAAAAGACATAGCCAAAGCAGCTTTGACATGGATTTATACTTAGAAGAGCAGCTGCAGGCCTACTGAGAAGGCGTTCACAATATAGGCTCTTGGATTATTAGCAGAAAAACCAGATTGATGCTGGAAAGGAAGGGAAGGAGACATGAGAAAAAATCTCCCTCGTGATTTGGAAGTGAATTCCATGGATTCTCTACTTTGGAACAACCACCATTAGAAAGAAAGCTTATGAAGATGGATCTGGGAAAGGCAAAGCTGCTGAGAACCGGCCTCAATGCTTTATATCAAGCCATCCACCCTGTGCATGGAATTGCCTGGACAGATGGGAAGCAAGTGATACTGACTCATCTATACTACCAAAATGGAGAGCTGAAGTTTGGAGACTCAAGCATTGTTGGTCAATTTGAACATGTTCATGGGCTTTACTGGGGCCCATGTTGCTCTACAGACACCCCAGCTCTGCTCGCTGTTCAACACAAAAAGCATGTAAGCATTTGGCAGCTGGTCTACAGCAGTGCAGAGAAGAAAAAGCCCTTGATTTCTCAGACTTGTGAAGTTGGTGAGCCATTTCCACTGCTTTCTCAGGGCTGTGTCTGGCATCCAAAGAAGGAGGTTTTGGCTGTGCTTACAAAACGAGACGCTTCAGTCTTGCATGCTGTCCGTACTGACAATACGCGGGTTAAGGCAGAGATCAAAAGCAGCGGACTCATCCACTGTGCTTGCTGGACTAAGGATGGTAATCGTTTAGTAGTTGCTATAGGCAGTGCCCTGCACTCCTACATATGGGATAATGCTCAGAAATCTCTCAATATCTGCTCCTTTTGCCCAGTTTTTGATGTGGGAGGTTATATCTGCGCTATAGAAGCCACACTGGATTTCCAAATTGCCGTAGCTACTGAGCTTCCTTTAGACAATATCTGTGGTTTCAATGCAGGCATTGCATTTGATGTGCCCTCTGGAACAGAAGCTGGTTCTTTAATCTCACAGTCTGCTCTAGTGCTTGGTGATGAGGAATACTCCATGGACACACGAAGGAAGTCCATAGATTCAGATAGATCAGGTGTTGATTCAGTCGCTTCTTCTTCATCAGGTCCTGTGGATTTAACCCATATCCTTGCAAACCACCGTCGATCTGATCCCAGTCCTCTCATTACTCTAAAACGCAAAGACTCTGCAGCAACAAATGGTCAAGATTCTTCTCACTTGATCTTGGTGACTTTTGAGAGGAAGGTAACGACCACCAGAAAAGTCACCATCCCAGGTATTCTAGTTCCTGATATAATGGCTTTTGACCTTAGAGCTCAGATTGTGGCAGTAGCCTCTAATACTTCTAATATAGTTTTGGTGTATTCAGTAACCTCTTCCTGCATGCCTCACATTCAACAAATCCAGCTGGAAAAAAATGAAAGACCAAAGGGCCTATGCTTTTTAACAGATAAACTCTTATTGATTCTGATTGGCAGGCAGAGGTTCCCTGAGCCTAATCTCATTCCATCTTCAAGTTCAGACAGGTATGTAATGCGTCTTATGGTCAAAGAATTGATGCTGGAAGAAAATTCTTCAGCATTGCCTGAGACTAAGCAGAATATGTTTTATAACTTTGAATCCTCTATTAATATACCTGGAAAAAGAAAATTCTTTGAGAATCTTGCCACAGAAGACCAACCCCAAAGCAGGGAGTTGTTAATACCAAGAAGCACAATTATTCAATCTCCGAGTGGCAGGAGAAGACTCATTGAAGAAGTAAAGAGCCCTAGTTATGAGCAAAGCTCTTCATCGAGTGTGAGTGACATGGATGAAAAAAGGCTCCCAGGTGACTCCTCGGTGGCATTGGAAACATTGGATGCTGAACCTACAAATCGCTCAGTGTCTCTTCGTGGTTTTGGATCACCTAGCAGGATCTCCAGCAGACCAACATCCCCTAAAGTGCAGTTCAATGTGATCCAAGAAACATCAAATTCTAAAAACAACAATATGCCAAGTGAAAGGGGAATGAGTCACATATCTAGAAATTTAGAGAGACTTTGTGGCAGTTTCAATGAATTACAGCTGAGTCTTTCTGAAATAACGGACTTCGCTAGGAACGGGAGGAGGATATCTTTAGCCTATCCATGCTCCCAGGAACCGCCCGTTGTTCGTGTCACTTACCAGGTAATGTTATGTCAGCCTAGAAATATTGTGATTTTTAAACAATCTTGTATTTATTTAGCTTTAAATCAAGAGGATGCAATTTATTCTTACCAACCCATGAGAAATGTAAGGTTTGGCTTCAAGCTTAATCTAAAGTGGAATTATAACTTGTCATTGGAACAATAACGCAAGATGATGTGAATAGTTTAGAGGATACTTCACATGGGAGATTTGTCTGTTTGTTCTTTGATTATGCACAATTGTCTTGGACATTGGCTGATTTTGTGTGCATTTGTCAGAGAGAATAGGGCCAGAGCTGTTAATCTACAAAAGACTTATATGTTAATTTAGTGCAGAGATTAGCTGATGAATAGGGCAGTACAGTAGCTCAGCAGAAATGTAATAAATTTAAACCTGAGCTTAGATCCAAAGTCTGAAGATAGCCAGACTCACAGGAAGATTGAAACAAAGTATTGAATCTCAATTTATGGAAAATTCAAATGAGCATGACATGAATTCATGAATTTGGCTTATTTCTACTTTGATTTCTCACCACTTAGCTTTGCAGAATTGGACGTACTCAATTTGTAAAGCATATAAGCACTTAAAATTTTCGGAAAAAAAACCCTCATACAAAAAACCCTAATCCATCTATATGTAATTATAATTCCATTAAATAAATATAAGAATGTCAAACCATGTTCCTATCTACCCTTATTTTGGCAAATTTCCTACTGGCTTCAATAAGAATTTCAACTAAGGAATGTGGGTTGAGTAATTATTTCTGTCTATTATTCTTAATATTATTTGCAGGAATGCTAACATTACATTGATCAGATATTTGAACATGCTGATGGTAATGATAAAACTGGTGTCCCTTTCAGGATGTAGATGCCAATTATAAATGCATTGTTATCTACTGCTACCTAAGCAGCATTATGTCAAAATAATACACTGCATTGTGATGATGTTGAACTATGTATTTCTCAAACAAATTTGACTTCCTTTTACTTTAAAGGAATCCTTACAGACATCTAAGTAACCCTCCTTAAACACTAATTAAGGGAATGGTGACTCAATTCAATCATGTTCATTACTTTTTAGCAATTGTTTACTTGGCATTTAAGCAGATTCTGGTATGTTGGGTTCTCTGGATAAAAGCAAAGCTTTTGATCTGAATTAGTCAATAATTTATCTTGAACACATTATACAAATTCTGGTGAAAAAGCAACATGTCTATTTTAAATAATTTAGGATTTTATTGGCCAAGAAGCAAGCCCTTCTGTTCTCCAGCATGTTCAAATTAATTTTGATTTTTTAAACATAAATCAACTTATTTATTTAGCAAGCAGTCCTATCGCTAGGATTCATTTAGCAAGCAGTCCTATCTCTAGGATTCAATTGGATTAACCTTTCCAAAGAGAAGTTTTATTTGTGGCACATAACATTAATCTAAGATCTGAAGTCACTGTGTGTGTTTGCTTGCACAAGCCGTAAGAAGTAGTTAACCTGGGTTTTTTGGGTTTTTTTCTTTTGGAAACAACAAAAAAATTAAGTACTTCTAAAATACTGCTCGAAAAACTACGTTTAGAAAAGAAGACTTATTTATCTGAACAGGTTAGTTTCCCATTAAGCCAGCAGCAAACACTGTTAGCACCACATTATAATGACTCAGAAAAAGTGCCACTAATGCCTTCCCACACACATAGCTTTCCTGGGGAAGTCTCGACTAATGCATTGCATAGTTCAACCCCTCTTCTGAAATCTAACAGGATCACAGCATGATGCCAAAAAATAATGAAAAATAGACTTGGCATAAAGGTCTACAGACAGACAGGGAAATATTTGCTTCATAGGCAGCTAATAATTTTCAGAGAAATAGTTGTTTTGATTAGTTTATATTCAGACATCTGAACCTTGTTCCTCCTTCAGGAGTTGTTCAGTGCACTGTGAGCTCAGAGACCAGCTGGGCTGTGGGTTCCAGCCAGACTCTGTGTTCACAGAGCAAAAAGTCAGGAAATAGCTTTATTGCCTTATGATATAAATATCAGGCAGTGGAAAACATTCTAAGCTTTAGGAACTGCAGTCCAGTCAATAATATGGCCATTATCTTCCAGCTCCTTGTGCCAAGTGCATGTCTTCTTAAGTGTCTGTGTAATCCCCAGCACAGCAGAGGCTCAATCTTGATTGAGAAATCTATTGTACTAAAGAATATAAGAACTGCATAACCATATTAATGCATTTAAAGATAAAATGAAAGTTTAAAACATAATAGATGAAAATGTAGCAATAATTAACAAGCAATTACGAAAACTGTTGTGCAGAAGTATTATTGACATATTTATGTGTATTTCCTGTTCTGCTTAGAAAACTAAAAAAACCAAACAGTTATTACTTAATAATGCATAATGTTTGCTCACTTAATAGTCTTCAAAACCTTTGTTTATCCTGTAGTGCCTGTAACTCCTCTGAAGCCACATCTCTGCAGTGCTACCAGAATTTGTATTCTTTGTAGCCCATAGCCATAGAAGAAAACCACGCTCATTCACACTTTGGAAATGTCACTGCACTATCACTTGTGTAATAGCATTCAGCCACTGGAGGTAACTTGATCATTCAACCCTGAAAAGCAAATATTATTGCTCTTTCATCACATACAGACTTGTGATTCAGGGGAGTGTGGGAGGGCAGACAGACAAATGCAATAAGAAGATATTATTAAAAAAAACGAGGATCTGTCAGAGATTTTTTTCTGTTTCATTTTGCAAAAAGATACTTATATCATCCTTTTCCTCCAGAAAAGAAACAGCTGCAGAATATTTAAACTAGTCTCGTTCAAAAGCTAATTACAGTGGAAATAAAGCCAATCTGGATCTGAAATTAAAGGCATTTAGGCAAACCTCTCCAGGAGAAATAAAATTCATCTTAATCTGAAGAATATCTTTAAACTTCTACATTTTGCTCACAAGCAGTATTATGTCAAAAGTTTATATCACTGAGAGCATATATTGCATAATTAAACAGGAAATAATATCTTTCCAGCAACTAGTCGCAATGACTTTCTTTTCTTAGCACTCACCAAAAATTGTATACAAGTCAATTTGTACTTTTATAGTATCTTCATACAATTTACTATGGGAACCTTTATTGCCAAGGTCAGCTATAAAACAAACAATTTTTTTACACAGTTCTAGGAGATGAACAGAAAGGATCCAAACATAGGGCAATAATGTTCTGACAGAAATACATGACGTAAAGAAGGGGAATATAAGGGGGGCACAGTAAAATGAGTGAAGACCAGGCTGCAATGATGAGCTGTAATAAGACCATGAACCTTTCTGAAACCCAAAGGGCAATTTTGACTCGGGTTGAGCAATAGAAAGTCATGGAAATGATGGAAGAGGAAGCTGATATGACTTCTCCCTGGAGTAAGAAACTAGTCAGCTATCCTGAAATTTAGAAGGAAGAGATTTAGGATAACTGTAAAAGAAAGACCTGCAGTAGTCAAGAGAAAGTGTGATTAATGCATGGATAACATTTTGAGCAAAGGTTGAGGAATTTTTTATGAACAAATTCTGTCAACGGTGTTCTGAAACTGATCAATAGCAGACAAGCAGAGTTTGTAGAGGAGACACAATTCCTTTTGTTAGATCAGATGATTTGTTTGTTGGATATGCAGACGCAAAAGAAAAGGAACATGCAATGTCAAAAATGAAGCCAAGTTTTCATACTGCACAAAGAAAGTAAAAATCATACATAAAGATCATGGAAGCACAAGCAAAAAAGGTGTATCTTAGATGACAGTACACCTGAAACAGTAGTTGCAGAGCTATTAACAGGGAGCCAAGGGGAGAGAAATCCCAGCATCACGTCACCTGGAATGCTGATGTGCCCTATAAATGCAGACTGCACTGGGATTTAAGCACCTCTGAGCACCTCAGATCTCTTCCAGCATAAACATTTTACAGGCTTATGCTTCTCTGCCAGGTTAATTAAGGTTGCAATTGGAATGTCCCACATAAGGGTAAGGAAAGGAAAGGTACTGATATCTCCACCACAATAAAAACAGAATCTACGAAAAAGCAGGCAAGAATCACAGCAACCATAGAAATAATAACAGGGAAGCAGTGCAAGCTGCCACACTACCTGTGGCAAGGCTGCACGAAGCTCAATGAGACACAATATTTTGAATGTAAAAAATTGTAATTCCCCTTCCTCTCCAATGCTCTCTTCCTTAGCTGTTTAATTATCTTTTTATTGTTTTCTGGGGCAGAACCCCTACATCTAGCTAATTTACTAGCTTTTCTCATCCTGCACAATGAATGTGGGGGCAAGGTAAAAGCAGGCTGACTAATGGGTACTAAGGTATCAAACCTGAAATCATTCGTGGAGTAAAACAGAGAGAATTGAAATCACAGGTTTAAAAGAATGAAAACAGAGTCCTAGACAACTACAGCACTATTCACTGTACAATGCATGTGCTAACCTGTTACCTTTCCCTTATAAAAGAACAGATTATTAACACAAAGGAGATGAAGAATATTTAAAATACCTGTAATTCAGTACAGTACTTGAAATCATGCCACAGGGGAAATTGTTTGTTCAACAGCAGAGAATAGGAATTAATAGAAGAAAAATAAGATGGTTAAGGAATTAGCTGCAAGGGAGATAGTAAGAGTTACAGTCATATAGAAGAAAATGGAAAAAATTACTAGTGGATTTTCTCATGACGGATTTTCAGACTCATCCAAAAGTTTCATTAATGATCTGCTGAGTTATGCTTATAAAATCTATATATGACATGAGGCCACAATAAAGAATCAGGATTTCATACCTGTAAATTGATGATTTTAACATGTGGAATTTAAAAAAAGACTGAAATTAAGTAAATGAACTAAAGTGCACAGTGATATATTCCAGGATTAAGAGATTAAATTTCTGCTTTAAACTGGATATTCATTAGCTGGAAACAACCAAGGATGAGAAAAGCTTGTACATGTTAAGTGACTACAAGATGACTGTGAATCCAAAATACTATACTGTTATGAAAAGAACAAAGGCAGTGTGTGGGCACATCAGTGAGGCACATCATTCAGCAGGCAATGCAGCACTGGGCAAATAGCTGGCAGCTCTCATCTGAAAAACATTTTACATTTCTAGACATCCATGGGCAAAAAAGACACACTGAGACTTCAACTTATCACTAACCCAGTGTCAGTAAAACCAATCCTGATTGGTAGCACATTCTCATTTACTTCACTGTCTGATCAGTTGTTCAATTTAAGTTCATTAAGATGATCTTAGAATGCAGGTGAGTGTAGGCAGTGCATTAGGAAATACAAGACAAATGAAGACAAGGTCAAGAGGCAGAACCAGCTCCAGCTGACTGCTCAGTGGGGTTCAAAAAAGGGAGAGAAGGCATGTTCATTTATTGTGCAGCTATACGGTGTATAACATCTCATCCAGGAATCCTTTTTGCCTTAGTAAATTATTTTCTTCTCATACATATTTGCAATCCAAAATGTGAGTTTTGAAAGACAGTTTGGCACTGCTATGATGGGCTGGCTGCTGCCCAGAACACCCTTTTTAGGCTATAAAATCTGACTGGGGCAGGCTGACATGGGTGAAGGAAAACAATTATTGAATTGACCGTTTCTTTTTGTTGGATTTTGTTGAAGGAGAGTTGGACTTGACATACTACAGGAAGTTGGCTAAAGAAACTTAATCTGAAAATATCCACTCACGTAGGTGGAAATATATTTGTTTCTTCTGTGATTAACATGTTCATAGTCCACCAATAAACTTTGTTCTAGGATAAAGCAACTAACACAAGGGATTTTAATCTCAGAATTTCAAGCCCTCTGACTCCTACTGGAGATAAATAACAATATAGCAAAAACAGACATGGATTTTGGGAAGATGTGGATTAGATCTAGATTTGGCTAGAAAATTGTGTTTGGGTTAAGGCATGAAAGTGGGAAGTACTAAGGCAAGCTTTTAGCTGTACCTCTAACTGTCACAAATTACTTCCATGACCTTGAGTAAATCTCTTAAGCTCCCTGTATAATGGTTTGATCATCTATAAAAAGGGGATACTAAGAGTTACCTGCCTCACAAGAAGGTACAGGTTTAAATCACTTAATCTGTAATATGACGTGCGTGAACACATTCCTCAAAGAGAAGGCACATTTTTATCCCTTAAGCCAAGCATTAAAAAGGATAAATAATTAAAATATTATAACAGAGTAAGATTCTTGACCTGAAAGATTTTGTAAAAAGTGAAAAATAAAAGTACAAGATGATTACATTTATCATTATAAACATAAGCATATGACAAAGACAGAGAAAATAGCTCATATGAACACTCACAAGTGATGAAAGGCAAACAACTGAGACTTGATCTCTGAGGTCTGTACTAGAAAAACTGTTCAGGATAAAAATTAGGTGTTGTGCAGTTTTATGTGTACAAAAATGTCTTTCACTTCCAATGGCCGTTCCAATAATAATGTGCAAGACTATGTAGGAAAGAAACTAGAAAAAAGTCATCCTGAGTATACATTTCCATTCAACTGATTTCAAGTCAAGAGAGACAGAACTAGATTGTTCTCTGATAATTCTTGAGTTGAAGCATATCTACATGATAAAATGGACCACTTGGGTCAAGGCAATGTGCTTGTCTCATTTACAGCGCATTTTTTCTATAACTCATTAACTGAAGTTCCAGTTTGAAGAAACTCTGCTATTTCAACCTGAATTCAGGAAAAAGAAATAGTTATTAGAAGTGCTAGTCCACAATCTGCAGCAATGGCAAAGCTTTGCACATATACCTGCACAGGCAAAGAGCATCTTGGCAATGTCTATGCAAAGCATGTGCTCACTGCTCAACATTCAGCTCACTGAGTTTCAGATATTTTTAGGTTCAATAGACTATAGTACTACATAATTTGAAAAGACCTAAAATTACAAAGAAGTTCTCTTATATAGTTGCAGCTGTAACAAAAAATTGCTATAGGTTTATGACAAAGAACAAGATACTTCCTTGATGCATTCCTTAGGTATGTCCTTTATTAATTATGCAACAAATTTCTGGTTCTTCTGAATGTGGAAAAAGATGAGAAGACCTTTGAAAGTTGGAAAGTTCATGTTTTTAATGGAAATATATTTTTTATGGTTCTTACATACAAAATCAATCAATCAATAAATAAATAAATAACAATCAGCCATAGACTATCTGCATGAGAAATTTATAGCAGGGTGGGTTAAAAGACATTTGCAATAGTCAGCAGACATTCTGATGTACAGAATACAATGTGGTTGCATGACAGCACAGATCCTGTGTACAGAAAAGTGAAAGGGATTGATTTAGAAGGGTTGTTACACAGCAAAAACGCACATGTTCACTGAGAGAGCAAGTGTCAAAAGACAGCACAATTAGAAACGAAGACAAGCATCACAAGAGACATTTATTTAGTCAAAGGTTAGATTACTGTGCACACAAATAGAAGATGCAGTTGTGAATTCATTCAACTGTAAGTTTTACATCACCAAGGAAGATTCAAGGGTATGAAGTAGACACAGACAGGGTAGGACTAGAACAGGAGGTAGGATAGATGAGATTCTTTCAGCCCATTCTAAAACATTACCTTGGATCCCTTTTGAATGTACAAAACAGGAGGGTCTAGGAAATTGGGTAAATAGACTTCACATAATATTGGGTAAATAAATTCACATAACAAATACATAAAATCTGGGAGTATTGCAAACATATATATGCCAAAGAAAAAGATACAAAGCAAAACATAATATATGGAACTACACAGGGAGAAAGCACAGAAAAAACAAAATTAAATTCACAGGACAAAGAATAGCAAGATTATTTAGAAGAAAATGTCCCATTCACATCTATTTCATAATGACATTGAGTCATTAGAAAACTTTCCATGTTAAAAGGACCTTCAAATGATAGCAGATAGAAAAATGTAAATTCAAATATATATCCTGTCCATGACCACAGTAGCTCAACTATTTTGTATCCTTGCAGCTTGCAGCGACCAGAATGATGAAACAGAAAGATGCTGATTTTCAGGGCCACCTAAATTTCATGAAGCACAAACAAGCCGCCTTTATACTCAAGTGTGTTCTTTCAGTGAATATCAGAGCAAATTCCAGGGCTGTAAATCCACACATTCTCTCTCTCTCTCAAAGCAAGTCACAGGATTCCCAAGCTACCTTGCTGTGACAGCTTTTCAGAGAGACTGTTGCTATGTCCAGTCTCTCTGCAATAGTCCCTGCGCCTAAATAACCCTGAGGTTATTTTACCAGGGTAGAATAGCTGCCCAATAGCTCTCAAACCCATCCACACATACAACTGAAACTAAGCAGAGTACTCATTTACCATGGCAGCATCTGGGATGTTATTCCAGGTATGATACGTTCCCTTCCACTAACTGACTTCAGGCAGGGAGGCCCAACAGCCACACAGATGCACACCCCAGGACAGTACACATACAGGGCTGAGGCAGCTTTGAGCTGCAGAAGGTCACAAAGCAAAAACCAAGGACATTTTCATCCTCCTCACATGGGACTGCGAGATCATGCTTAGAATGGCCCTGCATGACGATGTCATGTATAAACTGTAGGAAAGACAGACAAAGAAAAGGCAAAATTACTAAAGAACTGAAAGGAATAGGAGCAGAGGAATGGTTATAAGAACTCAGGCTTAATGTCTAAGCCATTAACAAGATCTTTTCTTTTATATACATGCATATGAAGAAAAGCTTTTCAAATGGATCAGTTACTGAAGAAACAAAAGATGTTCTCCTCTGTGATGGCAAGATTCATTTGAGTTTAGTCCAGCAGCTGTTTGATCTGCCCGTTATTGAAATGAAACACGGTATGTTCTTTTTTATTTCTGCTATCTGGTTTCACCTGAGATTTTTTTAGCATAAAAGAGGCATTTGTGATAGAATAATTACCCCAGACTGTAGTAAACTGAGTTAACTCACTTTTTTTGGCAAGTGTGCATTTTCCCTTGTCTGAAATAGAGCAAGTCTCTGGAAATCATTTAAATGCTAAGTAACTGCAGAACTACCTATTAGCAGGGTAATATCTTAGGTGCCTCTGCAAAGGAAGGCTGAGAAAATAATCAGTACACTGTATTACCTGGAAGTAGAAATGTTTCCCTGAGACCTTTTGGCATTTTGCTTCGCCCATCCTTATAAGCATGTGTCAGACCTGACAACAGAGTGTAGGCTGGAGAAAAATTCACTCTCAGAATATGATATATGTATTTACGTATCAAGTAACATTTGGGATTATTTTAATGTAAGATAAAAAATGAAGCTCAGTGTCCCTATTTGCCAGTCTCCCATTTTTACCACTCACCACTGATTAACTCATAAGGACAGATGCCACAAGGGGAACCTTGGTCCCAGGCTGGTCTCTGAATTGTGTTGTTCCTGTCTGTTCCTGTGTGACACCTTCTCAGCAACACACACACTGCCATTTTTAACCATATCTCTATAATGCTTCTGATGGCTTTTCACAGTCTACCTGTGTTCCTCTTTCTCAGGTTGTTCCAGAGGATGAGGACATGCAGGTTCCATATTTTTGTCAGGAATCTTCCTTGGCTGTGCAGTGCAGTGGAAGCATATATGAAAAAAACTCTACCTGCTGTTGAGGCCTGAGCTATTTCCCAGCAGGCTTCTGCAACAATGTGATGCAGCACTGCAGGGCACAGAGAGACCATTTTTGGCCTGTATTTCCAGCTCTTGATTTTGGAAAGAGATGCCCATAATAAACAAGGGGACTGAGAAAACCTATTTTCAGCTCCATAGACCACCTGAATATTTAATTAGCAGAATATGTGTCCTCAATTTCATGTATTACACTTCAGAGATAGAAAAAAGATAATGTCTCAGAATCATCTGATGTGTCCCTCTTTCTGCTTGGATTTCCTGATATTGGGTCTGTTTGCTTACAGCAAAAAGAAAAACTGAAACAAGACTCTTTCTAAAACTCACCAAAATCCTGCAAAATTATAAGGTTTGGAGCTGAAGTAGTTGTGTAGGTGTTTATTCAGTTCTGGCTGGTGCTTGCTTATATTCCTAAAAGAATATAAGACGCCACACATAAATATTAAACCCGAAGTTTAAAAATATCACTCCCATCCTTTATTGCTATATAATTAAAGAGGATGTAATGAAGAGCATTCTTGTGTTATAATGACAGCCTGGCATTTTTTACTATGAGTAAACACTTAAACATTAATAGATTGGAGGGAAAAACTTCACCGCTGTAAGCCAAATTCATGCCCACAGAAACGCTGTTAAGATCATCAGAGTTATAAGAGCAATGAGCTCGGCCTCATTGTTTGCACTTTAAGCCCAGGACTGTAATGCCATTACCTGTGCTAAATATAGTCTGTGGTGTAGTGCCCTGCTAGCAGCACACAGGACTCTCTCTTTTTGGCACATCATCATCATAACTGTTCACAGTAAAAGGGTACTACACTCTGCACAAGGCTTTTCCATTGAAATATTCTGTGGGATATGCTTCAGAGCAAGTGTTATCAATGACACCGAGAATTTCCAGCATTTCCATGGATGAAAATAAGAAGTCCCAAGAGTGTGACATAAAGAGTATGCTTCATCAATTTGACGAACAATGTAATATCCATTTGGACAGTAGAACTTCCACTTTCAGGCCCACTGCTCACAGAATCTGAAGTCTGTCCAGATTTAGAAAGAAAGTATTAAGAGCAGAAGATTAAAGATTCATGTTTTGGAAAGACAATCTTCTTATGATGTAACAGGTGACATGACAACATACAACCAGCCTGGAAAAGTGCTTTGTTACTAGTTTAAGAAGGGGACGTTTACATTGTCCAGGAGATTGCTTTGTTATGAATGACAAAAATTAAGAATTTTTTTTTAAATTTTCTACCCTTCCTTTTCTCACATTCCATTTCAAAACCAGTTTTATATTGCAAAATCTAAAATGCCAACACAGAACCTATTAGGACTTTCTTTCCCTCATATCCCAATTAATGCCCCTGCTCAATAATGACAGGATCATATGCTCCAAGGCAAGTGTGTCATACAAGGGTTCCCACAATGCTTTCTAGTTGCCACAGATTTTTTTCCCACAAAGTGTCAAACTGAAAAAAAAAGACAAAGAATTCACTATTTTCTATATGAGCTGCAATATCCAGCCAAAACCAAAACTGGATGAATCCATCAAAAAAATTATATCTATATATATATATAGATATATATATATAGATACATATATATATATATATAGATATATATCTAGATATATATATCTTCATTTTTAAGCTGTTTTGCTAAGAAAAGTAAAAAACAAAGTGGGGGGAGGTTTATTTTCAGCTTCTGTGCAATACAGAAAAAGAACCTAAATGGTTTTGATATCTTTTGGTTTTAAATCTTGTCTCTTTTTTTTTTTTTTTAATGAAAAAAAGGATTAAAAATGTCATCCATATTTTGTCCATTCTCTTTATGAGAAGATTCAATAAATAATTAAAAGACAAGAAATTTTACTGCAGCAGATTTTGTAAATATTTTTTGGTAAATCATCTTCAAGGTGTAACTTTCTTCTTTTGGCTATACGAATTTTAAAACATACCAAACAATCTTGGTTTGACAGTAAAGGAGACAAAGACCCCTACTCCCTTCTAGAACAAGTACAGCACAATCATTTTTGTTGCCAGCTTTTCCAGTTTTTGTAATCTCTTCATCATTTGGATTGAGCAGATAAGTGAAAAGGCTCAGCAGAAGTAGATGTCACTAGAACAAAAGTCAGCATGGAAAGGCTGGCTGAGTTTTCAGAAGAAGATACTTATAGTTTATCAGAACTAGCAAAGATGCACCTTGGTTTTGAACTTAATTTAAATAAGGGACAAAATGCTTCAAACCTTGCATTTAGCCCCTCACTGCATTTGTACAAAGGTGTGTTGAGCATGGATTGTCAGACCTTAATGCCATTAGCCTAATAAGGCTTTAGTGCACAAAAAGAAACCCTGCTCTGCCTGCGTGCTCGTTGACTTTTAAAAACGTGCTTCTACATTTACGTAACCATAGCAGTGCACTCATTTTCTTTTTCATGCTTAATTTTTGTAGGCTCTTCTTGGATTGTGCTCACTGCAGACAAGGACGGCTTTGTGCCATTAATATTCAAAGCCACACAAGAGATAATCATAAGGGATGGAACTGACAGTTCAGAAGTCTGTGGAGGTCACTCCTACAAAAAAAGCATCCCAATGCGACCACCAAGCAGAGTGACATAATTTCTGAACAAAAAACCCCAACGACCTTCTTTTCTCCTACAATGCAGAGACATTCTGTGGTCTCAGACACTGAGAGACTAGAAAGCTGTCTTCACTACTTTCCATGTATTGTAACTGTAAAATCTGTGGCATGGTTACACTATAACTACATCCTCGGGTTGGCTGCACTCTCACAATTCCTTCTGAAGGACTGCATCCACAGTGAAGTTCACCACAGCTGCTGTTATTAATGACTGTCATGGACTGGAGCAGAGAGACTATTGTCTACTTCGACTGAGGTCAGGAGATTCTTGGAGGAACAGTACTATGCTAAAAATCATGCAGTAACAACAAATCTAGCTGATGGAGGTGTACAGTCTACACAAAAACTGAAGAAAATACAACTAGAGAGCCTTTATATTCATTAAGGAAAACCAGAATAAGGAGAAAAAAAAATTGCTTCAGGCTCTTTTCTGTTCCAGCTGGATCCCATGGAAACCTGCAACATTTTCAGAAACGCTTAATTTTTCCATGAAAATGTTCAATTACTAAAAAGGCTGCATCACTGTCTCCTGTCAGTGTCTTACACAGCATGTAGATTTATGCATGCACACAGAAGAGAAAGAAAAAAACCTTGCAAGATAAATTAAGGATCAAAGACATTGAATGCAAATTTCATTTGGCTAAATGCAGGTGTCTACACTGAATCTTCCATCTACACTCCTACACAATCAGTCAAAAAAATAAAAGCACTTCTACAGCAGATTTTTCATGCCCTAACAGAGATTTCTAAAACTGATCGTGGTGAACCATCCCTGCTAAATAAATAAATAAGTAAAGAAGTGCCTGTTCCTTTCCACTGACTGCAAGTACAAGCAGGGGGCCTGGTTGAACTCAAACATTTACATTTAGGCAGGTGAACCTCACCCTCAGAGACAAGAAGCAATGCAGATACAGGTGAGAGTCAGGCAGGCAGATCCATGAAAACTACACTATTGTGATTATGGTGACAGAAATAGGAATAAGGGAAGAACTGAATGAAATTCCTAACTTTTCCTCATTGAAATGCAAAGAGAAGGATGAAGTATAGTGAGCAGCCATCTGTGCAAGGGCATTTTGTACTGCTGGAACCATGGAAAGGTGTGCCTGCTTCACCCTGTACAGCCAGCGAAACAGAAAAGGAAGAACACTTACCTAAGCTACTATTAAGAGTTATTTTTCATTCTGTGCATTTTGGGTCTTGTTAATACTCCTGGGGAACCTTGCTGGGAACCATGGCAAGCCCATTCACAGGGCACAGGTACTAAAATCCAGTTACAATACTTCACCCCGCATGAAGGCTGGATCGAGAAGGTACATCTATGCTCTGAAGGATCTCAATGGGTTTGGAGGTTTGGCATTAGTACCATTCCAGTGATGCAGCCAGGAATCTCATAAGGAACAGTTTCAATCCTTGAAATAAGTAAACCGTTTCATTTCATTGAATTAAATGTCTCCTTCATGCAAGTATCCTCCCAGGGAGAAAGGAATCATCATTCTAAATCATCTACAACCACAGGCATGTGATACAGCTGAGTATATTTGTATTACTTTGTTTGCAAAGATTGTTTAAGCAGCCCCAAGAAACATTTCTGATTGTAAAAAAAAATAAAATTAAAAAAATCCCCAAACAACAAATAAATATGACTTTTTAAGTATTAAACACATCAGTAACTTTATAGTTATTGGGTTAATTGGATTTCCTGCTTCTTTGCAATAGAATTCTGTTCAAATGGGTATTTGTATTACTACTGCTTTAAAAATTTGATTTAAGTCATGCTTTCCTTCACTGAAATCAGTACAAATCACTAAAATCAAGTAAGTAACACAGAGGTTCACAGACATAGCATGGTGAGGGAAGACATGATCAGATTTCTAAATGACATAGCACATTTCGAAGCAGCAGATGTTTCTAATCCTGCAAAAACCCTTGAATAGCATCCTTGTGTCTCATAAGTCTTGGGTATTTACAATGCTTATGTTATGGCCAAGCACAATAAAACTTAATTATAACTAACTAGAATGATGGGAGGATATATTTTAGAGGACTACTTAGGGTCAAATAAAGAAAAAAATACAATGAAATTTTTCTCACAAATACTATCTTCTATGGGTCATAATCCCATAGTTTGGTCCACTTGAATCGAAGGTAATGAAACACAGAAATGTTACAGGAGAACTCTGGGAAGGTGAAAATCTGAACTAGCAGAGATCAGCAAGTATTCAGGCATTAAAGATGCCTCAGAACTTACAACTAGACATTTCTTTGCCATTCTGCACATTACCATTTTAGTTTTTCATGCATTACTCTTCTATAAAACAATCTAAATGTTGAGAAGGTCAGGAATGAAAGGAGTTCTTTGAACAGCTATCAAAGTTTGGTTTGGTTCTGTTTGGAGGAGCTAAAAAAAGACAAATTTTCGGATGACAAAAGAATTAGTTTCAGGGAATAACTGGCTGTAAAATTAAAAACCTTAGTTCTGTGATGCTTAATGAATTTCTGGATATTTATATTTTGGTGATATTATTTTCCCTGTTGTATGTTTCAAAAGTTAAGTAGGAGCCAATCTGCCTGAAGGTATGATCATCACTCAGCACAAAGAGTCTGGTACACAAATGTGGACTCCAGTTTATCCTGTTGGACACTTACAGTTTTATAGGAAGGTTTAAGAAAGAATAGTATATATATCAACTAAAATTGTATAATGTTAAAGAATAGAACTGCTCCCACATTTATGAATACACTGTTATGTACATATGTTTGAAAACAAGTGTTTAAATCATATAGATACACTCAAAAATGGACAACAATTGAACAAAGAAATATTTGTTTTCAGGTAATGATTTAGGAGAGCAGCGCAATGCAGAGCTATCTTATCTAGTGTCTATCACAGGGCTGTAAAGTTAAAATTGAAAGCAATAAAAGCGCTGGAAGAAGTGCTGAAGAGATTTATGCAAAGCAGAGGATAAATTTTCAGCTTTGGTTTGGATGGAGAACAGATGGAGAATCAGTGAAGTAGAGAGATAAAAGACGACTGTTCTATTAAGCACAAGCTGTACAGAAGATTTTTGCAAAAACAGTGATAAAGGCATGTGGAGAGAAAGAGTTTGTACTAAACAAGTTGAGCAGAGAGGAGGCTGTGAAAAGGAGAAAAGCATAGACGGAGAAGCATTCACCATCCTCCAGAAATGCTATTTTATAGGGCCAATATAGATGAGATTAGATAAGGGGAGTTGTTCAGATTGTCTAAATGTCATGAAGTGCCAACCCCCTTTTTTAGCATCTTCTTTCACCAGCAGAAAGGACAGTAACCAGAAAAGACAGTCACCAGAAAGGACAGTCTCCTCTGGAAGAATAACTGGTGCTAAGCTCATGTCCAGAGTCACCCAGCAGGGAAGTCTGTATTCTGTAATTAAACCAGAGGAAAGCTAGGAAGACTAGGAGGTTAAATTAGAAGTGGAAGCAGAATGACTACACTCAGTATGCCACACCAGTGGCACTCACAAGCCTAAATGGGGTACCAGCTCCTACAAAACATTTCCCCTGTGGGGAATAAACAACATACCACAAAGTCTAAATTTCCATTTTAATTACTTTGCATCTTTATCCAGCACACTGATATGCATCCCAGTGTATTTTTAAGAGTTGCTATAGCTTTACTTAAAAGTACAATCTGCTTCAAAGTAAAGTTAAAACTTACATTTTCCATAAGTTACCTGCTAAGCAGGCAGCAGTCCGCTTTCTTTTCATATTTTTTTTAATTGGCCCACTTCTTGAGCAAATGCTAATGACAGAAGTTCTTTATTCCACATAGGCTTTTTCTTTTTTGATTTTGAAAAGTTTCATGAGAACAATAATAAAACAATATACACGTGAAATCCAGCAAAATCAAAGTACTCTGAAATTCTGCTGGCGAATTTATGATGCTGACTTTGCACAATGAAGTATTATTTTGTTATTCTTTATAATAGCTAAAAAGTGAGAGATCACAGTAGGAAATGTATAAAGTAGGCCCTTTACCTAGCATTGCCCTCAGCTAGTTCTGCCATTTTTCTCCTTATTATTCTAGAGGAGTATTTTCTATACTCATGTGAATTTCTTTAATGTCTTTTCAATCGCGGAAATAGTATCAACAGTATCATCAAGCCTAACTTCCTTTCCCCTGATTCTCATTTTATTCTGTGTTTTCTCAGCTTGGACAATGAACTTCTTTTTAGCTATTTTTACTTTCAGGTTTTCCTGCCTTACCAGAAAACCACAAGCACTGGATCATTTTCCCCGCCCAAAATGTAGCTGAGAAATGCATCTCTGTAACCCAAAACAGTGCTAGTTATTCTGAAGTAACTCCTGTCAGATGTTTATCTAACCTGTTCTTAAAAAATCCAGCATGTAGTACCAGGTTGCACTAACCCATCCTTTGGAGCTGAACTCATCTGACCTGACTTTTAAGCATGTGAAGTTAGGCAAGGTAAATCCCAGGAGTTATGAAATTTCACACATGCAAGTATTACTTTATTTTCCATTGTCACATGCAACTGAAATTAACTTATGTATGTGGTTTACATGTAATAGTAATTTTATATGTTTATATACTTGCTAATGAGTCAATGTTGTGGCTTGTGTTCATTTTTTTTCAACAGACTGAGGCAATTTCACAATCTTGATGCTAAATGCAAACTCACTTTGCTGAGTTCCTGCTAGTGCTATTATCTAAAGAGCAAGGAGAGAGCTGCCATTGCCTCCGAGCTAATGGCATTGGGGTACCCCTCATTCGAGTCTGCAAAGTGGCAAAGATCCATCCCTCTTGTGCAGGTACCGTGGCATGTCACCAGCCAAGGCAGCACACAGCCAGGAGAGCATCCAACACCACAGGGTAACAGTACAGCCAAAACCAAGCCAAAACTCTGGGCAAATGCAAACCTTTAGCTCACTTCAGAGGCAACAGTCACTTCCTTCCAATCAAACATACTTAGTTAATTTTAAAAACATAAAAGGCAATATGAAAAGACACAGTTCTCAAACACTATTTTAAAAAAAATAGCACAAAATTCACAATAATGTTCCAATCTCAGCAGTCAAAAAATAAACTTTTGCCATGTAAGAAAAGCGCTGATGTCCTTACAGAGATTTAGCTGGAGGTGAAGGTTTCCAAAGCAGTACTGTTGACAGGACTCCTCATTCTCCACTGGACCCCTCTTCATTCATCCTGCACTCACTGGATGGAAATATATGGACCCAAACATTTATGGGGCTAAAAATACCTAACAAAACACTTTTAAAGTGGATCAGATTCTCAATTCAACCTACAGCTCAGCTGCACAGTTGTGGCAGCATAGAAGGCACACCAACAAATACTAATATGCCCATTGCTAGCATAGCTCATTCCTTTTCTCTGTCACTGAATTCGGTGTCTAATTATCAGTAAACTTCTTTATAAGTGTAACACTTAGGTGCATTTTCAATATGGCTCATTGCATTTGTTACATGTTTCCCACCTTAGACAGCATAACACATTTGATTTGTATGATGCTAATTGCTTCTCTTGTTACCTTTCCCTCAGAAACTTAGTTCACCTAAGTCAAATGAAGAAAAGTCAAAATACTGGCTCCACTGCAAATTACAGTCAAAATTTCCCTTGAAATGCAAACAAGTCATGATTTCATTCAGTTTGTAAATATTCTTATGCTCATGTAACTTGTACACAGCTGCCATCTCCATTTCCATGTCTACCTTTCCTCATTAACATTTTATTTAGATATCAATGATATTGTTATCAGCACAAAAATGTAGCTACACTGATCATCATTGATACACTGTTATCTCAAAACACTTGTACCTGTTAATAGCATAAAAGAAAGCTGTGTATGTCAACAGTGTGCTAGAAAGGCAGGATTAACCTAAGCAGCAGCAAAGATCAAAGCAGTACTTTTGCAGATTAGTTACATAAAAGGAAAATAGAAAATGTATCAGTAGGAGACAGAAATATCTAGGACTGAATTGTTTCCAGACACAAGAAAAGGTTCTCACAGCAACATTTACAGAGAAGGAGAAAATATGTGTATACATGGTGGCACAAGGAAAAGTGAATCCAGATGCCTACCAGAAAGATTAAGATTTTAACAACCTCTTTCCTCATATTGTCAAATATCTGTAATTATGTGATTCGTGTATCAGCTTGGTTCTGGATTAACCACAGTTACAAGGATATGTAATTTAAAAGAAGATATCATTTGTTCTGAAGACGTATGCCGGGAAATGTCCTTGGAAAGATTATTCCAAAGGAACGCTGTCATATCAAAAATCCTTATTTGTAACATGGCTGGTTTACACAAATCAATTTTAAAATGGAAAGACTTTTAAGAAGCTATCTTATTTTTAATATATATTATGCTATTCTGGTTTTGCATGTTATTTATGGTATACAACAAACTGTGGTAAGTCAGGAGACTGATTTTTACTTTGCAGCACTTCCACAGCAGCACAAGTACAATAGGTTGACAGAGAGCTTTATGCCAGTGTCTTTATTCCAGGTCTGGAAGGTCCATTTTCCTGCCTCAAATCAGAGATTTCAACTATTTACAGTTTATGTCCTTGTTTGGGTCAGCTGTCTGTTAAAAATTGGAAAACTGTTCTGTCCATTAGGTCTCCCTTTATCCTCCTTTTCTCTGGGCAGCAACACACCAAAGTTTCTCTCACAGACATCCACCCTGGACCTCATTTCTCTGCCCTGTGCCAGTGTCCAGTGTCTTTCCTGAACTGCAGCAGAGCAGGTAAGACTCAGCTGAAGGCCTGTTCCAGACACAGAAAAGCACTGGTGCAGGCTCTTACATGCAGAAAAAGTAGGCTGTCAGAGCAAGAACCACTGCAGAGGATGATAAAACATTCCTGTGTGAGTTTTGTACATTTCCCATGACTTCTTCCCAGTGTAGGAAACAACTAACTGCTTGAAAACTAACATAAACAAAATTCCGCATCTCCTTTGTGTCTACAACAGCAAGTGCTGGACCTGTGCAGTGCAACCTGCTAGGGCAAGCTTCAGACCTGCTGATGTAGCTATTTTAAGAGAGTGTGGTAGCTACAGCTGCAGAGAAAATTGGCAATTCCCACTCACTTTGTCACTGTTCTAATCCCCAAAATTTGCACTGATCCTCTCCATTCCTCAAAGCCTGAAGTCACAGGAATCCCCTGCAAGACCCTGTGTTACAGAGCACAGAATTCTTTTCTCCCTGTGGTGTGGAAATACTGTGACCCCGTCTGGCTGTACTCAGCCAAGTCGAGCAGACACAACACAAGGATGCCATTCACACCCCCCCAGCCCTGTCTGATTTCTTGTGACATCATGATATTGACTCAGGATTAGGCAATTTTCTGCAAAATTGCTCATTTTATATTATTTTCATTACTAATCAGCTCCCAAAATGAAGAAGAAACATTTTTAATTTGATAAGAAAAAAGCACATAAAACATCTGTATCTTTTAGCTGCCTATCCTAGGCTTTACCACATCATATTTTAGAGGTCTAAATTATGTGGTAGTGCTTCATTAAGTTTTCCCATTAAGAAACACGATTATGAGATCAATTTGCTCATTCAGTAGTGTCCATAGCCTGGATTAAATAGACATTTCTTTCAAGATGATGCTTATGAAGTTAAGAGAAGGTATCTTCAAATTATTCTTTTCCCCTGTAACATCATGTTCTTTCAATGTGTACATGTTCAGCAAAAGCAAAGAAAAAAATCTACAGAGTGCAAAAATAATAACTCTACATGTCTCCCCATCACAACCATTTCACCTTCCTTCCCTGCCATTCTCCCCCTCTAGCAGGTATTCATAACTCTTCTGTCTCAGACTCTCCTATATTCTTATTAACGTTGTGTTTCAACTAATTTGAAAAGCAGACACCCAAATGATACAACAAATTAAGTTATGAGAAGGCAAATCTGCTCTCCATGCAGGGCCTGAGAACAGATTTGTGAGCCTGTTCAGTGTTTAAGGATAAGCCTGACTCAATGCAATCGCATGTTTTTAAAAGCCAAAATTTGTGCTTTAAATGAGCACGACCACAGGAAACAATTTCTGTAATTTCAGCCTTTTAAACACTTTTCCTTGCATAATTTCATTGACCCACTTTCTACCTTATAGACATCTCCTGAGGGGTTCTGTGTCTTTAAAATCCCCAAAGTCACAGACACATCATATGTATCAGCAGTGAACAGCTTAGGAAGTCTGGAAAAGAAAGAAAGAAAACGAGATGTTTATTTGCAGTACAGCTGCTGAGGAATAACCATTGTGCCTATGCACATCGTGCCTGTGTGACCAGCCATGGCTCGTGGCTGCTGGCCAAGCAACCTCCAGCCATTTCCATGCTGTTCTACATGTCAAAATAGCCAGGCTGTGGTTACACAAATAAGACACACACCGTTTGGCATGGAAATAAACACCCAGGTGTAATAATAATTACCTGCACACCATTCTGGCACTCTGATAGCTTGAGTCAATTCCATTTCAATGAAAATATTACTTTACCAATTTTTCAATTAACTCCAAGTTTTTGTGATATTTTCAGGTCATTTGTAGAACTCTATTAGCAGTTATATATATATAAGAGAATTTACATGATGAAAATAAGTCTTTAAAAATACTTAATTGTATAATTATATGGACAGGAAACAAAAAAAATCATTTAGTGTGAAAATGTCTTTGAGGCATTCTTAAACTGTGGTCTCTCTGTGGTTTAAATGTTTATTTCTGTCTGTTGATATGGATGGTCAATTTAAGTTTTATATGAAAAGAATAAAAAGTGAAATAATTACTGTTCAACACAATTCTTTGTGACATTAAAATTATAATCAGAAAACTGTTCCTGTCTAATAAAGCCAGCTGGTGGCTCAGGGTCCCAAACACCAATGACAATGCTGCTTGGCCAGACTCACTGCTGAGAAAATGGATATTATGAAGCTAAGAGTAGATTAAATATCTGTATAACAGAACTTCTTGGGAAATTGGCTTGAGTGAGCTGGTCAGGTAAGCCAGTGGTGGGGAGGAAGGAGGTGGGGCTGTCTTTTGCGAAGAGTTTCAAGGCCAGGCTGGATTGGGCTTCTGAGCAACCTGGTCTAGTGGAAGGTGTCCCTGCCCATGGGAAGGGGTTGGAACAAGATGATCTTTAATGTCCCTTCCAACCCAAACCATTCTATGATTGCATGACTACTGTAGGAAATTTTTCAGATTTCCTTTTCCATTCTGTTTTGGCTAGTTTTGGACAGTTCTCTCTATGGCTGTACCCTGTCTGTTGGTAATGACAGAGGATTAATAGAGAGGATAGATCAAAACCGTGTTCGTTCATTTTCTGTTAAATTCTCATACACTTAGAGTGTATTTATGGAGCACCGCAGAGAAGCTGGCATTTAGGTCCCCTGCTTATATTTCCAAACTAAAAGCAAAATCTTTGAAGTCTATTCATTACCTCAAATCTTGGTATAATTTATTTATTTACTGCAAGTCACAGCATCAAGTGCCTGAAGCTGGCAGAAAGACTCATTCATTTCAAAAATGGAATGGTTCAAATAAACCCTATTATCCACCTCTGGCCATCCCTGCCTCTATACCACGGGCACTTCTTTGCTGAACAAGCTTCCAAAGGAACCAGGAAACTCATTTCTTTCACTTTGAGTGGCAGGAATTTTTATTCCATAAACCTATGCCAGTACAAGCACATAAAAGAAGAGTTCTTACTCCTTCAACCATTGTCTAACACACTAACCTGTCTTTCAGCGTCTTGCAGGTGCCCTGTGAGGTCTGAAGCAGCCAAATTATGTTGAGCTTTTCTGGACACAGTATCTGGAATTTTACCTTGTATTCCATAGATTTGTAGGTATCTAAAATCTACTTGTTGAGCTCAGGAATTTTTCAGAATTTTTTTTCAGCAGTTTTTCATAAATTTGAAGCAAAATCTGCATTTAAAATAGTATGTTCCTGAAAATCACCAAGTTTTAATGTGAAGATGCTCTGTTGGCAGTTTGTTCCAGTGGTCAGTCAGACTCACAGCTGTGTCTTATATACTTGAATCCATCCATGGCTCTTGTTAAACCTTCCTTCACTAACTTAAGGAGCTCTTTAGGGCTTTTTTTCCCCCTCTGTACAGGCACTCATGTGATATGGCCAAGTCACCACCTAGTGTTCTTCTTTTGCTAAGTTTGAGCTGCTTACATATTTGACCTTGCAACTATTTTAAGCATTTTTCCCACACCTTTGGCAGCTTTTTTCTACTGCACCTTTTCCAGTGTTTCAACATCCTATCAAGAATGTGGGTTTCAAATATGGTATGATGACCACACTGCTCTGCAGTGCTGAGGAGTGGCAAAGTGGCACAGTCACACAATATAATTAACTTTTAAAAGGCCTCAGAGACTTATAAGGGGCTATGCTCGGTGCAATAAATCAGGACCAGGTAAGTTGCATTGGAGTAGTTCTGCACTGAATTTAGATGCTTTCTTCACTTCAATGTGAGCTCCTCACGGGATGGGACACACCACACCAGGGACCTGATGTCCTCCCGCCGCAGGCATCTCTGCTCTCCTGTGCCACTCCCTCAGGCCTCTCCAAGAGCCACACGGGTGTGGGCAGGCTGCGGGTGCTGTGTGGAGGTGTCACACAGCGGATGACCCCTGGGGGCGATGGAAGTGACAAGAGCAGGACAATTACCTCCTCAAATCGGCCGGTGATGCTTTGCTTGATGCCGACCTTGCCCTGGGGTGCATCAGGCACAGCACTGACAGCTGGTCAAGGGAGAGGACTGTCCCTCTCTGCTCTGCACTGGTGCGGCTGCACCTCGAGTCCTGCGTGCAGTTTTGAGCGCCACAATACTAAAAAGACATCCAAAGGAGGCCACAAGGATGATGAAGGGTCTGGAGGGGAAGCGTTATGAGGAACAGCTGAGGTCACTTGGTTTGCCCAGCCTGGAGGAGACTGAGAGACCACCTCACTGTGGTCTTCATCATGCTCACGAGGGGTGGTGCGGGGCAGGCACTGATCCCTCTGGCAACGAGTGACAGGAAACGAGGGAATGGCACACAGCTGTGTCAGGGGGGGTTTTGGGTTGGAGATCAGGAAAAGGTTCTTCCCCAGAGGGTGGCTGAGCACTGGAACAGGCTCCCCAGGGCAATGGGCACAGCACCAAGCCTGAGTTCGAGAAGCATTCTCAGGCACACGGCGTGATTCTTGCAGCGTCCCGCGCACAGGAGCTGAGCTCGATGATCCCCCTGCGTGCCTCCCAGCTGAGGATACCCTGCGATTTGCGAGCGCCCACCTCCTCCCGCCCGCTCGGCGCCTGCGGCCCCTCAAGGGCGCTGAGGGAGCGGGGGCGGGAGCGGCGGGAGGCGCCCGCCCCGCGCAGGCACCGCCTGCGGGGCCATAGAGCGCCGCCGCCGCAGAGCGCCCGGGCGGGCGCAGCGCTGCTGGCGCCCCCTGCGGCCGGGCGGTGCTGGGCCGGGCCGGGCCGGGCGCTGCGGGGAGGAGAGGCGGGCCCGGCCCTGCGGGAAGGCGGTGCCCGCCACAGCCCAGCGCCGCCGGGGCTGCACGGCCCCGGGACCGCCTCACCGGAGCCGGGCCGGGCCGCCGGCAGGGCGGGTGAGCGAGGCCGCGGGCGCGGCGGGGCGGAGAGGCGGCGGGCGGGGAGGCGGGGAATGTCGGTGCGGGCGGGCCCGCGCAGGGAGCGGCGGCGCAGGCGGGCGGGTTGGGCACGCTCCCGGCCCGCTGCTGCCGTGGCCGCCCGGTGCCGAGGGGTTCCCTCAGCCTCTCCTCTGCCCCTGGGGCTGGGACGGGCACCGCATTTCGGCGAGCACCCGGCCTGTGGGGTGACACCTGCCCGGGGAGCTGGGGCTGGGCCGGGCGCTGCAGGAGGCGGTGTGGGTTTGGGCACGGGGCGCTGGAGTACATTGGCCAGTGGGTCTCTTGCTCTTTTTGCTTTTCCAGGCCTGCTGGGATAGTGAAAACGCCCCTTGTGACACAGGAGTCTCTCCAGATGGCCCAGGAGGCTTTAGCATCTTGTCGTGTCTTATGAGGCACATTATCTCGTATCTCCCTGCCATCAGTAAGTATTGCCCAGCAGCGTGTGGGATTCTGAGCACAGCGAACATCCAGTGTTAATTTTCCTGGAAGTGGTGGCTGCGTAACAGGACTGAGGTTGGTTATAGAGGAGAGGTCAGGTAGATGGTGGAGAGCATTGGAAGCATCTTGAGTGTTCTTCTGTGAGGCAGGATTCAGTGTACTTAAACTTATCCCTGACAGACATTTCCTTAATTGGCTCTTACAGATTATGAAATTCATGGAGTGCCTTCCCCTTCTCTCCAGGGTAACCTGCTTCAATGCTTAGCTATCACTTAGAGTCAGAATTTTTCCTTAATAGCTGACCTAAATCTTTGTTGAAACTAAGCTGATTGTTACCATGCACTGTCCAGAGTATACCTGGAGAACAGTGGATGGATGTTCTGTCAGTGGGCTGGTGGAGGTTCTCAAGTTTCCACTCACAGTCTTCTCCAGACAGAGGACCCACTTCATGTGTTTCTCTGATCCCTTAGCTTTGTTAAGCATTCCCATTAGCAATGAGGAAGTGGGGTAATTATCTCCCTTGTGTATGTCACCCCTCTTAAAGCATTCCAGAGTGAGTTATTCTTACTTGGCAACATTCTCACATTACTGAAATACTCAATTTGTGAGCCATTGTAAGGCAGATCTTTTTTTCTGTACCTCTACCAAGGGAATTATTCCTGGAGAGGTATCCAAGTTGCTGTGTTTTTTTCTTTACTAAGTATATTGTTTTACACTCGTTATTAGGTTGAGAAGTTACCTTGGTCATCATAACTTAACTTTTTATACAACTTGGATCTTTGAAATCCACCCTTGCAATCCTCTTCCTGCAAGTTTAGAGTCATCTACAAATAATTAAAATACTGAGTGGTGACAGGCCCTGCATATTGTGATAAATTCTTCCAGTTTGACAGTTTTTACTTTCTAAAAAACTTTCTTCTTGTTCTTCATGTTTCATACTAAAGCTGCAACTCATTCTTTGCTATGGTTTTGCACCTGAGCCAAATTGTATGGAGATCTTAAATTAGGAAACCATCAATTCCTTTGAATTGGCTTTTGTGCATAGTGTAGGGATTGCTCACAGCTCAAAAATTAGAAATACGTGTAAAATCCTGAAGTTTCCCGAAGTGTTGATGCCTTGTATATGGCTTCTTTTAAATTCTTTTCTTGCTCATTTCCTCAGAAAAGTCTGCTTTCATCCTAACTTTCTTCAGAATTCCATTTGCTTTTTTAGAGAGCTTTCTGGGATAACCATCCAAATGCCTCATTCTCACATACTTAATACAGGATCAGATTTGTAGATAATACATTAATGCTTGGTTATACTTGTAAGGGATTACTTCATCTAATCACAAATGGTCCAGGAAGTTGAGAGTGAGCAGCGATGTTTTGGAAATTGTTGATATTGAAATAATTAGAAAATATTCCAAGAACAGCAACTTACTAATTAGAATGAAAAGACTGGTGTTGTGATGAAAATGCAGCAGAAATCTGACAGTAAGCCTATAGAAACAGCAAAGTTTCTTTCTCTTAAAATCGCACTTCATGGTGGAAACATCATAAACAAAAAATTTTTTGGATGATAATTAAGCATAGGTGAACATTACATGTATATTGACTTCACTGGAAGGAAGAGTCCAGTACTGGCAGGGTCACAAGCTAAATAATCATCCAGGTATTGTCCTCTATCCTCTACAATAATTTACTTTTCCTTCTCTTTCTATTCTGTGTAGATGTTTCACTTTAGAAGTCATGGAGCTGGGAAAGGCAAAGCTGCTGCGCACTGGCCTCAATGCCTTACACCAGGCCATTCACCCCGTGCACGGGCTGGCCTGGACGGACGGGAAGCAGGTGATCCTGACTGCGCTGCACCTTCAGAACGGAGAGCCCAAATTTGGAGATTCAAGTGTGGTTGGTCAGTTTGAGCACGTGCACGGGCTCTACTGGGGCCCGTGTCCCGCCGAGGCCCCGGCCCTGCTCGCCGTGCAGCACAAGAAGCACATCACCATTTGGCAGCTCTGCTTCAACGGCGCCGACAGGAACAAGCTCCTGGTCTCCCAGATCTGCGACATCAGCGAACCGTATCCCGTGCTCCCCCAGGGCTGCGTGTGGCATCCCAGCAAGGAGGTGTTGGCTGTGCTGACCACCCGGGACGCCTCCGTCTTGCCCTCTGTCCACCTCAACAACTCCAAAATTAACGCGGACATCAAGGGCAGTGGGCTCATCCACTGCGCCTGTTGGACCAAGGAAGGCAACCGCTTGGTGGTGGGGGTGGGCAGTGCCCTCCATTCTTACATTTGGGATGATGCTCAGAAAACACTGAGCGCTTGCTCTTTTTGCCCAATCTTTGACGTGGGAGGCTACATCTGTGCCGTGGAAGCTACGCAGAATTTACAAGTCGCTGTTGCCACTGAGCTCCCTCTGGACAAGATCTGTGGCTTAAATGCTGGTGTTGCCTTCGAAGTTCCATCGAGCGTTGAAACCGAGTCCTTCCCCTCACAGTCCAGCTTGTGTGGGGAGGAAGAGTATTCACTAGATGGAGGGAAGAAGTCACTGGACGCTGAGAAGCCCTTGTCTGTAGTTACATCTCCTGTGGATCTAACCCACATACTTTCTAGCAAGCAGGGTGCTGATACCAGCCCTCTCCTTCACCTGAGGCCCAAGGACTACCTGACGGGAAGTGGCCAAGATTCCTCACACCTCATCTTGGTGACTTTTGAAAGAAAGGTTACCTCTACTAAAAAAGTGAGCATCCCAGGCATTCTGGTTCCTGATATAATGGCTTATGACTCCAAAACTCAAACTGTATCTGTTGCCTCCAATACTTGTAATGTTATTTTAGTCTATTCACTGACTTCATCCAATTTACCCAATATTCAACAAATTCAGCTGGAGAAAAGCGAAAAGCCAAAGGGCTTGTGCTTCTTGACCAATAAATTGCTCCTGATACTGGTTGGAAGACAAAAATTCACTGACCCTGCTTTTCTTCCCTCTTCAAGATCGGACAAATACATGATCCGATTGATGATTAAGGAACTAGTATTTGAAATGGGTCCTTCAAGGTCTGTGTCAGCTGATGGCAGCTCCAGTGTGAACCTTTCCAGCATTCCTCATGATCCCTCTAGGGATGTGCACCCTCTCAGCCGTGGGCTCCTGATACCAGATCGCTCTGCCCTTCAGTCCCCTACGAGCCGAAGGAAACTCATTGAAGAAATCAAGAGTCCTGGATATGAACAAAACTTGGTGTTGAACATCAGCGACCTCAAAGACAAGAAGATCTCCATGAATTTTCCTCCGGCTGTTGAGACTCTGGATGCTGAGCCAGTTAACCGGAGTGTGGCACTGTCTAATGCTTCGAACAAGCCAACATCCCTGAAAATGCAGCCTGAGGCAGCTTCCAAAATACCCAATTCTTACAAGAATAACCTGTTCAGTGAAAAGGAGGCGAGTTACTTTTTGAAAAATGTGGAAAAATTGTCTGGTAACTTCTTAGAATTGCAGCATCAGCTCTGTGAATTAACTGAGCTGCTAAAATCCGGGAAGAGAAATCTTCCGGTGTACCCATCCTCTCAGGAGCCCTCATTTGTTAACATCACCTGCCAGGTAATTTTAATATTGGAAGCCTTAATGATGAAAACTGTTTATGGCTGAATGTTCTTTGTAATGCTCAAGTAGCAGTCAGTAGGATTAGATTTCCCTCCTGTTCCTGCAGGTGGAACTGTGGTTATAAATCCCATTACTCTGCAGGTTTCCAGTGTTTTTAAAGCAATGGGATATCCAGGAATGTGCAGCTCCCCATCCCCAGCTCACAGTGGGCCAAACCCCTCAGCTCTGCGCTGAGGTTGCTGGGACTCCAGAGAGCCCACATGTGGAAGCTCAGTTGCAGAGTTAAAGTCCTTTATGGAGATCTAGGAAGGGAGTGCTTTTCCTAGGCAACTTTTAAAGCTTTCTCTATAGAAATTAGACAAGAGAAGATTTCCATGTGTGGGAATTGGTATCAATCTCCTGCTCTCCTGTGAGGACAACTAAAATAATGGAGACTGAAACAAAAGCAAATTGCTTTGGCTTTGAAACAGAAATGTTGCTAATTAGCATTGAGAGCACCATCCAAGGAGAGGAAAGAGGCCTTTAGGGACGCAATAGATAATTCCATTAATGTAGCTTAAAAATGGATTTAAAGTGAAATTTCATGTAAAAAACACTTTCTTTGACTGACAGATTTGCTCTTGCAAATCTCACACTAGAAGGGGTAAGCTACCTGATTATCAAAACCTATCACAGATCTACTGGGTCATTTCTAGCATTCAGATTAATAAGTCTTAGTCAGTATTCAAAGTTATTTAAACTGCCGTTTTCCTTTCAATTAGCTCTTACTTTTAAGCTTTATTATTGCAAAAAATTACCAACTTTTGTAGCATTGAACTCTTAAGTTCTAGATCATATTCACTTACTCTCTTCGCTGTTTCCCATTGTAAACATTTAATAACTGTAATAACAGATTTAAAAATGCTCTGCTCTGCTCTGCTGGGCATATTCTTTGAAGATGCTTTTGGATTTAAGGCTTGGGCAGTGATGATCAGGGGTGGGACAAACAAGCCCTTCTGGTCTGTGAGTCTGTTCCTCACCCCAGCATTCATGAGCAGGAGTTCTCACCTCTAAAGTTGTGGATCAGCGGTGGGTGGGGAAAGGTGAGGATGGAAAACCTGCAGCTTTGCAGACTCCCTGGGGAAATGTCCCTCACAGATGGAAGGATGAGGAATGTGCTGTGGATGAAGCTCATGGTTTCTTCAGCAGCAGTGCATGGTTTTCTCTCCTGTTCTTCTGACATGTGCTGGATGAGCACTGTACCTTGCTGCTGTTACTCACTCATCAGCACTTCGAGAGCTGAGACTTTAAAGGATAAATCTTTCAAGTGGGTCTGAATGTTTGTAGCATTTGACTTTGTGTAAATGATGCCACCAAAGACACGTCTGTGGTCTTGTTTTGAGTAATGCCATTTTAACTATACATCACAGTAGCTAATGACTGTTTCTTGCATTTTCAGAAGCAGCTTTCCAAAAGTGATGCAGATGAAAGTCGGCCCGTTCTGCTCTGTGGTGGTAAACTCCGCCTGAACATCATCCAGCAGATATTCAACCTCTCGCTTGTAGAAATGCAACACGGTATGTTTGGATTATCCAAGAGTACAAACACTTCAAACACATTGCCAGAGAAGCTGCCCCATCCCTGGAAAAGTCCAAGGGCAGGTTGGATGGGGCTTGGAGCGGTCTGGTCTAGTGGAAGTTGTCCCTGTCTTTAGCAGGGGGGTGGAATTTGATGATTTTTAAGGTCCCTTCCTACCTAAACCCATGTGTGATTCTATGTGTCATTCTCAGTGAGCAATAGCAATATGCATATTCCATCCGGGCAAAAACCCAAGGGATAAATAATGAAAGATTAATAAAATTCTGCCCTTTTCTTAAGGTAAAAATTCTTCTCTGAATCTTCTTTTACTGAGAAGAATCTTTACATTATTAAAAAAAATGAGCAAACTTATGTATTGATACCTCTTTATCAAGTAGCTAGTTGTACAGGAAAGTTACTTCCAGCCAGTGTTTTACTTGTTTTCAGCTGTTCTAGAGAGAGAAGTCTGAGTAACCAGGAGGGTAGGGTTGACTGGTGGTTTTGGGAGTGCAGTGTTCTATATTTTAATCTGTAGCTCAGACTTTAGGAAATCCTGTAGCACAGAAGCAGCACTGTTCACTTTAGCAGTGCACTTCACAACAGATTTTGCTGTGAAGAAAGCTGCCCCTCCTGCTGCTGTGGTTTCCTCTGCTGTTACCAGTTCATGCTGTGCCCATCCCATGTGTGTGTGTACATGTCAATTCTGAGTGTCTTACTCTGGGCAAAGGTAGGAAACACACCTTGGCATGTGATCTCTCATTGCTACAGATACTCTCTGTGCTATGTTCCATCTGCTTGCCCCCTGTATCTGCTGTCTGCCTTCTTGCAGTTTACTGAGCTACCATCCCAAAGCCTGAGGCTGCTTTTCCTACCATTGGCCATGTTTTATTTCTCCGAAGGAATTGGTGGGATGTTTGTTTGAAATATACAGATGCAAAGTAGGAATGGCATTTTCAAAGCCTGAGTTGTATTGATTTTCAAGTTTGCTCCAAATTAAGCCAAAAGATTAGAGGGTTGTGTGCTTTTAAGCTACAATCTTCTTGTGACCTTACTTGTGACGTAAAGTTACATAATATAAATTTACAAACGGCTGGAAATTATTCTCTGAATTCCCTTCACCCCCACAAGCTCTGTTTTCTTACTTCATCAGCTTAATGGATAAAAATATAAAAGTTTTCTGGTTTATATGTATTGGTAGAAGTCTGGGTTTCAGATTCAAATTGTAAAAAAAAAGCTAATGAGGAAGTCATATAGCAAATGGACCAGAGATGTTGAGTTTGTACAGTATTGTAAAGTATTTCTTCCTTGTATTTCTTGGAATTAAGTATAGCAAAATTGCATAATAAAAAGAGTTTCTAAATTGTCTTTATTACATTAATTTGCCATTTAATTTAATAAGTCTCTGCTTTTTATTGTATCTGCACAGCTTTAGCACTGTGAAATAGCTTATCAATACCTAAATAAAATCAAGTGTGGATGCTTATGAATTCTGTTCAGAATTTCATTCCTCCTCCTCCTCCTTTGAAGCGTGCATTTATTATTGTCTTATCTCCTAGTGGCAAAATTCATCTTAGTGGCCAAGCGTCCTTTATTTTTGAGATTGTTCGACCTGTATCTTTTCATACCTTATTTTTTTTAGAAAGCTGTAAATATACAGAAGCATTGAATTCTCGAAGAAATTTGTTTTTTGCCTTCAAGATCCCCTAATTACACAGAAATTTACAACAGCCATGTGCTTGTCTTCTCAGGTTCCTCTTGGATTGTTCTCACAGCGGACAGTGAGGGCTTCATCCCGTTAATGTTTACATCCACCCAGGAGATCCTCATCAGAGATGCCAGTGCAAAAGGCTACAGTTCCCGCTCCTCCAAAACTCTGGACATCATCAGCTCCACACAGGAGTGTAGATCCACTTCTTCTGAAAGCCTGGATATCACCAGTTCTCTGGAAGTCCTGAGGGACTGCTCCTCCAAGACCTTGGACAGCAGCAGTCCTCCAGAAGAGCCCAACAATAAAATGTAGTTTTTGACAGTGTTTTTTCAATGCCTGTCTGATGATGGGAGGCTTTTATGTTTACTGTATGGGACTGCAGATTATCAACAGCAGTCTCAAATCTCTGAACGATTTCTATAATTTTTTGTTGCATTGTAAATTATTTATTTAATCCTTGGAAACATTAACTTTTTTTTATACTGACCAGTGGTTTTTTAACTATGCCTCTTGCAGTACAGACAAGGTTGAAAGTGTGCATTCTTAAAAGTTTCTGAGCTCAAGTTTCCATCTTGGTCTTTAATACATCGGTGTTTTTAGATAATAGTAAACTTGGATAATAAAGAAATCCTTGAAAATGCTGCATTGCCCCCGGCTTCTTCCCTTCTACCAAAGCTTGAAATATTACACTGGTGTTATTTAGGAGCAGTGCCTGCAGAAGTGCACCTGGGTTTGCACTGGTGTAAGCACCAATTTAGGTTCATGGAGTTTGGGACAAAGTAGGATCATGTGGAATTTCCATATTGTGTGGAAGCAAGATCCTTTTCCCCTCCTGTACCTGCCTATAACACCTCTCTGCTCCCACCTCTGTGGATTTGGGGAAGTTGTCACATGTCTCATCTTTTGTGGTGAGAACATCCAATTAAAGTCTGACAGAAGAAAATGTTCTGTGAGCTTTTGTAGTGAGAGAGAGAAAATGCAAAGGGGAAATTTAGAAAAGGTTTATGTAAGCATAAGTTTATGTAATGTGGATTGCAGCACTGAAGAAAAGACTAATCCAAGATTGCTCCCCATAAAATCACAGCATGATAACATTAAGCAGTTTATCAGGCTTTCACAGTGGCACTTACTGTGTGAGAAGGCATCCAGCAACTAGATTATAGAATTGGAGCTGCTGTCTCAGGACTAAGATAATCTCTTTTTTTCATTGCCTGTTTGGAAATTTAGCCACTGTCAAAAGAAATCTCTCCACAAAAATACAATATTAAAGATACAACACTAGCAAAAACTGCAGAGAGCACTGAGCACTGGGTGGTGAAACTACAACTTACAGCTTTTGGTGAACAGGGGAGGAGGAAAACAGGTGAAATAATTTAGCAATTGTGGGCTCAAGCCTTTACATAACAATCATCTGTTCTCAGTAATTGTCACTGTTCAATCAGAAGGTGGACCATGATTACAGCTGTCCTTACCAGAAAGTCACTGAATCCAGAGCCTCAGCACTGAGTGTGGGTTCAAAGCAGGCTGGGTGCTGGGGATGGTCCATGTTTCTTCACACCTTCCCGACAGTTCTTTTTTCATGCCTGTTCCTGCTTCCAACATCCAACTAACACACAGGAGGAGAGGGTTAGGGCTGAGTGCTCTTGGCTCTGCAGCACACCTTGGCCTTGAATTGCTCATGCCCCAAATGTTGCTTCTATAATTTTGTTATGCAGCCAGTGTATAAAAATTAGCTACTTATTCTGGAATTATCACCTATTTGTGTTAGATTGACAAAAGACAGTGTCTCATACCAGAAGAGTGCTCAGTCTCAGGTTGCACCAGAGATGTGTGGAGTTCTTCCTGCTCCCCAGGTGAGCACCAAGGACTTGCCTGTGCACAGGGCATTGCTGTGTGCGGTAACTGGAGCAGACACTGCAAGTGCAAGACACCCACTAAGAGCTGCTAAAAATTTGGTCGACAGATTGCACTGGTTCTTCATGGTCTGCTCTGTGCATGTGGATAAATACTGCATGTAAAATAAAACCCTAGGAATCTCGGAAGAATGAAATCCTTACAGTATGAGACTTGCTTATCTCATGGAATTATGAAATGGTGTGGGTTGGAAGGGACCTTAAAAATCATCTCATTCAAACCCTCCTGCCGTGGGAAGGGACACCTTCCACTAGACCAGGTTGCCCCATGCTAATTCCTCATGGGCTGCAGCCAGTTTGAACAGAAACTTCTCACCCCGTGTAAAGCTGTTACATCATCAAGGTCACAAGCCCGAGTTGGCTTTAGATAGGAAAAAACATGGTTTAGGTAAAACAGATGAAATTCCATGATGGAGAAGACCAAGATGCAAAGGAAATCCTTTCCTGAATGTAGATGATTTCATGTACATCACCAAAGACAGGCTGGCAGGGATGGGTGCTGGGCCTTCAAAGTGGAGCTTTACTGGTGAAGCTGAGCAAATGACCATCAGTTCCTGAGATGTGAGCAACCCTTCCTCACCATCTACGGCAGAGCACAGCGAGAATGAGGACAGGCAGCTGAAGGGAATAGCTGAAATTCATAGTCTCATCTGAGATCATTTGGGATAAGAAATAGATCAGGAAAGAAGGTTTATTTCTGCTTCCACACTTGCAGAGCAAACACCCTCCTTTCCCCAGCATGCAGCAGCGCTGCTGCTCTCCAGCTGGCGTTAGAGGCTGCTGCTCTGTAATGTCTCTAAAGTGGTACTGAGGACCTCTGAATAGTGCCCCAGCTTAAGGACCATTATCGCTCTCTCTTCAGCTCTATTGTGCCAGTTTGTGTCGCCAGAGACTCTAAATTCTCAGGTGCAACATCGCAAAATGTTTCCTCCTCTGCCTTGGGGACAGACAGGTGCTGCTGCTTCATCTTTTGAATGAAGCTTCTCAGTGAGTTAGCATCTGGTTTGTGCAGCAGGTTTGGTGCTTTGTGAAGTGAAAGCCATCTGATTTCATACTTTAAGCCTATAGCACAAACACGTTCTTGTAATCATAATACTCAGCACTCTTGCTGAGTATCTGAACTGTGGAATTGCAGAAAGTTTAAAAAAAAATCGGTGAAATTGCACAAAAACGAAACTCCCTCCTGCACCCACCAGTTGTATGAATCCATCTGACCTTCCCACTAATCAGTCTAGAAGTTTTCGTAAGGGAAAGGCTATTGTAACACTTTGAGTCTATTTTTAGGTAACTATAGTATGAAATTCCTATGAGGTATGCGATTGACCACAAAACTGCTGTAGTCTGTTGCATGGCACTTTGAGCTAACCTGCCCTCCCTTCCTCATCTTAGAGCTGGACAACAGATGCCAGGTCTGAAAGGACCCGAGTTTCCCTTGTGGAGACGACTCCTCTCAAGAAGATTGATTTAATTTTGTGTTTTCTGTCTACAGCCCAGAAAAACATGCAGAGAAGGAGATGAACAAGTGATACTTGGAAACAAACTCTGAACTCAAAAGCAGTTTGCTTTAAAACATTTTCCACTTCAACTACTTTGTTTGGAATGCTGAAGGTGAATAATGATGAGAGGATGTAGCAGGGATTGAATCGAGCAGCAATTCTTAAAAGGTGCAGAAATGACTTAAGGAATTAGTACTCAAATCTCCAGAGCCCTTCCTGAAAACCCAGTGACCTGACACAGAAGGTCCCAGCCTTCAGGGACTCCCCAGGGACAGATGTCTGAGGTGGTGTCCACCTGTTAAAGTGGGGGACTCGGGACAAGGGATCTAATCCAGCTAAGCCGAGGCTGGTCAGTGAGCTCAGGAGCAGGCAGGACAGCGAGGCAGGAGGGGAACACAGAGGCACAGCTGGCAGCCAACAGCAACCCCTCCATCAGTGCCTGGTGGGAACAGCAGCTCGGATATGGGGTTTGGATATGAGATATGGGGTTACCTGATCACCAGCAGGAACTCTCAGGGAGGGGGTGTAACCTCGTGAGGTTTCAGCATTATTGTTGGGCAGGAGCTACAAGGGAGTGAAACTGGAAGAGAAGACTGGGTTGATGGTTAGATTTGATAATCTTAAAGGTATTTTCCAACCGTAGTGATTCCATGATTTTATGACTGGTGACCAGCTCAGCTACTGACTGCCAATAACCAGCCCAATGTGGAAGATTTGGGCTGCCCTCACTGTACTTCAGCAAGGACAAGGAATTGGACATGGTTTGCCTTACAGAGCACTACCCAGTGACATATTAACTCTGTTATCCTTTTCTTTTCTTCCCCTGTTTCTGTAAATCCATTTGTTGGAATTGCCTGTGTGCTGTCCATTAGGCACCCAACTGGTTTAATCCAATCTCCCATGTACTTACTACTCTATTTGGGTATTTTCTGAAGGAGAACCCCTGGGGATTGAACCTGGCCCCTGTTACTGCCAATCAGCAGGAAGGCAAGAGGTTTACATTAGATTAGCATTTAATCTGAATGGTTGTCAACATAAGAATTTGCTTCTTTCAGTCACATGTTCTGAACATGTATAAGGCATAGACATCATTTAAAACTGACAGGGAGACATGCAATTCTAATTCATTTTACTGCACCAACACTGAGCCCTAAAAAAGAAAGTTACAAAAATAATCTTATCCTGCACTTAATCATCCATTCTTTTGTCTTACAAAAATACATTCATTTTCGCAACAAAACGTGGAATAAAAAAAATGAGATTTTTCAAAATATAAAAATAGTTTGCTTCATTTCATCTCCAGAAGCTTTCTATTTTCTTTTGGCAGTTCCCATTGCCGGTACCATATGCAAAGTGAGAACTGAGTACATCTCAGTGAGATAAAGATCACATCGTCTCTCCGGAGAAGAAGAAAACAGTTTACAATCCACCAAGTTTACCTTCCAAGAGTGTGAATGCAGTTTGGGTGTTATGCAATTTTAGAGGCAACTACATAACTGATCTAGAAATAATATTTTAAGCCATATTCAAATGACTCCACTCAACTCCAGCCAGCAGTTTCTACAGCCCTTTTATTGCTGGGCTAAGTATTCAGTTTATATAAACTGACATGGACCCAGTGCCTTGTAGCTACAGATTTATAGCACCTGAAAACATAACCCATTTAAAAACATTTAACAGCCTTTACTGGGGCTTCTGGTTATTTTTAAACATGACTATTCAGAAATACACAAATATTACAGAATAAATCGAATGCCCAAAACTCTTCTCTGTGATGTTTTGAAGCTATGTGATATTGCTATATAACTTACCTACTTCAAAGTGCAGTAAATGTGGTATTTCAAATTCCATCAGACTCAAAATTGTAAACAGGCTTATGGTTTTTATTGTTGTAAACATATATGCCCCAGGCATACATATCTTGGTTTGTCCAAAAACTGAAACAAGAAAAAAACCAAAAAACCCCAGCCTCAGATGGCAAGTCAACAGAAGTCTTAAATGCAGTTAACTCTTACCCACACACACTCAAAATATATCCTTAGAAGCTCCCTCATGATTAAGGATTTTGCTGAATTAGGAGAGTTCATAAGGCTTTCGACTTCAAACTTGCCTGACGAGATTTCAGTATCAAACATAAGAGACACTCCATGGTTGCACTGATTTTACTTCACAGTGTCCTTCAGCAAAAGCTTTCCCAGTTTCGAGTCCCAGCCACTTCCCAGATGGCCCTGAGCAAATTACAGGAGAGCACTTCCTCCAGATGCTCTCAAACAGCACCAAGCCCATCCTCCAAAGGCACTTCTGGTACAGCAAAAAGGCACCTCTCACAGAGTCACACAGTGAAGGCAGTGGGATGGAATTCCTGTCTGGTTTTGCATTATGCTCATTCTTTCAAGGTGAACAAACCTCTTGGATTCCTCACTCTCCAGATTTAGATATGTCTTCAGAGTCTAGTCATTTTAGCCTAAACTTGGAGCCAGTCTCTGGAGGTCTCTGTTCCTGCACTGACTACAGAATCCAGGAATGGACAGGTCTGAACTTCAGTGCTCTGGAAGGTGCCTGAGGTTAGGTGTGTCTTTCATTTCAAATATGTGCTCAACAGTGTAAATCTGTAGTAGAGATGAGATTCCAGTTGATGTATCTAAAGCATGATAACATCCCTGACAGAAAAAAAAATCACCATTTAAAAGGCAGGTGTAGCCTCATTATTACATAATAGGTGCAGGCTGAGATTAATACCCATGCCATTGTGTTCTGTGAGGCAGAGAGCCTACACCATGTGAGAAATGGGTATGGTGATTACTTAAAGGCAAAAAATTTAAAGAAATTGGAATTACATAATTTTTGGAAGGGACTACTGATTTTGCATGTCCTTGGGGGGGATGTTGATAATAAAAATGTTAAGTTCTCATTCTCTGGCAGAGATCAGTTTACAGGTTTCAGAAGCAAGAAACATCAGTAATGGGAAATGTAGGGTTCTATTTCTTACAGGATCTACAAACTTAAATTACCTCAAAATCTCTTTTAAAAAAAATCCTCAAAACCTGTTCACATCAGTGATTTGCTTCATTTCAAAACAAAATAAATCCTAACTTTATGTAGTATACTTCAGGTTCCCAAGTGCTTTCCAAACACAAGAGTGTGCAAGATATAGGTAGAGATTGTGCTGAAAGTCCACCCCAGCCTCCAAGGGTGAAATAAATTGTGAGTTAATATTTGGGTGGTGCATAATGAATTGGACTCAATGACCCTTGTGAGTCTTTTCCAATTCAGAACATGCAAAAATTCTATGGTCACATTTACACTTTTTTTTCCCCTTGACCTACAAATGCACAAAATCTCCCATGCAACAAGATCACAGCTTCCCATTAATCACTGAAGAACAAACAAAAAAAGTCCAAGCCTTCAATAGCTTGCATTTCTGAACATCTGTAATATTTTTTTAGCACAGTGCATGGAGTTGGGTGTGTATTTGCACAACGGTGTCCTCTCTTGATTTCTGACTATGTCAGAATCATCCTTTGTCCTTTTTGATAAAATGTGAGCAGAGAGATGACCTGGGAAACTCTCACAGAGTTTGTTGGTGGGGTGAGTCTGAATTTGAAAAGCCACTGTGTTCAAAGCTTTCAGACAGAAGTGTCCTTTTTGTGGCTGTCCAAGTTCTCTGTGCTTTGATGGCTTCTCCTGTTAAAAGCACAACAAATGAAACATGAACACACTTCTGGCTTTCACTGCTGACTAATCAAGCTGAGTTTGGCAATCTTGAACAGCTGAGAAGCTCCAGCAAGGTGTGGTTGCTCTGGGCAATGACTGAAGTCCCTGAACAGAGGGACCAGTCCCATTTCAGATTGTTTACCCTGTCCCCTCCAGTCTGCAGAGAGGCCTGTGTCATATCTGCCAACCCCCTGCACACATCTTGGATATCTTGGGGCATGAATTGGTCCCAGACACCCATGCTTAGGTCTTAGAATTGACCCCTTAGCATGGAAATCAATTTCCAATTCGAATAAATTGGGATAATAAAATCAAGATAGAGTAACAATATATTTTTTGATATTTTATCCATCAATCTGCTAGGACTGTCCTTATATATGTCCTCAAGAATTGACAGAGGTAGATGAATTTGAGCTAGACAAGATTTTCCTTGGAGAAGGAGAAACACGGAGGAAGGGGGAGTGATAGGGTAAAAAGGGAAAGAATAGCTCAAAGCTGACCTCTTTTTTTCTCCTACAATCTCTTCTGCCTACTCTTCTGAATGATTTGGATGTTTCTTGTATTACATAAACACCAAGAATACAGTCAACAATACCATTTTCTTCGATATAAAAGTAAATTGTAACTATTCACATTTTCCCCAGAAATTTAATCTGTGTAGAATATTCCTCATATCTGGCCTGAAACAATGTACCACAATAGTGCTTTGTGAACCACTCCAGAGAAAAAGTAAAATAGAGCAGCTGAAATTTCTGATAAATGGTCCTCTAAGCAGGTTGTACTACACTACAAAAAAGAGATACTGGAATATGTAATGGTTCCATTCCGTTAATAATTTGACTAAGAGCACATTGTTCTGTTTTGTTGTAAGGAGTATCTATTTTCTTATTATAAAATAATAATTTTCCCAGTATGATTAAGAGCTGCTATGGTAATGTTGCTGCTGTTTTACTGCCAGTCCAAACCTACCTTAACTCTTCAAGGGCAAGCTTTGTTTCTTTTCGACTTTCTTCAGTGATTGGGTAAAAAAGGAGTATAAATAAACCTAAAAGGATGAGGACAGCAGGGACTGCTCCAATGAGGAGTTTCAGCGTGAGGATCACATCATCTGACTGTCTGCATATCCCTGGCTTGTATCCAGTAAACCTAAACAAATGGAAACAAGCAGTGTGTGTATGTTCAAAGCTAAAAGGCAGTTGTTCACCTGAAGACTTCCTTCTCTCCCCCAACACTCTTATAGACTTTTCTCCTATTTTTCCTACATCTCTCTTTTTCCCTTCTCCCCACTACATTTCAAATCGTGTTTTTCAAACCTTATTTTTGTGCTTGACTTCAGATAACTGCATTACCTCTGTATTTTCTTGTTATTTTATATAACATTAAAGTTAATTATTGCTGTTGAAATTGGTGAAATTACTTGCATACTTTTAAAGAAAGGATTGTGGAACCCCACATAAGGAAATAAACTGATGTCCAGGAAGTTCCACCTGAACATGAGGCAGAACTTCCTTCCTGTGCAGTGACTGAGCACTTGAACAGATTGCCCAGAGAGGGTGTGGAGTCTCCCTCCCTGGGGATATTCCAGAACCATCTGGACACAGTCCTGTGCCATGTGCTCTGGGATGACCCTGCTTGAGCAAGTAAAGTTGGAACCAGATGATCCACTGTGGTCCCTTCCAGCCCTACCCATTCCGTGATTCTGTGGTTCTGTGAAATTGATCTGTTATGTGTTTCCTATTAATATTCTGCAAAGTATTCAAGCTCTGCTTTAAAAGCATGCAAGTAATTTGACCAATTTCAACAGCAATAATTAACTTTAATTTAAACACACACTTAAGCACTCATCTCAAGATAGACAAATTTACTCAAGAGCTCAGAGTTAGGTACACACTTAGACTTCATTGATTCAGGGCTTCCATGCAGTCCCACAACTGCTGATACACTCCAATTCCTATTCCCAATTTGTGGACTGGGTTTTTCCTCTGAACACCCACCTAATGAAAGCTACGGCTCATTTGGCATCACTATGTCTTCTGTGTTCTCCCACAAACATCTGCCTTGGCAAATTGCTGGGACCCAACTGGAATGCAATTGAAAAGGGGCTAATTGGGGAACAGCAAATTGTTTGAGGGTTTTAGCAATAAGCTGCTAAAACTCCTAAACCCAAAGTGTTCAGCCAAGCATCGCCTGTTATTTAGCAATTTCAGCTCAAGGCCCTGAAGCATAACATTCTGGTTAGCAAAACCTAATCTGGAGCCAAGGGCTAGACAGTGTTTCAGACAAGTTCCCTCCCAAGTGTTTGTTGTGTGCTGTAGCAGGGACAGGCACAGGCCCTTTCTGCCAGGTCTTGCACAAAGTCAGAGCAGGGGTTGCCTGACCACTTTCTCAACCTGTCTAGTCACAACAGACAAGTCAAAGTGGAAAGAGATCATAAAGCATCTCCCAAAGTGACACAGTCCAGATGATGGGCAGAGCTGTGAGAAAGGCTGCTCCTGACCCTAATCGGTGTCCAGCTCCCTAAACCCATGCAGGAATTAGTGATCCTTTTATGCTGAACAGGCCACTGGCACCCCTAAAAGTACTCATATCCATGTAAAGACTTAAAAACTCATAGAGATAGTCCAGTCCAGGAGCAACAGGGAATGCACAAAGCAGCTGCGTCACTGTGGGGGACCTTCATCTGCTGCACTTTCATGTTTAACTCTTTATTCATACAAACCACTAAAATTTACATGAGCAATTGAAAAGAAGAAAATCTAAAGGGAAGTCAGGTTTTTCTGAACTGAAACATGTCAGGGCAGGTAACTTGATGCTCAGTGGTCTGGCCTAGATGGCAACAATCCTGTCTTTAGTGGTCAGCCATCTGGAGCTGCTGGCACTTTCAGGCTCAGGGCATAAACGTAATTAACTCCACAGGGTAAAGGTGTAGTAACCTCAGAATGCTTTCAGAACAGATCCACTAAGTGGAAACACAGTGTTACTTACTCCAGCCCTGCTGCAGAAATTCCTAAGCCAATTCCTGCTGACATCTTGGTAAAAAAAACATAAGAAGAATAGAAAATGGTTTCCTGTCCTTTTCCATGGGGATTCTGCAGGCGAAAGTTGTCAACAACATCAGGCAGCATTGACCTAGAAGTGAGCAAGATAAAAGAAAAACTCAAGCCAAAATTTCTTTTCAAAGTCCAAACTTAATGAAATAGAGCACAGCCCTCCTCCATTTTTAAACTGATTGATGTAGTCATGCACATGAAAGAATCTAGTTCAAAAGGTTCTACTGCTGGAGAGGAGGGCAAAAAACGTGTAAGAAAAGCATGGCCACATATTACAATGTAGAAAACCACTGAAAAGCCATCAAACACTTGAGAAGTGACAAAATTTCCCTGTCTGCTTGTCATTCCAATCAGAAGTTGTGATATTAAAAAAAGAACAACAAAAAACCCCATGTTTCTTAAGATTTCAAGGGACTCTGAATCTCTGAATAGTTCCACTCTGAAATAACTCTTTTGACAAGGTAACAACATTTTCAGAAACCAATGAAGCCTATTCTCTCTCTACTTCAAAGAGACTGAATTTGGTAATGGAGAATTAGAATGGAAGCTGTTCAAATGTCAATTGTGAATTGCCGTTTTACTTCCACCATATGTAGTCATTTACTGTTGGAAAAAAAGGGCTTCTCACCCTCTGTGCAGAAAAGCTTATGTAGTCTGACAACTTATTTCAAACTATGTATTCCATGATCTCTTGGAGTTTTCAGGGCATTATACAAACAAATTATAAAAAACAGTGCTCTCTGGTTTATTTGACCTGAATAATGATTCTTTATTCTGAAGAGGAAATGTCCCACCATGCTCATCCCTGAGCTGTTTTTCCACATTTATTTTCAGTCCTCAAGTTCAAAGGACCTTGAATTCTTGGTTTCTTTTAATCATAACCTGTGTTATTTGATCTATAACAGAGGACTGCTCAAGCAGGGATACACAGAATCCTGGAATGATTTGGGTTGGAAGGGACTTTAAAGATCATCTCATTCCAACTCCTTGCCATGGGCAGGGACACCTTCCCCTAGACCAGGTTGCTTCTGCCCCATCCAGCCTGACCTTGAACATTTCCAGGGATGGAGCAGCCACAAGTCCTCTGGGCAACCTGTGCCAGGGCCTCACCACCCTCACAGTAAAGAAATTATTTCTAAACCCTAACCTAAATCTGTCATCTTTCAGTTTAAAGCCATTACCCCTTGTTCTATAACTACATGCCCTTTTAAAAAGTAAGGTTAGACACAGTTTGCCTTATGTCCTCTGCTCCATTCTTAATTGCTCAGCATTAATTGATTTGCCTAACTTCATAATTCCTGAAGCAATGTTATCACAAGTTCTATAGCTACTCAGATTATTGATTAATTTACGTACTCTTATGGAAAAAGAGCAGCTGCAGTTACAGTAGATGTAATCTGTTAACAACAGGGCAACCAAGGTCACATCATTGCAAATAGCATCTATTATAAAAGCAAAAAAGATTCTTGGAAATAGTGTCTCTTGCCATATTCTGCTTCTTTCAGAGGCAAATTCCATGCAGTAGTACATACATGTAATGCAAAAATACATTCATTCCCCACCTCAAATGTAACATTCTCCTACCATGGCAACAGAAGGGATGCTGCAATGCTCAGACCAGAGATGAAGGCCACGAAGTAAGCCAGGATCAGGTTTGGAATGGTCACTAGCATGACTGCGAAAGGGATCATCCACTGAGGAAGAAAAGCATCACATCTAAGTTACAGCATGCACTGCTCAATGCTGTACAGATTGTTCCCTTCAAAATACAAAACTATGTTACAGAGCAGTTCACACACAGCAATGTCTCACACTTCAGTATTTTGGTGAAATAGCATTTCCAAAGAGCCCTGAGCCAATCTGTACTTAACTATCCAGAATAATTGGAGAAAAGTAGGACAAGTGATGGCAGTGTTGTCTCTGTTAGCAGCATTAGGGCTACAACTGAACTAGTAAATTAAACAGACCCCAGAGCCTATTTACCAGTCTTGAGGCCAACTGACAGACCCTGGCTACATTCATACACCTAAACATTCAAGGTCTCCAAAGAACCTATGGCCATATCAATACTTTTTGTGAAGAGCACTGAAGTGGGTTGATTCCCAAACTGTGCCCAGACAGAATAATAGAATGGTTGGAAGGGTCCTTTAAAGATCATCTTGTTCCCGCCCCCGTGCCATGGCCAGGGACACCTTCCACTAGACCAGGTTGCTCCAAGCCCCACCCAACCCAGCCTCAAACATTTCCAGAGAATGCCCTAGCATGCACAGCTTCTCTGGGCAACCTGTGCCAGTGTCGCACCACCCTCACAGTAAAGAATGTCTTCCTAGTATCTAATCTTAATCTACCCTCTGTTAAGTTAAAGCAATTTCCCCTTGTCCTATCACCCCATGCACCTGTAAAATGTCCCTCTCCAGCTCTCTTGTAGCCCCTTTAGGCACTGGAAGGGACTCTAAGGTCTTCCTGGAGCCATCCCTTCTCCAGTCTGAACAACCCCAACTGTCTCAGCCTGTCTTCATAGGACAGGTGCTCCAACCCTCTGATCATTTTTGTGGTCCTCCTTTGCACTCACTCCAGTAGGTCCATGTCCATCTGAGGTTGTGGGCTCCAGAGCTGGGTGCAGCAGGGCAGCAGGGGTTTCACAAGAGCAGAGCAGAGGGGCAGAATCACCTCCCTTACCTGCCCACAGTGTTTTTGAAGTGTTTGTTTTTGTAGGCTGCAAGTGCACATTGCTGGGTCATCTCGAGCATCTTGTCAACCAACACCCCCATTTCTTTCCCCTCAGGGATGGTCTCAATCCATTCACTGCCCAGACTGTTTTCATTCTTGGGATTGCCCTGATCCAGGTGCAGGATCTTGTGCTTGGCTTTACTGAACTTCATGAGGTTCCCACAGTTCCACCTCTCCAGCTTGTCCAGGTCCCTCAGGGTGGCATCCCTTCTCTCCAGCGTGTCACTGTCACCACACAGCTCAGTGTCATCAGCAAACCTGCTGAGGCTGCCTCAGTCCCACTGTCCCTGTCACTGACAAAGATGTTGAACAGCGCCAGTCCCAATGCAGACCCCTGCGGATGACATCCCTCACTGGTCTCCACTTGGACATAGAACCATTCACCCCAACTCTTTGGGTGTGGCCATCCAGCCAATTCTTTGTCCACTAAGTGGTCCATCCACCCAATCCATGCCTCGCCATCTTACAGACAAGCATGAAACTCAGGATAGAGTCAAATGCTTTGCACAAGTCTGGGCAGATACTGCCAGTTGCTCTTCCCTTATCCAAGAACACTGATAATTCTTGGGAGGCTGATAATCAGCTTGGGCAAAGATTTTTCTGCCAGCTGAGTAACCAAGATGACAAAATGTTAGTTTCAATTCTAGGCCAGTGGAACTACTTCATTTACAATTAAAGACAATGCCTTGAAATACCCTCACACTGCATTTCAAGGGGAGTGGCAGGGCTTCAGTGGTCTTTTTAAACTGTAAATACAGCATTTCATGGATCACCTTCAGTCTTGAAGGAAGAAGAATTTGATTTCATTTCCAATCACCACTTTAAAGCCATATAGTACTCAGCAATAACTAAACCCAAAAGTCACAGTGGTTTACTCCACACAGCCGGATCCACTCATGACATGGCATGACAAGTCACTGAGATTACCCTCAAAACCAAATTAATTTGGGATGCTTGGGATTTGTTTTCTGGCAGTGCTCATAGTCACTGGATTTCTTCAACTTCAACTTGAAGCAATGGGCTTACAGGACTGAAAATCCACTATTTTAAATGCTGATTGAATGCCTACTGCCCAGCTGTCCTATACCCATCACATGCTCCATCTCCCATGCCTGTGAATCACAGGCACAGCAGCACATGTAGAATCCAGAACCAGGGGCTTATCTACAGGGCTTTTTAATGATGGGGGATTAGTTTAACATTAAGTGTTTCAATCCTCTATACGTGCAGCTTGGGAGCTGAGGGTATGAGAAGAGCTTTCACAGAGAGTGATTCCCCTAAGCACTGCTATTTACAGTTCTGTATGATAAGTGATTCTGGGAGTCCTGGAGCCTAATCCATTATGCTTATGTTTTAAATTCATTTCCCATCTAAAGCATTTGCTCCCAAACTAAGGAGGCAGAAAATAACCTTTCCTGACTGTAAGTTCCCAGCACAGGCAGATAATCCTTGCATTAGCCCAGTGTTGTGGCAAAATCGTTATTTCACCACAAGAGAGCACTCCAGCAATACAAGATTTTATGTTGTCTATAAGCAATTTTATGACTGCCTTATGCTCCACATGGGGCACCCACTCAGAAACCAAAGCACTTAAAATTCCAGATCGATAATAATAATCATTGTAACTGTAATTTCCTAGAGAAAGAGAAGCAGGGCCGGCAGGACTGAGGTTACAATGCCCTAAAGTCTCGCTCATGCAGTGGCAGCACAGTCATGGGGGCAGTGCTCCCACTGCAATAAACAGCTAATGCAGCTCCTTCTTTCTTACTTGTAAAGCAGATATTCTGTTATTGGCATCTGCTCCCTCATCACAGGGCTGCTGCCCTCTGAGTTATAAACAATATCTGGAGTTATCCCATGCCTTCCATCCATCCCCTGACAGCACGGTGGAAGGTGACCCTGCTGGGATGCTGAAGGTTGTCCTGGTCTGTGCAGCAGCACATTCTGAAGGGTAAAGCAGGAAAAGGTGCAGGGAGGATGTGAGTGGAAACAGGATGGAGAGTGGAAATGGGGCTGCAAAGACACAACTCATCTAGCTCATGTCTCCACACTGCACAGTGCTCATAGGTGGCAAATAAACAATTGTTTATCTGTGAGGAGTGTCTATATTTTTACTAAATCCTCCAAAACCCACAGCCAAAAGATATTATTGTCTGGAATGGAAGCTAGAGTTCTGAGAGAGTGCCATCTTCTGTTTTTAGACACCTTGCCAAAACCATGAACCAAGAAGATGCCACACTTCTTGAAATTTCTCATGACAACTTCACCTCCAGTCACCTGGGAGGCTGAGACTTACGGAGTGTGAGTTCAATGTTTGCCCCATGAGGGCAGAGCAGACACCTAAATGAATACAGCACGTGGAAGCTGAAGGAAATAAACAGAAGAGAATAATTTCTAGCCTGTGCACCAACCTGGTCATGGGAAGAATGCTATCAAGGATCCTGCTTGGGTATTACCTCATAATTCCTGAAAGTCTAGGCTTTAAACTTCTAGGAACTTTAGATACTTAGTAACAACTGTTGGTCACCTCTTGTGGAGGAATGAGTAAAAAAGGAGAAATATTAGTGGAAGGAAGCCAAGATTCCATTTGCTTTCCTACCTACCCTGCCTTCTATCCTCACTGAGGGATCTCTTCAACACAGAATCACCTTAACAGGAAAAATTAGTCTGGGGCAGTGGGACTTTTTTTTTTCAGGAAACTGAATTTCAAATCACATGTTCCCTCTGAAAGCTGAGGTTTTAGAGAAAAAAAATCGTATTCTCCTTCCCTTCCAGCAGAACATTCCCCAATGACAAACTTAGGAGCCTTAAATGATGTGCTTTTATTTCACAGTGGGAGAGTACAGATTAGCTGTACAGATCACACAAGGTGGTAGGATAGGAAGCTCCTGTGATGCACTGTCAGACACAAAATCCATCGCTGAGCACACAGAGTCCCTTGAGAAATGTCTACAAGGTGAAACAGAGAGGTGGCTTTTTTTTAATCCATCCCCCACTCAGACCATAACAGTCAAGCAACTCAACTGTAAAATTAAGTTAAACCATGTTTACAGAGGTGCTGACAGGCTTTCCAGTCATGTAAAACTAAATTTATGAGCCAAGTTGGTTGAAGAAAGCATTTTTTGTGGCCAAGTAGACAGAGGAGGAGATTTCCTAAGGAGGAAATCTGCATTCCCAGGTCTAGTCAATGGTCCAATAGTGCTTTTGGCAATTCTCTTTGCTCAGTGGTAAAAAGAAATAAGGATGGGGCTTGGATTCCAGATGCCTACTTCAAAACACATAACAATTCAGCATATTTGGAACTTGGGTTTTAAAGTTACTTCTGATTCCTTGGAAGTCATTCCAACACAGCTTTTAATTCCAAAAAATTATAAACTGTTCAATTCTATTCAATAACTGTCACCAGACCTAAATTTTTCAGCTTTGTTCAGATTTTGACATATAGCTTTGGGTTGAATTTTTCAAGTCCTCCTGCTTTGTTGTGCACAAGGCAATTTTTCTTTCCTCTTTCATAAGTAATTGAAGGTAAACAGGGGGAAAATGGGGAGGAACAGGCCTATACAATAACTCACCGAGGATGATGACAGAAAATTGCTGCTGTCTGCACTAAGTAAGGGACTTAAAATAATCCATCAGTGACAAGGGCAGGCTCCCTGAGCTGGCTTTGCAGAGCAGTGTCAGAGTTAAACTGGGCTTTTTTTCTCAGGTAGGTCACCTTTTTCTTTACTTCACTAATAACTCTCCCTCTGTATTCAGAGGGATGTGGGTGCTCCTGGAGGGGGATGTGTAAGAGAGTTTTGTTTTTCCATGGGACTGAATTACCAATGCAGACACCTCAGCACTGTATACAAAGACAAAACAAGACTTGTACAACAGATAACTTATTGACATGAGGCAACTCACGAATTTATAAACTGAATTTATAAAACCTCACTGAGGCTCACTTTGAGAACAGTTAAATGAGGAGAATTTGTGCAGATTCTTAAATAAACTGGGACCTCCCTCCAGCATCAATCCATTTCTCAAAAGTTTCCCTTGGAAACTTGGAATCTGTCTGAAATTTGGTATAATGATTTAAAACAAACTTTGAAATGGAGCAAATTTCTCATAGATTGAGGTTAAAAGCACTTGAAAGAGCTCCTGAAGTGGCTCCAGTTGTCAAATGAAATGAGGACAAGCAGATTTTTTTTTCCTCAGAGGATTTGCTTACCGAAATCCCACATGCTGCACACTTCTTGCCAAATCTCTGCAGAAACTTCTGCCAGAAGGGAACGCTCACGGCTGCTGATACCTGCAAGGGACAAAAACCCATATCTGTACTGTACTTACTGCCACTGCCTTCTTCAGCTGTAGAGCTCACAGACACCTTTTTGTCTAGTACATAAAGGCCTAAAAGGAAGGTGAATATGCAGATTCCTGTTTCTCCTCATCCTTTTGAGTGACTTTTAAAAATCCATTATTAAGCTATCCATGAGAGGGTTTTCCACAGTCAAATACTAGAAGACAGCATCTTAAAATTTCCTTTTCTAATGTGGGCCACAGCAGTTAAAACTGTGCTCAGTCATTAAAGTTCAAACACACTGCAAATAGTCACACTTTGTGCTAATGCCTTTTGCTACATTGCATGAACTTGACAAATGAGTGAAATTAGCTCTATCCCATGGCACAGGAAGAAAGCTGAAGTGCAAGATAAACTTATCCTAAGATGTACTTAGAGCACATATTCCATACTGTGTGTCCCTTCTTAGGAACAATCGGTAAGAGAAATAGTTGCTTGCAGTCAACATTTCTGTTTCATATACTGAAATACTCACCAAGCAACACAGTACCAATGCACTGAAGTACTGCCACCAAAGGCAGTCTTACATTTGACCCTTATTTAAATGTCATCTAATTGTTACAGCTATATTTCAGTCTTTACTGATATTAACACCACTGTATCTTGTCTGTCTTCTCAGTGACCATCACTTGCAGAGCCTTAAGATACCCAACATGTTAGAGATGCTCTCCAACATCTTGGTTTTAGTGGTTTTGGAAAAGGTAAGTCTTAAAATGTGGGAAAAGGTAAGTATCACCTAAGCAAGCAGAATTCTACCTCTGTCAAGAGGTCAAGAAAAGAGGTTCTGTAAAAGGATCTTTTTATCACACTGCCAATTGCTCTAAAGAAGACTCTTCATATTTCTGGATATTTTAAATATTTATCCTTGCAAGCTGCTTAGCCCAGAAGAATTGTGTGTATGAATATGCGAATTAAAGTTGCTTTATTTTCAGCACATAAGATTGGGGAAAAGGAAAAAGTTGGTAAAATTCCAGACCTCCTTTCTAGAAGCAGCTTTTGCCCTTTATAGGAGCAGAAAATTGCTTACAACTAAAAACAACCAGGAATGAATTTTAAAAAGCTCCACTATTTTTTTAGAAGTGCAGTAGGGAACACCAGCTCTATTTCAAACAGGCAATGCAAAAGACAATGTAGCTTCCTAGCAGCTCTGCTGAGCCACAAAACTCTACTTGTCTTCTTTTATTTTGTGCCAAAGCCCAGTGAGAACCAGGTTACATTTGGGAGAGAAGTGCAACTTACCAAGATGGTCACCACCAAATACTGGAAGTGATTGCGGAGGCCAGCAGCGTGAGTGCAGAACAGGACAAAGTTGCCCTGCTCCAGCTGTTGAATTGAAGACATTTGGTGACCACCAAAAAAGAGAGGAAAATTAAAGAGACAAAAATTACATGACACTCCATATTAGTTAAACATAGTCGGTGACTGATGTGGTAGATGTAGGATTTGGAAGTCTCATTCTTTCCTTGTTTGCAACAATTTAAAGAAGCAATAACTGTCCCATTATCACTGGAATAACATGCCAGTAATACTGAGGCAAGCAACAGGGAAACCACACCTAACGGAGCATAACAGTGAGCAAAACAGAAATGGCCCTATGAAAGGATTCTGTCTCAAGGCTTTATTCCCTATGTCCCAATTGCCTTGTGTTGTCACAGCTGCAGGCTACTGCAAGAAACTGCCCTTTCCTTTCCACAGCAAGGCCATAAATCTTTCTCCAGAAGCTCTGACTCCAAAACAAGTAACTTTTCAGCTGCAATAACACTCCTGCCAGCTTCCTGTGGTAAAGCAGCTGGTTCTGTATGCAACCTCAGCTATGGAATGTAGCTTTGGGTCAGATATCTCCCTAAATCTGAATCCTCATCAGATGGGAGGATCTAACTGCACTGTGTTATATGACAGGTGAAGCCACTGCCACCACCATGCTTCTGCAGACCTCGGGGGGATTCTGAACACCAGAATATGATGGAGGGCCAGCTCCAGCAATTCTGCAGAAGTGGAGTCACAGAGGAGGAGCATTTAATACTCATGCCACAGCAGCATGATCAATTCTTGCTCCTTTGTGTGCTTGTAGATTACAGGTGGCCAATCATCTGTACACAAATTACGATATCCAAAAAGTTGTATCCTGTCTCCATTGCTACCAAAGCCTTCCCTAGTTTGTGTCCCTGTTTGTGCTGCCTTAATTTTAGACATAGGATATCACACTCTGTAATTACGGCCAACACATCTTTACCTGCCCATTCCTTTTGCTGATCAGTAATCCACTCTCTAAATTCCACAAAATCAGTGTCCCTCCCTCAAATAACAGCAGCGAGGGTTGCTTATGCTGGCTGAGCTGAAGTAACACAGCTTCCAGCTCCTGCCTCCCCTCACACCTTCCCTTCAGCCTGCACAAATAGCAAAATAAAGAGATATGGACTGACAGAAGATCTTTCCTGCTCCTGGTGTTGTCAGCAAGTACTTGGCTGCCAGCAACCAGATGTGCTCTATATCCCTACTCCCTGGGTGGATGCTGGAAGGATGAGGACAACAAGGGACCTTTCATCTTTCATCTTCTCCCTGTCTCTGCAGTTGCTCATAGTACCTCCCGCTCCCAGAGGTGAGCAGAAATAACTTCTCATGTTGATTCTCACCCTTGTATTCCAGCTAGGACTAACAGATGCTGTGCCCAAATCCAGGCCAACAAAAACGTTCAGCGCTTCTCTGGCAAACAAACTTTTAAGCAGCCCTTCCAAGGAACTTACTAATTCACCAGGACTGCTGGTGAGCACAGCACTGCTCTCATACATGTCACACTCTTGCCTTCTGTCCTGATACTCACTTGATCAATGGCTCACGTGACTAAGAGTCTGTTGGCAAAAATGTGAAAACTATTTGCTTTTCAAAATAAAGCAAACTTCAACTGATATGTGCAAGTTCACATCAAAATAACATATGTACTGAGTTGAACAAAGCTAAAAAATCAAGCTTAAAAAGCCTGCTGTGCTTATGGGGAGTGAGAGTTTCTTACTGAGTGGCTTTTCTACAGCTCCTCTCTCTGGGAGGATGCTCTGCATTTTTCATGAGAGCCACATCCAGTTGTGGCTCCTCATTTGAAAATGAGCTCTACCTAACTCTGACACAAGTGAGCCCTCCTGCCTCTGAATATCTTCTCACTCTGACCTAATGCCTTGCATCACAAAAGACTACACAAGACCCAGTTCAGCCACTTTCTGAGAGCAGCCACGTATGCAAAGGAAAGGGGCAATGGTTTAAAGCAGGGCACACATAGAGAGGAACAGAGAGAAGAGAAAAAGCATTCTCTAAGCAACTGAAACCACAGGAGACTGTGGATGGATAACACAGAATGACCCAGTCTGGGTCACTAGGACTAGTTCTTCACCTTTTATGGAAAAAAAAAAAAAAGGAAAAGAAAGAAAAGAAGTCTTTACAATGGTCAGGCCTTTGGCTTTGCTTCTCCTTTTTAAGAACCATCTCCAGCCACACAGGACCCCAGACACCAAAAGAGGACTCTGGTTCCCTACTGATTTACAGGGGAAGGCAACACCCCCTAGATCACCCCTCCAGTCACCAGCCAAAGGTTATTAGCATTTCAGACTCTCCCATGCTGGCAGTGGAATTAGGCCAACACACAGACTTAGAGGGTCTGAAGTTACCTGAACTGCAGTTGAGATGAGAAGGAATGAAGCTGTAAGCTTCACATATGGACCATGCTTCATGGTGAGTGCAAGCCCCTTACAAAAAGGAATTGCTCTGTCTGAATTTAAGGCATAAGGATCTAAGAGAAGCAGAATACATAAAATAAAAATCTTTTCAATAAATGAATGTGAAATAGCTATTATTAAATTGAGGCATATTAAAATATAACTTACCATCCCTTTCCTTTACTCCAAGAAAAAGAACGACAATTCCAAGAAGATACACACCTGCTATGACCCCTGCAGCAATCATGTAAACTTTTGCCTTTGAAAAGAAAAAACGGACATTTGAAATTGCGACAGAATGACAATTCATTATGAAAATTTCAATCTCTTTTTGGTGAGTCACCTGCAAATGAAGAAATGCCCATCCACATACAGCCAACTGCCTGTCTGCCACCTCTCTAAAAAATGTTCACTTCTGCAGTTCACTTATAAACCACACCTGCCTTAGGATAAATTCAGGGCACATAAGTATATACTTCTTGGGAAAAAAAAGAGGCAATGAACAAAAGGGTTACTTGTGCTGGCAACCTGAATGTTTTAAAAATTTGCTTATGTTGAGACTAAGACAGACATACACAGTCACCTAATCAAAACCACGCATCATGCACAGAGGGATTTTAATTTTCAGTAAGTCCAGTTGATCTAGCTACACAGACTGCAGTCTGGAACTTCATGGTGGGTGGGAGAGTCCTCAGCACTGATGTAAACATAATTACTACAGTTTCTGCATTTACACATTATGATAATAATACTAATAATGAATTTTAGCAATCATACTTACACACCAATGTTTTGAGAATATGGTAGCTTGCATGCTGGTTTCCCCAGTTACTTAGTGTAATATTCAAGCAAATTCAGAAATCTTTGCTTCCTTTTAGCCAGGGGAGCAAAGCCTCCAGGGATACCTCCCACACCATCAGATCACATTTATTATTTCTAACTCTGATTACACTGACTTTGGGTTAAAGCTTTAAAAATACTTTGCTTTAGTGTGATGTAATAATTTACTTAATACTGTGTTATCCAACATAAAGTAAGCACTGGTTATAGAGCTTTATGGCACAATGACTATTTGGTAAGAAAACTGATATGCAAATATTGGTTATATATTGTAGATGAAATTATTATAAATCTAAGAAGAAGCTGGTAAATAAACATGTGATTAAAGAATATACTTCCAAATATAAAGTCACTTAGTATATGTGCAAAGGTATTCAGACGAACCATGGAAGAATAGGCAATTTTAAAGAGAACAGATCTTGTTAAGATATTTACATTTCAGAAAATAACATGGTGAAATAAAGGAATACAGGGCTATTCTTTATATGGGATAAAGGTTTGAGGTTTTTTATATCAGAGCTATAAATTAAGTCACAGAGCACTTTCACACTGTTGGTCATGGCTTGCACAGCTACAGAGTGCAGTACTGGGGACACCTGAATTCACTTAAACAAGGCAATTTCAGCCTGAAATGCAGCCTAGCCAGGAGAGAAGGGGCTGAAAAAAAGGGATACTAATAGGACTCCTTTATGTTTTTTTATATTTTATATTTTGTTTATACGTATTTGTTCATTTGCTTGAAGCATTTGAATTAAATGTTGTGTTTCATAGACCACCATTAAGAGTAATCCGAGCTTAAACTACCAAGGATATTCATGGTAGGCCAAATATGATTCTCTAACCCTGAGCAAAACTTGTAGCCCATCTACAGCTCCATCAATATCAATGCTTGGTTTCCAGTAACAAAGACCCATTCATAAACTTACAGTAACAGCTTCAGGAAAGCTTAAAAATAACCATTTCTTCCAGTTCTTTTTTTAATAATGGGCAAAATAGTATCAGTCATTCCCTAAGTGCTTTTTAAAACTAGGTGTGCTCTTGAGCAGCTGAAAATAAGTCCTTGTTACAAAAAGGATCAGGGTCACACTCCTGAAGGGCAACAAAAGAAAGTCAAGATTTGCCCTCTTCTAAATATTTCCTGATGGAGGTACTCCAAGTTCATAATAATCTAGTCCTGCCTCAACTTGTAACTCAATGTCCATCAGTCACACAACCAAAATTCAAGATCAAACATCTCCTGTTGATCATGCAATTAATTAGGTGCATATTCTGCTGCGTGTGGCGTGAACAAAGAGCAGGTTTCCAGTCACACTGCAACTTCAGATCAAAAGCTTTCCCATCATTTCCCAGTTTTAGTCTCTAGTTTAATGAAAGATAAAACTTCTACCTACAAACTCTGGCTACTTTAGGCTATGGATCTTTGCTAGTTTTTCAAAATAAAAAATTACATTCAACTGATTGTGAAGTTTCTTTCTCCATCTCCCTCCTACCTCAGAAAGGACAGGAAAGCACACATGGTTAGACAGAAAGGAAATAAATTAAGATTGTGTATTTTTTTTCCTTGAAAGCCATTTCAGAGATTTCAAAACAGAAATTGGGGATTTTAGTCTGAAGCAGATTCAGACAGGGAGTCTGCTGTGCCATGAAATTCAGCCTGCTCCATGACTTTTCAAGCTACTCCTCTTGACACAGAGATGTAATAAACGCAGTAGTGTTCTACATCAAGCCATTGTCCCAGAAGCTAAAAAGGAAGACAGGATGACGTTCTGTGTCTTCTTAAAACATACACTAGAAGTTACCAAAGAAGCATCTTCAAAAACACATACATTTGCCATAAAATGACATGGCCATCTAGAGAAGCAGCCCAGCTCTCCCCAGACAGTTGCTCAGATTGGCTCTATGAGAAGCCTGCGCCAAAAAAAAAAAAAGGATCACGTGGCACAGAGGCAAAGAATAGTGTGTGGGAACTGAGGGAGACAAGGGTTGGTCCCTTCCTGGACCACCAGAGCTGATACCAGAGTATGCAAATTCAAAACATATATAAAAACATGCCTTTAGCTTTGATTTGACTACTGCTGAAGTGTGATAATAGGAGCAACTCAACTACATTAGGAAGAGCACAAATACGTACTTCTTCATTTGCATCAAGCATTTGAGATTAGATTCAGGTCAAGGAATCTCCTTCATGGGGTATTTTATATACTGATTGGTACTTGCACCCACAGAGCAACAAAGTATTAAAAGAAAGGATGAATCTAGCAGTTGGTAAGCCGGAACCTACAATCTGGTGATTTCACAAGTGACAGAGGAAAAAAACACTACACAAGGTAATTGTTTGATTCAGGGCCTGTTTCAATACCACTGGAAACAATGGAAGACTATCAAATTGCCTTAACTGGGGTTTGGATTGGGTTTTAGGTTTTCTTCCCAGATATAAAACTTCCTTTGTTTCTCAAAAATTATAAAACTCAAGTATGAGGAGCTTAAATTATTTGTGCAAAATTACAGGAAAACTCTGCCATGGAAAATTAAATAAACAAGCTTGGGTCCCTAGGTTCATTCCACATGTTAACCACTGAAATCTGCCCCACTAATTGCCTGTTACCAAACATTTACTTTCAACAGTGCTTTGTACCTTCACAAAAGTACAGATTCCAAATAGGACTCAGAGTTTCGTTCACAAAATTATAATTAATCTGTACAGGAAATCCCCAGTGGTAAATCCTTTGGAAAACAGTGTTGCTGAACTGAAAGATCCTGCTATAGCCACCATTTTTTCACAGAATCATAGAATGGGTTGGGATGGGTTGGGTTGGGATGGGATGGGTTGGGTTGGGTTGGGTGGGACTTTCAAAGATCATCTTGTTCCAACCCCCCTGCCATGGGCAGCAACACTTTCCACTAGAGCAGGATGCTGCGAGCCCCACCCAACCTGGTGTTGAACACTTCCAGGGATGGGGAATCCACAGCTTCTGGGCAACCTGTGTCAGTACCTTGTCATTCTCATTGTAAAAAAAAAAAAAAAATCTTCCTAATATCTAATCCAAATCTACCCTCTTTGAGTTTAAAATCATTCCCCCATGTCCTGTCACTACAAGCCTTGGTTAAAAGTTTCTTCCATCTTTCTTCAAAGCCCCCTTTTTGTACTGAAACGCTACAATAAGGTCTCCCTGGAGCCTTCTCTCCTCCAGGCTGAACAAATCCAACTCTCTCAGTCTGTATTCACAGGAGAGGTGCTCCAACCTTCTGACCATTTGTGTGACCCTCCTCCAGCTCTGCTCTAACAGGTCCACGTCTTTCTTGTGCTGAGGACCCCAAACTGGATGGAGTATTTCTGGGGGGGTAAACTGTGCTTTTCTTACTGAGCTTCTATAAACTGTAAATCAGCCCCCAGTGAACACAAAGCACAGTCAGTCCCAGCTACTTTACAGGTTTGGCACCTCCTGCAAAACTCCACAGAGAAATTCTGCTGTCACAGGAGGCATTGTTTGCAGCAAGGTCATTGCCTCAGCTCCAGCATTACTGATTTCAAGGAAGCTGTGCTCATGCTCATCCAGCTGGATATGATATGGTATTAGGGAAACATCCCACCCTTCTATGCATTTGATATATTTCAGTGTGTTCCCATAGACACTTACTTGATGAGACAGGGGATCTGCAGGGTCTGGAATGCTGGGAGTGTCATGCCAGGAGTCAGTGGTGTTTCCTGAGGGATTCACAGGGCAGTGGGGAGAGACATGAGCACTGGCCACAATCTGCCCCTGAAGTGCAGCTCCAATCAAAGTCCCAAGCACTTCCACGGTCATTCCTAAAAAAAGGAAGCACAAATGTGCAGTAAGGATGAGAATCTTGCTCATCTGTCTCACTGAACAGAAACATCATCAAACTATTTCCTTTCACAGGAGTGAGCAATATCGGGAACAGCAGAACTGAGAGATCAGTAATAGAACAGTTTCAAAGAAAGAGAGTTTTGTCATCTATTTTCTGATCAGCTTTGAGAAGAAGTGTCCATGAAAGAGCCTTTCCCATACAAGCTGCATGAGAGGTGCTGAATGCTGAGATTAAGAGCCACAAGGGGATAACATGGAGACCTTTCATCTCGAGGACCAGAGTGGAACTACATGTTAAATGCCATTTTTTCCAAAGCAGAACTCGGAGTCATGACATCAGATTGTTCATCTGAAACTTGACAGTAACTTGTGAAACACTTATCTAATCAGACCTCTGAGTCCTCCAACTGTAAAATAAAGTGATACTTACCTCAGTTTTATGGAAATAGTACAGCTACAAAGCTCTTGGAAACAGCAGGTGCTGTTCTTAATTGTCTAAGGCCAGAGTCAGGCAGAACTCTCTCCCTCAACCTCAGAGAACAATTCAGCTCACTGACTCTCACCAGAAAAAGGGATCATCTGAAAAAACAACCAAAGCCTCCACTTAGGAAAGCAAAAATCTAACCATGGGCATCATCTCATGAAATCAAGCAACAACCTGACCAGGTGTTGCAGCTCTGTCGAGGTGAACAGTGAGAAGTGTGGATTATAGACCCTCCTCACCCTAAGGGATTTCAAGGCTGCCATGCCTGTTTCCCTGCGATGTAGCCATACACAGCATCCCCACAGCCAGGAGATAAACTGAACTCCTGTCCTAGCTACAGAGACTCTTTACACATTTTGCATAAAGATACACAGGGCTGAATGTGTGAACAGATTAGGAACAGAGACCAAGTCTCCCCATTTATGGGAATGGACTTCTCATTGACCCAAACTTCAGGGTTTTTTCTATTTTTTCTCTCTCAGTGGCTCCTGGAGTCCTATGTTCCTTTCTCAGAAGCACCATGGGGGAATTCTGAAGGGCTCCTTCTGGAGCAGGTCATGTCCTGGTGGTTATCATACTCTCTCCAGGAAATGACAGGCATTTCAAGAGCTCCTAGGTTTGTTCAAGTTTCCCGATCTACATCAGCCTTCCTAAGTGACCTCAGGCACCCGGCTTTTTGTGTGTTCCCATAAAGGAATAAAAATACTTCACCCTCTAAAGGGAGGGCCACGCACACAGACTGCGAGGGGCTCAGACAGTGCAGTAATGCAGCCTGCGTGTAGCTGTGCGACATCCAGGGAGGAAAAGTAAAGAGAGGCTCCCTGGGACACTCCGACCATTTAAAGCATTGCTACTTTGCTCCCAAACTGAGAATGTTTATGAGTGCAAACTTTGAGGTGCCATGTAACATTAATTTAAACCAATAGGAAGTAAAAAAACCTCCTTCCCAAACTTCATATCCAATCTTACCAGCAACGCTGCAATTCAGTCCACACACACAAAAATCCTGGCAGATGGTGGAAATCTAACCCCAATCTGGTCTGAAGTATTTGGACACAAACTGATCTCAGTTGGGCATTGCAGGGCTTCCAAACTCAGCGCAAAGGCAACACACTCAAATCACACCATTTGTTCAAAACACCACCTACACACTTACAGCCTTTGTCTAGGGCTCTACATCTGCATTTTATCAAGCACTTGTATAGAATAAAACTCAGAAGCATCATTAGAGGCACCAGAAATACAACCACTGTGAAACTTTATTTTCTAAGGAGTAGCAAGAGCTGAGGAACAGGTATCCTTCAAAGTTCTTGTGTGCTCAGAATTTATGATGTATCACTTTTCACATCAGCCGAGAAAGCTGATCTGCCAGCAGATTGTACTGTGAAGTAGGTTATATTTTGGCCAGAATATAAGTAGGATTTATGTTAAAGCAGCTTTGGAATCCAGTATTTCTACCTTGCATTCTTAATAACAGCAGAATAAAATTTATAATAAGCAGTTCTGCTTGTCTCCAGCAGAGGGTAATGGATCCTCTGATCCCAACCTTATTTTTAAGAGCACACTTCATATTACACAGCTGTTTTTCTTTAACAGTTGAAGAAATGCCTGAACGGCTAACTGCATCCAAGACAGTCTATCAACAAGAAGAATTCTCTATAAAACCCAAAGAGAGGCAAAAGTGTTTAAGTAAAACACTTACCAAAAAATAAAAAAAGAAATCTCACATAATCATAACCATTACAAGAAAACTTTGCTCCAAACAAATATTATTTCAACATACACAAAAATACCAACATTTGAAATGTCAAAACTATGGTTCATTCCACCACCTTAATTTGGTTTAGGAGAACTGCTGTACACTCAAAATTTGAACCCTTTCTGAGCAATAAAATGACACTATAAATGTGTGACACCTCTCAGCCACAGAGTTCAACAGCTTTTATGAGCACATACATGCCTATGAAGCCTTGCATGGGACTAGCAGATCAGAAAGCACATTTATTTGGATCTCAGCCTCTGAAGACATAAAACCAGACAATAGAAATCACTAGGTACATGGATTTATTTAGAATTTAGGCCAGATGACTCAGAATACAGTCAGTGCCAAAGAATATAACACAACTGGAATCTCCTGCTGTTTAGTCCTGTCCTGTGACTGCCAGCCCAGATTTTTCTTAGAGATAGTTGATGATAATGCAAATTACAACTGTTCCATGTGTCTGGAAAGGGATTGGGTTGCTCAGGGGATATTGTATCTAGAATTTTTGACATTGCATTTTTAGCACTTCTGGCTATTTCGCTGTGCCTCTGTGGGTTTTAGTATACTCAATCAAGTGTGTTGTGGGTTAGAAGGACTAATGGAAGAGAAAAGGGATCTTGCCAGAGAAAGAAAACAGATGCAACAAAAAACCTACAAGTTATTCTAAAGCAACGCTGAAGAACAAGTTAATACATAGATAAGTCTTTCAAGTAATGTTTGACTTTTATCTTTTACCTTGCTTAATGCAGGTACACAGTAGAGAAGGCATGAGAACAGAACTGAAGAGAGCAGGAGGGGAGGATACTTTCCTTGCATTCAATTTATGAGCTATACAGGAAATCTTGAAAATATTTTCACTGCACTAAAATTTGGTCTGATTGATTTGTTTCAAAGCAAAAAGTTTGTCTGGTTTTGATTGTTGAAGAGCCAGAGGTATGGTCTGGAAAGCCTCATTATTTTAACTAATACAGTCAGAGTGCTAGTAATATTATTAAAGATCTGCCCTTAAACGACCTGGTGTATGTCCGAATTAATTAAATAAACACAGATGAAATGAAAAAAGAGATTTCAATTGGTGTGAACAAGCACACAAAATTACTCTCCATTTTGGTGAGGTTAACTGTCTTGTTTCTATGAGTTCTCAATTTTTTTTCAGAAAAAACAGGTTTGGGATTTGAATTTATAGCATGAAACACATAAACCTAAGGAAATATGAACTAAAAAAGAGAAGGCAACAAATCAAAACAAAACAACAAACTCCTCAAAATTACTTTCATACTTTCGTTAACTGAATGTTTTTTTGGTTTTCCCCTACAAATCACCTTTAAATGAAATCATTATTCCTTACCCTGACTTGGTTAAGAGTGATTTTTATTGTTTCCTCTGGCTAGCAATAAACCAGGAAGAGTTTATAGCTAATCAGATAATTTGAGACAATGAAATATTATCGTCTCCTATTTAGCTAGAAAAATGCAATTCCTGTGAAAACTAATTAGTTTTCATCACATATTAAAACATTCTTATAAAAGTCCAGTATTGGGACACAAATCATTAGGAACTTTCTATAGATTAAGAATGACTTTCAATAAAACCCGACCCTAATCCCCAAGAGAAAGCCCAGACCACACTCACGATATGCTGTTGCAGAATCTCTGTCCTTCTGGTCTGTGCTGAGAAACATGGTGAGAGCAGCGTATGGTACTTGGAATAACTGTGGAAAGAAAGAATATGACTTAGGAAATGTCGGGGTAAAACCACTGTATTCCTTTGATAGCCAAGAAAATGGTTTAATGGGACCTCAGGATTAATTTAGAACATTCTTTCAGAACACTGAGAACCCTCAACCAATTTTTTAGCACAAAGATCTGCCTTTTCTGTCTGGTTTGTAAAGCATATAAAAGGAAAACAGTATCTTCCAGAATACAAATAATAAATAATAAAATACCAAGAGGGTTTACCTTAATGTTGTGCTCCTTCAGTTTACTTGGGAAAACATCCTTCACAGACAGGCTCTAAAGAATCTGGCTTTCTTTGCACTAGGACATTATCATGTTCCTAGCTTGAGCTAACTAACAGGAAGCAAAGCCATAAAGAAGAAATATAATTTCCCACTTTATTCAAGCCAGAAGACTACACAAATCCCCAAACTATTTCAAATATTTGTCTAATAATGTAAATCCAGGAGATAATAATGAAAACTACTGTCTTCAAGCGCCATTTTGCCACACACTCCTTGAGTTAAGAACAGGTAAAACCACCCAATTGCTATGTCCATGCACTGACAAAAAGGCAGATGAGGAACACTGCCTTATTATTTTTACAGCACTGTAACTGGCATGCAATTGATACCTTGCTGTAAAATCTTGGTGGAAACAATGCACTGTTAATATTTATTGCAATGCTGGGGAAAGGAGCCCCACTTTTACCACAGGAGAAGCCTTATCTCCAGTAGTACTTCACTGAAAATAACTACTGAACAGTAAAGGCTTGACCTTGGTCAATATGTGGGTGGGATCCTGTCCTCATAATGCTGAACTAAAATAAAAATAATTTCTAAAATCCTGGAATGATATACAGGCCAAACCCTCAGACTGCTGCGAATTGATCTGGGACATGAACCTGCTTGAACAACCAAGTTCTCTGCAGTGTTCCCACCATCCCAGAGATCTTAGCCAGTCTTAGCCTTGCAGTCTGCATCCTACTCTGTTTGTACAAAATGCATTTCTGTTCACCAGCATCAAACATGGCAAATGTGTACGTTTTCAAAACTCTGCCATGGAAAATCTGTGTTTCTCTTTCAAAAAGAAAGAGCGAAGATTATTTAAAACCATAACGGATGTCTTCTGGACCGTATTTCTACTGGGGAAACAAGGATCTAGGGAAATATTCAAGCTTAACACAGGAATACAGAATTCCTAATCTGCTCCTGAGAACAGAAGTTATGAGAAATTGGGTATCTAACTGGAATTAGGAATCTGCACATTTATATAAGAATGAGTTGAGGGTACTGGAGGTAACCTGGCTGAATTAGCAGTTCATTTGCCAGAGAAAGCATTGGCAGAAACCTTCAACTGGCAGAGAGTTTGATAAAAGGACATCTGCCTGTCCCTTAAACTCACTAGAAGTTGAATTAAAATGTGAAAACAAGTTTACTAAATAGGAACACATTAATATAGATGGAAAACAAGCAAGTTACTGCTGAGAACACCATGACCCGTAATCTACTTACTGTGGTCAGTGCTTGGAAAAGGCAGTGGAAAGTCAGGTACCAAGCAATTCTTCCCGATGTAAACGGAGGCAGATACCACATAAAAAAATAGGATACTATCGTGAAGGGTGTGCATGCCAGAACCCTGAAAATAAGATTAACACGTATCAACAATCTCAACATAATGATAGCAAAGCACATTCAATTTTCCTACTACTAATCAATATAATATAATATAATTCATTTTATGTGCAGTTTTTCTAAGTACACTAATGCCATGCTTTTAAGTAACAGAAGTCATTGTGCATTAAATACACAGATCAATATAAAATATATTAATATAATTATAAAATATATAAATACACAGATTAATACTTCCATAAAATGGAAAAACCCCAGCAAATCTGAAAGAGCTACACTCAAATTAATATCCTGCTCAGAAGAGACACAATTTCCTTGCACGTGCACCGTAACAGCACACCTATATTGCCACTCCCTGGCACGTGTTTCAGACTACACATTTATTAGAAAGAATCATTGAAAACTAAGCTCTGTCATCATGTTTTTGCACACTCCAGCAATTTTTACATGAGCTTACTTATCACTGAGATTCCCTCTTCTAATTTTAGTGCCTTTGGTTTTCCCCTGAACTTAAGTCTCTTACTTAAAGCAAGTGCAAATAGGTTGATATACATAAAAGTATTGAAAAAAGCATGAGACCATGGGCAGCCCACTGTGAAAGCTCCTACACTCTGTATCTAGTTGGGCATATGATAATTTCCTCCCTTTAACCTCTAATCACTTCAAACACAAAAGGATTATCTTCTGGAGAGGAAGGTGGCTTAAGAAAAAGAACCACAGAAACTAATATTCCAGACATTGCCATTAACCAGCAATTAATTACATTAGTCTAAAACTTTTTTTAGGCAAATAGCACTTGTCAAAATCCACGATACAGAATTGGTCAGATGCTATTATTTCCTAAAAGTCTGAGCTGTGGCAGCATCAGGGCTGCCCTGTATTCTTGTAAATGAGGCATGGAACAATGTATTTAGATGACCAAGATCCTAACAAAAAATTTCCAAACACATAAAAGAGAAAACAGATTAATCCCTTCACAACAGCACTACTGACATTGGGGGTCAGCTGATTATTTTGCAATCGTGAACTGAAAACCTGGAATACAAAAGAGTAATGTGGGTAAATAGTTTAGTAAAACAATGGCTTTCCCATACTGCTCTTTGGGATGGACAGCATCACTGGGAGCTGAACATTTACCAGGAAAGTGCCAGGTTCTGGTATTCTCTGTCCCTCCGGTTCCCAGCCCACAGTTCTCCCACAGAAATGGAAAACATAAACAAGGGTAAAATCCTAACACATCTCAGGGAATCTACCTTCCTCTCCAAAACTGTGAGCTTTTCCAGATGGTGTCCAGACAGAGTCATCACACAAAATACCTTCACAGTCACTTTTTCATGCAACTTTTTAGCAAAAAAATCCTCTTAGTATTGTTCTCTCCTTTCATCCTCTTCCCATATTTTCCCTTCCTCTTTAATGTCAGAGAGTTTTCAGAGCCTTGCTGAAGTTGCTGAATATCTGATTGTCTACCATTATCTCTTTTGACAAAATGTTCCACCAGTATTTCAAGTCAATGTCTGCTTCTGCCTTTTAAAGCCATTAAATATGTGATTGATGACTTTGTATTATATTGAGGACAGTATTAAGCGATAGTTAAACATTCACCTCCCTTACTAATGTTCTTCCTTTGCTGGCAAGCTTTTCTGACTGAAAAAATTCCATTGCTTCACTCTAGATTAAGAAGCCAGAAAGATTTCAAAATTCTAAAGTGTTTCTCAGCTAAGGGAAGCCCCATTTTTTTCTTTGTATAAAAATGGCCTGGCTCTCAAAGTCTAGGAACAAAATACCCATGAAAATATTAGCATTAACAAAAAAAACCAGACAAAATTATCCTATAAGGAAAGGAGCTCTTTGATGAAAGGCAGGGTTAGATAAGCACCTTTCCTGTAAGAAGCGCAAGATGTGCTGTAGCTGGTTTACAGTGAAAAGGGCTCATAAGTTCATGCTTGTGCTAGGACAGGAATCATTCTGACATCGATTTAAAACTAACAAACGCACGCACTTGTATTTTCAGAGAACTTTTTAAAAAAAGCATCAGCATACTTCTAATGGCATTTCTATAAAAATTTCATTACCGTCTTTTTGAACAGCTTTCTTACTTGGTTAATTCAGTGGTCATTAAAAACCACGCCATTTATCTGGCCTCCAACCCAATCCTGAAAAGAGAAACAGCAGCAAGCTCCTCTTTTCCCATGAGACTTGACAAAAAGCTTAACTTCAGCCTGAAGGCCCTGCTCCTACTGGGCCAAGAGCAGCTGATCTCAGCCTTTTTTCAACATGTACTTGCATTTTCTATTTGGTCAGATATAAGTGGCCCATGGACAAGTTTCTGTAGCCCTAAAACCACACAACAACAAGAGAACCCCCAGCTTAAAAACTGGGCTTATTTTCCCTGAAATTTCAACTTCCTTGCTCAGGACACAACATTTGCTCTTAGATTTTTGTTGTAAATCAAGTTTGTGGGTTATATAAATTCAAAATTCACAATTAATTCAAAGTATCTTACAATACATCCTTATAATGAATGAGATAAAGAATGATGGAAGACTCCCTATTCACAAAGTAGCCAGTCTCCTCCTGACTTCCAAAATACTAAAAACCCAACAAATACATGCTCTGTAACATAGATGAGCTTGAATTTCTCCAGCATGGACCAATCTTTTCCAATGTTTCTTGCTTCACACCTGTCAATCTCCTTCCCATACCTGTTCATTGTTCTCTCCTCAGAGCACATGGATAGCACGTGCACGAGGGTAAGATGTCACAATGAAAAGTCACACTCTTCCTTCACAAAAAAATCAAAACCTTACAGCATCTCACTCATTTTAAAAACCATGGTGATTTTTTAATTAACTATCCTGACTATGGGATGTAAGAGAAGCAGGACCCCAGTGAGGGCTGTAAGAAGAACCCAACACAATGCTAGGGCAGTGCTGGCTGCTGAGCAACTTTGTGGAAGAGTGAAGGGAAACTAAAGAAATCTAGACAAAATGAAAATTCAACCACAGATTTAAGAAAGTTTTAGAGGTCAACTTCCAGTTTTGTTAACAATGTAGTCTCTTGGCCTTAATTGTCTGTGTCTCCAGCGGTAGAAAATCACGTCTGTGTTTTCATGGGTGGGCAAGTTAAAGATGACATGACAATTTTTTGTTTTTATTTGATATTTGTGGAATGAATACAATCACTGAGACTAATTCAATCTGGTGGCTGTATGATCACAACACTCAATATTCACATATATATGTAAATATATGTACATTTATACTTACCAAGGCATGAGCCGGCCAATTTTTGTCCATCTACTTTTGCTAATAAAAAAGCCAGCAACAGGGTCGGTAACTGCACCTGAGGCTTTACCAATGAAGAGCACCAAAGAGGCATGAAATGGAGTAATCTGAAAGTACAGAGAGAACACAGTAAACAAGATCCATTGTTTCATGATACAATGAAACAGCATAAAGCAACTTTCCAGAAAAAAAACACCTCAGTGTTTTAATGAATAATGATAGTTCATTTACAAAACACGTCTGCTGCTGTCATAGAAATTCCTATTGGTTACCCATAGCAAACAAATGAGACATTGAGATAGGTGCTGTGAATGAAGGGATTACAGGGGAAAAATGCAAGGAAGGAAAGATCCTGAATATGTTTAGGATGAGGAAAATGAACCAGATAGTCAAATAGCAAAGTTCTTGTTTAAGTCATACAATCTGACAGAGTCCCTCTGTAATTACCCTCTTGCTTTTTTCCCACACATCTCCATCACTCCATATCTTTATCTCAACCTGATCTAGAAAATGGCAGAGGGGGTTGTTTACATGCACTGATGTTTTTTCTCTCCTGAGATTAGCAACAAGGCTGCCAACTGGTGGAAGTGGCTGAGGAAGAGGTTGTTGCACAACAGACTTTATCCACTGGGGACTGAATGGTGACAAGTGAATTGCGTAAGGCACATCTGCTCAAATCAAAGTTGCCAGCACGTGTTCATCACATTCCACTTGAAAAATGTTCATGGATTACATAAGAATAAAATGGCCAAGTAGAAAATCCTCTGAAATTAACCCAGGAGGACCACACTTTAGTGCCTATATAGAAATACACTTTGTCCCAGGCAACACAGTTATTTTTTCACATATATCTGTACAGAGCTTAGGAATTCCCATCACACAATGGTTTAAAAAGGTGGATTCTCTTCCAAGTGCTCAGTTCATGTCATTGCAACTATAGTCCTGAAAAAAAGGTCTTTGAAACCTAGAAAAATGTGAATGTTCCTCACGTCAATTATTGAGAGAGGCTGCTGAAACAGCCTATGTGGCTTAAACAGCAAGAGCAGAAAAAATCCCTTCATCTTTGTGCTTCATCATACCAGTGCTCCAAAGGCCTGGAAAACGCAGCTGATACACCACCAAGTTTGGGCAGGTATCCCCTGTTTTCCTGCACAGGATATTGTCTCCCAAGCAGCATCACCAGGCTTTCAGCTGGTGCAGGTTCCCTGCCTGCAGGATTTGCTAGAGGTGTTCTCTCAGAGCTGGAAGAAGGAGCAGTGACCTCTGAGTGTCCTGGATGACCAGGACAAAAGGCAGGTGCTACGGACTTCTGTCATCACACCTTTTACCTTACAGCCCAGATCAGGTGAAATTGCAGTGGTGGCCAATCTTCCTGTCACCACCAGCTCCAAGACACATCCTCCACCCTACAGAGTTTGTGAATTGGGAAGGATTGGGAATGGTAGCGTTCAGCAGGTAACAACAGTATGGCTCTCCAAGCATTCCATTGCTGCGTGGTGGGATGAAGCTGGGATGAGCACTGGATGTGTCTGTCAGCATCAATACCAGAAGCTTCTCAGTGTTAATAAAATACAAGATAAAATATGCTAAATTCACCCATATAAAAAAGAATAAAGACCAGGGTCCTTTAACCAGAGAATTTTGGTGTTCTCTAGATATTTGACTCAAGGATCCTGTGTGGTTTTGAGTTACATTTATGTCCGTAGTCTATACAGGTAATTTAGGTGGAACATGGAATTCAAAGTGAAAAACGGCAAATCAATTATTAATTAATTACAGAAAATTAATAAAAGTATCATCTTCTTGGGAAGGATCCAGATTATATATAAAATATTGCACTTAGTGAGTTTCACAATCTCTCAAGAACTAAACGCTAAAACACTTCTGCCCTCTAAGTGGGCAAGAATTAAATCCAGGTAGTGACTATAAAATTACATTCTCTCCCCTGAGAATGTGTGGGAAAGAACACAGGATTTCAGAGCTTTTTATCAGGCCTTGAAATAAATCCTGTCCCTGCAGGACTACTTCAGAGAACAAACTAAACCATCAGGGAACAAATAATTAAGCCCCTTAATGAAAGTGTAAGTATATCATTACAAACATTAAGCAAAATTACTGGGTTTCAGTAGAAGCTTGTTAACAAAATAATTATGATGATGTCACTTATTTCGGTAGTGCTCAAAGGTGTAGGGATGGGCCTCCAGCTTTCTGGACACTGTACACAAACACATGAAGGAACAGTCGCTTGCTTCAAGAATTTTCAGTCTCTGTGATAAACAAAGAATGGAGAAATTGCCATATTTACAAGTACCCTGGGAAAATGGTGTCAGGGTCTCTCTCATTCAGTTCCTGCTTCATCATCTCCAATGTCTTGTGTTGCCATCCTCAATGTCAGTGGGCAACAGCTTTAGTCACAGCTGCTCCGCCTCCCTGCTCTACCCCAAGCTCCTTTTTCCACCTCCAGTTGCTGAGATTCCACACCATCCACTTGACATCTTTGACAATGCTGTCCAAAACTGGCTCCTTTTCTACATCTTGTGACTTTCAGCTCAACAAGACTCTCAAGACGATCACAGTTGTACATGCCCATCTTATTGTGTTGCAAATTTTATAAAGTAAGTCACAAGTCAGCTTTTAACACCAGACTTTAATAGGAAAACCATAAACCCAAATTTCTGGACACCTCCAGTCACAATAGCCTGTCTTTAGACAGCAAATGGGTAATGATATCTGACCCAGAACCTCCTGGTTTTTTTCCAGCGAATAGAAATAGTCATCAGTTCTGAAGTCCCTCACGTAGTTTCAGAGCTATTCTTACAATCCCTGTAATTTGGCCTCAACTCCCTAAAATAATTTTTTCTATCCTAATAGCTTATCCATCCCACCTAGTTACCATGCATGCATACAAGATAATCCAAAACAGTAAAAATTGCTTGTGGATTGATTTTCTTTGTGTCTCTGCTGTCCTAAAATCTAGCTGGAGCAGCTGAAAATCAGATGAACGGGATGACTCCTACTGCTTTGTTTCACCAGGTCTGCTTCTGCACCAGAGAGCCACAGACTGGAAGCAAAGAATCTTCAAGAAGGACAACTCAGCTTTCTTTGCCACGAAATAACCTTAGACAAAGCAAACAAAATTTTTGTGAAATTATGTTGACTACTGGATGCAACTGGAGTGATTTTTAACCTAAACCAAATGAACAAAACTTCACAAGCTCCACATGGTGCCACTAATGTCTTCAGATGTCTTGTATCTTACATTCTTTGACTCTTGACACTGAGAACTGCTTTTCCTTGTGTCTGCAAGTGTGTGAGCTCTACAGCACCCAAAGTTCTGACAATGATCCCAAACTAAAAGCAAACAACAGCCACTTCAAGACAGAAAGGAAACTAGAGGGGAAAAAGTTAATTTGGGACAACTTCATGCATTTTCCAGGATGCTGAACAGCTAGAGGCAATGACAACAAGAGAATTAAAAATATTTATTAGTTAATTCCCTTTTTATCATTCCAGGGACACGGCTGGCAATACCAGAGTCAAGTCTACAGTCTGCAAGTGTTTCTTGTGCTACTTACATGGGCTATGTCTAGCAGGTAGATCTGCAGGAAGAAAGAAGCAGCACTCCCTGCCACTTGGTTTGGGGCACCTCCTATGGCATAGCACAATTTGCTGCACATCGAGAGCCTGTACTCCTGTGGGAGAGGAAGCAGAACAAACTGAGTAAACCGAGGTGCACAAGTTAAAAGTTGCACAAGTGATAAGGGTAAAGTCTATAGTTAACACCACTTTAATGTATTTGCTTCACAGCTATTCTACTAATAAATCCATATGCACTCAACCCCTATCATTAACAGGCATTTGGGTGCTCGTTACTTTGATTTTTAATGGGTTTGTTCTCTAATTCAGCCCCCCAAAACAGATTACAGTGTTCCTAAAAGTGAGTTGTGATGACCCTCAGGCTTACCTACCTTCCTCTCACAAGCTATTAAAAGGAAAAAAGTCTACAAACAAGCAAGAAGTAGCAGAGAAGCGCTACACTATTATCTGAGCTTAGTTTTATCTTTGAATTCTTAATCCATATTTTTAAGGTTGAAAACTTTTACTTTTTCTTTTAAAAAAAAATCTTGTATTATTCTTTCAGATAATAATAGTTGGATAAATACTCTCATACCACAGTAATTAAACAACATTCACAGAAAGTTCTACAGTCAAATGCAGACCAAACAGATCCCAAACATTTGTGCTTTGTTCCTTCCTTTGTCCCAAAATGCTGGTGTGACACCAGCAAAGTCACTTGACTTTGCACACCTTCCTTTTTACCTAGCTTTTCTGTATCTTTGTGAAAATTGGCATAATATGGAAAGTGATTTTGGGCCCAAGTCTTCTTTAGAAAATCACTCCAAGTGTATTTTAAATTTTTGGAAAATGGTGCTTTCTCATTTGCCTTTTGATGTTTGAAAAGTACCATGAGCATCCAAGAATATTCTCGAATATAACTGCCAAATAAGAATAAGATAAATGTTGAGAATAAGGTGTCATACCAGTAATTAAAATACAAAAATTGCATAGTTTCTAATAGAAATTCTAATGAAGAACACTAGTTTTTTTTCCCAAGAATGGAAGTTCCAGAATACAGAAAACCCTTTAAAAAAAAATCTTAAGATTTCATTTTATGCCATAAAATCCAAAATAAGGGAAGAAAATTACTCTTTGTTAATCCTATATTCCTTTCAGAGGGACAACACATCCATTCCAAATTTTGACTTTTAGGCTTTCAGTCCCTCTTTAACATTTGCTGTCAACAGGAGCCAGGAAACATGAAGAAGAGCAGCAATATTAATCCTGGGTCTGCCTTCTCTCTGAACTGATTACACAAGCCCTTAGTTCTTGTGTTAGATCAGCATAAAAATAGAGATGTGGAAATGAAATCCACCAAAATTATGATATTCTGACACATTACCCAATTTCTGAACATTTTTAAATTTACTAACCCATCATCTTTATTCTGTAACAGTTTTGAGAAGTTTCAGACTTCTAGGCAGAGCCTTTAATCATCTAAACATTTCCCTTTGAACTGTTTTATCAGAGTGGGTGTGAACAAACAAGCACAAGTATCAGGACTCTTTCCTTTTTGTGTTTTTGCAGAAAAAGACAGGGTGGGATCCCATTGCTACGCCCAAGGAAAGTGGACACTGTCAGGGCATGAGCTGCAAAATGTTATCACCACAGCCAGCCTCACTTTACTCCTCACTGGCAATTTTCTTCTTTGCGGGAAAAAAACAAAGAGTGATAGACTGTCACAAGACAGACTTCATCATAACAATATGCTATTTAATTTGACAAGAGATTGCAAACACAACGAACAGACTACATACATATTTGCTGTACAAAGTAACTCTCCATTTTCCATACGTAATGTGGGGTCCACAGAATTTTGCTAGCTTGACCCATTGCAGTCCCCTTGAGCTTTGTTCCAAGGGCTGTGTACTTTAACATTTTTCTCACTTTTTTATTTTTTAGTCATTTCCTTCTAGCCTCTCCTCTATCTTCCACAAATTAAAATACTTTAAAAGTTTGCTTTCCCTTGATACTTTCCCTTCTGATCTCCAAGCATTGGCAAGACGATTTTCAGCTGAAATCAAGAGACATAAACCACTGCTATGCAAATTCTGCATCCTATTTCAACCTCAAAAACGGAAAAAAACTTTTAGATCCGTAATGCTGATTTCACACTTATTTTCCCTAGTAACTTTCATAGACTCATAGAATGGTTTGGGCTGGAGAGGACTTTTAAAGACCACCCAATCCAATCCCCCTGCCATGGGCAGGGACACGTTCCACTATTCCAGGCTGCTCTGAGCCCCATCCAACCTGGCTTTGAACACTTCTAGGGATGGGGCAGCCACAGCTTCTCTGGGCAACCTGTGCCAGGGCCTCACCACTCTCATTGTACAGAATTTCATTCTCATGTGCATCTTTCAGCTTAAAGACCATTGCCCCTTGTCCCTTCAATAGCTAAGGCTGTGATAATACAGAAAAAGGAAATGCCTCTCTGTAATATTCATGATTCCAAAATATTTTTAGAACACAAAGGATGTCAAGTTCTTAAGAATTAATCTAGTTAAAGCTGTGGTACATTAAGTGGTCACCCATCTAAACTTTCAAGCTGTAGGTGGTACTCCTGTCTTCACAGCAGTTTCATGGCAAGAAAATCTATAATCTTAGTACATTTTTTATGAAGTCTCAATGCAATTCCACATACACCCAGAATGCTGCTCAACTACTCTCTGAACCGTGCTCCCAGATCACCTTGAAGCAAAGTTAATACTTTGGTCACAGCAGTAGTTAAGTTTTAATTAAATTCTGGTTATGAATGTTATTTTCAGAATAAAACAAGCTGTCAGATAGACATGGCGTACAGAGGTGACCTGTTTGGTTACCCACAGAAACATAGGGAAGCTGCAGTTCACAAACTCCTTGAAAGGTAGGTTACATCCTGATCACTGTTCCATACCTGTTTTCCTTTTGTTTTGCCTAATTGCTTTTGGAACTCGTTTGTACACTAAGCCATAAACACCACAGCAGTTCTAAATGTGAATGACATGTACTGTGGAAGGAAACGCCACTGCCACTCCAGACCTGCTGCCTGGTAATTTCACTGTGTGTCCCTGAGCTTCTAGCTGCTGAGAAGCAATCCTTCAGACTCTACAGTCTGGTGTCTCTTTCCAAAAGAAGTAGCTCATAATAGATTTTTGCCTCTCCATGTGGATTTATACGGTAATGACCATATTTTCTGCCTCAATATGCAACAGAAAGTGGTAAAATGAAGGTAGGACTCTGCACCAATAAAGCTGAAGCATTTCCTTCTCTCTAACTTCCTACAATTAAGAGCAGAGAAGATGCACATGGCAGCTGTCTGTTACAGGATGTAGAGGAGCAAGTCCCCCAGCCTTGGTTGGGTTTGCATGATATTGCTCATAAATGCTGACAGAAACTGTCTTGGGAAGGATAAGGCTGAGCAGGACTGTGTGACCAACAGCAGAGCTCTGGCTATCAGCAGCTCACAGGGCTTTGCTCCGAGGGCTGCGTGTCCCTGCTGCATTGCCTCCTCAAAAAACACAAAGTGCCTGATTCCTGTGAGATCCAGTAAAAGCTTCTTCAGCTGGGCAGGCTCATCAGCAAGCAGAAAGTACCCCACAAATCACTAGAGATCTGAATGTGTAGGCACTGGTCAAATAAGGAACGGAACATAAAAGTACAATGAAAATTTTGTTTTGAGACCCCTGTGGTGCATTTGAACGTCAACATCAAATTGCTTCTACAAGCTTTAGGAGAAATGTGAGATGATGGCATGAGAGGTAAGAGGAAGGAAGGTCAAATGAAGTTACAATTTTTTTTTCCTCAGATTAACTTGACAATTTCACTCTTATACATGCTCCCCTCACATAAAATTTGTGTTTCAAGACCAACTAAGAAAGCATAATAGCTGAAAGGTTTTATTTTGCTCCTTATATAGAAACTCTAAACATTGTTATGGAAAATTAGTACTTCTCCTACACTGTAGTTTCTTTATTTTTAATTCTCTTTTAAGTTAAAATCATACTTTTAAATTTTCCCTTCCCCAACAGAATAGAAATTGAATACAATATTTATAGCAGACTATCTAATTTCTAAAGAAAGTATTTCAGCACATTTAAAACAACTCTGCAACTGTGCATTATGGGCATAGGAGCAGCCGCATTTTGTCCTAAGCTATTCGTTATCAGTCGAGTCCAGAACTGAACCAACAAGTAATTTAAAAGCAGTAAGAACAGAGAGCGAAACCTGTGACTCAAAGATAAATGCTAGTCTAGGTTTATCTGAGAAACAATGAAATGTAGCTAGCGAGGAGCAGCTTTTGAGTCAGCTTTTCTTTCAACATAGAATTAACACTGGTAATGTTTCTGTTCTGAGTGACCAAACAACTGCCTCTTGAAAGCGTGAGTACGATAGTCACGGGTGGCATCCCAGGTCCCTCACACCGAGCATCCTGAGGACTGGTTTCAGGTTTCTTAGTGACACCAGCCCACCCTTGAGTGGAAGAGAACAGGAGCAGGGCTTGTGTGCAGACATCTAGGAGTGGGTATATGAAGAAGGTGGGATACAGTGGTGCTTTCTCAGGATATTTTTCCAGCTGCTGGCAACGCAGCTCTGAGGGACTATGCGAGACAAAGACGGTGTATCTCTGTGAAAAATCTTCACACTTCTGCCGTGAATTCACCCAGATGCTTTCCAAACACAACAACTCAAGCCCGAACAGCACGTGCCTGGAGTCTGATAAACTCCGCGGTCTGAATGCCTCCACCAACAAGGTGTGGAGGGCTCCCTCGGCCCCTCTGGTTGGGAGCTGCCCCTTCCCAGTTTTACCTCGCTCCCTCAAGAGCCATGGAGGGGCTCTGGGAGCCTCGCTCACCCCTCACCTGCCTCCCACTCCTACCTCGGCGAGCACCGAGCCTGAGGAGGCAGCCTGAGACCCTCTCACTCACACCACAACACACACCTGGAAATCGGGAGCTGCTGAGGCTCCGTGGGGAGCGAAGCCCTCCTGCCTCCCGCATCGCACCTGCCCCGCTCCGGGAGGCAGCCCCGGAGGGACAGGAGGTGGGAAGCGAAGGCGCTGTTCTCTGGCACCGCAGCAGTCAGTAAGTAAATCCCGTGCAGCGCATTCCAGGGAAAACACCAGCGCTGCGGCGGGAAGGGTTGAAAGGCTATTGCTCAGGTACTCGCTGAGGCCGCATACGAAGCCCCACACAACCCCGGGGGCCTCAGCGGGGCCAGGCTGCCCCAGCCCCGCCGAGGGCCCGCGACCCGCCCGCGGTAGCAGAGAAATGCCGGCGTGGCGGGACCCCGCTCCCGCCTGGGCTGTGTCCGAGGGGCTCCCCAAGACCCCCGACGGCCGCCCTGCGCCCTCGCAGCCCCTACCTCCTGCTCGCCCGCCGGCGTGTTCCTCACAGCCCTCGCCATGGCACCGCGCACATCCCACCCCGTCCGACACCTGCGCGCCCGGGGCGGGGCGGCGGAGCCGAGGGAGACCGGGCGGTGTCCTCGCTGCCCTCTCCCAGCGCCCTGGAGGGGCGAAGGCGCCGGCGCTGCCCTCCCGGCCAGGGACGGGGGATACCCTGCCCTGCCGAGCCCTCACAGCCCGCGCCATCCGTCCCTCCGCGGGGAGAGGAGCGGGGCATCTCCCGGGGGCGACAGCTCCGCACGGTGCGGGGCTCAAGGACGGGGTACGGGGGTGGAGGGGGCCTGGGGTGTTCTCATCCACAGCCCCAAAACGCCAGCTCTGCCCTTTGACGAATGCGCGGTGTCCCGATACGCAGCGATGTAGAACCACGCCGGACAGCAACGCTGTCCCGGCAGCCGGACCAAGATCAGACAGCACAGCTGCTAATTGCTCCATTAGGGTGGTTAGACAGTGTGAGGGGCTGCTCAGGGAGGCGGTGGTGTCCCCGTCCCTGGAGCTTTTTAAGGGAAGACTGGATGCAGCACTCAGTGCCAGGGTCGGGTTGACAAGGTGGTGTTGGGGCACAGGTTGGACTCGATGATCTCAGAGGTCTTTTCCAGCCTCATTGATTCTGTGATTCTGCTGCCCCTGAGCCAACATTCTTATCTACGCTGTGTGAGTTCACCACCACCCTGCCCCTGGGAAAGTGCCCTTGCAAGCATGCTCTGCATCAGAGGAAAGAAATACAAATTGCATTTTGAAGTAGGAATCCTTTCAACAGGGAGACAGCCTGAGAGAAAAGGGTTTAACAAAGCTAAAGGAGGACTTGTGACCTGCTTGTCTTGGGGAGATGATGACTAATCAATCTCTACACCCAGGGCTTTGTGGCGTGACTGATTCGAAGAGCTCTGCTACTGACAGGGTCACCTGGTGGGGACCGGGCAGCCACTGCAAACCATGCCACGAAGCACTGACGTTCAAATCCTGTGCAGCCTCGTTTGATAATAATTATAGCAAATTTGCAAAACTCTGAAAGAACAAGGCATTAAAGAATTTTCAAAAAACCAGACCTTTAACAGAAGACTGAGGTTGTGGCCTTAACACACTGCTGAAAACTCTCTGAAGCTTCTGGGTTCCAAGGGGGTCTCCAGAGGCTGATGCCAGATGAACTTCAAAACAGAGATGGATTGCCCAGCACCAAGCTAAATACAAGAGTTGCATCTGACATTCAAATGCAACATTTAGGTTCTTTCATTTCTTTGTTTTCTCTTTACACACCTGTCCTCATACACATTAAATCTTTGTTACCTGCATTTGCATGTTTCTTCACAAAGGGAAAACCTAGAGAAAACATTTCCCTTTGTTGTTCTTTTCTTGGCTATTTCAATTTTGCTGTAAATTATCTTAATGCACAGGGTTTACTCAAAATAGCAAAGGCTTGTGAAGAAACAATGCAAAACTGATAGTACTTGTGTGTTTCACAAACTCTAGCATTGATCAAGCCGGTTTTACTGTTGTTTGACCAATGCAAAATTGCTGTCTATAGCACTGGGCAAGAGATTAGGCTGTCCAGACACTACAGGCAGCTAACCAAACTTGACCAAAACCAATTAGATTTAGAGGGTCCTCTATTAATTCCAAAGATTTTATCCAAATTAGGAAATTAATTATTCATTGCCTTTTTTAAAGGCATTTTCTAGTCTAGCATGGGATTAATGCAGCCAGCATCACTTTAGACTTTCCAAAGATTTTTCTCTCATTTCGTAATTAAGGCCATGACACTTTCAAACTGCAAATGCACACTCAAGTACACTAAAGCTGTAGCCAGACACAGTTGGTTTTAGTAAAGCACCAAACTGTCAAATCTCTTAAAATGCTAGTAGCAGACATGAATCAATGTTGAAATGCAAAATACTTGCTGCTCCTTCCAAAGGACAGCAAGCAAGATGGATTTACCCACTTTAAAATTTGACACTCCTCCCTTTAATTTCAATCTCACACTAATTATTTCTTCAAATTTCTCTGCTGCAAACGCATGAATAATAGTACACTGTTACTTTTGACATTTCATGCATCTTTTAGGTAAGGACAACTGAGCTCATAATCAAGCACATTTGATTTTCTAATACTTAGTTTTACATTAAGACAAATTCAAAAGCACTGATCAATAAAATTCCCTATTCAGGAAGCTCTGGAACTGAGGGTTGGAGCTGTGTCTGTAGGTGCTCCATCTTTTCAATTTTACTAGCAGATTTGTCTGCACATTTATTTTTGTTTTTTCATATAGGAGTCAGTGCAAGAGCAAACAAAATTTAATTGTACCACTTGCTACATAAACCTGAATGACAGAGTAGCACAGGAAGTTTATAGCACTGGAAAGAGTTAAAGGCATGATTTTCAGAGATTTGCTTTCTGAGAACACTGAATAGGTATTTGTGCAGTTGACTTCATTTCAAATGCACCATGCGAGATGCTGAAGCAAACCAGTTTTAGATCCCTGGGAAGGAAGGAGAGTGCAAACCTAGTTTTAGGTCTCACTACTTATTTTAGAATATAAGTCACCCCAAGGAATTAATTTTCTATTTAGAACAAAACCAGAAAAACCCAAGCCCATCTTTCATTTAATGACACAAAAGAAATACAACCCCAACAACCACCCTTTGGCACAGATAGCGCAGAGGAGTAAGGACCCACTGAAGGTCCTGGGATATGTCTTACCTGGAGACTTCAGTTCCACTCACAAACCCACATGCTTAGTAAACACAGTACAAAATATTTAGTCTTTATGTTGTTTTTTCTCTTTGCAAAACATAGAATAGTTGGCTACAAACTTTATGCCTCAAGTACATGAATAGCAAAATAAAAGATTCGGATGGAAATGGGGCAAAGTGTAAAGAAAAAATTCAGTTTTCCAGTACGGATTTTCAACATCTTTGAAACTTGACCACATGCGATTAGTGTCTTGATCAGCTGGGCAGTTCAGGACAGAGGCAGATGAACAGTACAAAAACAACTGTGTCCCTCTAAGCCACTATTCCCGCATGATGATAGCCAAAAAAGCTGAAGTTTCTGTGTGACAAAGCTAAAAGTGGGTCTGTGCTAATGAGCTAGGTAGTTTAACATCACCTGATCTGCAAGACACCTATAGCAGCCCAGAAGAAGCAGGAACCACTTCAACCATTGGTAAGAACAATTCTTTCAGAGCTTACTTTGAGGCACTTCATATGCAGTATGCACCAGACTACCTCATTTCCATCTTCTCACACATGCACCTACCACCATGTGCAGACTTGACAGAACATTATTTCACGGCAGATCTTGTAATAAGTTATAACCTGAAGATTTTTAAGTTAGAGTTCAAATGTGAGCTTCCCTGCAGTATTGGTTGTCTAACAGTTAGTGTGAGAAGAATGCAAACGGCAGCAGTTTACACCACAATGTAAGTGAAATGTTTCACTTTAGTCCAAAGTGCAAAAATAAATACTATTTTTCCTTAGAAGGTGCTATCAGTAGTAATTAAGTCTCAGAGAACTGTTCCACCTAGACCCACTTATTAAATAACTAAGAAGCTTTTTACCTAAGGAAATTCTAAGGATGATCTGCTGTACAGTTACCTCTGCTACATTATACAGCCAGGCTCTGACCACCCAATTTAGCTGGAAATACCTCTATTATAGCAGACGACAGCACAGCACCCATTCTGCTCTCTAAGAGCACAGTGCATGAGGATGTGAGGGCATCCACATATTGCTGGTTACATTTTTTGTTTTGCCTAGTTCCCCCTGCAGATAGTTTTTGGTCAGTTAAAAGCTAGTTTGATCTTGTACTATTGATAGCATTTTTTTGCTCATTCTTGAGCTGTCCATTAGGTGTAGCAGCAGTTTTATAGTCATTGTCAGGTGCTTTTATCACTAAGAGTCTGAAAGGTTCAGTCGTTTTCTGAAGTCTCTGAACAACAACAGCATTTTGCAACTTTGCTTCCTCAAGTGTGAGTGTCTCATCTTGCAGCTCTCGAAAGGGCAGGGAGGTCGTCAATGTGAAAGGAACACTTCCCTCCGATCCTTGATACTTTGTTATGAAGTCTCTGACATGGCTGATTCTGAGAAGAAAGTAAGAAAACTCAGCATTAGAGTTTTGGCACAGCAATCCCCACCCGTGCACAACACACACAGCCACCATGGGATAGGAATGAAACACCACTTCACGTAATGCCTGAAAGCAGAGAACTGGAGCAATACAGATGAGGTGGTATCCTGAAATGCCTGATCCATTTGGGAGGCAAGGACCAAGGTCTTCATGCTCTGAAACTACTCCCAAGGCAACAGGAATGAGTATCTTATTCTGAGCACTCAAACGCACCACTGTGGCTCAGACGGTAGTTACACAAACCTACCATTTCCTAACCAGCTGGTGGAGCTCTTACCTGAGGGTTCTGTGGCCAAGACCTAGAATAAAGATGCCTCCAGTGTGTGGTTCACATAGCGGAACCACAATAAAAACAAACAAACAAAGGGATTGCAAAAATACAGCTGATACATTAACTAGGTCTAAGTATAGTCCCATCCTCCCAATCCAGGGGCACAGTGAATTCATTACAGATTCAACCTGGCTGTGAAGGTGTGAAGAACCTTGCAACAAGTGAGCAAGACAGAGGTTTGGCTGTGGAACAATCAGGATCAACCAATTTAATTAGAAAATGAAGATGAGAAGATACATCTGTATGAATAAAATAAACACGGTGTCAATGTCCATTCTCTGACCCTGAGGCCAACTGGCAGACTGGCTACTGGCAAATTCCTAAACTCATCCCTTCTCTCCTGCATGAGGTTTACCGTCTCCTGGGAACGGTCCAGGATCTGAGCCAACATTTGAACCATGGCTAGGTACTGACTGAGGAAGTGCTAGCTGGCTTGGGGCAATGCCATCCTAAGAGTTTAGCAGCAGAGATGCCCAAGTTTCCATGCCTTACCCACACTCACCAGGACAGTTACAGCCAGCAAAACAAAAACTAATTCCTGTGCACACAGGCCTCAATACAGAGACACCGGTTTTATAAGCCAAGAGCCTGAAAAATCTCAAGCAGGACTAAATTTTTCATTGGACATTTACAGGTGTCTACATGCATTACATCAAATTTCATTGGGTTCTGAGAGCAACTCAGGCAATTAGCCACCACCTCTCTGCTTCATGGTGAACGAGTTCCTTTCCAGGCTCCACACCTGATGCTCCAGGGTCACACTAACCTATCAAGTGCTCAAGAGGGGACACAACTCAATCCAGGACACAGCTCTGTGTGCTATTCCTACAGCTCTGCTCTCCTAGTTGCTACACTCTCATGTCTCAATTCCCCGCACCGCAACACTACACTGGTTCCTGTGCTTCTGCTCCAACCTTTCATCAGTGATCAACTCATATCTAAGGCAGCAGTTACTGTGGCACCTACCCAGTTTAGCTGCAAAAAGCTGAAAGTAATCGATTTACCCAGACACTGCAATATATGTGCTACATGTTATTAGTCTATACCTTAGTTAACAAATAGCTGACTGTCTTCTGCACTGAAAGGAGTGCTGTGTCTGCAATCATCATGCTTAAGGATATGTACTCTAAAAGGATTTCCCTCCTGTTTTTACCAGGCCATACACAAATACTGTACAGCACAAACGTGCTGGTCTTGTAGCAAGAGGATATGTTATGATGGAATATTTATTGCACACTACTTCAAAAAGAGCATTACACCAGTAAGGCTGCTGTTCTGCTTATCTCAGATGGTTTTTTTTCCTTCTCAAAAGCACTTAGCAGCTGTTCAAACTGCTATTTACCATGAAGACAAAAAGCTTCTAAATATACTTAAATGTGTGGAACCTGGAATAACTGAGATATTAAGCCCTTCAATGAAGGATTTATAATTAAAATAGCAATTTACCCTTCAGTAGTACATCACAACAGTGTTTCAATTCATATCTCAGGCCACTAACAGTAATAAATTAGTACAAGTCAAAGAAAAAACTAGAGTCATTAACCTTCAACAGCTGAGTTTTCCTTCTGACCAGCCAGAGACCTACACAGTTTATCTTGACAGCAGCCTGGGTTGTATTAAATCTGTGATACCTTTAAATTGCTTCACAGTGAAGCACAGGCAACATATCCTTTCCACATGACATGACTGTATAGTACTGGAGTAATTTCTCAAATTTGGATTTAAGAAAGGTCTCTAAAAACAGCAGCTCTACAATTTAATGTTAAAGTGTTAATCCCACTTTCTCAAAGCTCCTGCATACATGCGCTGTGCTGACACCTTCTGACGTTATCCCCATTTCTAAGCCTCTTTGGGAACCAGAAATGTTATTAATTAAGAATTAAACACACTGTGTGCATTCTATTCTGTCCATGTTAGCATGCAGGGGATGAACCTCCCTGCGCAGTGCACCAACTCCAGCCCTCCCCAGAGGTTTCTCTGGCTCGAATCTTAAGTCCCATTCCTCAGCTCCCACCTGTGGTGCTGTCTGTGCCCAATGACTAGCAGGCTTTTTACTAAGAGCCATTTGCTACAGATGAAGCTGTTTTGCGAGAGATCTATCACGTTAAAAGCTATTCCCTCTAGTAACGAGCAATAGATATACCTTAACTTTCACTAACCTACAAGGAACTCCTACAGTTTCCTCAGATTTTCCTTTACATTCACTTATGAGCCAACTTTTAACATCAGTTCACATTCCTTTTTATCCTCCTCTCGTCAGCTAAAACATTTCTCAAAAATTCCAAGGTCTTCCAGATACAACTGAAGAGCAGTCCAATGCTACGTGAACTGAGGAGATAGATTATTCATAGAAGTTAGAGACTTATGTGTACAGGCATTAAGACAAATAGTTCAGATGCAAATATGTATGACAATGGTAAAATAAATCTTACCTGTGAGAAACATTGAATTTCTGAATTATCCTTTCCCCATCAGCTAACCAGATCTGGATGTTGGTGATAGGCTCCAAATCATTCAAGGGTACTAAAGGCAGGTGCCTTTTGTCATCAGGTCCTTGGTGATCGTCTCTTACTTTAGAGATTATCTTGGGAGTAGCACTGGAAAGAAAAGCCATACAAAGTTATGGCTTCTGTGTACACATGCAAGCTTGAACCTCCCTCCAGACCTCTGCTTCTGGAGCTTTCTGCCCCATGGGAGAATGCACTGACGACTTCTTATCTTAACAAATATAGGAATGCTTATATAAATAACAGCTTTTTCTCTTCCTTTTTTTTTCTACATGTAGGCCAATATTTTCACTTAAAGACTAAAACATGCTAAAGAATTTCACTTTGCCTGTGTTTAACATTTTTATAAGATGGAAAGGAACTTAAATACCAGAGAATTAAATATGAATATACAAGAGACAAAACAGTCTAAAGATTCTTCATGCATTTTTGTACTCTAATCACACAGGTGAAACTTTAAGGGGGTTGAGTATTGAATTTGCATACTCAAAGTTAATTTTCAGTGTAATGTGATTACAGTAATTCAATTTAACTGAATGTTGTTAGTCTTGATTTAGACTCCAGCATCATCTATTTCAGCTTAGAAGAATTATTCATCTATCAGAGAAATTAACTTAATGTGAAAAATCCAGACTGATGCACACAGCATTTGGAATTTTTTTTTTCCTAAGACATTTTCAACAGCTGACCCAACCACAGGCGCAAAGATTCATAAAATGACTTGACAGAATACAAGGAATACAGTCCAAGTGCGTGGTCTTAAAAAACAAACAAAAAACTGCTGGCAAAAATTTTTATTCTGAAGAAATGTCTAGAGCTTAGTGCTTCTTTCATGACTAAGCTTGTTCAGCATGTACAGTTTAAGTCCTCACTGGGCCTGATCCAACGGGCACATTCTCAGCTACTTGTGAGTATAACCAGATGTTTGCTTGCAGAACAATAGCAGTGATACAAGGAGTTACCATTTCTCCTTTGAGCTCAGCTGTGGTCACTGACTACATGAGCACTACACGGCAGCTTGCAGAAAAGCTCTCTTTGCACAGAAAATTGGCGAGTTACAGTTTCTTGAGAGAGAAGTGGGTAACTGATGGCCGTAGAGTAACAGTCTTAACTACACTGCACACCTGCTTTGCAGACAAACCATTTTTATGTTCTTATGTACCTGTTTTAGTTTAATCATAAGGCAGAAAAGTCACAGCTAATTTATTATTAGCTAATGACTTAATATGTTCAGGCTAATAAAGTTGGAGTCCTAGGCGCAAGTTTAGTCAGAGGTATTTCAAAAACTTTTATTGCCCACTGCCTAGCTAAGTGCTGCCCTAACTTCTAGGACATCACACAGCAGAGACACCTTTTATAACTTCCACAGAAACTCAGCAAAAAGAATGAGAATCAAGAAATCTCATTTCCAAGTGAGCGCTAAGAGATGTTCACTGTGACTGGAGACAGGTAAGAGGCATGAAAGTGTTTTGCATTACACAGAAATTAGATGGGGCACAAGGACTTGGCACCAACAAATTACAAGAAGCACATCTGTAAAATATTCTGGCATTACAAGTGACGTACTACTGCCCACCTGTCTCACTACCTCATAAACAGCTTCTGCTCATGCTTGACCTCAATATGAAATAAAACTTAATTGCGCTCCAGATCAGGAAAAAAAACTTGACTACCAGCAAGATAATGCTGAGCAGTTCTGCAAGCAGAGCAAAAAAAAAAATTAAATTTCAAGACATACTTCAGTCCAGCAATGCCCAGTTTTTGCTGTCTCCTTGCTCAGTTGCTGGTTCAGACACTGCAGAACTCATGTGTGAGTCAGCTGCCTCCAGGACAGCAGAGGTGCTCAGCTGTGGTGTCTGGGTCTGGCTGGGCTGGGCTACATCGGTCACAGCTGTAGCTCAGACAACTCCCTTGCGTGGACACAGATTCTGGTGTCATTCCCAAACCAATTTCCCTCACAGTCACATCTCCATAGGCAGCAGGCACTGGAGGTGATTCTTTCAATAGCAAATGTGTGTGGGACTGGAGCCAACACATTAAGCGAAGCTTTAAGAGTAAGTTAGAACATCTGTATTCACGAAGATTTGAAGCATTTCTATGTATAAAACTTTTCTCTTGCAAAACTGACAGATAAAGCCATCTAGTGGTGGAAGCTTTGACTAAAGCCAAAACCCAAGAATCTAAGTCTTACTAGCCTGAGATGGAAGCATTATAACTCCTTTTAAGGCTTATTCCTTTTATAAGATTATCAACAGAAAATGTAAACTAGAGATCAAAGAGACATAAGAGCATCCTGTCAATTTTCTAACAAGAAAAAGCCCAGGAGTTAGGTATCATGTCTTACCCTGACTGATTGTTAAGCAGCTTGACACACAAGGCTTTACCCTAATGAGGTTACAGAGCAAGCCCGCTTTGCTACAAGGGATTTCAGTCAATAGTTTAATTAACATGTTTCTGAGGCAGTCTCAAAGATGCATAGATTAGCTCAATAGAAGAGAGGGGTTGCAAATTTAGCAATCATCTTAAACTATGAAATGGAGCTGAACAGTGGTAGATAAAACAGAATATACCCATTAGTTACACAGGTTCATAAGGTACATATCAGAAAATTTTAGTAAGTCTCACTTCTCCTGTAAAACAAAAAGGCAGAGGATCAAGCTTGTCTGAGCTGTTTCAACATATATGTTATTTCTAAAACCTCCAACAAAAGTTTTGAGAACCAGTCAATAGACCAATTCATAATGGTTCCTCCATCACAAAATGCTTCCACCTGGGAACACAGACAAAAAAATGTAGACACCATTTTATAAGTTTATTTGCTAAGCAGAGGTTTAGCTTAGGCCATAAACTGAAGTAAACTCTTCAGTCATTTTTCTCTCTCATTTCTTACTATCACAAATTCAACTGTGGAAAACGAGCTCTATAGCTTAAAACTTGTCCCAGGTCTCAGCCAGCTCTGTTACTGCCCCACAGAGCTTTTCAGCTGCAAGTGTAGTGTATACATGCAATGGACATTATCAACCACAAGAAGCAAGCACTACTTTATGGAGTAGGAGCACTTACGGCTCATGTTTCAAACATCAGCAGAAATACTTACTTGTCTTTAAAGACAAGGCTCTGATAGCATAGCACAGAACAGACTAACAAGAGTAGGAAAAAAAAATGCTGAGCAAGTTGTAGGATGTCTCACTGTACAAGACCAGTCAACCGACATTCACAGATTATCATGTTTCTGAAACCTAACTGGCCTACTGGGAAGCTAGATCATTACTTGCTGTAGGCATGGCAGAGCATAACAAGTGACTGAACAGCCTACCATTTAGCACTGGTTAGCAGCAGAAACCCAGCACACTGAAGATCTTTTTGGTTTTGCTATAAATAGGTCTACTTGTAGATAAAATAAGGTTAAGTTCTTGACCCCTGTTTGCTTAGGATTTCCATGCCACCAAAAGCAAGTCTTGCAGCATCTCATCCATCTCTCTAGGAAAGGTTTTCCCTATTGATTGAATCTACTCAAGCATGGAGCAACTGAATGGACCATGCTACAGAAACAGATGAAACTCATAAAACAGACACTTGCTTCTCTGAGTCAGCCTGGAACCACTCCTCCTTTACCTTTACCAGTCTTTTGCTCCGCACATTATCTTCTTCCCCTGCTTCAGATGCTCCTGCCCAGGTCAGGCTTTCCCTCAGCATAAGCTCTAGGCCTTAGCAGCCAAACCCTTCCTACTTAATTGAAACAAGCTGTTCACCTAAGGCTGCACCACAGCTTAGGAACCTCAGCCTGCAGGTCACTCAGCAGTGCGACCTGTGATACCTCCTGTGGACTTGTGGTCACTGAATGTGTCCTGTTCCCTAGGCTGACGCCTGCTTTTATAGGCACACAAGTCTTGCATGACAGGGATCTATCAAGCAGATAATGTGTTTGGAGTAAACAAAAATCACAGGGATCAAATGAATGAACTCCTGGCCTGACACTCTGCAACAGCCTTCCAAAGTACATTTATTGTCTGGTTGTAAATCAAGTCCAGTTATAGCATTGGCATGAGTGGCTGACACTCTCCAACTACAAGAGACATGGATCACTGTAAAATGCTCAAGTGCCTTACTGCAACAAACACATGACTAATTACTGAAAATTTTAAGAGAATGCAAAATAACCTCTTACTTCCTCAGTTCCCTTTATTGTCATATTCCTCCCCCTTCTCACATTATTGCACATACAGCTTTAAAAGAGATTCCTTTTTCTTAAATCACAGAATAGAAGAGTGACAGCATTTCAGCTGGAAACAGTTCTGCTAATATTGACACCTTGAACAAAGAAAGCCAAGAGCATCCTGGCTGTATGAAAACAGCAACATGTCCAGCAGATTGTGGGAGCCCATTATCCCCCAAGCATCTTGGAGAGACACCCAGATGCCTGCAGGATGGAGCACTCAGTCTGTCAGCAGAGGCTGGAGGAGAGCAGCTTGTTCAGACTGTGGAAGAGATGATGGTGGCTGTGGGGCACCTAAAAGCAGCCTGCCAGGGTCTGCAGGAGTGGCTCGTGCTCTTTATGGTGGATAGAAACTCAGAGGCATCCAGACTGGACACAAGGAAAAAAATCTTTCCCATGAGGACAGTCCAGCACTGAAGAAGGCTGCACAGCCTGTGCTCTTGTGGGATTTCAAGACACAATTGGGCAAAAGCCTGAGTAACCTCATCTGTCCCCACAGATGACCCCACTTAGAGCAGGAGCTTAGATTAGAAAACTCCAGAGATTACTTCCAACCTGAATTATGATCTTTCACCATAGGTATAGCTCCCTTCAGCTACTCAATCATAGATCACATCAGCCTACTCACCTTCCTAATCTGTAACCATGTCCAGAAAAGGGATGAAATATTGGCTTTTTTGACGACAAATACACCTTATCCTTTTTATCTTCCACTTTCACTTCTATCTCCTCCTTATCAAAAACTTTTCGTAGCTCAAAAGGCAGCTCCCTTAAGAAAAAAACAGAAGGTCAAAAAAAAGTACTGTACTGTTTTCAGTACACAAGATAGACCAGTGATTAATACCTGTTCAACATTTGGCATTTCAAAGATGGCGCTTTTAAAAAACAACTTCATAAGTATTTACTAAGAGTTAGGTTAAGTACATGGCATACAAATAACTTCAAGTTCCCGAACTGAAAATTAACTAGAAATTGTATAATAAAAAAAACCCCTGTTTTTCTAAAAACTGTTATACAAGTTGTTGAATGATGTTCAAATTTACTCAGCAGTTACCACTCTAAACATATGATGTGTAGGAAGTTCAGTGTTGCCATACACTGCTGCAATAGGGTCGATTATTTTATCCCCATAGTAAAACAAAAAGGCTTTTAAAGAGGAAGAACTGAGTTTAGACACAGCGTATTTAATTACAAATAAACACAGATCTCAGCTTCTAAAAATTATATCATCACTAATAGCTGCACTCTTCAGTGCAGTAACATCACCTTGGTAATGCTTTAATCGCATTAAGCAGAACATAACAATGCCTTTGTCTCTGAGCTCTGATGCAGACAGTACAATTTCTGGTGGTGGGGCTCAGCTGGCAAAGGGGCTGTACTAAATGCTTCTCTATCATCAATGATTATGCAAAAACCATCTCATAATTAGCATCTTCACAGGCAAACAGTGGAATAAAAGTGGCAAACTTTTGATGAATGCACACAAAGAGCTTTAAACAGTGCAGTTAATTGCTATTACAGCTAACACAGGTGACAACCATACAAGAGAAATACTGTAAAATTAGTATTTTTGATGGCCTAGCAAAATACGGAAAAGAAAAATAGAATGACTTAGTAATTCCATATGCTTGATAAGGAGGTATTAAATTATATTATCCATAAAATTATATTCTCCTCTCCATTTGTAAGGGGTGAGGAAACAGTAGAAATTAAAGGCTCAAAATCACACTAGTTTGTATGGTCAAACTCCTTTTTTAAAGCAACAACTGAAAACATTAGCAGAAATCAGGACAGCACATTAACTTTTAACACAGGGATTAATATAAGATTGCTATATACACACAATAACAAGTTTGTACCTGGAAAAATGTTAGAAATTTAAGGCTGATCAGGGTTTCTTGATGCTACATGGAACATCTGTGCCCATTTAAGGCTTTTCATCAACAAAAAGCAAACAAAGACCATAAAACCAGAAATGCTCAACCCCTTGTGCATCGAGTTCATTAGTCACAATACCATTTGATCTGTAGCTCTTATTGGGCCCTGATTTATTCTTTATTTCATTCTGCACCTGCTGTGCCCCCCATCACCACTGGCTTTTATCTATTCATCAGCAACTGTACAACTACTGCCACTGAGAGCTGTGTTAAACCTGTTGATGTTCCAACAGCCATTAGCACTGCAGGAACGAGACTAGCAGGGCCTGCGCTCCTACAGGGACGCTGCAGTGCAGCAAAGCCACGTAAAAAATTTAGAGCATAAGCTAAGTGCTACCCAAAGCACATTAACTCAGGCTGGTTAAGAACACAAAACTCGCTTACCCCTTTTTAATGGACTCCAAGAACTGCTGGTTTGCAACACCAGTGTAGCTCCGAAGTTCACCATCATTTACCGTAAACCCATTTTTCCAAAGTTTAATGATTACATCAACCTACAAAGTAAGAACGATTCTCATTATAACACTGATGTAAAAGAAGCTTGGTATACCCACATACCCTGTGATTATAAATCATCCACTTCATGGACTAAAAATACTGAGAGCAGGCTCACTGTAATCTGCTTTGGCCCTGTGCCAACAGGCACAGCAACTGCAAGGAGTAAGTGACATTTCTAAGTACCTTGTGTCAATCAGGGTTAGAAACAAACCTTCCCCCAGTCATTTTGGCTTCCTAGGTCAAGAACACTCCTTCAATTCAGCAGAGAGAAAAAAAAAAAAAGAGCTGGACTATCCCAGCCAGCTGCAACTCTTCAAGAGCTAATTTGAGAGCACACATGCCTGGTGTTGGAACACCAACTGCCAGAATAGTCCAGCTGAGGATTTATTAGAGTAAAGCCTTGTTCCAATCATTCAGGAGGATTTTCTCAAAGTAAAGGCATTGAGATGATGCATGCAGAAGCTTTTCACTTGGGAAATGAAGCAAGTATCAGAAAATTTACTTTCAGACAATCATATGCTTATGTTACCCTGGAATTCCTGTGTGTATTCAAAACCTTGGTGGTTAGGGGAATGAAAAGATAAATTCTCAGTAATTCCTTAACTTTGCCAGAAATCATCCACTACTCCAACTTGTAGCCTCCGCACTGTCTACTGAAACCTTTCCAGCTGTAACATAGATATTTGGGATTGTATTTTTATATTTATGCACCATGCCATTTAAGGAAGTATTTGGGTATCCAAGTCTGATCCCTGAAACAACATTGTCTTGACAGATACTCAGCCACAGATGAGGTATAGACAAATGCAGAATTCACCTCAGCTGGAAATTAGTCTGAACTAGGCTTGATAGTACCTGACAAGTTTGTTGTTGTTTTGTTGGCTTTTTTTTCTTTTTTTTTCAGTTTGATTTGTTAGGTGATTGCTACATAAATAAACAGCATGTGCAAACTGCTGAATAAAATTTCTTCTCTTTCAGTTGGGTAATCTGTCAAAAGAAGTAGACAGCTCTCAGCAAGATTAGATTCCATCAAAAACTCTCGTGTCTCATGGCACCAATGCATATGGAAAGAGTTCTAATTATGGGAAGGTTCCTCTACAGTGAGCCAGTATGCAAATTTAACATGGACTAATTATTCCACACCAACTTCCTATTTAAGCATTGACACAACTAATGCCACAGAACACTATTTCAGAACTGCAATTTAAGATATTGCTCCTGACATTTCATTTCTTCCAGGGTCAGTTAAGGATCCATGGGCATAATTTCTAGCAATGCCCACTCCAAATTTCTTCTTGTCATCTTTGTTCTATGTGGCCTTTTCTCCCTCCCCTTACCAGGCTTTGATGAGTAACAGAAAAACATGAAAAGGACAGAATCACTGAGATACAAACCCACACTGAACATCCCACTACCAGCATAATTATATGAATAAGAGCAAATGAAAAATATTTGGGCTATGCCTCTGCATAAAAAGGCTGCAGCTCCTTAAATAAGTTCTTATGTAATAGTACTTGTCATTCCTTGAACTCCTGCTCACCTCACTCTCCTTACTAATAAAGCAGAAGTGCATTAGCCAATGCCAGCATCAGCTCCAGAATTACTCTAAACCCACTATAGAGCAGTAAGAGTCAAAAGCCCAACAGCAAAGGCCTGGCTGACTGGGAGATGGGAGGATGCTCCTACTGCTCTCTGAATTCTGTGTGCATTTTTTTACTGATGTACTGGAAAACACTGCTAGACTTCTGGCATCTGTTTTCCAGAATACTCCTGGAGTGCTGTTATATCTATCAAACATGAGTATTTTTTCTTCACTGCCTACCTGGTTCTTGACTGTAGTTGGGGGCACACACATAGCACCAACCTTCTGAGCTTCTTCAAATAGGTTATCTACAAAGTAGTCACAGTTTTGTTCTGTACCGTTCCGAATCTGATCATCGGTTCCTGATTTACACACCCTGCAGAACAAAGACAAGCAAAAATTACTCCTCAGAGGACACATTAGAAGTCAAGTAAGTACCCCCGAAGCTCAGTACCAAGAAGTACAGAAGGCACACTGCCCTGCACCCAGCTTACTCAGCTGCTACAAAACATCAGGTCAGCTTTGCACTGTGCCTTTTCTATAAACTTCTTACCAATCTCTAACTGCTACTATTTGCACTTCAAAAGCACAAGCTAAAGAACAACATCAGAAAAGATGAACTAATCTATGCAAAGCTTCTAAACTTGGTATCAGGGCAAGGAATGCAAGTTAGATGATTCATACTTCTAACCATCATACACTTAGCTGCACACCAACAAAGGGCTTTCCTTAATGCATTTCCATGAGATAGGCTTGGGCTCCTTTGCCATAAGTTTTAAAAAATACAAGAAAATTGCCCGAGGATTTACTCCACCGCCACTTGAACCTCCCCATTCCCAGCACCATCCTTACTGTTTTGAAAAGTACATTAAGGAAACTCAAGTGGCTCATCACCACTGCAGTACACTGAAAAAATACAACAGAGGCCTACAACACTGTGGAGACTGCCAGGGTATTAAAAAAAGATCACATCTTTTTTAAAGGCTTTTAGAGAGCATCAACGACATCTTTTTATAGAACACTGTATATGTGACAGCTGTTTCTGTTACATTTTCACAAATCAAAATGCAGAAATATGCAACCTGAATGAATGATTATCTCAGTATAGGTTCTTTGCATAGTAAGAAGATTATGCAGCTTTTCGTAAACATTGCAGGAGTTACTCCTACTGGAGATTCAGAAAAGTCTATTTTAAGCAATTCAGAAATAAAAATCCCAGCTCTCGAAAAAATACCCAGTTTTACATAAAACTCTGCATTGAATTCAAGAGCAGCAATGCTTACTGGAATGGTAATTAGATACATTTGCATAAAATGGAATTGTTTGCAGTGCATCTATGCAACACTAAGAATCCCTGGAGATTAACATCTTAAACAAAAGAAAACCTCAACAACTTTAAAGAAGAAATTTCAAAAGTATGCTGTCCTCATTTTCGTTTTCTAACAGAACAAAAAACTTGAAGCATTAATGTAGGTATTCACTATGCTTCACCTCAGAAACAGAACTGGAAAAGCAAACACCTCCATATAGATGCAGAGCTGCACAGTGAGTTACCAATTTGTAAGGCTGCCTGGCTATTTTAAATAAAAATATTTACACAGCTTCTTGCATCTAGGAAGCATTTCAGGTATGTGAAAAATCTTTCAGCAAAACAATAGGATTTTTTTGGGAAACCTTCAGTATACGTGGAACAGAAGAATAAAGTAAAAATATTGTATTTTAGAATTTAACATAAAGTTTGAAAAGTGATGACAGGGGACACAAACAGCAGTGTGAAAGGAAGAGAAAAAATGGGGAGGGGAGAAATGGCACCTACCATTCTTTCTTTACAGTTTTGATATTGTCCATGTCTTTCATTCTGGTGCTTCCCCTAATTACAAAAAGAAAATGGTTTAAAACCAAAACAAAACAAAATGCCCATCACACTTTGCCTCCTTTTGTAGCTGAAGCACTCTTTATGTTTTGTCCTGTGTTGATAATACATTTAAACACAAACCTCAACCTCCCCCCCACCAAGTCTCCAGATGGTTCTTTGTTTTCCTGCAGTTTCTAATTTAATGACACATGAACTATGCATCTGTTCCAGACGTTCAACAGCAAGGTTACTTTTTCATAAATGTATAAAATACATTCCACAATAATAACAGTGAAATTTTATGTGCAAATACATGCCCACACTTCTGCAAAGGGAGGAAAAAATATCACATTCCTTTCCTGGGTGGCATGGTTTAAACTTCCCTGATTTTACACAGCACTATGAGATGGTTGCAGAAAAACTGCACTGCCACTGCAGGCATTTCAGTGACCTTCACCTTAACTCTGCACTACTGAAAGGGGCAAGATTTGTCAGGTCCCCCCTCCTACCTTATTTCAAGACATTGTTCCAGCAACTCAGAAACTGTGAATTATCATTTCTGGCCTACTGTTAGCTGGCAAGAAAATCCTGGATTTGTAAGTACTAAATATGCTACAGAATTAGTCTGCTGAGTCACAACAAATTAAGAATCCCACACTGATCTCATTAGTCACTTCTGAGTGCTCTGAAAAAAGTTACAGAAAGTCACAAAAAGCCAGAAACTCCCCAAAACATCCTTTAAAAAGTAAAATCTCTCTAAAATTGGAAAAGCCCATAGGAAAATGGAAATTTTAAGTTGCGACTGTGTTCAGAGAATTATCCCTGATGACCACTGGTTACACAGATGATATTCTGCTGCTGGCAGGTTCAGGACTAAGTCATGACATCGTGTGTGGCTTTTAGAGAGCATCAAACTAAGCAGTGACAGCCATCACACTACTGAACAAAGCAGTATGCACAGCACCACTAATACAAACTTCAAGTGGTCTTGAGATGTAATTTAGCAAGATGTAGAGTTGAGGGGAAAACAACATTCAGTGCAACACTAACAAAAAAAAAAACCCCACCACATGCAGTACTAATTCATGCTCCTCGGGACTTCACTATTGGTATTCTTTCAACTTGAAAGTTAAAATCCACATGAGACACATTCTGTAGAAAAATATATAAGCCTCCAAAAGAACCCTATAATGGTCAACCTTAAATTTAACTGGTGCTGTTATGCATGAAGTCAAAACATTATATTTTGCACACCTTTGACATGTCACATAAGATAAGGTATAGTCTTTTTTTTCCCCCCCACAAATGTTCTGCCAGAGCCCAACATCTATCAGGCAAGCCTGTGCTGGTACATGATGATGTTATATGCATATCTGTCACTCTTGGAACTTTGTACTGCAACTGGGAAAAAAGAACTCTCAGAATCAAGTAAGCAGAGTGAAATTGGAATGCTTAAGAAGTGTAATTTTTTCAAACTTCTCTCAAATTCAGTTTTAACACACTCTGGCATAAAGGGGTTTTTTGCGTTTAGCCCAAAGTAATTCTTTGTGGTTTGTGTTAATGTGCTTATCTTCTAATCTTTCACTCCAGTAGGCTACTCCCCAAAGCAACAGGAGCCACCTCCTGCCATCTGTTTTTGTTGATCCTCTGTGACTTGTCATCAGAGCTGTTAAAAAGAAACAGACACAATGAAGCAGCTCTTCAAATTAGCTCTCTGGCTACATTAGGCTGGCCTCAAATGTGCATGAATAGTATTCAAAACTGGTCAGCTGTGAAAGCTGCTGTTCCTTCTAAAGTACAACAGCAATTACACTTAGAAGAAATGTTTGTGTTAATCTCTCAAGGTGAAGAAACCATCCTATACAGCATATTGATGTTTATTATGACCAAAAGCCATTAGGACACAGCAATCAGAACGCACTGCAAGCACTTCAGCTCAGCATGCCAACCCAACCAGCACAAACCACCTCCTCTCACCAACTTCTGACAGACGTTCCTAGTTGCCATATAAAGTGTTGAGAATTTTGGTACGTAATTTTTGCGTCAGTGGCAAAAAGTACCTCAGAACTGAACTACCACCTCCGGAAACTAAATTTAAAACATGGGAAGAAGCTGCAAATGCCAGCAGCCCACCACAGCTACATCTATTAACTGGGGTTAGGATACTCCTGGCCATTCCCACACAGCCCAGGGGGCTTTCCAGCCCCATGAAGATGGGCCACTGACCCAGCAGTGGCCTTTCACAGCCAGGACTTCCAAACAGACAGCCCTTAATCAGCATATTTGTTTTGGCAAATAATTTTATGGTCAATACTGTTGAGCTCACACTTCCAGTTACTTTAATACAAGAAAAACAACCCAAAAACTACCTACGAGGCTTTCCTTGCTGTGAAGGGCAGAAATTCCCACAGAAGCACATGCAGCCCCCACCCCTGACAGCCTGTTAACCCCTTACTAACTTTGGCACAACCAACTTCTCCAGTTGAGAGCTGCTCACAGCACAGTGCAGTCTCCCCCTGCACTACACAGAAATTACAGCTGAAAATTGCACTGTTCTGTGCCACAGAGAGACAGGAGGCTACAGAGAAATGGCAAGTACTAATTAATAGCGAGATGAGCATCAAACCTAATGGTCTGAACGTGACTGATGTACCCAGGTACAAACCACAGCATTCATGCTTCCTCTCCAGCTGGCTAAAGGAGCTGTGCACTTGGAAAGAAGCCTGTCCCCAACATTGATGTCCAGGTGTAAGAAAGATAAATTACTTGTCTGTAGAACTGCCTTGTTAAGGTTTAGGACTTGACATGCTTCAACGATCTCAGACCTAGGGGGAGGTTAACAAACATCCTTGAGAAGAAGGATGTACCACTGACATTGACACAAAGAATGCAGAATTTACAGGCCACAAGGACATTGGGCAGAACTTCCAAGATAAAGAAGAAACTAATAAAGCCAGATCAGCAACTGCGCTGAAATCACTTCCAAGTGGGTAAAACGTAATTCTGGCAGGGCAAAATCGTGTCCAGCAACTCACAGACCACCACCTACCTAAAAGAAGAGAAATACTGAGCACATAGACTACTCAGCATGTGAAGCAAGGGAATAATTTAACCAATAAAACACAGAATACTAATTAATAAGAGAACTATGTAAACTTATAGCCAATAAACATTTACACCTTTGCTTGCTAAAATGTATAAATAGTGAAAAGTTTTGACAGTCGTTGCGCTGGCTTTGCGGATTTGCCACCGAGCCTTTCTTTCTGTTCATAACTGCAAACAAATCAAGTACCTTAGCTCTGTGTGTGGATTAGCCTCATGCACAGCAGGTCAAAGAACCTATTTTGGGACAACCCCGCGGCTGCGACACCTGAACTCACCCGCACCCCGAGAGCCAGGCCGGGCACACGCTGCGCGCTTCCCGCCAGTGCCTGAACCCGCCCGCCGAGCGCGGCCCCCACCCCGGCGGGCGGCCAGGAGGTATTTTTAGGCTATGAGGCAATACCGCGGTACCGACGCGGAGGCAGAATGCCCAGGGCGCCCCGGGAGGCGCCGGGCCAGGTCCCCCGAAGGCCGCTCCTGCTGCGGGACGCGGCCGATTCGGAGCGGGGCAGAGCCGCCGGGCGGAGGCAGCGGGGAGGCTCAGCCCGCCCGCCCCGGGGACGGCCGCGGGCAAAGTCCGAGCGCCGGCGGGAGCCGAGGGAGCGCCGGCTCTGCGGAACGCCCTGCCCCTGCCCGGCCTGTCCCCGCAGCGAACTCACCGCCCGTCCCGCAGCGCTCAGCCCCGCACCGGCCGCCCGCCGCGGAACTCCTCGGTGTCCCGCCCCGAGCGGCGCAGGCGCGGCGGCGCCGGGCGGGGCGGGCAGAGCTCCGCCCCGGGGCCGCGGGGGGGAGCGAGGGGTGTCCGTAGGGATCCGCACCCGCTGTGCGGGGCGAAACGCGGCTTCCTCGGGGCCTGCCCTGCGCTGTCCTCCAGGGAGAGGCGAGGGTGGAGTACGTGTGGCCTACGCGGCCCGCCTGAACGAGCCGGACCCCCGCACCGCTGCGGCGGTGCCCGGGTAAGACCTGGCGCAGCGCAGTGGAGATAAACATCCCTGCCCGGCCTGCGTGAGACTGCGAAGGCAGCTGTGTCCCGAGTGCGGAACAAAGGGCACGGTCCGCGTGTCCGTCTGTCAAACCCGGCATCCACAACAGTGGGGAATGGTCCCGGTGTTTGGGTAGCCGCCCAGCCCTGGAGGGGCCCCGCGCCCCCGGCAGGAGCAGCCGCACGCTGAGGCGTTCAAGAGCGGGAATGGCTCATTGTGCGCCGAGCGCTAATTACGGGCGAGTGTTGACACATGAGAAAAGGAGCTCAGCCCAGGGCTCGCACCGAGGACAAAAGAGCGGCGCGGTGTCTGGGAAGCAGAGCTCCCGAGGGTGAATTAGACGGGGAAATGGGATAGGATCCTCGGGGAGGGAAGAAGGATTTTGCCGAGTTCCCTGCGCTGTGTTTGGGCCTCGGAGAAGTCGCTCTCTGCGGGACGAGGAGGTCCCGTGGTGGTGCCAGGAGCTATCCAAGGCCAGCACCGGGGAGAAGCCGCCAGCTCCTGGAAACACACGGAGCAGAGTGAACGCATCCCTTGCATCTGCGCGCTGTTTAATAAGCGTTGGCGTTTTTCCCCCCAATAATTAGCGATGCACTGTAAAACATTTAGAATTAACCTAAATTGAACAGCCACAACTAGCTAATTCACACTAATTAATGGGAAATCCACTGCGAATTTACAAGTGCGATCAGAGGTAATTCTAAAAGCAGAGGTAATACTTCATTGAGTGTCGTCTTCACGTGGGACACGTTTCTGCAATCCCTTAATCGCAACAATTAAAATCACATTGTTCAGAAATATTAAAATAAGATGCTTAGTCTCAAAATTCAGTGATGGTGAGTAACAGAAGTAAAATCTGACACTTGACAGCTATAATTTCTTTCTCTTTATAATGTACATCACAATGCACTGAACCTTTTGAAGGCAGTTTGGATTAATCATTAAGATTTAACTGGATGAGATCTAATTAGAGCTCCTACTTACGAATCTTCAGGGACGATAGTAAGAAATTTGCCTTTTGTTTTGGTTAAAATACGTGGAGTCTTATATTTCAAAACATGGATTGCTGAGATTCTATTATCCCTGGTTTTGTTTAATGTTTAAAATATGACATTTTCAAATAGAAGATGCTTGTTTGTTACAAGTGTTATTGATTCTATTAAACAGGTTTTATATATTTAGAACTTAAACCATGGATATCATTACAGTCTTGGAAAGTTCAAGGAATTTGAAAAACCCTAGCTAAAAACATCAGAAGGTTGTTTTGCAGTGCTGTACTGTTTTAAATTTTCTTGCAATATTTTAAGTACACTCTCTCCATTTCATTAAACACACAAGTTCAGTAATATGCTTGACCCTTCCCTGGGGGCTCTTTCTACCACAATTTGACAGACCCAAAGGTAACCACAGAAGGAGGCAAGGTTGGACTTACCTCGCGAAATGGTGTAGGCGTCCTGGCTGCAATCACATATTGATTTAGAAGATTAGGTCTATTACTGGAAATCAGAATACAGCTGGAGACATGCTGACCTACTACAATAGGAATCAGTGTCCTAGTGAATTCAGTGGTTTCTTGAAAGCTCTTCTAAGTAGTGCAGTTCTCCCTCAGGAGTCAAACTGTTGACAAAGCATAGGAGTAAGAAAAATCTTAAGAAAGATCTGCAACTCTTGTAAAAATATTTTCTTTAAAGCTGGAAATTTTCAAGTAAGAATGTTGTTACAATCAAGACATCACTAAAATCCTTTTAGACTCCGTGCATTTCATATAGCTTATTCTCTGGCAGCACACTAGATGAACAGAAGCAAATGGTCCTTTTCTTACCGTGTGCTGAATAGAAGCAAACAGCCCAGACTGTGTCTGCTGAAAAACCTCTAACAGGGTATTCATGAAATGAATACAACCATCTCATGCCCCTTTGTCAGGAGAGATCAGATGCACTGGCATGGAAGATAGTGACAACCCCTGAACTTGTTTTATAATGTAGGAGTGAATCTCAGTGTTGACAAAGTAAAGCAGGGTTTTAGCTGTCACCGCCAGTCCTGTCAAGGTCACAGAAGAACCAGCACACACAGGGTATCTAAAAACAAGCAGAAAATTAATTTTGAAGGGATATTTTTAAACCTTATATTTAACAAGGTTAGCGTATGCCAGAGGACACTGTCAGCTACCTATAATTAAACATCAGCTGTATTGATTGACCTTAACTTGAGAGAGGAGTTGTTGCCTGAAGCCTTTTGTAAGTGTGTGCACACAGAGCAGGAACAGACTGTGAGGGAACTGGGACTGCAAAATAAATAGGAAAACAGGGTCTGGTTATCCTGTACATGGCAATTCCACTGACTAAGACAACATGTTCCTTTGCATAGGAGGAAAGGTCCTTGAAGGAATGCTAAACTTCTAGGCTGCCACGCAGCAGGGAGTAGCTTAAGGACCTGATCTTTCTAGGAAGTCAGCTGTGCACTGGAAAGGCAAGTCGTTGTTTCATGGGCGAATCAGCATTCATGATGAGGGTATTATCCCCATGCACTGAAAGGAGTATCCACACATTGCTGGACTCTTGGACTGTAAATACACAAGACAATTGAATATAGCTTCAATTTTAAAATTAGTGTGAAATGCATAAGCCCATGAAAAATTCAAGGCAGCCTCAGCAACTGTTTGTACCAGATAATACACATTTGGAAATAACGTATCATATGAATTCTCAAAGACACTTTTAAGTGAAATTACAATGATGACATGGTAGTGTATTTTATGAGCTCGTTCTTGGATCTGTAACAAGAAAACACACTTTAAAAGCTAAGATTGTGTGTGAGGACTAGGGAGATTTATGAACCAATAATGTTTTTGATGGACTTGCCATGTGATCCTAATCAAGCCATTATGCATTTGTATGGTGCTGAAGCTTATCTACACATGTGTTCATAAATGCCTATTTTTATTGTGAGCATTTTAGGACAGAGTCTGGTTTTTACTACAAAGCTATACATCACCCAGCATAGTAACAGGCTGGCGGTGCTACTTTCATATGATTAATGATCATAAGCACCAAAGTGAGATGATTTGCCACTTTTGTCCAAGATGGAAGTAATTTACAGCCTGAATGATAGTAAAAAACAGACCCTGCAGATGCCTGGCTGCAATATCATCAGCCTGTGAGTTCCACACAATTATTATTATTAGAAAAACTATCTACTGTGACCTTAGCTCAACAGGAAAAATGTTATGGAAGTTAATGGCCAGATGTGATGGGAAGATAATTTTGAAATATTAGGAGGTAAGTTTTACCACTCCCATTTAATGTTATCTAAGAAACCTACTCTCTGATCCTGCTTCAAGTTGCACTGATGTTATCTAGTGTGGAAAACAATCTTCAGATAGGTGTGTTGATAATGGGACTGGACATTAAGTATTTAATTCAAAATCGTAACTATTATCCATTTTTAAATGACAATGGTAGTCTTCAAATAATGAGCCTTCTTTAATAACAAAGCAAAATGCTTGCAATGTGGAGTGATTGTATCATGTTCTGTGTTCTAGTTCAAGGTAGTACCAATGCTGATTACTGGACACTGCTTGTTTGAAGTTTCCAAACTTACATCCCATAGGCGTATCTTCATAATGGACAATTCTCAGAGGAATAACCACACAATTTTAATTTCCTAACATCCCCCTCAGGAAAAGGCTTAGGGTGGGCTTACAAAAGAAAGATCTCTTGTGAATCTTTTTTTATTTCAGGATTCAACTGAAACCAGGAGGAGTTGACAGCATGATTGAGAGGCGCACATATGAGCTTATAAATAGAGGCCTGAAAAGATGATTTGATTTCCATTCTTTGGAATGTTACTGCTATTCAGAGATATTGCAAAGTAATCTCTGGTAAATTGCCCATGATTGAAGCAAATGGTAACTCACTGAATAGAGCCCTCTGGTCCTTACTAGGATGAAACTCCCTGCAAAAGTTCTGAATGAGGGATGAAGGACTTTCTCTTTTGTCGTAACCCATTCCTTATTTCCTGGTAAAATAGGGACATGTGACAACAAAATCATCCATCTCCAAATATTTCTTGTGTCATTATATACCGTTCATGTAGCAAACAAGGCTTTCCATCCTGGGTAATTTTTTAACGTCTTTTTACATCATGATGTCCCAATGTGACTTCATTCCCCACCTCTTTTTTAATGGAAAGGGACTCGTTTGCTCAAGTAATTTTTCATATTTTTCCAATTTCCCAGTGGTGTACCTGCTTCAGCAGATGGTGTGGCTCCTTCTTAATACATTTTTCAGAAACCTTAATCTCTTTTCTGAACAACTGGAGATAAAAGGATGTTGAACACTGCAGTAAGCTTCAGCATTCATTATAAACTGGTTCCATTTGAAATATGGTACTTCCCAATGGCATTTATTTGTAGAAGCATTTAGACATCTGTTTGTAAGACCAAACTACAAATCTTGAAACTCAATCTTATTGGGAATGAGCTCTACAATTTTTTAAAATGTAATACTTAGTGGAATGTGGCTTCAGTCCTCTCCCCTTATTTTTTTCATTGTCTCTCACTATTCGGAGTTAACTTTTCCCCCCAAATATATCCTGCATGCAGAGTGCTGAAGGGAGTCTAAATAGGTTTTTAATGCTGTTCTGTCTTCATATGACACTTGAACCAACAACAGATATAAAAAAGGGGAACAAGTAAATTCTTGGATTAGTGAAATTACTCTAAATCCCTTTCTACAGTAATTCATCTTTCATTGTAAAACCACATTTAAATCTCTAAGCATGTGTGATATAAAATATTAATCCTATATTAACATGTTCTTTGCATTAAAAAAAAAAAATCCAATCAAAGCTACCAAGCAAACCTTGTAACTTATGATTGATTTATTTATATTGTCAGTACTAAAAATGGTGATGAGGCTGACATGGAAGCTATAAAGCCATAAGCTATTTGAGTCAAAATAACCAGCCACACCTTCTAAGAGGAACAAGACAACTAAGAAACCTGTAAATAAAACCATCTGTGAAAAACAACCCAGGGAGTAAACATCCAAAATGAAGCATGTCTTTCTGTGTTTCCTACCATGCTAACATAATGAGAATGAAGCACTACAAATGTTCAAAGCAGAGATCAGGGATTTTTAACTACATCAATCTCTCTACAGTAGTCCCTGCGGCGTCATAAAGAGTGCTCTCTGGGTATGGCTCACAGGAATGAGATCAGAACACTAAAAAAAGAAAAAAAGGACACAACTGTGGCATAAATATCTAGTAAATATAAAATAAACAGCTTTTGAGTTGGAGAATTTCTGTTATTTCAAGCAGATCTGCACAGGCACCCAGGAAAATCAATTTGCTTGCATATTGACCAAGTTTATTTTACTTTTAAAAAGTCATCAGTGCTCATGAGAGGAGGAGTGCTGGTTTGAATCAGGCATGTTGCAAGCAGATGTTATGCAAGCTTCCCCAAACAGCCCTGCCAATGACTGCAATCCTGAGTTATGACATTCACTGTAACTGCTGCAGCCTGGGCCCTTTTTTGGGCCATTCATCTGTTGGTTTTCCCAAAATGGGGCTGTTTTTGTGACGAGTACAAAAACTTGAAGATCAACATACTGTTGGTTTCCAGACCAACAGAATTTGAGAACCATGTCTGAGTTTCATGGCCTACCAGTACTACAGGACAGAAATGGAAAAGCACAGTATTTATCATGATACATACGATATGATACTCTTACTGCACATATCTCCCCGTGTTTGGTAAGGGACAGTCTCTTGCAGTTTTCTTCTAGTCCTACTTTTGAAGAATAAAAGGATGTGAATTTCAAATGCCATTCTCAAAACCCCTTTAGGTTTTTAATTAAAATACTCCTTTAGCCTACAAGTCTATGAAATAGCTATGTCCTTTCATAACCCTTAAACAAGTAAGTGAAGAAACCTAGCAAAACTAATCTCGTGGAGCAGAACTACTCTACTTTTGAAAGACACTGCAGATTCTGGGACAGGAGATGAAGTACTGTTGCTAATACAGATTAGAAGCTCTAAATAGAGAATGTCAGATGAGACATCAAAGTTGCTACCCTGAAAGGCACTGTATTTTGGAGTATCTCATAAAACTAAAAATTTGCTGCTATTCACAGTAAGATTTTTTTTTTTTTGCTTGGATATTTAGAAAGCCCATTTTCTTATTATATATCCTGATGTCATTGTTGCGTATTTTCTATTTTTAAGTACACATTCTACCATACATTTTCAGACTGTAATCTTGAAAAGAAAGATGTGGGAGTATGGAAGTAAAACAGAATAGTAGTTTTATAAGTTATTGTTCTTTACTGAATCATTATCGCACTTTCCATCTTTAAACAATAAAAGTACTTTGATAAAGCTTTCTTGAGCCTAACAATCAGAACCACATGCTCAGTAATTTCATGATACTATTCTTTTTGGTTAAAGAAGCAAAAACCACTGAAACGACTTGCCCAGCAGTACCAAATCAGTCAGTGTGAAAATTAAAAGGTTGAGACTTTGTCACCTACAGCTGTATGCTTTTGTTTCTCAGCTACGTTTCTTTCACAAAGCTTTTGGTTCGGGGCTTATGTGCAGGCACTGCGTAAGTTTTATAGGGCAACAAGTGGTGAGAGAATGATTCTTACATCGGCGACAAGGGATTGGGTTCGTCAATAGGCTGAAGGGTTTGTGAATATTCTGAAAAGCATTTAGGCATCCGGAGTAGGGTAATGCGTTGTATTCCTCACCCCTCTGAAATGCATCTGTGATAAGGAGGGAGGTGGAGAAAAATGAGCTTTCCAAGGACCGAACAAGGAACATCAAGCGCAGGTTGAGGCAAAACACAAGGGATGTTGCCGGTGACTGGCGCGATGGGAGAAGAAAGGGTGCGCTCCGAATGGCCTGGATATCAAGGCGATTTCTTAATAATGAGGCTCACCAGACCGTAAAAAGAATTTTTCATAGGAAATTACGGAGATCCTATCCTTGGGAGATCTGTTCGCCCAAGCTGTCCTGTCAGCGCCTGGGAAGAGCCTCCCTGGGCGAGCAGACCCGGCGGCTGCAGCCCCCAGGACTGGGGCCTGAGCCGCTTGTCGGCTGCCAGCGCTGCACTTCACCGCCGCGGCCCCGGGCAGCCGCTCCCCCTGCCCCTGAATTCCCCTGAATTCCCCAGCCCTCGGCTCAACCCTCAGGGGGCGGCGGCGGCGGCTCCCCGGCCCCGCGGGGTCACGCCGGGCCAGGCCCGGCCGCCGGCTCGCCAGGCTCCGGCCAGGCCGCGGCGGGGCCTGGGGCTCTGTGGGCGCTCGGTCCTCGCCGCAGGGCCGGAACCGCTCCCGGGGGACCCGAGGCCGAAGCCGCCACCGCCTTCCCCGGGCCGGGCCGGGCCGGGCCGGGCCCATAGAGCGCGCGGCGCCGGGATAGAACGGCCGCGCCGGGGCCGCAGCGCCCCCCGGCGGCGGCTCGCGGGGGCGGCGCGGAGCGAGCAGAGAAAGGGAGAAGGGACAGTAATGGCGGCCAGTTAGAGCCGGGCTGAGCCCGAGAGGCGGCGGCGACAGCAGCGGGAGGAGCCGGCGCGGCTCCGGCTGCGCCTCTGCCCGGCGGAGCGGCTTCCCCGGAGGGCTTTTCTTCCTTCCTCCCTCCTCCCCCCCTTCCCCCTCTCCCTCCCCTTCCCCTCCCTGCCCGAGCCCCCGCCTGTCCGCCCTCCCTCCCTCCTCCCTCCGCGCCGGCGGCGGCGGCGGCGGCGGCGCCCCCCGTGTCCCCCCTCGCCGGGGCCATGGTGAACACCAGGAAGAGCTCCCTGCGCCCCCTGGGCAAAGCGGCGGCCGCGGCGGCCGGGGCCGGCAGCCATTTCATCTCGTCCCGCACCCGCTCTTCTAAGAGGGGCACCAAGGCAGATGCGGCCGGGCTGGAGGAGGCGGCGGCAGCGCGGGTGAGGACCAGGGGTCCGCGGGGGACCGGGAGGGAGGGAGGTGGCGAGGCCGGGGAGTCGCTGGGGACAGCGCCGCCGGTGCCGGTGGGGGGGGCCGCGGGCAGGGGAGCCGGCGGGGGGCGGGTGCCGAGACGGCTGTCGGCTGTCGGGGGGACGGCGGGGCCGGCGGGCAGCCCGCGGAGAGGAGGCACCGCCGAGCCGGCGGGGACACGGGGGGCGGCTGCGGAGAGCCGCAGTCCCTGCGGGGCCAGCGGGAGCCGCTGACAGGGGCGGGAGCGGCGGGGACACGGGCGGCGGAGCGGCCGCGGTGCCGGTGCCGGGGGCCGGCGGCGGGCGGGGGTCCGGCGGGGTCCGGCGGCGCGGGGCTCCCCCTGCGGCCGCGCCCGGCGCTGCCGCCGCCAGACAAAAGTTGGGAGCTGCGCCCGCAGCAACTTCGCAATAAACCTCGGCCCGGGTTTGGTTGGTGTGTGTGTGTGTGTGTGTGTGTGTGTGGTTCCCCCCCCGCCTTCCCCCTAAATGACCTCGATTCGGCCGGCGGCTGCGACGGGAGGAAGCTGGTGTTCGGGAGACCCCCCCACCCCGTTTTTTGTGGCACGGAGGGTGTGATTTTTGCCGTCAAGTTTAAGTTGAATTCTTTCCCAGCCGAACTCGCTGTGTTAGCTTTGGTTAGTCGGGCTAACGGCAAGTGAAATTCTGTAGCCCGATTTGGAGAATTAACATCTGGTGAATTCGAACTGGAAGAAAGAATTCGGGAGACTCCTTTTTTCCTGGTCTCTAAACGGCTCTGTTGACAAAACCTGCAATTTTTGTTTTTAATTCTCGAAGAATCACAGAATCAATGAGGTTGGAAAAGATCTCTCAGGTCATTAAGTGCAACCTATGACCCAGCGCCACCTTGTCAGCCAGACCTTGGCACTGAGTGCCACATCCAGTCTTGCCTTAAACAGCTCCAGGGACGGGGACTCCACCACCTCCCTGAGCAGCCCGTTCCAATGTTTAATGACCCTTTTTGTGAAGAAATTCCTCCCACAAGGAGGAATTGTTGGCAGGGCTTTTTCTTTGGTTGATGAAACTTCACGTATTACTTTAAAGGTTTAAACTGGTATTTATAGCTGCCTTCTCTGATTGTATATTATAAAAACAATGTAAATATGGAAGTGAAATTTGAGGGTCCGGGTGTTTGACAGTCTTGCACCAGCTGGCCAATGTCCCTGCCTTGCAAAGGAGGAAGTCAATCAGCTGAATAGGAAAAGCAGCAGCCAGAGGCAGATCAGAAGGATGACACCTGGAATTCTCACAAAACCTTTTATCCCATTCTTTTGGTCTAAAATACTGAACAAAATATGAGTCACTGATGAGATATCCTATACCTTCTATGCTTCTCTTTCAGTTCTTTTATACTTTGCAGTTCTTCCCTTCCCCCGTCTTACTTTTCCTTGCTCCCTATTTCTTTCTTGTTTAATTTCAGTGGACTCCTGGGGATGCAGCACCATAGCTGTAAAAAAGCTGTTCTGCTTGTTCTAGTGTGCAGTTTCTGTTTATGCATATTGTCGGTCTTGTGGTTTGTGAAGCAAAGTTTGAAGTAACCCTTACTGGCTTACTTCTCAGGGAGTTTAGTGCTGCTAAGAAGACTAGCTTGGGCTTCTTTCCAAGTATTTTTAATTCATGAGCAGTGGTTTTTTACTAAAAATCATTAAAATGTTTAAATTACGTTATTGTAATGGTGTAAGGGAAGGAGATTGTGCAAAATAGTGTAAAATAATGTAAATACATCCCAGGATATAGCCCACGCTTCTAAAAGAACGTTTCTTCTAAAGTTAAATGTAAATTTTTGTGTATGGGAATGAACTTGTTTTGCTTTATAACAAATCTCATGTGTTTGAGGGGGATTTTTCCTTTCCTTTTAAGATGTAATTGCTAAATATGAGCAGAAGTTATCCGAGAAGTGTTTTTTCCTATTTCCCCTATCCAGCATGTTTTGTAAAATGTATATATCTCACTGTATTTTGAAGTTGTTTTTTACAACTCTTTTTATTCTTCAGATGTAAGTACTGTCAGCAATACAATGTCTTTCTGAGCTTCTGAATCTTCTTGAAGTAGTGCCAGAGAAGGATCTCAGTGATTAGGACATGAATAAGTATAGCAGTAGGGAGACAAACCCTTTGCTTTTGGAAGCAACTGTTGGGAGACAGATAGTGAGGCTGTGTTCAGAAAGCGTGCTGGGATCTTCTTCATGCAGTTGTATGTAATTTTTTTCTTTTTTTTTTTGCAGTTGACTGAAACAGTGTGTCCTTTTAAAATCTTTTGGGTGTCACATCAGCAAACCAGCCTTGCTACCAGCAGTTAATCGGGTTAATGGGCAGCTAGAGTTTGGAGCTCTGGCAGAGATGGGACTGTTCTTGTTTGCGCTAAGTGACTTAATTTCCTTGCATGGAGATTCTGACCTGGACTCCCTGAGAAATGCTTTTCAGTGGGAATACTTGTAGCCACCTTTCAGAATGTATTTTAAAAGATCATCTATCTATTCCTTATTAGCAACAAAAACCGAGTTAGTAACCTAATGGCATCCTGTAAGATGCTGAGTAGACCAAATGAGGGGATAGGACTTGCCTTCTACCTCTTCTCTATCTATTTCGTATTTCCTTCCTTTTTTTCCCCCTTGGCTTTTTCTGATTTAAAAAAAAAAAAAATTAATTGTTTGGTTTTTTGCACCCATTTGTAGGGATAGGCTTGACTCTCTCCCAAAAACTTAAGTTTCTAGTCTTCTGCTTCAATATTATGCTGAGTTATGTGTGAATAGAGTCCTTTTTTGTTTGTTCTGAAACAGGAGGCAACGCACATTTTGTGAAAATGGACTATAATAGTCTAAATGCCTTTATCATGTTCTGTGTATTCCCTCTGTAGTAGTCACTCAGCTTGGAGAAAGCAATGACGTCAGGCTTTGAAAAGTAAACTGGTTTGAATTATTGATTGGCGACCATGCAGTCAGTGATGGAGATGAATACGTGTGTGTCTGTCTGCTGACCAGAAGCCAGATTAAAATGAACAAAATCCCTCACTAAATGGATCAAGGAGCCAAGAAGTTTATTGTCTGAGATGATGTCATAGCAGAGTGCATAGAGAGGGTACAGAGGGGAAAAACTGGGCTTTGTTTTCTTCCTGTTTCCAGGACTGATTTACACACTATTTAGTAGATATTGAGGCTATGCTTACATTACTATGTATTCTATTGTTATACAAATTATACATATGTATGTAAAAATACAGATTTTTTTTCTTTTGAGGGTTAAAACTTGGGATGTGTTCTAACTTTATATTATGGCATTCTGACAAGAAAACCTTATCAAAATCTTCTACAGACACATAGAATTTTAACACAAGGCTTATAGGACTTGTGGGCTTCCTTCACACTATAAAAAAAATGAGGATTCTTTGACCATAAGTGGTTAAATTTACACTTTGTATCTACTAATGTTTTGTCTGATGTTTTCTGATACTGAGTTGTGATTGCTGGTAACACTTCCTTGGCAATTCAAATTATTTTTCTTAGTCATCTCAAAGCACAAATCAAAAGTGTTGATCAAGAATTTATTGTGCAATGAACACTCTTATATCAGCGTACTAGTTTGGCATTTTAGAAATGTATACAAGGTTAGCTTAATTTAATTAGCCAAGAAAGCATTAGCAGTGCCTTAAGAGCTACTTGAGGGCACGGTGATAATTGTAACACATGATCTTCGCTAAAAGTAGTGCTGCCAACATCGTTCAACTTGCGCGGTGCAACCCAGAGCTCTCCATTGTACTTAACTGCTAATGGGAGCAACCAGGGGCTGCGGGAGTGACATCGGGCGCTGCAGTGTGGGAAGGTAGAGAGCTGAGCAGCCTTTTTGTGCTCTGTAGTGCCAGCATATTTCAGTGTCTCACTGCAGTTTCTCAGTCTGTAGCAATAAAAATGTTTTCTGATTTCTGGGCGATAATGAAGCTTTTGTAGCGGAAACTCGTTGCTATGTTTTACTCCTCGAGAAGCCTTTAATGGTCAGATGCTGAAAACGTAGAAAATAAACTTCAAAAACTTACTATAATTCCTCTTAAAATACAAGTTTTAAACATAACCAATAGAGCTTTCTAAAAATTAAGTTTTCCTTTATGAAAGACCCTGATTGGCATGTTTCTTTTATTGTCTATGTAGAGTGTCTCACGGTGTTCTGGATGATCTGCTGTTCTGAATAAAGCTATAGAAAAAGTTAGATTTTCCTTTTTATGCTGGATAAATGACACTTGCATGTAAAACTCTTGAAGAAAAAAGCTCCTGTCCAACATCTGTGTTTTAAAGACCTGCATTGCCTTCCTGTTTGGGTTTGCAGTAACATCAGTAAAGGTGCTGAGGCTAATGCTTTTACAGTTCTTTGAAATATAAAGCCTTGCGAAGTTATTCCAAACAATTTAATTTAAAGGACTATTTCCAGGAAAGCTCATCTTTTCGGTGTGTAATAAAATCTTGGGTTCTTTCTGGTTTAGTGGTCTGCTGCTCTTCTGGGACTTAGCAGGGGAAAATCAGTGTTCAGAAATGAATCGTGCAGGCCATTCCTTGGCTGCGTGGTGTTAATACAGCTGTGAGCAGTGAGAAATGGAGCAATTGTTGGAAGCAATCTTTGTTCAGGGTTCTGTCAAAATACCATACCGTTGGCATTTGTGATCCTTTTGTGGTTCTGAAGGGCTGTCCTGAGTTTGAATTCTTATTTATCCTGCCAAATCAGTCCAGGCACCTCTCAGAAGTCAGGACACCTCTGAAGTGTCCATGGTTTGTTTTGGAAGGTAGTGGTGCATCCTGTTCGAAGCTGGCTATCCGTGCTGTCACACTGTTCCAGGGCCTTCAAAGGAAGCAATCTAAGGGCTAATCCAGTGAGTGGATAAGACCTCCAAAGAGTACTCAGGAAATGGTGTTGATGTTTTGTGTGCTGCATTGCTTCCTCTGAATATTGGGCTTGTCCCAAAGTAATGCTAATAAAAGCCTGCTTCTCCAACTACTGTCCCTCTCTGAACTTCAAGCAGAAGGTTTGACCAATGGCAATTTTGTCAGAGTTGCATACAGCTTGGGTTATGCAAGATAATTAGCTCAGGTAATTATATTCTGATCACCTCCATCCCCCTGCAGTTTCAGTTGCTTGCTATGGTTTTGTACATCCTGCCTTAAATGGTTGAATGTTTGTGATGCTGAGGAAAAGTTTTAATTCCAATCTAATGATGCTTTGAATGATTTCTGTGTAAAACTTTACAAAACTCGTTTCAAACCAAAACATGCAGCAAGTAGGCATAAGTGAGCTGATGCTTTCATTGCTATGAATTTTGTGTGCTGTTTTGTAGCTGTGACCCTTTGAAAGACTGCTGATCATTTATTAGATGTTTTAGCTCTAATGGATTACTTTTTCTCTGGGTAATATCACTCATGAACCCTTTTATTGCAAAGGGAGCTGACAATATGTTTTTATGCTTTTTTTGTGTACACTTCATGCTTTACTCGTTTTTCTAAACAATTTTTCAGTCTGACTTCACTCTTGAAATATTGTCTTCATTACCTTTGATGGGATTTTAATGGTTTATTTTAACCATTAATTCTGCTTTAAATTGTTCAAGTATTGTTTTGCATTTATACTTGTTGGACTTTTTCTGAATAGATTTGGTTTATTTTTGCTTGGTAGCTACTAAAACAGGCAACTTTTCCACCAGTTGTAAGATTAATGTGTAATCTTCTGTAAGCCTTTTCATTGTGCACTGAGTATGTGTATGCTGTATTAGCTTCAACTCTAGCTGAACTAGGTATGAAGGAGGCAGCTTTAGTTCTATTAAGAGTACAGAATTTAAAAGCTTCTCCAGGTTCCATAGTTCTTGTAGCCTGTACTGAATTATGTGGTTTTACCTTTATGCTTCTAGTAGTGTCTGTTGATGGCCTGACTGATGTAAAACTTTGATAGAAAGTTTGTGTCCATTTGCACTTGGAGCAGATGCTTTGGTTGGGGTGTTTTCATAATTTGGGAAAGGGGCGTTTTACTTTTCTCCAGCCTCCAGTCAGTTCCTGAATTTTAAATGGATAAATAGTTGAGCCAAGCTACTGAAATAACCTGAAATGAAGAACCTGTTCATTTTCTACATGTGGAAGAGATTACTTGCAGTGAAATTTGTTGCTGTGCTTCAGCAATCCCTCATTCCAAATACTTAAAAACTATCCTTTATTATTCCTCTTATTTATCTTTCAGGCTTTGAATTTTGTTTTTATTATGATTTAAATTTCAGTACATTAATCTTAAGATTTCATATCACAATTGGACACAATTTTAATTTCTTTTTTCTCTTTTGAAAATACTGTATTCAAATGCATTGTAGCTAGAGGTGCAGAAGTATTATTAATCCCATGTTTTTATCCACACAGAAGACCACTTTCCTGTAGCTTCTCTTGCTACAGACACTTCCTTGCTTAGTTTACTGAGCCTATTTTTTTGGCATGTCCAAACCTTGGGAAACAGTCAGGTCCAGGGGTTCTCACTCTGTTCTCCTCCTTGCTATCGACATTCAGATCATTCTGCTTCTCTATTTAGCTTTACAGTAGTATTAAAGGAGGCCATGTACGATAAGCTTTGCTTAGGATGTGACTGTTAAGCAGAAACAATATGGATTTTTAAGGACTGAGCGTAGGAAAAAACATTCGAATGTTTTCCTTTTCTCCAGACCTGAATTGTAATAATTTTTGATTCTCAGTTCATTGCATAAATATAATTTCTGCTTTAAAAGTCTTTGTTAACAGAGTCTAGAAACTCACAGAAATGGTTAATGTAGTTCTGACTAAAAATGTGTTGCTTTTAGTATTTCTTCAGTTTTAAATTAGGAGGATCAGTGGTTTTAAAAACTTACCTTAAGTGGATCTATGAGAAAAAGTTCTAGGTGAGGTGTGGACCCCATACAGCAAGTAGAGAACTCTTCTCAGTGGAATTGTTCTTCTGCAGGTGTGTGATTTCACATGTGCTGCGAGCTGTGAGCTCTGGCTGTGAACTCTGCAGTTGTGAAAACAACAGGCTCGCCAATATTAATGCTTGCCAGGCCATTTGATCAGCTGGGTCAGGATCACGTTACTGGTCCAGCTGAAACTAATCCTCTTCTCCACATCCTCTGGCTTCCCCTTGCCTCCTCTCCATCCTTTGGATTTGATTATCAGCTGAAATTTCACCATCACTGTAATTTTGGTGAAGGCACAGGGGAGAAGAGAGGCGCGCTCGTGTTTGCAGTGCTTGGAGCAGGATGATGATAGTGGGAGGATAAACCTCAGCTCACTGTTTATGGCCTCTGCCACAGTTTGGCAGAGACTGCTCTGTAGGTCACTCTCCCTTTCATTCATGACCCAAGTAACCTGTGCATTACAAGAGTTTTTTGTGTGTCACAGTGAAGCTGTTGAAAGGCACTCACTCAGTGTGGATAGGAACAGGTGTCTTTTTCTATAGCAGACAGAGGGAATGGCTGCAGGTGTGAAAATCCTCAATTAACAGTGCTTGTATTTTTAGCTTGTAAACTTTTAACTTTTCTCACAAGCTTTCACATTTATTAAATAACCTGAATTCTAGGGTTGAAGAGTTCCAGGAAATAAAATGGAAATCTGTTGAAATAATAAAGCAGATCTTCCATTGCAAGAAGTATGTTTTGTTTTTTTTAATCTGAGCAAGTGGGGAAGAATTAATTTTTCTGAAAAAGTCTAGATGATGGTATTCTTTATATTCTTAATGACTATTATTGATGTGAGCATTGTTCACTGAAAAAAATAGAGAAGCTGAATTTTAAAAGAGTTTAGATCATCCTGCAGTTGAGACATTCTTTACTATCATTACCACTAATGAAATACATCGTTAATAGTTGTTTATTCCAAGATCATCAAGCACTTAAGCATGAATATTATTTTTCCTTAACACCTGTGGAGAGCCAATGTCTAATAAATGACTGTGTGCAAACAAGTGGAAATTAGAGAACTGCAACCAGGAGATGTGTTCTTTTAAGCTGACGTTGTCTTTATTCAAGCTATCAGCAAGGTTAACACATTAGGACCTTCATGAAACTTGGGCTCCCTAAGGTAGTTAATGTGCTCTAATCCCAGTACATTTATTTCTCGGATTCTTGTCATTTGAAGGCATAGGCAGAATCATAGAATGGTTTGGATTGAAAGGGATGTTGAAGATCCTCTTGTTCCAACCCCTGGCCGTGAGCAGGGACACCTTCCACTAAACAAGGTTGCTCAGAGCCCCGTCCAATCTAGCCTTGAAATAAAAGTGCTTTTACTCTGGATTCTTAGGACACAACGGTAGATGTTCAGCCTGCAGCAGTACGTTGTGTATCATCACAAATACAGTCTGCTGTATTATGCTCGACCTCAAGTTGTGTCTGTTACCTTCTTTCCCCAGATGAGTGTCTCAGGTCTTACCTCTTTGCACCAAGCAGTCAGCCAGTTCTCCCCTAGCAGAGGGGCTGAGGGCATTTGCCAGGGAAATGTGGGTTGGAGTGGGGAGGAGAGGAGCTTGTGAGGATGTGTTGGTGCTGGAGAGAGTGGGCAGTGTGGTGTGTCATCCTGAAATTAGGGCATAGTGTGGATGTGTAAGGCAAGGTGTGGTACCTGCTTTGAGCATGACGATGAGAGCGTTTCAGTTACTGAACGTTTGTACCAAGCATAAAGGAGAGTTTTACTCCTTTTTCTTTTCCCTTCTTTTTGGTGAAGAGGCAATAAAGCAAAGTGGTGAATTAAAAAAAAAAGGAAATAGGATTTGAAGGGATTTACTAGATTCTGGTCAGATGACATGATCGCAGTCAGGAGAAAATTCGTTGATCTAGTAAGTAGAATTTGGAACCAAACAAAACTTAAAATATCTCAAAGAGATTGTGAAGCATTCTGATTTTTTAAAATTGTTTTGTATGCCTAGCCCAGAAACGCATTAGGAAGAATAGCTAGCTCTTACCTAACTCTCTTCAGCAGATGTTAATGCACATCTTTAATGCAATTAAATTTTTAGGAGTTAATGGTTTAATCCATATTTTTTACCTTTGCAGAAACTGATATATAAGGGAACAAGTGGTTTTTCCAGAATCACTGGACAGACAGCTAGACAATGTTTTTGGTGTATTTTATTGGTGTTTCAAATGTGTTGTAGTTTCAGAGAAAACAAGTTATTTGTTAACTGAATAGTTATATGAGGGCAAAGATGAGACATGAGCTTAACTAATTGGGATGCTGGGGACACAGTCATGTTTTTTTCATGAGTAAAAGTTTTACTTTGGAAAGACAAGTTTGTCTTTTTATACTGTGGTATATAAAACTTTATGAAATGCACTAAATAGCCCTGAGTATTTTAGATCTTTTTACAGACAGCCCATTTCTGGAAGACAGTCCATTTCAAGAACTTTGCATGAACTAGTAGGAGAAGAGGCAGACCAGATTTTTTTCACATATATTTTTAAAATAAGAATCCAGATTAATATTCTGGGACATCCAAGAAGATGTGTTGTTTATCACAAGATGTATTTTAAATTAGAAAATAAAAGCTTAGAAATAACCAGAGGACCTGGATTTAGCTTTTCCAAAGCTAGCAAGAATAAGATTGAGGCATGTCTGAAGTCGTCTTTTCAGAGAGTTAAATGAAGTGGAAAAAGTTACATTTCAATATCAGAAGCTAGGATTTAACTAAAGTTAGAAGTAGAGTTTTTTAAAAACCTGTAGCTGAAACAGATTTTTTGAAAATGTGTGTTTCATTATTACACGAAAGTAACTTTCAGAGTCTTTCCTGCTTGTATAGTGGGTTAAAAAGAAAAGATACTTGTGCATTTAACAAAATGCAGAGAAATAGGATTGGTCAACTGGAGATTGAATGTCAGTACAGTAATTTCATGTTTTAGACACGGGAAGAGGCCACAGAAAAGAGAAAAAAACAGTAGCGATGTTCAAGAGAGTGGGTTGAAAAATTGCCTGTCTGAGCAAGGAGTTGTATGAGCAGTCGTGCGAGTGTTCAGGGTGCGGCAGACAGTCAGCAGGGTGTGCCCCACAAACTGTATGGAGAGGACAGCAAGTCTGACCCTGGTGGATAACTCAGATATTCATGTCTGCATGCCTATGTCTGAGTACAGATGAACCTGTGGCAAACCAGACAGAGCCTTTTTCAGAAATTGCAAGGTGTGGTTGTGGTTTGAATGTTATATCATCTCTTACTTGAGAACTCGGTGAACTTGTGTTCACATGTTTGGAGATGACAGTGGTAGAGATGGTTTGTACTTATCCTCTCTTTCCAAGACTACAGCATTGGGATTATTTTGGGGTGTTCAAACCAGCAGTGTAGTGAAGAGTTTTCTGTTTACTCTGTTGGCCAGGAGATTCAACTTAAAAAAACAGGAGAAACAAAACCCCCCTACCCTTTCCTCTTCAAGATGCTATAAGTAATATTTGTATTTTAACTTGGAAATTAATCAAATGTCGTGCTTTAGCCAGCTTGTTCCTGTGATACACCTGAAGGCACTTGTCAGTGAGTACTTCCCTGGTATGTGTGTTCTTCAATCCTGCTGAAAGACTTTAGTGGTGTAGTCACTGTTCTAAGAGAATAAATTGAGAAGGAAAACGTCAGTTATATTAATTGATTTCTAGTTTGTGTTCTTCCAAAACTTAAGGACTCTACATGATATAAATAAAACTCTGTTAGTATCAAGTTAGTATTTTGAAATTTAGGGACGGATAGAAACTACAGGTAATAGTGTATACCAGTGTATTTGTAGCTTACTCAGGAATGTGTATTGTAGTAAACAGTTTTTCTGTCTTTCTTCTTTTCATACAAAGCATAGAAAGCATAGAGCGAAGTATGCAGCTGTATGTATTTTCTTGCTTTATTACTAATTTTAGCCCTTGTTTCTAGATTTATCTGTGCCATCATTCAAGTGCCTTCAGTGAAGGTGTGTTACCAGTTTGCCCCATTGCCTCTGCCCAAATTGAATCTTAGCTCAACAGCTGATTTGTGGTGTTCATTCAGCTGTCACATTCCATTTTTACTCTTGAATCCAAAGATAATGAAGACTGTGTTTTGCCACTCTAGACCATGGATGGTATCCTGTTAATTCCAGTTATTTCCTTATTCATTATTGGCAAGAGTGCTTTCTGTAGGAGGTGGTTCTGGTTGTTCTGGATTACAGCTGGAGTTTGCTGGGTCTCTCTTTTCTGTTGGATCAATGCAGTTGCACTAAATTTTGTTTCTTTGTACCTTCTGACACTATGTAAAGCCAGTTTTTGATTCTTCTGTGTGTGCTTTTTCTTTGTTGCTTTGGTATGCTTGAAGGCAATTTCTGACATGATTAAGATTTTATTAATTCATATTCTCTGCATTCTCTCAGCATGTGAGTGTGTTTGCTTCAGTGCCAGTGTTTCATTATGAGCATTGAGTTCAGTGCATTGGTTCCTACTTCTGCAATTGCATTATTAATTTCTTAATTATTAAGTTTGGTGCTTGTATCATATCTTTCTAGTCTCAGAACATTTTCATGATATGTACTGTTAAGTAATAAGTTTCTGGGTTGAAACTGAAGTGCTATTTTTAGTCATTAAAGGTATAAATGGTTTGAGACCCAGTTCCTTGAGGGAGCAAGTTGAGTGCTGTGGAATCATTAGACCTGTTTTGCTATAAATGGGAGGAAGCAGTGGATAGACTGCTCTCTGTAAAGGCTTCCCAAATTGAAATTAATTTCCTTTCTTGTTCTAGCATATCCCAGTTTGGGTAATCTCTTGAGTGTTATGAAAGCTGTATCTCCCTCTTTTACTGTGGGTAGGTGAAAGTTCTGGATGGTAGTCTAAGTGTGATTTGATTCCTTAGAGCTTGAACTTTTAAGATTGTCTGTTAACTGGAAAATGGAGCTTGGATTCTTGGTAATATATTTAAAATTTCAGTGATTTCAGCTTTCTAGTAGCTTTTTCACTACTTCATGGTAAAACATTTTCTATGTTAGTGCATCTTGCACAGCATCTATCCTAACATAGGTTAGTATTTGGACTTGAGTATCTTAAATTTTAACTTTGTTTGTACTTGCTGAGTTTGTGTGTAGAGTTAATATGCAGGCAAGTGAGGCTCAGCTGAAAATAATAGCCTAAACAAAGAATAACCTAATTAAATAAACCCCTTAATTGCTAGTCTGGTTCCTTAGGCAGCTGCAAGGAACTGTTCGCTCCTGTGATCACACTGACAGCCTGCTCTTCCAGTTTCTAAAGCTTTTTGCCAGTATATGTTCATTTGACAGCATTAGAGATCTCAAAGATACTCAGCTTTTATACATTTTTTGAATTTTGGTAGCAGAGGGAGACTTGAAATAACAGAATTTGTCTCCATTGCCAGTATTTTGTTTCCACTGCCAGCTGACAGGACAAATGGGGGATTCTAGCTGATCTTGAGACTTGGGAACAGAGGCAAGGCACTGGAGGAAGCGCAGAGAAGGTGATCATAGGAGACTTGGAGGAGTTCAGCTTTTTGCATGGAAAGGGGTGGAGAGGGAGTAAGGGAACCTGTGCATTACTAATTTCACTGCTGGCAAAACAGCTTTAATGTTACCCCTTCTAAAGCTTTGTTTCCTGCTGCTTCATCTTTCCTAGTTTCATTTTCTCTGTCTCGCCTAGCCGGTTTCAAACTGGTTCTGTGGCTTATCTTGAAACTCTGCTTCTATCCTTCACAGGGGAGCTGGTGTAGTTTCGGAAAGTAGTTACTAAAATTGACTTAAGCAGGGTTGTATTTCTCTTAAGTCCCCAAGTAAACTTGTGGCTGAATAAAGTAAAAAGTACGTGCACAAATGCTTACAGTGTTCAGAAGTGAATATGCAGGCTGTTAAAATTTTGTAAAAAGTGAGTATTTTGTAGTTTCAGAGTGTTATGTAAACACTCTGAAACTACAGTCAGGTGCCCATATATTTTACAGTGCTATGTAGGATGCAGGTATTTTGTATTCAGGAATGGTGGTAGTTACCTCTGCTACCACTTTGACCAAGTCTTAGTTTTAGATCCCGAATTTTTCTTCATCTAATTTTAAGTTCTAATTGTGAGCTTCTAGTATTATTAGAGTTACATTGATGCATATTCTGAAAAAGTGAAATAATGAGGAGGAAAAAAGGCAGGTTTTTTTTTTTACTAGAGTTCAGTGAGTCTTAAGATTGAATCTTCATGTAGACCTCTCACTTTCCCTGGATTTATCTTGACAGGGTAAAAATTATCAACGCTAAACCTACTTTTAAATTACATGTGAACATGGGCTGGTTAACATTTAATACTAGTTTTCAGTGTTTAGTATTTTTTAGTATGATCAAAAGTATTTATAAATATTATTGCTTATGACCTATGCAGGAAATAAATACTGTATCATAATGAATACTGTATTAATTTATTACTAGTATTATAAGTATTCAATTTTAGTTAATATTTATTAAAAATATATAATTAAGGACAAAATGTTAAGGTGTGATGCAGACAGCTTATTTCACCTGCAGCTTTCTGTTCCTGCAGACAGTGGTCTTGTCCTCAGCTTGTGTTTTTTTCTTGTGTTATCTTTTGTGCTTCTCTGATCCCTCAGTGAAATGATTAAGATCACTGACAAGGTAGGAAGTTCATCTAACAGAAGGAAAGAGAGCTTTTGAAGCTTTAGTGAGCTGGTCTGGTTTATGACTGGGTCAGAGAAACATCAGAAGAAGATCAGAGGAGCTTGGAGTGGTGCTGTGTAGTCAGGAGAGGGAGTACATGGCTCTCCCTGTGTCAGTGGTGCTGTCTTGTCAAACTGCACCCATATATTTGGATTTCACTTTCTAAATACTGTGCTGTGATATTCTGTCTTCCTCTCTTAAAAAATAAGCCTTTTTTAATTTTCTTGAGTACATGAGATATGATGTTGAAACATCTGGAGTACAAATGAGATTGTTGTTAATAAGCGTGATGAGCAAATGGGACTTCTGTGGTCATCTCCTTGTGTAAAAGTAAAATTATCTTTTTTTTCATAGTTCAAGGGCTTACTGACAATGTCTGGACCTTAATGTTTGAAAATTGGTTCTCTGTTGCAATAGAGGATATTTAGTGTTTTAATCACAGAATCATAGAATGGTTTGGGTTGGAAGGGTCCTTAAAGATCATCTAGTTCCAAAACCCTTGCCATGGGAAAGGGAGACCTTCCACTATCCCAGGTTGCTCAAAACCACATTCAACCTGGCCTTGAACACTTCCAGGGATGGGGCAGCCACAGCTTCTTTGGGAAACCTGTGCCAGTGTCTCACCAGCCTCACAGGGAAGAATTTTTTCATAATATCTAACCTAAACTTGCCATCTGTCAGTTTAAAACCATTCCCCCTTGTCCTGTCACCACATGTCTTTGTTAAAAAGTCCTTTTCCAGCTCTCTTGTCACCCCTTTAGGTACTGGCAGGTGCTCTGCCTGGAGCCTTCTCCAAGCTGAGCAACCCCAGCTCTCTCAGCCTGTCCCCACAGCAGAGCTGCTCCAGCCCTTGGATTGTGTTCAGGGCCTTCTCTGGACTCATTCCAGCAGGGTCATGTCCTTCATATGTTGTGGGCTCCGGAGCTGGGCACAGGACTCCAGGTGGGATCTCAGGAGTGGGGAGATAGGCAGGGAGAATGCCATCCCTTGACCTGCTGCCCATTGTGCTGCTGATGCAGCCCAGGACACTTTTGGCTTTCTGGGCTGCAGGAGCACATTGTGGGGACGTGCTGAGCTTCTTGTCAAGCAACACTCCCAAGTCCTTCCCTGGGCTGCTCTCCATCTGTTTTTCACCCAGCTTGTACTTGTGCTTGGGATTGCCTGGGACCCAGTGCAGGACCTTGCACTTGAACTTGTTGAGCTTCATGAGGTTCACCCAGGGTCCCACTGGATGGCATCAAGACTGTTTTGATGAGCTAAAACTTGTAGTTTATAGAATTCTCATTCTGTGTTTTGTTGTGGTAGTTCACCTTAACAGATCCTCCGAAGTTTGCTGCCTGTCCATTTCTTCTGTACAGCTCTGAAGTAACTCCTGGCTGCTGTCTTTGCATTTCTGTCCGTTACCTTTGTTAAGTGCAGCAGAAAAAAGGCCCCTCTTGCTACTCTTCAGGTGCTTCTTAAAAGGTGTTAAGACTAATGTAGTTAGTGATGTTAATGAGAAGTTGAACAAAATGTGCCATAAAAGTATAAAGCCCAATTTCAGTTTCTCCTGGCTGTGTGCTGGACAGTTTGATGGGTAGAACAAGGTACTGGAAAATTCTTACAAGAAGGAAGAGTGTTTGTCTAAGTATTTTAAAGACAGAGACAATGCCAGTACAATAAATTACTGCTGTGTTTGTAAGTATCCTAGTTTTCCTCAGTCCTTTTCTTTCTTTATGGTGTTACTAGCTCTTTTGCAAGTAAGGTGAGAATAACAGTGTCATGAATGATATAAAAAATACAGTGGGTTATAGAAAGAGAATACTTGTTCAGAAATACAGGAAAACTATTATAGATGTTTAATATTTGAAATGAAATATTTTCATCATTTCTGGTAACGTTTTTAGAATAAACACTTTTAATATTTCACACAGGTTTGTCACTAAGAGTTTGACAGAGACTTTGCTTTTACTAAGCTGAAGTTTCTCCTTTTACTAAGCTGAAGTTTCCCCTTTTTCTGTAAGGATCTTTGCAAATCAGCCAATTAAGTATGATCTGCTTTTTTTCTTTTCAGAAAGATGAAGGTAGTGATGCTAGTTTGAGTGATAGCCACATATCTCCTCCTGCCAAACGTACCTCAAAACATGCTGATCCTGTGTGCAAAGACAAATCAAAATCACGCAGTACTGGGCAGCGAGAGGAATGGAGCATCTCAACTGGACAGTCCAGGTAATTGGTGCCAAGAGAAGAAGGAGCTCATACCAATTTTTCCTGCTTTGTTATCCCACTTATGCTACTTCTGCAGTCAGCTGCAGCTCAAGAGTGTACTTTTGAAGTGTGTTATTTTCACTCAATTTTCTTCAGTTTAAGACTCCAGGAATGTGGATTGCATCAATCCTCTCATCTCTGTTTCCTTTCTGTGCATATTTGTGCAAAAAATAGAAAGTAATTTTGAGATGCGGTCTGAATTTTAGATTCTTGATGCATCCGAATTTAGTAATGTAATTGGTATTTTTATGTATTCAAGCTGTAAGAAGACATGACATTTTAATTAGAGAATCAGTGTTACTGTCTTTAGGGAATGGGTAATGGTCAAGTAAAAAAACTTTCCATTGTTTTTTCAGCCTGCTAAGTAAATTTTACTGAATATAGCATCAGTCCTGCCACATTTTTATAATTTGAAGCAGAAGTAATTAATTTTATTTTATAACTCTTGATTTGATAGTGTTTTACAAAGCATTCTTGTGTTCATAAGGTTTCTTACCTGATTACAGCTAACTATGAGACAATATACACAGTATGCTCCTGATCCATGAACTTTCATTTAATACTGATTGTTTTGTAGATATGTATTTCATATTTATGTACAAAATCGTACTTGCAATGCTTTGTATATAAGAGTGACTCTAAATCACTACTGGACTGTTGTCTGCTAGGGTGAAGTTTGCTTAAAAGCTTTTTAAATCTCAAAATAGACATACTTTTTTGTTTATTTTTCTCTTTTAAAACAATTAATTACAACTAGCATATTAATGTACCGTGGTCATTGGGAATGTATTGAAACTCGTGCACCTTCTGTTTCTTTTATTTATAAGAGTGGACTTGTACTATGCCTCCTAGAAATGTTAATATTAAAAAAATAATAATATGGCCAGGCGAATTTAGATCATTGTGTCAAATGAAATTGGCCAGGGTACTGAAAATCATGTTGTTGCTCGTTTAGAACCCACTGCAACATGTCTTTGCATCTGAGGTTTTTCATTGTGTCTGCCAACATCCAAAGAGCTTTGCTTAAGAGTGATCTTGAGTCACCAAGACTTTTTCCAAAAGTTTTGTTGCATCTAGTGGTTCATCTGAGGTGTTGGAATGATAGTTGCCTTCGGAGAGCTATACCAGGGTTCTGTTCTGAAATTTAAGGGGAGAGTTAACAGGACAAGAGCATGAAGGAAGATGAGGGAGATTAATAAAAGGGATACTTAGACAGCTGTGGGAATTCATGTAATTGGTATTGAGCAGTTTTGTCCTCACTAAGGTGTTGGGCATGAAGCAGACTCTTCCAAGGCTACGTCTCGCAAAGGTTTTGAAATCATGGAGTATCATGGAGCAATTTATAGTCAAAATTCTGTTTTCACTGTGTGCCTTTTGCTTGGCTAAGGAATGTTAATGTTATTTGTGTGTCTGATTGTTTCCTAGGTTAACTTCTCAGCCTGGTGCTACACTACCCAATGGACGTAGCTTGTGTAAGTGAATTATAGCAAACCTTTTTGTATGAACTTTCACATTAAACAGTTGTATGTCAATGATTTTTAGTGGCATATATTTTTGATAACTTTACTGATTGTTTTGACTAGAAAAGTTACTGTTTTGGCTTGGTTTTCTCCTGTCGACGTCTTGGATACTCTCTGTGGATAGAGGGAACATTTTTAGATGGAAATCCATTTCTCTTCTCAATTCAGACCTCTTGGCCATGATCTCGATGTTTTCCTTAATTCCCAAATTATTGTTATGAACTAATTTTGGCCTTTCTCTCCCAGTTGGTCTCTTTAATATACTTACTCTTTGCTCATCTGAAATTTGGCCTTCTATGGTTCTTAACATTACTTAACTCTGCTATTGCTTTAGAGAGACCTGCCTTGTCTGCAGCTCCTGCTACCTTGAACAGTCTTCCTAAAAGCTTGTACTTTACGAACTTGCCATTTCATTGCTTATCTCAGCTAAAACCACTTTGTCTTTTGTGTCCCTTTTTCATCAGTTCTGTCTTATTTAGTTGTGTTGACTCTATATAAATGTTATTTCATTAAGCATATTTGGTACTTTATTATTTATTGTGGTGCCTAAGGAACAATCAGCAGTGGGATCTCTTTGTTTGGCACTGTACAGAGTAGCTGGTATAGATTTGCTTGTGAAGTCAATATGTTGTATCTGACCTTTTGATACTGTATTTGAAAGACTAAAAATTGAAACTGTGGGCCAAGTGTGCATTTTAGTATTGATGTTAACTTAAAAATCTTGAATGCTTATTTGAATGCCAAATTTTTGTCATAAAATAAGATTATCATCTAAGGAAACAAGCTTGAATATGCAGAAATAACTTTTAAAATAACTTTGATAGGAATTTAAATAATACAGTTCTATAGCTCATACTGTGCTTAATAACTTTTGATTTATTGTCCTTACTAAGTATTCTCTTATTAATTCTTGTTTGTGAAAATGTTGTTTCCTGCATTTTGAAGTAGTAATACAAATTTCTCTTAGCTCTCAAAAGCCACCCCCTTCGAGGGGAAAAAAAGGGAGATGGGGACCATGCTTGCATAAACGGAGATATAGAAGTCAGAAAAAGTTGTCGGTCCAGGAAAAACAGATTTGAAACTTTGAATCAGAGTTTATTGTTTGATCAGCTAGTAAACAGGTATGTGGGGATACTACAGTTGTATTCACAAAGCACATTAATGATTTTTTAAAAATTAGAAACCCCTGTGTTCCAGTGCCATGTCTGTGTTTTACTGTGGGGATGCATTGAGACAAGCTAGGTTGTGGTTTGAGTTACAGCTGAGTCTGTGCTGTGACTGCCGTGGTATCCATGGTCTAAATGCAGAGCAGCTTCCCAGGCTTTCATTGAGGAGTAAGTTACTCTGTGTTTACACTTGGATAAAACTCTGTGTTGGCAGTTACTGCAGAGTGCCTGACGTGCTGTAAATCCACACCCTAGTTTGTTTCTTGGTAACCTGTTTATGTAGTGATACCTTAAATGTCATGTAAATTGGTGATTAGCAGCAGTGCTTGGAAGCATTCTAGATTCTGCTTGTATGATTTTGATCATAAAATATCAAAAGTTTGTAGCTTTCTTTTGTTTTTGTTTTTTACCATTTGTTAATAATTCACATAGGGCGGGTGTCACTTTTTGACATTTACTGTGCAGACAAAGTAGGTCAGATAGGGAGGCATGGTCTGGTCTGAGCATAGGAATGGGAGCCAGAAATGCTTTTTTTTGAAATATTATTTCTCTATAGCCCTGGGCAGGTCACTTAATATGTCCTGATCTTCTTACCTGTAAAACAGGTTTTAATAGTCACATCTGTAAGACACTGCTTTCTCTAGTGGTGGAAAATGATTTAAACGTAAACATTTAAATGCCAACTAGGATCTTTATTGTTAAATGTATTCTGTTGAATCTTTTATTAATTTAATTTTCGTTTTCAACTTACTCAGTAACTACTTGGTATCAGTTTGCGAACTTAAATTGAGTTACATTTATTTTTCTAGTTGCAGTTGAATCTCCCTCTCCTCATCAACAGTAGGAAAAAGTCTACCATGAAGATTGTAATTTGATAAGATCATGGTACTGAAGTCTGTATATTAGCTTATACTGATAAAAGTGTGTCCCATAGTCTTTGGAGGTTTTTTAAGAACAGGTTAGACAAATGTCTGTCAGGAATGATTTAGTTGTTCTGTAGTTTGCTCTTGCCTGGCAGAGCATGTAGACTTTTCCAGGTCCCTTCCAACCCTATTTTCTTTGGTAGCAAACTTCAGCATGATTTTACTTGAAATGGTTCTGTCACACATCACAGATATTTTGGAAGAATTGTTTAAAATTGAGAGGAGCTCTCATAATGAAATCGTGACTTTTCTGACTTACATCACCAGAACTTCCACTGTCTTCTTTCTATGCAGGCTTTCACCCTTTAGATTTACTTTTAAACAGCATGAAAAAAAGGAAATGGAAGTTTCTGTCTTAAAAGTATTATACAAATATGTTAGAATTCCAGTTAAAATCTGCTCTAATCACCATGGAGAGCAGTAACATGGTCTTCAGGACAGGTGGCCAAATAATTGACTTGGCCTGGCCAATACTGTGTTGTTCTCCTCCTTAGCAGTGAAGCATCTTGGCCAGGGTTGTTACAGGGTTGTCCAACTTACAGGGTTGGACAGCTGTTTACAAATACTCCAGATAATGAAAATGATGACTAATTAAATAGTAGATGAGAAATGGTAGTGAGGTCAAGTACTGAATGATGAGATTCTAGATGTTACTGATTTAACAAAAAGAAAATCCTTTATGTTCTAGTGTCTTTTTGAGGCCATGGTAAGAAACTGTAAAGTTTATGGGGTGGAGGCGTGAATGCATTCCCAGTATTATAATTATGTAGGTAAAAAGCTTTACTTTATTATTTTGCAAATTTAATCTTACCCTCTAGTGTCTAAGCAGTTGCAATTTATACTGAGTAAAATTACTCTTAAAAAGTTTTTTAAAATACTACTGTCTATTTTGAACCCACAGTCTTTAACATTTCTTTTATTTATTCCTAAGTTTATATTATTTTAGTTTTATTATGGTTGATTTTGTAGTTAGTTGATAGCCAACTTAAGATGTTGGAAGCTATGATAAAAGTTCTGCATGTTACTGTTTTAAGACTGATTTTTTGTGTGTGTTAACTGTTGCATATATTTTAGTACTGCTGAGGCTGTCCTACAGGAAATGGATAATATTAACATCAGGAGGAACAGGCGATCTGGGGAAGTAGAAAGGCTACGGATGTGGACAGATACAGAATTCGTAAGTGCAGAGTGTCTGAGATCTTGGATAAAAGTCAAAGCAAGGCAGAGCATGTTTGTTTTTGCAAACACTGTATGTTTGTCTGTAGCGCTTGTCTAAAGGTTTCTGATTTTCTTCAATGAATAACATTAAAAAATTTGATAAACTAGACTTTGATAAACTAAAATTCAGAACTAAATTATGGATATATACTAAACTATGTTTTCTTTATTGATAAATTGACTCTCATGCTCTCATGATGTGCTGTGGTGGTTTTCCTTTGGTTTGAAGCACACTGTAGTAGCCTAGAAACAGGACCAGGGACTGTCATCTGCTTTTTTTCATGGAAACAGCTTGATACTGATGATACTCTTACGTTAGATGGGCCAGGTCCTGTCTGAGAGACTTACTTTAGCACCTGTTAAATGAGACTGCTTTTGTAGTCTACTGTGGAGAGCTCTGCTGGAAAAACACTTGAGGGCTAGAGATTGTGTGGAGCATTGCTTACTGCACTGGAACAAGCACTGTGAGTGAAATGGGATGGTACTGATGGGAGTGCATGTGAATTTTATTCCAGGAAAACATGGATATGTATTCTCGAGTAAAAAGAAGGAGGAAATCACTGAGGAGAAATAGCTATGGGATTCAGAACCACCATGAAGTGTCCACAGAAGGGGAAGAAGAAGGTATGGCTTGTAAAAATTGTAAGGGCTTGTCTGAAATACTTAAAAAGTTCTCCTTCACATCAGGTAGCAATATATTGCACTACAGAAATTAGAACAAAGCCTGGATTCAAAATGTTTGTATACTACATTTCCTTCCTTTTGTTTTTCCAAACATTAAGTCATTGGAGCTTTCCTTACATTCCCTGTAGCAATCCTCGGGGGAAGCCAGCATGTGATGAATGTAGTCCACAGCTATGTGTGTTCTAATTGACTTATGTTTCTCATGTGCTGAGTGGCGATTACAGAAAGAATTTGTAATAGTCAGTCTTGCATCCTTCCTTTGGGGGAGGGTATTAATTAATGCCTGTCTTCTGTCCATTGACATTTTAGAATGCTTGTGGGTGCACAGCTGTATTTGAAATTCTACCTTCCTTTAAAAATTTGAATGAAACTGGTCAATGGGTTAAAAAATTACTGGGAAAGAAGGGATTGTGGCTAACTTTGATGGCCTGATCAGCATCATGCTTGGGCTCCTTAAGAAATCAGACTTCAGGGGCATCCTTACAGGTTTCAGTGTAGTGCATCTCAGTCTTTAACTGAAACTGCTGTAAAAGGTATGATTTGTCCCAATGAATAAGAATGCAGTGTTAGTTCTGAGCTCAGTGGATGGAAATTCTGATCCTGTTAACAGATGGGCCTAGGTTGTGCCTTTTTACACTGTGTTTTTTTGCTCTGTGTGAAAATGATACTGTGAATCATAAAGTTGTACTTATTTTCATGCTGTGTCAAATATTTGATTTCTTGAGGCTCCTGTGGGAAAAGAGAAGAAAGGCATTATTCTTAATTTGAAGGATAATTATTGAAGGAAGAATATAGTGTATAGAAGTGATATTTGAAGTACTTTACAACTAAAGCTGTTTTGAATGCATTTATTTTTCTTTTGCCTTTCCAGAACCTTCTGTAAAAGACTAGAAGGAAATTTGACAGTGTGCTGTTGATTTATTGTGGTCTTCAAATTTCCAGTGATTTGCCAATTAGTGTTAATTAATAAATGGGCAATAATTCTCAGTGACCATTAAAATGTTAATTTTTAGGATGAAAATAGCTCTGACATGAAGTGGAAAGGTTCTGAAAATATTTTTACCCCCAACAGAGTCTCAGGAAGAAGATGGAGATATAGAAGTAGAAGAAGCCGAGGGGGAAGAAAATGATCGGCCATATAATCTCAGACAGAGAAAAACTGTTGAAAGATACCAGGCCCCTCCAATAGGTGAGGAAGCCGACAGTGCTTGTGCTGTTCTGCTCTACTGACTTGCAAGAATATATCATGGGTATGGGAAGGGAAAAGTTGGATGGCTGTTCCTCACCCCTGGCAGAGTAACAGGGATGCAGTGCTGTGTGATTTCCGTCCTGACCTGTTGTGGTTCACCACATGGATGGGACAGCTGAGGCACAGGCTCTTGGTTTGTCTGTGCTGGTGGCATTGCTGCCTCACTGAACTCTGTGCTGGGCTCAGGGCTGGAGGTGAATGGTTTTAGGTCAAGAAATACTTGGCAGAAAGCAGTCTAATAGATTGGTGCTTACCTGGAAAAAAATAGTTACTGTTATGCCTGCTTCTCTGCTTGAGTGGTAAGCCTAATTCATAGCTGTAGATAAATGGCATAGCAGCAGTTACCACATCTTGCCTAGATGAGAAATATAAAGTATTTCAGTTGGAAGGAATCTGCAGTGATCATCTAATCCAATTACCCGACCACTTCAGGGCTGACCAAAAGTGGAAGTGTGATGCTGAGGGCTTTGTCCAAATGCCTCTTATGACAGGTTTGGGGCATCAACCACTTCTTTAGGAAGCCTATTCCAGTGTTGGACCACCTTCTCAGTAAAGAAATGCTTCTTCCTGTCAAGTTTGACTTTGCCCTGATGCAGCTTTGAACCATTTCTGCAAATCAGAGAATCACAGAGTGTGATTTCTCTGATAGAGAACTGCTGTGATTTATTTGTTCAGGGAAATTTCAAGACATTCCATATTATCAGCTATGAAGAGGTTTCTGTGTGGAGTTTCATGTCCTGCAAATAAACTAGAAGTGCTAGTGCCTTAGATGAGTTACATTCCTTGCAATGATAGACACAGCTCTGATAATTTGAGGAAGGTGAGGATGGAATTCCCATGTCTGCATCAAGCCAAGTACAGTGATAGTGACAAAGCATAGAGGTTTGATTCCCTCCTGCCCAATTCTTTCCTTAATTTGAGCTTTCGGAGAAACCAGTGATAACCTTATTGATGAAGTGATAATCTGGCACTTCTGTGCTGGGTTTAGATTAGTTTATTATTCTTTTGTAATTGATGTTACAGTGCCAGCTCATCAAAAAAAGAGAGAAAATACGCTGTTTGACATTCATAGATCTCCTGCAAGACGAAGCCATATCAGGTAAATGTCAGTCTATTGGTATGTAATTGTTTGCTTTCCTTTTAGTGCCCTCTAGTAGCTTTTGATTTTGAAACCATTCTTGAGTGAGTTGCACAGTTCAGTCATGCATGTGAGTGGGTCTTGAACCATATCGTAGGTTCAGACCCTGCTCAGCATCCAAACAGGAGTGTCATGGCACTTGGTAATTCCAGCAGAAGCTTTGTGCTAAACAGAAAGGAAACAGGTGTGCTGCAAGTATTGGAAAGAATTCTACATAGCACACTGTAGCTTTTTCTGTAAGATCATATATGTAATATTTAAATCCAGTGTATCAGTTTAACAAATATCCCCTTTTTGTTCTACAAAACTGAGCAAAACAGGTTGATATTTTTTGTTTTCTTTCAGTTCGAATTTCATCCAAGGATTATCAACAATTTAATAAAATATTTAGCAAGCATAATTTTTGACTCTTATGTTTTGTGTCAAAGAAGTCTGGAATGTACCAAGTTGTCTTGGAAACTGTCGGTAGGCTTTATGTAACAAAACAGATGAGATTACAGCTTAAAGCATTTAAAAAAAAAATAAATTTACTCAAAGCTTCAAAAAGACAAGTCTGTCCATGAGCAGATTCCAAGTAAATGAATACTAGTCATTGCTGAAACTCTTGTCTTATTGCTCAATTTAATGGCATAGTGAAAATATGAAAAGTAAATAAAGTAATAGCTGAATCTTATGATTCTAAAGTTTCTTTGTAATACAAGTAAGAGAGTTTTTTTCCTTGAAGTGCATATGACTTTTTTTTGGATAATCTCTGGATTTGTACTTACTATTCTTAAGTGAAAGGTGTGAAAGTTATTATCCCTTCGGTTTTAGTGTGCTCATTGCTCAGACCTCATTTTATCCTGTCTTGTCAGGACACTGTCGTAAAAAGTCTTCCCAGTTGTGTGATACTCTCTCTGCTGTATTTTAAAATGCATGCAATTTTTGGTCATTGAAGAGTAAAACTTACAGACCATGTTATCCATTGGCAAAAACCATCTAGTTCAGTGCATTATCATGTTCATATAAATGATGCAGCTGCCTGTATTCACTTAAAATCCAAGACTTATTACTACTAGCCAACTTCTTCATGCAAAAACTGCTGAATTTTTCAAATTGATACCAAACTCAACACCTTTTTGTAAGAAGATTTAGTGTACATTCTGTAATATTTCTGAAATACTCAATTTTCTGAAATACTGTCATACTAAAATAAGAAATGGTTCATTCAGACTTTGGATAGCAATTTTACTTGGATTCAGATCAGAAGTACAAGTATTTTGTGAGCCTGTTCAGCTGTTCAGAATTAATAACCTCATAAAAAGAGACTATATACTTTGTGAAGTATGGAATTTTTTCAAAGAATATTTAAAGGAAAGCATCAAACTGAGTAATGAGATCTTGGTATGTCTGTTATGTTAGAGGTGGCTAAAGTGGTTGGAAACTTTCCTAAGTATGGTTGCCGTTTACTGATTGAATATTCAAATTACATTGCTGAGGTAACATGGACTGGACCACATATCTTGTGGGGCTTCACTGTTCTGGTAATGTTCATGTTGAAATCAGGTAATCACTGTGGCAGTAAGAGCTGTTGTTTCCCTCTCAGATTATTTTGATACTTAATGAAGCTAAAATTTGCAAGCATCTCAAACCTGAACAGTTCTGTACTTGCAATTTCAGTTCCACTTTTATAGAAGAACCAAAACATGCCATTCTACTGCTAAAAAGACTGAGTTTTCTGTTTGTTTTGCCACTTCAATAGGAGAAAGAAGCACGCCATTCACAGCAGCGATACAACCTCTTCAGATGAAGAACGTTTCGAAAGAAGAAAATCTAAAAGCATAGCCAGAGCAAGAAATAGGTATCAAAACATCCTTGGTCTTTAGAATGGTTTGATTTTATTATTTATCAAAAAACAAGCAGAATGAGTCTATAATGTTTTATGAGTTCTGCAGACTTTTGATTCTGCCTGTAATTACCTGCAGACATGATTTAGGAGGAGTGTTGGTTATATACTAATACAGACTTTGGAGTCTTATGAGCAGATCAATAATAATATAGATAAAAAGATGGAAATACAACAATCACTGTTTGATTCAGTTGGTTTGTAAACAAGCAACTCCTGTTGGTTAAAATAGGTTTTTATTCTTGGTGTAATTTGGTCCCAGTTAATTCACTTGTACTCCCAGCTCTTCCCTCTTCGTCTTGTCTAACAGTTCATGCATTCTACACACCTAATGCATATTTTTTTGACTTTGTCGTGTATTTAGCAGTAATCTAAAAGTGGAAGATCTATAATTCTACTTACTGCCACAGATACATAGGCAGAAAAGTTCAGCAGAAAAAGAAAGTTTCCTTGTCTATTTTCCATCACTTCCTGTCTGCCGCATTGTTTCCTTTTCCATTTCGAGGAATTCAAGCAATGTACAACTACCAGAAGTGTAGTTCTGAGTGTAACCTATGTCTTACTGGTACCTTTCTTCCTCCCTTCAACTATGTAGTTGGCCTGATGTAATATCTATATACGGTCTTAAAGGAAGGAAATACTCTTTCTTCTATGTTTAATCAAAATAATCTGTCCAGCCTAGTTCTTCAGATTGAAATATGTGTATGGAAGCATAAAACTAACTTTATATTAAGGAACTTCCAGATACATAACAGTAATTACCACAAAAAAAAAGAAGGAGTAGTTTTGTTTAACAATCTGGGAAGGTTGTCTCTTTATGTAGTAAAAGGCATTTAATCTCTTGGTTCTTCCTCTCCAAGCAATGAAAACAGAACAGTATTTATTTGGTGTTTGTTTGTTGTTGAACAGGTGCTTGCCTTTAAACTTCAGAGCAGAAGACTTAGCTAGTGGAATCCTTCGAGAACGTGTGAAAGTTGGGGCAAGTTTGGCTGATGTTGACCCTATGATTGTTGATAAATCGGTAGGTTTTGGCAATGCTTTCTATCTTCCTTCCCTCAGTTACACGTAAGCAGAATTCTCCACAGCCTCTCACTGAGATTGAAGTGAATTTATAAAAAGCTCACTGATATTTTTAGTTTTATGTTATTGTAACCAAAGCTTTTGTCTGTTCATTACTTTGGGCTACAAAGCATTTGCTCTGGGACTTAGGTTGGATCTCTGCAGATGTCCTGGCGTCTCTGGCAGAGTTAATTTCCAAACCAGATAAGCCTCTGTGGGCAGCCAAGAGTTGACTTTCTCAACTGTTTTTCTCACACTTTCAAAATTCAGGGAAATCCTATTGATCAGTGCAGTGTTTTTTCTAATTTGTTTTCAAATGTTTTAGAAGTAAAGGTGCTTTTGTGGAAAGCTGTTACAATATAAACCTTGTATGCTCTTTTTTTTCCTCAGGTGTGTTTTGATAGTATAGGGGGATTGAGCCATCATATCCTTGCACTTAAGGAAATGGTAGTGTTTCCTCTTCTCTATCCAGAAATATTTGAAAAATTCAAAATTCAGCCACCAAGGTAAGTGTATTTACTCTTACTGTTGCTTTTCTATTAAGCTCTGAAGAATTGTAAACACATAGGAGATTGACTCTTTCTCTCAAGTGTTTCACAGTTCAAACAGATTTACGTGTTTGCTACCCCACTTGTCTATCAGAATATATAATAAGCAGGATGAAGACTTAAAAAAATGTAGTGTGTTTTTCTTGTGGTAGGAAGATAAACTTTGTGATTTGGTTAAAGAAAGAATTCTCGTGTGTTCTATTTAGTAGTACCTTGCCTTTCTTTCCCATTATGTTATTAAATATTTTACTTGATCAAGCAAAGTGCTGATGGTTTCTCTCAATAATGTTATACTGTGATTTTAATATTTATTGATCAGGCATCTTGGTATGTGGTTTAAATGGGTACACAGTATCTAAGTAAACTGAAAATTTGGGGGTATTTTTGTCACTTAATTACTTCATTCCAAAGAAATAAAAAAACCTGTTTAAGGTGTTACCTAAGATGTAGTATTTGAAGAGGTGGTATTTAATGAATGTAAAAGAACACTTTGGAAACTTAATATGCCTTTGATTAATGTTCTTTGCAAATCAAAGTTTTACTGATTTGAAAACATAAAACAAACTTAGATTTAGTGAAGTCATGTTAATATACAAAATAATAATACAAGATCTTAAGTGTTTCTTCTCCAGGCTCCCTGTCTTCATTATAAAATTTGACTTGGAGTTTTTCAGGAGACGTAAAATAAGTTTGTGACTGTGTTGATCCATTTATCTTCAGGGGCTGTTTATTCTATGGTCCTCCTGGAACAGGTAAAACCTTGGTAGCTAGAGCTCTAGCTAATGAATGCAGTCAAGGAGACAAAAAGGTGGCTTTCTTTATGAGGAAAGGAGCAGACTGTCTCAGTAAGTGGGTTGGTGAATCTGAACGTCAGCTTCGACTCCTTTTTGATCAGGTTAGAAAAAAATAAATTTTTTTCATATGATTTCTCTGTATGTTGTTTTTTGTGGTTTAGGTAGCCAAAATTATTTGCAAAGTTATTTGAAAGGAATTAATTGTAAATTTTCAGAAATTAAGCAGGATTTTACCAAAGGGTGTATTTAGATGAAAAGAATGCTGACAAGTAGTTTTTATTATTCTGGAAATTTAGAGAAAGAAGTCTCTTGCCTTGTCCATTAATGAAGGAGTTTTGGTAAAAATCGGAAAAAAAAATCAGTGAGTTTGAGTTTGACTGGCATGCTCAAGAAAAATGCTACAGAGAGGAGTGCATGATTGCATTGGTTGTGTGCCTATTTTAGTGTTCTTTTTTGGCTTAGAAGAGACTGGACAGAACAGACAGTCACACAAAGCAGTAAAATGCAGTAGCTGGAAGAGTAGTTGTCAGATAGAGATGTCTAAACAAACAGATTATGAGCAGATAAGGTCATGTTTTCTGTAACTGAGTGTAAGGTGTGTGCTTGTCTTTAACCTGTCCAGCACACAGTAAATCTGGTGCACTGGTGCCATCTTGCTTACTCGAAGCAGACTGCACTCTGCTTTGCTTTGAAACACTGCTGGAGTTGGAAAGTCAGTTTTCATTTCAGACTTTACACTTTCTAACAACGATGTCTCATTATATGTGTTAGTTTAGCATGTTAATACTTTCTAGTGAAACCAGTTTTCAATGTTGTTGGATAAATTAGGAATTAACAGTGAATTCCATTTTTATTTATTGCATACCAGGCATACTTGATGAGACCCTCTATAATCTTTTTTGATGAAATAGATGGCTTGGCTCCAGTTCGTTCTAGCAGACAAGATCAGATTCACAGGTAATATTGCTTGTATGCTGCCATTATCTTGGTATAGGGTACGTTATCTTGGTAAACTCTGAAATGTAATGTTACTCGTTTCCCAGGAAAGGTTTTTGATTTTTCTGAAGCTCACTTACACTAGAAAGGACAGATTGGTTTTTTGGTGTAGAAAGTCATCTTTTCAGTCCTTCAGGCAGACTGTAATTTGCTGGGAATTGAATTGCAATGACAATTACCCTTCAGCCACATTATTAACTGCAAGATTTCCACAGCCATTCCTTGGTTTGCTGTTTTGTGCTGTAAACAGATTGTCTGTTACCAGCCCAATAGAACAACCAGTTGAAAAAATGTTATTCTAACATGATGAATTGTAATGTTCTGTGAATGAACTGAACTCACCTGTGATTTTGGTTCTAGATGGTGCGATGTACAAACATATCTTGTGTTGCTATTGTGTCATTTTTTAAAACATTTTTTACAACAGTTTACTGCTAGCTGAAATTTTTCATGACTTTTTTTGATCCCAGTTTTTGCTGGGCTCTGTGTGGCAACACGCTTGCAGCTGTCATTCTAGAGGTGGTGGTATTTATGTGTCTATCTCCCTCCACTCTGCTGAGAGAAACAGGAGAGACATTTAGGGTCAGCACACCAGGAGGTGAATGGAATATATGAGACTTGAAACTGTTATGCACTTGCTTGTAGCTTAACTTTTTTATTTTGAACGTATTAATGTTGCATTTGAAAATGCAAAAGTTCTTGCAGTGTTTACTATACTTTCTTTTTCTGAAAACTCTCTTTTAGCTCTATAGTGTCTACTCTTCTTGCCCTCATGGATGGACTGGATAATAGAGGTGAAATAGTTGTAATTGGTGCTACAAACAGACTGGATTCTATAGATCCTGCACTCAGGAGACCTGGTCGCTTTGACAGGGAATTTCTTTTCAACTTGCCTGACAAAAAGGTAAAACCTGAAAAGGAGAGTTATTAATAAACATCTTTAGTATATTAAACGTTTGAATGCCCGACAGCCAAGCTTATGAAAGAAAAATATTCCTTCTTGCTTGTAAGAACGTTTAATTTTAGGAAGACATTTTTAGTACAGACAAATTCTATACATAAAGTTGTATTGAGCTTTAAGTTATCAGGATATAGCTAAAACTAAACAGAGGTAAATTATTCACAATAAACTGAATTGCTTCTCTTAAAACTATGGATTTGTAAAATGAACCCTAACTATTTGGGGGCTTGAAACTTTATGGTAGGGGAAAATAACTTTAAATCTTGTAGACTTCTAAGCAAGCAAAAAAAAGTAGATGCATGGCCAGACATTACAGTGTTGGCAACAGAAACATTTCAATTTCTTATTCTAAATATTCTAAACTTACATAAACTCAGCCATAATACTTCATGAATTTATACTTAAATTTAGTTTGTATATGGATAGATGTATTTGGATTCTATAAAACTTTTAGCTGTAATTGTTTTGGGATTCATGTGTATGTTCTGTGCTACTCAGCAATACCTTAATTGATGAGGCCTTTGACTGTAGAACCTCTTAATCATTGGTGCAGTAATTAAAAATGAAATTATAAAACTCTGATAATTCCTAATAGAATGTGAGTTTTGATCAGTTCATGTATAATAATGTTGATTAAACAAATTAAAATGTGTAGCTGGTGAAAAAAGTACTGCTTATATATGGAATTAAAAAAGAAGGGAAAAGCTTTGCTCTTGAGAGACTTTTGAGTGCTAAGTTCTATTTTATGTGTCTCAGTTACAGTCAAAAGCAGGTGTAAAGTAACTATAGATTCACATGAATAATATTTTTTTCTATGACATGGATTTGGCTTGCTAGTTTTTCATCTAATTTTCTTTTTTCTTATTTTTTAAATCAGGCACGAAAGCACATTTTGCAAATTCATACCAGGGATTGGAACCCCAAATTGTCAGATCCTTTCTTAGGAGAACTGGCTGAAAAATGTGTTGGTGAGTGTTAATGATGTTAGTACCTTTACTATAGAGGCTTTGTCTTCTGTGTAAAACTTTGAAGGTATGTTAAATGTATCAAGGTATTTTCTTATTTTTACCTTTCTACTGTACTTTGAACAACACTCTTTTTGTAGTAACAAAAAACATTTCAGTCTTACTAAAACATAAAATGAGTCGCTAGTAGTCATTTGAAAATACAACCATGTTCCTTTCTGTAACATCACTGTCCTTATATAGGATGCATACCCTCAAAGAGAAGCAAAATGAAGTTGCAACTGGACTCTTTAGGTAGACTTCCCAATAAATTAGTATATTATGAAAGAGATAGGGAGATTGGGGGTTTTTCTGTCCACTTACTGAGGAAAAAAAATGGTTCTTGTGTGGGGGTTTTTGTTTTTTGTTTGTGTTTTACTGACTGGCATGCTCCCCTGTGACATAAATCCAACAAACTAACCAGCCTTTCTAAAGATGAATTTTTTTTTCCAGATTGCTAGCACAGAACAATCTCAAAGTGTAGACATAGGTAGGGGGAAAAAAAGCATCACACCATGAATACATTGAATACACCTTTGGAGCCCCCAAAGACCTGCTGTACTGAATGGAGGTTGGTTGTTCAAGATAAGCCTGCTGTTTAAATCTAATCAGGAATAAACCCAAATATTTTTATACTGAATTTAACAGAGGAAATGACCCTAAAGCATGCACCACAATATCTTCTCAACAATTTGTCATGCAAAGATACATCTCTGTCAGTCATCTGCTTGGACGAGCACTGAAGTTCTCAGAAAAAGAACAGTCTCAAATATCTGTGGTTTGGAATCCATCATCATGGAATCTTAAGAACTTTAAATTGAACATCAGTCCATTCAGTCAGCTACAGTACATCCGAATTATCCTCTTCATCCACAGGGACATCTCTCATCGAAGCAGCATCCCTCCGCTTTTGATGCACAAAGACCTCAACATCTTCTGGTGAGGAGAAAGCATAACTATCCAGCAAACTCCAGTTTAAGCTTTGCCGGGTATAAGACAGCACATGACAAACCCATTTCATGTAAATGCTGCTTGATTTATGCAAAGACGTGGTGCTGCTTAGTGGGAGAGAGGGGAATAGGTGGGAAAAAAACCACAGATGCTTCTTTAAAAATTCACCACATTTTTTCATTGACAACACAGTATTTTAAAATTTCAGACAATAGGGAAAGCCATTTGTGCATTTGATTGGAAGACATTCTTTGTGCTCCATAAAGCCTGTCAGTTCTGTGGAAGTCAGCTCACAAAAAGAAATACCCTTTTCTGTTTTCCTTGGCTTTCCTACTCTCCAACTACTGTACACTTGATGGTCTCCAGTCTGTATCTTGGAATTTAAATGTTTCCATACATCCCAGATGAAAATCTTTTGACTATAACAAAGACTTCTCAAAACTGCTGAAGTAAGACTTGTGTATCTTCTTCACCTTGAGATTGCCTCATCATTTCTATAATTGAAATCTGCAGCAGTAATGATTTAAATAGACTTTCCAGATTCTTTGGGTCCATTACCAATGGGACTCACTGGCACACATGTATGTCTGTCTATACCAGTCTGCTATTTCCTCTTGTGTGCAAGTTTTCTTTAAAAACAAACAAACAACCTTCCCCCCACAAAAAAACCAACACCCTCTCTCCCCCAAGTAAAAGCTGCCTAGACTTGGCAGGCTTTTGGCACAGCATGGTTGATACCTCTCTCCAGTTCAGCAGACTTGGCAACACTTAACTCCAAGCTTTTGGATCCTAATGAAGAAAACTGCTGACATACTCCCAAAGCAAATGACTTTGGGGAAGCAGGTGTATGTGCGACTCAGAACTTCTTAAGATCCAGGGGTGTAATTAGAAGGAAATTGGAAGGGAAAAGCCCCAGGACTTGAAAAAATAGGTTATTTCCTGAGGGTTGATTTTTGTCCCAGGTGTTACAGATTACAACCTTTTAGTGGATTTCTGTGTCTGTTAGAATTAAAGACTCCATTTCTCTGAATGGCCTCATGACTGCAATGTGTATGAGACGAAGTGAAGCAGCTTGGGGAGAGCACAGCATTGCTCAGAAGACCCCGCACTCGTGTCTTATTAGTACCTTCAGTAAACACACATAATTACTATGTTTTTTCTCCTTACTGGAGATGGGTCCCAGATACCCTGAACTTTATAAATCCTTTTTTCTCTTTTGTGCTTACTCCCTTGTTCTGAATGGTAGCTTTCTGTAGGTAGAGAGACACCTACGAGCTCAGTCTTGCAGGAAACAAAACATACTAGCAACTGAAAAAATGTGAATTCCTCCATCTGGCATCTTGCAGATGAATCTTTTTACAGTGTAGCGAGGGTTATTTAAATAATGTTAAATAGAATTCTAAAGAAGCAAATTATCATGCTCAAGATGCTTGTTAAAAATACTTTATTCTGTGCTTATTATTGCAGGAGCATTTTGTGGCAAAATGATACCATGTTAGATTTTTCTTTCCCATCCTCTTGTAATGATGGAGAGGGAATTTTTGGCATTATTGTTCCTGTTTTTCACAATTTTTTAAAATAAGCCTAGTGGTTATTTTTCATCTCTGTCATCATGCTGAGTTGTTTGCTAACTCTCTTTCCCTGCAGTCATTTTGGGAGTTTGGTAGGGAGTTGCAGAACATGAAGTGGAAGAAGTGGTCAAGACTGTTCACCTAAATGCTTCAACCAGTTCAGTAGCACTTCATTATGGTTTTTAAGGGTGGGTTTTAGGCAGAAGAAATTTTAAAGAGGACATAATTTCTGCACAATAGAGATGGAAGAGGATGGCTGGAAAATTTTGGTGATCAAAATGCGTTCTTTGGAAACCTGCATAGGAATCCACTTGTTTGCTGTCCTGCTTTTTGAAAGTTGTGCTTCAGAAATGTTGAGCAGAGTGTGGTGGGGCTGGGTAGAAGAAAATGAGCTACTTGACAGGAATCCTCATTTTGTTCTAAGTTAAGGTGTGTGAGTACTTTGTGCCTGGCAAATTGAACATCTTTTGTGAGATGCTTCAAAAATGGAAGCAAATGCACTGAACCCTGAGTTTGTATTACAATGTCAATTTGAGTAAAAATTAATTCAGGTTATTTACTGTTGGCATGATACATTTTATTTTGCTTTGACAATACTTCACTCATGTTTTTGTTCCTCTTAATCAGTGTGCATTTACTTCTTAGAAATAAAAAGCTCTTTAATGTTTCACAAGGTACAGGATTTTTGCAGTTTTCCTGTCACTGAAATGGATGTACAGTATGCACAAGAGAGCCCCTCAAAAAGAGACACCAATTATTAGTCTTCAAATGTAATTGCTCCTGAGAAATGAGAAGTAGAAATGGAGACTAATTGTGTATCTGATCACCTGAGAATTTAATTTTAAAAATAGGCTACAGGCTATTATTTCCTAATTTTGCAATTCTTTGGAGATGTACAAGCGGTGATTAAAATGACTGTTAGAAAGTGATATTACAGCATTTGTTAATAGAAAAGTTGGGTAGGATATAGCTCCTGAGCTGCTGAATCTTTTGTCACAAAGATACTAAACTAGTTTCTAAGGTGACAGGCATTCAAGGTGCTGTATATCTCCAGCACATCTTTGAGTTCAGCTTTGGTTTAGTGCTCCCCACAATCATTTTTTATTTAATCTAGTGTGTTTTTTGGATGAGGGGTGGACCAATTGAAATGGGAATGTGATACCTGATACCTAAACATCAAAGCAAAATTTAGAACCCTGATTTGATTTCTCTCATGCACCTGTAGCTACTGTCTAATAGTTTCACATGGTTGAAGTGTCTGCATAGTTTGGATTTCATGTTAAATGAAAGTTTAATAAACCCCCAAACAACATAATTTTAGTGCTGAAAACAATTAGTTGCCTATTGATTAATTTAGTAGATATATGTGAACTTATTTCAAATGTAATATGTATTTATTTCAAGGTAACTTGGGAGTGTGAATTGCTACATAAGTTTTAGATAAGTCATGGTGTGGACTCATCAAATTTACACAGCTGTAGCTACTAACCTTTTTATAAAATTGCAAAGCTTGGTTTAAAAATTGCAGGAATCATCTGATATTTATGGTGATTTTCCATCTGGGTTTATTTTTGTTTTTGGTTTTTTAAAATTATTTTCAAGTATATATAAAAAAGGTGCAATTTCAAGTGTCATCCACTTTGTCATCTTTATAGTTGAAATGTGGGTATCTTTTATTATTATTCCCCAAATTTACACATCTGAAAGATGGGGATGGAGGAGTGTCTGTCTTCCATATCCATTGCTTCCTTTTTTAAACGCTGTGTATGGAATCAGCTCTGTTCCTTACTGCTGTATGGATCTTGTGAAAATACATGTGCCAGCAGCACTGAAAGAACACCAGAGGCTAAAGAGAGAGAAGCAAGGCAGGCCACAGTTTTGGGACTTGTTGCTACCGAAAGACCAATCATAGAATCACAGAATGTTTTGCATTGGAAGGGACACCTTAAAGTTCATCCCATGCCAACCTCCTGCCATGGGCAGGGACACCTTGCACTAGATCAGGTTGCTCTGAGCCCCATCCAGCCTGACCTTGGACACTTCTAAGGATGGGACATCCACAGCCTCTCTGGACAACCAGTTCAAGTGCCTTATAGGAATGAATTTCTTCCTATTATCCAATCTAAACCTGCCCTCCTTTGTCTTAATACAAAAATAGAGTAGAAAAAATGTAAATGATGTAAGACTTGGTGGGGAGGAGGAATAATTTTAACTAAAGAATTGATTAATTACCTTCTATAAACACTTCATTACAAACCCATGAACTTTCATATGGCAGTACCTTAGTGCAATACATTTTCCTATAGTGACTCTAATTCTCTAAATGACTTTACTCACTGGAATATTGTTTTACAGTTTTTGAAAGGTGGAACTATGGTGCCTCAAAATCCAGAGGCATATTAATGTCTCTTGCTGAGAGAGATGGAAAAACTTGAAATCTAATTTCTAGCCCTGGGGAAAACCCCCAAACCGTTAGTACTGCAAAAGACTCAGAGGTATTAAGTCTCTCTGTATTTCATAATTATCAGATCTGTGTTTTTCAGTAATGATGATTAAGCAATTATAGGTTGCCACCTGTAGATACTTATGAAGATGGGCTAAATTAAAATTTTAATACATTTTAATTTCTATTTTTGGTTATATTAATAAAGTTATGAAACTCTTAAAAAGTCTGAAACATTTTTCTTGATAGTAGAAGTTAACATTTTTCCAAGAATTGAGAGTATGCTTTTTTAAAAAAGATATTTAATCTCTTCCATATTCTACTCATGAAACATTTTTCTTTATATTGCTCATTTTCTCAGACTGTAAAAGTTGTTGATGTTCAGTGTAACAAAATTACTTTGATATTAAAGTATATATTCATGTAGAGTTATTAAAGGAGAAAAGGAGGAGAGGGACTAGCCTGTTAAAATTGCACACATACTTTAGACAATATTAAGGGAAAAGAAAGAGCAATAACAGACCTGTAACCCAGGAGTGAAAACACACTATGTATCATATGGTATAGTGAAAATGTAGGTAATTTTAACCTGCATGTGGAATGAATTTCTTAGTCTATCTTAATGAACCTGTCTGATTTCTTGGTAAGCAGCACTGTCACCAGATTATGACCTGATACCTTTTGGCAGATCTTTGTGGACCTTGACAATTATCACTGATTTGTTTTCAGCTGGATGCATGTTTGAGACACGTGTGGCACAGCAGTGCTGTTTCACGGGAGGTGTTTGTGTTTCTGTGTGCACAGGGTACTGTGGAGCTGACATTAAAGCACTTTGCACTGAGGCTGCCTTGATTGCCCTGAGACGCCGCTATCCCCAGATTTACATGAGCAGTCAGAAGCTCCAGCTGGACGTTTCCTCCGTGGTTCTCAGCGCGCAGGATTTCTACCATGCAATGCAGAACATTGTGCCTGCCTCCCAGCGGGCTGTCACCTCCTCGGGCCACGCGCTGTCCCCTGTCATCAGGCCACTCTTGGAACGGACCTTCACCAAGCTCCTCGAGGTCCTACACAAAGTGTTTCCTCACGCTGAATTCAGCCAGGGTGACAAAAGTGAAGGTATGTGGTTTAGGGTTTTCTGAAAATGCTGTTTCAGTTTTTCAATTTGCAAGTATTTCTGCTGGCTTTCTTCTCCGCCTAGCCTTAAATTTTATGTGAATTTGCATCAGCGTTGTTAGGGTGTAAATACAATTTGCTTGGATGTGTCATAATTATTTTTGCTGATTCTAAGTTGTTGTAGAATCTGATGACCTGACCTACATATATAGCAAGGTCCCATGGGTACGAGGGCCATCCAAAAAAAGAACTCGCCAGTAATTTACAATTTAAATACAAGAAATGATGGGGCATAATTAAAGGTCAGAATAAAACCCCAAACCAAACAGTGAGATAATGTCGGTCAGTGTATCAGGACCTGGAATCAGTGCTTCTGTCCTGAACATTGGTTAGCTGTCCCCAGTCCTTTGCATGCTGATGGTGCAGAAGCTTTGCAGCGCTCACAGCTCAGCAGGTGTTTAGCTGAGATACCTGACCCTATGTCATGGTCATGTGCTGATTTAGAAGAAAGTCCTGAGGCTTCCCTCTCCTTGAACTGGCGTGCTGCACTCCTGATCCTCTGAGCTGATTCTGTTGGCTTAGCAAGTGGAGAACTATTTGCTGTTTTGTCAAGTTAGCTTTTTTGCCAAATTAGTGAGTAAAATCAACTCACTAAGGGGTCAGTGAATGCCGGAAACCTGCTGCAGTGGGAGCAGTGTGAGTGCACTAAAGAATCAGGGAATCAGAAGGAATGTGACTGACTTTTTAGACTGGCAATGAGTCAATAAGTTCTGGGTTTTTTTTAACCTGGCTCTTCTGAGACATACTTTAATAATTACCCTGGTCATTTCTTGGAAGTTAAATGTTGAACAAGATACCTTGGGTTTTATATCTGCTTATTCTGCCTTAGTCTACTGTTCTTACCTGGGATCACTCTCACCCTCCAGCTCTGCAAACAATCCTTGGGTTGTGTGTGATTAATTTGAAAACAGCCCAGTCATAAAGCAAATCTGTGACAGCCATGACTTTCTTCTCATTCCTGTTCCAGAGCACACTTTCAGCTTGCAGCCCAGGCAGCTTAAGCTGATCCTTGTGCTGGCTGCTGTACTTCTCCAGCCCAGCTGTGCATTTTTCCTCTGTCCTTTTCACTTGTTTGAGTACATCAGGTCCTTTGTTTAACTGGTTTAGCCAGAAAACACATCCAAAAATGAGGTATTTATGTGTCTTCTGCTGACTGTGGGGTAGCTGGAGGTTTTAACAAGTGTTGGAGTTGGCCAGAGGTGGGCCCTGGGAGCTCGTGCTGGTGGGTAGGGGGAAATGAGCTGACTTGCAGCTGCAATTAGATCCTATTGGGCTCCCTTGATTGTAACCAAAGTTATTTAAGATGCTTAAGTCTCTGTGTACTGTTAACCTTTGGTAGCACCCAATTTAGAGATTGTCATTACTGTTGAAGAATTGGTTTAAGTTCAGAATATTTTCTTTGGTTACGTTTTTTACATTCCTTTTTGTTATTTCTCATTGCAGCTGACAAATTGAGTTTGGAAGCTTTGGTTGATTTAAACAGTAGTTTTAGTAGATAATTCACTGCTATGGGTGGTTTTAAATGTTCATAGATAATTGATTTTGAAGATGCATGAACAAAGGTTTCTTTTAACATTTCTATAGGTTTTTTCTTACCCCCTTAAATCCAAGAAAATACTGAATAACAAGCTTAATCTTTGTTAAAACCAGAAAAATACACTTTCAGGTACAATGATACGTAAATGTAGATTATACAGTAGGGCTTCAAATTTTCTTGAATTCAAAGCCAAGTATCTAGCACATGCTTACAGGTGTGCTTACAATGTGCACATCAAGTTTTCTATGCTCCAGTACAGATTCCTCTTTCTTGTAATGCAGTGTAGTTCAGTGAGTCAAATGCTTGAGCAGAGGATGTCACATAGACTTGATGCTTGGGATTAAAAGACGGGCTGCCTTTTAAAATAATTGTGTATTTTTGGGAGACAAAGCTGTGTCCAGTGCATAAGCACAGGACTTACCTATGCCTACATTTGGTGTACTGGAAATCCGGTCTGTTTTAGGGACTGCAGTGAGCCCAGAGGTAGGAGGCCTGTGTCCAGTTGATTTGGAGGTCTCCATCCTTAGCTTTAGCTAAATATCCAACAGATTCTGTGCTGTGGTTTCTTGCTGTGGACTAGCTTTTGGCCACTGCTTGGGATCTGGAAGCCTCTTTCATCCTTGCTCCCTGAGGAATGATTGTCAGGTGTGTGACTGCATCGTAACTTGACAAGGGATGTGACACATCCCCATCCCATGCCAGCAGAATATCATTCCTGCCCAGCCTACTCTGAATCCAGTTTCTCACATCACACAGCCAGCTAAGGGAATCTTTGCTGTCTCTTAACAACTTTTCCTGGAACCCTGGGACAATTTTTCCTGTGGCTTAGATGGCACCTTCATCCAACACTTAACACTGCCTTGGAGGTGCTTCTTTTGTCCCCTGGTGATGGTCTGATCAGTGAAGCAGAACCTACCTGTGCCGTTGTCTCATGTAAATCGGACAAATCATGCAGTGGATTGTGCATTTGAGAATAACACTTGGATCTCTCTGTATTTCCCACTTTAATTTCATGGCAGTCCCTTTTCCTAAGTGGCGGTGGCCAGCCTGAGCTGCTGTTGGGATGTCTGGTGGTTGTCCTGAGCAGCAGTGTGCTACAGTGACTTTGGGCTGCTCTCAGGAATGCTGTCCATCCATTGCAGAGCATTTTATTGCTCAGCAGACCTGGCCTCTGCAGTGCTCCTGCTGTACAGCTGAGTGGCTGTGACCATTTTCATCCCATCACTGCAGACATCCTTCCCTATGGAAATGAGAATGAGTGGCCTTGCACAGGGCAAAAGCAACTCAGCAACTCAGCTCCTTTCCTGGGGCAAATAAAGATCTTGCAGCAGTCCTTTCCCACTATCAAATCACATCAGGTAGCTTTGAATCCCACTGCAGCTCTGGGATCTAATTTACCTGATTTTCAACTGTTACCTGGCTGTTTTGTTTAAATGCCATATTAGTATTTTTTGCAGTTGTTTGTCCCTGCAGTATGTCTTGTGAATATAATCAGTCTTTCAGCTTTTTGTTTTTCAAGGTCTATATAGAAAGTACTTCAGTTAATTGTGCTACTGTATTAGCAAAGGAATTAAAATAGGTAAGGGTATAGTCTATGAATATGGAATGCATTGAACTGATTTTGATAAAAAGTGATGTGATATTCTTCAGCAGATTATCAGAGGGTGGAAAACGATTCTTCATAAACAAACATTGTCTAGGTAGTCATGCTGAGAATAATTTTGGAAGAAGTGTACCTGTGAGAATTTGGACACTTGGAACAAGTAAATAATTACAAAATTCTGTGTAGTCTGAGGAGTTACAAATTTTGTTGCTTCATCCTTGAAAAAACCTCTAGCTGTGAAATAAACCCAAAGGAAGCATTTCATAACAAGTTAAACTTTTTGGTATTTCAGAAGTTGCTTAGCTTGATTGTTAAAAAAATAAATTGTAATTATGATTAGACTTCTACAGTATTTAATTTGTTTTGGTTTTTGAAGTAATAAGTACTTATTATTCTGAAGTCTGATACTTAGACAGTTTTAACTAATTTCTTCTACATTTGAAGATTTATTATAATTGACACAAAGAAAATTGTAATATCTTGTCTTGTTTGTTGTACATGTACTTAGAAGTGGTAAAGTTCTAATTAATACATCTCTTGGAACAGATGTACCAAGTCTAATATTAGATGATAGTGAAGATGAGAATGCTTCATCAATTTTTGAGACGAGCTGTCACTCAGGATCACCAAAGAAACAGTCATCAGCTGCTATACATAAACCCTACCTTCATTTTACAATGTGAGTGTTTCTCTAAATGCATTTAACTAGATAGATAAAACCAGGAGATTTTTACATCAGGAGAGCTAAGAAAGTTGTTCTTTTGCTTTGGGGTGGCAGTGGTGTTCTGTAACGAAAACATGTGAGTCTACAGACAAGAGTTTTACATGTGGGGGTGTTCTTGGGAAAGGCCACATCCTACACACAAGAATTAGAAATGTTTTTCAATAAGGAAATGTAGATTAGAAATAAGGATGTTAACAGGAATTCTTAATTTTAACAAACTACTTTGATTTGAAAGATTAAGAACTGAGAAGAGATGTATGTAGGAATATTTTGGAGGGATTGTGTGTTTTGGTCCAGAGAATGGTTGAGCTTTGGTGTATCCAGCTGGTTGGAAGCATTGTTTATAATGAATACATTCAGTGCTTTTTTCATTGTTTTTCATGGAAAATTTCAGGAAAATGGGAATTTAGAAAATATTTGAAATTTGGATGAGTGTTTCCTGTATGAACTGGACTGGCTACATTAATTTAACCTTTCTTTGTTTTGTGTTAAGAATAGTTTTAGACTACTTTGTGTGATGGTTTCTGCAGAGAGTTTTATGGAAAAAGAAAATGAAGTTAGAAAAACTGCTCATTAATGGTATTGTTTAGTAGAGCCATCTTGTGGAAAACTGCTAAATTTTTTGTGCTAAATAATACTGCCGGAACAGAATTTATGGATATCTAAGCTTAGAAATAAGGTTTTAATTTCAAACAGTTGGGGGGACGTAGTTAAGTTTCCTAATGCCAAATTTAAGCTCACGTTGTGAGGTTAGCAAGGGGGAAGCCAAACCCAAAACAACAATACGTTTGTGTGGATGTGTGTCCAAATAAAAGAATCTCAAGACTGTGTTTATTTTTGTGAGGTATGTAAGCCTCCCTTAGTCTATTTTCTGAGCATTTGTGATTGTTATTGTGTGTAATCACCACGGCTAAAGGTCAGCAGTGTTCATCGCTGTCCCAAAATGTTTAACATGAAGTAATACCAACAAATCTTGTTCCACTGCCCAGGTTCACTGATGGGCAGATAGAAGTGCCTTCATGAGAGAAAATGCAAATTAATTAAAAACTTTCTTGTTTCATAATCAGTTTTCTCTAAATGGAAAATACTTTCAATGGAAAAATTTAATGCTTTTTCCTTTGTGTTTCATTTGTCCATAAAACTGGGTAAAAACATCCAAAAGAAAGTAACAAACGCAAAGTACCAAACGCCCTTGTATGGACTGCTCAGTTTCTTCTCAACAACAAAAAACCAAACAATAAATTGACCTTTGCAGTTTTTTTTAAAGTCTTCCTTCTGTCCAGAAATCTACTGAATAGAAGTGTACAAATACGCTAAAACACACAGTGCATAGTGATTTTATTCAACTCTACTTCAGGTCCTATTTCTTAAATAAGTAAACTATTGAAATGTTCAATGATTCTTGGAAATCTTGGGCAGCACTTAAAGGAATGAAAGGATTGACCTGGGATTCCTGAGGCTACTGAAGAGATATGTTAATAGTTAGGACTGAACTAGGCATGATTAAATTGCTGTCTTTACTGGATGTCCAATAAGTCTTTTTATATGATCAAGGAATTAGTTTTAAATAAACTGGTTATAATGAAAATTGCCATGAATTTAATATATGCATAGCTTCACACAGATGAGTTTGAATTAAATGGTTGTGAAACCAAAGATAAGACAAATCTTGAGTTATTGGCACTTGAGGTAATGTTGAGGGATAGTCGAGTTAGTTGAATCTTTTTAGGCTGTTGTAGGAAGCTATTACCCATTTCTGAAAATCTGATGAATTCTAAAATATTTCCTATATATCCATCCATTGAAAACATTGGCATGTGAATTGACTTTGGTAACTGTTCTGTTGCAGGTCAGCTTATCACCAGCCAACCTCTTACAGACCGCGATTACTGCTCTCCGGGGAAAGAGGTTCGGGTCAGACTTCGCACCTTGCTCCAGCACTATTGCACACCCTGGAAAAATTCTCTGTACACAGGCTCGACCTGCCAGCTCTTTATTCAGTCAGTGCCAAAACGCCTGAAGAGTCATGTGCACAGGTGACATTTCAGATTCCCTTGTAATGAGTCAATTACGGCGTTCTGGTTGCATCAATGTAAAGGCAGCCAGTAACTTAAAATCCAGGTTTTCATAGGCTCCTTATATTTTCCTGTTTAAAATAAAGAGGTCTCTAGAGGGTGATGGAGATCTCTCCAGTGACTAGTGAATGTAATTATATTTTTAACGTGCTCCCTCATCACATACCTAGTGCTAAGTAAGTTTAATCTAGGTATTCAGTGCTTGATGTTCATTTTATTCACTTGTGTATGGATTGGTATGCTGTGGTTCTGAGTTCATTTGTGTAGTTTTAAATGTTTTACGTTTCAGAATAGGTTGTGAATATTGCACGGATTGCGAAACAGTTTAATTTTCATCTTGATTGTTCCATCATAGCAAGTTTTTAAAACATACGTATTTTAAAAACAAAATAGTTGCTTTGTAGTCTCCCTGGCACATGGACATAAAATAATTGAATGCTGTAGCTTAGAGTCACAAACACTTGTTTAGAAAGTCTTTAGATAATTCTATTCTGCTGGAACATTTGTCTGTAAAATGCCACAAACATGAGTCATTTTCTAATGCACACGAACTTTGTTACTCACAACTGACAGTTACAATTAGTTCCTCAGTTTAAATACCACTGTTTCTTTTAATTAGATCTTTCGTGAAGCTCGAAGAACAGTACCAAGTATAGTTTACATGCCTCATATTGGTGATTGGTGGGAAGCTGTCAGTGAAACCGTGAGAGCTACTTTCCTAACTTTGCTGCAAGATATACCATCTTTCTCACCTATATTTCTACTGTCTACCTCTGAGTCCATGTTTAGTGACTTGCCTGAAGAGGTAAGTTTATTGTGGAAGGAGGCATTGTTAGGGAGTTCCGTGCTCTTCTGAATGTTTTAATCATGTAAAATCTATTTTCTGTAGTGGTTTTCTAACTTAATTAAAATATGTCAAACAGAAAATGTAATAATAATCAAATGTTAGTAATTTTCCTTAATGTAGGATGTATGTCCATATTACTGATTTTCATAAGCTCCATGTTACTTCGCTGAGAAGACAAAATTGTTCATTTTGTCAATTGTTCTTTTTGACAAATGACTCCATTGTAATTAAATGCAGATTTAGTCTAAAGGCCTGACCTTGAGCTTTACATTTTCTGAGGCTCAGGATGGGGGAGGGTTCCTGGTTTTTCTCCTCAACATTTTCTGTGTTTTTTTTTTTTTCTCCTGCCCTTTTACTCTCCTTTTACTGCATTGTTAGGATCATGGGATACTGCAAGTTTAGTTACTATAGAAAATTCAGTGAGGATTACAAGTATTTATTTTCCCTTTACTGTGAACACAGCTTTAGGTAGAGTGTACTATCTCCTGTCCTGTGACTGATTTTGAGAAGTTTATGACTAGTATTACAATATGATCATTGTTCTTGTCTTTTTCAGTGGGGGCTCAATTTTCTTATGGCTTTTTTTTTTTAGGTGAAATGTATTTTCAGAATCCAGTATGAAGAGGTTTTTTATATTCAAAGACCAAGTGAAGAAGACAGATGGCGATTTTTCAAAGGCTTAATTCTTGATGAGGCAGCAATGCCCCCACCAAGAAGGAAACAGGCTGGTAAACTAAGTTACAGTAAAACGAATAATAATGTGATCCTAATGTTTTATTTTGTGTAACTTTCCTTTTTCAAAAGGGGGGGGGGGTAATTAACACTTAGTGTAATTACCACATGACAGCATTAATCAGTGCCCAGAATAAATTTCATAACTACAGTTAACAGTTGTGGAAGATGGAGAGCTGTGGGGTCAAGAATGCAGGGATAGATCCATGATGCATATTAAATACATATAATGAAATTGGGAGTGGCATAATCCCGAGAGCCCCTGTGTTGTTAATGTTCCCATTGTCTGACTTCTGTTTTTTTTCCCTAGCTCTTCGTGCCCTGGAAGTTCTTCCTCTCGCACTGCCGTGTCCCGCCCGGGAGCTGTCGGAGGCGGAGAAGCAGCGGATGGAGGACCAGGAGGAGAACACCCTGCGGGAGCTGCGCTTGTTTCTCAGGGATGTCACCAAGAGGCTGGCCACAGACAAACGCTTTAACATCTTCAGCAAACCGGTGGATATTGAAGAGGTCTTGTTTCAGTAATGTGCAAACAATGAAGTTGAAAATAGTAGAAAAAGAATACAAATTGAAAAAAGGAAATGGTTAAGTTAATTAGAAAAACAGGTGTTTGATCCATGATCTTTCCAATCTAAAATGCTGATTTTTAGCTGGTGATACAGTCACAGCATCATTGTCCATGATGCAAGGATTTGGAGCATGTTCTTGGAAAAACCTTGTGCGTTCCTGTACATTTTAAAACTGAAACCAGCATTTTTGAATGCCAGCACTCCTATCCCTTCCAGTGCTCCTGAAATACTTGAAACCATAAATATAATTCTTTAATGAAAGCTTTTACAGCATTGTAATCATAAACATGATAATATTGGGAAAGTGATCTGTGTTCTGTAATGCATTCAGCATTAATAGTATTGTTGCATAATTTCAGCAGTAATGCTTGTGGATGCCATTAATCAGAGATGGTAGCACATTATAAGGCATTAACTGGTCGATTATGGACTGTACACACCTAACTGATGAGACAGTTCGATCTGCAAATCTATTTTCAGGTGCTGCTGTATGAATGGGATTGTGTGTGTTCGGTCTGACTTTGAGATCAGATGCTGGCCCCCTGCAAGCTTTGCCGGCTTGCTAACTGGGAAAAAAAAATCCCTAATTGCTTCTGAAGAGAAAAGCATCTCTTTTGGAAGATACTAAAATATGAATATGGGACATCAGAAGTGTGGCACTGTAAAAAGCAGATTTGGAGTGTAAATTCCTTGCAGGATGGAACAGGCATCTTTTATGCTGGCCTCTCTTAATCTGAACTTCCCATAGTGTTCCATAGCTGACTGTTTTTGAAAGCCTGGTGAGCTGTTTAATGTGGTAGCCTACTGCGTGAACATGGTCTGAGCAGTAACTTGGTTTGATTTTTCTTGTGAAACTGTTTGGGAGGTCTATTATTGTAGGAAACGCTTCATACTTGCCGTGAAGGTAGTTCCTTTCTGTCAAGAATTTGTGGTCTAATCTTACATGAATAAGGGCACCTAGAGAAAGAACAAGTAACTGTCCATGTTTTGTAGGAGAGAATTGAAATGTGAATTTGTTATTTGAAGACTTGCCAGAACCCTGCTAAT